>CM065777.1:93782572-96282572 GCA_033296515.1 Macrochelys suwanniensis
TCATTAACATAATCAGCAAATGTGATGCTTTCTGTGTTACCATACACACTTTTTTCTCCCTTTTAGCATTAGAAATTCATAGGATCATTTAAAAAATGAAATAAAAATAAAACCACACACATGCCTCAAAAGATCTGTTAATATCAGTCTTTGGCCATCTGCTAAGAAGAAGATAATATGAAAAGAAAGTTAGTCTTGTATAGCTGCAGACATTTTGCACTTTGGCAGCTCAATGTACAGTTAAATGAGCTTGTATTGCACTTAAAATAAGGCAGTGGTCAACAACGTAAGTATTGGAATGACCATACAAAAATATTCATTTGAGTGCTACACATACCCTGAACTTTCAAATGAGATCTACAGATTAAAAAAACCATCACATAGGGGAAAAGTTATCAATGTCATTGCAAACAAGCCAATGAGAAATGTTTCATAGGTTCTATGACATCAAAATATAGGAGCCTTTACTGTTGCTGAAAAACTGATTTAGGGAAAAGATGTTCCTGTGTGTTTCACTGAGCTGAGCAAATTTCACTTTTGTGTCACTTTACATATCATTTGTAAGCAAATTGCAACCACTCTTAAATTTGGATATTTAGATGTATATGAAGTTGCAAACATTGCAAATTTCCTCCAACGTGACTAGTAGAGGTAAATTTCTGTCCTCATTCAAGTCAATGGCAAAACTCCCATTCATTTCAGTCGTTCCAAGGTTTTACCTTTAATGAAAGCTGATTTTGAATTTTTGATATATAAACTTCAGAAGCCAGGGAGTTAGTTACATAAATCATAGAGTATTTTTTTTCTGTCACCTAATCAAATGACTATGCAACTAACTAACTAACACAGCATGAATTTGCTACTTTGAATGTTATAATCAAAGATAAAAGCAAAATTTGAATTGTGGCAATATTTAAGCTCAAAATTCATTTCCCGCAAATGCTAATGCTAGTAAAGCATAACTGTTTGTGGCTAACAAATATGAATGAGGGGGAGGGATAGCTCAGTGGTTTGAGCATTGGCCTGCTAAACCGAGGGTTGTGAGTTCAATCCTTGAGGGGGCCACTTAGGGATCTGGGGCAAAAATTGGAGATTGGTCCTGCTTTGAGCAAGGGGGTTGGACTAGATGACCTCCTAAGGTCCCTTCCAATCCTGATATTCTATGATTCTATGCACATAGTCTAACTGAAATTCATTTTCAAACTTGAATGAACATTTTTGAGAGAAAAAGTCCAGTATTCTCTCAGTTTAAGTTCTCAGCTTTAACATTGTATGAGAGTTGTCTTGGCATTTAATAAAATGTGGGTTTGGTGTCAATGTACATTATACCCCTTATAGTAATTTTGCAGTGTATAAATGCACTACAGAAAACAGAAGTGACTGTATTATTTAAAAACGGAACATGGATAAATAAAGAATATTAGTGTATAAAGAGCTTTCCTTTAAGGGTGAAATTCACAAAGCCCAAGTATTCAGGATCTGATGAAGTGCTGTAATGAGGGTTAATTCACATTCCCAAGTCATAGCCAGGAATCCCACAACCTCCTATACTCTTTAAATTGCCCAGCCCCTCCACGCTGGATCCGCATAAATACAGATCCTTGACCCCTTTTTAGTCCACCCACAAAGTGATTTTCTGTGCCAAAGGCCACTTCCTGAACACACAGGGGTTGCAGGGCGATCCCTCTACAAGGAGTCAGCCAGCCAACATCCTATACATGGCTTATATGGTGAGATAGGGCTAGGTGCCATAACCTGCCGTACCCCAGATTAATTTCTCCCTAAGTGAAAACTGGTATCTACTAGAACAGATCAGAAATTTTCTAATGAAAAATTTCAATTGAATTTCAAAATTAAATAAATAAGCAAACCCCACATGCACACAGGGCAAAGTTAGAACTTTCAACGTTCTCCTCCTACCCCCGTTTTTCTTAAACCAGGTCCAGCATCTTCCTTATTCCTTTCAAGGATGCAGGGACAATGATGTCATAAAGGAGACAACCAATAAATGCCTATATTTTTCATGCTATTTTTGTTCCGATTAAGTCCTGTCAAAGAACATGTAGACATTGAATGGAATAGACTTTGAAGGTCTCTTCAATGTCTTGTCAAAAATCACAATCCCGAATACATGCTGAGTACTTTGGACAGAGAGGGGGAAAGACACACAAAAAAATCACAGCTGAAGGAACTGAATGCATATCCCATTAAAGAAACAAATTATATGGACAAGTTTGAAATTAGGATTATTTTGCTTTTGCTATTTATAGATCAGAAAGCTGTTGAAGAAACTCACCTTGGCCAACATTTTGCTACATAGCAGACTGAAATGTATTTATCTTTAGATAATTTAAATGCTGGTCAAAGGTATTAGAATGACAGCCTGACTCCACAGAAGTGCAGGCTCCCCCAACAATCCCATAAATATGCCTCAACCCTGTTTTAAAGGAAGAACCTCCTACAGCTATAAAGGGAGCTGGTTATCCATGCTCAGTCATTCCTATGCCTCTCTGACATTAACAAAAAAGGGCACCAAATTAATGTCAGAAGTCAGTTTGGCGATGAACAACCCTGTCCATTAGCAATGAGATTGCAACAATCTCATTTCACATAGACTACTGAATTGTTTTGAAATGGTAACAACTGTTAGATACTGCTAGTCAAAATTACATCTGAACATTGAAAAATGGTAAGGACCTTCTATTATTTATATAATGTGGCGTTTGCTCTGAGTGGGGTCCTCTGTGTACTACTGGAATATAAAGAACAACAATAATCAGTCCCTTGTACCATCGTGCCCAATTTCCCTTTAAACTTGTTTGTATTACTGCATTTATTTTTGGATAGAAGGATATGCTTCAATTTACAACAGTTCCTTTGAGATCCCTGTGTAACTCAAGCCTGGAGGCATTATCTTAAATTATAGAATGCAGTCTCCGCTATTTGCCTTTTTCAGTATGAACAAACCATCTGTTTTCTCTCCTACACAAGTAATGCTGACAAAGGACATATATAACTGCTGTAATATTATCTAAAAGGAAAACAACATTTGCTTGCTCCAAGCAACATAATATGTTGAAAAGTATATGAGCACCCACAGCATACGCATATGTAGAAATTGTAGTAATTTAACTAGTGTAGTGCCAAACTTGATGGTTTATATAAGTGGGAGTTCAAGTTAGTCAGATTTTAGCAGACAGGTAGGTGAGGGAACAACCCTGCCCAGCTGTCCATTTTATTCTCCCCTTAGCCACTCCTTGCACCTACTACTGCTCTTTTAGAATTGGTTCTCTCTCCCAAACCTGTCCATTTAGACATCCCCGCAAAATGTGCCCGCTTTCAATGGAAGCAGTGAATACTTTAAGTCATTCACTCCAAAGAGGAAAAGACTCACTAAGGCCGTGGCTACACTTGCAGATGTACAGCGCTGTGAGTTAAACCCGTCTTCGTACAGCTGAGTAGAGAAAGCGCTGCAGCCTGTCCACACTGGCAGCTGCCAGCGCAGTAACGAGCACTGACGTGGCTACATTTGCGGCACTTGCAGCGGTTTTGGGAGAGGTGCATTATGGGCAGGTATCCCACAGAACACCTCTTCCAATTCTGGCGCCGTGGGTTGTGGGAAGGGGGCGTGGGGTATGGTGCATTCTGGGTCCTGTCCCAACGCCCCGTGATGCATCGCTTCGCATCCCAGCAATCCCTGTGTTTCCAGCCACAATTTGCGCCATCTTTCAACGGTTTCTTTGTAGCGCGATCTGTGCTCCGTTTCGGTCAGCAGGAAGATGGAGCCCGACCTGTTGAGCAAAATACTGATGAGTCTTGCCAGCACGTCACGTTTGGCAGTCGAGCTCTTCCTTAAGATCCACAGTGACAGCGAGGAGTCCGACGATGACGATGAAATTGTCACGCAAAACGCGTACGACACGAACTTGCTTGTGGCATTCACGGACAAGCTATGCACCGTGGAACGCCGCTTTTGGGCTCGGGAAACCAGCACAGAGTGGTGGGATCACATTGTCATGCAAGTCTGGGATGACGAGCAGTGGGTAGAGAACTTTCGGATGAGAAAAGCTACTTTCATGGGACTGTGTGAGGAGCTCGCCCCCGCCCTGCGGCGCAAGGACACGAGATTGAGAGCTGCCCTCTCAATGGTGGAGAAGCGGGTGGCTATTGCAATCTGGAAGCTCGCAACTCCGGACTGCTATCGATCAGTAGCGAACCAGTTTGGAGTGGGAAAGTCGACCGTTGGAATCGTGCTGATGCAAGTTTGCAAGGCCATTAATCGCATCCTGCTCAGAAGAACCGTGACTCCGGGTAACGTGCAGGACATTGTGGCTGGCTTTGAACAAATGGGTTTCCCTAACTGCGGAGGGGCGATAGATGGGATGCATATTCCTATTCTGGCACCACCCCACCTAGCATCCGAGTACATTAATCGGAAGGGGTATTTCTCCATGGTTCTCCAGGCGCTTGTGGATCACCGTGGGCGTTTCATTGACATCAACGCAGGCTGGCCCGGAAAGGTGCATGACACACGCATCTTTCGGAACACTGCCCTGTTCCGGAAGATGCAGTCCGGGACTTTTTTCCCAGACCGGAAGATCACGGTAGGGGAAATTGAAATGCCCACTGTGATCCTTGGAGACCCCGCGTACCCTTTAATGCCGTGGCTCATGAAACCCTACACAGGGAGGCTTGACACCAGCAAGGAACAGTTCAACTACAGGCTGAGCCGGTGCAGAATGACTGTGGAGTGTGCTTTTGGCCGTTTGAAGGGCCGCTGGCGATCTCTATAGGGGAAGCTGGACTTGGCCGAACACAGCATCCCCGCGGTTATATCCGCCTGCTGTACTCTCCATAATATTTGTGAAGGTAAGGGTGAAATGTTCACTCAGGCATGGACCTCCGAGGTTCAACACCTGGAGGCTGAATTTGCACAGCCAGAGAGCAGGGCTATTACAGGGGCCCAGCGTGGGGCTGCAAGGATTAAGGATGCCTTGAGGGAGAAATTTGAGGCTGAAAACCACCAGTAATGTGTGCTGCCCTGCACGACCCTGAAGTGAAGTGGTTCCAATGTTATCAGTTATCTGTCTTTGCTAAGCTGATTTGTGTTTGCCCAGCTCACTTGCGTTGCCTGTTTCTTTCCTGGGCTAAGGTATCTTTTTTCCTTATGCAATAATAAAGACTGTTTGCACATCCAAAGAATCCATTTATTACAGAGAAAATACATGTATTAAAAAGAAACACAACTGCTTGTGAGACAGAAAGGGCAAGGGGGTGGTGGGTGGTGTGGGGAAGGGTTCAATCACAGGGTATGGTATGTCCTGCTTTCATACTCGGGCTTCCTGTCTGGAGTGTTGTGCACTGAGTGCTGCACTTCAGAATGTCTATAATTTGGGATGGGAGTTGAGTGCAGTTGGTAAGGGTCATAGTTTCCAGGGCTGTCTGGTGAAGCTACAGGTGTTGGGGGCATCTGGTGTGGGCAATAAGAACCTGGATGTTGGGTGAAGTGGGCAGGTGGTGACATGGGGGCACAAGTGTTTTGGGACACTGGCTGCGGGGGGGGCGGGCGCGGTACTGCTCCGCCTGCATGGCGACGAGCGCCTGGATAGAGTCCGCTTGGCGCGCCAAGATGCTAATCAGTTCCTTTGTGCTTTCCTGCCGGAGCTGCATGCTTTACTGCCGCTGCGCTGCGTTTTCCTGGCGGAGCCTGCTTTCACTCTCCCTCCACTCCCGAGCCTTTTGATTCTCTTTAAGAGACTGTTTCATAACTTCCTGCAGCATGTCTTCTTTCGTTCTTCTGGGCCTCTTCCTGAGCCTTTGGAGTCTCTCAGCTGGTGATAAGAAGGATGGCGGAGATCTCAAGGTTGCATCTTGAAGGCAAAATGCAACATTTAACAGAGGTATCATTGTTTTATGCCAGACAGAGCAATGATTCCCCCACACTTAAGGAGGGCACACACAGTCTCCAAAACAGCACAATTTTCCCGTCCCAAACAGAGCGCACAGAACCCACGGGAGCCCCAAAATGGTGAGTAAGCACAGGGTAAAGGGGGACTGATTGTTTCACAGATGTACTGTGCGACAGGTTTCTGTGCCTTGGGGAGAGCCAACAGCTGCAGGGGGAACCTACACTGAACACTATCCCCACATTTTCCACAGGAGTTCGTCCTGGAAGATATCTCGCTGCTGAGGGTGTCCGGGGAAGCAAGGGAGGGTCTTCTACTGCAATGCGGCTTCCGCCCTGGCCCATATGCAGCTTGCCTGTGTGCAGCAATGGTCCCCCCGCCCCTCGCGGCACAGTGGCGCGGACACGTTACCCTGAATGGTACAAGGACCACGGCGGCTCTCCCAATAAACCTGTGCAAGCGCATTGCCCACGTTCTGGCTGAGACTTTAGAAGAGATTACAGTGGCAGATTTCTCCAATGTGATAGACCACATCAATGCGCTCTTCCGCATCTAGGCATGCATGCAGCCCAAACCCTCCTCGCCCAAGGATCCCACACCAAAAAAACTCCTTCCCGAAAATAAAAGCTGCTTACCACGAACCTGTTCTTCTCTTTCTCTCCCAGCGCGTACCGGCCGCTGTGACTGGCTCCCTTCCTCCTGGCTCGAGAAGAGCTCCTGGCTGCATGCACCCAGGGAGTCAGGGGTGTCTCCCCCAGCCACAGCACCCTCGCTTCTGTTTTCTTCAACCCCCTCCTCCTCCTCCTCTTCCTCCTCTCTCTCCCTCCTCCTCCTCCTCCTCATCCCGCTCTCCCATGTCCACGGTGGTGCTCGGAACAGTAGTGGGGTCACCCCCAAGTATTGCATCCAGCTCTTTGTAGAATCGGCAGGTTTTGTGGGGAGCACCCAAGCGGCTGTTTGTCTCGTGGGCTTTGCGGTACGCACTCCGCAGCTCCTTTACTTTTATCCTGCACTGCATTGCGTCCCGGTCATGGCCCCTTTCAATCATGGCCCTTGATATCTGGCCGAAAGTATCGAAATTCCTCCGGCTGGATCGCAGCTGGGACTGGACGGCTTCCTCCCCCCAAACAGCGATGAGGTCCAGCAACTTGCCATTGCTCCATACTGGGGCTCATCTGGCACGTGGAGGCATGGTTACCTGGAAAGATGCGCTGAGAGCACTCTACGCCTGGCTGAGCAAACAGGAAGGGGATATTTAAAATTCCAAGGGAATTTAAAGGGTCGGAGTGGCAGTTGGTCACCTGAGGCCAGGGCAGTAGAGTTCTAATTGATGACCAGAGTGGCTAGAACAGGCATTGTGGGATACTTCCGAATACTTCTGGAGGCCAATAACAGCACATTGGGTGGCCACACTGTAGCCACAGCGCACCAGCAGCAGCGCAACAAACTTTATTCCTCTTGGGGAGGTGGAGTACATGCAGCGCTGTACCTGAGGAGATGCAGCGCTGCACGTGCCTTGCGAGTGTAGACAGTTACTGAGTTACAGCGCTGCAGGCAGTTTTATTGCGCTGTAACTCGTGAGTGTAGCCAACGCCTGAGAAGTAAGTTGAGTCATGATGATGACAATAGAGACAGTGCCCTCCCAATGAAAACACTGGAAGGGGAACCCTCCAGGTAAGGAAAAATTGTCCCCTACGGTCTAGTGAATTCTACACTCCAGCTTTAACTTATTTGGGCAATGGGACTTCCACATTATTTTCTTACCCTCTTCCCATCAATTTCCCTATTATCTTATTCCATGTCTCACACCCCCATCCCATCCTCCTCACCATATGGACAGAACCAGTTCTTATCTTTTTGCTTTCTCCCACCTAGCTGGCTCATTTTTCTCAGGATCCTCCTCATATTTTAATTACAAAGAATAGCTGATTTCACTGCCTTTTACCTCATTCCACCACCACTGCTAGAGTCTCCGTAAATGAGGCACACAGCTGACACCACTCTGCACACCTATGGGAAATGAAATAAACCCCTGTATATCAAAACCCCATTCCATTTTTTCACAGTTTACTAAAACATGAAAGTGCCAAATATAGAACTATTTTTATCTTTAGCAGAATGAACAACAGAAGCAGCGTTGCTGCTTAGATAATTACCTGGAAAAAGCTGAACTACATAGTGAATACCTTTGGATCACAGAATTGTGTTACTGTGAATACTGTGTAAGTACCAAAATAACCAGAAACCAAACCAAACCACTTGTTAAAGGGTCTATTTCTGAGCTGTCACAGGAACTGGTCACGTGCACACACAAAACAGGACATTGTTAGCCTGTGAATTAAAAACAAAGAGACTTGTTATTTATTTTTCAATAGTTTTCTTTTTGTTTGATTTAAAAATTGCATGTGAAAGGAAAACCAATTCACTTGGACTCCTCTTCAGTGACCTGACTGGCTCAGTCTACCCTGATGGTGTTTGAAAAAATAAAACTATTGTTCAGTACCAGAGCATGGCCTCAAAGACATCTCCTTAGTCACACATTCTCTTAAAGGGCTCACTGCTCCCATGATACAGGAAGCATAGTGGAAGCGCCTGGCCAGTGCCCCATCCTGCCCTAACTTTCATTGTCCAATAATAATTGAGAACCACAACAAAGATTAGACAGAACATGGACAATTTACCGGAATGCTTGGAGTGTGTCCACAACTCCTAAAAAGCCAACCTAAAGGGATGGGGAGAGCACTGGGTGATGGAGTCACTCTCTGGTTTATCAGCATTGCAGCTTGTGACTGTGGCAGGGGTGTTGCTTTCTCCTCACTTGGAGAAAATAGCAAGAAAATGAAAAGTCACAAAATCTTAAAGTGAGACAATTCAAAATGATACATTTTTGTGATTACTCCATTACTTTGAAATCAGAAGAAGCTGGAGACTGATTTTGGTTTCAGATCCTTAAGAAGCCAGCAATTGAAGGAACCAGCCCACCCTCTCTTTCCCCTCGTGAATGGTAGGCTGCTTACAAAAACAGTTTAAAGAAATGGGAGAGCCACAACTCCAGCGGGATCTATCCTCTCTTTGTTGTTTTTCCTCCATACCTCTGCACATTCTAATGCACACTGTCCTATAAATGCCTCAATGCGATCCTGGTGATGCAATAAGGAGGGAACCAAGGACAGAGCTGCTGGGAGCCCTGTTGCAGGCAGGCTGGCCCTGGAGAGTGCTGCAGAGATCCACCTGCTGTGTGAGAGGGAGAGAGCAATGCTAAAAAAAAACTGAAGGGAAAAGTGCCAGAAAGATGCAGGGCAGGGGAGAGATAAACCCATCCAAAGGCCTGAAAAAACAAGGTTTCTACTTTGCTTAGGACTAGCTGGGGTCCCTGGGCCAGAGCAGAAAATTGAGGGAAAGCCTGCTGCTGAAGGGCAGGGGAGATGAACACTCCGGCCCCGCCCCGCCCCTCCTAACTGAGAAACAAACAGCAGTGATGTGTCCTGCACAGAGCTTGGAGACTGCAGGGCTAGAAAAGGGCTTAGCGGGGGAAGGGGAGCTCCAGGAGCTGGCCAGACTTCTAACAAGAGTAGGTTGCTGAGAAATCAGGCAGGCTTCCAGGGCACTGGTTTTCCGGTGAGGAGAGAGCATTGGCTCCCTGAATAGAGGTATGAGGAAGACTCGGACCCCAGGCATCCAGCACCTTAGTTTAGCCAGTTACTTCATTTTATCACTATTTATTCTGTGTTGTGTAATGTTAGGATTAACTAACATGCTATGTCATATATGCTAAATAGATGTAAATTGTAGGATTATAGACGTATAAGACCGATCAGTAGTCAGACACGATAAGTATGCATTAAGTATCTAAGACGGGCTAAAACGCAAGGCCCACAGACTGAGGCCTGTAAGATGTCAGCATAGCCATACTAGGCCATTGGCTTAAGAAACGCTTGACATAAGTAACCGACCAAAGAACGACCCTATACTACAAGATTATGGGAAAAGGTGTACCAATGGGTGGTATTGCAAAAATTTAACCGTAAGAGTAATTTTTATTATAAGATACTCGATAGTCACATTTTTCTAACACATGCACATGTGCAGAATATTAGGTGTAGTCAGAATCACAAGATAAAAGGACTCACAGTTTGGGTAAAATGAGTTCCCTATGGGAAAACTCCAGCAGGAACCATCCCTCTACTGATGAACAATTTGCAAGACATCCATAAAACCCGAAGAATATCGTTAAGGATGTGAGTATGACTATATTTGTAACTTGTGCATAAGTCTTTATAGGACTTCTATATGCTTTGGTAATCATCATCCTAATTAAACCTTTAATAAACCTTGTAAACCAAACTAGACCTTGTACTTGCGAATGTATGTGTGGTCACTAGCCTTGGTCTTTATGTGTTCCTAGAAACTCAAAGTCTGAAGCAAGTAGCAGAGGTGACTTTCACTCTGTTGATCTTGAAACTGTAGTCATGAGAGCTGAACCCACAGTGGTATAATACAACATTGCTAAATTCACTTAAAATAAAATAGAATAGGCTACATTAGAGATGTGAATTGCATTGTTCATATGGGAAGAGACTTGGACTACAGGAGGCTGAGAGACACTGGCAGGGGCAGCTGACTCTGGAATGGTAGGAGGAACAGAATAAATACCCACCATTACAGTGTTGCCAACTCTCACAAATTTATCACAAGTCTTGCAACATTTGGTGTTTTTGTTAAAGGCCCAGCTCCTGTCATTGGGAGGAGAGTAAGTTCTTAGCCCTCATGGTTGCACAGAAAAGCTTGGAAACATGACCTGCACACATAGGGGTGCTGGAACTACAGGTGCTGCTGCACCCCCTGGCTTGAGGTCGTAATAACCACCCAAATACATGGTTTCCGCCTTCAGCACCCCCGCTATAAAAACTGTTCCAGAACCACTGCCTGAACATAACCTAAAGGCTCAGAAACCAGAAGATAAGGGAGGGTGGGGAGAAATCCCGTGATTTTTAAGACTCATGATTTTTAGGGCTTGATTTATAATTTTGGAATCCTTGGCATTGGCAATACTGGACTTAACAGAACCAGGGCTGTCTGGAAGACCTTAGGTTCAGGAACCTGAACATCTGGGACACCAACTCCATCAACTCAGTGTGAGCCAGAGTGCTGACCTGTCAACTGAATCAAAAACCACTTTGATGTCTATATATACCACATGAAGTGGGTGGTTAAATTCTCAGTGCAGCTCAGTCAGAAACTGGAGGGTAAGGACAGCATCCATTGTCCACCACCCAGCAGTGAAACCTGATTGCTGTGGAAGTTGTTAAGGAGCAGCTGCACTCTACCAATCAGAATGTGAGTGAAGCTCTTGCCTTAGAGGCAAAGCTAAGTAGCAGCATGGAAATGCTTTGTTGTGGTGAGAACTCCAAGGGGCTTTCTGGCTCACTTAACCAGAATGCTGCCTTGCACTCCAGGGGAGTGAACACCATAGTGGGAGCTCTACCATCCTTTTGCAGGATGTAAACATGTCCTCCCCTCCAGACTTGTTCACCTCCACTGGGTGGTGCGAAGAGTGAGACAAGAGGATGGGTCTCATCTCATATCTTTTGGGGATGGCTCACACCAAAAGCAAGTGATAGATTAATGGAATGCTTTATGCTTCCCAGCTGCACTGTTTATAGGAGTGAAAGACTCCTTGCTCATCTCCACTGAATCTGACACAATCTGAGCATCTGTGGTATTTTAAAAAGATGTTTCTTTTTGCTAGCTATTTTGCGTTTTCTGCAGATGGAAAATCATGCTGGTGGGGGAAGTTTGGCTTCTCCTTTTGCCTTCTTATATGCGTTCTTAAAGATTCTTTTTCTCCTGATCAAACTTTTGATCGAGCCTGTTGTGATGCTTTTTACCATATAATCGGGTCAGATTGTGACATGGGGCTACAGGTTTCTTTAGATGGCTAGTCAGCATGGGAGGTAAAGTGCATTGTGGCAAATTTCTAGTGCATCAAGAGGAGATGGGAAAAATCTGTAGGATTACTCCATTTTACATGCCCCGGGGGCTCCACTATATTTTGGTGATTGGTTTTGTTCCTCTCCTTTATGTTCCATTTGAATGATTTCATATTGGAGTTGGTAACAGTCCATGACATTTGACTGGGAGGATTATTAGCTGGAAATGGTTTCCCAAGCTTAAGATACGGAAATAATAATAAAACAATATAGAACAGGGAGGGCTGCATGGGTGACTAATACAGGCAATGTAACAAACACCAGAATTTGCTGTCCTGTGGGCAGCAGCTACCTGTTGCTTCTCATATTAGTTTATTGCA
Organism: Macrochelys suwanniensis; assembly: GCA_033296515.1. Classification (NCBI taxonomy): domain Eukaryota; kingdom Metazoa; phylum Chordata; order Testudines; family Chelydridae; genus Macrochelys; species Macrochelys suwanniensis. Next base: position 93,794,789 of record CM065777.1, read on the forward strand.
CATAACAGTCTTATTCAAAAAGCATACATCATGCTGAGGGAGTGATTTAAAAAAAGCTGGCAGGAGCATATAATGCTGGATGGATTTTGCTACTCAAGCGACATGTGGGTAATAGCTGGTAGTGGGTAATATGTAGTGTTTGACCTTTACATAAATGAATGAATATTACACTAGAATGTTGATTGGTAAGAACTTTACTTCTATTAAGCAGTAGGAATTGTTTCTTGCTGTTTGGGGCAAAAAGGTTTTATATAATTAGAGTTGTAATTAGAAATGCCAGCCCTAATTACCCGTTACCTACTTCTGTTTGAGGACTGTAGAAAAAATATTCACTTTTGACAGCTATTTCCACCCTCTAATTACTAGTGAGAAGGGTTGGACAGAAAACAGAGTCTAGATCATCTAGTAATAGGAAAGCCAATTAAAAGAAAAAGCAAGCCATTACTTCAGTTCTCTGGATGATTCATTGAATTATTGTGATGTCATTATCATCACACATTATATTCCTTCCAGTTTATTGGTAGTGTAGGGCCTGATTCTCATTTACCCTGAGGCCCCTTTACCCTGCTCTGTCTGTCAGTTTAAAGGAGCCATACAGTAGGAATAAATTGCAGTGTAAAGGGACGTTCAAGAAAATGAGAATCAGGTCACAAGTGTTCAGAAATACTGGGTATCCCTTCACCACCCAGCCATAAGGGTAGCAAAGAGTATGTCAGTATGAATTCAGCTCTTTGGTCACTTGCCTTGACATGCATGTCAATAGGCTTTGTCATTTCCCCTTGAATCAACAGATCCCCCCGACACCCCTGAAAGCTAATTAACATGAATTGCCCACAGCCATTATTTTTAAAGCAGCTAGTCCAAAGCAGAGCCCAATCTCCCACTTCCACATAAAGCACTGCAGGCATTAACTGAGGACAGCATTGTGGAAGCATTTCTGAAGTCTGTCCCGCCAGCAGATAAGACGATATGTTAGCAGTGGTATCACACTGGTTGATTTCATGCATGAGTGTGGGGGCATACTACATATCCACATAAAACTGTTGCTGTACTCTGGGCTAGTATTAAAAGTGGCACATCAGCTATTGTGAAAGCAGAGCTCTCCATTGCTATTATGGTATCTTCCAAGATACAGCCATTTATAATATTAGAGCAGAAATATACAGATTTAAGGTATTGCAAATGTTATATAGGATAACTATTGGGCTGTGGATCTTCAATAAGTACAGTAAGACCAAGACTTAAGGTAAGTGGTGATAATCAACATTGATATGTCCAAAATGTAACATTTTGCATCCTTTAAAAATAAATCCTCCAAAGCAGGTCTCACAAAAGCTGGAGGAAGAGGAGGAGGATGTAATTTCATGTTGTGCCTAAGGCTAGCTAAATCTTTAATCTATCCATCCATAGATGTATTGTACAGTTTGAAATAACTACTCCCTTAGCTCCATATTACCACAAACTGCCTACAAGAACTGTCTGTCAAGTGAACCACATCAAAAGTCAGACCCTCATTAGACACATTCTAGTGTGAGCATCTCACGCCAGGTAAAGTAGGGCACTGTCTTTCCTTTTATTCTTTGCTTTATAAGGCTGAAGTGTATTCCAATATATTTTCAGCAATGGCCCACATAACTGAATGATGTCTGTTTGCCCAGAGAAGGAATAAAAATGGCAGATGGATATCTGGGAGTTAATATTTAAATTTTTCTTCCAAATACTAATATTTACTTGGGGTTACATTTTCATTATTTCTTCTTCTTCAACACAGAGATATATGAAAAGATCAGCATATATGTTATTTCAGTTCCTGGATGACGGAAACACTGCAAGAAGAGCAAATGTCATGTTGCTTTTGTCCCAGTAACAGCTCTTCTAGATATTAAAAATAGACGAAACACATGTACAAACAGTTGCTATCCCTAGGCTGCCTGGTATGTTTCAAACAATATCCCACTTCCCATCCACTAAGGTTTCCAACTTCGGCCTTAAAACCCATTTCTTGCTGTGGAGCAGACTGGCTGTATCAGAAACCAAAGCTCTGTTCCACAAGTACAGTCCAGAGCAGATATCCTGCCTCCCTAATGCAGAAAATCACCTTTCTTCTGCTTCCCATCTCCACAGCTGACTATGGCCAACCTAGTATTAACCTTAAGCCCCTCCAGCTCTGATCTCTTGGACATGTACATATTTACCAGTACTTTTCAGGACTGCCAGTGAGTTATACACAACATTCATGTGAGTACAAAACACAACTGAAAGATTAGGAAAGGACCATTATACAAAAACAGGAGGACCAGTGAATAAGTAAAACAAACATCATGCAGACGTACAGTTTCCGGGGACTAGCAATGGAATACAGAGACCTTCATCTGTAACTTAATAGTATGAATGGATCAATTGTGCCCACGTTATTACTAAGGTTGGTCAAATTAATTCTGAATAATATCCAGTGTGAAATTAGGTCTTTTTTTCCTGTTCATTGAATGTTTGTGAATTCATCCTATTTTCCACTCGTGTATTTGATATTTTTAACTATTTACCAGATAGTTTGGTTGAACAATTTTCAATTTTCAACAATTTGGAATGTCTGCAAACTTCACTTTTTTTATTCACTAGTTATTATTCATCATTTTTGGTGTGTGATTGTTCACCTAAACTGACATTTTCAAAAGAGCCCAAGGAAGTTAACTGACCGTCAGGGGAATTTGGGCACCTAACTCATCAGGCTCCTTTGAAAATCCCAACCCTAATTTAATGGCGGTGTTCTTCCTCCTGATTAGATGACTGAAACCTTCTAAGCAGGAGAACGATAAAAGCAAATAATATATATTCTTGTTAATCCACAAATACCCTTCTCTACATGGAGATACTGGTATTCTATGAAGAATAAACATTTCCAAACATGTAATGTGATCGAAACCCTGTTTTCACAAATATTTGCACAAACACTCCAAAAAAAAAATCAGATCAAATTTCAAATGAATGGTTGTAAATAGTGTTTGGAAGCAATCAACCAGCCCTGCTTACTACCATCCAACAGCTACAGCATACCAGATATGGCAACTTCCTTCGCCTCGCTTGACTCAGTGTTTCCCCTTCTGGTGATGGGTTGGGAGGATGGGGGAAATTAGTCCCACTCCAAAGTGTTTCACTTGGGTTATTCATCACTTGGGTTTTATTTTCCAATATTTACAAGGAGGGCCTCATGGGAGGCCCAAGCAGTACTCTTCAGCCAAATAAAAAAAATAAAAAGAAACTGGTAACACAACAAGGGAATACCTTTCCCTTCCCCCTCTCTGGGGTGTTATCCTATTATGCTGGCCGCTGGGTGCCAGTCTTTCCCCAAACAATCTGTTAGCTCGGTTGTTTCCGCTATAGGGAGGAGAGCAGCCTTCCACTCAGGAGAAGCCTCTTCTCCCTGATGCCATTAACCCTTCTGCAGTGTCTCTCACCTCTCCCATCAAAAGAGGGGTTTTTAAAGGCCACTGGCAACCCTTAAATGGACTCAGGTGTCCCTAGTTGACCTGATGTAATTTTTTCATCTCATAGGGAAAAGGGCCTTTAGCATTCTGGGGCTAAAATACCTGTCTTCCACCACTCACTGGTGGCCCGCCCGCTTCCAGGAACCCAACAGGACCACTCTCTAGTGGCTGTCCAGTATGATTTTGTCACAGGGGCCTATGTGAAATGAATTGGCAGACCAGTTCAGTATCTCTGCAAAATTCCCAACATAAAGGATTAAAAGCGAATGAGTATAGAATCTGAACTGCACTCTTATCTTTAGGGTTGTTCTCTCATGGTTGAAGCAGATTGACAGGACAGTGTCCGGAAGCTACTACAGCACTGAAAATTGATCTAGCATCCGACACCTTTCACACGTACTAAATACAACTGAAAAAAATTACAGACCAGTTTCTGCCAACCATACATAAAGTAGTATCTTATAGTAGTTAACTATCACTCCACAAGAGTAAGGAGGCACTAAATTTGGCACTAAAGAAGCAGACCACCTTGATTTTGGTAAATACTTGTAATAGGAGAGCCTTCTTTCTTCAGTAACCATCCCTAAAATAGACAGAGTTAGTACTCCTTTAAGGAACAAAAGCTAATTTCAGACTCATCATTATTAATGTAATACTCTCTCTCATTTTTGATGAGGAAGGATATCCTCTTAAATGAGTTTTGGATCTCTGAGTATTTTCCTGAGCACATATATAAAATACGGCAGTCTGAGCAAGTAACCCAAATTCCTAATTCTTCTTGTGTGGCATTTTCGTACAACATCTTGATAATGAGTATTTTCTTTTAACTGTTGCTTTGATTTATGGCATACTCAGTGTGACTAAGGATGTTAATTAATTCTGACTTGATCAAATATACATGTGTGACTCACATACTGTATCTAAATTTAAAGCAACTATAAACCACATTGCAATACTGATGTAAACCTCTGGCATTTCTTTGATGCATACAGTTAGAGATGGACTGAACTGGTACTGAAAAGTTCACTTGACTGAATATGAAGATGCCTTTTGCTTCTAAATTAAGCATGTTGAAAGGATTAATTTAAATTATATATATTTGATTCACATACAGTATACAAGAATATAAAGTAGATTAATATTTAGTTAGTTAGGAATAGGATAGGATTGTTGGCTTGTGTGCTGCCTGCACTGCTCTTGCTTTTTGGAACTATACTAATCCACACAATCATGGAATGCAGATTAAATCAGGCCTGTTTTTATAGAAAGTCTATTTTAATGCGAAAGAAAAAAAGAGGAAGATTGTAATTATGAAAGATTACCTTTTGTCTGCAATGGTCTTTGTAGTGACTATTACATAGAAATAAACAGCAAAGCCCATAATACGTGTCTGATGCAAATGGAGTGCTGGTAAGAAACTGGCTTTTATTTCCTGGCCCCAGTCACATGATCTGGGTCAATATCCCTGCCATGCAATAGGGACAGTATGCGCTTCCATGGCTACTGTTACTTCAGTTTTATACAGGGCTGGCCCCAGGCACCAGCTTTCCAAGCTGGTGCTTGGGGCGGCATCGAGAATGGGGTGGCAGTCTGTGTCCTGTGGAGGCAATTCGGCGGCAACTCCGCTGCTGTTCCCGCCGCGGCAGCAATTCGGTGGTGACTGCTTGGGGCGGCAAAATTGTTAGAGCCGCCCCTGGTTTTATAGTCTTTGTATCAAGAGGACTTCCCCTGCAAGATCTGGGCATAAGTAAATGAAAGCAAAAGTAATTAGCCGTGAGTCACACACAGAGACTGGAAACTTGATTTACAGACACAAGCTCTTTATTATTCTTATTTATTATTTGTATTACCATAGCACCTAGGAGCCTTTGTCATGGACTTTGTAAATACCATTTTAATTGTATAAGTGTTGCACAACCTTACTTTGACCCTAGATGTCTGATCTGCAACTGATACTATTAATAAAGTTTCATGCAACAATATAAAAATATTTAAGAAAAATGTGACTAAAGCTGTATTTTCCCTTATGTTTCTTTGCCTCTTAAACAATCCTTTACATAGCACTTAAACAGAAAAAATAAACCCCTCACCTAATTTATTTCTAGGGAAAAGTTGTGACGACCATTTCTAGTGTTCCAACTTGCAGTGATCCTGGGATTTTAGATCTGAGTTTATTAGATGGATATGAATTTCGTGGTTTCAGGTTTCTTTGTTTGTGGTAACTAAATGCTAAAAAACCTGTCCTACTAAAGAAGAAATTCTGAAAGTAGGCTTGTGCAGCATGGTATAACTCATGCTAATAGTGTGGCTTATTGTCCTTTGTGCCTGGAGTAGCTAGACCACACATAGAGGGTTTAGTTCACTACTGATTGTGAACTCATGGACCTGGTTGTTTAGCAGTAGAGGCTCATGCTTTTAGATGCAAAGGTCACAGGTCCCACCCAGGCTGAATCATTTCAATGGCATAAGCCAGATGGCACTATGTTGAATTTGAAAAGGCCTCTATAGGTATGTCTACATGGCAATAAAAGACCCATGGCAGAGTCCCAAAGCCCAGACCAGCTGACTAAGGCTTGTCAGGTTGGGCTGTGGGGCTCAAAATAGCAGTGTAGCTGTTTAGACTCAGGCTGGCTGGAGCCAGGCTCTAAAATGCTCCCCACAGCAGGTTCTCAGAGCCTGGGCTCCGGCCCAAGTCCGAACATCTACACTGCTATTTTAGCATCACCGCGCAAGCCCTGCGAGCCCAAATCAGATAGGCCAGACTTTGAGACTCACTGTCACAGATTTTTTTTTACTGCAGTGTAGACATACCCTCTATGATCCAAGTGTTGTTTTAGACTGATGACTGAGATCATCTTTATCTGCTGATAAATCTGAAGGACGACTATATTTTGCTGTATTTAGAAATTTCAGAACTTCATCTATTTTTGGTAGGAGATATTTGTCTTTAATTGCAATTTCACTCAATTTTCTGCAGAAGCTAGATTCTCAGTTTGGCGTCAGTATGCTGCTCACTGGTGGTACTCATGGCACTTCAGATCATTCCGTTATTTCATCATCCAATGCTCTGGTTGTTCATCCATCATTTTCCATACGACTAGAGTTTGATCATTTTGATCCTTCTGTGATGCTATGGGGTTAACCTGAATTTTTTCAATGGTGTGCATTGCAATTTTTGTTTGACATATTTTATCATTACAAGTATTCTGAAATTTTTGAAGTTGTGGTAACTTCAAATATGTGGTTCCATATCCTCATTAACAGATTCAATAATCAACTTCTTTTGTATTAACTTCCTTCCAGCTGAATTCTGTATCTTCTTTTTATTATCTGTTTGGTTATTTGCAGAGCCATGAAATAATGGTGAAAAATTTCTCAAAATTTCATATTAATGTTTTTATGAGTAATTTCGAAGAGTGAGTAAAAACAGATTTAATATATCTGTCTCTATTTAAATCTTATTTTAATTTTATTTCTCCAAACCCGTGTTATAAGATTAGCACATTGTTATATTACAAATCTTGAATACGATATATTTGTATGTCTAAGAGTCATCAGCAAAGTATAAGTCACCTGCATTTGCTAATCACCACCATGTTTCTGGCACTACTACATGTGTTTTTATTTCAATGTTAATATGGGTGCTTTCAAAACGTCCTTCAGTTCTCTCTATTTAAACATTTACCTGCTTTTACTTTAGTCAGTTTAGCTCCTTTTTATTCCAAAGGTTTTTTCCTACATTTTTGTTCAGGTACCATTTTGTAAGTGAGCACTGTTTACAGTGGAGAAGCAAACTGATCTGAATTAGTTAGGGCTGCAGAGGAGCTGAATATTTATTTTGGTTAAATTGATCCTTCAACAACAGAGTCCAGACAAAAAAATTCTACTTCTCCTTTAGTCCAACTATTCTCTTCTAGCTTGTCCTTTCACTCTCCTTTCCCATATGTTGTGCAGCTTCCTCCTATTCTTCCTTCCCTCATTCTCATACAGTTTCCAACTCCTTTGGGATATCTGATCACCAAGGCTCCATCTTGCAAAGAGTTCAATGCGGGTAGACACCGGAGCCCATGAGGAGCACTGTTGACTTCCTTGCAAAATCTGGGCTCCAATCATGATACACAAGGGTGGGGCAAAGGGTGGAGGTGGGAGTGATGGATGGGACAGGCCTTCTATAGAAAAGGAAGGGGAAGGATTGACAGAGAAGGGTCTTTTAGGAGCAGCGAAGGAATGTGAGATGATTGTAACCTCCTCTGGACTGAGGTTTTATACATGTCTTTATATATTTGTATGGCACCTAGCAGAGGCAAGCCGATTCTGATGGGGGCCTATGGGTGCAATGATAGTATAAATATTACAAAATAATAAAAGGTGGATGCAAGGCTTATATAAGCTTCAGATGAATATTCAGTTTTTAGATGCTGATATAAACTGAACTGACCTGCCAGGCCGTATCAGCTTTGTCCTTCTCTCTCCTGCCATAAAGGAAAGTGAAGCAGCTAAATGCCTTTTAAACAGGCAAATGAAATGCGCTCTAGCCACCTCCCAACTCCGAAAAAGATCCATTCTCAATATCTCATTCAGTTTTTGTAGAATATTATTTAATAGTAAAACTTTACCTATCATGTGCTGCTTTGCTTTCTTCATTAAAGCAAATTATAGTGTTTCTATTGGTTACGGTAAGTTATATGATGCTTCCCTTCACCCCTAAGGAATATGGGGATAAAACCTGTCACTAGTCAGAACTGGATTTTATTAGTTTTAATGCATCACAGACACTTTCATTATAGATGGGGCTTGACTGACAACACAAAGTGAATGAGCACACTGATAGCACTGACAGGACTCATCTATGCTACAAATATAACTGAATCATGGGACCTAAGTACAAACACAGACGGTTCAAGATTTTAACCCATGAATGTCTGAAGACATGGCCAGGTCCCACCTACTCTACACATTTTAGCTATGCTGTAGCTGGGTTATTGGACAGCTGTGTTATTATAACTGATGCCCTGAGTTGGTTTTATTTGTAGTGCAGACAGGGGGGCCTTAGTCACACCATAGCAAAGTCTTTTATTCATACAGTTTTCTTGGGAAGCTCGAGAATAGCAATGAATTAAATATGAGGGAAAGATTCGAGTTAAGCTTTCATTCAAAAAGAATACCCTTTCGCGTTATATATATAGTTCTAAAAGTCACTAGAAAAATGGGTTGCAAAGGGTTTATATTTTCATAAAGTAAATTTAGTTAAAGATGGTGTATTTTGCTTTAAAAAAAAACCCCAAAGGAGTTTAAAGAGCCTGGTTACAAAAGGGCAGGTTTAGCACAGGAACCTTTCCCACCTGAACATAGAATAGGATTTATTAATTAGTAATTATTCTTGTAAAGGATGGATTCATCCTGACAGCAGCAATGAAAAATTCATGACAAAGACTTACCATTTCTAATCAACTGTATTACTATGTGGAGACTGCCAAACTTCGGAGACCAGCCAATGCTAGGAACACAAACAAACATCATAGTTTCCATAGTAACTGAGATCACCTTGGAGATGATTAATACCCGTATGACTTACAATGGGTGTTCCAAAGATATCATCCTTTGCTGATTTAATCATGATCCAATATAATGTGATTTAACATCTTAGTGAAGAAAAAGGAATCCGTATCTCGCAAGTATTTTCTCTTATTCATTAGGTGTTGGGTCCCAGAGGGAAATGCTCACTATCTGCTTTTATTCTATTTTTGCTAGCAGAGGAAAAAGCAACATATATGGCCATGGCATTTGAGCTATAAGAATACGGATAAAGTGGATACTTTATAGGAATGGTAGGTAATTTCCTGAAGGAAAAATACCGTAAAAGCATGAATTACACATCCACTGTATGAAGAGCCATGTAAAACAACCACTGAAATATTTCATGCTTTAGAGGAACACATGAACTAGTGAAAGGAGAATTTTTGCCATTCTGCGAGAAACACTGTTCGTATGACAAAATAATGGAAACATTCTGGGTGGGAACAAATTTCCAAGTTTTTGCCCACAGTGAAATATTGCCATCTTCACAAAAGCCATGTTGTGGAAAATCAGAAGAGACACAAAAATCCCATTTATCATGGATATTGTCAGAAAGGAACCTGTTGTGATGGGTTGGTATCACAGAAACCCCCTTGGAGCTGCCACCTGGTGTGCCAAGACTACTCCTGCCCCTGCTTTCCTGCCTTTTCCAGCTTGGGACACCAGAATCCTGTCTGGTTTGAGCCAGACCCGCTAGCCTGCCGCAAACCCAGACCCAGGTCTGAGGCATGTTCCCGAACAGCTGTAGGCTTGCCTGGAAACAGCTTAGGAAGTGTTCTTGCCTTTGACACCCAGATGCCCAACTCCCAATGGAGTTCAAACCCTGAATAAATCTGGTTTACCCTGTATGAAGCTTATACAGGGTAAACTCATAAATAGTTCACCCTCTATTTCACAGATAGAGAGGTATGCACAGCTGTTTGCCCCCCTCCAGGTACTAACACGTACTCCAGGTTACTTAATACATAAAAAGTTATTTTAATAAGTACAGAAAGTAGGATTTAAGTGGTTCCAAGTAATAACAGACAGAACAAAGTGAATTACCAAGTAAAATAAAATAAAACACGCAAGTCTATGTCTAATCACACCGAATACAGATAAAAACCTCACCAGTTCCAGTAAACTTCCTTTTACAGGCTATGGTCCTCCTAGCCTGGGTCCAGCAATCGCTCACACCCCCTATTGTTCTTGTCCTTTGTTCCAGTCTCTTTCAGGTGTGTCATTGAGGGGTGGAGAGGCTCTCTCTTTAGCCAGCTGAAGACAAGATAGAGGGGTCTTCCAAGGGTTTAAATAGACTTTCTCCTCTGGGTGGACACCCCTCCCTCTCCCTGTGTAGTATCCAGTTACAAGATGGAGTTTTGGGGGTCACATGGGCAAGTCACATGTCCATACACAACTCAGTTCCTTAGGAGCCAAGCCACATTCCTGGCCAAGCTCAGATGTGGATTGGTGTCTCTAAGTTCTTTTGTCTGTTTAAGAGTTTCTTGATTGGGCACTTAACCTGCACATTCCTTTCTCCAGACCCTGAGCAAATGCTCTTACTAACAAGGCTATGTAGCCAACAAGCAAGTATACAACCAATATTCATAACTTCAACTACAAAAATGATACATGCATACAACCAGGAGGAATAGATTCAGTAGATCATAACTTTTACAGAGATATGTTACCTGGCACATGTAGCATAACACATATTCCAGTTATATCATATATACATTTATAAGCATCTCCCCATAAAGCATTATGGGGTACACCATCACACCTGTATTGTCTAGGAACTAGCACAAGACTAGGAACAGAAAGGTGTGGATTCTGTTCTTGACTTCCATTGTGTCATTGGCTTAACTTTTCAGTTGCTTGGTAAAAAGTGGATAATAATACTTATAAAAACAACAAGGAATCCGGTGGCACCTTAAAGACTAACAATGCTGTTTCATTGATTTCAATAAGACTACTCATGGTAGTAAAATATAACCCATGCATAAGTGTTCCTATTCTAGTCTATAAGGGTTCTTATGCTGTGCTTATCACAGTAATATCTGAGTGCTAGACGTCTGCAGGATTGGGTGCTTAATGTTGAAACATAGAACTTTTTAATCAAGCTATTAAATAGCAAAATATAGGCTTCCCCCTGTCTTTCCCCCCATATGCAATCAGTGCAAGTTTGAGCACAAATAGTCACCTTTTAACAGAGAGCTAGCAGTAGAGTTGAAAATGCCAATTGCAATTTAAAGCATTTCACAGTTTACAGACTTCACAGAAAATTATTGGCTCATATAAGCTTCAGAATACATACTAACAAAAATAAGAGCAATTTCCTTTCCTTTCAAAGCACCATACTGTGACTTTCTACCCTCCCTCTGTATGCAGACAGACTCCTTACTTAGGGAAGCCACTGTAGCAATAGATAGAGACAATCCTCAGAAAAATTTTGAATTTGTATTAATCTAGCATGCATTAATGTGCTAATAATGAAGAGCTATGTATAGTTTTCAGCTGCCCTCCTGCTCTGACTGACAAGAACTGATTTGCTTTTCTTCTGGGGTGACTTTTTTTGGGGATTAATTATGCTAGCATGTCTGAAATAACACAGAAAAGTTCAGAAATCCAATCATATTTTCCTGATACTTCTTCAGAGATGGCATTATCCTCACTTTAATCCAAGTGGGATACACATAATATTAAAAATAAATCAAGGCTTTTTCTTATCTCAGTGCAGCAAATAATATACATTTTATGTTTCTTAATGCCTCCTTAGAATTCAGATCAGTGATAGATATGTAATAGAGGAAACAACTTGTTGACTTACATTTATTATAAAAAAGAGAAGGAAAGCTGCTTAAACAAATTTCTCCACGTCTATATAAAAAAACATCCACAAATGATTGCTGAGTTCCTTCCATTTGAGAAGGATTTGCCAGACAAAAAATGAAAGATTTTTTAAAGAGATCAGTGGACTAGATTTGTTTATCTTATTTCCCTTGTTTTTATGCTAAACAGACTCAGAACAGATCCCTCAATCAACTTCATGCAGGCAGTTCCCAGTTGCCTTTAAGGGGGATTCACGTGGGTGCAGGCAGGGGGGCGCTCAGGCAGACTCTCACTGAAATCAATGGAGATCCACTAATGTTGAAGCCACTGCAGGATCTCGGCCTAACCAGTTTGCCTGTGTGCCTTGATATAACCGTAAAGCACTGTGCTGTATCTACGGAGTATGCTATAACTTTGTTAAGCACTCTAGGCTGGGATACTTCACCTCCAAAAATTCATTTGTACAATTGCTTTTCACTGACAAATTACTTACTTGAGTCTCCTTTGAGAGAAAATTTGGTCCTCTGAGGCTGTGCTACATTTTGTCTCATTGTTATTGAAAATTACTGCAATAACAATATATTCTTTTGTTTCCAACTAGTGGCAACAACTGAGATTTTTTTATGCAGTGGTGATGCTGCCTCATTCAGGAATATTATTATTATTAATTATTTGTATTGCTTTAGTTCTAGGAGCTCTAGTCATGGGCCAGGACACCTTTGTGTTAGGTGCTGTACAAACAGAGAGGTATATTGTGTGCAATACATTAATATTTACAAATTGATAGGTTCTACTACCTGAGTTTTTAACAATACTTTGCACTTCTACAGCTCCTTTCATCTATGGATTTCAAAGTGCTTTACTTTAAAAGATGAATTTAACTAAGCTTCATGACACCATCATCAGATAAATAAGTATTATTTTGCTGATAGAAAAATAGTCTGAAAGGAATTAATGGACTGACTTTTCAGAGGTGCACCCACAGCACCTGTTGAAGCCAATAGGATCTCAGATAAGATTATCAGTGACAGACCACTGATTCTAAGTCTCCTGCTCCATCCACACTTAATCACAGCTCTGCAACAGCAAACGGACCCTGGCCAGTCACTCAGGCCCATAACTTGGGCATCATCTTCAAATCTGACCTCTGTCTAGATCCTCACATACAGTCTATGTCAACTTCTTTCCACGTAACATCTGTAAGATATTGCTTTTCCTATCCATCTGTACCACTAAAACTCTTGTCCAGGTTCTCAATCTCATTTCATGATTATTCCAACAACATTCTCTCTGGCCTTGACATATGCAATCCACTCATATCCATTCAGAATGCTGCTGAAAGATAGTTTCCTAGCCCATTGCTTTGACCATGCCATTCCTCTCTTTGAATCCCTCTTCTGTAGCATCAGATGTAAGCTGACTATCCTCACTTTCCACATCCTACCAATTATCTTTCATTCACTACTGAAATGTTAGCTCCCACCTCTGACTGGCCTGTAACACTAGAATCCATCATCCACTTAAGTTTTCAAACATGCACCTTCGTGTTTTCTCCCAGTCTTCCCCTCCTGCTTGGAGCTCCCTGCAAACAGTCACCTCATTATGCTCCTACAAATGCTCCTTAAAACTCTCCTTTTCCATCATGTCTACAAAAAATTTGACAGCAGTGAGGCCTAGGTAGGCAACTGATGTGCAGAGACCTCTGCCTATCACACTGACTAATCCGGTCTCATTGTTTCCTTGTACCTCTCGTCTGTCTGTCCATATCCGTCTGTTGCCTCTTGTCTTATACTTAGATTATAACTCTTTGGGGCAGGGACTGTCTTCTGTTCTGTGTTTGGATAGTGCCTAGCATCACAGGGTCCTAGTCTGTGACTGGGACTCCTAGGCACTACAGTAATACAAATAATAATAATGCGTGTTAGTTATCTTGGTATAAAATCTTAGTGGAGACAAGACCTAGCTAGTTTTTATCATAAGGTAGTTAGGTGAGGTCAACTCTAGACCCTCCACCAATGGCTGACCTCACCTGGATACATCGCAATGAAAACTACATAGCCTCGCCTCCATTAGGATTTTACAATGAAATCAATAGTTATACCCCATATAGCACAACTCTTTGGCAGTGAAAACACAGCCTAAGAGCTAGATCATGCCACTGAGGAACTGCCCTTAGCAGGGGGCAATATGGGGGCAGTATGGCACTGCTCATATGCAGATTCTCACTGCAAACTTTGTTTGTGTTTATAACAGAAATGGCTTCAGATATTTCAGGCAGCACTAACTAAACTGACTTTTCAGTAGTTTAGATACATTCTTTGATCTTCTCCAAACTTTTCTTTGAACTTAAACCAACCCTAATTTGCAAACAGAATATTTTGCAGGTTGCTTGCTCATTAATGTAGAAATAGTTCTCTTTGATATTTTGACAAAGAGAATGTCAAATAATTAAGCACCACTACAAATTGGGTTTACTGAGATTTCTGAAACATAGGCATTCATGTTGTTCAAACAATAGAAAAAACAGCACTTAAGCCCTTAGGTCATTGTGGAATCCTATGAAACCTTAAAATATATTACTCCTACGTTGAGACTTTGTATGCCAAGTTTCAGCCTGTCATGGTTACTGGATGGCCTCCCTCCCACACTTGCCACCCTTCATATATTTTGTAGCTTTAGATTAGAATTGTTGCAAAACATTTCCTTATTTATCTATCTTAGCTATTTATAGATCAATCATGAAGCAGTAATTAAAGATTCCAACACACTATTTTGATAAACTACTATTTTCAGTTTAGATGTGTAGTGGAGTCACTTAAATCAGCACCTGATGATAAAAAATGTCTGTCAAAGGAAGTCAGTTATTTGTGGACCAATTTCTGTAGCACTTAGATTCATACAGAATTCTGGGTCTGATTCTCCACTATCTTACACCTCGTGTATTCAATTAAGGCTTGGGCCTACAAACACTTAACTTTAAAACAAGGGTTCTGAATCCAAGTGTCCACCCTGCCTTTCTCATATTGCTAATTAAGAAGGGAATCCTGGCTAGTTCCTGGATAGATGGGAGAAGGTACTAGAGAAGGTCTTGCTATGGAAAATGGGTTTCCTGAATGGGAAATTCAGGAGAACAGCTTTAAGCATATGAGTAGGCCAACTGAAGGCAATAGGAATACTCCTATGCTTAAAATTTTGGATAGGTGTAAATGTTCGAAGTACTGGGGCCTTACAACTGAGCAAAGTGGGTGTAAAATGCTGCTAAATGAGAATTCTCCTCTACTTACTCATCCTGGTGGTGGTTTGTAACACTCACTTTTGTCAGGTATAACTACAAAAGGAGCAAAGCAGATGAGATTCAGGCATCCTGGCTTAATTTTAATTATTATTATTACTTGTATTACCATAGTGCCTAGGAGCCCTTCTCTTGGGCTGGACCCCAATGTGCTCTAGGAGCTGTACAAACACAGAATGAAAAGACAAGTAGAACTAGTGAATAACTCTCAATTTGTTTAGGAAAAATTGATGCATGCCAGTGCTAAACATCACTTGGAATTAATCCAGTGTAAAGGTAAAACACCTGTAAGGTACATGTGAGCCCAATATATGTGCACCGACATTTATTTAAGGGACAAATGTACAGTGGCTCTAACTTTTGTACAACTTCTGCCCTTTGTGGTAGAACTACAACCTCACAAAAGAAACTGTAGCTCAGACTTGAGGAGCATGCATACCCAAAGGCAAAATAATGAAATTAGGAATAAATGGCTGGGTAGATGGTCATTTTAGATTAAAAGCTCTTCTGGTCAAAGGACCATTTCTTCATATGCATTTGCACAGCACCTAGCAGAATTGGGTACTACTCCTGACTGGAGTATCTGGGCACCGCATTAATACAAATTTTAAATAAATACATAAAAGAGTTTGGACTTTGGAAACAAGATCTATCCCATTCTGTTCCCAGTCATTATACATTTTACTGATATCAGAGCTGTAGAATGTTATTAAAATTCAATTTAGTAGATTTGAGGCCTGTCCCTCCAGGGGAAGACAAGCTCATACTGACTTGTTCGCTGCACAGCCATAATGAGAAGACATCCTAGAATGAGTGTAAGGTCTTGTAATATAACAGGCTCTTATTTTGCACACTTCTTTTTTAATTAAGTGGTCTATTCTGAGTACTAATGTCACACTGTGGACACTAACCAGGAAATGCCTACTAGCATCACTCATATGAATACTTTATTAAAGGGAGACTGCATGAGCTTTCAGGTGTAATTAATATCATACTAAAAGCAACCTCTGATTTGACATCTTGCAGATTTGCATCCAGAGCACATTTCCCCCCCTTCAGACATATATGTACATTTCACTTAGAGTAATTGCAATCAAAAGGTGCTTTTTACCCACTAAAAATGTGTCACAAACTTGGAGCTAGAATTGCTGCAGGGTGTTGTTTTGCCCACACACTATATTAACAACCTTTCTTAATTTACATTGGGCTGTTTCACCTGTTTTGTCAAACCCTTTTTCTTTTCTGCAAACATACAAATGTAATCCACCTTTCATGCATGCATCCATTAACATATCTACCTCTTTGTTCACACACAGCTAGCTTCCCAACTGAGGAAAATGCAAAGCCTCTCCTTGGAGCACCACTGGCTTTAGAGATTTCTTTTCAAAACCATACGCAATGAGTAAGATGACTTTAAAATGAAAATGTCTGTGCGAAGTTGCCTAGTAAAAGCTTTAAGCCTTATGGGACTATTCTGACAAGTAGGCTGTCTGGCATTCATATACCTACTTCATTTCAAGCCCCAATTGATTTTGATTTAATATTCATTTAGGCATTTTAAAGGGAATATTTTCATGGGTGTCTGCCTTCCTATTTGTCTATAATTGAGGACAAAGGATGGAGGTAGGTTGTTAGATTAATTCCTCCTGCGGATGATCTTGACATTTCCTAGAAACATTGTGTCATGACCAATGGGTCTCAAACCCAAGCCCACAGGGTTCATGAGAGCAACCACCACGGCCAGCTCTACCGTTTTTGCTGCCCCAAGCAGCATGCCGAATTGACGCCGCAGACGGCTGAAGACAGAAGCTGCCGCCAAATTGCCGCTGCCACGGGCGGCTGAACATAGAAACTGCTGCAAAATTGCCGCCACTGCAGAAATGCGCGTGCTGCCCTAACGGCACACGGACTGCCGCCCCTTGCAGATTGCCGCAGCAAGCACCTGCTTGGAACGCTGGTTCCTGGAGCTGGCACTGGCAACCACACTCCAAGCTTCCACCTAGCAGCATTCTGACAATGGCTTTCCTGGGACCCATGAAGCCCAGCCCCAGTGTGAAGCTCCATCCCTGAGCCCCGATTGGTGGAGCCCCAGAGCAGCTGATTGGCCCACTGGCCCTACTTATGCCAGCAGCAGGAACAGGAAGCTGACCAAACAACTCAGCTCTGGCTCCAGCTCCAGAATTTCCTGGCATCCCAACTTGGCTTGACTCTTGACACCTGACCTGTGATTCCTGACCTCCAGTTGGTTTCCTGTCCTGACTTTGGTTCCCAACTTGGGGTTTTGATCTCCAGTTTCTCTCCTATTTCTGATCTTCTGGTATCCTAACCTTGACTCCTGCTTTGTGACCGTGGACTCTGGCTTTGGCTACTAGGTCTAGCTGTCCACAACCTGACTGTGACATAGGGTTTTGTTGTACACCACCATCTTCTCTGACATTGACCAAAGAGAGATTTCAGTGAGCCATATAAACTGTCACTCTGTCCCCTCTCAGACAATACTAGGATAAAGAAAAGACAAAAGGCAGTTTCAGTTTTTACGTTCCATTGCTGTTGATGCAGCAAAATGTATATGGTGTCTTTGCTATAAATATCTCTTGTGGAATTGTGCGTACACATGTCAAAATGAAAAAAAAAATCTGAATTTAGACATCAGCTGTTAAAAATTTGATAACCCAAAGAAATTAACTACTCTACATGGAATTGCAACCAAAGAAAGGAATACCATATTTCCTTGATTTCTGGACATGCAGAAAGTCCAATATTGAGTTAAATGAGTTTTTAAAAATAGAATTTATATGGTTAATTCACTGTTCTATAAAGCTCATTCTGATAGTCTCCAAAATGAAACTGAGCCTGGAGGGAGCATAGTCTAAAAGGTTACATAAACCTGAAAACGTTTTGTTTGGTTTAGGAACAATTTCTCAGAGCCATTTTTAAATGTACATCAGCCCCTGCAACTTAGTATATTTCTGAAATGTTGCTGTATAACTTTTCTTAACATTATTCCATGTAGCCCTGGGGGAGCGTCATAAAAGTACAGATGACCTATGAAGAGAGCTCACAAATTGCTCACAAATGGCTTCTTTTCAGATTCTCAGCAATAGTAAAGGTGGGAGGTTTTAATTGCATATTCCTAACACCTCAGTTTATGTAAATGTTAAGTTATCTCAGAATGTTGAAATTAAACAATGATAGTGTTCAGAAAAGAATACACTAATAACTCTCCATGTGTTCTTTGCTTTACTCATACCATACACTTTAATGTTGATTTCTATTCCACTGCTTTTCATACAAGATACTGTTGCAATGCTCCCTAAAGCCTTCCCTGGGTCTTTTTGTAGCAACTGATTTATACATCAAGTATGAAAACCATTAAAGACCCTAAAAGTGACAATTACATTATACAGTGTACTGTCTGGTGTTAGAAAAGGGGCAAATTAATTCCCTGGGTGATCACAGTGACAAATATATCAGGAAAAGTCTTAAGAATAAAAGATAGTTCTCAGCAAATAGAGACTTCAATTGTCTTCAGACTTTAGATCAGGGTCGAAATGCACAACAGACAGTGGTGAATGTCTACAAAGTTTTATTTTAAAAATATGTATTTACTGAATATTAAATATCTTCAACATAAATGCTTAACATGACATCTGTACCCATAAGCATAGTTTGACTTCTGTAGGGGGCGGGAGGAGGGTAGAGGGAAACTCCCACTAGCCCAATGGGGCCACACATGGGCGGGGGGGGGGGTGTGTGTGACAAATTCTGTGCCTGCCAAGACTTACAGTTTGGGGGTGGCAATGCCCCCCCTGCCCATTCCAAGCTATAGCCATGTCTGTACTCCCTTCTCCTCCACACACACATGTAAGATGGTAGAAAGTTCTATTGCTCCAGAGGATTGGAGTTGGTGACCACAATCTTTATCCTGGAGTTTTAGGAGGTCTTTTAGATATATTGGGCCGAGGCTATACAGCACTCTGAAGATAAGGACTAAGACCTTTAAATTAATTCAAAATTCTATAGAGCCTACACAGAAGGCGCAGAACAGATTTGATGTGTTTGTGGTGACCTGTGTTGTTGAGAATAGGTGTAGTATTCTGTATTTGTTGGAATTTCCTGTGTGCTGAAGGCTTCATTCCCAATACATTTGTATATTGATTGCTGTATTCCAGATGGGAGATGATGAAAGCATGAATAACTGAGACCAGGTCATTATCCATCAATAAAGAATGTGGTCTCCTAAGAAAGCATTATTTGGAAATGCAGCTATGTGAGAAGTCAGTCAGTGAGGAACCCAGGAGCACTCCTGAACTACAGTCTGAATTGACCAATTGTGGATATGTACCTTCAACCAAAGGAAAGTGAACCATGGCTATGAATTCTTCATAGTAATTTCCTCTGCCAACCAGCATCACTTGTGTCTTGTTTGGGTTTAGCTTCAACCAGCTGTTCTTCATCCATGAGCTGATATTTTCCAAGCACTGGGTCATCTTGGTGGTAGTGGGGTGGTTATGAGTGGTGAAGGATACGTAGAACTTTGTCATCCTTATGTTGTTGGCACTTGAGTCCATATTTGGTCTGACCAGTTCACCTAGTGGCTGCATGTAGATGTTGAATAGCACTGGAGAAAGAATTGATGCTTGGCTGGCAAGCAGACTCTTGTTTTTCTGGGAGTGAGACAGAGCTCACTGTATAACATTTGTTTCAGGACAGTCTGCCCAAAAAACTACCCAAAAATGCTTTGAAATCTGAAAAAAAAATCTGGAATCCAGCAAAGCGCTAAAGACTTCGCTAAAGGTGGCTTTCAGTCTCTTCTTCCACAAAATGGCCATCCTAGAAGAGGTGAGCTGTGTGGGTACCGCTCTCTCTTTTTTAGATGCCATCAACACTCTTGACTAACTGAATAAAAAACTTGAATGGTCAACCAATTTTTGAAGTTGAAGTCACTTTATATCATAGAATCATAGGAATGTAGGGCTGGGAAGGGACCTTAAGAGGTCATGTAGTCAAATCTCCCCTCCCCCCCATGCTAAGGCAGGATCATGTACGTATACCTAGACCCTCCCTCACAGATATTTGTCTAACCTGTTCTTAAAAACCTCCAGTGACAGGGATTCCATAACTTTTCTTGGAAGCCTAAAATCTAGTGGAAACATCTGATGCGAATAACTAGTGTTTCATATACTGTATGTATGGTAACAACATGGGAAGACTCCATTCTTATTAAACTAAACTACTTACAGAGTTGTTCCAGAGGCACCTTAACATTCTTAGCTACACAGACTGACTTCCTTGTGCCTCTTCCAAATTCTTCCCTCCTACAACCAATGCCCCTGGTTGCATGCAGGTTGACACAAACAGGAGCACTTGTGTGGAAGAAATATGCAGAACGACAAGAGCTGA
Organism: Macrochelys suwanniensis; assembly: GCA_033296515.1. Taxonomy (NCBI): domain Eukaryota; kingdom Metazoa; phylum Chordata; order Testudines; family Chelydridae; genus Macrochelys; species Macrochelys suwanniensis. The sequence goes on from CM065777.1 coordinate 93,815,357, forward strand.
GTCTTTTGGATTAGACGTAGCTATCAAGGAGCTGACTATTTATCAGGATCACTCTCTGTAAACAGCCCATGAAGAAAAACACATTTGTTTTTTAAGATAGTAATTTATGTATGAGACTTTTGGAGATAATAAAAAAGAACATTCACAAAAATATGGCATGGATATTTAGTTTTTATAAGAACATATTTTGAGAAATGTTAAGTACTTTCAGTTGCCACAGTTGAGCCTTATTGGTTCCCTGTTTTACACCTTTTGCAAGGTGTTTGTTTATAACATGCTGTTCTAAGGTGATGAAGAATTTATCTAGCATGTGGGGCCATAACTCCCAACCCTGAAGCCTTTATGGGGCTAATAGGCCTGGCACTGCAAGGGAGACATCAGGGACATTTACAGCTAGTAGCAGTTCAGCGTAGCTCAGCTGCAGCTGCCTCCTTCTGATCCCCTAAATCTCCCCTCCACTAGAAACTGCTGCCAATGACTCAGGACTTCTACATGTCCTCTTAGCTGTCAACTCCTTTGCCTTCCACCATCTCACTCAGATTAGTGTGCATTGAAGGCTGAAGACATGAGACACTCTGCTTTCCTTGTAATTAGTATTATAACTAAGAATTTGCTAATGATGCCAAGCAGAGAGCCTCTGAATCTTCATTACTTTCTCTGAATATTCCCAGTCCATCCCTTGTTACATTTTCCAGTGCCTACAATGAGTTTTGATGGCGGGGAAAAATGCATTGACCTAGAGTCATTCATTTCCTATAGAAATATTCATCACTTACACACCATAATTTCAGCGGTAACTCAAGCAGTATGCTTACGGCCTTTGAAATACATAAACCTCTTTCAATAGCATCGTGGAGAATCCATTTATTTTATAATAAGGGAACTTGTTATACATGGAGCATCAGATGCTGCTAGTACAAGTGATTTTGAAATACTCTGCAAATGATTTAGGTAATATGTATGATAATTCTTCACAATAAAGCCACTATTCATGTTTGCAGCAAGACACTAATAATTTATATTCCCTGTTCTTGCTCTGCCCTGGTTTTTGCAAGATAATTGCTACTGCTATTACAAAAAGCCAAATAGATTTCTATATTATTTTTCACTATGTAATACACTTTTTAAAAGCCTGACATGGGGGAGGAAGGAGTTTAAATATAAAGTAAAGATCAAATCCAAAGCTTCATTCAGAGCTATGGGTCTGGGAACTTTGGGGCTATTTTCATAGTAAAGTATATTTGTTTTAAATGTCAGAAATGTAGTTTCTCTATGAAAGGCTGAAGGATCACTGTCCAATTCCTGGAGAATAACTGTCCACATCACCAAAACCATCATCACAATTGGCACTAATTGGCAGCCCTGCTGGAAATCTCAGCAGAGACAAAAACCCACTCACCCTTTGAGGTTGGCTTCTCCAAGGCAGGGTTGAGACACATTGTCATAGCAATAGCGGAAGTTTGCACTGTGGTGCTGTAGATAATTAGAGGATTTGAGTCTCCAGAACTTTTATTCTGGAACCCTTCACAACACTAAATTCATTCATATTATTATTAACTATTCTTATTTTAATAAAGGAAGAATAAAGTTGTTTCCTTGAAATATCTTCAGTACACAGTTCAGCTTATACAACAGCACAGGAGAGCACAAAGTAGATAATCCATACCACCTCTCAGTTCTGATTAATGCTTTTCTATAACTACAGGCTAATGAACCTGACCAAATCTTGGTGCCCTGCTGATGTTTCATCCTTAGACAATGTGAATTGCACATTACTTATCTGCCTTTGAATGCTCTATTCAATAGATTCCTTTCAGTCACTTCAGGGACAAATTATGGCTGGCCCTGCAAGAGTACACTAGCTAGAGCAGGGGTCTCAAACATGCGGCCCGCAGGCCACATATGGCCCGCAGAGTTATTTCCTGCGGCCCGCCATAGGTGCCGACTCCACTGGCAGCCAAGCTCCAAACATTACTGAGTGTTTATATTTTATTAACCCCTCTTTGCATTATAGTTTTTAAAAAGTTAATACATTGACTTTTAATAGAATACTATATTACTCTTCCTTTTTTTCATTTTTGACAATTCTTTTGTATCATTGTATGAAAAGGTTTCAGTGATGCAGCCCTCAGGCCAATTTACTAGTTCTCATGTGGCCCTCGTGGTGATTTGAGTTTGAGATCCCTGAGCTACAGCGTGCAACAGGTACATAGAACTCTCCCTCAGCACACCACACCACTCTAGGGAGCAGGCACAGTTGGGCTGGCTGCATGGCGCAGGAGGTGGCCTGTATTATTAGATCCAAAAGGGGAACATCCGGACAGGGAAGGAGAGGGACCATGTCCACCAATCCTGCACCAGCAGACCTGTACTGCAGGTGTGGGGAGGTGGCGGTGAGTACTGATTACATTTTTAACAAGATCTAGAATGTGAATCAGCACTGCCTCAGAGACACAGCTTTGTTGTTCCTATAACTCAGGCTATTCTGAGGAATAAATGAACACAAACTTTTCAAAGCGTATATGCAGCTGTTCTGTTGTGTGTCTGTGTTGACTATCAGAGTAGTGAATAGCACTTAGCCCTTGGGAGCCAAGGGAGCACCCAAGGCATTCATAAGGCTTCTCAGAGTCCCATGGCACCACACACGCTGCTACTCCTCCTTAAGGGGTGCAGCATCCTCACCAGCTTTTATGGCCAAAGCATTGGTGAGGCACAGCCATGGTTGTACCTAATAATATGCCTTCATTCCCCCTCCATTCTCCATTATGCTGTCCATTTACATACACACACACACACACACACACACGCACACGCACACGCACAAATAAATATGCACACTACTATATACCTATTATTATTTGTACAGGCACATAATACCTACCTAGATAAGCTTGATACAGTTGAAGTGTCTAATCCTACAAATGCGTACATACAAGAGTAACTTTACCCAACAAGGTGGCATAGCAAACAGAGGGATTGGGGTGGCAGGATGAGGGTAACAGTGGCAAGAACAGATAGTAATGCAGAATGGAAATGTGCAGAGTTTTGAGGGATCAGGGGCATTGTTTGGGATTTTTTTAAAGGTATAAATAAACAAGACATTATCGATGGCAATTGTCCCAACTGGCTACCTAACTAATCATTATATAACGTACTGTTAACATATAACCCATAAAATTAAATGTGTAAAATAGGTTGCTTTTTCTAAAAAAGAAAAAAAAGGACTAAATTTGGAGTATTATTTGATCATTTTCCTTCCTGCATCATAAACCTTCATACCTCCCACATGTGTTAGCTAATTACTTAGTGGGGACAGGAGAAGTAACTAACATCAGGTACATTAGATCCAATTAGAATTCATATATTTAGCTCTGTGTGTGCCTTGAGGATTCATTTATGCTACACACCAGGTGACATTTGCTTTACCTACAGTGGGCTGGGAGGGCTATCCAAGAAAGAAGGGAGGGAGAGAGTCAGAGACATAATTAAGAAGCATTTTTGTTCTCAGTTCCATTTATCTCCGTTCTCTTTCACTTTTGTGCTTGTTTTCTTTGATCCTATGGCAGCAGTGCTGAACACCACTACAGTAAGGAAATTATACTCGTACTTGCACCAAACCTAGGCAGTCATATTCACATTAATAATCTGAGTGGTGAACACCAGACCAAATTCTGTGGATGCAGTTTTTGTAGGAAGGTAATCTGCCTGTTCACAGGTTATTTCTAATTACTCTTCCGGAACCATAGCAGGGGAAAGTATTTTAACTCTGGCTTGTCTCTCTGTTATCCTTTCTAATGCAGCGCAACAAAGGGTGATATAAGCTCTCTCTGCACCACCTAAGCAGGACAATGGGTGAAAAGCAGAATCGAGTCCAGTCCAAAGGGATCACATTCTAACCAGAGCTTGTAAGGATGTAACTTGGAATAAAACTTGGCCCACCTACTGTCAACAATTTTAAATCAAAAGTAATTGACCCTAACTGTCCACAGCACCACTAAAACTGGCACCCTCAGATACCAAGGATATAAAGGGCATGAAGCCTGAATTGCTGTCTCTTCTTTAGAAACTATCCATCCAGAACAGTGCTGAATGGCAGAATGGCAAACACATTCTAATCAGATTAAGGGGCCATTTCTGCAAAGAGTACTCATAATCCCAATACTCTGGTTTCTCTTCAGATCTTATAAATCTTTCGCCTATTACTTTGTAAAAGGACTAAGCCTCAATATTTACAGCTGTGTTCTTAATTCAGAGACCCATTTTAAAGAAAGAAAAGGAAGTTTCTTCTATGTAAACAGGGTGTTTTATTTTAATAGCAAATACAGTACAAGTGCAATGACAGCATGCTAATGAAGGGTCTGATCCTGAGCTCCTTTTTGACTGAGTAACAATGGCTGAATTGAGTTCAGACAATTTTTAGCAGGCTAGCTTGGTCAGAGCGAACGCAGATAGGGCTCCTTGAGCTGGAATTTATACTTACCAGACCTAGTGTAGGCCTACCATAGACTGTGATCAAATCACCCCTTAGCCTTCTCTTTAATAAGATAAATAGACTGAGCTCCTTGTTATCCAATCCCTTAATCATTCCTGGGGCTCTTCTCGGAACCCTCTTCATTTTTTTCAACATTCTTTTTGAAATGTCTCCAAAACTGGAGACAGTATTCAAGTGGTGGTTGCCAATGTTAAATACAAAGGTAACATAACCTCCCTATTCTTACTTTATATTCCCCTATTTATACCCAAGGATTGCATTACTCCTTTAAGCAACAGCAGTGCACTGAGAGTCCATGTTCAGCTAATTATCCACTATGACCCCCAACTCTATCCTGTGAAGCAGTGACTCTGAGAAAGTCTCCCAACTTGTAAATAATGGCCAACGTTCTTGGTTCCTAGATGTATAACCTCACATTTGGGTTTATTGAAACGCATATGGTTTGATTGAGCCTAATTTAGAAAGCAATCCGCATTGGTCTGTATCAGTGACTCATCCTCTTCATTATTTACCATTCCCCAATCTTTGTCATCTGCAAACTTACTCAGTAATGATTTTATGTTTATTGGTATTCATTATATTATCCTCCTTTAGTTCTTTACTGAGTCCCATACCAGCCATTTCCATTATTTTGCCAGGGATTAATATCAGGCTGACAGCCCCTGGGTTATCCTGTTTACTCTTTTTAAATATTGGCACAACATAAGCTTTCTTCTAGTCCTCTAGAACTTCCCCAGTGTTTCAAGATTCATTAAAAACCAATATTAACTGTCCAGAGAGCTCCTTTGCCATCTCTTTTAAAACTCTTGGATGCAAGTTACTCAGACCTTCTGATTTAAAAATGTCTAACTCGAGTAGCTGCTTGCTATGTAACACCATCCTGAGTAACTGTTGGGATAGAAAGTATTTCATCATCATGATACAGTCTGAATACACCCCACATACAGGCAAATATTTAAATAATAATTTTAAAAAAACCAAAATAAATGTTGCAAACTGTTATTTATAAAGGAGGCTTCTAGGCTGTGAATAAATATAAATATAGTCATTACATTGGCAAACTTCATTATTGACAAAACAGTTGCTATCCATACAAAACTGACAAAGTAATAACCTGTAGCCTTTAATATAATTAATATAGCATCTAGGAAGTAAATTGGATGTTTTAATTTCAATTAAAAATATGTTATAATGTAGAAATATAGCACTTATTAGTAAAAAAGTCAACAATTCTGTTTATCTTTAAACAAAAGTTCATAGCTAAACAAGAAACATTTACTGGCAGTTACCAATCTGTTCTATCTAGACAGTATAAGGAAATACTAGGAGTATTTACTGTAAAGGCCTCTTCTTGCTTCATCTTTCAGGAGGCTGCAAAATCCTGCTCTCTTTCCCTTTGGGTTATTGGTGGGAAGAGTATTGATTTGAAAGAATATCTTTAGGAGACATCTTGTATAGCTAAATGTTTAATAAAGTCACAGCACTTGATAAGGATCCTAATTCCTATTTCCTCCTGGCCCTCTGGCTACTGCAATACAGATACAAACTAATAAACAAATGGCCACACTAGGAGAAAAAACTAAACTAATTTAGCTGAACCGCGTTTGTGAATCAGCTTTCAAAGTAAGTCAGTGTGCCTCAGAGCTCCCAGAGCTGTAACAAACTGACTTAGATCAGAACCACAAGTCACTTTCTGTAAGAGGCCCTCAGTTTTGGAGTTCGTTTCCCTCCCCCAACCCCCTTCATCTGCCAAAGGCCAGATCTGTTAACTTTATTGGGAACAGTACAAAATTCATCTTGTTTCCTGAACTTTTGAGGAGGGGAAAGGAGGAAGAGGTATTCTTATGTCTGAAAGGAGGGAATGATATTTTCTTTACTGGTGGATATTTATCTGTTCTCTGAAGTGGGTTAGGTAGTCCATTCTATCAGATCAGTTTATCTTTTATAATGTGAACATTACACATGCCTAGCTTGCCATAGCACAGTTTCAAAATGACATGCCCTGCTAGGTGATTTTAAAATCATATTAAGGCATTTGGCAATATGAACAGGATTGTTGCAGTCATTGCATGCTTCGAGCATTTTTCTACTTATGTCAAATAAGAAATACAAATCCAAAACAGCAATTAAAGGGTAAAAAAATAAAAAACACACAAAACAGGTGGACAAGAGCTATTTGGACTAACAGGCTAGTGGTGGTGCAGCTATTGGATGTAGTTATGCCAGACACGTGAGCAAGGAAGGTTGTATGTTGTGGTGAAGGGCAGTTTTTATTCTGCAATCCTTCCAGCAAGGGAGGAGAGCATAAGAGACTGAGTACGGATAATAGAATATACTGATCTAAGTAACCATCAAAGTGAAAGAGCAAGGAATCAGTCACAAAGGTGTTGGAGGATCTGTAGCCATTCATCCTCCCACTCTTACAATTCTGGCTGGGTATTTTCCCTCCTGAGATCTCTTTCCCTTAGAATTTCTTCTTTAGTTTCTTCCAAAAGCAATTCCTGCTCTCACTAGCCTCATTTTACCTCACATGGGCTATTAGAGCCACTCATAAAGTCTGAATGGAATGAGTTCCCCTGTATCTTGCGGTCAGAAGCGGATGAGTTTGTTGGAACTTGGTACCCTTTCAAAGTTTCTGCTCTTGTTAAACATTTCATTTACTCTGTCCAGAAAAATAGGTCTCAGCTAATTTGCAAATTGTGCATGGGAGGCATTTCTTGATTTGTTTGGTATTATTTATCAGTCCTCCTCACTCATATTTTCTAGTACCCTCTATTTAGTATCATCAGCAAATTTCTTTACTGTACTGCTTACTCTCCCTCCCAGATCATTTATGAAGACAGGATCCAAAAAAGTGATCCCCGCATCAACCCACTTGACACGGCCTCCAAAAAGTGATACAAACACTGGACCAGATTGGACCAGTGACCTTCCACGTGTTAATCTCCTGCTCCCATGTGGGAAAGGAGTCCAGTCACCTCGGTGGCATTGTTTCTTCTTCTCCCCTTTGTGGAGGGCTGTCAACAGCTCTAGGTTTCTGTGCATTGAGTGTGGTTGGGTGGAGCTGGATGTGAGATATACATTAAACCCCTGTCACTCAACAGAACCAGCAACGATAATACAACAAGAGGGTATAACTTCCCAGCAGGGACCCTTCCATACTGGGGAACTCTCTTAAAAAGGGGGTGCTAAAGGCAGTCATTGGATGGTGAGTCTCTGGCAGTGTGGGTCCAATGGAGATGTGCTGTGAGGGAGAGAGAAAAGGGTCACTGGGGCCCCAGACCTGGTACAGAGACACAGGGCCTCCATGCAGATGGCCCTGTGGCCCCAGTGAATCCCTGAGAAGAACACAGATCTGAGGGGATCTGTGAGGTTTTTAGAATGGAACACTGACCCTGCCCATTTATACCCCCATGAGGATCCCACACTATGATGCAAGGCAGAGAAAACTCCCCAATGAGGACAGACTATTTCTGGATAGTGGTATTATCTGGGCCATCATCATTTATCATCCTTCTATATGGTCCTTCAGCAATTGCGCATCCATATGATGGTATTGCAGGCTAGATTCTCATCCAGTTACACTGGTGTATATCTGCTGTATCCGAGATCAGAATCTGGCCCAGTGCCTGAGGAATTAATGTATAATGATCAAGAGAAATGGGGAACTTATTTAAAAAGAAGAACGCATTTGAAGCTCAGAGTGCTTCACCACCCTCCTATTTCACTAGGAGGGTGGTGAAGCACTGGAATGGGTGCTTCACCTAGGGCAGTGGTAGAATCTCCATCCTTAGAGGTTTTTAAGCCCAGCTTGACAAAGCCCTGGCTGGGATGATTTAATTGGGGTTGGGCCTGCTTTGAGCAGAGGGTTGGACGAGATGACCTCCTGAGGCCTCTTCCAACTCTAATCTTCTATGATTCTACGAATGTATTATTTGTACAACACTGTAGCCTGGCAAGTGATTTTCAGCAGCCCAGAAGGAAAGAGACATGTGAAGGCAGGGACTATGCTGGTGATAACTTTCACACCGCAAGTTAAAAAGTAGCATTGGTAGAAGCTCCAAGCCATGGGCTGGACCAATAAGTGTGTGATCTGACTTTCTGACCCTTAATACAATTACAAAGAAACGGCTTGCCGTCATGCAACTTGCTGCAGGCTTGGATTGCACAGAGCTCATCTGGACAAACTGACAAGCACCAGGAGGGGAAAGTATAAAAACTCTAATTGTTTTCATTAGAGCTGCGAATGTCATTCTTGATTTCTACTTGATGAAGGGCACCAGAGAGCCAAGTGCCATGACCTGTAAATTAACCAAGATCCTGGAGAATGAGATATTTTCTCTATCCGGAAAAAACATTCCAGCTACAAAAAATAAAATGCAAGTAACGCCTGTTTCTCCTCCCCCTTCTCCTGCATATTCAGTTCCTTCACCCATGTCAGATCATTTTAAAAATGAGATCTGTATCTGGTTTTGATTAACAAACAAAAAGAAGAAAATGATCCAAACTGTACTGGAATCTGCCTCAGATGTTTCTCTTGAATTTTTATTAACATAACATCCTAGACACAGTTCCAGAACAGTGAGACATTCAGCAACTCTTTGTTTACAGTTGAAAATCATAAATGAACGTTCATAAGTATTTAAAAAAATAAATTGTTTAATAAAAGGTACCACACGGGCAGCCCAGGAGACAGACATTGTATATGGATCCATAGAACAGGTACAGCACTGGCAGCAGCAAAATAGGCATATTCAGATTGCAACCAATGTGCCCAGTTCTGATCTAGAGCACCCACCTGTAGGGGTGAGAGGGCAATCTAGTCACTATTCCCATTCAGTCCTTGGCAAGTCTTCTGAGACTGAAAATATGGCCACCAATTAGTGCCAACTGAATTGGTAGTGTCTGATGTAAACATCTGTTCTGACAACTTCCCTATTTCACATAAGCCAATTAACAGTGATCATATGGTAACAAGTTCCAGTCATTACCAGCCTGAGATGAACTTAAATTAGCACTCCAGAGGCTAGCTCCATTGCCTTCAAAGGATGTAGGCCAATTTACACCAGCTAAGAGTCTGATCCCATTTCAAAAGCTGTGCTCCCCATTGCTAAATCCCTTGAGACACCCATTGTCCTTTTGTTCTTTTCCACTGCTTGCATCCGAAGAAGTGGGTATTCACCCACGAAAGCTTATGCTTCAATACCTCTGTTAGTCTATAAGGTGCCACAGGACCCTTTGTAGCTTCTACAGATCCAGACTAACACGGCTACCCCTCTGATACTTGTTCTTTTATGTTTGCTTTATTTTATTTGGGACCAATGTTCAGTTACCCAGCTAGCTGACTGGCCAACAGAAATTCGTGTGCTATAATTTACCATATCAAGCATAAACTATCCAAATGCCAGCAAAACATCTTTCGTGTACTTTGGTTGATCTTTGGCCATACTACTGTGCAGCCAAGACTCATCTTTCTGCACAGAAAATCCATGGAGGGGAGGGGAATGGGTTGTATGTGAGTGCAGGAAGTTAAAATGAGCCATCTGTTGTTTTCGACAGCTACATAAAAATAGTGCTTCTAAGTCTTATGACTGTAGTGCAAGGAAAGTGCTTTCATGTTACTGAGTTTTTCCTGAGTCATCTCAATGCTTGGTAATAAAGTCATAGCTTTGAGGTCTTGTTTTGGTTTATTTGCTTTGTATTATGACTCAGATTGTGTCCAAGCTCTACATGTGTGCCCAAATGAATAGCTCACAGAGTTTCGTCCTCTTGTGCAATTCCTCGGCAGTAGCTAGACATAATAGGAAGTCCTACACTCAAGGTGTGTAAGGAGGAATTTCAGTTAGCAATGAACCTCTGCAAATGGGGTAAGAGGAGAAGGAAGATGAAAGGCTACAGTTCTTCCTATTCCCCTCATCTATCATGACATATGGAATCGTATCTTCTTAAATAGGAGGCATTTAAGGAGAAAACAGCTGATAACTATAGACAAACAAACAGCTTTAGTTTCAGCTTTATCTCCTTCATTTACCAGGGACCACACCCTGCCTGAAAACACTGTAGAGCACAGAGTCGTCTAATGGATGAAAAATATATTGTAGGTAAACATACCATTCTGCGGCGCTGCAGAGCTGTCCATTGTAGAGAGTAGCAAACATCGCATTCTCTTTAGGGTGAAACACACGCAGCGTGTGGTTGTTCATATCCAGGGTTTAGGTTCAGGAAAGTCTCTGCAATGGACAAATATTTTCTCATCCCTTTGTATTTTCATCAAGAACACCATTTATGCACACTTAAGTTAAATGTGCTGCATGCTATAAGTACAGTGCAGACATTTCATGCACATTGTAACTACACTGTAATTACTATATAGGTTTTTGGGGTAAATACATACATCATAAAATATAACTAAATCACATCTACAGGTATCGTGACCCTAGAAATGGTCACATTTGAATTCTGAGCCCATGATGTTACAGTTCCGAGTTTGCCCATCCATACAATGAACCATAGAAGATGTGCATTCTTTTCTCACTCAATCTCCTATCAAAGTCCATGGGTATTTTGAGTGAGTCAGGAATGAAAAATTGGGCCATAGATATGCATATGTGTGTGATGGTTGTTCCAGATTACTTGTAAACTCTATGGTCCCTCATCAGGCATCACCAAGACACCTTCCTGTCCTTTCACCCTATCTAAGGGAGAGGAATTCCCCCATTGCTGTGTTGCCCTCTTGTGGAAAGGTGGTCAGATGGACTGCTGCCCTTTCTCGTGTTAGGGTATCCTCTTCAGGGAATACCAGCTGTTTTCAGGATATACCCACTTCACCTGTCACCTTATGTATTTTCTTCTAGGGCAACAAGATGTCTGCTCCTCCATTGTAATACAACAGAATCCAGGAGACCCCTGAACTGGATCATACTGATCTGCCTCTTTAACATTCAACACACACACACTTTTGAGTTTGCTATGGATTATAAAATCCTGGAATACACAAAAATCTGTTCTTCATAAAACCCCGAGGCAGGAATGGGGAAAAACCTGCACCTCCAAACAGGTTCAGGTATGTTTAGAAACATCAGTGTATCAGTGGGGTTCTTATTTTTACTTAGTAACATTTCACTAGGGATGAGAGAATCAATTATTTCCAAAGTAAATACTGTGTTTTCGAGTGTAAATGGTCAAACACAACACACATTATTAAAACAAAGGCATGTCAGTGCTTTGCTCCATCTGTAAAACAGAAAATATCAATTTAAAATGAGTCACTACCAATGCCCACTGACATAACTCTGTACTTCTATTTGAATATAACCATAAATGTTGGCCAAACTTTTCAAGCCTGGTGTCTACAGTTAGGCGTCTAATTCATATTCAGGGTCCTCAATAGATGAATTATTTAAGAATCTGTATATGAAGAATTTAAGAGCCTAACTGTAGACTTGAAAAGGTGAGCCAATATTTATAACTGTGGGCTGGGATAATAAAACATGTACTAGGATGACCTTTTTAGGTGAAGTGAAAATTATTCTTACAACATCAGAAGGGTGTTTAGAAGGGGGAAAAAAACCCACTGGATTAATAAAACATTCACAGTTATGTGGAACATGAAAGAAAAAGTCTTTGTGTGGTGGATTTTTAACTGGATTTCCTGCAGTGTAGTTTCCTTTACAAAGATGCAAAATACTCTGTATGTACTGGAGCAGTCATATGCTGGCATGCTGCCATTGGAATTTTTTATTATTTCATTTTGGTAGAATGAAAATAAAGGCATATTGCCACTGTGATTGTGACCAGAGTCATTACAGTTCTTTAAACCACAAAGCACCAATTGAAAGAAAATATTGCCATTTATATTAGCAGTGAAATTACGTTTTTTAAAACTGTAATACAAAAGAGCAGTGCTTTGTATGCTACAGCAACCTCTAACCAACAGAGCTGAACATTTTAAATAATAAGATAATAGTGTATGTTTGAATAAATAGAGTCTGATTAAAGCCACAAAATCAAGGAAATCCAAAGTAATGAATGAAAAGTAATCAGCAACTCACCATGCTTTGCTATCAGAGTACCATATACTCTAATAATCAAGTTCACTGAATCACGCACAGTGTAGGTATATTTCACCGCCGAGTGCTGGGCCTGAGCTGTACAATTACCTTAAATGCCAAAAGGAACTGAGCATCTTAAGAGTACATGGCAATATTTAGAAAACTCTTAAGATGGGTTTGCTTCTGTATATATGCACCACTCCACTACCCTCAGGTGTGGCTTATCTGCTCATTACTCTATGTATATAATTTCATCCAGCTGACTGAAGACTTGACCCCACAGACTGCTGCACTATGATATTAAGTGGTGTGGAAAGGAAAAACAAACAATATTTGCTCATCAGCTACCCAGACAGGCCTTTGCATAGTTTAATCAACAACAAATATTTTCTATTACTTTCTAGTGGCGGATGTCGTTTCTTAAATGCCTTCACTTAGTGGTTCAGCTGATTCATGACTATGAAACAGATTCAGACCTTAGCACCAGAACAATGATTCAGTTTCAGAATTGTTGCTCTTGTGATTCCAAGTGTATGTTGACTGTAATTACAGTTGCTGAGGTTAGTATACAAAGAAGGGTCTGCACCCATAAATAATTGTACCTGCTGAACTCCTTTAACTCTCAGACTACACATTCATTGTGGGATTCATATATAGAGCACTGCAGAAATTTAGGTGGGAATTTAATGTTGTATTTCTGAATTTTCATGTTTTGCACTTCTGGAACATCTTTTCCTCAAGGTGTCATCTCCTCAGAGTCATTCGGGTCTTCTGGAATTGCATGTATAACATTCCATTCATTATCACAGAAAATGCTGTAATGTTTCTGCACTTACAACCACCACATGCTGTCACAGGATGGGCTTTTCTTGGACCACATACTAACCCACCCTATTGTCCTCTCAGGAACAAAATCTGCCTCAAAATAAAGCTCTTCCCTTAAAATGTATAAACACAGCCCCAGAAGAAAAACTGACCACTTGCTCTGATCTTCCGGGCCACAATCTCCTTTTCCTGTAATGAGGTGTGCTTGCTGCATACTTTAGCCACAGGTTTCAGTGTAGTAGCCGTGTTAGTCTGTGTCAGCAAAACGAAAATAAGAGAAAAACTTGTTGCACCTTAGAGACTAACAAATTTATTTCAGCATAAGCTTTCGTGGGTTAGAACCCACTTCATCGGATGCATGGAATGAAACATACAGTAGACAGATATTTATACAGTCAGAGAAACATGATAAGGTGGAGGTGCATAGACGAACCTTAAGAGGCTAATTAATTGAGAGGAACCATAACAGCAGGGGAAGAAAAACCTTTGAAGTGATAAACAAGATGGCCACACAGGTGTGAATGAGGATCGTTAACTTAAGGGAAATAGATTCAATTAACGTAATGGCCAAGCCATTCCAAGTCCCTATTTAATCCTGAGGTGATGCAATCTAGTTTGCATATCAATTCGAGTTCAACAGCTTCTCTTTGTAGCCTGTTTTTGGAGTGAATCTGTTGCAACACCGTGACCCTCAAGTCTGTCACTGAGTGGTTAGGGAGGCTGAAATGTTCTCCTACCGGTTTTTGAATGTTATGATTCCTGATGTCAGATTTATGTCCATTTATTCTTTTGCGTAGAGACTGTCCGGTTTGGCCAATGTACATGGCAGAGGGGCATTGCTGGCACATGATGGCATATATCACATTGGTAGATGTGCAGGTGAATGAGCCCCTGATGGCATGGCGGATGTGATTAGGCCCTGTGATGGTATCACTTGAATCGATATGTGGACAGAGTTGGCATCGGGCTTTGTTGCAAGGATAGGTTCCTGGGTTAGTGTTTTTGCTGTATGGTGTGTGGTTGCTGGTGAGTATTTGCTTCAGGTTGGGGGGCTGTCTGTAAGCGAGGATTGGTCTGTCCCCCAAGATCTGTGAGAGTGAGGGATCATCTTTTAGGATTGGTTGTAGATCTTTGATGATGCGCTGGAGAGTTTTTAGTTGGGGGCTAAAGGTGACGGCTAGTGGTGTTCTGTTATTTTCTTTTTTGGGCCTGTCTTGTAGTAGGTGACTCCTGGGTACTCTTTTGGCCCTATCAATCTGTTTTTTTACTTCAGCAGGTGGGTATTGTAGTTGTAAGAATGCTTGATAGAGATCTTGTAGGTGTTTGTCTCTGTCTGAGGGATTGGAGCAAATGCGGTTGTATCTTAGAGCTTGGCTTACCTTGCCTGATATTTAAAGCATCTGAGCCTGGTTACCTAATGAAATCCAAGATCTCAACTTCTCAGACCATTAACTCTTTCCTGCTTGTTCCCCAAATCCTGTGAACAAAAATGGAGGTTGAGATCGGCCCCCAGGGGAACTCTGTTTAAATCTAAATATGTTTAAACACTTTAAATGATGCAGTATGAGTACCCCCTTCCCCATTTTTTGTTTAAACAGGAAAAATCTTCTGAAAAAGTGGTGGGTTTTTATGTTATTTTAGAGTGGAAAACACATGAGGCAGCTGTGCAGGAAGCAAATTCCACACCCTTGGAACCACCATATCGAAAGGTCAATTGCCCACTACACTTAGATGCTCCAGTAAAACCTTAAAAACTGGGTGGTATCAGATCTATTGGTACCTTCCG
The DNA here is from genome assembly GCA_033296515.1 of Macrochelys suwanniensis. Lineage (NCBI taxonomy): Eukaryota > Metazoa > Chordata > Testudines > Chelydridae > Macrochelys > Macrochelys suwanniensis. Next base: position 93,830,511 of record CM065777.1, read on the forward strand.
GAGAAAGGTTGAAAGATGTGGCATTGAATAATATCAAATGTTTTCCCTGAATCCGCCCAGATAAAATATACTGCTTTCTGAATATCAGAGGATTTCAGGAAACCACTAACCTTTTGGATAATATAATTATTTCACTTTAATTTCTCAAGAGAACAAATGTACAGTTTTATTGCATGTAATCACTGCCTCAGATTCCCATAGAATATTTATTTAAGATGAATAATACACAATTACAAGTGAAGTTTTACAAATCTGCAGCATAGTCATTGCTCTTGCTTCAGAAGTCTCTGGACCTTCCCAGCACTTCATAAGTGTGTACTTATGGGCCGGTTACCCTTCATTTTGTATAGCATTCATATATTATAGAATCAAACCAGTACTGGAAGCTCTTATTTTTTGGCAACACTCTACTATGTAGGTGACTATATGAGTTCCCACTTAGGTTTCCATATTCCCTTTGGCCTAAATCATGAATAGAAGATTGACAATATTATAATAATGAAAAATGCTGAAGGATAAGATAATTAGATAATTAGAGAAGCTAGAGAGACCTGGCTGCTAGAATATGTGACAGATAATTAAACAAACAATGAATTACTTGTTTGATTTCTTGTTCATTAAGAAATGGTTCACTAGAATTAGAATCCTAGCTGAGGCTGTACTTGTAACAAGGATTTTCACAGCTTCATAGGAATAAAATGGATGTTAAAATCATGACATATGACATGAAAACAAAAAAATTGAAAAGCTAAAGCAGGTAGCTTGGAGGACATGTCTGATGAGCTTCTGTCTGAATAAAGGATAACTATATCCTCTCCTGTAGATTTTCAGATTGGTGCATTTAACCAAGTTTGACCCATGGATAAGAATTGAATGAACAAATTAAATTATAGAAATGAATTGTATATAGAGTAAATATGCTTACACAAGTAGCTAGAGCTACAGCTTAGCAGCAATACTGGTCTTAAAGGGGGAATCATTCCATCAATCTTTGAAGATGAAGAAAGGGATGGAATAGGGACTTTGAACATTTAAAAGCACATGATAAGAAGGCTCAGTGCATCTAGGGTGGACAGACAGCAAGTGTGAAAAATCGGGACAGGGGGAGGGGGGTGGTAATAGGAGCCTATATAAGAAAAAGACCCAAAAATCGGGACTGTCCCTATAAAATCGGGACATCTGGTCACCCTAATTGCATCCATACGTACACACATACAAGTGGTCAGTATGTGATTCACAGTACCCAGCAGAGATAAACTGAGTCTTCTTCAATCTTGTTACACACAGAGAAGATTAAGCAGAGCTATGCAAAACATTTCAGGTTTTAAAGAGAAAAGGAGGCAAAAATACTGCAACCAACATGGGCTGTTCCCTTGGTTTTACAAAATGGGGAACAGATTTGGTATATTTTAACTCAAGTGAAGATTTTTAAAACAATGGAAACATTTTCTCACAAAATTCAGGTGGGGAACTTCAGGAGATTCAGAGGTTAGTTTAAGATAAATATCCATGTGTTTGGGCATTCATTAGTACATTATCTATAATTTTAGTGCTACAGAATAGGACTGCCAAGTTAAAAAGAAAAGCCTTTTAACATGCTGTTCCTTTCCTTCCCCGCTGAATCTACAAAGGGCAAAGAGTTTAATTCAGGTTCTTTTTGAAGAATGGGTGAAAATTCAGGTCAGTTTTTATTTGATCTGAACTGGTTCCCCTTTCCTGTAATAAGAAATAACTTGTGAGACTAAGTTTTCGTGACTGCATCTGCATCATTTCTTCCTTGTCCTAAATACCAGCCTCACTCACTCACTAACTATGCCAAATCTTGAGCAAAGGGGCAAAACCTGCATAAAAGGGATTTCCTTAAGAAAAAAGTCACATGTCCAAAAGACAATCTCAGCCCCAGCTGCCCAGGTGTCAGTGCATCAGAACTGTAGATGTCACTTCTGGGTATGGGAAGCAGCAGCAGCAGCTGCCCTAGCCCCAGAGTGGGGATTCAGCCCACACTGTATCCACACTGTTAGTGGACCCACTGGACACATGTCCAACTTGCCCACCTATGCTTCTTCCACATAATGGCTCAGAGAGCTGCCACAGAGCTGAGCTCTAGAACAAGCATGGGATTGTTGTGCAGAGAGCCCTGTATTCTCAGCCTCTATGTACAACTGTTTATGAAAGTCCGCAAAAAATGGAGATAAACAGACTGATACAAACAGTGTTGTTTAAGTTACAAGTACTGTGCTAAAAGGTCTTCAACATTCCTGGTAAAGCCATTGGTTGGTATGACAATGAACTGAAAGACTCTAGAAATGGGAGAAATGTTTATGATTGAAAAATCACCACGATGGGGGTTTGTCATCCCTTCTTAGGCATTGCTTATCTGAGGGTCACTAAACAGGAACACCAGGGTGGGTGGACTGGAAGAAGCTTTACTATTCACGACTGCCAACCCCATCATATCGTGGGATTCCAAAACCCATCAAGACACTGTTGGGCCTTTGTCATCCTCATCCTGAAAGGCATCCTGATCAGCCAAGAGAGAGGGACTCAGATGAAACTGCCACCTCCACTTGGTTCTTGTCTTAAAAGGAGACAGAGTCAGATGTCAGCAACAACAGCTCTAGAGGATCTAAACTACTTCTCCCTCCCCTAACCGCCTCTCCCCACCAATAGAAGGAAATTTAATATCTTATTATCTAAAAGACTGTCAAGCCAGGGTGCTCCCCTATAAGAGTCTATGTAGCTAAAGTGAAAGGGAATAAGGAAAGCTGTTAAAATTAAAGCTTTCCTTAAGGCTTTACATTTCAAATGCTTTACTTGTTTCTTTCCCCCTTCTATCTTTAATAAAAGTTTTAAAATATTTTAATGGTGATTGTTACAGTGCAAGCTGCCACCAATAACTTGACATGAAGCCTCAGACCACACTTAACTGTTCAATGTTGTAACAGGGAAAAGGGGTTTTATAACCATCTTATCCCTTTGTTGGGCCCAGGACACCCCCTTATCAACACAACAGGGTGCAGATTCTTCCAGTGAGCAGTCCTTGTTGTCGGGCTCTCCTGTGTAAGGGAATCATATTTGAGTCCTTGTGCAACGGGGAGATATCTCTAAGAGATCTAGAGAGGCGAGGTGGGAGGAGGAATGTGTTGTGTCTGGGTCATGGTTGCTAGGCAAATGCACAATTAGCATTCCATGCCCAGAAGTTTCTGGAACTGGGTGTGGTAATTTTGGGCATGCTCAATAGGCTCCCTGTAGCTGGACTAATAGATTGTATTGAGGGCAAATAGTCAGGGCAGCTGCTTTACAAAAGGACATTTGACCTGCATAGGTTGGGAGAAGCTCAGACACAGGAGCAGAAAGCAGGCTGGTGTCCCCCAACTTTGCAGTGGGTTGCTGATATCATTAACTTTACAGCAAGGAAGCACTGGCAGTGTTTATAGAAAGGGGAAATTGGGAGGGAAAACTAATTAATATAATTTCAATTGTGTACTTTGAATATTATATAATTGTAGCCAAATTGTTTTAGTCAAATTGCCTTAACTAGTCTGGTTCACCAACTAACTCTTTCCTTATATAAATGGGATGATGTGGAAAGTGTCATCTATATTTTGCTATTCTGTTTTGTATTTTTCTTGTAACAGTTTTTCATGCATATAGTTAATACTGAGTGGTTAATTAGTTAGCTGATTAGCTAGTTGAGAGATTCCACAGTCCAGCAGGAGGAGGAGAAAGAGTTTGAAGGGGTTCCTGCTAGAGATTTTTGCAAGCAAGAGGAGGGAAGACATTCCTAAGGCAAAAGTACTGCAAACATTATAGAGTTGATGAACAAAGACTCTGAGGGTACGTCTACACTGCAATAAAACACCTATAACTGACCCAGGTCAACTGACTTGGTCTTGAGGCGCTCAGGCTGCTGATCTATAAATTTGCAATGTAGACTTTTGAGCTCAGGTTGGGGTCCCAAAGCCCAACCTCCAGCCTGAGCCTGAACATCTACACTACAATTTTGTAGACCCCCAGCCAGAGTCAGCTGATGTGGGCCAGCCGTGGGTGTTTTATTGCAGTATAAGACCCTCAGACTCAGGTGAATGCAACCTAAGCTTTTGGAACTCTGTGTTTCTGTGGGGACTAACCTGTTCCAATTTAATTTATTTGTTTTGTTTATATGTATGTATAACTCTGAAGATAATGTATGTGGATTATGAAGTGGCCTTGTTACGTAATAGAAATTAAGCTATTATGTTTATCACTAAATTTTATAAAGTTGGTACTTAAGAATTAAGTTTAGTCCTCTTGTCCTTGACTGTGGGGAAGCTGACCCTGTGCAATCCTTGTTGAAAATCCTCAATGACTAAATTCTGGGTCTTAATGTGCTTTTCCATAGGAATTGTATTGAAGCAAAGAAGATGAGTGGTAAAGTAAATGCTAGCCCACCCAAAGGTGGGTGTATGCACAGCCAGCTCAGGCCTGGTGTCTACCTTATGCCGAAATCCTGGCAGGAGTGGGGCCTGATCCAGCAGGTATAAATCCTCACTCTTCCTGAGAGAAGCAGGGACTTGAACCCAGACATCTCCTGTCCCGGGTGAGTGCCCTAGCCACTGGGCTAAAGAGTCACTTTCTCTGGCCCACTGAATATGTTTCATACGAAGTGGAACAACTTCAACAGGAGAGAGTGACAGACAAACCCACCCCCAATCCAAGGTTGTACATCTAAGAATAAAGAATGTAGGACACATTTATAGGATTGGGCATTTTATCCTGGAAAGCAGAAACTCTGAAAGGAGTCACAGAGGATAACCAATTGAATACAAGCTATCAGTGTGATGCAGTGGCTAAATGGGATAACAGGAAATTTGGATATGTAGGGAGATATCACCGCCTCTGTGTGGCATTGGTGAAACTACTGGAATACGTTGTATTGCATCCACAGTTACAAAACATGTTGAAAACTTGGAGGGCATTCAGAGAGCAACTACAAAAATGATTTGAAATCTGGAAAAACAAGTATTTACAACGAGAGACTTAAGAAATAATCACAGAGAAGGTCAAGAAGTGACTTAGCACTTTCTTAGTACCTACACAGGGATACGGTAGCTGATACAAAAGGGCTTTTTAATTTAGTAGACAAAGGTATAACAAGATCAAATGGCAGGACACTTATGCTAGAAAAATTGAAAAAGGAAATAACATACAATTTTATCAGTGTGTAAATAACCAGTGAAACAGCCTAGTAAGAGATCTGGTAAATTCTGCATCACCTGAAGTTTTTAAAAGATGGGATGTATTTTTAATTGATATTCCAAGACTACTACAACCATAAGTTTTTAGGCTCAATGTAATAATCACTAGGTCAGGTTCTCTGGCTTGGGATAAGCAGGAAGTCATACTAGAAGATCATAATGATCTTTCTGGCCTATAAATCTCTGAATCTTCAGATAAGCATCTATACTTTGGGGTTCTTATCCATACTGAACCCAAAACTCCAGTCTCCTGAAGTTTGCCTATGACAAATAGTCACTTCTCTGATTATTCATAGAATCATAGAATCTCAGGGTTGGAAGGGACCTCAGGAGGTCATCTAGTCCAACCCCCTGCTCAAAGCAGGACCAACCCCAACTAGATCATCCCAGCCAGGGCTTTGTCAAGCCTGACCGTAAAAACCTCTAAGGAAGGAGATTCCACCACCTCCCTAGGTAACCCATTCCAGTGCTTCACCACCCTACTAGTGAAAAAGTTTTTCCTAATATCCAACCTAAACCTCCCCCTCTGCAACTTGAGACCATTACTCCTTGTTCTGTCATCTTCTACCACTGAGAACAGTCTAGATCCATCCTCTTTGGAACCCCCTTTTAGGTAGTTGAAAGCAGCTATCAAATCCCCCCTCACTCTTCTCTTCTGCAGGCTAAACAATCCCAGTTCCCTCAGCCTCTCCTCATAAGTCATGTGCTCCAGCCCCCTAATTGAACAGTTACAGTGTAAAATAATCCAGTTTGGGAATTATACAAACATTTAAGCCTACATTTCCTCTTCAGTTTACAGGAAACAGTCAATTCAGACACTAAGGAGTCGATTTTTCAGCAGGTGGCAAAAGAGAAGCAGATGCTGAGCTCCCAATATTGCAAATGGAAGCTGTGCATTTTATTGTCTATTCATTGTGATTAAGAGTCACCTTAGGTTTCCAGGTCTGGGCTTCCAACACAGCCACTGAATGGAAAAGATAAAGAGAAAAAAAGTATTCCAGGAGTTTCCAGATGTTCTTCATTGCCAGGGAAATTCTCACCTTTGTGAGCACCAGTTTATAAAAGCGGTTTGATTGGGGACCAACATTTAGACAATTAAGATTGTTAGGAAGAAGTTGGATGGGGAAAAATAGATTAAAAATACAGCACCTGGACAAGTAGCTTCTATGATATGGTCTGGCAGTGGAGAAAGAGGATCAGGACAGGGAACAGAATTTCAAACTACTCTCTAAGGGCTTCTCTACACAGCACGGGCAAAGCGCATTAGAGGGATCTGAGCAGTAGAGCACTCTAATGTGTTGTGCTTTAACTGCCCTTTGTAGACCCTGCTGGCATACTCTGAAAGGAACCTAGTTCACATTGATATAGTTCTGTTTCAAACAGGACTACATGAACTAGGTACCTTTAAGAGCATAGCGTAGCATGTTAGTGTGCTTTACAAATTGCACCCCTCTGGCGCACATTACAGCACCATGTAGACAAGCCCTAAGCTCAGGGGCCCGTGCCTAGGGGTGCCAGGCAATTGGGGGGCCCCCAGAAAAATGGGCACCGCCACACCCCAACCCACTCCCCCTCCCAGTGTTCCTGCTGAGGAGTAGGGAAAGCTCCCCGCATCCCGACCCCGCTCCCCGGAAGGAGCGCTGGCACGGAGGGGACTGCAGGCAGGAGTGGGGAGGGCCCCCCGCCCACTTGCTCTGGCCCAGGGCCACACAAATCCCTAATCTGCCTCTCCCTAAGATAGCTACCAATGTCTCAAACAAAACATTCCAAATGTTTTAGGAAGCCTTTTAAAAAAATAATCAGTCCCCTCCCAGTCCTAATGTTCTCACACAGAAAACTAACAGACAAACAAACCCCTGCCGCAACCTCCCATTGACTGTGCAAAGATTGAAACAGGGTGAATTATTCATACCAAATAATTTATTGTATGAATTTGGCTATTATCTGTACATCAGGGCGCTAGGTAGTGGTAAGGAAGAAGGAAAGGGAAGATTCACTACCAATAGTTCCCCTAGGCTTGCCCAACTCTGCATTCTTGTGTGCAGCCAAGTCTCTATGGAGAGAATCTCTGAACTATGCACAGCATTCCCAAATCCTACCCCTCCTTCTGAGAGGTTTGGTTTCTAGTAAGGACCAAATCCGGAAATGCCACAAGAGTGGCTGTTCTAAGCAGGACTGGAACCAGCTCTTTTCTGTGGGTGACATACTGGCCCTATTGAAGTCAATGGGAGTTTTGCCATTGATTTTAGCACATCACCCATGGTATTTCTGTCCACTCACCATACTGCACCTTGAATATGTTTGATTGCGTCAACTCAAGATTTTGGAGGGGGTAAGCAGGTTAATGAGCCTCCGCCAACTCAGGCAGACAACGTAAAGCTAGAAGAGCCAATTACTACTGACAGTGGGAAACCTCCAAATTTAGATTAGCATCTAAAGTGCTCCAAGGCAATCAGAGTTTTAACACCTACTAGGACATCCATGGGCTAGTGAGTCAATACTGTGGACCCCTGCAGCTCTTATAACCCTGGGTCCTGCCCCCTCAAACCTATGAGCCTCTTCCCAACATATCTCCAGGAAAAAGGGCTTCCTTGGGGAGCAAGGGAAGGGGGTGGGAAAATTTCCTTCCCTTCCATGCTGGCTAAGGCAGTCATGCCTCTGCCTTCATTTATCAGCAGCTAACCTACCTGCTGCAATTTTACAAACTCTTGGATTTATTTTACTACCAAAAAGTTGTTCCATTTTTCTACCCAGTGAGTCAACAATTTCAAATGAGAAGTAGGTCCATTCTGTGTCTTTAAAAACATTACATTTAAAAGTTTCTTTGGAAGAAACAGGAATGCTGAAATAGTGCAGCAAAAGGCAGGAAGAAAAAGGGTTCAAATTAATAGCAAATACTGCGTATATTACACAAAACCTTTTCACTCTGCAGAGAAAATACCCCCTTTTAAAGACCAGTGCATTACATTGATCGATAGCGAACTGGAAATACTACAGTAATAAGAAACAATGTAGAACTTATCATAACATGAACAGACAGGAAATTGGGACTCTTGTGAATTGACTAAGGACAAGAACATTATTATTAAACTGGCAGACAAGGGGATCCATTGTAGTTATGAATTACAGTGATTGTCTTAGGGAAATACTGTAGCATAGAAATGAAAGCTTCTTTTTATTATAAGCCTCCTGCTTCCAATAGAAGAGTGGAAGAGACACTAATATTTTATCTCATCCATTTTTGGACCGTATGGTAAAATGACTAGTGAAGGATTTATAAAATCTTTCAAGCTAAACCCCAGCAGATACTTTGTCGCATCTAAGGCTAAAACGTATATAGGTTGGGGTAACAAAATAAAGTAAGAATAACTTGTTTGTAAATAACAATTTAAGGGCACTGTTTATTTTCTGAATAAACCCTTTTTCAATGGGTTTCAATGAGCTCTTACCTCATCTGAGTAAGAGCTGCAGGATTAAACTCCTCCCATAACAGGAAAAATGTAAAGATCACACATAGAATATACAAAATTGGCCTTAACTAAATATATTCATGAGCCCTGAATAACTAATATCATATCTGACATCGTCCACGCTTCTTACATTTTCCCTTAATTTAGGCTGGTTTGTCTTACTCTTGATCTTCCTACTAGTTATCCCTCCTAGTCCTCTACTGGAAAGGTGGGAATGCATCTTATTGTGTGTTCATAAAGTTCTACATACGTAGTGTTGTATAAATAAGGCTAAGATTTAGTCACAGGTATTTTTAGTAAAAGATATGGACAGGTCATGGGCAATAAACAAAAATTCACGGCCCGTGACCTGTCCATGATCTTTACTATAAATACCCCTGACTAAAACTAAGCAGCTCCTGGTGCCCGGGACACAGCTGCTCTGGGAAACACAGGGGGCCAACAGCTGGCCCCTGCTTTGGCAGTGGGAGCTGACTTCCTTCCTCCCCGCCCGCTGCCCCAAGCCCCCTGGAGACTGCTGCTCTGACAGCCTCTAGGGCAGCCCCTGGGACCGCTGCTGCTCCACCGGCCCCTGGAGCCAGCAGCACCAGCCGCTGCTCAGGCAGCCAGGGGTCACCCCAGCAGCTGCTCAAGCGGCCGGCCACAGGGCCCGCCTCAGTGACCAGCCCCAGGGCAAACTGCTCAGGTGGTCCTGGGATCAGATGCACCGGCAGCTGAGGAAGTCACGAAGGTCCCGGAAAGTCACAGAATCCATTACTTCCATGACCGATTCGCAGCCTTATGTATAAGTGATTTTTAATACCATTACTGTGGCTATTCAGGAAAATGGCCACTCTTGCTATCACCTGTAGGACAGAAGCATGCAGGAACTCCATTGCATTCTTCCTCCCCCAAAACACAACCCTGTTATGACACCTTTTAAGCTATAAATCAATCCAATATGCCTCAGATATCTGTCTCCAGTTGACTTCTCCCTATCAATGTAAATACCATAGATTCATAAACTGTCATCTTCATGCCTTATAATGTCATCCTTACAATCTCAGGTCTATAGACCTTCATTCCACCACAGATTGAAACAGACCAGTCTAAGTGCACTTTGTAAAATGTGTGAAATTTGGTTAAAACCCCTAGATTTTAAAGATTTCAATTTTTCATAACACAGATAAAAAATAAGATATTTTTAAAAACCTTGTTACAGTTTTCATTATAATTACATGGGCCATTCCATGCCAGGAGTTTTTAAGCAGAACTCCACTGAATGGGGTCTTCTGCTTATAAACTGATGGCATGATACAGTTCACAGGTAAATATGTATGTAAATATATGTAATGCATTAAGTATTTGACAGATAGTTTTTCAGCATCTTAATATATCCAGCAATTTGGTAGGTTAGCAATTTCAAAGTGAAATGTTGGCAAACTCAAATATATGGAAGAATGAGCATGTACTCCCCGGCATAATGATGACAAGCAGTAATAATTTTTAATCTGATAGCATCCCTTTTACATGCAGCTCCAGAATGTCCACAGTACGTCCATAAAACAATGATACAACTGTTCTTTGAAACACTAATCTACAAGAGCATCAATTTTTCACAATAATTAGTAGTTATGGGCCACAGCTCAAGGGCTGATTTTGTTCCTTTATTTGTGGGGATTAATAGTTGTGTGTGTCTGAAATCAGACTGCTACTCTCAGTTTGAAAGGGACGTTAAGAGTGCACAGTTTATTTTAATAAGGTCTAAACGCATGTCTTGCAAGCAACAAACAGTATGTGCTGTTTCCATAGAAACAGAAGCTGGTATTATTAAAAAGGAATAAGCCACTCTGTGGCTGGTTCCCCTTAGAAAGCCTCCTTTACAGTCACTTTTGAGTAAAAGATGTATGTGAATTGTATCACCTGTTAGTAACTATTTGATATTCATGAGGAAACTATGTGGAAAAAACAGTATCCCTGAAATATAGGATCATTTGGATTTTTATTTTTAAAATTGAAAATTAAATCCAAGCCTATTTCCACCTGACTTGATTTTGGAAGCTACTGCTTCTCATTGTCCTGAAGAAAAATCATATGCAAAGAATTAGGGCCCAGTCCTGCCTGTAGTTACACTCAGGCAAAATTCCGACTGAAATCCTGATGATTTTGCCTGAATAAGGATTGCAAGATGGGACTTTTTTTAAAAAACGCACCAGACAAATAGCATCAAAAATGGGGAATAATATTTCAGAAAGTTACCGCTCAGACATTACAATTATGAATATATGTATCCTGTGATTGATATGCAATAGATACAATGCTTTCTAGGGCTGGAGGATAAATAATTTTAAATATAATGATGTTCAAGATAAAAAAGATTTTGTTTTTTCTATTCTGTAATATTACATCAATAAGACTAAATTCAGTCTTGTCAGTGTCTCATTTTTTCAATGCCTAAAGAGTAAATGGCAAAGCAGATGAGCGGTGAGAGAGTATCCAGACCTTCCTGCCATTACTATGCTAAATTAGAAGCTCATAATCCAGCTCAACACATCACCAGTGCACAATATTGCTCTATGGAAAGAAAAGTTAGAGGACTATATAATAAACAGGGACTTAAGTCAAGTGTGTGCTATGCTCGTTCCCAAATTTGATTGTATTTCACACAGGATCACACTGTCACTTCTCCAAGTCTTCTACAAACGTAGTAGTTGAGCAGCACGTGCTTTCAATTCCATGTTTATTTATAACTGAGGCCATATGGGGCACTCTATATTCATTTCTATTACAGTTACTTTGGGGATTTATAGTGCTAGCTGCAACTCATTAGAAAACCACTAAAGACAATGACTTGTATATTGTAGATGGACCTCATCTGCAGTGTGCTGCCAAACACTGCCACTGCAAATACACATACACAACTTCCTGTGGGTTGCTGCTTCAGTATCTCCATGCATGCCATTTCTCTTCATATCAAAACCATTTGTCCTGATTTGGCAGCACAATATTGAAAACAGCACTCACTTTGAGGCAACTCCTTCACGCACTAGTGGCCTTCTTTGTTTCCCCCTTTTCTGATAGGCCTACGTCACATTTGGATGTAAAATACCTTTAGGGCCATTTGTGTTGGCAGCACCTATCATCACATTGGTTATGTTGGAGAGATTTCATATTTTAACGTAGCTTCAGCAGGGCCGGTGCGCCCACTAGACGTCCCTAGGCAGTCGCCTAGGGCGCCAGGATTTGGGGGGCGGCGGGTGGCTGCCTCCCACCTCCCGGCACCACGTGGAGCTGGGAGGGCTGCCGCCCGCCTTCCGGCTCCGTGGCTGAGCCTGGAGTTGGGAGGGCAGCTGGCCGCAGCTGCCGCCGGCCTCCCGGCTCCGCGGCTGAGCCGGGAGGGGCGGCTGGCCACGGCTGCTGCCCAGCTCCGCAGCTGAGCCGGGAGGGGGCCCACGGGAGTGGGGGGGGAGCTGCAGGGTGGGGGAGCTGGCTGTCGCAGGGGCGGGCAGCGTTAGCTGGGGAGCGGGCGCAGGGCTGGTGCAAGGAAGTTTCGCCTAGGGTGCGAAACTTCCTTGCACCGGCCCTGAGCTTCAGAAAGGTTTTCTTCCATGTGCAATCATAGTGTGTGCATTTAGAATGGAAATTTATATTCAAGTATATTCTGTAGAATCTGGACATTGTTGTATACTGGTATGCGTCCTGTGTGTATTTCACCATCAATTCTAAGAAATATGCATCCAGCTATTTTTAGGACATTCACAGCATTCATTCTATTCCAAACCACTTTGATTGCTATGGGGCTTAGAGGGCGTGTGGTGGGGATGTTCATCAGAATATCAAACTTTGAGACAGATGTTTATATATCTGAGAGTAGCAAGATTTTACTGGTCAGGACAGTTTTAATTTGTGATAGATATTTCCATAGCTGACTTATAAAGCCTTATTTTCTTATGCCACTGCTTACTGTTCTCTTGTCAAAAGTAGAGCTGGTTGAAAGTTTTCCAAATAATGTTTTTCTGTTGGAAAACGCCAGTTATCAAAATCAAAACATTCTGCAGGAACATGTCAATGCTGACAAAACTGCATTTCGATAAGGTATGGTAGGAGTCTCACATAGTACTTACTATACACTGGCTCAGTGGATATCTTTTTGTACTAGTTTTCCCTACCCATTTTTAATGTCACTAGCCTCCACTGATGGTGGAGTTTAAGTAGCCAAATATAAATCAGATTCATTCTGCAAAAGAAGCAAGCAGTGACAGGTAGGCCCCCAAAAGATCAGGAACAACCCACAAGTTCAGATGTTTAATATCAACCTCTAAGGTCTGCCAAAGCAAGCCCCAAATCTCACAGCAATAGACTCTTATTTTATTTCTGCTTTCAGTCCCAGCCAGAAAAATGAAATCTAAGGAGAGAAAAGTTAAACGTTTTCTAAACCTTAACGCATATTTGGTTTGAGTTTGGAGCAAAAATTCGTGAGGAATCCAAACCGGTATGTAGATCCCTGAAACCAACATGTAAGGATTTCAAAGCTGGTAAGTCAAGGGGTGTGTGCGTGCATGCAATACATAGTCACTCATCTCTTCTTGCACTGTTGTTACAGGAGTTCAGGTTACTTTACTGTCAAGGAAATTAGCTATACATTTTCTTAATTGGCTGCCTAGTTTGTCAGAACGTTCAGCCATGGCTGCTTCGAGAGCTGCCCAGTAAAGCAAGATTCATCTCTCAAGTGAGTCACCCTATATAAGTAACATGATACGCTGGAAAGGGACCTCTGGAGATTTTTTCAAAGTGTTAATTAGAGCTGCTGTGGAAGAATAGATTTTGAAGGCTGGGTTTTTTAAATGTGAAATTTTGGAAAAGATTTCAACGCAAAGGCAATTGTGCAGACAATTTAACTGTTCAAAGAACCTAAATCAGCTTTTGCTTTGCTCTTTATGTCCACCTGTGGAGAATGACCTGGCCAGTTTCAGTCTCCACTCCTCAAGCTTCTCATCCCAGTCCCCATGCACAGGCTGTTCCCAGCCCCTCCCCCCAACTACTTGTCCCCAGTGTCCTTGCTCAGCCACTCCCAGCTCTCCCCTGAGACCCTGGCTCCTCATCAGATCCAGCTCCACTCCTCACCCCACGTCTTCCCCCCACCCTACTCTAGTTCTTGATCCCAGTGTTGTTGACTAGCAAATTACAGTCTCTTTCCTCTCCCTTCCCTGGCTCCACATCCATTTTCAGCCTCCCCCACTCCTATTTTCAGCCACTGTCCCTCCTTCCATTTGCCTTTTTGGCTCTCAGTCCCAGTCTACTTGCCCAGCCAGTCCCAGTCTCTTCCCCACTCCAACTTCCAGTTCAAATTTTCCACTCCCTCTTGCTAGCCTCCAGGCCCAATTTCCATCACAACCAACCCTCATCCCCAGGCTCCTTGTCCCAAACCACCCCACTTGGCCCATCCCACCCCAGCTGGTCCAGCTATTGTCCCCTCGGCTATAGAATCATATAGCTTTCTCCTGCAGGCTGCCAGGCCCAATGTGTGTGTGGTGGTGGGGTGTCACTGAGATCACAGAAGAGACAGGTCCCCCTGCTTTCAGTTCAGGTGCCTGACCCCAGACCTGACGGGGCTCATAGCAGCTCAGAATTACCAGGAAAGTCCAGCTCAGCCCTGCACTGCAGCATGCTCAGAGCAGATGAGATCTTTGGGCCTTTAGTTGCTAAAATCTAAGGAGTCTACTGAACATGTGCAAACCATGATTTTTCAAAGGTTTATAACATGGCCAAATTTGGGCAGATTTTCATGGGAGTAGCAAAGAGCACAGCCCTGACACAGGATACATCTGTACTGGAATAAGAGACATGGCTAACCCCAGCTCACTTCATGTAAAATTTCTGTGTAGACATTTGGGCTCAGGCTCTAGCCCAAGCCCAAACCTCTACATAGCTCGAGCCGTCCGAGCCCAAGTCAGCTGACCTGGGCCAGATGCGGGTGTTTAATTGCTGTGTAGATGTACCCACAAAGGCCAACTCCCCTGCCAAATTTCAAGTCCCTGCTTCAAAGCATGAGGATGCCAGAGCTTTTCAAATAAAAGGTCACCAGAATTTAGTAACATGGGCAAAACAACATATTTTCTCCTAGCTTCATTCTCAGAAACAGCGGAACCATTCTGGCTGAAATTTTCCAAAAATATTCAGCCTGAGATAGATACCAGTGTGGAAGATTCCAGCCCAAAGAGTCTGGCAAAGTTATAAGCAACCAAAAAACTGGGTCTTACAACAGGAAGTGTCATGGAGCCTTAATAGGGTGCAACCAGCCATACCTATAATAACTTATAAAATATCAGTTAGTGAATAAATCACACATTGTAATACATTCTATGCTATATCTGAAAAAAAATACAATCATTGTTTAGTTTGCTTTTGGTTATCAAAATAGCAGTAGAGCCAATGTGTGTGATTTTATTGTCTCATATCATTTTGGGGGGGTTTCTTAAAGCATGTGATTAGGTGAGAACCTCAGCATTCATTTAGGAAAAAAAAAGTTTCTAGTTAGACTAATTTATTTGCTACAATATATTTTGTACCACTGAGCTAAACTGGAACTCAGAATGATGAAACAATAAGTGCATTCCACGCATAAAGAAGTGACATTGAAGACAGCATGGAGATGGCTGTGTCTGAATCGGATTAACTGGGCAACAAGGTTGACATCATTAGCAAAGCAGGTGGTCAGGGAACAATATGAGAAGATATGGGACATTAAATTAACAAGTGTGTTTTTCATGATCTGAGCAGTTGGGGGAGGATTTTGTATAAGGCTTTCAGTTTTTGTCGGGAGCATTAACTCAAACATTTCTGTTTTGTGTTTGGAAGGTTTTTGAACATCAGAGAAAGTACTGAGGAGGTGGGGGAATAAGAAGAACATCACATGATAAGATGGATACACATTTGTGATCACTTTTCCAGGCACTAGTACTTCTGGCTGAAAATGGTAAAAAAATTAATTCCAGACCTACTTTTCAGAAAATAAGCCAGCTCTAATAAGAACGGTGCAAAAAGCTGATACAAAGGTAACAACAAACAAGAACTTATAGCTGTGTCTCTGAAACTCACCCTCCACCCCCAGGCTTCAGAACCCATGCTCCAGCCCAAGCAACAACTTCAAAGTGCTGTCTACACAGTTATTTTTTAGAGCACTAGCCCGAGCCCCACAAACCCAAGTCTGTTGACCCAGGCTAGGCTGTGAGCTCTGTAGACATACCCTATTAATGCTCTTCATATCATTTTCTGGTCAAATTCCCCATAGAGACAAGAAGAGAGAGAGTCTTGTGAAAGTGAAAGTGATTAAATTACAACACCTTGTTACTCAACAAAATTGCTCCATGTGTATAGGTATATCTGCTGAAGCCCCTTCTCCCCCCCACCCTTCCACACCTGCATTTGTGACAATTTGCATTGCTAAAAGGAATGGAGTTCATAAATCTATGGGAGAGTAAGTGATACACAATTTCCCCCCTATGAACAAACTTTTAACTAAGTTCCAGCCACAGAATCTTTATTACTGGTTCTGCCATTGCCATAAAGATCCTAGCTTGACTAAGATGCTGGGTTAAGTTTGTGGAGATGGCAATTATAAAAACATTTATTTGTACAGTGAGTAAATTTGAAATGGAGTGAGTGAGTCACAGCAAAAACATATAACCCCTTTCCCTTTGTGTCCTATTTACAGTCACCTTTCAGAGTGTAACCGCACTTTACCGCCACTACACAGTGCTGCGATGCAGATTCTAGCCAATGCGTAATAATAGCAGGTCCAGTTTGGATATTTTTGATCAGTTAGACTAATAGACTGAAGTCAACAAGGTTCCTCCCTAGCTGCAAATCTCACAGGAGCCTTGCAACATACCAGGTGTGACCCTTGCTGGGGATACCTGCCCTTAGCATAAGGAAGTCTTGTCTGTGCCTGCCATGTGTCAGCTTCTTGGCACCACCAGCCATGGGCACCACAAGCGCTCCCCTCTCAGCCTGCGCAGGCTCCACTGTCCCTCTGTAGGTTAGCAATAGGCACACCCGACCCCCGAGCATCTCCTGGAATGCCCAGCCCATGTTCCACTGGAACTCAGAATTCACAGACCCGATAGTCCCAAAGGAATAATACACATCAGCTAATCAGTTTCACCTCAGGATCACTGCACTCTGCTCAGCACACAGCACTTAGATAAATTAACTTGTCTTCACTATAAATGTAGCAAAGAACAGAAATTCAAGAAGCAACAAGCAGAATGGAAACAAATGGTTATATATAAAATAAAATCAGCACACACTAAACATACCTAGACAAGACATTCTCCTTTCTCATAAAGGTTAGCTCTCCCAAAGTTTCTCTGCCAGCGTTAAACAGCCAAACTGGCTGTGATCCTTCATTCGTAAGACAAGCCAGCTCGCAGCTTGTTCCCTAGGTTAAGGATAACTAGGTCTAGGTGTACCTCTGCATCCCCAGATATTGTTCCAATCATCCATTGTCTTCACTTATGAACACTTCACTTTTTCCTATATAGTATTTCCCCTGGAGACTTTGCAATTACTTGACTAGCATTTGCCTCATAAATCACACAAAACAATTTAAATATAGCCAGAGAGGTGGTTAAACTTCTCATGCCTGAAAGAAACTTGCCCCCTTTTGGTGACCAGCCCCCAACTCATAGACCTTTAGAGCATAATTTTCAATATTACATATCTTCATCTTTACATATTAACCATATGCATACATGTCACATGATTATGCTAATCTGTGTGACACAGGCTTTAAGTAGAGACTTTACATGACATCCTTTGACTAACTAACTATTATGTAGGGAACAGATCCAGGGGATCCCAGTAACCGTATGCACCCCGGTGCCCTCTGCCAGTTGGCACCAAGTGATTCCTTGGTCACACCAAATCAACTACCAACACACCATTAACAGTCACTCGTTCTCAAAGGAGAATGACCAGAGTTTCTTTTAGAGATTAGGACTGCTGGGGTGTGGTATGGAAAAACAAATAAAATCCTTAGGAATGGATCTATATACTAAGTGGGAGAAGTTTTCTCCCAAATAGCCTCGCTTTGTATAGAAATACTAAAGAAAATTGATAGGCGTTGCAGAGAATGAAGTGAAAGGGTGGAGGTAAAAGTCACAGCCCAAAGGGAGCAAGAAGAATGACATTTCTTCTCCTTCCCTTCAAAACTCTGTATGGAAATACTGATGCTATGGGGACAAGTTCAGCAGAAGCAACGGTATTATTCCACTACAGGAAGAAATACACACTCTTTTTCATTATGCTGGAAGGATTTGGCTAGAATCTTGCATCACTTTCACAGTGTGTGGGTAGTCAAAGGCAGGACATTCTTGTACAAGACTACTGGTTTTACTTTACCACCATGATTTAAAATCTGACAAGAGACTGCTATTCATCAATGGCATGACTGGCCAGATGAGAGACAACAACAGACTTTTGTGTTGGTAACAAATTAAAAAAAAATCAGTCATTTTCTTGGATGAGCATACTCTCTAGTTTACAGCTTAGCTTTCTGGTTATCACTTTACTATCTTGATTATAATTTGCAAAACAAAAAGTAAAGTAAACTATCAGTGGAAGAAAAAAAATCCCCAAACTACGTGTTTTGGAAATGCAAAATAGATTCTATCTTTCAATTTTTGGTTTTTTTTTTAAATCTTGTTTTTCATGCTTCATAGACGTTCAACTGAAAATGAGTGGGAAGGAGCTTGAAAATATATATAAAAAATTCTATACATATATATTATAGCACTGAAACATTAATCAAATGTTTAGAAAAGGTCAAAAATCTATTTTTTAAACAGCATTTGCCTGTTTGGAAAGGATTTTTACCACCTATATTAAACTCATGAGTTTTAACCTGCAATACTCCATTTGTGTGTCTGCACTATAGAATTTTAATTTCAGAACATGTATGGAAGCACAAACTGCTAAGGTGCCCATGTCAGCTGACTGCCATTCTATATCAGTGATAACAGCTCCTCTGGAAAAAATTAACCTTTATTCCATGTCAGTAAGCAGAAAGACTGCTGACCCATCAGCAAGTTGGTTCAGATTGCTAACTAATAACTAGCCAGGTTCACCGTCAAGAGTCACGTTTAATAACTGAAAAACATGCAGCATGTAAGGGAGGATTAAGGTGTCAATAACTGTCTCTGCCTCTTATAAATATCCTCAGAATAATTGCTTATACAAGATTTCCTCAGCTACAAAGAATATCTGTTCTGCATATTGATACACTTCCACATCTTTAAACCCTCATAACACAACATTTCACCACTCTGAGGCCATCCCCCACAGATATTTTTTAAGGCGATCCTAATAAAAATCAGAGGATCTGCCAGAAATGGAGGGAACTGAACTCTACAGTGTTGTAATATATTATTTTTCACATAGACTCAAGTTCTAATTGTATTTATGGTTTCAGTTTAGATTTCATTCTTCAAAATATCTTCAAATGTAAAGTACAGTAGAAAGTTTAAATACTAAGTAAGAGAACCTGGGGCAAATCAGAAGTCATTGGGTTTTCCATGGATGGTATGAAGCATGCTCTAAAACCCCACTCCAGCAATGTACATAAATTAGTGCAAAACTTGTAGCATCTGAATAGTACTCATGGATTTCAAAGTTATTCCTATGTATACTTTCACTGCATGAGGCAGGTATGATGTGTGGATATTAATGTGATAGTCAGAAGCAGTGGTGTATAGCTATCACACTTCTTTCCATATCAAATCTGGAAGGTCAAAATGATTCTAAAGGAGGATGAAGTATATTGGTTTTAGGCAGGATACTGCAGGACAGTGAAATCTGTTTCAATAGTTTTGATTATGGAGAGAGAAGTTTCTCTCTCCACAGCACTCAAACACTTCTGAAACAATTTCATTAAGTTTTCATAACAACATTCACTACTAAGCTACTTAAGAACGGCCATACTGGGTCAGACCAAAGGTCCATCTAGCCCAGTATCCTGTCTTCTGACAGTGGCCAATGCCAGGTGCTCCAGAAGGGTTGAACGGAACAGGTAAACATCAAGTGATCCATCCCCTGTCGCCCATATGGAAAGTTTTGGCCAGAATTTTCAAAGCAGTCTAAGAGAGTTTATGCATCTAACTCTTGAATATATCAGCCTTCAACTCCAAAGGAATTCATTTCAGAAGCTATAGACAAATAAACATGGAAATTAAAACCCAACATTAAATTGCACCTACCTTTGCTTGTCATAATAAGAGCAGAAAAGCTGATCAAAGGCACAATTGCTGGATAAGGTGATGCATGTTCACCATGAGTAAAGCTGCCATACTGAGCATTAATTTGATGGAGTGTTTATGTATTGTAAATAAGTTTTAAAAAGTCTCCTTCACTCATGAATCGGGGCCTGCAGCAGAGCCAAGGGCAACTTACTGAGAGTATCTGGCCTGTAGTAGGCTGCCTGTTTGGCTGTGCCACTGGATTGGTTGGAAGAGTCAGCAGACCAGCTCTTATGCCCAGCAGCAGAGTAGCAACTGCACAAAGTATTTGCCCATGACTGTGATTGCTCTTGTGGCTGCTTGTTTCTAGCCTTGCTCCTGCCTTGCCTCATTCCAAGTAACCTAGTTCTGACCCTTGGCTCTGATTGCTAACCTCCGACTGGCTCTGACCCTTGGCTTCTGACTCCAATTGTGATCCTGAGCTCTGGCACCTGGTCTATGGCTCAGACTCTAGGCTCCCACCTCCTGTTCTAACCTCTAGGCCTGACTCCTGCTCCAACCACTTGACGGCTGCCCACATCCCAGTCATGTGATGACTGCTTTCCTAAAAATGCATCCTCCTGTATTGAAAAGTTATGTTTTTCTTAAAATGAGTTAACATGAAACCACAAGTACCACAACAGAACACAAATTGAATTTGGCTCTTACTAGAATTACTACTTATTAGAGCTGATTGAAGTTTCCAGGTTTCAATTTTGACAACATTTTCAGTTTTGTTTACTTTTCAGAAGCACAAATGACAATTTTCAAATTTTGTAAAGAAAAAAGTATTAAAAAAGCCAAAACATGTGATGAATTGATTAATTTTAACAGTTCTGGTGCTTATTCATTAGCATGTAATCTAGCTCCTGTTAGTAAAGATAAAACAGTCCCTTTTATATATATATTACACAACATCTCAATTTATCAATTATAAAGCTCTTAGCACACTGGCAGTATTACCACAAACAATGAATTAATGATTATGTTTGTAAGCATCATCTTACTATTACCCAGATTTACCCCCTTCTTATTTAAGGCCAAATTACTTAAGGGCAAACATGTGATCAACAGAACAGAGTAGCGAAGGTGAGCATCTGAATTCTCCATCCCTCCTTGGCTAGATGTCTGTTCAGTCATTCCATAGAAATACTCCACTGGGAACAGCAGCAGTGGCTCAACAGATCTGCTCCTATTTAATGGCCAACTGCATATATTTACACAGGGCTTTCAGGCCAGAGGATTTGTGTTGTCCCCTGGAAATATTGGCATTACCATCCCAGCCTACCCACCATGACATTCCCCCCTGCCCCCGCCCCACCCGAAGAGCTACTACTGAGCTCTGTTCCAAGGCATGCAGAGGTATGCGCCAAGCTGCATTGTCTGCCAACTATCTAACACAGCAGAAATGTAGGACTCCCACTTCACTGGGATTATGCATTCCTGTATAGGAAGCCACAGGATTTGTCCTTTATGTTACATTATCACAGACTGCAAGCCTTAGGCAGGCCCCGAAGTTTCCCCCCACGCATGGCCCCATTGGCCTGTCTGGAGCTGCCTCCCCAAATATAGAAGTCGAGCTTCACCTATGGATAATTTCATTATCTTTAATGGAATTTAAGTGGATTTCCATCATGTAAGACCCTGTGTGTCATAAGGTTGGTTCATCCTTCTGTCCAGGTTTTAAATTGTGACTCATCCAATTACACTTTGATAAGAGATCAAATTATTTTCCCTTTTCTTAAAAGATTTAATACTAGATAAGCCTCCATGTGTTGAAAATTGATAATCCTTAATAAAAGATGAGAGAGGTTCCTGTAACATCTCTGCAGCAAATATTTTGAAGTAGCTGCTAAAGTGGATACCAAGTGAAACATACTTCAGTAAAGCCTTGACAAAAATATTAGGTTATACTGAGAGGAGTTTTCAGACTGTAGACCATTTTGTCTCATGTTGTACATTACATCTTGTATATTTTATGTAACATTTGGCTAGAGGATCCCTTGGAAACCACTGGTTATGGGATACATGCAAAATGGACACTAACACAAAATGAAAAATAATAATCTGAGAATGACAGGTATTTCCGGATGCTACATCTGAGTCACCTACCAGCCACCTATAACTTCTTGAACTTGCTCTGTGTTATCATTCAAGTGTATATAAAGGCAAAGTCTGACCTATTTCACCATTCTGCATGCTGATAACTACTGAATGATTCTTTGATTATTACCTATCAAGCTTTTAACACAAAATGAAAGAACACAGCTATGCACAAGGCAAAAGCAGCCACAAAAGGAAATGCAAAAATTCTGCAAATTACTTTTTTAAAAATCAACAATTACATTGAGCTTTTTACTTCCCAGGAGTGTGTGTCACTTTATGGACGTGCATTATATTTGATAATGTGCGGACTTCAACAGAAGTTGCAGATACTCAACATCTTTCATGATCTGCACCAAAAAGCCTAATTCTGCAAGGCACTGAGCATCCACTCAGAGGTACTGCACTCCCTTTATGTCGCATTAGACTCATGGTCACTTTTGGCTGTTCACTAGCTCTCCAAAGGCATTCAGCACCTTGCAGCATCTGGCTATGAATAATGACCCAAGTAGGTAACTTAAACAAATAAAGGTTTGGAGGAGTAGGCCCCAAGGGCCAAGGCTTATTATTGCTTACTACCATACCCACACTGGTAGGGCTGCTCAGTATCCGGAGTGGACATTTCAGTGAATGAGGTGGAAAGGGATATGAATCATGCTTAAGTACTCATCTACTAACTACGGAACCAAGATGGTTATCAGCAGGGTTGGGAATTTTTTTTAATTTTTTTTTAAATGGAAAATTGGGTTTCTGACTAGATGAGAATGGTCACTGGAGTGTCTGCTTTCCCAGAAATTTTTTTTCCTTGGAAACCCAAAAATCTGGCTGAAGTTTTTAGGTTTCCAGCTTTGAGAGAGTGGAAATTTTCCATGCAAAACCTCTTATTTCCTAACCAGCTCTAGTTATTAGCATTACTGCAAAAATGGTCCTGATTCTGCCTCCATCAAAGTCATATTGGAGCAGGAGAAGGCTCAAGGTTACACATACCCAGCAGGAGTAGTTCCTTGAGCAATGTGCTTATCAGTAGGACTTAATTGTTTATAATGGCTCTCCATAATGGCTAACCTTTCATGGACAAAGTACTGTATTGGACCAATTCCATACTCTAGCCACCACAAAGAGTCCCAGAATGTACATTCAGTAGCCTGGCAGGCTCCAGTTTTTTAAAGCATGCAGTATTAAGAAAGTTACAAACACCCAAGACCATCCCCCACAACCCACATATATTGATGTCAAAACTGAAGGAATCCTGTGTGCCTTACTAATCTGGAGACGGCACAGAACACACATATGCAAGGAGCAGATTTGATAAGAGATTGCAGTTCCTACCCATGCTCAAGCCTTGAAAATGTAAAACTTGCATAATATGGTAGCTGAGGACAGTCTGTATTCACAAGTAGGTTTTCTTTTCTGCCATTACTACACAGCAATGGGATTAAAAGACTTGCCATAGGGAAAAAAACCCACACTCATTAGCTTGACAGTTCTGACAAATTAAACAGCCCACAATGACTTCCAGGCATGTGAACCATACTGTCCCTTCAGCTCTTTCTTAGAAATAAGCAATTAATTCCTTAAATGCTAGTCACCATGTGACCAGCACACACAAAAAGCACATCTTAAATATTGCACAGATGTCAGAAGTAAAGACAGATCATTCTACCAAAGTTAGCTCTGCATCACACAATCAAGTCTGAAAATAAACAGCAATTCGTATGTCCCAGACAGACACTTGTTTGTTAAACACCTTGTTTTCAAAGAAAATATTCTGAAACACCAGTGCCATAACGGTACAGGCTGCTATACTCAGTGAAAGGAAATAATTGCTTTTTAGGAGTCAGTGATGCGCTGCTTCTCAATGCTCCCTAGAGGACTATGTGCAGAATTAATAAAACTCTAGTCAAATGGTATAATATTTTAGTTGGAGCTGCTCAAGTTCATTTGTCGGTTTTAGGGTTTTCTACAATGCTTATCACTGTAGTTCAAAGCAAGGTCCATCTGTTGTATACCAAAGTGATTTAACTTTTGAAAATACCACACTGTGTAACTGCTTTGCTAATGCTCCTGTTTGATCAATGTTTAAATGTTACAGACCCAGGATGAATTTCATAAGCTTTCTAAATGTTAGGATTTGACAAGAGCTTTTACTCCAGAGACACTAGCTAGCTAACCAGAAGGCAGGCTAGTGGCATAGCTGATCATACATATTTTGACAGTGCAAGAATTGCCTTGGGTGGGGAAGGAACATGCCAGTTCCTCCTGCATGAGCAATCTTCTCTAGCCCAATTCAGTCTGTTTCTCCAACCTTAACCCTCCTTCCCTTCTAGTCCAAATCATTCGGTTACGTTTTCCAGGTCTCCTTCCTAAGTCCCACACCTGATTGACAAGCACAAATGGTCAAGGTCAATTGTTGCCAATAGCCCACAAAATTCTAATATACTTCCCCCCTTGGTTTACCAGAATCACAATAGTTGCACGTAATGTGCATGAAATACACACTTCAGAAAATCTGGGACATAATAAAGTACCAGTATATGCACGTAAATGCATAGCTCTGGTAAAGTTATGTAAATCATCAGATAAGTGGTCATTTTGATATTAAATGCAAATTTCTCTCCCCCTTCCTTTGGTGGTTCTTTTCTCCTTGTTACTACTTTCATTTCCCTTTTTAACATTTGCTGTTTTTCCTTCTAGGTTTTTTCAGTTTCCCCCTCAATCTTGACTGTAACATTTAATAAATCCACCGCTTTTTTCCTTTTCCTTTCTTCCTTCTTCAAAAGCGCCCCCCCTTCTCCTTTCTTCTGTAGTACTAACACTCAGTCTCTATCCTGTTCCTCTTTCCATAAGCAAATAGCTTTTTGTTGCCGCGCAACTACTAGTGCTGGATGATTTCCCCTCCCCTCACTCCCTCCACAAAGAATAGCAAATCTGGGCCAAATTCAGCAAATAGTTTCAGCCAAAAAAACCCTGAAAACAAATTGAAATGGCTGGTTTTGAAAGCGTCAGTTTGACATGTTGTTTTGAAAACATCAGTTTGAAATTGACATTCAAAACATTGAGTTTCATCCTGAACTAAATGTTTTTGGTTTAGTGAGGGGGGGAAATAGTTTTGGTTAGAAACTGATTTATTTTTGATTTTTTTCTCTGTTTGGCCACCAACCCCCCCCCCCCCAATTATTTGCTCAGTTCTAACCACAACCATAGACAAGGCTCGATCCACATAGACTACATACAACACAGATAACACAGCCTGTGTTACACAGAGATGCTGCTAGCCCTCTATCCCATCCTGCTGAGCCTCTGGGATCTGCTTTCCTCTGCATTTCAGCTCATATATCTATGGGTAGGACAGGAACTGTTGGTTATAGCTTTACAGGGAACCAGTGACATTTCCACTCCCCTCCATGGCTAGACACAACCAACAGGATGAAAAAGCAGGTGTTTTCCATAATTTCTGGTGGCTAGAGACTGAGTGAGTTAGTGCGGGCAACAGCTCTAGGGTCTCCTATTTCTGCTGCCTTCAGTGACATGACCATACTGGGCACCCCACATCTGACACAAGAATGGTAGTGGCTAATGGGGCACATGATGACCCATTGGCAATATTAATGTTTTTGTGGTATTTTTACTCTTGTAATTCTTTACTCTTTTACTTGTAATTTGTGTTACTTATGGGGTTACTTTCCCTCAAAAGGAAAATTGTTACATAGCGTTTGCTTATCTGTGAATTGAATATAAAATCCTGCAAACTGATGGAAGGCTTTGCAATACTGCACCGCATATTCTCCATAGAGATATTATATATGATTATGGCATAATTATAATGTATTTTATGCAAGATAGGTCATGTGATATCATTGGAAAGGTTATGATTTACTGAATATGATTATCCTTTTTGTATACATGTATCATTTTTGTATCTAAAGTTAGTAATATTGACTATATATCTGTATTACAAATGTGTTTACACTTGTGGAATGCCCACTAGTCAGAATGTTCTCAGTCTAGATGGCTAGCTGGGAAAGACCCATTCAGATTAAAGGGCCATTAGAGAAAACAATAGGCCTTAGAAGAAGTTTCTCTCTCTCTGCCCACCCCACACTACATGCACATGTACCAGGTCACCTTGTGCTGGACTCCATCTTGGGATACCAGTGATTTTCCACTGACTGGCATGGGAACCAAGCTTTGAAATGAAAGGTTCCTGCCATACGCAAAAAGCTATTTAAGGCAGGGAGGTGACATCGTGGTTCTTCACTGACTCCCAAAGAGACTCTTTGAAACACCTAAGGAACAAAGACTGAACTGGGGGGAAGTGCTGGACCCAGGCTAAAGGGATTTTTAACCTGTGAATGAAACGCCTGGGAATTCCAAGCTGTAAGTTAGTGTAGCTTGCCCCTTAAGAATCTGCAGTCTGCTAGTATCATTGTTTAGGAAGAGAATTTGCTATTAATATCCAATCTATTTAGTATATTAAGATTAGATTGCATGTTTTGTTTATTTGCTAAGTAATCTGCTTTGATCTGTTTGCTATCCCTTATAATCACTTAAAATCTATCTTTTGTAGTTCATAAACTTGTTTTTTCTTTTTCTAAAACCAGTGTGGTGGGAATCATAACTTGGGGCAGAAAGTGGTTGTATATTCCTCTTCACATTGAGGGAGGGGACGAATTTCATGAGCTTATGCTGTACAGTTCTCTGTGCAGCAAAAGATGATACAATTTTTATTTTACACTCCCAGGGTAGCGGGGAGTTGGGTTCATGCCTTAGGACCCGGAAAGTGTCCTATCTGTGTCTCCCATGCGCGGCTGGTTAAAGAACGTATCTGCATATAACTGTAGCTGGGTTTGTCCCTGACTATATGTGTGCTGGTAAAAGTGCAGGCTGGAGCCCAGGACAGGGCTTGGCGGGCTGGTCACAGCAGTACAGTGTAAAGGGAGCCCAGGCTGGTGGGTCGGGGGGCCCAGTGGTACCCCAGTGGTACCCCAGTTCCAGATGGCATCCTGGGGGAACCCATCACAGGCTTAATAAAGCTTCCTACTG
Organism: Macrochelys suwanniensis; assembly: GCA_033296515.1. NCBI lineage: Eukaryota > Metazoa > Chordata > Testudines > Chelydridae > Macrochelys > Macrochelys suwanniensis. Next base: position 93,857,616 of record CM065777.1, read on the forward strand.
GAGTTCAAAAACCATGATAATGTATTATTTCGTGTATATATTTAAATATTCACAAGAGACACATCAATGCCTTTTCTGTCAGTCATTCAGCTAAGTAGTTCTGCTACTAAACCAAATTTAGAAAGCAAAATACCTGCAATAAGATGAATACATCTGATCATGTCTGAACTATTACAACTGTGAAGCACTAAGTTATATGATTATGTTCATGTTTAAATAGTCTGCGATACATACACAGCTGACTCACCTACTTCTGAACAGTCTTTCAAATTAAAGCTACAATGTAAGCTGCTTTAATAGCACTGTTGATCTGTCAGAGGTAAATCTTATTACATAATAAGCCCTTTAAGAAGTCATTTTTTATTTAAAAATTCAATTTAAAATTGCACTCTTCACTTTAGACACATTACATAGAATGGCAAATACTACTACAACCCCTTAATAGTTTGTTCTTTAAAGGTGCCCAGATTAGTCATTAAGAAACGATGAGCCTAACCTCAGAAATGATCACTCTTTCTCTCCAACCCTCATTCTCTTGCTACTGGCAATGGTAGTTTTCTCAGACAGGTCTACAGCAAACAAGGATACACTTCACTAACTCTCTGAATTACAGACCCGATTATGTCTCCAATGAAAGCAATTGCAAAAAAACTCCCACCTGTGCCAACAGAAAGATTATTATCCAGTAGTCAGAATGAGAAGTATGAAAGCTTATTCTAATATAACAGCTTCTTACCATTGCAGTCTCATTTATAGTGTTTGGTAAGAGCAATGCATGAGGACTAAGATCCCAGTTGTGTAACTGCCTCCATGCAAACAGACGACTGTACCTGCATGGCATGACACTGATATTCTGCAAACATGCACACAAGAACTTTACTCAGATGAGAAGGCCCATTAGCTCCATCATGTCACAGGAAAAGGTTACTGATCTGGTATATCCACACAGCATATTCAGAATAGGTTGCTTTCCAGGACCCCAATCCAGATTCCATTGAATTGATGGGACTAGAGCAGGTTCAGAGAGTTGGCTTCAGTGTAACTATTCATGTAGGTAAAACTGGATTATGAATCTATAGGAGTACGTACGTATTTACAGATTGGTTTTCTCTGTATGGGTATAGGTCTGAAGCTGGCCACCATGATCTCTTCAGGCAGATTTCCCAAAGGGAGGAACAGGGTTTTCTTTGGAATTTCTTGCAAGTCACAGACTGCCTGCAATCCTTGCATTTGCTTTAAAAAACATCCTGTTGTGGTGAAATGAACCATAAGAGACCACGTTCCCAACTAAACAAATCCTAAACTGTAGACAGGTCAAGGAGAATACTAATTTTGGAGAGCCTGAGTCAAATGTTCTCCCACTTCAACAGCATTGCCATAAATTGAATTCTGTAGAAATGCTGAGAAAGGTGACTAAGGGCAGGTCTTCACTACCCGCCGGATCGGCGGGTAGCAATCGATCTATCGGGGATCGATTTTTCGCGTCTCGTTAAGACGCGATTAATCGATCCCCGATCGCGCTCCCCGTCGGTGCCGGCAATCCACCGCATCGAAAGGCGGAAGCGGAGTAGGATAGGGATCAGAGAAGCACAATGTTCAGCATGCTTTGGAGTTCTGTAACTTACTCTCTCCTCTGATCACTTCTGCTGCTGTATAGTATAGTATACTAAAAACCTGATCCCGGGAGGTACTTTTCATCCATAACTCCAACTGACTTTGAAGTGAAATGCAGTGCACAGCACATCTCAGGGTTAAGCCCCATGGTCCCAAAACTGTTCCCACTGAAGTCAGTGGCAAAAGGTTTGGAGGGAGATAAGAGAGAATAATATTTCATACACCATTGAAATGTGGCCAGCAGCAGGGTGAAAATCAGCTGTGTAACAGTGCAGAGATCGTTATGAAATGATTTAGGATCCCTAGGGCCAGATTCTGACACCTTTACCCATGAGCACCTTACTGCATGTCATCCTATCGACTTCACGGAGTCAAAGTTCTGTTCAACACAAGTACGGTATCAGAATCCAAGCTTTACTGAAGATATTCTATTTAACAGAACATGGAGGGATTTATTAAGACACAATGTGAGGAAGATACTTTTGGAAACAATATCCAAAAGAACACAGGTAGTTTGACTGCTATTAAATGGAGATTGTTGCTCAAAGATGAAAGCTCTACATGCCCAGTCTTACTATAGCAAACTAGGGTAGCAGTAGAGGTAATAGATATTTGCACTTTAGTTTTCCTCTTTAAAGAAGAATGTAGAGAAAAATATAGGGGGAAAATGCGGATTCAAAATGTCAGGATCAATCACACCTACCAGAATATAGTACAAGAAATACAGCCTCCCGTTGTCAGCTCCACCACACCTTTTAAACAGTAAAAAGAATGGCATAATCATTTCTGTGGCGCACAATCAATAGAACAGCAAACAGACATTTCCTAAAGGTGGGGAAAGAATGAGCATAGAGGGGGAAGAAACATTTCAAAGTGGTTGAATCAAATTGAGGGCAGGATATGACCTTCAGTAAAGGTTTTTATAAATAGATTCTTCTCCTTATAAGAAAAGAAATTAAACTTACCCCGTACTCTATTATATTTGAGATATAGCCTCCAGCAGCAAATAAATAGATATGTTTACACCTATAGCGAGTTTGCAATTTGATTGGATTTCCCTCCCCGCTCAACCAACACCAGAATCTGACAATTGGGATTTTTTAAAGACAATACATTGAATGTTGTCTTGTCTCTATATTTGGTTTTGAATAGGAAAAAAAATCTGTTTTTTCCTGGGCAAAAAGTGATGGGCAGACAATGCATGTCACTTCTTGAAGCTGGAATATGTCAGAGTGGAAGCGGAACTGAAGATCACACTGCTTTTTGAATTTTATTATCTTCCCTCACTCATGGTTCACAGCAATCCTTTACTTGTGCAAGCAGGCTCACTGACTCACACAGTGTCAGGCCCTTACCTCTGGGCTGAACCCCTGTATGCCAAGTGAATTTCTGAACCCTAAATGTAAGGTCTGTAATGAAAATGCTCTGAAATACTTTACCAGCATTATGCCAGCATTGCTATAATTAGCTCTACTCTCCTGTCATATTTGAACTCTTGATTTGATAAAGGCTGAGACAGTATCCATTTTCTTTGTAAAGATTATTCCAGTCAAAATGTAAATACTACTTGATTTCATATGCACTTTGCATATTCAAGGTATTCACTTGTTATATGGTAATGAGTCAGACAGTGGAAAACCAGCCATTATGCACTCAGTAATAGATCACAGACACTCTTGGATATTTTTATAACAAGAGGATTTTCCCATTCATTTTTGAAAAGGGCTACAGAATCCATAATTTGCACCTAGACATCAACTGGAGGATTTTAGCTTAATGTTTCATTCAAAGGTTAACATGTTCAACAGTTCATCTTTCTTCCTCCCCAATACCACACAAGTCACCATGGGGGACTTAAAACCTAGATCTTTTTAGATTATGAGGCAACTTTTGACCTAATTAAGGATTCTGTTTTGGGGGGTTTATTTCTCATCTCAACCTGACTCTGCAGCTCCGGCTGTCCATCATCTTGGCCACAAGTAGTACCCCCATCCATCAGCAATTAAACCTAACTCACAGCAGTGGGAAACAGATCGAGAATATTCAATCATCACTGTCCTAAATATAAAGGGAAGGGGGAGAGGGTCTGATGCAGTGCTATAAAATCCTCTTACCAGTAAAGGGTTAAGACTCAGATAACCTGGCTGGCATCTGACCAATAAGGGGACAAGATACTTTCAAATCTTGGGAAGGGGTAGGTTTTGTGTGTGCCTCTTTCCCTTTATATTTATGACAATCACAATATCCACAGTGCAATCATTTGAACTGGGTGCAATGTTTTTATTCTGCGGTTAAACCCAATCCATAATCCAATCATCTTTAAAAAAATTAGAGTAACATACCCTACTTTTAATTTAAGAACAATAGGATAATCAATTTATAATTCTAAGAGCACCACATAATTTTTTCCACATTTATATAGTGCTGTAAAGAAAGACACATGGTGACATTGTACAGTGAGAAACAGATCTGTGACCTGGAAAGCTTAAATTGCAAAGGCATAAGGGAAAACAAAGAACAAATAAGGCACAACATACACAAAAAGAGAGGTGTGGTCATATTAGCTTAAACATGTTGTGAAAGAGGTGGGGGTTCAAAAATGTCTTGAATGGGCAGATGGAAGGAGATTGGGATTTGTTAGCAGTGAGGCTATTCCAGGTATATGAGGAAGTATGTAACAAGGCACACAGGGTGAAGGAGACAAAAAGGGGCATGTGGGGGAGACTTTTAAAGGCACAAAGGGGAGTTAGGAACTCAGCTCCCATTGATTTTAAATATTGTTCCTTGGATACCTTTGAAAATCACCCCCTATATCAACACAGTACAATAGTGGTACTGTTGGGCAAATCTGCCCATCTTAGCATCAGTTCCTCAAATGGGCAAGGAAAGCATGCATCCTAATAAGAATAAACCTGGATGTCATTCTGTAGTCCATGTAAAATACTCTCCACTTAACAGGATTTTATCATATGAATGAGGAAGGAGGACCCTTCTCTTGCTCCCTTTAAGTCAATTACAAATCTCCCACTGACTTTAATTGGAAAGATGGAGTTCAAAGGGCTTGATGTTGTTCCCATTAAAGACAATGGAAAAGCTCTTACTGATTTTAATGGGAGCTGGGTCATGTCTTGGGTAAATACGGATGAAGAGAAGAGAAGAAAAGAGAAGGGAAAGCAGATGATGATTGTTCATCGGCTCATGGCTGTCATGAGCTCGCATATCTGTCAATCCATCAAGCACAATGTGCAATACTGGCAGCAGCAAAGTTCCTGTATACAAAAATAGATGATATTAGGTAGGTGGGGGGGAAGAAGAGAACACAAGGAGTTTGATTATCTTGTCAGCTACACATGCATTTGGAGTTGGCCATGTGCAACTGATGGGATGATCAGGACCAGGAAACACAGCAGGAAAAAACAAGGTTAGTGGTAGAAAGGTCAAATGACGAGAGCTACCTTGAGAAAGAGAGAAAACCAGGAAGGAGCAAGTTAAATGAAGGAGGCAAAGCAAGATGTCGAGTGGGCAGGACATGAAATTATTCAGTGGATGAGACAGAAACAACACTCAGCCAAGCAGAGGAGTATATGTTCTCAAGAATCCAAAATGTTCTTGGCAGGTTTGGAATAAGCCACCTGTTTTCCTCTTCCTTTTATGTCTCCCTTTAACTTTGCCACTCTTCATCTACATAGGGAGATATGCAGAGTATTTATCTTCATTGTAGTTTGGAAAACACATTTAGTCCTAGATGACTCCTTGCAGAAGTAGTCACATCTTGCCAAGAAAGCATCATGCATTTTTTTTAAAGTAAGTGCAATTAAAAATAAAAAGACTGTCAGATTAGCAAATAAACTATTGACATAAAAAAAAAGAGGCTAGAGGGGGGAACTCCTTGATTTATATACTTCACAGAAGGGCTGATTTCCTCCAGAAAAGGGTTGGTCTTTTATCTTAAAATCTTTTCCAGTCAGGGCAGTCAAGTCACAAGACTTTGGAGTTTTGCAGCAGTAAATATAGTCAGTAAAGTCTTTTGGTCAGTTAGAAAGGGAGCTCTAATTTGGTTTCTTTGCTCTTGGTAGGATTGTTCAGTGAAGCATGATGTAGAAACTGAAGGGATCTGTTTAAAAGATTCAATCTCAGATGCAAGAGCTGCAAAAGATGACTTACCATAGGCTGTAGTGACAGGAAAACCCAAACTAAACTAAATAAAGTTTTACTGGGTGCTGATTTCAGATTCCTTTGGCTTGTCTCATATGACCATTTTATATGAAAAGATTTTCAGATGACTTCACAACATAATGGCGGGTCACTTTTCTTTGATAAATGTTTTGGTCCCAATAACTTATTATTTTTCCCTTTTAAAAAAATTATGTAGAACTAAAGCTTGGACAATATATTTGAATTTGTGTGATAAGTGAAGTAGAGGCAAAAAATAACGTAGCGGCATGATTGTGAGCCTGATCACCAGGAACTCCTGAGTTCTAATCCCAGATTTACAATTGCCGCAGTCTGTGGCCACTGGAGAGTCCCTTAAATTCTCTAGCCTGGTTCTGATCTCAGTTACACCAGTATAAATCACAGTGAAGTTACTCCAGATTGAGGAGAGGAAGTATCCCTTCAGCTATTATCTTTTTACATTGCTGTCCTGTAAGAGCTCTGGGTGTGATCCGAAAAAAAATTCTCCAGGCACAAACTTTGTGCAAGGTGGTTTACACTGCCCTACAAGGCCTCGCCTGTGAGCTCAGGGAGAATGTCAGGGCTAGCAGGGCATGTTGAGGATGGGAACATGCACGCCACCCCACTCTGGCTTCCACCAGTGTTAGTTACAACCAGCAAGATGACTCCAACACACTTCCCAATTTCCCCAAAGCAGTGTGCTCTGCAACATCCAGGCCTCTCTTGGACAGTTCAAAGAAATAATGAGGTTCCGTTGTTCCTCTCAAGACACAAAAGCACATCAGAGCTTATTAACTTATAAGGGGTAAATACACCCTTCCCAGAAAGCACAGCACTGAGTTGGTTTATAGTAAAAATACAAACATGGATTAAGTGATGCCAAATAAAAGGAATGAAATTACAAAGGGTTACAAGCAAATAAAAGTGAAAACGCACATTGAGAAGTCTACATTCTAGCAAGGTACCAGCTTTATTCAATATGCTTTTTATCACCTCTATTCAGTCCACAGAGACTTCAGCCCTCCAGCTCCACTCTCCACTCCCCACCCACCGCTTTGGTTGAAGGACTCATTTTCTCAGCTTGGAAGAACTCTGTTCTCTTGTGGCTGTCTAGTAATTGATGCCAAAGACTGCTTCTGTCCTTGCTTATATCTTCTAAAGTTCAACTACTTTGTTTCAAGAGGCAGGATGACCTCATGCTTTTCTTCCCTTCTTGTGAGCTTCCAATTGTGATGCTGACAGACCAGGTGGCAGCTTATGCCAAAGTCCCCATGTCTCAGTTGAACACTGACAAATACATAGCTGGAATCAGTCTGGGTCACCTGTGTTAGTATTGTTAAAATATTAAAGTCTAAACCCATTCTTATAATTCTATCAAATGCTTGTGAGTTGCTGCATGTATTAATTTCCCTGATAACATCTGTATCTCACATTGTAAGATTATATTTGAGCGGCTGAATTTTGAGCCTCTGTGACTTTGTAAATCACCAGACAGGAGAAGAGCATTAGCATGAACTGCTGATCTCCAACAGAAAAGTGTTACATCCTGAACAACAGGAAAGGTCCATCAACACCAGACAGACTATTGTGGGACATTAAAGAGGACAAGGGACATTGGTTGTTCTGCCCTCCCCACCCAACGAAGACCCGTCATGCAAGTGGATTCCTCCTGTCAGCTAAGTTTGCAGCTCAGAGCTCAAGGGAGTAAAGGGATAAAGACCCCTAACAAGAAGGAACTCTATCTCTGTGCTGCTTGGACTCTGGGTGGTGGGAAGGGGGGAAGTTTTCTAAGCATAAGCAAGAGATCCCAAACTGCTGTGCCTGAATTAGTCCTGTTGGATGCAGAGTTTGCTTATTATAGAAGCTTCTATTATCTTTTGAAATTTAAGATTGTAACTCATTTGTGTATGTTTGCTTGCTTTAACCTTGTAAAATAATTCTCGATTTTCCTATTTAATAAATCTTGATATAGTTTATAATAAGAGTGGCTACCAGGTTGGGATTGGTGTGAGATCTAAATTACAATTGACCTTGGGTAAGTGATTGGTCCTTTGGGACTCTGAGTAACCTGTACATTGTTGTGATTCTTGGTGTAAGGGACCAGCTATCACAAAGGTACGCTCACCTGTGTGGCGAGATAGATAGGCGTACCCCCCACGGTACTGTCTGTGATTCCATGGTTATGTTGTCATACTGCATGAAGAGTTTACATTTGATAATTGGTTGGTGCAATCAAAGAATAAAACTCACAATCAATTTGGGGTTGTGCCCTGCTTCCTAACAGTTTGCCCTGAGGCTGGTATTCACACTGTTGAGTCACTGCAAGCCCCATGACACCCAGCCCCCTGTATGTAAATAGGGCTCCCATTGTTTTGGTTCCACCATGCTTAATTTACATAGGAGACAGGTAAGTAGCTGCCTCCTCTCCTGTCTGGCAGGGAACCTGTTTCTCCCTGTTTGGCCACAGACCATAAAACATATTAGCTACCCATATTTCCTCACAGTGTTAACGCACACATTTTACAGATATTAATCATCAGTGTGTCATTAGCTTTCAGAAAAGACTTCACTCTATACACTTTTACAATACATGAATATTGTGTACAGTTGATTCAATTGCTCATCACTTGAGATTCAGCCCTTTCCCCTTCCCAATCTTTATAGACCAGTAACCATTTGCAATGTATTCTTTGAAAAGTAAAAACCCAGACCACGCTCCTCTCTCCTGCTGGGGCATAGACACCATCCTGTCTCCTCCCTCACTTGTTGGCTTGATAGCTTTGTTTACTTCATATGTAAAAATAGAACTTCATTGTCTTTGCCTGAAGAGCGGGCTGGCCAAAGATTCAAATACACATTCCTTTATCTAAGGCAGACAGTACTTGCGCATTGCTTGCCAAATACATGTTAAGAATATAATTCTAGTGCTTTTTCATAACTTTTTGGATACACCCTGTGCATATGTCATGCATGAATCTTTGTGATCAGTGTTATTAATTTTCCAATGATGTCTTACATGACACCTTCCAGATACAGATTATATAACCACAGTGAGTTGGGCACACCAAAATGGTCAGGCCAGCTGAAATTCATTACCTGATACCAGTGAGCCTCTTGCCCTCTGGCTCTGGGACACTCTTAGGGTCACATCTCCTGCCTTACAAAATTACAGGAAGATTTGCCACTGGCTGACCCAGAGGCACCAAGTCAGATCCCCCTTTCCTAGACAGGGCATCTGCCACCATATTTTCTTTCCCCTTTTTATCGTAGAAAACTGTTCTGTCACCTTTGTCTGTTTACAGTCTCCAGGACATAATATCAGAGAGAGTATCCATAATTTCACTTACCAAGTTGATAGAAACACTTCACAGTGACATTAATGGCCAGTGTGTTATTAGATTTCAAATGATATATTATATGTCACTTTTTAAATAAATAGTATGACACCAGTGTGTTAGGTGTAATGAATACATCAGGCCTGACAAGAGTTGCTGACAAAGTAGTGACCCGCAAATGGGGCTCTGTGTTAGAGTCTCTCATAGATTTCATAGATTCTAGGGCTGGAAGGGACCTCGAGAGGTCATCGAGTCCAGCCCCCTGCCCTCATGGCAGGACCAATTACTGTCTAGACCATCCCAGATAGACATTTATCTAACCTACTCTTAAATATCTCCAGAGATGGAGATTCCACAACCGCCCTGGGCAGTTTATTCCAGTGTTTAACCACCCTGACAGTTAGGAACTTTTTCCTAATGTCCAACCTAAACCTCCCTTGCTGCAGTTTAAGCCCATTGCTTCTTGTTCTATCCTCAGAGGCTAAGATGAACAAGTTTTCTCCCTCCTCCTTATGACACCCTTTTAGATACCTGAAGACCGCTATCATGTCCCCTCTCAGTCTTCTCTTTTCCAAACTAAACAAACCCAATTCCTTCAGCCTTCCTTCATAGGTCATGTTCTCTAGACCCTTAATCATTCTTGTTGCTCTTCTCTGGACCCTCTCCAATTTCTCCACATCTTTCTTGAAATGCAGTGCCCAGAACTGGACACCGTACTCCAGTTGAGGCCTAACCAGCGCAGAGTAGAGCAGAAGAATGACTTCTCGTGTCTTGCTCACCACACACCTGTTAATGCAGCCCAGAATCATGTTTGCTTTTTTTGCAACAGCATCACACTGTTGGCTCATATTTAGCTTGTGGTCCACTATAACCCCTAGATCCCTTTCTGCCATACTCCTTCCTAGACAGTCTCCTCCCATTCTGTATGTGTGAAACTGATTGTTCCTACCTAAGTGGAGCACTTTGCATTTGTCCATATTAAACTTCATCCTGTTTACCTCTGACCATTTCTCCAATTTGTCCAGATCATTTTGAATTATGACCCTATCCTCCAAAGCAGTTGCAATCCCTCCCAGTTTGGTATCATCTGCAAACTTAATAAGCGTACTTTCCATGCCAATATCCAAGTCATTGATGAAGATATTGAACAGAGCTGGTCCCAAAACAGACCCTTGCGGAACCCCACTCGTTATACCTTTCCAGCAGGATTGGGAACCATTAATAACTACTCTCTGAGTACGGTTATCCAGCCAGTTGTGCACCCACCTTATAGTAGCCCCATCTAAGTTGTATTTCCCTAGTTTATTGATAAGAATACCTGCAAAGCCTTCTGCATTGACATCATTCGGATTACTCATGGGCTTAATTTTAAGCACATGCATAAATCTTTGCAGGATGGCAACCTCACATTGACGCGAATGAAATTAGAATGTGGCTGTTGGCAATTAATTGTCCCTATTTATGCCCATTAGAGTTTACAATCTAAGCAGACAAGACAGACAGAAGGTGGGCAGGCAGTAGTGCTGATTAGGAATTTTCTGATTAAATGTTTTTTCTTCAGAAAATGTTGATTTGTCAAAAAACTGTTTAAGAACAGGCTGGTTTTGATTAATAATTTGTGATTTAAAAAATTGTCAAAGTCTCAGTTTGACACTATCAAAACAAGTTTAGGTTTTCTTTAATTAATAAAACTGTTTAAACTTTACTTAATTTATACTAAAAGGGTTAAAAAAAAGCCCAGAGTCTAAACATTTCAATTGGCCTGACCCGATTCCTCTCCCCCTCGGATAACCAGTGTCACTGAACCTGTATTCCCCCTCTATGGTCTCTCAGTGCACTCACTTAAGGTTTCCAGCACCTCTCTTGGGTGAAACCTGCATCTCTCCCCCACCTGCCTTTCACTGTAATATTTCCAGAAAGCCAGTCTGCCTAAGGGCCAGCTGCTGTGCTTGTCTCTCTCTCCCAGAGTATGTCTACACTGCAATTAGACACTCACATCTGGCCCATGCTAGCAGATTCAGGCTAAGAGGCTGTTTAATTGCTATGCAGATGTTTGGGGTTGGGCTTCCCCCTCCTTCCTGGCTGCAGTTACTGCCACTATCTCCCAAGCAGCTGCCATACACTTTACTTGGGCATTTCCACCATTGGATGTGTATCATACATTTGGCAGTTCACTGTAGCTGCCTCAATATCCCCACTTCTGGCTAACAAGACCTCCACCACCATGCTATGTACTGCCTCTGGTTCCCTAGTAAGGTGCAGCTGAGAACAGAGAATGTATTTCCCTGGCCAGGGCTTCAGGACTTAAAGTTTTCTTCAAGTCAGTAGGGCCCCCTGCTCCCATGGAGCAGGAGGCTGTCTTACCCCATGTAAATGAGTTCACTTGCTACTAAGCACCCCCTCATGGCCAGGCATTATATAGTAGCTCTCTCCCGGGACTAGTGCCTCCTGTCAATGGTCACTCTGGTGCTGTGGGGGTTTCTCTGCCAATAAATTAGCCTTCTGCCTGGGCCTTAAGTCTACCCCTTCCACAGTCACAACTATCCAAACTAAAAGCCTGTAGCCCCTTGCTGGACTTGATAAGCCTTGTGGTGGTCCTGAAGAGAAACCTGGTCCCACCCTCTACTCTGGGCTCCAGCCCAGGGCCCTGTAGTGAACAGCTACATCAACTCCTTTACCTGTGCTGCAGTTTTTCCTGTGCCATTTCCTATCCAGTCTCCTAAATTCTCCTCTGGGCTTCTCTATCTATTCCATAATCAGGGTCTCTCCCAGGCCCTGAATGCCTTTCCTACTCTGCTTGGCTGTCTCTCTCCCCCTTTTCCCAGCTGAGCTTTATCACCACTTAAGCCTAGCTCTCATTCCCATTACTGCTGCCACCTTTCTGCTCTCTGTGGGGAATTTGCTGGACTCCCCCCACAGCTGGGGCTCATTCAGTAATCAGGCTGGCTTAGCCCCAGACTCTACAGCCCAGGGGAAGTCACCTTGTTACACCCCCCTTCCCTCACTCTCAGGTATTTGGTTGCATTTGCTGGGAAGGTAATGACCTCAACAGTGTTTCCGTTCAGACACTGGCAGGGGGGGACACCTCCCCCTGTCAGCTACCCCATTTTGGCTGTCACAGTCCTTTACAGGTTTGGAGCTAACTGAGGGGGTCTGATTTACCTCTTCTGCCTTCAAAGCCAAAATATCATTCCACATTAACAAAGAAAATGGCTGTCTGCTAACATCCGTACATCACTGTGAAGTGAAGGCTTTTACACTGGGAACTCAGATTTCACTCCCTGAGAGCATTCAATGGGGTTTCACAACATGGGGTTTAACTATAGTCTTTGCAGTCCCAGTATCTCTCCATCCAATGAATGTCTCCCCATTTACTACTACCTTCCATGCCCATTGGGGATCAGAGGGATGTGTGGCATGACATGTGGGCAGTGGTTTGGGGTGTGAATGGCTTGGCCTGAACATTATATGCCATCAACAGATCGGCTGTGTGACTCCCTCCCTCCAGAGATTGTCACGCAGTTAACTCTGTGAGATTGTCATAAGTCATATTCCTCTTTTTTCTTCTGAATTCTCCTGTAAACTTCAGGAATAAAGTTTGTTTATATTGTTCATAATCTTTATAGTCCTTTCTGTCTATAGGGGTGAAAATGTCCAAGATCTTTGTCTGTGACAGTATTGGAGCCAGATATTTTACCTTTATCTCCCTAAAGGTCAGTGCCTGGGCATTGCTTTTTCTCTGAGGGCCATGATCAGCATTTTGCCAACAGTTACAAGTTACCACACAGCTTTTTCTAAGTAAGCACCTTTATTATGATGGCAAGAGCATTACAGACTAAAAAAATATATATCTAAAAAAAACCACCACTAAAAGTGTCTATGTGCATGCTAAAAGCTTACCAGAGGTCACCCATTGGTCTTATGGGACCCTAGCAGACCAGAGTATTTGCAACCCTTCCACAAGGGTTGGGGCTCCACTTGGACAGAAGGTCTTCTATGTTTGTTCAATCAGAAAGAAATCCCTAACTCAGTTTAAATGCATCCTTTTTAAGCTAAAAGTCCTTTCTTGTTTTCCTAGGCTCTGAAAACTCAGTTTGAAACAGTATATGCGAATCTCCCCAGGAGGTGATACCTCTCTGGAGATGTTTACAATGTGAGTAAGGCACCTTAATCAAACCCCCCTCCCCCCCCCCCGTGTTTTAGTTCCTGGAGGAGCTGTGGTAACATCCCCTATGGAAGAGGACACAAACATACAATCCCTAGCCCACAGTGATACATAATCTTAATACCATATGTTCCGCCACAGACATTGTGTGTGACTACAAGATCTGTCACAATCAGGTCTCAAAAACTTTAAAGATTTTATCCTGTTTCAGGAGAGGAAAATATTCAAAATCTCATACTCTCACAGGAAAGGAAAACCATTTCTCAACTAGCTCAAATGGGATGGGAAACAGAGGCGCAAAGGGACTTTCCCAGGGGAACACAGCACTGCATAGATGGGAATAAAAATCCAGGTCTCCCAGTCCAATATCCTCTCCACCAGACCAACTTCCAATATGTAAATAGCACTTTAAAGATTATCCACTAATGTTGTGCATGTACTTACTGGGGAAGAGTTAATGCTTTAGTATTTGAAAGCCACAATTCTATTGATTTCACCATATCTTTTTCATGGCCATTACTTTATTTTGATCATGTTATTAGTACCACAACACTACATTAAATCCATGTAGTTAAATCTGCTCTCAAGCTTCTGTTTTAGTTTGTCAGACAGCAGTAAATTAGTGCTACTGTTTGATTAAAACCACAAACAACCTGTCTACTTGCCCAAATGTGACCTTGCTGAGATTAAAGAAATGAAACGTGTCTGGAAAAATGTCAGGGAGAAAAACAATTAAAAAGTACCACATGTTCTGATGCAGGCCCCCCCAGAGCCCTTCTGGAACATAATGCATTATTATTTCTCTCTCCACATTTACAATTGAATTGCTCATGATGGGAAAATTATTAAACAAAATCAAAGATTCTTCCTTTTTTTTTTTTTTTAATATGGACAAGGGGGTAAACACAGCTTTGGAGCCAGATCTGCTCCCCTACCACATGGTTTCTTCTTGATTACTAATTGATACTTTTTATGGCATTGAAGGGCCTGATTCTGCATCCATTAGATACCCACTGAGAGTTCTGAGTGCCAAAGGAAGGAAGGATTGGATCTGAAGAGTACTTTAACACTTTGGTTTTTATTGCTTATCAAAGGAGTACGCAGCTGGTGAGGAAATTAATTCAATATTTATTCTCAATAAATTAAAACCCTGTCTGTCTAAGGGACTTATCTGACCCCCATGATAGTAGTATCTGAACCCCTCACAATCTTTTTGAAAGTATTCTAACATCACCCTGGTGAGGTAAGGCCCTGCTATTATCCTCATTTTACAGATGGGAAACCGAGGCACAGAGAGGATAAATAACTTGCCAAAAGTCACACAAGAAGTTTGTGGTAGAGTAGGGAATTGAACATGGTCTCTTAAATCTTAGGCTGGTGCTTCTAACTACTGGACCATCCTCTCTAACATACCATCTGGTTAGACAAAAATGCTGTGAAAAGGTGAGTACTATTAACACACCTCTGCTGTTAAAGGGTATAGCTTTGGAATGTCTTTATACTCCTTCAGTTATTTCTTGCTTACTTGTTCCCCCAAACTGGGTTATTCCTGGTTTAATGTCATTTAAACTAAAGGGGTTAAAACTGGGTGTGTATTTCACTCATTGGGTAGGATTTGGATTTCAGTTACTGTGATGTAAATGCATATTAATGACTTCAGGTGCATTAGAGTTACACAGTACTTACAGTGGTGAAATCGAGTCCAGAGTCTGGTCCATTGACTCTAAACCGGATTTCCTCCATGAAATCCTCACCCCAGCTGACCCATGTTAGAGAACCCTGGGCTTGAGCATCTACATTGTATTTTAACCCTAGGTAAAGAATTTTCTGACCCATGATCAAACCTAGGGCTCTGGAGTCCACATTGCAGTGCTCAGCCCTGAGTCAAAGTAACCTTATCCCAGAATCCCCACCCCCCGAAATGTGGCTGCTCTAGCCCTAGGAACGTGATGCGTGGCAGGAAAACTTTCCTGCCTGCCCTGCACATTATCAGGAAGCAGCTTGCTTTGTAAAAGGCTTGATCAGTTCACTCTCCATTGCAAATCCAGGAGGCTCTCTGACAATGTGCTTGCAGATCGGTGATAAGAACAGAATGGGTTACACTGACCTGAGCTGCTGCTGTTTGCCAAGGATGGGAGGGGGCTTCTGTTTTCAGTTGAGTGGATTGCAGATTGTTGGCATAAAAGAGAACTAAGGAAGTTGTCCCATGGAATTGTGGGATACTTTCAGATGACTCCCTGAACCTGAATCAAGCAGGGCTGTGGCTACAATGCAAAGCAATAGAGTTCAGGCTCTGGGTCCCGGCTTGACTTGAGCTCGGACCTTCCAGCCCTGTAGGGTTCTGGGACCCTGGGTTAGGTCAATTGCAGTATAGAGACCCAAGGGGCATTAGCTTTGAAACCCAGGATTGGAAACACGCAAAGATGGCTTAAGAGTCACCATGGCATTGGGCTGCAAATTCTGTGCTGCACAGAATCTCACCCTTCATGCTTTAGTTTTAAGAGTCTGGAGAATGTATTAAGATGGACTTGGAAGACTGAGAGGGGACATAACAGTTTTCAAGTATATAAAAGGTTGTTACAAGGAGGAGGGAGAAAAAATGTTCTGCTTAACCTCTGAGGCTAGGACAAGAAGCAATGGGCTTAAATTGCAGCAAGGGCAGTTTTGGTTAGAGATTAGGAAAAACTTCCTAACTATCAGGGTGGTTAAGCACTGGAATAAATTGCCTAGAGAGGTTGTAGAATCTCCATCATTGGAGATTTTTAAGAGCAGTTTAGACAAACACCTGTCAGGGATGGGCTAGATAATACTTAATCCTTAGTGCAGGGGGCTGGACTAGATGACCTCTCAAGGTCCCTTACAGTCCTATGATTCTATCTGAGGTCCCGTTCTTCTGGAAGACATAAATATGGTGTTGAAAGTAAAGCATAAGAAAACACTGGCCGATCTTATACAAACTTGTACATACAATACGTAGGACTGAAGACCAGTACAAATCTTTTGGGAAACATTGTTTTAAAACAATGTACTTTGATCTTGGGCTTCCCATAAAACTCCTCCTGGGACATGACAACACTGGTCCCAGTAATACATCGCTTCCTTTGTTTTCTTTTGATCCAGGTCGAATTCTCTTCTAGGTCCTCTTATTTCCAACATGAATAATTGGCACAACAAAATCTGGGAATTTCTTCTATGGAGCAAATTTCTGCACCACAAACAAAAAGACCAAACAAAAATTAGCAATGCCCTGCTGTCTATGCACTTTGAATCCAACACTTGTACCATTAGATCCCAGACTCTATTGTCCTTTGACTCTTACTGACAACGTTGCCGGCTAATTTTTTCCCTTTCTCTCTTGTAGCAGCTAGAGAGAGCCTTAGATTTCCTTTGCAAATAATGTTTTGCCTTTTCCTTGTCTGTAGTAATTGTTCCATATGCTGAATTTATTCCTTATTAGGAGCTAGATGTGCCCCTTGCCCTAAGGCAGCTGCATAGAAGAGTGGATTTCCCTGCCGTGTGTAATCACATTAGGGCTACCCAGATTTTGGGCCTGGGTTCTGACACACACAAGGGTGTCTATATGGTTGCTGATCCTCCCACCTGGACAAAGAGACCAGGAAGGGGCAGGAAATAGTCGTAGCCATGCCTTTGACCTCCCACATGCTGAACAGCACAGCTAGCTAGATGTGTGGGAAGTAAGCTACATCTTTGCCACTGCTTCAGTGAATTACTTACTATATATCCCAGGTGCCCTGCGGATAGACAATGCACTGTGCAGCTCATTCTGAGCAGACAGCTACTCACCGCCTTAGTGTGTAATCCTATTTTTGTATTATGATAATTTCTTCTGTTTACCATCTTTTGTTGTTGTTTAACTCAACTGTTGCTTGCGATATGGGACCAAACCTGCCAGGGTCTGACTGCTCTCCACTCCCATTGGAAGTTGAGGATTCTCTATACTTTGCATTAGCCATTCAAACCCTTGTAGGATCAGGAAAATCAGGGCTCTTTTTAAACCAACAGAATTATTGTGAAGTTCAGCCTAGTGTTCCTATAATAAAGGTCTCCATTTGTGAACATCAAAGACCCTAATGATCTTAGCTTGGACTGACAAACATTGATTATGCCTCACAAAACACCTGTGAGCTGGTGCACAAATATTCCTGTGATGTGGGCCATATAAATATACTTATACAATAATACTAATAATAAATAATAATAATACTTCCCAGCTTTTACATAGCACTTTTCATCTATAGCTCTCAAAGCACTTTACAAAGGAAATCAGTATTATTTCCCACATTTTACAGATGGAAAAATTGAGGCACAGGGAAGTTAAATGACATATTATTGGTACCAAATAATAGTCAAATACCCAATAAGCGGTTCTAATTCTACAAAGACTTATGCATGTTTTAACTCTAACTTTGACTCCACTGGGACTATTCATGTGCTTAAAGTTAAGCAATGTGCATAAGTGTGTCCATGATCAGGGCCATAGTGATCTGCATGTGACATAAAATGTTCTCCAAATAAACAACAGCAAAAAAAGAGCAAGTTTTAAACAAGACAGGGCTGGATTCTCTCACCTCAGGGTACAAGTAACTTATGACGATATCAATGGGTCTTGTATTTTACATCAAGAGAATTGGGCCCTAAATAATTAGCATTGAACAGAGTAGTGCAAAGATAATGGCAAAACTACATAAGTATTTTAGTCAATGAACAATATTAAACTTTGCTTGGCAAAGCAGCACAGGGATATTATGTTCTCCTTTGAACATCGGATCCTGCCCAAAGGAAAATAACAGGCAGTCCCAAAAGTCTGCAGATTAGAGATGGGGAATCAATGTCAGTCCAAATAAAGGAGACAGGGTGAATAATAATCACCTTTTCTGTATTAGAGTCAAGGTTAGTCCCACTGATATCCGAAAGAGATGAGTCTACACATTGGCTAACGAGCAGCAGCAACTGCAGCCTCAACAGTGGTATCAAGAGGTAACTTCTGAAACGGAATTATAAGACCTCATTTGCATTCAAGGCAAAAATTGCTTACTTTATGTAAACAAGAATTGTGGATCAGTAAATACAGCACACAGTCCCATGTGAATTTTCTCCCCGCTACCTATGTCAAAACTTAGTTAGTAGACTTCAAACAAAACAACAACAACAAACTTACCTATGCAGTGAGGTGAGCTGTACAGTATCTAAAGAAGAGGGATGAATATCAGGCTTTGGAAGGTGCTTGTGTTGGTGTGGTGACAGTGCTAACCAAGATGTGCATAAACAGTAAGTGAATATTTCACAAGGGGAAAAACTAGAACAAATGTAAATTTGATTAGAAAAATTAAGAAAGGTTAGGGAAAAAATGTAACGTTTAAGAAAGCACTTAAATACTGCAAGAGCCAGAGATAAGTTTTCACTTCTATAACACCTTCACCTGAGATTTCGAAAGACAACGAACATTGCAAACATTGATCAATTTAGCTTTACAAAACTCCTATGAGGTAGTATTATTACCATTTTACAGATGAGGAAATTGAGGTATAGGGAGTTTAAGTGATGATATGCCCAAAGTCACACAGTTAGTTGTTGATTCAGTGATAAACCCATCATTAGGTTTTGGACTCTGGTACTTTAAACTTATTTTAAATATAATGGAGCTTCTGCAGAGGATAAACAAACATTTTGCTGAGGCGTATGATGGACTACATTTGTTAAAAGGATAACAAATGAATCTTAGAATAGATGTAGCCCAGATGAGGTGTAACAGAAATGGATATATTGGACCAGAATGTGCGAGTGATTAAGGCCCACACCCAGAAGCCCTTGCTCACATGAGTAGTGCAATTAACTGGGATGCCTTAGATGAGGAAGAGCTGCAGAATCTGGCTCAAAGTATTTTAAAAAATTCTTTAAAAAATTAAAGATTTTATCATGATATAAAGGAACCCAAAAACTGTAGCCATTTAGGAGTGCCTCCTCCTCTGAGAGCTTAGAGTGCTAATTATATTTGCATTAAAAATGTGCCAACACTATGGGGATTGTTTGATGCTATGATGGTTTAATGTTAATTGGTGTTTAAGTAAAAGGTAAGCTACAAACCAAAAATCAGAGAAACAGGCTAAATTATTACTGATATGTATAAATTGAAAGGAACTGTTTAAAAAGAAAGATTCCTTCCCCATGGAAGACAATAGTAAATCACAGAACAAGCTAAACTAAAGGTTAAAGCACACCTGAGGCTGCTGAGTGATTGCTTTTATTTGCACTGCCTATATTTTTCCTCTGCCTGGGGATATAAATAATTTGATTGGAACAAGTAATTTGATGCTATAAATGGAGAACAAACTCAGAGTTAAATAAGTCAGTTTTTCCAGTTTGAGCAGCTGGTAGACCAATAGTTAGTTATTCTCCTAGTCAGAAGTAGTAGACCTCCATACTAAGGGCCCAGACCTACAAACACGCATATGATGAGTAGTCCCACTCAAGACAAAGTTAAAATGAATCATATGCAAGACTATTTACAGGACTGGGGGCTGGGGAGGGTGGGGAGAGGAAGATAAGAAGACAATGAAAGTAACTGAAGTAGCCCATAGTCAACAATCAATTAAGACTCAACAAAAAATGTCAAAGACCACCCAACATTTACATTAGACTATGAATCTATATGAAATTCCTGCTGCTAGAACACTGGTTATTTTCATAAGGAAGTTCAGGAAAGGAGGCAGGGTGCTCTCTCCAGAGCTTAATTTTATTGGAGTGTTTATTTTCTCTACTTTTAAATTCTTTTCTTATTCTTACAAGTACAGAAGAATTCATGGTAAATTCAGATGACACTTAAAGAATGAACAGTTTTCGACATATTAGGCCTGATGCTATGGGTCTGGTCAGCCACTTTGCACCATTCCAGCCGCATAAAAAAGCCATAACTCCTGTTTAATTAATCCCCCCCTGTATCTTAAACACTTGCCTAGGCTCGGTGCAGATGAAGCAGAATGTGTGCCCCTATTCCCCAGCAGTCCCCAAATGCCAGAATGGCCTTTTGAAGGTTGTGAGGAGCTGATGTAAGATAGAACAGCTTGAAGCTTGTGCTCTCTTGTGCTGGGGTCTGGACTGGCAAAGATCAGTTGTGAATCATGGAAACACAGAAGTGGCTTAAACCTCAAGCCCACCTTTGGCCTTCCTATCCCCCTCCAGATTTATGCCACGCACAACTCATCTGGCCCAGAGAAACTGGGGCATTATGGTAAAAAACAATGGAAGGAAAAAAATAATTTCTAAAACTCTTTAGGATTCTGTGCACTGAAAACATGCCAGAGAAAATGGTGCAGTGGAAGGGGAAGGGACCAGAAGTGTCTGCATTTGCCAGACAAACATGGCCCAAGACACTACATCTTCAGTCAGAGTCACCAAACGAAAAGACTTCCACTCACCTCCCATCCCATCTCTGCAATCATTGATAGGAGGGATGGGTTCCCTTGCATGCAAGTTCCCCCTCCGTGTGTGGGGAAGCTGCAGAAGGGAGATACACTGAAACCTTCAGCATTAATTTACACATTTTCCACACGAGATGCATCATTTTTCCCTTGGGAGCAGGATGTTGCCCTGAGCAGCTCTTCCCTACCCCACTCCGTGATTTACACAGAGCTCTGTTGTAGTTCAGGGACTCTTGGTAGCTACCCAGAGAAGGCAGAGTATGCTACTCAGACTTCATTTTGTATGCCCTCCTTTGCTTCACCATCAATGCTTCACCATCAACACAGTGGGGATTGCTTCCTCTCTTAACAGTGCCATCAGGGCTGGCGCTTGCACTAGGCAACCCTAGGCGGTCACCTAGGGTGCCAAGATTTGGGGGGCGGTGGGCGGCTGTCTCCCGGCTCCCTGCTCAGTGGCTGAGTGGGGAGCGGAGAAGCAAGGGGCGGCTCACCACGGCTGCCCCCTGCCTCCCCCCTCAGTGGCTGAGCGGGGAGACAAGGGGCAGATCGCTGTGGCTGCCCGCTGCCTCCCCGCTCAGCTGCTGAGCAGGGAGACAAGGGGCGGCTCACTGTGGCTGCCCGCAGCTGAGCGGGGAGGCAGGAGTCAGCCGCGGTGAGCCGCCCCTTGCCTCCCCGCGGCTGCCTCGTGGCTCCACGCTCAGCGGCTGACCATGGAGCCGGGAGGCTGCCGGCGAGCCATCCCCCTGCCTCCCGGCTCCACGCTCAGCTCCCAGGGCCACGGGCTGGGGGCGGGGGCTGAGCTCCTGGGGGCAGGGGAGCTGGCTGGGGGAGGCAGCGTTGGGGGGGGGGGCAGCGCAGGGCAGGTGCAAGGAAGTTTCACCTAAGGCGCAAAACTTCCTTGCACTGGCCCTGAGTGCCATATATTTCTCAGATGTTTGAATGTTTAAAAAATCTGGTCCAGGTACAAAATGTTGTGGCTTGAGCCCATTTGGTAAATGACATTTTCATTTAAAATTAGTGAATAATCTCTTGGTTTCTATAGAAAGTCTCCTTACTGAGGAATTCACTGAATAGACAAGGACTGTCTTAGCCATGCAGAAATCATTCAGTTGCTAGTTTAGTTGGTAGTGGAGAATGATTCCTACCCCCCGAGTCAAGAAACGGTGACAGATGGCGAACCCAAGGCATTATTTTTAAATTCAGTAAGAGCCTTTAATAAGAGCAAAAAAAGATCGATGTTACTACATTATAACAACACGGTATTTTTCTATTACTGTTTAAATTCCCTTGCTAAGTTCATGAATCCACTTCTGGCAAAATAGCAGTTGCTTGTGTTTACCAAACCTGAGAGAACGGCGTGCCTTCTACTCTACTGACATTATATTGTGTTGGTCTCATTAGCATTTCGTTAGACCTGTTGTTCATCTCATTAGTACCTCAACTTCATAAAAATTTTGTGGCTCTTTCCTTACATAAGTAAGAAAGCTCAGATGTGAAGGAGTTAATGAAGTTAAGCATTTTCTCTACTTCCTAAGTACACTTGCTATTGGCACTTGCTGAGCCGTGTCAAGCTGATATTTTTAATAATACACTGTGTTCTTTTTAGCCCATATCTCTGTGAATCACACTGAGCTGAAAGAAATTTCCAGCAGTTTTAGGTTCCAGGCACAGCTCGGTATAACATCTTTCACATGGGGGTTCTGATGTGACATGGGTTTGTGTAAAATTTATGTCTCTAAATCCTTCCTGACAGTTTGAAACTTTGGTGTCTGTCGCACTCTTAGCAGCAGATGCAAAAATATGTCTATTAGGAATAAATCTGGGGAAATGTATTCCAGATTTACTTAATTTAGCAAAAGAAAAAAGGTTTTTGGGGATCATGAGACTCCACTATGCCTTCCACACCTGTTATATTTGGAATAGGAATCATTATCTAATATATTCTGGGCTAAAGATCTTCTGAAGTCATGAGGACAATTTTGCCTGAAATTCCTCCAAGTAAAACCCATCTCTACATATAAAGGACCTAGTTTCAGATAACCATTGAATAACTCCATAGCAGGACATTCTTCCTATTTCTAAAACTATTTTCTTCCAATCACCACACTCTCACAACCTCCACTCTAAGACTATCCAAATGTGAACTCTCTGGAGCAGTCTTTATGATATTTGTTTGTACAGTGTCTGGTATAACAGGGCCCTGACCCTTAACTGAGGTATGTAGGTGCTACCACAATGGGAGTAAAATAATGCTATTACTAATAATGAGCACCCCAAAGTTAAGCTTGTAAAATGTTTCAGTATGTAGAGAAGGGTGATGCCGAAACAAAAGGAACTGAGTTTAAATCATTCTACAGGTTCAAAAATTAGGGAGTTATTTCATTTCAAAATTTTATGATAATAATGCCAATTAGCACCATCTATTGGTGTTTACATTCTAAACTCTGGTTTTCTCGAGTTTGCTTGTAACTGAGTTGTTGCAGATTGCTTCAGGCTGGAACTGGACATATAAATTGTCAGTACCAAAGCAATGGTGTTTTTAATAAAAAAAGATCAAAATCAGTTTAAGCTGTTTTCATTTAGAAAACAGCAAAAGAGATGATTGTAGATTTGGGGTAGTTGTTCCAGCAATCTTAAGAAGGTCATTTTCCCCCAGATAAATACATTTTTAATTTGCAGACTGCCACTGATTTCAGTGGGAATCTATGCATTCAAAAGACTTCACATTTGAAGCCGAAGATCAAAATAGCATAGGGAGATCTGAGATGGGATTAGAGCAATACAAAGTTAGCTGACAGAGGAGGATGAAAAAACATGAATATTTAAAGAAATGACTTGGCCAAATCTGGGAAATTGAAGTATTACTAGATTTTTATGAGGAAATATGCAGAAGGGTGAAAGCATCTTAGCTATGTAGACATTTTTTGTCAGTGATTTGTTGTGTCACATTGACTGTAGAATGGATGTTCAGTGGAGCCAGAACCATCTCTTCGCTTGTTTTTATGAGGCTTCTAGTACTTAGTAAATCAGGGGTTCTCAAACTGGGGGTCAGTACCCCTCAGGGGGTCACGAGATTATTACATGGGGGGTCACAAGCTGTCAGCCTCCACCCCAAACCCCGCTTTGCCTCCAGCATTTATAATGGTGTTAAATATATAAAGAAGTATTTTTAATTTATAAGGGGGGTCGCATTCAGAGGCTGGCTATCTGAAAGGGGTCACCAGTACAATAGTTTGAGAAACACTGTAGTAAATAAATAAATCAAATTGTTAAGTAAATATCAGTTGATTTTGAATAAATGTAACATATATTACTTTACAGTATTAATAGCCTCCTTGAATATATTTCTAGTGATAGATTATCAGCCACTTTCTTACACTGGTGAGTGGTTACTCATCTGAGTAATCCCATTCACTCTAAGGGACCCCCTCAGATGTCTGATCCAATGACCACTGAAGTCAATGGAGAACCTACTATTGGCTATAATGAGATTCAGATCAGTCCCTGAGCAAGTAACCACTCCACAATGTAAGTAAACCGTTCACAATGTGGCCCTTAATATTTATTTGGTATTTCATCAGCTTAATAAAGTCCATAATTAAGATCTACTAAAGTGTATGACAAGAAATATTTATTGTTAATTGGCTGGGATTATATATTTGGAGAAATACAGAAACATGATTTGAAGAATACTTTTCAATTGTGTGTACTGAGTCATAATTAAACTTCCTTTAGAGATCATCCTTTTTCTTGATTTATGCCTAAAATACAGTAAGCCTTGTCAAGCAGACCAGAAATACTGAGCTACATAAATCTTTTAATGTGGCGTAATTTTTTTGACAGATTTCAACAATTTATCATGGGACTTTCAAACTTTGAATAGATGTTATATGTTAGAGCAAATTAAGGGTTTTATTTAAGGAACTTCAAGGGTTTTGTTTATTTGTTTTAGGGGATATTGGGTTTTTTACATCCTGTAGCAAGCTTAAGCGTTAACTACAGTAAGATCCCCATCAATTTCAATAGTGAAATATCAGACCCAAGAAGCACACCTGATGCAGGGCCAATCTGTAGCCCATCTAACATGGAGCCAGCTACTCCAACACAGATTGCAGTGCAAGTGTGAAATCAGATTTTGCAAAGCTGCTACTTTCCAACCCTGGTGAGGGAGGCGGGATGAGGTTGAACACGACAGGGAATGGGCACAGTCTTGGCTGTCACCACAATGTTCCTGGTAGCGTAGCTGCACTGGCACATCAGGTGATGTGTGTTGTACAGGGTAAAGATTCAGCATGGCTCAGTCTGTGAGAGAAACAGTTAGTCTCCCTCCTGGGCTGCTCTCAGGGCAGGTCACCATCTTGTCATCTCTCCCATAATAATCACATGTTCTTAAATTCATTTGAGAACCGTAGAGATTTTCTAGGGTTTAGATCAGCAGCCTTCTGCTTGTTAAGATTCTCTTGAAGGTTAAGATAAAATATTGAGGCTGGATTGAAAATTAGGCATCTCATGTCGTTGGGATTGGGATGAGAATTCAGTGGAGTGCAAGATTATGGTTCAGTTTTCATTTGGGCCAAATTCTGCTCACCTTACTCATTCAAGGAGTTCCAGTGAAGTCAGTGAGCAAATAAAATCTAGCAGGATTTGGCCCTTTTGGAACCAATTGGATTTTATCCACCGATTTTAGTGGGAGCAGGTTAAGGTCTTAATATTTTACTTACTTATTCAGGTTGTTGCTTCTGGGATCTGTCAACTTTAGCTGTGCTTACATTCAAATGATTGCAGTCATTTTATATAGAGAGGGAACGAGAGAGAAATACTCATGGAGAGGAAGTATTACATATAATACAGTGATGTTAGCCTGCTTGTTTGGGCTGTCTCAGAATGTCTAAACTTTTCAAACAACATGCTTTCCCCATGTTGTATGTCATTCTTCCTCTTTATAAGTATGTCTCAATTAATATAATTGTGCTTGGCAAAGCTGATGCAAATCACAAAAGGCAAAAAGCACTGTCTAACTTGACCCATTAACAAAGGCAGCTCATTGTTTTCTGTTGGTATTCTACTTAGTACGCCTGAATGCAGTTAATTTACAAGACCAGTACAATAGATTTTGTTTTCTAATCCTATTCTGCCATATCTTGGAAAGCCAATGTCATGTGGTAGACAAGACTAGCAGCCTGAGGAACAATGCTTCTACTTTTGAACGTCATTATATCCCTGATCATTCAAATTATGGAACTGAGCAGTATAAAACTTTTTAATCATGGAGGAAGCCAGGAAACCCATTTAAAATGTGTCCCCTCTGTTGTATCCCAGTGAGACCCCTGAAAAGTTGCAGCATTGAAAACTAGTTGTTTGTTTCTGATAGAATGTATTAGCTAATAATACTGATCAAGACTCAGACATTCCAGCAATACAGTGCTAGCAAGTTTTTTGTCACAGTATAATTCACTTAATCATGACTCGCTTAATCAACTGACCACTTAACTGGGACATTTTTCAGAGAACTGGATTTAACCTAATGATAGTGAGTGGTAATGAATGCTGCTTAATTAAAACAATATTAGCATAAATTCCACTTAAAGAGAATATGTATTCAGAGAGTGTTATATTATGAAGTGGTGCTTCATCAGGTGCGAAATTCTGAGCTCCAGTAATTTAATACAGAAGTTGCCAAATAATATTTAAGGATTAAAAAAAAAAAAAGTTCAACTATGGATGAATGCAGTGCATTTCATTTTTCTTTTTGTATTTTTAATCCTTATTTTGCCATATTAAGGTTTTTCAGATTGTAATTTAGTGACCTCATCTCTTAGCCCTGGTCTACACTACGAGTTTAGGTCGAATTTATTAGCGTTATTTCGATTGATCCGTGCACCCATCCACACGACGAAGCCCTTAACATCGACTTCTAGGGCTCTTAAAATCAATCTCGCCACTCCACCCCCAACGAGGAGATTAGCGCTTAAAGCGATATTGCCGAATCGATGTAGGCTTAGTGAGGACGCAATTCGACGGTATTGGCCTCCTGGATCTATCCCACAGTGCAACATCTGAGCGCTCTGGACAGCAGTCTGAGCTCCAATGCTCCGCCCAGGTAGACAGGAAAAGCCCCGCGAACTTTTGAATTTCATTTCCTGTTTGGCCAGCGTGGTGAGCTGCAGGTGAGCGCAGATCTCATCAGCAGAGGTGACCATGATGGAGTCCCAGAACCGAAGACGAGCTCCAGCATGGACCGATGTTGAAGTACGCGATCTGATCGCTGTATGGGGAGATGAAACCGTGCTAGCAGAGCTACGGTCCAAAAGAAGAAACGCCAATACATATGCCAAAGTCTCCAAGGGCATGCAGGACAGAGGCTACAACAGGGACGCGCAACAGTGCCGCGTGAAAATTAAGGAGCTCAGGCAAGCCTACCAAAAAACCAGAGATGCAAACAAACGCTCTGGGTCAGAGCCCCAGACATGCCGCTTCTATGATGAGCTGCATGCCATTCTAGGAGGTGCAGCCAGCACTGACCCACCCATGTGGTATGACTCCGTATGTGGATCATCAGAAACCACAGAGGAGCATGATGATGATAATGATGCTGAAAATAGCGCCCAGACACAGCAAGGAAGTGGAGAAGCCCTTTTCCCCGACAGCCAGGAACTCTTTGTCACCCTGGAGCCAGTACCCTACGAACCCACCCAAGGCGTGCTCGATGCAGGAGAAGGGACCTCTGGTGCCTCTGGTGAGTGTACCTCTGTTAATTAATACATGTTTTATAAGCAAGTGTGTTTAATGATCAATTCACGGCCAGTACAGCTACAGCTACTGGAAAAGTCTGTTAACATGTTCGGGGATGGAGCAGAAATCCTCCGGGGACATCTCCAGAAAGATCTCCTGGATGTACTCCCAAAGCCTGTGCAAAAGGTTTCTGGGGAGGGCAGCCTTATCCTGTGCTCCGTGGTAACACACTCTACCACGCCAGGCCAGTAGCACGTAGTCTGGAATCATTGCTTTGCAAAGCATGGCGGCGTATGGTCCCGGTGTTTGCTGGCATTCAAGCAACATCCGTTCTTTATCTGTCTGTGTTATCCTCAGAAGAGTGATATCATTCATGGTCACCTGGTTGAAATAGGGGAATTTTATTAAGGGGGTATTCAGAGGGGCTCCGTCCCTGCTGGGCTGTTTGCCTGTGGCTGAACAGAAATCTTCCCCGCTGTGACCCACGCGGTGGGGGGAGGGGGAACAGCGAACATCTTGGATGTGTGTCTGTGTGTGTGGGGGGGTGTCGATTAGGTTCGCGCTGCACGTTAACCCAAAAACTGCCGCCCCTCCCTTTTCAATTGCCAACCAGTTTTAAATTGCCAGCCCAAAGGCTGTTTGTTATGGGAAATGAGGGGGTTGCTGTTTGAAAACATTCCCACGTTATGAAGGTTAAAGAAGCCTATAGACTGTGGCTTACCATGGCTGCCTGCAAGCCAAATTCTGTTGCCCGCCGGACCTGCTTGTGTGATCTCTCACACCAAACCAGCAGACCCTCAATATAACAGGCAAAGTGCAACCTTGGACCAAATGCACATGTGATATGTAATGTTTGGAGCATTGTTCTCTAATATGTGTCTTTTAAACTACTCCTCTCCCGTTTGTTTCCTCCCGCAGCTGCAAATGTTTCAACGCCACCCCTTTCATCACCGTCCCAGAGGCTAGCGAAGATTAGAAGTAAAAAAAAAAGGAATCGAGATGAAATGTTCTCAGAACTCATGGAATCCTCCCACACTGAAGCTGCCCAGCAGAATGCGTGGAGGCAGACACTGTCGGAGTCCAGGAAGGCAGATTTTGATCGCGCGGACAGGTGGCGTGATGAAGAGAGTAGGTGGCGTCAGCGTGCAGAGAGAAGGCAGGATGCAATTCTGAGGCTACTGGAGGATCAAACGGAAATCCTCCGGCTTATGGCTGAGGAAAGGCGTAGGGTTCAGGAAAGGCCGCCTGAGCCCAGACCGCCGCTACAGCCCCTGTGTAACCAACAGCCCTCCTTCCCGAGTCCCATAACCTCATCCCCGAGACGCCCAAGAACGCGTTTGGGCGGCCTCCGTGCACCCAACCACTCAAGCCAAGAGAACAGTCCAAGCAAGAAAGGGCTGGCATTCAATAAGTTTTAAAGTGCTGTGTGTCCTTGTCCTTCCCTCATCCCCTCCTCCACCACCCATCCTGGTGCTTCCCTTCCTCCACCAGCTATCCCGGGAGACTGTGGCAATTACCCCCATAGTTCCCCCTCTTTGTTTTACGAATTAATAAAGAATGCATGATTTTTAAGCAACAATGACTTTATTTCCTCTGCGAGCGGTGATCGCGGGGGGGAGGGCAGGGCGGTTTGGGTAAAGGGAAGTAGAGTGAATGAAGGGGCGGGGCTTTTCATTACTGGGGAAAAACAGAACTTTCACACAGCATCCTGGCCATTCATGAAACTGGTTTTCAAAGCTTCCCTGATGCGCAACGCACCCTGCTGTACTCTTGTAATAGCCCTGGTGTCTGGCTGCGCATAACCAGTGACCAGGCGATTTGCCTCAACCTCCCACCCCGCCATAAACGTCTCCCCCTTACTCTCACAGATATTGTGGAGCGCACAGCAAGCAGTAATAATAATGGGAATATTGTTTTCGCTGAGATCTAACCTAGACAATAAACTTCGCCAGCGAGCTTTTAAACGCCCAAATGCACATTCCACCACCATTCTGCACTTGCTCAGCCTATAGTTGAAAAGGTCCTGACTACTGTCCAGGCTACCTGTGTATGGCTTCATGAGCCATGGCATTAAGGGGTAGGCTGGGTCCCCAAGGATAACTATAGGCATCTCAACATCCCCAACGGTTATTTTCTGGTCTGGGAAGAAAGTCCCTTGCTGCAGCAGCCGAAACAGACCAGAGTTCCTGAAGATGTGAGCGTCATGTACCTTTCCCGGCCATCCCACATTGATGTTGGTGAAACGTCCCTTATGATCCACCAGTGCTTGCAGCACTATTGAAAAGTAACCCTTTCGGTTTATGTACTCGCTGGCTTGGTGGTCCGGTGCCAAGATAGGGATATGGGTTCCGTCTATCGCCCCTCCACAGTTCGGGAACCCCATTGCTGCAAAGCCATCCAGTATGAGCTGCACATTTCCCAGACTCACAACCCTTGGTACCAGCAGCTTGGTGATCGCCCTGGCTACTTCCATCACAACAGCCCCCACTGTAGATTTTCCCACTCCGAATTGATCCGCGACTGACCGGTAGCTGTCTGGCGTTGCAAGCTTCCACAGGGCTATCGCCAGTCGCTTCTGTACTGTGAGGGCTGCTCTCATCTTGGTGTTCTTGTGCTTCAGGGCAGGGGAAAGCAACTCACAAAGTTCCATGAAAGTGCCCTTACACATGCGAAAGTTTCGCAGCTACTGGGATTCATCCCAGACCTGCAACACTATGTGGTCCCACCAGTCTGTGCTTGTTTCCCGGGCCCAGAATCGGCGTTCCACTGTATCAACAAGCCCCATTAACACCATGATGTCCACCTTGCGGGGGGGCCTTTTTTGAGAGAGGTCTGTGTCCATGTCCTCATCACTGTCCTCAGGGCGCTGCTGTCGCCTCCTTGCCTGCTGTAGCTGTAGCAGCTCCTGGTTCTCGTTCTGCATATACTCCTGGACAATGCGCGTGGTGTTCATAACGGCGAGAACAGCCGCGGTGATCTGATCGTGCTCCATGCTTTCCCTGGTATGCTGTTTGCAGGACAGCAGAGTGGCAGCAGAAGCGGGGGGTGGATAACAATGGAGTCAGCAATATGGCGCCCATATGAAAAAAGGTGCGAAAGGATTTTTTGCTCCCCCCTCAGTTGCTTTCACGGAGGGAGGGGGGAGGAAGGGTTAGGCTCATTTCCTTCTAGCTGCAGATGGTACAATATGCGGTGAGCAAGGGTTAGGCGCCTTCCCTTCTAGCAGCAGATGGTACAATATGCTTGATATCCATCATCATCTCCTGGCCCCCTCAAGGATTGAACTCGCAACCCCGGGTTTAGCGGGCCAACGCTCAGACCGCTGAGCTATCCCTCCGCCCGTGTTCCAGGCAGTACTGAATCTCCCTTAAACAAAACGTAAAAAAGAGAATGACCAGAGTCACTCTGGTCACTCCCATTTATGTCCAAGCGCCCCCGGCCAGCCACACCATAGGCCGCCGGCCAGGAGCACACGAATACCAATCATATTGTACAATCTGCTGCTAGAAGGCAAGGAGCTTCTGCTGTATGGTCCCGTGACCACGACCATTTATGGCATATTGCACCATCTGCAGCTAGAAGGCAAGGAGCTTCTGCTGTGTAGTCCCGCGACTACCAGCCTCAGGCGGAATGGCCCCCTCAAGGATTGAACTCGCAACCCCGGGTTTAGCGGGCCAACGCTCAGAACGCTGAGCTATCCCTCTGCCCGTATTATAGTGTGACTGAATCCCCACTAGACCTAATGTCCAGGCGTACGCTGGAGATGTACGGTAATTGTGAGCTGAGCAGGCTTCCGTAGCAAACACGGAAACCCCGGAAAAAAGGCGCGAAAAATATTGCTTTCACGGAGGGAGGGATGACATGTACCCAGAACCACCAGCGACAATGTTTTCTGCCCCATCAGGCTTTGGGATCGCAACCCAGAATTCCAATGGGCGGCGGAGACTGCGGGAACTGTGGGATAGCTACCCGCAATGCAATGCTCCGAAAGTCGATGCTAGCCCCGCTACTGTGGACACAGTCAATCGACCTCATGGTCTTAATGCTCTTTAGTGGGGACACACACAATCGATTCCATAAATTCGGGTTTTAAAATATCGACTTCTATAAATTTGACCTAATTCTGTAGTTTAGATGTACCCTTAGAGATATCTGCTTACTTCAGACAATAGGGTATCTACTAAAGGTGATTGCATTAAGGGGATTCTACTATATAATAAATCAGGGTGCCAGCATTCATAGATAGGGACTGGATCTTACAATGATTACCACCAAAATTGTTTGCCTGCTTAGTTTTTGTTTTTAAAAATAAACTTAATTCCAAACACTAACAGACCTAAATCAAACCATAAGCTATTACTTATCTCCACCACAGGTGGACACACCAAAATCAGTCTGAATGCAAACAAATATATCACTATCTCCAGCCATTTCAGCTTTCTTACTTTCAAAAACAGAAAGCATTGAACAAAAAATGAATATCTGACATCCATATTTGCCAGCCACAGAAGAAAAATATTTCAACCCAACGATCCTGAGTAGTTTGCAAGACTAGCCCTCAAACTCTGCATTGCTTGGTGTTCCATCAGGGAGGTGGGGTTTTCCCTGCCCCCACAATATGAGCAGTGATGCCTACCCAAAACACATGGAACTTGGGAAATTAGAGGGATCCTTCTGGGGGAAAAGGGCTCTGAAAGGAAAATAGTATCACTCAAAGTTTGGCACTCTCTATGGGGATGGTGGGATGGATGAAGTCATGTACTTGGCTCCCCCCATTATGAGGCCACTCACTTCGCAGATCCATTCAGTCTCAGTTCCCTCCCTTTGAGTCAGACACCAGCTCCATAGGGTCTTCTGAAAGGGAGAGAGATTCCAGCAGAGACAGCTGCCTCCCACGTTCATGCATCATGGGGGCGGGGGAGATCTGTGTACAGGGGGATCTTAGGTGCACAGTCTGGTCCACAATTTACAGTCCCTTGGGTTAAAAATGGTCTATAAATGTAAGGTCCCTTACTATTACTGTCATTATTCCAATTATCCTGCCCTGCAACAGCTAGTTCGCCTACTGGGAACCCATCTCTTCACAAGCAGGTTTTTGAGTGTAATAAGAATTGTGCCTAAAGACTCACTTTGAAAATTCTTCCTCTCTTGAAGTGTATTAAAATAGACCAACCTAAGGGATTTCTCAGGGAGATTTTTTTTCACCCCAAACATTTCTTCAGAGATCTAGAATATTACAACTTTCATTTTGCTGAGCTCTCACAGAAGGTAGCGGAGCAAAAGGGGTGGAAAGCAAAAGAAAGAAAAAGGTGGAAGTAGACTGAACTAGTGTCAGTAAACTAACTTCAAACACAGTTTTAAAAAAAATCAGCACTATCTTTTAAACTGTATTTCTCAAAGGAGGAGATAGATAATAGAATGAAGAAAAAGAGAAGAGAAAAGACAGAGAAAGGCACAAACAAAGAAAAAAAGACACGCCAAATGTAAAGGAAGAGGGGTGTAAGGCAGTGGGGAGTAAAACAGATAAAAGAAAACACAGGAGTGGAGGAATGGGATTTCAATGCAGAGGAAGGAATGTATATACACATACACACACCAGGTCTGTGTGTTTGCAAAATTTGTAGATTTAAGCCAGAATTAGTAATTTCATAATTACATGAAAAATCGGCAGAATGACAGAAAATTCGGGAGGGCTGACATCTCTGAACTAAGACTATGCTACACTTAAGCTTTCAAAAATATACAGGTAAAGAAGGTGAGGGAAAGGCAGAGTAAGCGACTTGCCCAAAATCACACAGGAAATGTGCGGCAGAGTCAGGAAGAGAACCCGCATCTCCTGACTTCCAATCCTGTGTCGCAAGCACAGGTTCATCTTTTAACAAATAATTATATCCTTGATCCTACTCCCACTGAAGTCAATCAAGTTTTACCATAGACTTCAATGGGATCTGAATCAGTCCTTATGTTCACAAAATTGCATGTGCAAAAAAATAATCCGCATCATAGGAAAATATGACCCTTAACATTATAGATCAAAAGCGAAATTTAATGTCAGTGGGAATTTTACTCC
This sequence comes from Macrochelys suwanniensis, assembly GCA_033296515.1. Taxonomy (NCBI): domain Eukaryota; kingdom Metazoa; phylum Chordata; order Testudines; family Chelydridae; genus Macrochelys; species Macrochelys suwanniensis. The sequence continues at coordinate 93,891,144 of CM065777.1, forward strand.
TTCACAATGGGGCCCGATCTTAAGTTCTGCAAGCAGTGTCCTTTTACTTCGATTCACGAGTTTTCTAGGCAGATTTTAGGAGTACCATGCCAAACATCTAGGAATCCTCTTACATGTACTGGGATCAAATCATACAGAAAGCCCTGTATTCTACGGTCTCAAAAATCAAAACAGTAGCTCTAAAGATTAGACTAAGGATGCTGCAGAAAGAAGCTGCACAGTTTCTGTTGTAAATAAGATATTGTCCAGAAACCGTTTTTAATAAAGGTTCATATCTGAGGTTAATGTCAGTTTCCAGTGTTCATCAGTGATAAAATAACTGGAAATTTGAAAATAGGAGACAAAAAGAGCACCGACAGAACAGAGGGAACTACAGCACTACTCAAATACAGCAGAGGAACGAGTAGTAATCACTATCATATGACACAATTTGAAGAAGGCGACCAGACTAAAGATATAAAAAGACTGAGGTCTTGTTGAAGCTCAGATGATAAAAATATTTTGATCAAACAGATAAGTCTTTGGAAGGAGGTATATTAGACGTGTGCTAGTCACTGTAAGGAACTGAAGATTAGGATGAGGGATAAAATGCTGTAAGTGAAAGTCCTTGCATTCCATTACATACTGTAGTGATATCAGTTGAAATGTTCTGCCTGTGGAAGCGAGAAGGGCGCGTTCAGAGATCTAGACAACTGGGTCAGATCCTCAGCTGGAGTAAATAAGCAGAGTTTCATTGATTTCAATAGAGCTATGCTGATTTACGCCAACTGAAGATCTGGCACACAAAATTATTGGAACTGTTGATGGTGTCCCTTTAAATGATTTTCAGATGGCAGCTTTCAGCCTGAAATGCTCCATCGTGGCCCAGCCAGCACACATCTCTTATGGAACTCTCTGATTAGAAAAGTGTAGGTAGGGAGTAGGGTTGTCAAGCGATTAATTAATTAATAAAATTAATCATGATTAATAACACAATTAATGGCACTGTTAAACAACAGAATACCATTTATTTAAATATTTTTGGATGTATTCTACATTTTCAAATATATTGATTTCAATTGCAACAGAATACAAAGTGTACAGTGCTCACTTTATATTTATTTTGATTACAAATATTTGCACTGTAAAAAACAAAAGAAATAGTATTTTTCAATTCACCTAATACAAGTACTGTAGTGCAATCTCTTTATCACGAAAGTTGAACTTATAAATGTAGAATTATGTACAAAAATAACTGCATTGAAAAAAATAAAACAATGTAAAATTTTAGAGCCTACAAGTCCACTCAGTCCTACTTCTCGTTCATACTTCTTGCTCAGACAAACAAGTTTGTTCACATTTGCAGGAAATAATGCTGCTGGTTTGTTTACAATGTCACCTGAAAGTGAGAACAGGCGTTCACATGGCACTTTTGTAGCTGGCACTGCAAGGTATTTACGTGCCAGATGCGCTAAAGATTCATATGTCCCTTCATGCTTCAACCAACATCTGTCCTAATGTTCCTGCTGGAATAGTGCAGTTCTGCATTACCCACAGCCTGCACCTGTGCATTAATAATATAATCATAGAATCTGGCCCCAAGCCATTGGTGTTTCTTCCTATTTCCCTCTTGGTAAGAAGAAAATGAACTAGGTTTAGACATCAGCTAGTAAGCAAGTGAACTGAACTAATAACCTATTGACTGCTTTAATAATAGAGGCCTAAAAAAATTGCTGGCATTGTTCAAAAGAGCTTAGCCTGGATCAGCTCTGCCATCAGCAGTGAAGGTCGCTAAAGTCAAGGACAATTATTAAAAAGAGAGCATGTAGGCGGTGAAGGAAATAGGACATTCATTTTTTAAAAATATCACCAGTCTCCTGTTCCTTGGCTCAGCATTTGGAGAACAGCTGACGGCTAGTTTAAGGAAACTTGGGTAAGTGTGTTGATAAATGAAAAATCAATGCTAGAGAGGCAGCTATTATTTGTTTCCCTTTTAGTGGAGAACCTAAGGCTTTCTGGGACATTATCGTTCTTCTGCAGAACTCAGACTTCTGAAACTATTTAAAAATACAGTAACAGAGGCTTAAACTAAATGTATACTTCAAGTAAAAGAAAACAAACAAAAATGCTACCATGGCAAAACAGCAGAATAAAAGAGACAGAAGCAAAAAGGCATCCTTTAGAAATTGGAAGTCAAATCCTACTGAGGAAAATACAAAGGAGCACAAACTCTGCAAGTCAAGTGTAAAAGTATAAGGCAGGCCAAGTAAGAATTTGAAGAGCAACTAGCTAAAGACACAAAAACTAACAGCAATTTATTTTTAAACATATCAGAAGCAGAAAGCCTGCCAAACACTCAGCGGGGCTACTAGATGATCAAGGTTTTAAAGAAGTACTCAAGGAAGATAAGGCTGTTGTGGTGAAGCTAAATGAATTGTTCGCATTGGTCTTCACTGGAGAGGATGTGGAGGAGATACCCACACCGGAACCATTCTTTTTAGATGATAGATCTGAGGAACTGTCCCGGATTGAGGTATTAGTAGAAAGAGGTTTTGGAACAAACTGATAAATTAAACAATAAGAAGTCACCAGGACCAGATGGTATTCACCCAAGAGTTCTTAAGGAACTCTGATACAAAATTGCAGAACTACAAACTTCGATATGTATCCATTTAAATCCATCTCTGTACCAGTGACTGCAGGATAGCTAATTTAAAACTGATTTAAAAAAAATATCCAGAGACAATCCTAGCAATTACAGACTGGCAAGCCTCATTTCAATACCATGCAAATTGGTTGAAATGATAGTACAGAACAGAATAATCAGACATATAGATGAACACAATATGTTGGGGAATAGGCAACCTGGCTTTAGTAAAAGGAAATCATGCCTCTTCAACCTATTAGAATTCTCTGAGGGTGTCGACAGCCATGTGGACAAGGTTGATCTAGTTGATATAATGTACTTGGACTTTGAGAAAGGTCCTACACCAAAGGCTCTTAAGCAAAGTAAACAGTCACAGGATAAGAGGTAAGGTCTTCTCCTGGATCAGTAATTGGTTGAAAAATAGAAAACAAAGGGTAGGCATAAAAGATCAGTTTTCACAATGGAGAAAGGTAAACAGCAGGGTCCTCCAAGGATCTGTTTTGGGACTGTGCTATTCAACATATTAATAAATTATCTGGAAAATGGAGGTGAACAGTAAGGTGGAAAAATTTGCAGACAATACAAAATTACTCCAGATAGTTAAGTCCATAGCTGACTGCGAATTGTTACAAAGAGATTTCACTAACCGAGGTGACTGGGCAACAAAATAGTCGATGAAATTCAATGTTGATAAGTGCAAAGTAATAAACATCGGAAAAAATTATCCCAACTATACAAATTTACCCTAAAATGATGGTTTCTGAATTAGCTGAAACCACTCAAGAAAGAGATCTAGGAGTCAATGTGGATAGTTCTCAGAAACCATCCACTCAAGGTGCAGCGGCAGTCAAAAAAGAGAACAGAATGTTGGGAATCATTAAGAAAGGGATAGATAATAAAACAGAAAATATCATAATGCCACTATATAAATCCATGGCATGTCCACATCTTGAATAGTGTGTGCAGTTCTGGTGTCCCTATCTCAAAAAAGACATATTAGAAATGGAAAAGGTTCAGAGAATGGCAACAAAAATGATTAGGATATGAAACAGCTTCCAGACAAGGAGAGATTAAAAAGACTGGGACTGTTCATTTTAGAAAAGAGATGATTAAAGTGGGGATATGATAGAGGTCTCTAAAATCATGAATGGTGTGGAGAAGTTAATAAGGAAGTGTTATTTACCCTGTCACATAACACAAGAACCAGGGGTTATCCTATGAAATTAGGTAGCAAGTTAAAACAAACATAAGGAAGTATTTCTTCACACAACACCTGTGGAACTTGTTGCCAGGGGATGCTGTGAAGGCCAAAAGTATAACTGGGTTCAAAAAAGAACTGGATACGTTCATGGAGGATAGGTAGATCCCTGAAAATCTGCGGATATCTGCTTTATATCTGTGGACATCCATGGACCATGTTTATGGATCATGGATTGGATGTGGATACGAATTTTGTATCTGCCCAGGACTCTAAGGATATGTCCATGAATGGCTATTAGCCAAGAAGGTCAGGGATGCAACCCCATCCATGCCCCAGTTGTCGCTAAACCTCCAACTGCCAGAAGCTGGTACTGGACAACAGGGGATGGGTCACTCAAAATTGCCCTGTTCTGTTCATTTCCTCTGAAGTACCTGGCACTGGCCACTATCAGAAGACAGGATATTGGACTAGATGGACCATTGGTGTGACCTACTATGGCTGTTCTTATGTTCTTACAACACACAATGCAAAACAATAGATTGCTGTTGCAAGTGTATGGCAAAGTAAAAGATTTTCCTGCAGTTTATAATACAGTGGAAACTCAGAGTTACGAACACCTCGGGAACGGAGGTTGTTCATAACTCTGAAATGTTCGTAACTCTGAGTAAAACGTTATGGTTGTTCTTTCAAAAGTTTACAGCTGAACATTGACTTAATACAGCTTTGAAACTTTACTATACAGAAGAAAAATGCTGCTTTTTAACCATCTTAATTTAAATGAAACAAGCACAGAAACAATTTCCTTACCTTCTCAAATCTTTTTCTAAAACATTCCCTTTATTTTTTAGTAGTTTACATTTCAACCAGTACTGAACTGTACAGTATTTTTTTTTAATCTCTGCTGCTTGATTGCATACTTCTGATTCCAAATGAGGTGTGTGGTTGACCGGTCAGTTCATAACTCTGGCGTTCATAACTCCCTATTGTAGGTACCTATCAGTCATTTGGTACTAGGCTGCTGGGTGACCTTGGGCAAGTCACTTCCTCTGAATCAGTTCCCCATATGTAACATTGTAATAATGATACTGATCTTTAAAAAGCACTTTGAGATCTTCTGACAAAAAGTACCTTGTAAAATGTTGGTTTTATTATCACCCTCATGTGAAAAAAACAACTGTTAGGGCTAGTCCACACTACCCGCCCGATTCAGAGGGTAGAGTTCGATCTTCTGGGATCGATTTATCGCGTCTCATCTGGACACGATAAATCGATCCCAGAAGCGCTCCCCGTCGACTCCGGAACTCCTGCTCACCGAGAGGAGGAAGCGCTGTCGATGGGGGAGCCTGCCTGCACCGCGTGGACCCACAGTAAGTATACTTACTTCGACCTAGGAAATGTCGACTTCAGCTACACTATTCTCATCGCTGAAGTTGCATTTCCTAGATTGATCCCCTGCCCCAGTGTGGACCAGCCCTTAGTGATGCAAGGCCTTTACCTGCTTCTGTATTAAACCATGCTTAATATCAGTAGATCATCATAAGGGTTTTCATGTCAGGTTTCAGTTTTAAAATGTAAAGTGTAAAGGTATTTGCTAATCATTCTGATATCTAAAGTATTTAAATGCTTTCCCTTGTTCTTAACATTGAAAGTGTACAGGCATTTCCATTTTAAATAGGAGAATAAGTCCTATTCCTATTCCGGTGTCCATTCAAGTCAATGGATACACTCCTATTGCCTTCAGTGGGCTTTGGATTAGCTTATAAATAGGATTTGGCCTGTTGTGAAGCAGCCATTGATGCCTCTCCAAGAAATTAGCAATGAGCGTTGCTGTCATCTGGCGGCCTTTTCCCCCAAATAACATATGCAATTTCCTCAAGACAACATATCTGTTCTATGTTCTATACTGGCACCTCTTTCTATGTTCTTACATGGCATTATCACTACGGTATCAGAGTACCTATGGCAATATGAAGCACTGCCATTCAATTGTCACACAGATTCTTGCCCCAAATCTTTTCAAGGTTTATTTTAGATTCACAATCATAGAATCATAGAATCATAGAATCTCAGGGTTGGAAGGGACCTCAGGAGGTCATCTAGTCCAACCCCCTGCTCAAAGCAGGACCAAACCCAACTAAATCATCCCAGCAAGGGCTTTGTCAAGCCTGACCGTAAAAACCTCTAAGGAAGGAGATTCCACCACCTCCCTAGGCAACCCATTCCAGTGCTTCATCACCCTACTAGTGAAAAAGTTTTTCCTAATATCCAACCTAAACCTCCCCCTCTGCAACTTGAGACCATTACTCCTTGTTCTGTCATCTTCTACCACTGAGAACAGTCTAGATCCATCCTCTTTGGAACCCCCTTTCAGGTAGTTGAAAGCAGCTATCAAATCCCCCCTCATTCTTCTCTTCTGCAGGCTAAACAATCCCAGTTCCCTCAGCCTCTCCTCATAAGTCATGTGCTCCAGCCCCCTAATCATTTTTGTTGCCCTCCGCTGGACTCTTTCCAATTTATCCACATCCTTCTCGTAGTGTGGGGCCCAAAACTGGACACAGTACTCCAAATGAGGCCTCACCAGTGCCGAATAGAGGGGAATAATCACGTCCCTCGATCTGCTGGAAATGCCCCTACTTATACAACCCAAAATGCCATTAGCCTTCTTGGCAACAAGGGCACACTGTTGACTCATATTCAGCTTTTCATCCACCGTAACCCCTAGGTCCTTTTCTGCAGAACTGCTGCCCAGCCATTCGGTCCCTAGTCTGTAGCAGTGCATGGGATTCTTCCGTCCTAAGTGCAGGACTCTGCACTTGTCCTTGTTGAACCTCATCAGATTTCTTTTGGCCCAATCCTCTAATTTGTCTAGGGCCCTCTGTATCCTATCCCTACCCTCCAGCGTATCAACCACTCCTCCCAGTTTAGTGTCATCTGCAAACTTGCTAAGGGTGCAGTCTACACCATCCTCCAGATCGTTGATGAAGATATTGAACAAAACCGGCCCCAGCACCGACCCTTGGGGCACTCCACTTGATACCGGCTGCCAACTAGACATGGAACCATTGATCACTACCCGTTGAGCCCGACCATCCAGCCAGTTTTCTATCCACCTTACCGTCCATTCATCCAGCCCATACTTCTTTAACTTGCTGGCAAGAACACTGTGGGAGACTGTATCAAAAGCTTTGCTAAAGTCAAGAAATAGCACATCCACTGCTTTCCCCTCATCCACAGAGCCAGTTATCTCATCATAGAAGGCAATTAGGTTAGTCAGGCATGACTTGCCCTTGGTGAATCCATGCTGACTGTTCCTGATCACTTTCCCCTCCTTTAAGTGGTTCAGAATTGATTCCTTGAGGACCTGTTCCATGATTTTTCCAGGGACTGAGGTGACACTGACTGGCCTGTAGTTCCCCGGATCTTCCTTCTTTCCTTTTTTAAAGATGGGCACTACATTAGCTTTTTTCCAGTCATCCGGGACCTCCCCCGATTGCCATGATTTGTCAAAGATAATGGCCAATGGCTCTGCAATCACATCGGCCAACTCCTTTAGCACCCTCGGATGCAGTGCATCCGGCCCCATGGACTTGTGCTCGTCCAGCTTTTCTAAATAGTCCCGAACTATTTCTTCCTCCACAAAGGGCTGGTCACCTCCTCCCCATACCGTGCTGCGGAGTGCAGCCGCCTGGGAGCTGACCTTGTCTGTGAAGACAGAGGCAAAAAAAGCATTGAGTACACTAGCTTTCTCCACATCCTCTGTCACTAGGTTCCCTCCCTCATTCAGCAAGGGGCCCACACTTTCCTTGACTTTCTTCTTGTTACTAACATACCTGAAGAAACCCTTCTTGTTACTCCTAACATCTCCAGCTAGCTGCAACTCCAAGTGTGATTTGGCCTTCCTAATTTCACTCCTGAATGCCTGAGCAATACTTTTATACTCCTCCCTGGTCATTAGTCCAATCTTCCACTTCTTGTAAGCTGCTTTTTTGTGTTTAAGACGAGCAAGGATTTCACTGTTAAGCCAAGCTGGTCGCCTGCCATATTTGCTTTTCTTCCTACACATGGGGATGGTTTGTTCCTGCAACCTCAATAAGGATTCTTTAAAATACAGCCAGCTTTCCTCGACTCCTTTCCCCCTCATGTTATTCTCCCAGGGGACCTTGCCCATCAGTTCCCTGAGAGAGTCAAAGTCTGCTTTTCTGAAGTCCAAGGTCTCTGTTCTACTGCTCTCCTTTCTTCCTTGTGTCAGGATCCTGAACTCGACCATCTCATGGTCACTGCCTCCCAGGTTCCCATCCACTATTGCTTCCTCTACTATTTCTTCCCTGTTTGTGAGCAGCAGGTCAAGAAGAGCTTTTCCCCTAGTTGGTTCCTCCAGCACTTGCACCAGGAAATTGTCCCCTACACTTTCCAAAAACTTCCTGGATTGTCTGTGCACCGCTGTATTGCTCTCCCAGCAGATATCGGGGTGATTAAAGTCACCCATGAGAACGAGGGCCTGTGATCTAGCAACTTCTGTTAGTTGCTGGAAGAAAGCCTCGTCCACCTCATCCCCCGGGTCTGGTGGTCTGTAGCAGACTCCCACCACGACATTACCCTTGTTGCTCACACTTCTAAATTTAATCCAGAGACTCTCAGGTTTTTCTGCAGTTTCATACTGGAGCTCTGAGCAGTCATACTGTTCTCTTACATACAACGCAACTCCCCCACCTTTTCTGCCCTGCCTATCCTTCCTGAACAGTTTATATCCGTCCATGACAGTATTCCAATCATGTGAGTTATCCCACCAAGTCTCTGTTATTCCAATTACATCATAATTCCTTGACTGTGCCAGGACTTCCAGTTCTCCCTGCTTGTTCCCCAGGCTTCTTGCATTTGTGTATAGGCATTTAAGATAACTCACCGATCGTCCTGCTGTCCCAGTCTGGGGCAGGAGCCCTCCCCTCTTGTACTTACCTACTTGTGCTTCCTCCCGGTATCCCACTTCCCCACCTACTTGTGCTTCCTCCCGGTATCCCACTTCCCCACTTACCTCGGGGCTTTGGTCTCCTTCCCCCGGTGAACCTAGTTTAAAGCCCTCCTCACTAGGTTAGCCAGCCTGCTTCCAAAGATGCTCTTCCCTCTCATAGTCAGGTGGAGCCCATCTCTGCCTAGCACTCCTTCTTCTTGGAACACCATCCCGTGTTCAAAGAATCCAAACCCTTCTCTCCGACACCATCTGCATAGCCATTCGTTGACTTCCACGATTCGACGGTCTCTACCCCGGCCTTTTCCTGCCACAGGGAGGATAGACGAAAACACCACTTGCGCCTCAAACTCCTTTATCCTTCTTCCCAGAGCCACGTAGTCTGCAGTGATACGCTCAAGGTCATTCTTGGCAGTATCATTGGTGCCCACGTGGAGAAGCAGGAAGGGGTAGCGATCTGAGGGCTTGATGAGTCTCAGCAGTCTCTCCGTCACATCACGAATCCTAGCCCCTGGCAAGCAGCACACCTCTCGGTTTTCCCGGTCAGGGCGGCAGATAGATGACTCAGTCCCCCTGAGGAGAGAGTCCCCGACCACCACCACCCTCCTCCTCTTTGGAGTGGTGGTCGTGGAACCCCCATCCCTAGGACGGTGCATCTCATGCCTTCCAATCGGTGGAGTCTCCTTCTGCTCTATTCCCTCAGATGTATCATCCACGCCACTCTCTGCACTAGTACCTGCGGAGAGAACATGAAAACGGTTGCTCACCTGAATCTGTGTTTCTGGTACATGGACTTTTCTGGTACACTTTCCTCTTCTGGAGGTCACATGCCGCCAATTATCCTCGCTGGCCTTCTGTCCCCGCTGCGTAGCCTGCTCTGAATCTTCAGAACACTGTGCCCGCTGAAGCCGATCCTGACGTCTATCCAGGAAATCCTCATTTTCTCTTATGGAACGCAGGGTTGATACTCGTTTCTCCAGACTTTGAATCTTTTCTTCCAATACGGAGATCAGCTTGCACTTTGTACAAACAAAGTCGCTTCTATCCTGTGGAAGAAAGACAAACATGGCACATCCTGTGCAGGTCACAACAGCGGATCGCTCAGCATCCATAGTCTCTTCCTTCGAAGAGTTTCCTCACTTGTGGCAGAAGCTATTCAGGGAACCTGCAAGGGTGATGCCGCAGTAGGCTCACTCCAGGCGAACTCCCAGGCAAACTCCTCCTGTTTGCTTCTCAGCTGTTCGCTGCTCAGCTGGTTCGCAGCTGATTGCCTTCTCCTTCTTATAACAGATTTCAAGATGACAAGACAATGACAAGATTTCATAAAATTAAATAATCTGGGTGGGTTTTGAGTTCCCCTTTTGCATCTTGTCAGACTTGACTTAATTATTCCCAAACCATCCTTAAAAGCAGGGCCGGCTCCAGGCACCAGCCGACCAAGCACGTGCTTGGGGCGGCACCCGGAGGGGGGTGGTGCTGAGTTGTTGTTTTTTTTTAATTCAAAAAACAAAAAAGCACTCTTCCCAGCCGGGGAGCTCCACTTCCCGCCGGCACCCCGGCTGGGGCAGCGGAGCCATGGGCCAGCCCCGCTCCCAGGCGGCATCCTGGCCGGAGCTGCGGGGGGCGGCTGTGATGCTCTCCCAGGCGGCGCCCTGGCCAGGGCCGCGGGGAAGCCGTCCTCCCCGCCGGCACCCTGGCCGGGGCAGCTGGGCTGCGGGGAAGCCGCCCTCCCCGCCGGCGCCCCGGCCAGGGCAGCAGGGAGCGGCATCACCCCGGCCGAGGGACTGGGGCTGCGGGGAAGACGCGCTCCCCGCCGGCGCCCGGGCTGGGGGACCGGGGCCATGGGAATGCCCCCCTCCCTGCCGGCGCTCCGGCTGGGGAGCAGGGAGCGCGGCATCGCCGGGCATGCCCTGCTCCCCGCTGGCGCCCCTGCCGGGGGAGCGGGGCCACGGGCATGCCGCCAGCGTCTGGCGGGAGAGGGGCGGCCAGCGGCTTTTTTGCCTGGGTCAGCAAAAAAGCCAGCGCCGGCCCTGCTTAAAAGATAGCCTTCATGATTTCTGTTGGTGGTGATTCCACATCTTTCCTGGAAGCTTGATCCATTGCTTAAATTCTCTCAAAGTTTTTCTGAATAGTTAACCTAAACTTTCACTGCAGCAGTGTAAGTCCATCAATTTATCCGTATTGACTTGTGAGCAAATTGAACCCTGTTCTCTTTATAATCACTCTCCATTTACCAAAAGTTATGTCTCCTCTCAATCTTCTTTTCTCCATTCCAGAATGAGCCATTCCCATATGGTTAACCTTCCCTTCAAGCTATGGATCTTATCCAAACCTTTTATAATTGTTGATGCTCTCCTGTGAGCTCTCTCTAATCTATCCACTTGTTTAAAAAGAAACAACAGAAACCTAAAACTCAATGCTTTTGCTCTTATGGTGCCCTAACTAGTGGGCTGCTTAGAACATTTTAACTACAGGCTTATTTGCTTTTTAAAAAACATATGACACTCCAACTAAAAAACTGACCAATATATGAAGAAGGTAACGATTATTATGACAACTTGTGGTGATTTTCACCCCAGTGCAAAGGGTCTGCACAAGGGTCTATGTTTTTAACGCACATTAAATGCCCCTAATTCAGGTGTTGCTTAGGCTATTGTGTGGGGCCTCTGCAATGTGGGAAATGTCACCCTTAAGGAATATTTGTGGGTCCATTTTAGATTTTTCCTTTATAATTTCCTTGTATCTGAATCAGCCCCTTTTTACCAGTCCTCCATGGAATAAGATGACCGATGAATTCTTAGGCAAAGACATCTGGGGCCCAGTCCTGCTCCTGTGGATGATGTCCGCTCTCCCATTAAATTCAATGGCAGCAGGATAGGGCCGTATGTTCCTAAGTTAGCAATCAGTATCTCTTAGCTGGAATATTAATGTTATGGGTAGATAATTAAAAGTTCAAAGCATCCAAATAGAAAAAAAAAGACAGGAATTTGTGACTAAATGATTAGATGATCTGTTATGAGGCTTGTTTGCATAGCACTGTACAGTATAACTTGTGTTCTTAGTTACAAAGGGAAGAATGATAGTCACAGAATTAAATGACACATATAAGGGAGAAAAATAAATAGGAAATTGTGACATTCCATATTCTTTATGAAAATATGCTTTTGATATGAATATGACATAACTGAGATATACCTTATGCAAGATGGCTCATGTGAGATATCATTGGAAAGGTTATGATTTACTGAACGTGATTATCCAATTTGTATGTCTGTATCATTTCTGTATCTGAAGTTAGGAATATTGACTATGTATCTATATTTCAACTATGTTAGTTTGGGTGACGCCCACTGCTAACACTTCAGGTACAACAATGGAAGCGCCAGACAGGACTGATTGCCCATCAGCGAGGACAATAGACTGTGAAAAGCTTGGCCTTCCGTGGACACTCCATACTGCCACTGACTCATTGACACTGTGATCCTACAGACTCAGGTGGTCTTGTCACCTGATACTAAAATGTTACCTGGGACTTCTTGTAACTTTCCACTGTAAGTGAAGGGGGGGGGGGTCAAGTTTGAGAAACAAAGGATTCCCGCCTTATGTGAATCCTATTTAAGGGTGGGAAGGAAGGCAAACAGGACTCCTCCTCTCCATGGCCTGTCTGCCCAAGAAGAAAAACTGAAGGCAAGTGCGGAGTCCAAACTGAGACAAGGGTCTAGTCTGAAAAGGAAAATAAATGGGACCCTGAACCACAGAAGCTTTGCAACCTGCCTGCAACAATATCTAGGGTGAGAAATACTATTGTAACCAATTTTATTTGCTTAGTAATCTGCTTTGTTCGGTTTGTTACCCCTTTTACCACTTAAAATCTGCCTTTTATAGTTAATAAAATTTGTTTTGTTTCTTATTAAACCCAGTTTCTGTAATTTCTAACTGGGGACTGCAAAATAGCAAGAAGTGTGCACACCTCTCTCCACATTCAGGGAGGGGGAGAATTTCATAATGTATCTTTGGGTCTGCACTCCAAGGGAGATGGACATCTGAGTGCTGGAGCAAGTCCCTTAAGCTGAGTCTTCCCAGAGCTGTTCTGCAGTTGTATGTGGCCCTGCCTGTGTGTGTGTGTGTGTGTTAGAGGAGGTTTTAAGAGCCTGGCTGAGCAAGACGGGTTAAAGGGGGCCCATGCTTGCAGAACAGGTAGACTCAGTGGTATCTCAGCACATCAGATGGCTTCCCAAGGGGTCCAACCCGTCACAGTAATTATTCTGAATCAGAATTATCATGGAAATCAAAGCTAGGAATAGAACTCCCTTGAGATTGTCCTACATTATTATTAGATCTAGCCAGAGAAAGAAAATGTAACTCCGAGGGAAATAATATTATAGCACACATAGGAGTAGCTAAGAGGCATTCAATAGCAGTGAACTGGAAAAAATCAGATACACCTTGTTTAATTAAGTGAAGTAATTGAGTGAGGTAATGGAGAAAATGACCTATTTGTGAAAAATTGAAGCCAAAATAATTATTTATGATGGAATTTGTAGGATAGGACCTATATGAGGAAATAGCTGGCTAATTAACTGGAGATCAAGTGAAGATACTTAGCTTTCCAGAAAGTCCATACTTCAGAAGATGAAAATCATAGAAAGGTTCTTAGTATTTTAAATTGTGGGGGGCCTGATTCATGAAGTCCATATTTGGATTCAGATTTGAATCTGAACTTCCTCAAAGTTCAGGTTATTTGGATACAGAGTTATAGTTCAGTTTAATTTGTTATGTGGTTTGAATGACCTTGCTCATTTGAGAAAATTATTCTCACAATTAATGAGAGAGTGTTAATATTTTAATGGTATATGGGCTAATGCTTGGGAGGCATGTATGGCCTCAATCCTACAAACAGATCCATAAACTCAGACACATTCTACCACATACAATCCCATTGATGTCAATGGGACTCTAGCCTGGTGTAAGAATATGCATTTGTACAAACCTTTGCCGGGTCAGAGCCTGTATTGGCATCTATTCCATAAGTTGTATGATAAACATTCTCCTAACAATGGTTCCAAAATTGTGGTCTGTGAAGCATTTGCTGATGGTCTGCAGAAAGCTGGCTGGTCATGTTGCTGGCTTTTCTCCTTGTTTCCAGCTGCTAAATAGCTTTAAAAGAAACTAAAAATATATTAAATACTTTCTAAAATTACTTTGTAATGTAAGTAATTGCTGTGGTTCCCCCACAGGATGTTCTGACATCACAGATTGAGGCCAGGCTCCATTGGGGGGTGGGGGAGGCTGTTGTGGGCACAAAGGGGGAATATGTAACACACATTGACCAGCGAGCTACACACACACATTTTCGCACACACTTTTGAAAATGTGTATTCATTTCTCTTTCCCTTGTTCCTTCTCCCCTTGCCCTTTGAGGAGAAACAATTAAGCATTGTTGTGATGGGGTGTACAAACCCCACACTGAGCAACAAGGGCTTATGGGCTCATTTTGGGCTCAACCAGCCCTGCCCTGCCACACCTGCAGCAAATTCTCCATCTGCTGGAGGAATTAAAAGGCAGCAAATTAGCTCAGTTAGCGAGAAGTGCTGAAGGTGAGCAGACCTGCAGCTGACAGCTCCAGCAGAGCAGAACAGAGCGAGTGAAACCTAAAGGGTCTGATGCAGCTGCCCACAGGGGCCCTCCGTGAGGAAAGAGACAAGCAGAGACAAGCAGAGAGGAAAATATTCTGTGGCCCAGGACAGTGGTGACTCCCTCTTGGTTCCTTGGGATTTAAATTTTCCCATCAGGCGAAGGCCTTGGATTGAGGTGACCCCAGGGGGGGGAGACGAGAGGAAGAGGCCCAGGGAGAACAGCCTTAAGTAGTCTTGGTTGCCAGGTTACCGGTAGCTAAAAGGGCCCTGAGTTGGAGCCCGGTAGAGTGGGAGGGCCCAGGCTCCCCTCCCCACAACCCCTTGGCAGTCCAGGGTTGTGGCCATGACCACTAGGCCACGCTTCCCAACCAGACCCTGAGTGGAGACCATTACAACCGGTGGAAAACACGGGTATTTGATCCCACCCCTAAGAGAAGGGGAGATTGACTGACCTAGGTGGCCAAACAGCCTGATAAAGAACAATGTGGGCTGGTCGGCCAGCAATGATGGAGTTGGAATGATTACTGAGATGATGACCGAGAACCAGCAGCAGCAGGTGGTGCAGCAGCAGCAACAGCAACAAATCCTGCAGCAAATGGCCGCCTACCAGCAGCAACTGGTTCAGGACTTAGGGGCCCAACAACAGCAAAGGTTAGTTCAACAAGTTGGGGTGTTGATGCAGTCCCCAGGGTCCCCTGGAGCTTCCCCATCAGGGAGCCTGGGCCCAAGCCCAAGAGCCCCACTGGTACCCATGAAGCTCACAAAGATGATCTTTATTAATGATTTTGTTCAACATCTTTATAAATTATCTGGATGATGGGATGAATTGCACCCTCAGCATGTTCGCAGATGACACTAAACTGGCGGGAGAGGTAGATACAATGGAGGGTAGGGATAGGATACAGAGTGACCTAGACAAATTGGAGGATTGGGCCAAAAGAAATCTGATGATGTTCGACAAGTGCAGAGTTCTGCATTTAGGAAGGAAGAATCCCATGCACCACTGGCTAAGCAGCAGTTCTTCAGAAAAGGACCTGGGGATTACAGTGGATGAGAAGCTGGATATGAGTCAGCAGTGTGCCCTTGTTGCCAAGAAGGCCAATGGCATATTGAGCTGCATTAGTAGGAGCATTGCCAGCAGATCGAGGGAAGTGATTATTCCCCTCTATTTGGCACTGGTGAGGCCACACCTGGAGTATTGCATCCAGTTTTGGTCCCCCCACTACAGAAGGGATGTGGACAAATTGGAGAGAGTCCAGCAGAGGGCAACAAAAATGATTAGGGGGCTGAGGCACATGACTTATGAGGAGAGGCTGAGGGAACTGAGGTTATTTAGTCTGCAGAAGAGAAGAATGAGGGGGGAGCGGCGAACAGCAGAGAAGCAAACAGGAGGAGTTTGCCTGGGGTCTGTCTGAGCGGAGGTACGCTGAATGCTGCCTTAGGGGGACTGCGCTGGTGAGTATCTGAGTGTCTGTTGAGGGGACAGTTTGGCAGTTTGACCGTGTGCTTGATTGTTTGATTGCCTGTTTGAACAGTGTGAATTGGGAGTGCTTTGTTCCAGCTGGGCCTGACTCTTATAAAAAGACAGTCAGCTGCGAACCAGCTGAGCAGCGAACAGGAGGAGTTTGCCTGGAGTGAGCCTACTGCGGCATCCCTCTTGCAGGTTTCCCTGAGTAGCTTCTGCCACAAGTGAGGAAACTCTTAGAAGGAAGAGACTATGGATGTTGAGCAATCCACTGTCATGACCTGCACAGGATGTGCCACGTTTGTTTCTTCCACAGGATAGAAGCGACTTTGTTTGTACAAAGTGCAAGCTGATCTCCATATTGGAGGAGAAGATTCAAGGTCTGGAGAAATGAGTATCAACCCTGCATTCCATAAGAGAAAATGAGGAGTTCCTGGATAGACGTCAGGATAGGCTTCAGCGGGCACAGAGTTCGGAAGATTCAGAGCAGGCTACGCAGCGGGGACAGAAGGCCAGTGAGAATAATTGGCAGCATGTGACCTCCAGAAGAGGAAAGAGTATGAGACAAGTCCATGTACCAGAAACGCCGATTCAGATGAGCAACCGTTTTCATGTTCTCTCCACAGGTACTAGTGCAGAGAGTGGAGTGAATGATACATCTGAGGGAACAGAGCAGAAGGAGACTCCACCGATTGGAAGGCATGAGATGCACCGTCCTAGGGATGGGGGTTCCACGACCACCACTCCAAAGAGGAGGAGGAGGGTGCTGGTGGTCGGGGACTCTCTCCTCAGGGGGACTGAGTCATCTATCTGCCGCCCTGACCGGGAAAACCGAGAGTTGTGCTGCTTGCCAGGGGCTAGGATTCATGATGTGATGGAGAGACTGCCGAGACTCATCAAGCCCTCAGATCGCTACTCCTTCCTGCTTCTCCACGTGGGCACCAATGATACTGCCAAGAATGACCTTGAGCGTATCACTGCAGACTACATGGCTCTGGGAAGAAGGATAAAGGAGTTTGAGGCGCAAGTGGTGTTCTCGTCTATCCTCCCTGTGGCAGGAAAAGGCCGGGGTAGAGACTGTCGAATCGTGGAAGTCAACGAATGGCTACGCAGATGGTGTTGAAGAGAAGGGTTTGGATTCTTCTACCATGGGATGGTGTTCCAAGAAGGAGTGCTAGGCAGAGACGGGCTCCACCTGACGAAGAGAGGGAAGAGCATCTTTGGAAGCAGGCTGGCTAACCTAGTGAGGAGGGCTTTAAACTAGGTTCACCGGGGGAAGGAGACCAAAGCCCCAAGGTAAGTGGGGAAGTGGGATACCGGGAGGAAGCACAAGTAGGTGAGTGCAAGAGGGGAGGGCTCCTGCCTCATACTGGGACATCAGGACGATCGGTGAGTTATCTTAAATGCCTATACACAAATGCAAGAAGCCTGGGGAACAAGCAGGGAGAACTGGAAGTCCTGGCACAGTCAAGGAATTATGATGTAATTGGAATAACAGAGACTTGGTGGAATAACTCACATGATTGGAGTACTGTCATGGATGGATATAAACTGTTCAGGAAGGATAGGCAGGGCAGAAAAGGTGGGGGAGTTGCGTTGTATGTAAGAGAACAGTATGACTGCTCAGAGCTCCAGTATGAAACTGCAGAAAAACCTGAGAGTCTCTGGATTAAATTTAGAAGTGTGAGCAACAAGGGTAATGTCGTGGTGGGAGTCTGCTACAGACCACCAGACCCGGGGGATGAGGTGGACGAGGCTTTCTTCCAGCAACTAACAGAAGTTACTAGATCACAGGCCCTCGTTCTCATGGGTGACTTTAATCACCCCGATATCTGCTGGGAGAGCAATACAGCGATGCACAGACAATCCAGGAAGTTTTTGGAAAGTGTAGGGGACAATTTCCTGGTGCAAGTGCTGGAGGAACCAACTAGGGGAAAAGCTCTTCTTGACCTGCTGCTCACAAACAGGGAAGAAACAGTAGAGGAAGCAATAGTGGATGGGAACCTGGGAGGCAGTGACCATGAGATGGTAGAGTTCAGGATCCTGACACAAGGAAGAAAGGAGAGCAGTAGAACAGAGACCCTGGACTTCAGAAAAGCAGACTTTGACTCCCTCAGGGAACTGATGGGCAAGGTCCCCTGGGAGAATAACATGAGGGGGAAAGGAGTCGAGGAAAGCTGGCTGTATTTTAAAGAATCCTTATTGAGGTTGCAGGAACAAACCATCCCGATGTGTAGAAAGAAAAGTAAATATGGCAGGCGACCAGCTTGGCTTAACAGTGAAATCCTTGCTCGTCTTAAACACAAAAAAGCAGCTTACAAGAAGTGGAAGATTGGACAAATGACTAGGGAGGAGTATAAAAATATTGCACAGACATGCAGGAGTGAAATTAGGAAGGCCAAATCACACTTGGAGTTGCAGCTAGCTGGAGATGTTAGGAGTAACAAGAAGGGTTTCTTCAGGTATGTTAGTAACAAGAAGAAAGTCAAGGAAAGTGTGGGCCCCTTGCTGAATGAGGGAGGGAACCTAGTGACAGAGGATGTGGAGAAAGCTAGTGTACTCAATGCTTTTTTTGCCTCTGTCTTCACAGACAAGGTCAGCTCCCAGGTGGCTGCACTCCGCAGCACGGTATGGGGAGGAGGTGACCAGCCCTCTGTGGAGAAAGAAGTAGTTCGGAACTATTTAGAAAAGCTGGATGAGCACAAGTCCATGGGGCCGGATGCACTGCATCCGAGGGTGCTAAAGGAGTTGGCCGATGTGATTGCAGAGCCATTGGCCATCATCTTTGACAAATCATGGCAATCGGGGGAGGTCCCGGATGACTGGAAAAAAGCTAATGTAGTGCCAATCTTTAAAAAAGGGAAGGAGGAGGATCCGGGGAACTACAGGCCAGTCAGTGTCACCTCAGTCCCTGGAAAAATCATGGAACAGGTCCTCAAGGAATCAATTCTGAACCACTTAAAGGAGGGGAAAGTGATCAGGAACAGTCAGCATGGATTCACCAAGGGCAAGTCATGCCTGACTAACCTAATTGCCTTCTATGATGAGATAACTGGCTCTGTGGATGAGGGGAAAGCAGTGGATGTGCTATTTCTTGACTTTAGCAAAGCTTTTGATACAGTCTCCCACAGTGTTCTTGCCAGCAAGTTAAAGAAATATGGGCTGGATGAATGGATGGTAAGGTGGATAGAAAACTGGCTGGATGGTCGGGCTCAACGGGTAGTGATCAATGGCTCCATGTCTAGTTGGCAGCCGGTATCAAGTGGAGTGCCCCAAGGGTCGGTGCTGGGGCCGGTTTTGTTCAATATCTTCATCAACGATCTGGAGGATGGTGTGGACTGCACCCTTAGCAAGTTTGCAGATGACACTAAACTGGGAGGAGTGGTTGATACGCTGGAGGGTAGGGATAGGATACAGAGGGACCTACACAAATTGGAGGATTGGGCCAAAAGAAATCTGATGAGGTTCAACAAGGACAAGTGCAGAGTCCTGCACTTAGGACGGAAGAATCCCATGCACTGCTATAGACTAGGGACCGAATGGCTGGGCAGGAGTTCTGCAGAAAAGGACCTAGGGGTTACAGTGGACGAGAAGCTGAATATGAGTCAACAGTGTGCCCTTGTTGCGAAGAAGGCTAACGGCATTTTGGGTTGTATAAGTAGGGGCATTTCCAGCAGATCGAGGGACGTGATCATTCCCCTCTATTCGGCACTGGTGAGGCCTCATTTGGAGTACTGTGTCCAGTTTTGGGCCCCACACTACAAGAAGGATGTGGATAAATTGGAAAGAGTCCAGCGGAGGGCAACAAAAATGATTAGGGGGCTGGAGCACATGACTTATGAGGAGAGGCTGAGGGAACTGGGATTGTTTAGCCTGCAGAAGAGAAGAATGAGGGGGGATTTGATAGCTGCTTTCAACTACCTGAAAGGGGGTTCCAAAGAGGATGGATCTAGACTATTCTCAGTGGTAGAAGATGACAGAACAAGGAGTAATGGTCTCAAGTTGCAGAGGGAGAGGTTTAGGTTGGATATTAGGAAAAACTTTTTCACTAGTAGGGTGGTGAAGAATTGGAATGGGTTACCTAGGGAGGTGGTGGAATCTCCTTCCTTAGAGGTTTTTAAGGTCAGGCTTGACAAAGCCCTGGCTGGGATGATTTAGTTGGGGTTGGTCCTGCTTTGAGCAGGGTGTTGGACTAGATGACCTCCTGAGGTCCCTTCCGACCCTGCGATTCTATGATTCTATGATTCGATAGCAGCCTTCAATTACCTGAAGGGGGGTTCCAAAGAGGATGGAGCTAGGCTGTTCTCAGTGGTGGCAGATGACAGAACAAGAAGCAATGGTCTCAATTTGCAGTGGGGGAGGTCTAGGTTGGGTATTAGGAAACACTACTTCACTAGGAGGGTAGTGACGTACTGGAATGGGTTACCCAGGGAGGTGGTGGAATCTCCATCTTTAGAGGTTTTTAAGGCCTGGCTTGACAAAGCCCTGGCTGGGATGATTTAGTTGGGGATTGGTCCTGCTTTGAGCAGGGGATTGTACTAGATGACCTCCTGAGGTCCCTTCCAACCCTAATCTTCAATGATTCTATTCTATTATTCTATGATGGGTGCTGAGGATGACTCCAAGGCTTTTCTGACAACATTTGAGCAGGTGGCTATCGCTGCCCAATGGCCCCCAGTCCTGTGGGCCATCCCTCTGGCACCCTACTTAACGGAACCAGTGCAGGCCACATACTGGGGACTGGATGCAGAGAGCGCCCAAGACTACCTGCAGGTCAGAGCAGCTATCTTGAACTACCTCGACATTACTAAGGAGACCTTTCACCAGAGGTTTTGAGGGGAAAGGTACCCTCCAGGTGCCTGACCTCAGGTTGTCGCCCAGAAACTGCAAGACCTATGATGGAGATGGCTAAAGCCCAAAGGGTGGACCGGAGTAGAGGTGGTCGAACTCATTTTGGTGGAGCAGTTTGCCCAAATCCTCCCGAAACGTGGTTAGGACTGGGTACTCAGACATTGACCAGAGTCACTTACCAACGCGGTGGGATTGATGGAAAACTATCTGGCAGCTGAGATGGCTCTAACTCCCACTTCCGAGCCGTTGCTTGACTCCAGAGGGGCCCCTCGACAGAAAGGAGAAGCAAGCCTGGGGAGAAAGGAACTAGACAGGGTGCTCCTCAAAGTCCCCACTTATCAGGGGCCCAGACAGCCCTTGAGCCCAGGGCTAGGAACCTGGGAGAAGCCCCAGGACCTCCAACCCCATCCTGAACATAAAGTCTGGGGTCCTCAAGCGACTACTCTGCCCAGAGGTCAGGAAGGGTGAGGGGGCAAAGCACCTGGGGGAAGACATTCCCGGAGGCCTGGGTACTGACCAGCAGTCTCAGGGCTAACCATGGGGGCCTGTTTCTCCTGTGAGCATCCGGGCCACCAGAATCAGGAATGCTCCTATATGGAGTGCAGCTATGGGCAAGTATGGATGGCAGAGGGCCGTGCCTGGAAGCGCAGTCCAGCAAAATTAACAGTTCCTGTACAAATAAATGGAACTGAGGTAATAGGTCTAGTAGACTTGGGGTGTGGGCAAACCCTGGTCCTGGTCCCCAACGCTGAAGCCCCTGGAGAGACCATCTTCCTGCAGTGCATTCACGGGGATATTAAACCCTATCCTAGTGCCCGGGTAGAGGTCACCATAGGGGATAACATGAGGCTCTTGGTAGTAGGGCTAGCCCCAACACTAGCCTTCCCTGTTATCTTGGGTTGAGATTAGGAGCACTTTTCTGACATATTGAGGGGATGTAGACCTATTCCCGGGAGCCCAGAGGAAGCGCCCGAGGGAATCGGGGCAGGCAGAAAACCCCAGCCCGTGACCCTGGCAGGAGTAGGTGAGGAGCAGGACCCCAGGGAGGGGGGGTTCCTGCTAAGAGGGTGTGCTGACGGAAGATCTGCCCAATCAGGAGACATTACAAACCCTGCACCTGGAAGGGGAGTTACTGACCTGAGAGATGGATTTTGTGAAGGACCAGAGGGAGGATGAGACCTTGACCCATGCATATGAACAACTCCCAGTGATTAACGGTGAGGTCGTAAATCCCCACCGGGCTGCGCAATACTCCCACTTTGAGCTCCAAGAGGAAAAGTTATTGGCTGGAAAAGGACCATCAGATAGGGGAAATCCGTTCACGACTCCTTGTCCCTCGGCCACATCGGCGAGAAGTCATGCGATTGGCACCATGCCATCCCCTCTGCCCCCCTCCATAGACAGGAGAAAACTCTGGCTCGGATCTTAGACCGCTTCTTCTGGCCTGGCATACATCAAGAAGTTAAAAAGTCTGTGACTCCTGCCCAGAATGTCAGCTAGTCAGGCCAAAAGGGGGGATGAAAGTCCCTCTCGTCCCTCTCCCGGTCATCAAAGTCCCCTTTGAACAAATTGGGATAGACCTTGTCAGCTCCCTGGAAAAAAGTGTCGCTGGATACAAACACCTATTGGTGATAGCTGATTATGCGACTCACTATCCGGAGGCAATCCCACTCCGTAACACCAATGCAAAACTATTGCCATGGAAATTTTGAAAGTCTTTGCTCAAGTAGGAGTTCTCAAGGAGATTCTCACTGACCAAAGCACCAATTTCACATCCCGCTTGATGAAACAGGTCTGTGAGCTTTTGAGAATAAAGAGCCTCTGTACCTCCATTCATCACCGACAAATGGATGGCCTGGTTGAACGCTTCAACAGAACCCTGAAGCAGATGCTGAAAAGACCTCCGCCATTGTCATCAGCTGATCCCCTCCCCCATCCTGTTTGTCATTTGGGAAATCCCACAATCCTCTACCGGCTTCTCCCCATTCGAACTCTTGTATGGGAGACGGCCCCGGAAAATCCTCGACCTGGTCCAGAAGATGTGGGAAGGACAAACTCCGAGAACTCAAAATGTGCTACAATATGTGTTGAGACTCAGGGGGAGACTTGAGACTGAGAGCTGTAGCTAAAGAAAACCTCCTCACTGCCCAACAAACCCAGGAATGCTCCTATAACAAGGGAGTGCGGGTATGTACTTTCAGGCCAGGTGATCAGGTCCTCCTTCTACTCCCAAGCATGAAGTCTAAACTATTGGCCAAGTGTCAGGGACCCTATGAAATTGTGCGCCAAGTCGGGCCAGTCAATTATGAGGTTAGACAACCTGATAAACGGAAGCCCACCCAGGTCGATCACATCAACCTGCTGAAAGTGTGGAAAGAATGAGAGTCTATTCATCACCCCATAACCCCCAGAGTCAGAACTGGGGCCCTAAGTACCTTACACCCTGTCCCCAGGGGCTATGCAGGTGGGGGAACAACTTTGCCCTGAAAAAAGAGCTCAGGTGCAGAGCCTAGTGAAAGCCTTCCTAACGATGTTTTCCTGCCTACCAGAAAGGATCCACCTCATGCACCACCACATCCAGACTGAACCTGGAGAGATCATCCAGGAGAACCCCCAGCCGCTTCCTCAGAGGTGGTAGAACAGGAAGTCCAGACGATGTTGGATCTTGAGGAATCCCACAGTGAGTGGCGAAGCCCTGTCATATTAGTCCAAAAGCCAGATGCCACTGTCTGGTTTTGCATTGACTTTAGAAAAGTTAATGTGATCTCCAAATTTGATGCCTACCCCATGCCCCGGGTGGATGAATTACTAAACTGTCTGAGTACATCACCACCCCTTAACAAAGGGGTATTGGCAAATCCCACTCAACAGAATCACAAGTAAACACTGCTTTTGCCACTCCATTCGGTCTGTCCCAGTTTCAAACTTTGGACTCCATGGGGCACCTGCAACATTCCAAAGACTTATGGACCAGGTGTTGCAGCCCCATAGCTCATATGCCGCAGCCTATTTAGATGATGTAGTTTTCTACAGCTGAACCTGGGAAGAATATCTGGCCCAAGTGGCAGCTGTGCTCCGCTTCCTGTGACAGGCTGGACTAACAGCCCAGTAGAGTGAGAGGGCCCAGGATCCCCTCCCCACAACGCCCTTGGCAGTCCGGGGGTGTGGCCATGACCACTAGACCACACTTCCCAATCAGAGCCTGAGTGGAGACAATTACAGTTGGAATGAGAAAATATTTTTAAAACTCTTTCCCAACATTCTGGCATCCATGCTGAAATGTCTTTTGTCTCAGGTTTTCACAAGTAGATCATTTTCTCCATTGCCCTATGTCATACATTCATATCTCAGTTAGTTTAACTAGATGCATCTGATTCATTCCAGCTCACGACTATTGAGTGGATAGCAGCTACTCAGATGTGTGTTACAGTGTTGCCCTTCAAGCTTCACTTTCTTTCTATAGTTAAGTCTAATAACAGTAACGGATCATAAAGGAATTTATTTCCATATTAGTTTTGATTTCCATGATACTGGTTTTCACACAGTTCTGATTCTGAATATTACATTTCCACCTTACTGTGTGTTGGTAAATGATTCCTCCATGTAAAATTCCCACTAAAATTTGTCATCTCGAGTATCAAATCATTATTATTTTTTAAATCAGGCTTAATTATTAACACAACAGACCCCATATTCCTTTCCATTGTGGGGTAAATAGGGAAGCTAAACCACAGTGCTATTGAAATTACATTTCAACAGGGCACAATATCTCAGACAAAGGAGGAATGAAGCCTATGCAGCATGTTCCTCCCCTATCCTCCAGCCTGGGAAAGCCACTTGGGGTGATTTAGGGAACAGCATCCCTCTAGCAGAACCACAGCTTTCCCCATATGTTTCTCCCTAGTGTTAACTCTCTGTCTACAGCTTCTGTCCTCCTTTAGTGCACAGATGCAGACCAATAGTAACACCGACACAGAGCCCGCCATGCTGCCAGCGGGTGAGGTGACTAGGGATCAGTACGGAGGAAATGGAACTCCATGTGGCTATCCCAAGGATTACAGGCAAGGGGCCAAGATTCCTCATGGATCCTCAGATTCCATGCCATTAGGAGATCCTGTCCCTATTCGTGCCAGGCGACTGTTAACCCTTTCCCTCCCAGAAGAAAATGCCTCAGGTTTTGCGTGGCATCAGAGCCATGGGAATTTTGTATTCATGTTTCCCTCTTATGCACATTTTTCACGGAAAGGAATTGTACTGCCCATAATGTATAGTCTTTTCCATTTATTCCAATACAGGCAAATCAGCTCCACTCCATATTTCCCTCCACTGTTTCTGTCACAGTTCAGGGCAACTGCACCAGTATTCCCATTCCCTGGTCCAGCAACGGCACCCACTCTAGGCTTCCCAGCTCTCCAGCCATCTCCTCTCTTGGATGGAGACCGGCATCTCTCTCCCTCCTGACCAGGCTATTTCCTCACTGCACAGTTCGCTGCCTATCCCCAGCAAAGGACAGGCTGCCTAAATGGCCAGCATCTGCACTATGCTTTCTCGTCAGAGACTAATAATAGTGTAATTGCCAACAGTTATAAGTTACCATACAGCTCTTTCTACGCAAGCACTTTTATTCTTACGGTAAAAGTGTTACGGAGAAAACACGTTACAAACAATAAAAGACGCTACATGCATGCTAATAAGCTTACCAGAGGATCACCCCCGAACTCTAACAAGGGAAATGGTCGGTGATTAGTCCTTCAAAGCCCACACAGTGCTTTTTTCTCTGGTCATATGTTCATCACAGCTCCAGTTCAGAACTAGCTCCCAAGTCTTACGGGGCCTCAGTGGGTCAAAGACATTCCAACCCTTGCCTAAGGATTGGGGACCCCCTTTGGAACAGATGTCCTGTCCCATTTTCTGGATCAGAAAGAAGGCCCTGAGTCAGCTTTAACTCAGGCCATTTAACCAAAAGTCTTATTTTTGTCTGTTGGTCCCTGGAGAATCCAGTTTGAACCAGTACATACAAGACTCTCTACAGGTGATGGTCACTCTCTGGAGGTGTTACAACCTGAGTGAATTTGCCTAACCACCCCGCACTGTTCTTAGTTCCTGGAGGCCTGGGGTTCCCCACGCCCATGGAAATACATACAATCCCTCAGTAGTACATAAACATTTGCATTTTAATACAATGAACTCCTAAAATATTTAAACCTAATTCTGTAAGGTTTAACTTAATTCCATAAAGTTTGTCCAGAATATTGCAGGATATTGTCATATCTGTCAGACCTCTGTCACAGTTCTTTGTAGGATAGTTCCTCCACAGCATTTCCCCATTATTCTATAACTATACAACTTTGACTCTCATGTCATTTTTATTCTCAACTTGAAAAAAATACCACTGGGCAAAAAGATCTGATTTCCTTACAAAAGCCCAAATTTTCTCCTCAGATGCACACACTGAAGAAAGTGAAATCCAAATGAGTATGTCCTAGAGCAGAATTGGCTGAAAGTGTCTATGGTGCCAGAGTTAGAACTGAAAGATTCTAGGACAACTGAGAGTCAATCCTAAATTCCTCCTCCAAACTAATGATGGGATCTCTGCCCTTTCCCACTGCTGAAATTTCAAAGAGTTTAATGCAGATAAAAAACACAGTTTCCCATATGCAAGGTTTTTTATATTAATGTTGATTTAGTAAAGAATTTTTTAGTTCAGAATTTCCATAATTGTGCTCATAGACCATCTTTTAAATAGTTACCTTTTGGTAAGACACAAAGTTCATTTACATTCCTTAGAGAAATCACTCAATCTTTTACTTTAAAAACATTTCAGTTTAAACAGACATTTTAGGCTTGACTCTTTTTAATTCCAGTAAGACTGTTCAGAAGGAGGGCAGCAGTAATATGATTCCCTTCTGTACAAAATGTGTTTTTTATCACCCAGCCTCAATCATGCAATAACCTGAGCAATACTAAACACACCACTGCTTAATACTAGAGACCTTGGACTCCAGTCTCTCTTTTAAAAGCAAAGTAACTAAACAGCTAATAAAATAAAAAAACAGTCTCAAGTGCTCCCTACTAACTGCCAGTATTTTGGATGCCTCTCAGTGAGACTTCAGCCCCGGGCATGCTATTACGGAGAAAGCAATTGTTTCTCTGTGGGATGATGTATGCTGGTATGAAGACAAGAGAAGTACATCCCCTGCTAGACCTCTGCAGGGCTGCACATACAGCTACTCATCAAATAATTAACCTTTAAGAAAACTTCAAGGTTCAGTGGAAATGCCCTGAAATGCTTTAAGCCCTTTCTTTCAGATCAAACCCAGAGTGTTATGGGCAACTGTTCATCCACCTCCAAAGCCACACAAGGTTTAATTCGCTTCCCATGTTATTCAGCATCTGTATGAAGCCATTAGGAGATCAGGTGAGCTGCTGAAGTACAAAGATGACACACATCTCTTGTATGTCAAACGTAAACAGTACCATCTCCCAGCTTTCTTACTGCCTAGCAAAGATCAGCCCCTGGATGATGAGCAGGTGGCTAAAGCAGAAAGCAGGCAAGATAGGTGATTCTGGTAGGAAGGAAAGCACTTGGGACAATTTGCCTCCAACACTATCAGGTAAATTTTTCTCAGATTGTCAAAGAGAGATGCAAGTTTCTAGATAGATCCAAAATGTATAGCTTGGATCTCTCTCTGCCCACAAAAGAAACATGCTAGTGAGTCACATAATCTTTACTAAAATGATTTTTTAATCTCTTTGTCCACTTCCTGTCTTTCTTGGAGGTAGAAACATTATATCAATAACTTTTTTTTTAAAGCTAGAAACTAATTAAATTAATTGCCCAAATATCCTCTTTACAACTAACAGAAGCAAAATGCAAATCTCAACAAAGCACATCAAGCTCTGGCAGTCAAAGTGCATTAACTATTACAAAACCAAGCACTTGACCATTATAGAGTCATAGGTTTGAAGGCCAGGCAGCTGCAGCGGCACAAGAGCCAGCAAACAGAGCTGTAAACAGGTGAGTCTGAGTGGGAGTTCTGTTGGAGGAGTTTGGGGGGAAGACTAGGAGAACCGGGCAGAGGAACTGACAGGCTAGTGAAGGGAGTGTGTGGTGGTCTGGCAGTGTTGGTTTGTGTTTCCCGGACTAACAGGATTTAGGTTGGGAAGGCTATGACAGATACAGAGGCAGCAGTGGTAGTGACCCAAGCAATGGAGGACACAATGAAGATGACTGGATGTGGAAGCTGCGGTATGTACATGATCCTGGAGGGGGTACCTGAAAAGAGTTTCATCTGCATGAAGTGCCGCCTGATAGAGCTGATGGAAGAAAAGATCCGAGGATTGGAGATGCAGGTGGAAACTCTGGTTGAGTTTAGAAGGGGGTTCGAGCAGATGATGGAGCAAAGACATGAGGAGGCTGAAGGGAAAAGCTCAGACTTGCAGATGGAAGCAGGACCAAAGAACTCTGAGGGGAGACCCCCGGGTGAAGAAAATGGACAGTGGAAGCATGTGACTAAAAGAACCAGGCAGAGGAAAAGACGGGCTAGTGAAGGAGAAATAGAGCTCAGGAACAGGCTTGCAGAGTTGCAAAATGAAGAAGGGGTACAGCAGGTGGTCACTGAAGATGGGAGGGCAAGGAAGAAGAGAAGAGCAGTTAGTCCTATAGGAAAAGGGGAAGAGTCAATGGAGATACCACCAAATATGAGCCCCAGGAGGATACAGGATGGGTTGGCAGAGGAGTGTGAGGGAGAATAGGAATCAAGAGGACTTGCAACCAGAGGGAACAGGGGATAGACTGGAGAATCGCACCATCACCAAGAAAAGACAGGTCTACGTGATTGGGGACTCCTGACTGAGAAGAATAGACAGGCCTGTAACCAGAGCTGATCCAGAGAACAGAAGGGTGTGCTGTCTGCCGGGTGCTAAGATACAGGATGTGGACCTGAGGCTGAAGAGGATCCTAACGGGAGTGAGAAAGAATCCACTGATTGTCCTTCATGTGGGAACAAATGATACGGCTAGATTCTCACTGGAATGTATCAAGGGGGACTATGCCAGGCTGGGGAAGACGGTTAAGGAAATCAAGGCTCAGGTGATCTTCAGTGGGATTCTGCCTGTTCCTAGAGAAGGGCAACAAAGGTGTGACAAGATTGATGATGATCAATAGATGGCTCAGGCAGTGGTGCTATAAGGAGGGCTTTGGGATGTATGGCCACTGGGAGGCTTTCATAGACAGAGGACTGTTCTCTCAAGATGGACTTCACCTAAGCAGGAGGGAAATAGACTTCTAGGATGGAGGCTGGCACAACTGATTAAGAGAGCTTTAAACTAGGAATTTGGGGGAGATAGTTGGGAGATGTCCAGGGAATCTCCACACTGGATTTTAACATTGAGAGGTAAGAAAATGAAGTAAGAAAGGATATAGCCGTGGGTAGAAGAATGGACATAAGGAGGAAGGGTAGTATAGATACCAGTCTAATCGGTAATACTGGCTGTAGAATGTCCTTGCCTAATCGGGTAAAGAATGTGAGCGAGGCCAAACAGCAAAAATTAAGATGTTTGTACACCAATGCGAGAAGCCTAGGTAACAAAATGGAGTAACTAGAGCTACTGGTGCAGGAAGTGAAACCAGATATTATAGGGATAACAGAAACATGGTGGAACAGTAGTCATGACTGGAGTACAGGTATTGAAGGGAAACAAAAATAAAGGTAAAGGTGGTGGAGCAGCATTGTATATCAATGAGGCGGTAAAATGTAAAGAAATAAGAAGTGATAGAATGGATAAGACAGAGTCTGTCTGGGCAAAAATCACATTGGGGAAGAAAGCTACTAGAGCCTCCCCTGGAATAGTGCTTGGGGAGTGCTATAGACCACCGGGTCTGATTTGGATATGGATAGAGACCTCGTTAATGTTTTTAATGAAGTAAATACTAATCAGAATTGTGTGATCATGGGAGACTAACTTCCCAGATATAGACTGGAAGACAAGTGCTAATAATAATAATAGGGCTCAGCTTTTCTTAGATGCAATAGCTGATGGATTCCTTCACCAAGTAGTTGCTGAACCAACAAGAGGGGATGCCATTTTAGATTTGGTTTTGATGAGTAGTGAGTGGGGACAACCTTGGTTCGAGCCATCAGGAGCTAATTCAGTTCAAACTGAATGGAAGGATAAACAAAAATAGATCTGTGATTAGGGTTTTTGATTTCAAAAGGGCTAACTTTAAAAAAAAATCAAGGAAATTAGTTAGGAAAGTGGATTGGACTGAAAAACCTGTGGATCTAAAGGCAGAGGAGGCCTGGAATTACTTCAAGTCAAAGTTGCAGAAACTATCAGAAGCCTGCATCCCAAGAATGGGGGGAAAATTCATAGGCAGGAGCTGTAGACCAAGCTGGATGAGCAAGCACCTCAGAGGGGTGATTAAGAAAAAGCAGAAAGCCTACAAGGAGTGGAAGATGGGAGGGATCAGCAAGGCAAGCTACCTTATTGAGGTCAGACCATGTAGGGTTAATGTGAGAAAGGCTAAAAGCCATGTAGAGTTGGACCTTGCAAAGGGAATTAAAACAAATAGTAAAAGGTTCTATAGCCATATAAATAATAGGAAGAAAACAAAGAAAGAAGTGGGACCACTAAACACTGAGGAGGGAGTGGAGGTTAAGGATAATCTAGGCATGGCCCAATATCTAAACAAATACTTTGCCTCAGTCTTTAATGAGGAGCTTATGGATAATGGCAAGATGACAAATGGGAATGAGGATATGGAGATAGATATTACCACGTCCAAGGTAGAAGCCAAACTCGAACAGCTTAATGGGACTAAATCGGGGGGCCCAGATAATCTTCATCCAAGAATATTAAAGGAACTGGCACATGAAATTTCAAGCCCATTAGCAAGAATTTTTAATGAATCTGTAAACTCAGGGGTTGTACCTTATGACTGGAGAATTGTTAACATAGTTCCTATTTTTAAGAAAGGGAGGGGGAAAAAGTGATCCCGGTAACTACAGGCCTGTTAGACATCTGTAGTATGCACGGTCTTGGAAAAATTTTTGAAGGAGAAAGTAGATAAGGGCATTGAGGTCAGTGGTAATTGGGACAAAATACAACATGGTTTTACAAAAGGTAGATCATGCCAAACCGACCTGATCTCTGTCTTTGAGAAGGTAACAGATTTTTTAGACAAAGGAAACACAGTGGATCTAATTTACCTCAATTTCAGTAAGGCATTTGATACGGTTCCACATGGGAAATTATTAGTTAAATTGGAAAAGATGGGAATCAATATGAAAATTGAAAGGTGGTTAAGGAACTGGTTAAAGGGGAGACTACAACGGGTCATACTGAAAGGTAAACTGTCAGGCTGGAGGGAGGTTACTAGTGGAGTTCCTCAGGGATCAGTTTTGGGACCAATCTTATTTAAACTTGTTATTACTGACCTTGGCACAAAAAGTGGGAGTGTGCTAATAAAATTTGTGGATGACACAAAGCTGGGAGGTATTGCCAATACAGAGAAGAACCGGGATATCATACAGGAAGATCTGGCTGACCTTGTAAACTGGAGTAATAGTAATAGGATGAAATTTAATAGTGAAAAGTGCAAGGTCATGCATTTAGGAATTAATAACAAGAATTTTTGTTATAAACTGGGGACGCATCAGTTGGAAGTAACAGAGGAGGAGAAGGACCTCAGAGTATTGGTTGAACACAGGATGACTATGAGCCACCAATGTGATATGGCTGTGAAAAAAGCTAATGCGGTCTTGGGGTGCATCAGGCGAGGTATTTCCAGTAGAGATAAGGAGGTGCTAGTATCGTTATACAAGACACTGGTGAGACCTCATCTGGAATACTGTTCTGGTCTCCCATATTTAAGAAGGATGAATTCAAATTGGAACAGATATAGAGAAGGGCTACTAGGATGATCTGAGGAATGGAAAACCTGCCTTATGAAAGGAGACTCAGAGAGCTTGGCTTGTTTAGCCTAACCAAAAGAAGGCTGAGGGGAGATATGATTGCTCTCTATAAATATATCAGAGGGATAAATACCAGGTAGGGAGAGGAATTATTTAAGCTGAGTACCAATGTGGACACAAGAACAAATGGATATAAACTGGCCATCAGGAAGTTTAGACTTGAAATTAGATGAAGGTTTCTAACCATCAGAGGAGTGAAGTTCTGGAACAGCCTTCCAAGGGGAGTCGTGGGGTCAAAAGACATATCTGGCTTCAAGACTAAGCTTGATACATTTATGGAGGGGATGGTATGATGGGATAGCTTAATTTTGGCAATTAATTGATCTTTGACTATTTGCGGTAAATATGCCCAATGGCCTGTCATGGGATGTTAGATAGGGTGGGATGTGAGTTACTGCAGAGAATTCTTTCCTGGGTATCTGGCTGGTGAGTCTTGTCCACATGCTCAGGGTTCGGCTGATCACCATATTTGGGGTTGGGAAGGAATTTTCCTCCAGAGCAGATTGGCAGAGGCCCTGGGGGGGGTTTCGCCTTCCGCTGCAGCATGGGGCACAGGTACTTGCTGGAGGATTCTCTGCACCTTGAAGACTTTAAACCATGATTTGAGGACTTCAATAGCTCAGACATAGGTTAGGGGTTTATTACAGGAGTGGGTGGGTGAGATTCTGTGGCCTGCATTGTGCAGGAGGTCAGACTAGATGATCATAATGGTTCCTTCTGACCTTAAAGTCTATGAGAAGGGACCATTAGATCATTACGGTCTGACCTCCTGTATATCACAGACCATTAAATCGCACCCATTTACCCTTGTATTGAGCTCAATAACTTGTGGATAAACCATAATTTGTGTTTGGCCAAGGCATATACTCCAGAAAGGCAGCCAGTCTTGATCTGAAGACATCAAGAGATGGAGAATCCACCACACCTCTTGTTCCAGTGATCAGTCACTCTTCCTGTTAAAAATGTGTGCCTTATTTCTAATTTGAAATTGTCTGTCTTCAACTTCCAGCCATTGGTTCTTGTCATACGTTTCTCCACTAGATTAAAGAGCCCTTTAACACATGGTATCTTCTCTTCATGATGGTTCTTACACACTGTAATCAATCCACTCCTTAATCTTCTTTCTAATAAACTAAACAGATTGAGCTCTTTAAGTCTCTCCTTGTACGGCATTTTCTCCAGTCCTCAAATCATATGTACGACTCTTTTCTGCACCTTCTCGACTTTTTCAACATTCATTTTAAAATGGGATTCCCAGAATTGGATACAGTATTCCAGTATGTGTCTCACCAATACTGTGCAGAGGTAAAATCACCTTCCTACTCCTACGCACTATTCCACTGCTCATACTTCCACAAATCACAATTAGCCACAGCAAAAGTCTAGCTCTTGTTTAGTTGCTTGTCCACTATAACCCTTAAGTTCTGTTCAGAGTCACTGCTTTCCAGGATACAGTCCTTCATTCTGTAGACCTGACCTGTATTCCTTGTTCCTAGATGTATAACTTTGCATTTGGCTGTATTAAAATGCACTTTGTTTGAATGGGGCCCAAGCTCACCAAGCAATTTTGGTCACTCAGCTGCCTTGTCCTCATCATGCCATTCCTCCACTCCTTGTTTTATTTTCACAGGTTTTAATCAACAGTGATTTTATATTTATTTCCAGATCATTGACAAAAATGTCAGATAGCTTTGGGTCTTGTACCAGTCCACTAGATGCATCCCCATTCGATGATGATTCCCCATTGACAACTACTTTTTGAGATTTGTCAGTCAGTTTTTAATCCATTTAACATGTGCTTTATTAATATGGTATAGTGCTGATTTTATAATCAGAATGTTGTGAGGTACTAACTCAAAAACCTTACAAAAGTATATTACATCTACACAGTTACCTTTTATCATCAAACTTGCAATATCATCAAATGGCTCAACCTTGCTCCCACTGGCAAATATGGGAGTTTTTCCCTTCATTGACCTCCATAGAAGTAGGATCAAGTAGAAAACTTCATTCATATTTTCTCTAAAAATAAAAAAACATGGTTATTTACAGCTAAGTGTGGTATCCTCCACACTTCACAAGAAAAGACATTCCTTCTTCTAGTAAATTACCATCAAATAGCATTCTATTTTATGAAAAATGCAAGTATCTCTCTTAGAAACATCTCTCTCTCCTCTGCAGACACTTCTAGCATACTATGCATAACCTTCACAGTTTTCCACCAATCCTTTCTGCCCTAGGATTCTTGTCAATAATTAGGGTAAAAACGGTAATCTGCTGCAGTGAGAGGTGAGCATATTATTCACTGGAATACCCAGTCCTCTCCTCTCTCATGATATTATACTAGCTTATCAACTGTCCCATGAGCTTTGAGACCTGATTTGCCTAAGTGCTGCACCAGTTTTACATCAGTGTGACTTCACTGAAATCGCAGCCTCACACTGTGGAGAATCAAGCCCATAAAATGCAATAAAACAGCACTTTGTAAAATGTGTAAAGCATTTACATAGCAAAATTTTTCCACTGAGTTTGAATAATCATTTAAGCAAGGTGGAAACTCTCTCTTGCAAATAAAAAGAACATGGCTGCTACTCTGAAACCGCTCTTGCAAATAGGCTTTCAATCTGCCAGAATCACAAACAATCTCACCTTTCAGCAAGATGACAGGCACCAACAGTAAGACTCAGAGATGCCCCAGCATTCAAGCACATTTCAGAATTTATATAAGGCAAAAATGTTTCTTTCCACATGAGCTTTTGGAGTGATATGCTGATTAGAATGGGCACGACTTTCTTTTAAATTGATGAACATAAAACTTCCCCCATCCATAGCATTTGCATTAAATTGATGTATTCTACAGGAGATAAAAGGGAAAAGGGTGAGCTTAAGACGTTTTCAAACTGAGGAGCAAATATCTGACAGGCTCATTTGAAGGATGTGGAAAAGAAAGGCAGCTTTATAGATACGCAGATAAAATTTCTGCATGTTTTTATTTTTGAAACTGTTTATAAGAAATATGAACTGCTGGTATTTACAATATTTCAGTGTGAACTGTCTAGTTCTGAATCCATAATGATTGCCCTCTATTTCTGTATAAAAAATCCTCAGAATCTGATCCTGTAGTCCTTACATGGGCAAAATTCCTTCTATAGTCTGTATGTAGGTAAAGTTCCCACTAATTCCAATGGGAATCTTGCCTGTTTAAGAATACACTCTTGCCCCCTCCAAATGTATGTATTCCAGAAGATGTGGGTGGTCCTTTCTTCTATTTATTTGTCTATGCACTGTTTGTTTTGACTAACTTGGGACATCTGCAACACACCAAAGGCAGAGCTAAACAAAATTAAAATGCTGGGAAATGGTTTGTGCGATGTCAATTTCTTTCTCTTAAACACTTTGATTTCATTTGTGTGTGGAATACCAGCAGCTGTTATTAATTTTAAGACTGTACGCTAGCCCTGTGTGATTGATTCCATCCTACTGGACTTCTATTCACTGGATTCCACTAATTACAACAAGTAATTTAGGTATACATTTCATTGAAAAAAATTCTCCCATTAGATAATATTGTAAAATCAGGTGCACCAGGAGGATTTGTGCCTCTCTCTGTTATTGGCCTTTGGCAGAAACAGAATATCAAAGCGGATGGACCAATAGCCTGTTTTATATGGTAATTATTCTGTTCCTAAAAAAAATCCCCAAACCCACAGGTTTGATATAAATGTCCTCTGAAATACTGAAATGGCTTCTATGTTGCAAACACTGAAGCACATGCCTAACTTCAGTCACACAAGTAGCTCTATTAAGTCATTAAGTAAAGATAAACACATGGTTAATATTTACAGGATTGAGGCCTAAAAGTGATGAAAAGGGAAAAATGATAATTAGTCATAGGGAAAAAAATCCATGTTCTAATACTACATGTCTTTTCTCAATTTCACAATGGATTTTTTCATAAACATTTAGAATTCATTTTTCCTTTCCATTTTATCATAGTACATTCCTTGATAAAGCAAGCTGTGTGCTAGGTAAAAATTAATATTGAGATTAGAGATGGGCACAGATTAACTCAGGTTTCAAATCACTCTACCCCCTTCTGTAGAGTTTGAGGGTATCTGGATGCAGAGTTCTGAGTAATCTATTATAGAGGGAAGAGCCATCTCAGAAACTCACACCTGGGTTTGGATTTCAAAAGTTCAGGGGTATTTGGACTTCTTGTTTTGGTTCAGACCCATTTCCAACTGAAATGAAAGGGTAACAAACAAGAAAACTCAACACTGGTTTTAGTGCTGTTTTGAAAAGTGTGTGTGTGTGTGTGTGTGTGTGTGTGTGTGTGTGTGTGTGTGTGTGTGTGTGTGTGTGTGTGTGTGTGTGTGAGAGAGAGAGAGAGAGAGAGAGAGAGAGTGTTTTGCTAATTATTAAGCGCCAACAATGTGCTCAGTGCTGTAAAAGACACAAATAAATAGCCCATGCCCTGAAGAGTTTATAGTGTAACACACACATGGATTATAGGAGGTATTTATTATCTCCAATCTGGGAGCAACCCTTAAACAATTGGGAGATAAATACCAATCTACAGTTTATATGGATTTGTTAATAAGAACACAGTTATCTAAAATATGTATGTACTGTAAGTATTTACTTTTTATACTGAGGTTTTCAGAACATTATGACCCAGATTTTTAAAGGCATTTGGGCATTGCTGCTCAGAGTTGCAATGCCTAACCGATTTAGGAGCATAAATCTCATTTTCAAAAGCGATTTAAACACACAGGAGCAAAAATCCCACCGACCATCAATGAAAATGAGATTTAGTCTCCTAAATCGGTTAGGCATTGCAACACTGAGTGCAACACCTAAATAGCTTTAAAAAACTTGGTCTATGTCTGTGTATAGCGGAAATCTGACTTATGTATCTGATATCTGTAATATCTTTTGTGTTAGTAACACTTTGATCTAGATCAAGTGATCAAAGGACAAAATTAGAACAATTTGGTTCCCCAAAAACTCTAAAATATAGTAAGCAAGTACCAGTAACCATAGGCCCGTGCATCTGTGAATACTAAGGGAATAGGACTGCAGCTCTTTGCAGCTTTCAGTTACATGCTTTTCACAACCAGAGTTCTCTAAACCATACCCTTCCTTGATGGAGAATGGTGCTGCCCATTCACTGATTACGAGTACAGCTCAGAACTCTTTCTCTGTATTTGACTTATTTGGTAACAATTCCCAGTATATAATTTTTATTTTTGCTGTCACACATATTATAAGTTAGAGTTTGAACAACAGGTATATCTATGTGATTAGTATATTTTCTAGTCTGTTCTGAATGGGTTGGTCACAAGATAAAGGGATGAATAGTTCAGGCCTATTAACCAGATCAATAGAATCATAGAACTGGAAGGTACCTCGAGAGGTCATCTAGTCCATGCCCCTGCACTCATGGCAGAAGTAAGTATTATATAGACCAGTGGTGGGTAATCTGATTGGGGACCATGAGACATTTTGCTGATGTTGACCATCCGCAGGGACAGCCCCACGTAGCTCCCATTGGCCGCGGCTCGCTGTTCCTGGACAATGGGAGTTGCGGGAAGTGGAGGGCCACAGGGATATGCTGGCCGCTGCTTCCCGCAGCTCCCCTTGGCCAGGAACAGTGAACCCGCGGCCACTGGGAGATGCAGGGGACCATGCCTACAGATGGTCAATGTCCGCAAAATGCCTCACGGCCTGCAATCATATTACCCTGATGGGCCACATGCAGCCCATGGGCCGCAGGTTGCCCACCACTGATCTAGACCATCCCTGACAGGTGTTTGTCTAACCTGTTCTTAAAAAACTCCAATGGTGGGGACTCATTGATGAAGATATTGAACAGACCCAGACCCAATCCCTGCAGGACCCCACTTGATATGCCTTTCCATCTTGACTGTGAATGCCTGATAATTACTGTCTGTAAACGGTTTTCCAACCAGTTGTGCACCCTCCTTATAGTAGCGCCATCTAGGTTATATTTCCTTAGTTTGTTTATGAGAAGTTCATGCGAGGCAGTATCAAAGCCTTACTAAAGTCAAGATATACCACATCTACCGCTTCTCCCGTCTACAGGCTTGTTACAATATACCAGAACATGGCCACACATGCGAAGAGGGGGATTAAAATCACAACTCCTCCTTATGTCACTGCACAGGTCCAGGTATGGCAGTGGAGAGTGGATGAGGGCATATGCAATCCATGAACAGGTAAATGGGGAAATGAATGGAGCCTGGGGTTCTCTTCTTCTCATTCTCCCCCTTCCTAAACATGGGACAAGCGGGCGGGGAGGGGGTAAGTTGCATCCTTAGGGTGGCAGTAAATTACTTTTCACCTGGAGCAAGGAAGACATTTGGTCACAATTCCTTCCCAGGGCTCTTCCTGAGGCAGTGCAGTTATACACCACTCCTTACTCAGATCTGAGCCAGCTCAGGCTAGCCCAAAAGCAATGGTGAAGCTGTCTTGGGCATACCAAAGGAGATGTGTAACTACATATCAGGGCTTAGACATTCTAACTGCAAAACACATTAAAAAGTCATAGCCCTGGAAACTTCAGATATCGGCGGAGGAAGGTGATAATTACAAAACTGAATAATTCCCATCTCTGAAAATCCTTGGAGCATAATAACCCATTAACACAGCCTGAGCTTACAAGAGATGAAAACAAATACAGGTTTAATTTCCCTCCAGCCTCTTAATCTTGAATCACCATTTTCAAGACAGATTCGTTGGGTCACCTCCAAGCTGCATAGCATGGTTTAGCAGAAATTGATGCTCCCATACCAACTCCACATACTGTCATGAAATAACAACAGTGTGGCTTTTGTCTATGGCTAAGACAGCACTAGCCATAGTCGCAGCACAACATGAGAGCACAACTACATCTCCTGTAGTTAAAGTTATGGTACATGTGCAGTGATTAGAGTAGTGGTATCAGAGCCAGGACTCCTAACTATTCCCAGCTCTTTGGTATGACTTTGGTATGACCTTGTATAAATCACAGAGGGCCCAATGGGAGTTTGCTGTTGGCTTCAATGTGAGCAGAATTATGACTTTACTATATCTCAGTTTTTCATCTGTAAATTGGATAGTATGTGGATGACGTTGAGGGGTGCAGTTAGTGTCTGTAAATTCCTTAGGGCAGAATAATTATCTATTGCAATTGCTGAGAGCTGATTCTAGCACTAATCTTTAAAGAATAAACAAAGGAAGTTTTTGTATGGAACAATGGTAAAGAATCACAGAAAGAGCTGGTTTCTGATAATACTGAACAAGGAACTTAATTAGAGAAAAGAAAGCATTACCCCCTACTATGTGTCTCTGTATCAGGGGCTAGCCATGTTAGTCTGTATCCACAAAAACAACAAGGAGTCTGGTGGCACCTTAAAGACTAACAAATTTATTTGGGCATAAGCTTTCGTGGGTAAAAACCCCACTTCTTCAGATGTTGTGTGTCTCTGCTTCACTATACACTCCTGCCTAGAACCTTCCTCATCAGTTGTGCCTGGCTTTCTGCTACACTTTTAAAGAAATAGTACACCTATCCTCACATCTATGTTAGTAGATAATGCATTGGAGCAAAGGTGCAAATTCCTAGTTTCCCAAAATGATGTCCCCAGTGATGTTGACGCTTCAGGAAAGTGACAGCCTGTTGTCTATTCCAGTCCCAAATAGTGGGCTACGACACACCAGAGGTGACCTCTCTGGGCTAAATAACTTGTTAAAGCTTTTTGGGGCCACTCTCATCCATGAACAAGTGGATTAAAAAAAAGAAGGGAGTGGAGTTTGTACAGGCATCTCCTTTTTGTGCTCTAGCTATTTTTTCTGATCACGTATCAGTATGAATACCCACAATATACCAAACAGCCTGCTTTGAGGAATGCCAGTCTCTAAGTATTTATAAAGAGGTTTAGTACATTTGATTTCCCATGTAAATGAAACCTACATCAACAGTAAACAAGAGGCAAGACACTAACTGAGCTGAAGTTGTGTTTTCAGCAAGTGCCAAGTGTTAGAAAGTTTTCAAATGAAATTTTTTTTGCACTGCTGGTGCAGTGAAACAGCTGCTCATTTGAATAGGAGCCTGTTTTAAAGAGTAATGTGTAGTTTTAATTAAAGCCCGTCTGCTGTTTTACTGTTTTTGATTATTAAACACAGTTTGCATTATTAACAAAATGCTTGGAGATGTAATTGCCTTCAGCTTTTGTTTATTATGATGTAAGCCTGCTGGTTTTGGGGAGTTATGGAGAAGAGTATTCATTTTTCCCCCTTTGCTGTTGTGTGAACTCCAGCTGAGTTATGTGGTTCTTTTGTTGTTGTTATTGTTTTTAAAGTGAGTCATTTTTATGGTAGACTGGTTACTTTTCATAGTGTCAGCTGTATACATTAGATACATACCAAAATGTTAAGGTTTATTTTGTAAAATGTCAGTTTGTTTTAGTTGCTGTTTATTGCTGACAATTTATCCTACAGTAATAAAACCTTGAAATATGATCTCCTATAACATTTTGGAGACCGACACTGTGATGTTGGAAACATTCATAAGGGTCAGGAATTCATTCCTATTTCTGAGTTATGTGACTTTCTTCACTGCTTGCTGACCTTTTATTTCTTATGAGAATTAGTGTCTGTCAGTTATTCTGACAGGTTTAAAACCCACAAATTAATAATGTATCAAACTTTAGATTTACCAGATCTTACACAGCTACATGTAGTCTCACACTCAGAGGCAGTGCTGATATTTATTTTAAATACTTAAACTG
Organism: Macrochelys suwanniensis; assembly: GCA_033296515.1. NCBI lineage: Eukaryota > Metazoa > Chordata > Testudines > Chelydridae > Macrochelys > Macrochelys suwanniensis. Next base: position 93,931,657 of record CM065777.1, read on the forward strand.
TGGTGTGACTAAAGGCCATAACCAGGTTGTGATCCATTGTTAGGTGCTGTACAAACATATATATGACAGTAGTTCCTGCTTCAACAGAAGCTCACTTTGGGCCTGATCAAACCGCCTTTCAACTCAAAGGGAGTCCACTGACTTACACATCGCCCCTCTATCCAGACTGATGACTCTTTCATATCAGCTTGAATATCCATGTCTGGAAGACCCACCCAACCACAACAAACCAGGTGTCCACCTTCACACCTGACAACTCATTCCTTCAATGAGCCCTTCAAATGTTAAACCACAGTGCTAGTTAAAGCTGTCTCATGTGAATAAAATTAACTCCAATTTAGCTTCATTTTCTGGGTCTTCCATCTATATAGACTGTAAACTTTACAAGGCAGAGATTATGCCTTCATTTATGTCTTGTACAGCAGCAAATACCTTGTTGACATTTAAATTATAATGCAAAACCCCATACGTTTATCAGCAATTCTATCAGTCTTCTTAGGCTTATTTTTGATGTCACTTAATTTTGAGATCTTTTTTAAAACAAATAATGTATGCCCATGGAGCCAGTGCAATGAGAAATTATAGTGTACTCACCCCACTGTCACGGTTGGAGGGTGAGCTGAATTTTCGACCTCCTCTCAGTCCTTCTTGAATGCATCCCTCAGGTAACAGGCTTGGCTTGCAGACAAAGCACGTGCCTGGGGCGGCGCCTTGCAAGGGGCAGCAGTCCGGGGATTCTGGGGTGGCTGGGTTTTTTTGCTTTGGCAGTTTGGCAGCGGCCATTTTTTTTTTTTTTTCGCTTGGGGCGGCCGAAAAGCTGGAGCCGGCCCTGTTGGCTTGGCTTCCTTCATTCTCTCAAGGATGGAACCTCCCCCAGTTCAACTATTCTTGGATTCCCGTCGGAGTGGTGGCAGCCCCAGTTTGCCAACTCTGTAAACGTCACAGGCCCAACTGTACTTAGCACCAGCAAGAAAACTTCTCTTCAGGAACCTGTGACCAGCAGCTGATTAAATTGACTCAAAATAGTTTTATCAAAACAAAACGCATGACTTATTCACCCCAGGTACACAGTGAGCAAAGAAACTGCTTAAAACAACAAAACGCCTGCACACCTGGGCCTGACCTTAACGTTATCCTTTCCTTGGAAGTTGTTTGGTAAGTTCCACTTGGCCTACATCCCCTACTTGTGGTCTGGGAAAAAACACTGCGCTGCTGCATTCTCTCTGTGTCTCTGGAAGAATCTCACCTCCAGCAGCTGTTGCCTGCTCCTCACTCTTCCTCTCTAGCCAAAGGGCTTTAATATCCCTTTTGATCCTAAGCACTGGCCTTGGGAAAATAAATCTGCTAACCTGGCTGAAGTCAGGTGGTAGGCATTTCCAATTAATAGCACCCATGTTGTTCTCTTAACAATGCTTGTTATTCTCTTTTGGAGGTTTATTATCTACTACGCCCTAACTGTATAGACAGTTTATTCTCCATCTCTTTCTAAATCCCTAACAGACTCTGTTGATTTAACTCAGTCTATTAAAACAGAATAATATCAAGCCTATAAAGTGAGCTACATAAGATATTCACAACAAATAATACAGATATTGCCCTCATTCTCTATACCCACTAATGGTGGTTAATACTGATCTGGATGGAATAGCTCAAGAATAGATAACCAATTGACATCCTATTTCAGGTTTTGCCTTCATTAGTGTGAATGCCAACATAGGTTTCAGGTATTGTGCTATTTGTCATGTCAGCACTGCTCCCCTGGGAATTGGACAGGGACCACCAACTCATTTACATAGGCCACTGACTGCCATCAGATGGTAACAACTTCTAGTCACCTGGGCTGGATTCAAACCAAAGAATTAAGCCTCTGTGATTTATAAATCCCTGAGCATTCCTACTTTGTCGTTTCATATTAATATACTGATATCAGCAATTTATGGTTTCAGTGTTGCCTATAGCAAAGATCGGCTATAAGGGAATCAGCTAACATCTAAGAGTATCTGAAATAATAGCAAAGGGAATGCAGAAAATAACCAAGTAAATTGCTTTTGGGATGTATGCTCTCTTTTATTTAAATTTGTTCTTGCTTGAAAGTCCCTCTAACCCTGAAAACTACCACATTTAAAAAGACTTGGATTAAACATTATAAACCTTTATTTTTAAAAAACGATTGGTACCACATGATACATGTAATAGGGCTTGCATGTACAAACGTACATGAACAAAAGTGAAATAATCTGAAAGAAAAGTAGGTCTCAGGTCATATCATAGAACAACAGCTAGAAAAAAAATCTACAGCAAAAAGAGGATACAAGAAACACAAATATTCTTTCAGTGAAAGAAAACTGATCTGAAATAAGAGGTGCATAGGGGGAAAGGCTATTAAAACAGAGCACTTAAATCAGTTATAAGGGTTGATTCAATGGCCCTTTGTTCAGTGTTATGGTTTAACATGCAAAAGAAGCAGGACAAATTCCCGGCCTCAATCTCCCACTTCCCGGCCTCAATCTCCCACTTCCCATTCTAGCAACAGCTGTGAGAAAAACAGCATTCAGTAAGCTCCACCCCAGAGGAGAGTTTATTCCTTTCATTGCCTCTTCTATCCCAGCAAGCAGTGATGTTTACACTGATGTGCTCCAGAGGGAGTTTCATTCAACTCTCCTTGGGCAAAGGAAATTCATTATGATATGGGGCCTTTAATGGATAGAGTGCAATTTAGGAATGCAAACCTTAGGGTTTACCCTTCCTAAATTATAGTGGTAATAAAAACCTTCTAAGGAGAATCTGATTCCTGAACAGGTAGCAAATTTGATAAAAATAGAGAGCCTATGCCTTAGTAATTATTTCCTTAAGTGTCAGAGAATATACCCTTGTGCAGACATAACATTCTCACTGACATTCTGTGTGCTTGAAATTTACAAAACATTCAGGTATAGTCTACAATAGACCTATGGGATTGCTGCTCACTTTAAATCTTTCTATTTCAAGGCCATTGGGCAGTCAACTGGATTGTGTTATCACTAGCCACTTTGTCATATTTTGCAGTGTTGGTGTCAAGGTCCAGTTGCATTGTTTCTTAGTGCCACTAAGCGGCAGAATCTAATAGTGCCAATTAAAATTGCTACAGATTTGAACCAGGGTTCCCCAATGTATACACTGATGGTTGAAAACTGTATATATGTGACAGTGATGGATCAAAACATAAAACAAAAGAACCATAGCAATCAATCTAGATCTTGTGGATAAAATTCAGTTTCAGTTGAATCTGGATCACTTTTTATAATGCCTAAACAATGCATTAAAGAAAAAAGTTCCCAATTCAGCAAAATATTTAAGCACATGCTTACGTCCATCTCTATTCAGCAAAGCACTTAAGCACATACTCAGTTTTAATTCTACTGAAACAAGAAGAGCAGCATAAGCAAATGCTTAATGTTAGGCTTTGGCTACACTCGAAACTTCAAAGCGCTGCCACGGCACCGCTCCCGCAGCAGCGCTTTGAAGTGCGAGTGTGGTCATGCGCCAGCGCTGGGAGAGAGCTCTCCCAGCACTGCAGGTACTCCACCTCCACGAGGGGATTAGTTTACAGTGCTGGGGCTGGTGCACGGTTTACACTGGCGCTTTACAGCGCTGTAACTTGCTGCGCTCAGGGGGGTGTTTTTTCACACCCCTGAGTGCTTTGAAGTTTCGAGTGTAGCCAAAGCTTAACATTAAGCATTTGTTTATGCTGCTCTTCTCGTTTCAGTAGAATTAAAACTGAGCACGTGCTTAAGTACTTTGCTGAATAGAGATGGCCGTAAGCATGTGCTTAAATATTCAAGGTGAACAACATTTCTCAGGGATAAGCTCAGTGACTGAATGAATGGAAGCTGAAATTCCCAATAGTCCAAGGCTACTTTGCATCAGAATTTAGGTGGGAAAAAGATACTCAGAAGCTGCTCATGCATGATGCAGCTAGGACATGGTGCTATTCCGCTCTTTAAGCAACTACTTAGTGACAGTTTCACAAGGAGCTGAACACTTTTTCTAAGCACTTGAAGCTTTGCCAGACTACTGGAAAGTCATCGTTGTTGGAGAAGTTGAAAAGGAGCAGCATAGTCTAGGTGTGTGGGTCAAATACTGTTGTGACTCTTTTTCAGGGTTATTTTAAACTTGCCTCCAAACACAGAAACAGCATTAAAGAGCCTGGAGCAGCATCAAACACCATTTCCCATGGTGACATACAACTGCTCCTCCTCCACTTCCCTCACGACCTAGACAGAAATAAATAATGAAGAGGCATTTCTAGAATACTGATTTAAATTAGGGGTATTTGCTATATAAGGTTAATCTACACTGCAATTGTAAACCCACAGCTGGCCCATGCTGGTTAAACAATCACAGGAACAGGGACTTAAATTGTTTCGCTCCCACGTGAGTGCCCTTACCACTGAGCTATGGAGTCACTCAGTTTTACTGGCCTGATGAATATTTAATTATTCAGACAACATGGAACAGCTTCAACAGGACTGCTTGAGAAGCCCTACTCCACAATGGAGGTCTGCTTGGGCCTAATTTTAAAGCATGGAACCTGACTAGACCACTGCCAAGACAAACCTGAGAATTTCGAGTTGTTTTCATACCCAACCCAATCCTGACTCTTGTAGTCAGGTCCTGTTGGGTTTGCATCACGTTGTAAGGGTCTATACCATACCCTATAGCCCAGCGGTTAAAGCACTCAGCTGCACCACTAGAGACCCACATTCAAGTTCCTGCGCCACATCAAGCAGAGTAAAGATTTGAACCTATGTCTCTCATAGTCTGTGTAAGTGCTCTAATCACTGGGGTAACCGTTTTGGGGGAAGGGGCACGTAACACCACCTCCTAATTTTTGTGCATGAAAGGGCTTAGGCACCTAACTCAAGAAGAGGGTTCACAGTTGTGACCACCTGAGTGGTGATAGATGCCTCACTCTGGCCTGGATTTAGGCACCTTAGTCCCCTTGGGGAGGGGAGTGTGTGATGCTGTATGATTGACTATGACCATTTATGTCTTTGTTTAATGTATCTTCGATTTTGTAGATCCCTTTGTGGCTCTAGCTCAGAGACTGCAGCATATTCATGGTATTCATACACCTCCTTCCCCCCCACCCCATCCCTGAGTAAAGCAAAATAGAAGATACATTAAACCTAGCAAGCTAAGAGAAAATTTCTAAGAAACCAAGGGAGTTTCTAACATTATAGACATTGATATGAATCCTTCCTTAGCTGGTGGGCCTTATTGTGCTGTACGAATAAGCAGGGTTCTGCATGACCCACTTCCCCCTGCTAGTGGAAAGTAGTGAGAACAGGCAGTTTGTGTTTGTTCTGAGACAGAGGGAGAGAGGCTGAGGGAAGCAGTCTCATTTTGCTGAAATGGAGCCCTTTTTTCAGTTCCATAGAATTTAGTGACTCAGAGCAGTAGCGGCGCCAGGGTTTTTGCCACCCTAGGCGGCAGCGATCCTCCGCCGTAATCGGCGGCGCTTCGGCGGGAGCTCCTCTGAAGCTGCGTTCTCGGCGGCGTTTTGGTGGCCACCAAATCACCGCCAGGAAATGCGTTACCGCCGAAATGCCGCCCCCCAAATCCTGCCACCCTAGGTGACCACCTAGGGTCACCTCGTGGAAGTGCCGGCCCTGACTCAGAGTTTGTCTCTGAGTATGTCTACACTTGGAGTTGGGGGTGTGATTCCCATCTTAAAATGACCCACATCAGATAGCTCTCATCAAACTAACATGCTAAAAATAGAGTGCCGCTGTGTAGGCTGAGGGGCTAGCTGTCCTGAGTATGTACCTACCATCTCTGGTGGGAACACACTCGGGACAGCTTGTGCCACTGAGGCTATCATTCTATTTTTACTGCACTAGCTCAATGAGAGTTAGTGTGAGGATGTCTCCTAAGCAGGGAATCACATTCCCGGCTCCAAGTGTAGACATACTAGGACTTCATCACTAGGGGTGTTGGCATAATTATATAGCTATATTGACTACTTACTCCAGGAGCTTAAAATTGCTATATCTTTATAAATAATTCAAAATAAAAGTTAGAAATAATTAATTGAACCATCTGCCTCCTAAATATCTGCCTCCCACCTAACGTGTCAATGAGACCACACTTATCAGACAAAGCAGATCACACTATAGCCATTTAATAAGGACGATATAAGTGGTAGTTCATCATTTCGAGAACAGTCTGGCTTTCCCCCAGACCTGCCAATACAAAATGAACATGTCACAACATGACCAGACAGCTGTGGTATTAATAAGGACCACATCCTGGGAGGGTGTTGAGCTTCTCTAACTAATATGGGAGTTACAGGTTCTCTGCACTTCTTGTGATTTGGCCTTTAATGTGGCCAACTAGATCCACCATCTTAGGCTCCAATCCTGAACAGGTATTAGATAGTGCAGACGTCTGTTCTCACAATGATGTCATTCTGTTTGCTGGAAACATACACAGTATTCATGCAGAGTGGATAATACAACTGTGTTTTAAGTTAATGGGACTCCACATAGGTCTATGGGTCCCTGCTAGCAGATTCCCACACAGAACTGGGCCCTAAAAATGCCAATAAGGGTCCTGTCCTGTGCAATGCTGAGCCCCCTCAACCACCATTGGCATCAGTAGCAACTGAAGGCCTTTATCAACTCCACCACTTTGCAAGACTGGGCTCAAAGAGGCCTTACATACCTGTTAAATAGATGAAACCATACCGTTAGTGTGGAAAACTGATAAAGGAATAAACTGTCAAGATATTTTATTCAAATAAGCATTATATTAATATTAGATTTCAATTACACTATTAGGGTTTGGGGCTTTTAAAAAAACCTAATAAGGACAGTAACTGGCTGACCCCTATTGACACAACGTATTCTCAGTGCACTTTCAGTACCACTTTACTTTTCCCTTTTCTACACCAAAATTTGTTCTAATCATTTTCAGCTCTCGTCCACATTCATGCCGAGGTTGGGGTGTTGGAGCTTGGAGGGACTTGGAGAGAAAAATAGAGAATTTCAAACAATAGAACTGACGAGAAAAGCTCTTTGCTAGTGCTTTATCGGGTTTATTAATTTAATCAGACACTCCTTTGACAGTTACAATTATCAGAGTGGCATAGAAAATGAGCCGAGAGAGAACTGTTTCTTACACGTCTCTCTCTTTTATCGGTAATTCTTCCTGCCCCTTTAGAAAAGGGTGCTATCTATTTAACATGGGATATAGCCTCTACCTGAGAAACACCTTATGGCCTGTGTTAGGCAGGAGGCTCAGACTAGATGATCACAGTGGTCCCTTCTGGCCCTTAGAATCTATGGAAGATATAGCCTGTAAGGAGAGAGCTACCTAGGCTTGCATACAAGTACACCGGGGTGAAGGTACTGTAAGTAACTGCAAGTACAGTGCTGCCTATTCTTACAAAAATAATACTTTTCCATCTCCAACAGACACAGATGATTCTAAATGCTCATAGGTGGGATTCTCTGTGCTTTCATGGTGTCTGGAATTTCTGTACCCAACAGCAACGAGTTACTTCATAAGAATTTGCATCAATGAATGTAACAAAATTATCTACAATCTGACCCCCCCATTGTATATATATTTTGAATGCCTTGCACAAAAAGGTGTGTAACTGTAACTTAACTAACAGCATATTATCCTTGGGAACAGTTCACAATCCTCCTCAGGAGCTCAGGTAAGAACTGTAATACTGACAATCAGTGTATTTATAGATTGAATACTCTAGCATTGGATTTTCCCCCCCAGTTAATTGGTGGGAAAAAAGGTCTTCCAGTTTTGAAGCAGAAGCAAGGGGTATTGGATGGAGGATGTATCTTCCAGTGCCCACTGTAGTGCTGTTATTTCAGTTAATATAAGAAACCTGCCAACTCCACTTTTTCTGATGTGGAAGGAATAAAGAAGAGCTAAAATAAGAGGAGATTAAATAGCAAAAGTCTTCCATAATCTACAGGGAAATGATCCATTAATATTTTATCCATCTGAGGCAATAGATCCCATAGTAATAGCATTACAGCCCTACAGAATTCTCAGAGCAGTGTCTCCCCACTCAGCACCATTTTCTAACATCAATCATTTACCTTAATAAGCTTTGCAAATTTATCTCTAGGAAATTTTTCTACTAAAGTGTAATCTATCCTGCTAAATCTGGGTAAACCCGACAGCTTCTCCCAATTAGCCTTCCTAAATAAGCACATTCTCTGTGTGCTACAGTAGGCATATTCCCTTAAGATGAAGAAAATTAAGGAAGACAAGCTTGACACTAATACAAATAAATGAGCATCTTTTCCTTTTGCGTAAAGATGTCAGAACAGCTTTCAGGTCTAGGAGATTTAAGCACAGATGAACCTGCACCACAGCCATATCTCTTACTGCAATAAGTAGAGGAAAAGTGCTTTCATAGAAAGTAGATACGTCTTTGAACCACATATACCTTTACATGGACCAATGGAGTAATGAAATTAAATATGATTTCAATGTCATTTAAGGATCACTGAATATTTTTACATTCATATTAGTTCAGAGACTGATAATTTTCAATTAAACAAATGTGGTTTGCCTTCTTACTCACTTTTTAAAACAAAAGTACAACTTTACAGTTAGTTCACCCTTCTGCAAAGAGCCAACCAAGGTCAGAAAGGAACAGCTCTCTAAACGGGTACTCTGCATCAACCATCTAGGGCTGTGTAAAACAATAAAACTGGCTCTTTAGATTAAAATAAATAAATAATTAAAATAGATTTTTCACAGCCATTTACCATTAATGACTCTGTTATTGCATACTTAATTAGTTGTGTGTTACCATCAGGATATCAAAGTTTATACAGATGTTAAAATCCATACTCTATCAAAAATTAGCAATATTTAACTAGAACTAGAGATAAACTGTGATATTTATGTTTAAATGTAACCTTCCTATATCAAAGCCCTTGATTTAAACATTGAGTTGAGTTCAGCCCAGATTCTGATCCCTAACACAGCAGTGATTGTAGCAATTTCAGAGAAGATTACTTCCAATACTTACTGCTCACAATCTAGCCAAAGAGAATTACGTGCATAAAAATCTTGAAAAACTGTGTTCATAATGTAAAATAGTATTCTAACTATGGTGATGGGCAACTCTCACAGTGAGAGTCATTCAGGACCCAATCCAGCAAAGCACTCACTTTAAACATGCTCCTAACTTGAAGTAGTTTCATTGATTTCAACAGCACTACTTAACATGCTTAAAGTTAGGCATATACTTATGTTCTTTGCTGAACTGGGGCCTCAGTGGGCAAGACAAATGTTAGATTCATAAGAATATAAAGGGAATATTTAATTTCTTAAATGTTTATAATGTCACATAATCTAGTACACCTAAGAATTAAGATAAAGAAATCTGCAGAAGACATTTAAGAAGCACTGAGAGTCATTGTAAATAATTTAGGGGCTAAAAAAGTATAAGTTGGAAGTGTCCCGAAAATAGGCACTTTCATATTTTTAGATAGTCATTTTTAGAACCATTCACGTGTTTACAGAATTAATTTAAATCAAGCATTGACCTGCTTTCTATAAACAAATGCATAAATTATGCTGATTGCCATATGTTTTCTTAGCCAATTATATGAAGAGATGCCTACATTTTTACAAGGAAAAGTATTGTAGACTGCTGAGTGCAATGAAAACATATACAATCGGCCTAAATCCTGATCTCTTTATTCACCCAAGTGATCAAAAATTTCTTGATTATTCCATAATCAGAATAAAATTTCATTTAGAAAAAGAAAACCCAGAAAAATAATGGTTTGTGAATGAGTGCATTTGGGTTCACAAACAATCTATAGCTTGAAATATGTTTGCCTAAAATGTTGGAAATGTTTCAAAACATACAAATTTGTTAAAATAAAAAATATCATTGGATCAATTTCTGGGCAGAAAAAAGGACTACATTCATCATTGCAATAAATGTATTTATTATAAATAGTTTACCTGCAATTGGTCCCAATTCAGCAAAGCACTTCAACATTTCAACTTTAAGCATGCGCGTTGTCCCACCGATGTCAATGGGGCTACTCTCATACTTAAAGTTGGTCACATGCTCAAATACTTTGCTGAATTGGGGACCTAATCAGCTAGAGTAGTTTCTGAAACATCAATATCTGCAAGAATGATAGCGTCCTCCGTGTGCCAATCATTCCAGGAGATAAATGGCTAGAAAAAAGTGTTTCAATTTTATATATCACTTTTATTTTCTAGGAGTTCATTCATTCAAACACTTTTGCTTTAAAAAGGTTTTTATAGCTAGAGGTGGTTGGAAAATGTATCATTGGCATTTCAAAAACAAATCTGAGCATTCTGTATGCCAGTTGAAAAACAGCAAAAAAAACTCATGAAAATTTCTGAAAAAAATGTTCACCAAAAATTTTCATTGAAATTTTAAAAAATGTTTTGCTAGCTCTACTTACAGCCTGAAATCACCACCAGAGGAAAGCGAAATAATAGAAGGGTTTATGGCCAACATCCCATGAACCCTCTGCTCACAGAAAACAACCATTATCTTCAATAAAGTTCTCTCACATAGGCTCAGATTTGTGTACAATAACAAGCCCCAAAGCCACATGAATTTTGCTTTGTTTAGGGTTTCACTGCAAACTCAAAACTCAGACCAGATTTGTCAGCCAAGTGATGCGGGGCGCAGTTTGGTGTGAATTTAGGCAGATCCATGATTTGAAATCAGAACTATTCTATTTATGATTTCACATTGGTCTAGCATGAAACCAGTAGACACTCAACAGTTGCAAGTGATGCTTGCTTTGAAATTTTAGGTTCATTTGGAATCAGAACTCCAATAGTGAAATTCACCCCTAAGCAGAGGGCCAGCATAAGGACTACGCGTAGCCCACTGATAAGTGTGTGTTACAAGTCCTCTTCTGTGCTAAGCTATGGAGGATATGAGTTCTTGCAGCCCCCAGCTATGTAGCCTTGGATCTTTAGCTCAAGCTGCAGAAGCTCATGCTTTTGTCCCCAGTGTGGTGCATTGGTCAAGATGGCAGCCATCACATACACATTACTTAAGCTCTGTTTTGAGGACTTCAGTGTGACTTACGGGGAATCTAAGTGGTGCATGGGCCTAGTGTGGGCCCTTGAAGAGGAGTGAATTTTACCCCAAGTTACTTGGGAGAGGGGTTTGGGGTGGAGGTTTGCAAAGCCATGCAGATCTAAATCATAGAAAATGTGACACAAACCTCCCTAAAGTGAAGCCAACAAATTGATTTTCGTGATCGATGGTCAGTTTTGATGTCTGAAGCCCAACAAAGTCCCTGGCTATTTTAGATACTTCATTCCTCTCTTAGGACAGCCCCAGATTGGAACGCTGAGATTTTCAGTTGTGGGGCTTTGACTCTTACATTGATCCCTGCATTGGTTCAACAGAGCCAGAACCAAGATTTCACTTTGTCAGGTCTCTCTCTCTCAATCTCTCTCTCTCTCCATTCAGGCTCTTGCCACAGGGAGAGTTTCTTTAGTTGTTTGCATTCTCTTAAGCCAACATTCTGTCTTTTGAGTTGTTTTCATTTGTATATGGGTTTATGTGCTTAGAGGCAACAAGTATGTGCATCCTAAAAGTTTTTAAATAAATACAATTTTGAAAATTTAAGCTCTGGTTTCAGTTCTTTTGCTCTTCCTAAATTTCTCTCTCCAAACAAATGCATTAATAGAAGTGACCGACGTGCAACTGTATCCATTTATTGTCTAATGAATTTATAGACATGGAGACCGAAGGAATGGACTTTTAGTATTTCAAAAGGTCCAGCTATAATCCCCGAGAGAGTGATCAGATACTCCTCACAGACAAAGTGGAACTAGAGCTTTCCTTTAGAACTTATTCGCAAAGACCCAGGCAAAGCCATTTTATAGCTGCAGTGTTTCTATTAAACATTGCTATTCCATGTAAATACATTACAGGTCCTGTATTAATGAAATGCTTTTCTGTACCTCTCCTGATAGACTTCAGGAGACACTGTACCACACGTAAAACACTCCGTATGCTAGGTTTCTATGGCAACAGCAATTTTTTTTTTTTTTTTTTTTTTTTTTTTTACAAAAGTAGCTGTCTTTTTTCCCAGGTATACTTATCCGTTTGCTGCATTTAAATGAAACTAACTCTTCAGAGCTGTGCTCATAGCTCCACAGATCATAATACTGCTGTACTTACATTATCTTGGCAAGTACAGAGGAGCCAAACCCAATCAGCAACTGAGAAATTACCACAAGTACGTAGCAGGTACAGTTTCCTTACATTTCTTCCAACTGATATGACAGATTAGGTGTAGCTAAGACTTGGGATAAGAAAACTGTTAATGGACAAAGCTCAAGGTTTTGCCTCAAACTATTTGGGGGGGGGTTCAGAAATGTTTGCACAGGTACATTAGTTACAATGTAGTTAAACTTTTTGATAAACTCATGGCTCAAACTGAGCTGGAACTGGTTGGAGCAAACACTGCAATTATGCATTTGTTTCTGTATATAATAGAACAGTGGTTCTCAATCAGGGGTACACGCACCCCTGGGAGTATCTTCCGGGGGTACAGCAACTCATCTAGATATTTGCCTAGTTTTACAACAGGCTGCATAAAAAGCACTAGCACAGTCAGCACAAACTAAAATTTCATACAGACAATGACTTGTTTATACTGCTCTATTATACACTGAACTGTAAGTCCAATATTTATATTCCAGTTGATTTATTTTACAATTGTGTGATAAAAATGAGAAAGTAAGCAATTTGTCAGTAATAGTGTGCTGTGACATTTTTGTATTTTTATGTCTGGTTTTGTAAGCAGGTTGATTTTAAGTGAGGTGTAACTTAGGGGTAGACAAGACAAATCAGATTCCTGAAGGGGGTACAGTAGTCTGGAAAGGTTGAGAAAACAAACAAGAAAAAGTCAGAGGGTTAAAGAAGAAACACAGAAGAGGGACTGAACAAGCCATATGCCTTCCATTAGCCTGATGACTTTCAGCTAATTGTGGCTTTGCATAATTTCCAGAAAAGGAACCATCCTTCCCCTGCTCCTCCTTGCTCTGCAGAAGTAGCAATAGTACTCTGGTCCATACCAGCAGCAATCATACAGCTGTGGGTAGGTGGAGCCAAGGCTCTGGCTATTCTCTGCTTGTCCCCAGACCACAACCCTCCCACCTACTCAGTGGGAAGTAATGGGCACACCCAGATGTAAGATGCAGGCAGCCAAATAAGGTAAGGTCTTATGCAGTTCAAGGGACAATTTTACTTATCTGTTGTTTCTCTATTTTTATACTTTAAACTGTATCTTCCTATGTTTTTGCAGCACCCAGAACAATCTATCTCCCATTGCCAAATGATGTGAGCACATGGTGGTCTTCAATTCATGTAGCCTCACAACACCCCCGTGAGGTAGAGAGGTACTTTTATCCCCATTTTGCACATAGGGAACTGAGACACGGAGAGAATAAGTGACTTGTTCAAGGCCACCCAGGAAATCTGTGGCCGAGCAGAGAATTGAACCAGAGTCTCCTAAATCCCAGGCAAGCACCCTTGCTGCTAGACCATCCTGGATCATGGTCTTTTGTCATTAACAGGATAGAAATAATTATGCAGGTTTCATTTATACCTCTTCAAAACAATTCATATTTCTACAGCTAAAATACTCTTCCTTATCTTCTTCCTCGAATCATTTAATTGGCATCCTGTACCTTACTCTCTCAGATTCAAACTTTCTATTTTTATCTCACTGTAAAGCTCTTGTCCAACACTGTCCCTACCACCCATCTGCTGTCATCACTTTTCTTTCCTACTTTCTTCTCAGTTCTCACCTTACCAAGAGTTCCCTTTGTCCAGCTTCTCCTGCTCTTAGTGCATTTTTATCCATGCTTCTCCCTCATGTTTGGAACAACATCTATCTGTCAAGAACATTTGATCTTTCTTCAACTGCTTCTGTAAAACTCACTTCTTCCAGGATTCCTTCTTCCTTTGCTTTTCTCACCAATAATCCCTCCATGCTATCCCCTAGCCTAACTGCTGTCTTGTCCTTGTTTGTCTAGTGTCTCTCTTAGGTTGTAAACTCTTCAGGGTAGGATTCGGGGCTGGGATTTCATCCTATTGGTTATTAGGGAGTGAAGAGGAGGTGTTGAGAAAGGGCCCCTGTAAAAGGTTTGGGCTGGCCAGAACTAGCTGGTGAGCCCAACTAAGGGAACAGAAACATATAATCAATAATTAAGATTTTTGTTGTGTTTTGCCTTGAGATTTCTGAGCTTGCTGGTTTCTAACTGAGCCTGGGCTGAATCTGTGTACATATAGTGCAGCACACAAAAATAGCCGAGATGAAATTTCACAGCAGTATTTGTCCAAATTCCAGCCTCTATAGTCCCAGGGACATTTCATTTATAACATCATTCAAAATCTTGGTGTAGTGATTCCACAAAGTCAGTACAAGATATGCAGATATAATGTAAACATAAAGCTATATGAGTTAATGATGGGTAATTTTTCATAGACTGGGAGGCTGAGCTCAGCTAAACCCCACCATCTTGCATAAACCCCCGCAACCCTGCCCAGCAGCAAGCACAGCTAGTCCAGTATGGAGAGAAAGAAAACCTTTACCCAGGGAGCACTTGTATTACAATCCCTCCTGGAGTTCACCCAGAGTGGCACAGATCTCCTCCCCCCTGCACAGTCCAGCCCAGAACATTTAAACCATTATTTTAACCTCATTTTCAGATGATTTCAAATGATTTCTCTGTTTAGAAGAACTCATTACAGAGTTGGCTGCTGTAAAATGTCATAATGCAGCCCCTCCTCTGTCTAGGCTCCTCTGAGCAGAAAAGGGCCTGAAGCAAAACACCCCAAACAATGCAAAAATGTGGATTCTGATCGCAAATTTGGATGTGTCCAGACCTGTGGTTTCAGTGGAGTCTTGTTATGCTTATGCCTCACCCCATAAAGTGCTCTCAATGCTCATTGAAGACAGTAATTCACAGTATCAGACCAGCGCTGCTATATTCAGTCCAATGAATTAATTTTGGAGTTCAAAGATCTTTAACGCAAACAGCAGCAAGGGATGTGATAATGACGCAAGGGAGGAAGGACGGCTCTTGAAGAATATTGATTTAGCTATATAGCCTAAAAGAGCAGATACTTTCACATTAGCATTTACACCACAAATGCTCTCTTTAATTTAACTGGGTTGCTCTTCTGTAATTTAATAGATTAGTCACTCAGTGGAATGAAGCATTGAAGCAACAAGTAAATAAAGTAGACAGGATCTGCTGCTGCTGCATGACTTCTGTTTTGTCATGCTGCATGTGTCAGTGGGGAGCAAGGATTGCTTTAATTACCAGCAGCTTTAGTTTCTGATGATTATTATGGTAAAATGTGAATCACGTTAATTTACTCTGGCAGCAGAAGAATGGGGTCACTTACAATCTTTTGTGGGAGGAAAATAAACTTTACACACCTTGATTTCCGATGGGGTATACTCATTCAGTGGAAAGCATGGAGTGGTATTAATCAAACTGGTGTGGACTTGGAAATTAGCACAGCCTCCCAATCTTCTTGCTAAGCCATCAGAATTTGCTATGGATATCCAACAGTATGAAAGCATTGAAAAGTCTCTAGTTCACCAGTTTATAATTAATCTGTGAAACTGCAGTGATCGGTGGAAAAGTTGCTCCTACAACTTCTGACTTTCCTTACCCCTGCATTCAAATACTAGAGCAATTCGAAGCCCAACACCAGCCAAAATGGACCATTACAAAAGACCTTACAAAAGTCTACAATATTGCAGTGGGGGATGTCTAGATTGGATATTAGGAAACACTATTTCACTAGGTGGGTGGTGAAGCACTGGAATGGGTTACCTAGGGAGGTGGTGGAATCTCCATCCTTAGAGGTTTTTAATGCCCAGCTTGACAAAGCCCCGGCTGGGATTATTTAGTGGGGAATTGGTCCTGCTTTGAGCAGGGGGTTGGACTAGATGACCTCCTGAGGTCTCTTCCAACCCTAATCTTCTATGATTTTAAATTTTGCCAATTCTTTCTGCTAATGTCTCTAAGACATGGCCTTTCTTATCCATCCACACAACTAAAACCCTTGTCCGAGCTCTCCTCTCATGTCTCAATTATGGCAACATCCTCCTCTCTGGCCTTGCCAAAAACAGCCTTGTTCTGCTCATATCTATTCAGAATGGTGCTACAAAGATCATTTCCCTAGCCAGTCAATTTGACCATGTCACCCCTCTCTTTTCATCGGCTCTCCTTTCTCTGTCACACCAAACATAAGTTACATGTCTTCATATTTAAGCCCTTCATGATTAATCCACACTCTACCTATTATCTCTGATTCATAGCAAGCAGGCACTGGTTGCCTCCAATCAGTCCATGATGCCAGCCTCCCCTGCCTACTTGTTAAATTTTCAAGCAAGCACCTTCATGCTGCTGCCCCCTATCTTCAGGACATGCTCCCTGTAAACATCCACATCACTATCTCATTATTTCCCTTCAGATCCCTCCTCAAAACACTCATTTGCCATGCCTACAAAACACTTGACAAGGGCTAGTCTGTTGGTGTGCAGAGACCGCTCCCTAGCATGGTGACCAATATTGTCTCCTTGTTTCCTCATACTCCCCATCTGTCTGTATCTGTTCTCTCTCGTCTTATATTTACAGTGTAAGCTCCTTGAGGCAGGCACTGTTTTTTTGTTCTGAGTTTGTACAGTAAGTAGTATAATGGGGATCTGGTCCATGAGTAGGGGTCCAGCGTGCTATGCTAATACGACTAATTAATAATAGTACATAATAATCCACAGCATGGTAGCCAGGCCAGTGCAGTGAGTAAGTGGCTGGCAGTTAAAGAAGTGGCATATTCAGGCCCAAAGACACAACAGTAGCAGGGAGTTGTCAGGGTCGAGGTAACCGGACAGGTAGGTGATTGCATCACCTGCTCTAATGAAACCAAGATGAAATCCTGAGACCATTAGAACCACCTGGGATTTTGGACTACTGAAAATCAAAACCATCCCTGTAAATTGGGCCATCTGGCCACTGTGAACATCTGAACGTAAGAGCTGCCATACTGGTTAGACTCTGGTCCATCTTGCCCAGTATCCTATCTCTAACAGTGACCTGTACCAGAGTTTCAGTGGGAGTGTACAGAATACAGCAATTATGGAGAGATCCACCCACCTTCCACTCCCAGCTTCTGGTAGTCAGCTGTTTAGGATTACCTTGAGCATGGGATTGCATCCCTGTCCATCTTGACTAATAGCCATTGATGGATCCATCCTCTATGAATGTATCTAATTCTTTTTTGGATCCAGTTATACTTTTGGTCTTCACAAGATCCCCCGGCAATGACTTGCACAGGCTAGTTGTGTGAAAAAGTATTTCCTCTTGTCTGTGTTAAAATGCTGCCTATCATCAGGTGACCCTAACATTTCTCCTATTTACTTTTTCCACACCATTCACAATTTTATAGACCTCTATCACTATCCCCCCTTACTTGTCTCTTTTCAAAGTTGAACAGCCCTTATCTTTTTAGTCTCTCCTTGTACGGAAGCCGCTCCATATCCAGGATCATCTTTGTTGCCCTTCTCTGAAACTTTTCCAATTCCACTGTATCCTTTTTGAGATAGGGCAACCAGAACAGGACACAATATTCAAGGCGTGGGCTCACCATGGATTTACATTGTGGCATTATGATATTTCTCTCTTTTTTTATCCCTTTCCCAATAGTTCCTAATATTCTGTTAGCCTTTTTGACTGCTGCAGCACACCAAGCAGAAGTTCTCATAGAACTACCCACAATGACTCCAAGATTGCTTTATTGGGTGGTATCAGCTAATTTAGAACCCATCATTGTATATGTATAGTTGGGATTATTTTTTCCAGTGTGAATTACTTTGCATTTATCAATGAACATATGATTTGCCATTTCATCTACCATTTTGCTGCTCAGTCACCCAGTTTCTTGAGATTCCCCTGTAACTTCTCACAGTCAGTAGGGGGAAGAGGTTGAGGGATTATAACAATTAGAAAGGCATCAAGTTCCCAAGAAAAGTAACTGACAGAAAAGGAAAAAAAAAAAGACCATTACACCTAACAAACAAACCCTAAATTTAGGCTACAAAGAAAAGCCATAAGCTTAAAAAAATGCAGGCAGAAGACCACCAGCAGGGTGGGGGCTACCCAATTTATTTCACTGAGTGCAACATGCATGATTACCTGCCTTGTGAGCACATAGTATACGTGTGCACCTAGTCCAAGCAACTCACCACCCTCAAAGACAGAGTATGAGCTCTTGGGACCAGAGTGCTGAATTGGATGAGCAAAGGGAGACAGAGGTGCACAGAGAAGACTTTCAGGGACATAGAGCAGTCCCACCTCTTGTCTGACAGTCCCCATGCTGTTAAGGAGGAAGAAAGCCTTGAGGCAGGAGAACATCAAGCTGGATTGGAGGGAAACAATCCCATAATTGGGACCCACCTTTCAGATGATGTCATGACATCCTCTCACATGGAAGATATCCTTCTGGGGGCAAGGACTCCAGTAATTAGAAAGATTCAGGTGATAGTAGTGGAGGATTCAATTATTAGAAATATAGATGGGTTCATGTTGACCAGGAGCACTGCATGGTGAATTCCATGCCAGGTATGAAGGTAGTGGATCTCACAAGACATCCAGATAGTGCTGGGGAGAAACCAGTGGTTGTGGTACATGTAGGTACCAATGATGTAGGGAAAGGTAGGAGAAAGGTCCTGGTAGCCAAATTTAGGCTGCTAGGCAAGAGATTTAAGTCCAGGACCTCCAAGGTAGTATTCTCTAAAATGCTTCCAGTTCCATGCACCGGGCCACAAAGACAGGCAAAACTGTCAATGCATGGATAAGATGATGGAAAGCCATGATTAGTTTTCATCTCTCTCTCTCATTTCTTATGGGAGTGGCTCTGGAGACAGCCAAACATTGCACATAATCTGTTTCTCCATGTCTCTCACCTGGGTTCAACAGCTGCCTGACAGGGAGTGAGATGTAAGGGTGCTGGAGTGAGGAGATGGCTTCTCTACACCCAGGTTCAGCCCCGTTTTGTGTCCTGTACAGCCAGAAGTGCTTTCCCCTGCATACAGGAGCATGCACAATCAGGTATTTTTTATGGAGATTATTTGACTCAAAGTCTGGCCTTATTTTCAGTATGCACAGCCATGACCATCATACATCTCATTATCAAAAATGGGCCCACAACCTTTAAAAGGGAGTCAGAGTCTTCACTTTCTAAACAGTGTCACCGTTACCTTGTCACATACAAATGAAAAGTTTCTTTAATTAGAATGTAGCCACATGGTCAAAAAATACGTTCATTTCATTTCCTTTGGTGATTATTTCCTTTGCTAGTGAGTTTCTCAAAACAGAGAAAAAGAAAGATCAAAAGTATTTCAAAGAATATTTCTACAGTGAAACAAGTGTCAGAAGAGCACATTTATATTTTAAGGCACTTTGGTCACAGGGAAAAGTTTCCTTTACATTTTGAGACCAGAGGCAACAAAGGCTTGATATCTGAAAAGATAATACAAGATAAGACCCCAGGTATCTGTGTCTTTTTCTGTGTTGTTTCTGAGATGGCTCTAGAGACTGATTATACTTCTATCTGAATATCTCAAAATAGCTTCAGGCAGTTAGAAATCTCTACAAGTGTAAATTGAAATATGGCTTTCAAGCAAGGCTGCTGATTAATCGCAGTTAACTCACGCGATTAACTCAAAAAAAAATTGTAATTAAAAAAGTTATCATGATTAATCGCACTATTAAACAATAGAATACCAATTGAAATTTATTAAATATTTTGGATGTTTTTCTACATTTTCCAATATATTTATTTTTATTACAACACAGAATACACAGTGCTCACTTTATATGATTTTTTTGTTACAAATATTTGCAGTATAAAAATGAAAAACAAAGGAAATCGTATTTTTCAATTCACCTCATATGAGTACTGTAGTACAATCTCTATCATGAAAGTGTAACTTACAAATGTAGATTTTTTTTGTTACATAACTGCATTGAAAAACAAAACAATGTAAAACTTCAGAGCCTACAAGTCCACTCAGTCCTACTTCTTGTTCAGCCAATCGCTAAGACAAACAAGTTTGTTTACATTTAAGGGAGATGCCTGCTGCCTGCTTCTTATTTACAATGTCACCTGAAAGTGAGAACAGGCATTCGCATGGCGCTTTTGTAGCCAACGTGGCAAGGTATTTATGTGCCAGATATGCTAAACATTCATATGCCCCTTCATAGTTCAGCCACCATTCCAGAGGACATGCTTCCATGATGATAATGCTCGTTAAAAAAAAATTGTTAATTAAATTTGTGACTGAACTCCTTGGCTGGAGAACTGTATGTCTCCTGCTCTGTTTTACCCACATTCTGCCATATATTTCATGTTACAGCAGTCTTGGATGATGACCCAGCACATGTTGGTTTTAAGAACACTTTCATAGCAGATTTGACAAAACACAAAGAAGGTACCAATGTGAGATTTCTAAGGATAGCTACAGCACTCAACCCAAGGCTTAAGAATCTGAAGTGCCTTCCAAAATCTGAGAGGGACGAGGTGTGGAGGATGCTTTCAGAAGTCTTAAAAGAGCAACACTCCAATGCGGAAACTACAGAACCCAAACCACCAAAAAAGAAAATCAACCTTCTGCTGGTGGCATCTGACTCAGATGGTGAAAATGAACATGCATCGGTCCACTCTGCTTTGAATCATTATTGAGCAGAACCCGTAATCAGCAGGGCGGAAGTGACAGATTCGTCTCTTCCGGGACCGACCGCACCGGCCAGTTGCACCGGGCTGCAGGGACCCCCAAAGTCCGTGGCCCGGAGTGGTCACCCCGATTCACTCTACACAAGGGACAGCTCTGGTCATCAGCATGGAAGCATGTCCTCTGGAATGGTGGTTAAATCATGAAGGCACATATGAATCTTTAGCATATCTGGCACGTAACTATCTTGCAACGCCAGCTATAACAGTGCCATGCAAACGCCTGTTCTCACTTTCAGGTGACATTGTAAATAAGAAGCAGGCAGCATTATCTCCTGCAAATGTAAGCAAACTCATTTGTTGGTGCGATTAGCTGAAGTAGGACTGAGTGGACTTGTAGGCTCTAAAAGTTTTACATTGTTTTGTTGAATGCAGTTATTTTTTTGTACATAATTCTACATTTGTAAATCCAACTTTCATGATAAAGAGATTGCACTACAGTACTTGTATTAGGTGAATTGAAAAATATTATTTCTTTTATTTTTTACAGTGCAAATATTTGTAATAAAAAATAAATATAAAGTGAGCACTGGACACTTTGTGTTCTGTGTTGTAATTGAAATCAGTATATTTGAAAATGTAGAAAACATCCCAAATATTTAAATAAATGGGATTCTATTATTGTTTAACAGCGCAATTAATCACGATTAATTTTTTAAATTGCGCGATTAATCACAATTAATTTTTTAATCGCTTGACAGCCCTACTTTCAAGAAAAGTAATTAGAATCAGTAACTTGAAAATATGTGATTTCTGTCCTCAAGGGTCATTATACAGTATGTATTTTGTGTTTAAACACAGCCTAAGTCAGGAAGGATGGCCTACTGGTTAGGGCACTAGCTTATAATGTAGGAAATCTGGGGTCAATTCCTATGGATTTCCTTTGTGACCCTGGTCAAGTCACTTTATCTCTCAAAGTCTCAGATCCCCATCTGGAAATTGGCAGTAATAATGCTTTCCTACCTCACAGGGGTGTTGTGAGGACAGATACATTAAAATATTGTGAACCGCTTTGAGATCGAAAGATGAAAATAGGCTTTATTATTTCTGCAGTTAGCGCTGTGCATTTCCTGAGGCTCCACATAGCCCTGACCTCTGTGGACTTTTGAAGATTTTGTTAACTAGAACTATAACCCTTGGAAGTGTTTATCTTGTAATTAATACCGAGATATCTGGGCAATGTTAGCTTTTTGTTAAGTATCCAGACACACTTGTATATGAGAGCCATAGAAAAAAACTATATTATTTAAATAATTTTATGTTCTGAATACTAATTTTCCCAGATACTGCACTAATGGGATCACAGCCAGAATAAGTGGCTGTGTGTGTTTAACCCAAATAGCTTAGCTTAGCTCTTAGCTGTGGGATTTGTGCTAGTTTTAAGATTTTGCTTGTTTGCTTCTTCACCGATATTGGTATTTGGGGATTTTTAGAAGATTAATGTTCCAGATTCTTCAGACAGTTTCTGTCAAATTATGGTATCTTGATGATTAGGAAAGTACAGCTTTTAAGACATTTTGTGGTTCCTTGACCAAATTCATCCCTGATGTAATTCAACTGACTTCATTGGAGTACAGATGAACTGGGCTCATTGGGCCAGAACCTTTACACTAAACTAGCTGATAAGTGCTACTGAGGCAGCTCAAAGCATCTAGAAAGCTGCCACAGCTTTGGGAATAGTCAGCTGACATGAAGTTGGTATAGTCATCCTCTCCACACCCTCACTCCTATATAGAAGGTGCAGAGGAGGAAAAGGATGGAGGGCTCGGCACTTCAGCAGATTCTCAGCATGGTTTCACATGGTGTAATTTAGAGCAGTCCTTAGACTGTCAGGGGCTGGGTTGGCTCTGGCATCTCCAGGATTGGGAGGAGAAGAAGAAGATAGCTTAGAACTCACTGCAGAAGAGGATTTGGCCTGGTACAGCTATTCCACTTTGCCTGATACAATTTCATTTGTAAGATTTGTAGGGGAGAGATATTGTGGGATAATTTTGAAGCATGATGCATAAGGGTTTATGCACATAACTTCCAATAACAAGGATGGGAGTCCTGGATATCCATAGGATACTATACAATTCCTTGGCAAATTCAGTGATTCTTTCCTACATCACACCAATTTAACTTCACTGAAATCAGTATAACACATTGGAGAGTCAGACCCAGTGTGATCACAGAAGAGAGACATTTGCAGAGCAAGTCACTTTAAAATTAAACTTTTAGGAACTGATTATTTGAGTGCATAGTTAGTTTTCTCTTTTTTGTGTGTGTGGGGATGGGGAGAAAGGATTTAGTACTTACACAAGGCAACAAATTGACATCCCTAGAACATATAACCTGTGCTGAGAGCAGCAGTGCAAGCTTCTCTACACTACCCAGGCAATGTGTATCTGAACTGGAGGGACCACCTCTATTGGTAAATTCAGGCCCCATGGCATTCAGTCCTTCCTGCTGAAACTGCCAATCAGTGCCAATTGTAGTGGTGATGGCTTTTTAAATATGGACACAAGTCAGAATTCTCTTTAGTGGGAAAAAAATCTGAACAGCTATGAAAGTCTGTATCTGTCATTTTTCAGATCCAACAGCAGCTTTAAAATAATTTTGAGACCGCATTTGCTCAGCTACTCATAACCTCCCTAATATGCACTATCAATAAGATATCAGAACACTCATACTGCTTTAAGAGTTTACTTTAAGTATAATGAATGCTCTTAAAACATTTAAATTTCCATAGATAATAACTTACTTATCTCATTTTCAGTATTCCTGAGATTAAATATAGAGACCATTGCAAATCCAGAGGTAATAGTTTATAGAACTTTAAGTCAAAACTTGCAAGGTGACCACTGTAAGGAAAGTAAGAATATTTTAGCCATGTTGTAGCTATTTCATTATAGCACTTAATAGTCACAATTTATACAAAAACCTTCAAGTTACTGTAGCCCCACTACATTTGGAATATCTGTCAAATGCACTCTAAAGTATAGCAAAACCTGCTGAGTCAGAATACAAGAAGCACATCAGAAATGTACAATAGCTTTATGACATTCTGTAAGAAAACAGCTGGAAAGAGAGCGTTGTTCTCACCAGCTCAAATGTCCATTGCTATTTTCAGTACCTGAGGTGAGAGGCAGTAACATCATGGATTCACCTTCCTTGACCTTCAGAGCACAGGATAAGAGTCATCTCTTCACTAAGGTATTATCTTAATGGATTGGCAAGATTGTTGTGACATCTAATGGAATCTGCTCCTTTTTAAGTAAGAGGTTCTAAAAGAGGAAGGGAGAGTTATTGCTTATATGCATGCACATATGCTTCCATTGGAAATGCCCAGAGACTGGCGTAATGGGCTTTTTAGGAGTGTAGATACAATAAACAATTCAGAGCTTCTCCCCCCCCCCACACATACAACCTACCTGCAGTCTGAAGAAAACTTTATTTTAAAAGCTGCTAATTGGTTGGTGAACCAAAGTAAAACAACAGGTAAATTAAGAGCTGCTATTTCTGCACTAAACTACATCTTAGTGGTAGCAGAGCTGAGAGAGGAGGATCCAGGTGGTTTCAAAGAAGTTCCTATGAATGGAAGTGTCTTTAAAATGCTAATGAATGAATGAATAATAAATTTATTTACATTGCACTGTGCTCGGTGTTTCGGTTTATAATACCGCTATTGAAACCTGTCAATCCTACACTAAAAGCAACCACCGCCTTGAAGTTGGCCATTAGAAGGCTTGGCATGGGACCCAGAGATCATTAGTGTGGTAAGTGGGAGAGGGGTTTTTCTTGTTAAAGTCTACTTTTTTAGTCCATTATCGTTATTCTTCTGCTCTCACTCCTTCCTTTCTTTGGAAGCATGTAATCTATCATTTCATGATCATTTTCACCCAAATTGCCTTCTACCTTCAGATATATGGCTCTAACTTAACTACACATACCTTTGATTGCAGTGTTGTTGTAGCTGTATTGGTATCAGGATATTAGAGGGACAAGGCAGGTGACACTTTGAGTTAGCAGTGACACTTTGAATTAGTTTCCCAGACCTGAAGAAGAGCTCTGTGTAAGCTTGAAAGCTTGTCTCTCTCAGCAACAGAAGTTGGTCCAATAAAATATATTACCTCACCCACCTTGTCTCTACACACACCTTTGCCATATAGTGTTGATATATATTTGTAATGTACTTAACAAGTGGTCATATGAATTTAATTAATATGATCTAAATTAGGGCTGTCGATTAATTGCAGTTAACTCACATGATTAACTCAAAAAAATTAACTGTGATTAAAAAATTAATCATGATTAATCGCACTGTTAAACAATAGAATACCAATTGACATTTATTAAATATTTTGGATGTTTTTCTACATTTTCAAATACACTGATTTTTATTACAACATGGAATACAAAGTGTACAGTGCTCACTTTATATTATTTTTATTACAAATATTTGCACTGTAAAAATGATAAAAGAAATAGTATTTTTCAATTCACCTCATACAAGTATTGTAGTGCAATCTCTTTATCGTGAAAGTGTAACTTTCAAATGTAGCCTTTTTTTCTTACACAACTGCACTCAAAAACAAAACAATGCAAAACTTTAGAGCCTACAAGTCCACTCAGTCCTAATTCTTGTTCAGCCAATTGCTAAGACAAACTAGTTTGTTTACATTTACGGGACTGTTGACTGCTGACTGCTTCTTATTTACAATGTCCCCTGAAAGCAAGGTGTTTGCATGGCACTTTTGTAGCTGGCATTGCAAGGTATTTACATGCTAGATATGCTAAACATTTATATGCTCCTTCATGCTTTGGCCACCATTCCGGAGGACATGCTTCCATGCTGATGCTGCTTGTTAAAAAAATTATGCGTTAATGAAATTTGTGACTGAACTCCTCGGGGGAGACTTGTATGTCTTCTGTTCTGTTTTACCCACATTCTGCCATATAATTCATGTTATAGCCATCTCGGATGCTGACTCAGCACATGTTCATTTTAAGAACACTTTTACAGCAGATTTGACAAAACACAAAGAGGGTACCAATGGAAGATTTCTAAGGATAGCTACAGCACTTTGCCCAAGGTTTAAGAATATGAAGTGCCTTCCAAAATCTGAGAGGGATGAGGCATGGCGAATGCTTTCAGATGTCTTAAAGGAGCAACACTCCGATGCGGAAACTAAAAAACCTGAACCACCAAAAAAGAAAATCAACCATCTGCTGGTGGCATCTGACTCAGATGATGAAAAAGAATATGCATTGGGCTACACTGCTTTGGATCATTATCGAGCAGAACCCATCATCAGCATGGATGCATGTCTTCTGGAATACTGGTTGAAGCATGAAGGGACATATGAATCTTTAGTGCATGTGACACGTAGATATCTTGCAATGCAGGCTACAACAATGCCATGCGAACGCCTGTTCTCACTTTCAGGCGACATTGTAAACAAGATGTGGGCAGCATCATCTCCTGCAAACTGTAACCAAATTTGTTTGTCTGAGTGATTGGCTGAAGTAGGTCTGAGTGGACTTGTAGGCTCTAAAGTTTTACATTGTTTTATTTTTGAATGCAGTTATTTTTTGTACATAATTCTACATTTGTAAATCCAACTTTCATGATAAAGAGATTGCACTACAGTATTTTTATTAGGTGAATTGAAATATATTATTTCTTTTATTTTTTACAGCGCAAATATTTTTCATAAAAATAAACAAAGTGAGCACTGTACACTTTGTATTCTGTGTTGTAATTGAAATAAATATATTTGAAAATGTAGAAAACATCCAAAAATATTAAATAAATGGTATTCTATTATTGTTTAACAGTCCAATTAATCATGATTATTTTTTTAATTGCTTGACAGCCCTAATCTAAATATGAAAATCATATTTACCATTCACAGCACATAACTCATTAGACAGACTTGTTCCATGACGCCATCCCAAAAGTTCATTAGCTCTTGTACAGAATATTTATCCTGCATTTTTATCAGAGTGCATTTCAGATATTGATGACATTTTCAAAAGGACAGACTGGAAATGTGGGCCATGTATTACTATTGCAGACACGGACACAACAAACCATTCACTGACAACTTAGTTTTAAAAACTTTACTGCATTTGTATCAGAAAGACCTGCCAAGGCACCAGATTTCACAACTAAAGATTTACTTTCAGAAGAACTCAAATGGCAGCTCTTAGATCAAAGAATGGAGAGAGTTTATCTCTTGGATAAGACAACACCTGTAGAGGTAGATCTCCCCAAAGGAACTTTATACTTTAATTTCAGACTTTTTACTTGAACAGATCTCTGCAGGCCTATGGCTTATCTAGAGTGGATGGGCTTCAGCTTTAACTGCTGACAAAAGCAAAGGGACTATTTACCAATGCATAAAGCTGCTGCGTTGTCAAAACCTATTAACCAAAAGAAATACTTCATAAAGCAAACTTTAGTCCTTGACAATTCAATTGTATGTGAATTACCTTACTTGTTCTCCGGAAGACTTACTAGAAAATGAGATATGCTATTTGCATAAATCTAGATAGTCTGTGGAAAAGAACTTTAATTAAGCAATAAAAATATCATCTTTTGTGTGTTAAAAACATTATGAAGTCTTCCGGAAGGACAGATAAGAAAAATTTGGCATCGTATTTCTATTTCATCTGTGAATAACACAATCTCTATATAGTACAACTGATTTGTGTAGCATTTTACAACCAAAGAAAGAGCGCATTGCCCTGAGAAGCTTCCAACACAGCAAGGAAAAACAACCCGTGGCAGAGGGTAGAAGGATATGGTAAGGGTGAGAGTTTAAGTGTAAAGGTATGAGATAAATGCTTTTTTCATTTAATTGAATAATTTAGTATTAAGATACTGTACTGTATTAATAATGTTTAAGTTTTGCATAACATTTTTTCATTCATAGCGCTCAAAAGGCTTCATAGAAGAGGGTATTTTTGTTCTTGTTTTACTGGTGGGGAACTGAGGCCTGGTCTACACTGGGGGGGGGGGGGGGCGGCGCGAGCTAAGTCGGTCTAAGTTACATAACTTCAGCTACAAAAATAGCATAGCTGAAGTCGAAGTACTTAGAGCTACTTACTGCGGTGTCTTCACTGCGGAGGTCGACTGCTAACACTCCCCTGTCGACTCCGCCTACACTTCTCGCTCCGGTGGAGTACCGGAGTCGACAGGAGAGTGCTTGGAGGTCAATTTATTGCATCTTAACTAGACACGATAAATCGACCCCCACTGGATCGATCGCTCCGGAGGTAAGTGTAGACATGCCCTGAGACACCGAGAAATGAAGTGACTTGCCAAGGTCACAAAAAAGTCAAAGCCAGTGCTGGGAATACAACCCAGAGTCCCAGACTAGTGCCCTCCCTGTCCAGGGAACCGTGCTGCCTCCCTTACCTATCACAGGACACAAATAGACACAAAACATTTGGGGTTGGAGGGGAAAGAGCTGTAAATGCCAGAAGGAAATAGGCTATTTTCACCCACACCACCACAAAGAAACACAAACTGTCATTGGTGTTGTTTATTTTCCCTGGGAGAAGGTGGGCAAATGCTCCCACCCTCAGCCTCCCTCTCACAGGGGTTCCGTCAGCTCTGGCTGTAGCATGGAAGCACCAAATCAGCTAAAGGGGATGGAATTGGAAAAGTCAATGAAAAGCAGACATGAGGCTGTAACCTTTCACAATTGATCCCAGGCACACAATGGCTCATCTGTGCAATGTTGATCTTAATTGGCTCTTTCCCCTTCATCTGATCCCCCCCCCCCCCCCCCCCAGGAAAGCAACCTTTGCTTTTGTGTTAGCATCCAGAATTTGCTAGCACCACATTTCTAATTCTCAGCAGGATGGTGAGGATATGTGGAAGGGGGCGGGGGAGGGGGAGCGAAAGCTCTCGCGCATGTTAGGAATTACAAATGATCCTGCCACTGAATGGAGCTTTTCCCCCCTGCAGTTTTTTAAACAGCAAAATGGATATATCATGTGAAAACAAATAGTTTCTGACTGTTACATCTTACAGAAAGGGTCTAGTTACTAGTGCTCAGAATTGCCTGAGTTTTCCCTGGAAGCAGCGACAGAAAAAAAAACAACTTACAAGCCATCTTGGATGAGAGCAATCAGCCCATTTCTACTCTAGTACATGTTACACAGAGCTAGCCCGTCCCTTTTATGTAAGACACAGCTGAAATAGCAAACCCCAAAAGGGAGAAGGATTTTGATGCTCAAAAGAACTGACAAAAGACAGGGTTATTTTCTCTTGCACAGTCTCGTTATACAACAGTCGGGCGCGGATTGGCCTGAATAGGAATGACCACCTTGTCAAAACTAAATTGGATTTTCTAGGCTTGACTCCCTCCAATCCAGAGCTAAATTGTGCCTCCTCGGCACAGCTTGTAAAGAGGCATGACCCTAGGAGAGGGGGAGCAGGAGCTCCCCGGCTGCTCTAAAGGGGGAATATTACTATTAATACATTGCTTCAAGGAGTGTAGCACAATCCCCACCCCCCACCAGCTGAATGCTCTTCTGGCCATGGCTCCACCTACTCAGCTGCTCTTGTGGGCAGCAGTTTGATAGCAGCCCCAGCACAAGGGCTGTGATTCGGGTTAGTCCTTATGTCGCTTGGGCCCGTGGGGAGGAAGTAAGTCATTATTCCTTTCTCCTGTACAGTGGTATAAGGACTAGCCGCCACAACCCAAGGTAAATACTTAGAAGTACTAAAGAAAAGATAGGAATTGAATGGGGTAAAGATTTAGGGTAAAGGGTTTTGTTTGTTTTTAATACTACTGGTTAATGGCCCTTAGATAGGCATAAATCCTTTGGTCACACAGATTACTGCTGAATATACTCAGGCTGTATTCAGGGACAAATGCTTTGAGTGAAATTTCCCTCTTCAGTCACACACACATATGCAAATGAAACACTTTCTTCAAGGATTTCCAGGCAAGTGCATCAGCCTGTGAAGTACAGATTTCCCTCTAATTTATGCATTCCTCTTCCTTAACGTTATGTTAAGATGTGGTCTTTGCAAGCCCCACTAATCCTTTCAGTTGTCCAAACCATTTTGGATGCACCAAAAAAGCTCCAAAAATGTTTAAAAGGTTTCTAATTAATCAAGCTTCTGAAGAATGACAGCTAATTAAACATCAGCATGGCTTTCTTTCTTGTGCTGAAATAAATCCAATCCTTTGGAGGCCAAAATCAGTGTAGGGTGGGAGGAACCAATGCTGTCGAAACTTGAGGGCAGGGCTACACTAGAGTGTTTACAGCAGTGTGCCACTCTGTAAGCTCTCTAATGTAGCTGCTCTTAGCTGATAGGAGAGAGCTCTCCCATCAGCTTAACTACTCCAGCCCCCATGAGTGGCAGATGCTATGTCGAGAGAAGCTCTCCTGACAAAATAGCACTGTCCAGTCCACACCAGCACTTATGTCTGTGTAATTTATGTCACTCAGGGGGTGATTTATTCACACCCTGGTGTGACATAAGTTATACTACAGTAAGTACTAGTGTAGATATAGCCTAACACACAGCTAAACTTTTAGACTGATTAAAACACTTGGTTTGTTTCCTCTCTCTCTCTCTCTCTCTCTCACACACACACACACACACACACACACACTCTCTCTCTCTCTCTCTCTCTTATAATGGAACTCTTTTGTAGCCCTGGCAATACCTCTTTGGGAGAAATAGCTTAAGCAGGCCAAAAACTATTTCTAAAGGTCTGCAAAATATTCAAACACTCCAAATCAAAGAAGTTAATATTATCTGCCTCTTTTGGTTGGTTTTACAGGACACACAGAGATTCTTTGAATGTTACACTGTGAGCAATCCCACCTCATTATGTTAAATGGCGTTGAGTTCCTCCAGTCTATTGTGGCATTATACGCTCTTTCATTGAAAAGGCAAACTCTGTTCTTCGTACAAATGGAGGTGCTGTATTATGTAAGATCTGAGTGTGTTGAATAGCTAGAGGATTAATCATCCTGCAGCCATATATTCAGTAAGAGACTGTACTGTATGTTAGATCTCTCTCTCTCTCATACGCACACTGAGGCCATGTCTACGCTACAGCATTAAGTTGACTTAAGTTACATCAACGCTCCTAAACTGCTGTAATTACAGTGCTTGTGCATGTTCACACAACACTCCTCGTGTCGGAGGAGCGCATCCACAGTTAGTGCTCCAGCGCCGAGAGAGCAGTGCATGGTGGGTAAATATCCCACTGTGCATATCGCCACCTTCTCCAACTAGGAGTTCTGGGAATGGATTACAGTACATCGTGGGGGTGGGATCACCACCCTGTGATGTAGTTTTCTCTGTCCCATAATTCCAAGGCCTTCCAAATGCTTTTCATGCCATTTTTCTACTGCCCCTGTAAATGTTTCACCCTCCATCTCTGCCTGAAAGCACAGATCCTGCACTGGTCATAAGTGTTATGAACACAATGCGGCTTATCCTGCAGTATTTCATGAGCTGTGAATCTGAACAGGAATTCGTGGTGCCTGCCTTGCAGCGTGCCATGCAAACAAACGATTCAAGACTGATGTTGGCATTCACGGAGCAGCTGCACACAGTGGACCGTTGCTATTAGGCTCGGGAAACAAGCACTGAGTGGTGCGATCAGATTGTGTTGCAGGTATGGGATGACTAGCAGTGTCCGCAGAACTTTTGTATGTGCAAAGCCACCTTACTTGAACTCTGCGTGAAGCTTGCCCCTGCCCTGCGACACAAGGGCACCAAAATGAGAGCTGCCGTAATGGTGGACAAGCATGTGACTATTGGTGTGTGGAAACTGGCAATTCTAAACAGCTACCAGTCAGTCGTGAATCAGTTTGGAGTTGGCAAGTCCACCGTGGGGGCTGTGGTGTGCTACGAAGGACTGTGACTCTGGGCAATGTGCGGGAAATAGTGGATGGCTATACAGCAATGGAATTCCCTAACTGTGGCCGGGCGATAGCTGGAACGCATATTCCAGTTTTGGCCCCAGACCATCTTGTACATCAGTACATCAACAGAAAGGGCTATTTCTCTATGGTATTGCAGGCACTGATGGATCACTGGGGTCATTTCACTGACATCAGCACGGGGGGACCAGGGAAGGTGCATGATGCACACATCTTCAGGAACACTGGACTGTATAGAAAGCTGCAAGCAGGGACTTTCTTTCCAGACCAGAAGATTCCAATAGGGGATGTAGAAATGCCCATAGTGATCCTGGGAGACCCAGCCACTCCTTACTCCCATGGCTCATGAAGTCTGACACCAGAAACCTGGACAGCAGCAAGGAGCGCTTCAACAACAGGTGCAAAATGACCATAATATGTGCATTTGGCAGATTAAGGGTTGTTGGTACTGCCTTTTTGGCAGATTAGACCTCAATGACGAAAATATTCCCATAGTTATAGCAGCCTGCTGTGCTC
Organism: Macrochelys suwanniensis; assembly: GCA_033296515.1. Classification (NCBI taxonomy): domain Eukaryota; kingdom Metazoa; phylum Chordata; order Testudines; family Chelydridae; genus Macrochelys; species Macrochelys suwanniensis. Next base: position 93,963,938 of record CM065777.1, read on the forward strand.
TGCATAACTTTTGTGAAGCCAAGGGGGGGAAGTTTCCCCAGGTGTGGAGCACTGAGGTGGATCTCCTGGCAGCTGATTTCAAGCCAGACACTAGAGCTATTAGAGGGGCTCAATGGGGGGGATATTTGAATCAGGGAACCTTTGAAGAAGCATTTTGACAATGAGCCTCAGTAATGTGTCTTTTGGTAATGCAGTCAGACAGGCATTGTTTACTTGCCACCTTTAAATGACCCCTGTAATGATTCCTGCCTGAGTGTTAATTGTAGTCTGCAAATGTGTCAGTTGTCACTGTGTATGAATTTCTGCCACAACCACCCTGTATAGGTCACAAATAAAGAATCACTGTCTTTCTAAAACTACATTTTGATTAAACACCAATCCACAGATTAACATTCTTACAAGGGATGTGACAGTGAGCAGCACTCTCTGAAGTGTGCAATCTCACAGCTGTGTGCAAGTTCAACTGTTGTTATGGAAAATGTCCCTACAGGTGGAGTGCAAGGGGTACTGTGATGGGCTGGGAACATGAGAACAATGTGTGGGAGGAGTTTAGGGAGGGCAAGGAAGGCAGTTCTGTATGGGCTGCAGGGGGAGTTGAGCACACAAGTGTTCCACCTGCAGCACAATCAGGGACCTGAGCATCTCTGATTGGTCCTCCATGAGCTTTATCATCCACTCCTGACCCTGTATTATCAGCTCCTGCCCGTCCCCTCTCCTCGCTATCCATTTCTAGTTTTTCATTTATTGTCTTTCTCCACGCTCTGTGCTCACTATTGGCCTGATCTGATGATTGCAGCATTTCCTCCTCATTCGCCTCCTTATCTGATGGAGGCACTCTGCTGGTGTGTAGGAGTTGGCCCTCAAGGGCACATCTGCAGAAGTAAAAGAAACAACACAGAGTCAGTATTGTGTGCGCGCTCACAGTCTTGAATCATAAAAATTACACACAGCTCTCTCTCACTTTCTCTTGGCAAGCACGCAGCATGGCCAGAGCACTAAACATGGTGAGTTCGGCTCTGGGTGGGATGGTGCAAGATGGGACAAAGGGTCTGGGTGGTTTCAGAGGGGGATCAGTACAAGCGCCTACGGACATTATTCTGAATAGTGGCCCCATTTTCCATAGGCAGGGGTGATTGAAGCTGATATCTCACTACTAAGGGTAACCAAAGATGCAAGGGTGCATTTCCTGCACGTGTGCGGCTTCAGATTGGGTCCACATGGTGCTCACCTGTGTGCTACTTGGGTTCCTGCAGAAATAATTGCCGATTGGCGAGGCAAAGTTTCCTACAGTGGAGGAAGAAAAAGTTGTTCTGCTAAGGAACCTTCGGCAGACAACTGCAGAGTATCTGCAGAAAAGTTTCCTAGAGATCTCTATGGAGGATTCCTGGGTGACCCCGGTGTGCATTAACAAACTTTTTCGCAGGGCTCCCCACTATGTAGCTGCACAGGGGAATGAGAAGCAGATGCAAACAGTACCGTGTTGTCAATTTAGATCCCTTCTCCCACGTGTGCCATCTAGCAAAATAAAGGACACCTCTACCTCATGTAACTGTGCAGTATCAAAGCAAAATGAGTACTTACCAGAGCTCCCCTCTGCTGCTTCAGGCACAGGAGAGCCAGACTGCTGGGACTGGCTAGTCCACTCCAGAATCAAAAAGAGGTCCTGGCTTGACACATTACCAGACGAGCCTGTCCCACATCATCCTCCAACTCAACCTTCTTGTCCACCACTTTGCCCTTGGGGTTGACTCTGCTGGCTGCTGCCTCCAGTCCTCTCTGAAGTATCCACAGGGCTCTTGGCAGTGGTGGTGGGGTTTCCACCAAAAATGGCGTGTCCCTTTCCTGCACCTTCTCATCTATGCCACGAGCAATCTGCTCATAGGTGTCAAAATTCCTAAAGCTGGATTGGCGCTGCGACTGCACAACCTCCTCGCCCCACACACTCAACAGATCCAGCAACTCTGGTGCACTCCAGGTGGGAGCGCATTTGCTGCGGAAAGCCAGCATGGTCAGCTGGGAAGATGCAATGTGAGCTGTCCACACCGAGCAAAGAGGAAGTGGAATTTCAAGAATTCCCAGGGTTTTAAAGGGGGAGGGGCACATGCCTGTGTACCTGGCTGAGGGCAGTGGAGTAGAAACTGCTTACCAGAGCAGTCATGATGGACATTGTGGGACACCTCCTGGAGGCCACTTAGGGTGACATAAACAAGCGCACTGTCTACACTGATACAGTGTCACTAACTTTGTGGTAAAAAGCTCTATTTTTATTATGTCGGCATAGTAGGAGAGTTAAATCAACATGAGGAGCATTGTTGGGTGTACACTTCCACCATTTTGTGGACGAAACCTGACTTTTGTTGACAAAACTATGTAGTGTAGACAAGGCCTTATGAAATTGCATTTTTACATCCAAGCTGACTTAAGCTATACTTCTCTGGCTCGATTTCAAAGGAAGCAAGAGGAATCTGTACGGTGAGCCAATCACAGTTTCCCATACCTGTAACTGAGTTAACAGCAAAGATGTTCACTCAAGGTTATATATGGAGAACTGCTGTCAACTACATTGAATGTTAAAGAGTGCAACACTTTCTGTAAGATTCCCCATGTCCATCTCTGCAGGAAAGCTTGTATTGTAATATAAAACAGATTTTCTTCAGAGCCTCACAAATAATTCCCCTGCAGGAGTTCCATTTTCCTCTGGTCTCTGATGTGCCTCTGCAGCTATCAAAAGGATTATATTTATATCTATACTATGAGATATACAGGGATCGCCATTAAAAAGTCAGCAACTGCCATGTAACCATACAGTGGTATCTCAGACACCACATTTTCCTTCTTTGCTTAGAATAGGTAATAACTGTGATAAATGTATGGCATTGCTTGCAAATGCTGACTTATTTAATCAGAACCTCTTTATAAAACTTGCCAATTGCCTTAAGCAATTAAAAAACATTTTCTCAGTGTTTGCCGCATTCCCTACGTCTTCCTTCTAGTTAGTAAATATAAGGAATTATAAGTAGGGCTCCATGTCTGTCACAGAGGTCGCGGAAGTCACGGATTCCGTGACTTTCTGTGACCTCCATGCTTTCTGCAGGGACCAGTTTGGCTGATGCCAGGGCCACCCAAGCAGCTGGCTCCATGGCCAGCTGTTCAGGTGGCCCCTGGGACAGACACACCAGCCACTGCTGGAGCAGCCTGGGGAACAGCCACAAAGTAGCCATGGTCCGCTGGCCTAGGCAGCTGTCCCTGGCTGGCCAGAGCAGCCGCGGTCTGCTAGCCTGGGCAGCAGGTGCCGCTGGCCTCAGGCGCCCTCCCCCACCCCAGAACCTCCACCCCAACTTGTTCCCCCCACCCAGCAGTGGCCCCAGTGCCCACCCAAGGTTTAATCACAGGTATTTTTAATATAAGTCATTGACAGGTCACAGGCCATGAATTTTTGTTTATTGCCCGGGACCTGTCCATGACTTTTACTAAAAATACCTGTGACTAAATCGTAGCCTTAATTATAAGGAAAGTTGCAAATACTAGTGAAACCATATCTGTTTATCTAAGATCACACCAGTACATTTTAAAGGTGACTATGGTATATCTACATACATAAGAGATTTTATAAGAAATTGCATCTGCTAATTCCACAAATATTATAAAACACACTCTTATACATAACTAAAAATGCAATAATTTAAATGAGAGACTTTGCTAGTTGGAACTGTGGGGTTAAATTCTGCTTTCAGTCACTAATTTCACTGAGAGCAGAATGGCTCATTTTTTCTGGACTGAATTTTCAGAGGAAGAAAAACCCTCAAATCTATGTTTTTTCAGAAGGTGGCAATTTTGGATGACAAGGGCAGTACATAAAATAATTTATTTTGTTTTGAAGCAGAGATAAAACTGAAGTGGGCATCTACATCTACATTAAAAGCATTGAGATACAATTTTAGCATAAACTGAATAGCCTATAAGTTATACTTATAATAAAAATAAGAATACTCTGGCAAGAGACCTTTAAAATATATTTCAGAGATCATGGCATCATATTAAAATATTCTACAATGTTTGAAAAAGCCCAATAAATTGCAACTACTTTTTCCTAAAATAAAAAAGTGAGACTGTTTTAGCTTATTATACCATTCATAGGCAATCTATTTTAAACACTATATGTAGTACAGTTGAATCAATGGAAAATGAACTTGCACATAGTGAAAATCTTATTATAGTGAAGTGAAATGAAATTCTCAAATTTCTTCAATGCAATTGAAGGGAACTCATTCTGCTTACAGTGAAGCTATTTTATTTCTCAAAGTGAGCAAGTACAGTGACGTATGAGATACTTGTGTTTTGTAATGACTTGCCACATATCAGACCTGCAACTCCTCACTCTCATCCTAAATTCCAGGTATGGAGGCAGCTTCTTAAGGTATACAGAACATGCTACCACAACCTTCATGCAGGGGGTTGGGGTTCGGAAGGGTCTTTGTCCAGCTAGCTAGAAGGAAAGGGTCATGGCCCCTTTAAGGGCTCCCTTACTACAGGCGGGGAGAAAGTTTACAGGGATGAACAGGAAGGGCAGTAAGCAGTCAGGAGAAGGTCACTGCACTGCCCATCCTGCTGACCAAAATGTGTGTGTGTGGGGGGGCTATTTATACCCCATGCAGATCTGAGAGGCCCTCTTTCACTGGGCTGAGGCTGCAGCACCCACTCACCTACCACAAACTTGGCAAAAGGATCAGGTTCCCTCTTAACCCGCTGTGGGTATTACACTAGTTGCCCTGTTCCTTGGGGGTCTGCAAAGGAATTTTTCCTTCACAGCCAGATTGGTTGAGGTGCAGTAGGTTTTTTCACCTTCCCCATAGTAGCTCAGTGGGGCGGGGTAGGGGAGTTAGGTTATAATGTTGTAATTTAGGATGTAAAACTCATGGTGGTTGGCCAGTGCAGGTACTCCATATGGAAAGGATACGGTTATTGCATAAAATGGATTGGAAAAGGATTTGAAGGAAAGCATTACTTAGGGGAGCTGAGTAAGGGAGTTTTGGGTCTCATACAGCAGGGAGCCAAGCTCCCCTCCCTTTTCCTAGCCCCCTTTAAGGAAACTAAGAAAGGGAGCTTGGGCCTCCTACATCTGGAACAGCTGGGAGTCAACCTTCCCTCCTTTTATAGCCCCCCTTTTGCCTCATTCAAGGGGAGGGTGGAAGGGTCCCGGCAGTGAGATAGCTAGGACCAGGTTGGGGTTTACGTGGATATGATTCAGGAAAGGATAACGACCTGCACTATAGAATTTGTTGCTTTAAGTGATACTTTAAGTGAATAAAGTTGTAGCCTAATTACACCACATCCATTGCCTCCTGTCAGTGGCGTAGCCAGGTTTAGAGCACAGGGGGAGCGGAGCTAAAAAAAGGCACCAGGAGCAAACAAAAAATGCTCCGCTCTGGCTGCAGCGTAGGAGCAAAAGGCGTCGGAGCACAAAAAAGGTGCTGCTTCTGCTCAGTGGGGGAGCAGCCGCTCCCCCTGCTTCCCCCCCTGGCTACACGACTGCCTCCTGACTTTCTTCCAGCATGGCCATAAAAAGGCTTCAGTGCCCCACGTACTGTAGACTCTGACGGAAAGCCCCATACATGGAAGCATGAGGATGAGCCGTGTACATGAGGGAGTGAGAATTCATGAGAGTAAATCTTGATCAATTAAATATTCACAGGAAACAACCACAAAAGGGGTGCCTGAAAGTGAACAGGCTGGTGGGGGACAGGACTCAGCTGTTAAGGCAATAGGCAGTGCAGATCTCTAGCAGGTGATACGTACCTAGGAGCTAACACAATGTCGTGTGGCTAATTAGTTACCATGGATTATTTCCTGCCTGGCACTACTGTATGGCGATTTTTACTCGGAAGAAAGGGTAGACAGTAATGTAACTGACCACGCTGTTGGGAGTTGCTGTGGTACACCTGACCCGTAGAAGTTTGGTAATGTGCTGGGTGTAGCTCACACAGAAACAAGTACTGTAGGCACTCCCAGTTCCAGGCCCTTCAGCTTCTAGCGCATGGTGGGTTCCTGTAAACACTCAGAGTCTGATGTATAACAAAGGATTGCTTTAATCAGGTTGCCAGAAAATAAACTGTGCAATTACTCTCGGCACTGTGGCTTGTGGTTACAAACAAAAGATGGCCCAACAGTTCCTAATTCAGGTGCCCAGGCCAAGTGCAGCAGCACAGGGGTTTGAAGGTGGTGCACCTCGAGCCGGGCCATGCCTCTCCTAGAGGCAATCAGTGTTGGCCTGCAGATTCCCCACCCAGAGTTCAGTCCCTGTGTCCCCCTTGTTCAGACCCCCTCATGCAGCCATTGCTGAGTATCCCAGTACACTGTATTGCCACCATCAAGAGATCAAAAATAATGAGTCAAAACCAAAAAATGTAATGATTTTTAAAAAATAAGATTATATTGGGGTTTGGAGTCAGTCTTTTAATTTTTGATCTCCCCCTGCCCATCCCCAAAGTCCGTGTGACAATTACATTACCCATTCTTCCTCTCACCACTGTTACTTGTTTTAGGACATGGCATTGCAGGCGCCCCCTGCCTCAGTTTACAAGGTGTGGCAGCCGGTCCAGAGGAGGGCAGCCCATGCTGTAAGTGTTGGTGTAAAGCCTTTAAACAGCTATGGGGGCAGGCAGCCAATCAGAGGGGTTTTCCCTGCATGCAGGGCTCAAATTTGCATGAGGGTTGGAGCTTCTTCCCTCATCACCAGACTGGCTCCAATCTCTGTCAAAATCCGGTGATTAACTGCCAAAGTTGGCCCCTGCCAGCAACAAGAAGCTTCCTTGCCTGGCTCTCAGCCTCTCAGACCTGGCTTCCAAGCTGCCTGACCTTCTCACCCCAGCCGCTTCCAGTCTGCAGCTCCAGCTTTAGGTAGCTGCCTCCAAACTCAGGCATCACTTCCATCGTACTGTGGCAGTGTCTGTAGAAGACTTCAGAAGACTATCGTAATAAAGGGCTGTAAGGAAATTGCAGGCTGCAATTTTGTTGTGGAAACTGCAACTTTTAACACGTACCATAATTTTCTATAGTTGTCACAAATTTGGGTGGTGTTGCAACCCCATGCACCAGATTGCAACATCCTTCACTCAAATTGCGGGGGTGGGGGGGAGGCGTAGTTATGGATTGTTTGTTTTTAAACATTGATAATGGTACTTGAACTGACACACCAAAACCACAACTTTTGCAAACTGTAAAAAAATAAAATAAAATCACAACTTTCTTACAGCCGTAATCATATTACGTATGCACAAGGGGCCAAACTAAGGTTGAACAGGCAAATTTTATCTTGGCATTTCCTAACTTCCAACTGCTTGACATTTGTGATGGACCTGCACAGCAGGAGACAACAACTGCCACTAGCCCTTTCCCCACTTCCTCCTGGCTAAGCATGGGCTGTGTTTTCCATCACCTTCCTCCCCACTGCACTTCCCTTTCCCAGATACGGAGAAAGGTCCAGAACCAGGAAGTAGCTGGGCACTTTTGGGAGTGGGAGCCATATGGCCGGTGGAAGCTGCAGAGAAACCCCAGACACTGTGAACAGAGCTGCATGTGGAACAGGCTGCATCACAGCTGGGTGCAGGTCAGTGTTGGATTAAGGAGGGAGCAGCAGCTGGGCAGGAAACCAGTGCAGAGGGACTTCAATAAGAGACACTAATGGTATGTCTACACTGCAATTAAACACCTCTGGCTGGCTCATGTTCGCTGACTCAGGCTCATGGGGCTCAGGTTATGGAGCTATTTAACTGCAGTGTAGATGTTCAGGCTCACGCTGGAGCCTGAGCTCTGGACCCTGCATTTGCGGGTTTCTAAGCCAGACTCAATTAGGGTACATCTACACTGCACTGTTAGCCCAGGGTTCAATCTCAGGCTCAAGCCTAACCTCCCTTCCAGCTACACACAAATTGCTCTAACCCAGGGCACCAGGATCCCATGGGAATGGAGGATCCAAGCCTGAGTCAAGCTGGGACCCAGGGTTACAAGTGAGTGTAGATGCTCAAGTACTATGTTAACAATCCCAGGGTCTCCTAGTTTGAGTTCTATTAATCCTGGACTTACATTGCAGTGTAGACACACCCTAATTGGGCCTAGTTTAGAAAACTGCAAATGCTTATTTACTTGAATAGAGACTAGAAAGGGTACCCTTAGCACTAGGCCTGAAGAGCCCTGACTCTCGGTTGGAGTGCCCAGGGACATGAACAAGAATCACTATTGCTCACTTTGAGCAATAACTGTTTAAGCCTCTGTACCTGTGGTATTTGCACACTTTCCCCTTTCCTGCCAGCCCTACTATAAACCTTTCCTTTAGCCATGTGTCTGAGTGATTAGTGGAATCCATCAGGGCTAGCTGCCTACAAGGCCTAGCTGCTGAAGAACCTACAGTGCTTGTCTTCAAAACATAATGCACCAGGCACCCTATTGGCACCTAGGAGTTTGGGATACAGAATAACCCCAGTAATTACATTTTGTAACTTAAATAGTGTTCTCTTAACCTAGTTTTTGTGTGTAATTTCCTAGGTTTTTAGAACAACAAACTGAAAAAAATAAATTCCATTGTGTGGCATTGTATCCAAACCCACGATTCATCAGCAGGGTTGGAACCTTTAGATACACAACACAGATCTCTGCCATTTGAGGTAACAAGAACTGATAGCAGTAGTAGGTCATCATCCTCTATTTGGATTAGCATTAGATGGCGATGAGGCACACACTTTGCCAGTCAGTTTCACAGAAACTTGATGACATCACAGAAATTGTAAGACTCAAATCTTATATTCGGAGTTCAATTCCAGACAATGGAAGGGAATGTGCTCTAGTTGTCACAGATCCTTCTGCTCATTCCACTGCCAATCTTGACCCCTTCTGCTCTCTCCCCTCCAACCTGCCCCTGTTTCCAGTCACTTGGCTTCTAGTATCAGTCCCATTCTCCTTGCCTACACAATCCTAATCTTCACTCCTCAGGCTTCTCATCCCAGTCTTCTTGCCCAAACAATCCTAGTCTCCCCTTCCCTAGCTTCATTTTCAGAAATAGCGTAACTGTTTTGGCTGAAATGATCAATAAATAAACAAATAAAGTTCAGCTTTAGGCAGGCATCCAGCATGGAAAATTTCAGCCAGAACAGTTAAAGTTCTGCAAAGTTACAAGCAACTGGAAAGGGTCTTCTAATGAGAGGTATCAGTCAACCTTAATAATAGACAGCATATAACCATGTCAGTAATTACAAATACCTGCACTGAACACCTGAGCATGCCCAGTGTAAGCTAAATATTTCCAGAAGCCAGAGCCAACTCAATGAACTAAGTATCTGTGCTATTAATGAAAGTGCTGTGCCTTTTCTCCTGGCAAATCTGACTACTCAGCACTTATTGAGTATTGCACATGCTTTTAAAAAATAAACATACCGTTTTACACATTACCCTATATGACATTCACAAACAGGAGCTATGATCACTCTCAGATGTTATGCTACTGCACTGTTTACCAGAGGCTCTCTATGTACAAACTGATAAGTATTATTTTAGTGTTTTAATTCTAGTGCTAGTTGGTGCAGCTGGATCAAAGGGTGGAAAAATAATTTGGCTAAAAGAATCAACCTGACCTTCACCAGACTAGACTTTTGGGTGGCTAGGAACATTTCAGTTAACTTTTCCCTCCGCATTAATTTTTCGTTTTCATGCTCCTTTACATTTGCCTCCAGCGGGAAGGGAAACACAGAAATATACTGCTAAAAGCCTGTTCTTGTGAGATATCCACCCTGGTTTTATAGATTCAAGAAAGTCAGAGATCTAGGATTAGACTCAGGTAAACATTCAGAAGTACAAAAATATCTAAACCAGAACTGCTGAGGTTTCCACATTATTAATCTGCTTCTTAGACATCTGTAATCACAGAGATGAAAAAGCAAGGATGGTCATGTGATAAAGGTACCGGATTGGGGCTCAAGAGATAAGGGTGATATTCTTGGCTCAGCCACAGGCTGTGAGATCTTTGGCAAAGTCATTTAGCCTCTCTGTGTGTCAGTTCACCTTATATAAAATGGGCGTAACAATTCTTCCTTTCACCCATCCTTGGTATTGTCCATTTCGTTTGTAAACTCTTCAGGGCAGGGAACTGTGAGTCCCCTATCTCTGCTGGGGCTGGTAGAGATTACTGAAATATAAACAACAGTAATTAATAATAATTTTCCACTGCTTGCATCCGAAGAAGTGGGTATTCACCCACGAAAGCTTATGCTCCAATACCTCTGTCTATAAGGTGCCACAGGACCCTTTGTCGCTTCTAGTAATTAATAAATAGAGCTGCATACTGCAAAACATCCCCTTCCTCATCACTTAAGGAATTTGTTCCTTAAGAAAAAGACAAACTTGAAAATACATTTGGGTAAAGAAGAATATTTCATAAAACCATATGAATAGAGATTTAAGAAAGATGTATACAATTTTAAAAGTATGCTTATTACAAAAGAGAGTTTGCCAGTAATTTTAAGAATTGAATTTACTTCCTGTTCTCTAAAGCAAAAGTGCTAACATGCTGTGTAGAACAGCAGTAGATTAAGGTGGTGTCTTTCTATTGTAAGATAATGACTTCAAGGAAAAGGTCAGTTGGAATTGTACTGTCACTAACCAGTTTTGAAAAGGATTGTACACAAAGCAAAAATGAGAAGCGATTGAAGAAATGGGAACAAAAGAAGGGATGTGTGTAATGGAAGAGGTATTGAGAGAAATAACATTGTGTTCACATTTTAATGAAGTATTTCACCTATAGTCACAAGTTAAAGTGAAGCTCGACTGTTTGAAGAGGTAAGGGACACTACAACAAAGTGACGCTTAGACAGATTTGTAAAACTAGCCTTCACTCCTGATGTTTTCATACATACAGCCTCAGTTTTGTTACCAAAGGTCATGACTATGGTTATAGCTGAAAAGCTAGAGTCGTCCAAAGATTGTCCTGATTGCTAGAAATGTGAATACAGCAGTTAAAAAGGAACTACATCCAATTTCCCACATTCATTGAGATCCTGTCAAGGTTTACTGAAACTGTACCAAGTATGTTAGCATTTTGGAGGCAAAAATTAGGAGTTTGTCAGCTTTAAATTAGATGAGCGTAGTAGCAAGCTTATCATTTTTCACAAAGCCCCTTGATTTTACAGATCAAAGGTTACCTGTCAGGAGAGTTTCACAGATCTCAAAGTGTTTCACTTCTAGTAACTATGATAACAGCAGCTGTTGTTCAAATATATATATATAAAAGTTGATATTTTGGTTTGGGATACCACAAAACAGGAATATGTGTTTAAACTCCTAAAATAGGTTATTATACCTGCCTGTGACAAGATGGCCGGTGTTAGTCTGGTGGGTCCTGCGCTTCTCTTGGCGGGGAGCTAAGATGCCACCCTTTCCCCCTGTTCTCGGGGCATTGATGGCCCTGCTAGTGGCCCAGGAAGGTGGTAAAGGAGGGAAGCGGGGGAGGGGTCTGGGTTTGCTCCTCACTCTGAGCCCCAGCCCCTCTCAACCCCTACGGGTTCTTACCCTCTTCCCCCTTGGGTGGGGTCCTTAGATGCTGAGGAAGGGAGTCTCCCTCCCCTACTGGGGCAGGGCCCCCCTTACTTCAGTTCTCTGATTTTCCAAGTCTCACAGCACACCTCCAAGCTCCAATCCTCTCTCCTTCCTCCTCCTCTCCTGTCTGCCTGAAGCAGGGGGTTTTATTAGGTTCCTAACAGGGCCTTAATTGACTGCAGGTGCTCCAATTAACCTGCAGCCACCTTCCCTAGTCTAGAGGGAACCACGCCCTAATCAGCCTTGAGTTTATATATTTCCCCTCTACCACTCTCCCCTGGCCCTCCTATATCATACCCCCCTTATTCAAAATCTGAGGCAGGGTATATATCCATGCCAAAAATGCAAAGTCAGAAAAGGTTAAATCAATGCAAGTCTAGAGGAATTTTTTTTAAAAAAAAGCCTAAGTCTTAAAACAAATATTTTTGAAATATAATTTCCCAGATTAAAAATAGACAGATTTCAAACAAAGTTTCCCAGATCTGGTTACCAATTGCAGATGCCAAAACTAATTCCTACATTAGCCATGGTGTATTTTCCATTTTGAGAACTAATGAAGCAAGATTCTGAAGGCATTGCCAATAAAGAAAAGGATATGTTGTCTGAGACTTGTGGTTTATTGCCAACTATCCTGAATTGCAACAATGGAAATCTGTGCTGTTGCCACTCAAGATTAGCTGTTACCACTCAAGAAAGAGATCTTGGAGTCATTGTAGATAGTTCTCTGAAAACATCCACTCAATGTGCTGCAGCAATCAAAAAAGCAAACAGAATGCTGGGAATCATTAAGAAAGGGATAGATAAGATCATATTGCCTCTATATAAATCCACAGTACGCCCACATTTTGAATACTGCATGCAGATCTGGTCACCTCATCTCAAAAAAGATATATTGGAATTGGTAAAGGTTCAGAAAAGGTCAACAAAAATGATTAGGGATATGGAATGGCTTCCGTATGATGAGAGATTAATAAGACTGGGACTTTTCAGCTTGGAAAAGAGACGACTAAGAATGGATATTATAGAGATCTATAAAATCATAATTGATGTGGAGAAAGTGAATAAGGAAGTGTTATTTACTCCTTCTCATAACACAAGAACTAGGGGTCACCAAATGAAATGAATAGGCGGCAGGTTTAAAACAAACAAAAGGAAGTATTTCTTCACACAATGCAGTCAGTCAGTCTATGGAACTCTTTGCCAGAGAACGTTGTGAGGGCCAAGACTATAACAGGGTTCAAAAAAGAACTAGATAAATTCATGGTGGATAGGTCCATCAATAGCTATTATCCAGGATGGGCAGGGATGGTGTCCCTGGCCTCTGTATGCCAGAAGATGGGAATGGGTGACAGGTGATGGACCACTTGATGATTAATTACCTGTTCTGTTCATTCCCTCTGGGGCACCTGGCATTGGCCACTGTCGGAAGACAGGATACTGGGCTAGATGGACATTTGGTCTGACCCAGTATGGCCATTCTTATGTGCTGATGGTTGAAAAGAAAGTATACATTACCTGGGTCCTGGCAAAAAATATTAAAATAATAATGATAGAAATGGGCTGTTGTCATATAAAGAATCTAAGGGTCAAATTTTCAAAAGTATGTTCGTGATTTAGGAGCCTAGGCACTTTTTCTAAAATGGCAGGCTCTTGGGAGTTTGTCTCATTGAAAATCAATGAGACTTAGGTTCTCAAGTGCCTAAATCACTTTTTAAAATTTTGTCTTAAGTCAATAGAGATATTCAGGACACAATGAATGTAGTGTAATAAAAATCAGTAGAAGACGCTACATGTATATCTAAGCTTGCAGACATCATTGTGTGAGGTAATATTTCATTATTTGAGGAATAATATTAAAATATTAAAGACTATAATATACGGACACAAAAGGAAATAGAGCTAAGGTTGTATGTGCCATCTTCACTGTCAATTTTTGACATTTGAGTTTTTAGGCTTGCAACAGTGCCCTTAACTTGCTCTTAAGAGTTGTTTTGATATAATTTGCCATTAGAACTGGCCAGAAAAAATGGGAGTTTCCTTCAGAATTTCTCACAGGAACAATTTCCATATGAAATTATACCATCAGGAAATCAGTTTTTCCTTAGCAAAAGCCAAAAAAAAAAAATTTAGACAGTGAAGAAAAAAACCCTACATTTCCTCATTTTTTATTGTTTTCTAATTTTTGCCAATAAGAAAATATTATAAAAGTTTCGTTCAGAAAAAAAAACCAATTTCACTTTTACTTGGGAACCTAGAAAAGGTGGGCATTTTCTTACAATATCAAAATGAAAAATATCAAACATGCAAAAAAAAAAAACAACCCCACCACCCCAAAGTCATTGGTTGCTCAAAAAATCAAAACATTGTCAAAAATGAGATTTTCTGTAAAACAAAATTGCTTTTGACAAAACCCCGTATTTCAACCAACCCTTCCCTCCAACTTTTTGTTGACAGTTTTTTGACCAGTTCTATTTATATAGATGTTTACAGCAAACAGGATTAGGATTAAAGGGGAAGTATAAAAACCTCTTTTAAACTAGAAAGAATCAGCCTGTTTATGCTTTGAGAGCAAATTGTAAACCTAACACTGTGAGCTCTTCCTGCCCTTAATGCACTCTCCAATGACGGCAATTTAAACCATAGAAGATTACTCAGACAGCTGAAATCACCACTTTAAGCCAGGAAAATCTAACAAGGGAGCCATCAATGTGTATGTAGAAGTAGAGTGAAAGGGGACATGATGTTTTCAGCTAACAAAATGTACTGTATTTTATAGGATTTGGTATGGGAAAATAGTCTTTTAGTCACAAAATCTTACAGAAACTAAGAGCATTGTTATTTTTCAGCAGTTCATCACTTTGTCATTTAGTGATCAGCACCACATACTCCATTTCCCATAGAGAACACATTCAACATTTCAAGTTAGGGTGAAAATGAGGAGAAAGGGGGCAGACTGCATGCTAGGGAAAGGAACTAACTATAGCAAAAGCGAACCAAAGAGGGAGAGTTACTCAGTTACTGACAAATTTACCTCATGGCAGACATCATGGCCATGATTCAGGTCACAGCTGTTCTCATATTGGTTTCTTAATAAAAAGAAACAGGTGATCTGTCCCTTTTGCAGCACTTGATGGATCCCTTAATTTGCTATGAAAATGAAGTTGGTACTAGTAATTATTAGAGACTGAACTTTAGAAAATTACACAAGTAACTTTACTATTGTACTTGCAGATTTATTTGTCTATATGCAGACTTTGTGATGATACATGCATATGGATAAGAGGAGCACTGGGGCATAGGAAAAAGCTTAAAAACTAGAGAGTACTGCAGGCTTAGATGAATATTTACATTTAATTAAAGACAGCCATATGTGCCATCAAAAATATTGTCTTCTGGGCAATGTCCTTTCTAACAGATGTGATTACAGATGTAGAATAAATCTTTTGCACAAAGGCATAATGGCTGCACAGCCCATCAGGAGAGGAGAAAAATAGTAACATGAAAAAGATACCTTCAGCAGCTGCGTGCTGTTTCCCAAGGATGTAGATCTACTCTGGAAAATATCTTCCTTTAAATCTTGCCTGGAAAATCTCACAAGCTTCCTGACATTTACTTCTTAGACTCAGGATGAAATTATATGTCAGATACACACACAGTGAGATTTGGGTTTTATCTCAGAATGAGACCAGGTAGCAGAAAAAACAACCTTAGGGCAAAATTGCATATTTTAGATATTTCTTCTAGTCTGCTTGGTTGCACTTTTCTCTGTTGCACATTTGTAGTTTAAGCTCTCCCTAGCGATCACAGGATAGACCTTGGTGCCTGCTCTATGCCCTTTGGGCCACTTAGGTGACCACTGGCTGCACCTGCTCAGCAGGTACACAAATGGCACAGCTGGCTCCTGCACCACTCTCATACAGCCCCCCATGCAAGGAATATATCAAGGGTAATGTGCTATGCTCTGGCCCTCCCCAGCTGGCACAGTTTAGACCAGCTCCCAGGCTTCTCTAAACTCTGTTGGGGATGGCATAAAATGAGAACCAGGATCAGGGAGCCATTCATTTGATTCCCAATGCCCATCATCCCCACCATGCCAAGCAGAGGATCTGGGCCACAAGCCAAAAAAAAAAAATTATTAAGAAATGAGGAAAAACAAAAGAAAGTGCAATGAAAAAAGGTGAAATTAAAAAGTGATGATGAAAATGAGCTGGATAGTTGACTGGGAATTCTGAGCTCTGATAAATCCCACCATATGCTTTATACAGAAAGAGCTATTGTGCATCCATCTACATCCCCATTACTACTACTGTTAAAATGTCATGGATAAGATTTCAGTAAATCCACTCCAGTTACTGCAAGTTATAATAATTATGAATGACTTAATGCACGCTAAATATAGAGACTTGAGCGGTAAAGTTCAGAGATTGTAGATTGTTATATTATGATGTAGTAGTTGTTCAGCTGATTTATTCTTCTCTGCTGACATGGAAATGTACTTTCAACCTGCTTTTGGTTATGGTCATTTAGGTTCCTCTCCAACTGCAGTTAAAAGCAATGGAAATAATAATAATACCAGCTAGATCTCATATAGCACTTTTCATCAGCAGATCTCAAAGTGCTTTACTCTGCCATTAATTTCAGTAGGATATGTCTCAGGCCTTCAGAAAATACGTTGTAATTCAGAGCAGTGCATGTGTTTGAGTAGAGATTAATCCACAAATGTGATTTCTGAACTGGATCCATCTAAAGAAACGGGTATCTAAAAGCCCCATATCATCTACCAACCAGAGTGCTTCACGATCTTGGCTGCCAAAATTCCTGAATTTCCAACTTCGAAAGCAGAACCTCCCAACATGATACAATATCATTTGTAAACACTGATCGTTATGAGGGATGTCCTTCCTAGAATTATAGCCTTCTGGAAACTGTACTTAAGGGGTGAGAAAACATGGTGGCACCACGTAGGCATGGGAGTGGAAGGGCAAAGAAAGTTTTGCACTCTATTTTAACATCATTAACTCATGGCCTTGAATGAGGGGAACAGGAGTGGAAATTCAGATCTCAGCAATTATAGAAATTGTATTCTCAAAGAAGCCAATTACCCACCTTCCTCCTTTTTCTAGCAGTAGCCAATACAAGATGCTTTGTACTTTGAAAAAAACAAAAACAAAACCCTGATCTGTCCATTTGTGCAAAAGAGAAGAGCAAAGTCTTAATTTTCTTAATGTATAAATAGAGAATATTTCAACTTGTAAACACATTATTTAAGAAATCAAGCCCTGATAGGGTTGGATCGTACAAAAAAGTAGTGTCTTAAGAATATTTGTTAGACCTGCTTTTTCCTAACAAGATGTTGCTGTAAAATACATAGCTTGAATTGAAGCCTCATAACATAGCCTGATTATTGCTTTTTTAGGAACAGCTAATTACTTAAATTGGGTCTTTTTTGACATTAGAGATGCTAATTTGATTTTTTACAACACAAAACAATCAATACAAACAGAAAACTTGCTGGCTAGGCTGTTTTTACTTGGTACTAGAGGATACTGCTTACATTAGGGAAATAGTAGCCCACTTACAGTATTTTTAATATTATTTGTCCTAGTCACATCAATTCATAGATAGAATAATATAGGATGAGTATTTGAAAACTTGCAACAGTAATTAATTGTAATCTCTTCAATAAGTTAAGGTGTTTAAACTTGGGTTTTCTTATTAACTCAGACATGGAGGAAATTTAGTACAGGCAGTAAACTACCCATGCCTGGGGAATCATATAGTTAGCCCCATTTAGCCCAATGGTTAGCCAATATTTGGGGCCTTCTAGGTTGTTTCTATTAGGGGGAGAAAATAATGATAGTTAGGTGTTTCTTTGATGCAAGCCTGAAGCTGTTGTTTTTGACAAGGAATGTACACGATGTTCGGTCTCCCTGAACACAGCAGGAATAAAAGAAAAGGAGACAGTTTCTTTGATGACAGGTCCAAGCCTCTTTCCAACCAACACTCAGCCCAAAAAGCTCTCTATCTCTCAGCTTTCTCTCAGAGCACTGCTTTTCTTGTTGTCTTCTTGGCTTTCCTGCTGCCATTTCTGTCTGCATCTCATTCAGACACACATAGCTCCAAATGATACCCATTGGAATTTGAATTCAGAACCTAGGGAAATCCCATTGGACTGTATGGCTCAACTCCTACTCCAACCTCATCATACTAGTCTGTGATATGGGTGATGGCTTCTGTTGCTTAGCTATTACTTAACAAAGGGGTATTTAATTGCTCCCTCATTCAGATTCAATGGAAGGTGGCTATCATCCGTACCAGCTTCAGTGAGGTTTGTGACTGTCCATAGATCAAAGACACGCTTGCTGGGAACCACCAAACTCCAACATAACAGTATAATTTGGATTGCTCAGAAATGGACTTTTGTGATTAAGGTAAGGAAGAGAGAAGATAGGGGTTCTGTTTTCTGTTCTGCTATAGGCTTGCTATGTGATCTTGTATAAGACACAATTTCAAAGTGTCCCTACGCCAGGAAAAAACACTTCAGTGTCTCAGTCCCTCAGTCCCTTATCTGTAAAATGAAAAGAATTAGGTATTTCTCTGGAGTGTGGTGGCTTAATTCCCAGAGAGTGCTGAGGGGCTTAATTCATTAATTTGTTTGGAGATCCTTGAATGGAAGGCACCGTTAACATGCAAAATTTTAGTATTATTATGAGACACTCTGCCTTTAAAGCCAGCTGCACAAACACACACCACAAAAGTATTGCAGAGCAGAGCTTTCTAATGTCTTTGATTGTAACCCATTATCTAAGCACCCCTGAGCGCACTGCGCCTCTGAAGCGCCACTGATTGAAGAAGAGTGCAGGATAAGAAATGCTGTTGGAAGCCATTGAAAAATCAGCAGGTTGCTGCCATGCAATGCTACAAGAAGAAAGACAATTCTACAAAAAAGAAAAAGCAGCAGGAAGGAAAAGAGCCAGGAACAGTACGTGGGACGAGAGACCAGCACAGGTTCTGAGGGAAACATGGTTCAGAAACCCATCACAATTTAGAACAGTTAAAAAAAAACCCACCAAACTTAAAAATTACATTTTGTGTTAATTTCCTTCTTGTTAAATCTACAATTGAGAACATGCAGTAATTATCCTTGTTACTAATTTTAGGTCTACAGATACCATGTAGTTTGCTGTTGTAAACAACAGAAGTGCCCAGTCATGCTAGATTGATAAACAATAGTCTCAGAACATAGTAACTGAAGTTTATTGTTGACAAGCAATCCGAGGATTCTAAGCCATCCATCTGTTCAACTAACAGACTCAAAGTAGTGTGTGTTGTACTCATTACTGCAGCCTCTTCCCGACATGTCTTTTGTTTGGCCTTGCTGACACCTCTGACATTTATACCATCTTCAGGAGCCAAAGCAGTCAGATTTGTCAGCCTCCTGTTATTGAGCAGCAGACACTGACCCACATTGGTAGCTAGGATATATATGTATTTGTCTGTGCTGGTAAAGCTGGTGCCCACTCTCCAATTAAGTATTATTTGGTTCTTATCCTACTGAAACATGCGACTAAGCCTCAGCACAACAGCAAAGGTTTTCCTATACCCTGGCAACTCTCACCTAGGCCGCTAAAAACAATCTCTCATTTATGTGGGCACCTCTTTTTTATGTAATTTCTCCCTGGGGCCAGATGAGTTGCATTGACTTAGCACAACATTCCTCAGCAGGAAATTCAAATGTACTTGACAGCAGGCAGTCAGGCACCTGTATAAGGCCTGTATGACCACATACTTGAATATGTGCTTCAGCTATAGGTAGGGTGACCAGGTGTCTGGTTTTTGACCGGAACGCCCGGTTGAAAAGGGACCCTGGCAGCTCTGGTCAGCACCGCCAACCGGGCCATTAAAAGTCAGGTTGGCGGTGCTGCGGGGCTAAGGCAGGATAGTCCCTACCTGTCCTGGCACCGTGCTGTGCCCAGGAAGCAGCCAGCAGATCCGGCTCCCTAGGCGAGGGGGCCATGGGGCTCCACATGCTGCCGCCACCCCGAGCACTGGCTCCATACTCCCTTTGGCTGGGAACTGGCCAATGGGATCGGGGGGACGGTGCCTGTGGGTGAGAGCAGCATGTGGAGCCTCCTGGCCCCCCTGCCTAGGACCTGGAGCTGCTGACCGCTTCCAGGGCACAGCCCAGTGCCAGGACAGGCAGGAAACCTGACATAGCCCTGCTGCGCTGCTGACTGGGAGCCACCCGAGGTAAGGCTGGGCCCAACCCTGAGCCCCCCACAAACCCAGAGTGCCCTACTGCACTCCAAACCCCTCATCCCCGGCCCCACCCCAGAGCATGCACCCCCAGCCCAGAGCCCGCAACCCCCCTGCACTCTAACCCCTGCCCCAGCCCAGAGCCCCCTCCCATACCCTGAACCCCTCATGCCTGGCCTCACCCCCCTCCAGCACCCCAACCCCCTGCCTCAAACCACAGCCTCCTCCCGGACTCTGAATCCCTGGGCCCCACCCCCCAGCCTGGAGCCCCCTCCTGGACCCCAAACCCCTCATCCCCTGCCCCACCCCAGAAACCACACCCCCAGCCATACCCCCTCATCCCCTCCTGCACTCCAACTCTCTGCTCCAGCCCGGAGCTGCTTCCCACACTCTGACCCCCCATTCCTGGCCCCACCCCACAGCTCGCACCCCCAGTTAGAGCCCTCACCCCCTCCTGCACCTCAACCCCCTGCCCCAGCCCAGTGAAAGTGCATGAGGGTGGGGGAGAGTGAGCCACCGAGGGAGGCAGAATGCAGTGAGTGTGGGATGGGGCTTTGGGGAAGGGGGGGCCAGGGCCTCGGGGAAGGGGCGGGGCTAGGGTGTTCGGTTTTGTGCAATTAGAAAGTTGGCAACCCTAGCTATAGGCAGAAGTAACTCCACACAAGTGAATTCACACATTGACAAAGCATAGACGCCCATTAAAAGGCATTGTCAAGAAGAAGTGGGCTTCCTAGGACAGTGAGAAAGAACTACTTCAACATCTGCTCCCTTTGCAGTTGATACTACTTTTACCCATATGTATCCAGGCTTTGCATCAGAGGCGCAACATTCTTATTTTATTAAAATTAGCAAATATAGTAGTAAGTGCTGGATTAACAACCCTGGAAACTGAATCCTATGTACAATATCAGAAGCTTCCCTATCCTGACCGGGATGGTCCACCTTCAGGGGGCTGAGAGTAGAATTTAGTGTTCAATGAGAATTGGACTAAGACAAAAGAGCTTAACAATTTAGCTAGGGGGTGTGGTGAATTCTCCATCACTTCATGTCTTTAATTCAAGACTGGATGTCTTTCTAAAACATCTGCTCTAGTTCATCCACAAGATACAGGCTTGGTGCAACAGTTACTGGGTGAAATTCTAATACCAGTGTAACCCTTCTGCCACTCAGAGTTGGCAGCAACAAGGGCCGGGTTCCGTATCTAGGGGTTCCATTCCAATGACACAATGCAAAACCGGCTCGAGCCCCCACCCAGTGACCTGGGACAAATATATATCACCCCCCTGGGCGCCTCTAAGAGGCAGTACTTCCCCTCTCGCAAGCACAGAGTCTGAGTGTAGCAAAAACCTTTTAATGACAGAGAGAAACAATGTGGCATTTTGTTGGGGAAACACCACATCTAGGATTCGTAAACCAAACTGTGAGCAAAGACCCACCCCAGCAAATTGGCCATGTCCTTTCCCTTTGGTTCTTGAGTCCAGCAACCCCAAAAATCACCCAAAGTCCCAAAAATCCAACAACCCAAAAGTCCAGACCCAGAGTTCAAAAGTTCATCTGCAGAGTGCTACACACCTCCCCCCAGTCTGGGTAGAAATGGGGAGGGGAGAGGTAAGGGGCACCTTACGTGGCTCAAAGCTGATTGCCCCGTCCCTTCGTGGGGCTTCGCTCTGCTCTGCTCCGCTCCGCCAGCCATCCCACGAGTCACTCCACTCAGCCGTCCCGCAAGCCGCTCCGGCTGTCCCGCCAACTGCTCCGCTCCAAGCCATCCCGCCAGCTGCTCAGCAATATATCTTCCGGCTCCCCCACTACTTAACACAGTGCTCAGTGATTTCAGCTCTTTAGTGATTTCAGCTTGGGGGAGCCTTAGTGCTAACTTTGCACCATTAGCCCTGAGTGATTTTAACTCAGCAGCCTGTGATTAAACTCCTAAGGAATTCAAAATTAGCTCTGATATTCCACAGTGGAGAGAGAGAAGGAGGTACAACTGACATTTAGGGCCCTCAGAAGAGGCCCATGCCACTAGGTACAAATACCTGTCCCCAGCCTCTCTCAATTCAGTGGGTTTTGGAACCCATGTCCCTCGCCTAGCGAGTGCTGCGTCGTTGATGGCGAGTCCCTCCATCATAACAAAAGGTCACTGTCCTTGATTCACATAATCAGGGTAACAACACTTTATTCTTCCTTCCCCAATAACAGAGAAACTGGGGATCCCACAGCAGCCAAAGTGACCATTTGGGCAAGCAATCCATCATGCTTTGCAGGGTGGGTGTGTCCATGCAAACAAGATTAGCCCCTGACATCCCTTTTCACAACTCACCACCAGATGTCAGGGTAGAGCTCATCCTGACTCTGCTTACACCAGTATTATGCAAGAAGTCAGACTAGATTATCATAATGGACCCTTCTGGCCTTAATAATCTATTATTCATTTCATACAGACCACTTAAAAGCAGGTGTTCATTTCCACATTGTTCTCACATTAAGTAGGTCTAAGAAACAGAGCTATAGTGTGCATAAAATTATAGAAAATCAGAATTTGCTCAGCATTACTGGTGTAAAAGCAATCTTTCAAGTACATGACCCAAAGTCCATTGAGGTCAAAGAAAAGTCTTCCGCTGTCTTCAATGGACTTTGGAACAGATCCCAGACAGACAACACATCCCTTCACTGGGATGCATCCTTCACAATGATGTGTTCCTTTTAAAAATGACACTATTGAATTTTAAAACCTTTTACTGGGATGACATATTCAAGAAAACCTAGTGCTAGTGACATTTACATTCACACAAAAAAACTTCAGGCAAAAAGTTTTTGTATTGAGTCTGGGAGAAGGAATACTCTCAAAGGGGAAAGAGAAAGAACAGAAGAAAAAGAAGAGAGAAATTAAATTCTGTAAAATCCTACCTTCCTCTGGACAGGAGAATATAAGGTTTCTGAGTAGGCCATTCACAGATTATTTAAATATCTATAAAGTGATCAGATACTATGATGATGGGGATGATATTAACAACTAGACAGATGTTCTAGCAGACACCTGCTTACCCTTGTGTCAACAGAATGCTAATATGTGAACAAATAAAGGAATTGACTGAAATAACAAGCTATGATTCATCACATCAGTATTTGATGAGGTTAGCAGAGACTGAAGCCCAAAGCGTATCTCTATTGTTCAAAGGACATGGTAGGGTTTTGAGAAGGATTTACTAAACCAGATGCAGTAAATCAATGTTTCTCATTCAGAGGGACATGATCCCCAAGGTGGGGGGGTGGAGTCTTGAGGGATTGAAAATTGTATTACAATCTAATGCAAGGAAAATCTCACTCCCCCCACTCCCTGCACACCATTATAGACTTTACAATCAGAAGGGACCATCATGATCATCTATTCTAGTCTGACCTCCTTCAGCGTCAAGTATTCTCTGCCAACCTATTGAAACACACGCAAATTAAATAGGCCTATCATTGTCTCTTATAAATGATTGTTGCTATACTTTTATTAACCCCAAAGGGGTTGTGAAAATTTTTCATTTCGAACAAGGACTCACCAACCTCAAAATGTTGAGAAACCACGCTGTAAGTCACCCATGTTGTAGCATTGCTTTTTCAAATAGAAATCTTTTCTTATCTGAGTCACCTCTCCCCCCGCACCCCCGCCTCAAACTGTGACCTCTCCCCTTTGGAGTTGTACCTCCATTGTGCCACAATCACACATGTATCCGAGGCTGTCATGCACCAAGAAACCCATGGCAGAGAACTTGCTGTTAACAGAGTTTTTGGACTGCTTACTAATGTGTTCTATTTTAATTAAATTCTGATTGCATTTGCTTTAACACTTGAATTGATAAAAAGTCTTACACTGCACACATCATTCAGGAAAATCTACAACCATGGCCCTACATGCTGACTTTTAGTCACAGAAAGAATCTAGAATATTTTAGCATTAATAAATTCCAAGTTATAAGAGAGAAGCACAGGAGTGAGATTATTATTATTTTGGATAGGTTATCGTATCCAGGATGGCATGAAGGTCTGCATTTCTCATTCCTTTCAGGATAAGAGAAAAGGAAAATATTGAACTGGCAGATGGCTGCAACTCATTACTGTGTGGAACTACAGCACTGAGGGTGAAATGATGGCAAATTAATCATCATTCACTAAGAATGAGTGGCAGGGAATGATGTGTGCTGTTGCTATTTTATTTCATGTCATATTAAACCTGTACTGGATAACTGACAAAATGTGTTAAACTCACTCTGGCCTGTGCTAACATCAACAGATGAGCTAAGTGTCTCTTCTCGCATAAACAGCTATTTATTATTTTCTTGCAAATAATGTACCAGAAGTTACAGTTAAAGACTGAGCATAATCATGAATGAACATAGACCCTTGAATATTGATATATATAATTACTTCTGATGGAAATTACCTTATTTTATTGTAAATTATATCTTAATTTTAAATTACATTATGCCTCAACCTGATTAATTTCAATTTAAACCAGATACCAATTGCCTATGCAGTCAGGATTAAACACTTTTTTTCAACCCTAATGTAGTTCTCTTTAGCTTGTGCTAAGGCAGAAACAAAAACGTTTAATGTCTGACTGCTTTCTAGATCTCACTACTAACTACCGACTTCCTTCCCTGGTGCCTGGCTGCTTAAAAGAAAAATAATTTACAAAGGGGATATCAGACGGCATCTAATTTATTAACAAAGGTTCTTACAGAAGATGTTGCATTCAGTGTGCTGCTCAATTCTCTTGCTCTTTTTCAACTCACTTGGACTTTTTCAATTGGATAGTTACTTCTCAGGTAAAAGCTATCCAAAATGCCTTGCACACTTTGGGTACCGCACAAATAATGATCTATATTTTTTAAGTGACTAGTGACTGAGATGCCTTAAAAGCTGATTTTTCAGAAGTGATGAGCCCCGCACTGTATGAAAGTCAGGCCCCTTTGAAGGTGTTAAGCTGAACACCCAAAAACCGAGGTACCCCAAAATCACCAGTCACTTTTGAAAGTAAGGCCAATAATGATTTGTACTTTTTAAATGGCTTGAACTGTAAATAGACTTTAAAGGGTACTGCCATGGCCTATGAGGCACCGTGATTTGGAATACTCTTATGAACTGGGTGAAACCTTGTTATGGGATTGAGGTTGATAGGTGTGAATTTACCCTTCAGTTAGCATAACTGTAAGCATAAAAGTCACCTTAGACAAAGGGAGTGTGTGAACCTGCCCAGGAGCTTTTGCTGAGTATTGTTTTGGATAGAGACGTAAGGAGGCAGAACATAAAGAAACTGAGAACAGACAAAAAAGACTGGAGGGGAGGGGGGAGCAGCTGAAAGCATGGTGGCTGACTGTGGGAGAGGTTTTTGGGTTGGAGTGCAGGCTGAAGAGAATGCTTGGTGCTGTGAGCAAAATAAGTTGTTTCCTGCTATTCGATTCCTTCTGTATCCCAAACACAGGACTTCGTACATAAACAAAACTGCATCAAAGAAATACCTGATTACCACCAATTTCTACTCCCAGCTAGAACACTCACATAAACTTTGATTAGCTGCTCGGTCAAAAGGGACATTAATGAACATTTGTCCACAACAGCAACCAGCACATAGTTTGCTACAATTAGCTGCCTCTGTGCAGACGAGGGCCAGCACTTGAATAGCTGGGGTTTTGCAGGTCAGGGCACATAAGAACATAACAGCCATACTGGGTCAGATCAGTGATCTATATAGCCAGTATCCTGTCTTCCCACAGTGGCCAATTCCAGCTACTTCAGAGGGAATGAACAGAACAGGCAATTGCTAAGTGATCCATACCCTATCACCCATTCCTAGCTTCTGGCAAATAGAGGCTATGGACACTTCAGAGCATCATGTTGCATCCCTGCCCACCCTGGCTAATAGCCATTGATGGACCTATCCTCCTTGAATTTATCTAGTCCTTTTTTAGCCCTGTTATAATCTTGGCCTTCACAACATCCTCTGGCAAAGAGTTCCACAGGTTGACTGTGCATTCTGTGAAGAAAGACTTCCTTTGGTTTCTTTTAAACCTGCTGCCTATTAATTTCATTTGGTGACCTTTAGTTCTTGTGTTACGAGGAGTAAATAACGCTTCCTTTTTACTTTCTCCACACCAGCCATGATTTTATAGCCCTCTATCATGTCTCCCTTTAGTTGTCTCCTTTCCAAGCTGAAAGGTCTCAGTCTTATTAATCTCTCCTCAGAAAGCAGTCGTTCCACACCCCTAATAATTTTGTTGACCTTTTCTGTACTTTTTTTGAATTCCAATACATCTTTTTTGAGATGGGGCGACCACATCTGCATGACCCATTCAAGATGTGGGCATACCCTGGATTTGTACAGAGGCAATACAATATTTTTTGTCTTATTATCTATCTCTTTCTTGATGATGCCCAACAATCTCTTCGCTTTTTTGACTGCCACTGCACATTGAATGGATGTTTTCCGAGAACTATCCACAATGACTCCAAGATCTCTTTCTTGAGTGGTAGCACCTAATTTAGACCATATAATTTTATATGTATACTTGGGATTATGTTTTCCAGTGTATATTACTTTGCATTTATCAACATTGAATTGCCAACAACGAGCTTGCATGGGAAAGCTTGTATAAGTTCCTATTGCATTGTTGCCTCTAGTCTCTCGCTTTCATTCACTAATTTCTGCAAATCAGAAAAGGATTTAGGGGCCATAGCTGATAAACAACTCAACACAAGTTCCCAGTGTGACACTATGGTAAAGGCGATAATGAGATCCTTGGATGTATAAACAGAGGAGCTGTGAGTAGGGAGGTGGATTTTACCTCTGTATATGGCACTGGTGAAACTGATACTAAAATACTGCATACAGTTCTGGCATCCACATTTTTAAAAGGATGTTGAAAAATTGGAAAAACGTGCAGAAAACAGCCACAAAAATTATTTAAGGGCTGGATAAAATGCCTTACAGTGAAGGACTTGAGCTTAATCTGTTTACTAAAAAAAAATTGAGCAATGACTTGATTACAGCGTATAAGTGCCTCTACAGTGAGAAAATGCCAGGTACTAAAGGGCTTTTTAATCTTGTGGAGAAACTCATAACAAGAACCAACGTCTGGAAGCTGAAGCCAGACAAATTCAAATTAGACATACATTTTTAACAGTGAGGGTAATTAATCACTGGAACAAACTACTAAGGGAAGTGGTGGATTCTCCTTCTCTTGATGTCTTCAAGTCAAGAGTGGATGTCTTTCTGGAAGATATGGTTTAGCCTAACACAAATTATTGGGCTCATTACCGGAGTAACTGAGTGAACTTTAATGGACTATGATATACAGGAGATCAAACTAGATGATTTAATGGTCCCTTCTGGCCTTAATCTATGAATAAAAATGCCAAGGTTGTTGTGTTCCAGTAGAAAGACATGGGTGGCCATCAATAGGAATAAAATTTTTAGTGTCCAAACTTAAACCTCAGTTTTAATAAAATTACACAGTGTCCCGGACATGCACTAGCTTGGCAGTCCAGGAGACTCAGGTCCTTTGTCCACCCTCACCAAGAGGTGCATCCTCAATGATAGACCCAGTTTAGCCACACCGCAGTGCCGATATGCCTCAATTGAGAACTGCAGGTGAAATCTTGGTCCCATTTGCTCCTTTCATTTCAACGGGGCCAGGATCTCATTCCCTGTTCAGGAGCAGATAATAGTTCAGTCTTAATGCTTATTCAGTCCTTGGTCTCATTGCGGAGACCGACAACATTAGAACCAGCTGTGATGTGATCACTTGTCCATCAGAATTTGGGCACCAAATTCATATCACACAACTCCCTAGAAGCTGAGAGATGATTAATTCTGGCCACTACCAAATTTGAGCCAATGACCTAGAGCTGAGAAGATCTGTCATTCCAATTTCCTGAGCAAGCCTCCCCTTTCCACTATAATTACAGTAAAATTGATTTTAACAAGTAAGACAAATTAAAATAGCCCAGTTCCAATCTCATAGCAGATTTACTTCAGTATTTGCTCTGAGGAAGAGCAATCCAGACTGTCAGTTCAGCTGTCATGTGGCTGACTCACACTTGGGCATGTCATATTAATAGATGGTTATGTTTTGATTACTATCCAAAATGCTCTCAAACACCTGGAATAACTCTCTTGTTTACTCTGCTTCAATAAGCTTGTTTTGATATTTCCAAAACTTTTTTAAAATTTTGTTTGATGGGAAATTTTAAAATGTTGGACTTTGTTCTGATGCTGGACAAAGGGGAGTTTTAAAACATTGGAATTTCCTGCAAAATGGAAATTGTGAGTTTTGACCTGCACTATTCCCTGCCTCTTTCAAAGATATACCATCAAATGTCAATACTGGTAACACTAGTTCGATGACAACCAAAAGGACTACATATTCAGTCTTTTTACAAACCGTGGCATTTCATCAAAACAGGCGTATCAAATTCTTTCCCAAGATGCTATCAAGTTCTACAGATAATTCAGGGCATCAGGTATTCCCCTTAATTTCTACTAGATGTAGATCAGTTTATGTGATTTTCTTCTGGCTTTTATGAACCCCTGCTCAGGAAAACCCCGAAACATAAAAACTAAAAGTGTAATCACACAACAGAAAAATCCAGGACCAGAAATCATCATTCCACACTTTAAAACTGATTCTACAAATGTGATACTTTAGATTTACTTGTGTGAGAGCTGTAACAGTGCTTTTTAAAAAACAAAATGTCATTGCTCTGACATAGTACCTGTTCCCTTTGTCACTCATACTGTAAAGACAGCCATGCATCCCAAACAACTGATCTGAGATCAGTACAATTTTTGAAGCAGGGTTGTTGATTTTACAGATATAGAGTAATTGCTGTTCAGACAAACAGATGGAACTGACAGGATAATTTTGACCAATATTGACAGCAACTTGCCTTCCAAATGTGTCACTTTTCATTTGGCAACCAGATCATACCATTATGGAGGATGGAGAATTTTCTTAATTCTTTACAGTCAGAAACCAACCAGTCAACAACTATCTATTCTATAATCCATCAACTGTCTATCCCTAAAATTATGAAGTGTGACAAGGGAAGGTAAAGATGCACTTTATCCTCTTTTGTACATCATTTCTCAGCTAACCATATCTCAAATACACGAGCAAATCAAACCAAAACGTCTAAGTGATTGTTTTGTATGTAGATGCATGTTATGATCATCTACTCTAACCTCCAGTATAACAAAGGCCATAGAACTTCTCCAAAATAAATTCCTAGAGCAGATCTTTCAGAAAAACCTCCATTCTTGATTTAAAAATAGCCAATGATGGAGAATCCACCACAACACTTGGTAAATTGTTCCAATGGTTAGTTACTCTCACTATAAAAAGTATATGCCTTATTTCCAGTCTGAATTTGTCTAGGTTCAACTTCCAGTCATTAGATAGCATTATACCTTTCTCTGCTAGATTGAAAAACCTATTACAGTATCAAATATTTGCTCCCCATGTAGGTATTTCTAGATGGCAATCAAGTTAACCCTTAAACTTCTCTTTGTTAAACTAAACAAATAGAGCTCCCTGAGTTCATCACTATAAGGCATGTTTTCTAAACCTTTACTCATTCTTGTGGCTCTTCTCTGAAACTTCTCCAATTTATCAACATCCTTCTTGAATTGTGGACACCAGAACCGGACACCGTATTCCAGCAACAATCGCACCAGTGCCAAATACAGAGGTAAAATAAGCTGTTCACTTCTACCTGAGAATCCCGTTTATGCACCCAAGGATTACATTAGCCCTTTTGGCCACAGTGTTGCACTGGGATCTCATATTCAGCTGATTATCCATCATAACCTGCAAATCTTTTTCAGAGTCACTGCTTCCCACAACAGAATTCCCGCATCCTGCAAGTGTGACCTGCCTTCTTTGTTCCTGGATGTACATTGTGACTGATATGGCTATTTCCTGCATATCCTCGGAAGACCTTATTGAATTGTGTTTAAGTATATTTGGGTCCATTGCATCGCATGCAAAAATTATGTATTATTGTGGATAGTGTGTTACTTCCCTAAGAGGGAGGATGTGCTTGCTGTGAAGCCTGGAAGTTCAAGGACTGAATTGAAAATGTGGCAGATCAGAATGGACTTTTGGACAATAAATGTGAAGTGGATTTCCTGGGGAATATCTAGGGAGAGGTTAATGCAAATTCCCCACATCCAATTATGCAAAAACGCAACCCTTTGAAGCTATAGCCTGAGTAGTGGGTCAGTCTATTAATTACCGGTTCCCAAAAACTTGAGACCAAAGGCCCGAGCTGTGTAAAGAAATGGCTGAACTGCCCACCTGGGGTTTTGGTTGTGAATCTGAGCTAGCTATGAACTCGTAACCAAGGGGAAAACCCAGTTGTGGGTTTTGAATGACTGACACCTACCAGAGCCCCAGGTTGGAGTCTGGTAAGCTTCTTAGCATGTGAGTAAGTTATTGTTTTTAATACATTTTCACTGTAATGCTGTCACCTTAAGAATAAATATGCTTGTTTATAAAGAACTGTGTGGTAACTTATAACTGCAGGCCATTATACTGTTCATAGCCACTGGAGAGAAAGTAAAGCACACACTAGTCTGTTTAGGCAGTCTGGCTTGCTGGGAATATTACAGCATAGGCAGAGAACTATGCACTCTTAAAACCCCTGGTCAGAAGGGAGTGGGAAACGGGTCTCTGTCCAGAAGAGATGATGGGTAGGAGCTGCAAACCTTTCAGTGAGTGCCCTTGAGGGAGCAGAAGGGGGTATATATATTTACATTTAACCATATTAAAATGCATATTATTTACTTGCACCCAGCTTACCAAGCAATTCAGATTTCTATGTCAGTAACCTGTCCTTGTCGTCATTTACTATTTCCCCAATTTTTATGTCATCTGCAAATTTTAATCAATGATGATTTTATGTTTTCCTCCAAGTCATTGATAAAAATGTTAAATAGTCTAGGGCCAAGGACCAATCCCTGCAGCACGCCCCTAGAAACAAAACCTCGATAATTATTTTCCTGTTTTCTGTTTTGAAACCTACCAGTTAGCCAGCTTTTTATCCATTTAATGTGTGCTATGCTCTCGCTTTTTAATCAAAATGTTGTGCGGTACCAAGTCAAACACTTTACTGAAGTCTAAGTATATTACATCAACACTATTACCTTTATCTACAAAATTTGCAATCTCATCAAAAAAAGATACCAAGTTAGTTTGACAGGATCTATTTTCCATTAACCAATGTTGATTGCAATTAATTATAATTAATTACCCTCCTATTGTTCTTTATTAATCAAGTCCTATATCAGCTGCTTCATTATCGTGCCTGGGATCGATGTTAGACTCACAGACCTATATTTACCTATTTGCCCTTTTTAAATATTGGCACATTAGCTTTCTTCCAGATTCATGGAATTTTCCTGATATTACAACACTTATTGAAAATCAATATTAATGGTCCAGTGAGAGCCTCAGCCAGCTCTTTTAAAACTCTTAGATGCAAGTTTTCTGGATCTGCTGATATTAAAATGTTTAACTTCTAAAGGGATCTGTCCTGGACCATCAGGTAAATGTAATCAGTTGGATTATAAAGAAAATACCTTTTTAAAAAAAGTCACATGAAATAGTCCCAGATTGTTCTGTTGTGTTGTTCTACTTAGCATCCTATTAGAAAGGTGTTGCCATGTCTCAATCGAGCAGAATTTTCTAGTTGATAAAAAGTTCTAGTGTTTAAAAAGGATGTTGCCAAATTGACAAGGGTTCAGAAAAGCTACAAGGATATTTTGAGGTCTGGAAAACATGTCTAATAGTGAGGCTCAATCTATTTAGTTTATTCAAGGAAGTTTAAGATGACATGCCCATGGTCTCCAGGTACCTATATGGGGAAGAGATTTCTGATAGTAGATGGCTCTTTAATAAGAATAACAATATGTAGTTCTTATTTATCACTTTTCATTAGTAATATCAAAGCGCTTTACAAAGAGGGTCAAATATAGCAGAAAAAAGCATAAGGGGGTTCAGTGGTTGGAAGCAGAAGCAAGACAAATTCAGATAAGAAATAAAGTGCAAATTTATTTTAACAGTGATGGCAATTAGCCATTGGAACACCTTATCTAGGGACGTGGTGGATTCTCCATCACTTGAAGTCAAGGCTGGATATCTTTCTAAATGATATTCTCTCTCTAACAGAAGTTGTGGGCTTGATGCAGTAATTATTAGGTGAGTTTGTTTGACTTGTGTTATGCAGGTCAGACTAGATCATAATGGTTCCTTCTGGCCTCAAAATCTAGGAATGTACTAAAAGAATTAGCGTGTCATGCTTTACATCTCCCCTGACCTACCCACTCACACCAGTATTCTTAATTATCCAAAGAGAAAACTCACACATCCCAAATGGCTAGAATGAACAGCCCAGGCAGGGGCAGCTCTTACAATTTTGCCACCCCAAGCAGGGGCGGAGGCCCCGCCCCTGCCACGTCTGCCTGCGTCGGGGGCGGGGCCCCGCCCCCGACGCAGGCAGTCCCAGTCCGTGGCGGCAAGGGGAGAGCGACGGACCTGCCATCCCATTGCCGCCATGGCAGGCGAGAATGGGGCAGCAGTCTGAGTCCCGCGGCGGCAATTCGGCAGCGGAAAGAGCGGACCTGCCGCCGAATTGCCGCCGCGGGACTCGGACTGCTGCCCCATTCTCGATGCCTCCCCAAGCACCATCTTGGAAAGTTGGTGCCTGGAGCCAGCCCTGAGCCCAAGCAATGGGAAAAGAGCTTTTCACCTCTAGCTTATGGTTCCAGTCTAGGGCAAGCTGGATGTGATTGAGAATCCTGACCATTTGATAACGGACAACCAATGTTCCCTCTAATTTTTGACAGTCCATGTGCGCAAAAAAATTTCTTCTGTGCAAATATTTGACAGGCTGTGCGCGCAAAAAAATTCTTCGATGCAAATTGTTATGCTTCTGTGAAAACTTTTGTGCGCACGGTGTTTTGCCGTGTGCACGGGGTTTAGGATCTGCGTGCGGGCGCACACGCGCAGAGCTTAGAGGGAACAGTGCTGACAACTGTTCTGTGAGCTATAAGAAACTAGCTGTAGTCTTAGTCCATGTCTTCGTGAGCAGATGTCATAAAACCACCACAGTTATTATCTGGCACCCTTGTTGAGAGACCAGAAATTGAATGGACTTGGAGACTGAACTCTCCTTTTAGCCTTGGAAGTGTGTATGGGTTGGACTTTACAAGGCAGTGAGGAAAAGTTTGTACTGCCACTAAATGAACTGAACCCATCACGATCCAGGGACCTGTTGGTGCTAACTGGCAGAGAGCACTGGGATGCATAGAGTTTTACAGGGATCCCAGGTGAAATGTATGCAGATTAAGTTTACCAAAGGGTGGCGCAAGAGAGCTCTACCAAGAGCCAGTAGCGTAGCCGGGGGGGAGCAGGGAGAGCGGCCGCTCCCCCACTGAACAGAAGCGGCGCCTTTTTTGTGCGCCGACGCCTTTTCCTCCTAAGCTGCAGCCAGAGTGGAGCATTTTTTGTGTGCTCCCGGCACCTTTTTTGCTCCCGACACCTTTTGCTCCTACGCTGCAGCCAGAGGGGAGCATTTTTTTTTGCTCCCGGCGCCTTTTTTTGCTCCCGACGCTTTTTGCTCCCGGTGCCTTTTTTTAGCTCCGCTCCCCCTGTGCTCTAAACCTGGCTATGCCACTGCCAAGAGCCCTCTGGTTTTCATAATCATTGCAAAATGTACGTACAGATAATGTTTAAGGAATTATGTATCTGTAGGGAAAATATGGTTTTAAGGTATGTGAGTTAAGGCAGATCACCAGAAGGTAATAAGCACACCCATCAGGTAGGAGGGAAGAGATGCTTCTCTTTCTCTCTGGCTGGTCATGGGTGCATTGTCCGCTTCACAATCGAGACCTATCTCCAGACAGAGCCGAATGCTAATCAAGAGATTGCCCTTTCTTGTTGATTTCACATACAGGAAAAAACAACAGCATGGGGGGGTGTCCTGTTTACAAGTAAGGACAATGGTTTGTGGGGGTGTAACTGTGGGTAATAGGGAGACACCCTGGATCTTTTCCACTGGGGCAGCAAGCCAACAGCATGACTTGTCTCATGTATGAAAGACCACAGCCAAGCCTGGCTGTAACACACTGGAAGGATTTTGGGTGAGCTTGTGTTCCATAAGACATGAAGCATCTAGTTAAGTAAATCTAGGTTCTAGAATGTGTTATGTTATATGTAACCACTTGTTGCCAGTCATTCTACTAGCTATTATTAGAATCTCTATACTGTGTTAAATAAACTTTTACTTGTCTAAGTGCTGTGGTGTGTGAAGCTGAGTGTTGATCTGAGGTATAACTGGCAAGCCTGGGTGTATTGATCTGTGAATATTGCAAGTGTCCAGTGGAACAGGGGCTGCACACTCCAGGGAGACTCTCAGAAGGTTTGGGGGTTGGAGTGTGCCTATCACTAACTGTAGAGAGAGCAGAGTCTGGGTTAGGCCTGGAGAGGAGTGCTGGTGTTGACAGTGACTGCTGAAGACAGGGAGCTGACCCACAGCAGGCACAGACAAAGCTTCCTCACGCTAAAGGCAGATGGTAATGAGATGCCTCACAAACCTGGGTACCCCTGAGAAGCCTCACACCCATCCTGTGGGTATCAAGACAACTTAAAAGTTGCCAAATCTGTCAGTCTGACACCTTTAAATGATTTCTAGTACTGTGGAAAGTTTGGGGGAAATTCTCTAGAGATATACAGGAATGAAGGTCTTTTGCTTAAAGCCCTGGACTCGTACTCAGGATCAGTGTTCTATTTACTTTTGGCCACAGACTTCCGGTGTGACCTGGGGCCAGATTCTCCAAACAGCTCAGCACATTGCATGCTGAGCTGTTGAAATCTATCCACTTATTTGGGTGCTTAAATAGAAGCTGAGCTCTTTGGAAACTCTGGGCCCAATTGTGGGTTCTGAGCCCTGTTGAAAAACTGGCTCTTAGTCTCTGTGCCTCAACATCTGTAAAATGAGGAGAATAATATTTCCTCTCTCCCATCTTCGGTCTGTCTTGTCTATTTAGACTGCAGGCTCTTTGGGGCAGGGATTGTCTTACAGTGAGTGAGTGTATAGTGCCTAGCACAATGATCGTGGTTAGGGCCTTTAGGTGCTAGTGTAATACAAATAATAAAAAATAATACGGAGAGTAAAAATGCTAAGTGTTCAAAAACACATCAATTTTCCTGCAAAAAGCTGGCTGGCAAAGAAAACGGCTAAAAATGCAAGTGAACAAAACCCAACAAATCCAAACCTTCCAGTCACAAGGCGAATTGTGCCATGCCAACGTGCACTTTAGGAACTTTGTAACCCCGTTACAATCCTATTAGAAATCACAGGCCTGAACAAACAGAGCAAAGTCCAAACAAAGCAATAATGCTCGGAGCAAAGGGTAGAAAGTGTGTGTGTGGGGGTGGGGGGAACAAAGGGAAAGGCCTAGAGCGTCTCTTTCAGCAAAATGATGCCGATGAGACTGGCCCTGGGTTACACGCTGTCAGCATTTGCAAAGGAGCTGCCTGCCTGGATTATCTTCACTGGGATCTTCCTGCCAGTGGTTTTGCTGCTATTGTTGCTCATTGCCTACTTCAGGATCAAGCTGATAGAGGGTGAGTGAGACCGCTGGGGATGACATGGGGTGGATAGACAAACCTCGTTATATAATCAAATACGTTTTGTATATACTAAACAACTAACCTGCAGTGAATGGCGGAAGCTAGGAATGGGCGACAGGGGATGGATCACTTGATGATTACCTGTTCTGTTCATTCCCTCTGGGGCACCTGGCATTGGCCAGTCAGAAGACAGGATAGTGGGCTAGATGGACCTTTGGTCTGACCCAGTATGGCTGTTCTAAAAAGCAAAACCTGTCAAGCCTTCTGAAGCTGTTGTGCTACATTTAAACTGTTTCTCCAACCAGAAGATGGCTTATAGCCACAGTTCAGGACTTGGACTGAAACTACGTTTAAGCCCCACAATTTTACTGACTGCGTGAACTGAAGCAGAAAAAAGTCATACCCACTCGTATTACAAGTAACCATAAAGGAGAAAATATAGTGCAGTTAAACTACAAATCAAGTTCCTCTGCACCTTTGCTGCTCAAGCCTTCAGTGTGAGGTTAATAGTGACTGAGTCTTATGTCTATTTGCTCATTAAGTTGAATGTCTGCACTCCTGAAATAAAATTAAGAGCAGCATACCTGCTCTTTTTACTGAGTGCATTGGTCAAGCTCCCCATCTGGCGTGTCACAGCTTTAGATGGTCCATGATCTACATTCAGGATTTTTTTAACCCCTAACTCAGATACCAAAGACTGTCTGTGAGAGTGCGCCCAGATTGCTAGAATAATCAAATGGTCCTTGTGCAAGAAAGGCCATGGGATAGCAGGGCTGTTGCAGTAAAAGCTTGAATGATAAACATTTTTAAAAGGGACCTCCCATCCTCTCGTGTGTCATTCCGACAAGTTATCCATACAAGGAGACCCTCTGCATTTCTTCTCAGCTCGTGTCATGGCTGCAGGTCAAGACTGAGCTGTAGTGGCAGACCCGTGCAGTGCTGCTTGCACTTCAGACTGCCAGGCTCAAGCCAAAACTGTTCGGGCCTGAGCCAAAGCACATTCAGTAAGGTCAATGGACAGAAACTCCTCATTGATTTCCGTAGGCTTTGGATCAGGCCCTTAGCAAACAGAAAAGAGTAAATGCCTTGGTTGATTCACAGTGAGCTCTCAGAGACCAGAGATTCCATTGGATTCCAGTGCCTAGACTTTATAGCAGGCCTGCACAACTCGTAAAGCGGCGAGGTCCATATTACTCCAAAGAAAACAGCGGAGGGCTGAAACCCCCCGGCCCCGCGGAAACAACCCCTCCTTCCCCAGCACTGGGGTGTGGAAGCCTGTAGAGGGGGAAAGAAGCAATGTGCATAGGGTGACCAGATCACAGCAGTAAAATAGGACCCACCCCCTTCCCACTCAGCCCCACCATCACACCCCTCTTCACCCCCCAGGGGTCACTATATTACTGCACACAATAGTCAATCAATGGAGTTGTAGATAAATCTCTGCATTATGAATTTTTGTATAACTTTTATATGATTTTGTATTGAACCTTGGTAATATGTTATAGCGGGCCCCTAAGGTAGTATAATTAAGGTAAAAGAAAAATGTCTTTTTGCTAGACGTAGAATAAGATCTTCTCCCCACTTTGTATTCAATTGCCCTGTTGAATGAATGAGGAAGGCGTGGAAGGCAGGCACCTCCAGACAGCTGCAACCCTTGGAGAGGGGATGGGAACCAGACCAAGGATAATCAAACTTGTCAAGTGGGCTGACTAGAGAAGAGCAAACATACTGACGGCCTCGGGGGTTAGAAGCAAGCACCTTCCTTCAGGAACACCCTCTTTGCAGCATTGGGACAACCCCCAGCCCAGAGACAAGCAGCAAAAAGGACCAATGGACACAGTCCCAGATTTTGGGCTGCACAGTGAGCCCACCTACTCACCCCCCCACGGGCCGCAGTGAGCCCACGCGGGCCACACGTTGTGCAGGCCTGCTTTATAGGATGCTCTGTTTATTGGGCACAATGTATGTCAATACTTACTCACCAAAGTTGTCCGATAACACTTTTGCTGCTGCTATCAAACTGACAGCCTGTTTTGCTTTGGTTCTTCCTTGTTCGATTAGGCTGTATAGAGCATGTTAGAATTCAGCTACTGCTGTACTTGAAAAGTCTGTATTCATTATTTGATGCAGAATGGGAGAGCACCTTGAAACTGATCAGGAGGATGTGTTAATTGTAAAGGATGGCTAGGTACAATTTAAAGAGAAACACTGAAGCAGTCAAAATAGCAATGCCAGATTAGGAACCCCCTCCACACAAAGTCTTAGAAGTGCCAATGAACATCAGACAAACCTAGAAAAGTGAGCACTGCCTGTGGTAATCAACACTGATGGTGCATAGAACATCACCAGAGGAATTATCCAGACAGTCACTAGCACTGCACAGTTTGTTTTGAACACATGTTAATCCCATTATCACATGCACAATTCCACATTAAATGGATCAAATCTTCTTGACAAAGCTCTAAAATCATCACTTTGGAGTAATTGTATCTGATGCCGTCTCTTCTGCCTAGAATTTTTTTTTTTATTATTAATTGTGTTTTGGTGTAATTGATATCAGCTGCCTTTCACTGTATCTGAGATGCCAGGTGGCACCATCACAAAGAGTGCTGTCAGTTGTGTATCTGAATGAATTAGGAATTAGCGCTCAAAGAAAAGCTAGTTTGTCTGCTGTGGCACCGTCCTTTGCAGACCTCTTCATGAGGCTGTTGGGCCAGGAGACCCCTCATTTTAGCTGCTTTCAGCACCACTCCTCCAGAGGAGCTTAACCCTAGTCCTCACATGGAGAGCTGTGATGATACTCTAGGCCTCACCTCTCAGGATAGGGCCATTCTAGGCAGACTCAGTACAGTTAGAGTCCTCCAGGGCACTCTGTGTCAACAGCCTAACCACAGAGCTGCAGCTCAGAGCATAGTACCCACCACCCCCCAACCCACCCCTGGCCATAGACTCAGAGCTATGGCTAGAGTGACATGAGGCAGTGTCCTGGCTAGCACCTCTGATCACAAGGCTCTGAATGCTATAACTAGGGTGCTGCAGCTGGAGCCTCATCTCGCCTCCCCTTCCAGGGAGCAAAAGGCACCAACTGCCAGAGCTGGGCACCCCACTAGAGACCACGGGCAAGAGCCACAATAGGCACCTAAGTCCAACATTTTCAGTGCCACTGAGATCCTCAAAATCGTTGCTCAGCTGCCACCCTACCCCGCTGGTGCCCAAAGTCCCCCCTGAGTCTGTATTTTAGCTACTGAACTGCCCTAGGTGCCTATGTCTTGCTGGCTGGGCATGTGCATAGCTGCCTTAATCCTGACCCCTCCCAGCAGCTCAATGCCTAACTCACCCCTAAGCACCAGCCACATGCTCAGAGGGGAGCGACCACCTTTCTCACCTGTGGGGCTTTGAGCATGACTAACGCCTCACAAAATGGCTGGGAGGGAGTGAAGTGGTGACTTCCCTTATAACCTTTAGCCCAGGGGTCCAGCTGCTCATCCATGATGTGGGAGACCCTGATTCAATTCCCCCCTCTGCCTGCTGTGGAGAAGGGATTTGAACTGGGGTTTCTTACCTCTCAGGTGGATCTCTAACTACTGGGCTAGAGAGTCATTCTTATGGTTTCTCTGGCCCAATTAATACTTAATTGTGTAAGTATTTCATACACAGTAGAACCGCTTTAACAGGAGACATTGAAAGTGAGCCATGTCAGAATATCCCATAGCTACATTAAGGGACTTCCATGAGAGCAGGGAGACCCCCCAGTTCAAATCCCTTCTCCATATCAGGCAGACGGGGGAATTGAACCAGGGTCTCCCATGTGAGTCCCCTAACCACTGAACTAAATGTCATTGCCCTTCCCCCCAGCCCTTTTGTGTGGAGTTATGCGGGAGAGCTGCCACCTTACTTGCAAGGAATAGTTTCAATTCCAGACTCCAGCAGAGGATTCACAGCTGTGGATCCCAGGCAGATATAGGCACCTCTCGGCACCTCTCTCTATCCTGGACTCGGGGCACCTAACTCCCTGACGGTAGCAGGGCTTAGGATGCACCCTATCCTCAGCATCTGCTCTTGGCTAACTTACGCACCTGCCCACTAAGTATGATGGCTTTTGTGGATCCTATTCACAGGTGCCTGTCTTGCTCCATGCATTATACAGGAAGCCTAGGCACCTCACTCAGGGTTTGTGGATTCCACTGAATGACTAGCTACTGCAATGTTGAGCATTGCAACCCTGAGTCCCTTTATGGATTTAGCCCTATCAACCCAGCCCGAGCATCCCCAGAAGGAAGCAGCCAGATTTTCTAGTCAGCAGAAGGGGCCACCAACCCAGCTACAATTCCCCAACCAGTCCAGGACAAGGAGCAGCCAGAGTAGAGTCTCCTGAGTTATCTGGATGCCAGTCCAAGTAGAAGCCAGAGGCCCCTGGGGCACAGCAATTCCTCTGTTTCCAAAGCTTGTTCCATGCTGTAGCCGTGTTTCAGGCTTAAGTTCTGGTAATCAGGATGTAGGTTGTAGTCATTATGTAAATAAGGTGATATATATTCAAAGATGCAAAAAAGGGAAATATACCATTTGCATAACATCTCCAGGTTTCTGAACTATCAGCCTTAACAAGTGTTATGTGTGTATTTCTGTGTAATGCACGAACTGTGTTACCCACCAAGCTGCTAAAAGAGTTACTCAAGCAGCCCCTTGTTCAACATGCACTTTTCAGACACTGACCGTATCAGTGAAACCCATTCTCCTTGCTTCAATCAGTTCTGTTTTTGCCTCTCTCTGACTAAGAATAATTTGTAGCTACCAACAACCTATATACACACAGAAAACCAACCACATGCTAGGGTACCAAAAATGACACTATACAATATCTATCAAACGTGAGGAAGCTGAAGTGTTGAGGTGCTACTAGAAACACCCGTTACCGCCACAGAGAGGTGGTGTAATGGGAGAACAGGAGATGGCCAATGAAGTCCAATTATTGTGAAAGTGAACATTCACATTCGACTTTTCTTGAAATACAAACAAAGGCTCTCTCTTTTAGTAAAGAGCCATCCCGGTGACTGTTTGTGTATTAAATATACCTCAGCAGTGATGAAACAACGTTAGGGTAAACCTAGCGCAGTGGTTTCCAACCTTTTCAATAGCATGATCCCTTTTTCCATACTGGGACACCCGTCCTTGCCGTGTAGCTGGGATGTAGCCAGGATTCCCCATCCCATTTATCAATACGGGAAAGTCAGGATGATCACAACCCCTTGTAGGTTGAGTCCATACCATTGTGTTTTAAGTAACATTTCTTCTCTTTGCGGGAAAAAAAAAAAGAAGACGTGATGTTCAAGGCTGTGTCACT
Organism: Macrochelys suwanniensis; assembly: GCA_033296515.1. Lineage (NCBI taxonomy): Eukaryota > Metazoa > Chordata > Testudines > Chelydridae > Macrochelys > Macrochelys suwanniensis. The sequence continues at coordinate 94,004,792 of CM065777.1, forward strand.
GATTGCTGAAGGCATACTCGCTCTTGCTGCCCTAGGTAGTCATTACAGTACCAGTATCATTACTCTGAAAGTGCTTTGGGATAATCACATCTATGAATGTCTTTATGTAAAACCAGATGTTTAAATGTACTGCTAAAGTTTAGGATTTTGTTCACCTTTAGATTTGGATTTTGTTAAGGCAACTGATGTTTCCTAACATCACACACAGCCATAAAAAACTACACAGTGGACTAACTGACAGAGTTCACCAAAGGGATCTAGAGCCTTTTATTATACATTGCCAATTCAAATTCAGTAAAGATTGTTGTGACTAAAAACCACAAGGCCATCAAATGTTAGGTGAAAAATTCAGTTCAGTTCCAAGTGGACACATGTATATGGTGCTATTTTCAAAAGGGCCTGTTACCAGACACCTTACCACATTTTGGCACCCAGTTCTCTGTGCCTCCGTTTCCCCTCTCCAAGCTTTAGACATCTCCATTTCCTACACTTAAGCCAATTCCCAAATTTTCAAATTATTTAGTTCTCTTACCAAATCATAGAGACTACTCTTATCCCTTCTGGGATAAACAAGAAGTCCAAAAACCCCCCAAAACTTCCAGCAACCTCATATTGACTCTTCAGCCTGACTCCAGGCTCAAGAGGCCTTCTGCCTCATGTCAAGGGATTTTCATACTGCACTTTTCAGTGGCCTTGTAGGACCTTCCTGTGCCTGAGGTTCCAGTCCAGGGACCCAATAGTAATCAGAGAAGTTCCACCAACTCAGACCCAGTGCTTCACTTTGCTGGCCACTTCTTATCTAGGCCTGTCTCTAAGTCGTTCTTACAACCCCTTGCTCAGCTCTCTAATAACCCCCTTTGCAGGGCTTCTCAAATCCAGTCAATCCCTTTTCCTCATGGCTTATCAATTACATTCATATCATGGTTCTAGCTCTGGGTTTACTGGCACTCCTAGACCCTCCTTTCCAGCTCTCTACAGAGAGACTAAGCACTTCCAACTATCTACTCCTGGCTTACGGAACAAGTCTCTGGTACTTCTGAGCAGGCTTCCTCTTATAGGAGGCCTTTCCTTCAGGCTATCATCATGTGATCCTGATCATCTGATCCAGCCACCAGCCCAAGTCCATCACACGTGGGCTGGGTAACTAGGCACAGGCAGGGCTGAGCACAACTCTTTTGAAGAACCAGTCCAACCGGTGACAGGGCCTTAGGCATTCAGGAGGAGTTGGGTGCCTCATTCATTGAGACCCCTTTGAAAACACCATCCATGCTACCAAAACCAGTGTCTGCTTCTTCAATTTTCGAACACTGTCTCGCACTTTCTCCCAGGCTGCCCTTCAAGCACAAGAAGGCCTCATTATCCTCCTCCTAATTCCCCCTTTAAGATCTCTTTTGTGTGAGGCCTCAGAAAACTCAACAATGGTTTGACAGCTTGTGTGCTATGACCAGTTTTTTATATTAACCAGTTTTGTCTCAGTGTTACTTTGTGGCCCGGTGTGGTGGTGCGTGCCTGTAATCCCAGCTGCTTGGGAGGCTGCGGTTGGCGGATCGCTCAGGAGTTCTAGGCTGCTGTGTGCTATGTCAATCGGGTGTCTGGTGCTACTGACAGCCTAGCCAGCGGGTAGTTGGAGGACTGGCTAGAACAACACATCTGATGTGTTGTGATCGGCGCTCTCTTGGTGTGGGCTGATAGACCGATCAGTGACAATGTTACTTTGTTCTCCCTGTTCGTTTGCTGTAGCCCTCTGTTGTATCTTACCTTAGACTGGATTGTAGGCTCCATGGGGCAGGGAATGTATTTCTGTTCTGTGCTTGTACAGCACCTAGTGAAATAGGACTCTGGCCAGTGATTGGGGCCCCTAGGTATTATCACAACACAAAATAAAATACCACCATTAGCACAACTGGCCAAGGACTCAGAGCCTGATCTAAAGCCTAGTGAAGTAAATAGGATTCTTTCCTTTTACTTCATTAAGTTTTGGATCAGGCTTTCAATGGGCATGTAATCTTAACTACCTTCTAATGCCCAGAAGAGTTTCCTCCAGCAATGTTGGTAAGCTTACCCTACTGTTACCTTTTCTGTGTAACAAGTTCAGAGCCGCTAATTAACACGACTGTTTCTGCTTTTCAGTGAACGAGGAATTGGCCATGGCCGATGATCCCACAGATGCCATCCTGAACTTCCACATCCGGTACCAGAAACTGAGATCTGAAAGAAAGAGATTAGCCAAAAGAACATAATGACATTTAAGGGAGGTTCGCCTCAGAAAACAAGTTCAACACTAGCAAGAAACTCAGGAGGTTTAAAAACCTGCTGTATTATAAAAGTCATGGGGGGAACAAAATGGTGGGAAGTTAGTGCAGGACTGTACAAATGAAGCAGCTGCTGCTATCTGAAAAGGTCTTGTAACAGTTTTGCTTTCTCTACATGATACCTAGTAAGCAACACTTTCCTGAACTCATCAGCACCTGTGACTTAATGCAATGTACTTTATTGGCTGGTTTCCGAGACACAGCATTTGGAAAAAAACTTCACTGCTCACTATTCCTTAGATGCTTGTATCAAGTAGAAATAGCTATATGAGTATTTTCATGTGACAGCTGAAGTCTACGTAGGTCTATGAATCAGCAGCAGTCTTGTTGAGTCACAGGTGCATGAACAGCAGGTTAACATGAATTAAGTTTTTTTTAAACATACATATTGACAAAAGCATGCTCTCTGAACTGATAAACTATAGAAAAACTTGAAAAGTGAATGCCAATAGCAATGGAAGGAAAAAAAGGATCTCTTCATTTATATTTCCTGTTTCATTTTTTACTAAGCTCACCTCCAGTTTATACTGCATTATAGTCTGTTTGTGAGACAGAGTATTCAAGTTGGTACACCTGCCACCAAACCAAATACCAAACCACGGAAGGAAGCAACAAATATCTTCTTAAAGGGTCAGAGTTATTTTAGTTTGGAAGCACAAAGAAGAACTCTTACAATACTTCAATAAGGGGATGATTTTTTAAACTAACAGGTGTAAATATGTTGTGAAATTCTTTCTCCAACATGTTTTTTCATTAGCTGGAAACAAATAATTTTATATTCAATGAAGCCACGTGTCTGAAACAGATCACCTTACAAGAATGTACCAGTGGCCATTGTTAGAAGAAAGCAACAAGAAGCCAAATAGCAATCAACTTTACCATGCACAAAGTCGTCTCTGTATTAGAATTTAATCTCATTCCCCTTGCTTCAAATTCATGACAAATGGCATTACTTTACATTTGCACACACAGTTTACTGTACATTGTACTGTATCAAACTGCATATGCAGAAGGGGGCTGAATTAAGGCTGCATGGGCAACATTCATACTGGCATGTCCTAACTTGTGCATGTTTGACTTTGCAACCTTTTAATTCTTATCTTTGTATTTCCTAATATGGTTTCGTTTGAGAAGAACCATAACTAATATTAAATAAAGGGTTTTTTTGTTTGTGAATTTAAATTGGGACTGAAGCAAGAATTATATGAATGTATTCAGATCAAGCCACGAAAGGGGAATGTTACAATGAGTGGCAACTACATATATTGATACATTTTCTAATGTCTTGTAAACCTGATAAAATGAAAGTTTTATCCAGCTTTATTTCAGAACAGGCTATTTACATTTATAGTCTCATTAGAATGTGGACTAGATCCACTGAATGTCAAACAATCTTTGGGTAATTGTAGAGAATCCAAACTTCACGTTACTTTTTTGTAAACTCTACCAATTTAATATGCAATTTCTTTATTCGGTCAATAAAATAATTTTACTGGTCAACACTGAAAGAGTTATGTTAAAGGGTTCTCATATTGTGTACAACATAAATTGGCCCCCATCTGCACATCCCATAAATATTTGTAAATACATTTCTGACATTACCGTAGGGTTAAATAATGTAACTCCCTGATGCTTGTTTAATACACCTTGAATATTTTGCATGATGATATAAATAGAGGCTGTGAAAAAAACCCCTGAAAATATACACCCCCCTAGCCCCAGTAACCTCCAGTGGATACTGCAGATTTTCAGTGAGAAGAGCCAGTATTTCCACAGGTCATGCTTAGTATTAACATGTAACCATTTAGGGCAGGACTGTTGGTTGGCAGTGGGTGCAGGGGTAGACCAATGCTGATAGATACAAAGGGTAAGATTTACAAAAGTCAAGTGGGCTTTCATTAGCTATAGCTAGGCTCGGCAGAATTAATTTTTTTATATATAACCTCAACGGACAATACTGATGTTTATTTTTAAGCCCCCCCCCCCCTTTTTTTTTACCAATTTAAATAATTTTCACAATTGCACAAAATCATGGCTTTTAAGCATTGTCCCCCCCCCCCCCCCACTTTTTATTTATTTAAATTTTCACAGCTGGGGGAAATTATTGTGGGGAGATCAGCCAACAGGGCTGATCAGACAATACTGATGATGCTGGTCCCCTTGAATTTGAGGAGAACATGGACAATCCTAGTTTGTACTAATGAGTCTTCACACAACTCCACAGACCAAATTAGAATGTTGAGAATTTGTTTAAAGTGGATGAGCAGTTGCGCACCAACTCGCACACTCTCTTGGTCAACAAGACCATTTCCAGTAGCAAAGTAAACCGACACAACTGAAGGACTTGCTGGCTGCAGGTTTGTTTTCAGAGTAACCGTCTCTTAGGCCAATTACCTGGGTTAACGAGCTTGGTCCACCCAGCCAGAGCCCCATTAGCCAGGGTGTTTTGGAATGAATCCCTGTAGGCCTTCCTGGCTACTATAGCATCCCAGCGAGCAAAGCTCACCACCATACTTTGCCCTACAGCGCAATCTCCTACTGGCCCTGTTTTCACCATCCCACCAACGGGAGGAGGAGGGGTTCATGACAGTAGACATTGATTTCAAAAAGTTAAATCTTTATCACCATTAAAAAAATCAGATTGTCAACATTGCATGTCAAAACATACTAGAGTTTGATTTAAGGGTATTTACTTTGTAAGTTATCAAGCCATATTTTTCTTACTTGGCCTAGCTGTACATTTTTGACAGTTTCCATGTGCATAGTGAAATCGATGTTTACTGACATTTACCAATAAGAATCTAATCCTTCCAAGCCGAGATCTAGCAGTTAGCTTGATGAACAAACTTATATCCTGTATAAAATTAGTGGTAAAGAAGTATACCCATCCTTATGAATGCAGCATGTTGAAGAGTCATGTCTGGCATGTTTTTATTAAGTCCAGACAGAGCATCTTGAAACACATGAAGAATCTAAGTTAGAATGTGGACAGAGGAGGCAGTGACTGAGCTACAGATTTCTCTAGCAGCTGAATGGGACGGGAACTTGTCTTAGGGGATTGCATTGCAAATAGATGCCTGCGGTTGGCCCTTTCCATATGACTCAGGCTCACAGGGTTGGGTTAAGGGGCTGTTTAATTGCTTGGGCTTGAGCTTGAGCTCTGGGACCATGGGCAGAGGTTGAAGCTTTCCCTTGGGGAGGCTAGCCCCCTGCTCTGCCTCTTCTGGCAGAGGCCCCGCCCTCACTTGCTGCTCCCAGCCCCCCTCCCCCCATAGCCCCGGCCAGGGCAGGGGCGGGCTGAGAGCTCAGCCCCGGCCAGGGTCGAGCTCTCAGCCTCATCCGGGAGCACGGCAGAGCTCTTTACCCTGGCTGAAGCTCAGAACCCCTCCCCCGTTCTGCCCCTTTCACCCGTGGCCACACCCATGGCCCCACCCCATTCCACCCCCACTCCATCTCTTCCCCCGAGCCCTGTCCCCTAACCCTAACCCTCCCCCACTCCAGCCCCAAGACTGGAAAAGCTCTGGGGCCATGGTGGGAGCGAGAGCTCTTCCAGCTCTGGGGCTACGGCAGTGGTGCTGGAACAGTTTTTGGAGTGGGGGAGTGTTACGAGTTCCACACTTGGTTAAAGATGATAAAATGTCCCAATTAGCCATGCAAACCTCACAAATCTAGTGACGAACCAGAGGTGCTTCAGAAAAGCACTTCTTCCAACCTATTGCTTGTACATAAAATCCCTGAAGACTTCCCTTAAATGCAAACCTCTCCACTTTGACCCACTTTTCAGCTCACCTTGCAGCTTCTTGGCTGACAAGCCTTTCCAGTTTATTATTATTCCATCCTGGGCTGCAGTTAATGAGAAGTCTTTTCTATTATTTAATTGACAGCGTGCCTCCATTATCTTTGCAGGAAAAGAGATATTAGATAGTTTGCCAGTTTTGGCATATTGTGACAAGTAATTAAAAACACCTAAGTGCTTTATATTGTTTGAAGTTAAAATATAAGTTAACATACCAGTTATTGGTAACTTACTTTATCCAGCTTGTATTAGGTAAGGATCTAATCCTGATCCTGCCTCACTCCCCCACTGCCATATTTCTCTACCAACAATGAGCCCCAAAAGCAATGGAAATGCTGTGGTACAGTAGTTGGCCATGGAGTCCACATGGGGAATACTACATCCTAGGTGCACCTCAGGGTATTGTTTTGTTCCACTGCATTGAGCCGAGGTTGCTGTTGGGAGATGGGGGGAGATAGTGCAAGGATAGGTGCCACACCCTTATTCATCATATCAAGTTCAAGCTTTTTGTCATATTCCAAGACCCTTCAAACCCTCCATCCCTACTTATTTTGTTCTTTTAGTGTTGCCACATTGTTGGAACTCCAGTAATATATAAATAATACTTTGCAGTGATATAAGAATTTTCACAGACAACTTGCGGTGAAAATGTGATGGATAGGCTTCAAAATTTTGGAAAGTCTTTTGCTGGTGTTGTTGAGTCTGAACTTTTGATGAGCTTAAACTTAACCCAGACTTGATGTCTCTGTCTGAACTTTTAATCAAAGCTCTGACCTGCGAACTACTCATGACAACCCCCCCTCCCCTTAAGTAGCCATCTCCCCTTTGTCTTTTAGAATTTACATTTTAACCTGTTTTATCCTGTAGAATCTTGATTGATTATGCATGACCATTATGATCTGTTAATCACTTTGTTTACTTCTGTGTATAAATATTGATGCTCACCCCTAATAAACTTGCCACACTTACTCTGAAGCTTTTTGAGCTAAGGATAGTGTGAGCCCGTTGATCAACGAATTGGTGTCTGGTCTCTGACAGATTGTGAGCCCCATACCAACTCCGCACGAACTCGGGTGCTGGAGAGGTGAGTAGGGACTTGCTTTTTACCTAACAATTTGGGGGCTCGTTCGGGATTTCCTTCTGGTGCGGTGCCTCTGTCCAGTGGTCAGATCACTCATATACGAATTGGCAGGCGCCACGGGAGATTTCTTCCAGCCAATTCAATATTGAGGGGTCGTGTACTGGACAGCAGGATAAACGCCAGTTGGAGGGCTCCTGTCAGACACCATGGGTCAAGGGCCTAGTGTGCCTCTTGAGAGTCCGTTGGGGATTGTAAATAAGTTATGGAACGAAGGGAAACTCCCAGTACAGACAGGAATGTCTAGGAGGAAGTTGTACACACTGTGTGTAAGGAATTGGACTGGGTATACCGCGGTATTGGCTGACCCGGAGATGAGGTGGCCTTCGTATGGCTCTTTCGAACAGGCTGCCTTAAGAGGAGTAAGGAGCCAGATCGAAAAAGACCATCCGGGACAGTTACTGGTTTTGTTGGGACACAGCAGCAGAGCTGTGGAAATCTTTAAAAATTATGGCAGTCAGGTATTCTCCCGAGAGTGAACCCCCTCCATGTTATTTCGATGAAGGGTGTAAACCACGGCGTGTTTTGACTCGTCAGTTGGTCCCCACTGCACCTGCCCCTATTCCTCTGCAGGGAGACTCTCTCCAGGGCGCAGAGGGGAATCTGCAGGACTCCAGATCGGAATCTCTGCAGAGGGATAAGGGGGAAATGGAAGGGCACACCTCGGGAGGAGTAATTACTAGGCAAAAGATCAAGCAGATGCAGCAGGTTGCATACCCCTCCCCTGAGGATAGCCCAGAGGCTGCCTCCGCCAAACCTTTTGTGAGTGATAAAGGTGTAAGTAGAGAAATGCCTTTACAGGTGCACGACCAACCTTTTGTGGGCAATAATGGCCAGTTACAACATACTAATATTGTGGAATATAAAGGATGGCTAGAATGGGACTTGAAAGAGTGGGGACGGTTGTCAGGGTCCTTTGGGGAAAATCCCCGAAAGATCACAGAACTTTTAGAAAGATTGTTTTCAAGTCATAATCCTACTTATATGGATGTAGATCAGTTGTTAAGTAGAGTTTTGACCGGAGAGGAACGTAGTAGATTGTGGATGGCAGAAAGGACATGGGGGGATAGCGATGCGGCTAATACTACTTGGATGGATAGGCGGGATCAAGCCGCTGGCTGGAATCCCCTAGACTGGAGTCAGCCAAGGCTGACTCAGCTGCAAACAGATCGAGAGCGATTGTTAGAGAGACTCAAAGAAATGGCTCGCCGCTCGCCTAATCAGGCTAAGTTCATGCAGATTCGGCAGGATTCTGATGAGCCACCCAGAAAGTTCTGGTCGAGGCTATTGGAGGGGGCCCGAATGTTCACTCAGATGGATCCTGAGAGAGAAGCAGACCACCCTACTCTTATTTCGTTTTTTGTGAATCAGTCAGTGCTCCCCTGTAAGGGATTATTTCTTAAAGTTTCGCCCTGGTTGGGGAGGTGAGTCAGTCACTTCAGTGTTGGACGTAGCTGATTTTGCATGGGAGAAAGAAAGGGAAAGTAGTAAAAAGAAAGAGAAAAAGGAAGAATATAAGTTGATGGCTTTAGCTTTTCATGGCGGTGTTCGAGGCAGAGGCCGTGGCCGTGGCAGGGGATTTCAGGGTGCTCGGGGAAGAGGGTCCTGGCAACCCCAGCCACCAGGAAATTGTTTTCAGTGCGGACAGCCTGGTCACTTTAAACGTGAATGCCCCTGGGGACGCCCAGAGGGTCCAGTCGCATCCGCAGATACTTACACCAGGGACGAATACACCCCTGCACCACCAGCTCAGCCCGTTCCCCAGGCCTGGATCAACTACGGGCAACAGCAGCAGCTGCAGCAAACTCAGCCTCCTCAATGACGGTACCCCGGGGGCGAAGGCAAACAATGTGATGGTCTTATTTCCTTAATGTCTTTAGCCGGCTCCTTCCTCACTTTCTCCCCTCCCAGCAAAGAGCCTCGTCTAACCCTTTCAGTCCAAGGCCTGCCTGTCTCTTTCCTCATTGATACTGGAGCTACTTTCTCTCTCTTAAATCATGCCCCCTCCCCCTGGCTATCCTCTGAGGTTAAAACTGCAACCCACAGCCTCTGGGACTCACTTTACCTCTAAATGTTGTTTATGCTGATAAATGTTTTTCTCACCGTTTTCTTTTTTCCCCAGCTTGTCCGATCCCTTTGATGGGCCGGGATTTACTCTGTAAGCTTGAGGCTACTTTAACCTGCACTCCTGAAGGGGTAGGATTATTGATGACAGTGTTAGGAGATTCGGCCCCAACTCAGGGTAATTGGGAAACCCCCCCCCCCCACCTCTCCCCTGACCTCACTGACTTGCCTTTAACCATCTGGGGAATTTCTGACACTGATGTTGGCCTGCTCCTTTCGGCAGAGCCAGTAAGGATTCAAGTGAAGCCCTCCTTAACCCCCCCGTCAGTCCCTCAATACCCCCTGTCGCTGGAAGCCCGGGAGGGCATCCGCCCCATTATCGAGGGATTCATTGCACAAAAGCTAGTCCGCCCTCAGCGCACTCCCTGTAACACCCCTATACTGCCTGTCAAAAAGCCTCCTAAAAAGGACGGAGACCCTATTCGTTGGCGCTTTGTACAGGATCTACGGGTTGTTAATCAGTATGTGGTCCCTCTTCATGCAGTAGTTCCTGATCCAGCTACTATCATCAGCCAAATCCCCTGGGATGCTGAGTGGTTCAGTTATTGACTTAAAATCAGCCTTTTTCAGCATTCCTGTGCACCCAGACTCTCAGTATCTGTTTGGTTTCACCTGGGAGGGACAAAGTTATGTCTGGCAACGACTTCCTCAAGGCTACAGAGACAGCCCCACGATTTTCAGCCAATGCCTCCGCCACGACCTGGAAGGCTTCACCAGTCCGCAGGGATCCACGTTAGTCCTATACGTAGATGACATCCTATTAGGTAACCGCGAAGAAGCTGCCCTCCGCATCGATGGTAAGGCACTTTTATTATACCTACACACCAGAGGCCACAAGGTAGACCCTAACAAGATTCAGTGGGTCTCACAGAAGGTCCGATATCTGGGCTTCCTGTTAACCCCAGAGGGGCGACAAATGGACCCAGTCCGCATAAAGACTATCCAAAACTGCCCTCTGCCAAACACCAAGAAACAACTTCGAGGTTTCTTAGGATTAATTGGCTTCTGTCGCCCCTGGTTGCCGTCCTGCGGGGAGTTAAGCAAACCGCTCCACCGACTCACCTTGCTCCTGACCCTTTGCAGTGGTCCCCGGACACGATCCAAGCCTTTCAGTTACTCAAGGACAGTGTGGCCTCCTCCATGTCTCTCCGCCCCCCCAATTACAGCAAACCCTTTCACCTTTTTGTCCACGAGAGGGGCGGAATTGCTAGTGGCGTCCTTACCCAGCTGAGCGGGCCTCACCATTTCCCGCTTGCTTTTTACTCTCAGCAGATCGACCCTGTCGCTCAGGGAACCCCATCCTGCACCCGGACTCTGGCAGCAGCTGCCCTGCTGATCACAAAGGCAAAGAGCCTGACCCTGGGTCATTTTACCACGGTTTGGACCTCTCATGCCTTGTCAGCCCTTCTGCGTAGGGGCACAACCCAAGTCTTTTCGGCCCATCGTCAGCAACAGCTAGAGGCCGAACTCTTAGAAGACACTAACCTGATTTTTGAAAGGTGTGGGCCCCTTAATCCAGCTACCTTGCTTCCTGACCTGCCAGTCCTCCAGGATCAGCACGACTGTGTGGAAGTAGTTTATAGCATCTTACAGATAAGGGACAACCTGTTTGACGTGCCACTGGACAACCCTGATTGCATCCTCTTCTCGGACGGAAGCTCCTTCTATGTTGATGGCAAGCGTTTCACCGGTTATGCAGTCACCTCTGAATGGGACATTCAAGAGGCCGCCTCACTGCCAGGCAACTGGGGAGCCCAAGCCGCCGAACTCTATGCCCTGGCCCGAGCATGCCAGTTGGCCGCTGGTAAGACCGTTACCATTTTTACTGATAGCAAGTATGCTTTCGGAGTTGTGCATTGTCACATCCACCTCTGGAAGTTTCGAGGTTTCCAGACAGCTGCCGGTAAACCCATTCAGCACCTCCCCCTCGTCCACAAGCTTTTGGACGCCCTCCGAGAACCCTCGGTCCTGGCTGTAGTTCACTGCCGGGCCCATACTAAAGATGATAGCCCCGTCACCCGTGGGAATGCCCTGGCTGACGCCTCCGCCAAGACGGCTGCCGTCTTACCCTTAGCCATGCCCACGTTGGCTATTGCAGCCTCCTCCTTTACTCCACCGCACCCCGTACCAGTACCCGCTGCTGAACTACAGTCGTGGGAGAGCCTCGGAGCCACTCTGGTCAAAGGGACCTGGCTTATGCTGGATGGCCGAGCCTGCCTCCCTCGCTCCACATACCCCGTGGCAGTTCACTGGCACCATGATAAGGGGGGTCACTACGGCACGCACGCCCTTGTGGACACCATCGCTCGCTTTTGGTATGCTCCAGGCATTCAACCCTACTGCCTGTCAATAGTGAAAGCATGCAGCACATGTCAGCGTAATGGACCTGCTCCGCCTCTTAACAAAATTAAGGGTGGAAGACCTCCGCCTGCTGCTCCATTTCAACATCTTCAAATTGACTTTGCAGATATGCCAAAGGCTTTTGGGAAAAAGCACCTCCTTGTTTTGGTTTGCCCTCTGACTTCCTGGGTCGAAGCTTTTCCTACTGCTAATTGTACTGCTGCCACAGTGGCGAAGATCCTCCTTAGAGACATTGTATCCCGTTTTGGCATCCCTCTCGTGCTTGACTCAGATCGTGGACCTCACTTTACTGGTCATGTCCTTGGCCGTTTAGAACAGGGACTGGGCATTTCACACTCCTTTCATACACCCTACCACCCCCAGTCTAGCGGGAAAGTTGAGCGTATGAATAGGGAGCTTAAGTTTACATTGGCTAAATACTGTCAGGAAACAGGGTTAAAGTGGCCTCAGGTACTTCCCTTGGTCCTGTTTCACCTTCGTACTCGCCCAACCCGTGTATTGGGATTATCCCCCTTTGAACTGCTCTATGGACACCCCCCTTTCAAAGGCGGGGCGCTACCACGTGCTGATGTTTCACTATTGGGAGGGGATCATATGACCGCGTGCCAGTTTCTCTCCCTACAGGCTCGCCTCCGTACCCTTTGGAAAGCCTCGCAGTTTTCCCAGACCGTGCCGCTGGAAGAACAGATCCACCCGTTCCAACCAGGGGACTTCGTCTGGGCCAAAAAGTTCGTTCGTGGCGACACCCTCCAGCCGAGGTTTACTGGACCCCACCAGGTTCTTTTAACAACCCAGACTGCAGTGTTCCTGGAAGGACGAAAATCCTGGATCCACCACTCCCACGTCAAGCCAGCCGTAGTGGACCACAGTGACGGACCAGCAGCTCTTGCCACCACTGAGGACACTGTCTCTGACCAGTGGACCAGCTTACCTCTTTCAGACATCAGACTTAAATTGACTCGGCAAAAATGAGAGGACCTTTTATTCTGACAACTGTATGTTTTTTACTATGCCTTTTTAGTTTATTTTCTGCTTATGAAGATAATGCTTTTATTAGATATTCCCATGAGGTTAAAACTCACATTTTAGGAAATAGAAGTAATTGCTGGGTATGTACTCAATTTCCAGTAAATGCAGAACAGGGACTCCCCTTCACACCCATTCCCCTGACCACTGCTAATATGACTTGGATGCCACCGGCTAGAGTAAAAGATCCATCCAACACAATCTTACATGGGACAAAACAGGAGTGCCAATTAACAGATATCTCAGGGTAACCAATCAGACAGGATCACTGTGTTTTGTTAAAGAAAAGGGGTCAACTTTTGTGGGAACAAGTAAATGCAACATGTATTTTAATGGTACCGCCTTTAGTAAAAATCTTGACTTCAAGCCTTGCGCATCCCACTTATCCCATATGTGGATCCCTCACCCCGATCCAACTTTTTCATGGGTGGGCAAGCCTTCAGAGTCAGCTTTTAAAAAGCCCTGCTCAGATCATGAGGGCGTCCAACTAATTGCTAAGGGATATACGATTGCCTTCTACAACTGCTCAAGCAGTACTACACCGCCCTTTGAAAACGCCACTACCAAATTGTGCCTCTGCAGTTCGCACAACGACCCCTCTGCGTTACCAGGGGAACAGTGGTCCAACGGGTGGTGGGTTACCTCCTACTTTGAGAAATGGAATACCTGAAACGCATTGTATGGAACATACTGGATGTGCGGGCCCAAAGCTTATTACTTTCTCTCCCCTGATTGGGCAGGGTCATGTTATTTAGCGTGGCTAACACCGCCTTCTCGCATCTCCCTCACTCCCCCTCATTTTCCCCACGTTCGTAACATCCGTGAAACCTTCAGAGATATTAATATCCGTGATGGTTTGTCGTGGCAGCGGTGGGCTGGTCTCATTAGCTTGAGGGGTGGTGTCATCCGTCTACAGGGACTACTAGAATCTTTAACCAATGAAACTGCGACCCTATTTGAGAATCAGGCCGGGGAAATGTCCCAGCTGCGCCAGTTAGCTTTGCAAAACCGAATGGCTTTAGACATAATGTTAGCAGCCCAGGGAGGAACTTGCGCCCTCATAAATGAAGAATGCTGTGTTTTTGTAAATGACACCTACTCTGACACTTTTCAACGTACCAAACATCTAAGGGAAATGGCTAAGAACTACTCCTCTGGCCAGCCACCTTATGATTGGTGGGGAGCTTTATGGAATTGGCTGCCTGGATTTGGGTGGGTTAAAAAACTCTTGGTGGGTATTGTTGGGGCCATAGTAATCCTTATAATACTGTGTTGCTGTATTCAGTGTGTCCCCTCCCTCATAGACTCATGTGGGTCAGTTTGTTCTTTTCCTACTTCAGCCAAGGGCCTTACTCTCTTCGAGTTGGCCCAAGCTGAAATTGCCAAGCGGCCCTTGGCTCCTTAAAATGGGGTGTAGCTTTTGGTAAATAGTTATCCCAAAGCTACAAATGGAGGAATGTTGAGTCTGAACTTTTGATGAGCTTAAACTTAACCCAGACTTGATGTCTCTGTCTGAACTTTTAATCAAAGCTCTGACCTGCGAACTACTCGTGACAACCCCCCCTCCCCTTAAGTAGCCATCTCCCCTTTGTCTTTTAGAATTTACATTTTAACCTGTTTTATCCTGTAGAATCTTGATTGATTATGCATGACCATTATGATCTGTTAATCACTTTGTTTACTTCTGTGTATAAATATTGATGCTCACCCCTAATAAACTTGCCACACTTACTCTGAAGCTTTTTGAGCTAAGGATAGTGTGAGCCCATTGATCAACGAATTGGTGTCTGGTCTCTGACAGATTGTGAGCCCCATACCAACTCCGCACGAACTCGGGTGCTGGAGAGGTGAGTAGGGACTTGCTTTTTACCTAACAGTGTCAGGTATCAGCAATGCAAATTCTATCTGTATCCAGTTGGTTTTGTTTGTGTGTGTACAGCATACTTTAGATGTGCAAGATGTGTTAAAGATGATAAAATGTTCCAAAATGTGGAACTCGTAGCACCCCCACTCCAAAATTCAACATAGCATTAAAACTCTATTCGATTGTCTAGAGGAGAGAAAAATAGTTGCTTTATGTAGTCCTATGATCCATTCTGTTACTTGCAGACCATAATGTAGACCTTACTCCATGAGGTCACTGGGGCAAGGTGCTTCTTAACATACAAAATGGTATAATGTTGTGGCCCTTTGCCAGCAATGGTAGATTTCTTTACTGAAAGATGGAAACTGGCATTGTGACACAGAGGTCCATTCACTACTCTGTCTCAGCAACTCTTTTCAGGCCTGAAACTCACTGCACCAGTTGTCATAATCTGTATCTGAAAGGTGTCATGTAAGGTATCATATACAAACTGGTAATATGTTGGGACTCCAAAAAAAAAAAAAAAAAAAAAAAAAAAAATCACTGTATGGTGTATGTACAGGGTGTTTACAAAGAGTAATGGATATGTGCTAGAATTATGTTCTTAAAACATGTTTGGCAAGCAAGCCATAAGCCCACTCTGACCTAGATAAAGGAATGTGTATTAGCTTGTCTGACCAGCCTGGTCATCAGGCAGATACACTTCCATGCAAGGTTAAAAAAACAAAAAAAACAAAAAACCCATCAGGAGAGCAAGTAAGGAAAAACATTTAATCTTCACAGGAGTTGGAGACTGCATCCCCATGAAGTCTTCCTGCCTCTTGTAACAGGGTGAATGAACTTTGGGAGATACAAGTAGAAACAGAAAGCCATTTTGGTATCTATCACTTGGGGGATTAAAGGGGCCAGTGCTCTTGATATCATAGAATGTGGGATCCTTCAAAGAAGAGGGATGAAGTCTCTGGGAACGGAGTTTAGATGAGAAAACTGTTTAGGCAAGGATTGTAACTTGATAAAATTATTACGTGAAATTTTTACTTTTGTTTTCTTGTAACCCATTTTATCTTTATTCCTTATACTTGGTATCACTTAATCCTATGTCTTTTTGTTACATAAACTTGTTTTACTTTACTATAAACCAATTCAGTGCATTGATTGAAATAAGAGTCTTTGTCAACCCCAAATTAAATTAATGAGCTGCAGTGTATTGTCTTTTTAAAGGAACAATGAATTTCACTTCTGTGAATGTTCCAGGACAGGGCTGGACACTACAGGGAGTCATCTCTGGGGAACTTGAGAGTTGGAGTTCATTGGTATTTGCAAAGCAAGGCTTGGACTGGCAGAGTCCTCAAGAGTTTGCTGGCAAGACAGATAAGCTGGTGTGTCAGGGAGTTGTCACACAGCTTAGAAGTAGAAAAATTCTCATTTGTTGAGGCTGAAGGGGGGTAACAGTAACTCACTATTCTGGGAACCCCAGCCGATTGTCACATTGGCAGATGATGTGGGGGAAATTTGGGAATGAGACAGTGTGGGGGTCACTTTCCAAAAAGTAACTGGGCGGCTGAAGCCAGGGAATGACCTGCATACTTGTCTGCTGGCTGTTGGTGTCAGGGCTGCAAGCCATAGCAGCAGAGCATTTAAGGCACCCAAAGTTGCAGGGCAGACAGTGATACAACTGCTTACTGGTCTGGGTTTGAACCCAAACATGTCAGAGAGGTGCCAATAAGAAGAGACATGAAAGTCACGGGCACTGTAATAGAAGGAAGAAAAGCTGGAATATTGAGTAATATGGTCTCAAGTCAGACAACAATGAAGCCTCCAACTAATTACTTTTGAAGGCTCCCTACTTTTTATACCTAATAAGGTCTCAAGAGTTCCAGATATTTCCCAGTTGGTTTGCTCACTTTAAAACAGCCAGCATCTTCCAAGTGTGTGTGTGTCCAACTAAGTGCCACAAATACTGTGCATTTTATATCAAAAATAAGAAACATGACATGTAGAGAATAAACAAACTTTATTTTATAACAGTATTACAGAAAGCAAAATATCACTTAATACAACTTCAAGCTGCTATAAATCTAATTTGGCATCTTAACTATACACAGAGTCAACAGCAAAGAAATTAACATAGTTAACAGGTTTCTATACAGGTTTCCCCAGTGGCAGTCTTAACAAATGGTGTTGCTTTTTTATTACCTACAAGAATGGACCCACACCTTTCCCTTAGTATCCTAAAAACCTGTATTGATCATTAAACTATCTGAAACATATACCTGCTCAACATCAGAAACGTCAGTTCTAACATGTAGACAATGAGGTTTAATAGAAAGCAAGCATTCTACACATGTACTTGATAGGGAAGTGCTGAAGTTTGGAAACGTTAAGAAAAAAGCACTAAGGTTTTAAGCTGCCTGGGTCATCTTTTATTGGAAGGGGAGAAAGCATTTTTTTCCATCCTTCCTTATCTGGAATGTTGTAGACAGCAAAGTGTCTGTAAAAGAGTTGAGCATTGGCACTGCAGTGCAAAGGTTTCTAAAACACAGTGCTCAGTCAGAAGAAACTCATTTATAACTCTCTCTCTCTTCTATAGACTACCAGCACCTGTTCCCCACAGAAAGGAGGAGACCCTCAGAACAGAAAGAGTTATAAGGTGTTAGTAAAAAAATCCATCCAGTCAAAGCAAAATTCTCAATTTTTTTCAAATTGTATGAAATGTTTTGTTTTTACAAAAAAAAAAAATCCTCTATTTTTATGTTATCTGATAAAAGGTATTTACCTGAATACGCTGAGAAAATCTGTAAATTACTCCAGTAACAGACTTGAGTGGAAATATTTGGAAAAAACTACTTCTAAATTAGTCAAAGATTCTCCTTTCTGCACAACTTCACCTATTCCAGTGAACAGTGCTATCAGAATACCTTTTGTTCACTCTCATATGATCAAGAATTATTTATAAAAATGGCAGGGAGTTGTGCAAATAAATCAACCCCACTAAAACCTCAAAAAAGTTAAGAATGTTAAGAAGTGGTTATAAAAATAAACACGAAAGATGTAAGGGAACTATATAGACCAGGGTAGTTAAGGTAGTGTTTGGCGTTGGCATTTCAATCTTGAGTGTCTGGTCATTGTTGCTAGGCCTGGTGAATTCAATGCAGTAGTGGTGGTGTCACCAACTTGGAATGGTCAAAGTTCTTCATGGTCACAAAGTGGGTGGCTTTTTTTTAAATTCTAAAACAAGAAAAAGATTATGTAAATATTCATGAAGAAGACAGTCTTAAAACACAGTCTTAAGTATCCCCTATAAGAACATAAAAACGGCCATACTGGGTCAGACCAAAGGTCCATCTAGCCCAGTATCCTGTCTTCCGACAGTGGCCAGTGCGAGGTGCTTCAGAGAGCATGAACAGAACAGGTAATCATCAAATGATCCATCCCGTCGCCCATTCCCAGCTTCTGGCAAACAGAGGGTAGGAGAGTCCAGAGGTTGTTTTCTCATGCAGATCTTTCATTTCAGCATAATTTTCTGAGTGATACAAGAGTTCCCTCCTCCCTATTCATGGGATAAATTGCTTAGTGTGTGGTCATATCTTGCTGCACTGGTACATTTGCTGTTTTCTGTAAATCCCTCCACCAATTTCCTTGAGGTTTAATAGTTTGTGTCTCAGGGCTTGTCTATACTATTGCGGTAAGTAAACCTAAGTTCCACTACTTAGCTAAGTTGACGTAGCTTAGATTTACTTATTACGGTGTCTACACAGCGCTGCATTGACGGGAGACGCTCTCCCATCAACTTCCCTTACTGTTCTCGGACTGATAGATTACTGGAGTCGACCAAAGAGTGCTCTGCAATCGATTTAGCAGGTCTTCGCTCGATCTGCTAAATCAACACCCACTGCATCAATGGCAGCAGCACCGATCTACTGGTAAGCGTAGACCGGACCTCAGTCTGTTGCAGCTCATACTATTTCTCTCTCTTTGTGACATTTAATAGTTCTTTTGAAAAAAAATTTCTACAACTTACTGGACAAGTTTATGTTTTCAATGAATAAGTTCTATTTATCCAGGTGTGGTCTTTTGCATCTCTATCAGCAAATGCAAGAGTATAACTCTCCTCCAATCATAGCCAGGACAGAGACTTGACTGGTCTAGGTGCAAGTAATCAAGACTGGATGCCTTTCTACAAGGTATGCTTTAGTTAAACACAAGTTACTGGGCTCGCAGAGTGGTAACTGGGTGAAATAAATGGCCAGTGATACATAGGAGATCAGAATAGATGATCTAATAGTCCCTTCTGGCCTTAAAATCTATGCATGGAAGCATGTACAAATGAAAGCTGGGAAGAGGACTATCATTTAGAATTTCTTCACACTGGTCCTATCTGACTCCCATATAATCCTTTCAGAGCAACAGCTATGATGGAATTGTTGAACTCATTCTGTAGCAGGCAAGCACCCTCTGAAATGTTGCAAAACACTGCTTTGTAACTACCAGTGACAGTTTTATATATGCACAACGTATGTCAGACCTTTCCAAAATTCATGGTGATCTTAATAGGCACAAAGGACTCTGCTGATTTGCTTGCAGGATTTTCTCTTCCTCTATGCTGCACTTTGACAAAAGATTTTACTACTTACTCTTCTCAATGAAAATCAATTTCACAGCTGGTCACCACTTCACTTCCTTTCAGCGGAATCACAGCGCAACCCCCTCATGTCAAGGTAATTTCCTCTTCCCACAACACATACCCAGGAGAGTCTCATAAGGAAAACTGTTACTTTTTCTTCTTATGCTGGGTCATTCATTGGCCAGGTATATTACTTGGATTTTGGTAACACCAAAAACTTGCTAAAAACTGTTCAAACACATCAAAAGAGACAGTCCTTGCCTCAAAGACCTTAAAATCTACACAGACAACACAAAACAAACAATAAAATAACTTGATAAACTGGACAATGAGCTAGAAAATCTTAGTTTCCATGTGGATCAGATTACTTGGGGGGAATACCTCACCTTCTGAATTTTGTTTGTGCAATGTAGGAGGTCTAACACCTGCCACCTCTTGTCCTTCTACTCTAGTGGTTCTAAACCCATTGCCTGCTTGCACACAGCTGTGGCCCATGTGACATCCTCAGGGCTACAGAGACAGTATATATATTGTGTGGATGAAGCTCACATAACAGAGTTGCACATGCAGCCCAACAATGGTAAATAGGCTGAGAACCACAGTTCTACTCAGATTTAGCTATACAGACTCATTGTGAGTAGAAATGTAGCAGTTTCCACCCAGAGGCTTAAGAAAGAAAGACCATAAAAGGAACATCCTAACTGAAAGAGGCAACATTTCTTATTGTTAACTGTTAGAAAAGGGGACGGGATATGGTTAAAATCCAGATCATTAAAACTGTATTCCTACAACAAAGAACTGCCACTGCAACTCAAACTAGCATTCTTCCATGAAAAAGAAATATAATAAGGCTACACTGGCTTCCTTTAACTGCTAAGGGAAATATAAATACAAACCGATACCAATTTTTAGATCTGTTTTGACCAGCCCAATCAATAGCTTTTCCTCTGAACTAAATGTAGAGCTACCAAAGCATAAACTAACAGCAGTAAAATTACAGTCCTATTAAATCATACAGTATGGCAGAAGAAACTCAAGCTTCCTGCACCCCAATCAGCCATGGTGTCTCAACCCTGACGTAGAATTGATGAGATAGCACGTTCAACTCGGTGCTCATTCTAGCATTTCTGCTGAAACTGCCAAGTATGGTGGCGGTTTTTGTGACATGGACATTTCTATACATTAGGACATGGACTGACACTACAAATGTACTGTCTGCCTTTACAAATATGAACACGGAGCACCTTTGCATCAGTGTGGCTCTTACTGGTTATTAGAGCAAACTTTTCACGACAGAAGCTGATTCTACATTAAAATGGTAGATTCTTTTAAAAGAATAACTACTGTGATACAGCACGGCCAGAAGGCAGCAGGAGAGTGATCTAGGATGAGGAGAAGCCTTATTCCCTGTAGATTAATTAAAAGCACCTGAAACCAATTAGAGCACCTGAAACCAATTAGAGCACCTGAAACCAGTCACCTGATAAAATCCCCCTGCTTCAATCAGCCAGAGGAGGAGCTGGAGCAGAGAGAGGAGGAGCTGGAGCAGAGGGGTTTGGTGGTGGAGCAGAGAGCAGTTTGGAGGAGTGAAGCAGAGTGAATTGGTGGTGGAACAAAGAGCAGTTCGAAGGAAAGTGGAGGAGAGTCTTGAGAAGTGCTGCAGCAGGCTAAGAAGACCAAGATCCTAGGTAAAGGGACACCTGGCTTGTGCAGAGGGAAGGCAGGAAGCCCCACAAGCTGAAGGTCAGGAGAGGGAAGTAGCCCAGGGGAAAGAATCACTGGTACAAGTGGTTCACCTACTATCATAGGGCCCCTGGGCTGGGACCCAGAGTAGAGGGCGGGCCTGGGTCCCTCCCTCTCCACTCCCCTTCCCTGGGATACTAGTAGGATAGCTGTTACCCCAGTTCAGGGGCAAGAAATGGCACCCTGAAACCCCCCCACAAGAAGAGAAAGTGCGGGACCCATCATAGTAGTGCCGGCAATTTGCCACACGTGGTGTCAGGAGCGGGATCTCCGCACTGGGACTTAAACCAGGGTTAGCCAAAACAATCCAGTCCTTAAGATGGACGACGTAATCAAGGCCCTAATACAAGCCACCGCGGACCAGCAGGAGGCTACCCAGGTCCAAGCAACCGCCCAACAGGAGGCGACTAGGGTACAGCAAGAGACTAATCGTCTGTTGATGAGTCAGGCTGCCCAGGACCGAGCCCTGCTGCAGGAGCTGGTGAACCAGATGAAGGCCCTTATGGAGCGAAGCCAGAACGGCGATGGGACCCGGACTATACGGGCCAGCCACTGCCTACAGAAAATGACACGGGAGGATGATGTGGAGGCATACCTCCTGGCTTTTGAGAGAGCAGCCCTGCGGGAGGCCTGGCCCCGAGACCAGTGGTCCGGTATCCTTGCCCCGTTCCTGTGTGGGGAGGCCCAGAAGGTATACTACGATATGGCCGCAGAGACTGCAGCAGACTACCCTCAGCTGAAGGCAGAGATCCTGGCCAGATTCGGAGTAACTACAGCATTGCGAGCCCAGAGGTTCCATGAGTGGCAGTATACAGAGGACAAGACACCCAGATCGCAATTGTTTGACCTGATCCACCTGACCCGGAAATGGCTGCGCCCTGAGGCCCTCAGCTCTGAGAAGATGATGGAGCTCCTGGTACTGGACCGGTATATGAGGGGGCTACCACCAGGCCTCCGGGCTTGGGTTGGCCAGAATGACCCCTCCACCTATGATGAGTTGGTCTCCCTCGTGGAAAGACAGCTAGCAGCCCGTGAACTGTTCCAGACCCCAGGGGGTGAAACACGGAAATCCAGGAATCCAGCCCCAAACCCAAGGTCCCGGACCGCCGAGAACTACAGGAGAACTATAACTGGGAGAAAAGACATTGAGGAATGGCCCGAGTCCAAGAAGGGACCTGGGGGTTTGGGAAGAGAGGGCTGGGGGGGCCGACCAAATAGCCCCAGGCAGAGGGCGGCAACCGGGATAAGGGGTCGGTGTTACGAGTGTGGGGAATTGGGGCATATAGCAGCCCAATGCCCCAACAGGGAAGAGCCTATGCAGTGCAATCTGGGGGATCCTGGGGAACAATGTGGCCTAATTGGCCTGGTAGGGGTCGCAACGACCCCACATGGGTATACAAGGTCAGTAAAAATGAATGGTATTGTGACCACAGCATTAGTAGATTCCGGGAGTGCTGTCACGCTGGTCTCGGGGAAGTTGGTGGGGCAAGACCAACTAACCCGGGCCAAAACCACAGGGGTAACGTGCGTTCATGGCACCGTAAATTTCTACCCCACAATCCCAGTACGGATTGAGATCCAGGGGAACACTACCAGGGTAACTGCAGCAGTGGTCCCTAGGCTCCCCCACCCGGTCTTAATTGGTAGAGACTTCCCTGGGTTTGAGAACTTACTCCCCCCAGTAGAGCCAAGGGAGGGTGGCAACCCCCGGGCTGAAATGGAGGCACCTACAGATAGCTTCACCCCAATTTTTGCTGAATTTGCCCCAGAGCTATTCTCATCCCCTGGGAAACCCTGAAAGTCTAGGTGGGAAAGGAGGGCAGATAAAAGGCTAGGGACCAGGATTCTAGCAGAGAACCAGAAAGCCTCCCTTGGTGGTAAGCGAACCCGTTCAGGAGGCCAGGAGACAATTCAGGCCAGTGAGGACTCAGAGGCAGTTCCTAGCCCAAGTAGGGGCAACCCAGGGGGTGGAGTAGAAATAGGCCCCCTGGAAAAAGGTCAGATCGGTACCGCCCGTGAGAATTTCAGGCAGGACCAAGCCAATGACCCGCTATATGCGAATGTGAGGGAGGAGGTAGTGGAAGTAAATGGCGTACCGGTGGAAGGAAAGACTAAAGGCCCGGGGCCGTATTATGTGATCAAACGTCATCTGTTGTACCGAATAGTGCAGATCCGAGGGGAAGAAGTAGAGCAGCTCTTAGTCCCACGGAAACACACAAGGGCAGTACTAGAGCTAGCTCACAGTCATTTATTTGGGGGACATCTAGGAATAGACAAGACACTGGATAGAGTCCTAAGAAGGTTTTATTGGCCAGGAATACGTGCGGAGGTCCAACGCTATTGTGCCTCCTGCCCAGAATGCCAGTTGCATAGCCCTCGACCTCACTTGCGGGCCCCATTAGTACCTTTGCCTATTATTGAAGTCCCGTTCGAAAGGATAGCCATGGACCTTGTGGGCCCGCTGGAAAGATCAGCACGGGGTCACCGAAACGTACTAGTCATCCTTGACTATGCCACACGGTATCCAGAAGCCATTCCTTTAAGAAACCCCACATCCAAGGCAATAGCAAAAGAACTACTCCAGATTTTTGCCAGAGTGGGCATCCCTAAGGAGATCCTGACTGACCAAGGAACCCCTTTCATGTCGAAATTAATGAAGGACTTATGTACCCTGCTCCGCATCCATGCCATAAGGACCTCAGTCTACCATCCTCAAACAGATGGCCTGGTCGAGCGGTTTAACCGCACCCTTAAGGGTATGATCCGGAAGGTGGTAGCACAGGATGGAAAAGACTGGGATACCCTTCTACCATACCTAATGTTTGCAATACGGGAAGTCCCCCAGGTGTCCACCGGTTTCTCTCCCTTTGAGCTACTATACGGACGCCACCCACGCGGAATATTAGACATCGCCAAGGAGGATTGGGAAGAACAACCCAACCCAGGAAAGAATGTCATTGAGCACGTGACACAGATGAGAGAGCGAATAGCTCGAGTAACCCCTATAGTACGGGAACATTTGGAAAAAGCACAAGAGACCCAGCGGACATATTACAACCGCCAGGCGAAAGTACGGAAATTTCAGCCAGGAGAACGGGTGATGGTGCTAGTGCCGACGGCAGAAAGCAAACTCCTAGCCAGCTGGCATGGGCCGTATGAGATAGTGGAAGCCATTGGGGAAGTGGACTATAAGGTCAGACAACCAGACCGCCGAAGACCAGAAGAGATCTACCATGTAAACTTGCTGAAGCCCTGGCGTGACCGAGAGACGTGCCTGGTCATTCGGAGAGCTCCATCCCAGACGGACGACCGACAGGGGCAAGTGAGGATATCCCCTGAGTTAGCCCCAGAACAATGAACAGAGGTCATTGATATGATCCAACGGAACCAAGATGTGTTCTGTACACAGCCGGGCCGTATGACACTGGTCCAACATCATATCATCACCAGGCCCGGAATAAGGGTGACGATAAGACCATACCGGAAGCTAAAAGAGAGGAAATTAGGACAGAAGTGAAGATGATGTTGGAACTTGGGGTTATTGAAGAATCCCACAGCCAGTGGTCCAGTCCTATTGTCTTAGTACCCAAGCCTGACGGCAGCTGGAGGTTTTGTAATGACTTCCGGAAGTTGAATGAACTATCCCAATTCGATGCCTATCCAATACCACGTGTCGACGAGCTAGTTGATCAGTTAGGCAAGGCCCGATACCTAACCACTCTGGACCTGACTAAAGGATATTGGCAAATTCCCCTGGCCAAGAATGCCAAGGAGAAGACTGCTTTCTCTACACCTGATGGCCTGTTCCAATACACTGTCCTCCCTTTCGGACTCCATGGGGCCCCAGCAACATTCCAACGACTTATGGATAAATTGTTGCGACCCCATGCCAGGTATGCCGCTGCCTATTTAGACGATATAGTCATCCATAGCCCTGACTGGGAAACGCACCTAGTAAAAGTAGAAGCGGTACTAGACACCCTGAGGAAGGCTGGCCTCACGGCCAACCCTCTCAAGTGCGTGATAGGACTAGCTGAAGCCAGATACCTTGGGTATGTAGTAGGGAGAGGTTTGGTAAAACCCCAATGGAACAAAGTGGAGGCAATACAAGATTGGCCTCGGCCAATCCGTAAAAAGCAGGTCAGAGCATTTCTCGGGTTAGTAGGGTACTATCGGAGATTCATCCCTCATTTTGCCACAAGAGCAGGGCCATTGACTGACCTGATAAAGGCTCGGGGCCCCGAGATAGTAAAGTGGTCTGATGCAGCAGAAGGGGCATTCGCAGATTTAAGGACAGCCCTTTGCTGCCATCCTGTACTCATAGCCCCAGACTTCAAGAAAGAATTCATTCTACAAACAGATGCCTCGGAGGTAGGCCTAGGAGCCGTCCTTTCGCAGATGGTAGGGGAGGAGGAACACCCGATCCTGTACCTCAGCTGGAAGCTCCTCGCCAGGGAACAAAAGTACGCCGTCGTTGAAAAGGAATGTCTGGCGATAAAATGGGCCATGGAAACTCTCCGTTACTACCTACTGGGGCGGCGATTTACCCTGGTGACAGACCATGCCCCGCTCCAGTGGATGCACAGAAACAAGGAGAAGAATGCAAGAGTGACTAGATGGTTCCTATCTCTGCAACCTTTTCATTTCCGAGTACAGCATAGGGCCGGAAGCCAACACGGCAACGCAGATGGCTTGTCACGAAGGCATTGCCTCTCGTCCCAAGTTGCCCAACCCCATGGTGTTGAGCAGGGGGGGAGGATATGTGATACAGCATGGCCAGAAGGCAGCAGGAGAGTGATCTAGGATGAGGAGAAGCCTTATTCCCTGTAGATTAATTAAAAGCACCTGAAACCAATTAGAGCACCTGAAACCAGTCACCTGATAAAATCCCCCTGCTTCAATCAGCCAGAGGAGGAGCTGGAGCAGAGTGAGGAGGAGCTGGAGCAGAGAGAGGAGGAGCTAGAGCAGAGAGAGGAGGAGCTAGAGCAGAGGGGTTTGGTGGTGGAGCAGAGAGCAGTTTGGAGGAGTGAAGCAGAGTGAATTGGTGGTGGAACAAAGAGCAGTTCGAAGGAAAGTGGAGGAGAGTCTTGAGAAGTGCTGCAGCAGGCTAAGAAGACCAAGATCCTAGGTAAAGGGACACCTGGCTTGTGCAGAGGGAAGGCAGGAAGCCCCACAAGCTGAAGGTCAGGAGAGGGAAGTAGCCCAGGGGAAAGAATCACTGGTACAAGTGGTTCACCTACTATCATAGGGCCCCTGGGCTGGGACCCAGAGTAGAGGGCGGGCCTGGGTCCCTCCCTCTCCACTCCCCTTCCCTGGGATACTAGTAGGATAGCTGTTACCCCAGTTCAGGGGCAAGAAATGGCACCCTGAAACCCCCCCACAAGAAGAGAAAGTGCGGGACCCATCATAGTAGTGCCGGCAATTTGCCACACTACATATACACATACAGACAAATGTGAGGGGGGTTGTGTTTTCCATCACTTTCCCATTACCACAGTTGATAAGAGGAGTAGGCTATTGAGATGCAAGACTAAATTTTGTATCTGTGACACTTAGTTGAATCAAGAGCAACTCTTCTGAAGTTATTTTGGATTTACATTAGTTATATTGTTGCCCTGGATTTGAATGTGATTAAGCTAATTGCAACCATGTTATGTGCATTCAGCCACCCTGAATTAATGAAATAAAACATCTTGTAGTTAAGGATTAATTTGAAGATAGGCTTTCAGAAGCAAGGTCAAAACTAGCTACAGTTTCTGCTAATCAGAATGGGAAGAGGGGACAGACAAGTAAACAACTGAGGGTATGTCTACACTGGCGGAATTACAGTGCCGGCAGTTACAGCACCACACAGAGAGCACTGAAGGGAAACCGCTGTTGTGTTTTCACACTGTCAGCTACCTGTGCAACAGTGTGTTTACACTTGCAGCACTTGCAGTGGTATTCAGAGCGGAGCACTCTGGGCAGCTATCCCACAAAGCATCTCTTTCTCTTCTACCGCTAAGAGTTGTGAGAAGGCGGAGGGGTTGCAAGGCATCTTGGGTCCTGTTCCAATGCCCCATGATGCATTGCTTCACATCCCAGCAATCCCTGTGCTTCCGTCTGCATTTGATGCCATCTTTCAACGGTTTGTGTACTGCGTGCTCTGCTCTGCCTCTTTGGTCTGCAGGAATGGATCCCGCATTGTTGACCAATATGCTGCTCGCTCTCACTACCATGTCACAGGTGGCAGTGGAGTTATTCCTTAAACTACAAAGGCAAGAGTAGTTCGACATTGATCTCGCCACATGTAGTAGCTGCGACATGAGATTGTTTGTGGCATTCATGGACGTGCTGACTACAGTGGAACACCGCTTTTGTGCTCAGGAAACAAGCACTGAGTGGTGGGATCACATCATCATGCATGTCTGGGATGATGAGCAGTGGCTGCAGAACTTTCGGATGAGGAAAGCCACATTCATGGAACTGTGTGATGAGCTCGCTCCAGCCCTGCGGTGCAAGGACATGAGAAGGAGAACTGCCCTGCTGTTGGAGAAGTGCGTGGCGATTGCACTGTGGAAGCTAGCTACTCCAGATTGCTACCGATCGGTCGCTAACCAGTTTGGAGTGGGAAAGTCGACCACTGGACTCGTGTTGATGGAAGTGTGCAGGGCCATTAATCGCATCCTGCTCCGAAAGACCGTGACTCTGGGCAACGTGCGTGATGTTGTGGCTGGCTTTGCACAAATGGACTTTCCTAACTGCGGCGGGGCGATAGATGGCATGCATATTCCAATTCTGGCACCAGACCACCTTGCCACCGAGTACATTAATCGGAAGTGGCATTTCTCAACGGTTCTCCAGGCGCTTGTGGATCACCATGGGCATTTCATGGCCATTAACGCAGGTTGGTCCGGAAAGGTGCATGACACACGCATGTTTCGGAACACTGGCCTGTTCAGGAAGCTGCAAGCAGGGACTTTCTTCCCGGACCAGAAGATCACTGTAGGGGAAGTCAAAATGCCCATTGTGATCCTGGGAGACCCTGCCTACCTCTTAATGCCACGGCTTATGAAGCCATACATGGGGCACGTGGACAGCAGCAAGGAGTGGTTCAACAACAGGCTGAGCAAGTGCAGAATGACTGAATGTGCTTTTGGCCGTTTAAAGGCCTGCTGGCGCTGCCTATATTGGAGGCTGGACCTGGACGATGACAATATTCCTACGCTTATAGCTGCATGCTGTACACCCCATAATATTTGTGAAGGGAAGGGTGAAAGCTTCACTCAGGGCTGGACCACTGAGGCTCAGTGCCTGGAGGCTGAATTTGAACTGCCAGAGACCAGAGCTATTAGAGGGGCACAGCACAGGCCATAAGGGTCAGGGATGCCTTGAGGCAGCAATTTGAAGCTGAAAGCCACTAATATTTGTTTCTATGCTCAGGAGTGCAGTGCTTGTAATGCTAGGAGGTGATTGTGATTGGTGCAGACAATGCACTATGAAGGTTTAAGAAAATTACCTGTTGCTTTGCAGGGCTCTGTTTCCTTTCAATTAATGGAATAAAATTTGCTTTCAAACCAAAACAATTCTTTTATTAAAAAACAATAAACAACCAGAGGAGAGACAAAAACCAAAAAACCACATCAGCACTGAGGGGGATGGGGAAAGAGAGGGGTCCCAGGAGGAAGTGGGGTCCCGGGACAGTTAAAGATTTGTGTACGTCCAGGTATCATATTCAACCTTGTCCTTTGGAGTACAGTGCAGCGGGTACTATACTTCATCAGGGCTAAACTGCAGAGTGATGAGTATTGAGTGCAGAGGGTACTGGGAGTCCACAGTGCTGAACTGTTACGGGGCAGGAGTGGAATGCAGTGGGTACAGTCTGGAGCCAGGAGATTGAGAAGAGTGTGTTGGCGGTGTCGGGGGGCGCATAGGAAAGAGTTTTGCGCCAGTGGCTGCAGGGGAGGGTGGGCACGGAGCTGCTCGGTTTGTAGTGCTAGTAGCGCCGGGAGTGTCTCCGCTTGGCGCTCCATAATGTTTAAGAGTCGCTCTGTGGCTTCGTTCTGGCGCGCACCATTCTTTTGGTCCCTCTTCTCGCTGTCCTGCCACTCCTTCAATTCTTGTTTTTCCGCCGCAGAGTGCATCGTGACATCACACAGAAAGTCCTCTTTAGTTCTTCGTGGCCGCTTTCTAATTCTGCACAGCTGTTCAGCCAGCGATAACAAAGAGGGAGACTGGGCTCCCAAGGTCATATCTGCGAAGCCAAAATGCAACATTTTACAGAAGCAGTATTGTTTGCAACACACAGACCACTGATTCAGTGATTTAAAACACAGCCACTATTCACATACCTGTCACTAAGTGGCTGACTCCAGACAAGCACACACGAGCTACAAGACCCCCAAAATGGTGAGTAATCACAGGGGAAATCAGTGTTCCAGGACCGTACTGTACACTGGGCATGTGGCTCTTGGGGAGAGCCAGCACTATAGGGAGGGGGCTTATAATCATTACTGTCCCCATATTTTCCACAGGCTGTGTTCATTATGGAAGATATCTCACTGGTGAGGGTGAGCAGGGAATCAAGGGAGGGTCTTCTCCAAGACTGTGGCTTCCGCCCCGGCCCTTATGCGGCTCGCCTGTGTGCAGCAATGGTCCCCCACGCCACATGATGGCAGAACGGCACAGGAAAGTTACCCTTAATGGGACAAGAAACAAAGCAGCTCTGACAAAGAACTGTGGCAGCGGATTTCCCAGTATCTCCATGAGAGTTTCGTGGAGATCTGAGCCAGATTCCTGTGAAGTGAGGGAGTCAATCAACACCCTGTTCCACCACCCAGACTAGGCATGTGGTGGCACACGCATCATACAGACACAAGTCTGCTTTCTGCAACCCCCCTGCCCTCAACAACTCACTTCAGCGATTCCCAAAATCAAAGCCACTTACCAGGGGCTTCCTCTCCTGTTTGTGCTTTGCCAAGCTGCGATAGCCGTGACTGGCTAGCCTCCTCCGGGGTAGAGAAGAGCTCCTGACTGCATGCATCTCTGATCTCCGAGTCATCCTCTGCCTCTGGGTCTCCCTCCCCCTCTTTGTCCAAGATTGCCTCCTCCTGGGTCAGTCCACTATCGACTGGTATGCGAGCCACCGAAGTACCCCCAGTGGCTTTTGCAGTGGAGGTGGGGTCGCCACTGGTATCATGTCCAGCTCTTTGTAGAACCAGCAGCTCGTGGGCGCAGCATCGGAGTGGTGGTTTGCCTTCCGAACCTTGTGGTAGGCACTTTGCAGCTCCTTCACTTTGACCCTGAACTGTAATGTGTCCCAGTCATGGCCCCTTTCTGTCATGCATCATGAAATCTGTCTGTAGGTACCATAATTCCTATGGCTGCAGCGTAGCTGGGACTGTACAGCCTCCTTTCCCCGAATGCTGATGAGGTCCAGCAGCTCGGCATTGCTCCAAGTGGGGGATCACCTGGTGCGTGGAGCAGGTATGGCCACCTGGAAAGACGCGCTGAGACTACTGCGTAACCAAGCAAACAGGAAGAGGACTTTCAAAATTCCCAAGTAATTTAAGGGGTGGGGTTGACAGTTGATCACCTGAGGGCAGGGCAGTAGAGTTCAAACCGATGACCAGAGAAGCAAGAACAGGCATTGTGGGACACCTCCCAGAGGCCGATCGCAGTGCTGTAATCGACCAGGGTGTCTACACTGGCACTGCTGCGCTGTAGCCCCGGTGCAGAAAACTGTATGCCTCTCACTGGGGTGTTTTTTGTGTTTTTTTTTTTTTACAGTGCTGCAACTGCACAGTTTCTGTGCACTAAGTGGCTTGGCAGTGTGTACACCGCAGGAGTTGCAATGGAGAAAGCTACTTTACTGCGAAGAAACTTGCCAGTGTAGAGAAGGTCTGAGACCGAAAACCTTGGTGGTGGGAAAACCCTGAATTTAAATGTGTCTGATATTAAAAGTTTATTGAAAGTTAGGAAAAGTGATGATGCAGTAGGGGTCATTATGACCTCTGTGTTTTGTAAAAGAAGTTAGTTATAAAAGATTAGCTAATAGACTGTACTTTGGATCCGTCCTCCGAAGCCCTCTTGAGAGACGTTTTTCCTGCCACCTTTTCTCCCTCGTGGGTGAGCAACTGGCCACTGCGAACCTGCTGTTAATTACTTAATACCGTTCCAGATGTTAGGTAAATATCTGGGATGTTCTAAACCTATTGCTTATGTCTGTGTGTGCTTAAATCTAATAAGCTGCAGTTTTAGATAAGATTCATGCAATAAGCGTGCTCTCTTATCAGACATTGCTGTGTTCCTATTGATTTATTCCTGACACCACCTGGATTGAAATAGTTAAGTTCCCCCACTGTGGGTTCTGAAAACTCTGGGTAACAATTTGGGAGAAGAGAATCTTATCCATAAAGTTTATGTGAAGGCAACCAACATCCCAAATCCCTACATTTGTAGTAAAATTAATTATATTCACCTAGCAAAATATATAAAATCTGCTAAAGAAAAACTTGGGGATAAATAAATCGAATAGTGCTCCTAAAAACTGAAGAGACTTTTATAGGTGCATATAAATATAGCATTAGAAACTCAAACAATTCTGCTGAGGCACTGTATTAGCAACTAATTGCCTACAAATTCTCAGTACATCAATACTAACATCTAATTGCCTATACTATCTCCTCCTACTCACAATGCTCTGAAGTAACAGTGACAAGGACAAAATGTCCCTCTCCAGCCCTTATGAAAATTAGCTGGTTATCTTCTATGCAATTCTGGCCTCGATCAAGACCATTTATGATGAATTAGTTACTGAGTGGTGTAAATGGCCCTCATCTTTGCCCAGGATTATCAACTAATCCACCTGGTCTTGGCCCACATTGCTTCACTTCTTAATCAACAACAGAACAGATAGTACCACATTTCGTCTCGTACCTCACATGTATTTTGAATGGCACAAAAACATGTTGGGACTGTAAATTAAAACATTGGAGCATCCACTAAGATATTATATTGGTTATTATGACACTAGGAAATTCAATCAAAATAAAGAAAGCATTCTATTTATTCCATTCTTCAATCAATCCTATAATGTAGCCAACAACAGTTAATTTGACTAAATGAAATTTAAAGAATCTAATAGAGCTACTGTTTTAAATTGCCCATTATTTCACTATTAACACTAGACAACCCCTGGGTAAATAGGGAGAATGTAAGAAGAAAACATTCTTACTTTTAAAACAGTAACTTCTGCTTTTGGCCCATAGTGCTACAGGTCATTTAGTTCTTTTATCACAGTAGTAACAGATTTTCTAGTTTTAAAAATTCAACAAGGATGTGAATTTTTCCAAGTTTTCTTACCACTATAGGAACATACTCTAATCTCAAATGTTCTAACACCAGGATATACAGTAATTTCCCCATCTACACAGAGACATTCTGAAATGAGGATATAACAGATCAGGATTCCTTAACATACTTCACTCAACTGAGAAGCAGCTTAAATACTTTAGCTTCCAAATTGTTGACCCTTGACCTGATCTTGGATTGTTTATAGTTTTGGGTAAAATATAATTTATTTGCCAAGCATGCTTATAGGAATAATAATGGAAGTTATTGAAGCTGTAACAGCAAGTAAGAAAACAGAAAGAATAGGGTTGTTAGGCTTTGCTATACTGAGATAGGATTACATCCTATGTGAGGCTAACAGGTAGTTGTTTATGACAAAGTAGGGTGTAGGTGACCCTGGGTTGCATATTTTCGCCTGCTCTTGATGAGAATAAACAATTGATCCCAAGTTAACAGGCACACTGCTAGATTTGACATTTTAATACAAGGAATTTGGGGACATTTTATACATTTTGTTGCTAGGCAGTTAGATTATACTGATGCATGTGATTAACTGTCGTAAATTGCATAGTTACTGGAAGTATAAATATAGTTAACTGAATGAACCATATGGAAAAAGGTGGGCTGACGATGCTGACCCATGTAGGAAAAGGAGGGCTGATGATGCCTATGTCTGAACAACTTAAGGGAATTAAAGATTTGGAACTTTCCTTGGTTCCTGGGGAGCATCCAGTTGTAGAACACCACATTGGTTGATCTGGGACCAATTTCTGGATATGCACCACTTAGAAAAAAAAAAAAGTATCTTTGTCACTGATGATCTCCAGGAAGCTGTAAGTATGGACAATGTAAGACTAAGTATGAACAATGCAGGAAACCACTTTCCTGAACTTGTCTTATTTTTATACTGACATAATTGATTCTTCTATAAAGAACCTGTTATCTGTGACATGTTATCTGTGCATGTTGCACCCCAATAAATTATTTTATAATTGCAATAATTGATCAGGCTACAAAACTTAATTTAATTACATCCTGGGGTGGGGAGGAAAGGTTAAACGTTTCAGAATGTTAAGATGGTGAAATAATTGACTGCATTTGATTCAGGAGGAGAGTAGAACCCCTTCATGACTGCAGGACTGTACATGGTCTCCATACCAATACAATAACTATTCAAACAATGGAACCCTAAACATAAGGCAGGTATGATAAGTGTACAAACATACAGGTGAGTAGAGCGTTTGCCTGAGTTGTGTTTCCTGCAATGTACTAAGGTAACATGAGGGATGTGAGAGTAAATGTCATAACAGGACTTTGTGACAAAATTGGTGGATATTTTTATAGGAAACTTGAAATTAAAACTGAGAATGAGTTTCAGATTGGACTTTAGATAAAACCGCACCGTATACCTGGGATTATAAATGACTGCTCCAATGTGCCAGTTTTCAGTGATACACACTATAGATAAGTGTATGCTTTTTTAAAAAAAGCATACATTACAAAATTCAAGTATGGGTGTATTAAAGAAAGATGAAGCAACTTTTCAAATTATACTGCATTTAAAGGACAATTGTGAGGAATAAAGACCAATAAAGATGGCCTTATATGTCAGGCCTAGTTGTACTATTTTGCTTGATGTTGCAGGCTTCCTTACCTTGACCTTACTCCTCGCCTTCCTCAGCAAGTTCAGTTTCTTTATGCACCACTACCCTTGTGACAGACATGTCAGGGTGCTGCTCTTTGGCTTCTTTGATTGCCTGTGCCAGTGCCTACAAACATATTGGAAAGATTTAGTTGAACAATGGAAGAGTGAAATTAAAAACTGCACTGGAGTGGTGGGCTAATGACAACACATTATGATACCATTTAATATCAGTTATTCAGGACTAAAACTCCTGAGTCTTAAAGGGGCTCAGGAAAGGAAACTGAGGAGGAACCCTAGATACCCTCCTTTTCTGTCCAATGCTGGAAACTAGATAAAAAATGCCCTCCCTCCCTCCCTCCATCCAACAGATTTATATGCTGGTTCAGAGAATCATACAATTGTAGGGCTGAAAGGGACCTTGAGAGTTCATCTAGTCCATTCCTCCACACTGAGGATGATAAAAGGGGAAAAAACAGGAGCAACATCATGGTAGGCATATAGACCACCATATCAGGAGGAGGCAGGGGATGACGCATTTCTAGAACAACAGAAATATCCAATACACAAGATCTGGTAGTAATGGGGGACTTTAATTACCCAGATATCTGTTGGAAATGTAATATGGAAAAAAAACACATTATTGGAATGTAATAGGGCCAACTTCTTGTTTCAGAAGGTGGAGGAAATAACCCGGGGTGGAGCCATTTTAGACTTGATTCTAACTGGGAGGAATTGTTTGTGAATCATGAAGTGATGATTTCATGATTCTGAGGA
The DNA here is from genome assembly GCA_033296515.1 of Macrochelys suwanniensis. Taxonomy (NCBI): domain Eukaryota; kingdom Metazoa; phylum Chordata; order Testudines; family Chelydridae; genus Macrochelys; species Macrochelys suwanniensis. The sequence continues at coordinate 94,039,530 of CM065777.1, forward strand.
AAGGAAAGATTGAGAGCAGCAGAATAAGGAAATGAAAGACTAAGCTTTTGACCTGCTGCAGACTAGCAACAGAAATCAGGCTCACGTGTTTGCCTAATAGAATGCAAGGAGGGTGTGTATTAAATTGAGAAAAGTTGCTCTCAGACACACTGAACTACTTTTGCCCAAGAACAATGGATAGTCTCAACAAAGACCAAATTAACTCAATGGATTAGGCAGAAACTTGCATACCAATCCATGAAAGTGCCAGACATGTGGCTTATGAAGAGGGAGACTCCAACTGAAATGGGGTTGGGTCTGAGGGAAAATACCTTTTGGGAAGGAAGGTGATCCTTACGTAATAGGAAAATGAATTCCAAATACCAAAGGCTTGAAAAACAAGTGAAACTGTAGGGAGATGTGCTTTGCTGTCTTTGGACATACAAGGTTCTCTTCTTTTTCTGTAACTAAGCTAAAAGTACTTTAATTAGTTTAGCTAAGGGGAAAAATAATTCTAGATGTTAAGTAAATGGTTTCTATTTGCTCAGTTTTTAATACATCTTGTTTTATTAAGCGATGTACTGCTGCAGGTGAGCCTTGCAGTCACTCAGTTTCAGAGGAGAAATGCACCTCAAAAGAAGCATACACCATGCAAAAGAGTTTTTGGAATCTACATGCCACACTTGATCTCAGTCAAGCGTCACAGGAGAGGATGTCCTACCTCATTGAGCTGTGTTACTATAAAACTATGCAGTGAGTGAACACAAGGGAATATGCCAAAGAACCAAGTAGGAGACAAGAGTTGGAGATAGTGTTTCATAACAGTAATAAATCCATATACAGTTTTCATGACAAAACAGCCTAACAAACCATACTGAACCCAAAAAAGAATACAGGGTGCAGCAAAATAAGCATCTTAGCTTGGAGCGCAGGGGGTTGAAAAGTGCCATTTCTTGAACTAATAAGGTAATGGGGGAGAGGAAATAAACAGAACTGTGAAGGGAAATTGGAAGGCCAAGAAAGAATGCCAAGGTTAGAAAGGTCATGTACTGATTAAGGATAAAGAGTACAGAGTCTTATTAAGAAAACTTGTGAACACAAAAGGGAATGCTGCTTTAGTACAGCTTGGTGCTTGCTGTCATTTCTTAACCTGACAATTTTATTACTAGTTTGCATTTTAAAAGCAGCACCATGTACTAGTATTTAAGGGGCCAGTCTGTTTAGGTAATTGTCATGGCTACAAGGCAAAGCAAACTACACCTTAGATCCCTTTAATCTCTCCTGAGTGTACTCCTTATGGAACAGGCCTGGCTTCCTACACCTCACTTTGGTGGAACCTTGAAGTCCAATCACTCAGAGTGGATCTCTGAGCTATAGCCCCCTTGGTTCCCAATCACGTTAATGACATGGCTCAACTTGTTTTTGGCACTTCTAATAGTTTCCCTTTGGGAGCCCATGAAAGTAAAAGTTTGCACTGATACAGTAACAGTACCTTGACACAAAATATTATGTACTCATTCCTCAAAGGTACAACACAAGTAGAGCAGAAGGTAAAAACAATCAAAGGCCTACACACACAAGATTTACTTATTTACTTACCCAAAACTTTTCTTGATAGCTTTTATAAGTTCCTCTTAGCCCAGCTGTCTCTGACAGGGAAAAGTAGCCTGTCCTGAGGCAGGCGGCTTCCTGTCTCTGTGTCCCTGGGTAGCCTACCTCACCCTGGGTAGCCTCTGACTACTCACTCCATCCTCTTTCCTTTTCTACTGTCCGATTGTTGTGATCCCCTTTGATGCTAGAATCAACCTTGGGAAGAATAAACCATTCTAGCCTGGACAGAGCCAGAGGGGGCTTATTCCCCAACTGATAGCTCCGTTCCCATTGTTGTCTTGGGGATCCATATGTTTGCCATTGTTTCGTTCCCTGTGGGGTTTCCCCTTTGCAACCTTCTTTTATTTAAACTCTTGGATGTTAGGCAATTATTTCAAACAGATAACCTGAGGGGCATATGATACTTATAAAATGTTTTAGGGGATTGTCATGGCTACAGGGCAAACTACACCTTAGATCCCTTTAGTCCCTCTCAAGCGTGCCCCTTAGGGCAGTGGCTCTCAACCTTTCCAGACTACTGTACTGTTCAGGAATCTGATTGGTCTTGCATACCCAAGTTTCACTTCACTTAAAAACTTCTTGCTTACAAAATCGGACATAAAAATACAAAAAGTTAATCTTTTGTACACTATTACTGAAAAATTGCTTACTTTTTCATTTTTACCACATAATTATAAAATAAATCAACTGGAATATAAATATTGTACTTACATTTCAGTGCATAGTATACAGCGCAGTATAAACAAGTTATTGTCTGTATGAAATTTTAGTTTGTACTGATTTTGAAAATGCTTTTTATGTAGCCTGTTGTAAACCCAGGAAAATATCTAGATGAGTTGATGTACCCCCTGGATGTACCCCCTGGGGCACGCATATCCCTTGTTGAGAACCAGTGCCTTATAGTGAATCTCTCGGCTGCAGCCACCCTGGTTCCGAATCATGTTATCACACAACTTTCCTCATTCTCCACAGCTGTGATGTACAGTGCCAACAGTCAAGAAGGAATCAATCTCCATGGTATAGTTTGTTGGTATTATGAACTTCATAGATGCTTTGCAGAGTCAATGGTAGAGGAATCTATAATTTGTCATAAGCTTAAATATCATGGGGAACTTTAGTACAAAAATGTACTGTGTAGTCAATACTTGCAACTTACTTTTCTGCTTCATACTGTTTATTTCACTATAAGAGGATGACTTGGAGAACAGCGGAGGGAATAAATGGAGTTTTATTAAAGCAAAGGTATTGTCTGACCTTTTCTGATGTCCCAAATGTATTAAATACATTTCAGGGTAGACATAACCCATGTCTAATGCTAAACAGCTCTGGCATTTAATTACAAGCTTCAAGGAGAGATTGAACTTGTCATGAGACACTTACTACAGGCACATCAAAATCTTAAATTAAATTTACTCAGAGCCCTCAGTACATTACAATTAAGAAGTGAAAATTAAATCCCTATTTGTTGATTTGTATACCTGCCATCAACTTAGTAACTGGCTCCACTGCAACATCATGTAAGGCACAGACTTTCTTGCCTAAATAACTCAGTGATAATGATTTTTTGTTTCAGCTTTGTCACCATTACCTCTTAAATGAAAAGTTATGTAAATAATCTGAACAATCACGATCCCAAGGGGCAAATAATTGCATTTTTCTGACTCTCTTATTCTCCACTTTTCAAAGTCTTTTTTTTTTTGTATGGGACAGGTGAAATATTCTAAGCCCTCTCTCTCTTGTGAGCATGAAAAACATTGTGCTTGGTTTTGGGTACCTAGTGCTAATAAAGATTAACTTATCTGTGCAAGGTATCAAAGGGATCAACAATTGAGTACTATGCTTAATTTATTGCTAATATACATGAACACACTATGAAATATTGGGTTTTTTTATATTAAAGGAAAGATCTTGGTGTCCTAATATTCATCTAAACTTACATCACTCAGAAGACTGAGGATCCACCCAGGAAGCACATATGATAGCATAATTAGTTGATGGAATTGACATTCTCAGAATCTACTTCCTCCTATTAATTCTGCTGATCTTTTCCTTTTCTGTATTGCACAGATCTTAGAGGGACATAGATAGCATGCTGTAAAAGGGAACTGCATATGTACTCACCTGGTCATGGTCAATATCTGCATCTCCAGTGATGACAATGCGCTTCTCAATCCTTGTTTCTGATACTCCACCTTTTACTGTCTACATATGGCACAAAACGAAGAAATTCATCTTTAAAATGAGGGAGAATCAGAGCATGTCTACTCCTACTCTCCAGTGCACAAGTGGGAACTGAGAGTTGGTTTGAAAGGGTTGCAGTTAGTGATACAGATTCTTGGTCCTACATCTAATCATCCTTTCCTGCTTATGGTTAACTGTATAGCAGTGATGTCCAAGAGGAAGTTGCCCAAAAATACCAACCCACAGAGAATGCCCTAAGACATTATCTGAGGTCAGGTTTGGACAGATATGGAAATGGGGCTCATAGATCAGGGTTCCAGTCTTCTGTGTCATCATTTGGATCTTGGTAAGTGACAAGTTTCCTGAAACTTCCTTAACTACTGTATCTCAGGTCAACTGTTCTCCACACAATCTCACAACTATCAGTGCAAGGTTCTCTCTCGTCTGCAGTTCTGGCCTTAGTGCATCTTTCTGCTTCATCAATTAACCATCTAATTTCAAATCTCAGATGAAAACTTCATTTTTGTCTCTAATGCTTAAGACATTTTGGGAAACAGTTTGTACGGAAGAGACTACAGATGATAAAATTGTATTGTATATAAGTATTTGGCCAGAGATGAGATTAAGTTCTTCCTTTGAGAATATTATAAACAGATTGTTCTCTGAAGACATTTACGAAATACTTCCATACAGCAATCAAGAACAACATTGAGATTGAAGGTACAAAATTTTATGCCACTTTATTTTGCATTAATCAAGAGAAATGAGTTATAAGACACTCTGGAATTATTTCCAGTACAAGTCCTTTGAGAATTCCATAGGAAGATTCAAATCCTCTTGACAGTTTCTGTATTTCAAACAGATGAATGAAAAATTCTGGATGCAAAATTTGAGTCAACACTGGGAAGTTGCTAGAATATTTGGAATCCCAGGCCACAAATTTACAGTATTTATAAAAAGAGGCTATTAATGGTGATGTAGCGAATTTGCTATCAGATAGCTCTTCCATACTTCTCTTTGACCTCCTGGTTAACAAAGTATCATCTAATTTAATTTTAAAAATATGGCTCCTTTCAATGAGACAATATTCTCTAACAGGTATTTTAGCTCCATGTACATTTGATAAGAGAATAATTTTTTCTGTTGGAACAGAGGGGGCATTTTATTCCACAAAGACTTTTTCAAGATTCTGATGGTGCTGAAGGATTCTAAAAATAACAGGAAGTTGAAGAGGAGCTGTTCACTAAACTTTCCGATGAGACACTTCGTTTTAAAATCTGAGTTCAGAGTTTATCTTTTGATGACTTTCACTGGACAATTTCCAACATCCTTCACTCCTGACCTATTCTGTGAATATATTTTGCTCTCTTTAGGATATTCCATTATGTGAGCACTCAATTACTATCCAATAAAATTAAGATTCTTGTTTTGAAATAAGATTTACTGTGCACCTTTCACTTCCCCTCTTCCTTTTTGTTTTACCATAAACTGGAGTCCTTCTTGAGTTTTTCCTTCTAGAACTGCATTAGAAAATCATCATAATTCAGTTACTTTTTTGTTTTCAAAAGAGGCATGCAAACAATAAACATTTATTCACCATTCAGGAAAAATAACACATTTGTCAGCTGGAAGGGGGAGAGACATAAAAGTGTCACACAGGACAGAAATGGAAATAGACCCAACTTCTTGCTGACTTTGACCTTCTCGACTGTCTCTGAATGCTGAACATTCAGGACTTGATTCATCCCTGGCATATGCCAGTTTCTAAACTAATCCAAGGCACAAAGTCCCCAGTAGCAGAATCTGCTCAGAAAGATAACAACAATTGATCAATGCAGTCCCAAGAGAGGATGAGTAAAGAGGAATGAAGCCAGGAGATAAGTTGTTTCAGCATATCCCCTGAGCTGACTCCATTAGTGGGGCTTCTACAGAGCTCAATCACATTAGTTACCCCTTCCCCTGGCAGAACCCCCAGAAAAGATAATCAAGTAGTGAGATGAACAGAGACAGTAAAGGCTGGTGCCAAGCGATGTCCCCAAAACCCAGAAAAGCCAGAGGTAACACCAGCTGCAGGTACTGCAAACTCGGATTACATTTCTCTCTTTTCCCCAGTTCTCCCTCCTGATTTCATCTGTGATATTGCATTAAGACTTGGTTTAGGAAAGTCAATTTAAGCCCAGAACTGGGAATGGCACGATTCATTTTAAATATTAAATTTGTTCAGTGATTCGTGAGTAATTGTTTTGAAGGAACCAATGTACATTTTGACAGGGCCATTTTTTTAAATGCACAGAGAAGTTGTCAGTTTTACCTTAGTGATGTGTGTAGTTGTAGTTGTAGAAACTGATTCAGACGTGATAGTCTGTGCACTCAACAGCACACCAGCATCACCACCTGCGCTGCCATCAAACTGTAGACAGTTGGGAAAAGAAAAACAAAAGTTGCATTTTCAAGCCTAGGGATTTAAAATGTGTGTGTTAACAGAACACAGTTAATGCAATATTTACTACTAATACCTACATAATTCTCCTTTAGCTCAAGTGGAAAAGTGATTTTGGAACAGAAATGTGTTCTGTACCCCATGCTGCCTGCATGGTTTTGCTGGCAAACAGAATTATCATATGAAGACAAACAGGTTTGATACACATTAGACCACTCTAGAATAAAAGATAACTGGTTTGCTGAATCACACCAACCATTTTAACATGTCCTTTGTGGACAAAATTATAATCAAAGTTACTCTTCCCTTTTGGGAGCTCAGAGGTGAGTTAAGTCAGATCTCTGAACCCACACATTTTTAGACAACCAGATCCTCTTCTATTTGATTAAAAAAACAAAACGAAAACCTTTAATGTTAGAATGATACTTGCTCTTCTGTCTACTTATAGCCATTTTTAAATTGTTCCACGCTAACAAAATAATCAGTGCCACTATAGGGAAGTGTCGATTTGTAAAAAAACACATGACCATGTTATCTCTTGAATTTGGAGTTTATCATAAACTTGTAAACAGCATTATAAATTATATTCCAAAATCGCATGGCTCCTGTACCTGTGGAGATTCATATGTGATAGTTTTAGTCTCTGTTTGAACAATTGGGACTTCCTTGGTGGAGATTTCTGTTCTCTGTGTGGCATCTGAAATGGTCACCATCTCTGTCTTTACTACCGGAGGCTGTGGTGGAAGAGATAGGGTACAATCAATCCAAGGGACATAAAACAAAGATTTGCATAGTGGGCTAAGATGAAATAGAAGAAAAAGACAAAATACAGTAGTGATAGAATATATATTAAGAATGTCTCCCACATACACACACAAAAACCACTATGAGAAAAATAAAGAAGATAAAACAAATAGCACACCAGCCCTTTAATACCCTCCCTACAAGAATCATAGGAGATTTAAGTTTCATGTCTTAGCCAGTAGCAGAAACTGAAACGAGATTATCATCACTTCAATAATACTTCAGATGTCTATTTAAAATGTGTGAAGGACCATCAGTGGGAGAATCTTAGTTCAGCTACAGTTTCTTCCATCAAACAAATGTTGCCAGTGTTACATAAAATAAGCCTTGCATTAAAAATGGAGAATGAAGTTACTACAATATTGGCCACATATCCCTAACAGTGGATAAAAACTTGCAATGTTTTCTAAGCATTTCTAAAGTTTAATTTTATTTTTTAATGTAAGCGACTTCTGGTGTAGACAAAACTACTGTCTATGGATTTTAAATAGCATATAGCTAAACTACACGTCCAGAATCAGGTTTAGGTACCAACTATTTTCCTCTGAAAACAAACTTTTAAAAGCCATTTTAGCCCTTGTAGTAGTAGATATTTTTTCAGCACTGTTCTCTGCTTGGGAACCAAAAAGCAATGACAAACTAGAACTCTGCAAGTCAGTAGAAACTATAATGTTCCTAGACATGATGGACCAGATTAGACACCTAGTCAGATTTTTAGAAGAACCTAGATACCTAATTCCTATTGAAATCAATGGGAGTTAGGCACTAAAGTGCTTCTGAAAATCCCACTAAGCATCTAATGTGCATCTTTGAGTGCCTTAATACTCTTAATGATCTGGCCAGTTTTGCTTATATTCTTAGAAAGCATGTGTGGAGCCCAATATAACCTTGGAGAAGCTAGTTTACTCACATTCTCAACCACAGAAACAATTGGGGCTATTCACATAGAAGAGGGAAATAAGGTGGTCTCAAGAAGAGAAGTATGGGATGTCTTTGGGACAATTTCTGAACTGGTCTTCAACTGAAGCTGAGTACAATGAGGAAAAACCTTAAATGACTGAAGGGTGACACCACAAAAAGAATTCCCCAGTGGCCAAAGCTTCACAGAGTTTACCATCTGTACATGGTCCTCTACATTCCGCTTTACTCCTCCTCCCTCAAAAGTCCATCTAATGATTAACCCCATTAAATCTGTTTCTGTACTAAAACAGATGGCTATGATTCCTTCTGAAGCCAATTCATGCTTCCTCAAGTATCTACTAGTACTAGAGGAGGCTACTATAAAGCAATGATAGGTGTGCCATCCCCTTACTGCCTAACCTGCCTTAACTGTAGGAGCTCTTCCCACTCCCAGCAATTTGTATTCATATAGATTCCAGGCAGTGCTTTCATAATAAAAAAAGATTTAGAGAAAGAAAAATCTGTGAATAGCAAGAAAAAAACTGAAAAAAAGCTGTGAAAAATTGTTTTTAACATATATAATTTAAATAACTTTCCAATTACATCTACAAGTCATGGGTGTGTCAAAAACAGCCAACAAAACAGACAAGACAAGACTTGAAAACATTAAAGACATTCAAATAAAAATAATGTAAAAAGGAGATGGTACAGTCATAGGAAGGTTTGCTTTACTGGGGCAATTCCTATTCGTTCCAGCAAAAAGCCAGAAACCATGACTGAAGTAGGCAGAGTTTCACTGCTCATCAGTAGTTTCCCCCTTCCATAAGATTTGAATCTTGGTGAACACCTGAAGAGCTGAGAGAACAGGAGAAGAAGAAAGGCAGGTATATTTCCACCCAAAGGAACATAACATCTCTATATAATCTAGTTCTCAAGCTGTGCTACCATTTACCTCAGAACAACAAATTATTTGTGGCACAACATCAATGTCAACATGAGACACATCTCCATTTATTCTGAGCTGTTCTTCCTCATCTTCTGCTCTCAGGTCTTGCTTCCCCTCTTCCATTACGTTCTTCTCTCCAGTTTTTATGGCAACTGCATTTTCCTGGGACAAAGCCTTTGCTGTAACTTGCGTCTGATTAACTGTTACTTTACTGCCTTCTTGTATAGTTTCCACACTCTGTATTACTTTTGTTGCACACTCCTCCATTCTTTTGGCATCTTCGTTTTCTTCTTGTTCTTCCCTTATGATGTCCTCAGCCGCCCTGTGGTGGGGCTGATACTCTCCCACCACTTCATCCTCACTCTCACTACTGCTGCTGCTATCTGACGATAATGAAGAAGAGTTCTTTTTTGACAGGTGTTCCACCTTACGGGTCTCCCCAGCATCAGTGACAGCTTGTATTGTCCCTCTGTTGATTTCGTCTATGACTACAGTCTCTTCTATCCCCACCTCTGCCTGCTTCTTCTCCTCCACTACGTTCAGAGTCTCATGTGAACTCTGCACAAAAAACACGGATGAGGAAAAACAAAAGTACAGTATATGAATAAATCAAAATGATGAAAACAAAATGAACTGATGGCTGGTTCATGTCATGTAGAGAACAAAGGTGACTGTGATGGTTAACTGAAAAAAGGAAAGAAAGAATGAAGGTGGATCAGAAATGTCAGACCCGAGTTAACTATGGAAAAATCAGTAGAACCTTATCAGCATCGCTGGCTCCAGTGCAAGGCCCTTCTGCTCTGGAAGCAAGTTTCTGTGAACAAGAAGCAACCACAGGACACAAATCAATACGCGTTTTAAACACCAGATGACACAAACATTTAACATCTCGTAGACAAAACATGCAGACACTCTTTCATTTAACTCTTATTGACGACAGTACTATCTGCATAAAAAGGAGTTTGAAACTGTATGCATTCTGAAAACTCTGTGGGTATAACTATGTTTGATTCAAGATCCAAACAGAATATACAGTTATGTTTGTTTTCTACAAGCAATTCTTTAATTTAGTTTGTAAAATATCTATTTAAGATTTTGGATACCATTGGAATCATGTAAGATCTTTGCCAAAAAGATTTGGAACAGAAGCATAACATCAGCCAAGGCTGCTTTCTACTGGGACAATCAATTATTACTGCAAAAATAGTTAAAATCAGTCAAACAAAATTACTCTCTCTCTCTCTCTCTGTATATATAGATATAGATAGAAAAGTCTTCACACACTATTCCAATGTCAGGTTTATTCTTATTCCCACTCTCTCACTCTCTCTCACACTCAAACCCCTTGTATTTTTAAATGTTTTGATGACTGGACTTTATTTGGTCTGTTGCTTTAAGGAATTTGGCAGATCCTTTAAATAATTTTATAAATTGCAATGGAATATCACAACGAGAACTTTTAGAATACTCTGATGTGAGAATGTCAAAGGGACCATGTTTCAAGATTACCAAGAAGATCCTATTAAAATCCCATTTGGATAGCCCAAAATGTGAGATTAAAGAAATTCTATTAGCATTTGTGCCATAACTAAACAATTTGTGTTGGGTATGCATGTATTGTCATACTATGCGAAAATAATTTTCATCAGATTTAAATAGCCATGAAAATTAAACCAAAAAATAAACAATGTTCAGGATCAAATGCACAAAAGCAAAAATATAATTAAAACCAGCACACCATCTGTGACTTAATCCAGTTTTGTTTACCAACCGCAGTATGTACAAGGCCTGATTCAGCTCTCCCAGGGAATCAAAAATGGGAGTCAAGTGATATTTTGCAAATGCAAAGAATAGAGGATTAAGCCTGTAGTTTACCAAGTGATACTCCCTCACCCTAATATAAGTTAAGATCTGCTGAAATGCTTTGACACAATGGGATTGAATAAAAAGTTACCTTATGTAGATTTTTGGTTTTGTGGGTCCATGTCTAAATTTTAACATTAAATTTAACCTAGTTTGTATTTGTGGTTAATCTATTTCTCCTCTATATTTATGGTCTTTTATATAAAATATTATAATATACATATTTTCTTAGGGGCACATGGCATCAAATAGGGCAGCCTGTTTAATTACTAGATAAAAATGTATGCATTTCATTTTATCTGACATGTTAGTGAATACCCATTTCTGTATATGTTGACATAGGGGAGAAATAAAGCAAAAAAGCACCTCAGGCAGTTGTAAGGAGGGTGAGGCAGAAAGCATTTCAGAAGGTACATTATCTTTCACAACAGTGCCCTCTGCTGTCCGTGCGGTGGATGAAGTGAAGGTAGATTTCATGCTAGTGGAAAAGCTCTCTTTACTAAATAAAATTGACGTTATTTCCTCTTCTAGGCTCTAGACAAGTTATAAAATGGAAAGCAGAGAATTAAAATAGTGGGAGACACAACAGTAATGATCTACTGAAGAAAGGAGAGGTTAGGCAAGAAAGAAAATAAACAGCACACACAGAAGGATTTGCTTCTGAAATAATTCTACAAGATCAAAGGAAAAACTAAAATGTGTCCCTTAAAAGGAAAAATGACAATATGACAAGCTTTAATGACAAAAACTTGCTGTGTACCAAATAAATGACAATATTTAGCCATGCTAGAATATGATACATCTCCACTTCAGTTACTGTCTTACATAATATTTACAATCTGAAATAATGTGTATATAAAAAACATAAAAGGAAGGATTAATAAAACCCTCCTATAACTGTCAGAACAGGACTACAGTTTTCTTTTAAACTGAATTTCAGATTCAATATTAAGAATCAATTTAAAAATATTCTTAACACCTTCCCTGTTTCCCTTGTGGCATAAGCCCTGAACAGAGGGCTAGGCATAACTGCAGATTTCTACTTTTGATGGTTATATAAATAGATTTTGTTCACCTTAACTTCAAAAGGCTGTTTTTAAAAACAAATACTTTAATCAGGAATCAAATGTGTATTTATCCAAGAATTCAGCATTAAAAAATTTAGAGCTGCTCTCATCTAAGGTGACCAGATGTCCCAGTTTTATAGGGACAGTCCTGATTTTTGGGTCTTTTTCTTATATAGGCTCCTATTACCTCCCACCCCCTGTCCTGATTTTTCACATTTGCTGTCTGGTCACCCTACTCCCATCTACTGGGCAAATACATATTTATCCAAATACTTCTTTTAAAGTACTAAGGATATTTATAGAATGCCTATAGTTCTTGCCACATAATGCTATTAATCTGTATTTAGATACATAATAAAAATAGTGAACTACATATTTGAAAAATATTACAATGTATGCACAGCAGCCGTCTTTTAAAGCTGAATCTCTCATTTGTATCAGTTCCCTCTCCCCCCCACCCAAAAAATACCCCAAGATGTTATATCCTGTTAAAAGCTAAAATTAAAACAGTACAATAATTAATATTTTTATATTGGTGTAACTTAGCAGCTGAATAAATTTGGTATTGCCTACAGCAAATTTATTTCTAGCTCAGGACCTTGTGTGCCTCAAGATCAACCCAAAGTTCACTTTAAGACAAAGCTGTATTTTAAGCAAATATTTTATTATGAACTGTGGACACAAAGAACTTGTGTTATAGACTCTGAACACTTATACAGTAGACTGTGTTGCTGCACATATGTATATGGCAAGAGGGAGAAAGGAAAAAAGAGGAAGAAAGACTCCTATATACACCCTATAGTAAAATTACAGCATACTTTCAAGGTAGTCAAGGCAAATTTGGATGGGAGTTGATTAATTTTACCCTAGAATTGTGTTTGACATTCATAGGGGACAACTACTTTTTCTCTTTTTTTGTGGCTACTTTAGACAAAAGTTCATATACACAACCAGAGACCGTAAGAACTTTTGACTTCAGCCTGTGTGCAGGCAAGCAGGCTCATGGCCCGCTGGTTAATCCCCTAAACTGTATTCCTACAGCATACTGTTATTTCAGTGAATGAGAGTTGACAAAACACATTCCGACTGTAGTTTTGTATGTGTACGCATAAATACGCACACTGTTTGTTTGCAGTTTACTACCACCAATTTTTTAGCCCATCTAACCTTTGTGGTTGTATGTGCATATCTACACAGCAAAGTTGTGCATGGGCTAACCTACCCGAGCAACCTTGAATCCAGCTAACATTAATAGTGAAAACAGTGCAGCGCATGCTTCAATACAGGCTACAGAGCCAAATACGTGCCCAGGATCTGTGCCAGGCTTGTACCAGCTGCGTGCAGACCCACGCTGTGTACGCTGTTATTACCTGTGCTAGCTATATTCAAGCAAGCTTGAGTAGGCTAGCCCATGCACAGCTTTGGCTGTGTGGACATACTTTATGAAAGCAAGTATATTGGCATTTGTGTTAAAACTGATGTTTTCTCTACTGTGATCAGTGGGCTGGTGAGGAGGTTGGCAGACTTTTACTATTATCAATATATACCTAAAATTGGAAGCCTTCATCAAAATATAAAAACTGTACAACAGTTATCCACTGTAGATACTCTGTGTTAGCATCAAACAATCCTTTGGGTTAAGTGTACAAAACATAAACCAATATGAATTAATGTATACAAGCATTAAGGGATTTTATTTTATATTTGTTTTGGTTAAAAATGGCGAGTGACTGTGATGGTACTGGACATTCAAGACATAAGAGGGTTATAAGCATAGTTTTCCTTCATAAATATTAAGTCACAGATGCTGTCTAATCAAAAGGATAGTGGTACAAATAGTGTTAACCAAATGTAAAATTTCTCTCATGCATAGAGAATACAGTTAATTAGCATGTACTTTCAATGGAGCAGTGGGGGAGAGGAAGTACGTCGGAATAAGGAAAATGGCAGTGCGCTCCTTAGACTTAAAGGTATATACACACACACACACACACACACACACACACACACACACACACACACACACACACACACACACACACACACACACACACACACACAGTTAATGCCATTTTGCAAAATTGCTATGGAAGTTTATCATACCTGGAACAAGATTTAGCAATCTACTGGCCAACCTAATACCATAAGGATGAATTATGGGGGCCTGGTGTGGTGGAAACGAGTATTTTATTCCTCCATAAAAAAGGCAGTACGATTTGCTTATTTTAGGGCTCAAAGTAGGTGCCGTTATTATTATTAGAAAGTTGGAAAGTTTCCTATGCCCCACTCCCTGCTTGACACAATTGGCAACACAGCAAAATATTTTATACTATGTGTTACTGAAACAAGGTTTACAGTATTTGTTTTTTGTTTTTAATCTGATTCCAAATTTCTAGTTGAAAACAAGTCAAAGGTGATCTGATTAGTAGCATGGCAATGGCTACTTCATAATAATAATAATAAATAATACTTAGCTCTCATATAGCACTTTTCATCAATAGATCTCAATGCGCTTAACAAAGGAAGAATAATTTCTCTCATTTTACAGATGGGGAAAGAGGCAATTAGGTCTAGGGGAGTATTCAGAATGAACTTATTTCCCCAGCATTACCGATTTGCAGAACAGCTGCAGTAGTCACATAACTGTGATTTATTCCCTGCAGAGTGTTGAACAATTACAGAAAGTGCATTTTGGTATGGAAATGCATGTTTCTCTGTCATCCTAAACAAATAAAGATACCACAATGTTTTCAGTGATAGAATATAACACACTCAATTTCTTGTTGCCTTTTTAAAACTATTAATTATTCAGAACTTCAAAGCCAGTTTGATAGCAGAGATCAACACCTTTCTTTAACCAACACTGATCTAGATGGAGATCTTAAACATCATCTCAAAGTTGGTTTTTTTTATTGGTTTAAACACATTATTTTTAAAAAAGTGATTTGGTTAACTCAGGTCACAACACAATGTTAAAAAAAAATAAAAATGGCCAGGGGTTTGAAGGTAGCCACCTGGTAAGTTTCTTCTGTTTTTTGCCACAGTAATCCATGTCACTGCAGTCCATTGCTTCTCCTTCACAGGCAGTTTTTTCCTTTGGAAAATGTGGTCTCCTTTTTTCTATTAAGTTTTTTTTGAAGTTTTTGGTTTTATAAAACCAACATAAATTAACAAATAATGAGACAGACATACATCATCCTACAAAGCATGAAAACAAATTAGCCTGAAAGCAGCACAAGCATACCAGGTAGCAGGAATATGCAGATAGAAGGAAATGTAATACCTGGATTTACCTCCTCCTCAATATAAATTAATTCAACACAAAAACACGTGCACACACATACACACAAAATAAAATGTCACTCTGATATAGTATATGTAGTCCCTTTTATATTGGAGCAAGTATATTTATCAGTAAAATACTGACAATAAATCCATCCACATTTCTGGAATATCATAAAGGAGGCTATCATTTTTGTTTACAAGTATACTGTGATGGTTGCAAAGTCTGAGTAATATATCCTTGCCGTGAACATGTATGCCAACAACTTAAAAAGTTAAGTTAAGAAGTCGCCTAATGATCTGTTGGAGATTTTTTTCAAGTGAGCAACCAAGGATCCAAGTCAGCAAGATATTTAAGCATATGAGTAGTTCATTGATTTTACCAGGACTTCTCATGTGCTTAAAGTTCAAAATGCTTAGTACCGTGCTGAGTTGGGGCCTTAATAAGGAAAAAAAAAATCATTTGACAGTATTTAGCAAATTTAACCACTAAACTTCCTGAAACAATAATCAGGATAGCACACTCACTTATCAGAGGGAAAATGAGGTCAGGCCCAGAGACAAATTGATAGATGCTAAAGCAGAACATACTTGTGAGCAGCTATTTAGCCTTTATAAAACCAGAAGTAGATTTAAAGTGTTGTAAAATCACTAAGCATTTTTGAACTGTGACAGCAACTTGTGTGTCTAGTTCTCTGACCAAAAACACATAGTAGTGTTTGGAAACAATGCTTTCTAAATTGCTAGTTCAAGGTGCTGCCTATCAAGAGACATGAGAAACTGAAAACCTTCTCAATCTTTTTATAGTCTGATAATAAAACGTTAGCCATAAACCCGAGTGGGCTTAAAAAGTGAATACAGCTTAAGAGCTATGCCATACTACTGCCTGAAACACACGAAGGGTACGTCTATACTTACCTCCGGGTTCGGTGGTAAGCAATCCATCTTCTGGGATCGATTTATTGCGTCTTATGTAGACGCGATAAATCGATCCCGGAAGTGCTCGCCGTCGACACCGGTACTCCTGCTCCGCGAGAGGAGTACGCAGAGTCGACGGGGGAGCCTGCCTGCCGTGTGTGGACCCGGGGTAAGTACCTTTTAGTTCGAACTAAGATACTTCGACTTCAGCTACGTTATTCACGTAGCTGAAGTTGCGTATCTTAGTTCGAACCGTGGGGTTAGTGTGGACCAGCCCTTACATGATAACATATTTGATAATGTCATGTTCTTACTGAACCAAAGTTTAAAAGTGAGCTTGAGAGCTGTTTACATGCAACTGCCTAAGCAGAGTTAAGGACGGAAACTTCTCTCTCACAATTTTACAGCCGCTGTAAAACCAATTTGTAAGAAGCAGTCCTAAACCAGAATAAAGCCCAATCCTTGTTTCAACTATTTTGTTCTGAGTTACTCTCTCATACTGAAACTCAAACAAGTTATTTAAAGTCTGGACCAAAAAGTAAGTAACAAAATGTTAATGGGTATTTAGTATAAAGAAAAATGTTACATTCACACAAAAGAAAATGTTAATATAGGAAGGCAATTTACATTTATTATATTTTCTAAACAGTTGTATGGAAATGCATGCTGACAAGTGTCTGCAATGACATACCCCTTGTGTCTGTAGAGACAGAGGTGTGATACGCCGCTTTTCCCATTCATTAGGGCGTGGCTCAGGTGTGGATTCCATGAAATTGCGCTTGAGTTCACTAATGCTAGCCTGATGTTTCAGTAAGTCGTCCTGGGTCTTATCCAGGTCCTAGCAATGTGCAATGTAAAAAAACAGTAGGACAAAACATAACAGCAAAAGCAAACTTATCCTCAAAAAAGTCAAAGCAAGAAAAGTGCCTTGTGTCTCAAAAGCCATTCTACTATGGGTACATTTTAAAAAAAAGATTAAGCCCATAAAAGACTCAGATTTGTATTACCTTTTAGGAACAAGACCACACTATTTTGTTCCTGTCACAACTGTATGTACAGGGAAAATAGCACTTTTAATGATCAGTAAACACAGGACTATTTTTATCTCAATATGAAGACACCAAATTTTTTGAAATAATTATTTCCAAAGGTTGCCGGCTTTTGCTTGAAAGTTAGAAAAATTGAAGCAAGAATACCAAGATCAATATAGGTAACCCTTTATAATGCTAAGGGAAGTAAGTAGCGCTCAACACAAGAACTGTCAAACGTAAATATGTTTCTTAATAAGAAACCTTAAGCCAAAAATAAAGTACTTATAAATATGGATACTGTATTAAGTCCAAATCATGCAAACAGCTATGCATATGCTTCAACTTTACACACGAGTAGTCCCGTTAAAGTCAAGGGGCTACTCATTGCTTATAAAGTTAAGCAGGACATAATTATGTGCAGGATCAGGGTTTAAGATTGCTATTAACCAGTTGTGTGTTGAAGGGTGGGATGGCAGGTGGAACAACCACGTAGAGATAGCCTGTGCACATCTACATACCAAAAAGGGTCTCTGAGATAGCCCATGCAGACTAGCACAGGAGGTGACAATGAGCAGTAAGTAATAGATTCCATTTTTACAAGGATCCATTGACCCTAACATTGTGCAACTTGGATCAAAGGGCTATCGCTGCTCTTCCAAGCTACAAGGTGGAGGAACAGGCATGGGAATTGGGGCTATGCAGCAACCTCCTCATTAGCCCTGGTTTGGGAAGTAGATTTCAGCTCCCCAACATTCCTGAAACTTCACTTGCATATAGCCTAAACACTTGGGCTTTATGCAGGAGGAACAAATTACATACAGCAAGCATAATCTTTCATTTCATACCATTCCTCATCTTGTGAAAAAACTACTCTGTGTATGCAAATACAGACATCGGAGTAGTTGACTTTACAAGATATACAATTCAACAGCCAGCAATTAAGTTTAGAATTGAGACCCAAAAATAAGTGTACTATGAAATGAAAGTACCTACAGTAACTAAGAAAAGTATCTGGACTTTTGATAATATTTAATAATTTAGACCCAATATTTAGTTTTCATAAAAAGAGGTGTTATATAGCTACATACAAAACACGTCTGAATTTTTACTAAAACATTTTGGCTAGGATTTGAAAATGTTGCTCTGAAGTGTTTACAACACAAATAACACAGAACTGTACTAGTGCATGAAAATCAGAAAGTGATACTGACTAATCAGCTTCTACTTTGTTTCACTGTCAATTCTGAAGTAAACCTGTACAAAATAAATTTGATACTAAAAATTTAGGACTGGGTCCTGGATGCATGTGCTTAACTTTACACACTATAAATAGCCCCGCTGAAGTCAATAGGTCCACTCACAGTCCTTAAGTCTTTGTAGGACCAGGGCTAAAGATTTCATGTAAAATTAATTTTTTGTACAAATATAACCCTTTAAATATCTATTTCGAGATTTTATTAAAAAGCTGTTTGGTATAAACAGAAAAGTTTTCTTAATTCTTGGTGGAATATAAAAAATACAGGTTATATCATAGCAATTCCATAGAATTGTAATGATATTAAACAAATGAGGCCAATGACATATTTTTATGGTTTGTTGTAAGCAATTATTTTGGCTTGAGAGACCAGGCACATTTCTTGGACTTGTTCAAAGCAAGGTTATGCAGAACATGCTTTCGTTGTTTTAGTAAATTATGCAAAAGTAAATTTTGAACAGTTATCAAAAGCTGCCAAAAGCAACAACAGATTAGTCAAGTTACTGTAATCTACAAATCTTCATATTACTGTATAAATACAAGAGTCATTAAATAAGAGATAAGCTCTTTCGTGACAGAGGGAATTCCCGGTAGCCCCATTTGGATGGGCAAGGCTAAATAGACATAGGATAGGATTTTTCTATATATTTTGTGCAAGTTTTGTTAGTTTACTTTCAGTTACTCATCACCATACAAACTACACTGACTGTAACAAGAGGTATTGCCGTAATATATTCCAATTTAATGAACTGTAAAAACTATTTATTAAAACAAAATGTCTCTACTCCAATAATAAATAATAACGGTACTTAAATAGCGCTCCAAATTCAAAGCCATTTACAAACAAACATTAATCCTCACTAAGAATTAATTCTTTAGGAAATAAGAATTATTCACATTTCAAAAATGGGAATACTAAAACAGGAACACTAAATGATTTGCCTAAAGCCACACAGCAGGTCACTGGAAGAGCCAGGATTAGAAATTCAAGATTATGGGACTTCCATCATCGTACTGGAACATGTTACCCTGGGATGTGATGAATTCTCTATCACCGACAAATTTTTAAATTAAGATCAAATATTTTTCTAAAAGATATGATCTAGGAATTGTTGGGGAGGTTCCATGGCAGGTCTTACACAGGAGGTCAGACTAGTTGATCACAATGTTCCCATCTGGCCTTGGAATCTATGAATCTATGCTTATTCCTCCAGAGCACACCAGCTCACATTTCAAGTATACATGTGTCAGAAAATAAAATGAAAAATATTAAGTGAGAGCCTTAAACTACAGCCTACATGGGGTACCCATTAAGTAGTAGGTTTGTGTGGCAAGTTAAAAATCCCATGTTAGGGTAATTAATGGACCAATTACTTTGATTTATTACCTAAACAGGGCTATTATTCCCAATTGCCACTTTGAAAACTTCTAGTAGATTCACACTTACAAGCTGTTCCTTTATGGAAAAACTAGAATTTACAACATGCATCTCCAAGTTGCATTTCCCCATGCATTTCATGCACTGTGTCCATAACAGCCTGCAGGTGACCTCCCAATCCATGCAGCCTGGCAGCCCATGAGAACAGAAAGTGTTCCTTATGTTATACAAACCTCCAACATTAAATTGCTATGTCTGACATAAATATTTTCCCCGTTTACTCTCAAGGAATTGTTCTGTGAAATTAAACCACACACACACACACAAAAGAAAGCAAAATGAACATAAAATGTATCAGGAAATAACCAAAAAGGACCTTCAGATCGATAACAGAGTTTACAAAATAAACAGGGGGATAAATGGTAAGAACAAAAGCCACTATTCAGACAAAACCTACAGAAGCTTCAAAACACTAACAATGGCAGGCAACAACAACCAGATTTAACTGAAAAATAGCATCCACCTGCTGCTGCATTTCCTCCTCTCCAGTCTCCACCTACATGAAGGCACATGGCAAATCATCAAAAGAAAGGAGTTGTTAGTGTGATCTATGGGTGCAACAGAGAGGCTTCCTTTGTTTGTAAAAACTGCAAACCATGTGCTATGTTTATATACCTTTATTGTTTTGGCCACAGACGCTGCTGAAATTATTAAGCCACTTTGGTCTTCCTCCACCTACAGTGTTGTAGAAATGGATGAAGTAATATTTGGCATATGTGAAATGGAAAATGGAAGTTTCACTCTCTCCCCCCCTCCACATCTCTCTGTTGCTGCATTTTTCATGTTTTCCCCATCGACGGGTGGAAAATTAAGACAGAGGAAAAGGAGAAAATCCATATTGCCCCAAATCTTGATGTCAAATTTATAAAAGCATTTAAAGTGGAGTTTATACTATGAATTGGTTTTGGTAAAATAGCAAATGATTACTGTAAATGCCTGATACTGTGTGGTACACATGTTGATTTTTGCTTTTTTAAATGCAAAATATGAGATAACGTAAAAAAAAATTATATCCTGCTTATAAGTATTCTGAATGCAACTTTAAGGAGAGGAATTATTTTTTGAAAATACCCTGAGGCACAAACATCAATTGCCAGGTTTTCAAAGGATCACTGTGCAAGATCGCAAGTACTGGATAAGTGGTTTACTTATATTACATATATTGCTTAATTCCAAACTTTGTGTGAGGGAGTACATCACATCGTATGTCATTTTTTTCTTAGTTTATCACATTTTCCTTCAACTCTCACTTATTTGAGGTTAGTGCATTTGTTGCAATTTCACATCAAAAGGTATGTTGAACTATATTATGGATGGAGAAAATCTTTAGTGGTGTTTATTTACACCATTTTAGACTTCCTTTACTATATGTATGTCTTTTACAGATGTCATGTCACATATCTAAGAGAAAGTACTCTGCTGTATAGAACACTGTCTCAGACAGTTATTTCTTAATTACTACAAAATTTGAAATAAATACTGGGCTCATTCTTTTCAAGGCGCTCAGTTATAAGGCTATAGTATTTTGCTTCATATTGCCATTGAAGTTCATAGTAAACTCCCCCCTTTTACAGTGCATGGTGTATTTGCTATGACATGCAGCAGCAGCTGTATGGAGAGCAGGCACTGTATTATAGCCAGATCAGCTGTTCAGAATGCACACACTTAATGAGACGGATGCTTTTGCATAGTGTGGCAAATTGCCGGCACTACTATGATGGGTCCCGCACTTTCTCTTCTTGTGGGGGGGGTTTCAGGGTGCCATTTCTTGCCCCTGAACTGGGGTAACAGCTATCCTACTAGTATCCCAGGGAAGGGGAGTGGAGAGGGAGGGACCCAGGCCCGCCCTCTACTCTGGGTCCCAGCCCAGGGGCCCTATGATAGTAGGTGAACCACTTGTACCAGTGATTCTTTCCCCTGGGCTACTTCCCTCTCCTGACCTTCAGCTTGTGGGGCTTCCTGCCTTCCCTCTGCTCAAGCCAGGTGTCCCTTTACCTAGGATCTTGGTCTTAGCCCGCTGCAGCACTTCTCAAAACTCTCCTCCACTTTCCTTCGAACTGCTCTTTGTTCCACCACCAATTCACTCTGCTTCACTCCTCCAAACTTCTCTCTGCTCCACCACCAAACCACTCTGCTCCAGCTCCTCCTCTGGCTGATTGAAGCAGGGGGATTTTATCAGGTGACTGGTTTCAGGTGCTCTAATTGGTTTCAGGTGTTCTAATTGGTTTCAGGTGCTTTTAATTAATCTACAGGGAATAAGGCTTCTCCTCACCCTGGATCACTCTCCTGCTGCCTTCTGGCCATGCTGTATCACAATAGCAACTTTAAAATTACATCCTTGAACATTTTTAAAATGTTCGTGTTGATGATTAAAGTCAGCTACTTAACCGGCAATCCAGTTGAACAAAAGAAACTAGTCTTCACCTTAACTATTGCTAAATATGAATAAAAATGCTAAAAGCCAGGGAGAACCTTGGGCAGACACTCAACTTTGCACACACCCATGTAAAGCAGAAACCGTCATAATTCTAGTGCCCTCTGAAGACATGAATTACAAAAAAAGGAAACGTTACTCACCCTGTGCAGTAACTCTAGTTCTTTGAGATGTGTCCCCATATGAGTGCTCCACTTCATGTGCCTCAAGCCCTTGATTGGTGATTTCTAGCTAGCACTGACAGTTTAACTTGCGTGTATGCCCTATGCCTCCTCATGGCAGACAATGAGGCTATATAGAGGTGTGGAGGCAAAATGCCCTCAGTTCCTCCTCTACTTACTCATCTCCTAGGGAACAACCGAAGCAGAGGGGAAGGAGGGTGAATAGTGGAGCATCCACAGGACATCTTAGCACTGTAAAAACTATAGTTCCTGCAGAGGGTGAGTAACATTTTCTTCTTTGAGTAGTGTCCCTATGCGTGCTTTACTTCAGATGACTTCTGAGCAGTATCCCTAAAAGGAGGAGGGCTTTGGAACATGGCTCCGAACTGAAAACAATACCATACCCTCCTTGCCAGAGGATATTGTGAAGGCCAAGACTATAACAGGGTTAAAAAAAGTACTAGATAAGTTCATGGAGGATAGGTTCATCAATGGCTATTGGCAGGGATGGTGTCCCTCGCCTCTGTTTGCCAGAAGTTGGGAATGGGCGACAGCAAATGGATCACTTGAGGATTACCTCTTCTGTTTGTTCCCTCTGGGACACCTGGCATTGACCACTGTTGGAAAGCAGGATACTGGGCTAGATGGACTTTTGGTCTGACCCAGTATGGCCGTTCTTATGTGCTGTATCGGATCTGACGGCATGGAGCAGAGCATAATGCTTTGAAAACGTATGGAAATAAATGCATGTAGTGGCTCTACAAATCTCATATACTGCGATATTCTTCAAAAATGCAGCAGATGTTGTCTATAGTCTGGTTGAATATACTCTCACACCGTGTGTGTGGGGGGGAGGGGAGGGACTTGAGCACCTGAAGATTTATAACAGGCAGAGATACAACCCAATATCCATTTTGAAAGCCTGTAAGCAGAAACAGGAGCCCCCTTAGACCTATATGAGAAGGATATGAAGAGTCTAGGTGATTTCATAAACTGCTTAGTCATCCCTAGGCAGAAGGCCAAGGCCCTTCTAATTCCAGGATATGGAAAGAGGATTCCTGTTGAGAACTATGAGATTTTGGAAAAAAAAACAGGCAGATGGATATATTGGTTAAGATGACAGATAATCTGATGCAACTTTTGGGAGGAACTTAGGATGCGGATGTAAAAAGACACCTTATTAAAAAAAACAAACACACCACATGATAAAGGGGGTATATCTGCCATCAAGGCTACAATCTCCCTGACCCTACGGGCCAACGTGATGGCAACTAAGAAGGCCATCTTTGCAGATAAAGAAAGAGAACAAGTTGCCATTGGTTTGAACGGAGGTCTCGTGAGGTGGTTGAGAACCAGGTTGAGGTCCCAAGACAGGGATGTCTAGTGTGTGGGAAGAGATTGCCAGACTCTTAATAATCTGCATGATACCAGGTTAGCAAAAATGGAGAATCCCTCAACAGCGGGAAGACAGACCGATATGGAGGCCAGGTGTATCTTGACTGAACTGATGGATACCCCGGATGTCTTCAGATCTGGCAAGTAATCTAGTATGGGGAACTGATTCCAGCTGGAGGTAGCGAAGACCACACCATTGGATGAATCTCTTCCATTTCTGCAGATAGTGTGGGATGATGTTTTTTCTGTTGTTTAATAATACCTGCTGCACCTTCATAGAGTAGGAAACATCTATTCCTGAGAACCATGCATGAGCTACACCCTGAGGTGCAGAACTGCCAGACTGGGATGGAGCACGGAGCCCCCCACCCTGAGACAGGAGATGAGGAATGGTTGGGATCTTGATGGGTGGTTGGACACACAGCTGAACCAGGTCTCGGTCAAGTAGGTACTACGAGTATAACTCTGGCCTTGTCCTGCTTGATCTTGTTCAGCACCCTTAGAATTAGGGACATTGGGGAAAAGGCATAGAACAGACTCTTCTTCCATGACAGAAGGAAGGTGTCCCCCAGGGAGTGGTGATCCTGCCCCACTGCCTTGACCCCTTCTCTGGAATATGCCTTGGAGAACCTGAGCATCCAGCTCCCTTTTGTAGCCCTGGGAGAAGTGTCTGCTGAGGGCATTGCTGCGGTGTTCCAGATGCCCAGAAGGTAGACTGCTGAAACCTGGATATGGTTGGTTATGCACAAGTTCCAGAGTTTTATAACTTTACCGCACAAGGAAATGGATATTGCTCCTTCCTGCTTGTTGATGTAAAACATGCAGGACATGTCCGTCACGACCCTCATCGTTTTTGCCTCTGATGATGGCAGGAAATAGAGACAAGGGCTCCTGAGCACCCTGAGCGCCAACAGGTTGATGTGGAGACTGGTTTCATGAACTGTCCACCTACCCTGAACTGTGAGGCTGTTGAGGTTGGCCCCCCAACAGGAATCCTAACATGGATGAACTGGTTGTTAGAGTCACTGATGGGGTTGGACGACAGAAAGGGATGCCTGCACAGACATGGAATTGCTCTTTCCACCAGTTCAGAGAGTTCTTTATACGCAAGGAGATTGTTACCCTCCCGTCCAAGGTGTACCTGGTTGGAGAAGAGGCAGCTCTTAGCCAACCCTGGAAACAATGGAAGTATAGCCTTGCATGATTGGTCACAAGGTGAAAGGGGCCATATGGCCCAAGAGCTGAAGACAGTTCCTTATTGTGGTTGTGGGCTTCCCTGAATTGTCCCTGACAGGCTTGACATGGCCAGAAATCCGTCTAAAGAGCAGTACACTTTGTCTGTCACTGAGTCCAAGAACGCCCCCATAATCTGTATCCTTAGTACTGGTACTAGTGTGGATTTCTTTATATTCAGTTGTAGGCCCAACTCTTTGAACAGAGCAAGCATCTTCTGGGTGGACGATAACACTGCCTTGAAAGAATGGCCCTTGAGTAGACAGTCATCAAGGTATGGGATGACAAGAATCGCTTCCTGCCAAGGGTAAGCCACCACCATCATCAGAACCTTTGAAAACCCCATTGGAGCCAAGGGTAGGCTGAAGGGATGCACTCCATACTGGAAATGATCTTGGATTGCGGTGAACTGTAGCTACTTCCTGTGTGACAGAGGTGACACGTGGGAGGAGAGGGGGATATCATAGAATCATAGAATCTCAGGGTTGGAAGGGACCTCAGGAGGTCATCTAGTCCAACCCCCTGCTCAAAGCAGGACCAAACCCAATTAGATCATCCCAGCCAGGGCTTTGTCAAGCCTGACCTTAAAAACCTCTAAGGAAGGAGATTCCACCACCTCCCTAGGTAACCCATTCCAGTGCTTCACCACCCTACTAGTGAAAAAGGTTTTCCTAATATCCAACCTAAACCTCCCCCTCTGCAACTTGAGACCATTACTCCTTGTTCTGTCATCTTCTACCACTGAGAACAGTCTAGATCCATCCTCTTTGGAACCCCCTTTCAGGTAGTTGAAAGCAGCTATCAAATCCCCCCTCATTCTTCTCTTCTGCAGGCTAAACAATCCCAGTTCCCTCAGCCTCTCCTCATAAGTCATGTGCTCCAGCCCCCTAATCATTTTTGTTGCCCTCCGTTGGACTCTTTCCAATTTATCCACATCCTTCTTGTAGCGTGGGGCCCAAAACTGGACACAGTACTCCAAATGAGGCCTCACCAGTGCCGAATAGAGGGGAATAATCACGTCCCTCGATCTGCTGGAAATGCCCCTACTTATACAGCCCAAAATGCCGTTAGCCTTCTTGGCAACAAGGGCACACTGTTGACTCATATTCAGCTTTTCGTCCACCGTAACCCCTAGGTCCTTTTCTGCAGAACTGCTGCCCAGCCATTCGGTCCCTAGTCTGTAGCAGTGCATGGGATTCTTCCGTCCTAAGTGCAGGACTCTGCACTTGTCCTTGTTGAACCTCATCAGATTTCTTTTGGCCCAATCCTCTAATTTGTCTAGGTCCCTCTGTATCCTGTCCCTACCCTCCAGCGTATCAACCACTCCTCCCAGTTTAGTGTCATCTGCAAACTTGCTAAGGGTGCAGTCCACACCATCCTCCAGATCGTTGATGAAGATATTGAACAAAACCGGCCCCAGCACCGACCCTTGGGGCACTCCACTTGATACCGGCTGCCAACTAGACATGGAGCCGTTGAGCACGACCATCCAGCCAGTTTTCTATCCACCTTACCGTCCATTCATCCAGCCCATACTTCTTTAACTTGCTGGCAAGAACACTGTGGGAGACTGTATCAAAAGCTTTGCTAAAGTCAAGAAATAGCACATCCACTGCTTTCCCCTCATCCACAGAGCCAGTTATCTCATCATAGAAGGCAATTAGGTTAGTCAGGCATGACTTGCCCTTGGTGAATCCATGCTGACCGTTCCTGATCACTTTCCCCTCCTTTAAGTGGTTCAGAATTGATTCCTTGAGGACCTGTTCCATGATTTTTCCAGGGACTGAGGTGAGACTGACTGGCCTGTAGTTCCCCGGATCTTCCTTCTTACCTTTTTTAAAGATGGGCACTACATTAGCTTTTTTCCAGTCATCCGGGACCTCCCCCGATTGCCATGATTTGTCAAAGATAATGGCCAATGGCTCTGCAATCACATCGGCCAACTCAGGATATGGAGTACGCAGGGTCACATCCCTCCCCTTCCCCCCGATTTGCTGCTTGGCTTGTACTGAGCATGCTCACATGGACTAAGCAAGCTCAGTAGCACTGCTGAAGCCAGCTGCCCTCACTGCCGCCTCCTCCCCCGCCCCTCGGCAGGCCTGGGTCATCTCTGCTGTGTGATGAGCGCATAGTTATATGGAAATAGGCATCTTGTCGGCCAAGGGATGAAAACCAATCCCCTTCCTCTAGTGAAGGATTTATAGTTGCTACAGTCACCATCCTGAACTTCTGAGGTGTTACAAACTTGTTCAGCTGTCTCAGATCTAAGATCGGCCTCCAAACTCCATCCTTCTTTGGTACTAGGAAGTATTTTGAGTAGAACTCCCTGCCCCTATAAGGGGAAGGGGCCACTTCCATTGCTCCTAGTCGGAAGAGTCTCTCCACCTCTTGCTTTAGTAGAAGCTTGTGAGAGGGGTCCCTGAAGAGAGATGGGGGAAGGGAGTGGAGGGAAGGAGTACCAGAAACTGCATAGCGTAGCCTATGACCTCCAAGAGCCACTGGTGATTCGCTCCAAAGCCTAGTGGAAATTGACAAGACAGTCTCCAAAGAGAAGGTTAAAGCACACAACTGTAAAATCAGAGGAGTGGGAGGATTCGAACTCTCAACCAACTCATCAAAAACTACTATTTAGATGATGCTTGGATGGTCATGAAGGGTGGGTGGGTGGCCCTCTTCCTCTGAAACCTGTCTCTTTCTGGGGAGTTCTGCAGGTCTGTGGTACCCCAAGAACTGAGCACAGCATGATGTCTGAGCAGTCTGTGCCCTATTAAAACATTTCTTGCTCATAAGGTATGAAAATACCCAAGGAACATAGGGTAACCCTGGATTTCTTCAGCGTGTACAGGAAGTCATTTGTGGTGTCTGAGAAAAGCTTATGAACATTAAAGGGGAGATCCTCTACAGTGTTCTGAACCTCTATAGGAAACCCTGAAAGTTGGAGTCATGATGTCCAGTTCACAGCTACTACTATGGAGATGGATCTGGCAGAAGTGTCTGAGAGTCTATGGACTCTTGGAGAGCTGTTCTGGCCAATAGCTCACTCTCCGCAACTATGGACTGGAATTCCTCCCTGCAGTTGTGTGGCAGATACTCAATAAATGCTGTCAACTTGTTGTAATTAGTAAGGTTGTATTTGGCCATGACCACGGGAGTTAGGTGGGGGGTAGGAAAATATAAGTCTGAATCCTTAAGCGGCACATAGTATTTCTTATCTGCCCTTTTGCACATTGGTGGAACAGTGGTCAGTGCCTGCCATACCATCTTAGCAGGAACCAGGAGAGCCTCATTAACAGGTATTGCTGGTCTGGAGGGTGTTGCTGACTGCAAAAAAATCTAGTAGCTTGTGCTGTGGATTTTTGACCTCCTCAAGAGGAATCTGGAAGGTGTCAACTACCCTTCTAATTAAGTCCTGAAATTGTCTGAAGTTGTCAGCCATGGAAAGTGGTGGAGGCATAACTACTTCATTCGGTGATGACAGTGAAATGGGAATCTCAGGGGTAACTTCCTCATTTGCCCTAGCCTCCTGCTCTTCAAACATCTCCTCCTGTCATGAATGGGTACAGGAGGACACGAAACCCTGGTCTCCCTGAGAGAAGGTATTGGTGGACTGTTAAATTGCTGGCGATAGGCAGGCCACACATCACAATATGGCCATTGCAGGGGTCCATAAGGAACAGGGGTGGCATACAAGGTTGGTTCCACCATCCTTGGTGTCACACAAGGTCCTCTCTGTGCAAGGGCGGTTTCCCAAAGGGGTACATGAGAACTCCTGGCAGAAATTGAGGAGACCGATTGGGAGTCGTCGTCCTCTGCATCCTCCCATGGGGGACATCCAATGTAGATGGAGGAGAGTTCTGTGTCACAGAAAGGCCACACAAAGACCGAGGTCTCGGTCCTGAAAGACACTCAGTACCAGACAACAACAACAGGGATTCTGGTTCGTCCAACACTGAGAGGTCCCTCAGGTATCAGAACTCCTGTGGTACTGGATGCCATAGCTGGAAGTGACGGTACCAACAATGATGGGAGAACTCAGATGTTGTAGATGTCAGGCACTGATGCTTGCTCGGTACAGAGGGTACCGCTTGTACAGATGACACCCTCAGCTGAGCTGTTTGTGTTGGTACCAACGGCTGGATTAAGGTGCACAACACCAGCAGCTCAGTAGAATGCTTTGGTGCCGATGGCAGTGCTGAGCTTGATGGTACCCTGAGCTTACCATCCTTACTTGTGAAGGGTACAGGTGCCCTAATAGAGCCGTGCCTCCTGTTCTTGGAGCTCCAAGACTTCGCAGTACCCAAGGAAGAGTTCTTGGCCTCAACGGTAACACTGAGGACAGGGACCGGGTCTTTTTTGAAGCTGGCTCGTTAGAGATAAAGTCTGTGCTCCTTTTTTTGGGAGTCTTCCCAGCATTCAAAGATTTCCCTTCCATAGGGGAAGCATGCCCTGAAGCTGATGGGGCACTGGATCTGTCTGGGGACAGATGTATGGGGTGTGTCTCCTGACCTGGCTTACAGAGCGGTTGCAGGGAATGTTCCATAGCCAACAGTCTGAGCTTTATCTCCCTGTTCTTCCTAGCCCTGGACTTAAGGGCCAAACAGAAGGAACACTTCTGAGAGATGTGGGACTCCCCCAGGCAACGGATGCACTTGCAGTGCCTGTTGCTTACCAGTTTAGCCTCCCAGCAAGAGTGGTAACGTTTGAAGCATGACAAACCAGGCATACCTCCCGCCAGGAGAAGACAAATATCCCAGGATAAAAGGGAGGGAAAAAGTCTTCTCAGCTAAAACTAACTAACTATACTGAACACTAAACAGAAACCTACAACTATAAAGTAACTAACTTTAAGAAAGAGAAAAGGCCGAGAACGCTGTAGGAGGACAGTGTTCTGTCTTGGGCCAAGGCAGTAGAGGAGAAATTAAGGGTGATTCATCCGCGCACCCCTATATAGTCTGGTGTCTGCCATGAAAAAGCAGGGTACATGCATGGGCTGAATGGACAGTGCTAGCTAGAAATCTATGATCAAGGGATTCAAGAGGCACATGTGCACCACCTGAAGTGGAGCATCCACAGGGATACTACTATAAGAAGGAACACTGTTTATAGCTTTCACAGTTTGCTGAACTAAAATAAGAGACAGACTTTTAGAGATTTTTACTTTATAGATTTAAACAGAACCTCTCAGATTCAGCTCCATGTTTGTATTTCAAAGTTAATGGACTGAGAAGGGCAATAGTTTATGACTGATTTAACAATTAGTATAACAGAGGAATGTCGCTCAATTTTACTGATTATTTAATCTTATTCCAAAATATGTCTAATAAAATAATATGCTCAAATCTTTTCAATTAAAAACATTTCCTCCTTAGATACAGCACCCAGGGGATATAATCAAATTATGTATGTTGCAACACACTGTTATTCATGCAGAAAAAACCCAGACATTTATTTATTAAAAGACCCTCAGTAGATCAGTGGCAAGTTACCATTAATGAGAACCGTTACAAATACATTTATATTGTACACTAGGACGTGTGCAAGGTTGAGTGCTCCTCAGTGCACAGATGCAAAGTCCATGTGCAGGTGGCAGCATTTAAGTGACAAAGTTACACACCTCCTCTTCCTCTGCTTTGTCATTCAGGTCATTGTCATAAGAGGCGCTCAATGAAGTCGCCTTAGGCTCCAGGTAGCAGAGGGACAGAGCGAGAGGAAGGGAAAATGTGAGTGAGAAAGGAACAGACTGAAAAGCAGAGAGAAGCAGCACAAAGATAAGGAGAAATGAGGGAATGAACGAGGGAGAGGTGATAAGAACATAGTGTTGAAGACCAGGTGGGAGGTAGGAGATGCAAACCTCAGGGAGGCTAGGAAAACCGATGTAACCATCCTCATCAAGCAGTGAAAGGAAATTAAAAGCAAAGAGTTTGCTAAAGCTTAATGAAAAACTAAACTCAGTATCTTTGTAGTCAACTGTTTTATGGGGCTTTCCCTCTATTGCAGGAGAAGAATGGGGACTAACTGGGGGTCTCGTAGACTCCAAGATATTATTAGGCAATGTCACTTCATTTCCAGTGTGAGTTGGTATTACTCTCATGGGACTACACTCCCAGCAGTCTGAGGGGCTATGGACATATTCCCAAAATGGATTTTCCTCTGAAATGTCCAAAAGCATGTCCATCTCAGGGATAGTTGGCAGGTTTGTGGGACAGGATGAAACACAGTGAAGGGGTGGTGACGGTGGATACATGTGAAGGGACTGAAAAAAAAAGTCCAGCCACAGTTGAATACAAAAAACACAACAAAATGTAAGTTTGTAGGCAGAAAGAATGCACAAGAAGAGGGGGAAAAAAGAAATTTAATTAGTGAAACCTTTTACTCAGAAGTAGAGCTAGCACTACCAATGCAATATAAAAGCCAAATAAAAATTGAAAAGCCCCATGTATGTTTACAAATTAGCCCACTTGTCCAGTTTTAAGAATTCTGAATCTGAACCCATTACAGATTTTTTGTTGTAAGGTTGTGACAAACTTTGCACTTTTGAACAGTAGTAAGTGCACTGTTCACTTACAACAGATGGGAGCAAACAAACATTCAAAGCTTTGGCAGAAAGTTCATGGTATACAGCAGGACATAAAAAGACAAGCAGGCACTTTGATCCTAGGATTTACTACCATTTCCTCTGGAATTTAAAAACAGCAAAAATAGAAAATGCTATTTGTAGAGCTGGTACATGTAACAAGCTACATTGAATAGCTTCATAAAACATGCAAGCCCTTCCCAAACCATTGAGCTTTTCCATCCCATGGCTGAGGAATCTTTCTTGGTTGCCTAATCTATCCTAGTGTGACCCAGCTTTGTGACTCTGAGGGACCACACTGGCATCTTGCCAGGAGCCAATATGTGCATATTAATTTACCTAAATACATTTTTTCATCAAATGTAGAACTGTGCTCTTCTTCCTTGACTGACTAGAAGTTGTTTATGTTCCCTGGCAATAAAAACATGGGGCTGTTCAGGTTTGGTCTCACACTGCAGTTATAGGATGAGCGGGACTGGGCTTCAAGCTGCATTGGGAAACTCAACAGCCCAAATGTTGTCCCCTGGGCAGTGATTTGGGTACCCTTTGCCTAATTCACAAAAATGCAGTTTTTTAAAATGAAAATTCCTTAAGGTTTTTTTAAAAAACCCAACAACAAGGAAAATTCCTGGATGTCTCCCAGGAAAAAACAGTAAAATGTGTCAGAGAAGATACAGACTATTATGACTGAACTCCAAAGCTTGAGCTTACATTTTGGAAAGAGGTGTTGCCACAAATATTGCCGCGAAAGCACATAAAACAAAATCCAAATTAAAGTTTATGATCTGCTTCCTCACTAACTCCAATAAATAAGACAAGTAAATTGCCATTTGCATTAGAATTTCTCCATCATCAACAAACCGAACTTTCCCTGGAAAGCTGTGTATCAGTTCTACATGGAAATTATTTTACCAAGTTAATGTGTTTCTATAACAGATACTGATGTATAAAAGGACAGCTTAAAAGATTTTTGCAGTTGGCAAATAAAGCAAGCACCATGTTAAGCACTGAAATTTATTTAAAAAAAGACAAAATATATACAACCAAATAACAGGTTGTGTATGACAGCACAATTTTTAGAAGTTTAAAGAGTAAAAATTGTATAAACTAACTTACTTTGAGCCACATTTAGCTAAGAGAAAGTTCAGTTTAAACAATTATATACTGCAAGTGTTTAAGTAGTGCCTAATTATGGCAAAATTAAAATTAACTTGTAGCAACAATTAAAGGAAAAAATTCACAAGATTGAATGTCACATGCAAATTTGCAATTTGTTCCTCCCTTTTGGTTATATAAAATACGTTGTGTGTGTATATATGGTTAAACAAAGGAGGAGTTTGAAATAAATTATTAACAATATCTTCTAGTATGTTGCTTGTTATTTTTAAAAGACATACAACTCCACTTTAAATGTTTGCTAAGAGTTGTTTTTATTGTTACAATCTATCATACCTTTTCATCCTGGGTTAATTTCAGTTGTTGAATTTTAGTTGGGCTTCCATCCTCATCTCTACCTTCGCCATTTTTTAACTTGGTCTGGCCAACAGCTTCATCGTCAAAGACCATATCACCAGTAGGTCCCACTGTGGCAGCAGAAAAGTCCCTTAGCAGACTTTGGTCTGTGATACCCACAGGAGCTATCAGAGAACCGAAAATTTTGGTTATTCTGGGTATGCTGTTATTCTGGGTATGCTGTAAAGTTTTATTTTCAGGACTTCTGAACATAAAATACTCTGTTTCACAATGGCTTAGTCATTCAGCGATAAGAACAATGCAGGGGAAAACTGCATAACTGAACAGCAAATGAAGTTATGATAACATCCCAAGTGTATGATTCTAACTGCATTTATACAACCTGCAATGGATAACTATTCCTAACTGTGAAGTGGTTGTACTATACAGAGAAAACACTATAGTCAAGTAGCCATTTAAAGAATTATCACATTTCTGGTGACAATATAAACCACAACAACAAAGAACAAGTAGGCTTCACGTGTCATCATATCCCCATGATAAAAACTATTTTGCACAAATTTGATATTTTCAGTACATTCTGTTTTCTGCTAATGCAGAAACACCATACATATATAGTTCTCTCAAAGTACTTCTACTTCTGAACCCAAACAACATCAGGCACTGTAGAAACATACAAAGTTCAACATAAAAAAGTTACACTTTTTCAAATGTTGTATCTTGAGAGAAACTTGAGCTTTTTCTTTTATTCAACTGGGTTTAGTCATCCCTATTAGCTAGTTACTGGCAATACTTAGCATCTATGTATGTATTTGATGTATGATGTAACAAACACAAAAGACATTAGAGATATTGAATCAATTTTATTCTGACAGCTAGAATCACTACAATAGTATTAACCAGCAGGAGGAGCTC
This sequence comes from Macrochelys suwanniensis, assembly GCA_033296515.1. Taxonomy (NCBI): domain Eukaryota; kingdom Metazoa; phylum Chordata; order Testudines; family Chelydridae; genus Macrochelys; species Macrochelys suwanniensis. The sequence goes on from CM065777.1 coordinate 94,073,430, forward strand.
TAAGACCTGCTGGCTCAGCCAAAACACTGGCAATCATGCAGCAGACATTCACTCTGAAATTAAAAATATTTAAATAAATTAGGGTGACCAGACAGCAAGTGTGAAAAATCAGGACGGGGGTGAGGGGTAATAGGTGCCTATATAAGACAAAGCCCCAAATATCGGGATTCTCCCTACAAAATCGGTATGTCTGGTCACCCTAAAATAAGTACACCTTTGAGAAGGGATGAAAGAGAGCAGTGAAAAGTGGCCAGAAGAATAAATATACATGGGTGAAGAATTCTGACAGGATTACACAAGCCAAGAAAGCTAACAGAAATGGTAGGTGTGACAGAGTGGGAATTTTTTATAATATTTTATACAAATATTGTGCGTGCCTCAGTTACCCCTGCCCGGGGCCTGGTTAACTAGGTGGTGGGAAAAGGTTGTTTTTCTTTGTAGAGATGCAGAGATACAGGTTTGACAGACTCCTAGCTGCCTGTGGTGTGGGCCCCCATGACCATGTAGAGTCCAAGAAGACAATGGCCACTCCAATTGCCCAGACATTTGGCACCTAGCAATTAATGACGATGGATGGCCCACCCTACTTAGGAAGCCAGCCAGGTTTGACCAGCTGGAGAACAAAAGGGTTGAGGAGGAGGGCGGGGTGACAATGTTTGCCTGGGAACAAGAACTAAGGACTGAGGAGGGGCCAGGTGGGGGTGTTAAGTGTTGGCTGCTGGAAGCAGGACACTCCAGGACTGGGACTAACAAGGGGTCAGATGGCTCTGGGACAGACCAAGACTGACTATGCTGTCTATGTTAACCAAGGACTGTCTACACTGTGTTCCCAACCACTAATAAACCCTTCTGCTTTTACAACGATCACTGCAGATTAAGTCACTGCAGATTAAGATGGGAGAGTGCATTGCTCCCTTTAGGTGTACAAGTTTCTCTCTTAGTTGTCCAACTCATGTGGACTTGCTGGAGGGAGCTACCGGTGTGAAGCAAGGGTGCTGAATGCTCCAAGGTTTGACCTAAGGAGGCAGTGAAGCCAACTGGCTTACTCTAGTGAGATGTGACCCTAAAGTGGGTCTAGCACACTGAAGGGGTCCTCCCAAGGACTGTTTCACAGTCATTCCAGAGCACCGGACCTGTGTATCTGTGACAGTAGAACGCACACCACAGAGAGATGCCCACAGAAAGCAGAAGCAGCAGCTGTATGGGTATGGATGAATCACTTTAACATTACAATAATATATAAAGGTACCACACTTTTACTGGGCAAAAATAGAATCTAATTACCCTAGAAGATGGTGGTAAACTATTAAAGTCTCATACCTGGGGCAGTATGAGCAGATATGGAATTGACACTGTACCATCATCTATATGTAAACATTTGATCTTAAACATTTGTTTGGCTTGAAGTTGCAAAATAATTACTCAAGAAAGTTTTACTGACTTAGTGTAAACCAAGAGGAGAATGCCTTGCAGTGCACGTTACAGGGCGAGATTGTCAAAGGCACAAATGTCAGTTAGGTGCCTAATTCCCATTGAAAGTCAGTGAGAATTGAAACTCCTTATTTTATCAGGTCCCTGGGAAAGTGATTTATGCCTGTGCTCTTTTGCCAAGCAACGCTCTGTCCTACACCTCTCAGAAACCAGTCACAAAGACTTGAGGGCACGAATAGCAGAAGGCGTCTTTTACAAAGAAGACGCTAGGGAGCTTACAGCAGAGTCAGAGCTCACTGTTACCTGGTTTTCAGAACCCAAAGCTGTGGTAACTTAACTGTTTCACTCCAGGCGATGTCAGGATTAAATCAATGGGAAAACAGCGCTTCCGGCTGATGAAAGATTGGTACAAGTAAGCATGATCTTATCTAAAACTACTATTAATTAGATGTAAGCACACACAGACGTAAGCAATAGGTTTAGAACATCCAATAAGTACCTAAAATCTGAGATGGTATTGAGTAATTAGTAGCGGGCCAATGATGGCCAGGAGTAACAAGAAGGGTTTCTTCAAGTATGTGAGCAACAAGAAGAAAGTCAAGGAAAGTGTGGGCCCCTTGCTGAATGAGGGAGGGAACCTAGTGACCTAGTGATGTGGAGAAAGCTAGTGTACTCAATGCTTTTTTTGCCTCTGTCTTCACAGACAAGGTCAGCTCCCAGGCGGCTGCACTCCGCAGCACGGTATGGGGAGGAGGTGACCAGCCCTCTGTGGAGAAAGAAGTAGTTCAGGACTATTTAGAAAAGCTGGACGAGCACAAGTCCATGGGGCCGGATGCACTGCATCTGAGGGTGCTAAAGGAGTTGGCCGATGTGATTGCAGAGGCATTGGCCATTATCTTTGACAAATCATGGCAATCGGGGGAGGTCCCGGATGACTGGAAAAAACCTAATGTAGTGCCAATCTTTAAAAAAAAGGGAAGGAAGAAAGATCCGGAGAACTACAGGCCAGTCAGTCTCACCTCAGTCCCTGGAAAAATCATGGAACAGGTCCTCAAGGAATCAATTCTGAACCACTTAAAGGAGGGGAAAGTGATCAGGAACAGTCAGCATGGATTTACCAAGGGCAAGTCATGCCTGACTAACCTAATTGCCTTCTATGATGAGATAACTGGCTCTGTGGATGAGGGGAAAGCAGTGGATGTGCTATTTCTTGACTTTAGCAAAGCTTTTGATACAGTCTCCCACAGTGTTCTTGCCAGCAAGTTAAAGAAGTATGGGCTGGATGAATGGACGGTATGGTGGATAGAAAACTGGCTGGATGGTCGCACTCAACGGGTAGTGATCAATGGCTCCATGTCTAGTTGGCAGCCGGTATCAAGTGGAGTGCCCCAAGGGTCGGTGCTGGGGCCGGTTTTGTTCAATATCTTCATCAACGATCTGGAGGATGGTGTGGACTGCACCCTTAGCAAGTTTGCAGATGACACTAAACTGGGAGGAGTGGTTGATACACTGGAGGGTAGGGATAGGATACAGAGGGACCGAGACAAATTAGAGGATTGGGCCAAAAGAAATATGATGAGGTTCAACAAGGACAAGTGCAGAGTCCTGCACTTAGGACGGAAGAATCCCATGCACTGCTATAGACTAGGGACCGAATGGCTGGGCAGCGGTTCTGCAGAAAAGAACCTAGGGGTTACGGTGGACGAAAAGCTGAATATGAGTCAACAGTGTGCCCTTGTTGCCAAGAAGGCTAACGGCATTTTGGGTTGTATAAGTAGGGGCATTTCCAGCAGATCGAGGGACGTGATTATTCCCCTCTATTCGGCACTGGTGAGGCCTCATTTGGAGTACTGTGTCCAGTTTTGGGCCCCACACTACAAGAAGGATGTGGATAAATTGGAAAGAGTCCAGAGGAGGGCAACAAAAATGATTAGGGGACTGGAGCACATGACTTATGAGGAGAGGCTGAGGGAACTGGAATTGTTTAGCCTGCAGAAGAGAAGAATGAGGGGGGATTTGATAGCTGCTTTCAACTACCTGAAAGGGGGTTCCAAAGAGGATGGATCTAGACTGTTCTCAGTGGTAGAAGATGACAGAACAAGGAGTAATGGTCTCAAGTTGCAGAGGGGGAGGTTTAGGTTGGATATTAGGAAAAACTTTTTCACTAGTAGGGTGGTGAAGCACTGGAATGGGTTACCTAGGGAGGTGGTGGAATCTCCTTCCTTAGAGGTTTTTAAGGTCAGGCTTGACAAAGCCCTGGCTGGGATGATTTAGTTGGGTTTGGTCCTGCTTTGAGCAGGGGGTTGGACTAGATGACCTCTTGAGGTCCCTTCCAACCCTGAGATTCTATGGTTCTATGATTCCCAGCCGGGGAGAATGAGCTCAGGAAAAAGTCTCTCAGGATAGCTTAAGACAGGGGTTCTCAAACCGGGGGTTGCAAGGCTATTACATGGAGGGTCGCGAGCTGTCAGCCTCCACCCCAAACCACGCTTTGCCTCCAGCATTTATAATGGTGTTAAATATATAAAAAAGTGTTTTTAATGTATGGGGGGGGGGGGTCGCACTCTGAGGCTTGCTGTGTAAAAGGGGTCATCAGTACAAAAGTCTGAGAACCCCTGGCTTATGAGAACTGCTCCAAAGCACACTCCATTATCTAGTCTTTTTATAACTATTTTTTTTTTACAAAAACACATACCTCATATTGATCCCTACTGGCTTATCACTTCTAACTTCAATCAACTACTTATCAACAAATCATTTCTAACAATCCTAGCCATAATAATCTTCTATATCAAAGGCGCCCAAACTCAAGGTCTTCATCCACTTATTTTCTTTCAGTCTTAATTTGCTGACTCTTTTCTCCCCTCCTTCCATTCTGATTAGCAGAAACTGAAAGCCTGCAGCTAATATTTGACCTTGCCTCCAAAAGCCCAGCTTGTCCAAATTAACCCTTAACTATGTGGTGTTCTATTTTATTAATTCATGGTGGCTGAATGCACACAATATGGTTGCAATTAGCTTGATTAAATTCTGGGGTAACACACCCCTCAATTCTGGGGTAACACCAGAGCACTCTTGGAAGAAGACTGCTCTATTCTGAGAGGGTCCTTAGTGCCTGGATCAAAATGATCTCTCATGGACTGGTCTTATAAGAAAAGTTTCAGGCAAGTGTCCCTCACCTTCTGAGTTCATTTGGAAAGTAATCTATAGGTTGAGCACTTCAGCAATATGCCCCTCACCTAGACAAAATAAACACGATATGCCATCTCTAAGAAGCATGGCTGCCTCACCTGAGCAGCAGTATTTAAAATTGGAGGATTTGGGCTCAGTCATTATGGCTGGAGCTCAGTACCTACTATATTAAAAAATACCAAACCAAACAAAACCAACCAACCAAAGCTATCAAAAGACCTGTCAACTAACTACAACAAAGTGGTTGAGTTCAACTAAAGTAACTGCTAACTCACTAAGATAATATACAAACAAAGCTAGTCAAGTTGCAGGAGATAAAGACATCCCCATGTGCAGTAAGAAGGAACGGAGGAGCGGCTGGCCTCGCTCCACCCTTTATACCACAAGTTTGAGTGTGTATGGGGGGAGGGGGGAGAGGAGATGGTATGACATCACTCAGGGTGCAGGCACAACCGAAAGCAAATTGCTAGCCAAAGGATTTCATCTCGAGAGCATGGGGCACATACTTACCAACAATGGAACACATAAGGACAATCACTCAAGGAAGAACATGAGCTACTCGACAGGGGTGCTGAGGATGATTAGTTCATATCTGTACAGTGCTATGAAAATGTAAAGTATTGTGTACCCAACATATAACAACAACGACACTTAAAGCCAATTATTTCCATTCTAATAGATCTTTAGTTTTGTATAGCTTCCTCAAATCTTTACTATTTACAGTGGTTTGTTGAAAATAGATTTTGATCTGAACAAGTCATAAGGGTTTTAAAAAGATTGCGCATATGCATCAATTTTTTATGCATTCACATGAATGTTGAGTAGAATTTTTCAATCAATATATAAATACATACGGAATATGATTTATATCGGGGTGGCCAATCTGTGGCTCCAGAGCCGCATGCGGCTCTTCAGAGGTTAATATGCGGCTCCTTGCATAGGCGCTGACTCCGGGGCTGGAGCTACAGATGCTAACTTTCCAATGTGCCGGGGGGTGCTCACTGCTCAACCCCCTGCTCTGCCCCAGGCCCTGCCCCAAGTCCATCCCTTCCCCCAAGACCGCTGCCCTTGAGCCTGCCATGCCCTCACTCCTCCCCCCTTCCTCCCAGAGCCTCCTGCACATGCGAAACAGCTGATTGCAGCAGGCGGGAGACGTTGACTGGTGGGGCTGCCAGCGGGTGGGAGGCGCTGGGGGGCTGAAGGGCAGGAGCTCATGGGGGGCTGCTGCCGTATTACTGTGGCTCTTTGGCAATGTACCTTGGTAAATTCTGGCTCCTTCTCAGGCTCAGGTTGGCCACCCCTGATCTATATGCTGATTCTATAAGATCTTTTAAAGTATACACTGAATGAAGTAAGGCTTCACTACAGCAACTGCCTCATTTTCACCGGTGTATCATAGCATATTTAGTGTTTTAGCTGACAGGATAGACAGTGTTTAGTGAATAAAATGGGGTCACTCAATGAGCAGCAAAAGTAACAGCAGTTGCATCATTCACTCCACACCAACCAACATGGAAACTGAAAACGGCAGTGGTCTTGTGGAAATAATAATACAATCAGATATTTAGAGAGTACATCATAATGAAAAGGCACAAAGAGAGCAGAAATTAAGGCTGTGAAGGCAATCTGCACTTTGCAATATCCAACTTTTAAGTGCTTTTCTTCACAACCTTGATGTTCTTTTAACATAAATTTTTGGTGTGGAATTACATGCTTGGGAGTAGCAGAGAGCAGCACAATCACAGATGAGAACCAGCCCTCATATCCTAGTTCTACTTCCTTCCATAGGCGCCGACTCCGTGGGTGCTCTGGGGCTGGAGCACCCACGGGGAAAAATTGGTGGGTGCTGAGCACCCACCGGCAGCTCCCCGCCAGCCCCTCCCCTCACCTTCCGGATTCCCAGTGCCGCCGGAGGTGCCTCCCGTCGAAGGTGCTTTTTTTAGCCCAGCAGCCGCCTGCCTCAGCTGTTCGGGAAGGGGGGGAGGGGGCGCCGCGGGGGAAGCGCAGCGGGGCAGTGTGTCGGGGGAGGGGCTCCATACCCTCCCCCGAGGCGCCACCCTGCTGCCCTTGTGGAGTTGGGGTGGGGCCGGGGGTGGCGTTAGGGGTGGGCAGGAGCGCGAGTCGGCGCCTATGCTTCCTTCCACTGATTGTTCAGAGGGATGGAAGAGTCTCTGTATATGTCAGTTTAAGTAAGGGAAGGAGAACATTTGGGGAGAAGCATATTCTGCCAAGAGAAAAGTTAGAATGACAATGAAGCTTTAAGGCTCTGTTGGAGGTGACGATTTAAATGTCTGAATATGAGGCTCAAAGCTCAGGATATAGTTGACAGTTACTATTATTTATTCTTTGTTGTTTATTTTAACAGAGCTGATAAAGATAACAAAGAGGAGTAAGGTATTTAACCTGATGTAAAGAGCCATTATCAGATTATGTTCTTATTATACAACAAGGAAGGAAAGATCAAACTTCGTTATTATTGTCAATGAATAATATAACAAGTACAATTATTAACTGGCTAAAGAGATTTTCCTGTACAATTATGTAATAATGGTCATTTTGTTATTCAGCCCGTTTAGTGTTCTTAGTAAAGTAAGATCATAAAGAGTAATTCTGGAGATTAGTTTTTCTGAAAAAAAGGAGAAGCAGAAGAGAAAAAGTAGCACCGAGAGTACAGAAAGCCAAAGAAAAGTCTGAAAGATAGGCAAAGGGGTAGCAAATGAATGATAGGACGGAGAGGAAAGGGAAGGCAGGGACGGGGGGAGTGAGTGTACCCTACCCCTGGGTAACCACATGATAAAGACATACGTAATGAGTCAGAATACAAGAAACCTATAGTTCCAAGCTTAAATTCTGAGCATAAGAATGAGGCCAAGCAGCTTTACCATAGTTATTCAGTATAGTTAGCTGAAAAGAGTTAACCAGTAGTCACTCTAAGTCACAAGATGGCATAAGAGAGTTTTGCAATATCTGATTTTGCTGAAACTAAGTATAAAACTGCTGATAGGTAACTGCAACAAGCCAGCTGGTGCCAGTTTAGGGTATTTTTAGATAGGTACATCAGCAGATGCCCAACCACATATTGCTATATCAACCAATTGATGTATATGCTTATAAGATTGGGTTAATTAATATACTAATCTATAGCATAAGGACACCCCAACATTATTAGGGTGAGGAAGTTTAGATATGAAAAAGGATGGACATTCTTATGCATATTCATGGCAGCCATTAAGGCCTATACAACAACTAAGAGAACGTTAGGTGCACTTATGGATGCTCCACTCTATGCGCACATGCACCTCATATCGGAGATTTTAAGTAGCGGTATCTGTTCGGCTGCGCACACGCCTCCTGCAGCCTCATGCCGAACACCGTTGCTATATAAAGCTGCGCGGCTGAATCGCCCTCAGTTCCTTCTCTACTGCAGAGCTCCACTATAAAGAACTCCAAATCAGAAGGGGAGGAGGATTGGTAGTGGAGCATTCATAGGGACACACATCTTGAAAAACCAGTTACTGCACAGGGTGAGTAACCTTCTCTTCTATTAGTATCCCTATAGGTGCTCCTATCTAGGTGACTACTGAGCAGTACCCTCTATCAGAGTGGAGTATAATATCGAAGATAGCACAAACATGGCATCAGAAGCTGAGGTGTGAGTAACTGCATAGTGTTCACAAAATGTATGAATGGAGGTCCAAGTCATGGCTCTACATGTTTTTGTGATGGGAACATCCTTAAAAAAGGCTACTGAAGTAGAGATGGATCTCATGGAGTGAGTTAATACTCTAGAAGGAGGCTGAAGATCATGAGACTGATAGTAGGTAGGTAATGTAGTCAGATATCCACCTAGAGTGTCTTTGCTTGGGAACTGAAGATCCCTTAGTTCTGTCCACAATGGAGAGAAACAAGCTGTGAGATTTTTCCAAAGGGCTTAGTCCTGTCTAGGTAAATGGCTAATGCCCTCCTGATATCAAGTGTATGCAATGCCGCATCTCCTTTGTCTTGGTGTGACTTAGGGAAGAAAACTGGAAAATGGATAGGCTGATTTATGTGGAAGTCCAAGGATACCTTTGGTAAGAACTTGGGATGTGGTCACAAGGTGACCTTATCCTTAAAAAAGGCTTTGAAGGGCGTATATGCCACCAGAGCCCCATTTCTACAACTCTTCAAGCAGAAATAATGGCTACAAGATAGGCTGTTTTCATAGACATGTATAGAAGGGAGCGGGTAGCCAGAGATTCAAAGTGGGGGCCTTGTATGGCATCTGAGCACCAAGCTGAGATCCCATGCCAGTGTAGGGTCTCTGATTTCTGGGAAGAGGTTCTCCAGTCCCCTGGTTGTAGGCTCCCCAACTCAAAAGGTATGCATCTGCTGTTATTGCTGATGTTGGAGATGGTTGAGCAAAGGAGACCCCTGCACAAACACTATGAAGGTCCTTACACCAGTCAAGGGAGTTTTTCATGACTGAAGGCACCAAGACTAGCTTGTTCAAACTGTTCCAGCTGGCAAGCCATCTAGGCCCTGATTTCATGTCACTTACAGAAGACAATTGCAGAGGTATGTAATGGGGAAATTAAGCCAAATTTACTGTTCTTCTGTTTGGTGGGGGAGTTGAAGATTTTGGGCATATTCCTCAAGTAACTGATTGTCAGGGGGTCTTTTTCTAAGTACAAGCTTTGGTTACATTTGGATAATTGTTCATTAACACATTTTTTATTTGCATCTGGCCCTGACTTGAGCAAATTGAGGGGATTTTAGCTTTTAGTGAAATAAAATCTATGCAGTAATAGATTCCCAGTACATCTGTTTTAATCTAAACAAAACAAATTCAGCCTGAGCTAAGATTATTTTATTAATTTCATATCAGAGATTGGAGTTGATCTGAAGAGGGAGAATCAGCATAGCTGAGGTCTGCCTCATTGGGCTTTTTCCATTACATTCGTCAGCTCAGTGTGCCTGGCTCTCTTGTGAGAGAAGTAGGATATTATCCTGTTCCTTAAATATGATTTGAAAGTGTCTTACAAGTTTGACTGGGAAACCGAAGGGCTGTTGTTGGTCTTAAAGGAAAATTTTATTTCTTCTTCCACAAGGTTTTTACACTACACTAAAGTCCCTTACTACAGTCACATTTTCTAGGGGTGTGAATTATTTTCAAAAATAATTGATTGAAAAAGGGGGGATCATCTTTGTTGGGAGTTGAGGATACAAGAATATATGTAACAATGGAGATGCAAACTTTAACAATTACAAATCTTCCCTCCATGTCTTTGTCAGTTGATAGGATTTGTGTGCTCAGTTTTTTTATGGAACAGGATTGACACCTCCATTCCCCTAGACTTGGCTGAGTAATTACTGCAAATGCCATCACCAATGCAGCCTTTAACCTTTTCAGCCTCAGACTCAATGAGGTGTTCTTCGTGGAGAAATATAATATCAGCTTTCACGTTTCCTAAGTGAGACCTTTTTTTCCTTTCATAGGGTGACCAATTCTTTTTATGTTCCAAGAAACACAAGTAAATTAGCCATAGGTACTGACAGGAGGAAGTGTCCCAGCAAAAACATTTAATGCTGTGACCACAATAACTCAGGGCTATGGGTAGGGTGAAGTGTATCTAGGGGAATTTATGAGTTTAGACAGAAGAGAAGCTAGCACTAGCATTAGTTGAGGGTTTGGGGGCTGGGGAGAAACATGCTCTTTCAAGGACCAGGTCTGTATCAAGGTGTAAGGAAAGTATATTAGACAAAAATTCTACTGGCTTGTCCTTTTCTACTTCCTCAGGGTACCCAGCCACTCTCAAATCTTCTGGACCGGCCTTCCAGGTCATTGATTTCATCATGTAGCTTTTTGGATCAGATGTTGTTTGTCTCTAGTGATCCTAACAGAGCCCATATTTGTCTTCTAAAGTAGAGATTCTAGTTTCTGCCTCCCCAGTGCTAGAGGATAGCCTCTGCAAACTCAGCTGGTGTGGTGCAGTCACGGCTTTAATTTCAGAGATATCCTTGATATTTCCTTACAGCAGGATCTGTTCTTTGGATATCTGCTTTCGAATTTTGTAGACTTGATTCAGGCCTACAAGGCACTCCTCCTTGAGTGCTGCCATGCATAGGGCTGAAAGAGATCCTCTGTTTCTTTGTGATTTGTGGAGAACCCGGGGTGGGAGAGGGGGTTAAAAACCAGGTCAATTTGCTACTAGGATTTTAAAGAACAGAATGAACCACCCACAGATTAAAAAAATGTGGCCTTAATATAGTGAATGTTGGTGGATTTTTGTGGGCCTGAGCAGGAACTCCAGATCTAGGCATCCATTTTCCCCTGCTGGCTCTCAGAAGTCCTGTGTTTTAGTCTAATTCCATGCTTAACATTTCTTCATTAAGAGATTGGGCAAATAGACATACCAATGTTATTTTAAAATATCCACAATAATTACTTGTAATGTGTGTAGTAAACCTTTTAAAAAAGGTGTGGCTTAGCAAAATTTGTATTTACTCTACAAAGCTTTTTAAAAAAGATTTACAGCTCACAATGTTAGCACACTGACCGTATCACTGCTAAAAAGGTTATTTCCTCCACAAAGAAAACACAAAAACAGCAACACATTAGGAATTGCAGAAAATGCTTTCACAAAGCACTTGGGAATAGGTGTAATATAGTTGGCAGTCAACACACACATGAATTTGTAGGACTGAGTTGCAAATTTCATAAAGTCTGATTATTAACATTCTAGGCATACAGATGTTAGCATTTTCTAAAGTTATAAACTGAATTTAGAAAGCAGCAAGATGCAATGAAACCGTCACGTAATACATGATATCTCCTTATCAGAATCTCTTACCCCCATCAAGACTCCTGGAGACACGTTTGCTTGAGGTACGCTCAAAGTACGGAGCTGGTCTGTCTATAAGGTTGCTAGCCTGCCGTGTCTGTGCTTGAGTACGGCCACTGTAGCGGAACTTGGAACCCAAGGTCAGGAATTTTGCCTTAGGAGGCTGTTCTGGTGATATAAGTCTAAAAAACAAATATGAGAATAAAAGTAATTTATCTAGTTGTATTAAATGCTTTAGTGCAGCACTTCATAACTGCTCATCATACTAGGAGTTAATTTGGAAAGGAAAATTGTTTAATGATAAAATTCAAGCTTCAGATAAAAATAGCATATACGGTTGTTAAGTTTGTAAAAGTTGGTCTTATCTTGCCAAAAAAGTACAAAGAAAATTAAGCTACAAGTATCAAAATAACTGAATTTAATACATTTTGCAGTGGATTACACTTTTTTTTTTTTTAACTTTAATTGCTAATCATGATATTCAGAAATTTGCTATTGGTCTGCCAGATATCACTGAGAATTAGCAAGGTTCTACTGTATTTCAACAATAGAAACTAGTGACACTAACAGCAGTTAATAGCATCTGGCTAAACGATCAATGTTCTAGAAATTAGAAGATTGGTGTTTTCATTTAAGATACTGATAATTGAAAAAGATTAAAAAAGTTCTGTTTGAGCAAGGCAGAGGGAAAAAGCCAGTAATGGTCCAGCAACATACAAAAAATATAACATGCTAAATCCCTGGAACATCACTCAAAGCATCTCAACTGATACAGATCTTACATTATTTGTTGGTGCTCACAGCTTTAGCATTCAATGCCTATACCAACTTTAAGGTTTTTCATGTTGCAAACTCTGACAGTTACAGAATTGTAGTCTATGAAGAACTGGTTGCCATGTGATGCTGAGTCTCTTTGTTTCTAGCTACTTTTTTTTGATATCCAGGCTCTTTATAGCAAAAGAGAGAGATCTATTGCTTGTAGAAGTAGTTGGAAATGAGGAGCAGTCAGCCTAGTTGTCACTGTTACATATTAGAAGAGAAGAAACAGGAGCTGACCACTAACAGGACTGGAACTGGTGGCACAGCAAGGAAGGAATGTCCAGAGAAGCAGGGGAATGAGAGGACCAGATGCCTAGGCATAGGCAAAGAAGGCTGGGGTGACCATAAAAGCAACAGAGAATCCAAAAAAGAAAAAACAAAACCAAAAAACAAAAACAAAGGGGAGAGAGATAAAGAGTAGAAGTAGATCACGTGACTAACTTTTTTCAAAAAACAAAATATTTATGCATTATAGACAGTTGAAAAGTATACAAATATGTTCCTTAATACTTTCTCATGCAAGCAACTGCTTTAGACGCCATATGTAAGGACCAGTGGGAAAAGAAATTTCCTTGTGGACAATCTCCTCTACTAAGCTGTGGCCCACGTTGCAATAAGTTTGGGATAACCTGAATTTAGAGAAACAATGCTGTCACAAAAAATGGAGAGCCTTTTAATTCCTGAATTTTGCAGCACGGAATCCACGTTTAGCTATAAAGGCTTTTGCTGCTGCCATTTCCCATCTGGTCCCTTTTAGAGACTCCCCTATAGCAATATTTGAAACCTTCAGAAGTCCTCTGTGAATTTAGATAAAGCATCTGAGCATTCCCTGTAGCTTCTGCAAATTCCTCAGGAAGCATCTGAGTTTAAAATATATTTTTAAGATCTTCAATTATGATTGCAGGGATTCCCTCCTCAGGTGAGTAGGCAAAAATGGTGGCCATCTTAATGAAAGGAGGGTGTGCAAATTAACTTATTTTAGGATGCTTGTACAGCAGAACTACTAAACATCTTGACAGGTTTCAGAGTGGTAGCTGTGTTAGTCTGTATCCGCAAAAAGAATGAGGAGTACTTGTGGCACCTTAGAGACTAACAAATTTATTTGGGCATAAACTTTCGTGGGCTAGAACCTACTGGATGGAAGCTGGAGGCATGTAGGTAAGTATAGCAGTCAGTAGGTTTCCAGTATAGGGTGGTGTTTATGTGACCATCGCTTATTAGCACTGTAGCGTCCAGGAAGTGGATCGCTTGTGTGTATTAGTCCAGGCTGAGGTTGATGATGGGATGGAAATTGTTGAAATCATGGTGGAATTCCTCAAGGGCTTCTTTTTCATGGGTCCAGATGATGAAGATGTCATTAATGTAGCGCAAGTAGAGTTGGGCGTTAGGGGACGAGAGCTAAGCAAGCATTGTTCTAAGTCAGCCATAAAAATGTTGGCATACTGTGGGGCCTTGCGGGTACCCATAGCAGTGCCGCTGACTTGAAGGTATATATTGTCCCCAAATGTGAAATAGTTCATCTTTGGTTGTGAGGACTGCCTTATATCACAATCCTGCCTGAATAATTTCTGTAAATTCTCATTGACAATACAGTGTTCCCTAAAGTAAGTCTATTTTGGAATGAGGAGAAAGAAGGCAGAGAATATATTTCCAGGGTTGTTACTGTTCTTTGTTTTCCAATGCTGGCAAGGCTACGGCATTAGCTGCCATTTTTATCCTCTACCCTGCTGAGATAAACTTTTAATCTTTTAATAAGGAAAAAAACAAGAGAACTAATTACTTCCTGATTATGGGTATTTTAAAGGATATTTTATATTTCAAGCTTAATTACATGTAATTAACTGACAAAGCTATGGTTACATCAATGCAAAAAGTTCTGGGAAGACACTGAAAAAAATGAAACTTTCAAATACAACAACATCACAAGTACTATATGCAATAATTTATACATGGGTATACACATACAGTCTCTCTGTATATGGTAAGGTTCAAAGCTGAAGAATAACACTACGTGCGAAGAGCAGAGTAGATACCCAGTTTGATAGCAATCTTAAAGTGGATTGTTACTTACTGGAAATGGAATTCTATATGGTTTGAACTTCCATAAATATTATAAAAGGGCACAGATTGGCTTGTTTTCATATTTAATAGTGTATGTACAAAGTTTGGTAAGTCATCTTTTAAACTAAGAGGGATACCATCCAATATACAAACCTTATGTTAACACAAGTCTTCAGTTATCTATAAGGAATTATTAACCTTATGAAAAGAGTTTTCCTTCAACCTAGAAGTTGAATTGTATGTGTGAATTACATGTACAATTCACTGTCATGAAGTATGCACAGAACACGTGGCAGGAGTAGGGGAAAACATTAAAAATTTTTGGGCTGTAACAGTTGTGATACTGTTTATTTCTGGCATTCAATGAGAGAAAACAGATCAGGATTTATTTATTTTATTATTTTAAAATCCTGAAGAGAGTTTCTGGGGATTTTCTGCCTGATGACATCAATGGAAGTACATGATGGTAAGAGTATCTGAAGCTTAGTACTTGTTATAATACCATTTGTCATAAATATAAAGGGAAGGGGGAGAGGGTCTAATGCAGATAAAATCCTCTTACCAGTAAAGGGTTAAAAATGCAGGTAACCAAACCGACACCTGACCTGGCCGGCATCTGACCAATAAGGGGACAAGATACTTTCAAATCTTGGGAGGGGGAAAGCTTTGTGGGTGGGTCTTTGTCAAACTCAGAGTGATCTTAAAGTCAGAAGGAACCAGTCATCTTTTCATCAAATCCTCACTTTTTCTAAAGTAAGTTTAAATAGCATAGCAAGTAGATTTCTGTTTATTTTTGCTTGGTACGTTCCCTGTGTGAGAGGGAGGGGTTATTCCTTTTTTTCCCCCTGTAACTTTAAGGGTTTGTCCAGAGGGGGAATCCCTCTGAGTTTGGAAATTGAGTACCCTGTAAAATAGTTACCATCCTGATTTTACAGAGCTGATTTTACCTTCTTTGTTTTAATAAAATCCTTCTTTTAAGAAGCTAACTGTTTCCTATGGTGTTAAAAACCCCGGGGGTGTTTTTTTTTTTAGATCACTGTGTAACCAATTGGTTAGGAAATTATTCTCAAGCTTCCCAGGAAAGGGGGGTACGGGCTTGAAAGGGTATTTTGGGGGGAAAAGAGAAACTTCAAGTGGTTTCCTTTCCTGGATTCCTGTTTAAACACACTTGATGGTGGCAGTAAAAAGCATTTCTCAGAGTGCAGGGAATTTTGTACCTTGGGGGTTTTAACCTAAGCTGGTAGAAATAAGCTTAGGAGCTCTTCATGCAGGTCCCCACATCTTTACCCTAGAGTTTAAAGTGGGGAGGGAACCCTGACACCATTCCTGAGTAGAAAAATCTATTTCTGGTTGGAATGAAATCCAATTAAATTCTGTTCTATTTCTGCGGAAAGATTTTCTGATAAATATAAAATGTCACTGAAAACATTTACAGTTGCAAATTACCTTTTAAAAATCTAAGTGGATCAGCTACTATAGATGTAGCTCAATTGAGGATTCTTTCCTATTTTGGACTAGATACTAATTTAATAATGACAAAATATAAATTATCAAGCAAATTTCAAAGTAACTATTGCAACAGTCTGAATAATTTCAGGAACATGGATTTATCCCCGCCATGCAACAGCGAGGCCTGTGCTGCATGTCACTTCTGGTCACGGATTGCACTCGCCAAATGATTCGATGTTCTTAACTTCATATTCAGTTTGAGAAAATCGCGTATCTCATACTGACAGTGCATTTTTATTAATTAGAAAACCTTCCATGCCTTATATGCTTGTGAGGTTTATAACGTCAAATGTTAAATTTCTTGAGACAGTGTGTCAGGTGTGACACTCTATGAACTGCTTTAAAAAAGGAATGCTTTCTAAACTATGTATTTAGTGATTCACAGCTGAAACTTAAACAGTGCAAATTGCAAATCATGATTTTTCTTTAACAATAAAAACTAGAGGAGGAGGTATGGCTGAGAGAAGGGAAATTCCAATTTCTACTGCCAATTAATATAATGGGCCCAAAGCCACACAAATATTAGAATCACAGAAATTTAGAACTGGAAGGGACCTCAAAAGGTCATCTACTCCACTCCCCTGCACTGAGGCAGGACTATCTAGACAAGTGTTTGTCTAACCTCTTCTTAAAAACCTCCGATGAGGGAGATTCCACAACTTCCTTAAGTAATTTGTTCCAGTGCTTAACTACACTTAAAGTCAAAAGGTTTTTCCTAATGTCTAACCTAAATTTTCTTTGTTGCAATTTAAGCCCATTATTTCTTATCCTATCCTCAGTGGATAAGGAGAACAATTTATCACCCTTCTCTTTATAACAATCTTCTACATACTTGAATATCATTATGTTCCCCCTTCAGTCTTCCCCAGACTAAACAAACCCAGTTTTTTCAATCTTTCCTCATAAATCATGTTTTCCGACTTTTAATAAATTTTACTGCTCTCCTCTGGACTTTCACCAATTTGTCCACATCTTTCCCGAAGTGTGGTGCCGAGAACTGGACACATCACTCCAGCTGAGGCCTTATCAGCACTGAGTAGAGTGGAATAATTACATCTCATCTCTTGCTCACAACACTCCTACTAATACATCCCAGAATGAGGTTTGCTTTTTTCACAACAGTATTACATTGTTGGCTCATATTTAATTTGCGATCCACTATAATGACATCGCTCCCATTAGAAAATATACATCTGCCACAAAAAGCTGTCTGGTAAGATGGCTCTATTGTTTAACTGCTTTTATGTTCACTGCAAGGCTTGTGAGAGTGTATACTGTCAATCTGCAGTAATCTCACATTACCCACTTTCAAATATTCCAAAAGGTAGAAGGAGCTGAAAAATATTAGAGGAACATGTCTGTTCAAGAGTTACTAATAGGAGGCTAAACAACAAGTGCAATATCTCTCAACTAAATGTATTTGTGAGCAGCACTGTTTTCTGAAATACAGCAAAGTGAATTGTTGGTTTTATATTTTTTCTGAAGAAAGCATTTAACAAGGGCAACTTGTTCACTCCTTGTGACAAGTACTGCACAAAAATACAGGCTGTCCTTTTACTTAATAGATTCTGGGGTGCTACAGTGTAAATGCAAGTATACAATTTAATCATGTACAGCAACATTTCCTGTTTTCAGGAGAAATTTGACAGTACATTTGAAAATAAAGAATTCCTTGAAAGTATGGGAGGGCAAACAAGATATCTCAATACAATTGGCAAGTGCATATATTTCCATAGAAAATGAAGTCGTTATATTCTTAATGTAGTTATAGTTGGGTATATAACTAGCATGCAAACTAGAGCTGGACAAATAATAGATTTTTTAGTTTTCTGGTAATTTTGAAAAATTGAAAGATTATTTTCAGGTCAAACTGAAAAGAAAATTTTTCAAAAAAATCCCTGAAAATCAAAAAGTCTAATGTATTTTGATCTGGGTCAAGATGAAATGTTTTGTTTTGACTGAACTTGAAATTTTGTTTCAATTTTGGGCTTTCTACAAAAGCTAAAGAGGACAAGAGTCACGAAAAGAAGCAGGAGAGGGTGGAGGCGGCTCTCCCCCTAATCACCTTTGGCCCAATGATTTCAGTACTCACCCAGGATATGGTAGACCAAGTTTCAACTCCCCCTTCTGCCTCATGAGGAAAAGGGATTTGAACTTCAGTCTCCTAGACTGCAGGAGAGTGGCCTAGCTACTGGGCTATGGCATATTCTTATTCTCTCCTACTGAAGTTGTTCTACTTTTTATAAATAGTAATTGGAGCAGGGGCTTGAACCAGGGTCTCTGACATCATAGGTGAGTGTCTAAGTAGCCAACTACAGAGCCATTTTCACTCTCATTCCCTGCTCTAATGACTAAGAATTGCCATTATTAATGACAATTGATAATCACTGGGCAAGGAAAGAGCGTGAGAATTACTCTATATAGCCTGCTCATTAGGGCACTCACGTAGGTCAAGAGAGATGCAAGTTCAAGTCCCTGCTCCAATGACTTGAGAAGTCTTTAGCCAGTACACACTGAAAAGATGGCAGCACGTGATCCCAACTACTACTGCATCTAGTGTCCAGTGATAAGGGGACCTGATGCTCAAAAAGGCCTCATATTCAGACAGTAGCTTGGTTCTTGCAAGTTTTGGTTTCCTCTTAGGTGTTCAGCTGCTGCACAAACTGAAATCAAGAGAGCTACACTCTTACTCATGCGGATCAGGATGGTCAAATAGGAATTGAGCTATAAAGTTGAATTTAATTAACCTTTTATCTAAGATATTAAAAGTTAATAGTCTAGGATCAGTGATCTGTGTGTATCTTTCACATGTTTCAATGGGAGCTAGACCTGGATGCAAAACAAGTGGAGAAAACAGCTTCCCCCACACACTTTCCTGAGAAAAATAAAAATAGTTTTGACTTTTAGAAGAAGGATAAGACTTTGAGTATTTACCTGTAGAATGTATGGTGCTCCACACAAACCTTCCATAACCTTTTAGCAGCCCGATGATTTGGCAATTTGAACCCAATGGTGCTTTCAAACTGTTCCAGCTGGAAAGGAGCCACAAAATAAATGAACACATTTCCTGAAAGTTGGCTAGGTTAGCAGGCTGAGTGAGTTCAGACATTTCCATTACCACGACAAGCACTAATTCTCCTTTCTTGAGACTCAAAATTTCCATACTTCTAATATAATTGCACCAGGTGGACTACTCATGCAGGGTAATCATCACATTATCACTTCCTATCTGTACTTACTAATGACTCTTCTTTGGGAAAACCAATAGTGGCTTAATTTTCTTGGCAAGTTTAATGACTAGCTGCCCAGAACCGCCCAGAATTAAAAAACAACAACAACAACAAAACAAAACAAAAAAACCCCCATACTGCAAAAAGCCAAATGTACTGAGAATTGTAACCACAGCCATGCACACTTTCTCCCTTTAGTCCATTAAATACTGTACTAGGCAGTGATCTAGCTACACAGCATATTAAGTTTGTCATAATTTCTAAGCCAAAAATGTTATGTAAATTCAAGTACAAGATGTACACGTGGATGGACAATACACCTCTGTAAAGAGGGAGAGATCTTTTTCAAGTTAAGATTTCATATTAATCACATCATCTATTGAAATAGAGCAATCTCCATTAGCACTGCTACAGTTCACAGCATTTCATGTAAAAGCTACTTATGTTTTTAATTGACTTTAAGTAAGTAAATAAAAGGAGCTAGCTAGCTGATGAAGATTCATTAATTAGAATACCACATGTAAGTATTTGGTATGACTGGTCGCCTATGAAGAGGATTCAGGAGTTCCCTTATTCCCAAAACAGGTGCTGATATAAATCTCACATTTGAACTCTGTCAGAACACCTGGGGAAGTTTGGAAAACATTATCATGCTGGTGGGCTGAACTTAAGCTTTCACTCTTGAACAGCAGCAGAAAGGTTGACCACTATTTTCTATAACACATCTCACGCTGTTCATAAACAGAACTGCAAGAAATGAACAAAAGCCCTACTTACCTCTGCTGGCCTGACTTTGATGTAGAAGTTACTGCGTTTATAAGAGATTTTCAAAATTTTGGGCCAAGCAAAACGGTTGATTCGGAGTCTATCCTTGTAAATGAGTAGCCCATTAGCGCATACACCCAGCATGATGTCCACACCTTCAGAATCCTACCGCAAATGAGAATTTTAGACAAAATTTAAATAAATGATATTTCATGGAGTTAATTATGTTAATACACGTGGGAGGAGGGATGTCGATTACACTGGTTTCATGCTGAAATTACAGTAATGCCAAATGGGTTTGCGAAGAAAAGGTATACAACAGCAGGAAAAATCTGCATTTATTTATCTTAGAAACAAGGTTGGGACTCCTGCAATGGTTTAGCATTCATCAGTCCAGTCCGCAGTGACAAGACACATCTGTGGGTACATGCTGCAATTTTAGAAAACACACCAATATTATGGTGAGGGGGAGGCACATAAAAACCTAGATCAGAAATTGATCAGCAGTAGAGATGTGATGGATGTTAGCAACATTTCAGCAAGCATTAAAGGAAGAAGAAAAAATGAAAGGCCTCGCAAACTTTACAGATTTTATGAAAAATACAGCAGGTTGGTTACATCATATTGTGCAGTTATATATAACTATTACTTCAATTAAGATGGAGAAGGAAGTGGATATTTGGCTGACAATGTCAGCTTAGCCACTTCAACCAAGGTGCTGGCAGATAGCATTTTAATCATTTTGGCCCAATGACAATGTCTGATCTCAGATTACAGAAACAAATACTTATTGATAGGAGAAGAGACTTCCCCACGTTATAGCACAACAAATACCAACATCCTCCCAACCAACCAGCAATACCAAGTGCTGACATCCAGCTAATTCTAAGGGCTGTAAACTGATCTCAGAAAATAGAGTTCTTATCAGAGCTTTTACTTGCCATGAGAAATCACTGTGGAGTAATTGCAAGCATTAGAACCACTGAAAGAGTGAAAATTCTTAAAGCCATTCAAGACAAGAGTGAGCTGGCATCATGAACTTCTACTAGTGGTAGAAATAAGGTTGCAGATGTATTTACCATACATCTCTAGTAAAGACAAGCGTACCTACATCAAATGTTTCCAAGAGCAACTGGGAAAGGCCATCAATAAAATTACAAAAACATTTCACAAGACCCAGCTACCTTTCCAAGTTCCACTGAATAAAACAGAAGGTTTCTCTAGTATTTTTACACTATATAAAAAATCTGGCTTTAGCTTCTCTTTTTAAATATTGGATTAATTTAGCATTCTTAGTCCATTAAATGAATTTTGCTACTGATTTTCTGATAACATTGATTTTTTAAATTGGATTATATTAATTTTTGTTTACTTTTAAAAAAGAAAATATCAATAGAAATGCAAGTTCATTTCTAACCATCTAGATTAAAATCTGTACTTAACTCCCACTAGTATAAAAAAATCATTATAGACATTTTAGGCTCCACTTTGCCTCTCCAAGCCGATCACTGGAATAAACATTTGACATTTAAAACAAACTTAGTTGCTCCTAAGAATAAAGAATATTTTTCCCAACCTGTAAGTATGGAGCCACATGGGCTAAATAATCCTAGACTGAAGATAAACTCTCACGGTCCCTATGCCTGTAAACTAAATACGGTAATTAACATGAATGTCAGATAGTATAGCAGATGAAGGGTTTGCATTTAAGAATCCTTAAGAGTACATATATCTTCAGGATGAGTGGTCCATGTTTATTGTGCTCTATAGTGGCAAGTATTTTTCAGAAAAAAATAGTTCAATACCTTGGCATGATGTAAATCCACTCCATACATGGAAAGCCTCTTAGCAT
Source organism: Macrochelys suwanniensis (assembly GCA_033296515.1). Lineage (NCBI taxonomy): Eukaryota > Metazoa > Chordata > Testudines > Chelydridae > Macrochelys > Macrochelys suwanniensis. Next base: position 94,095,113 of record CM065777.1, read on the forward strand.
TTTCTAAGAAATGAGAATCTGCCTGTGCTGGAGTCAAGCCCCTAGAACCATTAAAAGATGCCTTCAGTTTACTGTCAAATATAAATATCAAGATCATAAAACCTAGTGAAAGTAGTTACATTTAGGCTATGTTAAATATTTCAGACTAGAGGAGTCTAAATCATGAGTACTTTTGCAGTTATCTGTATTTCTCTCCCCAAAATCATAGGTATGTCTATTCTTATTCATTATATATTATATTCACTTAGTAGCATTTACTATCTTTAGTGCTGCAAAACAGTTTTAATTATAACCCATTCACCCCCCCCCCCCAAAAACCAAAAAAACAAAAAAACACCAAACACTTTTTCTACTTCATAGAACTGGCTTCCATTTTTCCCTCACTTCCTCTCCCACAAACACAATCAAGGATCTCTTCCATGACTCATTATAACTCAATCAGTATTTTTTATGATGTTATAAGACTGAAAAGTCACTTTAGATCAGGGATCTCAAACTCAAATCACCACGAGGGCCACATGAGAACTAGTAAATTGGCCCGAGGGCCCCATCACTGAAACCTTTTCATACTATGATACAAAAGTATAGTCAAAAATGAAAAAAAGGAAGAGTAATATAGTATTATATTAAAAGTCAATGCATTAACTTTTTAAAAACTGTAATGCAAAGAGGGGTTTAATTAAATATAAACACTCAGTAATGTTTGGAGCTTGGCTGCCAGTGGAGTCAGCACCTATGGCGGGCCGCAGGAAATAACTCCACAGGCCGCATGTGGCCCGCAGGCCACGTGTTTGAGACCCCTGCTTTAGATCATATTAAACAGTCATCTGCTGAGTTTGCCCAGCCCTCTCTGTGACACTGGAGTGGATGTTCTCCCTAACTGCCCTGACAGAAGGGCTGTGGCTAGCACTGTTTTGTTTTCAATTATAAAGATCTTTAAAAAAAATAAATAGTACTCTCCTAAAGACACATTCACTAACTTATCAGGAAGAGAGAAAGTCATGAGCATGACCATCATGAATCTTAGTGCTTTACGGGTTCTACATAATTTTTACTGCATTCTGGAATATTCTATATTCTAGTCTTTCATTTAAAAATATTGATCCTTTTCAGTTGCCAGGACAGATCCATAAACATTTAAAATGCTTTGCTTGCCTGGTAAGCCATTCTTGCAGAACACTGTGTCCAGGTCAAACAGTATCACTAACAAAGGTAGGAATCTATCCGGCCCCACACCTCGCTGAGGTGTGAATTTCAGAATTTCACTGATATCCTTTAAAATGCCAAGATCAGTAAATAAGATATGTTTATTTTCTCAAGTGTCCAACACAGAAAGGTTAACCTTTTCTGTCTGCACACTTTGCTATTAACTGTACAGTATCTAGAGAGCAATATATGCCCAGATTGTGGCCCCATTGAAGACAGTGGGGGTTTTGCTCCCACTATAGCTCAGGATTTCATTCATTAATTATTATTATTATTTGTATTGTGGTAATGCCTAGTCATGGGCCAGGACCCCATTGTGCTAGATGCTGTACAAACAATCTACACTTACAATCTACGTTCAAAACATAACATTTATCTAACAAAAAATGACCTTCCTTCCGTCAGCCTGAGGGGACCAAGAATAATTTTTCCTATTGTCAACAAAACTAAAACAGTGACCATGGTTTATTTAAGGTAAAAAAACAACACTATAAAGAGTGTATAGTTCAGGGCACTGGGCTCTGGCCTTTGGGCAATGCAAAGAAATGTCTGATCTATTTTGCTGACTGAAAGCAATTGTTAATGTACTTATATTTTTCATGTAATGAGACTTTGGGACTTTAATTCTATCTGCACGTCAGTCATAAAATGGCTCCTCATAATCGGATTACGATGTATTTTTAATAAACCAAAGGTAGCTAGTTTAGAGACTGAATAATTGTGTCTCATTTAATGAAAAATTTCAGATTCTGAATGTTTTCTTCATATTATTCAAAACATCTCTGAATGAAATAAATTCAGACACTTTTTCTTACAAAGCAAGTAAAAAAGCCCGTATCATGAAATATAGCTTCAAAACTTTCCCAGCTGAAATGTTTGCTGCTATTTTTACTGGCGAAAGCAAGAAGCCATCCATAATTGACTTTTTTGATGGAAAGCCTACTAAGGGGCTTTAATAAACAGAAGAAAAAAAGATGAAAAGAAAGTCAAACTAAAGACAAGTTCCATTTAAATGCATATAAGAAAAATATTGTAGCTATGTAATTGATGCAAGACTTTCATAGTAGCGCTAAACTTCTACAATCTAACACAATTTTATACATATCTTTAAGATTACGAGAAATGACAGATGTAACCAAGATCATATCAACATATTTTATTCCCACCAGGTCTGACACACCTGTGTGTTTTGTGTAGTTCTACTACTTTGTCCTCCATCTCTTTTGTTTGATTGGGTGCAAATTGGAATTCACTGATGTAATGGTTATTGTGCTCCTCTGAATCATAGTCGCCTAGCTCGGCCTGCAGAGCATATGAACCAAGGAGGGCATGAGTCACAAAAGAACATGGCAGTCGGCCAGAAGCAATATCCTGACGAAGCTGTAGGCACAGGAAATATCTGCAAAAAGAAAAAAAAAGAAAAAAAAAAGTTACTTATGGTAAACAGAAATATTCCTGCAGGATTATTGTGACAGCACACATGCACAAAGCTGAGTAAAAACTGTCCAAACATGTAGTTCCAATAGTCTGTTTTTAAAAACCCAATGCACGAATAGAAACATTACACCAAGACAAAGTTCCATTTCTGATAGATCTAGTCAACTAAAAACAAAGGTTTGGGCATTACAGTTTTAATACAAGAATCAATATATCTTTCATAAATCAGTTGAATTAGAAATATTCTGGTTCCCAGTGCAAATGAGCAGTATGTGTTTAGCTTTACATAATAAACTTGCTTACCAACTCTGTCATGTTCATTGTCAGGCTTGGTACAATTAGGGTGACCAGATGTCCCGATTTTTGGGTCTTTTTCTTATATGGGCTCCTATTACCCCCCATCCCCTGTCCTGATTTTTCACACCTGCTGTCTGGTCACCCTAGGTACAATCCAATGATATATTTTTCCTTGAAATCTAGGGGTTTTTGCACCATGTAATCCAGCCAGTCATGCCATACAACATAGGAATGCATACTATATCAATAAGCAGTGAACACTTGCATCCCTCACACAAGTCGTATCCATGTGAGTAATTACATTTATCTTGTACCTTGCAACTCTTGTCCATAAAGCCTTATGCTGTGCACACACCAAGTAATCTTACATAACGTACTAAACAAAAGTAAATTTTATTTTTTACTAGGTTATTTTGAATTCATAGTGAAGCTCAAAATTATTGGGGATTTAGAAAACTTCAAAGATAATCAAGGATAACACTATTTATATTAATTGAACACAATCTAAAAGCCCAACTTAATTTCCTGAAAATAGTTTTATAGCAAGCGTGGAAACCTATTTTAGATTAATTGAACACTAATACAATTAGCTATACTACTACATGTAGAATGAGAGGCAATTATAGACTGTACATGTAGTTTGTTTTTGGATATCATATATTTGGAGTGGCCATTTTTCTCACAAATGGGGAAGCTACTAAATGGTGAGTTATGTAAATAATTTTAAACAAGTACCAATAAATCCTTTATATACACCATTGTCATACAGTCTGTTTGCACTACATACTGGTTTTAATTAATTCTATTTGATAAATGTTTGACAATTTAAAATAAAATTAGCTGGACTATTTCTGTATCCCCCTCAAAACACTTAAGCAAGTTACAAACCACAATTAACTATTTAATGTTGCAACAGTAAACCAAGACAATTCTTGAGGAAAAAATATTTCCCATTTTCTTTAAACTCTTTCTACTTTTCTCTGTTCTCAGATTCTTCCTCCTTGGTTGTTTGAAAAGCACATAGCGGGTGCTATCATAAAGAAACAATAAAGGATAATAATTCTGTTGTACTATCTTACTTTGTGTGTTTGTTACCATCTCTAATAATCATCTATGAAAATGTATTCTCAGCAATTCAGTTTATGTTTAATATAGAGTTAGCATATAAAGAAACTTAACATCTTTGAGCTCAGTACTCCTATCAACACAAGTTACCCTACTGCTTACATCCCAACGTAGTGGCAGCCCCTCAACATCCACTGGCTCCACACCCGATCCTTAAGAGGTTCATTCCCTTTTCTAGTCTTCTCCCTGCTACCATGCTGCTCCACTCTATCTCACTTCTATCCTCATCCTCTGGTCTTGCTATAATTTTTACTTTCTCCCTCTTCCTTCTGGACCCCTTCATTAGCACCTCTCACCATTTCAACTAGCTTTCCCCTGCCCCCTCTTCATTTGGGAGCTCCCCGGGGAGGCCTTATCCGATTCACTGAGTCCCAGGTCTCACCCCATGACTGCTCATGCTGTGAACTAACAGCAAGAAAAGCTGTGTGATGTCATCATGCAAAGTCTCCAACTCCTACTCACTCCCTACTGGCTACAAAAAGCAGCAGCATTGCACAGTATAGTCAAACTGTGCTGTAGCAGCAGACAGAATATTTAAACTTCCAGGCCATCCTGAGACCTGTGCCCAGGATAAGTATCCCAGTTTCCTCCCACACCTAGGGCATCTCTGTTCCCTTATTCTATGAGGGAAGGAGGGAGAGAAAATCTGCAATGTGAATTCAAAACATAGGAAGCAAGTAAGTTGTAGACTTGCAGAGTGTACAATATAAAAAACACTGATTATCAAGTTTTATATTAAAATATGCATACCTGGTAATGTCTTCAGTCAGCTGTGAAGGATCAGGAGGATAAAACTTCACATTAAAGGTGAATATCCAGGGTAAACCTACAAATGGGAAATGTCCGATTACTACTCCACAGAACTTTAACAAGCAACCAAAACAAACAAAAAAATTCTTATTGGATGATTTAACACACTTGGGAAAGTCTTAATTCCTGAAATGCTAGTCACATCAATAAAAGTCAAATTTAAAATGAAAGAAATTTAGAAATTATATGGTAAATAGAGAGAAAGTTAACAAGAGTGGGCTCTCTTCAATGCCAGGTAGTTACACTAGTAAACTGAAAGATCAGACCAAACAGGTTAAGATAATTTATTTAATTTCTGAAGAATTGTTACCATGTTTTTCTTATCATAGATTATGAAAACATCTATAAAAGTATTTCGTTTTGAATTCTCAGGCAACCATAATAATTTGATTTAGCAGCTTTAAGGGTTTCAACCCTGAGCAACTATTTTTTTGCATTGATTGTGAATATAACCAATGTTTTCCAGCTTCTTCCAGGGTAAATCTCTCTCCCCTGTTGAGATGAGCTCATAAAACAACAACAAATTCCTTTTAATTTGTGAGACTGTAGAATCACTCAGGGGGAAGAAAAACGTGAAAGAACTGAGGTTTGTGATGCATACACTAAAGCATGAAGTAGAAATACTGCAGTTGTAAAGCACTTTATTTGCTGGCAAATACTGTAGCCAAAAAAATGGCTGCTCTCATTAAACATATAAACCCACATACACTACAGTTTCTCCTATATTCGAATCATAGACATGTAAGGCTGGAAGGGCTCTCAAAAGGTCATCAAGTCTAACCCCTTGCTCTGAAGCAAGATCAAGTAAACCTTGATCATCCCTGGAAGGTGTTTCTCCAACCTCTTCTGAAAAACCTCCAATTATGGGGATTTCACTAGCTCCCCTGGAATCCTATTCCAATGCTTTGAAGTTAGGAAGCGACTATCTCACCTAAATCTCCCTTGCTGCAGATTAAGCCCATTACTTCTTGTCCTACCAGTGGACATTTTTGGGGTATCATTAAAAGCAATCATCAAGACTCTAAAATCGAGACACCACTCAAAACGCATTCACAGGAAAATTTCTAACAAAGCTGCTTTGTAATGACTCATAAATAAAACTGGACTTTGAGTGAAAAAACTCATGTTAAAAGAAGGTAGGAAATGTTGACAATAAGAATCAAGTTTCCTATAACTCTGCCTCAAATACTGACTTGTAACATTGAAATATAAAATGAGTAATTGTAAATAGTGAGATTAAGCACTTTGATAGCTATAGTTTTAATGATTTATAATTATGTACAGTGAATGAGTACAGATAAGTTAACACTTAGGCCAACTCCTTGCTGGCGTAAATGTGGTTTTGACAATTCTCCTTTTTCATAGAATTGCTAATTTGCTTAAAATGTTTTTGCTGACAAAACAAAGGTCACGTATGTTGGAAGACGTAAGTGGACATTAATGTCCCTCCCTCCTCTTTAAGCTCTGATCCAGGAATTTATTAAGTTTTTAATGTTTTTGTTTTTAACTTGTACAGAGTTTTTTTTTTTTTTTTTAAAGTGTTTTCATTACTCAATAAAACAATATTGTTCGGAATTAATAAAGATGAATTATTTTCCAAACATATGCTGCCGAATGCCTGGTGCTACTGAAAGCACCCACTAAGTTATTGAACATTGTGACAAAACTCATAAGATCTGTGACAAATAGTGTCATAATCACATAGCAAGCACCACAAAAATTAATAGACACATTGTCAGTGTTCTAGTCATAAATTTGCACCAAGCACCACACAATTCCTAATAGGCCCCCAAACTGCAGGGCCAGGTAGAGCATAGCATAGCATGCCACAGCACATTACTATGACTCACTGTTAAAATGCTCTTTCAAAGCCTTCCTGAGCCATACAGCTCCTGGCTGAGCTGTTCGGATAACCCTTGTATCTGGCTTTTTAAACTCAGCAGACAGACGTTCCACCTTTACCCTCCACCCAGCGGCAACTTTTCTCCCTTTGCTTCACAGATACTATGCAGGACACTGCAGGCAGCTATAATCACTGGGATATTTTTCTCACTGAGATACAGTCTTGTGAGTAAGCGTCACCACCCCTTCGAATGACTAAAAGCACATTCAACTGCCACTCTGCACCTGCTGAACCAGTAGAGTTGAATCGTTCCTTGGTGCTGTCGAGGTCGCTAATGTACAGCTTCATGAGCCATAGAGTAAGGGGTAGTCTGGGTCTCCCAGGATCACTACTGGCATTTTGGCATTGCCAATGGTAAATCCACCAGTCAGGAAAGGAAGTCTCTGCTTGCAGCTTTCTGAACAGTCCTGTGTTCTTAAAGATGTTAGTGTCAGGCACCTTCCCTGACCAGCCAACACTGATGCCAGTGAAGTATCCCCAATGATCCACCGGCACTTGCATAATCATAGAAAAATAGTCCTTTCTGCTGATGTACTCTGGGGCAAGGTGGTCTGATGCCAGAATAGGGGTGTGTGTGCTGTATCACTTCACCACAGTTTACGATCCGATCTTTGCAAATCCATCCATTATATCCTGCAAGTTGCACAAAGTCACAGTCCTGTGTAGCAGGAGATGATTAATGGCCCTGCACATTTGCATGACAATGGCCTGCACACTGGATTTTTCCAACTCCAAAATGATTTCCCACTGACCAGTAGCAATCGGTCATTGCAAATTTCCACAGCGTGATTGATACTCACGTCTCCTCTGTCAGAGGAGCTCTCACTCTGGTGTCCAGATGTTGGAGGGCTGGGGAAAGCTCAGTGCACAGTTTCAGGAATGTGGCCTTGCACATCAAAAAGTTCTGCAGACTCTGCTTGTCATCTCAACCCTGCATTACAGTGCAATCTCACCAGTCAGTGCTCGTTTCTCATGCCCAAAAGCAGCACTCCACCATTTGCAACCATTCTGTGAACCAGCAACAATCAGGAATGCTGGGACAATTTGTATAGTGGGGGTGCTAAGAGACATTGAACCAAACTGTAAACCCTGTACGTAATGGAAAACACTTCAAGCCAGGGGTGTGGCAGCACTCCCAGCACTCTTCGTAGTTCCAGCACCTATGCCAACAATGTTGAATTGGTTCTCGCTATGTCCTACAGCAATTTGCCCTCCAGGAAACAGTCATGTTCCCCACAGCTCTTTCTGCAGCTCTGCAAATACTGGAGAGTCATGCATCCTGTGCTTGAAACGCTTATGACAATAATGCAGAGCTGTGCAGGCTCCACGCTTTTGTCAGAGATGGTGAACAGTGGACAAGGCCATGCGGGTTTGTGGGATTTTAAAAATAGGTGTGGAAAATTATGGAATAAAGATGGCATTTGGTGGTAGAAAAGGCTGCACAATGGGAACGTTATCTCACAATTCCAGTCATTCCAGTGAAACTCGTTTCTGCCCCACTATGCATTGCCAAAACTTCCCAAAAGACAGTGAGCTGGATGGGGGCCAGTAGCATACTGAGATACCTACCCCTTGTATCTTCCACCAACAGAAGTTACTCCTGTCATAAACATACAGCTAAGGGGTTAAGAGTCCTCCTTACCTGTAAAGGGTTAAGGAGCTCAGGTAACCTGGCTGGCACCTGACCAAGGACCAATAAGGGGACAAGATACTTTCAAATCTTGGGAGGGGGGAAGGTTTTGTGTGTGCTCTTTGTTTGGTGTCTGTTATCTCTTGAGATTAAAAGAGGGACCGGACAGAAATCAAATCTCCTCCAACCCAGCTTCCACCAAACCTCCAATATTACAACAAAAGTTAGCCAGGCATTGCGAATAGATTTTGTTTTGTTTTGCTTGTGGAGTTTTCCCTGTGTAAAAAGGGAGGTATTATTCCTGTTTTTCTGTAACTTTAAGGTTTTGCCCCGAGGGGGAATCCCTCTGAGTTTGGAAATTGAGTACCCTGTAAAATATTTACCATCTTGATTTTACAGAGATGATTTTTACCTTTCTTGCTTTAATAAAATCCTTCTTTTAAGAACCTGACTGTTTTCCATTATTCTAAGACCCAGGGGTTGGGTCTTTGATCACTTTGTAACCAATTGGTTAGGAGATTATTCTCAAGCCTCCCCAGGAATAGCGGTGTATGGACTTGAGGGGATATTTTGGGGGGAAGGGGAACTTCAAGTGGTCCTTTTCCCTGGTTCTTGTTTAAATCACTTGATGGCGGCAGCGATTACCTTTTCTCAGGGTACAGGGCAGATTTTGTACCTTGGGGAGTTTTTAACCTAAGTTTGTAGAAATAAGATTAGGGGGTCTTTCATGCGGGTTCCCACGACTGTACCCTAGAGTTCAGAGTGGGGAGGGAACCCTGACAACTCCAATAAAAGATATTACCTGGATCATTTGATGATTACCTGTTCTGTTTATTCCCTCTGAAGCACCTGGCACTGGTCACTGCTGGAAGACAGGATACTGGGATGGATGGACCTTTGGTTTGACCCATTATGGCCATTCCTATGTACCTTACCCACCCTGCCTCGCTCATAAATAACTAATTTCTGTTCTGAGAATTATATTTATTAGATTTGTAGTATTTTGTGGGCCAAGGAATGAAACCATTAATATGTAACAATATTTCAACATTGTCCTGTACTCTTAAAAAGCCAAACTATTACCAATTGGAAGGGGGAAGAGTTTGAGTTTATGAATTATATGCCAAGTGAAGCATTGTTTAATGTCTAAACATGAAAATTCTCAAAATTTCAAATTTCTCTTTACATTAAAATCTTCTATCAAGAGTTTTAAAAGTGACTAGTGATTTGGGGTGCTTCAATTTTTGGGTGCCCAGGTTGAACAACCTTCTAAGAATTAAATTTTCAGAGGGAATGCTCAGTACTTTCTGCAAGTCTGTCCTTTGAGGTGTCGAACTGGGGTACCCAAAGTCAGTAGTCGTTTTTGAAATTCATGGCCCCTTGTATCTCAAGATATTTCTAGTCACAAAACATCCTTAGAACAACAAGGATTTTTGAAGTGTTTGCAATGATGCATACACTAACACAGGACAGGATCAAGTCCAAAAGGTGTCACTGGAGAAAAAATGTCTAATGGTAACTAATGGGTCAAATGCATATACAATCGGACCACCATTTTAATGTGGTACTATTGAATGAAAGTCATAACCGATGGAAACAGGTTGATCGATTCCCTGGGGACTGGCATCAATTAAAAATAGTTAATGTTTAATTCTCTCAAAAGGAAAAATCTGTCAGCATGAACCCATATAACAGTACATATAAACACTTCATTCCAATTATGGGGAGAGGCAATACACTTGTAGCTCAAATATACCAGGCTTCTGATATGTCTTTTTGTGAGAAAAGTCAATAATGGTGAGTACAGTCTTACAACAATATTGCATGAAAACTACCTGATTACAAAAAAAAGTTGCTAACGAAAAACAAAGGCAAGTAAGAACACTACAGAAGTACATGGACTGAAAGAATGTACAGAGAACTTAATCATAAGAATACTTTAATTGTACTGCTATGAAAATACTAATTTTCTGTGAACAAAAAACTCTATTATACTAAATAATTATTAGGCATCTAAGTTTACTATTAAGAGAAGTGAAAGAGTTCCTCTCTTGAGAAGAGCAGGGCAACTGACATCTCTCAGTGGTATTGTTTCACTGTTCCAACTGCAGACTTACCATTAGAAGAGTGCATTGGTTACCTTTTAGGTCTGGTCTACACAAATAAATTAATAATCCATTCCTGACACCCAGTTCATCTGCACCTGGTTTATCTGCAACTGTAGACTGGGGGTGGGGGGTGGGGGGAAACTGTTCAGCATCTGCCTCCACCCCTCAAATATAGTGAAGACTTGTTTGATGCTCAACTCAGTTTTTAATGGTTTATACTTGCAGTTAAATCAGGTGTAGATGAACTGATGCTTAACCCATTGCTGGCTCCTGTTGGCAATGTAATTTTTTCCTAGCATAGATCAGAGCTCTTAGAAGGCCCTTTGTAACCAGAAGGTCTAGATTTTATTTGTTTTAAGTGAAAGCTTATCTTCTGAAACACTAATGTTTGCAAAAATGCTCCTGGAGTTTGAATATATGGGATATGTGGAAATTCCAGGTGTATTCATCTTCAGTACACATTCTAAATTACCACAACTTATTTAGACTATTATTACAGCCACAAACCAAATTCAGTCAAGCTGTTTGAAACTGACAAATTAACAATTTTGCATTGGTCACAGTATGAATTGCTGGCCTTTTTATATTTTAAATGGTAATGGGAAACTGTTTCTCCTTTGAACATAAACTAAATGTATTAAACAGCTTGTGCACAGTCTGTTTCTGTACTTCGGACTTAGTCTATGGGTATAGCTCATGTGACAAAAGCATACAAAAACTTGATTGTCTGTATAAAACTTTATACTGTGATACTGACATTATAAACTGCTGGGCAAGGTAAAAAATGTTGATATTTAAATGATATTTAGAATTTTGTCTGTACTAGTGCTCTCTGTTTATTGGTGCTTAATAGTATGGCCTACTGAAATGTCAAGAATTTGTCTAGCCAACTTGCTACCTCAAAAATGCTTTAGAAGCAACATTAGACACATTCTTCAAGGAAAAGAATGTAATAACCAACAGTGCACAATTAACATGATTCATCCCATCTATACTGGAGAATCAGTGTTTTATCCCAATAAAGGCATTCTTGTATCTTTTACTGTTGGTGTATATGCCATTTTTATGGCTCAATTAATAGTTCTGTGGTAGTATGGCAAGAACAAATAAATTAATGGCACACAGGCAACTGTAAAAAGGACACCCAAAATTAAGGAAATTTTCCCTCTGCAACCTACTGCATTGCCCCTGAAATTGATCTAGGGAGTCAAGATAATCTATATCCAGTCCTTGTTCTGAAAACCCTCCATGTACTTAGTCCAGCCTACATCATGGACCCTGTCTCTTCCCCACACCCAAGTCCATCTCTATTCACACAGTCTCAACACAGTTGATGAAAAAAGGAAACGCTTCAGCAACTTCTCCTGTCTTTTGATTAACCTTATCTGTCACTCCATCTGAATTAATCACTCAAATGCAGAGGTTTTCCTTTGTCTAAACCTCTTAAAATCTTCTTTTCCTTTTCACACCAATTCATTTCAACTCCATTTAACATTACAAAGCCTTTGAGACAAAGTTTATAGGAAAGAGGTTATATAAAGCAAAATTTCTTTTTATACAACATGATGCACAGGCCCTTAGCCATACAGTTCTCCTCATAAAATTAAAATCAGCTACAGCTGAGGTTAAATTTATATATCAGCAATACTAAGTAATATAAAGTCTTGCAAAATTCCCAACTCATGGACTACATATTCCACTAGTTTTACTTAAGATTTTATTTGTGAAGTAAACATCATTTGATCTGATGTTTAGGTGAACTTCCAAATCAAATCAATTAATCATGGCATTACCCTTTCTTATCCATCATCATTTCTGAGCAGCAAGGAGATTAGCCTACATTACAGTATGCCTGCTAACACTATTGTAATTCACCCTTACAAAACCAAGGTAGAATTTTTCCATACTCAAACTGCTCTTACGAATGAAAACATTAATTTTTAGTTCCCCAGCCAGCCATTCTTATCCCCCAACCCTTCACGCTACAAAAGAAAGGAGTTCTGCCCATCTTCATAGCCTTCACCACCTTTTACAATTCTGAACTTGTATCTAGTCACTGGGTGTAAATGTAAATTATGTCCCAGCACTACCAAGGGACAGAAGTTCTTGGGATCTTGAAAAGGCGAAGTCAGATTTCAAAGGCTGCCACTCACTCTTGCCTCTTATTGGCCAGTGGAGTTTTGGGAGAGGGGAAAGAAGAGAAAAACAGCAGGGCAGAAGGAAAGTGTCCAAATTTCCTCCTGTGCTGCAGGAAATTCCTTTGACTGCCAGGGAAGAGGGCGAGGGGTGGGGGAAGGAAGGGAAGTGTCCGGCTGCTGAAGCCACTCACTTATGTATTTGTCTGCTTGCTGCTACCCTCTACTCTCAGCTCCCTAGCTGATCCCTGATCGATTTTGCCACTACCAGTTTAAATGCTTGAATGATTCTGCAAGATGCCATGAACTCTGGCCTCAATCCAGCAAAACATTTAAACATGTGCCTAACACTAAGCATGTGAGTAATTTCATTGAATTCAATAAGACTACTTACATGTTTCAAGTTAAGCACACAGAATCATAGAAGTGTAGGGTTGGAAGGGACCTCAAGAGGTCATCTAGTCCAGTCCCCTGCTCTCAACACAGGACTAAGTAATAACTAGACCATTCCTGACAGGTGTTTGTCTAACCTGTTCTTAAAATCCTCCAATAACAGAGATTCCACAATCACTCTAGGCACTTTATTCCAGTGCTTAACTACTCTGACAGTTAGGAAGTTTCTCCTAAGATATTTAAATGCTTTGTTGGATTGAGACTTGGGTGTTCGTCACCTTGCAGAATGAAGCCCAAGTGCACAGAGACATGGGAAGGTAGTGGTTTTAAGAGCTGCCAAGCCACCCGTGCCATCTGCTTTGGTTTCCCCTCCCTGATACCAGGGATGTGCTTTTGAGCAACATGTCTCCTCCACCGATTCCCAGCCTGAAATTGAGTCAAGAGCAAGTAGCAGGGTGCTGAGACACACACTGGTGCAGGCTTGAGATCACAGAACTTTCAAGGGGGCAGGCTTGAGTTTGCTCCACACAAGAATCTTACTTGCCAAGAAACCCTCTTGTTCTCCTGCCTTAGGCTCCAGCTCCCTTCAACTTCTCTTCTAGCATATGTCAGAATCACGTATGTTTCCAGGCATTAGCAATCTGTGAACAACCCAGTTTATTAAGGGTGAAGTACCTTTTAGTATTTTCACTACTCACCCCTAGGGTTAACAGCTCAGGGTATAAATGTGCTATTACCAATCAAGATCTCATACTTCAAGAATCTTTCCAGCAATAAGCCTTTGCCTCCCAAAAGAGTTAAAAAGTGATCTAGTTATTTTTAAAGTTACTGGAGTATCCAGACAGCATCCTACCTGGTTTGGAATAATTAATAAATACAAAAAAAGGGTTCAGTCTATGCTGCTTTCTTAGTGTACAAATCTCCTCAACATCCTGTCAGATAGAGGTGCCTGCCACAAAACTTATAACCCCTCCTTTAGTGTTTTGCTAAAAACTCTTGATCTAGATGATGATGCATAGAGATATGTTAGCCCCATTTGTTAATTTGACTGTTAACCGTCTCGGAGAGCCTACATCAAATGAAAGCTGTAATATGGTTGTGTTTGCTTTAATGATGTGAATATAGTCAGATTGCCCTGGACAAGATGGCCTCAAAGTTTATGTGAAGATAGCCTAATTATGAGCCAGATTCTCGTCTATGTGGGTTTTCCACACTTATAGGGAAGAAATTTAAGGGCTTTGGCTCCCTAAATTCACATCAGCAGAGGTCTTGTACCTTCACACATCTGCAATACCATCACCCATCTATAACTAAGTGGATAAAGAAACTGAGGATCAAAGTGCAAGAGTGAACCTCTTTCCATTGTTATTAATACTGAAAGGCACTGACTGGACATCATGTGCCCAATTCTATTCTCAGTTACACTGAGACTCGTGCACAGATCTGTAGACAAAACCAGGCCCAGTAATATCTGGTTCATGGTGGCTGTTTTAAAAGTAGTTTGACATAAAATTTTTCTGTAAGAATAAATTCTCTCACACAGCTAATTTTCCAAATCAAGTTGAAATGTGTTCTAGTCAGGACACCCTGACAGAGGAGTCAGGAGGTCAGTGTTATGTGAGTAAAAAGGAAGCAACACCTCTGGCTTCAAACACTTGAACACACTTTCTGAATTATATGCATCTCAAAGAAACTATGTTCAAATCACATTCCACAAAAAAGGCTGATACACTCTTCCAGGAAAAAAAGAGTTTAGAGTTAAGGCTGAAACCAATCTAATTCACCACTTGTGCATCCAGCCACCCACCTACCAACACTTAACAGCGCATATTAACGTTTGGAGACTTGCATTAACAACAAGCACAATGGTGTAAATCAAGGTAAGCAAATTTCATCATGACCACTATTCAAAAATTGTGTTTACATTGTTTTCCTGCCCAACCCTTACCCATGAGGTCTACTGGGTCTGGATTTTACTTCCAAAGTTATTTCCAAAAGGCAAGAGTGCTCAGCACTTTCTGAAAATCAGGCCCCTTTTAAGGGGTCTCAAGTTAGGCACCCAAAAACTGAGGAACCCATAATCAGTGGACACTATTGAAAATTCAGGCTTTTATCTTTATGCATCATGGATATCTACAGTGCTAATAACAACAAAAGCAAATGTCTTAACCGTAAGAAGTGTTCACGGTATAAATCCAATTTAGATAAATTCTAAAAACATCTACACAACCAAAATAGCCTCTATCCAGTACGTTTCGACAACTAAAAATGCTCACTGTGGGTCACTAAAGAAGTTCATCTCCAGTGCAAACCTGTATATAAAAGTTTATAATGTTCAGCATTTGCCAAGAAAGTGGGGCCAGTGGAAACTAGAAGTAGATGACTAAGTAGAAGAGATGTCTTTTTGCTTTTTTGACATTGCTCTGCCCAGCCTCATGCTACTTCATACCATTTCTATCCTTATTACATACTTCTGAAAGCACAAAGATTTGAAGGACTTTAGCCATTGTTGCTCTACAATGAATGATATTACTTTCTGTAACTAATGTATCAATTCATTAAAGAAAAACTCCTTTCACAATTACTTCAGTGGACAATTCTTCAATATTTGTAAACCAGAACCATACTGTAAACTATAATGTGAAAATCAGATTATGATCATCCACATTTAAATAGGACTGAGTATTAGAAGCGTTTTGCAATTCCCACCCTTCCACCTTGCTTCACGCTAAAATTTGACCCCAAATTTCTTCCAGATGAAGAGGGGAAACTGGCAGGGGATCATTCCACTGTGTCCATGAGAAGGGTCCCTGAAGAGGGATGGGAGAAGGGATTAGGGGAAGGGTTACTAACAAACTGAAGGGTGTATCCCAATTCCTCCATTAGGACTCACTGATCTGTACTAATATGTGGATCCAAACATGCAGAAAGTGGGATAACCTGGGGGAAAAAAATGGGATAGAAGCTGTTATAAAGCAAACTGGTAAGTTATCCGACAAGACAGTCAAACAGACTGCTTGATATTTCCTGGCTGTCTACATGAGCTTGCTGAAGATGAAAAGTGAGGAGCTAGTGGTCACCTTCTATGAGTCTCCCATTCTAGGAGGAAAGGGTCAGGCTACCTAGGCATAAAGGACTGGTAACAGTGGAATGATTGAGGGAGGAATTACTTCTTTTTAGAGAGTTGACTGTAAATCCCCAAAAACTTCAATGTAGCCCAGAAGTCCTTGAGACTGTGAATCTTGTCACCAGTTTGGTGAGAAAAGAGGGTCTGTTCCCCAAAAGGGAGATCCTGAGCAGTCTATAGGACCTCCTGTGGAAAACCTGATGATTGAAGCCATAAACAACCTACATATTGTTATCGCAGATGCCATAGCCCTAGCTATAGAGTCTGCCCCATGCAATTAAGCCTGGAGAGAGGGTCTAGCCAGCAATTCACCCTCTTCCGCTACTGCCCGAACCTCTTTCCTGACATCCCCTGGTAACCTGTCTGAAAACTTGAGATCATTGTCCCAGAGATAGAAATCGTATCTACCCAGCTAGGAATGCTGGTTCAAGATACAAAACTGGAAACCACTCAGTTCTTTTGACTGTTGGCGACAGAGAAGATAGCATTTCTCACAAAATCCTAATGGGTTCCAGAATGGTCTCATTTATAAGGAGAGCTATTTAGTATATCCCTTCTGATCCCAAAACAATCATCAACCTGTAGGAGCTCTCCTGAATTACCTCCACCTGTATGCCCAGGGAGGAAGGAATCCTCGTGAACAGGACCTGAAAGGCCCTGTAATCATTTTGAAGAAGCAAAGACACTCAAGACACCACCGCCTCATTGGGCAATGACGACGAGGAACACAAAGCAGGTTGAGCGGAGCCTCTTATAACTCCTCCAAAGGAGATTCTGCTGGGCCTGCTCAGCACCCTACTCGGTACTAGGGATAACTTCCCGAGCCTCCTCACACAAACTATCCCGGCATCTACTAGGAGACTAGGGAGAAGGGTGCAGGAAAGCTCTGGTGGTGGTAAGAAACTCCGAGTTCCAATATGGCAATTGGTAGGGCATTGGACTACAATCTCTTTGTCCCTCGATCAACGTGGAACCTCTGCCAGATACCAAGGACAAAAACCCCTCAATGATGGAGAGTGACACCTCCTATCTTGGGACCAAGACACATATGACTAAGTCTCTGATTCTGAAGAACAGCCTGAGTCACCCGACCGGTAGAGCCCTGCAGATACAAACATTGGGATCTGCATCTGATCCAAGTTGGTAAACCAGTGCTCCCAAAACTGTGGGGGGCACCCCTGTAGGAGGGTGCAGAGGAACATTCAGAGGGGGCATGTGGGGAGGCTCAGGCCAGCCCCTGCGGTGGGGGAGGGGGGAGAGAAGAGGGGACAGGCAGAGAGCACCACCCAGCAGCATTCTGATCCCAGCTTAACTCCGGCCCCAGCCAGCTCCAGTCCGGGCCCTGCTCCACCCTCAGCCCAGCCACAGTTCCATTCTGCCCCCCTGCTCTGCCCCAGTCCAGCTCTGCATTCATTCCCTCTTTACCCCCAGGCCAGCCCCAGCTCTTCCCCTCTCCCCAGTTCAGCCCCTAAGCTCTGCTTTCAGCCCAAGCTCCTCCACTGAGCCAACTATGCAGTAATGGAGGTGGGGACATGGCCAGATTCCCATTACTGGTAAGGGGGAGGTGGCAACAGAAAAAGTTTGGGCACCATTGTGGTAAAAAGTACAACCGTATCCGCAGATATCTTAATGTCCATGGATTTGCGGGGCTCTACCGACCAGGGCTGTGGTACCCCCAAGTGCCGAGGGCCACTGTTGAGACCGGAGATGATGGTATCGAAGGGACCATATTGGCCTTGCCTCTAGACAGCACAGGGCAAGCAAGCGCAAGAGGGTCTGATGCTGGCCACGGTACCAGAAGTTGATCTCTACCTGTAGGCAAGTCTGATGCAGACTGAGGGTTCATTGGTACCAGACAAGATGTCTCCTGTACTGCTGGAGAGCCCGTTATCCAGAGGCACAGGAGATCCTGTGCCACAGCATATGCCTCATATGAATCAATCTCTGATTCTGAAGAAGAGCCTGAGTCGCCCAACTGGTCGAGCCCTGCGTGGATACAAAAATGCGGATCCGAATCCGATCCACGATCCGCAAAGATGGTAATCCAGTGGTCCCCAAACTGTGGTATCAAGAAGGTCCCCAACACTGTCGTTACACTGAAAGGGTTGGTACATCAGCGGGGATCAGTCTCAAAAGCACAGTGCCAGAATTGATGACCCCACATAATATGCTGTCACAGCATCAGGGAGTGCCTCTTCTCAGAGGACACATGACCCTCTTTTCCAGCCTGTGTATTGGTTGATGGTACCAAGCTCCTTGATCTCTTGTAGGACGAGTCTTTCAAAGCACCTGTCGAAGTTTTCTTTGAGGTATTGGGGAAGGAGAGCAGCACTAAGATGCAGCAATGTCTGGAGGAGAACTTCTGACTGACGTAGAAGCAGGAAAGCTCTGATGGTGGATGCAGGGCTGACTCCATGAGGTGATGACAGAGCCTCACCTCCCTATACTTTTTAGATCTGACACCTGTTCTGGATATGACCCTTGCTGAGGTACTTCAGACACCTAGAATGGATTTCCTGCTGCTGATGCAACATTTAAAGCCTGGAGACCAAGGCATTCCCCAGTACCAGGTGTTGGTACCCAGAACAAGTGGGAACAGGCACTCCAATAAACTATGGAAAAACAACTCAAAACAAAACTTACTAAACTAGCTATGGCGACAAAGGGTCCTGTGGCACCTTATAGACTAACAGAGGTATTGAAGCATAAGCTTTCGTGGGTGAATACCCACTTCTTCGGAAACTAGCTATGAATGAGTACCAAACTACATACAAGAGAAAACAAATTCCCTGAAAGGGAGAACTCTTGCACAAGCAAGCTAACACACTTGACTACCAACCATGGGAGGTCAGAAGGAACTGAGGGGAGTAATGGGTGGCTCTGCCCTTTACACCATTGTACAGCTGCACAGGGCAGCAGAGGGTGCATGCAATGCCCCAACGGGTACTGCTAAGGGAAAAATCTCCTAGGTGGAAGGTTAATTACATATTGTATATAAATATGTAGATAAATTAATGCATCTGCCATTTTAATCAGGACTAATCTATTTACACAAATGACTGTACTTCAGCTATATTTTCAAGATAATCTATTCACCACAGGAAATGAAACTACATGGTCTGTAGAGAATCAATTGTAATTTTCATTCCTTCAGTAGAAAATGAGCCAAGTTTTCTTAAACGTAATTATAGGGCTTTTGGAATTAATGACATTCATAGCAAAAATGATTAGTGCAAATGTAAAGCTTTTGGAGAAATATCAGCATTTTAAAAAAGTGTAGGTTTAACAAAGAACCTTCCACTTCAGTTGTGCTGAACACACTTTTTCCTCTCAATTACAGGTGCTTTCACTTGGTGACGTGGTGAAAAGATTACACAGGTGAGCCCCTGGAAAAATTTACAATGCTCTTGTGTGTCAAGTACAGAAATGGAAATCTTACTCTTGACTAGCGTATCTCCCCATAAAAATCTACATTATCCAATATGCACATTACAGAGTGACATTTTATGCAACACTACAAACACACAATTATTTTAACTAAAAATAATTTTGTTCTACTTGTATAGCATTAATGGATCTCTAGTAAATGACATGAGTTTATATATCATATACTTTTACTTACTAGTATATTTTATTCTCAAGTTACTATCACCATTTTCAATCTTAATAAAAATGAATTCAGTAAACAAGTATAGGCTTTTGGGAACATTCTAAGCTGGAGACAATGAAAATGCTGGCAGGAGTACACCGTTATGCTTGCTGAGGTGCTAGTACAATAGGAATTTTATCATGACTTAAGAAGGAGCACGATCAAGCTCTTATTATTACTACCCTTGAAATAAAGGAGGTGGCATGCATTGTACATTAGACGCTGAACTACCACGTCCAAAACATGGTATGTCTAAGAATGATGCACTAATACTGGCAGTGAAGAATGACCTAACATCTGGAGATTCCACATTAGTAAAATTTATCCTTTCTTCAAGTAATTAAGGTCCACAATTTTATTACAACGGATACTTCAGCCTGCTTGCAGGTTGAGGGCAGAGCCAGACCTGTGATCCACTGGCAGCAGGGGAATGCTCCACCTCTTCAAGTTCCATCCAGATGAGATAACTTCCACAATCAGGATAATTCAAATTTACCTTTCTAAATGACAGATTGTGTTAAATATACTTTGAGAGAAAAGTACAACATTTCTCCAGTAGGAGAAAATGACATATTACACCAAACAACAATTAACAGAAATCCTCTCTCTGATCTGAATGATCCATTTCTTTTCAGTGTGGGTGGGATCTGTGGACCTTATTACTTTAAGGAAGGAAACTGTCAGGAAAGCACAAAAAACGTTCTATTCCTCTTCATGCTGAGGTCCACAGATCTGTTAAAATAGGTTTTTCATAGAAGTGTGCCTCCACAGAGGGAAGCATGATCATCTTTTAAATATGGACATTCAAAATGAGGTAGATTGTATGTAATCAATCTTCTCCATTTCTCCTTAGGCACTAAGGTATGGAGGAGAAGACTTCTGTCAAAAGAAAGGAAATGGCACTGAATAAGAATGGATGACCAATAAGCAGAACTTGGTGAACTAGTAGACATCAAGCAGATCTCAGAGGGACATGACTACTCTGCCCTGACAATGAATCGAAGGAGGACATTTTCTTGAATTTACTTAAGGAATGAATGCCATGACAGTTGTGAGGACTACTTGTCTGAATTAAAAGTACAATACCGGGTTTCCCAACTTCAAATAAAAAACTCCTGATTGGAGCCCCTGGCAGACACACTTTTATGGTTAGGAAGTAAGACCACATCTCGTTTAGGAGGTCCAATCCAAGTATGGCTATACAGAGCAACTCTACGACCTAGTGGGGTTTGAATGAAGTTATACCTGAAGGAAGTATTTAATATGGGGACTTGTACAAAACTTCCTCTTCTTGAACATGCCAAGATTATACTAGAGAGATATGACCTTTTTGCATGGACACTCTTATACACCCATAATAAAGCACTCCTGGGGGAACTCAAGGATAACAGGTGCTATAAGTAGGGGTGCTGGAGGTGCTGCCGCATCCCCTGACAAAGTGGTTTCCATCCTATATAGGGTTTACAGGTTGATTCAATGGCTCTCAGCACCCCCACTATACAAATTGTTCCGGCACCTCTGTCAAGGATAAGTTTTGCTAGTTTTAACATGGTAATTAAACTGTGGACTTTGCACCAGCCTGTAGAATAAGTTCTATTAGTTGATTTCTCTTTTGGGGTCCAGCAGAGCAATACTCACTTCAATAAAGTGTTCATTTGAAACCATCTAGTCCCAGCTGGAGGACCAGTCTTGCAATAGCAGACCTCCTCTAAAAATCCAATGCTAGATTATTCAGGCCTCAGAACCATAACCTCTTCAGCCAGAAAAGCATACCCATTCCTATTTTTTGTGTTGGCTTGGGAAAAATGGTCAAGCTGGAAAGACATAGAAGAGGAGACTTTGCTCAGTTTTGCAAGATGTCATTGCCACCTCACATTCTGGTCCCAGCACACACAGAGGCTACGGGACATTTTATTTACTGTTTTTAGACACAAAGAGGTTGATCACTAGGCTCTCAATTTTACTTACAATGATTCAGATACCTCTGGGTGTAGGAGCAACTCTGCTAATCCAATTTCTGACATGCAAGTCTTGGTGTTTATTTCCCCCTTGGTGGGCATTTTGCTCCACCCAGGACAGAAGAATCTGTCTCTGGGGTACGGCTGATAGGATTTTCATAAGAACTGGGAAGAACACAATCAGACACATTGACTGTCATGACCAGAACACACCTGTTTTAAGGGACCAGTGCCCTGAGACCTTAATGACTCAATCTGTTCCAGTTGGTGGTCACTGTACTCTCTCTTTCTGATAACCATTTCCTGAACTGAGCGGGGAAGGTCCATTCAAAATAAAAACATTAGGGGGATTACAGAATATACAACTAGAGCTAGATCTCTGTCAATGGAAGAGATAGGGTGAGATGCGGAGGGGATACTCAAGATTACTGGGTAGGTATCATATGAACTCTGGCTTGTTGAAGCATACCTATATACGAGATCATAATTCAAAATGGGTTCCAATAAGAATTAAAGGTTTATTTCTGCGACACGTTCTTCATTATGGCCAACTTCCTCTTGTGTTAACATTCTTCTGAGATGAGACCTTGTACCTGATAGTATTCGTCATCAGTTCAAGCCTATGGCTGACTTCCCTGGCACCATATGTTTTTGTTTGTACTGAATTCTGCAACCGTATTACTATGTGTTTGCTTTAGCTTTCTATTTGCACAGAATCCTGATTAGAAAAATTGTCTGTGAAGAGAAAAGTAATTTGCCTTCTTCCGTAAAGCCAATATTATTGGTACTCCCTGGGAGCCTATTAAAGATGAATGCTCGAAGAAGAGAAAAGAAAAAGGCTGCCAGCGTTTTGCAGAACAAACATTGTCTGAGGATGGTAAAATGGGAATGTTTTGAAGGCAAGCTTCTTTTAGGAATTTATTTAGATATTTCAGAGAGGGCCCTGTGCTGTGTCCCCCAGATTATCCAGAGGAAGAAATAGGATAGGGAGCAGGCTGTAATACTCCAACCTGAAATAGAAATATATCACTTGGTAGATAATTTAATTCATGCCATGGCCTTTCACCTGGTTGCTGAGATTAGGAATGGGACAAAGCTGTTCCTGGAATTTTTGCACAACTCCACATGGCACTCTCTCTAGACAATTTCTACTGACATTTAATCAAAACTATAGATAGCCCATTTACTGTCAAACTGAGAGGCCCTTGCACCAGTTGGAGTTCTAGCTCCAAATAGGGCTGGTTGGGAGAACTGCAGATAACTAAAGCAAAAGAGGGTAGACCCTGCATTTGTTCTAGCTACTATCTGCAAAAAGGTATTTTCTTTTGTTGTACTTCCCAGACTGCTTGATCTTGTCACATGACTGCCTTTCTGTAGAGTCTGTCAAGAAGCCAGGATTTTAAGATGACTTTTCTGAACACTTTGAATAGCCACAGCTTCTCATAAAGTTTCCAATTGTATCACCGGTGACAGATTTGTGTGAGCATCTGATCCCAAAGCCTCATATCTACATGAACCAGATTTGAATCCCACTTTTTAAAAACTGATTGCTAGTCTAAAAATGTGACAGTTCAGAATTTTCCTCAGAAAAGCTCTGTAGCAGGAAGGTCTAGTGGGGGCAGAAAAAGAAAACTAGAGGGAATTTCAGAAGTTGGGCCTTTCCCTGCTGCCAGTGACTAACAGATCTGGTTCTGCCCCCAAGATGCAAAGCAGGCTAAAGTATACATTCGTGGACTTTAGCACAAAGATGAAAAACCTCCACCAGAAAACAGTGGCTAAAAGCACTGGAGTCTTTAAAGACTCCCTGGGTGTTTAAAAAAAGAAGTCTTTTAAAGGCTCATCTATACAAGGAAGCATCATAATGACCATATTTGATGCACAAGATGCTCGCAAGAGACATTTCATTTAATGAGTTACATAAAATGTCTCTCAGCAGTCACTGAAGACCACATTTTAACACAACTAACATTTAACAGACACGGAAAAGTTTAGATACCCATTTTACTGATTAACCCCTGATCATCACTTTAGGAGGTATCATGTACAGTAACTACAGAGTACTTGTGACCGCGTGACATCTCAGCAGAGTCAGCAATAAACCGGAAAGAAAATTGTAAGTATAGACAACAATGAAAATCTATATCCATCTTTTCTTCCATTTTACTAACACTAATTTGTTTCAACTCTTTCAACAACTTAAGGGTTTAAAAATTACTGAAATTTAATTAAAATAATTTTGGAAAAGGCCAGATATTTCATAATAGGGATCCTTTTATTGCCTTTTCTTTTTATTGTATGAGGGAACTGGGAGAAATTCACTCAGAATTCCATATTCTGGGATGACCGCTCCTCTGTTTACCAGGTAGCTTGCATTTGGCATATATGCATAAAACACCAGGTCTAAAAACAAAGTAGAAACATGGCTCTGACAATTATTATAGAAGGATAATGTTTTCAATCATTGTTTCTGTGATTTCTTTAGATTAAGCATGGAAATCAAGATGACAGGAAACAGGTTAATAAGATCACACAAACAGGTAAACATACATACATGACTCCCTAAATCAAACAGTTTTCCTGAAGTTACCAGGACAGTTACCACACAGAATTTCAAGTCCAGGTGAGCTGGAGAAGAGAGCTCTAAACTTAGTATTAGTACTGAAAATCTTTGCCCAGTAAAGGATGTGATTACTAAAGTAACTAGGATTCCCTTGTATTTTCTTATAATTACGATAGGAAGCACTCTGAATATTGCAAATACCAGAGTTACCCGATTGTAACTTTTATACAGTTACCAAAGTCAATTAGCAAGTTAAATATCATGACAGTTTTGAAAGAGGCTAATAACATTAAATCTCTGGTAAACTGTCCAAACCATCCAATAACCAGGCAAAAGGTTTAACTGTGATAAGTGCACAATTCTACACCATGGTAGGGGAGTGCATGTTAAAAACATTTATTGCCAGTGTCATCACAACACACAGTTGACTAATTAGGTTAGCGAGTGATGTTTTAATCCAGGCCTAAAACATTTACAGACCTGCATAATCCTATCCACACTGCGAATACAAATCTGCTGTGTCATGGACATCCCTACCTATTGTAAACAACTGTGCATTCACATAGCTCCTGAACTATCTATAGATGGGACTGTAGAGTCAGTAGAAATCATGTTTTAAAAATCTTCATCATGACCAATTTCCTGCTATATCCAAGATTTCGCTTTAAAAAGTTTAACTTCAAGAAAATATATTTCCGCATTAGAAAATTGAGTTCAAGAATTTAACATGAGTACAGGAGTACTTACTTCGAATTTGCCTCTTGATTTCCTTTGAAGAATCTAACCAGTTCTAAAAAAGGAAGAACATCAGTACATAAGGAAATAATTCAGATGAACGAAAGGGTGATATAATTTTATGAATGTAAATAAACTCTTGTACAGAACATTCTTCTGATATTCTACTCTGAAAGTACCCTGTACAATTTTTGAGTTAACTTGTAACTTTCCATCAAGAACTGTGCTTTGATTTTCCTCACCCTCCGCCCACACACACAGAGCTTATTATGCAACACTTTTTACTTCATTCTCTTGGACAAGACCTTATAATTCTGGAAATTAAATGATATTTTATAGTCTTCTAATGAGTATTTTCAAGGAAATTATACCTCACAAATCACCAAGTAATTTCCTTTCATTTATTCCTTTTATTGACAGAAAGCAGACCCCTATGTGTAATTTCTATATACTCCTGCCTGCAAACCAATACAAAGTTACTGAATGAAAGGTACTTCTCTCCCATTTTCTACAAAGTAAAAGATTATTTTTCTTCTTTCAACTTCACCCAAACACTAGCTCTGGCAACATTAGGAAGTGTTGGAAAAGATCTGTTCACAGAGATTATTTTTTTCCATATCTCCCCCCTTTAAAGGGCTCATTGTGAACCAAGTATGGCATTAAAAGCACTGGCCAAAATGTTTAAACACAAGTATCCATATCCATATTTAGGCACCAAGATGAAAATTGCCTGTTTTTCAGAATTAGGGTCCTAGCTAATAAAGGATGTACCACCTTCAAAGCAGAAAGCATCCCAGTACAATCTGTGTAATCTACTAGGCAACACACAATGCTTCTGTTACAATTTGAAATCGGTGTAACTAGGCATTTAACCCTGTGACTGATCATCCAGAAGTATTTCCAGAGGAGGGGAACTGAGAAAGACACAAAATGTAATTACTAGTAACTGGAATTATCCAGATTACGAATCTTATCCACAGACATTATGTAAAAAAGGCCTGCACAGTTTAAGAGACTTGTAACATAGAGCCTTTTGTTTATTGGCACAAATCAAGTCGAATTTGAAACCATTGCAGTCAAATATCATGGTAATGAACATTGTATAAAAACATTCATTTCTAAATTCTACATACATACTCTGTAAGTCAAGTTTAATGCATTTTAAGAGTGGGGGTGAGGAAAGAGATAGAGGCTGAACCTTTAAGGGCAAGACGGAATAATTTCACCTCCACCATCCATCCTGCAGGTGTCTGCTTTAAAATCTCCCAGGGATTCCAGAGGTGCTATACTGCCAAGGCTGTTGAGGGAATATCTGTATCTGTGCATTTGTTGCCTGACCTAGCTACACTCTCCCTTCCAATGCAGCCCACTCTTGGGGCTGTGCTTATATGCTCCCAAGGTCTGTACCAGAGTCTTTTCTTGCCTTAGGTAAATTTAGGTCAGTAACACCAAATGCACTAAGTTGCAGTTCCTTAGGGCTTGTGTGGAGCGGGGAAATTTGCACCAAAGTAACCACATTGATATTTTCACTCTAGTGGAATCCTTTAACACAGACATGCCTTGCACCAGTGTGACTTGCCCCATGAACTTCCTGGGGTGAACCACACTGGTCCAAGCTATTTTTTGCACCAGTGGGGTTTACAATGGGATTTGCATGGTTATAAACTATATCCACTTGGTTACACTTGTGTAAATTCCCCGTGTCAAGAAAAGCCCTAAGACTGCTTTAAAAACTAATGATAGTACCTGCAGGGAAAATGTGATCATAACATAAGACGAAAAAGATTTTCTACTCTTGTGCTGTACCTTAACTTATTTGCACACATATAGCTACTGATTTGGGATTTTTAGTTAACAGTGTTTAACTTCACCTAAGAAAAACAAAACTAAATCCCAGAGCTCCAAGAAATTTCCTCTCAATAAGATCTCATCATTTTGGAGTGAGCACTGAAGATTTTTCAATAGCATTCTATAATTTAAGCAACTATATTTTAACTTTTATAAGTAGAAGTGATTATAAATTTCCTTCTCTATAAAATTTCTCAAAATTATGAATATCCTTCAGGATGTCTTATAGGAGGAGGACTAAGTCAGCCTGCTTCTGCATTGGCTATAACAAATTTGTTCAAGGCTACTGCAATCTGTATAGTAGTTTTATATTTTGTTTTTTTGTAACAAAAAAACCCAAAAAACCTGGACATCACTTTCTCTTCATAAGCCACACAACTGCCATCTAATGGAAAAGACTTTCCAGGCGAAATCCTGGTCCTACTGAAGTTAATGGAAGTTTTGCCATTGGTTTCAAAACGAGGTCAGGATTTCACCTTTCGTGTGCTTAGCTAGGCTTTCAGTTCTAGCATTAACACAATTCTTCAAATGAGCAAGGAAGAGTTTTATGCTATTTTATATCAACCACGATTTAAAAGCTGTCAGTAGCTTTCCCCCAGAGGTTTCCCAAATTAAGTTTGCAAATAAGCAAGCTCATATTTGTCATAATGTTCTTTCAAATATAGTCATAATGGTTTAGAACTTAGTCAAAATTATGCAAAACACAATTTCATATATTTTGGCATTACCATTACAGAATACTATGATGCAGAAGTATACTTAACAGTGATATCTGTTTATAAAGAGCAACATTCTTTTCTTTAAACTATATGGAAAACAGGAACATAAAAACAAGAAAAAGTTTTAAAATGAAAAGGGCAGCCTTTTGTTTTGTAAAAGATACTAGGTTCACTTTTTCTGATTATTTCTAAACCTGGAAGTAGTTCATAGTTTGAGCAGCAATTCCCTAAATTTGTTAATTAACTTTACGTTGCATAAAACTTTGCCACAGATTTCAGGTCAGCTCTGCCAAACAGAATCAGTGGTTCTTGCTGCATAATGTTCTACATAATATATGGGACCTTGGCTGTAATACATAGGAATAGTTCTGTAAATTAATATAGTTCACATGCATGCAAGAATATGGTTCTTTCGGTGCCGTTCATTTTGGCTAGCGTATTGTAAAACTATCTAAACAGTCTATCCTGATATGGACCATTTTGCTTTGGCTTATTGTGAAAAGGAAAGGACAGTGTTTTAGCATAGAAGATTTAAATGCATGCACATTAAGTTTGATCCAGCAGGCAAAACAAGATCATTCTGTTACATTTGTAAATGGTAGGGTTAGAGAAGTAGACAGAGTAATGAATTGTCAGAGAATGTCAAAATATTCTCCACCATTACAAAATACAAAAAGTGTTTTTGTACAAATCCAGAAAAGCAGCATTTCCAGCTGTGATACATATCATCAGAAAAGCACAAAACAGAGTATTAATGGAGCATTCATGAACTCCCTGTTGATTTCATTACCCTACATGCCATCTAAACTTTTAGCAAACAACTTTCATGTTTCTGCAAACTCTAAAATTTCAGAGAAAAGTGTAATTTTACTTTACAACAGTTTAAAAAAAAAAAGTTTAATAAATGCTAAAGAAGTCTAGTTTTAAGTTACAATACATCTCTCCCAGCTGCACAGACCACTGACATGGAAGAAATCAATAGGATCCCCTCTATTCGCACTCCTGATGTTGCATTAGGGAGCAGCTCTAATTCTCCACTCAGAAGAGTGCCTGGCATTCAGTTTCCACACCCCACAGCTGCAGTCTAGCACAACAGCTGGCTCATAAATGAGCGGCTGTGATGAGTGCACAAGAATGGGAAAAACACATCATTCAGCATTTAGCACTGACTGGGCTGGAGGTCAGAGATTTGTGGCATTTTAATCTAAGGAGGCAACAGACAGCAGGAAAAAATGGATCAGAACGAGCTGGCGCCAAGATGAGGAAACAATCCAATCTTCAGAAACTTAATACAGAAAGGGGGAATAGAAAAGAAGACCAGCCCATAAAAACTGAAGCTTCCAACCCTCTGCTTTTATTCTAAATCTGTGGCTCAAAGCAGCTAGTAACAGTGTTTTGTTTTTTCTGGATCAATTAATTCAAGAAGTGAGATGACCATTTTGAAAACAAAGGAAACGAGTTGTGCAAAAGAGGAGGTAGGACTGTAATAGGAGATGGAGAATTTCAAGCATATGGTCTTTCCCTAAAATCCAGATATGTGCAAAAGACCTAAAGCTTTACACAGCAAAGAGGAACATACAGTTTTTACCATTCTGAAAAATACTACAAATATGAAATATTTCCATATATATTTATGGAGACTGACTAGAACAGATACTTTTAGAATGGTAAAAATCTGAATGCACCTATTTTATGTAGCCCCACTCTATATAACTACACAGTCCCAACCATCAAGTACTTTGTGAACATGCACCATGGATGCAAGTCTAAAAAAACCAACACTACATGGAACTGGTAGTGTTGCCCTGATAAAAAACAGAAATACATACACCTCAGTCTCGGACAAAGGAAGAAAGTATGTACAAGATTCACAGCACATGCCCAGCCATCCATCTTCCTCTAGAAAGGGCATAATTATTCAAAGACACCATTTATATTTATTTCACTAAAATATGTCAAGATTCAGGATGGGCCTCTCATCATCACTGAGGATATCAGAAACTACATGGAATAAAAAAACCCTTTCCACTCCTACCTGGTGGCATTCAGTGGCATTCTTTGCTAGAAGTGATTGGAGTTCCTGCAGTTCTTGCTATTGTTAAGCTTTAAAAGTACACACATTTTGGGGGACTAGGGAGCGTTATTTAGGGGGGGTTATTTAGAGTCTCTCTGTTATGGACTTGTGTATTTAGCACTCCGGGGCCAACAAGTATTAAAGGATCCAAGCCTCTCAAACAGATTGGTCTTTGAAGGTGAATACTGGCAAGATAAGTATTCACTATAGAACATTTCAAACCACCAGAGATTACTGCTGCTGGAAATCAGTGGCTCAAAGCAGCCTCTGCTTCTGCGGTAAGGGATGCCAAACACTCTTGCTTCAGTCATACTGAATGATTAATATCAAACTGTCAAGGCACCATGAGATCTCACACATAAGATGGCTGAAGGCACCATCTGTGTCTTGCTTCAGATTTTATTGTGAAAGAACAGTTGCAAATGAATCCAGAAGAGGCCAGCTAAGTGTAAGCAGAGTCAGGATGAGCTCTACCCTGACATCTGGTGGTGAGTTGTGGAAAGGGATGTCAGGGAATGTCAGGGGCTAATCTTGTTTGCATGGACACACCCACCCTGCAAAGCATGATGGACCACTTGCCCAAATGGTCACTTTGACTGCTGTGGGAGCCCCAGTCTCTCTGTTATTGGGGCAGGAAGAATAAAGTGTTGTTACCCTGATTATGGGAATCAAGGACAGTGGGCTTTTATTATGATGAAGGGCCTCACCATTAGCTGAGCAGCACTTGCTAGGCGAGGGACATGGATTCCAAAACCCAGTGAATTGAGAGAGGTTGGGGACAGGTATTTGTATCTGGTGACATGGGCCTCTTCTGAGGGTCCCAAATGTCAGTTGCACACACCCCCTCTTTCTCTCTCCACTGTGGAATATCAGAGCTAATTTTGAGTTCCTTAGGAGTCTAATCACAGGCTGCTGAGTTGGAATTACTCTGGACTAAGTGTGCAAATGAGCACACAGGCTCCCCTAACTACAAGCTGCAATCACTAAAAAGCTGAAATTGTTAAAAGCTGAAATCACTGAGCACTGTGTTAAGTAGTGGGGGAGCCAGAAGATCTATTGCTGAGCGGCTGGTGGAGCGGAGCTGCTGACAGAGCGGAGCAGTTGGTGGGACAGCCGGAGCGACTTGCAGGCCGGCTGATGGCGCGGAGCTGCTGGCGGAGCGGAACAGTTGGCGGGACAGCTGGAGCGGCTTGAGAGACGGCTGAGCGGAGTGACTCGTGGGATGGCAGAGCAGAGCCGAGCGAGGCCCCACGAAGGGACGGGGCCGTCAGCTTCGAGCCACGTAAGGTGCCCCTTACCTCTCCCCTCCCCAATTTTACCCAGACTGGAGGGGGTGTAACACTCTGCAGATGAACTTTTGAACTCTGGGTCTGGACTTTTGGGTTGTTGGACTTTTGGGACTTTGGGTGATTTTGGGGGTTGCTGGACTCAAGAACCAAAGGGAAAGGACATGGCCAATTTGCTGGGGTGGGTCGTTGTTCACAGTTTGGGTTACAAATCCTAGATGTGGTATTTCCCCAGCAAAATGCCGCATTGTTTCTCTGTTATTAAAAGGTTTTTCTACACTCAGACTCTGTGCTTGCGAGAGGGGAAGTATTGCTTCTTAGAGGCGCCCGGGGGGGTGATATATATTTGTCCCAGGTCACTGGGTGGGGGCTCAAGCCGGTTTTGCATTGTGTTATTGGAATGGAACCCCTAGATACGGAACCCGGCCCTTGTTGCTGCCGACTCTGACTGGCAGAAGGGTTACATAAGTAATCAACATCTTCTAATTTGTTCTATGAGACAAAGACAAAAGCCTGCTTTCTCCTCAAATTTATCTTCTTGCTCTACAGCATTAATGCATTAAATGAACGCTGGTGCTCATAAAAGTAACAGATTTAAAATATTGGTGAAATCCAGTTTAAAAAAAAAAACAACCACCACCAAGCTTTCACACACAGTTATGTCAAAGCACCTCAAACCTGACCTGAGGACCTTTCTTAGTTCCAAGTTAGATCATGTAGTTTCTCTTTCCTAACAGTTATATTTAGTATTAAGTACTGCAACACTTTTCTCTGTGAGGGAGCCAACAATATGTGCAGGAGTCTTAGGGACGTGGAAGATGGACAGTAGCAAATGTGGGGAAGTCAGAGGGTTAAGAGGTTGGATGGGTGTGTTTACATGGGCTTCCAGCAGAGTTTCTAACTACTGACAAGCAAAAAGTTTAAGACTTGAAAGCCAAAAACCCAAAACATTATTTCAAGTAATTGGTTTGTAATGTACATGAAACTTTGGTCTAACCCTGTTGGGATTGTTTTCATGTGTTTTGATCACAAAAGGGTTTTAGTGAAACAATCAGCTCTGACTTTTTTTCTTTTTAACAAGTTTCAGCTAGAAGCCTCTGTTGTACTCTAAAAAAAGCTTATCAACAGTTCATGTCACAAACGAATAAGAACACTAAATGTGCTTGAAAGCGGTCACGTTTCTGCCTGTCAGTGTGCCTCAATCTCTCAAACCAACTATTTCCATGACTATTTATAAACATTCAAATTAGTAGGGAAACACTAATGGAAGTTTTCCTCAATTCATGAACTGTCTCTCTTTTAACATTGTACAGAAGAGTTAATATTGTAAAGCATAGAGCTGAACCGTGGTCAGGTTTCCTTTCTGTTCTCCCCTCCTCATCTCTCCATTTAAGACAAGCTCTGAATAACTTAAATAGCTTCTCTTACTAGCTCCCTATGTTAAACCATTTCTCACTTGGGTGCCAGCTCTGCATGTTTATTCAGACAAAACTGCCATTGACTGCAATGGGAGTTATTTCTGAGTAAAGGTCACAGGACCAGGCAGTATCACACTTTATAACAGTCCAGTTTTGGCTGGATTGTGCTGGATTTTCACCTCGGCATAGAGTTTATGTGGTTCTGAACAGAGTACAGACAGCCCTGAGGAGCAGACAGCCTGAATCTGTCTCTGCACAGAGACAGGGACTGTGGCAAGCAGCAGGTAGCCACCCTCAGACACTGCACAACCATAACCCCTGCTCTTCTGTGAGTGCTTGTCTTCCTTAGACTTCTGTACCTCAAGTTAACTGATTTACCATAAAGAACAAATGTTTGTAGCCTAGAACAAATATATTCAATATCTCAAGTTAACTAGTGGTGTGTACATACAAACTAAATAAAGACCATCTCTTCACCAAAGCGCTTACAATCTAAGTAGACAAAACAGATGAAGGGTACAAGCAAGGGAGTAGGATCCCCATTTTATAGATCGGAAGCTTTGGAACAGAGGGATAAAATTGATTTGCCCAGTGTTGCACACAAAGTCTGTGGCAGAGCAAAGAATGAAATCCATACTTCTGAGTAGACAGCCATGACAATAAGACCATCCTTATTCATTTTGTTGGGGCACTGAAACTGTTGCAACCAAAAGCTTATCTAGTACCAGGAGACCTGCAACCTTATCTGAATGGAACTGCAGAGGTTTCTGTATTACTTAGTTGAAACACATCTGACTTTATTTCATGGGGAGGCGGGAAATGGACCGAGGGGAGTTGGGGACAGAAGAGATGTTATATAAGCTAGCTGCTGTATCCAAAAAAAGAGGTTTGAACATTAAAAATACAAAAAAGTTTCTATTTACTATTCCTTTTGGAGGAAAAACGGAGAGTGCTGCATATAGTACATAACTTATTTGTGAGCAGAGTTTTAGACAGCTGTTTCATAAATATTCAGACACTGCTAGAAAGATAAGCCAGTAACTGATAATTAAGAGATGGATGACAACTCTCAGTTGACCAAACTTTTTTTTTTTTTTAAATAAATTCTGCAATCTAATTATGTATCCCACCCCATCCTATAAGCAGATGCAGGTACTGCTGAAGGCTGCTAGACGAAAATGATCATGTTTTGGGAAAAAAAACAACGAATTTCTGGTTTTAGGTGGCATCATTAAAAAACCCTCTCCCCATAGACAAAAACTCCAGCACTGGGGAACTAGCTGCAGTCTCATCTTTACAAATGCGGAGGCTTCCCTCAAGCATGAGAGTTGGGAGCGAAGAAATGCATTTTGGAGAAGTGCTAGAATTCATTACATTTGAAAACCAGAGCCTAACAGTTAAAGTGCTAGGCTGGGATCCTCAAAATATTATTACATTACAAATTACTACTAAAGATATCAGGAAAAGCAAGGAAGCAATTTGAAAAAGGGGATAAAGCTCTGATTTGGTTACGAGATGAAAGAAGTACAGAAGGCACAGAAAAGAGGAAAAGAAGAAGAGAAACTCAAAGATCGACTAAACTTCCCAGCTTCGGCGGCTCATCCAAAGTTTGCTAAAGTTTGCCCATCACTAAAAATGATGTGCCTTCATAGAAATAAATGACATGCTTATATATTAAAATATCACCCCACATAAAGGTTTGTATACACACAGGGCCGGTGCAAGGAAGTTTTCCGCCCTAGGCGAAACTTCCTTGCACCAGCCCTGCGCCCCCCCCCCCCCAACACCGCCCGCCCTGCAGCAGCCAGTCCCTCCCCACCCCCCGTGGCGGCTCCCCACCCACCCGTGGGCTGGCAGCTCAGCCCCCTGCCCACGGCAGCCTCCCCCAGCTCCCGGCTCCCAGATCAGCCGCGGAGCCGGGAGGCAGGAGGCAGCCGCGGCCAGCTGCCCCCCAAATCCTGACGCCTTAGGCAACCGCTTAGGGTCGCCTAGTGGGCGCGCCAGCCCTGTATACACACAAAGATTAAAAAAAACAAAAAAAAACTCAAAATCCTAAACATAACATCCCATCAGATGTTTCACCCTATGAGCCAATATGTCACAACAGAACATTTAGAATCATAGAATATCAGGGTTGGAAGGGACCTTAGGAGGTCATCTAGTCCAACCCCCTGCTCAAAGCAGGACCAATCCCCAATTTTTGCCCCAGATCTCTAAATGGCCCCCTCAAGGATTGAACTCACAACCCTGAGTTTAGCAGGCGAATGCTCAAACCACTGAGATATCCCTCCCCCTGAATTTAGCTGATTTCCAGCAGATTAAAATAAATTCACATTTTATGGGCTTCATACTAAGATTATTTCCAGCATGATTTATGTCTCCCAGTTTAGACTTAGACTTTAAGGCCAGAAGGGACCATCATGATCGTCTGACCTCCTGCACACCACAAGCCACAGAAGCTCATCCACCTAGTCCTGTAATAGACCCATAACCTCTGGCTGAGTTACTGAAGTTCTCAAATCATGATTTAAAGAGTTCAAGTTACAGAGAATCCATCATTTACTTTAGTTTAAACCTGCAAGTGACCTGTGTCCCAGGCTGCAGAGGAAGGCGAAAAACCCCAAGGTCTCTGCCAATCTGACCTTGGGGAAAATTCCTCCCTGACCCCAAATATGGTGATTCATTGAACCCTGAGCATTTCAGCAAGACCCACCAGCCAGACACCTATGAAAGAATTCTCTGTAGTAACTTGGAGCCCTCCCCATCTAGTGTCCCATCACCGGCTATTGGGGATATTTGCTACTAGCAGTCCCAGATAGCCTACAGTGGCAGGTAACCAATCTCATCATGCCATCCCCTCCATAAATTTATCAAGCTCCATCATGAAGCCAGTTAGGTTTTTGGCCCCCTCTGCTCCCCTTGGAAAGTTGTTCCAGAACTTCACTCCTCTGATGTTTAGAAACTTTCATCTAATTTCAAGCCTAAACTTGTTGATAGCCAGTTTATATCCATTTGTTCTTGCATCCACATTAGCGCTTAAGTAACTCCTCTCCCTCCCTGGTATTTATCCCTCTGATGTATTTAGA
Organism: Macrochelys suwanniensis; assembly: GCA_033296515.1. Taxonomy (NCBI): domain Eukaryota; kingdom Metazoa; phylum Chordata; order Testudines; family Chelydridae; genus Macrochelys; species Macrochelys suwanniensis. The sequence continues at coordinate 94,130,617 of CM065777.1, forward strand.
GAGAGTAATTGCATCTCCCCTCAGTCTTCTTTTGCTTAGGGTAAACAAGCCAAGCTCTCCAAGTTTGTTAATGAAGTTACGCTAAAAAAGAATCTAACATTCTAGTAACACGAAAACAAATTGTAGTGCTTACCTTCTGATCTGAGTTATCTCGAAGCAACAGGCCAAAATAGTCCTTTTCCAGTAAATTCAGCTGTTCACACACCTTGTCAAATAGCACCTGGCCTTTAGCTCTTTTCTGAAAAATTAAAAAAAACCCAAAACAAATAGCTGGTTAGCTTAATGAAAATATTTAATTATTAGAAATCTGGGTCATTCATTATAGTGACATCATAGTTACACAACTCTAGCTAGGAAGATTTTAAATATACTGTGCCTGTATAAACTGAATATTGAAAAAAATTATGTTTCCTAACAGTTTATTACCTCTTATTTATAATCTTAGATTGCTATCAATATTTCAAAAACATTGATAAAAAATTGAAAAACAGTTTTCACTTCTAAAAATTATACCTTGATAGTTTCGCAGACAAGATTAACAAAAACAGTCACTTAAAAATGGGTGCTATACATAGTAATAAAACTGAACTTTTCATTTTACACACTGTGACGGGGCAAGGCCAGATGGCTATAGGAAAGTGGTGAGGAACCAGTATGTTCCTATTGGGATCCGGGAAGTGGGTGGGCGAAGCCCGCCCACTGCTAAAGGATCCCCCCACCCTTCAGCCTAAGGGGAGGGATCCACAGGACCTGGATACCAAGTGATTCCGGGGGACAAAAAATGAAAAAACAGGATCGGGAGTGCAGTCAAAGGGTCAAACGAAGTGAACCAGATGGGGACACCGAGCAGAGAACCCCGGACAGCGCCCACTGCTCCTCAAAGGCGTCAAGGGAGCCAGTGGACGCTGCCCAGAGGAACTCTGCCCGGATGTGTGAACGAACAGAGGATCGAAAATAGGCCCCACAGTCACAGGAGCCTCCATCGGCCAACCTCCTCACCCTGGTTTTGTAGATGGCCAGTTTAGCTAGGGCCAGGAGGAGGTTGACCAGGAGGTCCCGTGACTTCGTGGGGCCGCGGATTGGAAGTGCATAAATAAAAAGGTGAGGGGAAAAGTGCAACCAAAACCTCAACAAAATGTCTAAGAGGAGCCGGAACAGGGGCTGCAGCCTGGCGCACTCCAGATAAATGTGCGCCAGGGTCTCCCTCACGCCGCAAAAGGGACATGTGTCGGGGATTGGGGTGAACCGCGCCAAGTACACGCCCGTGCTCACGGCTCCGTGAAGGAGCCGCCAACTGACATCCCCGGTGGGCCTTGGGACTAAGAAGGAGTAAAGGCTGGCCCACCGGGGCTTCTCACCCTCTAGAGGTGGCAGGAGATCCCGCCATTTCGTATCGGGGCGGGTCGTGAGGGTGAGGAGATGAAGGGTGTGGAGCACGAGCGTGTATAGATGTTTCCTTGGCGCGGTTTGGAAGCGGACCGGCTGCAGTTTGTGCAGCCGGCTCACCGTGAAGGGACAGGGAACCCGGTTGGGTCCACGGGGCAGGGGCCCAATAAAAAGGTCCGGAGGGCTTGGGGTGAAGGGAGGGCGGGGCGTACCCTCTCGCAGGACCCGGTCGAGGTAAACCCGAGCAGCGGGCGGAAAAGCAGCCTTCACTTCCTGAAGTACGCGCTGGGGAGTACGAGGTCTGGAGAGCCCCATGCGCTGAGCAAGCGTCAGGGGATCCAGCCAGTCTCCCCGGTCGTAGTCCAGGAGGTCTCCGACCCTAGTGACTTCGGCCAGGACCAACCTCTGGCGCACCGAGGAGGACTCCGCCACCTGCACACGGAGCTGGGGGTTGTGTAGCAGGGGCTCCGCGAGATCTGCCCCCTCGGTGGCCGCCACGGACCTGGTCACTGAGAATAGCTTCCAGGTCCAGAGGAGGTCCTGGTAGAAGACCGGCAGCCCGTAGAGGTCTCGCGGAAGACCTCTCGGATGGAGATAAAGGAGCTGCCGGTCATATCGGAGCCCTCGGAAGCGGCGTAGGAAGGCGTGCGCCAATACGCTCCAAGCCGGACTACCTGCACCATAAAGGAGCCTCTGCAGGGCCTGGAGACGGAAGACAGGGACCTGAGTGTGTGGACACTTCAGGCCCTGCCCACCCTCCTCCAGAGGAAGATGGAGAACCCCTGCAGAGACTCAGTGCAGTCCTGACCAAAAGAACTCCAGAATCGACGTCCGGAGGTTGGCCAGGAAACCCGGGGCCGGGACCAGGGTGTTGAGCCGGTACCAGAGCATGGACAGGACTAATTGATTGATTACCAGTGCTCTCCCTCCAAAGGAGAGGCACCGGAGTAGTCCTGTCCATCTCCGGATCCGCTCTATCACCCTGCCCTCTAAACCTTGCCAGTTCTCCGGCGGGGATGGATGTGTGGCAGAAAGGTAAACGCCGAGATAGAGCAGCGGACCCGCACTCTACCTGATGGCCCGAAGCGCGGGTGGGAGGGAGCTCGCCTGCCACCCGTCCCCTACCACCAGGCCAGAGCTCTTGACCCAGTTGACCCGGGCAGAGGAGGCGGCCGAGTAGATCGCCTGGCAAGCCTCCACCCGCACCAAGTCGCCCGGGTCCTGGACCACGAGGAGCACATTGTCGGCGTATGCCGACAGGACCAGCCGCAGCTCCGGCTCTCGGAGCACCAACCCCGTCAACCTCCTATGGAGGAGACAGAGGAAGGGCTCGATCGCCAGAGCGTACAGCTGGCCCGAGAGGGGGCACCCCTGCCGTACTCCTCGCCCGAAGCTGACCGGCTCGGTCAGGGTCCAGTTGAGCCTGACCAAACACTCTGCGGAGGCGTACAGCACCTGGAGAAAATCCACAAACTGGGGCCCAAAGCCAAACGCTCGCAGAGTGCTCAGGAGGTACCCGTGATCCACCCTGTCGAACGCCTTCTCCTGATCCAGGGACAGGAGGGCGAACGACAGACCATCCCTACACCCAAGCTCCAGGAGATCCCGGACCAGATACAGGTTGTCGAGAATGGTGCGGCCCGGGACGCTGTAGGTCTGGTCTGGGTGGACCACGTCCGCCAGCATGGACCCAAGCCGCAGCGAGATGGCTTTTGCTACGACTTTACAGTCCGTGCTGAGGAGCGAGACGGGACGCCAATTCCGTAAATCGCGGAGGTCCCCCTTCTTCGGCAGTAAGGCGAGCACGGCTCGCCTGCACAAAAGAGGGAGGACCCCTCCCAGCAAGGACTCGGCCCAGACGGTGACAATGTCTGGGCCGAGGACGTCCCAGAACACGCGGTAGAACTCCACGGTCAGCCTGTCCAGTCCCAGAGATTTATTAGTTGGCATGCGACGGAGGGCTTCCGAGAACTCGGCCAGAGTGAGAGGCAGCTCTAGCCGGTCTCGGTCGCCCGTGCTGACCGTAGGGAGTTCGTCCCAGAGCACTCTGCAAGCGTTAGGATCGGTCGGATCCGGGGAGAAAAGGCTCGCGTAGAAGGCCTTGGCCCTCCCGCACATCTCCACCGGATCCGTGAGGGGGGTGCCATCTTCTGCGAGGAGGCAGGTGACGTGTTTCTTAGCCCCCCTCTTTTTCTCCAGGGCATAGAAGAAGCGGGAGCCGCAATCCATCTCCCGAAGGAGACGGATGCGGGATCGAACGAAGGCGCCCCGGGCCCGATGATCTTCGAGTTCCCGGAGCTCCTCCCGCTTCTCCCGGCACGCCCCACAGAGGGATGGATCCTCAGGGCTGGCGGCCAGACGCCTCTCCAGCTCTAAGACCTCCCGTTCCAACTGCTCTATCGTCGCATCCCTCCGTTCGCTGGCGCACCGGGTGTAGTAACGGCAGAAGAGCCGGGCGCGTACCTTCCCTAGATCCCACCATCGCCGCGCCGAGGGAAAGGCGTGCCGCTGCCCTCGCCAGGCTAGCCAGAACTTCCGGAAAGACGCCACGAAACACACATCCTCCAGCAAACTGTTATTAAAATGCCAATAGGCCGGCCCCGGCCTCTCCGCGCAGAGAGAGGCCGTCATGGTAGCGAGATGATGATCAGAGAACGGGGCCGGCCGGACGCTGGAGGAGTGGGCCCGCGAAAGGTGAAAACGTGATAAATAGATGCGGTCCAACCGGGAGTGGTGCGACCGATGGGCCTCCACTCGGACAAAGGTGAAGGTTGAGCTGTCGTCCGGGTGGTGGTCGCGCCAGACGTCCACCAGGGAGTGATGTTCGACAATCTCCCTGAGGACGTCCGCGGCGGCCGGGCACTGCTCGATCCCCGAGCGGTCCCGTTTTTCAAGGGTGTTGTTAAAGTCCCCGCCCAGGACCAGACACTCGCGAGGATCCAAGGTGCCGAGGAAGGTGGATGCCTGCTGATAGAAACAAAGTTGTTCCGGGCCCGATGTCGGGGCATAGATGTTGACGAGATTGAGCACAAGCCCCTCCATATGGACTCGCAGGTGCAGTAGGCGGCCCGGCACAGCCTCGGCAACCCCCAGCACCTCAGGCCGTAGGTCGGGGGAGAACAAGGTCGCCACTCCAGCCTGGCGAACAGAGAGATGGCTGAAGTAGACTCTGTCCCCCCATTCCAGCCGCCAGCTGTCTTCAGCGGCTGGATCCGTATGGGTCTCCTGCAGGAATACTACAGAGTACCCCCCAACCCGAAGGAAGGAGAGCACCTGGCTCCTGCGGAGACCCATCCTACAGCCCCGGGTGTTCAATGTTGTGAAGAGGAGAGATGCCATGAGGAGGGCTGGGGGGATCCTCGCTGGCAGAGTCACTCACAGCCCCCATCGGGCCGTGTAACAATCCGTGACCCCGTAGGCGAGTAGTGAGTCACGGAAAAGGCGGACCCGTTGGTAGACCGCGGCGGCCTGCTTCCCAGTCCTTTTGCCCTCCCCCATGAGGGCCCTCGCGGCCTGGAGGATTTGGTGGAAATCCCCCCATCGCTGGAGAGCGAGCTATACTTTGTTGCGGGAGCCCCGGACGTCCTCCAGGAACTCCCGCAGCTCCTCTCGCAGCGTATGGGGGGCCGGGGTTAGTGGCTCCCGGCTATTGAAAGAAGGGGCCCCGGACACAGTCCTATGGCCCACCAAAACGGACAGGCAAGGGGCGGACCCTCGACGCAGCTCCTGCTGGGCCGGCACCTTAGGGCCCAACCCGAAATTCGGCTTAGTTGGGGGAGGCGGCGGAGGGAGAAGAGCAGCCTCTGGTGGGTCGGGACGAGGAAATACTGGAGCCGCTCCCTGGGGGTCATCCTCCGAGAAGGGGAGGGAGACAGCCCCAGAGGCGGCAGTGTCATCATGGGAGGGGTGGGAGATTGGGACGGCATCAGGGGCGGGGCAGGGATCAGAAGTAGGGGCAGGGAGGGGGACATGAGCAGGGCCGGGCTGAGGAACGGGTAGAGGATCCTGAGCCGCAGGAGCTGGGCCACTGGGAGGTGGCCTCTCTTGGTGTGGCTGAGGGATCTGGGAATTGGGAAGGGGACCCCCCACGATGCCGGGCTCTAGTATGATGGTTTGTGTTACAGCCACGGCATCGGGAGGTGGACAGATATTTGCGGGGTCCCCGCCTGGGAAGGAGAACTGTTGTCCCACCCCAATGAGGGGTACCCCCTGGGATTCGGGTCCCGGCCGCAGGGCACCGGCCGTCACTTCAGGAGGCTTGGCGGCCGTCAGCGAGGTGTCACTTGCGACCGGGCAGGTGGAAGAGCCCAGGGGATCCTCGGAGGTGGGAGTGGAACCGGCGGTCAAGGGGAGGGAGCATGGGGAAAGGGGGGAAAGGGGCACCGGGGTGAGATCATTGAGATCGAGGCCTGCCGGTAAAGGGTCGTCCTCCCCCTGGGTGATTGGGGTCAGACCCAGGGCCTCGATCTCCTCGTAGATGGAGGGCAGGTCACCTCCTGCCACCCCGGGGTTCTCCCCGCCGGCACCTGAAGCGATGCTCGGGTTGGGGCGTGCAGGGTTGACAAACGGGGCAGAAGGGGCTCCATCAGGGGCTCCCGAGGGAGGGGCGGTAATACCTTCCGGTGCTGCCACGTCTTTCCCAGCTGGTTCTGGCGGACTAAAGCCGCTCGGGGGCAAAGCGGAAGGCTCGGCATCAGTTCCCCCCTTCCTGGTTTTCCGGGGAGCTTCCGCATCGGTGGAAAGGAGCGGGGCTCGAGCCTTCCGCTTGCCCCGCTTCCCCTGTACTAAGGCCCAGCCCTCCATGGCATCATCTGGGGGCTGGCTAGTAAGGGTCGGGTCGGGGGGGGGGCGCGATTCCTTAGGGACTCGGGGAGGTAGTGGTGGGGCAGCATAAGGGAGAGAAAAGTCTCCCTGGGGCGGGCCCTCTCCCACGCCCGGCGATATCCCTGCCTCACCCTCCTCCACAGGCCTCAGCAGACTGTTCGCAGTGGGCCTCTCCCGCTTGTCTGGGCTCACTGGGGGAGGTACTCCCAGGGCCCGAGCGGGAGCAGCGGTGGACTGGGAAGGAGGAGGGGCGGCTCTGGGCACCGGGCATACAGGGGCGCCGGCGATGACGGGGCCGACGCCCTGCTGGGGCTCGGGGGTCTCGGATGCTCCCCCTTGCCGGGCCAAGGGACAGTCCCTCCGGACGTGTCCCATCGCCCGGCAGAGGTAGCACCGGGCCTCCCCCGTGGAATAGTACACCCGGTAACGGGCCCCGTGATAGGGGACCATAAAGGACCCCTCGAGCGCCTCCCCGTCACGTGCAGCCGGGGGCATTTGGAGCTGCACCTGCCGGCGGAACGAGAGGATGTGACGGAGGGCGGGGTCTTTGCAGCCCAGTGGGAGAGGGCTGACTACAGAGATGGGTCTCCCTAGGGCGGAGAGGGCAGGTAACAGGGCGGCATTGGGGAGGAAGGGAGGGACGGAAGTGAGGACTAGGCGGACGCCCAAGTCCTCCAGCGGCTCTAATGGGACGAACACGCCCCCCACGGCCAGGCCCTTCTCCACCGCCTCTTGGGCCGCGGCCTCCGATGCGAGGAAGAAGACTACCTTCCCGTACATTTTGGAGGCCGCTACGATGGCTGTGGGCCCCACCACCCTCGCCAACGCCCGCACATACGTTTCTACGTGGGGCGAGGCGGGTACCAGGAGGCAACGGACGCCGTGCCTCCTGGTCAAGGTGGGAAAGGGGCCCCGGCCGCTATAGATGGTAGCTGAGGCGGTGGGCAGGTTAGGTGACGTTGCGGCAGGTGGGGGGGTTGCCGCCACCTGGGCGTACACTCTGGGGGCCGGGGGTGGGACACCCGCAGAGCTGGTAGAGGGAACAGCAGGGAAGGGTGCCGCGGCCGGTGGCAGGGCCGCAGCAGTAGTGGCTGCCTCTGCCATGGAGGGTCTGGCCTTTGTCGCGGGGCCCTTACCCTTCTTTTTACCCTGGCCCTTCCTGCCGGCTGGGGGGGCTCCCCCAGGATCATGGGGGGCGAGGGACGTGGCAGCAGCGGAGGTCTCTTCAGTGTCCGCCGCTGCCGGTGCCCCAGCGGGGGCGAGAGCAGGTGGTTCGGCAGCGGCGGTCGAGGTGGAGGCTAGGGAGGGTGACGGGGGAACAGGCGGAGGAGGGGCAGCCATGCCATCTGGAGGGGCTTCTCCCTCCATATCGCCTGCCATGATGAACAGGGGAGGAAGGGAAAACTCCTGAGAGGGGGGTTGGGGAGAGGAATTGGGGTGACCACTCCTCCCTGCTAGGCTGCAGGCAGGGGAGGAGGGCAATAAAAGTGGGGACAGGGTTCAGGGTTAACTTGGACTACTGTGGGGGTAGGGTTCAGTCACCGACACAAGATGGGAAATCCGGCTCCCCTTGTTGCACTAGGGGAGGGGATGATATAACAGCATGGGGGTGCAGTGAGATGGGGTCAAAATTAAACAGGGGAGGGGCACAAGCGCATGGGAGGGGGCGTGGGTTCATGGAAGCGGGGGGCTAATCAGGGCAAACGGAGCTTCAGGGGGAGGGAGACAACCAACTAAGAATGGGGCAGAAAAACAAGGGACTAGTTGCAGGGCTAGGGTAGGGCAAACAAACAAGGCTGTAGAGGGAGAGGGGCAGGGCAGACAAAACAAACTAGTAAGGGGCTGGGACCAAAAAAAAAGGGGGGGCAAACAACTGCAAGGGGTAAATGGGGCAGGTGGCAAGGGACAAAGCAAGGGACGTGCTGCTGGGGGGAAGAGGGTCAGTCCAAGGGGTATGGGAGGGGCACGTGCACCCACGTGCGCTTGCACAAAGTCAATGGGTGGGGCTGGTTGCCACTGCAGGCCCAAATGATGTTAAAAGTTTGTGGCAGGCCATGGAAGCAGCTAAGTCCAGAGGCTGTAGCACAAGGCAGATGGTGAGCAGCCAGCAGAGGTGGTGGAGGGGGCAGCGGTGGTGGTGGGGGTTATGGGGGGGCACAGGTGGACCAGGGGGCAGGCTCGGCACCACACCCCCTGTGCCCCTACAAACACAGTCAATACCCCCACCACTAGAGCACAGTTGAAAGATTACTCAGTTCTTGGAGGCCCCCTCCACGGTGGTCTACAGAGTCTCTGCCAACGGTCTTCCGGGTCTTCCTCCTCTGGGTACCAGCAGCTTCCTGGCAGCAAACAGGGCAGCAGCAGCAGCTCCAGCAACCCCAGGTGGTGGTCCGGTGGCCAGGCAGGACCCCTCACATATGGTGGTGGTGGTGGTGGTGGTCACAGCAGCGGCTGGAGTAGGGGCTCCTCACACCCCTCCTCTGGGGAGAGGGCCAGCAGGCCCCCTCCCCCCCAAGGGGTCGCTGCAGCAGCAGGAGTAGCAGCAACCAAGGTGTTGGGGGGGGAGGGGGTTCAGCTTCCAGGCTGCCAGCAACCAGAGAGTAGAGTAGTGGGAGGGGTGTCTGGCCTAGCCAGGGGAGAAGCTGGAGCAGCAGTAGCAGCAAACAGCAGCTGGGAGGGCCCAGGGCCTAGCAGCAGCCCCAGCAGGAGGAGCAGCAGCAGTCCTCTACCTCCTTCCCGGCCAGAGGGCTATAGGGAAGTGGTAAGGAACCAGTATGTTAGCCCCAGGCTAAACAAATCCCTGATACCTTGTTAACCAAATGGCAGTTGCTCCAGGTTAATCAAGACACCTGGGGCCAATTAAGAACTTTCCAGAAGGCAGGGAGGTTGATTGAGACACCTGCAGCCAATCAGGGGCTGGCTGAAACTAGTCAAAAGCCTCCCAGTGAGTCAGTGAAGGGGGACGTCAGGAGCTGTGGAAGGAGGTTGCGTGTGAGGAGCTGGGGGCAAGAGGCACTAGGAGCTGAGAGTAAGAGGGTGTACTGCTGGAAGATCCTGTGGTGAGGATAAAGAAGGTGTTGGGAGGAGTCCATGGGGAAGTAGTCCAGGGAGTTGTAGCTGTCATGCAGTTGTTCCAGGAGGCACTCTAAACAGCTGCAGTCCACAGGGCCCTGGGCTGGAACTCGGAGTAGAGGGCAGGCCCGGGCTCCCCCCAAACCTCCCAACTCCTGATCAGACACAGGAGGAGTTAACCTGGACTGTGGATTCTACCAGAGGGGAAGATCTCTGAGGCAAGCAAAATCCGCCAATAAGCGCAGGACCCACCGAGGTAGAGGAGGAACTTTGTCACAACACTTAATCAATTCCTGAAAGAGATGTGTTCAGAAACAATGGTAGATTTCAAGGCTACGTTATAGAGTATTATAGTAAGAGTACAAAGGATAGTGCTCTTATTCTTTTATCAGAAAGAGTTTCAATCTGTTCATATGGAAACATTCACAAACAGAGAATAGGTTATTTTCTTGCTTTCAAGAAAGGTACTATTCAAAGTGATCCTGAATAGGCAAAATGATTGCCACAATCTTAACCATTTTTCAATCTTGCTGTGCTGTTGTTGTATCATACCATGATACAATTATGTCTAAAACTGTACCTCCTTACCAGCATCTGCTTTCGCTTATTCAACCCAGAGAAAGTTTGAAGACTTTCTTTGCAAACTAGTAATTTAAGAATTTTTTTTTTACTTCACTACCTTAAATTCAGCAAATGAGGCACAAATGCAATAAGTTGGCAGAGCAAGACAGTACTTTTCCTAGCTGAGCTGTATCTATGTTTTTTAAACTAACCAAAGGCTGCTTGATATTCAACCAATATGCTTTAGATTGATAATAGACTTTCTGAAGCAATTAATATGTTTCATACAGTCAGGCTGCTACATTCATAACAACTTAAGCTCCCCTCAGAAAGGAAGTACAATCTTTATACAACATCTGGCAGTCATGTAAGGAAAAGCAGCCCACCTGGAACAACAGGTGATCAAACTAGTAACTTAGACTGCACATGGTATGTATACTGGGAAATATTGCCTAATGAGAGATTTTTACAATACTAATAGATTATAACTGATACCTTAGTGGACTATGGCATTCATATCTAGAATCATACCATGAGCCTTGTCAAGATTTACAACTAGTAAGAATTGCCTTCTCCTAACAAATCCTTATTCCCCCTTCTCCCCTTTCCAGGTAGATTTTTGCCTCTTGTAATAATGGGACAGGCACACTGCTTTTTCTTTGAGGAGGTCATGAAAATCATGCTCCAGGAATGAAATGGCAATAACACAAAGCCTTTCCCTAATGACTATCACACTGAAGTTGCCCCTAAACTACTAAGTCTGTTGGGGGCTCTTTCCACACTTTCAGTTCTTGACTGCAATCTTTCCAAACTACTCTGTGTGTGGGTGGGTGTGTGGGTGTGGGTGGGTGGGTGGGGGGGGGGGGGGGAGATGGAACGGACGGGACGACATAAGATTTCTATTAGTCTCTTCTAATTTATGATTGTAAACTCTTTTGGACAGAGAACGAGTTAAAGTTTGTAAATTGCATAAATAACTTTTATAGGGTTGTAAATAAGTTTATTAATAAAGTTTCAGAGTGGTAGCCGTGTTAGTTTGTATCCACAAAAACAAGGAGTCCGGTGGCAATTGCTACAATCCATCTGCAAACTTAACACCATCAATTTGGGTTGAATTGGGGCTGGGAATGGCTGGCTCGCTACAAAAGTATTTTTCCCTCTCTTAAATTGACACCTCCTCATAAATTATTGGAAATGGACAACATCCACCCTGACTAAATTGGCCTTCAACACTGATTCTCCACTTGTAAGGTAACTCCCTTCTCTTCATGTGCCAACATATATTTATGCCTGTATCTGTAATTTTCATTCCATGCATCTGAAAAAGTGTTTTTTTTACCCACGAAAGCTTATGCCCAAATAAATCGGTTAGTCTTTAAGATGCCACCAGACTCTGCGTTATTTTTATTAATAAACTTAAAACGTTCAGGATATGCATACTATCTTGTTGCATAATATCACAAGAACTGATGCTAATATTCAGCTCTAACTACTTACAGATGTCTTGTGTTAGCACTGTGATAACTGTGTTAAACACGAGATAACAGGTTTATTACATGAAAGTAATTTTTGTACGGTGGGGGGAGGGGGTTCATGAAAGCCGATAGATTGATAGTCTGGGTGGCAGTCCTCTACTAGTCCACCAGACAAACAGCAGAAGCCCAATCTGCTTTACATTGCTTCAACAAATCTCAAACATGACCTGAAGGGATCAACTTTAGGAGCTGAGAAGAATATGCACTGAGAGTGAACCAAAGTCCTTAGCCTCTTTGATAAAGCAGATGGCTGCCAATTCCTGTAAATCAAAGTAGTTAGGGTGTGGACATCAACCCACAGGAAACAGGATACCAAATTTATTGCTAATCTTTTTCACGTGTGAAAGACTCCATATCCAGCTACTAGTCCCCTGAGTTATTCAGCTCTATAAACAAAGAAAACCTGTCAAAGTCTTAGGTTAAAGTACACTAAGAGTAGAGGTAGTAATCATCCATAAAGACGCTTCCTGTCCCAAGTCTTTTAAAATTTCTGTAAAGATACTTTTTAACATGCAAAGTGTAGATTATAGATGAGATTAAAGATTAAACTAAAGTAACACATTATGTACACAATAAATAATAAAAATAAATTTTAAGTACATGTGCTTCATGCTGTAAAAGGTATAAAATGAAGACATTCTTTGCCCCCAAAAGATTACAATCAAAGATATTAAGAAAAAAAGACTGGATCGACTCTTTATTATTGTTGGTTTACTTTCTTGTGAGTACCAGCGATGAAGCAAGTCTAGGAGGGATCTGATTGCTAAGAAGGTGATGTCTAGGCCAACTAGGATGAGAAGGGCATTCCACATATAAAAACGCAATGAAAATTGATATAGGATATAAATACACGAGCGGTGGGAGAAAAACAGGGCACTGAAATCGACAACAGGCAGAGAGCAATGTAATATGAAGATTACATACATCAGCCAGAGCACAAGTGTGTAGGGCCTCAAAGAAAAGAAATAGACGTTTAAACACAAGATCGATCTAAGATATGCAATTTCAGCTACGAGACTGGTTCGGTGATTCTATCATAGATTAAACCACCAGTTTGGGAGGACTGCCTGCCCTATTTCGTGCAGTCTGCCCAGAGTGTGGGATTCTTAGCGAGGTCCACTGAGGCACCCAGTCACATGTATAACTGAGGCCAAGTCACCATCCACCAACACGGATGACAGTCACCTAGCTAACTGGAGATGGTAGAAAGTGTTACTTGGGGATACCACTGTCAGTGAGAAATCTAGGAGTACTCCTAAGTTAGGGACTGACTGAGTATATACCTTCAATCAAAAGAGGTTGCACCATAGCTGCAAATTCCTCAAATAATTTTCCTCTGGCCACCAGCATAACCTGTGTCTTGCTCGGGTTCATCTTCAATCATCTATTCTTCATCCATGAGCTGATCTCATCCAAGCACTCTGCCATCTTGGTGGCAGTGGTATTGTTTTGTATAGTGAAGAATAAGTAGAGCTGTGGGTGATCTGCATATTGCTGACACTTGAATCCGTATCATCCTACCAGTTCACCTAAATGGCTACATGTAGATGCTGAAAAGGACTGGAGAGAGAATCGATCCTTGTGTGACTCTACAAGTGAAGAGTCTATTGGCTGAGGTACAGTTCCCCATTACTACTCTTCAGATACATCCTCTGTCAGATGCAATGCTATGGAAATATGGACTATTCAAAGACTACAATACTGAGCTATGACAGATGTTGTAGGATCATGGAATATTCTAAGACTACAGCTTTAGTTTTATAAATATTATATATACCTTTACGGGCTGGTTAGTGATTTTATTCCTGGCTAATTGGGTAAAGTAAAAAATTTTCCTGAAGGAACTAAACTCAATAGAGGGTAACTAACGCAAATTGCCCCAATATATAAACAATGCAAGTAACAAGCCCTCTTGAAGTTTTGCTTCATGTTGGGACTAGCAGATTGATGCGACTTGGTTTGAAGGCCTTGAGAGAGAAAGGATTTGAAACTGTATAAAACAACAGCCCTGACATGGGAAGAGTTTCACAGATACCAGCCGAAAATTGACAGGCATGAGACTGTGTCCAACAGCATCAAGTCCTGTGAGAGGACTTCAAATACTTCAGATCTGCCAGGGTCGCCTTAAGGAAGATGGGTGACTCCTGGAAAGCTAGGCGTGCATATAAGCTATTTATTATTTTCAGATAGGATTATCATTTGAGAGAAAATGTGTCACTCACCCTAAGGAAAGAACTACTGCAGGTGCTGAACTGAAGTCAGACCTGCTGACATGATCACAGTGAATTGCAGCTTAAGCCCCTGACATGGAGGAAGCAGACTGCAGAATTCCACTAAGAAAAAGGTGATGACTGGAGATCTGAGACCTAAGTAGGGTGCTCTTCAGGCAGCCCCAAGAGGGTCAGAGGTGCATTTAACTCAGGAACTGTGATACATCCCGCCACAAACGACTTAAAAACATTTCAGTATTTTTCTGGATCACTGCCACATCTGTTATGCAGGACCGTAGTATCTAATAGTCAGTGTCAATGCTGACTAGAGGTCCAGGAAAATAGATGCAAGTCCTCTGTTCATTGACAGCAGGAGAAGATCATCCTTCAGTGTTAAAGTGGTTTCCTTTCCCAGGGGACAAAACAAATCTCTGAACAGTTTAGCCTGTATAGAAATAATTTCTTCAGTGGTTAACTGAAAATAAGAATTTAAATAATTTTGTTAATTTCAAGATTTCTTTCAGATACTGTGTATAGTAATCTGAGAAGGTGTGTTATTTGAACAGACAGGCACTCCTAAAATATTTTTCCCCACAGAATCAAAATACTACACTCTGTGCAAATGACTACAGCTTTATCAGTTTTTCCCTATATCAGTGACTGGCAGTACAAACAATGCACTTCCATATGCTTTTATAGTTGAAAATTAAAAGCAGACCTATGTTCTACTTGCTGGGTACCAGATTTTTGGCACAGGATTCGTTGCACTGGAGACAGCAGCAGACACGAGACAAAACAAAGAGGTTCAGACTAGTTTGCTTACAATATATAAACAGGGGTGGGGAGATTAGGCATTCAGCTTTTGGAAACTCTCTTTCAAAAGCTAAATACAATCTGTTGCTGGCACAACTGTACATAAGTGGCATGCAGCCTTACATTTTTTGAACTGAATCCTACATGCCTGTTCTGCTATTTGTGGCATTTATCAATGGGGCCAAAACATGGCATTTTTGGAGGCCTGGCAGTTTAAAGGAATTTGTGCATTTGCTTATCCTGCAGATTTCAGTAGACACCATACACCACTGCGATTCCACAGAAACGCCATCAGCTGTATATGTGTAGGCTCTTGTGACACTGAAGTTATTGTGTCTAGCAGACAGTGATAGAAAGCTCACAATATACTGTTTTCCTTGAGCTATGTATTTCACTATAGTTTTTGTACAATTACACTATACAAAATGCCAATGAAAGAAAGGTATGCAGAGAACAAACAAAAATAGTGAAGGCATTGTTTTTCTCCCCCTCCCCAAAAAATCAAAGCATATTAATTCAGGACTGCATTGTTCAGTTGACATCAGGGACTTTAAACTTGGCTAGAGTAAAAACTTTCAAAAGTACCCTACAAGTTTCAGATCCATTTTCAAATATGGCTTAAGTCTAATTGAAATCAAATGAGATTTAGGTGCTGTTGAAATTTTTACCCTAGATCCTTAAAGACAGAACCATTTCCTCACCAATTTGGGGGCAACAACTTATTTTCCTAGTTTATCCTCAAATTTACTTGGAAAAAACTCAAGTATACTTTCTTCCAAATTGCATCCTCTCCAACATCTACAACTGATTCTGACAAGCATATTTAGTCGAGGGCGAAGAAAGATCTCTTGTGAAATCTGTCTACTGTTCATAGTAGAGTGGTTTTTGAAGTGTCTTATCCTGCTTTATAAAGAACACAGCTGAAACAATAATCATCTCTGAGCTTAAGTGACAAAACTGTACTACCTGTAAGTTACATATCAAAAGCACCCTCCTGGGTTACTTCAGAAACAGTAAATGCCATGGATAATAAAATCATGTGCATCACTTGCTAGTAGTATAACTTTTCACATCAGAGTCAAAAACTTTATATCGAAAATAGTACAATATGCTCTTCAGTTAAATAGGAGGCCCCACTTTCCTAGGCACTTTACAAACACAGAGTAGTAGACAGTCCCTGCCTCGAAGAGTTTACAATATAAACAGATAAGACAGACACAGGATGGGAGAAGGGGTTTAACACACAAGCAGAGTGACCATTGATGGCAACAACTGCTATGTTAGTTTCATGATTTTTTTTTTTGGAGGGGAGGGGGTACTTAAGGGGATACACTAAATGGAAAGAAAAAGTGAATGGGAGTGGGTGAAGGGGACAGAACAGGAGAGAAGGGGGTCAGAGGGAAGGTGTGGCATGAAGCTGAGGTGAACAGACTGTGATGGAAGGGGAGGGAGAGGTTTGAAGAAAAGAGCCAATCAGCATAGGGAAAGAAAGTCCAAGTAAAAATTTTAGACAGTTTGCTGAATGTCCCTGCTTTGGCTGCTTCTACTCCTACTGGCTCCTCTGTAGTTTCCCCCAAAAGTCACATTGCAGAGTGGGGGGAAAAGAGGCACCGCCCAGATGCTAATGCCCCTGGAGTGGAGGGGTGTTGTTACCTTTGCCACTTAAAACCTAGTGTGAAGAGATTGCAATTAAGGGGTCCAATCCTGCAAACTTTTACTCACATGAGTAGTCTATTCTTATGCAAGTAGACACTAGCTGCAAAAGAATTCCTCGAGTATTTAAAAAATACTGGACTCAATCCAGCAAAGTGTGCCAAATTTTACAATGTTACTTACAGTTTTAGAAAATATGTGGTACCCCACTAGTAGAGCTGTGAAAATAACTCGTTTTGCTCCAAAAAAAAAAAATTGTAAAAAAAATTGGTCTGGGTAGAACCAAAACCAACATTTCTGAAATTTTGGGGGAAAATCAAAAGCATTAGAAAAATGTTTTGTTTGAAACAATTTGTTTCAGGTATTTTTAACAAAAGCAAAGAAAATGAAGGTCCAAATTCATAAAATAGAGGAGGAAGTGCCCCTCTGATGTTTAGGTTACTGCATACTCAACTGGGATATGGGATACCCAGGTTCAAATCCCAATGCTGGAGTACATCCAAAGTGAGCACAATACCCAGTAGGCTATAGCATATTCTATGATAGATCTCTTTAAATCTCTCAAGTTGAAATGTCCACTTTTGTACAAAATACTTGAATAGCCATTGGGTCAAAGAGAGTGTGAGAGAATGATTCTATACAATTCATGAAATGTTTCAGTCAACCCAAATCTGCATTTTTTTGGTGAAAAAAGTTTCAGCTGAAAGATTTCACCCAGCTCTACTGAACAGAACATTTACTTGTATTTATACAACAGGCTCCAGATTTTACAACTCAAAAAATTAGATTTTCAAGGAAACAAACAAAGCTCATTATTGACTATTCAAAAGTTTCTGTTTTCCCAAGACTACTTAAGGTTTCTTTTTTCATTTTCCAGATCAGTGCAGTCTTTTACCACAAAATGAGGATCCAACTTTAAAGATAATGGCACCAACATTATCCATGCTTTAAAACGCAACACATTCACAACACAGTCTATTCTGTGGCATATTATTTTGGAAAATTATGATGTGCATTAAAAATGGTTACCCACCTTCTCATAACTGTTCTTTGAGATACATCCATTACACTGCAGGTGTGTGTCCCCCATGCCCTGGTGCTGGAGCATTTTCCCTAGCAGCACCCACAGGAGCAGCCCCACCAACCATCAAGATCCTCCTGCTCCAAAGCGAGGGTATAAAGAGTAGAACTTCCCCTCGTCTCCTTCATTTCCTTCACATCAGAAGCCTACAGTAGACTCTGATGCATCGGGAAAGGAAGATGGATAGTGTAACAGACATATGCCACACATCTTGAAGAAAAACTGCTACAAGAAAGTGAGTAACTGTTTTTCTTCTTTGAGTGCTTGTGTACATCTGTTACCCTGTAGGTGACTCCCACACTCCACTGGGAGAGGTACTATAGGACCGCTCTTCCTACATTTCTATCTTCCCTTGATGAGGTGGAGAGCATACGTCTGGTGAATATATGAATGCAAGACCAAATCAAGGCCCTGCAGATGTCCATAATTGGGACATGTGCCACAAATGCTGCTGAGGCCGAATGTCCTCTGATTGAACGTGCCAAGAGTTTGTCAGGAGGTGTTATTGTATTACACCTTTGACATCGTAACACATTGTGATGCAGCTGGTGACCCATTTCAAGAGTTTCTGCATTGGGATTGGTTGGAAGAAACTTGAAAGGCTTTTGTTCTATGCAGTGTGACTCAAAAAACGTCGAGTGTGTGGAACCGTCATTCGTCCTGGTGAGTATGTGGCTTTGGGAAGAAAACCAGAAGGTATGTAGACTGATTCAGATGGAAATCAGATACCACTTTTGAAAGAAATTTAGCATGTGGTCTAAGCTCACCCTTGGCCTGGCAGAAATCTGTGTATGGCAGATCAGTGACCAATGGCATTCAGTTTCTCCCATTCTGCTAGTGGAGGTGATGGACACTAAAAGCTACCTTCACTGTCAGGTGCAAGAGCGAACCCAATGCTAAAGGCTCAATAGGAGGGTCCATCACAGTGAAAAAAACTAAATTCAGATCCCAAGGAGTGGAGTCCCCGATAGGCAGAAGCTACCTATCAAGACCTTTCAGGTATCTGGTTATGATAGGGTGTGTGAAAACAGTCTTGCCACCTAAAGATAAAGATAAAACACAGAAATGGCTGCCAGATGTACCATAATGGAGCTGATGGCTAGACCTCATTCCTTAAGATGAAAGTCCACAAATTGTATTAATCTTAGACTGAACCGGGGACACATTATGGGAGGCTGCCGAGACAGTAAGTGGAAGAATTTCTCTCAGATAAATAGTTCTTGTGGGAGGCTTTCTGCTGTGAAGGAAAACATTCTCGACTGACACTAACCAATGTACCTTCTTCTGCATTCAACTACTAATGAACCATGCCATGAGATGTAGCACTTCAGGATTCGGGTGCAACACCCAGCCATGGTTCTGTGTTATGAGGTCTCTGGTTATCAGTAACAGCAAGGGGTCTGAGTGGACAGTTTGTGGAGATCTGAATATAGGTGGAGCTATAAGAGAAAGTTACTTACCTTATAGTAACTGGAGGCTCTGTGAGATATGTGGTCCCTATCTGTATTCCACTGCAGGTACTAGTATAGTCCATGAGCACGGAGAATTTTGAAAGCAGTGTCCTTGGCTCACCTTGTGCCTCTGATAACAAATCATAGAAGATCCAAAGGAAAAGGGAAGGAGGGTGTGTAGTGCAATACAGATAGGGACCACACATATCGAAGAACCTCCAGTTACTATAAGGCAGTTGTTCTCAACCTTTCCAGACTACTGTACTCCTTTCAGGAGTCTGATTAGTCTTGCATATCCCAAGTTTCACCTCATTTTAAAACTATCTGCTTACAAAATCAGACATAAAAATACAAGTGTCACTGCACATTATTACTGAAAAACTGCTCTCTCTCATTTTGTCTATGAAATTTTAGTTTTTACTGACTTGGCTAGTGCTTTTTATGTAGCCTGTTGTAAAACTAGGCAAATATCTAGATGAGCTGATGCATCCCTGGAAGACCTCTGCGTACCCCCAGGGGTACGCATACCTCTGGCTGAGAACCACTTATCAGGATCAGGTAAGTAACTTTCTCTTCTTCTCTGAGTGCTGGTTCCTATGTGTATTCCACTGTAGGCAAGTGACAAGTAGTACTCAAATAGGAGAAGGGTGAGAGATTGTAGATGGCAGAGCTGAACAAAGGACGGATTCCAAAAGATGCATCAGCAGAGGAGCTCTATCAAGGCATAGTGTCTTGCAAACATGTGGATGGAGTTCCACATAGCTGCCTTGCAGATGTCAAGTAGAGGCATGGGCTTGATGGGCTGCCATAGGCATTGCTTGTGGTTACAACAGCAGTAACCATTGCCCTGGAAGACACATTAGCCATATCTACAGCTGATTGTAGAGCAGTCCTGGCAACCATTTTGCTTTCCTTTGTGAGAACCTGGAAACAAGCTCTGTCCTACTGGGGGAAACTATCATGAATTTTGACTAGTTCAGGGAGTCATACTTAGCCATTAGTGCTTGGTAGTTGGCTGTCCTGAACTGAAGGCTAGAAGAATAGACCTTCCTTCCCAATAAGTCAAGACACTTGCCTTTCCTATCAGTCAGGGTAGATTGGGGTGTTGCTGCCTAGATCTCTCCACAATGGCCTGGACCACTAAATGTTAGGAGCGGGGGAGAGAACAGAAATTCCTCCCCTTTGGCTGGGACACAGTACCAGTTCTTTGGCCTCTTGGGAGTAGGGGCACAGGTAGCTGGGATATCCCAGACCACTCTAGCACACTACGGGATGGCTGTTAACAATTTGACTAGAGAAAGATGACTAAAGAATGCCCAAGTGCTTGTGCTGAAGATCCTGAACCTCTTCAAGAGAAATCTTGCCAGCAAGTTAAAGAAGTATGGCCTGGATGAATGGACGGTAAGGTGGATAGAAAACTGGCTAGATGGTTGGGCTCAACGGGTAGTGATCAATGGCTCCATGTCTAGTTGGCAGCCGGTATCAAGTGGAGTGCCCCAAGGGTCGGTGCTGGGGCCGGTTTTGTTCAATATCTTCATTAACGATCTGGAGGATGGTGTGGACTGCACCCTTAGCAAGTTTGCAGATGACACTAAACTGGGAGGAGTGGTAGATATGCTGGAGGGTAGGGATAGGATACAGAGGGACCGAGACAAATTAGAGGATTGGGCCAAAAGAAATATGATGAGGTTCAACAAGGACAAGTGCAGAGTCCTGCACTTAGGACGGAAGAATCCCATGCACTGCTACAGACTAGGGACCGAATGGCTGGGCAGCAGTTCTGCAGAAAAGGACCTAGGGGTTACAGTGGACGAAAAGCTGAATATGAGTCAACAGTGTGCCCTTGTTGCCAAGAAGGCTAACGGCATTTTGGGCTGTATAAGTAGGGACGTGATCGTTCCCCTCTATTCGGCACTGGTGAAGCCTCATTTGGAGTACTGTATCCAGTTTTGGGCCCCACACTACAAGAAGGATGAGGATAAATTAGAAAAAGAGTCCAGCGGAGGGCAACAAAAATGATTAGGGGGCTGGAGCACACGACTTATGAGGAGAGGCTGAGGGAACTGGGATTGTTTAGCCTGCAGAAGAGAAGAATGAGGGGGGATTTGATAGCTGCTTTCAACTACCTGAAAGGGGGTTCCAAAGAGGATGGATCTAGACTGTTCTCAGTGGTAGAAGATGACAGAACAAGGAGTAATGGTCTCAAGTTGCAGAGGGGGAGGTTTAGGTTGGATATTAGGAAAAACATTTTCACTAGTAGGGTGGTGAAGAACTGGAATGGGTTACCTAGGGAGGTGGTGGAATCTCCTTCCTTAAAAACCTCTAAGGTCAGGCTTGACAAAGCCCTTGCTGGGATGATTTAGTTGGGTTTGGTCCTGCTTTGAGCAGGGGGTTGGACTAGATGACCTCCTGAGGTCCCTTCCAACCCTGAGATTCTATGATTCTATGAATCTGCAGCTTCCCTGGAACTCTGTGAAGAAGCTCCTGGAAATGCTTCTAGTCAATGGGGGGCAGGAATGGGGACATAGGAGTCACTGAAAGAGAGACAAAGACTGCACTGGAACCGATGAGATTGCAATCACTGGATCTGAGCTGGTTGGGGGAGGGAGGTGTATGGGGAGGAGGCGGAGGGGTATGGGGAGGAGAGGGAGACAAGAAAAGCAGCGGGCTGCCGCTTCACGTCTGGCTGAGCCTCCAAGAGGTGGAGGTGAGCTGGGCACGTGGCGGGGGAAGCTGCCAGTGGGTGCTCGCGCCCCCGGCCTCAGCCCCGCTGCATCCCCCCGCCTGGCTTGCAAGCTAGGGGGGGGTGGGGTGGAGGAGCAGCAGAGCACCCACCGGGCCCAGCAGCTCCCTGCCAGACCCGCCCAGCTCACCTCCTCGGCTTCCCCAGGCGCCGCGGCAGCCAGAGCGGCTTTTTCGCCGCTCACGCAGGCTCCTCCGGCTCCAGCTGATCAGCAGCGGCATGTGGGAGGTGAGGGAAAGCGCAGGGGCGGCGCCTCGGGGAAGGGGTATGGGGAGGAGGCAGAGCCTGCGTGCCATCGCTGATCAGCTGGAGCCAAAGGAGCCTGCGTGAGCGGAGAAAAAGCCGCTCAGCTTCTAGCTGCCACGGCGCTGGGGAAGCCGAGGAGGTGAGCTGGGCGCGGGGGCGGGGCTGGCGGGGAGCTGCCGGTGGGTGCTCAGCACCCACCAATTTTTCCCCGTGGGTGCTCCAGCCCCGGAGCACTCACGGAGTTGGCGCCTATGGTCCTGGGCATAGTCCAAGTGCAGTATGGGGTGGTGCTCCCCAGGTCAGGGAAAACAAAATGCTAAAACTATGAGATAAAAACTTCAAAACTCTAGAACTATAAAAATTATGTATAGATCTCTAAATATACTTACAGATAAAGGAGACAGCTGAAGCTTCGGACACTGGAAGTTCAGGCTTGGACCATGTGGCGGTGAGAAGGAACTCAAGAGGCAGGCAGTCTGCCCTCCTCTTTATCTCCTCAGTCAGAGGCACCAAGTGAGCTAGGTCACAAGTGCGAACAAGCAAACACGGCTTTTAAAAGTGTCTATCCAGATGCAATGGAAATGTTTCTCTCTCAAACTTCTTTGTACTGGTTTTGAAACGATGACAAATGGAGCACCTATCTCTAACACAAGCATCTGAGACCGCGTGAATTGGGGTCACTTATGGGCATAGGTTCTCTGCAGCTGGAACTAAGTTTGACAGATGAGGCTCCCCCACTGCCATGTGGGGCCCAAAGGCTCAGCTGAACAAAAAAAAAAGGCCAAATAGTAAAATAAAATACAAACTAAAGAAACAAAATACACATTTTTAAGCATCAAGCGATGAAAAAAAGAGTATCACTAGATACAACCAAGTAGATACGTTTTTGTTCACAGAGAACACAAATGCTAAGACCACTGGGTGGTTTCAGCTTTTATACTCTTACTCTGGAGCACGAGGAGTTCGGTGGTAGGCAGGGCCACCAGTACAGATACCGCTAGGGAAAACTCTCTGACATCAGTAGACAAGATGCATATGTCTATTACACGGTAAGTGTGTATGCAAGCACTCAAAGGACTAATTATTTTTATGAAAATGCTCTTATTTTGAACAAGCATGTCTATTCTTGTAAAATCCTCAGCTAAGTAGCTGTAATGCAGGCTCAAGAACTAGGATGAGACCTCTAGCTCATACATTAAGTTATTATAAATTAAGACCTTTTAAGATAAAGTTAGCATATTCTTAACTATACTTCAGTATTCCTTTCTGCTGTTTCCCTAGGCTGATGGGTGATTATTATTTTTCAAACTAAATTTTAAGCTGTCAAATTCAGTTTCGAGATTATTTTTTTTGTAGTTTCAGTATTTTTAAAATTTAGATCTTCCTAGGGCAGAGAAAATAAGCACATTTTTACTTTATCTTAGCAAACTGTAAGTAACCATTAAACACTTACATCAAGTCCAATACATTTCAGTTGTTCATACGTGCATAAAATATGGTCATGCAGGCATCCTTTAAATGCCTTTTGTCATAAAAAATTAATTAGAAGAGTGCCTTAGTGTATGAAAAAAGTCCAACAATCTTCATTTGCTTCAAATTAACAGCTATTATATAGCCAACACTTTATATCATACTGAAATTATCTTATCCTATCCTCTAGTAGAGTGTAGACAAATTATACTTAAAACAAATAAAACCTCGCAAAATGATTTACATCTGCAATAAGGCATTGCTTTCTCCTTCCCTAGAGACTGCAGTACTACAAGGAGCAAGGTTTCTATTCTCAGAGTAAGAATGACATTTGCATCATTCTAAAAAGAACATGCACTTACACTTGAGCTCACACAAAATTAAATTACCAGGAAGGGTGTTGGTCAAAATAAGATAGTTTTCACAATGCTTCAAAGGAACAGTTCCAATTCTGGTTCATAGACATTACCTCGTGCATTTTAAGATTCCTCTCCCCCTTGTTCATATCCCCAAAACTACTAAAACCCAATGGCTCTACATTCACATCTCCAAAATATTACGAATACTTGACCACAAAACTAAATTGTTTCATTCCTTTAACATTTTTTAAAATTTCATTAAACATGTAAGCACATGGGCTCTATCATCTCTATTTAAAACACTTTGAAATTGCTACTAAAATCTTTCACCACTACAATTTGAAGAATTTCTCTGTTTTGTTAATTTTACATTGTGTTATTCCTATAAATGAACTTAAATTGCTTTCAATGAAACTTTGTGACCATTTTAAAGCATATAATATCTGAAGTTCGTTTCAACTCCTATTTCTCCAGAAGTTGAACTATTAGGAGACAGCTTCCCCCGCCCGCCCTTCATATTACTGTGAGGAGTTAAGAACATATGGATATTGTCATTAACAGCTATAGTAGTTTTAAAGTTAAAACATTACAGTGCTAACATTTTCTCTGCATAAACCCCATCTCCTGTTCTAAAAATCTTTGAACGTTATTGTCCTTTTTTTGTAAAGTAGATCATACCTGAATATTCAAGTCATCTACCCATGCCCTAATCATCTCTAGCCTCAAATACTGCAACCACTTTCTCAATCTTCTTCATACCCACATCGTTTTACTCCAGTCTGTCCAAAATGCTACTGCTTAAGTCTTCCTCTCCTGCACAAACCATATCACCCCCTCTGAATTCCTCCTTTGTTTAATTGCTACCCTATATAACAATTTCAAACTTCTTCTCACTTTCAGAACCTTTCACCCTTCTCCTGTCTATATCTTCTTACCTTCTCTCTCAGTGCTTTTTCCCCAACCCACCCCTCCCTCTACTCTGCTAATAAATTGGGCCTTGGTGTGCCTTCATTCCACTTTGTCCAATAGCATCCCATTTGCTCTGCATGGAATAGTCTTCCAAACCCTCTTTACTAAGACAACTTCTGTCTGTCAAATTCCTCCTAAAAGCTAAATTTACCATGTCACCTACAAACACAGAGTTAATTCATTAGGTTACAACTTTGACAGAAACACCAAGATGCACAGCAAAAACGAAATCTTCCTAATGGAGCCCTTGTCCTTCTTTCCTCCCCCCTCCACTCCCTGACAGCCTTATTTGCCAGGCAAATTTAGGTTGTAAAACCCTTGTGGGAGTGACTTGCCTTATCTGTTCCTGAAAGCACATTATAAAAGCCACCACTGTCTTGTCAAACTGATCGTCTTTGCTCAGAAGAATCCCCAGGCAAAATGGCAAAAGGTACCTTTGGTTCCCCAAATCAGAATGGTGAAAGATTAGAAGAACAGTGCCCGGTACCAGGGTTCAATTATTGGAACACTATTTCCACACAAAGATACCCATAAAGATAAAGTTACCCTACAGTAACTCTGGTTTTCTGAGCTGTGTCATTCAATATATTCCACTTCTGGGTAGGCATGAGCTCCAGGTGCATGAGATCAGAATCTTTTTGAATAGCAGTGTCTGTTTGGGTCACTTCTGTGCCCTGCATGTCTCAGGTCCTCCATAGCCAAGGGTATAAAAGGGCTGGATGGATGCAACTGCTCTTGAGTTCCTTTGCCAAAATGGAATCCATATGACCAGGACTCTGTAGTAATGGGGACAGAGGGTAGACCATGGAATACATGTGGACAACGTATGGTATATGTAAGTAACTGTTCTTTCTTCTAATATTCCACTTTGGTGACTCATAAGCAGTAATTAATGACCCAAAGGTGGGTGCTCAGAGTCGACCGAAATAATGACACCAGGCAGCTCTACCAAAGTGGGCATCAGATCTGGGGCCTAATACTAAGCAGTAGAGCTGAGTGAAGGTGTGACTGAACTGCAGGTAACTGCTTTACAGATCTTCGAAAATCTGTAGAGAAGCTGTTTGTGATCTACTGGAATGAGCCCTAACAAGTCCAAGTGTGTCCAAGAGGGCTACTATAGAGCATGTTAGGATGCTGCCAGGATCCATTTAGACATTCTTTGGGTGGAGACTGGTTAATCATTCATCCTTTTAGCAAATGCTAGAGACAGTCTAGGAGAATTTCCAAACAGTTTTGTTCTATTCAAATAGTAGGAAAGAACTCTGACAACATCCGAAGTGTGATGTTTGGCCTCTCCTGATGAAGTATGAGGTTTGGGAAAGAAAGCCCGTAGGGGGATCATCTGATTAGGATACAACTCAAAGACCACTTCAGGTAAGAACTTCAGGTGAGGTTTCAACGTCACCTTGTCCTTGTGGAATACTATGTAGGGAGGTCCTGCCACAAGGGCTGGATCTCCCCTATTGAGTTTATAGCTGCCAAAGAAAGCAGTCTTCAGAGATAGGTGGTATAAAGATCAGATTGCTAAGGGTTCAAAAGGAGGTCCAATCACTTCTGTTAAAACTGTGTTGAGTCCTCCTGGGTGGTGGGAAGACAAGAATAATCCCTTTGAGAAATCAAGCCTGTTGGGTGAGAGAAGGCAATGTATTCCGCCACAGGAGGAGGATAAGCAGAGACAGCTGCCAGATGTACTCTTTGGGAACTGATGGATAGACTTGAACAAATCAGGATTACTGGAGCCTCCAAAAAAGTAATAAACGAACCTCTTCCCATTTGCTACATACATTTTTCTAGTGGAGTCTTTTCTACTGCAAGCAAAGATGTTCTGGACTGCTAAAAAGCAAAATTTGTCTGTGGTTGTTAGCCATCCAGCATCTAATACAAGATGTGAGTCAATTCAGAGACCTTGGCACCATGCAAGTCAGCACAGATATCCAGAAGGAAATAATGGCATGGATTGGCAAAACAGCAGCTGCATTCACTAGCTTGTATGAGATTTGGTCATTACAAATCTACATCTTAACGACAAAACTATGACTCCTCAACTCAAATGTTATTTTTATCTTAACATATAGATGTGAAATCTGAAAATCCACCAAAGGTATAGACAGACATCTAAATGCCTTAGACCATGTCTACATTCCACTTATGTTGGCAAAACATGTGTCATTCGGGTGTGAATATCCCACCTCTGAGCCGCATAAATTATCCCAGCATAAGTGGTAGTATGCACAGCGCTATGTTGACAGACAGCTTCTCCCACCAACATAGCTACTGCTGCTCATTAGGGGTGGTTTAATTATGCCGACGGGAGAACTCTCCCCCGTCGTCATATAACAAATACACAAGAAATCTTGCTGTGCCACAGCTGTGCCACTGTAAACTCTAGTGCAGGGGTTCTCAACAATTTTTTTGGTGGCCTCAGAGTGCGGCCACCAAATCTTGCTGGTGGCCGTTGTTACAATTTTAACTAAAATTTCTAATTAAATTTAGGAAATAAATAAATACGCACATATACATGTCCAAATCATTGCAATTTATTTATTTTGGGATTTTTTGCAGACTCAATAAAAATAATGTACACTTGTCTCTATTCTTTACTGGACCTAATACAATAGAAACACATATAAGGTGCTTTGCACATTCTTGTCTTTTTTGTTGTTTATTTTGCTTGCTTTTTTTTTTTTTTTTTAGACTTGCTAGCTAGTAAGTCTGCTGCTGTGAAAAGTGATATTAAAAAACATAAAAATACCACTTTTCACAGCAGCAGACTTACTCAGCCCTGGTAAACCCAGGAACAAATTAAGCCCTGGATGGGAAGTGGGTAGGGAGGTAGTGGGAGCCAGAGGCGATGGGGAGAATGGATGGAGGCCAGGGGAGGCAGTGGGGGCCGGGGGAGAATGGATGGGGGTGAGCCCAGGGTCAGAGCCTGTTGCCCACCCTCCCAGTGAAGCTGAGGAACTCATTAGCAGCCTGCTCCTCCAGCATGTCTCCCCCCAGATGGGGTAGGACCCAACCCCAGCTGGCAGCCTTGCGGGAGAGGCCACTGTTTTGCCTTCCTCCCGCATCACTGCCCAGGAGTCTCTGGGCGGAAGAAAAGCCACTGGTGGCCACATGCAGCCATAGTGGCCACATTTGAGAAATGCTGCTCTAGTGTAGACATAGCCTTAGCCTACCATGGTAAGTCGACCTATGCTACACAAATCCAGCTATGTGAATAACGTAGCTGGAGTCGACGTACCTTAGGTTGAGTTACCACAGGGTCTACACTGCGGGGAGTCAATGGGAGAAACTCTCCCGTCGACTTACCTTACTCTTCTCGTCGGGGGTAGAGTACAGGGGTCGACTGGAGAGTGATCTGCTGCTGATTTGGCGGGTCTTCACTAGACCCGCTAAATCAACTGTCGGGGGATCAATCTCAGAATGTCGATCCTGGCTGTAGCGTAGACGTGCCCTTAGAATGCAAATACCTCAAGGAAATACTTGGTATTAAACATGACTGATTTATAATGAATGCCAAGATCTGTCAGAGTTCAATAAGTCCTATCTTCAGAGTTATCCAGAAAAGAAGATGGAAACATCTGGGGCATATGTTAAGAATGAGGTCATAACATCTGCCTAGTAGGCATGCCATTGGGCAACTCGAGGAAAATATAAGGGGGCCAACTGAAATAATCCCTCTTTCAAACATTACTTAGAGATGGAAAACTTATGAGACATAGCAGAGGAAATGAAAAAAGTGGTGGCACAGGGTAGATAGGGATGGTGGAGTCCTGTTCATACACTAAGCAACATATGATGAAAGAGGAAAAGATTCAAATGAAGAACTATGAAATGACAGCCATTACACCAATATTTATCTGTTACACTTGCAAAAAGTTTGCTACGTGTTTGTGACAGGTTTTGGTTTTAAAACATACTGTCATCTGATAAAAGAGGAGCTTCTCCCATCAGCACAGTTAATCCTCTTAGGTGAGAGGTGGTAGCTATGTGCGGTCTACCCTGGGGGGTAGGTTGGTATAACTACATCACTAAGGCTACAGTGATCAGCGTCTCTCTGTCTGCTTTCAGTAGGGTGACCAGATGCTAGCTAAAAAAATATTGGGACACTCACCCGGCACGTCCCGGGGTCTTCGGCAGCACTTCGGTGGGAGGTCCTTCAGTCGCTTGACGGTTGTCGGCGACACGTCGGCGGTGGGTAATACATCTTGCCACCGAAGAACAAAGTGCCGAAGTGCTGTCGAAGACCGGGACGTCCTGGGTGAGGGAAAAAAAGGAGGAGGGGGCGAAACAAAATATCGGGACAAATGGCATCCCGACCATACTTCGGTTGGGACACGGGACAAACGGCTCAAAATCGGGACAGTCCTGATTTTATCGGGACGTCTGGTCACCCTAGCTTTCAGAGACCTTACTCTTCTCGTCGGATGTAGAGTACAGGGGTCGACTGGAGAAAGACGGTTGATAACTCTCTATCTAATTGCTCTATACCTCAAAAGCACTCACTTGTGAAGATCAACAGTGCTCAATCTTTTCATCTATCCCTTTTATCTGGATGAAGGAAGGAGGATGGGAGGGGAGAGAGGAATGAAAATAATATGAGCTACATCAGTCCGCTGTAAGTTATGAACTCAAATGTTTGAGAGTCAGATAGTATAGGTGTACAGCCTAAAATGTAGGATTAGGGCAATCAGCAATAGGAAGGGGGCAGAATTAAGACTGTTTAACAGTCAATTCAGAACCTTCCAAACTTTTGGGTTTCTTCACTTTTGGGTGGTTTAATAGTTACAGTTTTGTCAGCAGAAGTAAGGTTATAAAGATATATCCATAACCGTATGTGACAACGTTGTGCCTGAGAAATGGAGAGATTATACTCTTAGGACAAATCCACCTGTGATATTTTGGGAATTCACCCAAATTAGTAAGGGGCTGTGTCACTTCCTGCCCTGTAACTTGGGTACTTCTGTGCTTGCAGCTTTGGCTCAAAGCCCTGACACCAAAAGCCTGCTCACAGCACAATGACCTCACCCTGGCTTCCATCAGACTGCTTACTCTTAGCAAGGTGACACCAGCAGTCCCTCCAGTCCCAAGTCTCTCCAAAACCATCTCCTCTGCAGTGCTCAGCCCTTCTCACGGTAGCACTCACAATCTTATCTATTTTGCTGCTCCTTTAAAGGAACAGTACACAACACCAGCCTTTTAGTTTGGTTGAGGATTTTACTCTTCAGTTTGAAACATTATACTGAGATGGTTGAGTAATAAAACAAAATTAAGTTTATTAACAAAGAATAGACATTTAAGTGATACCAAGTAGAAGGAATTGAGCTAGAAATGGTTACAAACAAAAATAAAAATACACTTAAGACTAAAACTTAAATTAGAGCCTTTTGTTCAAAGTAATTTTCTCACCAGAGTTCTTCCAGCATGGCTGGCCAGTTCTTAGCCAGATTCCAACACAAAGCTCAAAGAGCTTGGTTTCTTTGTCTATTCAGGTGAAGGGTGCCAAAATGTGTGTGTCTGCTTATATCCTTGGTTTCAAAGTCAGGAAACCCTCCTGGGGGCTTAGTTTGCTGTGTCCACCAGGGATCTGAAACCATGTTAATTTTTGCAGTCTCCTCCCTCTGTCGGGATAGTTAAGTAACTAACAATCTCCCCCACTTGCCAATTAGATGGCTTTGCTTACCTTTTACGTAAATGTACTTCCATTGTCTCCATTGCTCAATTTACACTGGAGACACATTCAAGCAGGCAGAACTACATTCCTTTGTCTAGGGCAGAGTGCTTTAAGCCCTACCTGCCAAACACATTTTACGAAGATATTGCCAGCACATATTTATAATTTTTCATGTCGCCAATACTTCCACAACACAACAATATTAATGGCCAGTGTGTTACCAGTTTTCATAAGATACTTTACATGACACCTTTTATACACAGATTATGACAACAGTTGAGTTGGGGACACTCAGTTGGTCAGACCAGCTGAGACTCCCTGCAAGATACCAGGGAGTCTCTTGCCCTCCGGCACTGGGGTGATCTTAGGGATACACCATGTACAGATCTATTCTGACAGCCTCGCTGTTAACGAGTCATTACTGGGTCATTAAAATATTTAAAATAAGCCAATATATCTAAGCATCTATGCTAAATTATAGTAAAGCTATATCTGCATAAAGCTACTAGCCAAAAATCATGTTAGAAATGTTTGTTTTTCCCAATATAACCCACTAACAAAAAATAAATAGGCCCCTGATGCTAGAAGTAATTGACAAGCAAGATATGATCTTAAAATATGCTTTTAGGCTTATTGTGTGTCAAAATATAACTACTTGTTGATTTTTTCCCCCCTACTGCCCCAGCTTTTAGCACCCAGCAGTCTAGAGTCAACTTTCAAAGCAAAACAGCAATAACCTCAGCAGGAAATGTCTCAATTATAAAAGCACAGTTAGTATGTTGTTCATGAAAAACTGCAGCTTTGAATTTTTGGGTGGAGACAAGATAGCAATGCTGTATGTTTTCACACTTACGGTTTTCAATAGTAAGAAAATCTGATAGCTTCTACATTTCTTTAGAATTATAATGGCAAAGTTTCAACAAATATAGAGTTTCAGCACTTTAAAAATTTTCTGTTACACCAAAGAACGGTCATACCTACCGTAGCAAATTATGTGCACTAGTTTAGGACTGGGTATATTGTAGTCCTTCATTTCATTATTCTGTTACTGCTTGTTCAGAAGTATTTAAAAATGACCTCATCCCTAATATTAGCAGTGCTTCCAGCAAATTAACCCTTAGATGAAAGATTCCTCAGCCTCAGTAGCACCAAATAACTTCCACAATTGCTTCCTACAAATAAAAACCAAAAAAAGGAATAGGATACTTCAGAAGACTAGGGCAACTCAGATAAACCTTATATTTTAAGGTATCTGCTGCTTTAGCATTCCTCCTTCAACTAGTCCAGATAGATGAAGTTGCAAATAGCAGATCTAGAAAACAAAAGAATCAATACTATCTTGATGCAAAATAGCTGCCTGAAAAGTCAGCCAAAAGTAGCAGCCATACAAGACTCCACACCAAATTTAGTGTTGAAAGAACCCCACAGTCGCTCCTTTAACTATTTCATCCAACCTTGCCACTAATTGTAGCATAGCAGTAGTCATGGGCTAGGACCCTATTGTGCTGGGCACTGTACAAAACAGAAAAATTATAAGGGGGCAGGAACTGTCTAAGTATAAAACAAGAGACGACAGCTTGATACAGACAGACCAACAGGGGAGTACAAGGAAACAATGAGACAATATTGGTCAGAATGTTACGCAGCAGTCCCAGCACACCAGCACCTGAACAACTGTCAAGGTTTTTGTAGGTATCATGGCAAAGGAGAGAGTTTTATGGAGGAATCTGGAGGAGAACAATGATCTGGCTTTGCAGAGGTTTACGGGGAGTACTTCTCAAGCATGAGGGGCAACATGGGAAGAAGCCCAAAAGTGCTTGTTTGAAAATGTAACAAGTAAAGTATGGAGGCTGGGGTCACGGATCAATTGGAGGTGGAAGCTGACCTTTTGATACTGAATCAGAAGTGGTAGGGTAAAGATATATCGTGAAGGCCATTGAAAGTGAGGACAAGTAGCTTATGATTGATGTGACAGACCGGGAGCCAGTAGAAGGATGGAAAGAGAGGGGTGACATGGTCAAAGCAATGGGCTAGGAAAATGATCTTTGCAGCAGCATTCTGAAGAGGTATGTGTGGGGCAAGATTACTGCAACTCTTGACAAAGGCAATCTAGACGTGAGATGAGAGCCTAGATCAGTGGTTCTCAAAGCCGGTCCGCCACTTGCTCAGGGAAAACCCCTGGAGAGCCAGGCTGGTTTGTGTACCTGCCACGTCCACAGGTTTGGAGGATCACAGCTCTCACTGGCCGCAATTCGCCGCTCGATGCCAATGAGGGCTTCAGGAAGGGTGGCCAACACATCCCTTGGCCCGCGCCGCTTCCCACAGCCACCATTGGCCTGGAGCAGCGAACTGCGGCCAGTGGGAGTCACGATTGGCCGAACCTGCGGACGCTGCAGGTACACAAACCAGCCTGGCCTGCCAGGGGCTTTCCCTGAACAAGCAGCGGACTGGCTTTGAGAACTACTGGCCTAGATGACTGTTTTAGTTGTGTGGATGGATAGTAAAGGCTGTATCTTAGAGATGTTATGCAGAAAGAATCTGCAATACTTGGATGTAGTCTGGGTGAAAGGACTTGAAGAGGTCGGACTCAGATGACCCCCAGGTTATGGGGCTGAGTGAGAGGAAGGATTGGTGGAGGTGTCCACAGTGAGCAAGAAAGGAAGTAGCAAAGAGGTCAGGGAGGGGGTGGCTCCAGTTGACATACTGTAGTTATTGAACCTGACCCACCTCCCCCATGCACTGAGAGTCTGAGCCCTGTCCTTGGCAGTTTTCAGGGAACGTGTGTTGTGCATGTTCCTTGATTTCTGTTGTGCATTCAACAGGGGTCCCATCCCTTTAGAGGTTTTGCCCTAAGACCACCATTTATGGCTAATCAAAGTGTTCTAAAATCCACATGCAGACTGATTTTACTTAAGAAGTGTTGTCAAGTAAATTAGCATTAAATTAAATCGAGGGAAGATGAAAGAGTAAGCAATTAGGGTAATGTAATCACCTCAACTATTTCTTCAACTATTTCCTAAGCAATAGGAATGAGTGTAATCAAAAGGAAAGCAAGTCGCTGGCTCACTTGATCAAGGAAATTTTGATGCACAGCCTCCCTAATGTGAGCTGCTCATAACATTTTCAGATAACTTTTTTGGTAGATACATAGGGAATATGAGCAGTTGGAGCAATGAGGAGAAAAAGGGGGCTGCTGGAGCCATGCAAGGGAAGTAAGAGTTGGAAAGATGCAGGATCTGCCCCGTTTGGTTTAAGCTCTGGCACAGCGATCGCAGGGCCAGCACAGTCCTAGATGACTACTCTTATTACTGTAAAGGATCATCCATAAGAACATAACGGCCATACTGGGTCAGACCAAAGGTCCATCAAGCCCAGTATCCTCTCCTCTGACAGTGGCCAATGGCAGGTGCCCCAAAGGGAATGAACAGACAGATCATCATCAAATGATCCATGGCCTGTCACCCAATCTCAGCTTCTGGCAAACAGAAGCTAGGGACACCTATCTTCCATGAATCTATCTAGCTCCCTTTTGAACCCCATTATAGTACTGGCTTTCACAACACCCTCTGGCAAGGAGTTCCAGAGGTTGACCGTGTATTGCATGAAAAAATACTGTGTGTTTGTTTTAAACCTGCTACCTATTAATTTCATTTGGTGGCCCCTTGTTCTTGTATTATGAGAAGGAGTAAATAACACTTCCTTATTTACTTTCTCTATACCACTCATGATTTTATAGACCTCTATCATATCCCCCCTTAGTCGCCTCTTTTCCAAGCTGAAAAGTCCCAGTCTTATTAATCTCTCCTCATACGGAAGTAATTCTATACCCCTAATAATTTTTGTTGACCTTTTCTGAACCTTTCCCAATTCCAATACATCTTTTTTGAGATGGGGTGACCACATCTGCATGCAGTATTCAAGATGTGGGCGTACCATGGTTTTATATAGAAGCAATATGATATTTTCTGTCTTATCTTTCCCTTTCTTGAGGATTCCCCACATTCTGTTTGCTTTTTTGACTGCTGCTGCACATTGAGTGGATGATTTCAGAGAATGATCCACAATGACTCCCAAATCTCTTTCTTGAGTGGTAACAGCTAATTTAGACCCCATCATTGTATATGTATAGTGTGACGGGGCAAGGCCAGATGGCTATAGGAAAGTGGTGAGGAACCAGTATGTTAGCCCCAGGCTAAACAAATCCCTGATACCTCATGGCAGTTGCTCCAGGTTAATCAAGACACCTGGGGCCAATTAAGAACTTTCCAGAAGGCAGGGAGGTTGATTGAGACACCTGCAGCCAATCAGGGGCTGGCTGAAAGTAGTCAAAAGCCGCCCAGTGAGTCAGTGAGGCGCAGATGTCAGGAGCTGTGGGCAAGAGGCACTAGGAGCTGAGAGTAAGAGGGCGTACTGCTGGAAGATCCTGTGGTGAGGATAAAGAAGGTGTTGGGAGGAGTCCATGGGGAAGTAGCCCAGGGAGTTGTAGCTGTCATGCAGTTGTTCCAGGAGGCACTCTAAACAGCTGCAGTCCACAGGGCCCTGGGCTGGAACCCGAAGTAGAGGGCAGGCCCGGGTTCCCCCCAAAACTCCCAACTCCTGATCAGACACAGGAGGAGTTAACCTGGACTGTGGATTCTACCAGAGGGGAAGATCTCTGAGGCAAGCAAAAATCCGCCAATAAGCGCAGGACCCACCGAGGTAGAGGAGGAACTTTGTCACAAGAGTTAGGATTATCTTTTTCCAATGTACATTACTTTGCATTTATCAACATTAAATTTCATCTGCCATTCTGTTGCCCACTCAGTTTTGTGAGATCCTTTTGTAGATCTTCGCAATCTGCCAGGGACTTAACTATCTTGAGCAGTTTTGTATCATCTGCAAATTTTGCCACCTCACTGTTTACCCCTTTTTCCAGATCGTTTATGAATATGTTAAGTAGGACTGGGCCCAGTACAGATCCCTGGGGGACACCACTATTTACCTCTCTCCATTCTGAAAACTGACCATTTATTCCTACCCTTTATTTCCTATCTTTTAACCAGTTACCAATCCATGAGAGAACTTTCCCTCTTATCCCATGACTGCTTACTTTGCTTAAGAGCCTTTGGTGAAGGACCTTCTGGAAAATCTAAGCACACTATATCCACTGGATCTCCTTTGTCTGCATGCTTGTTGACCCCCTCAAAGAATTCTAGTAGATTGGCGAGGCATGATTTCCCTTTACAAAAACCACGTTGACTATTTCCCAACAAATTATGTTCATATATGTGTTTGACAATTTTGTTCTTTACTATAATTTCAACCAATTTGCCCAGTACTGAAGTGAGGTTTACTGGCCTGTAGTTGCCAGGGTCACCTCTGGAGCCGTTTTTAAAAATTGGCATCACATTAGCTATTCTCCAGTCATTTGGTACAGAAGCTGATTTAAATGATAGGTTACAGATGACAGATGTGAAATTGCAGGACTACTAACTGAGTTCCTTCAGAACTCTTGGGTGAATACCATCAGGTCCTGGAGACTTATTACTGTTTAGTTTACCAATTTGTTCCAAAACCTCCTCTAATGACACCTCAATGTGGGACAGTTCCTCAGATCTGTCATCCAAAAAGAATGGCTCAGGTTTGGGAATCTCCCTCACATCCTCAACAGTGAAGACCGATGCAAAGAATTCATTTAGTTTCTCCGCAATGGCCTTATCATCTTTGAGTGCTCCTTTAGTATCTCAATCATCCAGTGGCCCCACTGGTTGTTTAGCAGGCTTTCTGCTTCTGATGTATTTAAAAAAAATGTTGCTATTACTTTTGGAGTCTTTGGCTAGCTATTCAAATTATTTTTTGGTCTTTCTAACTATATTTTTAGACTTCATTTGCCAGAGTTTATGCTCTTTTCTATTTTCCTCATTAGGACTGATCTTCCACTTTTTAAAGGATGCCTTTTTGCCTCTCACTCCTTTTACTTTGTTAACCACAGTAGCTCTTTTTTGGTTCTCTTACTATGTTTTTTTAAATGGGGTATACATTTAAGTCGAGCCTCTATTATGGTGTCTTTAAAAAGTTTCCACGCAGCTTGCAGGGATTTTACTTTTGGTGCTGTACCTTTTTAATTTCTGTGTAGTTCCCCTTTCTGAAATTAAATGCTAATGTGTTGGGCCACTGTGGAGTTTTCCCCACCACAGGGATGTTAAAATGTAATTATATTATGGTCACTATTACCAAGCGGTCCAGCTATATTCACCTCTTGGACCTGATCCTGTGCTCCACTTAGGAATAAATCAAGATTGCCTCTCCTCTTGTGGGTTCCAGGACTAGCTGCTCCAAGAAGCAGTCATTTAAGGTGTCAAGAAACTTTATCTCAGCATCCCTTCCTGAGGTGATATGTACCAAGTCAATATGGGGATAGTTGAAATCCCCCATTATTATTATTATTATTATCATCATCATCGAGTTCTTTATTTTGATAACCTCTCTAACCTCCCTGAGCATTTCAGAGTCACTAACACCATCCTGGTCAGGTGGTCTGTAATATAGCCCTACTGCTATATTCTTATTTTTCAAGCATGGAATTACTATCCATAGAGATTCTATAGTACAATTTAGTTCATTTAAGATTTTTACTTCATTTGATTCTACCCTCTCTTTCACATATAGTGCCACTCCCCCACCAGCACAACCTGTTCTGTCCTTCCGATATATTTTGTACCCTGGTATTACTGCGTCCCATTGATTATCCTCATTCCACCAGGTTTCTGTGATGCCTATTATATCAATATCCTCATTTAATACTAGGCACTCTAGTTCACCCATCTTATTATTTAGACTTCTACCACTGGTATATAAGCATTTTAAAAACTTGTCTTTTTTTGGATGTCCCCTATTGCATGATGTAATTGAATGGGACTTTTTTTCATTTGACTGTTTCCATCAGATCCTCCCTGTATTTTATTATTTTCCATCCTCTCCTCCTTATTAGGACATAGGGAATCTCCATTTATAGATCCTCCCCTAAGGGCTGTCCGAATCACATGCTCCTCCGCACCTGTTGGCTTTCCCCCAGCCCTTAGTTAAAATTAAAAAGGCCATAGAACAGTTTTTTAAAGCACCAGCAATCTGGCTCTGTTTTGGTTTAGGTGGAGCCCATCCTTCCTGTATAGGCTCCCCCTCTTCTAAAAGCTTCCCCAGTTCCTAATAAATCTAAACCCCTCCTCCCTACACCATCGTTTCATCCACGCATTAAGACCCTGCAGTTCTGCCTGTCTAACTGGCCCTGCATGTGGAACTGGAAGCATTTCAAAGAATGCTACCATGGAGGTCCTGGCCTTCAATCTCTTACCTAATAGCCTACATTTGGCCTCCAGGAGCTCTCTCCTATCCTTCATCCTGTCGTTGGTACCTACATATACCACGACCACTGGCTCCTCCCCCAGCACTATACATAAGCCTATCTAGATGTCTCAAGAGATCTGTAACCTTCACACCAGTCAGGCAAGTCACCATGCGGTTCTCCCAATCACAGCAAACCCAGCTATCTATGTTTCTAAATGATCGAATCGCCCATTAGTAATACCTGTCTCTTCCTAATAACTGGAGTTCCCTCCCCTGGAGAAGTATCTTCAGTGTGAGAGGATACCACATCATCACCTGGGAGGAGGGTCCCAACTATGGGATCGTTTCCCTTTGCTCCAGTTGGATGTTCTACTTCCCTGAGGCTTTCATCCTCCTGAACAGCACAGAGGCTGTCAGACCGGGGAAGGGACCGTTCTACTGTGTCCCGGAAAGTCTCATCTGTGTACCTCTCTGTCTCCCTTAGCTCCTCCAGCTCAGCCACCCTGGTCTCCAAAGTCCGTACACGGTCTCTGAGGGCCAAGAGCTCCTTGCATCCAAACACACTGTTTTTGAAAACCCAGTTCAGTAACAAGATTTTTGATGAAAAAACATCAAAACATGTCCCCCACAGTGCTGAGACCTAGGGTTGCCAACTTTTTAATCACAGAAACCCAAATTCCCTTGCCCCACTCCCTGCCCCTTCCCTGAGGCCCTGTTCCTTCCCCCGAGGCCCCTCCCCCCACTCGCTCTTCCCCCACCCTCACTCACTTTCACCAGGCTGGGGCAGGGGGTTAGCATATGGGAGA
Organism: Macrochelys suwanniensis; assembly: GCA_033296515.1. Lineage (NCBI taxonomy): Eukaryota > Metazoa > Chordata > Testudines > Chelydridae > Macrochelys > Macrochelys suwanniensis. The sequence goes on from CM065777.1 coordinate 94,168,793, forward strand.
GGGTGCGTGATTTGGGGTGGGGGTGGGGCCGAGGGGTTCAGAGTGTGGGAGAGGGCTCCAGGTTGGGGTTCAGGCAGGAATGAGAGCTCTGTCTGGGCAGCACTTACCTTGGGCGCAGGGCCATCCCTAGCTATTCTGGGGCCCTACGCAGCCCCCCACGGGGTGGATGTGTGGGGCACCAGATCTCTCTGGGGTGAGAGAGTGGAGGGGCTGGCCACATGTCTCCTTGGAGGCGGGGTTGCCTTGGGGGGCAGGAGGGAACCGCTCCCCAGCACTCACCGGCAGCACGGCTGGGGTCGGGTCGCTGCACTTTCCACCGCCGGTATGTGCAGGCCTGGCCCTGCTGCAGAGCTCAGGGGAGTGGGGGCAGGGCTGGGGCAGAGCAGGGGCAGGAAGAGGCGGGGTGGAGCGAAGGAGGGGCGGGGGCCCTGGGGAAGAGCCGGAGGAGGGGCTGGAGCAGCACACAGGGCACCAGGAAATTTGGTGCCCCACGCAGCTGCATACTTTGCCTATGGATAAGGACAGCCCTGCTTGGGTGGCTCTTGGAAGCGACCAGCACATCCGGCTCTTAGGCTCAGGGGCAGCCAGGCAGCTCTGCTTGCTGCCCCTGCCTGCAAGCACCGCCCCCGCAACTTCCACTGGCTGCGATTCCCAGCCAATGGGAGCTGCGGAGCTGGCACTCAGGGCAGGGGCAGAGACCCCCTGGCCGCCCCTGCGCCTAGGAGTCGGACATGCCAGCGGGGAGTGGCAGGGAGCCTGCCTTAGCCCCACTGCGCCGCCGACCGGCCTTTTAGCGGCCTATTGAAATCTCCCAGATTGCTTTCAATAGCCATCGGAGATCGATGCTGATTCCAGTAGACTCCCGGTCAATCCAGGAGGGTTGGCAACCCTGAGACCAGGACTGGATGCTGGGAATGAGCATATTCAGAGCATGGCACAAGCACACAGTGCTGAAGCCAGGGTGAAGAACTGAGAAGGTGCATATTCGGTGTGGTGCAGGCCCATTTTCACTGAAGCCATGAGAGGGGTTGAAAACACCCACTGAGATGAATGGAGCAGTTCACATCTTTCAGAACTATGGTTTCAGGTTATATTTAGATCCATGGGATCTGGTCATTCAGCTGAGACCATATCACTGCGATGAATGCCCCACTTCAAACCTCTCTGGGCCTCCTATACTGAAGACGGATGTGGGGTAGAGCCCCTTCTCCATACACTAGTAGGCCCAGATTTGAGGTAGGGACTCTGCAACTCCACACTCCTGCCTCCAGTGAGTACATTCATTTCTCACAGCTGCACAACTTTCCCACCTCCAGCCTTAGAGGGGCATGGAGAAGGTGGTGGCTGGTTTACATGTGAGGGGCTAGATCAGAGGAATAGGTTTGTTAGAAAGAATAGAAAAGGAGCTGGACCACTGGGAGAGGGAGGGCGTCTTAGCAGTAGTGGGGAACAACGGGGTGCTGGAGCAGTGAGGGGGAATGTGGTGTGGTGTTGGGACAATGCAGGAAAGAGAGGGTTGGAAAGGAGGGAGTCAGTTGTGCAGTCGGGGATGTTTGGGGGTTTCAGCTCTGTTCCCAAAAAACATCCATGATCCCCCATATCTGTTCCCACTGACACCATGATAGTCCCTGTACTGTTCCTGCATTCTCTCCCCAGCTTCTCAACATGCAGGCCCCAGACAGACACCAGCCTCCCCGTGAGGAGGACCACCAAGGAGGGAGATAGGGGCTCTGCTGCAGACAAAATGATATGATGAAGAAAAGATAGTGAAGGGACTAACATGCAGTCAGTTCATTCTATGGCTGGGGCAATCATTGCCAAAGAGCCAGAAGAAGTGTAGGTGGAGAGCTAGGATGTGATACATGGGGATTCTGAGGATTTATTTATTAAAAACCAAGGAAATTAGCTGTTCAGATTATACTGATTATAACAATGTCAGGCTTGACAAGAGCTGCTGACATAGAAGGTTATAGTCCTGTTCTACGCGGCCCTGGTGAGACCTCAGATGGAGTAGTGTCCAATTTTGGCCACTAAATTTTAGGAAAGATGTGAATAAACTCGAGAGAGTCGAGAAGAGAGCAACAAAAATGATACAAGATTTAGAAAACCTGAGTTATGAAGAAAGGTTAAAAATACTGGACATGTTTAGTCTTGAGAAAAGACTGAGGAGGGCATCTGATAACAGTCTTCAAAAATGTTCTAAAAGGGACGATGATCAATTGTTCTCCAAGCCCAATAAGGTAGGTCAAGAAGTAATGGGCTTAATCTACATCAAGGGAGATTGAGGTTAGATCAGGGGTCTCAAACTCAAATTATCACGAGGGCCACATGAGGACTAGTGCATTGGCCTGAGGGCCGCATCACTGACCTCGCTGCCTCCGGCCCCGCCCCCACTCCATCCCTTCCATTAGGCTCCGCCACTTCTCCGCCTCCTCCCCTGAGCGCACAGCTCCCCGCTCCTCCCCCCTCCCTCCCAGAAACCACCAGACAGCTGTTCTGGTGGCGGGAACTGCCTGGGGGTAAAAATAGATCCTTGGAGCAGCGCGAAGGGAACGGGGATCTTAGCGGCCACAGAACGTAACTGGGGGCGGGGATGAGGGGAGTTGGCGGCCATAGGACGTAACTGGGAGGGGTTGTGGGGGGAGCCCGGCAGCCCGCCTCTTCTCCCCCCCCTCCTCCCCAGGGTGCGTGCTTCCCGCTCCTCCCCCCTCCCTCCCAGAAACCACGAAGCCGCCAGACAGCTGTTCTGGTGGTGGAACTTCAGAACGTAACTCGGGGGGGATTGGGGAGGGGTGCAGGGAGCCTGGCGGGCCGCAGGGAAGCGTTCCGCGGGCCGCATGTGGCCCACGTGTTTGAGACCCCTGGGTTAGATATTAGGAAAAACTTCCTAACTAGAAGGGTAGTTAAGCTCTGTAACAGGCTTCCAAAGGAGGTTGTGGAATTCCCATCATTGCAGGTACTTAGGAACTGGCTGGATAAAACACCCAGTCTAGGATTACATGGCCCTGCTTAAGCACAGGGGGCTGGACTTGGCTTCGAGGTCCCTTTCAGCCCTACATTTCTATGATTGTATAATATGATGCCACATAATGGAATTTCTGTTTTTAGCAGCCTACCAAATTAAACAAAAAACTTCATTAAAATATTAAGGTTATAAAGTCAAGCACTAAAACAAGTTAGGAAATGACAAAATAAAGGTTGTTTGTGCAATCTTTCATTACATGATCACATACCATTTTTCCACAGTACCCTGACTCATTCAATGCACAGAATAGACTGTTCTCAATTAATAAGCAGCTATTCAATATTTTGTTTTCTCCTCATTGTTTAATGGGTGGCCCCAGACCTTATTTACTGCACTCACTATTCAAATCCTGCTATGAAGACAATTATTAATTTCCTCATAGGCTTTCCTATAGTGCTCATCGCTACAGCATCTGAATTCTTCATGAACATTAATTTCTATGCACAACTCTCCTTTGAGCTGAGGTAGTGGTATCATCACCCCCTTTTTACAGCTAGGCAGCTAATGCATACAGAATTAAGATCCAAAGTGTCCACTAATTCCGGATGCCCAATTTGAGATACCTAGGACCTTATTTTTCAAGTACTTCGCATTATATAGTATTTCACGTATTCAAAGCACAGCTCCCATTCTCTTCAGTTGCAGCTGTGAGTGCTCAGCACTTCTGCAAATCGGATCGCAGGGTCTCTCATCAGGCACCCAGAAAATAAGGCACATGTGATTAGTGACCACCTTTGAAAAGTTTGGTTTAAGTGATTTGCCCAGCATCTTTTAGGAGCTCTATTGCAGAGGCAGGGATAGAATCTGATTTTCCAGGGCAACAGTCAACTGCTTTAACCATAAGACTGTCCTATCTCATCCTGCGATCCCCTGCCTTGTTCACTACAGACCTTCTAACTTCTGCAACAGTATGAAGCAGGGGTCACAAAAATTACAGACTTTTACATTACTCAACCCCAATTCATCCCCAGAGTAACTCCATCCAGTGTGCTATGATTATGTAATCAAATACTACATCATAATGCATTTGAATTAAAGTTGCACAGACAGCCTTAATTCTTACATTTCCTAACATCTGAATGCTTGATTTGCAATCTTAAAATTGTTCTTTCACTGTAGCATATGTTATTTGCATTGTGGAATCTCCTGTTACAGCTCCATACTTAAGGTACAAACCTGTAGTCAGAGTAAGTACTATATAATACATGTGAGAATTTACAAGTAAATCCATTAATTCGTTTATGAGATTAAAGTGAATTTAAGTAGTTTAACATCTGTTTCAGTCTTCATCCCAAATCTTAATATCTGAACAGAGACTTCAAAAATATTAACATAGTCTTGTACATACGCTATATTTCAAGAAATAAGGTTGTAATTAAGGTTAGTTATTAACAAATGTTTCTAGTTATGATTATAGGCTACAAGCAGGTTAAGGTAATCCTCAAATGCAGGCCACTGAGACAATTAACTCAACCAATCACTACTCTTCCTCAAGAGTTAATTTGCATGCAACCATTCTATTGGTTATAACTAAGGCTACGATTTAGTCACGGGTATTTTTAGTAAAACTCATGGGCAGGTCACAGGCAGTAAACAAAAATTCACGGCCCATGACCCGTCCATGACATACTATAAATACCCCTGACTAAATCTTGGCGGGGGTGGGGGTGGGGAGAGAACTGCTGGAGGGGAGCGCCTTTAAATATTAATTTCTAGAAAGGATTTAAATTGCTACTGTCAGTTTCAGGGTAACTGCACTTGTATTTCCTCCTCTGTGGTCCCTCAAGAGCACCCATTTAGAGGTTTCTGACTCCCAGTCGTTACCTCTTCTGGACAGAGGCCCAAGTCTCAATCCCTTCTGATCAGGGATTTTAAAGCTGCACAGCTCCCTGGCTTAAAGTGCAATATCCCCCAGCAAACCAGACTGTCTAACTGGCCAGCACCTTTGCTTTGCTTTCTCTCAAAGGTCTATGCCCAGTGTATTGCCTGCAGCTACAAGTTACTGCACAGCTCCTTCTAAGCAACCACATTTATTCTTAAAGTAAAAGCATTAGAGAAAACATATTAAAAAGAACCTACACGCATGCTAGAAAGCTTACCAGAGGTTACCCCAACCTTGGGCTCTGGTAGGTTTTAGTCCTTCAAAAGCCACAAGGTTTTCTCCATGTTTACAAGTTCATCTATGCCATATCCAGAACCAGAACTATGTGCAGATCAGCCATTTCTCTATACAGCTTGGGCCTCTGATCCTGGCCTTTTGTAACAGGTAAATCGGCAGACAGTGACCCTCTACTCAGGGCACAGCTTCAAAAGCCTGGGTTTTTGCAGAATAGGAGTTAGGGAACTTGTATTAACCTCTCCCTAGGGATTTCCCAGGAAATCCACTTCATATTTATTGTCTCAAAAATTCACACTTCTTTGGCACATTTTCAGTATAGTCTTCTGAACTCTCAGGTCTCACATCTATCAGATCTCCCCCCTAAAGAGAATACATACAATCCCAGCTCACAATAATACATAAACTTAATACAATTAGGCCTTCCAAGGATATTGCAGGAAATTGCTATATCTGTCACAACTACTACTTATTTTTTAAATCATTAAAAATATCACACAGTAGCACTCTAGATACTTTGTTTAGTATAACATTTTTAATAATTTTGAAAAAAAAGGAAATTCCAAAACAAAACAAAAATCTACACTAAGATTAAGTTAAAGTTGAGCATACATATAAGCAACTTAAAGGAAAAAACAACACTGCAGAAATGTTGTAATTAACTTAAAACCAATCACTGAAAAACCAGGACATTTTGAATACGGTTAAGGTTAACAGAAATCATGTTAGGGTATGGAAGTGCACAAGTTAAGATTACCTTAACTGTGCTCCGTAGTGACACAATGAGGGAGAGGGTTTATTTTATTTTTATTTTTTTAGTGTTAAAATCTAATCTTCCTTTAAAAATTAGTTTTATCTAGTTTGGGACCACAACCTTCAAAATGCCTTAACTAAGGGATCAGACACTTTATTGCTTCTGTAGACCAACCTTATTGCACACACCAGGGGCTCCCTGCATCCCTCCATTCCCCCACTACCCTGCCCATCCCCCCCATTTCAGGGACTCCCTGCAACTCCCCTCCACCAGGAGGGCCGTGTGCCCCCAGTCTTCCCACTGCCAGAAGTGCTGTGTATACCCAGTCTCTGCTCTCCTACCATATCAGGGTCCCACATTCTTCTCCCTTCCATGGTTCAGTGTGCGCCCCCATTCCCACTTCTGAGGGATCTGTGTGGCCATCTTCCTTACAGGGCCGGCTCCAGGCACCAGACGACAAAGCACGTGCCTGGGGCGGCGCTTTGTAAGGGGCGGCAGTCCGGGGATTCTTGGGGCATCAGTTTTTTGTTGTTTTTTTGCTTCGGCAGCAGCCTTTTTTTTTTCCCTTAGGCAGTGACCTTTTCTTTTTTTTTTTTGCGCTTGGGGCAGCCAAAAAACTGGAGCCGGCCCTGCTTCCTTACCACCATGGGTTCTATGTCCCCCACACCCATTCACCCCATTTCCCCCCTTTCCTCTCCCACTGTCCCAGGAGTTGTGTGTCCATCCCTCACATTACCCCATACCTGGAACCTCTCCCCCACCCCCCATTTTCTCCCAACCATAGCTTCTGTGTTAGCCATTCCCCTTACACTCTATGCCAGTGGATCTTTGTGTAGGAACTCTCTACCCCTTCCTCCACACTAGCATCAGTAGCGTAGCTGGGGGGGGGGGGGAGAGTAGGGGGAGCAGCTGCTCCCCCTGAGCACATTTTCCAAAAGTGGCGCCTTTTTATTTTTGAAAGGGTGGAGGTGGAGCGACATCTCCCACTGCCCCCACCAAGAGCCCAGGTCAGCAGCAGGCTGAGACACCCCTGCTGGCAGGAGCCCGCGGGGGGAAATCAGAGCAGCGGCGGCTGGCTGAGCCGCTCAGCTCGCCCCACTCTGGGATTCCCCCCCGTGGGCTTCTGCCAGCAGAGGTCCCGCTGCTGGCCCCACCAAGAGCCCGCTGCTGGCCTGGGTGGAAGAACCCAGGCTGGCAGCGGGCTGAGAGACCCGGGCTGGCAGGAGTCCGCGGAGGGGATTCCAGAGCAGGGCAGGCTGAGCGGCTCAGCCAGCCGCCGCTCTAGGATTGCCCCCGCGGGCTCCTGCCAGCAGGGGACCCGCTGCTGGCCTGGATTCTTTCACCCAGGTTGGGTCAGGTGGTGCCTTTTTTTAATGTGTTCGCTCCCCCTGGCTTTAGAACCTGGCTACACCACTGACTAGCATCTCCCAATTTTCCTACAGATTAGGGGTTCTGTATGTCCCATTCTTCCACTCAGAGTACCCCTCCCCCGCCACGCCAGAGACTATGTGCCTTCTCCCAATCCCCCCCTTCTCACCTTCCCTTCAATGGCAGGGGCTCATTACCCCCTTTTCCCAATACAAGGATCCCACAATTCCACCCATGTCAGTGGCTGTTGTGTACGCTCCCATTCGCTCATCACCACCACCATAATTCTTCTGACCTGGAGATAAGTCATTCAGGGTGTTAACATGTTAAACTAGTAGGAGGATTATCAGAGCTGAAATAGAAGTATTGTCATTGCTATGCTGAAAGGAGTTAACAGTTGCCATCAACCAGTTTGATTTATAGACATTTGCAGAGGTACTTGAAGCTGTGGCTGTGCTAATCAGATGCCAGGGACATCATGTGTCCCCATTTCCTCCTTTTCAGCTTTCTGATGTCCACCCCCTTTCCCCGAAATCAATAGGGTTTTGTCCACTGATGCTCAGAACATTCCCTGAAGTTTTAGAATTGATCAGATGAGACATTCAAAAGTTACCGTGTTACATACAGACAGAGAAATGCCCTTGAGTTGACTGTAAAGCCTTGCAAGCTTGACCAGTCATAATTGCATTGGTTTTGCATGGCACTAAAACAAATCATCCCTGAGTCCTTCAGCATTCTGTTGAGACAGAATGGAAACTATAGCAGTTCTATTTAAATTTAATTGCTTTTATATTTAATTCATTTTTAAAAAAAAACAAGTTTGATCTGAAATAAAACAGACTCTCTCTATATTAAATTCAGTTCTATATACAATTTCCTGTATAGCACCAATGTTTACATAAACACCACACAACTGCCTAATAAAGACCATTTTACATTTTTCTCCTGAACTAAATTCTTTCCCAAGTTTATAAAAATATTAATTCACATTTTCAAATTAACTAGTTTTTGCATTTAAAATGTACTGGTTACCTAGAAATAGCATTAACTTTGTGAGTTAATACTACTGTTACCAACTCATATAGCAAAAAATATACTTTTAAAAACTATCGTCACATGCTGTCCCATTTCATCATTTTTAGCAATTTGGTATGTACATGACGGAGCAACTAGGGGCTAATTTACAGAAGTGACTACCATATATTATACACTATAATGATAAAATCCAAATTAAATCATCAAGACATCCACAGAGTAATGCAATATAGAATCATTCCTACAAACTACAATAGCTGGCTGCAGCTTTATTCTGGTATGCTGTTTCCATGCTTTTCCCAACCCACATCCCCAGGCTTTTCTCAAGCTAGAGCAAACAGATTCCACCAACCATTCACTGATGAGCACTGGATCAAGCTGGGAAAGTAAAAAGCTTTTATGACTATAAAAGGGTTATAGATCAACAGTAATGCACCAGTATTTAAATTTATTTATTTTTAACTAACTCTGAAAGTAATGGACACTGGTCTCGCAAACATTCATCAACTAGTATACAATGCCACTGCTGACCTTTTTAGCCACAATTCCAACAACAAAATGGTACATAACTAAGCCCAAATGTCAAGTTTTTATTGTGATTATGCAGCTCTTTATCAACTAACTAATGCTGTCAGAAAATAGGATACCAGCCAGCCACACAGGCTGCTGCAGCATTCACTTCTGACTAAGAAATGTATCATTTCACATTAGCAAGCAGAGAGTTGCTGTCATCTCAGCAAGCAAACTCTTATTTCAGCTTAATCTTCTGGTTATGGTGGTGATAATTAGCTAACAGAAGTGGGGAGGGAGAAATTATCTGTATCATTAAAACAAATGAAGCTTGAATTTAATGAATTTTACGATTTCTGATCATTTTTGTTCTCTCCTTTGCTCCAGGCAAAGTAACACAAACCCAGATTATTTTATTTCAATAGGGTGGAAATGAAAGAATATTTCTAATCCAAACCAAGAAAAGAGCAGAAAAACAGTAATGTATTAAGAAAGCCACAGCCTGAATCTAAAGAGGGTTTTTGTTTGCTTATTTGTTTTAAAGTGTGAGTGTGATTTAAAAACTCATTCAAAAAATCAGGTCATTATTGCTTTTACTACAGTAATTAATTTTAACACATTACTACTCATCTTTATTTCTCTACCAATAAGGAATATTTACTTATACAAATAGTATCTTAAATGTAAAAAAATCCCCATTACAATAGAGATGCTAACAGTGTACAGTAAGAACTGCAAAGAATGAGAGTTTCCAGTAACTCAACATGAAAATCTGCTCCAGGCTGAAACTTGGCTTAGAGTCTCAACCAAAAGGAAGTTGGTTTTGTGTGTCTTTTTGAGCAACTGTGTTTAAAATCCATTTGGCTAGATTTGGATGGTTATTTTGTTGCATTTTTTAAAAAACCCAATAAAACAGTAATTTAAAAACTTTATGTTTTCTAGATACCATATAGTACTTTATAAAGGATAATTCAAAACATAATTTAGTCAAATATGAAATATTAAAGGACTAGTACCTGGAAGTATTAGTACCCTTTGAAGATAGCTGCTTCTTAAATGTCAGTTACCTTGTGAAGTAACTTTCTAAAGGCTTTTACTATCATCCTTGTGGTAATAGTACAGTATGCAGAATATTATATATACTTTTAAGTGCAAAAATAAGTTGACTGAAATGGGTTTATAGTAGTGAGTGTTTTCTGCTCATGTCCCACATTTTTATATTTTTGTAACAGTTATTGCTATAGTAATTGACATTCTTATTATTTGAATATCTACGCTGATCTCTGATGTTGTTCCGTTTTCATTAATTTCTGCTTCTATTCCTCAAGGTAGCTCTTAATTCACTATAATTGTAAATTATATAAAAATTGCCATGGCAATTATAGTTGATATTTTTAATCAAAAAATAATTTGGTTCTGCTCAAGTTTTAAACAATTCTAATTTAATTGTGTTAGGATGAAGATGTTGCAGATATGAAAATCCCAACTGTAAATGCATGTCCCAGCTTAACTGCAAAAAGCAAGACATTGTAATTAACACATTACAGAGCTAATCCATTTATAAACTCAAAACCTAGTTTTCATGCAAACATGTCATTCTGCATTACCTTAAATCTAAATGACATTTACTTACATACCCATACATGTACACTGCCTACACGAAAATAAGATTCTGCTTAAGCTGCTCCATTTACGTATTTTTTTCATGGTTCTAACGAATATTTTGGAGAAATCGCCAAGAAGCACTGTTGTGGGTCTTCATCAGATGATTATATAAACCCTTATTACAATGTGTTTTTGTAAAGCTATTAAACACATTTTGTACAAAAATAAATTAATCACACTCTGTGCAGCAAATTCATAGTACAGTAACTTCCCACTTAACGTCCTCTCGCTTAACGTTGTTTCGATCTCACGTCCCTGCTCCATTACAGAACATGCTCGTTTAAATTTGTGCAATGCTCCCCTACAACGTCGTTTGGCCGCCTGCTTTGTCCATGGCTGGTAGCCCACCTACATCTCCCCCCCCAGCACCTCCCGCCCATAGACCCCACGGATCAGCGCCTTTCCCCTGCTCCTCCCGCCTCCTGGCTGCGGCAATCAGCTGGTTTGCGGCGTTCAAGAGGCTGGCGGGGGGAGAAGCGAGGACACGGCAAATTGGGTTAACTACGTTAAGTGAGGAGTTACTGTAGCTATATTCTCACATATCACGTTCCATGGAAATCCATAGGCATTTCCTTTAAAAAAAATATTTATAAGAGCTTTGTGTGACAAAACCCCTGCCATTTTAGAAACTCTGTTGTTGGTAATTGCTCATTTTACTCTCACCCTCTAATACTTTCCTGTATCTTGAACACATGCATGCATGGGGTGCAACAAAGAGCAAAACCCCCAGTATAACAGCTTTGTCTCTTTCCTCTGAAATCAGAGGGGATTTGTGGAAGACAGGAGAAAGGTTAAATAGTCTTCTTGTTAGGCATTTCCTTAAAAGATTTATGAAAGCCTTCTCAAGTATTTAAGCAGCCTGCTACCCTAGTATTTAAGCACCAGTGTATACTGGCCCTAAACAATACGTTTTGGAAGGATAAAAATACATAATGCCCCTTCATGGGACATTTCTTCTGTTAATGCTTCTATTTACCCTGCCATAAAAAATTGCTTTTTGTGAAGATTTAACCAACATTAAGTGGAAGCTTGATTATACATCTGTGTAGCTGAACTAATTCTGTTTCATACCTAAACATAGGTGTAGTTGTATAAAACTGACACTGGAAGAAAAAGATCCCTGACATACTGTAAGAAATATACACCGCACTTGAGATTTTACATCCACATACCCCATTTTTCTTTACATAGTTAATGTCTGTAAAATGTGCCCAGACATGATTCTGACTAGCTCAAAATGTTTGTATAACAAATTAAAAAAGACCTCGATGCTCAAAAAAAAAAAAATCACACTGGCCGAAAAGGTTTAACTTATGCTTGATGAACACTTAGGCCAGGTCTACAGGAACTTTGCATATTTTCAACTACCAAAGGCTTCAAAAGAAGCCTTCATTAAAAGAAACAAATGTAGTTACAAAATAAAAACAATATTGAAAACTCAATGGCCATATCCACTTATATAAAAAAGTGTCAATTCACCAGAATACCATCTCAAATAAGTATTTGCTGGCATAGAAGATCAGCAATACCTCAAATACACTGTCCTAACGGAAACCTGAAGTAAAATGTCAGTAGGCCTCCTCTTTCTGAGCTAACAAAGAGCACCATGCAGAAAATCCTCCATTGCAGGGGTGTGGGAGGAAGACATGGCAGTTTTGTTGCTCCACAGCATTTCTAAAAGCCATCCCAAAGAATATCGTTGTTGTCAGTTTTGCAGGAAGCTGACCATATCTTACTCTTCCAATCATGTTAGAAGCGCAGGATATGTGACTGACAATATGGAAGGCCTTAGGGAGCACATGCAGAGAAATGAAACCAAAAATCTATGTAACTCCAGCAAGATTGGCCTAATACTGTCAGTTCCTTGGAGGTGACAGCTCCCTTGGCATGTGTCGTGAATTAAAAAAGAATAAGAAGTAACGCCTTTCCCAGATGTTGGGTGAGCAACTACTCTTCAAAATACAGTTAGAAGCAAATCCTGAATTAAACTGAATATGGCTTTTCATTTTGCAAAAAGAGGAAGCACAACATAATATAAAAAGGTTCCTATTAGTATTTCTTTTACAAACAGTGCTGCTGTCGCTGCTTGTGTGGAAGTATACACAGGCATGGAAATCAAAAAACATTGAGGAATGCACGCATAGAGAGAGTATGCCTCCAAGCCAGAGAGTCCGGGGACAGCAGCAGTCAGAGGAAATAGTTGTTGCTCTTTAGAAAGGATGCCTGCATTCCATTTCCCTGCAGGCAGGAGAGAGCTAGTGCTTATTTTTCAAGTATGAAGAGAAAGAGGCAAGAAGGAAGATTCCAGTGTTAGACAATGGGTAAGAGTTTGTAAGTAAGGTGGCCAAGAAAAGGGGTCTATTTAGAAGGTAGAAGTGGTTAAAGAAACCGAAATTACAAAATGAGATTGTTTGCAGGAAGTATCCAGCACCAGGTGACTATGGAATACAGGAGGAACCATACATACAGACATAAAAACACCAAGAAAAATAGTGGTGATATGTTGGTGTGGACAGAAACATTTTGAATAAATGAAGGTGTCCAACTTGTACAATATCAATTACTTTTTTTAATGTGAAATTACACTTTATTATAGTAAGAGTATCTTTATCTACAGCTCATTCTCTCTATGCAGAATTATGAAACAAGCATAGAAAATAAATTTGCTCACTATGTGCTCTCTTCACTTAAGTATTTAAGTGCAACCAAGCACTAGGATTTCCAGCAAATACAGATAGATTCAGTGAACCTATTGCTGCAGAAAGCACAAAGTTTGGGTCCTAATTAAAAAAGTTAAATTCAAAATTATATTCTAATTAAAGAGGAAAAAAGCTTAGTAGCTGTTTTTAAAAGGAGTAGTCTTTGTACTGCTTTATCTTCACACTGATTGCTTCTGTATTTTGAATTTCATAATAATGGTACTATTTCCACTTATTTGGCAGTGCAATGAAACAAAATAAGGAACAGTTATTAGAGCCATAATGATCATCCAGTATGAGAGTCTAATGAATGATTTGGGAAACAATTCTTTTTAGTAGGGTGATCAAAGCAATAGTTGTGTTTCTGGGTGTGGTTTTTTTTTGTTTGTTTTTTGCCGTGAGGAGGGATGCAGAAAACAAAAACCCTATCTGGCTACACATAATTAGAACATAAAAACAGCCATACTGGGTCAGACCAAAGGTCCATCTTGCCCAGTATCCTGTCTTCCGACAGTGGCCAATGCCAGGTGCCCGAGAGGGAATGAACAAAATAGGTAGTCATCATGTGATCCAGGCCCTGTCGCCCAATCCCAGCTTCTGGCAAAGAGTATGTTTGTATAATCTACCTTTTGACAGTATTTCCCTCCCCCCCCAGAGTAAATATGCCAGATTGTTCAAGTATGTGGTTGACATAGGCCAATAGTCTTCCAGTGGTTTTGTAAAGAAATAATTTCAGCTTTGAGATACACTATGAATTTTCCATTAAAGAGAGTGTGGGAGCACTTTTAGAGGAGTGTAGCATAAGAGCACATCCCTTTCGGTTGCACAAGGCAGTTTCAAGAACAGCACTCTAGGGAACAAGCTTCTTTTTCTTTAGGAGGAAGTTTCAGATACTGCAGCTGGGTCCTGAACTGGAGAACACCTGGTCTCCATCTGTTAAGGACCATCTGTTCATGTCCCCCAAAACACATTTTAAAGGTGGCAATGAATATTATTTCTAAACTAGAGATTTTAATACCTCAAGAGATTCAGTAAACCTGTGTTATGAAATGTCTGCTCAAAAATACAACTTACATATTATTCTGAAGGTGGATGTGGTTCCAAAGATGGAAGCTCTTCAAAAAAATCTATGTCCTTGTCCCCCTACCTGAAGCACCCTGGGCACAGTATACTGGAGAATCCCTTGAAACTTCAGGATACAGTGCAAAACCTCTCATTGGGCATGCATTTCTTATGAATCAAACAGAACTGGACCCTTGAAAATTTAGAAGTTCTAAAAACAGACAAAGGGGGAGAGGACCACATACCCCATTTTTCTTTACATAGTTAATGTCTGTAAAATGTGCCCAGACATGATTCTGACTAGCTCAAAATGTTTGTATAACAAATTAAAAAAGACCTCGATGCTCAAAAAAAAAAACAAAAAAACACCACACACTGGCCGAAGAGGTTTAACTTATGCTTGATGAACACTTAGGCCAGGTCTACACTATCCGCCGGAATGGCTGGTAGTGATCGATCCCTGAGCGCTCTCCCCGTCAACTCCGGAACTCCACTGCCACGAGAGGCGGAAGCGGAGTCGGCAGGGGAGCGGCAGCAGTCGACTTGCCGCTGTGAGGATGGCCAGGTGAGTTGACCTAAGATACATCGACTTCAGCTACGCTATTTGCATGGCTGAAGTTGCGTATCTTGGATTGATCCCTCCCCCAGTGTAGACCTGGCCTAAGTCACAAAATTTTTTGCAAGTTTCTGTACAGAGTTCATTTCTTGGACCATGAATCTGCCATGGTTCTGACAGAATGGCTTTGGATTTAACTGAGCAAGTGGTTCCTATCTGGGAGTAAACCTCTCCTATTTGTGTTACAAAGTACCTAGCTACCATGAAATAGAAAGCTGCTTTAACCCTATCCTTTTGTTTGGTTTGGTGCATACTCTCATGTTTTATCAGTGTCTAATTTCTCCCACTGGCAAGTTATCTAAAATTCTGTATTGGGTAAATATCATCAGCTGGGATTACTTTTTCTAACAAACTGCCTTGAAATGTTTTCCACTCCTCTAAGATAAAGGGAAGCAATTTCCTGCATGAAGTTTTCCAGGAAATACTCTTTGGGTCATTTTTTCACTTCCCTATTGCTTCTTTGTTAGCCATGGATTTGACTCTTATCCATATATAATACACTTAAGTACAAACACCAGAGCTACACGATGCTTTAAAATTACCAATATTTCTCAAAACGCTTTCCTGTCTAAAGAGTGAGTGATTAGTGCTGTTTTGGCTAATCCCATGACATGCTGACTGTACCAATGCTAGCAAGCACTGAAAACCTAGCAAACTGTTCGCTCTGTTTTTCTTTACTGTATGGGAAACAATAACAAATGTGCTGAAAAGCTGATATGTTGTAATGATGGTTCACCACTACTGAAGCATACAGTGCTATTATAATATTCCACCAAATACATATCAAACACATGGAAGCAGAAAAGAAACTGGGCGAGAGGAAAGGAAACAAAGGCAGACAAGGAATGTGAGCATTAGATACCACATACTGACAAACAGCAATGCAACCAAGTGAAGCTGGATCTAAAATAACTGCCCAGTATAGCTAGACTATAGCAAGTTTAGCATTCTGTTTTTTTGTGTTTTTTTTTTTTTGGGGGGGGAGGGGGGAGGGGGATAAAAAAAGTTGAAGTCAAGCTAAATGTTAAGTTTCATCAATCTCCCAATACGCTTATGCCTTGGTGAAAGAGGACTAGGAACACTTTCAGAAGTAACAGTTACTAACCTTTCCATAACTGTTGTTCTTAGAGATGTGTTGCATATGTCCATCCCAATGACTGTGTGCGTGCTCCAGTGCACAGTTGGAGAGTTTTTCCCATAGCAGTACCTGCTGGGGTGGCATGAGCATCCTCTCCTGCCTTGCACCCTGCAAGCAGGCATAAAGGATGGAGCCACCACTGATCCTACTAAGTTCCTTCCCATCGGAAGAGTCCAAGACAAAACGAGGGGAGGTTGTGAAATGGACATGTACAAAATATCTCGAAGAACTACTTACAGTAGGTAAGTCACAAGCAACCAAAACTGGAGGTGGTTCAAGGATTATTTGAACAGGGACTAGAGGACCACTTGTTCAAATTTAACATCGTCTCTAGATTGTGTGTGTGTGTGTGTGTGTGTGTGTGCGCGCGCGCACACACATGAGCCAAACGTGACATGACGACCCTCTATCTGGTGGCTTCACATTACCCAACTGGTAACATAGGCAAATACAACTAGATATCAAAAATGATATCCTTTTGAGTGGAACAGGACTTCCTCTCATTCTATTCGTTGTATTTGCGGACAATTGAGTAGAAAACCTGGAAGATTTAGTCTGTTCCAGATAAAACTCTAAAGCTCTTCTAACGTCCAGAATGTGCAGTCTCTCCTAACCATTACCACAATGAGGCTTTGGGAAGAAGGTTGGTAATAAAATTGCTTGGTTAATATGAAGTGTTATCCACCTACCGTAAGAAAATTTGGGTGAAGATGAAAGAAGACTATGTATACAAAAAACTGTATACAGAGGGTCTGCACTCAGCTTCCCCAATCTCCTGGCTGATGGCTACTAAAAATGCTACCTTCATTCAAAGGTGCAACAAACAGCAGGTCGCTAGTGGCTCAAGGGGGGCACGCAACAGCTTTGTTAAGATCAGATTCAGGCTGTGGGGTGGAAATAGGGTTCTGTATGTGCAGAAATAGCCTGTCCAATTCCTTTAAAAATCTTACAGACATTAGGTTGGAAAAAAAAGAGCAGTTATCAAGAGGTAGATGGAGCGCCAACATAGCTGCTAAGTGTACTCTGATTGAGCTAACTGCCAATCCTTGACTGACTCTTCCCTGCACATTTATATCTGCTCCTGGACATTTCCACTGCTTGCATCCGATGAAGTGGGTATTCACCCACGAAAGCTTATGCTTCAATACCTGTTAGTCTATAAGGTGCCACAGGACTGTTTGTCGCTTCTACAGATCCAGACTAACACGGCTACCCCTCTGATACTTGCCAATCCTTAATGTTTCAGGGACAGAAGATTATTCCGCACACACTGAATAGAAGTGAGGACTGGGGAAACCCCTTTCAGTTAGAGCCAAATGGAAAAACAGCTTTCATTTAGCCAGATAAGTAGTTCTAGCTGATGGTTTTCTACTATTAAAGCAGCACATCCTGAACTTCTCTAGAGCAGGACTCCTCCACCAATGTTAACCATGAAGACTTCAGGTGAAAGGCCTGAAGATTGAGGGGGGTGGAGGGAGGTGGCATGAAGCAAGTGTGACTGAGGGGGACTGACTGATGGGTCTAAGAGCTCTGAAAACCAGTGTTGACCGGGCCATGCAAAGGCAATCAGTACAACATGGGCCTTGTCCTGCTTGACCATGCATAGAACTCTGGCAGAAGAGATATATGGGAAAACATACAGGAGACACTGACCACAGCAGCAGGAAAGCGTCCATCAATGAACCCGGACTGTGGCCTGCCCAGAAGCAAAACCAGTGACATTTTCTGTTGTCTTTTACTGCAAACATATCCATTTGAGGAGCTCCCCAGAGCTGGAAAATGGTCCGTGCCATATCTGGGCTGAGGAACCACTCATGATGATTAACAACCTGCTCAGGTAATTGGCCAGGATATTCTGAGACTTGGGAGGCAAGCCGCTTTCAGAAGTTGCCGATGAAGTCTCAAAACAGAATTTCTTCCCAGCAGGCTAATGAGGACCAGCTCCCACCCTGTTTGTTTACATAAAACATGGCCCTTGGATTGTCAGTCAATACCAACATGCTTCTTTCCCAATGTGTGGAAGGAATGCCATGCAGGATAATTCAATAGCTCGCAACCAAGGGCACCGGAACTAGGAGGCCAGGGCCATGGCCCTCCTACTTTTTGAAAGTGGACAGGCCTGGTCCATCCAATTTTTGCCATGGGCCTCCCTGCCTCCCCCACCGACCCCAGGCAAGTACGGGGTCCATGACTGCCGGCCCACTCCAGCTTCTGGTTTGGCCAGGGATGGGGTGGGGCCTCGGGAAGAGGGAACTGAGTGGGAGGTTAGGGGCAACTCCGCCTTTTATACCTGCAAGAGGCAGCAGAGGGGGCTCGTGCTGCCACGATTGGTACCACCAAGGGAAAAACTCTCTGACAACTGTGCACTGGAGCGCACGCACACATACAGTGCAATGGACTTGTGAAATCACTCAAAGAAGATCAATCAATCAGTTGTGAACTTTTCTGAAACATGTATACCCATAGCATTTTCCATACCTAAGCTATATTAACTTATCTTGAGGTAAACAGAGCTAATAACTGAGTTTTGTGGAAGGAGGATAAGCTGAGAAATGCATTAAGAGATTGCATAAGGACTAGAAACATTTTAACATTTGCCATTTCAAAATATAAAAGCAGCCTGTGAACAAAAAATAAAATAAAATAATAAAAAATAAAAATAAAGAACAGACACAATAAGCACATACCTAGTCCTATCTCCCCCAGGTTTAAAGTCCTATAAGCTTGTGGTGCAAAGCTGTTTATTCAAGTCCCACTGTGATCTGACTTTTATTAAGAATGTAATTCCTCAAGGCCAGAATCCCATTTTAATTTTTTCTTTTCGTTAATGTAATGTAAATGTACATTTAACTACAACTGAAAATCTAAATTGATTTCTGCTGTATTTAACGTAGACACCATTTTTACTCAGCCTGGCAGTAAATATGCAAAAGAATGCTCAAGTATTAGAAAAATGAGCATCTACTTTCCCTTTTTTACCGTAGCATTTTCTGCTTTTGTCAGTTTCTTAAGGCCAAATTTTAAATACGGAAATAAGCACAAAATTTTCTAAAAATCTAAACAAAGATTTAAGATACGAAAAAATAAAGCATGAGGCTACAGGGAGAATTAAGATTTGGCACAAATATGTAAATTAAATCAGTAGTGATCTGCACTAAATCACCCAGTTAAACCAGTTAACACACTGTCTAGAGTTCTTCATTACACCCATGAAATAATTCTAAAAATCAAATTAAGCGCAACTTTTTAGTTTGTGGTTAAACACTTATTTTAAAATAAAATACCGTTTTAAGTACAAATATCAAAAGACAGTGCCTTGAGGAAAATCTTTACTCTTTTGGGAAGGAGGCAGGTTCAAAAGAGATCAATTTACCCAAAGAATTTTTTTTGTTGTTGCTGAATTTGTATCATTTTTGTGAAATTGCTGCTCAGGGTACCTTTTTATGGCTTAACTGAGAAGTCTTAAAGATACGGTTTTAAAATGGAAATATTAACTGACCCTTAACTACAGCAATGTGAATGTGACAATGTAATGAACTCATTCCATTTACCAAAACCAAACAAACATCACACTGCAATGAAAGCATACTGTACTCATTGCTGTCTTTCTACAGAGAAAGATCTCTTTATATATAAGGCTTGCTGCCTTACCTCTAGGTCACAGCTGTATTCGGTGCCATCCAGGAGCATCACTTTGCACGGCACAGTTTTAATCTTCTTGGGAGCTTTCTGAGGCGCTTTCTCTATTTTGATTTCAGCTGTCTGTACCTCTTTGGTTTCCCTCTTTTCTTCTACTTTTTGTTTTTCTTCTTGCTCATCAGCAACTTTCTCTACTCCAATCTCTTTACTGTCTTCTTTAGCAGGCTGTAAGAATGATGTAGTTTAATACAACAAGTCCAACCCTTTCAGGATGAAGTTGAAAGAAAATTCTTCTTTTCTGTACATCAATAATAAATTAATTATTCTTATAACTATCCATTAAGGTTGTGCTCCCAGCTGGTGGTGTTTGGATGCATAATATATAGTTTTAAGCTTTCACCTTTGAGAAAAGATACTGAAAAACAATTTTTCTATCTTAAAGGCCACTATCTTGCTGTTAAAATTTTAGCAGAGGCAACCAGTCTCCCTACAGAAATCAAAATAAAAGTTACTTTTTTCTTAAAAGCAACTCAAAATATAATGAGAAACTGCATTAGAACAAGACAAAATTTAAGAAAAACTCAAGCCGTTAGTGACACAGGTTTGAATTTAAGGACTGACATCTGACTCTTCTGAAGGCAAGACTTTGGAGCACTACAGAGGAGAGGCACATGTACAGCATAGAGCCTCACATTTCAACACCACAGCCACCAGCATCTCAACACCAACATCCAGGCAGCAAGAAATAAAGACAGTATCCATAACGCATAGTCAGAGAACGGAAGAGTAAAGCGTGGAATAAAATAATTGAGATCCTCAGGACTCAAAAATAACTACAGCAGATAATAAACGGATTGCTTCGGTCATTAAGGGTATGTCTACACAGGAAAACAAAAACAAAAAACCCACAGCAGCGCGTTTCATAGCCCAGGTCAACAGACACAGGGTTTGTATTACAGTGCTAAAAATATCTGGATGTGCACATCCCTGCTCAGGTTGGAGCGTGGGCTCTAGCCTGAGCCAGATCATCATAGTGCAAGCCCCACAAATCCATGTGTGAAGACTTGGGCTCAGACTCGCTGCCTGGCTTTTTGTTGTTGTTGTCGTCGTGTGTGGCTGTGTAGACATACCCTCAGTAGCACATCACTAAAGTCAGCCCAAGCAGAAAAACTGCATGAAAGTACAAACAAACAGTGATCCATATTAATCCTTCATATAATTTCAATACATGATATTGGTATAATATCAATACATCATATGGACTTCAGAGGCATTACAGTAGCAATAAAACTGGTTCACTGACTAGCCATTAATATTTTCATTAATTTATTATCTTTCCACACATACCTGTGTGTCAGCACTGCTCACAGAATGCTTCTCCTCCTCCTTGTCATCTGCTTTAGCCTCCTGTTGACTCTCAATTGTTGCTTCTTCCAAGTTTCCCTTTGGCTCAGCCACCTCCTCTGGAAGTTGACTTTCCCTTTCCTCCATGGCCTGCCTTTCCTCTACAGGTTTTTTCTTGGCTTCATCTTTGGGCTCCACCAAGCTATATGATTTTTGTTTCTTAAGCCATGGGGGGATAAAGCGAGAGATCCCCTTGCCTTCAGATGGATCTTTTTCCTTCTTCTGACTACTTGGGCTGCTTTGGGTAGCTAGTGCTGGGGAAGAAGGAGAGCTTTGTGCCTCTTCAGAGAGTGTCTTTTCAGACTTTTGATTTTCCTGACTCTCTGTTGCTTCCTCATGTTTTTCGTTGGCTGCATCTGCCCCCAGCTGCTCAGATTCCTTCTTTACTTCAGTCTCTGGGCCAACTTCAGTCGTCATAGTCACAGGTTATGCTAGAAATCAAACAATAAAATATTATTATGCATTGTTCCAACATTATACTTTCTGGCTCTCAACACCATTAATAGGAATGATCTAAAAATAAACGCACCATAGATCAATTTTTGTTTTATTCCATCCTATTTAAGATCTTCAACCAAAAATAAAAGTAGCAACAAACCAAAATCTGCTGCCATATTGGACATCTGGAATTTTCAAACATGCTTATGCTAAAGAGATGCATTATTCTTCAATGCACCACTGCTTTCCTTTTGGAAAAGTGGTGGGAGTGCTCCATGGTTTCTAGAATTAACACTGAAATATACTTTCTCTTAATGTTAAAGACAGACTAAACATAAGTATTGTTCAGTAAGTAACTTTCATTCTTTTCCTGCAGGCTTTTCAAAGCAGTCTAACAGGCTCAAATTTCAGGAGGAGTTGGGCACCTACCTCTCCTGGGCTTGTTTGAAAATCCCAGCCATATGCGGACATCCTGGCCTCATTTAAATCAATGGAAATTTTACCGTTGACTTCAAATCAGAAAAGTGTTTAATCCACAGTATTTACAGCATTTTTATACATTTCCAACTTGATAAAAACCACAGTGCTTAGGGGGAAATTATTCAAATGAAGAGTTCTCTCCCCTCTTTTGTGCTTTTCGGGAGTACATTTCCAAACCCATCACTATTCACACCAGCATTCTAATTACCTTTAATGAAAATATTAAAGGCTATTTTAATTGGAACAGCTACACGGTCGCCTTGTTAAAAATAAGTTTAGTTGTTGGTACAGAGAAAGGAAGGCACATGTAGAATGCTAGCAATCAAGCCTGTGTGTTTGACTGCTGCATACAAACAGCTGTTAATGGACAGGCAATTTTTGTAAATTTTTTATTGTAATCTAAAAATCAAATGTGTCTCATGAATTTGGCAGGATGGGAATAAAAAACCCTCTGATTCCTTAAAACAACTTGAACACAGGGACAGAGAAAGTGGAGTGCATCCATATTTAATTGTGCCTGAAACATTTTTGGGCTATCAATATAAAAATGCCTTCAAACAGACCTTGAAACAAGTCTGGTCTCTGAATCCCAAGTTTACATAAGAAAGCACCAGAACATGATACTTTTAATCCCCATATATCTTTGCCCAACCCCTTCTTAAAAGCTTAGGATAAACTATTGGCATAGCTAGACGGCCTGAAAGTCATCAAATTGCAACAGAATTCAGTCCAACCACTGACAGCAACAGGCCACCCCACTGAAAAATGCCTGCCATCAACCCCTTCTTGTTTAAAAACAGACTATTAGTTCAGGGCCCCTATTTATCTCCACAAATGCTAAATCATGCAAGGTCAGAGGTAGTCTCTACATTAAGTAAGTTAGTGATTTTAAGTCATACATGCCACCTTAAATTGCACTCAGATACCAAACTGCACTCAGAAACAAACTGGAAAAATTGGGGTATTTTATTCCTGGCAGGGAGCACCACCAAATGGGCTCCCAGTTTCTGCAGTAGCTAATGTTTCCAAATGGACTTCATGTTTAACCACAAATGGAACGAATACAGTAAGCAAGACTGAAGTGACAAAGATAAGGATAACAAATGAGAGCTGCATCCACCTAAGAGGTCATAAACCTTCTTGTCAAATGGAGATGGCCACTGCTGATACTTGGACATCCAAAAGCAGCATATGGTGCCTTTATTTAACACAGTTAACATAACTCATTTTCACCAAGAGGCTGGACGGATAAACAAGGCACAGTTTAAAATCAACTATGTTTAAAAGTACCTTCACTAACAAAAAAACAGCATACCTGTTTTTTTTAAATATTAACAATTGATAGACATGCCTGCTTTGTGAAATATGTATTATTAGAGTTCACTCAATTTAATAAAAAAAACCCTAGAAACAATGTCATCGGTATTGTAATTATGTTCACTCTGTAATGGTAACACTCCAGAGAGGTCTGATGATTACATTACTATATAATATCTCTTTAAACAAGAGTTCACTGTTGTAATGATTGTTTTGACATTTCTATGGCAAGGATTTTTTTAAAGTCTATACTTCCTAAAACTGACATACTTACTTACGTTGCTACTAGTCAAATCACATTTTGTTATTTATTTCTACTTTTACATGGCACTACCAAATTACTGTTTTATTTCTCTCGCATGCACGTATCCATCCCAACACTGCTACCAGAGCTAGAAATTAGCTTTTCTGGGAAACAATCCACAAATATCTGCTTGCCAAAGTAAACTGATTTATTAGGCTTTTTGCAAGTATAGTATAGTCAAATTGTAAGTTTCAGTGTTAACTGTGGCAGTGCCAATTGAAACTGATTAGCTAGGAAACAGTAATCTAGCCTTATGAAAAAAATTAAATGAACTTCAAAGTGGCATCTTCTATTTGAGAGCACATTTTCATTGTTCCAACTACCACCCTAAAACAATATTTGTATATCTATATAAACTGCATCCTCCTCCCTATCATTATAAGGGGTTTGTCTACACAAAAATTTAGTTCACAGCAAGCTGGGGTGCTAGCCTGCTGGGGACTACCTAGCCAAGTCCACCTGGACGACAGGGGACTAAATCAAAGCTCATTAACAAACTATTAATGTGTGTGAGCAAAGTCTACACGGACAGCTAGTCTGCAGCAGGATAATGTGAAGTAGATTCATACCCCAGCTTGCCAAGAACTAAGTGTTGGTGTAGACAAATCAAAGCTTTTGGAGGCTATCGTTGTCTTCTCTTCTGAGAGCATGGACCATACATAGCGCACATTGTGAGCACTACAGGAATCCCTTCTGGTGAAAGACTAAAGTCTATTTTATTTTTAAAAGGTATTTCAGTAACCAAATAGCTAGCTTTCGGGATGACTGGAAAAAGGCTAATGTAGTACCCATCTTTAAAAAAGGGAAGGAGGAGGATCCAGGGAACTGCAGGCCAGTCAGCCTCACCTCAGTCTCTGGAAAAATCATGGAGCAGGTCCTCAAGAAATCGATTCTGAAGCACTTAAAGGAGAGGAAAGTGATCAGGAACAGTCAGCATAGATTCACCAAGGGCAAGTCATACCTGACTAACCTAATTGCCTTCTATGATGAGATAACTGGCTCTGTGGATGAGGGGAAGGCAGTGGATGTGCTATTCCTTGACTTTAGCACAGTGGTTCCCAAACTGGGGTTCGTGAACCCCTGGGGGTTCATGAAATGTTACAGGAGGCTCTCGGGGAAAAAATTCCGTAATGGCGGACAGAGCTGTCCCTAGGGACCCCGGGCAGCACAGGCCAGCAGCCCGGAGCCCCTGGACTTCCAAGAGCTAAGCAGATCAAAGCAAGCATATCTATCACACTGAGGAGATTTAAACTTCAAAACTCCTTATAAGAAATGGAAACAGAGGTGGATATTTTTTTTGCTGTTTTTAAAATTAAATAGGCAGCTAGTATTGTTTTTAAAAATTATTATGAAGAACAAGTTTAAGCTTTGTTGTAACGTGCGTTGTTTGCCTGCACTGCTCAAGACCTGAATGCTTGTGTAGGAGGAACTCTGAGTAGGCTTCTTAAATCCCTTCATGCTGTTTCACATCTGATACTCCTTGATGAAACATAGGAGCCTTGTCTTATAACAGGCTTAATCAAAGTAATACAAGCTACAAAAGTGAGATCTTGGAAGAGTGTTGCCATTTTCATAATGTAATAAAAATACTGCAATAATAATAATTAATAATAGTGTGTAATAAGCATGTCATAAAAACAAATTTTATATTTCCAAGATCACTGCTTTTATACTTTATGCTCAAGTAAGGGAGAAAATCCCTGGAAATATTCATTTTTAGGAGGGGGTTCGCAAGACTTGACATGTTAGTGAAAGGGGTTCGCGGGTTGTTAAAGTTTGGGAACCACTGCTCTAGCAAAGCTTTTGATACAGTCTCCCACAGTATTCTTGCCAGTAAGTTAAAGTAGTATGCGCTGGATGAATGGACTATAAAGTGGATAGAAAACTTGCTAGATCGTCGGGCTCAACGGGTAGTGACCAATGGCTCCATGTCTAGTTGGCAGCAGGTATCAAGCGGAGTGCCCCAAGGGTTGGTTCTGGGGCCAGTTTTGTTCAATATCTTCATTAATGATCTGGAGGATGGTGTGGACTGCACCCTCAGCAAGTTTGCAGATGACACTAAACTGGGAGGAGTGGTAGATACACTGGAGGGTAGGGATAGGATACAGAGGGACCGAGACAAATTAGAGGATTGGGCCAAAATAAATATGATGAGGTTCAACAAAAACAAGTGCAGAGTCCTGCACTTAGGATGGAAGAATCCCATGCACTGCTACAGACTAGGGACTGAATGGCTAGGCAGCAGTTCTGCAGAAAAGGACCTAGGGGTTACAGTGGACAAGAAGCTGAATATGAGTCAACAGTGTGCCCTTGTTGTCAAGAAGGCTAACGGAATTTTGGGCTGTATAAGTAGGGGCATTTCCAGCAGATCGAGGGACGTGATCATTCCCCTCTATTCGGCACTGGTGAGGCCTCATTTGGAGTACTGTGTCCAGTTTTGGGCCCCACACTACAAGAAGGATGTGGATGAATTGGAAAGAGTCCAGCGGAGGGCAACAAAAATGATTAGGGGACTGGAGCACATGACTTATGAGGAGAGGCTGAGGGAACTGGGATTGTTTAGTCTACAGAAGAGAAGAATGAGGGGGGATTTGATAGCTGCTTTCAACTACCTGAAAGGGGGTTCCAAAGAGGATGGATCTAGACTGTTCTCAGTGGTAGAAGATGACAGAACAAGGAGTAATGGTCTCAAGTTGCAGTGGGGGAGGTTTAGGTTGGATATTAGGAAAAACTTTTTCACTAGTAGGGTGGTGAAGCACTAGAATGGGTTACCTAGGGAGGTGGTGGAATCTCCTTCCTTAGAGGTTTTTAAGGTCAGGCTTGACAAAGCCCTGGCTGGGATGATTTAGTTGGGGATTGGTCCTGCTTTGAGCAGGGGGTTGGACTAGATGACTTCCTGAGGTCCCTTCCAACCCTGATATTCTAGGATTCTTCTATGATTAAGAAGGAAGCAATATTCTATCCAGCATCCAATCTTTTCTCCAAAAACCTCAAATAAAGACTTTTCATAAAATTTAAAATTGCTTCTGCTCTAGAGTGTTTTAAGTTTCATACTTCCAGCATTTTGAGCTCTCTCTCACAAGGCTCTAATTTTTCCAGGTTAGCGAATCAATTCTAAAATGCCCATAACAATGTATTGAATTTTATTATGATGTGACTAAAATCTCTGGCATTTGGCAAAAAGGCATAAGAAGGCACTTTGGTTTAGATTTAATAATAATTTATTGAATTGATGCCTGTGCTACATATTATTGGAATTCAATATTCAAAAACTAAATGTGTGTTTTTGAGACAGTTTGGGGAATATTTTTATGTCATTTTATTCATTTATGAATCTCATTTTTTGTGAACCTCATTTATGCTTGTATCCTGCTTTGTAGACTAGAACCTCCATTTTGTATTTGACCCTACTTTGTGTCTTGTATGAAAAATAGTTTAAGATGGTATATGTATAGCCTGCTTCAGATGTATAACATAGCTGGAGGAGAAGGGAGTGTTTCTCACCTTGTGAAGTGCTAACACAGAAAGAGTCATCCAGCCAGCTTCTAACAACTATTGACTTGCTAGTGATTCTTGTCTGCTTTGCCCCCGCCTCCCCCCATGTAACAAGGCATATTGTGCACATGAACTCAGCATGACTGGGTCGTGAGCTTTCACATTGGGGAATCATGACTAAAACAATGTTTATAACCACGAGGACTTCTGTGTAAGAGAGACTTGCTGCAGGGGAATCAAGGGACTCTCCACTTGACTTGAACAAATTGGGTAATTTGTCCCAATTACCTTGAGGTCAATGGCAATTGGGACAAATTACAACATGGTTTTACAAAAGGTAGATCGTGCCAAACGAACTGGATCTCCTTCTTTGAGAAAGTAACAGATTTTTTAGATAAAGGAAACGCAGTAGATCTAATCTACCTCGATTTCAGTAAGGCATTTGATACAGTACCACATGAGGAATTATCGGTTAAACTGGAAAAGATGGGGATCAATATGAAAATTGAGAGGTGGATAAGGAACTGGTTAAAGGGGAGACTACAGCGGGTCATACTGAAAGGTGAACTGTCAGGTTGGAGGGAGGTTACTAGTGGAGTTCCTCAAGGTTCAGTTTTGGGACCAATTTTATTTAATCTTTTTATTACTGACCTCGGCACCAAAAGTGGGAGTGTGCTAATAAAGTTTGCAGATGACACAAAGTCGGGAGGTATTATCAATTCAAAAAGGATCGGGATATCCTACAGGAAGATCTGGATGACCTTGTAAACTGGAGTAAGAGTAATAGGATGAAATTTAATAGTGAGAAGTGTAAGGTTATGCATTTAGGGATTAACAACAAGAATTTTAGTTATAAGCTGGGGACGCATCAGTTGGAAGTAACGGAAGAGGAGAAAGACCTCGGAGTCCTGGTTGATCACAGGATGACTATGAGTCGCCAATGTGATGTGGCCGTGAAAAAAAGCTAATGCGGTCTTGGGATGCATTAGGCAAGGTATTTCTAGTAGAGATAAGAAGGTGTTAGTACCGTTATACAAGGCATTGGTGAGACCTCATTTGGAATACTGTGTGCAGTTCTGGTCTCCCACGTTTAAGAAGGATGAATTCAAACTAGAACAGGTACAAAGAAGGGCCACTAGGATGATCCGAGGAATGGAAAACCTGTCGTATGAAAGGAGACTCAAGGAGCTTCGTTTACCTTAACCAAAAGAAGGCTGAGGGGAGATATGATTGCTCTCTTTAAATATATCAGAGGGATAAATACCAGGGAGGGAGAGGAATTATTTCAGCTCAGTACCAATGTGGACACAAGAACAAATGGATATAAACTGGCCATCAGGAAGTTTAGACTTGAAATTAGACGAAGGTTTCTAACCATCAGAGGAGTGAAGTTCTGGAACAGCCTTCCAAGGGAAGCAGTGGGGGCAAAAGACCTAACTGGCTTCAAGATTAAGCTAAATACATTTATGGAGGGGATGGTTTGATGGGATAACATCATCTTAGTCAAAGGTCAATTAATTGCCATCAATGGTAAATAGGACCAATGGTCAATGATGGGATGTTAGAAGTTACTACAGAGAACTTTTTCCTGGGTGTCTGGCTGGTGAGTCTTGCCCACATGCTCGGGGTTCAGCTGATCGCCATATTTGGGGTCGGGAAGGAATTTTCCTCCAGCGTAGATTGGCAGAGGCCCTGGAGGTTTTTTGCATTCCTCTGCGGCATGGGGCACGGGTCACTTACTGGAGGATTCTCTGCATCTTGAGGTCTTTAGACCATGATTTGAGGACTTCAATAGCTGAGACATAGGTGAGAGGATTATTCCAGGAGTGGGTGGGTGAGATTCTGTGGTCTGCATTGTGCAAGAGGTCAGACTAGATGATCATAATGGTCCCTTCTGACCTTAAAGTCTATGAGTCTATGAGTCTATGAACACTGACATACCTCAGACACAGAGGGATGAGATCAGACGAGGATGCAATTGTGCTCAGGTTTATGTTGTTTTTCCATAGAGTGTGTGAGTGAGAGACAGAGACAGACAGACACTCTTGCTTTCACTGTCACATGGTCCCTGAAAGGTGTAACTAGAGAAACAAGAGCTCACCCAGTCAGGTGAGCATGTCTGCAGGAAACATCTAAGCAACTGGGAAGCTCCCTACAGTTGAGGCCCCAGTTCCAGGGTCTGGACAGCAGGGTTCCAATGCCAAGAGGTGTTCCAGACATGGGATCTGCACCTGACGAGTGTGCCTCAGTCACCCAGATGTAGGAGCAGTGTTCAGTCACTACCCAGAGCCAAAGGGCTTAGCGGCAGATGGAATTCAGTGATGGAATCCCCTCAAACAAACTGGTGTCCATCCAGAGAGCAGGTCTAGACCAGATTGTGCCAGTTTTCTTTTCAATTCTCCCACACCTCCCCAAGATAAACAAGCCACAAATCAATCAACAAGAAGAGTAATCCTTTAAGGGAGATAAACTTACTGGAAAATCAGACAGTAGGCTGTTTCTTTCAGCTAAATATACAGGTATCCTATGAGAGAGAGACAGCTGAGATGCAGAAGAAGATATTGATTCACAAGGGTGATTTTGTGATCTCTACTAAATATAGAGGAAAAGAAACAAAATGTATTTATGACAATATAAAAGTTTCCCTTTTTCAACTAATAAGGTCCACAGATTCATTTCCATGGGTACTTCAGCCTGCTTTCAGTTTGGGGAGGACAAAACCAGACCTTTCTCCTAAACTCCCTCTGATAAAGGTAACTTCCACAGCCAGGATAATCCAAATCAGATCGTGTTAAATACGATTTGAAGAAAAAGTACTTCTATTGGAGAGAACGTAAATTCCACCAAAAAATAAACCCAAATCCTTGGATGTCAATTTCCATCTATTCTAGATGCTCCATTTGTCCCTAGGTGGTCTATATTTGATGAAAGGAAGTTTTTAGGTAAGTATGCGTTAAGGTCCACAGATCCATTGCAATGAGATTTGCATAGAAATGTAACTAGGGTGAGAAGCATGATCATCCGTTAAATAGGGACATCCAAAAGGAGGTAGATTATATATAAATATCTCCCTCCATCTTCCCTTAGGCTCAAAGGTCTGGAGGATAAGACTTCTGCCAAAAGAAAGGAAATGGCATTGACTAAACTTGGATAACCAATATGTAGATCTTGAACTAATGGCAGTCTAGCAAACCTCAATAGAGGACACATGATTACTCTGCTCTGAGATTGAGGTTTAAGTGAAGGAAGACTATTTCTTCAATTTACTTAAAAGAATGAATGCTATAACAATACCTGTCTGAATTAAAAAGTACATTAATGGGCCTTATTAGAGAAAGTTCTAAACTTAAAATAAATTAATTCTGATTGGAGATAGTAGCCATTGGGAGGCCGTCTCTAATGGACAGAAAGTATAACAATGCCTTCTACAGGGGATCAATCTGAATACACTGTAATGAGCAGAGTGAGGTTCCAAGGTCATAATCTGTGATCTTGCAGGATTGAAATAATGTTAATGCCTTAAGGAAACATTTAATGTTGGATTTGTACAGAAAACGTCTTGCTCTTGAACATGTCAAGAATATTATACCACAGAGACTTGACCCTTTTGTTAGGACACTCATACACCCACAATAAAGCCCTCCTGGGGAAACTCAAAGCTCTGTTTTACCAGTTTAACATGTTAAACAACGGACTTTCCACCAGTTAGTATAAGTAGTTCTATTTGTTGACTTCTCTTTTGGGATCCATAAGAGTAATAATCCAAACACTCATTGTAACTTGTGTGGCCCCAGATTGATGGATGGTCTTGCAATAGCAGACCTCCTCAGGGAGGTAGAGGCATCTGAAGATCCAACAATAGGTTAATCAGGCCTGAAGGACTATAGTCTCTTCAGCCAAAAAGACATGAACAGAATCACTAATAATCTCTCATTCCTATCTTCTGTACAGTGCAAAAGGTGGGAAGACATATAGAAGGGACCTTTCCATC
The DNA here is from genome assembly GCA_033296515.1 of Macrochelys suwanniensis. Classification (NCBI taxonomy): domain Eukaryota; kingdom Metazoa; phylum Chordata; order Testudines; family Chelydridae; genus Macrochelys; species Macrochelys suwanniensis. The sequence goes on from CM065777.1 coordinate 94,199,849, forward strand.
TTTGCAAGAGGTCATTACCATCTCACATTCTGGGTCCTGGCACACACAGACTGCAGGACATTTTATTATTGTTTTCAGATGCAAAGAGGTAGATCAACAGCCCACCAAGTTGACTTCTGTTGAGTGAAATATTTTTGGGTACAGGAATCACTCTGCTAATCTGACTTCTGACAAGCAAGTCTTAGTGTTCCTTTCCTTCTTGGTGGGAAGTACACAGATATATGAACTTTGTTCTGACAGGTCAGGAGTAGGGGTAGGCCTGATCATGTTCTTCCTTGTTACTATGAAAACCCTATCAGACACCTTGGGTGTCGTGACCAGAACAGGTACGTTAGCTATGGAAGGAGTAGAATTGTGTGGGAGACCTCAATGAATCAGAGTTTCCAGCTAGTGGATACTGTGCTTTTTCTGGTAGCCATTCCCTGAACTCAATGGGGGAAGATTTCTTCATAATAAAAATCTGATTCTCTGCATTCACCAATTGAGGGATTAGAGAATACACAATTGGAACTAGAGTTCCGCTAATGGATGATATAGGGGTGAGCTGTGAAGAGGATACTCAGGATTATTGGAGAGAGAGCACATGAATGATAAATCGTCAAAAAATGCTTGTGTAGGAGATCAGAATTCTCAATGGGTTCCAATAAAAATTAAATTAGATCTTCCTCTTCTGTTAACATTTTTCTGAAATGAAAACTTGTACCTGACAGCATTCATCTTCAGTCCAAGCCTACGATTGACTTCCATAGCATCATGTGTGTCTGTGTTTGTACTGAATCCAAGATGCTTCAGAAACTGTATCACTGTGTTTTTCCTTCAGCTTTCTTTTAACATAGAATCCTGATCAGAAAAACTGTCTGGAAAGAGAAGTGATTTTCCTTCTTCCCTAAAGCCAACATTACTGCAACCATGATGCTGGAGAAACACCCTGGAAGCATATGTAAGATCAAATGATAATGACTGAAGATGGATAAAGAAAAAGGCTGCCAACCATTTGCAGAACGTAAGAATTGTCTGAGGATGGTAAAATGGGATGCTCTGTAGAAAAGCTTCCTTTAGGAACTTATTTAGATATTTCAAATAGGGCCTGCACTGCTTTTCCTTGATTCACTGAAGGTAGAAATAGGATAAAGAGCTTGCTCCCCTTGAGAATCTGTATCATCAAATGTAAGCCTCATAAGTCTAAGCAGCCATCTTAATGGACTGCAAATGAAAAGCAAGAGGAATTCCACATTAAAAAGTACTATAAAGAATACATAATCTTTAAATACATTATATAAAATATAGTATCTGAAAAAGGAATGTATGGTAATTGCCCCCAATGGAAAAGGATTGAAGGACATGCAATTATAAACAAAGAAGAGGCAAGACTGACTCAGTTGAGAGCTTCAGGAGTAGAGTTGGATGAAGTGAAAATTATTTCTCCAACTGGAGATACAAAATATCTATTTTATTTATCACTTGTTATTTATGACCAGCTAACTGTTCTACTTGAGAGCCAAGTTCAGCTACTTTAAAAAATTCCCTTGCTCACTACCATTTATGATATGTAAATTTCATACCAGGTTCAGCTGTTCACAGAAGCATGAGTAACTATTACCTTCTGGCATTAATACCTTTAAGTACAGAATACAGTAAAATCTAATATTCTGGTTACCTTAGTGCTGTTCATTCTGATCATTATATCGGTATATTGCAGAGAAAACAATTCTCATAGTATGACTAACCTCTGCTGCAAAATCCTACCTCAGCGCCTCAACGTGGTGCAGCGGTGACCCTGGCCGTCTGACAGCTATGGTAGCGGCACATACGCCCTGGTAGGTTTTACCATGCTACAAAGGTGTCGGACTATCCAATCCAGGGAGGAGGGTTGCTCTCTCAGAGGAAAGAGCGCTCTTCCTTCTCCTTAGAGGTTGAAGGCTAGCTAAGCTTGAGAAGGTACGCATGCCTGCCCACCTAGCCAGTGGGATGGCTTGAAGTTAACGGCTAAAACAACACGAGTAAATGCACATTCTACGGTGGCGGAGCGGAAATTGAGCGACAAGAAGTTGCTAAAAAATGTCAGGTGCTAGGCCAACATGGAAAAGGACAATCCTCGCTGTGTGTACTTACAATTGTAGGTCACTGGCAAAGGAGGAAACTTTAAACCATCTGATGGAGGAGAAGAAAAGGATAAAATGCGATATTCTCGGTGTCTGCGAAACCCGACGAAAGAAGGAGTTGGAAGTCAACTGGAAGAATGGAAGTGCTGTGAGGCTCGGAAAGGGAGATGGCGCTAGAAATGTTGGAGGAGCTGGATTTATCGTCAATAAAGATTGGTCTTCGAAAGTCATATCATGCCAGCTAACATCATCACGTATCGGTGTGCTGCATCTTCAGATGGAGTCAAAAGCTACCCTCAAGGTCATCCAGGCCTACGCTCCCACAAGTGCAAGTGAGAACGAAGAAGTGGAAGAATTCTACCGAGAGCTTGAAAGAGCTCTCGCGCAAAAGTCCACTTACACTGTCACAATGGGAGATTTCAACGCGAAGGTCGGGCGAGGGAAAGCTGGCGAAAAGTTCATAGGGAGATACGGCAGCGGCGAAAGGAATGAAAGAGGAGAGAGGCTGGTAGCGATGGCAGAAATGAAAGAACTGTACGTGGCAAACACCTGGTACAAAAAGATCTCAAGAAGGTGGACGTGGATCGCACCAAACGCGAAGAGGAAGAATGAAATCGACTATATTTTAGTCAATAAAAGGCGCATCGTTCAAGACGTCTCTGTGCTGCAGCCATTCAACACCGGCAGTGACCATCGCCTGCTTAGAGCGAAGTTGATTTTCGACAAAGTGGTGGAAAAGGCGGCGTTACAGATGGCAAACAGGAAACAGCAGCCGAAGACATTCGATGAAACAAAGCTGAAAAAAAGCGATTTCTGGGTTTGACTGGAGCCAGATGGAAAAGTGTGATGAGGACTATAGTATCTTTGCTGACAAGCTGAGATGTTGCATAAAAGCAGCTGAAATTAAAAAGCTGAAGAAGGCGAAGGGAAGAATCTCGATTGAAACGAAAAGCTTGTTGGCGAAGCGGAGAAACATGAAAAGGAGCTCGGATAACAACCTCGAGTACTCCATTCTGTGCAAGCTTATACGGCGAAAACTGAAGGATGACTTCGAGAACTTCCAGAAAGAAAAGCTCCTTAAAACAGCTGAATCACACAAGAGCCTCAGGACATGCAAGCGGGAATTGACGCAGTATAGATTGAGCGTAACAGCATTGAAGAACAAGGATGGAGAGACCGTAATCAACAGAGCAGGGATGGAGGAGATCTGCAAGGACTTCTATACAGAACTGTTCAAATCAAGAATCAACGTCCCCCTCCCAACCCTCGAAGAGTCAGAAGAACGCGTCCCCCCAATAATCGTCAGCGAAGTCCGAAGCGCACTACACCAGATGAAGAAGGGAAAAGCTCCAGGCAAAGATGGAATAACGTCAGAAATGATTTATGCAGGAGGCGAAAAAACTTTGGAAGGCCCTCGCTTTAAGATTCAGTCGATATCTTGAAGAAGGAAAAAATACCATCAAGCTGGAAGGAGTCGAATACCATCTTGCTGCACAAGAAGGGTGATCGAGAAAATCTTAAGAACTACCGCCCTATATGCCTGCTCTCTCACATCTACAAGCTCTTCACAAAGGTGACAACGAATCGACTTTCGCAGAGTCTGGATGAACAACAGCCGAGAGAGCAGGCAGGGTTTCGAAGAAATTTCAGTACAATCGACCATATATTTACCCTTAGCCAGCTCCTAGAAAGAGCGAGGGAATACAAACTCCCGCTGTGCATTGCTTTTGTCGACTATGAAAAAGCCTTCGATAGCGTTGAGTTTAACACAATATTAAAGGCGCTCGCAGAGCAGGGCATTAACACGCAGTACATTAGTTTGTTGAAGGAAGAGAATACTGGATGTACAACAGACATTACTCTCCTTGAAACTCCCCTCTGCATCCCAATGGAGAAAGGCATAAAGCAAGGAGATACAATTTCACCAAAACTATTCACCGCCTGCCTCGAAATGGTTATAAACAAGATCAATTGGAGGAGTGGTGTCAACATACACGGAGAGAGATTATCTCATCTCAGATTTGCAGACGACATTGTACTAATTGCCGAAAGCACCAACCAACTGCAGAGCATGCTACGAAGATTCGACAAGAAAAGTAGTCAGGTCGGCCTGAAAATGAACCGCTGCAAAACGAAATATATGCGATCAGACGTCTTACGAAAAGCCCGAATAACGGTAACAGGAGAAGACATCGAAGAAGTGGAACAGTACATATATTTGGACCAAGAAGTTAATATGCGCCAAGACCTGAACGGAGAACTCTCGCGAAGAATTCAGGCAGGATGGTGTGCGTTTAATTCCATCAAGGACGTCCTCAAAGGAAAAATTGACAAGATCACATGTAAAAATATTTTCAATTCAGCAGTGCTGCCAGCCATGCTGTATGGCAGTGAAACGTGGGCACTGACGAAGAGAGAAGAGCAACGGCTGTTGGTAGCTGAAAGGGCAATGGAACGAGCTATGTTGGGAATCTCCCTTCTGGATCGTATACCAAATGAAATCATCAGAGAACGCAGCGGTGTGAAAGATATTGTCATGGAAAGCAGACATAATAAGATGCGATGGGCGGGCCACACAGCACGGCTCACGGATAACAGGTGGACCGCAATCATTGCTGAGTGGTACCCGCGAGAACAGAAAAGACCCCCCGGTCGGCCTCCAAGAAGATGGGAAGATGACATCGTTAAACGTTTCGGACGAACGTGGAGAAGAAAGGCAAGAGTGCGAGAAGAATGGCAGACGTGTTGTGATCGGCGCAATCTTAACGACAGCTCAAGTCCGATCGATCCAGGTGATGACTAACCTGCCCACAGTAACCCTCAAGAAGTGTGTATGAAAAGGAGTGATCATGACAAAGGATCACCTAGCTAGCCTGAGATGTTTGGTTTGTTCATTACACTTTTAAACAGGAAAACTGCCTTACATGAGGAATAGATAGTTGCCTTATAGTACAGATCTCATGCCTTCATCTCTGCAACAAGAGAAGCCTACTTACATTAATGACAACCTGAAAGAAACAAGTCCTGACAAATTTAATTGAAGTTTCACGGATACAAATATTCTTATATATTGTTCAAGAACTCAAAACAGAATTACTACTTTTAATTCTGTAAGATTAGGGATTGTAAACGCTTTAGGGTAAGTGTCTCTTTGTTTTGTACATTGCTGGGCACAATGGGGTCCTAATCCAGGACTGTGGCTCCTAGGCACTACAGTAATACAAATAGTAATAAAATATAATAGCCAGTTCTTGGAAACATGTATATGAGAACATATGACTAAGAATGATCAAGAATCTGGAGTAGCTATTAGGAATTAAGGTAACAGGAGACTAGTGACTTCTGTACTGGGTAAAATCAAGTTTTATTTTCCTAAAGCAAATAAGCCAAACAAAAGCAACCGAAGGTTTATTTTTAAACAAGCTGTGCAATGTAATAAAATTATTTTGTCTACTGTATGATCATGCAATTTCAAATGGATAGCAGAATCAGTAATTTGTCTCCAGAGGCACAAGGTACATGAAGATAGTCTTTGAAGAGCAGGCATGAAACGAATCTAAGCATTTGTTAGGCAAGAGAATAAAAGGGGGCAAGTGACTTCAGGTTTTTGTTTTGTTTTAAATTAAGTCAGTTTCCTGGTCAAGGATTAATTGAAACTCCCATTAGTTTACAAAATGCCATTCTGGTTCAATGGTTTAAATGAGAAATTGTGAACAGCACGAGATAATACTGGAGACTGATCAATAAAAATTACTCTCACTTTGAAAGAGATTTTGTACACGGTTTTGCTTTTAAATGTACATTTTTTTATGTTTGATCACTGGCCAGAATCACAGTAATTGAAACATGGGCATATGCACTTTAGGTTTTAAGTGCTCATTTGTGAGCACTCTCGGTTTATCTTTTTATAGTGGAAAACAAACCATTTTCTATTATTTCTTCTATCATTACCAAATTAAAAACAATTTATTTAGAAGGAGAAAACTGGCTTGTTTGCACTTTACCCTTCATTAGTGCAGACCATCTGCTAACAATACAATTTACTCCTGGGAGAACTATGTGCTACTGTGTGTGTGCATAATTATTGAGCCCCGCAGATTTCTAATTTTTTGCGCAGAAAAAAGCTGCTGCCGAAATGTTGCTGCAGTTCTGCGTTTTGCTCACCAGAGGGCACTGTGGCAATAGAACAAAGCTGCATCTCATGGCCAGCAAAGGAAGAAAGAGAGCCGACTTCTTCGCAGAGCTTGTCAGGCCAGGTCAGGAGACAGGGGCTATGGGGAGACAGACAGCGTGGGGTACTGAGGGGGTCAGACAGGGCCTCATAAGGCATAGTGGGGGAGGACAGACTGGGGCAGGGGCTGAATGGGAGTGGAGGCACAAGGCCACAAGGGGGGGTGGGAGGTGCAGAGACACATGGGGACAGGGGAGTGGCTGGGTGAGGGCACAGACACACATAGGGAGAGGGGTAGATGTACCTGACTGAATGGGAGAGGCTAGGGGTCAGACAGGGTCTGCATGGGGGAAGCTCCCTAACAATCCCTTCCAGCCCCCTCCCCACTCCCCAAAAAAACCTGTTCCATACTTTTCCCACCCATTCCCAACAATCCTCCAAGTTCACACCCAGGCTCTTTCCAAGCAATTTACTCCCCTCTCCCTCAGCTCCTCCGTTACCCCTGACTCCCCCAAACCTTTGCACTACTTCTGAGGGGTGTGGGGAATATGGTTCTGTATTGTAAAATTACTCAGAGTTCTGTATTAATATGCCTAGTAAAAAATCTATTTGTCAAAAAATATTCCCTGTCTCCTTTTTGTCGGCTGTATTGTTGCAGACATACTTGTGACAGGTATTTTCACATCTGACCAAAAATAATTGAAACGGGTGTGATTATATTGTGTTATTTTGACAAATAAAATATACATACTTTTAAAATACTGTGCACAGTAATTGTTTTTAATTTTATGTTGTGGAATTTTTAATTTTTTGGCACAGAATTCCACCAGGAATAACTGTTGTAGGTTTCACCACAGATCCATACAGAAAACATTTATATTTTGATGGTCACAAAAGTAAAATCCTCCTTGGAAGAGTCAATCAGGAATTCACACACTTGGTGGCTAAAGTAGATATTTTCACAAAGTAATACTTGAAGGACCTGATGCTTCTCTCATACAGATTTCTCACTAGCATAACTCCACTGACTTGAGTAGAGTCACTCTGTTACACCAGTATAAAGAAGATCAGAATCAGGACGAGTACATCATCTAGAAAATAGTTCTGTCCATAGTTTTTGCTATTAAATCAATTCTACATTTTAAAAAAATATATTTTACCACCTTATACTGTTGGAAAAAAGTTCTTGTACCGCATGGTTTTGTGTAGCAGAGATCATTATCTGAAGAGGCATGCTAAAGAGCCAGTTCAAAAATATTAAAGATGCATATCAGTTTATAGCATTCAGAATGTCTTGTTAGCAAACTAGGTGGACAGGAAATCCAAATTTGCTCTTCAGTTGTGAAAGATGACAATCTACTACTGTAGGAATTAAGAGAGGCTTTTCAAACCCCTGGGAAACAAATTACTAACACAATGGATGTGGTTTCCAATTTCAGGATCCTTGAGATACAAGCCGAGAAAAAAAACAACAAAAAAACCCCCTGCAAATTAGGTTTATCCAGTACAATTAAAGTCAGCCAGTTTTTCACTTTATCTTAATTGTATCGCTACCAGTTTACCCACTACTGGTTTGTTTCCCAGTAATAGCTCCAAAATTAAACCCAAATTAGACGTGATATTTAATTTTTGAAAAATTTAGCTCCCTGTATGCAAAAGAAATTGCGTAAACTTGCACTAGTCCCAATCTTCATTTTAACAATTGAATAGACTCTTTAAAAATGGACAAAACCAAGAGAGACTATATATTTTAAACTTTAGCATGATAGTTCAGTGAAATTTAAAAACAAAAATTTTAGTTAAGACACCTTCATCAAGTACTTCTCAGGACTATATAGCTATTCTATTTACATTAACAACTATTCAAACAGGGAAGCTAATTATGTATACCAATAAACCCAAGTATAAATATTTACATACTAAAGCTGGGAAAGAACAGTGCTTATTACAACATAAGCATACTAAATCCCAGTCAAGGTGCACAGACTAAATAGAAAGACTGCAGACAACTTCTGTTTGTTTGGAAAGCAGTCATATGACAAAAGCCTGTCAGAGCCAATCAACTTCCCATGCTATGACAATCCTACCAGATCTAGGGCCTGAACTGACCTCATGCTGTCAAATCCTCTTCTCTGTAAGCTTAGAAACCACTGTATTGATGGGCACAAATACCACAGTGATTCATCACATGGAAACAAATCAACAAAATCACTCTCACAGATCTTGGGAAACAGACCAGTCCTCGCTTACAGACAGCCCCACAACCTGAAGCAAATACTCACCAGCAACCACACACCATACAACAAAAACACTATCCCAGGAACCTACCCTTGCAAAAAAGCCCATGCCAACTCTGTCCACGTATCTATTCAAGTGACACCATCATAGGACCTAATCACATCAGCCACACCATCAGGGGCTCGTTCACCTGCACATCTACCAATGTGATATATGCCATCATGTGCCAGCAATGCCCCTCTGCCATGTACACTGGCCAAACTGGACAGTCTCTATGCAAAAGAATAAACGGACACAAATCTGACATCAGGAATCATCACATTCAAAAGCCAGTAGGTGAACACTTCAAACCTCCCTAATTACTCAATGACAGATATAAAAGTAGCAATTTTGCAACAGAATAACTTCAAAAACAGGCTCCAACGAGAAACTGCGGAATTGGAATTAATATGCAAACTAGATACCATTACCTTAGGCTTGAATATTGACTGTGGATGGCTCGGTCATTACGTTAATTGAATTTATTTTCCCCCCTTAATACCTTTGTGTCAACTGTCTGTAATGGGCCATGTTGATTATCACTTCAAAAGTTTCTACTGATAACAGTTCCTTTCAATTAATTAGCCTCTTAACGTTGGTATAGGCACTTCCACCTTACGTTTCTTTGAATGTATAAATATCTGTTCACTGTATGTTCCATTCCATGCATCCGATGAAGTGGGTTCTTAACCCACGAAAGCTTATGCTGAAATAAATGTGTTAGTCTCTAAGGTGCCACAGGTATTTTTCTTGTTTTCTTTTCGCTGACACAAACACGGCTACTACACTGAAACCAACAACATTTGGTTTCTTTTAAAGGTCTACAGCTGTAGCGGAGTCTTCTGTGACAGCCTAGGTGACTGGACAACTCAAACTACATTTTAGTTATGTATCAGAACTGTAGCCATGTTAGTCTGGAGCTGTAGAAGCGACAAAGAGTCCTGTGGCACCTTATAAACCAGGCCTGCACAACTCGTAAAGCAGTGAGGGCCATATTACTCCAAAGAAAATAGCCGAGGGCCGAAACTCTTCTCCCGCCCACCGAAGTTGTTGAGCAAAAAATAATAATAATAATAATAATAAAAAAATTTCTCCTTGGCCCGCATATTGTGCAGGCCTGTTATAGGCTAACAGACATATTGGAGCATAAGCTTTCGTGGGTGAATACCCACTTCTTCAGATGCATGCAGTGGAAATGTCCAGAGGCAGGTATAAATAAAGGAGTCAGGCTAGAGATAACACGGTTAGTTCAATCAGGGAGGATGAGGCCCTCTTCTAGCAGCTGAGGTGTGAACACCAAGGGAAGAGAAACTGCTTTTGTAGTTGGCTAGTGTGGCAAATTGCAGGCACTACTATGATGGGTCCCGCACTTTCTCTTCTTGTGGGGGGGTTTCAGGGTGCCATTTCTTGCCCCTGAACTGGGGTAACAGCTATCCTACTAGTATCCCAGGGAAGGGGAGTGGAGAGGGAGGGACCCAGGCCCACCCTCTACTCTGGGTCCCAGCCCAGGGGCCCTATGATAGTAGGTGAACCACTTGTACCAGTGATTCTTTCCCCTGGGCTACTTCCCTCTCCTGACCTTCAGCTTGTGGGGCTTCCTGCCTTCCCTCTGCACAAGCCAGGTGTCCCTTTACCTAGGATCTTGGTCTTCTTAGCCTGCTGCAGCACTTCTCAAGACTCTCCTCCACTTTCCTTCGAACTGCTCTTTGTTCCACCACCAATTCACTCTGCTTCACTCCTCCAAACTGCTCTCTGCTCCACCACCAAACCCCTCTGCTCCAGCTCCTCCTCTCTCTGCTCCAGCTCCTCCTCTGGCTGATTGAAGCAGGGGGATTTTATCAGGTGACTGGTTTCAGGTGCTCTAATTGGTTTCAGGTGCTTTTAATTAATCTACAGGGAATAAGACTTCTCCTCATCCTAGATCACTCTCCTGCTGCCTTCTGGCCATGCTGTATCACACTAGCCATTCACAGTCTTTGTTTACTCCTGAGCTAATGGTGTCAACTTTGCAAATGAACTGAAGCTCAGCAGTTTCTCTTTGAAGTCTGGTCCTGAAGTTTTTTTGCTGCAGGATGGCTACCTTTAAATCTGCTATTGTGTGGCCAGGGAGATTGAAGTGTTCTCCTACAGGTTTTTGTGTATTGCCATTCCTAATATCTGATTTGCATCCATTTATCCTTTTACATAAGGACTGTCCAGTTTGGCTGACATACATAGCAGAGGGGCATTGCTGGCGCATGGGGGCGTATATTACATTGGTGGACGTGCAGGTGAATGAACCAGTGATGGTGTGGCTGATCTGGTTAGGTCCTGTGATGGTGTCCCTGGTGTAGATACATGGGCAGAGTTGGCACTGAGGTTTGTTGCATGGATTGGTTCCTGAGTCAGAGTTACTATGGTGCGGTGTGTAGTTGCTGGTGAGAATATGTTTCAGGTTGGCGGACTGTAGGTGATGGCCAGTGGAGTTCTGTTGGTTTCTTTCTTGGGCTTGTCTCGCGGCAGGAGGCTTCTGGGTACACGTCTGGCCCTGTTGATCTGTTCCCTTATTTCCTCGTGCGGGTATTGTAGTTTTGAGAATGCTTTGTGAAGATCTTGTAGGTGTTGGTCTCTGTCTGAGGGGTTGGAGCAAATACGGTTGTACCTCAGCATTTGGCTGTAGACAATGGATCGTGTGGTGTGTCCGGGATGGAAGCTGGAGGCATGAAGGTAGGCATAGCAGTCGGTGGCTCTGTGGTATAGGGTAACGTTAATGTGACCTTCACTTATTTGCACCGTGGTATCTAGGAAGTGGACCTGAAAGTGACAACAGGTGATTGCATGGCACTGTGACCAGCGTCACAAGATATTTAGCTGCCAGATGGGCTAAAGATTCATATGTCCCTTCATGCTTCAACTACTCTTCCATGCTGATGACTAGTTCTGCTCAATAACATCCAAAGCAGTGTGGACCAATGCATATTCATTTTCATCATCATGAGTCAGATGCCACAAGCAGAAGGTTGATTATCTTGTTTGGTGGTTCAGTTCTGTAGTTTCCACATCAGAGTGTTGCTCTTTTAAGACTTATGAAAGCATGCTCCACACCTCATCCCTCTCAGATTTTGGAAGGCACTTCAGATTCTTAAACCTTGAGTTGAGTGTTGTAGCTATCTTTAGAAATCTCATATTGGTACCTTCTTTGCGTTTTGTCAACTCTGCTGTGAAAGTGTTCTGAAAACGAGCAACTTGTGCTGGGTCATCATCTGAGATTGCTATAACATGAAATATATGGCAGAATGCGGGTAAAACAGAGCAGGAGACGTACAATTCTCTCCCAAGGAGTTCAGTCACAAATTTAATTAACACTTTTTTTTTTTTAACGAGTGTCATCAGCATGGAAGCATGTCCATTGGAATGGTGGCCGAAGCATGGTGAGGCACACGAATTTTTAGCATATCTGTCACGTAAATACCTTGCAATGCCAGCTACAACAGCCATGCAATCACCTGTTGTCACTTTCAGGTAACACTGTAAACCAGAAGCGGGCAGCATTATCTCCTGAAAATTTAAACAAACTTGTTTGTCTTAGCGATTGGCTGAACAAGAAGTAGGACTGAGTGGACTTCTAGATTTCAGAGTTTTACATTATTTTGTTTTTTGAGTGCAGTTTTGTAACAAAAAAAATCTACATTTGTAAGTTGCACTTTCACGATAAAGCGATTGGAATACAGTACTTGTAGGAGGTGAATTGAAAAATACTATGTCTTTATCATTTTACAGTGCAAATATTTGTAATAAAAATAATATAAAGTGAGCACCGTACACTTTGTATTCTGCGTTGTAATTGAAATCAATATATTTGAAAATGTAGAAAAACATCCAAAAATATTTAATACATTTCAATTGTTTTATTGTTTACAAGTGTGATTAATATCAGTTCATTTTTTGAGTTAATCGCGTGAGTTAATCACACGAGTTAACTGAGATTAATCGACAGCCCTTGTTACAATGTTTATCTTTTGTTATTCTATTAACCTGCTTGCTGCCCATCACGCAGCTGAGTGTTCTGAGGCACAATATATTTTTTCCCCCGTCACAATAATCCACCTCCATTTCCAATAATATATTGTTTTAGTGATCTGTGCAAATAGGAATACATTAATTCTGTAAAACTGAATTCCCTGCTTGTTTATAAAACTGGTATACACATGATATCACTCTCTATTTACACTTCCCAATACACATGAGAGTCATCACTAATTTGAGCTGACAAGTCCCTATAGAAAAGGTGAGGACTTAACACCAGCTCCCCTAGCACAGAAGGATATTTAAACATGATTACTACAGCAATGTTGAAGATCAAGGTAAAGACAACAAACACCTAAGAGCCTAGGTGGCAGTAAAAATGCTGTAGCACGCACAAAAAAGCTACTTTTAAATAAAACTGGAAAAGGAATTGTTGCAATCAAAACAGGACACTATCACAACAATGTTAATACACTGAAAGTTATCTGTAAACCAACTGTAGAAAGCTACTTCAGAAAGCAGTGTTCCCTCATTTTTAAAACAAAACATATTGACAATATTCATATTTGCAGATTGACTTAGATACATTTTGGACTAGATACTTAAACACACATTATGTATTATCCAAATGCCTCTGAGCATTATTGCACAGTTGGTCATTTTGCAAATCAATATCTTTTGTCTAGAAATTGACTCAGAGCCAGTGCTGTCCAGATATTACTTAACAAAGCTTAGTTATACTTTTATCCTAAGATGCACAGAAGTGTTATTTTCTCTTTTCAAAATACTGTATATATTCTTTAAAGAGATGTTACCAAAAAACATTAGGTACAGAAAAATAATTTCAATAAACAAGTGAAATTCCTTGAAACTTGTATCTTAAATGGTTTTTGTTTACTGATGTTGTAAGTATACTATAAAATACATATTATAATTTGAAAGAAAATTAAAAAAGCATCTAAAAGAAACTGATTTGTCTCAAAGCAACCCTATGATTAAAAAAAAATCAAATATTAAAACCCATGCATTTTAAAAGAAACTAAGTTCAGATTGAAAACAAACAAACAAGAGTACCTTTAAAGTGTTACACATTACCAGGTGCCATTCTCTTCCAAATCCAGGCTCCTGATCAGAATATCCTTCTAGCTGAGATGAAATTTAAGCAAATACACATCTTTCAAAAAGCCTGACAACAATGCCACCCATTCGAATTCCCTTGCCAGAGACAATGGGAATCTAGTTTGCGCTTTGTTTACAAGCTACAAATACCTGACCTGACATATTAGTGCAAAATCTCAAGTGCAGCAACTTAAAGTCTATATAACAAAATACATACATATGTAATTTTTATTTTGTACATCAAGCCAGTTCTCTGTTGTTCCCTGTCATTAAATAAATGTGGCCAGCTGATGAAAATCCAACAGTCTGTTTGAAAGGCTTAATGAACAAGTGACCCCACCCAAGCCCTGACTTTGCTGGAGAAGGACATGCTCAGTGGAAAACCAGGCTGCAGTTCCAACTCATTTCATTCCAGCAGCCAGAATATGCACATGAGTCAAACAACAACTTCGTTTTCCTGTTATCTGTCCAACAAACCAAGGGATGAACAATTTGTGTGGGAAAATCCTAACAGAATCTTTTCAAAGAAAAAATCTGCCCCAGTAGAAGATAGTTTGTTTGTTTTGGGGTGGATTTTTGGCTCTTCAAATTAAGTCCTCCTAGCAGCCACAAAGACAAACAAAAATAAGCCATAATGCAATCATCTATTTTGTCATTTGAGGAACTTCTCCCCCATACTAAAATACATACATACATACATACATACATACATAAAGTAAAAAAACCAAAAACCAAACACACACACACTTTGGCTCTGTTTATGCAACATTGCTAATGTTCTACATACAATCCAGCTGGAACAGGGAAACATTTCACTTCTGATTCTGATTAAAGAAACCTAAACAAAACATTGATCAGGTCTGTACTATATTTAACATGTCAGCTTGTTTTGTATGATTTTATGGAGATTTCCTTCATTTCTACAGTTTGCAATAAACAAAGGTTGGGTTTTTTTGGACTTTCACCTTCCAAAGCTACAATATATTGACAGTTTATTACAAATTCAGTTAATTCTTGTTGAGTCTTTAGCTATCTTTATAAAAAAAAGTTAAAGCTAACTCTACTTCTTAACTTCTTTTAGGGCAGTGGCATGTGAAAGCACAGTTACTACCACAGCCTTTTCTAGCACAGATTGAAGAATAATGTATTCATCATTTAAACTGAGAAACAAGTACTATAAAGTTCACCTGATATCCCAACCAAGTATTACTTCATCATTTTTGTTTTACTTGGCAGAATTATTTTTTTTATAATTGACAAATGTGTTTATTTTAAAGAACTTCTATTTTGTATAGTGTGTGTGTGTATGTATAACAGTTATTTTCAGTTGTGCAAAATTATGGATTTTAAATATTTTTATTGATTTAATTTTAACATTTGAGGGGCATGATGGGCAGGGTCAGAAAATTATTATTAAATGGCACTCAGATTCATTAAGTTAAAGCTTTAGAACAGTTAAACGCAAATCATCAATATGTCAAAATATACAAAATATCCATCCTTAAATCAAATTATAGTAAGTTCTCAGGCAACATCTCTCTTACTTTCTCTATCTGTAAATTTCAACTACTATTGATGGAAATATTTTGAGAGAGAGAGAGAGAGAGAGAGAGAGAGAGAGTTTGTGCGCGCGCATGTGGTGAAATCCACGTTTATTGACGTTTACCAATAAAAATCTAATTCTTCCAAGCCTCTCTATTATCAATAAGTTATATATGCCAATTACAATTTCATGAGTAGAGGACATGTACTGGAGCCTGCAAAATAAGGAAATAAAGGCAATTGCAGGGTTCAAGGTCAGAGAGAATTGGGAAATGACTAATCTTCTCCCTTTGCTTTTGGTATGATCACCATGCTAGATTTCAACAAGCAGGATATTTTAAGTTCCTTTTGTGAGGGGATCCAACATTCAAAATGTATTTTATCAATACATCTAGACTAGAGTGCTGTACTACTGCAGAGCTAATTTTTGGACAGATTCTCAGTAAACACCTGTCTTGGTTTCTAGTACTTTCTCAATTTATGAACAGTGATCAGACACCAATGTGAAAAATGCATAATAACGACTTACTCTGAATAATGTACAAGGAAAGATCAGAAGCAAAAGTTTACTGGACAAAACAATGTTTAAACAGCTCTGGGGCATGCATGCCCATAAAAGCAAAAAAACCCCATGTATTCCTATACAAAAGTGTAAAAGGGACATACATGATCAATTTGAAATCTAGGCATATAAAAAAAATTTTTTTTAAGTTGAGTAGTTGCATGTTCCACACCTGCACACGTCTCTCCTGCCCATTTTTGTGGTTTTATAATCACTTTTCTGCAGGGTTTTTTTTTTTTTAATTGTTTTTTGATATTAAGTTTTTCTTCTTCCCTCTTGCTGTGTGAAAGATCCACACATATGCCCAAGAACCCCACTCACCAATGAAAGCTGACTCTGTACAGGGAACTGTCAAAGAAAATGCTGTCAAATTCACAAAAGAAAGTGAAATACAGAAATGATTTTTCCCTCAAATCTTTCAAGTTTCAGTAATCTTAGCTGTGTTGTGTGACAGCAACAAGCGAACATTCTTCAGACAGAACTCTGATTTTTAAAGAATTCGATGTTCCTTTAAAGGAGAGAGTTGTACTCTAAAACGTTGAAAAGACTTCATTCAGTGCCATGACCTCAATCCAAAATCTACGATGGTGACACAAACTACTAGCTTCTGTATAGTGATATACTTCTAGATTCTCCAGATAAATTCCAGTTGCCTTTTTCACTAGTTAAGATACTTCAGATACCAGAACAGCAGCAGGAGCTGAAAAGGCAGTTTTGTCACATATTCAAGGAAACAAAACTGTGCCATTTCCAAACAGCACAACAAATATCAATTAACCAGAAGAGCAAACTAGAATGGGTAGGCAGACAGCAAATTGCATACACTGCTCCTGAAAGAGTAAATAGTACACACATCCTTTCTCTTACCCTGTCTCCCTTGTCATTTCCCCAACTCCCTTTGTCTCAACCATTAAGTCTTGTGTTTATCTTGTAAGTTCTTTGGGGGCAGAGATGGTCATTTTTTATATATTTGCATAGTGCCTAATATAATGTGGCCCAAACTAATTGCTATTGCGGTACGAGTGTTTATTAAAGAGAAAAGGACTGATTCTCTAATTGTTTTCTGCCTCCTTGCTCATTACAATGCATACCAACTGCAAGATCCTGCTCCATATAAGTTAAGTTCTACCACGCTATTTGTCTCGTACTTTAATATTTACTGCATGCTCTAACTATGTATTTGGGAGTGCATGAAATATCACCATTCTTTGGAAAGCATATATTCATTGTCTCTGTGGGACCACTTCCAAACCCAAGTTTTCAAAAGTCATGAGTCAAGCACCAAAGAAGCACAAGAAACTTACTGTCAAGCTACTATTTTGAGGAAGCAAACTTCAAATTTTAAAAAACATCTTACTTGAAAGGTGAAAACTCAGCTACAAAAAGCCACAAAAGGAGATGCACTCCTCAGACAAACAAAACGTCAACAAAAATTTCACAGCTCCCATAGAACTCTACTGAACCTTGCAGTTTGTTCTGCAGGGCTGACAGCAAAGTCTTTCCATACAACACCATTTTTCGAAAGGTTTTCCATCACTGCAGCTCCACTGATGGTGGCTATGGTTGCAGCACTGAAGTTGTCAAGGCACAAAGGGCTGCCACTATTTTAGCCACTTGAACACCTAGATCGGTCATGAGTTGGGTTACATGAAATGCCTACAAAGCTAGAAACGGGTCTACCACGGGTGGAGCTGCATAATTGGTAATGCAACAGGGAATTTTTAGATATCTGCTAGTGAAGGCGGAGTCTCAAGGACAACGGTATTAAAACTAACCATGTCTGATAATCAACAGAGTGCTTGGCTCTTTAGTTTGTGTCTTGAAAAGACAGTCCCTGCCTGAGACTCATATCGTAAAGGTACTGATTACAGGACACATCAGAAACCAAGAGACAATTTTTTAGGGCGGGGGGCGGGGAGGGGAGAGAAGAGAATGGGATAGAAGGGGGAGGATATACATGTATGATTCACTTATGGACATCAGGCTAAAAATGACTCTTTAGGAGGGACTTGGAGAAAACTAATGTGATGGCTTGCCAAGACATGACTGGGAGGATATTACTGTATAAATACATATTTATCAAAGAAATCTAACTCATTTCAAAGAGACGTGGGTGTCAAAAATGTAGATGGAAAGTCATTATAGTAAGTTTATATTTCAAATTAAATGGAGGATTTACACAGTCTTATTGAGTCACATTTTCTGCCTCTGTTCCATATGTACAGTACATTTTAAAGCATTAGAAAAGACTTAAGTGGACAGATATTTTAAATTCAAACCAAAATCGGCAACCATTCATCATTTGATCTAATGGTTTTATTAAAAAACTTGTTTAGCAAGACACTGTGGGTGATATTCACATATACTGCAAGATAGATTCAGTGGAGCAGTGCTTACTTGCACTGTGGCTGAATTCAATTTAAAACACAAGTTTACTATCACCAAGTTACTTCCTTGGGGAAATAAGGACACATTACTATAACAATCTAAGAGACCCTTAACTTCGAAGTAGTACACATGCTGCTTTAAGTATTTTCGCATCAATTCACTCTAAACTTGTGCTACATCTCATTTTGCTAGGAAGAAGATCTGAACAGCTTAAATATGAATTCTTGGACTATACATACTGAAGCTTGTCTCTAATAATGGCGCTAAGAGTCATGTTAACTAAAGTACTGAAAACAAGAAAACTGTGTATAAATACTTCTTTAAACAAGTTCTGCAGAATTGAATCCTACTTGAGTGGATATTTGAGACTACCAACAGTGCTCATAAGAACAGCCATACTGGGTCAGACCAATGGGTCCATGTAGCCAGTATCCTGTCTTTTGTACTTCAGAGGAAATGAACAGAACAGGGCAATTTCAAGTGATCCTGTCATCCAGTCCCAGCTTCAGGAAGTCAGAGGTTGAGGGACACCCAGAGCATGGGGTTGCATCCCTGATCATCTTGTCTAATACCCACTGATGAACCTACCCCTCCATGAACTTATCTAATTCTAATTCTTTTCTGAACCCAATTATACTTTTGGCCATCACAGCATTCCTGGACAACGAGTTTCCACAGGTTGACTGCCTTGTGTAAAGTATTTCCTTTTATTTATTTTAAACCTGCTGCCTATTAATTTCATCAGGAGACCCCTAGATTTTGTTATGTTTTGTTATGTGAGGAGGTAAATACACTTCCCTTTTCACTTTCTTCTTACCATTCATGATTTTATACCTCGATCATATTTCTCTTTAGTTGTCTCTTTTCTAAGATGAACAGTTTTAATTTTTCCTCGTATGGAAGCTATTCCAGACCCCTAATCATTTTTGTTGCCCTTCGCTACACCTTTTCCAATTCTAATATATCTTTTTTGGCGTGACAGAACTGTACGCTGTATTCAAAGTGTGGGCATAGATTTATATAGTGGCATTATAACATTTATTTATCCCTTTCCTAATAGTTCCTAACATTCTTAGGTGGGGTTTGTTTTTTGTTTTGTTTTTTAAAACATTGCTTCTACAAATTGAGTGGATGTTTTCAGAGAACTATCCACGATGACTCCAAGATCTCTTTCTTGAGTGGTAACAGCTAACTTAGACCTCATCATTTTGAATTTATAGTTGGGATTATTTTTTTTCCAATTTGCATTACTTTGCACTTTGTAAACCCTGAATTTCATCTGCCATTTTGTTGCCCAGTCACCCAGTTTTGAGAGATCTCTTTGTAACTCTTTACAGTCAGCTTTGGACTTAACTATCTTGAGTAATTTTGTATCGTCCGCAAAGTTTGCCACCTCACTATTTACCCTTTTCTAGATCACTTATGAATATGTTGAACAGCTCTGATCTCAGTATACATCCTAGGGGTACCCCATTACCTCTTTCTATTGTGGAAACTGACCATTTATTCCTACCCTTTTCTTCCCATCTTTTAACCAGTTACTGATCCATAAGAGGATCTTCCCTTTTATCGCATGACTTCTTACTGTGCTGAAGAGCCTTTGCTGGAGGGACCTCTGACACTTTATACCCCAATCCCGTACCCCATGTTCATCACTGTTATATGATTATGATATATTGTGTACAAAGTATACCTTCTGAGGTATCATTTGAAAACTCAACCTACTGAACATTATTCTCCTGGTAAAATGTGTGTGGCAACTTCGTATGTAAAGTTATGAGACTACTGTATAACAACGATTTTACTGTAACATGCTACAAAGTTAGAAAAGCTGGCTCAAACTAGTTTTTCAGAGACAAAAGCACACTGGCATGCCAACTAACTGCTAAGAGGCCATTACCTGTTTAACTGGAAATTCACCAGCAGGGGAGTTGTAAACAAGAAATTTATAATTCACCTGAAAGACAGCTGGCAGAGGGATGGGGCCGGGAACTGAATCGTAGCCAGGGCAGAGGTGGGGGCAGGAGCAGAGTTGCAACTGGGCAGGAGTGGGTGCTGGCAGCCAAGCCCTTGGCTGGGTGCAGCTCAACTCCTGGCCCCACCCCACACCCAGACTTGGCCCCAGGTGGGAGCAGAGCTGCAGCCAGGCCCCCAGCCTGGTGCGGAGCTGCACCAAGGCTGGGGACCAGGTGCAGGCCCAGGGCCACAGGGACGGAGCAGAGCTCAGGGCAGGGAGGGACTGGGTAGCACTCCCTCCCTGCCCCTCTCCCCGTGGGGGATGGCCCAGACCCACTGTGCCCCCCTACAAGGCATGCCGCACACTTTGGGAACCTCTGCTAATTGCTGTACGTGATCAGAGTCTGGAGAGGCTGCTTGTCATTACCAAAGCAGTGTAAAAGGTACCCTGGGCTGGAGAGTTAAAGGGACACAACGGTTCAACAGTCCAGATTGTACTCTGGGGGGATGTCACCTAGTCAAAAGCCTTCTGAAAGTCCAAGCACACAGAATTCTTTGAGGGTGTTAAGCAGCATAATAGAATGGTGAAGTGTCATTTCCCTTTACAAAAGCCATGTTGGCTCCTCCCCAACATATCCGGTTTATCTATCTGTAGGTCTGGTAATTCTATTCTCTATTATAGTTTCAACCAATTTGCCTGGTACTGAAGTTAGTCTTACCAGCCTATAATGGTCAGGATCACCTTTGGAGCCTTCTTTAAAAAAAATCAGTGTTACATTAAACTACTTTCCAGCCATCTGGTACAGAGGCCGATTTAAGCGATAGGTTACAAGCCACAGTTTAATAGTTCTGCAAACCCTTGAGTTCTTTCAGAACTCCTGGGTGAATACCATCTGGCCCTGGTGACCTATTACTGTTCCAAAACCTTCTCTACTGACACCTCGGTTGGCGACAGTTCCTCACATTTTTCACCTAAACACAATGGCTAGGGTGTGGGGATCTCCCCACAGCCACTGCAGTGAAGACCGATGCAAATAATTCATTTAGCTTCTCCACAACTCTTGTCTTCCTTGAGTGCTCCTTAAGCACTTTGATCATCCAGTAGCCCCACTGACTGTTTGGCAGGCTTCCTGCTTATGATGTACTTATTTATTTTATTTTTTTGCTGCTACGTTTGTTTTTCCCCCTTTAGGTAGTTGCTCTTCAAATTCTTTCATGGTCTGTCTTATTATACTTTTACACTTGACTTGCCAGAGTTTATGCTCCTATTTTTCTCATTAGCGTGTTACTTCCAGTTTTTAAAGGATGCTTTTTTGCCTCAACCCATATCTTACACTCTGTTTAACCAGGATGGCATTATTTTTTTGGTCCTCTTACAGTGTGTGTGTGTGTGTGTGTGTGGGGGGGGGGGGGGGGGGGGGGGGGGAGTGTTTTTTTTAGTTTGAATTTATGTTTAGTTAAGCCTCTATTATGCTATTTTGCAATAGTTTCCATACAGTTTGCAGTTATTTTACCCTGGTGACGGTTCTTTTTAATTTCTATTGAATTAGCTTCCTTGTTTTTTTTAGATCCCCTTTTTGAAGTTAAATGCTATTGTGATGGGGTTCTCTGGCACTTCCCCCCTACAAGAACATTAAATGTAATTACACTATGGTCACTATTACTAAGCAATTCAGCTATGTTCATCTCCTCAATCAGATCCGGTGCTCCACTTAGGACTAATTCAAGAATTGCTTCTTCCCTTGTGGGTTCCAGGACAAGCTACTTCAAGAAACTATCATTCAATATGTTAAGAAATATTATCTCTGCATCCCTTCCCACGGTAACAAACACCCAGTCAATAGAAGAGTTGAAATCCCTCATTATTGCATTTTCTGTCTTTGTAGCCTCTCTAATGTCCCTGAGCATTTCAGAGGCACCATCGCCATCCTGGTCGGACAGTTGGTAGTGTATTCCTACTGCTGTACTCTTATTGTTCAAGCATGGAATTCCTATCCATAGAGATTCTATGGTAGAGTTTGAGTCATTTAAGATTTTACTGTATTTGACTCTATGCTTTCACAAAGTGCCACGCTCCCACCAGCGTACCCTTGTATTACCCTCATTCCACCAAGTTTCCATAATGCCTATTATATCAATATCCCCTTTTAAAATAAACCTAAATCCCTCCTCCCTAAACCATCATTTCATCCACATAGAGTTCCTGCAGTTCTGCCTGTCGTTGGACATGTCTACACTGCAATTAAAAAAATCAGTCCGTGCCAGCTAACTCAGGCTTGTGGGGCTCAGATAAAGGGGCGGTTTAACTGCAGTGCAGACATTCAGGCTCAGGCTGAAGCCCAGGCTTTAAGACCCTTCAAGGCTCAGCCTGAGCGTCTACTCAGCAATTAAACAGCCACTTAGCCCAAGCCCCATGAGCTCAAGTCAGCTGGCCCAGATAGGGTGACCAGATGTCCCGATTTTATAGGGACAGTCCCAATTTTGGGGTCTTTTTCTTATATAGGCTCCTATTACCCCCCCCACCCCATCCCGATTTTTCACACTTGCTGTCTGGTCACCCTAGGCACAGACCAGCCTCAAGTTTTCAATTGCAGTGTAAACATACCCTTTCTGGCCCTGCACGTGGAACTGGAAGCATATCGCTGAATGCTACCATGGAGGTGATGGACTTTAATCTCTTACCTAGGAGCCTAATTTGGGCCTCTAGGGCCCCATCCTACCCAGTAGCGGATTTCCCATGAAGCCAGTGGCTCCATAGCACCGGGCCCATGCTTTAAAGGGGCCCCAGCATGGCTCCGACAAACAGCTGATCGGGAGGGAGAGAGAGTGAGAGGAGGACGGGTGAGTAAGCAGCCGTCTTCCCCCAGTGTGCTTTTGAGTACTCACCCCTCCTCCTCTCACTCTCTCCCTGCTCCCCATCAGAAGTTTTTTCCCCTTGGAGGGAGCAGCAGCCGCGCCGCAAAAGGGGAGGCACCGTGAGTCGCACCCACCCCGTCCCCGCTGCCTCCTCATGCTCCCACTCTCCTCTCCCCTTCTCTGGGGCTGCATCAGCCCAGGGGTTGGAGGGCTTTTGCAGACTCTGCAAAGAGCAAATGGAGAGAGGGAGACTCTTCCTGTGTCCGTGCATGCTAACACAGCGGCACTTCAGCTCTGACGAGAGTGGCCTCCCCTCTGGGCAGCTTTCAGCTTTAAAATGCGCAAACTGCAAGGTGATCCGGATAGGTGTTGTATCGCAGGGGATCTACATCTCAAAGGGGAAGGCAGTGGCTCCTGCCAGCCGAGGTCCTGCAGCCAGCCCCACTCAGCGCCCGCTGCTGGCCTGGGTGAAGGGAACCCCAGGCTGGCAGCGGGCTAAGACCCCAGCTGGCAGGAGCCGGTGGCTGGAACTCCAGAGTGGGGGAGGGCTGAGCCGCTCAGCCCCCTGCTGCTCTGGGATTCCAGCTGCTGAGCAAGGGCAAGGATCACACTAAACTGATAAAATCTGCATTTTAATTTAATTTTAAATAAAACTTCTGAAACATTTTGAAAACCTTGTTTACTTTACATATAACAGTAGTTTGGTTATAGAATATATAGACTTATAGAGAGAGCACCTCTAAAAAACGTTAAAACGTATTACTGGCATGCGAAGCCTTAAATTAGAGTGAATAAATGAAGACTCGGCACACCACTTCTGAAGGTTGCCGACCCCTGGATTATGCCATCTTTAGACTCAAATCTGAATTAGTCCCAAAATAGTTATTGTAAGAGTAGAGTATGAGGGCAAGATTGTCACTGTCTGTGCCAGTGCAGGGATAGGGGTAGGGTGACCAGATGTCCCGATTTTATAGGGACAGTCCCAATTTTTGAGTCTTTTTCTTATATAGGCTCCTATTACCCCCCTCCCCCCATCCCGATTTTTCACATTTACTGTCTGGTCACCCTAGATAGGGGGCACAAGGTGCCCTTACTTCCCTGTGTGGCCTACCTGTATTGCAGATGAGAGAACAGGGATGGGGCAGAGAGCAGCCTCCAGGAGGCTGAGTCACGATAACATCCCTGCTGTACTTCGGGAGCAATGAAACTACATGCTGCCCCTTACTCAGGCCAGATTGATAACTGCTGACAATCTCGCTATTACTGACTAACAGTTACTGAAAAAAAATTTGTAATTAGTTGTAACACTTTGAATAAGAAACGTTTACTCTAAGCTTTATAAAAATCTCAAATACATCTAAGCATTTTCTTCATAATATTCCTTTTATATATGGGAAAGTCATTTAAAGTTGAAATAGTGCAATTTAAAAAACAACAGTGCAGGAAGCGAACAATAAAAAACAAAATAGAAGTTGTAGACTGCATTATATTGTTTTCAGTACTAGTAAATTAACTCAGCGACCTTCTACATGAAAGAGACCTGGGGCAAAATTTTCACAAGCACTTAAGTGACTTAGGGCATGTCTACACTGCAATAAAAAATCCACAGCACTTAGTCTCAGAACCTGGGTCAGCAGACTCGGACTCGCAGGACTTGGGCTGCAGGGCTAAACATTTTAATGTAGATGTTTGGGCTAGAGCCTGGTCTCTGACCCCCGCCTCTCTTGCAGGGTGAATAAAAATCCATGAATTATTTTAAAAAAATCAGATTTTTAAAATTTAAATAGTTTTTCCCCCCTCAAAAATCCGATCTAAAGATAGTTTTAATTAAGATACATTATATCATGGAATAGGGATTATACATTCTGATTCTATGGTATGAGACAATATATTCATGTAATGTTTAAGAAAAGTTTTGTAAATGAGTTCTAATAGTTCATGGCTTAGGGACCCAATCTTATGGGGTTCCACAGACTTCTGTATAGATTTAGGTTAATTTTTCTATCTACCCAATGGGAGGGACTCAGTGCTCAGTTTAGAAGATACCATCAGAGATGCTTAGTTTTGCAGTTCTCAAACTGTGGATTTGTGTCTCCAGAGGTAACATGCTTATTAACAGCAAAAATGTTTTTAAATAAATAATGTACAGAGATGAGAAATAACAGACCTCAACTCTATTGTCCCTCTGCAAATTTGTGTACACAGGGTCAACCCCTTACCTCTCTTTAAAAGTGAAAAGTTTCAAAAAGTTCAATGAATAGAAGATTGTTGGGGTCAGAATAGATCTGGACAAGAAGTCCAGAGATAACTGTGAGAAGTGAGGGATATATGTTTTTTGTTAAAATGTTATGTTTGCTGTTGAAGAAAAAAATCCAGAATACTGAACATTGTTTGAGTTAAATAAAACAATTTAAATTCTGTCTGGTGATGTTCTCCTCCTAATACAGCCTGGCAAGAAAATCCTCCAAATATTAATGATTAACCTCTTGAATTGGAGATAGTTCACCTTCCAATGACTTCATAAATATCCGCTTCAGTTATCTTTGGTAAACGAAATAACCAAACAATCATTCATTTTCTGATATAGCTGTAAAACTCATTTGATAAGTTTTCAAAATAAATCATAGTTTAAAAATGTATAGCGTGTACCTTCTAAAAATGAAACCTACATCTGAGTTGTGAAGAATATGTATCAAGGTTATAACAACCAATAAGAATGGACTTTTATGTAGAAACCCATGATTAAATCGATTCTTCCTGACTAGTGATTTAAATCATGATTTAAATCAAATCCACCCTGCCCGCTGTGCTCTTGCCCCTTGCCTCTTCATTCCCCAGGGAGGCCCACAAATATGTTTGGCCCACAAAAAGTTAATCCGGCCCTGCTCCTACCTTTCCCTATGTCACTAGTATCTACATGTACCATGAACACCAGCTCCTTCCCTGCACTGCATACAAGTCTATCTAGATGCCTTGAGAGGTCCACAAACTTTGCGCCCAGCAAGCAATTTATCATGCAATTCTCCTGGTCATCCTAAACCCTACTATCTATACTTCTAATAATCAAATCCCCCAATTATCTTGCTATTCCTAGTAACTAGCATATCCATACCCCTCTCACTTGGTCACAGGGCTCTCTCTACTTGAGAACTGGACCTGAAAGGAATGCTGCTCACACCCTCTCTAAACTCCCCCACAAAACTGCCGTTTGCTAGCTTCTCTGGCCACTTTGGAGCTGGCTTTTTCAACTCCTCTTCTCCCTGAGTTAGCCTGCCCCCTGGTCAAGGGATGTTAAAGGAGTTCTGGATCAAGGGATAGCAGGCTAGAGCCTAGTCGGTAAGCTCTCAGCCTATAGCTGACAGCTTGGCTCAGCACACAGCCCCCAAAACAGATCACACTATAAATCTTCAAGCAAGCAGAAACAGCATGGAAGCAGGCGTGCACACACAAAAAAACCCTAATAGACAAACATGCACACAAACTCACCCCAGGATCATGTAGTGTCTCCTCTTTCACCTCAATAGTTCCCTTGAAAAACTCCCGTTTGCTGCTCACAATATGTTACTCTGGGGCAGGGCAGGAATCATAGCTGCAAGACGTGTTTCAGTACCATTCTAACAGAAGCTACAGATTTTGTTTTGGGGTGGGGTGGTTTTTTGGGAGGAGAGAGGGAGTGGGGAGGGTGAGGGGGAGAGGAAAGAAGGGTTAAGCTACAACCTGCAAGACAACAGTCCTTTGGTCATTTCCCCTTTGTTCCTCAGCAATTGACTCTTGATAGTGATGCCTATGTTTTCTCATTAAACGATAGCTTAATTTGAAAATCTGAAACAATTTACAGTGCAACTTCTTGGCATACAGAAGTCTGCAATGAGATTTTTAATAAAGAGGGCACCTTGGAGACCAAATGGAAAGAGATACTACAAGGACTTCTTAATTCAGTTACTCGTGCTGAAATAACTCTGAAGAAAGCCAAAAGCCAAGCAGATTAATGTTATTCATTTTCCCCCACCTTCTCTCCCCGTTACCAAGTTTGATAGTAGTCTAGCAGCATGTGTTGTACTTTTCAGGATGTATAACATAATGGGTCAGAAATTTAAGTCCACCATAAATCTCAGTTCAGGTTTAATCCCTATTGCTCTTAAAAGCCTATAACTTCCAGAAACGAAAAGTATTAAATATATCCATGCAATTACAAATAATCCACCATAAATTAGCAAAATTATTCAGATAAATCTATGGAACTCCCAAGTGCTGTCCTGGTGCACTATTGATATGTTTCTATAGCAACGAGTTCTTGGCTAGCTGTAGCCAATTAAGAAGATGCACCTACATCATCGAGCACTCATCTGCCGTTACTTTCAGTCTCAGTAAATTGACTTTGAAGTCAGCAGGTTACTAGACTGCACACCGATTTATTTTTCATGACTTCCTTGGCTTCAGCTTTTTTATCCCTTCACAAATCCAAGACAAAAGGCGGAGTCAAGTGCATATCAATTACATCTGTACTTAAATATGATATGTTTTCAAAGACCCTAGTAAACTAAGGCACAATCAAGCAAAGCACCTAAGCACATGCTTAACTATAATCATGTGCTGAAGTACTTTGCTCAATCAAGATGTAAATTAGTGACACTCAGACTGAGGCGGGCAAGCTGCAAGAGGCTTTTTAATGTCTCCTGCAGCTCTTTGCAGCACACAATATTAAAACAGTGTGATTTAATTATTAACCAAACTTATTAACCAATTAACTATAACTATGTTATTAAATAAGTGTAGTCGATAAAATAATAATACTTGGCCACTCATTTTGCTGTGAGAATATAAATATTTCCCCCATCATACTGTTTAAATATTAATAGTAAATGAAATAGTAGATTAATAGTAAATGAAACAATGAATTCACACTACTGTGGCTCTTTTGGGTAATGTTAGCTAATTTGGCTCCTGAATCACAGAGATCCGAGTTTCCTGGGTTACTCAATGTCAGTGAAACAAGTTGACCTCTCTCACTCATACTCCCAAACCATCCACAAGAAAAATCCTTTATCTGTCCATAATATTATCACACACTTACAGGAGTGAACACTGGCAGAATAAAGCTATGTCTATTGCACCTTTGAACTGAAGTCATCATGTGCTGCATAATACATTTTAGGGAAATATATGTAAGAATGTAAAACTGTACTTCCTTGTCTCATCTCCTGATTTTCATATGCCTTTCTACAAATGGTATCCTCCACACTAAAGATCTTTCCAGCCTCATATTTCCTATGCAAGTTGCAAATCGTTATATTTTCTGCATAAATTATATATTATACCTATATTATGGCTATATTTTGATACCATTTATTTATCTTTAAGGCAGTAGTTTAATGTTGGAATTCTTTATGACACAGACTAAGCCTTTCAGCTGTCCAGTATGAACTAGATCTGCTATACTGATATACTGCACTTAAGAGAAATTGTGAAAACTCATTAGATTCTTCTCCCCCCCCCCCCCCACCCCAGTAAAATGAGTTGAAGCAGTGGCAATGGAACTGCCTGTATGCAAACTTAATGTGAGACTGGCTCTTCCTGGGTGCCTGTGCAGGGATGTAAGTGCCCCTCACCTCCCTTTGCACCAGTTCTACCTATTACCATGGTTGACTGTGTGTGTGTGTGGGGGGGGGGGGGAGTGGGGAGCCACCTCCATGGTGGTTCTATATATCCCCCACACATGCAATAGACAGGAAATTAGTGGACCCTGGCTCCACCTTTGCACCATACAGCCATGCTCTGGATGTATGATCTGCTATGTATCAAGGTCCTTTCTCCTAGCTTCTCCCACCCACAAAGGCAGATTGTGACAGTCTGCTACCCCATATACATACCTTGTGGCAAAGCCACACTTGACCCCTTAGAATGAGTACAGCAACAGTTCCAAAACACAGCAAGTGTTCTCTTTATGATCATAAAGGCTGGAAAAAACTTTGCACACACATCACAACTTCTGCCTTTACCAAAAGTACAATGGCCATCATTCATTAACCCAATGAAGGATAGGTTTCCTGCAGACTTTTAAAGAAAGTAACAGTGGCAGGATTGCACTCTTCCTGCTAGGAATTTATCTGCATTGAATGGTGCAACCCACTGCCTTCAAATACATCAAATCGAGTCAGGAACTGAAACATCCATTCACCTAGACCAAGACAGACACTTTCCCAGATGAGTGACACCAACTTCTGTTGAATACAAGTTTTAACTTTTTTTAAAAAGTTAAATCTCTAGTCTTCATGATTGTGAAGATATATCAGTTAAATATTCATGTTTGGGAAGGTTAATACTTTCTTTGTAAGGGTGCAGAGAGCTTATGTCACTACTTTGCTAAACTGCAGCAGAGTAAAACTGGCCAGTCTTATTTTTCACTGTTGCCACTGAGATCCATATGAGCATACGTGAAAATGACAACTACCAGGTCAGCTTCACAATTCTACTGCACAGAGGAGCGGGAGGGTTGGGGATGGAGAAGTATGACCAGCAACAGGTTCAGAGGGCTACAATTTAGTTGCGGTTTTGGTTTTTGTTTTTATGGGAGGGAGGGGAGTGGAGGAGTAGGAAGAACAACAGTCACATCTCCATCAAACTGCATACACACATGCACACACACAGCTAAAGGATGATCCAAAATAACAGAGAATATTTTTCCATTCCTGCAACCAACAAGGGGTCGAGAAAAGTGGGTTCATATTTAAATCAGAAACTTACTAATCAGAGGCTGATAATCAAAATGAAGTCTCTAAAGAAGGGACAGCACTTTCGGGAGGAATTCCAGGACCGTCCCCTTTCCCAGCAGCTACAGTGAAGGGCTGATTTCTCATAAGTGTAGTGGGCCTGGACAGTAGGACTCCCATCTTTTCTATCAGTCATTGTACTTTTAAAACCTCTGGCTACTACTGGGTCTGATAACATTTCCAAGCTCCATGGGAATAGGTGGGTTATGTAACCAGTCTTGCTCATGTACAACTATTAGGATAAGACAGCAGAGAAAAACGGTTACTCACCGTTGTAACTGTTCTTCTTCGAGATACGTTGCTCATATCTACTCCAATTAGGTGCGTGCACGATCGTCAGAAGATTTTTACCCTAGCAACACTCGGTGGGCCGGCTGGCACCCCCTGGAGTGGCGCCGTTGCGGCACCTGATATTTACCTCAGCCGGCCCAGCGCCCTCTCAGTTCCTTCTTGCCGGCTACTCTGACAGTGGGGAAGGAGGGCAGGTTTGGAATAGATATGAGCAACACATCTCGAAGAACAACAGTTACAACGGTGAGTAACCGTCTTTTCTTCTTCGAGTGCTTGCTCATATGTATTCCAATTAGGTGACTCGCAAGCCTTATCTAGGCGGTGGGGTCGGAGTGAGATACTGCAGAATGCAGGACTGCTGAACCAAACGCAGCGTCCTCTCTGGAATGCTGGACTATGGCATAGTGAGTGGCAAAGGTGTGCACCGATGACCAGGTTGCTGCCCCACATATCTCCTGTATAGGTATATGCGCCAGGAAGGCAGAGAACGAGGCTTGAGCTCGGGTGGAGTGGGCAGTAAGGTGCGTGGTGGGAACACCAGCCAAGTCGTAACACGCCCGGATGCACAAAGTGATCCGGGACAAGATGCGTTGGGGGGGAGACCGGGAGGCCCTTCATCCAGTCTGCCACAGCAACAAACAGTTGAGTCGTTCTCCGAAAGGGCTTTGTCCGCTCAATGTAGAATGCGAGGGCCCTACGGACGTCCAGGGAGTGAAGTTGTTGCTCCCTTGGAGAAGCATGCGGCTTCGGGTAGAAGACCGGCAGAAAAATGTCTTGGTTGACATGAAAGTTCGACACCCCTTTAGGAAGGAAGGCCGGGTGCGGTCGCAGCTGTACCTTGTCCTTATGGAACACCGTGTAAGGAGGTTCCGAAGTGAGCGCTCTGAGCTCAGATACGTGCCTCGCTGAGGCTACAAGGAAGGCAGACTTCCAGGAGAGGTACGGGAGCGAGCAGGTGGCCATAGGCTCAAATGGGGCCCCCATGAGCCTGGTTATCACGAGGTTGAGGGCCCATGTAGGGACCGGATGGCGGACTAGTGGGTACAGCCGCTCCCACCCCTTGAGGAACCTGCTGACCATGGGGTTGGAAAAGATCGAGCGCCCACTCTCGCCAGAGTGAAAGGTCCAAGTGGACCTTCAAAGAGGAGACTGCCAGACCTTGCTCTTTCAGGGACAAGATGTAGTCCAGGATGATATGCACTGGCACCTGCGAGGGGTTGATACCCAGAGGGCCGCACCAGCAGGAAAAGCGCTTCCCCTTGGCCGAGTAGGTGGACCTGGTAGAGGGCTTCCTGCTACTCAGCAGAACTTTTTGAACCAGGTTGGAACAACATAACTCGGACTGGTTCAGCCATGCAGCAGCCATGCCGTGAGGTGGGGAGGTTTCAGGTCGGGGTGACAAACCCTGCCGTGCTCCTGAGTAATCAGGTCCGGACACAATGGGAGAGTGATCGGGGTGGTCACCGAGAGCTCTAGGAGAGTGGTGTACCAATGCTGCCTGGGCCACGCCGGGGCGATTAGGATTAGGCGGGCCCTGTCCCTGCGCAGCTTGAGCAGGACCCTGTGGACCAACGGAAATGGGGGAAAAGGCATAGGACAGGTGATCCGTCCAAGGCAGGAGGAAGGCGTCCATCATGGAGCCTGGGGAGCATCCCTGGAGCGAGCAGAACACGTGGCACTTCCGGTTCTCACGAGTCGCGAAGAGATCTACGCGGGGACAACTCCAGCTCTGGAAAACAGAATGGATAACGTTCAGGCGAATGGACCACTCGTGCACCTGAAAGGATCTGCTGAGGCAGTCCGCCAAGGTGTTCTGAACCCCTGGGAGAAAGGAGGCCACCAGGTGGACGGAGTGGGCTACGCAGAGCTCCCACAAACGCATGGCCTCTCAGTAGAGGGGGAACAAAGGCCCTCCCCAACTAAGGGATGACGCATCTGTGGTCAGGGTCAGGGAGGGCTGTGGGGTATGGAATGGCACCCCTTCCAGCACCTTCTTGGGGTCCAGCCACCAGTCTAGGGAGGCTAGGACCTGCGATGGCACCCCCAGTACCACAACCATGTTGTCTCTGCGTGGGTGATATGCTGACGAGAGCCATGCCTGGAACGAATGGAGGCATAACTGGCGTGTCTGGTCACGAACGTGCAGGACGCCATGTGACCCAGTAGACTCAGGCAGCTTCGTGCTGTTGAGTTGGGAAGCTCTGTAGGCCGCGAATGATGGTTACTAGGGCCTGAAAGCATACCTCTGGCAGGAAAACTCAAGCGAGAGTTGAGCTCGTGGCAATCTGGACCTGCGACTGGACCTGGCTGCTGGAGCTGCCGCGGATGAGCCGGTCGTCGAGGTAAGGGAATACTTGGATTCGCCGTCGACGAAGAGAAGCCGCTACGATGGCCATGCACTTCGTGAAAACCCTCGAAGCCATGGAGAGGCCGAAGGTAAGGACGGTGAACTGAAAGTGCCTTTGGTCGACCACAAGCGAAGAAAACGTCTGTGTGGCGGGTAAATAGCTATGTGAAAGTACGCATCCTTCATGCCGAGGGCAGCATACCAGTCTCCAGGATCCCGTGAAGGTATAATAGTACCCAGGGAAACCATGCGGAACTTCAACTTGCCATGAATTTGTTGAGTTCGTGAAGGTCCAGGATAGGATGTAACCCCCTTTTGATTTGGGGATTAGGAAATAACGGGAGTAAAACCCTTTTCCCTTGAACTCCCTTGGAACCGCCTCTATTGCCCCTATAGTGAGGAGCATTTGCACTTCCTGAATTAGGAGTTGCTCATGAGAAGGGTCCCTGAAGAGGGACGGGGAGTGATGCTCCACCTTCGGGCGTAGCTTCAAAGTTTTGTTTGGGCCCCGCCGATGGCTTACGGGGGCCCTGGTTCCGGCCAGCCTGATGACCAGGCTGCCTCCTCCTACCACCCGGCCGCATCATCTAGCGAAGTCCTGGGCATAGGGTAGGGGCGATGCTCGAGGGCCCAGAAGAGCCGACGCTTAGACTTAGGTGCAGGGGCCTGCTGGCTGTGCCTCTCCTTCTCGCTCACAGATTGAACAACCAAGGAGCACGGTTGGGGGTGAGTGTATACGTACTCAAAGGACCTTGAGGATGCCATATATTTTCTCTCCACTCCCCTGGCAGTGGGGGAATTTGAAGCTGGAGATTGCCAGACTGTAGTGGCGTTGGTCTGGATTGTACGTACGAAAGGCAGGGCTATCCTGGCAGGGGCGTTAGCCAAGAAGATGTCCACCACGGGATCCTTGAGCTGCACTACCTGCTCCATCTCCTCTGGGGGAGGGCGGGATACTGTAGCCTCTGGCACCCGGGGCTCTGGGTGGGCCAATTGGGAGGCTCTGGAAGGAACCCCTTGTGCCTGGTGATAAGACCTCGGTGTCCAGAAAGGCCACTGTTGTGGTCCCTGGGCAGAGTCCTGTGTGTCCCCCTGCCAGTGGCTAGGACAATCCATCCCGTGGACTTGGTCCATATGGCAACCGCTCTCCTTCCGGGAGGATCTAGATGCGGAGCAGAAGGTCCAGGGCGAGCGGAGTGCTCCTGCCGGCTCGTAGGCGGTACCATTGGCGAAGGGGATCGGTGCCGGGATCGGGATAGGTACCGGGATCTGGAGCGGTATCGACGAGTGTCTCGGCGCCCAGAGCCCGACCTGGACCCTGAAGGGGAACGTCTGGTCGATTGGCTGCGGGACCGGCTTCCCGGGGACTTGCGCTGCGACCGGCACAGGGGTTGGGAGCGGTGCCGGGAGTCGTAATAGTGTCGGCTGTATCTAGAGGCCGATCTTGAACAGCGCCACGAGTGCGACCGGCACCGAGATGGGGATCTGCGCCGGGACTGCAAGCGGTGCTGAGACTGGGGGTCCGCCTAGAGTGGGACTGAGACCTCAATCTGGACCTGGATCAGCGTCAGCCAGCTCCTGTGTGCGGTAGCAGGCACAGCATGGCAGGCTTGCCTCAGGAAGGGACGATCCGCACCCGCGGCACCGAAGGCTGATGTGGTGCCGGTTTGGTAAGTGCGGTCAAGTCCCTCGCCGCCAAAAAGGTGTCCGGTGTGGAACGGCAGCGTTAACTCTACCTCGGTGCGTACTGGGGAGCTCACGGCCACCAAGCTCGACAGACCTTGCGGTACCGGAGTCGACAGTGCTGGCGCCGGGCCGAAAGTCTTGGCCGGGCGGTCCTGTACCGGTTGCAGCTGCAGTGGCATCAAGATGGTGCCAGCCCTGGGGTCTGTTTCCCCAAGGTTGGGGATAGCGAACGACGCCTCTGTGGTAACATGGCCGGAGTTGTCCGGTGCCGTGACTCCTTGCTAGTACTCGGGCGCACCGGTGCCGCTGATGCACTGCGTGCCAACGCTGTCGGTGCTGGGTCACGGCGGGGCCGACATCGGGCTAAGTGCCGGTTCTAATAGGAGCTGCTTCAAGCGAAAGTCCTGCTCCTTCTGAGTTCTAGGCTTAAAAGCCTTGGAGATCCGACACTTATCTGCGAGGTGGGATCCCCCAGGCACTTCAAAACAGGAGTCGTGGGGTCCCCAGTAGGCATTGGCTTGGAGCTGGCCGAGTACATCTTGAATCCCGGTGAACCAGGCATGAGCCTGGTACCGGAAGGGAGAGAAGAGGAGAAGCCCCTTATCTCCCACTAATATTTACACTAAACTTCTTAACAAGACTATCAAAAACGATTAACAACTACTTAAAGTACTTAAAACCATTAACAATGCTAAGCGAGTGCTAACCAAGCTAGGGAGGTGGAGATTAGCTACGCTGCGCTCCACAGTTCCGACCGTCACGGGCGGTAAGAAGGAACTGAGAGGGCGCTGGGCCGGCTGAGGTAAATATCAGGTGCCGCAACGGTGCCACTCCAGGGGGCGCCAGCCGGCCCACCGAGTGTTGCTAGGGTAAAAATCTTCCAATGATCGTGCACGCGGCGTGCACACACCTAATTGGAATACGTATGAGCAAGCACTCAAAGAAGAAGTATGTGTTCTATTGAACAATTTTGGAGGGAGATGTAAGAAGAGAAGATATAAAGACAAGAGGTTGTGAACGTCACGTTGAGAAAGAAAGGAAAAGAGGAAACAGACAATGAAGACAAAACAGGAAGAGCTAGGCCATGACCACGATCTGTGTAAGAAAGATTGTAATGAAGCCAAAAAGGGAGACAAAAAGATAACAGGAAAGGTGATAAAAGCAAGAGGAGTAAGTTTCTATACAATAAAATTTTAATGTAAGTTGATGTTAATTATAACATTGTGCATAAAAATACACAATACTTCCATGCCTTTAAATTTTAGGGGAATAGGTTTGGGAGGCATGTCCATGCAGATATTTCAGTCTGGCTATTACGGATTAGTCCTTGCATCAGTATGCATCCAGTAAATTGTTCAAGTCCTGAATCTAGCATCATTCACAGGCACTAAAAGAAAATCTTTAAATATTTAAATGAATATTTTTAATTGACATGCATGGTACAGACACAGCAACATGACTACATAAAATACCCTAAACAGCTCACAAAAGCCAAACACTGTAATCCCCAAATAACGCATTTCAACATGCAGAAGAATTGTAACTGAGGGCCTGAAACAGCTTACCTAGATAATCTAATGCCTCACATTGTATGCAATACAAGCTAAATTTGTTTCAATGCTTCTTGATATTTATTAAATTAACCTCATGCAAGAATTTTATAATATTGGAGTGGAGACAAAACTGACTAGAATATCTCTGCCACTTGCATGTGTAGTCAAACCCTCAAGGTTTTTTAATTGTGAATTTTCGACTAAGATTGTCTAATGGACTGATGCCCTGAAGAGAAATATTTCAAGTAATATTTGAGTTATGCTCCAAAACACTAAATGATATTATCCAAGAGTTTACAGTAGTTTATTTTGTTTTGCTTTTTATATGTTAACATATCCTCCTGCTCAGCAATTTTCAAGTTTAGCGCAGAATAGCCAAGATTAGATTTCCAGTATTTCTGAGTTTTGGCTTCATCTTCAACTGTAAACTAGCACTCTGGTTTTTGGCTAACTGATTACAAAGAGATATTTGAGTTATTTCAAAGGCTACCAGTAATTGTTTCCTTGGACTCAATTTTTTAAAAAAAATCTGAACATATAGGTTAGATAACTACAGAATATCCAGCACAGGGTTAAATGCAAATTTTCCATTTATTTTAAACCAAGATGCAATTATTCTCTCTGAAATAATGGTGACACACTTGAGAGGCAGTGGGAGGGGTGATGAAAGCAGTTCATTTTCTAGGATTATATTTCCAACTTTTTTGGGGTAGATGTTAGATTATTTCTCTACTATTTGATACTGAAAATATGAAGATTCACTATAGAAGAGGAACAAGGAAATGAGGAGTTTTTTCTTTTTGCATTCCTTTATTTTCCCTTCATTAGATCCTCCGCCAAAGAGACTGTGAAAAAGACTGACAAAATGTCCACAGCAGGCTATGTAAAATAAGAATATTGAGCAGCCATTGTACATGCAGAAATTAGGACATATTAAAATTCAAGATCGTAAATGTCATCTCAGCAAACAGAACAATTCCCAGCACTCAAAAGCTAGGATATAATTTTTAAAAAATTTATTCTCATGAGAGGTTGAATGAACATTTTCCTGTTGAACAAGCCAAGTTTAATTAATAAATACTTGTATTACATCAGCTAACATTGGAGGTCAAGTTTAAGAGACTCTGCTAGCTAACCATACAGCTCACTAGAAATATGCATACATGAACTGCATCCGGTCAAGAGAGAATCCTCTGTGCTGTTAAGTTCATCACATGAGCAACAACACGGTCAGCAACTGACCCCCTGCAACTTCATTAAGAAGTCGTGCCCATAATTACACTCACACTCTGTCAAAAACCTAATATGCAGACATCCATCTTTTTCAGGTATGCAAGATCTCAGTGCAACATTTCTTATACCAATTACAACAGTACTACTTTGGCTCCCTTAAAGGCAACAACAATTCTGATGAAGATAGATGTCTAGACTATTAAAAAAATCCAAGCATTAAGACACAAATTTAAGATTAAAACAAGCATCTTCAGTGAGAAAACAAAAGAAAAAAGTGTAAGGTATGCCTTTTAAAAAATGATATGCGTGTGTCTATGTGCATGCGTGCGCTGGAATACAATACAGCACAGTTGACTTTTTAAAACTTGAAAAATCACAAATATTTGCTGTGATAAATGAAGGAAGGGGTAGCTCCCTTTTATGGACACCCAGCCAGCCTGTTAGCTGTAAAATCCCTCTTGATAGCTGTTCTCTGCTTGCTTTACCTATAAAGGGTTAAAAAGCCTCCCTGCATAGGTACCCAAGAGCGGGCACCTGACCAAAAGAGCCAATGGGAGGGCTAAAACTTTCTAAAATTGGGAAAAAAACCTTCCCTTTGTTTGTTCTCTCTGGGCTGCAGTGACACAGAGCAGCAATGCTATAAGCAGGAATGCTGTGTAAATTATCTTCCATACCTAGAAGGAATCATTGGGAGAGGGAACGTTTAGATAGATGCAGTCAGGTTTATTTCTTTATTTTGGCTTGTGGATCTCCTCTGTGCTAACCCCAGATACTTTTCTTTGCTTGTAACCTTTAAGCTGAACCCCCAAGAAAGTTATTTTGGGTGCTTAATTTTTGGAATTGCTCCTTTAAAATCTAGCAAAAGCCTAAATTCCAGATGTATTTTCTTTTTTTGTTTTTAATAAAATTTACCGTTAAGAATAGAATTAGATTTTTAGCGTCCTAAGAGGCCTGTGCATATGTTGTTTAAATTAGCTGGTGGCAACAGCTAATTTCCTTTGTTTTCTCTCTCAGCTCTTCCCCGGAGGGGGGTGAAAGGGCTTGAGGGTACCCCACAGGGAGGAATTCCCAAGTGCTCCTTCCTGGGTTCAAGGGGGGGGGGTGTATTTGGGTGGTGGCAGCGTTTACCAAGCCACGGTCTGAGAAAAGCTGTAACCTTGGGAGTATAATACGAACCTGGAGTGGCAAGTATTAATTTTTAAAATCCTTGCAGGTCCCCCACCTTCTGCACTTGAAGTACCAGAGTGGGGATTCAGCCTTGACATTTGCATAAAAAGGCAAATTTTTCATTCCTGAGATTTTTAGGAAATGAAACTGTACTACGCTTGTCCAAATAGGATAGCCTAATCAACATCCTTTCAAAAAAATCTTCAGACTGAGAAGCTTAACTGAAATTCTTATCTTCAGAAGGGGCTATAATTGTATCAGTTTGTACTAGCCCATATTCAGATGTGCATTTACCTAATTTACTCTCTCCAATCACAATCTGGAGCTAAATATCCAGGAGAAGGATCTATTTTGGTACTTGCCTTTAATTTAAAGAAAAGGATTTATTTACACCAAATAGACAAATGCAAATAAGGAAAAATTAAAATAGAATAAAAAAGACTTTCTGAAAAACACTACCAAGGTGCAACACTGTAGTAGGATTTTATATTTGTATTATATAATTTAGAATAAAAAAAATAATGTAGCATGTATTGGTGTATAATTTAATTATATTTTTCCAGCCACTCTTTTTAAATAGCAAAAAAGAACAGCCTAATGGGCTGTTGGTAAAGCTGCATTAGCCAGAATGTGTGTTTGAGCTAATGTTAAGGCAGTAACAGGCCTTTTAGGGTCACCACTTTGTTGTAGATCGAACATTTTAATTTTTTTTGCATTGCATTTTAATGTTTTTGTTTAAATGTTTTGTGTAAATTAATTTTGTTTTGCTTGGCTATCGGAGTGTTGATGTGTTTTTATTTAGGCTGTTATAATAAGAAGGGAATAGGGTGAACATTTAGGTTTTAATTTAGACACGTTTAGCGGAGTTAAAAATACAAATCAATATAAATTAATTAATAGTGGAGTTAACAAAACTTATTGGATTGTTTTTAAACACACACACACTTATTTACATACAAAACAATTACTGCATTTTTTTAAAACTTATTCTGAAATGCTAAACCTACAGCAAAGTGGTGACCCTAAAAGGTCTGTTACTGCCTTAACATTAGCTCAAACACACATTCTGGTTAATACATCTTTACCAATGGCCCATTAGGCCATTCCTTTTTGCTATTTAAAAAGAGTGGCTGGAAAAATATAATTAAGTTATACACCAATACATTTAATACAGGATACATTATTATTTTTATTCTAAATTATATAAAAATACAAACAAAATCCTACTCCTACAACTCCACTGTTTTAATACGTTATTTGGGTTTCACCCTTTTGCACAGATGCACACACTCTGATCTCATTGCATATCATATGCTTTTATATGAACCTCTTTCAGACTCTGCTTTTCCTTCTCCCACCAGGCCTCATTGTGCCTTTACCTAATCTGATTCACTTTTTTTAGACCCTTCCTGATTATCAATTAAGTAGTGTGCCAACCACTCCTAACGCTGTATCTATTGCTAGAAAGCCAGCATGCCAAACTGTGGCAAAAGCCTGACTTATGTCCAAGCATATTAGCCTATCATCTTGCTTGAAGACAAAAGCAATGATTTTATATGCAGGCTAGTTGCTTTCGATACCATCCACGGAAGTATATGTCAAATGAGTTGTTTGCAAAATTGCTGGAACACACTTATAGTCACCACTATGTACTGATCAGAAAAACTACTTAAGTTATTCAAGTAATACCAAGTTATTAATTATTGAACCATAGCCAAATTTCTAAGACACACGAAGCCTGCTTCAGAAATACAGTAGCTCCTCACTTAAAGTCGTCCCGGTTAACGTCGTTTTGTTGTTACGTTGCTGATCAATTAGGGAACATACTCATTTAACGTTGAGCAATGCTCCACTTTTACATCTTTTGGCTGCCTGCTTTCTCCACAGCTGGCAGCCTCCCTACGCCCCCCCTCCTCACCACAGCGCCGCTGGCCCCGGCAGACCCCAAGGATCAGTGCCTTACCCATCCTCCCCTGCCTCCTGCCCATGGCAATCAGCTGGCTTGTGGCGTTTTGGAGCAGGAGGAAGGGGGGAGGAGAGAGGACTTCACGTGCACAAGCTCCCCCTCCCTCCCGTGCCTTCTCAACGCTGCCTGCAGCTGACTGCCCCGGGCAGGAGGGAGTGGGGAGGAGTAAGGACTCGGCGCGCCTCCCCCACACCTCCTGCCCACGGCAATTAGCTGGCAGGTGGCGTTGAGAAAGCAGGGGAGGGAGGGGGAGCCTGCATGCGGAATCCTCGCTCCTCCCCCCTGCCTCCTAAACTCCACCAGCCAGCTGATTGCCCCAGGCAAGAGGGAGGGGGGAGGACTCAGCACGCTCCCCGCTGGGGGGTGGGGAAGAAGAGGAGGAGGAGGAGAACCTAACTCCCCCCTATTTACATTAATTCTTATGGGAAAATTGTGTTCGCTTAACATCGTTTCACTTAAAGTTGCATTTTTCAGGAACATAAACTACAACATTAAGTGAGGAGTTACTGTAGCAAAAGCTTTTAGCAATTGACTTTGGGATCCCAATATTAGCTAGACAAAGCCTTCACGCTTGGTACCACTAGCAGCTCAATATCCAACGACATATTTAGGCTAAATAAATGTACACGTTCCCTATAGGTTTAACAAACAAACAAAAAAATCCCACTAGATGATTGCTTTCTTCATAAGGAATATTGCTCCAGGTATAATACTTGCTTACTACCTGTACCCTCTCACTGGCTACGAAGCAGTCCCATGGCAAGAGAAACGTTACTTCCCAGGAATAGTGTTAGTCACAGACTCATTGTTGCACCACCTATTTTTGTATTCTCTTGTCAGAAGTTTTGACTGAAGAATGAAGAGGAATTACTTGGGTATATAGCTAACTGGAGTATCTCCTGGATTCCTAGTAGGTGAAAACATCTGTTTTCTCTGGTTGAGAGAAGTGGGTTGTGACAACTCCATATTAGACCTACTTTGACACAGATTCCCTTCTAGAATATGTAAAAAAACCAATGTCTGAATAGACTCAGACTTTAAGGTCAGAAGGGACCATTATGATCATCTAGTCTGACCTTCCTGCACAATGCAGGCCACAGAATCTCACCCACCCACTCCTGGAATAATCCTCTCACCTGTGTCTCAGCTACTGAAGTCCTCAAATATTGTTTAAAGACTTCAAGATGCAGAGACTCCTCCAGCAAGTGACCCATGCCGCATGCTGCAGAGGAAGGCGAAAAACCTCCAGGGCCTCTGCCAATCTACCCTGGAGGAAAATTCCTTCCCGACCCCAAATATGGTGATCAGCTGAACCCCGAGCATGTGGGCTAGATTCACCAGCCAGACACCCAGGAAAAAGTTCTCTATAGTAACTTCTAACATCCCATCATTGACCATTGGTCCTATTTACCACTGATGGCAATTAATTGACCTTTGACTAAGATCATACTATCCCATCAAACCATCCCCTCCATACACTTATCTAGCTTAATCTTGAAGCCAGACAGGTCTTTTGCCCTCACTGCTTCCCTTGGAAAGCTGTTCCAGAACTTCAATCCTCTGATGGTTAGAAACCTTCGTCTAATTTAAAGTCTAAACTTCCTGATGGCCAGTGTATATCCATTTGTTCTTGTGTCCAAATTGGTACTGAGTTTAAATAATTCCTCTCCCTCCCTGGTATTTATCCCTCTGATATATTTAAAGAGAGCAATCATATCTCCCCTCAGCCTTCTTTTGGTTAAGGTAAACAAACCAAGCTCCTTGAGTCTCCTTTCATACGACAGGTTTTCCATTCCTCGGATCATCCTAGTGGCCCTTCTTTGTACCTGTTCATTTGAATTCGTCCTTCTTAAACATGGGAGACCAGAACTGCACACAGTATTCCAAGTGAGGTCTCACCAATGCCTTGTATAACGGTACTAGCACCTCCTTATCTCTACTGGAAATACCTCGCCTAATGCATCCCAAGACTGCATTAGCTTTTTTCATGGCCATACCACATTGGCGACTCAGTCATCCTGTGATCAACCAGGACTCCGAGGTCCTTCTCCTCTTCCGTTACTTCCAACTGATGCGTCCCCAGTTTATAACTAAAATTCTTGTTATTAATCCCTAAATGCATAACCTTACACTTCTCTCTATTAAATTTCATCCTATTATTCCAGTTTACAAGGTCATCCAGATCTTCCTGTATGATATCCCTATCCTTTTCTGAATTGGCAATACCTCCCAACTTTGTGTCATCTGCAAACTTTATTAGCACACTCCCACTTTTGGTGCCAAGGTCAGTAATAAAAAGATTAAATAAGATTGGTCCCAAAACTATCCTGGAAGGAAGAGCTTGCCTAACAGAAAGCCCAAGTCAAAGTCTATCTGAAAGATAAAGACCATGTGCTGACTTCCTTTAAATTGGGACGGATGGGGTAGTCATAAATCCATTTCATGATTCCTCAATCTGAGGCAGGTCTTAGACAACATGCTGTGTGATAATGTCCTGCATAGGGTGGGTTAATCAGTCTGCAAACTAAGATGCACGCAGAGCTACAGTCTGCATCTACTCAGCACATGAATAAAAATCCCCTTTGACTTGACTATGCTTGTATCCTCTCTCTTCTCTATTTTGAGGAAATTCCAGGATGCATTCAGAAGTCCCAGGAAAAACAGACTCAGATTCAGAGAAAGGCCATTTTATTTGGAGAAGTGAGGGGAGTCAGTGGGCCTCTACCTGAAGAAAACTAGAGGGGGGAAGGGATCTGAGATTCTGACTTTATACTCAGGGCTTCTCTCTTGATCTTGGACATGGAAACCATGCCAAGATCAGTTCAGCAGTATTGAGCCCTAACTAATCCCTAATGAAACCGATAGAGAATTAGGTCAATAAAGTGGTTATAAGAGCTATTTATCAACAGAAGAAGAATTGCAGCATGATACGTGTCTTTTGTCTTTTCCTTAAACCCCAGCATTATAGGTTTGAGGAAAAGAAAGGACACTTCACCACGCTTGTGGGAGTGAGTGAGTAATTCCTTCAGGAAGCACAGTGGAGAATAAGGAATGGAAAGAAGAAACTTTAAAAAATAAAAATAAAAAAAAATCTGTGTTGGAGAGCAATGGTTTCTTTCCACTGTTGCTCAGTTTGATTATCCAGAGAAGCCAAAAAAGACTCAAAGATGGATTTTGCAGACCAATGTTAAATTTTATAAAGCATAGGTGAAGTCTACTGTAACAAAATATTGTTTAGTTTGTTTCTGAAGTGTTTCTTCATTTCTACTTCTGTGGTCTTATTCTAAAGAAGTGTCATAAACAAAGGCTATTAATGTTTTAAAAAGTTTAAAGGCAACTAAGTTTTACTTTAGCCATATGATTTTCCATATCGGATTTCATGGATAGTCAGTTTCAAAGCAATAACTTCTTAAAACAGTTTCAGATTTTATCACAAGCATTTACCAAAACGACCGTCTGAGAGAATTTAAAGATTTGCTATATATGATTTGGGAAAGCCTTTCCTAAATAGTCAATCTTAAATCTTTTTAGGAATGAAATTCTTCATGGTGGATAACCTGCAACAGTTAAAATAATGTCCAGTGTGTGACAAGCTAAAAGAATAAGCAACGTTGCAAGATGGTGATGTGGGTTACAAAGTTTTATTTACAATGACTGCCACTAATACTGGAATATTTACAGTATGCAGTAGAATTATTGTGGTATTTTCCAGTCTAAGGGCTGGTCCACACTGAGGGCGGGGGGGGGGGGGAGGGGAATCGATCTAAGATTCTCAACTTCAGCTACGTGAATAACGTAGCCAAAGTCGAACATCTTAGATCGATTTCAAAAGTACTTACCGCTGGTCCACACGGCAGTAGGCAGGCTCCCCCGGCGACAGCGCTTCTTCCTCTCGCCAAGCAGGAGTTCCGCAGTCGACGGGAAGCGCATCTGGGATTGATTTATCGCGTCTAGATGAGACGCGATAAATCGATCTCAGAACATCGATCGCTACCTGCCAAATCGGGCAGGTAGTGTGGATGTAGCCTAAGTGCACAGAATATTACAAATACCGTATCACAGTGCAGCAAACATGCATATTTGAAATGGAAATTATTATAGTCAAGACTAGACTCCAGGATTCATTCCTCAAGAGCTATGGCAGAGACATTTCCTTAGAGTTTTCCCCCTTGTCCTTACTGCAGTCACTGTCTGCGAAAACATGATGAGAAGTAACTGAGCAACAATACATGCGGTGTCAGTTGGTCAGACACAGAATGTCCAATATCATGTGCTGTACAGTTGTATACTTGGATAAGTAAACAGAGGATGCACATGGTATGAGGAGAAACTAGAGATACCCCAGAAAGAACAGATTATCTATATTGGTGACAAATTTATAAGAACATAAGAATGGCCATCCTGCGTCAGACCAAAAGGTCCATCTAGCCCAGTACCCTGTCTTCAGACAGTTGCCAATGCCAGGTGCCCCAGAGGGAATGAACAGAACAGGTAATCATGAAGTGATCCATCCCCTGTCGCCCATTCCCAGCTTCTGGCAAACAGAGGCTAGGGACACCAACCCTGCCTGGCTAATAGCCTTTG
Source organism: Macrochelys suwanniensis (assembly GCA_033296515.1). Classification (NCBI taxonomy): domain Eukaryota; kingdom Metazoa; phylum Chordata; order Testudines; family Chelydridae; genus Macrochelys; species Macrochelys suwanniensis. Next base: position 94,244,424 of record CM065777.1, read on the forward strand.
ATGGACCTATCCTCCATGAACTTACCTAGTTCTTTTTTCAACCCTGTTATAGTCTTGGCCTTCACAACAGCCTCTGGCAAAGAGTTCCACAGACTGATTCTGCATTGTGTGAAAAAATACTTGCTTGTGTTTGTTTTAGAAACATGCTGCATATTAATTTCATTTGGTTATATGTTACTATATATACACAAAATAAAGTTGCAAACATTAAGTTGTTTTGGCTTAGAATGTTGGAGGTATAATGTCAATACCATAAATGTATGCGGTGGAATAGCTCATCTTCCCAGGATTAGCCACCAGAGAATGATACTCTAAAAATTAAGATTTTGGCTAGAGTACATGTCCCCTGAAAATAAGTTTTTGAGTTCCTGGAATTGGGCATAAAAATTTAACTTTTCTAGATAAAAATGGATGTATACCAAAAATATATGCACATCTGAATAAAAACCATGTAGGTTGGAATGGGTTGGAAATGGTTTTGGGCGGGGGGGGGGGGGGCGTGTATTTGGTTTGTTTTACACATTAAAAAACAGTTTTGGGTCAATGCAGTTAGAAATGGATTTTAACACAGACTCCCCACTGTCTCAGCCTTTTCTGTGATGGGAATGAACAGAAAAACCGACACCTCAAACGTTTTGTATAATAAAAACTTAAATTTTTTGCACAAGCTCTATGTGAGGTTATGTTTTAATTAAGCTAAATTATCAACAAGTGTAACTAATTTTTATTATTGGTGCACTGGGTAACTCTATTATTAAGGTTGCTGGACATTTCCCATCATCAGACCCGGTTTTCAGTTGCTTATAAATAGCTTAACCAAAAATTCTAACTGTTTGGGTTGAAATCTTCTATGCTGTGGGTCTGCCTCAGGCTGAATTTTTTGGAAAGTTTCAACAAAAATCAGTTCAGATGATGCCAAGAAAAGGGGAGAATGTTATTTTGCCAATGTTCTGGGCAAATTCTGGTGATCTTTTCTTTGCAGCGCTCTAGTACCCCCATGCTTTGAAGCAAGGACTTCAAAATTTGACAGGTGGGGTGGCCTTTGTGTCAGGCATTGGCCTTTTATTATACCTGTAAAAATCCACCTAGAATTGGCCAAATTACTAGCCTCTGAAAAACCTTAGTTTGCACACGCTCAGTAGAGATTTGTCTGAGCTTCACAGCTAAATGCTTTGAAAATTCTGTCCTCACTGAGTTTGCGCCAGCCCACGGCTGCAGTGGCTGAAAAGGACTTTCCCTGCAGTTGCTGGAATTTTTGTGTGGCAGCAGAATCCCATTTAAAATATCTTTATTCATGTTATAATACTGGACTGCATCTGTTCCTGTACCGTTTATACAGGCAAAGCACCATCTTGTTCCTTCAGCAAACAATAGACAGATAAGCGAGTTACTGTACTACCAGCATTAATATTAGTAGAATAAACAGAATGCACATCCCTGTGATACTAGCATTTTCATGGTTCATGTCTACACATGCACAGTAGTACTGTGGAAGAAGCTCTCAGTACTTTTAGCACCGTTTCCTTTTCTAAATCAGAAAAACCCAGGATACCTATATTAGGATGATGTCTCGTTACAACAGTATATGTATGACTAGTGGAAAGAAAGGTCCTTAGTCTCAGATTATTTTTGCATAATTCTTGTTACTAATTGCGAATATTTAAATGTGTAATAAACATCTGAAAACATCCACTCAATGTGCAGCAGCAGTCAAAAAAGTGAACAGAATGTTGGGAATCATTAAGGGATAAGATAAGACAAAATATCATACTGCCCCTATATAAATCCATGGTACTTGAATACTGTGTGCAGATGTGGTCACCCCATCTCAAAAAAGATGTATTGGAATTGAAAAACGGTCAGAAAAGGGCAACAAAAATTATTAGGAGTATGTAGTGGCTTCCGTATGAGAGGAGATTAATAAGACTGGGACTTCTCAGCTTGGAAAAGAGACAACTAAGGGGGGATATGATTGAGGTCTATAAAATCATGACTGGTGTGGAGAAAGTAAATCAATTTCATTTGGTAACCCCTAAGTCTTGTGTTAATAAGCAGCAGGTTTAAGACAAACAAAGGAAATATTTTTTCAAAAAAGAACTAGATAAGGTTATGGAGGATAGGTCCAGTCAATGGCTATTAGCCAGAATGGGCAGGGATGTTGTCCCTACCCTCTGCCAGAAGCTGGGAATGGGCGACGGGATGGATCACCTGATTACCTGTTCTGATCATTCCGTCTGGCACCTGGCATTGACCACTGTCGGAAGACAGGATACTGAGCTAGATGGACCTTTGGTCTGACTCAGTATGGCCATTCTTATGTTCTTAAACATTTTTAAAGCCCCACACAGAGACCAAACTCATAATATAGAAATAATGTATTTTCACAAATGTCTTCAATATAAATAGGTCTTTGGCTCAACTATACCAATAAAAATCAGGTTTCTATGAAGGACTCAGAATTCCAAAAGTTGTTTAAAGTTGGATAGAGTCTTTCATCACAGTTAGTCATGAAAAAGGATCTAGTCTTACTGCGCAAATAGCCTTTATATCATGTTAGTTCCCACACAATCTAAAAACTGGTAACATTATTACTGTAGATTATTTACATGAGACATGCAGAGCATCTAAAAATGAATGCAATTTTTCCTACAAACTATTTACATTACAGCATGGAAAATACTAGAATACAAAAATACTTCTGAATATATGGAATATAAAGTAATATATAGAAGTAACGCTAACATGAAATACTGCCACAAGGATGTTTCCATTTCGTTTTTGCAAATTACATATGCAAAAAAGCTACAGCGAGTTCTGATCAAACACACAAGATCCACTAAAAATTTGCATGCAAGCTAACCCAGAATTTAACAGAGAACTAGATGCTGGCTTATCTTATTGATGACAAACTGAGCTTTGTCAACACGCAGTATTTTCTTATTACACTTGTTTTCCTGCTTTCACCACTTTTGCATTCCTAATGGCAGATATCTGCTAAAAAAAGTATTCAAAAGGCTTTCAAAGCAGATTCTTGGTGTTGACAGTCTTTCAAGACCAGAATAAAAAGTACTTCATATGAATTTTTATATGCAGTGCTTTTCACCTTTATTCCCTAGTACAGAACCTTCTTCAGAAAAAATTTAATTAAATATTCACACAATGAAGTTTTAGTATCCTTTTTATGGACACCACATGAAAAACTAATTTAATGTTTTGCCACTAATCCCTGATTTACCTCCACAAAATAATTTTAAAAGCTTTTTCTAAAAATATATTTGAATGGCATGAGAGGAGAGCTGGCAGTGGGAGGGCAAAAATCACACACTTCTGTCTATAAGCATCTCAGAATAACCTGGATCCACAAAAAGGACTTGGGCATTGCAACGCCTAACTTTTTGATGCCTAGCCACTCAGTGAAACACACCACCTTGCGTTCAAAGATTTCCAGGCCAGAAAGGACCACTGTGATCATCTAGTCTGACCTCCTGCACAACACAGGCTACAGAACTTCCCCAAAATAATTCCTACAGCATCTTTTAGAAAAAATATCCAACTTAAATTTAAAAATGGTCAGTGATGGAGAATCTATCACAAGTCTTGGTAAATTGTTCCAATGGTTAATCACTCCCACTGGTAAGAATTTATGCCTCATTTTCAGACTAAATTTGTTTAGCTTCAACTTCTAGCCATTGGCTCTGCTAGATTGAAAGGCTCACTATTAAATATTTGTTCCCCATGTATATACTTCTAGACTAATCAAGTCACCTCTTACCCTTCTCTTTAAGAGAAATAGATTGAACTCTTTGAGCCTATCAGTAAGGCATGTTTTCCAATCCTTAAATCATTCTCACAGTTCTTCTCTGAACCCTCTCCAATTAATCAACATTCTTCTTGAATTGTGGGCACCAGACCTGGAAACAGAATTTCATCAGCTGTTGCACCAGTGCCAAATAGAAGCAAAATAACCTCTCTGCTCCTACTCAAGATTCCACAGTTTATGCATTCCAGGACCCCACTGGCCCTTTTGGCTACAGTGTCACACTGGAAATTCATGTTCAGCTGTATCCATCACAACTCCCAAATCTTCTTCAGAGTCACTGCTGTCCAGGATAAAAGCCTTTTGTAAGCATGGCCACACTCTTTGTTCCTAGATGTATACATCTGCATTTAACTGTATTAAAAATGTATATTGTTTGCCTGTACCAAGTTTACAAAAAGTGATCCAAATCACTGAGTCAGTGACCTGTCCTCTTCATTATTTAGCACTCTCCCATGTGTGTCAGCTGCAAACTTTATCAGTGATGATTTTATGTTTTCTTCCAGGTCATTGATAAAAAATGTTCAATAGTGTAGGGCCAAGAACCAATCCTTGGGGAAATCCACTGGGAACACACCCACTCAACGATGATCCCCCATTTACAGTTACATCGAGACCTATCGGTTAATTTTATATCAGTCTAGCTTTTAAATCAAAATGTCATGCAGTGCCAAATCAAATGGTTTTATAAAAATCTAAGTACAGTAACTCACTTAACAGTTATATTCCTGAAAAATGCGACTTTAAGCGAAACGATGTTAAACTAATCCAATTTCCCCTTACACAGCAATGATAGTGAAGTTTGGTTGAGGTGGAGGAATCAGAGAGTGGGAATTTCCCAGGGAATGCCTTACTAAATGAACTAGCACTCCACTGAGCCCTCAAGGGTTAACTCCCACACTCTACAAGCCAGCAGGAAAGATGTGTTTCAGAGATAGAGATGCACATTTCCAATTAGGTATCAAGAGTGGGTTCAGAAGTACACTGCCTTGTTAATTAGATCAGCAATCCCAGCAGCTGCAGCTTCTGCCTAAGGCAGCAGCTCCCTCCCTCATGTTCCCCCTGCTCTATGGAAGATGGGGTAAGCAAGGTGCAGGGGGACATTAGCCCCCCCCTCTTCTTCCCTTCCCCCCCACACAGCGAGCAGACAGGAGTCTCGGAGAGTAGCACATAGCAGTGGGGGGAAGGGACAGCTGAACTGCCATTGATAGCCTGCAAACAATGTTAGAAGGGAGCATTTCACAACTGTAAACGAGTATGTTCCCTAATTGAGCAGCAACGTAAGAACGAAACAACGTTAACCGGGATGACTAAGTGAGGAGTTACTGTGTATCAGATCAACACTACCACCTTTATCTACCAAACTTCTAATCTCATTAAAAAAATGACATCAAGGTAGTTTGACAAAATCCATTATCCATAAACCCATGTTGATTTGCATTAATTATATTACCCCCCTTTAATTCTTTATTTACCGAGTCCTGTAACAGCCACTCCATTATCTTGCCTGGGATCAATATTACCAGGGCCATCCTGTTTATCCTTTTTAAAAATTGGTACAACTTTAGCTTTTTTCCAGACTTTTGGAATTTCCTCAATGCTCCAAGACTTCTAGAAAAACTAACATTAATGATCCAGCAAGCTACTCAGCAAGCTCTTTAAAAAAAAAAAAAAAAAGAAAAAACTCTTAGATACAAGTTACCTGGACCTGCTGATTTAAATACGTCTAACTATAAGAGCTGCTGTTTAACATCCTCCAGAGATACTAGTGGAATAGAACAAGAGATATTACCATATGATGAGATATCATCTGTTACTTCCCCCAAATACAGAATAGGAATATTTATTGAATATGTCTGCCTTTTTAAGGGCCTAAGTTCCCTGTACAATGCCTAGAAGAGAGTTAGGCACCTAGAAACGGGACGCATTCAAGCCAGCATCCTGAGCTAATAGGAAATGCTGAGGTGAGGGGTAGGTCTTAAGCCCAACTTTTCGAAGGGAGTTAGGGACCTATGTCCAGGCCAGAGGAAGATGTCTCTCTCTTCTTGGGATTCACAGCATGAACCCTTTCCCTGGAGACACCCACCTAAACCTTTTTTGGGAAGTAGAAGAAGAAATGCAGTGGCCACCTCCTTAGCCTTTCACCCAGGGGTTACAGCATGCACCAGGATGTGGGACACCCATGTTCACTTCCTCTCTTCTTCCTAATGTGAAGAAGAGATTTGAATTTGGATCTCCCCCCTCAGGCACGTGCTCTAACCACTAGGTTATAGAGTCAGCCTCAGTCTCTCTTTGGCTCAATGCATAATTTATACACAGTGGAAGAGCTTCAATGGGAGAGACTGAGATCCTAACTAGAATATCCCATAGCCTTATGGTTAGGGAACTTGCCTGAGAGGGGAAAGACCCAAGTTCAAATTCTCTCTCCACCTAAAACAGAGGGAGGAAATGAACCCAGTCCCCATGGCACCTACATCTTGGTTAAGGGCCCTAACCACTTGACTAAAAGGTTAAGGAGGTGACCAGTGTGTTTCTTCCAAAAAGCGACTTGTGTCTGCCTCCAGGACAGCAAACTGCTGTGAACCCTAAGCACAAGTAGGCACACTGGTCTAAAAGTTAGGGGGGTCACTGCAACCTCCTCCTTCCCTCCAAGCCTGGTAATTTTGTATGGGCTTAGGCAAGCTCAGAGCATGCCTTCCAGATCAGGCCCTGTAGGCAATTAGCAGAGCACCTTATTCAAGGATCCTGCTGGAGCTTAGTTGGGAGATTGGTGCCCAGGCACCTTTACTGAGGCAGTTGTGTGCATGCTAACTGGCAGTAATTTAAAATCCTCTAGGTGCCTTATAGTGGAAATTTAAGCATTGAGGGACTTCAGGCACTTACAAGGTTAGGTAGCACCTGAGCAAGAGTTTTGAGGATCTCAATGGCACCTAAATGTTGCACTTAGGCACCTAAAGTGGCTAGTGGGAGCCTAAGTCCTTTTGTGGATCTAGCCATTAGTTGCTCCATCTCACCAACATTCATATCACAAGATACCTCCATCTTCTAGCAGTGACTAACTCTTACGGACTTGGGACCGTCCTAGTTTTTTGAACACACTTATTCTGATGAGAGATTTCCCCAACTTCTCCCCACTCATTTTACAATCTTCCTATTCTCAGAGTTCCAGAAAAAGTGAAATCTCTGCAGTTCATAAGAGCAACAGTCCAACAGCCCAATGCTCTATGCAATTTAGGAGAGCATGAATGCCTGTGCTTCTCTGTGCACCTTTCCCCACTGAGGCAGAAAGCAACACTACCAGCCACAAGCCAAACAAATTCAAGAGTTTGAGGTTAGTCTCGAATTCAAAGCTCCCACATCAATGCCTGACAGTTAGCCCCATATTTTATGTAAACCCAAATAAAAAATAATGACTACAAAATGCCACCACAAGATAGTAACTTAGAGACAATGGAAAGAACTTGAATACATTCTACACAGGAAACTTCTGGAAATTTTGCCAAAAAAAGAGCGGAAACACTAAAAGGTATTCTCTGTGATAAAAAGATCATTGGGAACAGCTTGTGTCTAAGCTTATATTTTCAGGGTGGGAAATGTGATGAAAGGCAGAACAGTAGGAAAAAAGCAAAGAGAGAAGAAAGAGAAGGATACTTATGGTGCCATATCAAGCAGTTGGCTTTTAATTGTCTATCCAACCATAGTTCTTAACCTCCAGACCCTTTTGCCCCAGAGTATTACTATTTTTGCTTTGTTCTGGGACTCTTCTCTTGCCCTGTTTTCTATTAATCCATGGTAAAAGGAAAAAAAGAAGGCTGTACTCCAGCTATGGTTACTGTACACACTGAAGTATTGAATACTGTGCTAAGGCGATATAATCATTAGGTAAACTAGAGGACTACCCAACTGTTGGGCCACAGCTTGGCTATTGCTGCTTCTGTGGATGATATTGTGTGCATCTGTAAGTGTTGTGGTATAGGGCATTGGTTTATATTATGGAAACCCTTGTGTGATGGGGGAAGCATCTTGGGTTCCATTCATAGTTCATTCTAAATTACAGCCTATCATAATCTTTAGGCCACCCATAGTTTAAAAGCCTACCACAACCTGAGGACAAGAAGTTGAAGTTTTATTACTATAGTGTTCACCATTACAAAAAAGGCAGCTACAAGTTAAAGTAAATGTATACCGGTTTTGATAATTCTTTGATTTAATATTTTGTAGTTAGAAGAGCAGCTGTGAGATAGCCATTTGCTCCAAACGTCACACAAATTAAAAGAGCAATGCCATTAATGAATTTAACCAAATTGATATCAAACAAACATTCAACACTGATCTATTGTGTTCACTAATATATCCATCATTCTGTGGTATCTGAGATAGAATAGATGTCTGGGTTGGTTCTTGGTGTAACAGACAGAGACCAGACAGTGCTGATGTTATTGTAGCTTCAATCTAGGTGAAATCCTTTACTTGGGCATAGGTCATCAGCATATATTAAACTTTTTGTGCTCAGATGGATCAGTTGATCATTCATATACATGATGAAAAGTATTGGTGAGAATATGCCGTCTTGTGGTAGGCCATTTTTCAGTTGCTACCATTGGCTTCCCTTCCATAGTTCAACATAAAAACATTGCAATCTCTGCTAGAGAACCATCAGTTATACAGTGATCTTTCATCATGTTTATTTTAGAAAGGAGCCTTCAAATGATTCACTGTGTCATATGCTGCTGATAGGTGCTGTGTTTGTTGACGGGTTACCATACCCTTTTTAAATATTGAGTGATGTTCAAGCAAATAATGCACTGGTTGAGTGCTGGAGGAACCCTGCTTGCTCTGGGATTAAATGCTTTTCAAAGAGTGCTGATAGGTAGTATAAAATGAGACACTAGTACAGTTTGTAGAGGTGGCATAGTAGCAATATAGGCCTGAAGTCCTTCAGCTTCATTGCATCCTTCCCCGGCTTCAGGGCCATAAGAGGAACGTTCATGTCATGACCCGTCAGATTCTCTGGATCTGCAAATCCTGCTGTACACTTATCACTACAACATAATCAAAGCAAATGGCTGCCTCCTAGCATGTATTACAACTACAAACCAATATCAAATCAAAGGAAATCATCAAACCCAGAGTGCTTTTACATTTCTTACATTCCTTCATGATGAAACTGGACTGGCAAAGCGATACTATAGTAGGAAGACAAATGATAAATCACTTAATTATCAGAAATGCTAATGGGCCTAAAAATTCATATATTACAACCCTCACCAAATCTGTAAATAAAGACATTAATGTCAACTTTTATTGCTGTAAATAGTGTGCAGTATCTTATGGATGCATCGTTTTTCTCCTTTACGTTTTGTATGGTATTCTTCTAAAGTACTTTGAGGGCTTTAAACAGGGTCAATCCCGTTGTAGCTACTAAAGAATGTTTCACAATTCCCTACAATTTAATCATTGTTAGTCATACAGTCTATTGTCAAAATATAATTCGCTCATTTATTTTAGCATCAGAGCACTCAAGCATGTTCAATTTACGAGCAACACAGTCACATGTCATGTGTGCCACGAGAGAGACCCATTGCTGCTGGCAGGTTTTGTTCACAAACAAGTTGCTTTTCTCATGACTATCTGTAGGCTGAATCTAGGAGTTCAACAGCCGTGAACATTACTTTCATGAGGAAAACAACGCAAAAGCATTTAAGACATAGTTCTGAGCTTACTCCAACATAGGCCTGCACAACTAGTTGACTAGTCACCATTACAGAGTTTTTATAGTGAGTCCGGGGGTGAGTCCAGGAGCTGACAGAAGAAAATAGTCTGTTTCACTATCCCTCCCCATCTCTGAACTCAAAGGCCTATGAGTAGCATAAAAAGCATGGTTCACGTCTCAAAGGGTTGATGGTACTGTGTCCCTGGGGGTGAAAGAGGGCCAGGACTGTAAAGAGACGCTCAGAGCTTTAAAAAACACAGGGAAGTGCAATGGGAGGGGCTCCTCATGGTTAAATGTTATAAGAAAACAGTGACCAGTGTGACGGGGCAAGGCCAGATGGCTATAGAAAAGTGGTGAGGAACCAGTATGTTCCTATTGGGATCCGGGAAGTGGGCGGGCTTTGGATCCCCCCCTTCAGCCTAAGGGGAGGGATCCACAGGACCTGGATACCAAGTGATTCCGGGGGACAAAAAATGAAAAAACAGGAACGGGAGTGTGGTCAAAGGGTCAAACGAAGTGAACCAGATGGAGACACCGAGCAGAGAACCCCGGACAGCGCCCACTGCTCCTCAAAGGCGTCAAGGGAGCCAGTGGACGCTGCCCAGAGGAACTCTGCCCGGATGCGTGAACGAACAGAGGATCGAAAATAGGCCCCACAGTCACAGGAGCCTCCATCAGCCAACCTCCTCACCCTGGTTTTGTAGATGGCCAGTTTAGCTAGGGCCAGGAGGAGGTTGACCAGGAGGTCCCGTGACTTCGTGGGGCCGCGGATTGGAAGTGCATAAATAAAAAGGTGAGGGGAAAAGTGCAACCAAAACCTCAACAAAATGTCTAAGAGGAGCCGGAACAGGGGCTGCAGCCTGGCGCACTCCAGATAAATGTGCGCCAGGGTCTCCCTCATGCCGCAAAAGGGACATGTGTCGGGGATTGGGGTGAACCGCGCCAAGTACACGCCCGTGCTCACGGCTCCGTGAAGGAGCCGCCAACTGACATCCCCGGCGGGCCCTGGGACTAAGGAGAAGTAAAGGCTGGCCCACCGGGGCTTCTCACCCTCTAGGGGTGGCAGGAGGTCCCACCATTTCGTATCGGGGCGAGACGTGAGGGTGAGGAGAAGAAGGGTGTGGAGCACGAGCGTGTATAGATGTTTCCTTGGCGTGGTTTGGAAGCGGACCGGCTGCAGTTCGTGCAGCCGGCTCACCGTGAAGGGACAGGGGACCCGGTTGGGTCCACGGGGCAGGGGCCCAATAAAAAAGTCCGGAGGGCTTGGGGTGAAAGGAGGGCGGGGCATACCCTCTCGCAGGACCCGGTCGACGTAAACCCGAGCAGCGGGTGGCAAAGCAGCCTTCACCTCCTGAAGTACGCGCCGGGGAGTACGAGGTCTGGAGAGCCCCATGCGCTGAGCAAGCGTCAGGGGATCCAGCCAGTCTCCCCGGTCGTAGTCCAGGAGGTCTCCGACCCTAGTGACTTATGCCAGGACCAACCTCTGGCGCACCGAGGGGGACTCCGCCACCTGCACACGGAGCTGGGGGTTGTGTAGCAGGGGCTCCACGAGGAGATCTGCCCCCTCGGTGGCCGCCACGGACCTGGTCACTGAGAATAGCTTCCAGGTCCGGAGGAGGTCCTGGTAGAAGACCGGCAGCCCGTAGAGGTCTCGCGGAAGACCTCTCGGATGGAGATAAAGGATCTGCCGGTCATATCGGAGCCCTCGGAAACAGCGTAGGAAGGCGTGCGCCAATACGCTCCACGCCGGACTGCCTGCACCATAAAGGAGCCTCTGCAGGGCCTGGAGACGGAAGACAGGGACCTGAGTGTGTGGACACTTCAGGCCCTGCCCACCCTCCTCCAGAGGAAGATGGAGAACCCCTGCAGAGACCCAGTGCAGTCCTGACCAAAAGAACTCCAGAATCGACGTCCGGAGGTTGGCCAGGAAACCCGGGGCCGGGACCAGGGTGTTGAGCCGGTACCAGAGCATGGACAGGACTAATTGATTGATTACCAGTGCTCTCCCTCCAAAGGAGAGGCACCGGAGTAGTCCTGTCCATCTCCGGATCCGCTCTATCACCCTGCCCTCTAAACCTTGCCAGTTCTCCGGCGGGGATGGATGCGTGGCAGAAAGGTAAACGCCGAGATAGAGCAGCGGACCCGCGCTCCACCTGATGGCCTGAAGCGCGGGTGGGAGGGAGCTCGCCTGCCACCCGTCCCCGACCACCAGGCCAGAGCTCTTGACCCAGTTGACCTGGGCAGAGGAGGCCGCTGAGTAGATCGCCTGGCAAGCCTCCACCCGCACCAAGTCGCCCGGGTCCTGGACCACGAGGAGCACATCGTCGGCGTATGCCGACAGGACCAGCCTCAGCTCCAGCTCTTGGAGCACCAACCCCGTCAACCTCCTGTGGAGGAGAAAGAGGAAGGGCTCGATCGCCAGAGCGTACAGCTGGCCCGAGAGGGGGCACCCCTGCCGTACTCCTCGCCCGAAGCTGACCGGCTCGGTCAGGGTCCAGTTGAGCCTGACCAGACACTCTGCGGAGGCGTACAGCACCTGGAGAAAATCCACAAACTGGGGCCCAAAGCCAAACGCTCGCAGAGTGCTCAGGAGGTACCCGTGATCCACCCTGTCGAACGCCTTCTCCTGATCCAAAGACAGGAGGGCGAACGACAGACCATCCCTACACCCAAGCTCCAAGAGATCCCGGACCAGATACAGGTTGTCGAGAATGGTGCGGCCCGGGACGCTGTAGGTCTGGTCTGGGTGGACCACGTCCACCAGCACGGATCCAAGCCGCAGCGAGATGGCCTTTGCTACGACTTTACAGTCCGTGCTGAGGAGCGAGACGGGACGCCAATTCCGTAAATGGCGGAGGTCCCCCTTCTTCGGCAATAAGGCGAGCACAGCTCGCCTGCACGAAAGAGGGAGGACCCCGCCCTGCAAGGACTCGGCCCAGACGGTGACAAGGTCTGGGCCGAGGACGTCCCAGAACACGCGGTAGAACTCCACGGTCAGCCCGTCCAGTCCCGGAGATTTATTAGTTGGCATGCGACGGAGGGCTTCCGAGAACTCGGCCAGAGTGAGAGGCAGCTCTAGCCGGTCTCGGTCGCCCGTGCTGACCGTAGGGAGTCCATCCCAGAGCACCCTGCAAGTGTTAGGATCGGTCGGATCCGGGGAGAAAAGGCTCGTGTGGAAGGCCTTGGCCCTCCCGCACATCTCCGCCGGATCCGTGAAGGGGGTGCCATCTTCTGCGAGGAGGCAGGTGACGTGTTTCTTAGCCCCCCTCTTTTTCTCCAGGGCGTAGAAGAAGCGGGAGCTGCGATCCATCTCCTGAAGGAGACGGATGCGGGATCGAACGAAGGCGCCCCGGGCTCGATGATCTTCGAGTTCCCGGAGCTCCTCCCACTTCTCCCGGTACGCCCCACAGAGGGATGGATCCTCAGGGCTGGCAGCCAGACGCCTCTCCAGCTCTAAGACCTCCCCTTCCAACTGCTCTATCGTCGCATCCTTCCGTTGGCTGGCGCCCCGGGTGTAGTCACGGCAGAAGAGCCGGGCGCGTACCTTCCCTAGATCCCACCATCGCCGCGCCGAGGGAAAGGCGTGCCGCTGCCCTCGCCAGGCCAGCCAGAACTCCCGGAAGGATGCCACGAAACCCACATCCTCCAGCAAACTGTTATTAAAATGCCAATAGGCCGGCCCCGGCCTCTCCATGCAGAGAGAGGCCGTCACGGTAGCGAGATGATGATCAGAGAACGGGGCCGGCCGGACGCTGGAGGAGTGGGCCCGCGAAAGGTGAAAACGTGATAAATAGATGCGGTCCAACCGGGAGTGGCGCGACCGATGGGCCTCCACGCGGACAAAGGTGAAGGTTGAGCTGTCGTCCGGGTGGTGGTCGCGCCAGACGTCCACCAGGGAGTGATGTTCGACAATTTCCCTGAGGATGTCCGCGGCGGCCGGGCACTGCTCGATCCCCGAGCGGTCCCGTTTCTCAAGGGTGTTGTTAAAGTCCCCGCCCAGGAACAGGCACTCGCGAGGATCCAAGGTGCCGAGGAAGGTGGATGCCTGCTGATAGAAACAAAGTTGTTCCGGGCCCGGTGTCGGGGCATAGATGTTGATGAGATTGACCACGAGCCCCTCCATATGGACCCGTAGGTGCAGCAGGCGGCCCGGCACAGCCTCGGCAACCCCCAGCACCTCAGGCCGTAGGTCGGGGGAGAACAAGGTCGCCACTCCAGCCTGACGAACGGAGAGATGGCTGAAGTAGACTCTGTCCCCCCATTCCAGCCGCCAGCTCTCTTCAGCGGCTGGATCCGTATGGGTCTCCTGCAGGAATACTACAGAGTACCCCCCATCCCGAAGGAAGGAGAGCACCTGGCTCCTGCGGAGACCCATCCTACAGCCCCGGGTGTTCAATGTTGTGAAGAGGAGAGATGCCATGAGGAGGGCTGGGGGGGGATCCTCGCTGGCAGAGTCACTCACAGCCCCCATCGGGCCGCGTAACAATCCGTGACCCACCCCGTAGGCGAGTAGTGAGTCACGGAAAAGGCGGACCCGTTGGTAGGCCGTGGCGGCCTGCTTCCCAGTCCCTTCACCCTCCCCCATGAGGGCCCTCGTAGCCCGGAGGATTTGGTGGAAATCCCCCCATCGCTGGAGAGCAAGCTGTACTTTGTTGCGGGAGCCCCGGACATCCTCCAGGAACTCCCGCAGCTCCTCTCGCAGCGTATGGGGGGCTGGGGTTACTGGCTCCCGGCTATCGAAAGAAGGGGCCCCGGACACAGCCCTATGGCCCACCAAAACGGACAGGCAAGGGGCGGACCCTCGACGCAGCTCCTGCTGGGCCGGCACCTTAGGGCCCAACCCGAAATTCGACTTAGTTGGGGGAGGCGGCGGAGGGAGAAGAGCAGCCTCTGGTGGGTCGGGACAAGGAAATACTGGAGCCGCTCCCTGGGGGTCATCCTCCGAGAAGGGGAGGGAGACAGCCCCAGAGGCGGCAGTGTCATCATGGGAGGGGTGGGAGATTGGGATGGCATCAGGGGCGGGGCAGGGATCAAAAGTAGGGGCAGGGAGGGGGACATGAGCAGGGCCGGGCTGAGGAACGGGTAGAGGATCCTGAGCCGCAGGAGCTGGGCCACTGGGAAGTGGCCTCTCTTGGTGTGGCTGAGGGATCTGGGAATTGGGAAGGGGACCCCCCACGATGCCGGGCTCTAGTATGATGGTTTGTGTTACAGCCACGGCATCGGGAGGTGGACAGATATTTGTGGGGTCCCCACCTGGGAAGGAGAACTGTTGTCCCACGCCAATGAGGGGTACCCCCTGGGATTCAGGTCCCGGCCGCAGGGCACCGGCCGTCGCTTCAGGAGGCTTGGCGGCCGTCAGCAAGGTGTCACTTGCGACCGGGCAGGTGGAAGGGCCCAGGGGATCCCCGGAGGTGGGAGCAGAACCGGCGGTCAAGGGGAGGGAGCATGGGGAGAGGGGGGAAAGGGGCACCGGGGTGAGGTCATTGAGATCGAGGCCTGCTGGTAAAGGGTCGTCCTCCCCCTGGGTGATTGGGGTCAGACCCAGGGCCTCGATCTCCTCGTAGATGGAGGGCAGGTCACCTTCTGCCACCCTGGGGTTCTCCCCGCCGGCACCAGAAGCGATGCTCGGGTTGGGGCGCACAGGGTCGACAAACGGGGCAGAAGGGGCTCTATCGGGGGCTTCCGAGGGAGGGGCGGTAATACCTTCCGGTGCTGCCACGTCTTTCCCAGCCGGTTCTGGCGGACAAAAGCCGCTCGGGGGCAAAGCGGAAGACTCGGCATCAGTGCTTCCCTTCCTGGTCTTCTGGGGGGCTTCCGCATCGTTGGAAAGGAGCGGGGCTCGAGCCTTCCGCTTGCCCCGCTTCCCCTGTACTAAGGCCCAGCCTTCCATGGCATCATCTGGGGGCCGGCTAGTAAGGGTCGGGTCAGGGGGGAGGGGCGATTTCTTAGGGACTCGGGGAGGTAGTGGTGGGCCAGAATAAGGGAGAGAAAAGTCTCTCTGGGGCGGGCCCTCTCCCACGCCCGGCAATATCCCTGCCTCACCCTCCTCCACAGGCCTCAGCAGACTGTTCGCAGTGGGCCTCTCCCGCTCGTCTGGGCTCACTGGGGTGGGGTACTCCCGGGGCTCGAGTGGGAGCAGCGGTGGACTGGGAAGGAGGAGGGTCGGCTCCGGGCACCGGGCATTCAGGGGCACCGGCGATGACGGGGCCGACGCCCTGCCGGGGCTCGGGGGTCTCGGGTGCTCCTCCTTGCCGGGCCAAGGGACAGTCCCTCCGGACGTGTCCCATCGCCCGGCAGAGGTAGCACCGGGCCTCCCCCGTGGAATAGTACACCCGGTAACAGGCCCCGTGATAGGGGACCATAAAGGACCCCTCGAGCGCCTCCCCGTCACGTGCAGCCGGCAGCATTTGGAGCTGCACCTGCCAGCGGAATGAGAGGATGTGACGGAGGGCGGGGTCTTTGCAGCCCAGTGGGAGAGGGCTGACTACAGAGATGGGTCTCCCCAGGGCGGAGAGGGCAGGTAACAGGGTGGCATTGGGGAGGAAGGGAGGGACGGAAGTGAGGACTAGGCGGACGCCCAAGTCCTCCAGCGGCTCTAATGGGACGAACACGCCCCCCACCGCCAGGCCCTTCTCCACCGCCTCTTGGGCCGCGGCCTCCGATGCGAGGAAGAAGACTACCTTCCCGTACATTTTGGAGGCCGCTACGATGGCCGTGGGCCCCACCACCCTCGCCAACGCCCGCACATACGTTTCTACGTGGGGCGAGGCGGGTACCAGGAGGCAACGGATGCCGTGCCTCCTGGTCAAGGTGGGAAAGTGGCCCCGGCCGCTATAGATGGTAGCTGAGCCAGTGGGCGGGTTAGGTGACGTTGCGGCAGGTGGGGGGGTTGCCGCCACCTGGGCGTACACTCTGGGGGCCGGGGGTGGGACACCCGCAGAGCTGGTAGAGGGAACAGCAGGGAAGGAAGCCGCGGCTGGTGGCAGGGCCGCAGCAGTAGTGGCTGCCTCTGCCATGGAGGGCCTGGCCTTTGTTGCGGGGCCCTTACCCTTCTTTTTACCCTGGCCCTTCCTGCCGGCTGGGGGGGCTCCCCCAGGATCATGGGGGGCGAGGGACTTGGCAGAAGCGGAGGTCTCTTCAGTGTCCGCTGCTGCCGGTGCCCCAGCGGGGGCGAGAGCAGGTGGTTTGGCAGCGGCGGTCGAGGTGGAGGCTAGGGAGGGTGATGGGGGAACAGGCAAAGGAGGGGCGGCCGTGTCGTCTGGAGGGGCTCCTCCCTCCATGTCGCCTGCCATGATGAACAGGGGGGGGAAGGGAAAACTCTTGAGAGGGGGCGGGGAGAGGAATTGGGGTGACCACTCCTCTCCGCTAGGCTGCAGGCAGGGGAGGAGGGCACTAAAAGTGGGGACAGGGTCCAGGGTTATCTCGGACTAGTGCGGGGGCGGGTTCAGTCACTGACACAGGATGGGAAATCCGGCTCCTCTTGTTGCACTAGGGGAGGGGATGATATAACAGCATGGGGGTGCAGTGAGATAGGGTCAAAATTAAACAGGGGAGGGGCACAAGCGCATGGGAGGGGGTGTGGGTGCATGAAAGCGGGGAGCTAATCAGGGCAAACGGAGCTTCAGGGGGAGGGAGACAACCAAGAATGGGGCAGAAAAACAAGGGACTAGTCTCAGGGCTAGGGTAGGGCAAACAAACAAGGCTGTAGAGGGAGAGGGGCGGGGCAGGCAAAACTGAAAATAGCAAGGGGCTGGGACCAAAAAAAGGGGGCAAACAACTGCAAGGGGTAAATGGGGCAGGTGGCAAGGGACAAATCAAGGGACGTGCTGCTGGAGGGAAAGAGGGTCAGTCCAAGGCGTATGGGAGGGGGCACGTGACCCACGTGCGCTTGCACAATGTCAATGGGTGGGGCTGGTTGCCGCTGCAGGCCCAAATGATGTTAAAAGGTTGTGGTGGGCCATGGAAGCAGCTAAGTCCAGAGGCCGTAGCACAAGGCAGATGGTGAGCAGCCAGCAGAGGTGGTGGAGGGGGCAGCGGTGGTGGTGGAGGTTATGGGGGGGCACAGGTGGACCAGAGGGCAGGCTCTACGCCACACCCCCTGTGCCCCTACACACACAGTCAATACCCCCACCACTAGAGTACAGTTCGAAAGATTACTCAGTTCTTGGAGGCCCCCTCCATGGTGGTCTGCAGAGTCTCCGCCGACGGTCTTCCGGGTCTTCCTCCTCTGGGTACCAGCAGCTTCCTGGCAGCAAACAGGGCAGCAGCAGCAGCTCCAGCAACCCCAGGTGGTGGTCCGGTGATCAGGCAGGACCCCTCACAGATGGTGATGGTCGTGGTCACAGCAGCGGCTGGAGTAGGGGCTCCTCACACCCCTCCTCTGGGGAGAGGGCCAGCAGGCCCCCTCCCCCCCAAGGGGTTGCTGCAGCAGCAGGAGTAGCAGCAACCAAGGTGTTGGGGGGGGAGGGGGTTCAGCTGCCAGGCAGCCAGCAACCGGAGAGTAGAGTAGTGGGAGGGGTGTCTGGCCCAGCCAGGGGAGAAGCTGGAGCAGCAGTAGCAGCAAACAGCAGCTGGGAGGGCCCAGGGCCTAGCAGCAGTCCCAGCAAGATGAGCAGGAGGAGCAGCAGCAGCAGTCCTCTACCTCCTTCCCAGCCAGAGAGCTATAGGAAAGTGGTAAGGAACCAGTATGTTCGCCCCAGGCTAAACAAATCCCTGATACCTTGTTAACCAAATGGCAGTTGCTCCAGGTTAATCAAGACACCTGGGGCCAATTAAGAACTTTCCAGAAGGCAGGGAGGTTGATTGAGACACCTGCAGCCAATCAGGGGCTGGCTGAAACTAGTCAAAAGCCTCCCAGTGAGTCAGTGAGGCGCGGATGTCAGGAGCTGTGAAAGGAGGTTGCATGTGAGGAGCTGGGAGCAAGAGGCACTAGGAGCTGAGAGTAAGAGGGTGTACTGCTGGAAGATCCTGTGGTGAGGATAGAGAAGGTGTTGGGAGAGTCCATGGGGAAGTAGTCCAGGGAGTTGTAGCTGTCATGCAGTTGTTCCAGGAGGCACTCTAAACAGCTGCAGTCCACAGGGCCCTGGGCTGGAACTCGGAGTAGAGGGCAGGCCCGGGGTTTCCCCCAAACCTCCCAACTCCTGATCAGACACAGGAGGAGTTAACCTGGACTGTGGATTCTACCAGAAGGGAAGATCTCTGAGGCAAGCAAAATCCGCCAGTAACTGCAGGACCCACCGAGGTAGGAGGAGGAACTTTGTCACACCAGTCAGAACACCAGTGTGATACATAACATGCGCTACCTATGCGGCCAACTTGCTAGCAGGTTATACTTACGCAAAGAACAGCAGGAACAGCTATGAGACAGAATTGAGAGGATTAGTCAAGACTCAGGAGTCATCCCTGAGTTGGGGGTGTGAGGAGAAAAATCAGAGTAACTGAGTAAACATTAGCCATTATTGCAAGCTAATGGCCTGGACACCAAGACTGAAGGAAAGAAACCATGAAGTCTAGGGCAGACAGCCACTAAATAACTTTACAAAAAGTGGGTAACCAAAACCCCAGTTAAAAACATGAGTCCCAAATTAAGCCCCAGCATGAAGATTAAAACCAAGAGCATGTGGTAGAGATGTATGTAGGATGAAATCATACCAGTTAATAGCACCTAAGCTAACAGTCTGCTGCATGACAAGTCTATACTAGGGGGTACAATAGGAATATTGGAATCAAGACCATTTTAATTGTGCATGCCCAGATCTTCATTGAAAATACAAAGCACTGCTACCAGGTATAGCAAAGGTTGTACACTAATTTAATATGTAATCCTACTTTCTCACCTGGTCCTCTAAATGTCTGTTTGACAAAAATTATTTCTCTTCCAAGTTTTACAAGGGTGGAAAGGTTACCTTTCCACTGTAGGGAGAAAAACCTACTTACTACACAAAACAAAAAGGGACTGAATTTGAAATATTTACTACTTCAGCCTGGGCATATCGATAGATCAGAAGGAAGACTACAACCAACTTTTTTAAAAAATAGAGCAGTTATTGGAGAATCACTTCTGTGCACACTCGGTGCACATTTAGGATTTCTGACTGAGGCTAAGGAAGCCCCCGCCACCCATTTTTCCATGGCATCTTTTTGCATGTTCTCTGTCCAACTGAAGCCCAGATAATATGCTTTGGACAGAGTGCATGTCTCATTGTAACACAACAAGCTCTGCCAAAACTTAAAAATGCATTTCTTAATAAATAAGGACAAAATATTAAGCTACAAAAGAATTGTGGATGCTAACATCTCAGAAGTCCCTGCAATTTGTGCTACTATATATTCTGCAAGTTATAAGCTTTCATATAAAAAATTTAATTGCTATCCATTTCTATTACTCAGATAAAGCCACCACAACATACAAAGACAACACACTGCTCTACTAAATCTACTTTGCAGAAAGCCATTTCCAGGCAAGTCATTGCCCCAGCAAAGGATGGAACTTATTCTGTTCAATGCAATGAGCTTGAAAGTTAGTGTTATTTATTATTATTAAAACAACTACCACCACCTACACAACAATAGCACCCAGACATCCAATCAGGTTACAGCCCCATTATGCTACATGATATACAAGCATCATGGGGGGAGAGGGATAGCTCAGTGGTTTGAGCATTGGCCTGCTAAACCCAGGGTTGTGAGTTCAATCCTTGAGGGGGCCATTTAGGGATCTGGGGCAAAAATTGGGGATTGGTCCTGCTTTGAGCAGGGGGTTGGACTAGATGACCTCCTAAGGTCCCTTCCAACCCTGATATTCTATGTGGAATGACATGATCCCTGCCCTGAAGATGCACCATGAAATGTGTCATTCTGTTTTGTAAATATCCATATTAATAGCTGAAAGTCTGCAACAGCCTTACAGGTCAGCATTAAAGTGCATTGGTTCAGCTGTGTAAGGAAACCTAGGTATTGTTATCAATGTTTAATTAAAGAACATGACAATTTATCAAAATATCACTCCCCCTTTTTAAAGAGAGTTTATGTAGTTTCTCAAAATAAAATGTAGTTTTATAAGAAACAGTAACAATGTTTTGCATTTAGCTGAAGTTTCACAGATGAGTCATTTACAAACAAAAAAGACCAGTATAACAAAAGACCTTTACAGTTACCCAGCAAGCTACAAACTACCAGACTGTGCAGCTTTCAGATGCCAAAGCTTTAATGCAATGAAACAGCATCACAACTACCTGATAAAAGGAACTGATGCATCATTAATCCAAGCCAATATTTTACAGGGAACCTTTTCAGTCTCCAAAGGTTACTGGTGATTCCTGAAAAAGATCCAATAATGATGCAGAGGTAATTTCTCAAGTAGTGTTCCATTTTGAAATCTGTCCAAACTTCAAAAAAAAGGCTGAGGATAAAAGTGGAATTTACTTTCCAATTAGGTCACACATCATAGTACATCAATAGCTAAATGCTGTCAACTATAGTATTCCTTTGTCACACTAAGTTCTGCATTAATTTGAAATACACATATTTGGGATCCATCCAAAACAATCTACATTGCGAGTAGCGAAATTAAGCTTTCACAGAGCAAAAACCTCTAAAAAGCAAGACAGAGAAGGCCAATGTATTACAGAGCAACAGTAGTGACCCCAAAGTTACAAATGAGTTTCTATTATAAAACCTTTTGGAATGGTTCACCTCTGGGATTTCTCTGGTAATACAGAATAGGTTCAAGTTCAAAGGACTCTTGGGGGTACAAGTCCCAAACTGCATGTTATCTAGAACTTTTCAGAAGTTCCATGGCCTTATTACTGGGGAAGCACCAGAATTTCAGAAGTGAGGGAGAAATGTAGTGTTCAATTGCAAAGATGGGGAATAGGAAAGTTTATCTGAGTTCACCTGAAAGTTTCCTCTTCTTGAGTGATAAGATACACAGATCCATTATGATGAGGACTGCAATCTGATTACATATTGGAGGACAGAATCAGACCGATTAGTCACTGATAGTAGGGAATGCCCCAATCCCTGAAGTTTTACAAAACTCCTATGGCCATCCAACTTCACTGAATTAGAGCTTAAATTTAGTTTTGATCAGTACAGGCAAGTCGCATCTTAGGCGCATTTAACATGCGCGAATTCAGCTTTGCGCAGTCGGCAAAACCAGAAAGAAAAACAGTTTAAAAACTGTATCGGTAGAGCGGGCGATTCTGTCCGCCATTCAACTCAATGAGTGTTTCACTATACGCAGTTTTCGCTTTACGCGCTAACTGCAGAACGGAACCCCTGCATAAAATGAGACTTGCCTGTATAGTCAAAACAAGGAAACTGTCTGTTTGGCCAAAAGAGCATGGACAGCATCACTGCTGGTCTCTCCTCTCCATGGTCCAAGGAGCAGTGGAGAGGATTGAAAGACCTAATATAGCAGAAAACTTGGCCAGCTTTGAAAGTGTCCTTCTGCATCCTAGGCCCCGAAATGTGAAGAGGCCATTAGGTCTTTTGTTTATAGATACAAAGAAGTCAGTCAATCAACCCCCCAAAGAGTCTACCAAATTATTACTACTAAGGGTACATCCACACTACCCGCCTCATTCGGCGGGTAGCGATCGATGTTCTGGGATCGATTTATCGCGTCTCATGTAGACGCGATAAATCGATCCCAGAAGCGCTCCCCGTCGACTCTGGAACTCCAGCTCGGCGCGAGGAGTAAGCGGAGTTGACGGGGGAGCCTGCCTGCGCCGCGTGGACCTGAGGTAAGTACTTTGTAATTCGATCTAAGATACTTCGACTTCAGCTACGGTATTCACGTAGCTGAAGTTGCGTAACTTAGATCGATATCCCCCCCCAGTGTGGACCAGGCCTAAGTGACAAGACAATTCTGGGGGCATGCACAGTTCTGCTTAATCAAACTTCTGTCACGAAAGCCCATCTACCTTTCTGTTTACCTCCTTCTTGATATATAGTACACAAACAGGAAACTTTGCTCTGCCCAGGATTCTCTCTGGCATAGGGCTGATCATATTCTTCCTTGTTTATGAAAGACTCAGACAGATGTGTCAATCACAACCATATCAAGCCTGTTATTGATGGAACAGTGCTCCAAGACCAAGTTTCCAGCTACTAGATGCTCTACTTTTACTGCTAATCATTCCCTGCATTGAATCAGGATCTGAATTAGAATTCCACATCTCATCATTCATATCTGGTATCTGTCAAGGATTGTGCTGCCTGGTTCACTAATGGGTAAAGGAATGTTTACAAGGAGTGTTCCTCTATAAATGGTAGTTGAAGCGGAGAACACACAATGAGACCTTGACCTCAGATTGGGCGGGGGGGGGGGGTGGGAAATCACATTCTGCCATAGAGAAAGCAGAGCTCCTCAATGAGAAACTTAAAGGGCTGGAGCTGGAGAGAGATCGGTCCTTATGCCGGAGAGACACCATATCATTTTCTACTTGAAGTCTGCATGGGCACCAACCTCTGCAGTACCTCAGATGAGGGAAGAGAGCTGAAGGGAAAAAATTCCCTAAAGGAAACCAGACCTAGGATATGACTGGGATTAAGACATATGATTGAGATGGAATTTAGTTTTCCCTCAAAAAAAAAAAAGCTCTGCAGCAAGTAGGCAGAGTTTGAGTGACCAGCCACTGTGGAGACACAAGAAAAACTGGTGGGAACTTCAGGGGACAGTGCATTCCCTGGATGGCAGTGACTGACAGGTCAGGTTCTGCCCTCCCACAATGCAAGCAGGCTAAGAACTCATAATAATGCATCTGTAGATATTGGCATGATGAAAATAGGTTCTAGTCACTTATTTAAATCAAAACCAGCTGATCCATCTCCACTTTGCCTTTATTGCAATAGCAGTACAAGTTCAACAAAAGTTCTTCTAAACCATTTTTACTGCTCATTTTAGACAAGAGAAATTCAATTTTGTGTTGGGGCAAGGACAGCAAAAGAGATTCTTGGAACTGTAGTTCTTAGAAGTTTTACCTTAAAAGTATTTTATTAAAGGAATACTCGGGTTAAGGCCCAGTTAAGAAAGCAGTTTTATCTATATTGCAGACAATGAAAAAAAAAAAAAAAAAAAGACTAAGCTGTTCCACTTTCAGTTCTCATGCACTAGCACAATGCAGCCATGTTTGTGCATCAAACCCTGCAGAGGAATGTACAAGAATTCTTTACATTAAATTATCAGTTCCAATGGAAACATTTATATTATCTTAGATTTTGTGCAAGCTTACTTTTACAAAATACATTTTGGGACAAGTTTCAAATGATAGGCTCCCTTTCAAATACTCGCGTTCTCAGCCTAGTTACAGAAACTAACAAATACCAAAACTAAGAAGAGAGCCCAGTAAATCTCTTATTGTAATGTTTCCACTAGAAAGAGTGACAATGATACATTAATGAATTATAAAATAGTCTATCCCAGAAATAGTGCATGATTTATGTCCAAAGTAATAAATATTGAGCAAACCAAGTATGAATGAACGCAATGCTTATCTTTACAGCCAGCTGTATGATGGAGATGGATGGTTCCAAGATGAACATTAAATCCCTCAAAGACAACTGAAGAAAAAGAAAATGCCTAACCTTTACAAATGAAATGTTTATTTTGTGCTGAAAAAGCTTGTGGTGTTATTATGTATGGATATCTTTTGGACCAAAGACAGACTGTTCTGCATTCACTTTCATTAGGCATCATTACAAAAAGGTGCTTTCAACACGGTCACAATTTTCACCACTGTTTCCATCTTTTCAAAGCCTGGAAAATCTCACCTTCCCACCATACCAGTGAAAATGTTTTGGTGGGGTTCTTCTTTGAAGCTTAGATGTCAAATTGCACCAAACACTTGGCTTTCATGCTTACTAAATGCATTTGTTTAGTTCACATTTGTTTAACCAGTTTCTTTTATCAGTTATTCACTGAAAGAATTTCATTCTAAAGAATACTGGTCATGACTGACAGTAATTTACCAGTTTGGATAATTTAGTCAATTCAGAGTGCTAATTCAAGTCATATGACTGGCCAGGTGTTAAGGTGGACTGGTATCTGTAACCTGATGCATTGTAAGTGGAGTAATAAAGCCATATGCCTTTGCAAGCCATCTTTCCTCCTTCACTCCCAAGAGCATGATACCTGACAGACTAAAAGAACTGCAATTACATATTACAAGGTCTTTTTAAAACCAATGCATTAATTAAATTTGTGACTAAGCTCCTTGGCAGAGAATTGTATATCTCCTGCTCCGTTTTACCCACTTTCCATCCTATATTTCATGTTATGGTAGTCTAGGATGACCCAGCACATGTTGTTCATTTTAAGAACACTTTCACTGCAAATTTCACAAAACACAAGAAGGTACCAATGTGAGATTTCTAAAGATAGATAGTTACAAAACTTGACCCAAGGTTTAAGAATCAGAAGTGCCTTCCAAAATCTGAGAGGGATGAGGTGTGAAGCATGCTTTTAGAAGTCTTAAAAGAGCAACACTCTGATGCGGAAACTACAGAACCCAAATCACCAAAAAAGAAAAAAAGTTTACCTTCTGCTGGTGGCATCTGACTCAGACATAAAAATGAACATGCATCGGTCTGCTCTGCTTTGGATTGTTATAGAGCAGAACCCGTCACCAGCATGTCTCCTGGAATGGAGGTTGAAGCATGAAGGGACATATGTATCTTTAGTGTACCTGGCACAAGTATCTTGCAACGCTGGCTACAACAGTGCCAAGAGAATGCCTGTTCACTTTCAGGTGACATTGTAAACAAGAAACGGGCAGCATTATCTCCTGCAAATGTAAACAAGCTTGTTTGAGCAATTGCCTGAACAAGGCGACAGACTGAGTGGACTTGCAGGCTCTAAAATTTTACATTGCATTAAAAATTTAAAACAGGCTTTTTTTAAGCCACATAATTCTGCATTTGTAAGTTCAACGTTCACGATAAAGAGATTGCATTGCAGTACTTGCATTACATGAACTGAAAATACAATTTCTTTTGTTTTTTTACAGTGCAAATACTTGTAATCAAAAATAAATTTAAAAAGTGAGTGCTGTACACTTTGTATTCTGTGTGGTAATTGAAATCAATATATCTGAAAATGTAGAAAACATCCAAAAATATTTAAATAAATGGTATTCTATTATTAACAGAGCAATTAATCACGATTAATTTTTTTTAATCGCTGGATAGCCTTAATACATATATATGGGTGGGATTTTAAGAAGCCTCAAAGATTGCCTAATAATGTGGTGATGGGGTGTCCACATTGTGTGGGACAATGAGGTGCTTGTGATGGGTGTACACCCTGCACAAGGCATGAACAGATAAAATAGGCCAATTAACCTATAGATTTCACTTGAAGGAGAGCCAAGGACTAATAAGAACTAATGGCTGATGAAGCCCACCTCGGGGAGAAGCCAGGCTAGGCTTATCAAGAAAGGAGTTGACAGTAAGAAGGGGCTGCAGGGAGGCGCTCTGCAGAAACTATAGACAGAAGGGGAATAGGCGATGTACAAGGAAGTGGTGTACGGGGAGAATAAGCCCTGGGATCCTGCCTTGGACTATAAAAGACTACAAAAACCCGAGGGCAGGTCTACATTACAAATGTACAGAGGCGCAGCTGCACCGCTATATCACCTCTGGTGAAGACCTACTCCAAGCTGATGGGAGAGCTACAAGAGAGCTCTCCCATTGGCTTAATAGCTACTGTCTCTCGTGGAGGTGCAGTTATGTTGGTGGGAGAAGCTCTCCTGCTGACATAGCACTGTATACACTAACGCTTAGGTCTGTATAATTACATCATTCATGGGTATGGATTATTCACAGCCCTGACCAATGTAGTTATACTGAAGTAATTTTGTACTGTACACCAGTGCTAAGTGGGGGTGAAGTAGCCACAGGGAGCAGAAGCAGCTGAGAGGTGGGCCAGAAGGTGTGAAAGAAAGGTAGGAAAGAGCCTATGGTAACAGCAATAAGGTCCGAGCTTGAGCAGACCATGGTTGCTGGGCATAAGGTCTCTGGGTTGGAACCCAGACTAGTGGGCATGCCCACATTCTCCTTCTGTCGAGTGGGAAACTGGCAGACTGTGCAGTACATCAGAAGTCTGTCTGAGACCGTTTGTCCAATGGGACTTCATTACCCTGGAAGGGGGAGAGGGGACTATAGTGACCTGGCTGGAGGGCCAAGACACAAAAAGAGGGAGCAATCAAGTTGAGCGCGGCGCGCAACCAAAGGAAGGGGTGTCTGATTGGTTGAGAGTTGTCACAAGGAGGTACCCCAGCAATAGGGGTAAACCTCAAGATACTGCTCCCGTTCAAGTTGATCAAAACTTCCATGGACTTGAATGGAGGCATAGCTAGGCTAATGCTTAATAACACTAAGTGTTTTTTTTAAATCCCACCCTTTGCTTGTTGCAATATGACAACATGATGGTGCCCCTTCAGTCATAAAGATTGTGTTCTGAATGTCCATTTTTGGGTGGAGGCGGCAGGGAAAAAGGGAAGGGAATCAAAATACGTCAACTATGTAAACTGAAGATTACTAGTCCGTCTGGCCTTTTCTTTTAAAGAAGGAGTTAAGCTCATTCACTCAAAGATCTTTACTGAAAACTGTGCTGCCTTTAGTTTATTTTTAGGGTATTTAACAGTTCAGATCACTGAAAAAAAATCTTTAGCTACATTATGTTTTTGCTGCAAGGAAAATATAGAAATATTTTCATTAGGAGCATGAGCATTCCTTTGTTCAACTATATGTGAAAGACTATGGCAGTATTAGTTTTAAGACTTGTAACATGACCCCAGGCAAATGAAGCATTGGGGGTGTATCTCTAGCATAAACCTAGTTCCTGTGCAGTCTTTTCAGGCAGTTTACAGCAGCTAAGTTATCCAATTTCACTGGAATTCAGAGAAAAAAAGATAAGCTAGAAAACAGTAAGAGCATTTGTAAGTAAAAGGTTTGTGCAATAGCCCAGTGGTTAAAAGAGTGCAGAAAAACAGTCTGTTAAACTCACCTCTCCTGGTTACCAGGAATAGGAAAAGTAGCTACATTATACTAGGCTTACAGAACTGAATCCAGAGTCAAGGAGATTACCAGTTAAGTAAAATATACAGTGAACATTTCTGGCCACATTATGATGCCTGGAAACTGCTACTCAACTTCAGTGACTATTGTATCATGCACCTTTTTTTACTCATGGAGACATCAAAAAAAAGATTGCCTTTTTATTCAGCAATGAGATTAAATTATGAGGATACAGAGAATGACCCACCAATACAGGAATTATTGTTAATACCATTGAACACAAACATTTATCCACATTGTTTGGCTCGTATGAAAACAAAATTGATGATTTAGAATGAAAAAAAGCCATATCGTAAATAGCCTATAAAAATACGGGCATTCAGATGGCAATACGTGCATGTATACTGTACAATCTCTGTGACCAGCTTTCCTAAATAACTTCAGCTACCTATTCAATAGTGCTACATCAATGTACCCTCTCATTCCATTCCTAAGCTTTTCTTTCTTCCCTCTCCTAAATTTTGTCTCGTATCATTTCGACTGCAAGCCTTTCAGAGCAAAGAATATTTCATCCTTATTTGTAAGTGCAACAAACAAACATTCTTATGTTGTCCTAGGAGTTTATTTTCTTACTAATTCCTTTGTAGGGAAAGTACATATATACTTTTTTTTTTCCTTTAAATCTCCTTCCTCTGAAGCATCAGGGATGGAGATGGGACATTAGAGAGGGAGGCGGTGCATGGCTCTGAAGTGGCACTGAGCATTTTCTCTCAAGTGCTTAGCTGGCTGGTTCTTGGTCATATACTCAGGGACTAACTCATCACCATATGTGGCACCTTAGAGACTAACAAATTTATTTGGGCATAAGCTTTCGTGGGTTCTAGCCCACAAAAGCTTATGCCCAAATAAATTTGTTAGTCTTTAAGTGCCACAAGTACTCCTCGTTCTTTTTGCGGATACAGACTAACACAGCTACCACTCTGAAACCTGTCATCACCATGTATGTGAGTTTGGGCAAGAATTATCCCCCAAGTCAGATTGGCATGACCTTGGAGGGTAGGGAGGAAGGAGGACAGGGTTTGTCTTCCTCTGCAGCATGGGTGTGGTTCACTTGCCAGAATTATCTGAGTATTTCATATTTAATCATTTAGCTGCCATTGCAGGGGCCATGGTCAAAGGTGCACCTCAGATCCTCCTACTCTCCCCTCCTGTGCCACATAAAAGTTTCCTGTGGGCTGTAATGCTATGGTCTAATTTCAGTTGTTGGGTTGAGTGTGCAGGGATTGGATGGTGTTGGTGGCCTGTGATATACAAGAGGTCTGACTAGATAATCTACTAGTCCCTTCACGCCTTAACTCTATGACCTCTACTAAGAATCTCAGTAAAAAGAAATTAGAAGTAAACGTGTTTGGTTTTTTGGTTTTTTATTGTTGTTTTTTTGTTTAAGGACATGACCACACAGTTAATCTATTTAAGTTTTTAAACCATGCTAATTTATCCTGGTATTTAAACAATTAGTTTGAGCACACTTTTTATAAAATCACATGGTATTTAAATAATTCTCAACAGACGTTCAGAACACTGCATTCGTACAGCTTAAGAACCAAAAAATGAGATCCACTCACCAGCTCTGATCTCACTATCCAAACTGAGTTAAAGAATTCTCTCACATTTCTTGAAAGCTTGTTTAAACCAGTATCCTGACAATTATTTTCTCCAAAAGTCCTTTTAAAAATAGTACTTTAAAAGAGTTTTGTCCAGCTATATTTCAGAAAAGGCATATCTAAATTCAATAAAAGACAAGTGCAAAGTACAACAATTAGAAAGGAAAAAAAAAAATCAAATGCACAAATGGAAAATGGAAAATAACTGCAGTAGTGTGGTAGTACTGCAGATGGTCGCAGTGCAAATGGTGTGGTAGTGTTGCAGAGAAGGATCTCTGGGATAGAGTGAATCACAAATTGAATACGAGTAATGTGATGCAGTTGTGAAAAAGGCTAACATTCCGGGGTGGATTGCCAGGAGTGTTGTAAGTAAGACATCGTAAGTAACTGTCCTAACTACTCAGCCCTGGTGAGCCCTCAGCTGCAGTACTGTGTCCAGTTCTGGACACTACATTTTAAGAAAGATGGACACACTGGAGAGAGTCCAGAAGAGAACAAAAATAGGTTTAGAAAACCTGAGCTATAAGGAAAGGTTAAAAACCCTAAACCTGTTTAGTCTTGAGAAAAGATGGAGGGGAGAATCTGATAACTCTAAGGAGCTATATATTGATTTTTTTTGGTGCACTAATCAATAATAAAACAAAACTAGGGTATGTAGCACTGTTTGGTACCTCAGATTGCCTGGTTCTCCCCATGCCCACAGTGACTCTCACCACCTCTCTTGTGCCAACTGTTTTACAAGTATGACCTTTTATCCAAGCAATTACCCACACCTTTATGTCCCTTACAGAGGCCAGGACACGCTGTTCCCTCTCCAGATGCACCAATAACTGCCCCAGTTAACAGTTCCAAGGTTGTCTTAAACAAAGAGGGGATGATGGCAGTAGGTGGGTATAAAGGATTGTTAGCACCAGTGGAGAGGGGTGGGGAAAATACACCACAATGAATACAACACATTTCCAGTATGGCCCTTATGTTAACTTACAAAGTAGACCCTATAGTATCTGAAATCTCACATGACAGTAAGGTGACCAGACAGCAAGTGTGAAAAATCGGGACGGGGGTAGGGGGTAATAGGAACCTATATAAGAAAAAGACTGAAAAATCGGGACTGTCCCTATAAAATCGGGACATCTGGTCACCCTACATGACAGGCATGACCCTGGTGTCTCCCAGATACAAAACATAACTGTTTTTCCCGATGTAGATGGTGATTACATTCTTCATAAAAAGTCTGCATTCCAGGAAATCTGGAGATCTTGAAGATAATAGTTTGAGTTTTGTCAATTCAAATGTCAAATCACAACTAATGTTTGGGATCACATACAGGTCTAGGACTAGAAAATGATGTAAAGTCCAGCACAATTACAACCCCTCCCAAAATTCAAAACAGTCTCCAAATATAAATGAATTCTGGATAAATATTCTTTAGCTACCCATTCCAAATGGGGGGGGGGGGGGCGGGGGAGAAAGACTTTTATAATTTTGAGAGGACCCATTTCTCTCTCATCCTATCCCCTCCATATATTGCTTAATGTTCTTAATGATTCCCTAGACACCTCTGAAGCAAACCCTTGGTAAATATTGTTTGGATAACCTTAGCTACCTTTTTATTTACAACACTCCACATATACCACAGTGGAAATTAGCTATAAAGTCAGATAGAAAATAAAACAAGACAAACTGGGTTTACTAGTGATAAATAGTATGTGCACAGCTTCTAATGCAAATACATAAGAGCAGTGTCCAGGGACACATTTGTCTTCAATGGCTAAAGAATTCCTCCCCCCCACCAGATTAGCTGCTTGGGAAACAATGAGGAAAGTGACTTTGGGAAGGTATAGCTTCAAACAAAACAAAAGACTGTGGCTGGGTTGTGCCCCAATCTGGGGAGTTTATTTACTTTCTATTTATGATAAATTATTTTAACTTTGTCACAATATTAACTCTTGAAAAAAGAACCTGCTGACAGACTTTTCTGCAGTCATTTCCACCAGCTCGGACAACAGTGTTTTGTTTTTAAAATGGGTATTTAAAATTAACATAAAACTGTTCATTATAAAGTCACAGTAGAGTTACTGCTGAGGCAAACTGAATGAGAAGAAATAAGTCTTACATTTTCTGCTACAAATTATATTCACTATGAAGTATAAAGAAAAGAAAGAAAGAAATACTTTTCTTTTTGCTGACAGACTAACACGGCTACTATACTGTAAACTATGAAGTATGTATTTTATTAAAACTATCTGGGTGTGCCTCAGGATGTCTTCTTTAGTTAAGTTTAGAATTACTGTAAAAATAGTCTGGAAAGCATTCCCTTCTCTCTAGTATCGCCACTCCCTTTATAGCTACACTCAATCCTAATTTAGTGGAACTCATTCCATTAATCACCTGCATTCTACATAGCCTCAAGCTAGTCAATGCATGTTGCCAAAAACTCTTGTCTAACACTTACACTCTTTAGACTCAATGTAACAGCCTCCCACTGCTCTGAGAAGCTATTGTTCACCTGCACTTCTCAGCAAGAAACTCAATCTTAAAAATCTATTTAATCCAGTCTCTACATTTTGGCAGCCAAGGACTGCTATGTACTATCACACACTTTATTTAGATACCATTTACACCAACTTTATTTAGATGCCATTTAAAACAATTGGGTTGACGACAATATCAAGGGAGACAGGGAGAAACATGAAGCATGCTTGAGGAAGTGAGTCCTACCTACAATTTACAGACTCTTTCCCTTAATCTTTGATATTATTATGGAAAACCATCTTTCAGTCAGCCATGGGAGAGCAATAATGGGGCCATATTTGTGGCCACATAAAATATATTTTGAACTCTCACCATAGCACTCATGACTAATACGGTTTCACACTCTCACGGCATCTGAAAGGAGGAGAAACCAATCAGAACAATCCTTTAGGAACCATTATGGGTAGTCTTGCCTACTACAGCAGCTATCCTTCCCCCCAAATTTATTCCACAGCCTCAGTAAACAAATAAGAAACCAGGAAACAATGAATCCAAAACAAAATTATATTTCTTTTCAGGGTACTTAGGCTTCGGGGAGTGGGAGGGGAAGGCTCTGAAAATTCTCATTGCACAAGAAATAGAAGTTGTGAAATGGCGTCTTATAGGGTTGCCAGGCATCCTGTTTTCAACTAGAACATTCGGTTGAAAAGGGACCCTAGCAGCTCTGGTCAGCACTGCCAACCGGACTGTTAAAAGTTGGGTCAGCAGTGCTGCGGGTCTAAGGCAGGCTAGTCCCTACCTGTCCTAGCCCTGTGCTGCACCCCTAGATGGCAAGGGGAGGGGGGGGGGAAAAAGAGGAGAGAACCACAGGGCTCCACGCGCTGCCCCTGCCCCGAGCACTGGCTCCGCACTCCCACTGGCCAGGAACCACGGCCAATGGGAGCTGCGGGGAAGTGCCTGCACACGAGAGCAGCACATGGAGCCTCCTGGCCCCACTCCCAGCTAGGAGCCAGACCTGCTGCTGGCCACTTCCAGGGGACAGCATGGAGCCAGGGAGCCTGCCTTACCTTGGGCGGCTCCCGGTCAGCAGGACTAAGTCCATGCCCCAACCCCCTGTCCCAGCCCTGAGCCTCCCCCCCCCCCAAAACCCAGAGCCCCGTCCTACACCCAAACCCCCTCATCCACAGCCCCAACTCAGAGCCTGCACACCCAGCCCAGAGCCCATACCCCCTCCCACACCCCAACCCCCTGCCTCAATCCGCAGCCCCCTCCCACACTTCGAATCCCTCTGCCCAACCCCAAGCCTGGAGCCCCCTCTCCTACACCCCAAATCCCTCGCCCCAGCCCAGAGCCTGCACCTGCAGTTAGAGCCCTCACTCCGTCCCGCACTCCAACCCCTTCCCCCACCTCACTGAAAGTGAGTGAGGGTGGGGGAGAGCAAGCCACCAAGGGAGGGGGAAATGTAGTGAGCGGGGGGCGGGGCCTCGGGGAAGGGCTTCAGTGAAGGGGCGGGGCTAGGTGTTTGGTTTTGTGCGATTAGAAAGTTGGCAACGCTAGTGTCTTAAGGTACAGAATCACTTAAATCTGCAGATAGCCTGTCATCAATAAATCTTTAGGGAGGTTCTTTTTGTGTTGCAAAAGCAGCTATTTAAAAGGAAGGCTGAAGTCCAGACATGGAGGCCTGGATGCACAAAGCGACATAGGTGTCACAACTCAACTTTTTGGGGGCGTTTTTTGGCACCTCAGGTAATCACTGGAACAACAGGATCCAAAAAGTCTGAGTTAGGCACCTACGCTCGCTATACAATGAATAGGGAGACAGGCAACTGAGTAGGATTCACAAAAGCCAGCATGCTAAACTGTGAGCCACCCAAGGTAGTCAAAAAGAGGTGTATGTCCTAAACCATGCTATTCTGAGTTTGGTATCCAACCCTGGGAGGCTGCAAGGAGTCATCAGTGATTTCCCTACACCCCCCTGAATTTCCCCAACACCCCCCTAGTTTTGTGAACTAGTTACATGCCAATTTAGTGATACCCCCCTCCCCAGTAAATTTGAACACCCCCACCCCCATTTCAATTCCTGGGGAGGCCACTGGGAGGCGTCCATATCTGCTTACAATCCACAGCCTGCAATTCCCCTCCTGAAGTAAGGCAGTTTAGCAGTCTACAAAGCCACCTCCCTTATAGCCTTTAATCCAGTGGTAAGCATACTCAACAGGGAGGTGGGGGACTCCAGTTCAACTCCCCCTCATTCACAATGCCTCATGTGAAGGGATCTGAACAAGGATCTCATCTCTCATGTAAATACCCTAGCCACTGGACTAGGGAGTGTATCACTTTCTGCCCCAATTAATATTTAATTGGGGTGGAACAGCTCCAACAAGAAACAGACTTGCACCCCCACCAGAATATCCCATAGTTCAGCCTAGGGCACTCAGCTGAGAGATGAGAAGTGATTTGCACAGGCGTTTCCCATCAGGCAGAGTGGGGAATGCAAAACACAAGAGAGCTGCTTCTTTGTGAGGGCAGATGCAAAGCCTGAAGTTTCTGCTAGTGAGGGTTGCCTGTATGTAGTTTGCAGCCTATGCTTCAAGGACCAGGATGTGTGTACATTTTGTAAATAAATAATATGAAGAAAATACCTGACGCTGCTTCACCAATTTCTATTCTAAACAGGAAACATACCTGCAAGGCCCAAAAAATCTGCCCGCTACCGCTTGACAGAGGGGCAACAGTAATTTACAGCATCTATCTACTTGTACAATTCATGTCAGACAGCAGGGTTACAAAACCCACCTGTGGCCAGTGAGGTACATCAATATATAGTAAAGCCATTTTCTTTAAGATTTTGCAATACCCTTCAAATGTATAAAAATGCAAGCGCTAGGAAAACATGCAGATATTACGGTTCTGAACAGAATACTTCAAACACTGTTCATTGTTAGCATGCCATGAGAATTCCTTCACGTATTTAGAGACTGCCATATGTCAATTAACTGGTTAGCCTACTGTACAGATGGCTCTTTAATAATAATAAAAACCTATTTTGAGGCAATTAAGCAAGCTAATTCAAAGCATTTTGGAATCTTTAAAATACCATACTCTTCATCTTACTGTGTAATGTTATTTAAGCTTGTTTTCTTAAAAAAAAAAAAAAAACCAAACCACACACTAAAAACAAAAAAGCAACTTCTCTCAAACTGTCACCACCAGGAATATTTGGGAACCATTCCCGAAAGAGCTTGGAAAAAAAGTAAACTACTTTTTGTATCGAATACATTACAACCTGAGACGTAAGGTAGAGAGACTCCAAAGATGACAAGTTGAAAGACAACTGAAAATAACTATCACATACACTGATGAGAGAAGTTTAGGCTCTCATTGGAATATTGCAAATAGATTCTCAACTGACTGCTGGCTAGGAGGTAAACACCTCCTGCCTGTTCTCCACCCATTACTTCAAGGCCACAGAGACAAGTTTGGCAAATAAAGAAGCTCCAACAATGAATGCAGCTATTTAGTAGTGGTGATTAACAGTGCCTGAATCTGCCAAGTGTCATGGCCAAAGGGCTGGCATGGTTCTGAATGTGGAATTACATCAGCAGCAAAGTATGGGTCAGATATTTTAGATATTAATTGCCAAAAAATTAAACTAGAGTCTTGCTAAAGGAACAAGCATTTTAAATCTTATTGAAAAGATTACATGGTAAGTGTCAGACTACTTAATTTTCACACTGCCATCAGGCTGATTAAACCTGCTTTCAACTGATACAGCAACATGTTTTCACATATTACATACACACTACTTCTCATTCAGAGTCATTTGCAGGGATAATGTGGTCTGTCAACTTTTCACTGCAATGCACTAAATATGCACTTCACTGCATTTTTAAAATTCAACAAGTAATGGTTGAATGGCAAGGAAATATAACATGAACACTTTTTGTTGTTGTTGCTATTAACATAATCACTTATATTAGATTTCTGTTACTACCTAGCCCATCCAGATTACAACAACTAATTTTATAAAAAGTCATCCATGACTACAGACTGGACAGTCACTAGTGAAATTACACCAGGTTTTCAGAATAAAACCCAGGACCTTTGCTTCCAACAGAGATAAAAATTCTCCTTTACCTCAGATTGTATATGAGCTGTTATATTGTGGCTTACCTTTGCAAGCCAGCCCCTGGAGGGTTGTTGCATATACTTTGACAGATCCAATATTCTACCCAGAATATACACAGACAAATATATCACTAGTTAGTATATTACAACTGAGAACAGAATGCCTCTTCTTTAAAGAGTGCATTACAACAGCACCTGCCCCATCAAAAAAACCAACCAACCAACCAAACCAAAACCCAAAACACTAAGTTATCAGCAGAGTACTGACATTATTCACAAAGACTTGTTGCTAGGAAGTCTGAGATTTTACTAAACCAATAGTCAAGTTACAGAATTGTGAGGGAATAACTATTTTAAACTCAACAGAAAAATCTCTATCGTCCAACCTAAGAGATGAAAGAATGAAAAGCTTTTGTAAGACACCAAATACCTTACACGTCTGTTAAATCAGGGGTGGGCAAACTATGGACCGCGGGCCACATCCAGCCCACGGGCCTGTCCTGTCTGATCCCTGAGTTTGCTGGGGAGGCTCCCCCCCGGCCCTTCCCCCGCTGTCCCTCTGCAACCACGCCGCCACGCGGGCAGCTCTCTGGGGGGGTGAGGCTGTGTGCTCCAGTGGGGCAACGCAGCAGCATGTCTGGCTCCGGCCACTGCTCTGAGCGGCATGGTACGGGGGCCGGGGACAGAGCCAGGGGGTTGAATAAAAGGTAGGGAGTCCCAAGGGGCAGTCAGGGAACTGGGGGGGTTGGATAGGTGTGGGAGTCCCAGGGGTCTACTAGGGGGTGAGGAGTGTGGATAGGGGTCAGGGCAGTCGGGGGGGCACAGATGGAGGTGGGATCTCAGGGGCGGTGGATGGGTCAGGGATTCTGAAGGGGACAGTCAGGGGAAGGGGCCAGGCTGTTTTGGGGGGGGGGGGGGCACAGCCTTCCCTACCTAGCCCTCCATACAATTTTGCAACCCCAATGTGGCCCTCGGGCCAAAAAGTTTGCCCACCCCTGTGTTAAATGCTATAGTTTGGGGACTCTTTAGTTTAGGACTCCCTCTCTTTCAAGCTGCTTGAACAACTGAACTCTTTTCTGTTGGCACAGCTTTATTTCTACTCTGCAGTGTAACAATGATTTGTCCACTTTTTTGGAAGACAAAGTAATTTTTAATACACAATCAAGGCCATTCCTCTTTCCTTGCCGCAAACTGTAAGACCCACATTTGAGACCAGATTCCAGACCCCATATTCCAGATTAATGGAGATCTGATTACTTTTTCCTGAGGAAATAGAGCCAACAATTCATTATTAGCAGGCCCTCTAGCCAATTAACTAAAACTGAAGTTGATGACATTAGCTTGAAAGGCTATAAAACAATACCAAGCTGCAAAGCTAATAGGAGAAAGGAGAAGACTGAAAGTAGTACACAGGAAGTCCCACTTCATATCAGATGGAGTCTTTAATTTCTTTAGCATTGTAGTAACAAAAACTTGGATTTCAGCAGTGGAATGAAAGGGGGAGACAACAAGACCCATCTTCAGACAAATTGACTGGTTTTATTAAAGAACATTTTGAGGATTGCCACATATCTGTGCACTAAATTAAAAAAAAAATCCATCTAGCACCTCCTCCTTCAAAACTGTCAGAAGATGCTGTTCAAAATCCAAGAGTCTACATAATTATTTAACATTTGAAATCAGCAGATATGCTTCCTCAAAGTCTGCATCACAAAACAAAAAAGTTTAATTAACAGGGAAAAAGGCATCTTTAATTGTTCCATCAAAGATAATCTGACAGTTAAAACCAAACCTAGAATATGAACATTACATATAGTTGTTCTACATTCTTCATCATCCTCAAAATTAAAAAAAAAAGTTAAAGAAAGTATCTTTGAATGTTTCTAAAATATCTTTTAATCTGCAATCCAGACATTTTAAAGCTTACTTTCCATACAGGCCCGGTGTGGTGGCGTGTGCCTGTAATCCCAGCTGCTTGGGAGGCTGCGGTTGGTGGATCGCTCAGGAGTTCTAGGCTGCTGTGCGCTATGTCAATCGGGTGTCCGGTGCTACTGACAGCCTGGCCAGCGGGTAGTTGGATGACTGGCTAGAACAACACATCTGACGTGTTGTGATCGACGGTTTCTCTGTGAAGGCTGATAGACTGATCGATGACAGTGACTTTCCATATGCTAAATCATCGCTGGAAGTAGAAGGATTTTGAAAGAAACGTTTTACACAAGTCCATTATCTAGTTCTCCCCTGTATGCACCACAGAGTCTCACTGGAAGACTCTCTTATACACAGATATAAACTTCAAGTGTTTATCAGAACTGCTTAAGCTTTTCCTTAAATTTTAAAAACACAAAAGAGTGTGTTTTATCTAAATGCTCTCATTTACAGCATTTCAAGTGTCAAAGCCTTACTTTAGTCTAGTATGACTCACTAGTGTGGAGGTAACGATTTAAAGGAAGATTTTTCGAAGGCACACAGGAGTGTTAGGGCTTGTCTACACTGGCACTTTACAATTCTGCAACTTTCTCACTTGGGGGGAGGGAGGGGAGGAAAACACACCGAGTGCTGCAAGTTTCAGCACTGTAACGTGCCAGTATAGACAGTGCATCCCAGCGCTGGTAGCTACACCCCTCATGGAGGTGTTTTTTTAGAGCCTTTAACGTTGCCAGCGTAGACAAGCCCTTAGGTACCCAACTTCTATTTAAAGCTAATATGAGTTGAGCACTAACTCTCCTCAAAAAACACCCTTAGGGCTTGTCTAAACTACAGAGCCTTTGCCAGTATATCTATGCCAGCAGAGAGTCTGCTAGTAAAGACAGCCTAAAACAGAAGGAACTCTTCTGCAGGAACAGCTACACCATATCCCAGAATGACAGTTAAGTTGACAATAGCACTCTTCTGTCAGCATAGTGGCATCGACAGCAGGGGTTGTGTCAGCATAGCTATTTTGTCTTTAAAAAAAAAAAAAAAAAGTGTGGTTTTTCCCTCCTCCCCCCCGCCCTTCTATCCAACATAATCTATGTTGCAAAGTTTTGCCAACATAACTAAGACTTAGTTATCTCTTTGTACATAAAGCACATAAGTTTTAGATGTAGACCAGACCCTAGAAAATGGGAAAACTTAAGTTGAAGAGTGCATATTCTTTTTTCCATAGAGGGGATATTTGTCTGAACACCAATTTGACCCAAGACTGAAGTGGTCTCATTCTGAGACTCCTGGAGGGTGTTACATAAGTACAAGAGGTCATGCAGCCTAACCGTTATAGAAAGACTCACTGAATTTCAAGGATGAGCTTTCATGTCTAAAATTAAGTGGCAGATGCTGAAAAACCTCTCTTGAGGAAGAAAGGCACCTGCTGTTTCAGACTCCAGAAAAGGTCCAATGAATTTGATAGTCTGACACAAAATTAGATTTGATTTCTTTAAACTGACAATTAGTCCCAACCCAGAGAAAAGATTTAGGACCATCTGAACTGAGTTTGTGACTTGAGTTTCCAAAGTTATGACTTGAGTTCCCTAGATCAACCAGTTGTCCAGATAAGGATATACATGCATGCCCTGATGACAAATATGGGCAGCAACAACCAATAGACATTTCGTGCACACCCAGCGTGCCATGAACAGATTGAATGGGAGCACTTCCTTGTCTAGCGAGACAAGATGAATTTCCTGAGTGCTCAATGAATCTGTATATGAAAATATGCATCTTTTAAGTCAAGTGTACTGAACCAGTCCATATGATCTAGAAAAGGTATGATGGAACCAAGGGTTATGTGAAATTGCAATGAATGTGTGCACTGAGTAATCAGAGGTCAAGAATCTGTGAAAAAGGGAGGTTAGAGACAATCAGGAAATATGGAGAATAAAATCCTCTCTCCATGAACCGGGAAGGAATTACCTCTATTACCCGTCATTGCAACACTGAATCTCTTTTATTGAATTCAATCCTCATGAGAATGGTCCTGAAAAGGGATCAGGAAGAAGGGCGGGGAAGAGCAGTGGTCTGGAGCTGTATGGCATAACAATCCTAAAGGATCTGAAAAATTAATTGGTCTGTAGTTATTCCAAACCAAGACTCCATGGGGGGGGGGAAAAAAAAGAAAGAAAGAAAAGAAAGAAAGGCAGGGTTGTGGTGGGAGGGAACAAAGTGTAATTGATAAATTTGATGAGTTCCTCCTCCGGAATCTTGGTCTCTGCCTACTCTGCTCAAGAGAAGGATCTCTGATGGGAGAAGTAGCCAGAAGTGTAAGATTCACTAAATAGTCGTGTCAAAGTTTGGTGTCTACACCACTCTCTTAAAGCTGGAGCTTAGAGGCCCAAGATTCTTAAAAGGTAGGTAGCTCATGGTACTTTACATTCTTTAAAAGGTCTCATCTGTTTTGGAGCTAAACAGATCCTGACCTAAAAAAGGGTAAGTCCTGTACCAGACTCTGAACCTATTAGGTAGATCTGATGCAGACAGCCAAGACTCTCTCCTTATGACAATACCCGCTTGCCCTTCATTGCCATACATGTTCCTGCATCCACTGCGTCAAATGTCGCTTGTAATGAGGCTTTAGCAGTTAACAAGCCCTCAGAGAAGTAAGTAAAACTCTCCTCTGAATTGAGAAAAGATTTATCTTGAAAACTTGTTACTCTGTCCCACTGAATGTAACTATATTTGGCTAACATTGCTTGATAGTTGGAAATTCTGACCTGAAGAGAGGCCAAATCACAGATTAACCCAGTCACCTTCTT
The DNA here is from genome assembly GCA_033296515.1 of Macrochelys suwanniensis. NCBI lineage: Eukaryota > Metazoa > Chordata > Testudines > Chelydridae > Macrochelys > Macrochelys suwanniensis. The sequence continues at coordinate 94,284,972 of CM065777.1, forward strand.
TGAAAATTCCCCCCCCCCCACACACTTCTTGTTTTTAATTTTGTTTCTCCTCTTTTGGTGCAGATCTCCAAGCCTTTTAGTAATTACTGCTAATGAAAAATCCAACAATGAAGGATTCAGGGTAATATAAAATACTTGAACCCTTTAGGAGGAACTTTATATTTCTGATCTGCTTGTTTGAAAGTCACCAGCACAGAAGATGGTATCACCTGCAATTCCTTTGCCAGTTTAAGTATAGCCTCATTAATGGGTATTTATTTTGGGTAGAAAGTTGTAGGATATCAAATAATTTATATGGTTTTTCTTACACAAGTTCTAAAGGAATTTGTAACGTCTCTGCTATCTTGTTTGTCAGCTCTTGAAAAGCATACTGTCATAGGCACAGAAGAAGGCACAGCCATATCAAGAGGAGGAGATACCAACTGCCCTTCTGGGGAACGACAATTCTGAATCTCCTTTTTGTAACCCTCGGGCAGAGGCTGTTTTGTTTCCAAGTTTGGGGATTTCTGAGGAGACTATAGGTAGGCAATGTCTCTGTGAGCATCTGCATCCTTAGAGGAAGGAGGGAACTGTTGATCTGGATTGTGCCAAAGCATCCAAGTATGGTCAGGACTGATAGTCTAACAGATAGGACAGCATTCTAAGGTACTACCATCTACAGAGGTAACTGAGAATGCTCATGCCTGAGTATCGTGAATGCTCAGCCTGAGATAGCTCTTGAAGAGGAATTTTTATTCATCTTGAATCTCTTATTAGGTACTGAAGAAGGCTCCCTCCGAGACTCAGTTGAAGAAGAAAGAAAAATTCTGACAGCTGGACTACCTCGGGAGGTCCAATAACTTGCTTAGGAATGGATAGGACCAGTCTTGGAAGCAGGAAGTCACATAGTAATATCATTACAGGTATTCTATCATCTTGTGTACCAGAGATTTTGGTGAGAAAGAAGCAGGAGAGGTCTGGGAATAGGGATTTGACCTCTGGAGTGGCCCTGATCTCCTGAGAGGATAAATGCACTTCCAGATGACAATACCAAGGAAGAAGCCAAATTCTTCTGAATTGAGATCTTTGGTACTGAATCCCCAGATGCTGAGCAATTAGTTGAAATATTCTGTTCTCACTGCTCAGCTACCACGGTCAAGGGCATTGTTTGTGAGGCATTTGAGGCTGCAAGCACCAGTACCCATGAATCACTGAGTTTTCCTACTGCTGCAGCAGCCATGAAATTGACAAAGGCGCTAGATGACAGAGTGCTGCAGTTACATTTACAAGGGTTCCCAGTGAGAGGCATGCTTCCGTGTTAATAATGACTCCTTCAGAATCCACTTATTTGACTTCTTCTTAGCAGGTACCAGGGATATTGAATGGTAGTGGGCTGAAAGGCCCAAGCATTGTTTTTCCTCCCACAGGCAACAAGGGTCTCTGAGTGCTCTATCGGGATCCCAGTCTGTTATGATTTATGAGAACTCTTAATATAATCTCCTTCATCTCTGGAGCACTAGAGGAATGACTAGAACAGGAGTGGACAGAAGTCTCCTGTTCCCACAAAGCTGTGTGTCTGAAGTCACTCTCGAGGTCTTTTTGATGAGAAACAATGTGTCTTGATTCTCTAGCCTTGTGTGTGTTTTTTAAAAGCTTTGCAAATCACATACTTCACTGTAAAATGACTCTTCCTGAGGCAGTAAAATGGTTATGCTGGTCTTCTAGAGGGATCACTCTTCCACAGCAGACATGATCCAAAGCTGGGGAGTGAGGCTGAGGCATATAACAGACAGCCCAGTGAGTTATTGGCTACTTACAATTAACCTACTCCATCTTTTTTCTTTTTCGTACCAACAGGCCAAAAGAAACAAAGGTATATATGCAAAGCAAAAACTATAATAGTTAGTTTTAGATTAGCATAGGTTGATCTAAACTAATTAAAAGTGAAGGAGGGACACTGAAAAGTTTTGACTCTCTCACAGGACAGTCAGAAAGAACTAGCTGGCAGTTGGGGGTCACTCGTGCTCCCCCTACCAAGAGCATAAGGGGCAAAGAGCCTGAGGGATGCAGGTGCAACCCCTAGAGGACACTCCAAGAAGGGGGGGGGGGGGGGGAGGAAAGAGTCTGATCTCAGGAGTAGGATTCACATGCACAGGAGCTTAAAGAGACTGTAGTTTCTCTCTACCCTTCAGCAACCCTTGCCTGCTTTAACCTAAATTAACTCTCCAAAGGCAGCCAAGCAGCTCTTAGTTCAAGAATGAGAGTAAAGATTGTGTTACTAAGGAAAAGGGGACATCCTTTTGCAGAGCAACTGCAGAAGGAAAGCTCAAAAGGGACTCTTCAATAGAAACTGATGCTTCCCCATTTAACCTACCCACTGCTCTCAAAGGGCTCCCAGACAGCTCTATAGATTAAAAACTTTTGTTCCCAAATGTTGAATCTTCTGTTTTGGTGTGTTCCAATTTATACCCCACAGTCAAAGAATTCCAGTGAAACTGCAACTAAATGTGGCATCTCAGTCACTTTTTGCACTACTGTAACATATACTAAAGCAGGCTCCAGATTGCACAACATTAGGGCAAAGTACAAGAAATCAGAAATGATGTTAGGCAGTTAACTCCTGTATTCCCAAGTCTGGGCAAGTGTTATTTGACTTACATTGTAAAAAAAATTTCCTGCACATTTTATGTGTTTACCCATAGATAAGGCAGTCATTTCTAAACTGAACTGCTTGACAACACTGGGCACTCATCAAAATAAGCAGCATGTTCATAATATTTTAGCAATAGTTGCTGTGGAGGTTAGTGAGGGGGAAGAGGTGAGAACTAACCATAGCTTTACAATAAAATATGGAGTGATGTGGACATACCAAGCCATGAGAATTTCTGCTTCTGCCTTACCAGATTACTATGCCTACAGATGTTTAGACCTCATTAGTGTATTTCATTTTTAAAAAGTAGTAAGTTTCTAGGCCTCACACCAGCAGTGACAACCCTCCAAAAGTAACCAATGCAGTGACATCTGCCAGAACGTGCAAACAAACAGTCTGAAGAAAGAGGGCAAACACCACTGTCATCTATTAATCTGATTAGAGCATTAACTCTGAAGATTCCATCATTGGAATTTAATGTCAATATTTATTTATTTAGATACGTTAGTGGATGAATCAGCGTAGGTGGTCAGAGTGAAGCACATTAGGTTGGCAGTTACTCTAGGTTATGAAATGCATAGAAAAAAAACAGCAGATTCACAAAAACAGGGAACACAGAGAAACAAAGGAGGACGGAAAAAAGAAAAAGACAGCAGAGATGTGGGTGACTAAGAGGAGCAGATTCTCATTGACTAATGCTGAATATGACAGGTCAACAAAATAACTAAATTACCATTATGTAGGAACTAAGCATATTCTCATCTTGATTTCTGTGCAAGCCTCCAGATATCGGAGGGCATTCCACTGTGCATTTTGGGGTGAATACACGCCTGAATTTACGACCCAAATCATGGACCATACTTACACATAGAATTCAGCCCTCTCCTGTGGGGGAGTTTCACGTGTCTGAAGTACGGAACAAAAACCCACAGCATTTTTAGTTTTGTACATGAATTATTGTTATGTCCTTCATTCTAGGTATTCGTTATAATTGCATTCCACATCTGGGCCCTGGCAGGTTGAGAGGTATGCCTGCTGCCATACCTCACAATGCTAAATATTGATTCATCTGCACACAAGCTATTTTACAGAATGGCCCAGAACAGTCAGATACCAAAGGAGCAGGTCCTCAGTGTAAAACTACCATAGTATCCACTAAAGTCAGAGCTAAGATCTTCCCCTGTAAATTCAGGCTAGAACTTTTCAAATGCACATTCCCCAGGACATCCTGGAGAGCATCTCTCAGCTATAAACAGTGGTTGTGGCAAGTTCAGGCTACTGAGGAATTTGGGATAGACCTCAAAGCACTTCTGAAAACAGACTACAGATGCCAACCACACAACCCAGAACACTTGCTAGCATCAGTTCTTCACCAATCACAGATTAACCCAGTCACCTTCTTTGAAAATTCCATAATGACTTAACTTGCTTCATAGTAGAAGCCTCATATACGTACTTTTTACAAATTCAGCCCCAAATTAGGACAGTTTAATTTCTGTAGTCCAGAGTCAAAACAGAAATTTTACAAATTTTGAATATTAAGAAAAGCTGAAAACAAAAAGAGAACAGCCTGTTAGGCCAACTTTTCAAAGATACAGAAAGTTGATGGACAGTATTATTTCTGAAACAATTCCACACCAACACTAGAGTTTCAACAAAGGTTAGGGTTTGGGGACCCCCCACACACACACCCCCCCCAAATTTCAACAGCCAATTGATTTTCTTGCCCAATACACTAGGAGAAAGAAAACTGAAACTCAAGTGTTATGAATACATGTCAAGTAACGGAAACTGTCTCCTTACATAAAACACTGAATCAGAAAACTCAAGACAAATTTTCAGTCAAATGCCACGTTTTCTAATTTTAAAAGGCTTAGGAGAAAAAAAAATGCTCTCATTTGGCAACTAATCTTCATAGCAGCAGAGAAGTCATTGGTCATTTATTGTTAAAACTTGCTGACATACTGAACGCCGAACACCAAACAACGTTTTTTCTGAAATGGAATCGATACTGAATTGCAACTAGAGAACTGTCATTGCTATATTCCTCACTGGCAAAACCATCCTGTAACTTGAGAAAAAAGTAGTACTTTGATCTGCAACAAAACATGAGGAAGTAAGACATTTGAGTCATCTAGTACGTTTTAACACAGATTTTAGTTGCTTAATGAAACACACTCAGCAAAGTCAACTTAAGACTCCACAAAGGATAAAGCAAAACTAATATGGTATTCACCCACGAAAGCTTATGCTCCAATACCTTTGTTAGTCTATAAGGTGCCACAGGACCCTTTGTCGCTTCTACAGATAATAAATGTGTGCAATGACTGAATTTGCATAATAACTGATGATACCTCAGAATCTCACAAGTTACATAATTTTGGGAAGACACTGATCAGTCTTTTCTCCCCCCCACCCCATCTTTTGCAGTTCACTCTTGGTAGGACAAATTGATTTAGGAACTGTTCATTTCCAGTTAAGAACTCATCTCTCCTCTCCCAACCGTTCGCTTTCCAAACTTTCCACAAGTGCACCAATGCTGCCTCACGTTCACATACTTTACTTAAGGAGTATCCTCTTGATACAAGCCTAGCAGTCAGAAGAAGCTCCAACAAAGGGTTCTTCAGTACTTACTACCATTCAATAAGCGTGTTTAGAAGTGGAATCCTAGACAAGCTTTAAATGAAAATACTATAGCTACCTGTACAAGGTTATGATCAAAGTGAAGATGAAGATAAATAATCCTGTTCCCTTCCATTTAGGCTATGTCTACACAGGCAATTGAACGACAAAACTCATCTTTCAGGAGGTGTTTTAACCCCCGCCCCCAAAAGACAAGTTTTGCCGCAACAAGCGCAGGTGTGAACAGCGCGTTGTCGGCAGGAGCACTCTCCTGGCGACAATGCAAACGCCGCTCGTTGGGGGTGGAAGTTTAACAGCGGCTACACTGCATGTAGCCATGTCCCTAAAAGCTGTGTGGCGTAGGCATAGCCTTAGAAACTCATCTATACAAAACAGCTCTTATTTTTAAGCTTTGAAATTGATAAATAATATTTGTTGTTGAACTGAACACGTGCCTTGAGGATCCCTGTAAGATTAATCTATCAGCAAATAAACAGTGTTGTTTTCTACACCCCCTCTTCAGTTTTAAAAATCAGCAACTATAGTTGTAATTCATTCTGAAATGACTCCCGATCTCTCTTATTTCTACCATATGAAACACTTTACATGAGACAGAGCTGGACCTTAGAACCAAATATAAACACTTTTTGTAAGGAGTCACAAAATAATAATTTTAATACATACAGAGCATATATGACAGAGCCATGGGAAGGAAAGGAGGGAGCTAATAAAACTGTCTCCTACAGATGTTAGACATACACGGATCCTCTGTACCCCAGTTTTTCGCATTATGTTTCCTTGCCAGCCACTATTACCTGGGCACATTAGTGACAATTAAACTGAAAAACCACATACCCTCAGAGGATCACAAAGAAAATAAAAAAGGGGAGGAAGCAGAGTCTCTGCCCCAAACAGTGTACAGACTAAGTTGAGATGAGAACAGGAGTAGTTATGGAGCAAAAGGATGACGATAAAAAGACTATATAATCATGCAGTCCTTCGGAAATGCATGTGTTTTGAGGGTTACAGTTTGGCTTGGTTTTTTAATTTTGTAGGACTGAAGATCAGAAGTGAACTTGAAATATGTCTGATTGTGATTAGATGAAAAATTATGATATAGTACCACTCGGTCAATGATAGCCAAAGAAACAGGGAAATCGAGTCAATATAAAAACTGAATACATAGTAAGCTTGTGACTTTAGCAAGCATGTGAATTTGGGTCTCCAGAGGTGAAAGGCTAGAGCAACTCCACACTGTGCCATCTGGCAGTCATTACTACATGTTTAACAGTCTCATACCAACATCATCATGCTTTTGTGCTACTGATCAGTGGGACAGAAGGGGAAAAGGGAGAGAAAAATGTAGGGAGAGCAGAATTTCAAATATTTCTAATATATTTAAAAACCCTGGGGAATCATTATCCCAGTGCCATTCTGTTGACAGCACCAATTACCACAAATACCACATTACAAAGTTCTGAGGTGACTCAACACAAGTTTTCTAGCATAAATCAAAATTGGTTACCAAACAAGATTTTTCATTCTGAGATTCCTTCAGACCTTTGTGGTAAACCCTGGCTCACCTGCACACTCTCCCTAATTTCTCTCAAGCAGCAATTCCTCACACTAAGGAGAGGGGGAAAGCAGAGTTGGAATTAATTTGTTGGTAGTGTCCCTGTACCATCACACACACAGATCATGCCTTATAGACAACTATCTGAAGGTGAAAATCTGTTGGATTAAAGACAGAGGTCAGTCGCCTATGAATACCCCTTAAAAAATCCCATAGCCCTACTCAGATTTCCTTTGCTGACCGTTGAGCCAAAAATTTCTCTATAGTTGTGTAAAATGTTTAGCACAGTTGTCCAATTGGCTGTAATCTGAGGAACACTAGAGGTGGTATCCAGGGCATGATACTTTGCATGCACATGTTCTTATAGACACAATATATAAAGCACTGTGGGCTCCCGCAGGCTGAAAACACAGAACTCATGCATGCAGCATTCTGAAACTTCTCAAACAAAATTTCAAAAAGAAATTTACAATGCATTTCAATGTTTATTGAAGAGTTTCTGCTACACATCTGCTCACAGAATTTCCTTACATTTCCAACTCAAATACGATTTAGGTTGCTTTAATTCATAGTTGCTTCATTTACAGGATGAGAAAAGTGAAATGAAGTACAAATCAAATCTCCCTTTTTCTTCAAGCTGTCTGAGGAAGAAAAACCAGCTTATTCCAGTAAATTAGCTACATCTATTATCTAAAACTCTTGTAATGCCATTCTCATTTTTTAAATTAATAAAAATTACATTTCTTCTGACCAAAAGACAATCCCCCACTACTGCATTCACAATTCAAAAACTGATCTAGAATTTGTAAATATATATATAATATTTTGAAACCTAGTTACATAACCACTTCAGCATTCAGTCTTTAGAGTCTTGTAATAAGAGCCTTTAAAGTACAATGTTCTACTACGATTAATCTGCCATCAAGTAGTGTTTTTTCTTATTTTTGCCTACCATTTGATATGTGCCCAAGCTATTTATTTTTAATAACTAACTGCAAGCAATTCTGGCAAATTAAAAAAAAAAAAAACGCCTGATGTCACTCGGAATGAGTGCAGTCAGGCACAAGTATGAAGAAAGGACAGATTTATACATGCAAGTTAATACTAAACTTTTATAATGCATTTGTGTAAATATTTAAGTCAACAGTTACTGCAGCTGAGCAACCTTGTAAAGGGTATTCTATCATTTCTTTACTGTGCTTTATAAAACAGAGTTAAAATGTTTAAAACGGCTTACACAAATAAGAGGAAATAAAACTATCTACAGGAAACAAGACAGCAGCTTATTGATCGTACATTACTAGGCTGACTCAAATGTCTGGTACAGCACTTAGCCACAATACTGTGGAGTATGAGCCAAAGGTTAGAATGCAAGCCTCCTTTGTTTCCTGCAATGATGCATTTTTTATGCTTCATAACATTATTCAGAAAGTATCTGCTTGCCAGCCTTGAAGTTTTCCTTAAACATCTCACATCTAACATGAAACTAGGAGAATAGCACCAAAAACCATCAGCTGTGACTAGAAACAGGGAAGCAACATACTTGCATTTACATTATAATTATAAAAATATAGTTTAAATATATATATATATACACACACACACACACATTTTGCCACACTAATATTTTCATTTTTCCCCTCACTGCTAAGTAAATTTGGACACAAAATGTTTATTGTCCTCTGACAGCATAGTATAAAATTAGATACAACAAGAATAACCACTTGAAGGAAAAAAAGATACTGTGGTTGTAATGGATTTCTAATGGTTAATTTACAGGCAGTGGGATGGAAGCGAGATAAATCAAGAAAAGTGCCCCCAAAAATCTAGAATACAATATATTTTATAGTCTTCAAAAGAAGCTATCTAGGAAATTAGGCTTTTCCCCAGTTATACTATACTAGTCCAGATTCAGGGATGTGCTTTTCCCTGTCAGACGGGAAAAAACAAAAATAAAAGCAAAAGTTGCTGTGAGATTATTCTCTATTATACAGAGAGTTTGCCAGCTCTCATTCCTCCTTGTGAGGAGCTTGCTCCCTCCTCACAAGTTGAATTCCTGTAACACTAATTTAGTGTTGTCTAGCAAGTCTTTTACATAGTATTCTCCTTCCACTACAAACAAACCAAAAACGCATATTTAGAATGTCTAGGCTTCTACAACAGAACTTGAGGAAAGGTATTTTCTTACCTTATTGGTTCCTCAAACAGTCTTCGATACCTGTATAAGCAAATGGACTTCAGTAACTACACCAAAAAGCAAAGCTGTCAGACAGCTACTTAGAAACAGTAGAACACACAATTCAAACAAGAAGCTACATCCAAGTAACTGTACCATACTAGAAATCCAGGTAGGAAAATACCAACGTTCTCTCTCAGCTGAAAAGGAGGGATGCCTTTCAATTAAAAAAGCACTAATTGCTAAGAATTCGAGCACAGTTTTTGCATAGCATCCAATTCTTTAGGGCTGTCAGCACCAAAGATAATTTTATCATGTGACCAACCATATCCTCTTGAGAAATAAACGCTGCCTATGGAATTGCTTTTCCAGCACAGAAACTGAGGTCAGTAGAAATAGCTCCTCATTTAGAGGAAAGAGTGACCTTTACAGAGAGAAACACAAAGCATCTTCCTTTTGACTACTGAGTAAAAGGAACAAGAAATATTTTCAAAAAAGGAAGTTTTGAGATGTTAAGACAAAGGAAACAGAAAGAGACACATGCTGGAGGTTTCCCAAACAAGCTACTCCCAAATAGCCCAGCCACAAAGAGACTCCCATACACAGCATCTCATACCTTCTGGGATTTCACTCCCTTTTTCAACTCAGACCAAAACAAAACTGAAAATCACCCTAACGTGACATTTTCCCATTAGTACCGTATGATCTGAACAGCAAGAGGGGGAGGGGAAAAAAAAGAGAACGCGTTTCTCCAGACCCCTAAGCTCCAATGCAGTTCAAAAGAAAGAAGACTGAAAAGGATATACAATAGCTTAGGCTTCTAAGATTACTGCAACCACCAAAAATACTAGAACAATCTTTATAAATGTTCTTGTTGCGCCAACCATAAGGGCTAGTCATTGAAAGAACATGAACTAACCTAGAGTCCCAAAGTTTTACCAGGCCACCCAATTCCCAAAGTGGCAGTACCTAGAATCTGATGGATCCATACCATATCATAAGTTATTCTAGCAAAGGGACAGCCACAAAAATAAAGATCTTCCAGACAGTACAGACAGATGAAGTTTTTTCAGCTGAAAGGACTAGTCCCAATCCTCCTACTGCTTGGCTGAAAATTCCAGAAATGAGGTCTCTCTGAGCTTTTCTACACTACCGCGTGGGGTCGATCTAAGATACGCAACTTCAGCTACATTAATAGCGTAGCTGAAGTCGACGTACTTAGATCTACTTACCACGGGGTCTCCACTGTGGTAAGTTGACAGCTGACGCTCTGCCGTCGACTCCGCGAGAAGTTCTGGTGGAGTACCAGAGTCAACAGGGGAGTGCTCAGCAGTTGATTTATAAATTGACACCTGCTGGATCAATCGCTGCCTGCTGATCCGGTGGGTAGTGTAGACAAGCCCTATGTCAAACAGAGATATACATGGCAACCACTTTTTCCAGTAGGATACCAAGCCACTGAAGAAAAACTCTGTTTGCCAGCCTCTGAAAGACCAAGCCACTCTTCATTCTTTGATAAAATAACTGATTTTTAAGGGAAATGCAGTACATCCAATATACTTGAACTTGGATAAAACATTTGACACAGTACCACATGGGAAATTTGTTAAATTAGAGAAGATGAGGATTAGTACAAGAATTGGAAGGTGGATAAGAAACTGGTTAAAAGAGCAAAGCCAATGGGTTGTACTGAAAGATGAACTATTGGACTGAAGGGAGGGAATAGCTGAGTTCCTCAAGAACCTGTCTTAGAACCAGTCTTCTTCAATATTTCTATTAACGACCTTTGCACAAAAAAGGAGTGTACTAAAGAAACCTATTGATGATACAAAGTTGGGAGGCATTATCAATACAGAAGAGGATTGGAATATTATACAAGAAGATCTGGATGACCTTGAAGACTGGATTAACAGAAATGGGATGAAATTCAATAGTATGAAATGCAAGATCATGCACTTAGGGTCAAATTATCTGAATTTCTGCTACAAGCTGGGGGCTCATCAGTTGGAAGTGACAGAGGAGAGAAACCTGGATGTGTTGGTCAATCATAGTATGACCATGAACCACACCAACATGATTCAGCTGTGAAAAAACACAAATAGGATACTTGGCTGTATCAGGAAAGGCATTTCCAACAGAGAGAGAGAAGTATTATTACCGATGTACAATGCATTAGAAGAGCTCAGCTTGGTTAGTGTCACAAAAAGAAGGGTGAGAGCAGTGACGCTGGAACAGCTATTATAGGGGGGGGGGGGGAGAGAGAGAAGGGAGAGTGCTGAAAGCCACTGAACTGTAAAACTTGTATATGACAGAAACCACTTTAAGCCAAGGGGTGCTGCTGCACCCATATGCCCAGCACCCCTGAGTGAGAGGGGATATGATTGTTCTCTATAATACTTCAGGAGATAACCCCTAGAGAGGGTGAAGAGCTATTTCAGTTAAAGGACAACGTTGGCACAAGAACAAATGGATATAAACTGTCCCTGGAGACACTCAGACTGGAAATTAAAAGGAGGTTTCTCACCATTGGAGGAGAAAGGTTCTAGAACAGCCTCCCAATAAGAATTGAGAGGCAAACAACTTAATTAGTTTTATGAGAGAGCTGGACAAATTTATGATTGCAATTGTATGACAGCGTTGATTGTGATGGTCGGGAGCAGGGCTCAGCAGCCCTAGGGCTCACTTCCTGGTTATGTCTTATGTTCCTAAAAGCTCTTGCTTCAAGTCTTCAGCCAGCCATTGGCAGGGGACAAGAAGAGATTCCCCCTCCATTCTTGCCTGAAATACAAGAGGGTTGGTGGCCTTCCTCTGAAGCATCACAGATGCCACACCTGGAGAAAGGACACTATGCAGGGTGGGCAAGTGCTCCAATGTGGCACGAAGCACTCTCTCTCAGATGCTTGGCTAGCTGGTTCTTACTCACATGCTCAGGGTCTGACTGATTGCCATATGTGGGGTAGGGAAGGAATTTTCCCACAAGTCAGACTGGCAGCATCCTTGGGGGGTTTTCACTTTCCTCTGCAGCATGTGGCTACAGGTCACTTGCCAGGATTATCTGGCTACATCTCACTTAATCATTTCCCTGTCATTGCAGGGGGTCTCAGCCATTCATGCATCTTGGTACCCCCTATTCTATGATGTGCCACTGGCTGAGTTTAGTCTTCTCTGGGCTGCAATATTTTGGTCTAACTTCAATTGTTGGATGTAGTGTGCATGTGCTGTATGTGTTGGTGGCCTGTGATAAACAGGATCATGTAGTAGAATAGATGATCCGTTGGTCCCTTCTGGCCTTAAACTCGATGACTATTGAACTAGAGGACAGGCATAAACCCTGACATCATTGTACCACCATGTGCACAGAATCTATATACATTCAATTATTCCCTCAGTCAAAATAAACCACCACTAGACCAAAAATGTATTGCTTGCTCTAAAGCAAAAAGAATTCCTGGATTCTTCAACCTTGTTTTAGCTGAAAAGCTATGTCTCACTGCATGCGAGACCATAAATAATTATTTCGGATACCAAAATTAAGTGACTGATGTTTTGGAAACTCAACATGACACTAATGCTAAATAGACAGAGATGACAACACCAAATAGATAGTCAACTTTTTTTTTCCCCCCCTAAAAAGATTTTCATCTGGCTTTCCAGTTCACAACCTTCTAATGAACTTATAAAAACTAACAGCTACATAAATAACATCTAATATACACCAAAATAGTACAAGATTTAACACAGATTTGGTTTATTTAGGATACAAAGACTAAAATCCCTTAATTTCTTGATCTGAAGAAATTAAGTTCTTCCCATTGTACACTACAAGAATCATTAATTCAGGCTTCTGCCCCATCAAAATGTACTTCCTACTCCCAAAGCTCTTCAATAACTACACGAAAACTGGATATTGCTACTGAATATTAATAGAACTGTCTTTGCTACATAAATGATGTAGAACTACAAATATTAACTAGTACTGCATATGATTAAAAATATGTTTGCTATTAGGATACTTCAGCCACTCTAATCTAATTTTACTAATCAATACCACTTATTTATGAAATAACCAAAACTAAGTAAGTCCTGTTTCTACTACAATGCATTTTTAAAGTATTCTAATAAAAGATTTTAAAATTTGGCTTTAGCTCACTCATGAGGTTTAGATTTATCCCATTCAAGATCATAGTCCTGAAACAGTTTGCAAAACTGTCTGCTCAAGACTTTTATTTTTCAGGCAGCCCATAAAAGGACAGCTTTTAGGAATCCCTAAATGAAAAGCATACCCTTTGAATGCAAGCCCTTTGGAGCAGAGACCCTATCTTATAGACTGTGTTTTATGCATCACCGGTATTACCATAATGCCTAGAAACACTGGTCATGGAGTAGGACCCGGCTTTGCTAGGTGCTGCATATACATTGAACACTGTTGTAGTAGGTGTTTCACATAGCACCTACATCAGTTACTTCTTACCCCAATACACATGGGATGCCTCTAAAAGGATTAGCATGGCAGTGAAAGTCACTTCTCAGTTAGAGCAAGATATGAGAAACAGTATAGCTCCTACTCAACTCAGTATCACTGCTGAACTGTAGACTCAAGGCAAAGGCCAAAGGAGAAAACAAACAAAAGGGGAATGACAGAAGGAAAGCAATAAGGGAAGATTGAGATGCAAGGAGAAAAGAGAAAAATAGAGTCATAGAATATTAGGGTTGGAAGACACCTCAGGAGGTCATCTAGTCCAATCCCCTGCTCAAAGCAGGACCAATACCAACTAAACCATCCCAGCCGGGCTGTGTCAAGCCGGGCCTTAAAAACCTCTAAGAAAAGAGATTCCACCACCTCTCTAGGTAACCCATTCCAGGGCTTCACCACCCTCCTAGTGAAATAGTGTTTCCTAATATCCAACCTAGACCTCCCCCACTGCAACTTCAGACCATTGCTTCTTGTTCGGTCATCTGCCACCACTGAGAACAGCCTAGCTCCATCCTCTTTGGAACGCGCCTTCAGGTAGTTGCAGGCTGCTATCAAATCCCCCCTCACTCTTCTCTTCTGCAGACTAAATAACCCCAGGTCCCTCAGCCTCTCCACACAAGTCATGTGCCCCAGCTCCCTAATCATTTTCGTTACTCTCCGCTGAACTTTCTCCAATTTGTCCACATCCCTTCTGTAGTGGGGGGACCAAAACTGAACGCAATACTCCAGGTGTAGCATCATCAGTGCCAAATAGAGGGGAATAATCACTTCCCTCGATCTGCTGGCAATGCTCCTACTAATACAGCCCAATATGCCATTGGCCATCTTGGCATCAAGGGCACACTGCTGACTCATATCCAGCATCTCATTCACTGTAATCCCCAGGTCCTTTTCTGCAGAACTGCTGCTTAGCCAGTCAGTCCCAAGCCTGTAGCAGTACATGGGATTCTTTCCTCCTAAATGCAGAACTCTCCACTTGTCCTTATTGAACCTCATCAGATTTCTTTTGGCCCAATCCTCCAATTTGTGTAGGTCACTCTAGACCCTATCCCTACCCTCCAGGGTATCTACCTCCCGCCCCCAGCTTAGTGTCATCTGCGAACTTGCTAAAGGTGCAATTCATCCCATCATCCAGATCATTAATAAGGATGTTGAACAAAACCAGCCCCAGGACTGACCCCTGGGGCACGCCGCTTGATACCAGCTGCCAACTAGACATCGAGCCGTTGATCATTACCTGTTGAGTCCGACAATCTACCCAGCTTTCTATCCACCTTATAGTCCATTCATCCAGCCCATACTTCTTTAACTTACTGGCAAGAATACTGTGGGAGACCATATCAAAAGCTTTGCTAGACTCAAGAACTATCACATCCACTGCTTTCCCCATATCCACAGAGCCAGTTATCTCATCATAGAAGGCAAACAGGTTGGTCAGGCATGACTTGCCCTTGGTGAATCCATGCTGACTGTTTCTGATCACCTTCCTCTCCAAGTGCTTCAAAATGGATTCCTTGAGGATCTGCTCCATGATTCTGTCAGGGACTGAAGTGAGGCTGACCGGTCTGTAGTTCCCCGGGTTCTCTTTTTTCCCCCTTTAAGTGTGGGCACTATATTTGCTTTTTTCCAATCGTATGGGACCTCCCCCGATTGTAACAAATTTTCAAAAATAATGGCCAATGGCTTTGTAATCACATCAGCCAACTCCCTCGGCACCCTTGGATGGATTAGATCTGGACCCAATGGACTTGTGCATGTCTGGCTTTTCTAAATAGTCCTTAACCTGTTCTTTCACCACTAAGGGCTGCTCACCTACTCCCCATGCTGCGTTGCCCAGTGCAGCAGTTTGGGAGCTGCCCTTGTCTGTGAAGACCGAGGCTGCCCCTCCACCCCCCCCAAAAAAGCAGCAGCATTGAGTACTTCAGCTTTTTCCACATCATCTGTCACTATGTTGCCTCCCCCATTCAGTAAGGGTCCCACACTTTCCGTGACTTTCTTCTTGTTGCTAACATACCTGTAGAAATCCTTCGTTCCCCTTCACACCTCTTGATAGCTGCAACTCCAATTGTGCCCTGCCCTTCCTGATTACACCCCTGCACGCTCTAGCAATATTTTTATACTCCTCCCTAGTAACTGGTCCAAATTTTCATTTCTTGTAAGCTTCCTTTGACTTTAAGCTCAAAGATTTCACTATTACGCCAAGCTGGTCTCCTGCCATATTTGCTATTCTTTCTGCACTTCATTTGGGATCATTTAGGAAGGGACCTCGAGAGGTCATCTAGTTCAGTCCCCCCCACTCATGGCAGGACTAGAGTATTATCTAGACCAGTGTTTCCCAAACTTGTTTGGCCACAGAACACTTTTTAGCCTATTACGGAGCACTTATAAATATTATTTTGTAGTCATTTGGTTTTCAAATAAAAAAGTGTTATTTATGCTCAAATATGTTTTTTTTATAAAACAAAGCAAAATTACAAATTTAAAATAACTTGAACTAACAATTTCTAACTGGAAAGCACGTATAAAAAAGTATAAAAATCAAATTTCGAGACCTTTTTTAAATTACGATTCTTTCACGGAACACCTATTCACATTGTGCGGAACACCAGTGTTCCGGGGAACAGTTTGGGAAACGCTGATCTAGACCATCCCAGACAGGTGACTGTCTAAACTGCTCTTAAAAATCTCCAATGAAGAAAAGCCCACAACCTCCCTGGGCTATTTATTCCTGTGCTTAATTACCCTGACAGTTATGAAGTTTTTCCTAATGTCCAACCCAAACCACGCTTGCTGCAGTTTAAGCCTATTACTTCTTCTCCTAGCCTCAGAGGTAAGGAGAAGACTTTTTTTCCTCCCTCCTCCTTTTAATGTCCTCCCTCAGTCTTCTCTTCTCCAGACTAAACAAACCCAATTTTAATCAATCTTCCCTCGTAGATCATGTTTTCTAGACCTTTAATCATTTTTATTGCTCTTCTCTGGACTGTCTCCAATTTGTCCACATCTTTCCTGAAATGTGGTGTCCAGAACTGGACACAATACTCCAGTTGAGGCCTAATCAGCGTGGAGTAGAGCAGAAGAATTACTTCTCGTGTCATGCTTACAACACTCCTGCTAATACAGCCTAGAATGATGTTTGCTTTTTCTGCAACAGTGTTACACTGTTGACTCATTTAGCTTGCGATCCATTATGACCTTCAGACCCTTTCTGCAGTATTCCTTCCTAGGCAGTCATTTCCCATTTTGTAGGTGTGCAAATGATTGTTCCTTCTCAAGTGAAGTACTTTGCATTTGTCCTTATTGAATTTTATCCTATTTACTTCGGACCATTTCTCCAGATGATTTTGAATTTTAATCCTATTCTCCAAAGCACCTGCAACCCCTCCCATCTTGGTATCATCAACAAACTTAAGTATACTCTCTCTGTCATGATCTAAATCATACAAAATAAAGGGAAACAAGGCCTCCGAGGAAAGACCAGGGGGAAAAAATACATTAAGTAAAATTTAAAAAAACAAAACAAAAAACCCAGGAACCCAGAATAGTGAACATAAATAGCAGGAGTAGGTGTGGGGAAAATAACAGCAGTGTGTCCTGATGATTCTAGTTTGAATATATGATCATGACAGCTATACTAATTTAACTTGTTTTCTCTCCTGCTTCATCAGCATGGGGGAGGGAGGAAATGAGCAAGTGGCAATTAGCCTGGATAAAGTTAAGTAGATAATTTGTTAGAGATCAAAGTTCAATTCTTAGCCTCAAATTCTAGAGAAAATAAATCTAAAAAAATTCTACATACTGCAACTTGTATAGGGTGGGCTTTAGATCACATATTGCTTGCATAGACAATCTTAGAACTAGATCTTTTAAACTTTAGATACATTAAAAGAACGTCTCTCTTCTGCTGTAGAAGCTAACTGGACTTTTTAACCTCAAAAGACTCAACTTAAAGTGAGCCCCCTACCGAGTCTGTTTTTTCAGCTCTGACTCGAAGCATTCTCCTGTTAACCACTAGTTCCGCAACCGGGACCTTTAAACATGTAATGCCAAAATTAACAGTCACCACGGCTAAAAATACTGCATATAACTTAAAAACTGATTCACTCATCACTGCAGACTTATTCCCACCTCCAAACCTAGTTTTTCCCATCAAAATCCAGCTACTCAAATTCGCTGTTCAAATGTTTGTAATTTGCAATTTAAATAAGGTTAGACCTAGGAATTGAATGCATTACCTTACCCTTCATTCCTGGACTCTACCAGACTAAAAGCAATGGACCATTACTGTTATTTATACAGAGCCAGAGTTATGAAATGTACCACAAGGATCCATAGCTGCAATCCCCTACCATGTGGTAGCATATTTTGCTACTACACCAAACTGCCAAGCCCAACTGACTAGTAGTTAGTGGCTTGCTTTCCAAAAATACTACATAAAATAGTCTTGCCACAGAGGTTTTGGGCAGCAGTTTTTTAAAAAATGAGAGTTGTACATTATGACTTTAGTGCTAGAAAATTTGAAGTGATGTGGCAAAGTGAACTTCTTCCCCCTTTTCTAAAAAGGAACAAAGTATAACAACTCAACTGATGTGAACATTTGGGAAACACATATTATGGGATTTTTCATTACAGTAGCATTTACTATTTTAGTAAGAACATTTTATTCCCTGTTCCAACAAATGTTTGTGTGTATCACATTTTAAATAATAATTACATTGCATTATGTTCATGCCCTTCCCAGGGAAATAAAAAAGTGAATATGAATTGCAAAGCTACCTGTAACTTTGCTTATCTTTGTACATACACCAGACTGACATTGTTCTGTCTTGCAAAAAAATGAGTCAGCTTACTTCAATATCCTGGGCAAGGAACTTGAGCCAAACGAGTTCAACATACTTATTAAAATACCAATTACATTCTAAACAAACTATGACAGAGTAATAGTGTAATGGAATCCATTAGGGCAAAAAAATAAAATAAAACAGAACGGTTCAAAGTCAAGCATTCTCCGCACTTATACTTGAAAAATATGGAACATAATGTATTACACACTGGTAAAGAATTATTATTAGTATGAAACTTTTTTGCGTCTCTTTTCCACAGGTATTGCATTTGGGAGTTCTCTGTATCATGTTTGTATAATCCACATTCAAGAATTTGTGCACAATCTAATAATTAATCAGCATCCTAGAATATCAGTCTTGCTCTCCCTTACATTCCCACTCCTACATGCACATGTCAAGCATTAGTCTGAAAGGGAATGGGGGAGTGACTGAATCAAACACAAGAACGCACATGCAGAGAGATGGAGCCTGGTGCCAGCTAAAGAGAAGGTAGAGGAGCAGCTTCAGTTAAAGCAACTGAAAAAATTAATACACAAAAAACTTTTCATTTTCCAAATAAGTGGAAAAAGGATCTTCTCTGTAGGAGGGGTAAGTAGAAAGTGTAGAAGAGTAAGGGGAAACCAGACAGGACAGATTTTTCCAAGCTACAGAAATCTAGGCAGCAGCAGAGTGAACCTTGAAGGGGAGTTTAGATGGTATTAGCCAACATGTTCTAAAACTCTAGCGTAGACAAGGCAGTGTATATTCTTAACACATGCTAGCTGATTCTGTTAAAGCCTATGATCTTCCTAGATTTCAACAGGACTACCTTAATACATGTTAAAGTGCAGCTTACCTTCTAAAACTATTGTCAAGACAAGGTATTAGACTGAACTAACAAAATCCAACACCACACATTTAAATCCTAATTTAAAGAGCTTTGAGTCCTCTTTCTTTACAATAAAATAATTTTGGCCCTGCACAGGTGCAACCAGGTTGTCTATGCAGCACCTCCTTGTGGCCCATCAGGCTTCATAACTCCCCTGCTGGAGATCCCTGCCAGTCAGGTGTCCTCAACCCCTCACAGATCCAGTGCCATGGAGTCCAAAACAAAAAGGAAAACCATGAACTAAAAATCAGGAACATCCAAGGATTTGCCAGCAGGACCCACACTTCTACTCCAGGCTTTTGTCCCTCCTTGTCCATCTTCTTGGGTCTAGCTGTCCCATCCACCAAATGGCTCATCCAGGTCGCAAGCTGCCTTAGGCTCTTGGTTGGGACCAGGCTTCCCTCATTGAGGAAGTAGCAGAATTTTGCTGTCCTTCCTGGTCAGCCCTCAGCTGGGCTAAGTCTCCTCCTTTTAACTCCCCTCTTCATGTCTGATATTGGCTGCACATATAGCAGGATAGGGTGATCTGGGTCCACAGGCTCGCCTCATGCCTCTCCTTGCCAGTATGGAGCCTATCTGCCTAATTCATAGAATCGTAGAATCTCAGGGTTGGAAGGGACCTCAGGAGGTCATCTAGTACAACCCCTTGCTCAAAGCAGGACTAACCCCAACTAAATCATCCCAGCCAGGGCTTTGTCAAGCCTGACCTTAAAAATCTCTAAAGGAGGGAGATTCTACCACCTCCCTAGGTAACCCATTCCAGTTCTTCACCACCCTACTAGTGAAAAAGTTTTTCCTAATATCCAACCTAACCCTCCCCCTCTGCAACTTGAGACCATTACTCCTTGTTCTGTCATCTTCTACCACTGAGAACAGTCTAGATCCATCCTCTTTGGAACCCCCTTTCAGGTAGTTGAAAGCAGCTATCAAATCCCCCCTCATTCTTCTCTTCTGCAGGTTAAACAATCCCAGTTCCCTCAGCCTCTCCTCACAAGTCATGTGCTCCAGCCCCCTAATCATTTTTGTTGCCTTCTGCTGGACTCTTTCCAATTTAATCCACATCCTTCTTCTAGTGTGGGGCCCAAAACTGGACACAGTATTCCAGATGAGGCCTCACCAGTGCCAAATAGAGGGGAATGATCACGTCCCTCGATCTGCTGGAAATGCCCCTACTTATACAGCCCAAAATGCCGTTAGCCTTCTTGGCAACAAGGGCACACTGTTGACTCATATTCAGCTTTTCGTCCACCGTAACCCCTAGGTCCTTTTCTGCAGAACTGCTGCCCAGCCATTCGGTCCCTAGTCTGTAGCAGTGCATGGGATTCTTCCGTCCTAAGTGCAGGACTCTGCACTTGTCCTTGTTGAACCTCATCAGATTTCTTTTGGCCCAATCCTCTAATTTGTCTAGGTCCCTCTGTATCCTATCCTTACCCTCCAGCGTATCTACCACTCCTCCCAGTTTAGGGTCATCTGCAAACTTGCTAAGGGTGCAGTCCACACCATCCTCCAGATGGTTAATGAAGATATTGAACAAAACCGGCCTCAGCACCGACCCTTGGGGCACTCCCCTTGATACCAGCTGCCAACTAGACATGGAGCCATTGATCACTACCCATTGAGCCCAACCATCTAGCCCGTTTTCTATCCACCTTACAGTCCATTCATCCAGCCCATACTTCTTTAACTTGCTGGCAAGAATACTGTGGGAGACTGTATCAAAAGCTTTGCTAAAGTCAATTAACTGCCTCATTGCCACTATAGGACTTATCTGACCCACCACAGTAGCATGCGGATAGGCTTTCTACAAAAAGAAGTTTGTCTCTTAAGAAACTGGAAGTGGTTTCTGGGAAACTGTCAGCCTCAGATTCAAGAGTTTCCAGGAACAAGCAGCAAATAAACCGCCTGGAATATGATCTTAAAAGAATCAAAGGACACTGCAAAGTAAACTTTAACAGGGGATTTTACCCCCCCCCCCCCCAAAAAAAAAATACTTCTAATTTTCTTTCTAGCAAAGAGTAACTAAAAAAAGAGTCAGGTTTGAAGTGTCCATAGTCTTGCAAATCTGGATATTAATGCCTGGACTCCCAATACTGGAAACGCTTAAGTTATCCTATATATAAAAAAGAGCAAAATAATAATGTGTCTTTCTTATATATCAGTAAGTTATAGATTCCCTACATGTAGAAACAAGTATACAGAATAAAGGCAGCACTGTTATTTTGTTTGTCTAATGACAGAGAAAAGGAGCAAATCCTGAAAGCAGATTCAGCCATCAGGGCAACTACCTACCAAGAACATAAGATTTCTTTTCTGTGGCTTCAGCTCTATCAGAGGCAGGTAAAAATTATATATATATATATATATATATATATATATATATATATATATATAAATATAAATTTTAAATGATCTGATTAAGAGGCAGAAGTGGGGGCATGGCCTTTTCATGCCCAGCCAAATTCTGGATCATTTATGAAAAACCCCTATATCTTCTAGATAGATCTTTGTCAGCAGGGTTTTAAAGCCAAACAGCCAAGCTCTTTGAGTTTTCAGAAGAGGTAGAGAGCTAAAAAAATTATATTTTAATAGTCACCCATTAAAGAGACATTTCTTACTCGTACACTAATCTTAATCCACTTGTTTGCCAAATTCCATACCCTGTAGTGAACTGTGGATGGACCTGAGGTATTCTATATTAAAATGCCTTCTTTCAGAATTGTTTAAGCTCCATTTGAACGGTAATGCACACAGTGAAGGCCATTAGAACTCGTGTGTCGCCAGACAAGACTCAAGATTTCAGAAAGTGTAGTTCAACATTTAATCCACTATTACAAAAATGGAGTTGGACAGAATCTTTGCTTAAAATAATTAGTTATGGATGACAAATTTGATCTTAACTGTATGATTGTGTTTGTTATTCCATTTTTTGAGAGATGTTATCCTTTGCTGTAAAGTTCTCTATTAATTTTAACATATATATTTCATAGGCTATGAAAGTCTAGTCAATTTAACTTTAGACCAGATTTGCCTTCATAGCCACACAGATTGATTTATAGAGATCTCTCTACAAAATTTACTACTTTATCTGAAACTATGCTTGAGCAGCAGAGATAAATTAAAATGTATCAACCAATCAATGGAATAAAGAATCCTCGCATATCATCCACAACAGTTTTCCAAATGAAGAATCTTACTACATCAAAATGATAAAAGTTTAAAACTTAGGCAGGTGTGTTCAGTGCTTCTTATCCCCTATTCATTGGAGTCTATTTTGTTGTATTTTGCCTAGTTTAGTTTTTAATTTTTCATGCAATCATCCTTCCACTACACTGCTCCCAACACAATAAAAAAAACCCTCTGAGAGTTTAAGTATTCCGCCAGTGGTGTGTGTCACTTTAAAAAGCACTTGCATAGATGCTCAAAATATTTGCCAAAACCATTTGCCTACTTTACATCTGAATTAGGTTATCTTGATTTAACAGTCATACCCAACAATTACAGAAGCACTGAACAGAAATGATAAAATAATCGTATCTGGTACAAAGACACAGAAGAGACATTATGGAAACAAAGCAAACATCTCTAATTCAGACATGAGAAATGGAAGCAAGCTGATTTCTACCATCCATTAGAGAGGACCAAGTTTTCTCCCATTGAGATCTGAATTTACAACAATCAGCATGGTAGCATTTTTCAGTCTACCAGCCAAATGAATATCCCCATAGCATTCAACAGATTAATGTTTAGGACCATAGAGAAGTTGAAACTAGAAATATAGGGCATCAATTCAGTCATTAAAAACTGATCATGTTCCAAAGTTATAACACTACTACATATGGTATGACTTGTATTTTAAAACACATTAAGCATATTGTATACTATTCCAACAGCTGGGGAATGTTATGGTAAATCAACCATCTTCATGGGACAAGTTGCCTTGGGGCAGGTGGATGTCTGAATTTTGAGATAGTGAAATCAAGACTGTCTAAAACATAAGGAAAGCTATGAATAGACAGGCTTAGAGCTGTAGAGAAACTGCACTTTTTGAAAGTGACACATGGCCCAACAAACCAGCAGCACTCGTATCAATATACAAAAGTCTTTAATAAAGCCCTGGCTGGGATGATTTAGTTGGGGTTGGTCTTGCTTTGAGCAGGGGGTTGGACTAGATGACCTCCTGAGGTCTTTTCCAACCCTA
The DNA here is from genome assembly GCA_033296515.1 of Macrochelys suwanniensis. Taxonomy (NCBI): domain Eukaryota; kingdom Metazoa; phylum Chordata; order Testudines; family Chelydridae; genus Macrochelys; species Macrochelys suwanniensis. The sequence goes on from CM065777.1 coordinate 94,308,353, forward strand.
ATCTTCTATGAATCTGGAATTATTACACACTAGTTGTTTCTAAATATAATGTACAACTTATTTTAGTCTACAGGAACTGAAATTTGGGCATGTCTTTAAAGTTACTGAAACAGCATAAGTGTATTCTACTTTGCATAGATACATGCAGGGCTTTAAAAATTCACTCACCAGTAGTAAGTGGGAAGTTTTTCCTGGCTAATCTAGAACCCCACTTAATCAGTTTTTGCTCATGGATTTGCCAAGAAAAATTAAACAAGAGGGTCAGCGCAACAACAAAAAACCAAAAAACCCACAACTAAAAACAAGTGTATATTTTAAAGAGTTTAACATTTATGAAAGCATTATAGACAGAAGTCTTGTATTTTGTATACATGAAGGAGTGCTAATGTTTTACATGTCACGGTTAAAATAAAACTTTCACTTCAGGAGAAGGTAGTCTAGAGGCTATTCCATGTAGCATTTAATCCCTGGCCTCTAGTGAAGACTGCGAATAAAAGTATCAATTAGTTCCAGTTATTATGGTGGTTTTTCATGTGACCCCCCCCTTCCACTTTCTGACTCCATCAACTCATTACACATAATTTGGCCTATCAAATGGCAATGACTAACTGGTTCACTACCAGACTGGTCTGGTTTTTAAACCAGTGATCTTGAAGTTACAGCTTGTATTATGTATTCTACTACTAAACCCTATGAACCATCCACTCCCAAAAAACACAAAAAAGTTAAAATTTGGGCAGTAATTAAACACTTTCCCATGAGAACATTAGATCACTTAAATGTAGGTTTAGATGACAGGGTTTAATATCAGAATTTCCACACTTCAGGAAAGATACGAGATTTTAACCACATACTCAAAATGGAGGCAGCAAATGAGTCAGTGGATCCCAAAAGCCATGCCAAAATGAGAAGCTTTAGAAGAAACTACATCAAGTATTTCCTTGTGTTTTGCAGGTTATAAGATGGAGAATTTATTTTCTAAATATTTTTACAAGTCACAGTGATGTCTGTCACGCATGGACCATACAATAAATGCATCCGAAGAAGTGGGTATTCACCCACAAAAGCTTATGCTCCAATACGTCTGTTAGTCTATAAGGTGCCACAGAACTCTGTCGCTTCTACAGATCCAGACTAACACGGCTACCCCTCTGATACTTGTCACGCATGGACCATACAATAAATGTCTCTCAAGGAACAGATAATAAGTGGTGGAAGAAATGGCTTTTAATTTTAATTTCTCTATTTACTACACATTCACCATGCTAGCATAATTTAAAGCAGAGGGTCTTCAAAAGGTTATGAGAGAGTTTGCAATTAGTGTTATTAATGGGTATGGACCCAAAATATTTGTGGTTGAAAGCCTAAAGACAGTATTCTAGCTTCTACTTTCAATACCACACACACCATGTCTTATTTAGCTCAAAAGCTTGTGAATTGCTACCATTTTTAGTAATGGGTTAAACATCTCATCCAAAGGAATGAAAATAAAGACAGTATGAGAACCTAAGTCACTACAAAAAATAATTCCCTCTCGATACTCACACCTTCTTGTCAACTATTGGGAATGGACCACGTCGACCCTAATTGAATTGGCCTCATTAGCACTGATCCGCCTCCACTTGGTAAGGCAACTCTCATCTTTTCATGTGCTGTATATTTATATGTGCTTACTGTATTTTCCACTCCATGCATCTGATGAAATGGGCTATTGCCCATGAAAGCTTATGCCCAAATAAATGTTAGTCTCCAAGGTGCCACAAGGACTCCTCGTCGTTTTTACTGACACAGACTAACACGGCTACCCCTCTGAAGTAAGTCCCTTCTGATAGTCTCTGATGTAAGGTAAAGGTTCTACAGCAATTTTTAAAAAGCTACCCTATTCTCCTTCCCAAGCATTTTCTCACTCCACAGAGCAGGATTCAAAATGTCAATGAACTCAGGAATAGCTTACATATAGCTTAACCTTTACTACATTTCAACAATAGACACTGTATTATCAGCACTTTCTTGGTAATATTTTTTTATTATCCCATATCATTTAAATTCACTCCCTTAATTCTCTGAAGGATGTTAGGAAATCAGACTCGCCACAAAAAAGATACTACTATGAATTAAACCATGGCAAAGATTTATTTTGGCTTTTTAATGTTTCATACCAGATGTTGAGTTCTTTATTGAACAGAATTAGAAATCAAACACTGAGATACCGTGAGGGATTTTGTCCTGCTCATATTGAATATGTACGAATGAAAAGATAAAATGGCCTTTCAAGTTGCAAGCAACCACCACAATCAGAAAATCCTGGAAATACAAAAATCTCAGCCAACTCTAGAAATTGTAATCTGTTTCCACCACACACACCATCCCTATAATACATATAAAAAACACAGAAAAACCCACCATGAAACATAGCCAAGGGAAGTAATTAGTTGCTTCTATCACTCTATAATTATGTGAGAATAAAGGTGGATGAGGTAATATCTTTTATTGGAGCAACTTTGGTTGGTGAAAGAGACAAGCTATCAAGCTTTAAACAGAACTCTGTAAAAGCTTGTCCCTTTTCACAACAGAAGTTGGTCCAATAAAAGATATTAACCCACTCACCTTGTCTCTCTAAGATCCTGGAACCAACATGGTTACAACACTGCAAATAACTTTAATTATTTCAAGTTTTGTTAATTATACTTAAAAACGGTTTTCCTGTTAGGTCACTTGAAATCTAGGTTAGCAGTACACTCAGTCCTGGGCAAAAAAAGAGCATCATGCATTGGTTGGTTGCCATCACTGTGGCTGAACAAAGAAGTGACACAGATGACCGACCTTAAGTTTATCACAAAGCCCTCCTCTATCAAAGCCTGGCCACTGTAGGCACTTTAAGAGAGGAGTCCTCTGAGAAGGGGACCCAAAGCAGTTTTAAGATTAGGCACTAATCCAAGTATGAAGATGATGGAATCCGGTTTTTAGCTATCCCTGTTACAGGCACTAAGTTCATGTCAGATGCATGATGTAATGGGACAATGTCCCATCAAAGAAAGTATCCAAAAGCAAGATGGCAGAGAAAGGAGTAGGTTCACTAATAGGGAAAGATTAGTGATAAGAAGGCTGATGCTGGTTATTTTCCTTCGGCTACCATTTAGAAAAAAAATATGACAAAAATAGTGAGGATAGTGTTACTGCAACTAGAATCAGAAATCACAGAATTGGAAAGGACCTCGAGAGGTCATCTAATCCAGTCCCCTGCACTCATGGCAGGACTAAGTATTATCTAGATCATCCCTGACAGGTGTTTGTCTAACCTGCTCTTAAAAATCTCCAACAATGGAGATTCCACAACCTCCCTAGGCAATTTACATGAATGAACACGTTAACCACTGCATAATTAACTAGAACATATTACTATTAGTAGGGTCATAGGAAAGTCACTTACGAATACTAAATGAACTAACAGAAGCACTGGTGATTGTTTTGGGAAATTCCATCACTACCAGAGAATTTGAAAGTGGTATACACTGAAGCTATTTAGGAAATGGGACAAACACAGATCTGGAGGTTACAGACCAGTAACTTCAATAGCTGATAAATTTATTATACATTCTTTCAATGTAAGTAGTAAAAACCTACAAGAAAAGTAATTGTGCAATTGGCAAGCAAACACAAGCTTGTTTAAAATAGAAGGGTGACCACAAGATAGGGCGTTTTTGAGAGAAGAAAACAAGGAAGGAGTAGAAAGACTTGAAGGCAAACTTCCTCCCAACAACAGAGGGAAAACATACAGTAACTACACTTTTGTTTGTAAAAAACTGTAAAATGTTAAAGCTAGCTGTTGCACAATTTTTAAAAAAAAACAAAACCAAAATTCAGACAACCAAACCTAAAAAGAGATCATATAGTATATTTGTGTCAGATGTCTAAAGTATTGTATGAAAAGACAAGTTTATTTTTGCTATAGAGAGTCACAGTTCAAAGCACTGTATGTTATCAATATATAAAATATAGATATTTTTGCTGCAAGTTTTGAAAGACCAAAGACAGAATAAAAGAGTACTGTGCAGGAAAGCTGCTCTAGTTTTCCATTGTGGTAAGTGATCACATCATGTGTTTTAAAATTATACTGAAGAATACTATTAAAAATATATAAAAACCTACTAAAAACACTGTAGTCAAGTTTTTATCCAGGCCACTAAGTAAAGTAAGCTATGGTTATTCTTTGTAGTTTTCAAGCCACAGTAATAAGAGGATAGTGATTTTCAGTAAAACCCGGTGTTACATTTAGCTGTACAACATTACTAATTACAGAGTAATTTCAACAATAAATATTTTGGTTAAACTCTGCTTTGTCATCAATGCAAGTAATTTTAGTCAAAACTGATCTTTCAGGCAGTACAGACATTTCCTTGGTTTTTAAAAATTCTATTTTTATTTTCTGGTAACAGGGTGACTTTTTCAACAAGAACTCTTCTCTAGAACTGGTGCTTTGCAAACACTAAGCCACAGAGACAATGTTAGAGAGGTAAAGGAACTGACAAACTTGTAGCAGTAAGGCAATTCAGGGTTAGCCTTCAAACTGCGTCCTTTGTTTGTCCTATTGTGCTTCTGTATAATACAAGAGTCTCCAAATAATGACCTTACATACCACACATGCTGCATTACCTAAGATTAGAAGAGTAAATTAAAGTCAGAGGATCAAATCACATCTTCCTGCAAAAATAATTCCAGGAGCAAGACAAGAGGAACTGGAAACTTCCTGAAGCTCACCCTGGGTTTTCTGTCAAGTTGTCTTTTCAAAGTGGAGCAGCTAGGTACCATAAATAAGTCAGCCAAAACCATCCTCAGGATACATAACGAAAGGAACCTGCAGTCCCAGAGAGTCCCTGCACTCAGCTACTATGCCCCAGCCCCTTGTCAGCAAGGCTTCTGAAGAATCCCTTTCAGTTATTGACAAAATCCTCCATGTGTGAGCTGTAGCAGAAGCTATGGAAGGATCCACAGGCCCTGTCCCCCTCCACCCTTCCTGCCCACTCCTCTGAGCCTGCCATGCCCTCGCTCCTCCCCCCGAGCCTCCTGCATGCCACAAAACAGCTCATCAGGTGGTGTGGGGAGGAAGGGGGAGGTGATGATTGGTGGGGCTGGCGGTGGGCGGGAGGCACTAGGAGTATGGCGCGGGAGCTGATGAGGGGCTGCTGACATCATATTGTGGCTCTTTGGCAATGAGCTGCCTCTTCTTACTTCCAACTGCTAAATCACAATAAATCACATTAAAAGAAGCTAGCAATACCTTAACATTTCTTATTGCTTTACTGTAGTTGCCAGAGGATCTTATACTACCTTATGTCCCATTGCTAATTTGATATGTAAGACTGCACATGCAAGAGGAGGCGGCCGAAAAGACTATTATCCATGCACTGGCCTGCCCTCAGAAACTGACTTAAGAAAAGCTGGTTTATCTTTTGTTTGCAACTTAAAGCTATCGTGCCAAGGGTAACTGCATATTTTATTTCTGACAGCCAGAATAAAGGAATCCTTTATGAGCCTCAGTGGGTGTTTATGGGAACCCACCAAAGGCTACAACCTGTGAAGCCTAACGTTTGGAATGTCTACAGGACTTACCTCCAAGCTCACGATACACCCAACACTCTACCACAGGGGTGGGAAAACTTTTTGGCCTGAGGGCCAAATCTGGGGATAGAAATTGTATGGCGGGACAGGAATGCTCACAAGATTAGGGTTGGGAGTGCAGGCTCAGGGGTGGGGCTCCAGGCAAGGAGTTTGGGGTGTAGGAGGGTGCTCTGGGCTGGGACAGAGGGAGTTGGAGAGCGAGAGGGGGATCAGGGCTGGGGTGTGGGAGAGGGTCCGGGGTGCAGGCTCTGAGCAGCGCTTACCTCAAGTGGCTCCCAGAAGCAGCAGCATGTCCCTTCTCCGGCTGCTATGCCGAGGCACGGCCAGGTAGCTCTGCACGCTGCCCCATCTGCGGGCACCGTCCCTGCAGCTCCCATTGGAGCGCTAGAGGGGGCCATTGGAGCGTGTAGGAGCCAGAGCGGTGCCATGCTGCGGCTTCCAGATGCCACATAGTGTGCCCCCCCGACCCAGCGCTCCAGCTGGAGCGGGGCAAGTCCCAGACCCCACTCCCCAGCGGGAGCTCGCAGGCCAGCTTAAGACAGCTCACCGTAGTTTGCCCACCCCTGCTCTACCAGATGCTCAGGAACCAATGTACCACAACACTCAGTTACACTCTGTAATGGGGTCATTTTCTATATGAAATATAAAGTCAATGTTCTGTGGTGCACATTTACAGAACTCTCTATGCAAAGAACATTGCCCAAGTAAAGTAGCCAAAGTAGTCTGTGCCTGCTTTGTTCAAGAAGGTCAACCTTCATTTTGCATTTTTAGTTTTCTGACATTTTGTTTCCAAGTCTTGTAGCATATGCATTGAGCAACCAGGGAAGCAACCCTAATTCAGGCACTAAGTTTGTCTGGTAACTACAGCTGTAGGTTTAGAGTGCAGCCATAATTAAAAATTAACCACAAAATGAACAACACTCCTGATGTAAGCTTCTCTGTCACCCATCACCATAAAATGTGAACAACCTTGGCCAACCAAATGTACTAAACTTGCTACTGTTTGTTCACTTCGTTTCAGAAGTTAGTCTTTGCTGATGATGGTCCATTAACTACATATCAGAGCCAAGAAAAAAAAATATCAATCACTCGTTATGTCACTCAAAGGTCCTCAAAGCTTATGATTTAATAAAATATCCTCTTTTAAGTCCAGTCTTACTACACTTAAGTCAATATAGTTGTTGTGTGTGCATAAGTAGGAAATAACTTCAACTCAGTGGGAGTTCCATCAATGGAAAAACTGTAGGCTCAGGCCTATGTTCTGAGCTTCCACCATCTGACCTTTTGGTACTACAGTACTCATGGTTAAAAGCATTACAGTAGTTCTCAAACTAAGTATGTAAGAGACAGATGGGGTCGCGCCCAAGTTTATAAACTAGGCATCACTACATATTGAGATCTCAAAGTGTAATGCAGTGTGAGGTGGTAAAGGCCCACCCCAAAAGTTGTGATTGGCTAGCAGTGGAGGGTACTATCCTGTGGAGTTCCTTCTGGTTCCTCCCTCCTATTGAGAAGGCAGGATGGACACAGGAGATTAGATAGATACTTTCATTGGAAAGAGTGTCACTCTCGACCAAAGAACCCTTAAGGGGTTGGTTACCAGTAACTTCAGTTCATAGTCTAGGGCCAGGAGAGATCACTGATCATCTAATCTGACCTATGTAGCACAGGCCATAGAATTGCCCCAAAATAATTCCTTTTGAACTACCGCATAACAAAAAAAAAGAAATCTTTATTTAAAATGGCCAGTGATGAGAGTCCACCATGACTGTTGGTAAATTGTTCCAATGATTAGTTACCCTTACTGTGAAAAATGCATGCCTTATTTCCAGTGTGAATTTGTCTAGCTTTAGCTTCCATGCATTGGATCTTGTTCTACCTTTGTCTATTAGTGCTTGTCTACACTAGCACTTTACAATACACAGCCACGTTAAGCGCTGCCGTGGCAGCACTTTAACGTTGCTAGTGAAGACATGCCCTTAGACTGAAGAGCCCATTATCAAATATTTGTCATCTATATGGGGACTTTATACTCATCACGTCACCCCTTAATTTTTTGTTAAGCTGAATAGATTCAGCTTTCAGTCTATCACTATATGCATATTCTCTAATTCTTTAATCATTCTCATAGCTCTTCTCCAATTTATCTACAACCTTCTTGAATTGTTGACATCAGAACTGGATACTGTATTGTCCTGATCGCATCAGTGCTAAACACCGAGATAAAATAACCTCTCTAGTATAGAGTCTTCATATAAGTATGGGCTACATTCTTCGTTCCTAGATGTGTACATATACATTTAGCCATATTAAAAACATTGTTTGCTTGCACCCAACTTTCCAAGCAATCCAGATCACACCATGTCTGTGACTCGCCCCCTACATTATTCACCATTCTCCCCATCTTCTGGTCATCTGCAAACTTTATCAGTGATGATTATGTTTTCTTCCAGATCATTGACAAAAACGTTAAATAGCATAGGACCAAGAGCCTATCCCAGCAGGACCCCACTAGAAACATACCTGCTCGATAACCATTCCTCTTTTACAATTACATTTTGAGTCCTATCAGTTACCCAGTTTTTAAACCATTTAATGTATGTAATGTTAGTTGTATATCACTCTAGTTTTTTTTTTAAATCACAAAATCTCATATGGTAGCAAGTCAAACACCATACAGAAGTCTAAGCATATTATATCAACACTATTACCTTTATCCACCAAAACTTGTAATCTCATCAAAAAAAGATATCATGTTAGTTTGACAGGCTCTATTATCCATAAACCCATGGCCCTTTGCATTAATTACATAACCCTCCTTTAATTCTTGGATTAATGAAGTCCCATATCAGCTACTTCATGATCTTGCCTGGGGTCAATGTCAAACTGACAGACCTATAATTAGGCAGGTCATCCTGTTTAACCTTTTTAAATATTAGCAGAACATGAGCTTTCATCCAGTATTCTAGAACTTCCACCGTGTGCCAAGACTCATTGAAAATCAACAGAGTCCAGCAAGCGCCTCAACCAGCTTTTTTAAAACTCTTGGATGCAAGTTATCTGGACCGGCTGATTTAAGAATGTCTAACTTTAGTAGCTGTGATTTAACATCTTCCTCGGTTACTATTGGAACCTAAAGAGTTTCATTATTATCATATGATATGACTACAACATCTGGCTTTTTGTCAAATACAGAACAGAAATACTTATTGAACACTTCTACCTTTTCTTCATTATTGTTCATAATTTTATCACTATCATCTAGTAATGGACCAATACCATTGTTAAGATTCTTTGTGTTCCTAATATACCTTTAAGGTTAATAAGGAGTTTTTTACTCCGCTGGCCATAGCTTTCATCTTTGTTTCCCTTATCAATTTCCTACAATTCCTACAAGCTTGCAAGTCATATTACTATGAATTTTCCCTTTTTTCTATTTGTTATATATTGAATTGGGGGGTGGGCTGTTAGTAACTCCAAGCCTGAGAGAGGAATGACCTTAAGCCAATCAGCTGACCCAACGGACACAGGTTGGAAAAATATGCTACCACTGTGAGAACATTTGAAGAGGTTTTGGTGCAAAAAGAGAGCAGCTCAACTGAGTTAGGAGCTTTAATGAAGAATCTTAATCCCAAGGACAGCTGGACTCAGGCAGAAGTTCCAGACTAACCCAGCAACATCAGGAACAGAGCATCCAGACAACTGGAATCAGAATACAGAAGTAAATGTGCTCACAGTACACACTCACGTTAATGACTGCTGCAAAGACTTGGAGACAGAAGTCAGACAAGGAATCATGGAACTCAAACTATATATTTACGCATTGGACAGGAGACACTATTATTGATGGGGAATGTGTATGTATAACTTCCCATAGAGGTCTCCTTCTGGTATTACTTCTGATACAGACTGAAGGTTTGCTCTGCTTAGGTAAAAGTACTGCTTTATTGTTGAGAGTGGTGTCCATTCCTAGGGTTACCTCCTGCTTCACCAAGGAAGTTCATGCTTCTCAGAAGTAAGGTGGTTATAGTCCCAGACCCAGCAGGGAGCCACAAATCAATCCCAGTTGGCTCCCACCTGACAAGAGCTTCCTAGCACACCTTGACAAGTGAACTATTTTTTATTTACCAAACTTGTGTTTGTCAAATATTCAGGACCTGTAGACAAAGAGTGGCACTGAGCTCTGCACTGAATTGCTTTACCTATAGAGCATGAAACTGATTAGGACTGCACAATCCTAGTCAGTTGCATTCTCAGCAGGCACCAGAGGTACCTGCTTCAGTGCAGGGTCACAGTTCTCTAGCTGCTAACCTGAAAGAAGGAAGAGAGTCAAAAAGAGTGGGTGGAAAGAAGCAGTTGGAATGGAAAGAGTGGTGGTCCAAAAGTATTTCCCTGCTTCCCACTTTGCTGCCCCACATTATACATGCCAAGGCTACCAAAATTTAGTAAAAAGAAAATAAGAAAGAAAGAAATACTTGTGGCACCTTAGAGACTAACAAATTTATTTCAGCATAAGCTTTCGTGGGTATGTGGAAATAAATTTGTTAGTCTCTAAGGTGCCACGAGTATTTCTTTCTTATTTTCTTTTTGCTGACACAGACTAACAGGGCTACTACACTGTAACCTATCAAAATTTAGTAGTGATTCAGGGCAGTTTGCATTAGTTTGGGATTATCTTGTTTTCCTCCCAAAAAAAACCAGACCAGGGAGTTTGAGACCCACCAGTGCAGTTAGAGGTGCAAGTACTGAAATTAGAGCAGGATAGCTAACCTCAGCCAGAGATTTCTAATAAGCAACTAGTGTCTCAATCAGTTTTGCTGTCACAACTATAAAAAACAAGGCGATACTCCACACGCTCACAGGTCGAGAAAGGCCCCTAGGCTTTAATACGGAAGTCGTCACCACCCCCGTGCAGATGAAGGGGGTCAGTTTCCAGGCTTACAGCTCTTCTGCTTTTGACTAAGGGGGACAGAGTAAAGCGTCTCTGCCGTGTGCGGGACTCCCAGCCCGCGGGAGTCTACACGAGGGAGATTTAAATGACAGGATGATGGTGCGTGTCTCACTCAGCCACTGCAGCAGCCCCCATGGGACAGTGGGAAAGAGAGAGGGAGGGAGCGAGGCAGCTAACGCCAGCCGCCCCACTTAGTGAGCGGCGAGCCCCGCCAGTGCCGGGGGGTTTCCGTGCCAGCGGGCCGGGCGCATCGCACAGCGCCGCGCTGCCCAGAGCGGCTCCCCCTCCCGCGGATTTCCCCGCGCCCTGGCGGGGCGGACACGCGTCCTTGGAGGAGCCGCCCCCAGCTGCCGCAGGCGGGCAGGGGCCGCTGGGCTTTGACGGCCGCGCCGACCCCAGCTCGGGCCTGCCGGTGGCCGAGAGCTCCCGCTGTGGCGCGGGCGGCGGACTGGGGGGAGCAGCGTCCCCCGGACCCTCCAGCCTGCGCCGGGCGCAGCGACACCAGCGAGCCGCGCGGACTCCGGCCGCCCAACGGCGGGGCACCGGGGCAGAGCCCGTCACAGCCCCTCGCCACCGGGCAGCCCCGCGGCATCTGCCCCGTCACTCCTGCACCAGCCGCGGCCGAGCGGGAGCTCGGGGGGGGGGGGGGGGCAGGAGCGAGGAAGGTGAGCGGCCCCCCGCACGAGGCGCAGTTACCTGCCGCCGCCTTCAGCTCAGCCACATCCGAAGTTGAAATTCCCTGGCCGGACCCGTCAGCATAACCCCCGCGAAACCCCGCCCCGGCCAATCCCCGCCCACTCCTGGCCACGCCTCTCCCTCCTTCTCAATCAGGGCCTCTCTCTCCACCCACCCCCCTCCACCCCGTCCAGTCCTAGCCACGCCCACTCCTCCTCAGGCCCCGCCTCCACACGGCCAAGCATCCCGCCTTCACCCTGACCACGCTTGCCACGTCCCATTAGCCCCGCCCCTTCACGCAGGCCCCCACCTCTCAGAGACCACCATCACCTCTGCAGGCCACCCTCTACAAATCTATTGGCTGAGTCCTATGTCTGTCATGAGAATTGGCTCCACCTTTTTTCCCCTTCCTTCCCACTCTCCTGTCTGAAACTGGATTGAGTTTAATTCCTTGGGGAAGGTACCCACTGGAGTGAGGCTCAATCTAGCCTCAAAGGAGAAAGAAGAGAGATACTGTGTGATACAGGCTGGCAACGTGCTATGGCAGCCTTAGCAGAGCAGTGGCTTTTGCAGTCATATTCAGGAAAGGGACTTACAGTCACCCACCCCCATGGCCTTCTTGTCTAGGCTATGAAATGTGCTAATGTCTGCGCATGGCTGTCTGCAGGCTTGTTAGCTGAACTAGGGTTGAACACAGTGCAATGCTTAAGCTTTCGAGTTTAGCACAGTGCTTAATTTGTGCCAGGGTTGAGCCCTGGCAATTCTAGGCTTGGTAGTTCATAGCCCAGGCACCTCTGGACTTTCTGCATTAATTATGAAAGTTAAAAAAAATGGCTTGAGCCCTGGCACCTCTTTCATTACAAATTAAGCACTGGTTTAGTGGTAGGTGTAGACAAGGACAATCTGTTCAGTACTGTTTTAGCTCACTGGGATTAAACCTTTAGCAAAAATAATGTTGGAACACATTTTGTTTTTGTATACCATCAGCAAAACCACCTTCAGCCCTAGTTCAACTAACATAATTGCTGACCACTGTGTTCAGCTACAAAAAAAATATGCTATAGATAAAAGCCCAAAGATCCCTCCCTTGGAGAGCTTTCAGTCTAAATAAACAGATGAGACAACAGATGCACTAGAGTAATGATTTTGTTTAGCTTGTTTGTTTTCCTTCTGCCTAGTTTGTTACTGTTTCTTTGAGGTGAGGACCTATCTTTATAGAATAATGGATTTAAGAGAGTTACTTGAAGGAGGAGCATGGAGAAAAGGCATTAGATCAGGAGACGGGAGAGGTTGCAGGCATATAGATCGGCAAGTCATTACATGAAGTATCCTGTACAAGGTCCCGCCAGCTTGTTTCCCACCTAGGACAAGATTTCCCACCTCCACCTACATGGGTACTAGGCCACCTCTTCACAGCCTATAACCCTTCTCACCTCCGTAGTCTGACACTAGACTCAGCATTTCTCCCTCTGGTGGGTGTGGGTGGGTGTGGAGTAAATCAGTCTAAAGGTTTTTAATTCTTAACTTTGGTTTATTTACAAGGTGGGCCTCAGAATAGGCCTACATAGTTCTCTTGAGCAAACAAACACACAACACAAAAGTTATACATTTCCTTGCCCCCACCAAAGCATTGACTTATGCTGGCTTCTGGTTACTAGCCCTTCCCCAAAGAGAAGGAAATTCAATATTTCCCCTGTAAGGAAAGGAACATCCATTTAGAAGGAGCCTTTTCTGCCACTTGTTTCTCGTCTCTCCTCCCTCCCACCTCACCAGAAGATGGGCTTTTAAAGATCACCATTTCTACGCAGGTGTCTCCAATTAACCTGAGGCCCCCTCTTTTCAGTTCATAGGATAAAGGGTCTTCACAATTCTAGGACCAATATACCTGCCTTCCATCACTCTCTTATAGCTAGGGTGACTAGATGTCCCGATTTTATAGGGACAGTCCCGATTTTGGGGTCTTTTTCTTATATAGGCTCCTATTATCCCCCACCCCCTGTCCCAATATTTCACACTTGCTGTCTGGTCAGCCTACTTATAGCTGTCAAGTCTGACTTTGTCACACACGCACACACATCCAAAAAAAAAAAAAAAAGGCTGTGGCAAACACTGTTCCCTCTAAGCTGTGTGCGTGTGTGCGCGTGCACAGATCCTAAACCCTGCGCACACGGCGAAACACCGCACGCACAAAAATTTGCATAGAAGCACAACAATTCGCATAGAAGATTTTTTTTGCGCACACGGCCTGTCAAAAATTTGCACAGAAGAAATTTTTTGCGCACACGGCCTGTCAAAAATTAGAGGGAACATTGGTAGCAAAACCACCATGTAGGTTACGTGGTCTGTAGGTGAAACCAAAAAGAAAATTCCTAGCACTGATCCTTCCTATTTCTCAGCAGAGAAATAAGACATTTAAATTACACACAAAAAACTATGTTAAAATAACATTATTAAGGTTGCAAGTCAAGTTAGGAAATGCCAGAATTAAGGTTGCCTGTGAAACCTTAATTCAGCACCCTTTTTCATTTGAATTCTCATACAATCTCTAATTACAAGATCACACACTACTTTTTCCTACAGAATTGCTGCCTACATAATTTTCTCCCCAAGTTTCCCCATGGCCTACGCCAGCTCAAAGAGTTCAAGAATCATAACATAATCTTCTCCAGCTCCCCAAGGAAATCATAACCTATCTTCAGAGCCTGGTTTTCCTCTCCAGAAATAGCAGCTCCCTGCTTTACCCAGTACTGCTTCATGATGGCTTATTTTACTTAAGTAGTAGGAAAGGTTCTCAATCTCATCTGCTTTCCTAAGGCTACCTGAGTCCCATTTCATCCACATTTTCTAAACACTTCCTAGCATTGCTGGCACCAGTGCAACTGCCAGCATTTTTAATACCATTGGTCTGAGAAGGTTTAATCAGCACAGAACTAAAAGCAGCTCTGGCCATAGCCTTATCTACAGTAGAGCTACCAATACTGTTAACAATCGTGGGGAATTTTTTAGAACATTTCACTGGATTAGACAAGTGGAAGGAGAGTATAAAGGGAGCAGTTCAAAGTCCTCTCTTCTTTCTCCTGCCAACTGTCTCTCAGCAGCCACAGAATCTTGGTATCCAATATTCCTTCTGGACCCATAGAGAGATTTATTACTTCTGAAATTTCTTCTCATGCAGTTTTAGGCCATTTGTCTCCGGAAAGAACTGTTGCCCTGTGACACACACTTATAAATTGAAAAGAGGACTGTGGTAGAAAGGTAAATAACCTAGCTGTCAGTTTTGCTGATTTAAATGACAATACTGCTGCCTTACTGTTTGCTTGTCTCTTTCTTTAACATCAACAAGTTTATAATCTATAATGCAATTTTTGGCTTGTGTTTTTCTTTTGGTCCTTCACTAAGAGAAAAAGAAGACACTTGCTCTGAGGGATGTAGGGTATAGACAGGGTCTCTAGCATGTGAGTGGCCAGATGTGGTCTATGGAATTGTACAGTGTGGTTCAGTCATCCTCTTGGGCAATTTTCAGGAAGTTTCCCCACTATAGCAATAGCACGAGTGCAGCTCCAGTGGACCAACTGCAGGCATTTTTTCCATTTTGTCACCTAAACTTGGTCTAGATCCCACAGTAAGAACAACTGCAGCTGGTCTACACTGTTGCTACCACTAGTGGGAGATTTCCTGAAAATTGCCAAGATAGCAAAGGCACTATTTAACACAGAGGTGCCACTCACAGCAAATACAAGTTCCAGCCACCATTTTTCTACCTTGAGCATTATGCTGTGATCTGTAATCTCTGCACATTGAATCTTTGTATGCAAGAAGAGGTTAGCTGCAATCCACTTTATTTTATACAAGGTAGGTACAGTCCTTGGGCTCTGGCAAGTTGCCATTATATTCCCTCATTTGGATAAACTCCCCAACTATAGCATATTTCCTGCAACGGCATCATGTTATCCTGTTGGCCCAGACCCTCATCAGAGAAGTTTTCTTGACAGATATAACAAGAAATAAATATATATCTCCAATTATAAACTGCCTGATGGTAAAAGAAAAAAAATACAAGCAGAAAGTAATACACGAGCTGCCTCCTTTTCTTTCTTTCTTTTTTTCAAAGAATTAACATTAGATTTTTTTAATAAAAAGGAACAGTTCTACTCAACAAGTGTAAAACGGTATACAAAAATAACAGCTAATACGTAAATACAATAGTAATACAATCAGTAAATACAATCAGCAACCACCTGATTTATAGTACATCATATAACTGTAATTATTATGAAAGCAAGTAAAAAGAATAGTAAAACATTTAGCATTGACATTGTAGTGTAGTTGTAGCCATGTTGGTCCCAGGTTACTAGAGAGACAAGGTGGGTGAGGTAATATCTTTTGTTGGACAAACTTCTGTTGGTGAGAGAAACAAGCCTTTAAGCCACAGGCCACTCTAGCTTGAATGGTCCCTTACAATATGTGCTAACTACTTATGCTAAACCATCCGTTCCACCTTGCATTTTAGGAGTATGTTTCCCAGACCTGAAGAAGAACTCTGTGTGGCTCAAAAGCTTGTCTCTCTTACCAGCAGAAGTGGGTCCAATAAAAGATATTACCTCACCCACCCTGTCTCTCTAGCATTGACATTGGCAGTACGGGATGCTCATACATTCCAGGGGGAATTCAAAGTGTTGTTTTAACCTGTAAAATCATGAATGTTTTGGAGCTTGGTGAGCTGAGAGACCACCTCTCTCTCCATACTATACTGCTCCAATTGAGATTAGAGGAAGTCCCCTTCAGATTTGGAATTCACTGTCTCTTACCACCTGCCCACGAGAGTCCAATATGTTACCCCTCAGGGTGCACTGCAAGGCCCAACTTTTCTCCCAGGCATTTGAAGATGGGGAGAATTGGAGAAATGTTGTTGTTTGTTATAAGGGTTATTTCTTCTGCTGCTGTGTATTTCCGTTTCACCTTGGTAAATCCATGTTATATGAAATTTTATTGTGAAATTAAATTAAGTCAGAGGCTCAGAGCTCTGGGACAGGAGCCTCTGTGGTTATTATAAAGCAAATAAATAAATGCAAATGTTAACAATTTCAAAAACAACCAAGAGTCCAATCCTACAGACATTTACTGCTGGATAAAGTGCTTTCTATGGCAACAAATTGTTCCATCTAATATTACAGTATTTTTATCCCTACAAATGAAATTTCTCTTTCACCATCCAGCTCTCTTGTTCACTTGATCCTGCAATAATGTCAAGGGCGAAAGTCTACCTCCTGGTATAATTGCCCCCAAATGGATACACATACATTACTGGTGAAACAACATTTTACTGACCTGCACTGGGCCATCCCACAGCTATCTCATGAAGATTATTCCCGCTATGAGCGTATGTAATCTCCATTTGAAGATGTGAATAGTTGCCATTGCAACAGCATGAGAACTATATGCATTGTTGTATGACCAATGGCCGGTGAGTCTTAGTTCTGTCCCAGAAGTTGGGTTGGGGCAGTCAGGGGACAGGGAGCAGAGGGGGTTGGATGGGTTGGGGGATTCTGGGGGGGGGGCCGTCAGGGGACAGGCAGCAGTTGGATAGGGTGTGGGAGTCCCGGGGGTCTGTCAGGGGGCGGGGGTATGGATAGGGGTCGGGGCAGTCAGGGGACAGGTAGGGAATGGGGTCCTAAGGGAGCAGTTAGGGTGGGGGGGTCTCAGGAGGGGGCAGTCAGGGACAAGGAGAAGGGAAGCTTAGATAGGGGGTGTGGTCCCAGGGGGCAGGGGTTCTGGGGGGGGTGATCAGGGGACAAGGAGCAGGGGGGGTTGGATGGGTTGGGGGTTCTTTCGGGGGCAGGAAGTGGGAGGGAGTGGATAGGGGGCAGGGGTGGGGGAGGCACAAAGTGGAAGTTTTGCCTAGGGTGCAAAATATCCTTGCACCGGCCCTGCTTATACTCAAGAGACAGTAAACATGAAAATGTCACACTTCTCCAAACGCCTACAGCACTGACCATAAAGTTTCCACTGTTCTTAGTCAATTTCAAATTAGAAGCAAGGGTAGGCCTGGGCCTCGGTGTGCAAACTGTGTCTCACACAAAAACGTTGAAAAACTGTTTTAGTTAACAGTACTCTTTAATCATAGAACTAAAAACCATTTTCTTCAGAATAAATGCAAGTCTCTGATATAAAGCAGTTACCATTCAATACTCTCCCTCGTCTTAGCTGCTTCACATACCTGGCAATATCAGGTTTATTTTTGAAGCATTTACTGTGGGATCTATGAAGTGTAGGCTTTGCAAGACTGAGCATTATGGTGCCAGCTTTTAGTGGACTAGAAATCACAGGAACAGTACTGTAAACCAAAGCTGAGTTAAGTGCCTAGGCTCCTATACGATGACTGGGGAGAGATAGGCAACTCAGGATGCAATCCACAAAAGCCAGCACACAAGGCAGGTTGCTGCTAAAGCCAGCCAATGGGAGATGCTGACAGGACAGGTGTATCCTAAGTCCCATACCTCTCATGGAGGTAGGCGCCTACCTCCAGGCTGCAGGGAGGCACCTATCTCTGTTTAGCAATCTACAAATGACTCCAAGTGGCTTAGGCACTGCTTGTGGGAATAAGTGAAGTGCCTGCCTCGCTCTTCACAAAATGGCCTGAGGAAGAGGAGAAGCTGCAGTACCACCCCACTTAAACATTTTAGGTCAGGGATCAGAGCACACACCTGGGTGGGGGAAAGGATTTGAATAGGAGAGAGCGCTAACTAGAGGACTGGACCCTGGGTCTCCCACGTGGGTACCCTAACTACTGGGATGGGGGGCGGGGGAAAGAGACAGACAGACAGACTCTGTAGTCCAGTGGCTAGGGCACTGAGGTGGTAGATCCAGGTCCAGTCCCCCTGTTCCAATCACTCTTTCAACAGTTAACCACAGTGGACCAACTTCAACAGGCAAGATGGAGGGAGTCCCTTACATCAGAATATCCCATGGCCCAGTGGTTAGCAAACATATTCCTGAAAGGTGGGAGACCCCTGTTCAAATCCTTTCTCCCACTCTGTCAGAAAGGGGGGAATTGAACATGGGTCTTTCCAGGTGACAGCTCTAACCACTGGGCTAAGTTATAAGGTGGACAGCTCCACATCCTCCAGATGGATTTTGAACAGAGGCCACCTGATCCAGTAGGTGGCCTCTGAACACATCTACTAGATCAGGGGTAGGCAACCTATGGCACAGGTGCCAAAGGCGGCACGCGAGCTGATTTTCAGTGGCACTCTCACTGCCTGGGTCCTGGTCACCGGTCTCGGGGGCTCTGCATTTTAATTTAATTTTAAATGAAGCTTCTTAAACATTTTAAAAACCTTATTTACTTTACATACAACAATAGTTTAGTTATATATTAAAGACTTAATATGAAAGAGACCTTCTAAAAACATTAAAATGTATTACTGGCACGCGAAACCTTAAATTAGAGTGAATAAATGAAGACTCAGCACACCACTTCTGAAAGGTTGCCGACCCCTGTACTAGATCCAGCCCTGCACATAACTGAGGTGGATGAATGAATGCCTATCTTCCCCCAGCTTGTGAATCTGGAGCTCAGGCAGGAGAGAGGCACCCAGATGCCTAGAAAGTGGCAGCAGTGTTCATGCCCAGAGGCAGAAACATTGGCATGGGAAGAACTTTTACCCTGAAAACTTAGGTGTTGAATGAGTTTAGGCTCCTACAGGCGTTAGCAGGAGTTGTGGAACTTAAAACTGGGATTTAAACACCTCAGGCACCTAAATTCCTTTATGAATCTGGGCTTTATTTCCAATACATTTGGAATATCAGTCACCTTATTTCCCAGCATGTGACCCAACCATCAAGGCAGAACTACTCAAGTGACTTACATACGTGGACTTTATGCTAGCAACATAAACAGACCAAAAGCTAAGCTCATTTACAAAGCTGTCAGTCACAGCATTGATTAGGTGTTTATATAATGGTGTTAGTGCCATCACTGAATGACTTCCAAGCTTTCAACAGTCTCTGTTTCAGAAGCTGCTGAGGCCTCCATGTAAACTACAATTCATTCAGGGAACCTGGTTATTGACAAATAGTTCCCTAATGGTTTAAATGTTTATGTTGATCTACCCTAGCAGTTGCGTGTTGCATCCTAAGACCTCAGTCCGGCAATCATTTACACACATGCTTAGCTTTACTGTTTGCACGACAGAGGACTAATTTTTCCCCACTCCAGATTTCCCAAGTAGCTAATTAGTTTCAGGCATCTCTCATTTCAAAACTCCTTGAGAAAAGGTGGTCTGTGTTGGGGTCCCTTCCTCATCCCAAAGAGGCCATTGGTAGTGAACTGTCATTCCAAGAAGTGGTGGGGAGGCCCCTGACTAGGACTGTCATTTTCTAACACCAAAGTTTTGGTAAGTTTTAATATTAAGGAATTCTTGTCAGACCAAATCACTGAAAAGAAACCCTAACAGTTGAGTCTTTCCTGTTCATTCATCAAACATCATGTTGAAACCAGATTGCTTATAATTTAAAATCTACAGATCAGACATAATTGCTAATGATCATTATTACAACTTCAGAGAGAGATTTTCCAAGGAATAACATCCTAACAAATTGCATATGTTGACAGCTCTTTAATTCTGGTTATGTCACAGTGAAAATTAGCATGGTGATTTCTTCCCATGATCTTGTGGACATTTGTCTACCTCACTAAGCCTCCACACAGTTTAGCATGCCTGCTAGTCTCTGTTCACAAAATACAAGGACTAGCAGGGGTGTTAGTGGTCAGAAACGGGTTGAATGGGCACTGCTGTCTGAGGAAGCTTGCCGAGCACTCATTTGTGTTATGCTTCCCTTCCCCTAAAACGGGTTATTGTAATGTCCCTCACTTTCAGATAGGGATGCAATGAATGTTTATTGTAATCAATTCATGCATGCCATTTTATATGTACGTATATTCTGAATAGTACTCCAAGGAAAAAGTATGAATGTCAAACAGGTGCATGACCATAGTGTTGGGGTTTTTTAAATTCCTTTTACTACCTCCAAAGTATGTACAAAAGTCCGCAAAATGCAGCCGATTCATAGCTTGATCCTGAAAAGTGCTGAATGGAGAAGGTTCTGTATTGTGGAGGACTGCACCCTTAAAAATCAACCATCTTAAATGTGATGACTTTTACATAGGCCATTTTTGAGTTAAAAGAAAGTAGTACCTACCACAATAGAGCCCTGACCTGGCTGAGGATGTTACTACAATTCAATTGTTAAATAGAATATTGAAACATTTTGAATTAAACTTGTTTTTTTTAAGTTCTCAGATCATTTTAAAATAGCATGTCCTAAAAACTCTGTATGTCATCCCTCCATAGTAGGAGCTAATCTCTTTCCTTCAGTACGAAGATTAATTAAGAAAGATATTTATCACAAACACAGAGGTACTGAGTACGTAGAGATTGTCATTTTCATAATTTTGCAGCCAGTTATGATATAAAGTGTTATCTAAAATGGCTGTTGTATATTTCATCACAACAATCAATTTGATTGTAACCTGTATAACAATTTGCAAGTAGTTTGGATTCACCTAGAATAGTATCAGAGGGGTAGCCGTGTTAGTCTGTATCCACAAAAACAACAAGTCCAGTGGCACCTTAAAGACTAACAGATTTATTTGGGCATAAGCTTTCATGGGTAAACATAACCCACTTCTTCAGATGCATGGAGTGAAAATATTTCTTTACCATTTAAAATTTGTGTGGGTAACGAGTGACATCACTTGATTGGCCTTCATATCACTTTAGATTCATTTGAATTAGGGGATTTTTTAAATTGTAATTGCTGTTTATATGGGTGATAGTGGTTTTGACACATTTGTTTACTTCCCTTGTCTTCTCTGCATTACAAAGCCAACCTCCTACATCTGGTCTCCCAGTCTAAAAATCGCACTACTTTAACTACAGGTGTATCAATTTAAACATCGTAAATATCAGGTTACCTCCCACTAGTGAGTTTACAAGCACAAGCTAAACAGATATAACCAGTTTTAAACTGATCTAAATATTGTCTACACAGAGGTTTGCACTAGTTTCATTAAATTGATTTTTCAACTGATTCAGATAAATCAGTGCAATTTCTGTATTTAGAGAACTCCTATGACTTTTGGAGAGGGGCAATAAGAAAATTGGCGTTAACTGGAATTGTCCTTTTGAGGAGACTGGAACACCAGTACTCTTGGCCAACTGTAAGTCCCTTAGAACTCTTTGAGCATGTTACTGAGTGCCAAGGTGGGGCAAAGGTGTGATGTGACTGACTTCACCTGCTATGCCCTGGCAGTCAGTAATCCACAAGTCTCATTAATCTGCACTGGGTCTCCTCTGCACTACTGTGGATTAGTGAAGTTTTACTATATAATTCAGCATATTCTGCAGAGCATAGGGGATTTAGCTCATGGGGAGCCCTGCTCAATAGCCTATTGGATCAACAATAAACCTATTCAGCTTTTCCACCTGGTGCAAGTAGAAAAATAAAAACACACTATTGTTGTGTAGCGGTATTTTGGAAAGAACTACTTATACAAGGGGAAAGGGCTGCTGCAGTTCACCCCAGGGAGGGGGTAATAGTCCAGTCTGTCCCTTACAAACACACACATCCTGTGATGCTCCCCAGGGTATCTAGGGTTGAATCTTATCCGTGCCTGCTGTGAGTCAGCGCCCTGAAACCACCTGAAAACACAAGCACTGACTTCCAGGCCTTCACAAGCCTTGCTCTCTCTGTACTGGTCAGCAACAGGCACACACCAACCTCCGAGTCCTCTGAGTGTTCACTGTACTGTCCAGTCCTTTATCCCCAGAACACTCACAGAATTACCAGGTCTGCGGTTGACAAAGGAACAGTAAACCCCACCTTGCAAGATTCAGCTCAGGACTAGCACTTTTCTTAACACACAGCACTTAGATATATTTATAGTGAAAACAAGAATAAGTTTATTATTAAAGAACAGAGATTCAAGTGATGGTGAATAAGAATATTGGAAACAAATGGCTACATATAAATCAAAATCATAATACATTTTCTAGCAATTAAACTTACCTAACAAGTTATCCTCCTGCCTAAAGAAGCTTGTCTTGCCCAAAGTTCTCACCAGTGTTTTCAATGAAGCCTGAGACCCCCCTTTTGAGAAACAAACTCACCGTTTACTTCTTAGGTGAAGGATGATAGGATGTCTTCTTTGTGCCCTTCTATTTACTTCTTCCTCTTACTTTTCTCTCTCTCTCAAGTTTTCATAATCTTTCATTAACATTTGGTTCAGACTGGTGAGAAGAGACCCATTCTGAACCACACAATATTTAATGTATGTGTAAATAGCCAGACAGATGAACATTTTCAGTATGTATATATATATAACACCTTACACAATGTCCATACATTCATTTCATAATTATATCAATGACTAGTGTGACACAGACTTTTATTTTAGACCTCATATGACACTCTTGGTAAACTAAAATGTATATGCCAGACCCAATAAATCCCTGTAACCTCTATGTACCCCTTGTGTGCCTCTTTGCAGTTGGCACTAAGAGGTTCCTGCTTCCTTGCTCTCTATTTCACTCACACCCACATTCTTTTAACACTGAACAAAGAACTTCATTGTAATCCCTCAAGCTACTGCATCCTTACCTTTCACTCTGCTTCACTGTAGAGCTTCTCTTTATAGCCTTCCCAAGCACCTTCCACCAGACTTCCTGCTACAAAGTAAAAGAAATAGTACACATATCCTCACATATTTCCTCCTTTTTCAATATAAACACTGGTTAACACAAATTAGGTATTTAGCAATAAATTATAGACCCAGACAACAGCTAGGAGTATGCAAATTGTGAATAAAACACCAGCTTCCACATTTATCCTGGTCTGGTCATCTTCTGGCCTTGAGGGTGGTTTTGTGCTGGTGATTCTTTTGGGTTATCAAATCACATCAGGGAAGACTCCTGTTCAATAGGTTTAGGACTCTTGTCAGGATTATTTCCCTTCACTAGGGTTATAGTGAGAAGACCTTCTACTAGAATCATACAACCTTTCAGCTGGGTTTGGAACTAACTGGAGATGCCATCTTTTCTTCTGTACTGGTTACTTTGATCAGTGTCAACGAGTAAAATAAGATCTCAGGCTGCAGCTACATCCGATGATGCCCATCATTTTTCCTTATCTAATGTTAAAAGAATAGGATTGTCTGGTTGAAACTTGGGTAAACTAGTGATGATTAAAGAAAAAATGTTAAGGCTTCTTAGACTCACAGACTTCAAGGCCAGAAGGGACCATTATGATGATCTAGTCTGACACTTTGCACACCACAAGCCACAGAACCTCACCCATCCATTCCTATAATAGCCCCATAACCTCTGGCTGAGTTGCCGAAGTTCTCAAATCTTGATATAAAGACTTCAAGTTACAGAAAACCCACCATTTACTCTAGTTCAAACCATCAAGTGACCTGTGCCCCACACTGCAGAGAAAGATGATCTGGTGATCTGGCATCTTTCAGCCTCACACACATCATACCCACCCAGCCCTCTTGTATGTGTATGTGTGTTCAATTAATTCATTTTCTTAAACTTATCTTACATAACACGTAAGTATGAATATTTTATATTTATGTGAATAAAAAAGCCTACAAAGAACTACAGTATAATAAACCTTATTATAAATAACATATTAGCAAATGAAAATGTATCAAATTAAAGTTCAAAATTTGTCACATATCTTCCTAAGTATCTCTGGATAAGTATTATGTTTTAATGGAATAATTTTATTCCTACTTTAGTCCATTCAATAAAAGGTACAGATTCCTCTGTCCAGCATTTTCATGCTACTGACAATGCCAGTCCCACTATTCTCTGATGTCTCTTTAACTTCACTTCTAAAATATTTAACACGGAAGCACCTCAAGTCTTGTTAATTTAATTGTTCACATTTGGAGCCCAGCAGCTGAGGTGGTAGCAAGAAGTGTTGCTATTGACTAATACCAGCTTGCTTTGATCCTTAACGGTCTCAGCCATTTCTCTTTCTCTTGTTATTTATTTTTGCCAATATTATGTCTGATTGCATTGTTAAAGTTAGAATAGATGGGTCTGTTCAGAAAGAAGTGGAATAGAAGATGTGTATTTGAGAGGCAGTATGGAACTTATTTAGGGATATTGAAGTGAATGAGAGTTTTGACACTGAATTCAATAGCACCAGAAACCAGCCACCATCACTGTACAATAATCAGCACTTTGTTGTAAAAAATTTCTTAGAACGCTGATTGAGTGTAAGTAAAGAAAGATCAGCAGGCTGTAGAAGAACAGTATAAACTATTGACCTTGGGTAACCCAGGGCATGCATAATAATTGAGACTGCCTCAGGACAGGAATTATGCCTTCTTTTCTGTTTGGAAAGTGTCTGGCATGCTGTCGTCTGTCTTAGAAATAATAATGTTATACCTACAGCTTCAAGTATTGGAATACAGTCCCACTTTTTTAAAGCTTGGGCTAAAAATATAATGATATAACCCTTAGAACAGTTAATATTTTTCTCAGGATCTATGCATGTTTAAAGAAGGTGAGCATATATGAATCCAATACATAACTATGTGGTTTTCATAAGACTAAAACAATCCCTTTATACATGGGAAACTCTGGTTGCTAGCAGTTTTGAAAAAACAAACCAATTATTTAGGTGTCTACTTTGGAGCCTAAATTTAGGCTTTTATTTTATATCTTTAACCTACATGTCTACAGAGTTATATGGTATATATAAAAACAAACATACATGACAATATTGGGCTCAATTCTTCTCTCTCACCAGATGCAATTCAATTTAAGTTGATGGGGATATACAAGTGAAAAACAGGAGTAAGTCAGAGGAAAACCAGGGCTATTGTGTTTGAAACAACTTCTCAGTTATGAGACCTACTACTAGAAACATGTTGCAGTACAGTTTAGTTTTACACAATGTCCTTCATACACATTATTACGAAACATTTTAGAGAAATAATTCATCATAAACTAATGAGCTGAGTTTTAATAGCTGAGGCAGTGACTCAGGATGTCGGAAGAAGGGGAAGATTTTGATACAGATAAAGTATGGGAAGGAAGAAAAGAGCAACATATCTGACAGTGAGCTAATTACTGTTGCAATATGGGTGCCCTTAAATGTACAACTCCAAAATCCATTTCACTATTGACAAATCATTGTGATTCAAATGTAATAAATGTCTATCTACACAGGTACTTATATGGCCCTTATCACCATAGTATGAATATTGCACAGATATTTAAAATTGCACCAACACTAACAATCTCTTCATCCACCTTTCTAACCTGCAAGAAATAAATGTTTCTTTTTTGGTTTGTTTCTTATTTTTGTGCATGAGAGTGCAAGAAAGCTGAGTCAAAGAGATTAATTTTGCATTGCTGTCTGGGGCCCAGATCCACAAAGGTATTTAGGCAACTAACTGGCCCTTTAGGCACCTAAGTCTGACATTTAGGCACCACTTAAAAATCACCATTCAGATGCTGCCTAACCCAGGGGCAATGGAAGCTCCCTAAAAGTGGGTGGGCTACCGGCGTCCAAACTGTGGCCCCATCCCCTGCACCGCCCCTTCCTCTCTGCCCTTCCCCCCATTCCAAGTGGGAAGGCATACTCCTCCCACTTTTGAAAGTGATCGGGCCACGGCCCCTTGGCCTCTCCTGGTCTGGCACCCCTGGCCTAATCCCATAGGTGCCTACGTTTCCGCTAGACGGCATTCACAAAGCATCCTAAGCACCGATGCCACTACACAGCTAATGAGTTGCTCAGTGCCCTAGCAGAAGCCAACACCCTAATGTTCTCAAAGCTGGATTCTCAGATGGGGTGGGGGAACATGGATCTTACTAGCAGGCCCTAATCCTGTAGGTATGCTCTGAGCATGCCTAAAACCTGACAGTCCCCACAGCAGGAAGGCTGGATACAGGTCACTGAGACGTGGCAGGGCAACATAATACCTGCTAGAGACAGTATGTGATTACCGAATACCCAATAGCCTAGTGGTTAGAGCACTCACATGAAATGTAAGAACCACAGGTCAAATCCCAGCTCTTCCTGATTTGGAGCAGGAACTTGAACCCAGGTCTCCCATCCCTCAAGCAAGTTCCCTAGCTATTGACTATCCTGGGGAAGGTTTTACTTAATCGCTTCTATTGGAGCTGTTTCACTTTGAACAAATAATTATTGGAACAGGGACGTGAACCTGAGTATCCTATACCTTAGATGATCTCACTAACCCTACAGAGTCTCTCTCTCTCAATGACTAATTCATTATTTAAACAACATAGAACAACTCTAACAGGCAAGCTTGAGCATACCCAATAGCCCAGTGGTCAGGGCAACCAAAAGGGCATGTAGGAAACCTGGAGATCAATCCCTTGCTCCAAATCAGGCAGAGTAGGGATTTGAATCTGGGTCCCCCACATCTAAGATGAGTGCACTAAGCTATTGGTAAGGCTGCGAGTCTTTCACGGAGGTCATGGATTCCATGACTTTCCGGGACCTCTGGGACTTCTGCAGCAGCCAGTGCAGTTGACCCCAGGGCCCCCCTGAGAAGCTAGGGTGGGTCCTGGGGCTGGGGCGGACCTGGGAACAGCGGTCCAGGAGCAGCAGCGGCATCCCGAGCCACCCCCGGCCCGGAGCAGCAGCAGCGGCAGCCTACCCCCACCCCCAGCAGCAGCAACGGCAGGGCCCCGGGCCACCCCTCCAGGAGCAGCAGCAGAGCTCTGGGCCGCCCCCCCACCACAGCAGTGGCGGGGCCCCGGAGCACCCCTTCCCTCCAGGAGTAGCAGCGTCCCCTGTAACCCCACCCCAGAGCAGCAGCAGCCACGGGAGCGCCCCCCATCCCCAGCACCTAAGATTTAATTAGGGGTATTTTTAGTAAAAGTCATGGACAAGTCACGAGCTGTGACTTTTTGTTTACTGCCCATGACCTGTCCATGACTTTTACTAAAAATACCTGTGACTAAATCATAGCCTTACCTATTGGCTATAAAGGGGATGGTCCATCTTTCACCTAAGAAAGGGCTGACCTGGCTGAGAATGCTGAGCAGACAGAAGTACTTATTCCTGGTCCATTAGTCCAGCACTCAGGGCCCAGATCAATGGGAGTTTAGGTGCCTAAATACCTTTAGGGCTTGAGCTCTGCCTCTTTCCTCTGCATTCCACTCCTGGCTAGTTTAGGCAGCTCCACACTCAGCATGCTGACTTCCATGAATCCTTTCCTTCGCTCCTCCTCCCCATGCACTGTATGGGGAGCCTGGATGCCAAACTCAGTGCTGACAGTTCCACTAAGTAGCAAGGAGCCAAGGGGTTAGGCACAATGTCTAAGTACATTTGTGAATTGGCATCTTGAAAGTAGTTGGGTCCATGATCATTCTCTTTTGCAGTCAAGTTCTCTCGCCCACTCATAAGCTAAGCACCCCGCCCCATCAGTAGTTTCATGGTTCCAGTGGAACACAGCTGTTGTGGTCACAGAGGGAGAGGTACTCTTTTAGGGTAGCTAGGGCCAACCCCCAAGGTTTTTATGATCAGGAGAGAGACCTTGAATTATACTCTGTATTCAACAGGAAGCCAGTGCAGAAAGCTGAGCACTGGTGTAATGCACTCATAGGGCCTGATCCAACACCTGCTGAAATTAATGATAGTCTTTCCATTGAGTTCAGTGGGCTTTGTATCAGGTGTACGGTGACCTGTGTTGTTAAGCAAATGTGCGGCTGCATTTTGTACTAGTTGGAGCTTTTACCAGGGTGTGTGGCTTCATTTCTGGATAAAATGAGTTCAATAAACAAATCTGGATGTTGTGAATGACTGTGGATGACTGGGGAAATATGATGAGGAATCCAGAGCTTTTAAACAGAATTAACCATGGAATATTTGCACAATGTTCTCAGAACACTTGTGATTTAAACTGAACAGTTAGTATCTTTGACACGTTAACTATCTGAGCTCAGTAATCCAAGCCTCCCTCAAGCAAACAGCCTTTGTGTTCCAACTGCGTACATCTGTTCTTTTCCGCAACATGTTTATGTCGTCTAGTGTCTTCCTTTGTGTTTTTATTTTAAGGAAAACATTTGGCCTACTGATCTTTTTTTTTTAAAAAGAAACAAACATGTTTAACACTTATGTATTTGTAACAGTAGTACAGAGGGAATGCCAACTTTATAAATCATATGGGCTTGACTCTGATCTTTCATATACTGGTGTAAATTAGGAGTTAAATTCTCCATTAAATCAGTCAGGCTCAGGATCAGGCTTTCTGGCATTAGGCTGATAGAGCAGTATCACAAAACACTGCATTATATAGTGACACAAATAATGACACTAGGAAGCTAGATACTACTGTGGAGTAACTGGTTCAGGACAGGAGAAAAATCTAATTAAAAGCATCAGCCAAATAAATTATAGCAACATTCAAAGGGTTAATTTAATTTTATTCAGTGAAATTAGTTAAAAATACATATAGAATTAAAAAGGCAGACTCTTTAGATAAGTCACACAAACTCGGTGATTTGTTGTCCTAAAATATTAGGGAGCTGGCTTTCAGAAATGCTGAGCACCTACCACTCCAACTGAAATCAAATCAGTGGGAGCTGCAATGCTCAGCACCCTTGAAAGGACGGGGTACTAAATGGACAAGTTAGATTCCACTAGCTCTTCCCATTTTGCTATTTTACCACAATGACAGTCCTAACAGTAATCTCAGAAACGAGTAACGGTGCCGCTGTTTGAACATTATGTTGGTAGATGAGCTCAGTTTTTGGATACGGCTTATCAGTCATTCTGGTTTATCATATTTATGGTTTTTCATACAGTATAGCAACTTCCATGATTAAAGAGAGAGTCAAATATACTGACACATATTGTGTGTATTCCTCTGTTGAAATGACAACCACTACTATCTTTTAATTGTACATTACTAAATCAGAACAAAGCAGCACTCATGTAGGACTTGTTTAGTCTGCTTACTTATTATATCTGAGGGCCGATTAGTGCTGCATTAGTCTGTCCCCAGGATCTTCCGA
This sequence comes from Macrochelys suwanniensis, assembly GCA_033296515.1. Lineage (NCBI taxonomy): Eukaryota > Metazoa > Chordata > Testudines > Chelydridae > Macrochelys > Macrochelys suwanniensis. The sequence goes on from CM065777.1 coordinate 94,337,669, forward strand.
TTGCCTGCCTGGAGTGTGTCACAGGGAAGGGGTATTATAAAGGCTTCACAGTAAGTATATATAAGGACTTAAAAAAATAAAAAGAAATATGAGGAGGAATATGTTTTCTACAATAAAAAACCCCACCTTAAAGAAGCATATGAAAAATCTCCGATCTGATTAAATTGGGGACAGGCACGTCTGACTTTCTTGTAAAATATATCAGGTGGATTTGTAACACATTGTCAACAGAGGAAACCAAAATGTTCCAAGTGTAAGCATAAAAAGTAAAATGTACCAGAAATAGATATTCCCATAGGAAAGGGTGTCCATTGGTGTATCCATTTAATCTTTTAAGTGGGAAAAACCTCTAAATAGAATAAAAGATCAATACAGAATTAAAAATCAACCACTCCGGATGGAACACATTCAGACAGTTATTCTGCTTATGAGCCCTTTCTGTTCTTTGTACTGTTATTTAGCCATGCATATCTGGCTCTTATTTATAAAATTTACAAAGAAGCTAACAAAGTCTTTATAGCCAAAAATATGACTGAATATAATAATATTGTTTTATGTCCTGTTAATTGACTGAGTTTTACAAGTAATTTTTTCCTTTGGACAAAAATTCTTTTCATTGGTATTAAATGTCACATCCTGTTTTTTTCTCCTGTTTACATAATTTGTTCAATGTTGGCATATTCAAAATTATTCTGATGGTTGTTATACTACTTGCGGATTCCCATCCCAATAGTGATGGCGGTAGCTGTGTGTCTAAATCTCAAAGCACTACACTATGGACCTCCTAAGTGATTAGTGCAGAGCATTATCACTCTACACCATCTGGCTGTCTGATATAGAAACAATATTAAAGAAATCCAATGGATTATACATTCTTCTGTATTTAGACAAACTCCTATTACACATGCAAAAAGTGAATGCAGAGTTTAAATGAAGATATATATTTAAAAGTGTGTCTTCTGATTGCAAAGAAGGCATATTCCTGGTCCTCTTCATTTTAATTACTTGAGAGTTTATTAACCCATACATATGTACACCCAGATAATACAGCTTAGCACGTATAGACAGCCTGCATATTCAATGTGCAAGGAGACTAAAGTGTGCCATCTGCTTAAATTAAAAGACTAGTTCAATTTCTGACCTGACCACAGTTAGTTGATGTATCTAGTGGATTTCTACACTTTGATTCATCCAGATTCTAAAGCTTTTTGAAGTAAAACATTTCAGATAAAAGTTAAATCAAAGAGCTGTCACAAATTTAAATGTTAAGGCTCTGTGCTGCAACACATAAAAACTCTTGCAACCCAGTGTACTGTACATCCTTGCATGTAAAAATATCCCTTTATAAGGAAGAACAAAAGATGCTTCCCTACTCCAGGAACATTACACAGAATAAAGAGCCACTGAAGCACAGAATGCAAGCTTGTACTGGCAGACAAAAGTGAAAGCCTATCCTGTTTTCTCTGTGTCCCGTGTAGATGCTGTGTCAGATGAGGAAATCTGGGTAGATTCAAAAGTTAGCAAGAGAAAAGTAAAACCATGCAGAAGAAGCTAAAATCTGGTGAAATACTACTTATGAGCACCTAGATTTCTTTTTGCAAACACTGCTTTAGGCTGTTCTGCAGATGTGAAAGGAAAGAGGAAAATTCAAAATTGGTTAGTTTTACTTCCTTCACTTGCAGAGATGTTGAATATCTTGTTACATTTGTTGGTGGGTGTTATGGTCCAGGCTACTCCTTCAAAGTGACCAGCAAAGGGTAAAAAAAGGCTTTGTACTTTTAGGATGTTTAGCGGTCTCTATACATTTTTCTTGCTTGTTTTTACCTTTAAAAAGTCACAAAAGTAAACCTTATTATCTCGTTTTGCCAAAGAACACAGAGATAAAGACATCTTTCCTTTCAACTGTGTGTAGGGCATTAGTGTTCAGTGTGTTAACAACCAATAAAAAAAATATTCCCATCTCAATTTATCAGGTATCACTTTCTTGGTATCTGTGATGCCGTAATCCTGGTAGTTCTTCAGTCTTCTAGGATAGACAAGTGAAATTTTTAGAGTAAAAACAAAATTAAAAAAAAAACAAAAAACACCCACAACAACCCCCTCCTCCCTAATTTCAGGTCTCCATTTTACCTCAGAAAGAAAGCAAACGAAAGCACAGCAATTTACCCCCACCCTTATTTGCATATATATCATTTTACTAAGGTTGAAATCCTGGCCTCATTTAAGTCAATAGGAATTTTTCCATTGACTTCAATGGGGACAGAATTTCCACCGATGTCTGCATGGTCTGGGAGTGAAATCCTGGCCTCATTGAAATCAGTGGCAAAACTTCCATTGACCTAAATAAGGCCAAGATTTCACCCTGAGCATCTACGCAGCACTTACTAAAGTCCCAAAGTCCTGGCTCAGCTTGCACTGGACGTAGTGTAAAACCTGTGAAAGATTCTCGGGGGCAGTCACTTTTCTTCTGTTTCAAAGTCCTGATCATGAATATGGAGGGCATCTCTGCAGGCCATGGCAATAAACTGAGTAATTTATTATAGATTTAGTTGTCAGGACTTATTCTGAAATCCCTTGGGACAGAGGCTGCACTAAATTTCAGCCTGTCTAAATTTAATTCACATTCTATACTACCTTTAAAATATTTTGAGACAAATTCTGCTCTCATTTGACTGTAAAGGTTTTTACCAGTGTAAATTAGTACAGAATATGTCCATAGTCTATAAAGTTGACATTCCAAAACTTCAGAATTTTAAATTCCTGTTTTTTAATATTCATCTGACCATATTAAAAAGTGATTTTTAGAAAGAAGAATATGATCAGACAATCAATATATACATATTCTCTTTTGAAAGAAAGTTAGCAGAGCACAGAACTGAAAGGGACAAAAGGGATATGCATACTGATCTAATCACATCAGCTTCTAATAACCCTTTGTTCATTACTGGTACACACTGCACAGGATCTGATCCTGCAGTTCTTATTCAGGCAAAAATCTCAATTGCCTAAGTAAGGAATGCAAGATTAAGTTTATGCATGGTATGCAAGGTAAGTACCAGCATGTAAATACCTGTATGAGTTATCAGTAAATAACAATGTGAGGAAATTTTAAAAGCAACATATTTAGTAATTAGCACTTCCTGGCTATGTTGAAAATGTTTAGATTTAAGCCAGAAGACAAAGAATCTACAACAGGTAAATACATTTGCACTAAACAGTTGTTCTGCAGAACACTTACAGTACATGACTGAATGCAGGAACACATAACAGCAACAGTGTTTCTTCCTGGTCCCAATGGGACTGTGTTCTTGGCAGAAACTGCCCTGGTATTCCATATATGCGCTGTCTCCTTTCAGCATTTTAGTAGGCTCACAAGTGAATATTCACTAAGATGCATGGGGATTTAGCAGCTCTTTGCCAGCAGTGGGAGAATCACACAGATAAATCTGTGTCCATCGTAATCACATTGAACACTTACCCTTTGTCTGAGAAATACCACTTCACATTACTACTGTATTCAGTAACTGGAGGGTGAAATATACATTTTCTTTTTCAATATGTTAGTTATTTGTAAAATTCAGTTTGTGAATTACAAAATTAAACAAGTATCTTTACAAATAGTAGGGCAGGTATAAAAAACGTAAAGGCATCTTATGCTTTGGGAATTATGATTTCTTTTCAACGTTTTTTTTTTTAAAGGCAACAAATCTTAATATACTGCATGCCACCAACTTAAATGTCATGTCTCATTACATCTCATGAGTATAACACTAGTCACATACAACATTGCTAACTGAACCTGATGAGATGAGTCGTACAGAAATAAATATTAGAAAATATGATTGGAAGAAACAATACTTTCTTCAAATAGTCTTAGTCTAAAAAAAATTCAGAATATGCATTTGCAGAAATTCTTACATCTGATGTTACATTTGGAGTTATTGGATTTTTTTCCCTACAGTTCTTGCTGGAGTGGGATGATATGTCAAGCCCAGTCTATGCCAGAGATTCAGACTGTGAATTTTTAAAAAGGACTGTGGCTTTTTCTGTCAAAGTTTGAACTGATAATATCTGCCACTTGGAAAATTCTCATGTTCAAAGCTGACAACAGAAAATGCAGACAAATTCCTACCTAGCTAATGTAATGCCAATATTTAAAAAGGGCTCTAGAGGTGATCCCGGCAATTACAGACTGGTAAGTCTAACGTCCGTACCGGGCAAATTAGTTGAAACAATAGTAAAGAATAAAATTGTCAGGAACATAGAAGAACATAAATTGTTGGGCAAAAGTCAACATGGTTTCTGTAAAGGGAAGTCATGTCTTACTAATCTATTAGAGTTCTTTGAAGGGGTCAACAAACATGTGGACAAGGGAGATCCAGTGGACATAGTGTACTTAGATTTCCAGAAAGGTCCCTCACCAAAGGCTCTTACGTAAATTAAGTTGCCATGGGATAAAAGGGAAGATCCTTTCATGGACTGAGAACTGGTTAAAAAGACAGGGAACAAAGGGTAGGAATAAATGGTAAATTTTCAGAATGGAGAGGGGTAACTAGTGGTGTTCCCCAAGGGTCAGTCCTAGGACCAATCCTATTCAACTTATTCATAAATGATTTGGAAGAAGGGGTAAACAGTGAGGTGGCAAAGTTTGCAGATGATACTAAACTGCTCAAGATAGTTAAGACCAAAGCAGACTGCGAAGAACTTCAAAAAGATCTCACAAAACTAAATGATTGGGCAAGAAAATGGCAAATGAAATTTAATGTGGATAAATGTAAAGTAATGCACATTGGAAAAAATAATCCCAACTATATATACACTATGATGGGGGCTAATTTAGCTACAACTAATCAGGAAAAAGATCTTGGAGTCATCGTGGATAATTCTCTGAAGACGTCCATGCAGTGTGCAGCGGCAGTCAAAAAGCAAACAGAATGTTAGAAATCATTAAAAAAGGGATAGAGAATAAGACGGAGAATATCTTATTGCCCTTATACAAATCCATGGTGCGCCCACATCTTGAATACTGCGTACAAATGTGGTCTCCTCATCTCAAAAAGGATATACTGGCATTAGAAAAGGTTCAGAGAAGGGGAACTAAAATGATTAGGGGTTTGGAACGGGTCCCATATGAGGAGAGATTAAAGAGGCTAGGACTTTTTAGCTTGGAACAGAGGACACTGAGGGGGGATATGATAGAGGTATATAAAATTATGAGTGGTGTGGAAGAAGTGAATAAGGAAAAGTTATTTACTAGTTCCCATAATAGAAGAACTAGGGGCCACCCAATGAAATTAGTGAGCAGCAGGTTTAAAACAAATAAAAGGAAGTTCTTCTTCACACAGCGCACAGTCAACCTGTGGAACTCCTTGCCTGAGGAGGCTGTGAAGGCTAGGACTATAACAGGGTTTAAAAGAGAACTGGATACATTCATGGAGATGAAGTCCATTAATCGCTATTAACCAGGATTGGTAAGGAATGGTGTTCTTAGCCTCTGTTTGTCAGAGGGGGGTGATGGATGGCAGGAGAGAGATCACTTGATCATTACCTGTTAGGTCCACTCACTCCTGGGCACCTGGCATTGGCCACTGTCGGTAGACAGGATACTGGGCTGGATGGACCCTTGGTCTGACCCAGTACGGCCATTCTTATGTTCTAATGTTCTTATTTTGCAATCGTAATGCACACAAGCTCCAGTTGAAGCAGATGAGGATATGAATGTGTAGAGATAACACTAAGTACCATGGCTAATAGTACTATACATACAGCATATTTGTGTTGTATCCTTGCATCCTTGTCAGTGTAACCCTTCTGCCAGTCAGAGTTGGCAGCAACAAGGGCCGGGTTCCGTATCTAGGGGTTCCATTCCAATAACACAATGCAAAACCGGCTCGAGCCCCCACCCAGTGACCTGGGACAAATATATATCACCCACCCTGGGCGCCTCTAAGAGGCAGTACTTCCCCTCTCGCAAGCACAGAGTCTGAATGTAGAAAAACCTTTTAATGACCGCGAGAAACAATGCGGCCTTTTGTTGGGGAAACACCACATCTAGGATTTGTAAACCAAACTGTGAGCAACGACCCACCCCAGGAAACTGGCCATGTCCTTTCCCTTTGGTTCTTGAGTCCAGCAACCCCAAAAATCACCCAAAGTCCCAAAAGTCCAACAACCCAAAAGTCCAGACCCAGAGTTCAAAAGTTCATCTGCAGAGTGTTACCCCGCCCCAGTCTGGGTAGAAATGGGGAGGGGAGAGGTAAGGGGCACCTTACGTGGCTCGAAGCTGACTGCCCCGTCCCTTCGTGGGGCTTTGCTCGGCTCTGCTCCGCCAGCCATCCCACGAGTCACTCCGCTCAGCCGTCCCGCAAGCCGCTCCGGCTGTCCCGCCAACTGCTCCGCTCCGCCAGCAGCTCCACTCCGTCAGCTGTCCTGCAAGGCGCTCTGGCTGTCCTGCCAACTGCTCCGCTCCGTCAGTAGCTCCGCTCCACCAGCCGCTCAGCAATAGATCTTCCAGCTCCCCCACTACTTAACACAGTGCTCAGTGATTTCAGTTCATAACAATTTCAGCTTTTTAGTGATTTCAGTTTGTAGTTAGGGGAGCCTTCGTGCTCATTTGCACACTCAGCAGCCTGTGATTAGACTCCTAAGGAACTCAAAATTAGCTCTGATATTCCACAGTGAAAAGAAAGAAGGAGGTGCAATTGACATTTAGGGCCCTCAGATGAGGCCCATGCCACCAGATACAAATACTTGTCTCCAGCCTCTCTCCATTCACTGGGTTTTGGAATCCATGTCCCTCGCCTAGCAAGTGCTGCTTAGCTAATGGCGAGTCCCTTCATCATAACAAAAGCCCACTGTCCTTGAGTCACATAATCAGGGTAACAACACTTTATTCTTCCTGCCCCAATAACAGAGAAACTGGGGCTCCCACAGCAGCCAAAGTGACCATTTGGGCAAGCGGTCCATCATGCTTTGCAGGGTGGGTGTGTCCATGCAAACAAGATTAGCCCCTGACATCCCTTTCCACAACTCACCACCAGATGTCAGGGTAGAGCTCATCCTGACTCTGCTTACATCAGGATAGGATAGTGTTAAAATAATGATACACGTGCTACTGGAAATGCAGTGGGTCAATCAAAACATACAGTAACACAGTAAAATGAACTGGGATCACATCCACAACAAACATCTGACCCATTCAGATACTAATTAATGGACTCAAGCCTCCCCCACCCCTCACTCAATTACATATGAACTTGGACCCCAAACAGCATACATCCCAAAGCATACCAGTTCCATTATATGGACATAGGGGGTTATTTTCAAAGTCATAAATAGGGCAGTTAGGCAACTGACTCAATCAATAAAATCAATGCATGTTGAGCACCTAAATGTCCTTTGTGCCCTTGAAAATCTCCTCCCTTATCAACAGAATATTAATGAAAATCTATATGACAAGTCAGTCCTATTTCTGGTACATTCCACAAGTCTCTGGAGTCCTTCAAATACCCCACATCAGTACCAATATTTTCCTGCAGATCCATGTGCTAATTTGACAAAGGTGCACCTCACAGTTGCTTTGTGTGGTTTTATTTGCTTTCCTTCTTGCTCCTTTTTTTATGCAGCTCGTGAAGGGGAATCACACCATGTGAGGGATAGGGGCCTGGCCACAAAGCTTTTTTGGAGGACAACCAACCACCATTTTCTGAAGTATCCTTCAAATTTGAGCAAGCCTTGGTACTACATTATTCCCTTCATAGGGCCCCCAAAAGCATAAAGCAAAATATTTTTGGGTGTAAATTCACTCTTTTTGAGAGGATTACATGTAACTTTCCCTCTTTCTGTCAGTTGTATGCCATGGACCAGATAGAAGAAACAGGCATCAGAATTTTAGGTATTACTTATTTAGGATTTTGTACAAATGGAAGAATGACATCAGAAAATACAAAGAGTTTATAGCCGTTGTCTTCTTTTGATGTTTGGTATATCTATTGTGCCCAGAATTATAATGATTAAGGACTTAAGAACAAGTGTAAAATAAGAGAGGGCAGCTTTATCATAATGTATTGTTACAGGGAAAGCTATCACATCTCTTGGACAAGTTAAAGTTAATGTGAGTGTATCTGATGTTGCAACATTTTGAACCAAATCTGAATTCCTTAAGAACATAGCAGAGGAAGACTGAGATTTCGGAGGTCCCCTCTTCCTTCCACCAAAAAAGGAATTTTCGAATGGGTGTTTCTTAATGCATCCGTAGGCTCCTTCCTCTATGGCTGGCTGGTTTCAGAACGGATGGTTGAACCTCAGCACTCCTTGTTTTTGGGATGATTTTCTTAAATAGAAACTGAACTGGCAGATGTCACTTTTAAATAGGAACTCACTTGGACATTAACTAAAATCCAACGACGGTTGTGGTTTTGCCTACATTAATGTGAGTTCTAAGGAAGGAACTAAATTGGTGATATGTATCCTACAGTTCCTTTGGACCCCCAGGGGAAAATTCATTTCTGCCCTGTAGCCCCTTTGCAGCAATTATGTTAGTGCCAAAAGGCTGCATAGCAGGTGATAGGCCCTATTTCATTAGCAACAAGGGAAGCTGAATGGAGCTTAAGTTGAACAAACAGAACTTTATTAACCCCTAGGCACTGCTCTGTTCATGTGGCTGAGTTGCTTGCAGCTTAACTCCACATGCTCCCAGTTCACTTGGGAATATGGGCCCTCTTACTCCAGTTCCACTGATCACGATACAAACATTTTAAAAAAAAACCTGAGACCCAGACTCCCACCCTGTGCCCCTTCGGCCACATGTTGCCAGCACACAGCTGAGTTGGAGTCTCATCTTTATGAAAGATTCATCTGGTTACACAGTCTTTGAGATAGTTTAGTCTCCTCAACAGGCCACAACACTGGGTGTGACTGATCTCTGTCTCCCTGACAACTGTCTCTTGTCTAGCAAATGCTCTCTCTGTGGAATCTTCTGCTCCTGTGGATTTGGCCTCCGGATGGTTCTTTGTCTCTATTTTGTGATGATCTCTGTAGGCTCGCTAAGTGTTGTCTGCTTGCTCTAACAGTCTCCTTCTTCCTTCAGATCACTAGTCCTCTTGCGTAGTCCCTTTGTACAACCTGGTAGTCCCTTCGTACACCACTGCAACCCTCACAACTCCTTTAGCCCACTCCTTCTGGTGTCTCTGTAATGGCTGGATCCTCATAGGAACGCCTGTCTACAGGGATGTAGGTCCTTGTTTGACCTGTTGTTCTCTAGGGCCTGCTTTCTCAGATTTTTGGCCATCTCCACTCAGCAGTGTCTCCATCCTTCTGGCTGCAATGGGTCTCTCCTCACTAGTAACAAGGTTTTGGTCCATCATCCCATCAGTGCCTGCACTGGACTGTATTGGCACCGCTATAACGGGGTATTCCTGTGTGCCAAAACTGCTAACAAGGGGTCTGAACCAGAAGAAACAGCCTTGTGTAATAGTCTCCTAACTGCTTTTACAGCTGATTAGCCATTACCATTATTCTGTGACTGTGCTGGGGAGGACATGTGGTGGTCAAACTCCTATTTGTGTGCAAATTCGCAAATAGGCAAATTGGGGTCCACTGTTGGGGAATACAGTGTCTGGAATGCCACATCTCACAAAATGGGCCCTCCATTTGCCAGTCATTGACTTGCTCCTTGTACCAGGAAAGGCACTGATGTTCCCAAAATTTGTGTAGTAGTCCACTGTAATCACTGCTTTTCCATGAAGGTAAATAAATCTGCTCCCATCTTTTCCCATGCTCAGGTGGGCAGCTAATATGGTAATATAGTCTCTTTCTGCTGGTGGTTAGCTCATAACCGACAAGTGTTACAGCCTTACATCAAGGATAAGAGTTGTCTATTCATTCCCAGCCAGTAAATACAATCTCAGGTCCATCAAAGACAGCTGTCAATGCCCAGGTATGAGCCATGTATTTTTTGCATGACATTTTTACAGAATGAGGCAGGAATAACAGCTCACTCTCCTTGAAATAGAATTCAATCCTGCACACTCAGCTCATCTTTAATGTAAAAATATTGTTCCTTGCCTACCAGTACTTGGCTTTTGTCTTCTGGCTACCCTGATAGCATCACTCTCTTGACTGGCCTGTAGTTGCCCTTTTCCATAGCCTCTTTGATTTGCATCATCTTCACTGTTGAGACTGGGAGATAGTGCAGTATGATAATGGCTTCAATGTTCTGATCCCCTTCCCCTGACTTTCTGATACTGGGTATACATACCCTGCTTAAGGTGTCAGCTTACACCAATATCTTGGACAATATCTGATCTCTGTCTCATAGCACAGGAGGTGCATCAACATGTGCTGCAAGCTTTCTGGAGCACATAGAAGGGGTTTTGCCATGATTGTCTCTAAGGGTTTGTGATCTAATTGCACTATTACTTTGTGGCCATCGGTGTACTGATAAAATTGATTAATTCCAAATACCACAGCCAGAGACTCTTTTACTATTTGTGCATACCCCTGTTCAGTCTCTGGCAGGGTTCTGCTGGCACAAGTGATCAGCTGCTCTTGCAAAAGAGCTACACCCAATCCTTTCTCTCATGCATCACACTGGAGTGTCTGTGGCTCTTCTGGCTGATAGTACTTAATGGAATCATAGAAATGTAGGGCTGGAAGGGACCTTGTAGCAGGTCAGTCTGATAGCCACTTGGCATAGTGGTCAGACAAGTGGCTCCACAGTTTTCTAGAAGAGGGCATTGCTGGGTTGTATACAGCAATGGCCTCACCTTCAAGAGTATGTCTTCTTCTCTCCTTGGCACTCTGTCACAACAGAGGGGAAGAGGAGCTGGGGAGGGGTACCTGGGCCTTCCCTTTCCACCAGGTCACAACCCAAGGCCCTAAAGGGATGTTGCAGTGTCATCACTTGTTGATCCACTGCAAGTTACACTCCACCCTAGGTCACTTCCTACCGGGCTGTGCCTCCTCTGTTTGGGTCAGAGTCTTTGCAGTACCAGCATAGTCTGCCCAGGGCACAACATCATGTTCTTCAAGGCCTCTCTTGCGTTCCCAACTCAAAAAGGGGGATAGAAGGGAATACAGCTCATTGCTTCCAGGCTGGCCCTATCAATGCTATAGTCACTCTTCCTACAGCTCCAGGTGTCAGCCTTACTTCCTGATGCAGCCTGTAATTCCTTGCCCCTGGGCTACCGGTGCCCCTTTAAATTGTCCCTCCACCTAGAGCATGCCCTGCAGCTGGTGAGTGGTGGGACCTTCCTGTCCCAATACTGCTCCATGCCTTGCTCTGGTTTAGTTTGGGATCCATAAACCCCATTACATACCCTCCTCCCCATCAGCTCCAGAGTCATGAGGCGGACTATCCCCCCACTTCCCTAGCCGCCTCGTGAAGAGACGTTCACCGTTTTATGATCTCTGTTGGTTTGATGCAGCATTTCAAAGTAGTATGATTGCAGAGACAAATACCACCATATGATTCAGGACTTGTGGTCCTTTATGCACTGTACTGATCAGAGGGATCTGTGGTAGGTCGCCAGCCAGAATGGGTGACCCCATAGGTAGTAGTCTAGGGCATCTACAGCTCACTTTACTGCTAAAGCCTCCTTCTCAGTCACCAAATAGGTGACTTCCTGGGAGAACAAATTTTTAGCTAAGATAAAGGACAGGATGTTTCTCTCCCTCGACTTCTTGTAACAGTATGGCTCCAAGGCCTACTTCAGATGCATCCATTTGCAAAATAAAAGACTTCAAGAAGGCTTCAGAAACAAAACAGGTTCCTGGCTCAGTTATTCTTTTGATAGCCACTAGACCACATTCTCCTAGTTTGCTTATGAGAATGTAGGGTGGGACTGTGACAAAAGCTTTACTAAAAATCAAGATCACGGCTACTGCTTCCGCCTCCATCCAGGAGCCAGATTGGTTTGGCATAATTTGTTCTTGACAGATCCATGCAGGCTATTCCTTATAACCATATTATCCTCCAAGTGCTTACCAATTGACTGTTTAATAATTTGTTCCAGTACCTTTCCAGGTATTGACTATAGGTCAACTGGTCTATAATTCCCCAGGTCCTGTTTGTTCCCCCTTTTAAAGATCGATACTATGTTAGCCTTGTCCAGTCTCCTGGGACATTACCTGTCCTCCAGGAGCTCTCAGGCTAATTTCTAACAGTTCTGAGATTGCTTTACCTAGTTCCTTAAGTACCCTAGGATGGATGTCATCAGACTCTGCTGACTGGAATACATGTAAATTATCTAAATATTGTTCTTTCCCTCTTTCGGCTTGCATTCCTTCCCCCACATTGTTAATATTAATTATATTGAGTATCTGGTCACCACTAACCTTTTTTGTGAAGCCTGAAGCAAAATAGGCATTACACACACTTCAGCATTCTTCATGTCATCCATTATTAGCGAAGTAGAGGACCTACACTTTCCTTCATCTTTCTCTTGCTCCTAATGTATTTACAGAATCTCTTTGTATTGGCTTTTGTATCCCTTGCTAGGTAGAACTCATTTTGTGCTTTACCCTTTCAGATTTTGTCCTTACACGGTTGTTCTATTCTTTTGTACCCCTCCTTAGCAATTTATCCATGTTTCCACTTTTTGTAGGATTCCTTCCTGATTTTCAGGTCATCAGTATGGCTCCATTAGGAGTTTTTCAGTTTCTTATCTTTCCTTCACACTGGGATAGTTTGCGGTTGCACCTTTCACATTGTGTCTTTGAAAAACAGCTCTCCTAAAGTGCTTACCCCCCTACATTTTCTTCCCATGGGATCTTACCTACCAGTTCTCTGAGTTTTGAAGTCCATAGTCCTTATTCTGCTGCTCTTCCTCCTTCCTTTCTTTAGAATCATGAAATCTATCATTTCATGATCACTTTCACCTGAATTGCCTTCACTCTTCATATTTTCCATTATTAAGAAGATTCACAAGGTAGATCGTGGTCTCTTTTCTTCGGCCTGGTAGCCATATTTCATGACCTACCAGTCTTACTTACCTAGTTACCTCAAAAGGACCCTGCCAACAGCCCATTAATTTAGATTCGCCTAATGATAATACTAGGACTCAGTCTCCTGGCTAGAAAATACGCAGGTGGGCCCCTTGGTTATAGGATTGTTCTTGTGTCTGTTGCACCTTCCATAGGTTTTCCCTAGCAAATATACCCAGCCTTTTAAGGCATTCCCTTAGATAGATAATATACTAGGTCGCATTGATGGTACTCGCATCCTATTCCTCCCAGCCGTCATGAAGCAAATGTAAGATCCCCTAGGCCAGGGGTTCTCAAACTTCATTGCACCGTGACCCCTTTCCGACAACAAAAGTTACTACACAATCCCACAAGAGGGGACCAAAGTCTGAGCCCGCGCAAGCCCTACTGCCCCAGGCAGGGGTAGGGGGAGCAAAGCCAAAGCCCAAGGGCTTCAACCCCAGGTTGGAGGCCTGTAAAGCTGAGCCCCGCCACCCAAGGCTAAAGCCTTTGGGCTTCAGCGCCGGGCAGTGGAGCTTGGGCTTCAGCTTTGGCCCTGGGCCCTAGCAAGTCTAATGCCAGCCCTGGCAACCTCATTAAAACAGGGTCGCAGCCCACTTTGGGGTCGTGACCCACAGTGTGAGAACCATTGCCCTAGGCTGATAGGGCAAACCTATCACATGGGAAACCTACATGTGAGAAAATTTTCATAAGATCTGGTGCAATCACAGTCACCTTTGCTATGCAAAGGGGGACAGCCTCCAAATATCGGCTCTCATAGTCAATGACTACCAAGTTATACTGGTACCTGGATGCACTGTTTTCTAATGGCCTGCCCATGTCCATCTCTATTCTTTCAAAGGGCATCTCAATCAATGGCAAAATAACTAGAGGAGCCTTCGGGCACCCTTGGTGGTGGACAGTTGGCATTCTGGGCAGGAGGAGCAATATTGCTTTAATACCTGATGGATACCAGGCTAGTAGAAGTGGGCCAGTACCTGTGACAGCATCTTCTCCTGCCCCGAATGACCAGTGCAAGGTCATGCCCAAATTGTGTCACATGGTGGTGGTATTTTGTGGTACTAGTAGTTGTGTCCTTATCTCCTCAGACTGTTGGTCTCACTCCATGTGGCATAGGTGCTTCTTCTCAAGCACAAGATGGGGGCTCCAGATGTGAGGTCCAGTTCCTTCTCCATTTTTGGAGGCCAGTTGCTCATAGACACAGCTTAATCATAGAATCATAGAACTGGGAGGGACCTCAAGAGGTCATCTAGTCCAGTCCCCTGCACTCGTGGCAGGACTAATTATTTAGACCATACTTGACAGGTGTTTGTCTAACATGCTCTTAAAAATCTCCAATGATGAAGATTCCACAACCTCCCTAAGCAATTTATTCCAGTGCTTAACCACTCTGACAGATGGGAAGTTTTTCCTAATGTCCAACCTAAACCTCCTTTGCTGCAATTTAAGCCCATTCCATCTCATTTAGAGACCCTGGGCTTCGATTCTCTGTATGAATTTTTGTTTCTTTTTTGTTTGCTGTTTGTTTTTAAATCACCGTTGTGTCAGGCATGGGGGTTGGCGCTCACTTTCTCTGCCATCATTTAATAGGCTGTGTCTTTCTCTGGAGTCACACTCAGGCAGTTTTTGAGTCTCTTCTCCCTTCCCCTTTTCCTGCTGGGGATCATTAGGTCAGCCTTTCAGGGTCCTCTGTGTGGTTCTCCTGTTTAAGGGGTGAGGTTCAGTTGAGGAGTTTCCTTACAAAGGTTTAGTTTGTCCTTGTGGGCATCAGAGGCTTGTCAGCTGTTTCCCGCTCAGTCACTCTGTAGCTAGAGTCAGCTACTTCTGAGGCATAGCAGCTTTCTTCCAGGTTGCCGACCATTCCTGTGCCAAGCTTCTCTCTTTTAAGCTTGCTTCCTCCAGCTGGAGCAGGCTCTGCAGGAGGGCGTATTGGGTAGCAGTTGAGCCGAGAGGACCTTGTTAGCCTTCTCCTGATAGAGATGGGAGCATGCCCCATCACAGTTCCCCATGTGGATACTTATAGACTAATCAAGTCACCACTTAACCATATCTTTTTTAAACTAAATAGATTGAGTTCCTTGAGTCTATCACTATAAGGCATGTTTTTCAATCCTTTAATCATTCTCGTGACTTTTCTCTCAACTCTTTCCAGTTATCATCAACATCCTTCTTGAATTGTTGACACCAGAACTGGACACCGTAGTCCAGCAGCAGTTGCACCAGTGCCAAATATGGAGGTAAAATATCCTCTCTACTCCTACTCGAGATTCCTCTGCTTATTCGTTCTATGATTGCATTAGCCCTTTTGGCCACAGCTGATTGTCCACCATGACCCCCAAATCTTTTTCAGAGTCACTGCTTCGCAGGATAAAGTCCCCCATCCTGTAGGTATGGCCTACATTCTTTGTTCCTAGATGTATACATTTCCATTTAACCATATTAAAAACACACATTGTTTTTATGTTAGTCTCAGCAACACCAGAGGTAAATCAATTTCAAAATTAAAATGAAATACAAGACGCCACCACTTAATTATTTCTTCCTCAGCAGGTGTCAGCTTGGCACTGCCCCCAAAACTACAGTAAGCGTAGTTTTCTGAGCCACTGCTTTGCAACACCAGGGCACCAGTTAACATCACTTTCTCCCAGCTGGGTAGAGGGGGGAATATAACATTTACAAAATATATTTTGATAACAGTGTTTTCAGTCATGGAATATATGGTAGGGTTTACTACATCCAGGTGCCAACCATCTTACAGCTTAACCAGGGTTTCCCAGACGGCCAAAGCTCAAAATCCAGTTTCTCCTGCCAGATCTGAAGGGTAGCCAGGGTCTTCCAGATGGCACCAAAGTACAAACATTTTCCTGTTAGATCTGAATCAGACTGACCGGGATTAAATGTCCAAAAAACAGATGCTGATAAGACTCATTAAACAACAAGGAACAGCTGCCATGCATAAGAAAGGAAGACTATAGGAATGCCAGTGGAGTGAATAATGATGATCTCAACCTGAGGAGAGACTGTATAGTGCTACTTATAGCCTGGAAAGTGGGCACTTAGGTTTTGTGATCCTATCTATTGGACCCCATAGTGCTAGGTGCTGTACAAAGACACACAGAAGAACACGGTTCCTACTTATCTTACAACAACCGCACAGATGAAGGATGGGAGAAAATGTGTACACCACCACAAACAGTGTGAGAAGAGTGATGGCAGGCACATATCAATGGTAATGCAACGAATAAATAATAGGGCTGTTGATTAATCACAGTTAACTCATGTGATTAACTAAAAAAATTAATCACACTGTTAAGCAATATAATACCAATTATATTAACTGTGTATTAAATATGTTTAGATGTTTTTCTACATTTTCAAAGATATTGATTTATATTACAACACAGAATACAAAGCGTATAATGCTCACTTCATATTATTATTTTTGATTACAAATATTAGCACTGTAAAAATGATAAACAAAAGAAATAATATTTTTCAGTTCACCTCATACAAGTACTGTAGTGCAATCTCTTTATCGTGAAAGTGTAACTTTACAAATGTAGATTTTTTTGTTACATAACTGCATTCAAAAACAAAACAATGTAAAACTTTAGCACCCACAAGTCTACTCAGTGCTACTTCTTGTTTAGCCAATCACTAAGACAAAAAAGTTTATTTACATCTAAGGGAGATAATGCTGCCTACTTCTTATTTACAATGTCACCTGAAAGTGAGAACATGTGTTCGCATGGCACTTTTGTAGCCGGCGTTGCAAGGTATTTACGTACCAGACATGCTAAACATTCGTATGCCTCTTCATGCTTTGGCCACCATTCCAGAGGATATGCTTCCATGCTGATGATGCTCGTTAAAAAAATAATGTGTTAACTACATTTGTGACTGAACTCCTTGGGGGAGAATTGTATATCTCCTGTTCTGTTTTACCCGCATTCTGCCATACATTTCATGTTATAGCAGTCTCGGATTATGACCCAGCACATGTTCGTTTTCAGAACACTTTCACAGCAGATTTGACAAAATGCAAAGAAGGTACCAATGTGAGATTTCTAAAAATAGCTACAGCACTCGACCCAAGGTTTAAGAATCTGAAGTGCCGTCTAAAATCTGAAAGGGACGAGGTGTGGAGCATGCTTTCAGAAGTCTTAAAAGAGTAATGCTCCGATGCGGAAACTAAAAACCCGAATCACCAAAAAAGAAAATCAACCTTCGACTGGTGGCATCTGACTCAGATGATGAAAATGTATGGAGCCGGAGGAGATGCAGAAGTGTAGGGAGTGGGATGGAGGTTCTGCTCCTTTCCCCGCTGCCCCTCCCAGCAGGCAAAGGAGCAGAACTCCCAGCCCTGCCCTTCCAGGGCTGCCTTACTGCTCCCAGCTCCCCCCGCCCTGTTCACGTGAGAGGCAGCTCTGTGGAGGGGTTGCGGGTGGAATGGTATCTTTCCAGTACGCCGTACTGGTTATAAATAGCTTGCTGGTACAGCGTACCGGACCGTACCAGCTTACTTGCACTGCTGAGCAGAACCCATCATCAGCATGGATGCATGTCCTCTGGAATGGTGGTGAAGCATGAAGGGACATATGAATCTTTAGCGCTTCTGGCACGTAAATATTTTGCGATGCCAGCTACAACAGGTGACACTGTAAACAAGACATGGGCAGCATTATCTCCTGCAAATGTAAACAAACTTGTTTGTCTGAGCAATTGGCTGAAGAAGGACTGAGTGGACTTGTAGGCTCTAAAGTTTTACATTGTATTATTTTTGAATGCAGTTATTTTTTAAACATAATTCTACATTTGTAAGTTCAACTTTTATGATAAAGAGATTGCACTACAGTACTTGTATTAGGTGAATTGAAAAATACTATTTCTTTTGTTTTTTACAGTGCAAATATTTGTAATAAAAATAAATATAAAGTGAGCACTGTACACTTTGTATTCTGTGTTGTAATTGAAATCAGTGTATTTGAAAATGTAGAAAACATCCAAAAATGTTTAAATAAATGGTATTCTATTATTGTTTAATCGCAATTAATTTTTTTAATCGCTTGATAGCCGTAATAAATAATGATATAATGTTAGTTCAATAACCAGGTTTTCTGGGGGGTGGGGAGGGAGAGACTAATGTAAGAAAGGAGGGGAAAGTAAGAAGCACAACAGACAAGGAAAACTTAAGTTGAGCAGCTGAGGTTCTAAAGAAAGCAGATTTCTGTCAATTAGTTTAGACTAACAAACGTTTGACTAGTCAGTAACTATGTACTTTCCTCCCCCCTCACCTGGTATAACTGAATTTTCGGCTCTGTGCTGCATTCCTTACTTGCCCAAGACTCCCAGTGAAGTCACTTAAAGTGTTTCTTGCACACGGAATACAGGATCTGTCCCCCTCAGCTGGAAACGAAATAGCTGCACAACTGCCACATCATGCTGGTGGTAATATTCACTAAATTTAAATTAAAATAGTTTTCAAACAGCTAAGTCCACATATGGATTCTCTCTCCTACATAAAACACTTTCTAGTCTTGTATTTTTCTTAAAACTCTATTTCGGTCAGAAAATCAAAGCAGATAAAACTGAACAACAATCTGGAGCCATCAAATCCAAATTCCCCACCCTATGATCGAAAAAGACCATTTAAAAAAAAAATAGGCATACACTTTTCCTTCGGTATAGGATGTGTCATGTCCCCAAAATGTATCAGAGTTTTCTACCACACTTAACTGTTCAATGACACCCTGGCTTTGCAAACTGGATTTGTCAGTTTCTCTGGAAAGTGAATCTTTTTGCTTAAAGACAAGTTTTCTTTGGCAAGAGCAAGAGAGACAAAAATGTAGTTCTCAAAATCCTTGAAAGTTGTTTCCTGCTTTGTACTCATAGTTTGCAGAATACTGCAAGATCCTGTAGTGGCGTCCAAATTCTGTATTTTGGAAGCATAAGCTAGACATCTGGTGCCTTTAGCGTACATTATGTGTGTAAAGGATGTCAAATAATGTCTCTAAAGAGATTACACATCTGAAAAAGGCCTGGTAGAAGTACAATTACCCAAACAACGCCCTTCATTTAAAAAAACTAGATAGTTATATAAATTGTTCCTAGCTAACAAACCTATCCATCACATACAAAACCAAAGAACATAAAAGCAAGGAATTACTTATTAAGAAATCTATAATTCTTACATTGCCCACATGATAAATAAACTACATTATTCTTCTCTAGTACAAAGAAACGCATTTTTCAATCAAAGCACAACTTTAACTCTGGTACATTATTTTTGTTATATAT
Organism: Macrochelys suwanniensis; assembly: GCA_033296515.1. NCBI lineage: Eukaryota > Metazoa > Chordata > Testudines > Chelydridae > Macrochelys > Macrochelys suwanniensis. The sequence goes on from CM065777.1 coordinate 94,356,950, forward strand.
ATTCTGATAAGGAAACGTTACATGGGAAATATTATCAGTTAAAGTATTTATCAACTGACAATAGAATTTGTTATGGCACTTGCAATGGCCATTTCTTGAGACTAGGTAAGGTTACAAAACTGCCCATTTGCTGCTTTTGAAGCGTAGCCATCTTTCTCTAAACCATTTGTATATGTGTTCCCCCTCCCACCTGCCTCCTGTTATCTATAGTTGGCATTTTTCTCATCAAACCCAGTCTTTAGCATATGGCAGACTTCTAACTTATTCATTGCCTTATTTTCTACACTGGATTTTTCCTCTGGATGACTCTAGATAGGTCAATGAATTTTCCATTAGTTTCTTCCTGTTCTGTACCCTTACTGTAATGTAAGTTGGCTCTCTGTGATCAATAGATCATGAAAGTACTGAATCCCTCCACATTGAATACTTTATACAATGATTTTAAAATTATTACAGTCTATAAGTATCTACACGGGGAACAAATATTTAATAATGGGTTCTTAGCTCACCAGAGAAAGGTATCACATGATCCAATGGCTAGAAGCTGAAGCTAGACTGATTTAGACTGGAAATAAGGCATACATTTTTAACAGCAAGGGTAATTTAACCATTGAAACAATTTACCAAGGATAGTGGTGGATTCTCCATCTCTGGCAATTTTAAAATCAAGATTGGATGTTTTTCTAAAAGATATGCTCCAGGAATTATTTTGGGGAAATTCTACAGCCTGTTACACAGGAGGTCGGACTAGATAATCACAATCACTGAATTATATGATCATAGAAATGTAGGGCTGGACGAGACCTTGAAAAATCATCAAGTCCAGCCCCCGGTGCTACCGCAGGACCAAGTAAACCTAGACCATCCCTGACAGGTGTTTGTCCAACCTGTTTTTAAAATCCTTCAGTGACTGGGATTCCACAACCTCCTTTGGAAACCTATTCCAGAGCTTAACTACCCTTATAGTTTAAAGTTTTTCCCTAATATCTAACCTAAATCTCCCTTACTGTAGATTAAGCCCATTACTATTTGTCCTACCTTCAATGGACATAGAGAACAATGGATCAAGGACATCTTTATAACAGCCCTCCTCAGTCCTCTTTTCTCAAGAGTAAACATGCTTAGTTTTTTTAACCTTTCCTCACAGGTTTTCTAAACTTTTTATCATTTTGATTACTTGATTACTCTCCTCTGGACTCTCTCCCATTTGTCCACATCTTTCCTAAAGCGTGGTGCACAGAATTGGACAGAGTACTCCAACTGAGGCCTCAACAGCACTGAGTAGAGTGGAACAATTACCTCCGGGTCTTACATACAACACGTCTGTTAATATACCCCAGAATATTAGCTTTTTTTGTAACTGCTTCACACTAATGTTGACTCAATTTGTGATCCATTGTAACTTCCAGATTCTTTTCAGCAATGTCCTAGACAGTTACACACTCCCCATTTTGTGGTACTGCCTTTGATTTTTTCCTTCCTAAGTGAAGTACTTTGCAACTGTCTTTACTAAATTTCATTTTGTTGAATTCAGACCAATCTGTCAAGGTCATTTTGAACTCTAAATCCTGTTCTCTGCAGTGCTTGCAACTGCTCCGAGCTTGGTGTCACCCACAAATTTTATAAGCATGCTCTCCATTCCATTATTCAAAGCATTAATGAAAATGTTGACTAGTAAGGGATCCAGTACTGACACTGCAGGGTCCCTTCTGGCCTTGGAATCTATTAAATATCTTTGAATATATCAAAATTCATGCTAATCAGCTGCTAATTAAATATTCTCTCCAATAAGTACACTTCCATCAGACGCAGTTTCTTGTTCTTTTTGTATTGGGTTATTAAGGAACTCTTCCATAGCATTACTAACTTTCCTAGTTGTCATATCAACTTTAAATTATTTTTGTAATAGGCTTTTTTTCTCTCCCTTCTATTTTCCAGTTTCTGTAAGTTTGTGACCTAATTTTTCCTTTCTTCCCTAGTAAGCAACTTATTACTATCCAGAATGTCAGCTTTGCTTTGTTCTTCATTCCATCAGAAAAAAAATAATCTGTGGCCATCTTTGTTCTTTTTCTTGACACTTTAACTCATACTTTCACTCTGTGGGAATTGACTGAGTTGACTTTTCTCCATCACAACTGCCCCTTTCCGAGGTTAAGATGGGCTTATTTTAATGACGTCTGTGCTACCAAAATCTTAACAAAGGGCTTGCTGCAGTCTAAACTTAAATGGTAATGAAAATCCAAAGGCTGACTTGCTTCATCCAAGCCCTTGGCTAGTATCCATAAAAGGTATATCTGCACTGCAAAAACAAAACAAAACAAACCCCACATATCCTGCCACAGCAAGTTTCAGAGCCTGTGTCAACTGACTTGGGTATACTACAAGGCTAAAAATAGCAGCATAAACGTTCCAGTTGGGGCTGGAGCCCAGGCCCTTTGGTGCAGGGGTTAATTTGAAACCCAAACAATTCCCAGAGAGCAGCTGTAAGATCCAATATTAGTTCTCCTAAATATGTATGGCTTGCTTCTACAACTACTATGAAACTCATTAAATGTCCACTTGTCTAATTGACACATGCTTAGTACATGTATGCGCTAGAAAAAAATTGTTTAGCTGAAGCTCCAAATCGACATTGTGCAAACAGACATTTTCATAATGACGTTTGCGCGAGGCCACGAATATACCAAAGTTCACATCAAACACACAGAGAAACTAAACAACAAATAAACACTCTCGGTGGAAGGTTGCTACCTAACCCTTTATTTACAGATGGAGGGGTTGCCAGGCCAAACCTCTATGAGGGGAACTGCCACTCTATGCCCCGGGTGGGTCACATTGCCCGGAGCAGGAATTTGAACCAGCCCTGCGGGACAGGAGCCAGCCACTGCAGCGGGGTCCCTGCCAGAGCTCACCCCCTCCCGGGGCCAGGACTCCAGACCCCGGCCGCTTGGAACGCATGGGGCCGGCGGGGTGGGTCTCACGGGCACTGGCCTCTGTGCGCTCAGGGACCAGCCTCCCCCGGAAAGCCACAAGGGCCGCGCCAGCAGCCTACGTCGCACGGCGCTGCCCAAACTCTGCCCACGTGCCTGGAGCTGGGGCCCCCGCGCCTTAAGGCCTGGGGCTAAGCAGCCCCGAGCTGCCACCACCAGCCGCAGCCGGGCTCCGCCCGAGCTCCCTGCGCGGGATCAGCCCCTCCCAGCACGCGAGCCAGGGCCAGAGCCAGGCACGTACTTCTCCGACCAGAGAGCACCGATCCCAGCGTGCAACGCGCCCGGACCGCGCGCCCGGCGTCCCGAAGCACTGCACGCTGGGAGTTGTAGGCCCCGGGAGCCGCCTTCCCTCCTCTCTCCCAAGCGCTCTCGGCCTGGAGTCGCCCTTCGCTCGCCCCGGGACGCGGTGACTGAGTTTGGCCCCTGTCCCGTCCCGTAGGGGAGTGGGGCGAATCTCGCCCCCACCCACCCGATCATGCGGAGGCTGCTGTCGATTCTCCGATTCCATCGTGCCCGCCTATTGGCGGCGGCTGTCGAGCTCCCCGCCCCGGGACATAGGGCACCGCCGGCTGGCAGGGGGGAGCGGCGGGCAGCGGCGGCCGCTTGGTGGTTGGGCTCGAGCCTCTCCATGGCGCAGTGCGGGGGCCTCGCGCCGCCCTCGCGCGCCGCGGAGGAGGCGCAGGGGCCGGGGGCAATCGCCGGGGACCCTCCCGCCGGAGCCGGCGAGTCCCTGGACCATGGTGAGAAGGCGGCCGGGCGGCCCGGGCCTCAGCGCCCAGCGGGGGTGGGTCCCGCGCGCAGCCAGGCTCTGCCCCCGCGGCCCGGTCTCGCCCCAGCTTCGCAGCCAGCTCTGCCGAGTCCAGGCGCCAGCCCCCCCCCCCAGCGGCCAGCCAGCAGCCGCCGCGCCTCTCCGCATCGCCTGTCCCCGCTGGTCCTACGCGGGCGTATCCCGCCCCCCCGCGCCGCTGTGCTGGCCCCAGGCACGCTACCAGCGGCCCTGCTCTCCCGAGACCCGGCCCAGGCCCCCCAGGAACCACTCCCAGTTAACATGGGCCTGTACTGTGTGCGCAGCCTGACACCCGCCTTTCCACCTGCACCGCGGGAAGGGAGGAGTCAAGGCGCTGCCAGCTCCTTTTGCCCGAGTTGTACTGTTGATAGCGCATCCAGACACCGCCCCCGTGTTCGGCACGGTAGTAATAGTCTCCACTCCAAGGAGCTCACACTGGAACTAGTCAAGAGCCAAAGACACTTTCAGCCCTCGGTTTGCAGATGGGGAACTGACAAGAGATTTAAGTGAGGCCATTCCAGAAGGCGATGGCAGAGCAGTGAGTGAGCCCACCTTCCCTGAGCCATGGCTTCATTCAGAGCCATAAACACCACCATCCTCCCTGTAAAGCAGGAGGGAGAAAGTGAAACATGCGGAGTAACATCCACTCTCCTTCCTGTCTTTGAGAGAAGAGACTAAGGTTGCGTAGACAGTAGAAGTACAGCCCTGTTTTTGTAGTTAGTGTATAACTCATTTAACGGACTGCAACAGAGTTGTGTGTGTCCACATAGCTTTTAATATCCAATTGTGTGTGATCTTTTAGGTGCAGCAACACCTACCAACTCAGACAGCCAGGGTGTCAGACCAGTCTAGGAAAATCTGAGCAGCTATCCCCTCCTATAGTATCTTAGTAAAGAGCAGGGTGTGCAGAGGACATTTGCACAGTGTGTGGCAGCATCAACGTGGGGCAATGAACTTTGGTATATTCTTACACACAGGCAAGTGAGAGGAAGGAAGATCAGCTGTATCAGTTATCCAGAGACATAGCTAGGGTCCTATTTACACTGCAAAAATAGTGTTACCAGCTAGTTGCAGGACAACAATGCAGGCCCTATGCCTATCTTATGGCCAAAGCAAAATACTCCTAGCTTTTGCAGTTTAACAGTAATGTTAATAGTGTGTGGACAGCAACCATAGTTAGAGGCAGTCGTATCTAATTGTAAATGCTTAAACGCTTATGTATAGTTTTAACATACACCTCCATCCTCTTTTTCCCTTGAAAGGGACAAGTTAAACACCATGGGCTAGATCTATAAAAGCATTTAGATCTTCAAAATCCTTGCTCAGCTGCCACCAAACCCAGCACCCAAAGTCTTTAGGTGCTGAAATTTCCACTGGTAACGTCTCAAAAGGCAGCTAAAAATCTGCCAGTGAGCATGCACACAAGTGCCTCAGTCCTGACACCTAGCTCATGCCTAAGCCCTGGCAGAATCCTTAAACTAGGTGTTCCCCTGCCTATCTTACCTTGGTGCCCAATCTGGTACACCCAGAATGTGTGAGAACACAATTCAATTCCTGCTTCTGCCTGAAGTTGAGCAGGAACTTGAATTTAGTTCTCTCCCCTCCTCCCAGGAGGGTGCCCAACCCGCTGGACTAAGGGGTATTTAGGGGCAGGACTCACCTTGAAAGGGAGGGGAAGAAGAATGCAGTCAGATATATTTAAATAGATAAGAGTATCCACCTCTCCTTATATTCCTTTTGTTAACCACAAAGTGCATTTTAGATGATTGTAGGAATCAGAACTCTTAACTCTTGCCCATTTTAAATTCAGATATGCTTCTTTTCCGTACTGAAAGATGCTCTAATTTTTATACTAGAAAATTTGGATGAGACATGCTGAGTCACAAATAGGTTATGAAAAAGGTGATTTGTGCTTAAGAAGGTAGTTTCATTTGTGTCCCTAACTTTTGGCCTGTGAAAATCAGACTTCAGTTGAGAGGTAAAATGAGAATGAGAGAATTGCAGCCTACTTAAAGGAATGCCAGTGGCGCTGAAACATTTTTAATAGTTGGGGTACTGAAAGCCAGCCCTCTTACTCCCTGTCTGTTCCACACCCCTCCCAGAGCTGGGGCCGGGAGCAGGGCCAAGTCTCTGGGAGTGGGGGACTTGGACAGGGGTAAGGGGGCCAAGGCTGTGGCCACAGCTGGGGGTGAGTGCGGGGCCAGCAGCCAGGACCCTCAGGTGGGAGGCTGGCAGCCGCATGCAGGGCCAGAAGTGGAGGTGCGGGCCCAGCGGCTGCGTAGGGGCCAGAAGCGGAGGTGCGGGGCTGGTGGCCAGGACCCTCAGGCAGGGGACTGGTGACTGCGTGGGGGGCCAGAAGCGGAGGTGCGGGGCCAGGCTGTGTGCGGGGCCTGAAGCAGAGGCGTGAGGCCAGCGGCTGGGACTCCCGGGCAGGGGACCAGGACCCAGCTGCAGCACTCCCCTGCACTCCTAGTTCCCACGCCTATGTGGAATGCTATCACACACAAATAGTTATATATACACACACCCACATAAGTTTTTAAAGTAGTAATAGCCACCAATTTCACCATCTCCTTAACTATGAATGGTCTGTCAGTGGACTACCATTTTACTGATACTTCCCCAGTAGAAGTTTCACTCATAACTGAGAGTCAAGGAATACAGCATCCATTTGAGTGAATAAAAATGAGGGAGTATTGCAGTTTCATTTTAAAATTATAAAGTTCTGGCTAAGGTAACAGAAGTTCAGGGTTTTTTAAAAATTCACTTTAAACAGCCTTTGATAGTCAAGGCATTCATTCATACTGTATTCTCTATTACATAAATATCAGACTAGCAAGATGTCAGTTTAAACTATTGTTAAATTTAAGAACTTTTTTAAAAATTGACAGCTTTTTCTCTTTCATTAGATTTAGTGCTTCAAATATATTTTCTTTGAGTAATGACCAACTCATTTCAGTGAATGAAAAAGGAGGGAGTTGTTTACTTGGAACTCATCCTATAGGATTTAGGCACACTCTTGGTGCTTGGCAACTTAGGCCAATTGCACATCCATCACTCAGTGACTGAAAGAGGGACATTGTCAAGACTAGTTGTTCTGCTCTGCCCTTCTTGTTATTGTAAGCAGCAGAATTTTTCAGAGTGGCATTTGTCTTTCAATACATTGCTTTCTTAGCAGACTGAGAAAAGGGAGGAAGTAACATACTGTACAAATGCCAACATGCATACTGGCCCCAGTCCTGCAACTGACTCCAAGTTGCAGAGGGGGAGGTTTAGGTTGGATATTAGGAAAAACTTTTTCACTAGTAGGGTGGTGAAGCACTGGAATGGGTTACCTAGGGAGGTGGTGGAATCTCCTTCCTTAGATGTTTTTAAGGTCAGGCTTGACAAAGCCCTGGCTGGGATGATCTAATTGGGTTTGGTCCTGCTTTGAGCAGGGGGTTGGACTAGATGACCTCCTGAGGTCCCTTCCAACCCTGAGATTCTATGATTCTATGGTCAGATCCTTGTGTTTACATGGAGCGCCACAAATCAGTGGGGCTTGTCATAGGCATCGATTGCAGGCTTGGGATCTAAGAAACCCAAATCAAGTTATCTTCTGGATGCCTAACTGGAAATGTGGACTTCTATATAGGATTCACATTTTAAAGGATTGGAGTGACTGGAAGCATTTTTAAAGTCAGACTAAATTTAAAGCCTGTATACCTTGACAGTGGCTTTCATCCGTAACATGTAGTTGTCATTGTTATTTACACATGAGTAAGATTGTCTGATCATCTAGCACAGGGATCGGCAACCTTTGGCCCACGGCCCGCCAGGGTAAGCCCCCTGGCGGGCCGGGTCGGTTTGTGTACCTGCCAGGGGCTGTGGGAAGCGGTGTGGGATGTGCTGACCGCCGCTTCCCGCAGCCCCCATTGGCCTGGAGCGGCAAACTGCGGCCAGTGGGAGCCGCGATCAGCCAAACCTGCGGACATGGCAGATAAGCCGGCCCGGCCCGCCAGGGGGCTTACCCTGGTGGGCTGCATGCCAAAGGTTGCCGATCCCTGATCTAGCATCTCACATATAGGGTTTACAGATAAAAAGCAGAGGAAAGCAAGGCAATAAAAATAAAAGGATTTTAAAAAGCCACCAAGAACACACATTACTTCTTCTAGTTAGTTACATAAGGATACAGTTTTTGATTATACATCTGTAAATGAGAAATCTGGTGCAGGAACCTTAAGCAACATGCTTTAATATAAAGTAAGACTAAAACATCTACTATCACAATGGAGTCTAGTCCAAACGTGTTCTTAGTTTGTGAAGGATAAAGGAGAAAAAAAGGTCACATGCATATACCCACCCAGTTCCTAGAGTCAATAAAAATACACCAGCCTCACAGATGGTCCTTAAGGGAATTCCTTTAGCTTTCACTATTTCAAATTAAATACAATTATTGGTCTCAATTGTCTAAGAATTGCACAGATCCTGTTATTTTTGTTAGCCCATCTCCCTCTCCAGCACTCTGACCTGCTTGTTTGTTTCCTTCATTCATTATGTCTTGTCCTTTGTCTTATAATCTCCTTGAAGCAGGGATTATCATTTTCCATAGGTTTGTACACCTAGTACAATTGGGCCCCAGCTTGATTGGCCTCTGAACCCTGTTGCTCACAGAAAATTTGTTGTATCTCTGCTTCTTAGTGTCCGTTAAGCGAGCAGGCAACCTACCTAAATCTCTTATTTCTTTTGAGAGAGAGGAGGTGGGTGAGGTAATCTTTTATTGGACAACTGTTGGTGAGAGGGACAGGCTTTTGTGCTTACCCAGGACTCTTCTTCAGGTCTTTCTTTTTAGTCATTTAGTAAGTGGAACAGCTCCCCGGCAGCTTCAGTACTCTCAGATCACAATTTACCTTGTGATTTTCCCCTCCCCCGCTTTATGTTGAAGCCAATTAGTACTTAATCAGGTGTCTTATCTTCCCTAGCACTAGGGATGAGATAGCCAAGAAACAGTCTACAGGGTCCTAATAACCCAGATCAGGTTTGTTACACTACATTTGTCAAATCAGTGGTTGCTTTGCATGCCACAAGAACATAATGTGGAGGTTTACTGCCAAATTTTCCCCTGGGGTTAGATTTGGAATATCTGCATTAGTTACCAGTGGAGCTTTGAAAATGTGCTTGTCTGTGGTAATGAGGTGTCCTGTGATAAACTGCAATTCTGACATAAGTTTATTTTCCAGTACACTAACACTATTGTAATGTGGAGTTTTCCCAGGAGAATACTGCTGGATGCTTGCTTTTGTGCACAGTTGTTGAGAGATGCAAAAGGAGGTTTCAGCTTTACATTTTTTAGAAGATATAATTGGATATGCATAATGTCAGAATAAAATGAAAGAGCCTGAAGCAAACATAGGAAAAGATGACATGTGGATAAATTTATGTTGCATAATTGTTAAGTTTAGAAAAAACATTTTGTACAAATCATTGGTTAGGCTGACCCTTTCATTATCGTGTTGGCTTGATATCCTGTCACCTATATTTCCACAAAAGTTTAGAAACTGAACTTAGCTCTCTTAAATGAAAAACAAAGTATATCGAGTGGAGACAAATGAATTGTGATTTATGCTGGCTCCCTCTCTACAGCTTTCAAAACTCTTAGTAGATGCAAACACTGTAGTGATTGACAATTTTTAGGAAATTTTAAATTGTCCTGTTACTTATTAATTATATTTGAATGACCTGTTAACTTCAAAGAGACTTGCCATAGCTCATGTATTTCATGTGACACTTGTGCATTTTCAAAGTCTGTCACATGTTTCTGCACAAATAGTAAAATGTCAGACATTTCAGAAAGAGACCCTTTCCCCACAGATTATTTAATAGAGGAAGGTGCAATACAAGACACCAAGGGTTCTAATTCTAGCATTTCTGCTGACTGTTCTTAATACTTCTGTGCACGTCCCAATTTTTATTAATCCAGGCCTCCGACCTCTACCTCAGGTGAGGCAATCATTTACCCATTTTACATATAAAAGAGGTTGGATAAGGCACTGTAGGCAATGCTAATACAACAGTCCCAAGTTTCACCCATCTTGCTATGCTGCCTTTCAGATGTAATGGGCCAAATTATGTGTTTGTCTGCCCATGCTAATGCAGTGTGGATCTTTATCCATCTTTAGCAACTAGACCAGAGAGGTTTATGAGTCTGTTTCTGCCTCCCTGCTTATATACATTGATCTTTAGCCCAAATGATAGAAGCTCAGGTTTTTAGAATCAGCAATCCCAGGTTTAGTCACTGCAGGTTACTCAAACAGGGGAGTCACTATGCTGTCTTTAACCAATAGACCATACTCTACTCATAGAGCCAGGAATAGAATCCTCATGCCCAATATACAATTGTTAGTTCACAGTTATGTAAAAAGTGTTTTCTCTCTCTCTCTCTCTCTCTCTCTCTGGGATGCTCCTCACAGAGGATAAAAGCAGATCTCATGTAGTTATTCCTTTAGCGAAAGTGGTAGACGTCTATGGTGTCTGTCGGAGGGCTATGGATTCAGTTCTCGTTTATGACCCATGTAGGAAAAAATATAGGCAAGTTAGTATGCAGATTCTAGAATAAATGAGTATTTCATATTGCAGGTCACATTAAGGTGAAGCTGGATATTTGTTTTATTGTATTTTTAGTCTTTGTACTTTGGTTAATGAGTGTTTTCCATTTAAGAACAGCACATATTATGGCATTTTTTGAAGAAAACAGAGCAGTGTGTAGGAGATGTTGGGTGTGTGCGCGCAGAGAGTGGAAGATCCCGCCTGCAATATTGCTAACCATTTGTATTAGAAAATAACGAGTCTGACCCCTCAAATCTTGAGATTGGCTAAAAATCAGGACATTTAAAAAAAAGTAATATATTTTGAGAATTCTTTTTATTTGCCTTCTGGTTTGAGCCTTTAGGATGACCCTGGAAATTTGGTCCAGGTGTTTCTCAGCAACCTCTATAACAGGGATCTCAAACTCAGATCACCACGAGGGCCACATGAGAACTAGTAAATTGGCCCGAGGGCCGCATCACTGAAACCTTTTCATACAATGATACAAAAGTATAGTCAAAAATGAAAAAAATGAAGAGTAATATAGTATTCTATTAAAAGTCAATGTATTAACTTTTTTAAAACTGTAATGCAAAAAGGGGTTTTAATAAAATATAAACACTCAGTAATGTTTGGAGCTTGGCTGCCAGTGGAGTCGGCGCCTATGGTGGGCCGCAGGAAATAACTCCGCGGGTCGCATGTGGCCCGCGGGCCGCATGTTTGAGACTCCTGCTCTATAACAATGAAGGCTAGAAACTTGTTTAAAAATGAAAGCTGAGATCCTCATGTAATCACTTGAATCCAGAAGCTGGAGTTTTAAGAAAAACAATTATAAGATTCTTGATAAAATCAAAAGAACTGGCAACACCATGCCTATGTAAGCTCCGAAAAAGTAAGAATTTGATTTTAAAAAAATCTTACCTTTCTAGAAGACAAACTTAACTGCTGAAGGTGTAGCATTAACCCTTATCAGGGGATTAGATGCCTCATGCCATTGTTAATGATCTTCAGAGTCTTTTTGTCCCTGTAGGTCACAAGTATGAATCCAACCAACTCAGCAGGTATTAAAGATTGTTCGTGTCTAATAATGGATGTTTGGTAGCCTCTGTATGAGTTGGGTTTAGTGAATGTCAGTTCCAGCTCCTGCATCATAAAGTCATCACTACTGGCTTTGCTCTAATTGGCAGACTCGGCATGGGCCCTGGAGACTGACTTAGCCCTCTTATCTCTAGAAATCACCCCAAATCAGAGCTGAGCTATGCTGGTAGGGCAGCCTTCCTTGTTGCTGCCCTGTAGATGAGCAGGGCAGCATACAGCAGAGGTATATGAGCACTAAACCCATACTTATTTTTATAGCTGGAGTTTATGGTTATACGCAAATGAATTAAAATATGCAACATATTTACTTAAATATTTTGCATGACATATCAGGGAATTGCCCAAAACTTTGGAAGTTCTATGTTTCAAAGTAAAAAAAAGATTTCTTGAACATAAGTCACAACCTCACAAATACATTGAAATACAAACAAAACATAACTGCTTTCCTGTGAGTGTGGAAAAAACAAAGTTACAGTTGTGACTAGTAAGGATAGTCCACTATTACTGGGAACCTTTAACGGTTGTCTTCCTGAATGAGAGAAGAACCAACCAACCGATCACTATTTCTCTTATATAAAAGTGGATTGCAAAGATACATATCAGTTACTAAATATTAAGGCTTACCCACCAATCAGCTTTTCATATTTGAGAAGAGTAATGCACCTTTTGTATATTTATACAGCCTGACCATTTGGATTGGGTTGCATACCAAGGCCCCAGTGCTGCAGATGCTCACATGTTTAACTTTACTCACACTAGTAGTCCCACTGAATTCAAGAGAAACTCATAAGGGGGAATTTTAAAGAGAAATTTTTACCCAGTGGCTTAAAGTGGCAATCTCCCTCCCCTGAGTTATTTTTGGATGAGGGGTTTGGATCAATGGACTGAAGAAACACCCTTCAGTGCAAGGGGGTGGTATTAGAGAGGTATCATGGTGTCCACTCACTGCTGGAGCATCCCCTCCTGCTTGCTTTGTGGATTAGATGGTTCTAGGTTTGATGCCACTTTCTGTTGGTTCCTCGCTCCATTGTCTCTTTCTTTCTTTCTTTCTCTGGGACTCAGGGTGGTCCTTCATGACTCAGCCCTCCAAGGTATCAAAGTCCCTCCATACAAAAATGGCAGTCTTCCTTTCTGTGCCCAGACTGTGCCGCTCCTCCTGTGGCTGGTAGGGAAACCCAGGCCCACGCTCTACTCCAGGTTCCAGTCTAGCATCTGTAGCAATAATGTCCTGCTTTCTTCCAGACTATGGTACTCTTGCCCTGGACTCCTTCCTACTTCTCAGCTTTACGTTCTGGCTTCCCCCATCTTTAGGTTTACCAGCCCAAACGCACTCCTTCCAAGGAGCAACTTGGCACTGTAACCCCCAAACACACCTCCCTTCTCCCATGGCGTAACTGCAGACTACTTCCTGACAGTCCCTTTCTGTTGGGATGGCCCAGCTCCTCCCCCAGCTGGACTTGATCAGCAATTAGGTTTTAGCAGGCCCGGATTTCCTCCAGGTGCAGCCTATAGTTTAATTGGTCTAATTTACCCCTTCAGGCCTTGTGAGAGTTGGACACTACGTCACAGGACGACATTATCACCTCAGAATTCCACCTTGCAAAGAGGGACCAGGATCAATGGAGAGATACTTAACCTGTTAACCATGCCCAGCTCACGTTTCTAAACATCATTGTTTACTTTGTCTACACTAGGTACTAAGTAATGTTTAAAACCAAGTTAATTTTTACATAGAAGTTAAACAACATGTTTTTGAGCATCACTCATTTTCCCAGCCTAGATAAGTCTATAGTGACCCCCCTTCTGGAACTGCCTGCCTTTCCTTAGGACTGGACAAGATGATATGGAGCCAGCATATGTGGCTAAATGGACCGATATATTATACTGGAGTAAAGGTGTGTAAGTTCAGGATTGAGGTGCAACTTTGATTAAGCACATTTACTGATATGTTGAAGCAGGAAAAAAATGGCAACAAATGGGAGAGAGCAATTTGTTCTTACTGATAAAGTAATATATACTGTATATATTGTCTCAAATTAGAAAGCTAAGACTAAATGTGTTATTTTAAATATATTCCAAATGGGCTGGAAAATGTGCAGGGAAAAAAAATCATTCCAAAGAAAAAAAAAAGAACAAAAAGAAGAAAAGGGTCACACACTCCTCCTGACTCCATGGATTGTTTGATGGCAGAAATGCCATTTGCCAGTACAAATACTGGAGATGAATTTGGCAGTAAGTATATTAAAAAAAACTGGTTTAAGCATATGTAGATCAAACATTTAGGCTCTTATCTGCTAGTTGGCCCATGCATGCAGACCTCGTCACCCAAACAAAACCATGTGAACTAGCTTGCAGAGTCAAGGCCATATAGTCATCGTTATTAGATTCAATTCTGCAAACACTTAAGCATGTTAGAAACTTACCGTCCCATTGTCTAAAATAAGACTTTTCTACTTACAACTTCTCTAATCCTATATAGGTATATTATTTTTGAAAACGTAGTAAGAATGGGGGCCTTTTAATGGGAGATAGTGCCTTTTACCTTTATGTTGCTGCCTCAAGACCAACTCACCTTGGTGTAGTATTTCCTATTGTATATATTTTTTTATTAATCTGTATGTACAAAATAAATGTTTGCCTTTTTCCTCTCCCCCCAGTTACTAGTACATTTGAAATATATTTTAAAAAGAGGAGAAAAAGAACTACTAGAAGGAAGACTGAAGAAGACGATCAAACAAAGAAGAAAAGGCAAGATCAGCCAAACTATTTCATCTCTCTTCCAATTACAAACCCAAAGGTGGTATTCTTTTCTATTATTCTCTTTTTCAATGGGCAAAATTACTTCAACAGGAGTAAATAAGGCAAGCAATATTTAGCCTAAAGGAGCAGTTCTCAAACTATTGGGCGGGCCTCCCATGGGAGGCATAGGAATGTGTCAAGGGAGGCATGAGCTGTATTTTTTGTTTTTTTTTAAAAAAGAGCTCTGGCTGTCAGCACCGGTGGTTAGGGTTTATGCAGAAGAGCTGTACACACCCGGGAGGCAGAGATAAAGGGGACAGCCAAAGCCTCGCCACCTGGGTCCCCCACCCTTCACTCATCGAGCTCAGGCTCTCTTCTCCTCGCTCCTCCCCACCCCCGCAATCCATCACCTGGAGGCAGCGGAGCTCTGGCTGTCAGCCCTAGGGTGCAGCAGCAGCACAGAAATAAGAGGGCAGTGGGGTGTTAAGTCTTCTGTGAAAAGTGTTATTGACAAATATCACTTTTCACATTGCCACCCTTACTTCTTTGCTGCTGCTAGCATGGCACTGCCTTCAGAGCTGGGCACCCAGCCAGCTGTTGCTGCTCTCTGCTCTGCCTCAAGAGCTGAGTGGTGGTATATGTACTTTGGGGTGGGAGATCAGGGCGTACACAACTACTGACACAAAGAAGTGGGGCCTGATCAAATAAGTTTGAGAACCACTGGTCTAAAGTATAACAAATTATTTTATATGATTCTTTAAGGAACAGTGTCAAATTAAGAATCACACTGTCAAACTTTTTTTTACTAACCATTATTACAAATAACAATGGATTACTCTAATTGAAAGATAGTAGAGAACATTTTTTCTTGTTATCCAGTTTATTAGATTTGTGTATTTGACAGCATTTTGTGTGTAATCAGTTTTACCGTTTCCCTCTGTATACTCAGGTTGTTCGTGAAAGTCATTCACACACCAACAGGGGAGAGCAACACTTTAAAAAATATGAAAGTGCAAATAGTAAATCCACAAAATTGTAGGAGGACTGAGGACAGGTGTATAGTACATGAAACTATCTTAACTCGTTTTATGAAGTTGAGTAGATTTCATTTAGACTGTTTTCCTTTAATAATGTGGAATTTGTTCAATTTGCTGTATAATTCATGATGAACAAATCACCTCAATCCAAAAACTGTAAACCTGTTACGTAAAGGACATATTTCAGGGTCACTGTCTAAAAAGAGGCATTTATAGGCAAACTGTGATTTTTGCATATACCTACTATCATCTCACTAATATTTCAGTTCTAGTAGCAATGCTCATTTTTGGTTCTGATTCTGCAACTGACTGCACAGATAGACCTCTGACCCATGCACAGCCTCACTAAAGTCAGTGGAACTCCATCCTCGTGGAGCCAAGTGCAGGATCAGGGCCAATGTGTCAAATATCATTGGGGGGACCACAGCTGCTTAAATAACAATTATTTTATCCTGAGATTTGCTTTTAAAAATAATTACTTACTTTACTCTAGGTTAGGTGGAATATTAAAGTCTGATTTGCCCTGAGTAGAATAGCAGCTTGCCCAATAGGGGTGTGTGTGTGATTTGATTTTTAATGTGGATAGGTTTTAGTTAAAAATAGACTGATACAGTATGTCAGACAAACTCCAGGTACGATCTAGTGCCCCCAATCCTGCAAACACTCATATATGCTTAAATTTATGTTCATGAGTATTCCCATTGATTTAGACTACTCATGTGAGTAAAGTTACATGCGTGCATATGTGTTTGCAGGACTGGGACCTAAGAAATACTGGTTGGTTCTCTTCCTCCCCCAAAAGGGGTCCTTCAGTGATTTCTTCCATCCACAAGACAGTGTGTTGTGAAAACTGACCTTTTGGAGAAGAACTGGACAATTCTGTTACTGCTAAGAACTCTGGAACAAGCAATGATGGTTAAAGTTGAAAATCTAAATCCATCCTAAATTCACATATATAGGCTTGAGAGTCAATTAGGCAGTTATTAGTTTCACGTCTCTAAGAAGCATGTTGATGCATATTCTTAAGTAAATTGAGAGATTGTTGGAGTTTCATGCAGTGCAAGTGGTTTCAAGACATACATTAGGATCTTTAAAAACATGTATCTCATGGTTGTTTATAATGTTGTTGTAGCTGTCTGTGTTGGTCCCAGGATATTAGAGACACAAGGGGGTGAGATAGGGATAAAAGATATTACCTCACCCACCTTGTCTCACTTTCTCATGGTTAGCATGCATTGTCTTAGTTAAGGTAGTAATAGGTGAGCATGATTCCTTCTCACTAGCTGACATAGTTTTGCTAGATATGGCTGTTGTGAACACCTGTTGTGGCTTCAGCATGGAAAATAAGAGACAGTGTTAGGTGTAAAAGTGGTGCTGTCAAAACCAGTACTTGAATACAGGGTCTGAATTAGATTTTTAAAAATATTTGTTAGCAGACACCATCAGATGTGTTTTGCGGGTCACCCAGAGAGTGGTATTGCATCTGTGCTATATACTCTCACGCGGTCCCTGGTATTGAGGAATTCTGAATAATGTCTGAAAATGAATTTAATAAAACCAAACTAGGTATGAAAGTTATGGTGAAATGTTCCACTCTTAGGTGTCAGTATGGAGGAAGATTGCAATGACTAATTATATCAAACTCCAAGACAGCTTTCACTAGATAATGAAGAAATGAGATCTTTTACACCATCTGAATTTGGAATCTCTCACTTCCTCATTTTTGCTCTCATTATATAACAATTGCAAGGATAGTGTAGTGGTTGAATAAATTGATACATCATAACTGAAAAAAGTGCTCCTGTCATTGCTGATGGGATTTGAATAATTTTTGTTGTTAAAGCAGAAAGGTCTAAAATCTGCAGCAATTTTCATGGTGTCTAAAGTTGTTAATTCCTGTTTTTGGCTTCATTTGTCATTAACAATAATTGTGAGGATAGCAGCTGTGCAGTTATTTATTATTATTATTTATTTTCTTTGTCATTCTTAGCCTTTATGTTACGAAGTTCTGTTTGTAATTTTCTTAGATGTAGGGTTTGCACTGGAAGTGGGAGGTGCTGGTTGGATTTTATACTGGTAGTTTTTTCCTGAATGGAAAAATTCCTACTAATACACATGGGATTTTGTAAAGACAGAGAGGAGCTTCTAACTACTGCTGCCATTTAAAATGATGATGGACAAAGAGCTTCCTTTTGTGAGAATTTCATTTCACTGCTTCTGAGGTGTTCCAGGCAATAGTACAAGCCTTTCTGAATTAAGACTTTACTTATTTTTTAGCTTTACAGTGAAAAACACCCCAATGATTCAGGAACAGTTTTGCAGTGCGGGATTTTTCAGGCAACATTTAATGAGTTATCCTGCTTTTGACTGAGAAATTTCTCTTGCTGTTATTTTAATGGTGGTTTTAATCTTTGGAAGAAAAATATGATGCCCCATTAATTTTAACTTCATACTCTACAGAAATTTTAACCTCATACGTTTTGCAGAAATAGTTAAATGAAGAATAATAATTTTTTCCATCACTTTTGGTAAATCTACTTGGATGAGGTTAAATTTCAGCTGATATACTGTGTGTCTGAAGATGCTATTTCTAGGTCCTCAAGATTAGATTTCAATTAAATTGATTATACTTGGTGTTACAACTCTAAAGGTAATCAATTTTGTATTAACTTTTTAGCATTATTCTTGCATGCAGCAAACCCAAATTCTTGCATGTAAAAATGTTATTTGATATAATTCTGAATAGTATATTGAATTTAATGGTGAGGATGATCACAGGATCAGAACTAGACTCCTTTTTAAAATTTATTTTTAACACTTTATTATCTGGAGAAGGAGGTGCATAGCAAGTTGTTGAAATCTGCCCTCAATAATTTATTTTACTGAATTAAAACTACCAAGGTTTGTGAAGAAGACTGGAAGGATCTAATGAAAGTACATTGTCAGCAAAATTGGCAGATGAAATTTCATGTAGAAAAGTGAAAGGTAATGTACAGTAGGAAAAACAATTTAAACATTTCATATATATTAATGGGTTCATCACTAGATATGAGAGATCTAAGAGGAGTCTTGTTTAGCTTAATTAAAATATCTGATATCTGTATCACACTGCTCAAAAGAGTTAATTTAAATACTTGGCTGTATTAAAACAGAAAAGAACAAACAAAACCTGAAGATGGAAGTCTGCAAATTGGTCGTACATCTGCACCTTGTTTGTTGAATTTAATTTTGGTTACCTGAATTCAAGAGGGACATGCTAGGGATGGACTTCTCCCAGAGGCTCACAAACATACTTCTGTGTAACAATATTTTGCCTTTGGAATAGTATAGATCATGTAGAACAGTGGTTCTCAACCTTTCCTGACTACTGTACCCCTTTCAGGAGTCTGATTTATCTTGTGTACCCCAAAATTTTACCTCACTTAAAAACAATTCACTTACAGAAGTATCACAGCACACCATTACTAAAAGATTGCTTATTTCTGCATTTTTACCATATAATTATAAAATAGATCATTTGGAATATAGTGTTGTACTTACATTTCAGTGTATAATGTATAGAGCAGTATAAATAAGTCATTGTCTGTATGAAATTTTAGTTTGGACTGACTTCACTAGTGTTTTTTATGTAGTCTGTTGTAAAAGTAGGCAAATATCTAGATGAGGTGATATACCACCTGGAAGACCTCTGAGTACCTCCAGGGGTACACGTACCCCTGGTTGAGAACCACTAGTGTAGAATGCTGACCCTCATAGCTGCTCTTTCTGTTCTTTCCCATTTCTGACTTTGGAACAGAGGGGCATCTTCATTCTTACTTCCCTGCTCATGCTCTGCCGGTAAGGTTAGCTGTGGTCCACCATCTTTGAAATTGACCTTGTTCACTAATAAACATCTGGGGTTTTATTTGTTTTGAGCCAAGACACTCTTGATAATAGCTTCCAAGTTGTGTAAGCATATATCTTCCGTTTCCTGAAGGGCTTGTATTGTTATAACAGCGCTTGCATTTTTTTTCTTTTGCTATCTCTCAGGAATGAATAAATTAAAACTATTCACTGTCTTGAAAATTTTCCTTGAAACTATAATCAGAAACTCAGTAAACTGGTAATTAACATGATGGACCACTCCATCTTTATAATTTGGACTTTTCCCCATTGGGATAATTGCACTTTTCTCACTTATGACATTATTACCTGTGCAGTCAATAAATTGCAGTTATCTGGGATCATGTTCATCAACATTTGTGTAACTGTAGAGCTACATATTTCATACCTTTTGAGAATTCAGTGAAAGTGTCATTTATTTGTGGGAATGTAAGTGCCAAATTGTGACACTGGTGAAATACTAGTAGAATCTTATTGCAGTGTAATTTATGATCAGACAGTGGGACACTTTTTTTTCAGGTGACATTAGACATTGCCTAGATGCTACTGGCTCTGGAGAAGCCGAACCATCTTCCTTTACTAGGCATGTTATGTTTTCCCTTCTTTCTTTGCTATCGCTCCCCTTCTGTTCTAATTTGTTACTTATTTATACGGTGCCACAGGAAGTACATGGCACATAAAAAGACAAGGTTCTCGTGTAGCAGAGAATGTCTAAGGCCCTGATCATGAATGGTGCTGAACGCTCACAACTCTCATTGTTTTCATTGGGAGAGGGTGTTCAGCATCAATAAGGTTTTTAATATAAAGTGAGAGGCAAAGATTTGCATATTAAGGGATTTTCCTTTTTTAATCCAAAAGCAGACTCTTCTGTTATGAAAACTATGTATACACACACACATATATATATACACACACACACACTTTACACAACTTTAATTTATAGATTTCAAAGTCATTTTGGGGTCTTCTAAATTGGTTCTTTTAGATGGTTTGCACCGAGGCTCGCTTGGCTGTAATATTGATAGATAATAATCTGTTTATAATTCACTGAGTTTAGTTCAAGAAATTACTCATTTTACCAAATACTCAAGATTATAGTAAATCAGCTATGTTTGATTTGATTTTCACTAATATTATATTTAGGCTTTATAGCAATTTTTCTAATAACCATGATGATTGTACTTTCATGTGCAGTAAAGACTGTTGGACAAAATGTATCATGCAAGCATTTCTTTGTGTAGTTGGTGATAGAAGGAAAAAGTTATTTTTTTTTAAACAAGCAGATTGACTTATTAAAATACTAACAGTACATATCAATATTCTGTATAAAGAAACTCCTAAAAATATATTTGAAGAATGGATACGATCTAGCTTTCTCCTTGAATAGAAAAATCAGGAGTTGTAACTCAAGTGTCCCGGCACATTATTTACTGAATTCTCATCTGTGTGCTACATACAAGGTCTTGGAAAAGCTGGCTGTAATCCCTCATCCCTACTATATGATGAGTAGTATCATAGGCTGGTGGTGGAAGTTCTTGCAAAAGCCTCTAAATTTAGGATGTTGACAGCACAACACTGGGGAAGAGTGGAGCACCTTAAACCAATGGTTCTCAACCAGAGGGTACGTAGAAGTCTTCCAGAGGGGTACATCAGCTCATCTAGATATTTGCCTAGTTTAACAGGCTACATAAAAAGCACTAGCAAAAAGTCAGTACAAACTAAAATTTCATACAATGACTTGTTTATACTGCTGTATATATAAAACACTAAAATGTAAGGACAATATTTATATTCCAATTTATTTATTTTTTAATTATATGGTAAAAATGAGAAAGTAATTGTACAGTAATAATGTGCTGTGATGACATTTGTATTTTAAGTCTGATTTTGTAATCAAGTAGTTTTTAAGTGAGATGAAACTTGGGGGTACATAAGAGAAATCAGACTCCTTAAAGAGATACAGTAGTCTGGAAAGGTTGAGAGCCACTGTCTTAAACTGTTCCAGGAATTATCATGCTTCTGCTGAGGACAAGCTACTACTGAGCCCTGACTCCAGGATGTCCATCCGTACAATAACAACTCCATTACTTCCTACCCATTTTGAATTTACTCAGATTAAGAAAATTCTATCAAGATGATGATGAAACTTGTCTGCTTGAACAGTTTTTATGTAAACATCTGATTTTAGTGAGTTTATTTTCTTTCTTGCTTGTATTGAGATAGAAAAACTATAATACTTGTTTTGTTTTTGTGTATTTCTTGTCTCTCTTAGATTACAAGAGGTATTCAGGCTGTCCAAGACATGGTAGTACAAAAGGATCACAGGCTTTCCCAAGCAATGGTTCGTTATGGCTCCTTCCATGTGACCCTGTTAGTGATGCATTTATCCAGTGAGGAAGAAGTTAGCACGTAAGTGTTTTGCTGTTAGATTTTTTTTTAAAATGTACATAATTTGTCTCTTTGGTTGGAGGGGAGTTCAGGGAAGAAGACCCCATTTTAATGGACGTGTATAAAGGGTAAATATTCTAAATTTCCTGAGACTGGGAATGTTCAGAACAACATATTTTGGTGTATGCTTAACCCTTTAATTCTGAGTTGAAACTAACATGTGCAGTGGGCCCTGTGGGAGATGAAAGGGTCTCAGTTCTCTCACCAGTTTACAATCCTTTATTTAGACAGAGTTATCCATCCATTTCCAGTTCTGCAGCTCCTCCTTCGGCCTGGTTTTTCATCTCTTTCTGCTGAGAGTTAGTACAGGTAGGAGCTTCCCTCTGCTGGCTGACAGCTGCCTTTTGTTTTTCCTCTAGGTCAATCAACTTAAGTAGTTAGTTGATTTTAGCTGCCTCAACAGAGCATGAGGAGAGATGTGATGTCATAGTCTTAAGTAGCTACATATAGAGCTTTAAAGATCAGTATCAACACCTTGAATTGCACTTGGAAGCAAATAGAAAGCCAGTTTAGTCTGTGGAGTAGCCAGTTTCATTAAGCAGTTGGGCTGCATTCTGCAACAGATGAGCTTTGAATTGTCTCTGGTGGGAGTCCAATGTAGTTGCACATTATAGTTTCAATCTAGAAATTACAAAGGCTTAGGGAACTGTGACATAGTCCACATACAAGAAAAATAGTTTAATTTATTTTGCCAAATACTGATGAATAGCCCTCCTGGGACTTCAGGAACAGTTGGGGATATAACAGCCCCCTTAAATTCCATGCCTCCTTGAAGAAGGGTGACCAAACCTTTCCAACAGTAGAGGCAGATGAATGTTACACATTAGACCAAAGGCAATTAGATCAAATGTGAGAAGGTGTGGAGACATCTGAGAGGACAGCACATCATTCATTAATCCATAGAACACTGTCATATCCATAGAACTACAGTGTAGTATGATAGAAAACTAAGGTTAAGGTTCTCTTTTAAAGATTGTTTGACTTTACTAAATTTATAAATTAACTATACAGTAATAAGAATTCATTGACAGAATTAACTGAGAATTTCCAAAACTTTACTGTGTGCTAAGTTTGTCAGTATAACATTTTTCAAAGCTGTTTTTACGAGTGGTGCACAATTTAGCAACCTTCATTTAAATTAAACTACATATTTTGTTTGGCAATTGCAGTTAAACATTAGCTGTTTGTTTCCTTGCTTTAGTCAATTTTTGCATTAGCCTTAAAGTTACTACATTACAGTTGCATGTGAATGTCCTTGTTTTTTCTGGTCTTTTTATTTAAATTGTAAAGTGGTTCTCAACTTTTACTCCAAATTATCTTGAGTTTTACCTAGGTCACTGCAAATAAATCAGGCTGCATTAACAGCAAATTAATCAAATCCTTCTTTAATTCTGTGGGAGGAATGCTTTACATGTTCATCCTTCCTGTTTAATCAATAAGACAGACAGTGTTTTTGTTGGCACTGTTAGAAGGCACAAAGTACAAGGATATATGATTTTCTCTAAATAGTGCAATCATTGCTTTAGGGTGTCTTAATGTTATGAAATACCAGGTGTGTATGATACTAAACCAGCACTCATGTTGAGTATTATTATGATGCCACCTAGAGCCAAAAATTCTAATTGTATTAAAACTTTCCTAAAGTTACTTTGTAGTTACAATTCCAGGTTGTAATTTAGGGCATATTTAGTATTTTGTCTCTAGAAAGGGCTTAAACAACTCCCATCGGCCGGGAATGGCAAACCGCGACCAGTGGGAGCTGCGAGCGGCCGTACCTGCAGAGGCGGCAGGTAAACAAACCGGCCTGGCGCGCCAGGGGTTTACCCTGAGCAAGTCGCGGACCGAGTTTGGGAACCACTACTCTAGAGGTTTTCCTAATTCAGCCAACATCACTTTTTACCTGAACTAGGTTTCAGTCAACCATCTCATTCTCACCCAAGCCCCCAGTACCACAGAGACATTGGAAAAGTAGAGGGTAGTGCTGTTCAGATATAAGAATATACACCCTCCCCTCCTTTGGAGGTAAGTGTGTGTGTGGGCATAACAAATGAAATAACCTACTATACCTGATAGGATATGAAAGTTCTTAGTTGTCATGGTGATAGCTTGCTTATAAAAAGAATCATAGGGCTGGAAGGGACCTCGAAATGTCATCTAGTCCAGTCCCATGCACTCATGGCATGACTAAGTATTATCTAGACCAAATGCTAAAGACAGATCAAAATAAATGATGTCGATTCTATCAGTGCCACTAAGGGTACATCTACATTGCAGACTCCTTACATCAGCATAGAGAGTACATATACTGCATGCCTCCCTAGCATGGGTATAAATAGCAACGTAGACAGTGAGAGATTGCTTAGGTGAGTAAAGACATCCCTGAATCCTTAAGGTATATACCCAATGTGGCTCCTTATACATCCGCCCCCTTCTACACTGATACTTTGTAGCAGTGTAGTGACCTGCTGCTGGAGTCTTTCCCCACTGCTGGGAGTTGCTGAAACCTTTCCCCTCCACAGGGAAACACTCCAGCAGCAGGGAAAGGTTTTGGCAGGGCAGAGGCAGCGGGGAAAGGATCTGTTAGCTTGCTGCTACTGGAGCCTTTCCCTGCCACAGGGAGTTGCCAGAGGCTCCCTCTACCACAGTGAAAGACTCCAGCTGTGGGGAAAAGCTCTGACAGGTAGAGAGTGTAGAGCTGCTAGAACTTTTTCTTGCTGCCTCCCCACTGCCAGGGCTTTTCACTGGTGTGTGTAGCTACACACTGCTTTGTGGACACAGCCCGCTTTTTACTGCGGTGTGTAGCTCCGTGTACCCTACGCAGTACAGACATAGCCTAAGAATCTACTTATTTTGCAGATAATTACTGCCACCTAGTGACTATAAAGTCAACATCCCATCAATGAAGTAAAAAGTTAATTTCATTGACAATAACGAAGGAAAAAATTCATTTCAGTAGGTGAGGAATACCACATACAACACAACTTTCATCACGGAGTTGTATGTCTTATTTCCCTTATGGCACTAAAAATGTACTTGTTCATCTCTCTACCTCCTTGAATCTGAAGAAGGTCATTTCAAGACAAGTACAACTATTTCACATATACAAAAGTGTCTGTTGAAAATGGTTATTAGAATGATAATAGATCTCGTTTCTCAACTAAAGCTTGTTACCTGAAAGCTTGTTTCTCAACTACATTTATTCTTATACCTGCATGCCACTTCTCCTATCATCATCAAGATAAAGTAAGGAAAGTAATAATGCTTCCTATCCCAAAGAATCTCCAAGTGCTTTGTAAACTGATTACAAGGATATCCAAACTATTACAAAGGATCCTTTCAAGCACCAATAAAGTACCACTGGAGTGAAATGCAGCATCTGTTTAACAGAACACAGTAACTTTATGCAATAGTTTAGGATAGGAGGTGAAATAAAATGTCATTCAGTTGAAATTTCAGGACAAATTAGGGAAGCAGAATGTTAAGTAGTAAAGTTGGAATTTGGCCAGTACACTGAAGATTTCTGGAAAGCTTGAGCAAAATAGCTCTTGAAAGAGAGAACAAAAATATCCGCTCCCCCCAACAGCAATCTGGCAGGAGACCCCAATCTTGTGTGGGGCACCTCAAAAATGTCCTTTGAAATTTCAGATTTAGCATGGTCATACTGTAGTACTTAAATGAGTAGTGCATATTTGAAAAATACTCATTTTAAAAGAACAAACATGTTTGAAAATGCAGAGCTGCATATATATAGTAAGCAGTTATTAGATGTGATGCACAGGAGTTAAAAAGACATCTATTTGAAATCTAGTCTGTTTTTACAAAATGAATTATAGTATTTTGTGGAATTACACCTAGCATTATGTCCCTCAGACAATCTCTGTGGTTTTACATTTTTTAATTTAAAAAATAAAATTCTCTCCTTTGTTGTTCTATGAAAGAGACACAAAAATGGAAAAACTGACAAATTAGTCACAAAGGGAAAATGAAAATGACCATACACAAAGTAAGCAAACGGAAAGAATTTTTTCCCTTTGATTGTTCAGTTACTGTAATATTACAAAAATCACTTAAAATTCAGAAAATTATTTCTCTACTATTGGTGCAAGTAATAATTAAGTTGAAACTGTCCTGTTGTCTGTAAATAATTGCCACAGGCTCAGTTAATTCAAAGCAAGGAGCAGAGCTGTAGGGCTAGAACAGAGACAGAAGGAGCCAGTGTTAATGAGACTTCCTTAAAGATGTGCCCAATGCTTGGATTTTGCCACAGGAATTAATGTTGGCTGAGTACTGAACATGTGCATTTGAAAATTTTAAATTCTGTAGATGCACACTTATGCTCAAATCCTGGTCCTATTAGAGTCAGAGGGAGATTAGCCATCGATTTCAGTGAGATCAGGATATTGCCTTTAAAGAGCAACGCAATATGCATCTTTACACAACTAGTTATATGTTGAGTTTCAGAAACTGGTTATGAGACTCTCATACTCTCACCAGCTCTCATATTTATCAACATAATACCTTTGTTCCCTCAACATGCATTTGCAGAATGTTTTTGATTGTGTGTAGCAATCAAAGACCTCATTGCACCTATGATGATTCCCCTACATCAGATTTCTGTTTAACAGTCTGGGACTGCACTGCACTGATGCCAGGCTAGCACAAGGTGTGGCTATGGTCAGTCATATTTACAG
Organism: Macrochelys suwanniensis; assembly: GCA_033296515.1. NCBI lineage: Eukaryota > Metazoa > Chordata > Testudines > Chelydridae > Macrochelys > Macrochelys suwanniensis. The sequence goes on from CM065777.1 coordinate 94,383,186, forward strand.
TACCATCGCCTGGGACCATATCCTCAGGTGTAATCTGACATAGCTCTCTCTGGCAACTCCCACTCTCCGAGCGATGCTGGGTTCTTAGCTTCCTCTTCCAGACAGTCTCAGGAAGTCCTGTTCTACTTCCTAAATACAGATCTGTTTTTAACAACTAGGATTCCTTCTCCCTGGTTCCCAGCCCTGGACTAATTAGCCGAGTCTCTACTGGACAGAAGGTTACACCTCTAACACCTATGTTTCTGGAGAGTGTATGGTTAAGTGTAACCATGTGTTCCTGGAAAATAAGTATTTTCTCAACAGCATCTATATTCTGATCGGGAGTTTAGGCAGGGAAGGTGTATGAACAATAAGGAGTGGATACATTGGTTACCACTCACAAAACAAAATACTCTACTCGAGGCTTTAATAAATGTTTGCTCTGTGACCTTGGGCAAGTCTGTCTCAGTTTCCTTTTCTATAAAATGGGGCAAATACCTATAGCACTGGTATAGGTATAAGGTAACACAAAGATGTTGTGAGGCTTAATTAATAAAATTCTGAGATCCCTGCATGGAAGACATATGAGCAATTAAATTATTACTATATCAAAGAGATTTTTCTTCCCTTCACAGAGCAGTTGGTGCTCTTTTAGAAAGCAAAGATGCAATAGAAGAACTCCTACAAGGAAAACATTTGGATTTATCATTTCAAGGAATTGATCATTTTAGAAATGAAGTTGTATTTGTGAAGTTTGCAGCAAGTGATCATACAGCAGCGCTTACGGAGATATCAGGTAAAATTTGTTAATATCATTACAAAGTGCCCAGAATGCTCTTCTAAGATCTTGCTAATATAGGACTATTATTCACAAAATAGGCAGTAAATTACAGTTGGTGCTTACACATTCTTCTGTTGGGAGGGCTGGCATTTCAGACAAAATTCATGGATTTTTTGAGCTCCATGGAGGCCCTCTGCCTCTGCAGTGGTTCGTGGCCCATCTTTGTACTGTCCATCTCAAAATCCATGCTTACTATCTGCCCTAGAACCACCCTCCTAAAGGAAGTTATCTACATCATGGAGGAGGAAAGATATGTAAGTTAACGTTGATTGAGTAAGGGTTAGCTTCCTTACAACAGTTTCATGGGTTGGGTGTGTTGAGACAGTGCATCTCCATGGCTTCCTCCTTGATTCACCTAATTCCCCATGCTCATACATGAAACCTTATGGAGCATCCTGAGAAGGCTGAAAAGGCAATAATACTCCCCCTCTCACCCTGGATCATAGAACCATACAATTAGAAGGGGTCACAAGGGTCATCTAGTCTAACCGCCTTCCCAGATGCAGGATTTATGATGTCTAAACCATTCAAGACAGATGGCGATCCAGCCTCCTTTTGAAAACTTCCAGTGACTGAGCTTCCATGACCTCTCTAGGCAGTCTGTTCCATTGTCATTCTGTTATTACAGTTAGGAAGTTTTTCCTGAGATTAATCTAAATCTGCTGTGCTGTAGTTTGAACCCATTGCCTCTTGTCCTGCTCTCTGTGGCAAGAGAAAACTTTTCTTCATTATTTTTATGATGGCCTTTCAAGTATTTGAAGACCGCTATCATCTCCCCCCTTAATAAACCTCTTTTTCCAAGCTAAATATACCCAGTTCCTTCTGCCTTTTCTCATATGGCCTGCAGTCCATCCCTTTGATTATCTTTGTTACTCATCTCTGGATCCTTTCCAGTTTCTCTACATCCTTTCTATACATTGGTGACCAAAATTGGACACAGTATTCTAGCTGAGCCTAACCATGCCAAGTAGAGCAATACTATCACCTTCTCTGATTTGCATCCTATGCCTCTGTTAATGCAATCTAAAATTGCATTTGCTTGTTTTGTAACAGTATCACATTGTTGACTCATGTTGAGATTGTGATCTACCACAACTCCCAGATCCTTCTCAGCAGTGTTGCTTCTAAGCCAGTTTCCCCCATTCTGTATTTGTGCATTTGGTTTTTATTCGCTGTAGCACCTTACATTTGTCTTTGTTGAATTTCATTTTGTTGTCTATAGCCCAGTTCTCCATTACATCAAATCCTTCTATCCTACCCTTGCCGTAATTGAGGGTATATCATCCATAATTAATCCCACCGGATTAGAAACAAACAAAAACAAACAGAAGGTCAAATGCAGACCCTCTTCCCATGGGTGTGAAAGTTCCCCAGCCAGTGGGACATGGGCAGACCAGGAGAGGGGTGTGACCTGAGAATCTGCCTCACAGTGGGCATGGGGTATGTGTAAAAGTCCCTGTCACTGTATTGGTCTCCCAGGGCACCCCTTGAACTCACACAGCTTTTGGTCTTTGTTTCCAGGCAGCCAACACCACACCTCCATCCAAGGGCTCTGCTCTCCTCCTAGGTCTGACACCAGCTGAGCTGGGCTTTTCTCCCTTTTACATCTTCCCTCCAGGCCTAGGGTGACCAGATGTCCCAATAAAATCGGGACTGTCCCGATTTTTCTTCTTTTGTCCTGCGTCTCGACCAATGCATGGTCGGGACGCCATTTGTCCCGATATCCGGGCTTCTTCTGTTCTTTTTTTGGCTCAACAAGTCCGGTGGGAGGGGTTTTCCCCCTCCCCCCGGACAAGTCCCGATTTTCAGGTCCTCGCATCTGGTCACCCTATCCAGGCCTGACATGCCTTGCAGGGGTGGTAGGGCTGCTTCAGCCCAGTGTAGTCCATTAACCTCATCACGTACACCCTCTCATAGTCCCACATAGCTGCTTCAGCCTGCTCCTCTATGTAGGAGCTTTGGAGCCATGCTGCAGATTATAGAGTGAGGATTCTTCCCTCCCACCCGTCCATGTATCTGCTCAGTACCTAGTCTGGTTTCTCAGACTGAGTGCTGTGCTTAGAATTTGAGTTTAAATAAAAACAGCCATGGCAAACATAAATGTTGATTGTGTTCCTACTGCAAAGTGTTCTAGGCACATACCTTTTATAGTTAAAAAATAATGAATTTTAATAAATTACTTGGAAGAAGTGTCAGGCATAGGTGTCAATGTTATTTTGTGTTAACCAGAAATCATGCCGCTGCTTTCATGGCAATTGTGGGTTCATCATGAAATCCAAAAGATTGGAGTGTAGCAATCACTACTATTTTTCTTTTTCTAAAACTAACTCCAATGTATTTTAGAGCAGAAAGGCCTGAAAGAAAAAAAATTAAACATATTTTGTAACTTTTTTTTAGCCTATAATGTGTCTTAAGATCATTTAGCAGACCATGTTAGTAACTTCTTATGTCTGATTATGGAAAAAGCCCTACTTAAACTGTAACTATGCATTCTCTTTTCAAATTATTTGATTTAGCTATTCATACACTTTTTAAATGCTTATTGAAGGCTCTAAATATCTATAAATACAAAAATAAACAGAGCATTTACTCCAAAACAAAAAGAAATAAAACCATTCTGGCCACAAATCCCCATCATTGGTGAACACATCCTTGAAGTGTAGCAATACCATGCAATAACTGTACAGTTGCTATTGCTGCATTTTAGTGTTCATGATCCAAAGTTTAATCTAACTGATTTTGAAAGGCACGTTAGATTTTTTTGAAGTTTTTCTCATGATTTCACTACAGGGCAAAGTTAAGGTTATTTGGGCACCTTAACTTGTATTTGCATATACTTTTTAACCATTTAACCTTAATTTTGTATTTTCTGGGTTTGCAATGCTTGTTTTGGGGAGAATTACAGCAGTGTATTATATCCTAAATTGCTGACATGTACTATCAACCTTTGAGGGGTCAGGAGAAGAGAGTGGGGATTTGCGGGGGGAGGAGAAGGAAGCAAATGTCCATAGGCCTCAGTAGTGGGTGGCGGGGAGAGGACTGTTTTTGGGAAAAGGAACCACATTAGAGAGAATGGCAATACATGAAGAAGAGATCTGTGCTGTAAGGACTTCCCTTGTGTTGTAACCTCAGTGCATATTGTAGCAAAGGCAGCAGTACCATGGGGAGCCTTTCAAGCACTGGATGCCCAAGCTCACATGTGACCATGCAACCTGCAGCAGTAACAGATGGGGCTAAGTGATCTGCTACTGAGAACTTCCGACATGTGAGTCCAGTTTCTCATGTCACTGGCTCATTTCAACTAACAGAATTGTTGCATGCAGATTAGCTGTAGAGGAAGGGTTGAGTTTTCTCTAATGTCAAAATGGCTTCCCTTGAGGGTGACCTCAGCTGTCAACCTAGCCCCATCTGTACAATCATAATTAAATATAGCAATTTTTAATCACTTAGTTTCATTATAACCTGATTTTTTCAAATGTAGTTTGTGCATGAGATTTAATCTTAACTATATGAACATTTTGAAGAGTCTTTTATTCTGATATTGAGATCATTTGGGGGGAAAGCAGTTTGACACAAAGTGCTAACTTTCCTAAAGGACATGTTCTCAAATGAATTTTAGTTCAAACAAACTATTTACTTGTAAAATCTCAGCAAAAACTCACTCTGGACTCTAATTCTGGAGGACACGTATTCTTGGTAAATCACAGAGAGGTTGAATCCATGCTTCAAGTACAAAACTCAACTCTCTTAACTATGGATCCACAACCCACTTCTTCATAACAGCTATTGGCTTTGGCACATCAGATCAAACCTATCATAAGATATAGTTCTTGAAGCTCAGTAAGTATGAGTATATATCAAAAATAAGTGTAATATCAACTAAGATTCCAGTTCTGCTCTCCAGAAAAGCAGCAGATGTGCCTGGGTCAAACAAAACAGAGAAGACATCATTGCATCCCTCTAAAATCTGGGCTTAAAGTATGTTGTTTATAAGTGTTTAATAAAAATCTCAGAGCACAAGAAATGTCTCTAGTTTGTCATTGTCCTTTTAAGCTATGCCAGCAATTTCAGCTATTCCTTGGAAAGGTTCCCTTAAAGAGACTTTCAGTACTGATGAATGATCCTTTGTGCTCTGAGGAATGTGAGGTCACACAATTTTTTAATATGGGCATAACCCATATAGGATATTTTTCACAATAGCAGAGGCCAGAGCCATCATATTGTCTCTGGTACATCCCAACAGCATACATTAATAAAGGCTTGTTCAATTTTTCTATGCTTTCTCCAGTATCTCATGTATCAGTTCAGTTTCCCAAGCACCTTTTGATTTTAGAGTTTATTAATCTGTACTTTATAAAAGACGGAATGACAGACAAGTAGAGGTAGGGAACTCATTCAGCATTCTACACTAAAGTACACTACTGCTGGGCACAATTATCTGAAGCAGCTCCTGAATTAGAGGCGTTTCTAAAATCCAGCCTGCTGGAAAGGGAATAATGCTTTCAAATCCAAAGTGATTTCAGTGGTTTCTAGCATTATTTTTTCAAGTACTTTATGGCCTTTTAATCCTATGGTAAGTCTGCTTCCCCACTGTGATGTCCCAAAATCTCACTGGACATTTACAAGATGATTATATATTTATACAGAGACAATTTTAGAAAGTTATGGTAAGATCATTCGTAAACTGATTGCCCTTTTCCAGGTCTCCCATGTAAGAGAACAAATGGTGGCTGTTTGTGACCTAACAATGTGCGGGTTTGGTTTTTTTGGCCACACTTGTGTGTTTTGTATTAATTTAAAATATAATAGTACTCTTTGCTTTATCCAAGCCTGGATGGACACAGTACATTTGAGCAAGAGTAAATACCTAGTTGTTATACTTGGTTAGTGAGATGTAATGGAATGTTGGAAGGTGAAATATTTCAGCCTCGGTCTTCTCTATCCAGAGAAATCAGATATGCTACAGACCAGAATAAGTCTGAGTTTCAAAACTTCAGAGTAAATGATTCAGATCTTCAAGATAATCCCTGGCTAAAGTAGCTTGGGCATTGAAAGCCACCATCTATAAAGCTGTAAGAAAGTGAGACCACTTGTGAGTAATCTTCTAAATGATTTCAGATTAGTTGTTCAGATTCTGAGACTGGCATAAGATATGACCAGACTTTGACCCTTCGTCTTCAGTAAGGCATTCATTCACAGTAAACAAACCCATAGTCAGATCAATGTATCATTAAAACCTCTACATCAAGGTGTGAGGGGAAAGGGGATAACAAAACTGGGTATTCTTGGGCAAGTCACCACTGTGCCTCAGTTTCCCCATCTGTAAAATGGGGATAATGATGGAGACCTTCTTCGTAAAGTGCTTTGAGATCTGCTGATGAAAGCTGCTATCTATATAAGAGAACTGAGAAGATCACGCCTTATCTTTTCAATGGTTGCCTGCTTAGGTCATTCCTTAGATTTGGGCCTATATTTCAATCTCCAGACTTCTGCAGTAATATTTGCATTAATCTGGAATTAATTCTGAAACAACTTGGGCAGCTGGACACCTGAAGAAAATGGCAGAACAACTGAAATTGTCTGACTTATGTGACTTTGATAGAGTATTCTGAAATCATTAACTGTCAGGTGTCTGACATTTAGAACTTTGTACTTTGATTCCAGGAATCTGCAGCAACTGTCTCTCTCAAATTCCCAGAGAATAGTCTTATCAGCGGTTCACAGTCAAGTTGGAAGGGCATATAAAGTGGGGTCCCACATAGATCAGTTCTGGGTCTAGTTCTCTTCAGTATTTTCATCAGTGATTTAGATAATGGCATAGAGAGTATACTTAGAAAGTTTGCAGAAGATACCAAGTTGGGAGGAGTTGCAAGTGCTTTGGAGGATAGGTTTAAAATTCAAAATGATCTGGAAAAACTGGAGAAATGGTCTGAAGTAAATAGAATAGTATATAAAAGGTTGTTATAAGGAGGAGGGAGAAAAAAAAAATATTGTTCTTAACCTCTGAGGATGGGACAAGAAGAAATGCACTTAAATTGCAGCAAGGGTGGATTAGGTGGGACATTAGGTAAAACTTCCTAACTGTCAGGGTAGTTAGGTTGTGGAATCTCCATCATTGGAGATTTTTAAGAGCAGTTTAGACAAACACCAGTCAGGGATGGTCTAGATAATACTTAATCCTGCCATGAGTGTATGGGACTGGACTAGATAACGTCCCGAGGTCCCTTCCAGTCCTGATTCTATTTGCCACAGTAGTTATGCCATTATTCTTTTATCACAATTATACCATACTCTGTGAAAACAAACTCAATTTTCTGTATAAGAATAATGCTAAATCCCACTTTTTGTTTGGTCAAGAAGTTGTGGGATGGATCTTCAGTATAGTGTCAGTTATTTGTGTGTCAAAAAATTAGGTTTCTTACTTTTTAAATAAGTACCTGTCCTTGGCATCTCAAAATGCAATCTTTTGAATATTTGGCATGGGTGAGAAAAAATTAGGCAGATTTGTGTACGTGTCCCATACGCTCAAAATGCCAAAACTTTATAAATAACAGGACAGAACAGAGACAAAATCATTTTTTTAAATATACTGAAGTCCTTCAAGGAACACAATATAGAATACCAGCTAAGAATAAAATAATTCAACAAGACCCCCCACCATTTAGTTTGTGTTTTGCTGAGAAAACAAAGATATTTCTTTAAATGTAAAGAGATGGCAATTAAAAAAACCCCAACAGAACCCATTCAAGATAAAGGTGTATTTCTAACCTTAATAAAGTCAAGACCTCTTTTGTATTTCTGTTCCAGTGTTACACAGCATTAATGTACAGTTCTTATTCAGGCAAATCTGAAGTCCCTGGGGATTAGGACTGAGGTCCCAATTTGGGAATTAGCTCCACACAGGCAGCCAGTTGCAGGATTGGGGCTTATTCCACTGGATTTAATTGGAAAATGGGGAATTTTGTTTGGACACTGTAGCAGAGCAAAGACTCACCAGCAGGGCACCTCCTGCGGGTCTTCTGGGAATTAGCTCTTTCAGCACTCAGAGCGCCCTCTGCTGGCCGGTGTCTCACCTGCCGCAGGCCCCATGTCCCTCCCAAATCCTGGTGCCCTTTACCCCGGGGTTCTGCCCCAGCAGTACCCCCACACACTGGGTCTCGCCTCCCAGGGGAACCCCCAACCCTCTAAACTCACCTTGCCTCAGTGGTTACTGCCAGTCATCATCTAGCCCGTTACTGGGGCAAACTGCAGTCTGTAATGGCCACTCATCATTGGCAAGGGGGTCAGACTAGCTGCCTCTGCCTATTCCTGGGCTGCACCTCCCAGCCCAAGTACCTGCGTAGGCCTTTATCGACAAGTCCTCAGCCTGGGGAGTTGCCAGGCTGGAGCTCCCCACTTCCTCTTGCCCTTCCCCAGCACTGCTCTGCTTCAGGTACCCTCCTCCCAGGCAGTTAGGCCCTTCTCCCTCCAAGGCTAGTGAGAGAGTCCTCCAGCTTTTGCCCCCGCCCCCTTATCAGGGCCAGCTGGGCCCTGATTGAGCTGGCCACACCTGTGATCAGCTACTTCCTCAGCTGCTCTCTCTCCTTTTATCCCAGCCGCAGCCTTCTACAGCCTACAGGGCTGCTTTTAACCCCTGTTCTGCTGGAGTGGGGCAGCTGCCCCACTACAGACACACACAATACAAATATTTTTAAAAAGATGTCCCTTTTACATGTACCAGACCTCAAGACTAGTCTTATATATATAGAAAATGGAAGGTCAATTGTGATTGTGTGTGTAAGCAGGAGAATATCAAGCAGGAAAAGGGAGATGTTGTTACTACTATGTACAGTATTAGTGAGACCATTCCTAGAATATTGTGGCCAGTTCCTGTATCCACAATTTAAAAAGCACATTGACAAATTGGAAAGGTTTCAGAAAAGAGTTAAGAATGATTTGAGGTTTGGTAAACCTTCCTTCCAGTGAGAGATTAAAGAAACTCAATCTATTTAGTTTAACAAAGAGAAAGTTAAGGGGTGACTTGATCACAGACTGTAGGTACCTACATGGGGAGAGTATTTCTGACAGTACTGGGATTTTTAATCTAGTAGACGAGGCATAAAACTATCCAATGCCTGGAAGTGGAAGCTAGACCAATTCAGATTAGAAATAAGATGCAGTTTTAAAAAAAAATGAGGCTAATTAACTAGTGGAATAACTTGCTTAGAGGTGTGGTGGATTCTCCATCACTTGAAATCTAATGGATATCTTAAAGATAAGCTGTTGCTGAATCATAAATTACAGGCATCACTTGGTGAAATTCTACTGCCTATGTTATTTAGTAGGAAGGATTAGAGAGTTGCAATCATCACTTCTGCCATTAAAATCTAAGAATCTGTTTCAAAAAACAGTGCCTCATTTTTTATCCCTTCCCCATACAAGAAATAAGAAGATGAGAATGATGTGAAAACAAACATACATTGCTAGATGGCATTACATTGCTTTTTTCTATTTTCAGAAATCAGTAACTTCCAGGAGTGTTGGAAAGGAGAATATATCTGAGAGGTAGCAGAAAAATCCAAAAACTCTTTTCAATTTACATATTTTCTTCCCAAGTTATGACCTCTGCTTCTGTAAGTGAAAGAGATCTGAATCTAGGATGAGGACAAGGAAGAAGGGGAGCACTCTCCCCAACCTTTGTAGTAGCCTCTACATTGATGCTCTGGGAAGACCCTGTTCCATAGATTGGGGAGTGAGGGGGGTAGCAGGTTTAGAGGGAAGCAGGGCTTGAGGATGGCTGTTGTCTTCAACATTATCCTCTTGGAAACTCATGGGGAACCCATGAACAAGACAGAATGATGTGATGTAAACTGGGAGTGAGACGTCAGTGTCTTTTGTGTGAAATTTTTCTGAGTCTGAGATAATCTGGACAGCTTCAACAAGCATTTCGCCACTGATCCCAAGTGGGAGTTAGTTACACAATACAATAGTAAACAGCATCTTCACTTAGTGGGGAACCTCAACTTGGGAGGGCAAATGGGAAGTGCAACATATACTGCTCCAGGGGATTTCAAGGTCAGTACTTCTGGAGCGATGCTCTCCTCTCTTGGACAGATCACTTCAGTTACGCCTTCTATCCCATCCTACTTCTACCTCGGGTGCTACAGAAGATTCAATGAGACAGCGCACAAGTTATCCTGTTTGCCCCCAGACAGCCCAGACAGTTCTTCTTTCCAGGCCTCCTACAAACGTCATCCTGTCCTATCAGCATTTGCACCTTCCCAGATCTCTTGACTAAGAAAAATGGCAGGGTCAAGCATCCCAAACCTAATGCTCTTAATTTCATGTCTTGGTGTTTGGATGGGCGTTGAGCCTAGAATGTTCTTGCTCTGAAGTTGTGCAAATCATTCTTACTAATAGCAGAAAAGACTCCACCAGAAAATGTTACCTAGCCAAGTGGAAACATTTCTCTGTCTGGGCCCAGCAAAGCTATATATCTCCAGAAACAGTGGATATTCCTGCTATTTTGGATTTGTCTTTTTACCCTCAAGACGACAAGCCTTTCTCTGAGAGCATTATGGGTTCACCTGGTGGCAAATAGCGTGTCACTCACGAATGGACAATTACTTGATCTTTACCTACCCGGTAACAGCCAGATCCTTGAAGGGCCTGATCAGAACGTTTCTGTTATAAAGAAAGCAACCGCTCACTGAGATTTTTATTTAGTGCTTATGACTTTCACTAAGCCACACTTTGAACAGTTAGCTACGTGTTCCATGAAGGTTGCCTTCCTCATTGTCATCACCTCGGGCAGAAGGGTTAGTGAACTTGGGGCCTCTTGGTTGAAGGGTGAGGCCACAATATTCCATAAGGATAAGGTCTTGCTATGACTATGCCCGAAATTCACTCCTAAGATAGTGTCAGAATTTCAAATAAACCAATAAATTCACTTACCTGTGTTTTTCCTGAACCCCCGTGTCTCTAGCAAGGACAGGAGACTTAATTCCCTTGACATGAGACAAGTATTGGCATTCTAACTGGAGAAAGCGAAACAGATCAGGAAGTACCTAGACTGTTCGTTGCCGAGTGAGTATGAGAACAAGCTGTATTTTCTCAGAGGATCTCTAAGTGGAGCTCTAGCTGTATCCTACTTCATTATCAATTGACACAGCTTCCTCCCCCACCTGGTGTATGGGCTCACTCTACAATGGCACAAGCAGTCTCGGCGGCATCATATCAATAGATACCCTTGTGTGATATTTACAGGGAGCTTCACCCACACATTCATGAGATATTACGCGTTGGTCCAGGACTCCCCCGCTGATGAATCATTTGGGACAATGGTTCTACAAGCAGCTATATCATCTGCTTCCTCACACCCTCCTCTTCTCTGAGTACTGCTTGCTAGTCACCCACAGTGGAATATACATAGGAACCAGCACTAGAAGAAGAAAGGGAAGTTACTTACTTTGTAACTGGAGGTTCTTGAGATGTATGATCCCCTATCTGTATTCCACTACTGACTCTCCTTCCCCATTGCTTTGGATCTTGACTAGATTTGCGATAGAGAAGGAAGTGGAGAGGCATTTGGTCTGCCTTGGCCCCATTACCCTTGATGTTGTGCACAAAGAGAGCAGGGTCACAGGAACATACAAATGGACGCTACTTACAAGAATTTTCTGGTCTCAACTTCCCTTTTTCTTTGTAGGTGAAAGCTTTCTACTTTACTAAGTCCTCCAATGCATCCTCTTACTTTCCTACGCCATATAATGTCAGTACACAGAGCCCCTAGTGGAGCACTTTTGTGGCAGTGTTGGATTTCCCCTTACCTTTCCCATGAACTGCAGTTACATGGTACCTTGATCAGAGCCCATTAGTGGTACTGTTGGGGTCTCTCTTCTTTGTCCCACACCTGGTAGCAATGCACTTTCATTTTTTCTCTCTATTAGAACACACAAGCCCAGAAAGCTTATCTCCATTTCTTCAGATCCCTACTTTTGAAACTTCACCTTCCAATTTTTCTCCTCTTAGTACTTCCTATTTTCTTGTTCTTTCCCTATGTTCCTACTTAGCACCACCAGTTATTGACTTGGTTTTGTTTTTTACTTGTTTTATTGCAGGGTCTGTCTACTACTTTCACCCAGTGCTTTTGGATTAAAGGTTGATTTGCAAATAAAACAATCGCTTAAAAAGCTGGTATCTTGCGATTATATCAGAATCAGAATTCCAGATGACAAAACAGCACACTGTCATAATGTAACTATGCTGTATATTGCATATTTTTTGAGATTTGGAAATACTTAGAGTACAGTTATTTTGGAGTTGATTTTGAGCATGTTTTATTTGTCCAAGTTTGAATTAGGCTTGTGATCAGAATTTTTGCGCTTTTAGTTTAATGTTGAGAGTTCTGTTCATCCAAAGCTCAGAACTCTGAGTTACATAGAGTGTGTGAAATTCTGGCCCATTGAAGTCAATAGCCAAATTCCCATTTGGTTTCAGTGTGGGCAGGATTTCATGGTGGGACTCTGTGGGCTTTCTTGAATTGATGGGCCTCCATTAATTAATATTTTCTTTGCAATTTGTCTGTACTAAATCTTTGCTTATTGTTCTCATGGATCTTGAAAGCACAACTCCTTCCTTTCGCCATGACTTTTATCTCAAATATGGTCAACATTGATAATCTACTGATTGAATGTACATACGATGACAGAACAGTAATGTCCACAAATGTGGTTGTTGGTATACCTCTATCTATAGCCTGACTCTGGTAGCATTTTCTTTGTTAGATATTGTCCTTTACGCCACACCATTTGAAAGGGCCTGATGTAGAACTTACATATGCAAATTGCCTGTTTCATGCTACTGGCAGCGAACGTCAGTCCAGAGTATATGTTTTCCCCTGACTGCACACTTGTTGTAGTGAATGTATGAAATTAGTATTGGTTTCTATCATCTTGATGTCTCTGTTGCTGAATATATTCCCTCATATCACTGTTGCTCTGGGTATCACATGTAACATGATAGAGAGCCCAAGTGGTTTCAGTGTTGTTTTTTAGGTGCTTGTTGCTGCTTATAACAGCAGTTATTTGAGGCAGCCAGAAATGCCTAGAAACCCCTTCTATTGTTTTATGTTTTATGTAATTAAGATTTATTTTGGCACATAATTGTGTTTGTACATAACCTAGCACATTGTGGGTACTGCCAGAAACAATAAATCTGTCAAATGTAAAGAAACCTGGGAGAACAAATGTGTCATTAAGTGAATTTCCTACAGTACATTTAGTGCATTAACACTACGCAAGTGGCATGTCTAAACTTACACCTTGTGCTTGTGCTCTATTGACAATAGCCCAAACACATGATTGTAAATGTAGACTAGCAAGAGAAAATAGTGTGAGCTATTGTAGATGGTGGCTTTTTTATTTCTGTGTCTTGATTTGTGCCACATATATTATCAACACATAACATAATAATCCTGTGTACATCAAATATATTTATTGAGGGCAGAATTCCTGACCAGGATTGTTGGACTACTGTAGCTGTTTGTTTTTAGGGTTACTTAGTTAAGATTATGGGGATATGATTTTACATGATTTCTGCTAGATTGTAAGGTGAGTTTTTGATGTTGTCAATTTATCATTAGTGTTCCATGGTGACAAATTAGAGGAAATTATTAAACTCAAATTAGTCACCAGACAGACTCCATTCAATTCCATGAATGTAATGGAAATATTTTATATGGTATCAACAACATATGAATTTGCTACAGCATTATAACAGTAAGCATATGTCTGGCAGGAAGCTTCTAAATCCAAGTGACCTAGAGGCAAAAAATCAGAAAAAAGCAGGCCTAATATAGATTTTCTGTTTGAGTCAGTTGATTTTTTAATTATTCCACAACAAACTATTACAACACATTTAGCATCATATAATTATCTACCAGGAACCACAGTGTAATTATGCCTAAAATGTGATGACATTTTAGAATTCCTGAGCTAAACACAAAGTAGCTATTGTCAACTTACTTTTGAGTCACTCTAGTCGACATTTAAAGCTTGACTGTATAAGGGGGTGAGTGTCCTCAGTCTCTGGCAGGACTGGTTCCTAAAGACCAGATGCCTTTAAAATGTGCTACTTGTAGTCTATTAATGGAAGTAAAACTGTCAAGATTGGTTAAATCACATAGACTACTATAACAGTTGTATTCAAGGAAGGTAGACTTTGATTTTTGAAGACCCAGTGTCTGACTCATCTCACTTTTACCAGCATAAATCAGGAGTGAGTCCAGTAAGTATTAAAACCAGTGTAAGTGAGATTCAGAATCAGTCTTTTGGTTATTACAGGAATCCTAAATGAATTGATTAGAAGGATCTGTTACATCGCTGGCAGTATCTGTAATGTTACTGCATGTTTTGTCTCTTCTACAAGTACATGTTTTGGTGAAATACTAAATATATTGTGGAAAAGGTAATGCACTATTTGGTGCAAAGTTATGAATTTTAATCTCATTAAATTATCACTAGTATCGCTGAAACAGTAAACATACAGCCCTGTAGGCTTCACAGACTTTGGATGAGACTCCTTGTTGTTAATAGGTAGGTAGTGTTCTGACCACCGGGGGGAGCCTATATTCCATGAACAGAGCAAGCATTCTTTAGTTCAGAGGTTCTCAACCTTTTTTTCCCCTGGGCCCCCCCATGTTATAAAAACTCCACGCCTGTCAGTGCCACAACTGTTTTCTGCATATAAAAGCCAGGACCAACATTAGGGTGTAGCATGCAGGGCAATTGCCCCGGGCCCCACACCACAGGGGTCCCCACAAAGCTAAGTTGTTCAGGCTTCAGCTCCAGGTGGCAGTGGGGCTTCAGCTTTCTGCCCTGGGTCCCAGCAAGTCTAACTCTGGCCCTGCTTGGCGGTCCCCCTGAAACCTGCTCATGGCCCCCCGGGGGGCCCAGATCCCTGGTTGAGAACTGCTGCTTTAGTTAATATGACTGTATCCAAGGATGAAGAATGTTCATGAAAAGCAGACTATTCTACTGTGTATTTAACTTCTTTTAAGTAGAATTTCTCTTCATTGTGGATCTCTCTGAAAGCCAGGCACATACCAAGATAATTCTTTGTACGTGATGTAAGAGTGAGCGAGCCTGGGTAGGAACATAGAATGAATACAGTTCTGATGTTTGCTTTTTTCTGGGAAACATTCCAGATTATTTATCATGTTCTACCCTCATAGGTTCAGACCCTACAAATAGATGTTTTAGCATGGACTTCTGTGCCCATCAGATTATGGCTATAGACTGTAATGGTGGTGCTCCCTTACTAGCAGGGCTCTTTCTACAGCCTGCTGATATTTGTCAGGAATAAGGCCCTGCAGCTGCACCTGCCTAGTCTCTGGACAGCCTGATGAACACAGCTGGGCTGCACCCGGTAGACCCCCTGACAGAATGTCTGCCTGATTGCCTGAGGAAGCTGGTACGCCCAGCAGCACCAGTTTTCTGGCTGCTCAAAGCATTCACCCATGGCTGCAATAACTTCTGTGCCTGCCTGTTCCCAGCCTTGCTCTCACCCTGCACCCAGCCCTAGGACTAAGAGAATATATTCATTAAATGGGTGCTAACGGTAATATGGTATGTTGGTAATTATTTAAAATGTTGATGATGGTAATTGGAAAAAGGTATTACAATAAATTTTACTTTACATGTTTGTGAAGTATTTTACAGTTTAAGAATACTATCAATTTCAATTATCCTTTATTCCTACCTCCTTAAGGGCCAGATTCGGATACCTTGACTCATGTTCTATAAACAGTATTTATGTTCCATTTTTGGCTTGGACAGTGACAATCAAGTCAGTTTCACTTGTGTTTGTCAGTTTGACTTTCAGGTTCTTAAAGCTACAACATGTGGGTTTCATAGATTCACAGGAATTGGGGTCAGAAGGGACCGTTATGCTCATCGTCCAGTGATCTCTTGTATATCACAGGCCAAAGAACCTCACTACAGGCACATGGTTATAAATTAGAATTGTTTTCATTAAAAATCTTATTTAAAATGTGGAAACATTTCGTTTGATTTTAAGTCTTACTCATTTCATTTGTATTTAATTTATACAAAGCCAGCATCTATTTAAATTTTGAATTGATTTTAAGTTCAGTATTTAAGCATCTAAACTTTACATTATTTGAGGCTCGCACCTCATATCAGTAAAATGTGAAGTTGAGAGCCCTCGAAGGATTTTATGTTAAATATTTATTTCATGCCATTGTAGTCCTTTATTCTTCAATAAGTTTTGATGTGGCTGATTAAGTGTTTTAATATATTCATGACTGTAATGGAAGGGAATACACAATAAAAAATGTTACATTTTTGAAAAGATCACACAGGCATACAGCCTACTTTGATAGGATGCCTAATAAATAATTTAGTTATTGTATACTTTTATAGAATGCTTTAGCTTAAAAGCTATTGTAATTTTAATGGAGATGCAACTAATTTTATACAGAATGAACAGAAATCTGCTAGCCCTCTCCCCTGTTATATGCAATGTATTCATAGTGTGCTGTTGTGATTTGTTGGGGTTTTTCTCTGCTTTTGGTCAATATGCTGTTACTTAAGGGTCACAGGCATGCTGGTAGAAAAATGATAATCTAAGCTATGCAGCCCAGGAGCTTGTCCTAGCCATAGCAAGCAAATGAAACTGATTTAAGATTGAAAATAAATGGCAGTGTGTTGGTCATAAGATTTCAAATATATAATTACATACAGGGGCAAATACATCCATATTGTATCCTTTGGTGAAAATAAAAAGCAGTAATCTCCCATTTTTGTTGAGATGGTTGCAAGAGCCAAGGTGTCTGCTTATTGTTCACATGTCCTTTGTGCTCATTCAAGTGAAGGTTGATTGTCCTAGACCAGGGATCAGCAACTTTTGGCCCGCGGCCCGCTGGTTTGTTTACCTGCCACATCCGCAAGTTCGGCCGATTGCGGCTCCCCGAGCCGGGTCGGTTTGTTTACCTGCCGCGTCCACAGGTTCGGCCGATCGCGGCTCCTGGTCTGGGAGGACAGGATTAGAATTCAAAATGACGGGGACAAATTAGAGAATTGGTATGAAATCAACAAGATGAAGTTCCACAAAGACAAGTGCAAAATACTTTATTTAGGAAGGGAAAAAAATCAAATGCACAACTACAAAATGAGGAATAACTGTCTAGATGGTAGTACTGCTGAAAAGGATCTGGGGGTTATAATGGATCACAAATTGAATATGAGTCAACAATGTGAGGCAGTTATAAAAAAAGAAGGCTAATATTCTAGGGTGTTTTACATACGACACTAGTGGTATGACAGAGGAGGCAATTGTCTTGCTCAGCAATGGTGAGGCCTCAGTTGTGTCCAATTCTGGGACCACACTTTAGAAAAGATAGGGACAAATTGGAGAGAGTCCAGAAGCAGACAACCAAAATGACAAAAGGTTTAGAAAACCTGACCTCTGAGGAAAGGTTAAAAAAAACTGGGCATGTTTAGTCTTGAGAAAAGAAGACTGAGAGGGGACCTGATAACAGTCTTTTAATATATTAAGGACTGTTCTAAAGAGGGTGGTGACCCATTGGTCTCCAAGTCCACTGAAGGTAGGACAAGAAGGAATGGCAACTGCTAGTTTGTAAATAGTGCCCTCACATTGGGCGGAGCGGAGCTTCCCCTGCCATGCCATGCCCCATTGCCTCTGGCTGGCCCCTCGCTCCAGGGACTGACCTCCCCGTGCCATGCTCCACTGCCTCCATGGGGGCCCACAAATATGTTTGGGGCAGGGCCCACAAAAGGTTAATCCGGCCCTGGTTAGAATAGAGGAATTTGACTGCAGTCAGCCTGGCAGCAGTAGTCTGCATGTGCAGAAAACAGAGAGGGAACACAGATAAGAGTTTTTCTTGGCTCTTCAGTGATTAACAAGTTCCAGTCAATGTAATCTTATTTAAAAGTCTTTCATGTTATGTTGTGTTTTCAGGTATGGTAATGATATCGATACTAAAAGGCAGTCTTTAAATGAGGGATTACAAGTCATTTTCTTCTCATCCTTAATAAAGAGATTTAAACCTATTCAGTTTATTTCATGGTGTTTTATCTTTATACCTATAGATTTCATTCATTGCTAGTTTAATCCTCACTCATAATTATATGTCTGAGAAAAAAAAAAGTATTCTAGCGCTTTGCTTGCGCAACTCTCTAATTCTGCATTGTTTAACCTCTCCTTCAAGATAACTGATTCAGAGATATCTTAGACTGTAAGCTTCTCTCTCTGTTAATACAGCACCAGGACAATGGGGCCTTGATCCTGATTAAGGCCACTGGGCACTACTATAATACAAATCACCTTGATCGATCAGTCCATCAGCTCTCACAGAGAGAGCACCGATCATTCATGTTGCCCCTCTAGCCAGTCTTTCAGCCACTCGCTGGCTAGGCTGTTAGTGGCACTGGACACCTAACTGGCATAGCGCACTGCAACCCAGAATCCCTGAGCGATCCTCCAGCCTCAGCCTCCCAAGCAGCTGGGATTACAGGCGCGCACTACCACACCTGACATAATACAAATTAGGGTGTGTCTCTTCCCTTCGTTTCCCCGCAGAGCTCCCATTAGTGGGCTCCAGATTTGTTCTTCAAATGCTGCACATGGAGAGCTGGATAGACTTCTGAAAACATGGGGACTGGTCCCCCCGCTCCCTTCAAATAAATTATCTCTTACATTTTACTGGGACCTAGTGACCAACTGTAGCTATGACAAACGCATACTTAAAATGGAACAATGACAATCTAATTTTTGCTGATTAGGAAAGATTGTCCTGATGTAAAAGTAACACCCATTATACATTGCTTAGGCCAGAGGCTGAGTGGAAGACAGACACAAGTTATGGGATAAAGTTGGCCTCAGCTTTTTATTAGTAAATCCAGCCTAACTCCAGGCAAGGAATTCTTGCCAAACCTGAACACCTATGTGCATTGGTAACCCACATCACAGTATGCTCCCTGTGTTGTAAACAATGAAGCCTTATCTCACAAATGCCAGCAGATTTAAGTCCCTTGACATATGCACACAGAAAGGTTACTTGGTGCAGCTTCTTCCTAGACCATGCTTTATGAACAAGAATATCTGTTTATATACGCATATGAATACCTGAACAGCACACAACTTGCACCACAGGTATTTGGGATTGCTGTACCCTTAACAAAGGTGAAAGCCACCCCCTATAGGCAAAACCCAACACCATCAAACCAAGTTTCAGTGGAAAAACCTAGAAATAGCTTTTTAACCTCTGTTCACCTATGGGCATGTTGTAAAGACAACCCTACACAGGGGAAGAGAAAAGATGTTCCTTCTTCAATGGAGAGATCAAAAACAAGGTGTGTTTCACATGAGGCAACCCCCTTCTTACTCTCTGAAGAGGACACTGCTCAGTAAGTTAGGTGGCATGACCCCAGGCCCAATTGCCAATCTGTTTGTCCCATCAGAGATTGAAGGGTTACTGGGCCATTCAGAACCCACAGTCTTTGAGCAGGACAGCTAGATCAGATCCCTTCCTTCAGCCCCAGAATGAATAGGGTGGCCCTGATAGGCAGCTTGACACTGATCATACATTCCAGATCATGAATTTGATTGCAAAACAAGGCTTACCCAGTACAATACGCTATAATTGACATATAATTGTGATATAGACACAATTTATAGTTGTGATATAGACACAGAAATATTAGCAACTAAAATCATTAGCTTAGGCTTCTTAGGTATTATTACTATTTTTCACATTATTGTAGCAGCCAGAGGCCCAAAGAGAGTTTTGGGCCCCTGTGCGGTAGGTGCTGTACATGCAAATAGTAAGCAACAGTCCCTACCCTGAAGAGCTTACAGTCAAAATAGACACAGGGTGAAGAGAAAACAGAGGCAGAGAGGAGAACTGACTTGCCCAAAGTTACGCAGCAGATCAGTGACAGAGCTGGCAATAGAACCCCAGTCTCCCATACCCTACTCACTGGACCACACTGCCTCTTGGCAATTAAATTCATGTACGTTAAATACAGAAAAATCTTTGTGGACTGCTCAAAAACACGGCCTGGTGCTACACTGCCTTACATACTATGTAGCCCCACTGAGGTCAGGCCAGAATGTGACTCCCTAGTGCAGTTTTCACAAATTTCATGTTTGGTCCAATTCCCTACTCAGGGAAAACTAAGGGCAGATCCTCAGCTGGAGCAAACCACCCCCATATGAAGTCAATGGGAGTTGTGCCTGAGTAAGGGGTGCAGGAATTGGCCCTTGCAGCTTTTCAAGTGCCTTTCCTGTAGCAGCAGGAGACGGCCCGAACAGCTCCTCCTCAACCAACACTTCCACTAAGTGATACCTGGCAAAATATGTTGAAAGGCTGTCAAAAGGCACACGGTCTATAAATTACATATTTTAAGGGGTGGGTTCACTTTGAAGTGGTATTAGAAAATTCAGAATCCATTGACATGTTCAACCTCCTATAATTTCTTTTCATTTTATAAGTGTAAGATATGAGATTCTATAAGATTTGTGTGTCATTTAATAAAGACAAGTTACTGTTTCTAGCTTTGCCATTTTAAAAATTGAAGCTAGATTGTGAACAGGTTTCTGAGATAACAGAACAGCAGAGGAAAATGCACATACCTAATAATCTTTCACAATCCATGCGTAGGTATTTCTAATGCAAGCTGGAAAATGGAAATAGCTATTTGTGTTACAGTTTATGGCTCAATGTCAAATTCACCATATGAATCACTATTGATTTAGCTATTCCATTTTTGGGTCCTTCCACATGTAATTATTTTGAGCAACTTTCCCCATAATTAGGCTTGAAATGTGATATAGCAAAAATTATGTAATGGATGCAGCTGTATCTAATGTAAGTGATACAAGTGACGTGACATGGGGTAATTTGAACATTATGAAAATAAAGTACAAAATACTTAAGAGAATGTCAAATTGCATGAAAGATAAGTTTTCCAATAACATAAAAACTGCCCCAAAAATGAGTGCTAGGAAGTAATCTTTTTTAAAAAAGGGCAAACTTGGATCTTACTTGTTTGACTGAGTGCATGGCAATATTGATTTATGAACTCAAATGCAAGGTTCTCAATTAGCACTGCACATGGGGGATTGTACTACTAGTAATCCTGTCACTGGCTTTCTACTCTCTCCCAAATCAAATGCATACCTCTTATTCAAGTCCCTCCACAAACTCTCCTCCTACCTTTGGGCTGTGGTGTCATTTTACACTCTCTTTGCTCATCAACAGCTTTCCGCCTGGCTGTCCCCCTTTGTGTCCTTCTCTCACATGCCTCCATAACTGCTTTCATGCGGCCTCCTACTCTTGGAACTCCCTTTCTGACCCCATTGGCCACGTCTCCCTCCCCCTACGCCTTTAAATGTCTTCTCAAAACCCACTTCAAATAGGTGTATAACCAATAACCTAATAACATTTAAAAAATCACTTTGCAAACGAAAAAAGTTCTGTTATATTCAAGACTCATGCATTAGTCTCCCATGTGCTCTCATAATCACACTGTCCTTTCACTCTTCTATTCCTTGAGTCATTATCTCCTCCTGCATGTTCTCATCTTCATTTTAAATTGTAATAGCTTTGAGGCAGGGAATCTTGTGTTATTTGTTCTGTAAAGGACAACACACACAGCGGGGATGCTATATAGAAGTAACAAATAATAATGATAAAATATGGAACCCTGCATCCGTGGTATTGGTTGCAGCAGTGGGGAATCACTGGGGCACACAGCTCCTCCTTCCTCTGACACTTGGAAACACCCCCAGCAGTGGGCAGACTGTGCGGGTGGTACAGGCACACACATACACTTAATTGAATATAAACAACACAAGTATGTAGGGATAAAATTAGGAAGACCAAGGCACAAAATGAGATCAAACTAGCTAGAGACATAAAGGATAACAAGAAAACATTCGACAAATACATTAGAAGCAAGAGGAAGACCAAGGATAGGGTAGGCCCATTACTCAATGGGGGGGGGGGGTAAATAGCAACAGAGAATGTGGAAATGGCAGAGGTGCTTAATGACTTCCTTGTTTTGGTTTTCACCAAGAAGTTTGGTAATGACTGGACGTCTAACATAGTGAATGCCAGAGAAAATGAGGTAGGATCAGAGGCTAAAATAGGGAAAGAACAAGTTAAAATTACTTAGACAAATTTGATGTCTTCAAGTCAGTAGGGCCTGATGAAATGCATCTTAAAATACTCAAGGAGCTGACTGAGGAGATATCTGAGCCATTAGCAATTATCTTTGAAAAGTCATGGAAGATGGGAGAGATGCCAGAAGACTGGAAAAGGGAAAATATAGTGCCCATCTATAAAAAGGGAAATAAGGACAACCTGGAGAATTCCAGGTACAGAAGTTAACCTGACTGGTCTGTAAAGATAATGGAGCAAGTAATGAAGCAATCGAGTAAGCAAAGATCTAGAAGATAACAAGGTGATAAGTAACAGTCAGCATGGATTTGTCAAGAACAAATCTTGTCAAACCACCCTGATAGCATTCTTTGACCGCGTAAGAAGTCTTGTGGATAGGGGGAAGCGGTAGACGTGGTATATCTTGACTTTAGTAAGGCTTTTGATACTGTCTTGCATGACCTTCTCATAAACAAACTAGGGAGATGCAACCTAGATAGAGGTACTATAAGATGGGTGCATAACTGGTTGAAATCCATTCCAGGGAGTAATCATCAGTGGTTCACAATCATGCTAGAAGGGCATAACGAGTGGGGTCCCTCAGGAAATCAATTCTGGGTCTGGTTCTGTTCAATATCTTCATCAATGGTTTAGATCAGGGGTCGGCAACCTTCGGCACATGGCCCATCAGGGTAATCTGCTGGCAGGCCGTGAGACATCTTTTTCCATTGACCGACTGGCCCCCCGCAGCTCCTGCTGGCACAGTTCGCCGTTCTTGGCCAATGGGAGCTGCAGGAAGTGGCGGCCATTGGCTGGGAATAGCGTGCCTGTGGACGGTCAATGTAAACAAAATGTCTTGTGACCTGCCAGTGGATTACCCTAATGGGCTGCGTGCCGAAGGTTGCCGACCCCTGATTTAGATAATGGCATAGAGAGTACACTTATAAAGTTTGCGGAGGATACCAAGCAGGGCGGGGTCGCAAGTGCTTTGGAGGATAGAATTATAATTCAAAATGATCTGGACAAACTGGAGAAATGGTCTGAAGTAAATAGGATGAAATTCAATAAGGACAAATGCAAAGTACTCCATTTAGGAAGGAACAATCAATTACACACATACAAAATGGGAAATGACTGCCTAGGAAGGAAAACTGCGGAAAGGGATCTGGGGGTCATAGTGGACCACAAGCTAAATAGTCAAAGTGTAGCACTGTTACAAAAGAAGTGAACATCATTCTGGGATGTATTAGCAGGAGTGTTGTAAGCAAGACACGAGAAGTAATTCTTCCACTCTATTCCGTGCTGATTAGGCCTCAGCTGGAGTATTGTGTCCAGTTCTGGGCGCCACAAATTTAGGAAAGATGTGGACAAATTGGAGAAAGTCCAGAGAAGAGCAACAAAAATGATTAAAGGTCTAGAAAAAATGACCTATGAAGGAAGATTGAAAAAATTGGATTTGTTTAGTTTGGAGAAGAGAAGACAGAGGGGACATGATAACAGTTTTCAAGTACATAAAAAGTTGTTACAAGGAGGAGGGAGAAAAATTGTTGTTCTTAACCTCTGAGGATAGGACAAAAAGCAATGGGCTGATATTGCAGCAAGGGAGGTTTAAGTTGTACATTAGGAAAAACTTCCTAACTGTCAGAGTGGTTAAGCACTGGAATAAATTGCCTGTGGAGGTTGTGGAATCTCCATCATTAGAGATTATTAAGAGCAGGTTGGACAAACACCTGTCAGGGATGGTCTAGATAATACTTAGTCCTGCCATTAGTGCAGAGGATGGGACTAGATGATCTCTCGATGATACATTTTTGTCAATCACACACAGTACTTTGTTTTTAAAATTAAAGAAGAGTGTGTTTTGCAAAACATCCTCTCCTTTAAAGTTAGAGATGATGTAACAGAGATGTACAAGAAAAAGGTTGGTCACAGTTGGCAGAGAACAAAGAGACATGGGCCACGGATGCCCTAAAGGCACTTACAATCTAGGACCCAGTTCTTCCACCTACACTCACATTGAGTCTTATTGAAATCAATGGCACTGTAATCAGATCTGTACAGGCGGACTCCTGTGCTGGCACAGAGCTCTGCTGTGTCAGTGGGGCTCAGTATGGGTGCAGGGTTCCACTCATGCAAATCTTGATTGCAGGAGTGGGACCTAAAGTCCTTCTCAGCATAAGTATGGGTGGCAGAACAGAGCCCTAAGCAGACAAACAAAACAATGCAATGCACTAGGCTGAGACAAAGCATCAGAGGCTGGTGCAGAGTTGTTCGTTTTAATAAGAATAATACTTCTTTGTTGTGAGGACTAGAGTTGATAAATACACAAAACAATACAAATCAAACACCCATGAGACTATAACATGGATTTGTTACAGAGCAATGAGGATTTTTTTAAAAGAAATGTAATAACACTTCTTTATTCAGCAGATTATTTAACCTATCAACAAAGAATAAACTGGAGGATACTTGGAAACCCATGAATAGGAGTTACCAATTGCATTGTTTTGAACATGCATATCTAACTTTGGAGTAGGATCAAACATTTATTTTTAATAGTCCGTTTTTGATGTGCTAATCTGCTGTTCACTGACATTTGCCTGGACAGCTGTATAATCCTTGGCATAATTGTTCAAATGCATGTCCCACAAAGACATACAAAACATTGTTTCAAATGTAGAAATAGGTAAAACATATTGACAAATATCTGGTAATTTAAACAGAGAAACAGTGACATGCCCTATGAAACTCAAACATGCAAACAAATCTCACACTGAATATGTCCATATTATTAGAATGCACCTGCTACCATAACCAAATGGTACAGCCTATTTACATTAACATTAGCTTAACTACTAGAAACTCTAATATTGATACTGCTGTATTACTTCATCTCTAGCTGCTGTATTAATACCAAAATGTTTTCAAATAACTTGTTTTTACGTTCTAAAGGGCCAAAATTCAGCCTGGTTGTAACTTCAATAAGTTTGTTAATTTGGCACTTTAATGGAAAAACTCTTGACATAAAGCCAGGTTCCCAAACCTTGTTATAGCATTCCTTCTCTAAATACAGGAAAAATATTGCAGTCTTCCTTGTATAAATTGAATTGGATGAAAAACCATGAAGGAAAGAAAACAAATGTGCGTTTTAGAGTATATTTTATACCAATGGACACACCTACCCTACTAGTTTCCCTATTTCCAGGTTAAATTCATCCCTATGCAGAGGGCCAGCCTCAAGTGAGATGTATGTGGTTCAAAGACCCTATGCTGGCCCTCTGCACAGGGATGAATTTCACCTTTATGGGGTTAATTTTTGCTTTGGTGTGTTTATGTAGAATTCAGCCTATTTAATATTTGCTACTCTGTGTTAAATATCTGATTCCAGGCTGCAGCTAAAATGAATAAGTATTTACACTGCCTACCACGACATGCATTTTGTCTGGACTCTCCCTTTAATAGGATAGGTCACAGAACCCTGATGTGCCCCCTCTGCAGGTATGGGAGGATCTACATAGGAGCGAATCTTCTAGTACACCATGCCCTTCTCATCCTTATTGCCGCGGTGTGCAGGAAACTACCCTAGAATTCATCTGCACACAATGCAGGGGGTCCATCCCCCCAACCAATCCTGTTCACTCCTTCTTACCAGTTCCAGTACCAGAACCCTTGATAGCCACAGAAATAAGTATAGAATTGACCCCTACGTATTCTTTAAATAAATGCTATTACTGTACTTTATTTTCTGTTTTAAAAAGCTGAAACCACTCAAAAGTAACTCCAAAACAAACCCCTGTGTGTTTGGGCACGCAGAAACATGCAATAAGTGAACACATTTTGAAGGATTTGTTATTGCATATGGGACCTATACTACAAACACTTAAGCATGTGCATAACTCAGTACTTGAATAGTCTTGTTGAACTCAAATTGACATATCATGAAACGTGTGCATAAGTGATTGCAGGATCAGAACCTATATTTTAAATATATGGCCAAGTGACAACTACTTACAGGTAGATGTTCTTTTAGTAAACTGAAAAAATTAAAAAATAAATATGGTAGAGAAAAATCCTCTGGATTTTAAAAACAGTATGATGGTATCTTTCATAATTTAAGTTTCTTTTAAAAATACACAATGTAATTATACCTTAGAAACCTAAATAAAAGTTGTTTCTTAACTAGTTATAAATAGGCTAGTTTTTAGTTTTAGTTATGTAGTTTTACAGAGTGCGCTTGGGGGAAATATTCACTTAAACTGGATAGGAAAGATAATGTGAAGTTATGCCTTTTCAAATCCAGAGGATTTCCTCTACAACATACTGTAACCACAGCTTTAAATTAGACCAATTTTAAGCTCAACATTTTTCCAGTGCCCCTTTAGATCCTGATTCTATGAAGGTTTAGGCACATGCTTAACTTTATATACTGTGAGTCGTCCCACTGAAAACATTAAGAACTTGTCTACAGACACAAATACCCAGGAAAGTTAAGGCAATTAAAGGAACATATATTAAAGCTCATTTAACCCCAAACCGCTCCTCCCCCACCGACTCCATGTGTGGATGCTCTCATTCAGGAGTAGAGTGACCTTAATTTGCTGTAACTTAATACTCATACTTTAACCTGTTTAGTCTATAAAAACAGAATAGTCAGGAAACAAGTTTTAGTTTTAATTTTCTAAGGTATAATTTCAGAGAGTATTTAAAAAAACCCACTTCTAACCAAGGAAGATTAAGACCACTCTACTCCGAAGTGAGAGCATCCACATGGGAGATTAACATTCTTTAATTTATGCACATTGATTTCATATGTTTAGTTGATTCACCTTAACTTTCCTGAATGTCCCAGTATAGACATGCCCTAATATGCACAGTTGCAGACACCCTGTGTAGTGTTCCAGCTGGCTAACTCTAGATAGTATCTGGTCTAATGGGGTGCAAGATCACGATGGTAGATTTCATTAGTCTTGATTGTAGTTGTGGTGATTTAACTTCCAGTATGTTGAACATTTATATTGTTCTAGGTAGATGGTCTGGGAGGGAGTAAGAGAGGTCAATATAGAAGCTTTGCCTAGCCTTCGATGTAGGCAAATAGACACATGAAAAAGAAAAGTTCCAGTCTTCTCAGTCAGTTGAACTGCACATTCCACTTTACACAGGCGTCAGAAAGGCAACAGATAGAGGTTTGCTTTTTGTTTATTTTTAACTAACTGTGGAGCACTGGCGAAGAACATCACATTTGATCTATTCTCAATCTTTGCCCTTCACAACTGGGCCAAATTTGGTGATTATTAAGCAAAATTCCCTTGGCCTGAAATGGGAGTTTCATTCAAGTAAGGACCATAGAATTTGACACAGAATAGCTTTTCATTGTCTAATGAATTTCATTATCCATAACTATTCTTTTGCCATTTGCAATTGCTTCAATCATTGCAATCCCTGAACAATTTAAATGTAAAGGCACTATTGCGGTAGGAGGATTTTAGAGTGGATATTGATTGGTTTAAATAGATTGCCAATGATTTATTTTTAAACCATGTAACTTGTATCTCAGATCAGCTACAATTATCAGATTGATCTGTTCAGATATAACATGCAACTTTGAAGGAAACTAGAAAGCTGCCTTTCCCTTCTTATTGATTATCTTCACTTTTCACATGGGATGGATGTGACTCGTATTACAGTTGAAGGCATATTTTTAAGCATCCACAGTATTTGATATCTTAGGGCCTCTGCATTTTTCATCCTCCAGAGACCATGAAGAAGATATTTCAAGAAAAGGGCATCTTGGCAGGAGAAAACAGAGCTTTTAAACCTCACTTGACCTTCATGAAGCTGTCAAAATCACCAGAGCTACGTAAGCAGGTAAGCTCAAATTTGATGCAGCACGACAGCAGCCATCTAAAAAGTTTATTTTAGAGAACAAATGGTAAGCACATCAGTTTTACTTTAGCCATTCTCTAGAGCAGTCAAGGTTCGACTTCTTTGGAATCAGGTGGACTGGTAAGACTTTAAAATATTAGTCTTTTACGAAAAAAGTAAATATGTAAAACGTTTTGTCCTAAGTTGTACTACAAAATACTACTCTTGATAGTCTTGATATGTTAACAATTATGGTCTATTTTCTCTTGCAAAAAATCTAAAGATTACAGTTATTGTCTGGTGTATTGTTCCAGTGTACCTTAAATAAATACTTTTGAATTATATGGAAATTAATTGTCCAGCATGTAGGACTACTGACTCTGGAATGAAGAGCATTTTTAAGAATATGAGTTGATAGATCATATCATCTTTCGGGCTGCCTTTTCTGGGGGAGTGGGGGAGGTCCTCCTGTTTTTCTTGCAACTGCATTATCCTCTCCCAGTGGCATTCCACTTTCCAGTCTAATGGGAAAACAAAAAAGGCAAGCAACTTTCTGCGTGAACCAAAGTACAGTAATTGAGGATCACCCATAAGGGCAAGATATTTTAATTCCATATTCTTTGCTAAAAATGTTTTATTATGTATGCTGATGTGAACAGATGCAGAGATCTCTCCAAAATATTTGCTCTTTATCTCAGCTTTTGGTAGTGTAAATGAGGTATTCATTTGTTCATTGCAAGTTATTTATTAATCTATATAGTGTTATCCAATACTCTGAAATCGAGCTAGTTCAACAGATCAAAACCATATCTGACTTTCATTCTTTTTGGAGTTTTGAACTAACTTCCTCTCCCCCCTGCCATACACTTCATTGTCTCTGAAGCTTACAAAATAAAAAACAAAAAAAGGTGTGTGTGGGGGTGCTGTTTCAATAAACCCGGGATGAAAGCCTCATCTCACTGAACTCAATGACAAAACTCCTATTGACTTCAACTGAGCCAGGATTTCCTCTAGGATATTTTGAAAGTGCTAAGTAATAAATGTTTGTTTTATTTGAGCTTAACTCAGTTTTTAAAACTCATTCATTTATACTGAACCAAGTGTTAAATTTTTTTTTCCTTTGGTGAGCTGGGGAAACAATTGCTTCACTGCAGTGTTGACAGAAACAATATGAACTGTTTAGGTCAGTTGATTTTATAAAAAATACTTTGTAGTACATGTGCTTAGAATACATGTATTTGAAATAACTTTACTAATTCCAAAATTTACTCACTGTTATTTGCTGATATAGTGTAAAAATTTTAGCAACATTTGTCCCATCTTTTGAGGTGGTCTTGATAAGAAGTCAGTTTTCACTATAGTTGCGATTGTCTTCTAAACCTGGTTAAATAATTACTGTCTGTCTGAAGTTTAGCTTATAATAGACGGAGTTGTGTGAGGGGACATCTGGAAAGTCAGTTACATTTTCTGTGGGACTGGAGGCATGTTAAGTATTGCGACATCAGGGTGCCAACTTCAGCAACAGATGCTCTGTCTAGCGTAAATAAAGGAGATTCCAAGCAATCCAATTATAGTAATACGTATGTGAAACAATATAAAGGTGTGGAATTCTTTAGGTACAACTTTCCCCATTAGACCATAATGTGTTTGTGTGGTCCACCTACTGAGGTCCTGATTAATCAAAACACTTAAAGGACATACTTAAATACTTAGTTATATCATGGGTTAAGCCCCCAGTTTTATCTTTAAGATAAAAAGGTTGTTTTTCTTTCTTTTTCCCATCTCCTGTTTACCACGTGAAAAAAGTAGAAGCTTTAACCTAAGTTTGTTTTTATAGTAGATTGTGGCAGAATGGCTTTGTTTCACTTGGTCATTGAACCATACTACTTTATTTAAGCTTTTAAAAACTTGTATATAGTATCAGGACACATTTTGTGTGTGCTGGGTGCTAAATAAGCAAAAAAATGTTACCATGTTTTCTTCCATTTTTGGAAAATAGAGACAAGGGATAAAATTAATTAAATTTACAGGGTTATTATGTATCATGGGGTACAGGTAATGTACCGAGAAAGACTTATGCTTCTTGTGTGCAGTTGAAACATTGATTTGTTTGGATTGTTTTCTGTTGACACTGTGTGGCAGAAAAGACCAGTTTCTAAACAAATAAAGATGATAATCCATATCTGGATTATGTACAGTATGTAAATTGTGACCTCTCTCTTTTTACTGCATATGCTGGCTGAATTCCTGGAGAAGCAAGGAAAGAGATACGACATATCCTTTTAACTGCACTCTTATAGTTAACTATTACTTGCCTTACTCACACAAAACTCCACACTAGCTTCTTTGATTACATAAGCGCTAAGAATTATTATGATTAATAGTACATCAATAAAGGTAAAGCGTAACAATGGTAAGAAAGAGAAAAAACATAAAACCAATCATGCGCACAAAAGTGTGACCCACAATAACTATTTTATCCCAACTTTTATTCCACTCCTGTTCCCATTATTATGTTACATAATTTTAAACGGAGCTATATTTCCATGCAACTACTTTTTTCTGCCCCTGTATAGCATTTTATGTGAATTTCTTATCAACCTCTTCTTTGACATTCATAAGTAAAGTTATTCCTGGAACTAGCATAGTTGTCAAAATATTGCATGAAAAGAAAAGGAGCTGTTGACATTAGCTTGTTATGTATACATTTTAAACAAAGTGTTTTATTTTGATAAACATTACAGGGGAAATGTTTACAAACAACATTGGGAGTACCACTAACAGATATCAAAAATGCTTAAGTAGAAAATTATATAGTTGGATTGAATAAAATCTTGGATTGTAAAACACTCTTTCTTGAATACAACTTTAAAGATATACCACAGTACTTTAAGGGCATAACAAACATAAAAGGTAGGAAATAAAGAAAGGAACCTAAGACTTCAGGACACAAGTTCTGGCTGACATGGCATAGCGCTTACTATTGTAAAAGTCACACCACTGTGTAGAGATCTTCATTGACCACACACAGTTATTCCTAATTTTGTTATTTATTTTAATATCAGAGGCCATTAGGGTGTATGAGATATTTACTATTTTCCCAATGGGCATTATTTTACATTTATCTGCATTACATTTCATGTTTCATCATACTGCCTTGTACTCTAATGTGTTGATCTTCACAGTTGTTAATAACAGAATCAAATTACTGTCATCCTAATTCATATTACTTCTCCAGAACACTGAATAATAAATATACGAGTGGCTTAGCTATTAAGTGATATGTCATAGAAAAATATCATGGGAGATTGATATTAAATAACAGTATTAAATGGGATATTTCCTTGTTAAAGCTCTCCCCATCTTAAGAAGCAGCATTTACCATCGTTTAATCAGTTCTTTGTGCACATTTCCTCTTAGTATAGTAAATAAACAAAGCATAAAAAGGTAAAGATAACACATTTTAACAATGGTTTAAATGAATTTTTAGATCATGCAACAACAGTGTTACAAGTAACAGAGAAAAATGAATAAAGGTTACGGTAGGAAGAGTATATATATAACATTGTAAAGTAACAGCTGCTAGATCAAAATAATTTAAAATACAAACCACCAGATCGATAGTTATAAACATTCAGGACAGACGTCATTAAAATGTTGGGGTTTTCTGTCTTAAAGAAGCAATTAGTTAACCCAACCCTTCAGAGGATTAATGATCGCACTAAATTTATAAACATTACATTTTGGGAAAATTGATAAAATGTTCCATTTCTCCGTCTATTGCAAATATACCTAGAGCTTCAGGGGAAAAGATAGAAATTCTTGAGGAACAAAAATTCTGAAAAGTTACTTTTCCAAGGCTGTAAAATATTTAATAAATGAAATTACTAAGTTCAAAATGAAGGTTCTGTAACTCTACAGAGGTATGAAAAGTAAGTCTCTTCAAGAGATTACCCTTAAGACATTTAAAGCTACAGAAAAAATAAAAGGTCAGACTTCTTTTATTTAATGGAATAGAGCTAATGAAGGATAAAAACATTAGCTGCTACATTTACATTGAGTTAATCGGACAAGAGACTCTCTCTTGAATTGCCCCCCCCCCCCTGTTTCTCAGGTGAGAGAAAGAACATAGTTTACAACTGATGGAAGTGGATGACAGTTAATCAAACTTGGCCCTTTAGGTCCAGTGGGACAATTTTGGGGCTGAATGAGTTAATTGAAAAGTTCCCCCAAATGCTGATACCACGCTCTCTATTCCTACGTTGGACCAGGAGTCCCTGGTGAAGGAGATAACATGAAACAATTTAGGTCCTGATCCTGGAAAGACTTGAGCATATGCATAACTTTATGCATGTAAGTCTTTCACAGGTACATATCTTCTATGCATTATACAGTGCTGGACACACATTGCCTACAGTATATAATAAAAGAAATGAGTTCATTTTGTCGTTAGAGACAACACTTCCATTCCCAGCTCTATCACTAACTTGTGGTGTGACTTTGGTGAAATGAAGTATTGCGAGGTTGTGACTGACTCCATCTATTACTTATTTACTGTGAGGCTTCATTGATAAATGCTGTAAGGTGATTTGAGATCCTTCGATGCAAGGGGCTAAAGAACCGCAAATATTATTATGAAATTGAGTCCTTAAATTGTACTGCCTGACTATACTGAATTTCTCTGATCATTTCTGCTTGATTAGGTCCTTAGTGAGTAAAACAAAATCATGTAATTACAAACTACAGGCAAGACTATTTTAAAAGTAAAGGCACGAGGCCTGATTCACTGTTGCTCTACAGCTTGCATAGTCACTGACACCATTTGCAAAGCAAATGCAATCAGATTGGGAGCATTTTAAACTCACTTTGCACTAATGCAAGTGCCTGTACAGGGTGCAGTGCAGTGGTGAATTAGGCCCATAGGTAAATGAGTCTATGATTTAACTGCAGTGATGACAAGTTAATTGCATAGTTGCTGCACATTGTTTTGAAGACAGTACATTATAATTCTATGGGAAACAATAGTAACTGCATGTTGCTGTAATTTATCCTTGTTGTTGTTTCCTGTCAGTTGTGTTAATTTGTCACCATTGAATGTTTTCTTTATTTGAAACTATAGTTGTATATTTTGTAGTCTGATAGCACACCACATAATGCATTAAAGGAAAAATCACGACATTGCAACAAAATCAAAGTTCTGTCTCAATCAAAATCCTATTAATATGCAATCTGACTCAAATTAATTTTACTTGCCATTTTCAACTACACACACTAAACAGATTAGAAGGTATTTAGCATTGAAAGTTATGAAGTTATAACTATTTTTTTTCTTAGTGGCTAACCCATGCAAACCTTTCCTCATTTTAAGTAAAATTAGCATATTTAGCTCCTTGAAACCACCATCCTCAAGCAAGTTCAGCATAAAGAAAATATAGTAGCACTGTCTACGTCTTCTGCTAGCTGTACTGGTGAGCAATAGCAGCACAGTTTTGGCAATCAGTCCTAGCTGTCAGATGCCCTGCCGATTTGTTTGGATGTGGCAGTTGGGTCAAGTTATCACATCCAGGGCCGGCTCCAGGCACCAGCAAAACAAGCTGGTGCTTGGGGCGGCACATTTCTAGGGGCAGCATTCTGGCACCGGCCATGCCGCCCCTAGAAATGTGCCCCGGCTGCCCCAGCTCACCTCCGCTCTGCGCTGCTTTCGCTCGGCGGTTTCGCGCGCCGCTTCTATCCCTCCCTCCCAGGCTTAAGAGCCTGAGAGGGAGGGGGAGAAGAGAACCCGAGCGGCCGTGGCTCGCGTCTCCCCCCTCCCTCCCTCCCAGGCATGCCCTGGCGCTCTGGCCAGGGAGAGCGGGGTAGCCGGCGTGCCGCGCTCCCTCCCCGCTGGCCGGGGAGAGCGGGGGCCGCGAGCATGCCGCGCTCCCTCCCCGCCGGCCGGGGAGAGCGGGGCAGCCAGCATGCCTCGCTAGCTCCCCGCCCTCGCTCCCCGCCGGCGCTCCGGCTGGGGAGAGCAGGGCTACTGGCATGAAGCACTTGCTCCCCGCCGTCCGGGGAGAGTGGGGGCCGCGGGCATGCTGCGCTCCCTCCCCGCCGGCCGAGGAGAACAGGGGCCGCGGGCATGCTGCCCGCGCTTCGAGAGACGGGGGTTGTTTTTTGGGGTGTGTGTGTGTTTTTTGTTTGGGGGGGGCGACGTTTGGGTTTTTGTTTTTTTTTTGCTTGGGGCGGCAGAAACGTTAGAGCTGCCCCTGATCACATCACAAGAAAAGTCAGCACACAGAGTCCTACTTCTGCTTTACTTATCTACCTATATGTTCTGCTGCTGCTTGGTGCTATGAACGTTTGTTATTACATCATTCATCAAATGTTGTCTTCACTAAAGATCCTTTCATTGATGGTATGGACAAGGTGAAGGGGAATGGGGAAGCAAAAGACTAGCCATTCCTTCCTCCCAATGCAACTTCCGCATCCTAAACTTTTCACTTAAAACTTGGAGAGAATTTAAAATGTTAATCTCTGTATTAAATTCTCAATATATTCTTCAATTCCCTTGCTTTCTGGATGTTTCTAAACGTAAGTGCAGTCAAAATAATAACAAATTTGTATTCTTACAATATAGAACCTAAGGGGAGAGAGCAGTTCTTGTTTCAGCAAACCAAAATGCATCCTCACATGGTTCTGCCAATGCACGCTGATTCTGTCCATTTATGAGAGCTCCTAGCTTTTCCTGAGCAGAGACTGTCCATTAAGATAAATTACGTGATTGCTTTATTATGTGGACAATCAGTAGCAAGCAGGATGAATCCACAATTAAATTTCTACTGGTGACCAATAATAAGCTGAGTTTGAATGTGGACTTCCCCAGAAATAATACACTAAAAGGTTGTTAAACCACCACATCATCGATCCCCATTGTCAGTGCCGTTTTTCCGGACAAGACGGTTAGTGGTGTAAGAAATGTCTTATAGCCCATGACATCACCCCATTTCCCCCTCTATTATCCTCATTCTCAATGCCCTACACAATGACAAATGTTTTTTCTGACTCAGGAGAACAGGACATACATTTCTGTGCCATCTCTTGATGCTGATACTTAAGTGACTAGACGAGTCACTATAGTGTGATGCAACACACTCTCTTACATTAGGGACTGAGCACTTTACCCTCACAGTACTACCAGCCGAGGAAGGATGTATCATGAATAGGTCCCAAACTATGATCTTGTAGACGACTACGTTGTACTTCTATAGCACCTTTCATCTGTCGTTCTTAAACCACTTTACAAACCTTTAAGCCTCAATATGTGCTCTGAAGTTGTTAGATTATTATGTACTCGTTTTACAAATGAGTAAACAGGTACAAAGAGGTTACGACTTTACCCCAAGGTCACACAGGTGGAAGAGAAACCAAGGTCCCTGACTTCTAGCCTTCTGCTCTGCTACTACTTGATAAAAAGATTACATCTCAGACAGATAGGTAGCCACAACAGTTGTTTGAAACAGGAAAAAGGAAACATAACTTTTACAATAAAAATGCTTTAAAATTTAAATATGGGGTGGGAGCATTGGTCAGAGAAATTATTGATCATTGCAGAAGTTATTTCATCTCCCGCGGAGAACATATATCCCTTGTCCATGGGGTTTTTCAGCTGGATATTGGGTGGTTGCTTTTTTATGTTGGATTGCATTTCATATTTGGAGTTGAAGAAAATTCACTGAAGGAGGGATATTATTCCCATTAATATGAAATTATAGGGAAATTTTAAGCTCCATCTCACCAAAATGTTTGTTGTTTGACAGCAAGGGAGGCTTATAGCATTTAGTCCATGTTTCTAGGGTTACATGGTTACAGAATGGAGGCTGCAGAGGGCAGCACTTCCTGACTCATGAACTTCTCTAAGTCCACATGGGGGTCATCAAGGTCTAGGCAAAGGAACTTTTCCACTAGAGACTTGCATCTCTCTAGCTGGCTCCCTTTGGATGGATGATCAATACGTCTAATAGGTTTTCCATTTCGGATAAGCTCTGATACCTCCACGCCTCGTGCAATCACTTTGGGTGGCATCCCAGCCAACGCAGCAATATTGGCAGCATGGCTAACAGTGGACACCCCCTCCTTGAGCTGATAGAAGAATATTAACTCATCTCCATCTTGGTGGGTCTCCATTGTCAGGTATTGTACAAGAGGGGTGTCAGGAAGGAGCTTCAGCTGCACCAAGCTGTGAAAATTAGTGGAGACAAAAATCTGTGGGCACTGGGTTCCCTGGTTGAGCCAGTGCCTCAGTACAGCGGCCAGAAGGGAGAGGCCATCCACTGTGTTGGTCCCTTTGCCAAACTCATCAATAAGCACCAAGGACCTCTCAGTGGCATTGTTCACTGCTTTGGCAACCTGGTTGAGATCAATCATGAAAGTGGAGAGTCCCACAGATACTGATTCCCTGCTGTGAATCCTAGTGTAAATCCCATCAACTGCCCCTATCTCAGCCTCTGCAGCAGGGACATAGCTACCAATTAGGGCCATGAATGTTATAAGACCCACCATTTTTAAATATACACTCTTCCCG
Source organism: Macrochelys suwanniensis (assembly GCA_033296515.1). Taxonomy (NCBI): domain Eukaryota; kingdom Metazoa; phylum Chordata; order Testudines; family Chelydridae; genus Macrochelys; species Macrochelys suwanniensis. The sequence continues at coordinate 94,419,612 of CM065777.1, forward strand.
GATGAGTTGGGCCCTGTAAGGATCTTTATCCGCCCATTAGCCTCACCACTGTCCACAGGATTGGGCACAAAAGTCTTTGCACATAGCTCCATGAGTGGATGCCTGCCATCCTTGATGTGGATGCCATGGCGGTGGGTAAAGCATGGACGGCTGTAGCTATTCTCTCGAGCCATCACTGCCAGAGCTAGCAGCACATCCAGGTGCGCTGTGTATTCAATCACATTGTTAAGCACTGCCGACTTCTCCAAGATCTTTGTCTGCATCTGGTGCATGATAAGTGTTTCCTGGTCTCTGATCTCACAGTGCAGGTCACCCAGAATGCTGTCTAGTTCCTTTGTCCTAGCACTTCTATAATGCAGTTTATCCTCTGACAAGAACATGAAGTCCAGGCCTTCAATCTCGAAGTCACTCTTGTCCGCCATTGCGGGCAGCCGTGGAATGGAAAGCAAGAATCCAATCAAGGGAATATAGATGACACAACAGGAAGGAATCCGATTGTCCAGGGTCTCCAGTTCCTTCCGGGCCACCTCTGTGAGGAAGTCTGAGAGACCCATCAGCTTTCGTTTCTTTTCATCAATGGTGGAATCCACATTGGGTCTGACAGTGAAGCGGTTTTCTGAGATGCTGCCTTCAAAATCTACCACTTTACTGATGAGACTGGCAATATAGTGGAGATCATCAGTGAAGACCTGTGAGATGGTCTGGAAGAGCTCGATGCTGCTAGGCAGGGAACGGCACGTATCTCTAAGGCACACTGCACTATAAACTGTCTTGTAAAGTGCCTGCCAGTCACTGACCTTTGTATGTGAAAGATTCATTCTTCTCAGAATCTGAGGTACATTTTTTATATTCTTGAGGCAGTCTTGAAGAGTCAGGACTGTTTCATGGTTCTGAGCCAGCAAGAAGAACTGAATAACATCCAGCCGTTTGTTCAGCTCTGTAAGGTTCCGGGTGGGCCGCATGAGCCACAACCTCATCAGTTTCTCTCCCCACTTGCACCTGCAGCGGTTCAAAATCCCATACAAACTGAGTCCTTCTTTCAGCCCACTGGCCAGCTTGTAAACAGAAGGATGCACCTCACTTTTAAATATCTGTAGGACACAATAAGTATCTTGGTCCATATTCACAATATCCATGAGCACAAACTTTTTAAAGGCCAAGATGGGAACTCCGATTGTGCTATCTTCCAGTTCGACTCCAATCCGCCTCCTGTCAAGAAACTTCAACAGCCCACCTAGTGCTCGTACCATGAGCGGGCTCTCAAAGGGAATGATGGAGGACAAATAGAGGATTTTCTCTGTTGCAGTCATATGAGAGGGAATGAAAGGGAATTGCCTAGATAGGATCCGCTGTTTGCTCACTTCCAGGCCAAACTCCATATTGGGAAAGAGGACAATTTCTGATTTGTCCACTTCTCCAGTAGCAGCATCCATATTGGTCAGGAATTTGGCAATGTTGTGATCCTGCTTAGCGCTAGTCACTATGCATCGGGGAAGGACTTCATCAATCACTTTCTGCAGCAGCTTGAGGTCTTCGTTATCAGGCATGTCGGGCATGAAGTAGACTGAGCAGTCTCCTGTGTCATAATAAGTGATCCCCAGCTGCCCTGCATACCACAACACACACATGTATATCTGAGGTTGCTCTTGCTCCTCCTCTTGTTCAGGCACAGGCAGTGGTGGTGGGAGACAATGGGTGTTCAGTGAAGCAGTGGTGCTCATTCTACCAGTTCCAGGAGCTGTGCTGCTGGTGAAGATAGAAATTTTTGTTGGCACATCTCATAAGTCCCTTCCCTAATAACAACTGACCCCGATCACTTGTCCATTTAATCCACCTTCCAGCCACTACCTGATCCACTTCACTCCTCTCCCTCTCTGGGCCACCTGCCCCTTTTCCAACAGCCTTCTGCTGCTTGAATCAATCCTCTCTACCCACACTCCTGCTGCATGCAAATCCTCTTCCTTCAAGAGGTAATGAGCGGGGAGGTGGGTTGAACCATGAAATGAGTTGGATGGTTGGGCTAAGAGTTTGGCTCTACTAGGCCCCAAGTATCCCTAGTTAGTGTGAATAATGATGAGGAAGGGATCTTGTTTCCTGTTGTGACTGCAGTGGGCTGTGGACACTACTCTGTAGAAATTAAAAACTAGTAGAGTCAGCACCTAACTGCCTCCTTAGACATACAGCCGCAGTCCACAACTATGTGTATGGGCATACATGAGTGCTCATGGAAATGCCCATTCTATGCACACAGACCCACCTCCATGGGCACATTCACACAGTGCCACCCCACACCCGCTACCTACACACCCAGCACCACTCTGTAAGCCCGCCCTCCATACGAACTCACAACACTCACCACCCCAGATGATCACACTAGTCCCATACGTGCAGAGCACCACTCTCCCACAGAGCAATGGACAATAACCCGCCCTCCCTGCCCCCACCTCCACAGCATGGCCCTTCTCCCAGTTCTCAGTTCTCTTCCTACCCACCCACCTCACACATAGGCCAGGCAGCTCTTCTCAGGCTGGGGGCTTATCTTCTTAACCCGCCTCTTTCTCCTTCCCCTACCAGCTGCTCAGCACTCCCTCAGCTCAGCTTCTCATCAGGGCTGGACCCTGCCCCACAGATACGAGCTGTAATCCGTATCCCTGCCCATTCCTCCTCCCCTTTCCCCCCCTCCCCACAGCTCACTACGCCCCTTGACCCCACCTATCTCCCTTCTCACCTTCCCCTGAAGAAGGCCCACCCAGTAACGCTGCCTTTCTCCCCCCACAGATCATACACCATCCTGTAAGCCCCGCCCCCTCCAGACACCTCATAACCCTTCCCCGTACGGAGCACCTCTCTCATCCCCTCCCCCCCTGTACACACAGCTCTGCCCCCACACAGTGCTGTGGTCTGTAATTCTCCTCTAACCCCCACAGACCATAGCGAGCAGCACCGTCCCGCAGTCTGGTCCTGCTCACTCAGTACCTCGTGGCAGCACAGGCCTGTCTTTGCTGCTGCGAGGCCGGTGGCTGATCCTGGCTGTCTCTGTCCCTGCCTGGCTGCTCCGTGTTCTTTTGCCTCAGCTGCTCCGTCTCCCGCTCCCTCTTGGCCTCTCATTAAAAGTGAGGAGCTGAGGGCAAGGAGGGTGCTGATTGGCTGCCAGGTGCAGACTAGAGGGAGTCTCAGTCAGCAGTTCAGCCTGCTGGTCAGCCAGGGACCCCATAAGGGAGGCTGCGGAGCCAGAGATAAAGATACATCTGGCACTACTCTATAATTCCTTCACCACTCTCCCCCCCACCCCCCGCAACATACAAGCACAGCCAATGCGTAACTGCCTCCCACCCACCCACAGACAAGTGCCATTCCATAACCCCACCCACACCAGAAGTGCCAAGTTTTGTGCAGCTCTTGTAGGGCTTTTTTGCAAATTGAATGAACTACTATGCCTATTTGCAAATAGTTTGCACATAATTTGCATATCACCATAAACTTCAGTGTATGGTCAACACACCCCAACCGAGACAGTAATGGGTGGATGTGGAGCGGCATTAAATTTGACAGCTGTGCTTGGTATTGGTGGGTAGAAGGGTGATTGACTGGAGATACCGGGTGGGGTGGGTGCTGTATGTGGGGAGGTTGGATGTTTTGCTGGTCATCTTGGGCAGGAGTATTTGCTGTGGGTTTCTGATTGGTGGAGCCTGGTGCAGCTCACCAAGGGGCCAATATTAGGCCTCCCATCTTGCAGTGATTGTGCTGCCTCTGCCAACCACTACTGCCTCTTCCTGCCTGACTATAATCCAGCAGAGGGAGCAGCAAAAGAGGAAGCTTAGCTGATGCCACAGCGACCCCATGCAGTTGGAAGGCACAACTGCAGGCAAATGCCTACAGCCTGCTCACACCTTAGCTGGTGTGAAAATTCAGCTGAGACATCAGCAGGCAGGGCAGGGCTGCCAAGTCTGTGTCACTTGGCACTCGTCCCATACACGCTATCTTGTTACAATCCCACACCAAGCATTTTCATCAGCAATGCCCTATAACTTCACCCCCATTTGTAACACCTCTGCGCAAAAGCATTGACTTATAACTGCCCCTTCCCAATCAGTGCACTGAAAGAGCCCTATTGTGGTAACGAGGCCAACAAATTTACCCTAATTGTAAGCTTAATTGTAAAAAGTATATGAAAGTTTATAAATGTCAACAAGCAGGGAAAAAAAGCCTAGTTTGGCTGGGTAGAAACCACCCTGCTCTGTTGGCCCAAGGGCATGAGGAAGCTGCCCTAAACAGCCAACTGGGATTCTCCCAATAGTGGGAAATTTCCCGTGAGTAGAGTTGACAGAGCCAATAATCCCCAGTTGTGTAATGGCCCTTTGGGCACTGTTACAAGCCATTGGAAATTAGGGCTGCTCTAAGACTGCTCTAACTCATGATGGGGGCTGAACTGGCACCGGGTCGGGGGGGAATAGGGGGGCATAAAGGGGTATAATGCCACTTTCCCCCCCTTCTCTTCAGGTCCTGCTCTGAGCACAGCTCAGCCAGACCAAAGGATCAGGCACATTATAGTGTAATGTTTTGTTTATTTATATTTCTAAATGCATTCCAAAAAACATTTGTTCCAAACAGAACCATAGAAAATAAATATGAAAATCTGGTCTCCCAGTGAAATGACTAATGTAAATTTATTTTGATTATTTAAAGGTGAAAAAAATTGACCCAAACCTGTATGAGAATTTTAAAAACCACTATTTTGGAGATGAAACCCTGTACCGCCTAGATCTTTGCTCCATGTTGAAAAAAAAGCAACCCAATGGCTACTACCACTGTGAGTCCTCTATCACGGTTGGTAAGTACAATACTATTTCATTTTATTTCTTAATTTTATTAATTTTGTTTGAAATTGAAGAGGTTGATAAGCTGCTAGTGCTGGGAATGTATGTTTGGCAAATCTTGCAGAGACTCGTTAGATGGGCGTCAAATCTGAATTAAAATGTAACATTTTGGCAGTTAAGCTACTTACTGCTACAAATCAGAACTGTTGCTCCCAACCAATGACATGAGTCTCAGCACTGGAGCTTCACGTTTCTGTGTATTTTTGGCTTTCCCTCCCATTCCTGTCGTAAGGTCGGCAAGCCCTACAGGAATGAAACTTCAATTGATTTCCATGTTAGTTCTTTACATGGAGAGCTTCCAGGATGGTGGTTTTAACAATGCGTTTGTCTGCTATGCTTTGGTGCCCACTTCTCATGATACTGTTTGCTCTCTAATCCACATGGATCTTGGCAGCTCCAAATGTTCAGCTTTGTTAAGAGCAGCCAGAAATAAACATGAGTTGGAAGCAGTGGGCATAGATTTAAAAAAAAAATTACAATAATGCCCAGAACTCCAGTTAGGATCAGGACCTCATTATGTTAGATGCTGTAGAAATGCATATGAAGAGACAGTTCATTCTTGCCCCAAAGAATTTACAGACTAAGGAAACAAATGACACCTGAAGGGTGCGCAAAGAGAAACATATACTTTTTTCATACATGTATTTGCTTTTTCACCTATCATTAATTGGCTGACTTTGTATCATTATAGTAGTGGTGGTGCTAGAGTACATATTTAAAGCAAGGAGATGGTAGTGGCCATATCAAATCAGTTCAGTTCAGGGAGTGTGTTATCTGAACTAGTACAGCTGGTGTTTGTTTGATAACTTGGTATACCTGCCTAGAAAGGTTAAGAGCCATTGGGATAATTTCCATGTGCCAAAATTTGATAGGCAAGACTAACAACAACAGCCTCAAACTGCATCATGCCCCAAAGTTTATGTTGAATGTTACTATAGTGCTTTTCTTTTATAATTTATAAATGTGAAAAAGAATATTCCTTTCAAAACAGAACAAAAATGTACACAATAATAATGAAGAGCTCTTCTTGTGCTTCTTTTGGCAAGATGGCAGAGAGCAGTGTTCCAGCTCAAGAAGAAAATTGTTATATTTATTGGAACAGACCATGACCTACATTAAGGTAGCAGGGGAACACCTGCTATTATAAGATTCTTAAAAAAAAAAAAAAAAGGCACCAGGAATCAGAAACACTACTGAGAAAGACTCCAAAATTAAGACACTCATCACAGAAACGGAATTTTTTTTTTTGCTTTTCCTATATCGTGCAACATGTCCCCCCAACAAATTCCTAATCAAACAGTTTTTAAAGTAACATGAAACTAACCAGAAGCCACTCAAACAGGAAAAACCTCACATGGAAGCCCCTCTACTTTTCTGCATCACACAACAAAGGACACTAGAGATATTTATGAAAATGTTCACCCTTAAAGAATGAGAATTTCTGTAGAAGGGAAGGACAATCCATGTAGTGATGTGAAAATCTTTCAAGACTACTTCTTCCATCACTAGTAACTGAATGGAAACATCTTCCCTTTGGAACCTCCTGTTCTGTAAACAGCTCTTAAGGAAAACTGCCTCTTCTTCCTCAAGTCTTTGAAATCTCACAGCAAATAATCTCTATTTGCTGAGATGTTTCTAAGCATGTCCCCATATTATGCAAAACCTTTGAGGTGATGATATTCTACGTATGTTTGGTCCTGACTTAGTGCAGAGGGCTGAACTAGAAGTCATCTTGAGGTCTTTTCCACTTTATATTTCTGATTCTACCGTGAGTATAATTAAGGGAAATCTCTTCTGATTTAAGCATATCCTCATCTAACCTTATGCTTCCAGTCACGGAGATTTTGGTAAAAGAGTCAAACTTTATAAAAGTCTTGGCAACTGACAGAACTGTATCAGAATTACTTATTGTACCTTTTTTTTAAAAATTCTCCAGCGGATATTCTACTTAACACACAATAAAAATATTTAGCAGTTACTCTGTATAATTTACTATTCTTCTGGCTACCCTCAAAGATCTTGCTACTTGCATTCCCAACACCATGCCAGAACTAAAACTGCAGTGTAGACCAAATGTGTACATGCACAGCTGCTGCTACCTTCTAAAGAGTCAATAATTGTTTTGACCATCTTTATGCAAGTGCTGGTATTGGAATTCATTGTTTTCTGAAGGAATAAGCACACTTCTGAGTCATGGAGTCAAGAATTTTAATTCTGGCATTGTCAGTGACTTGCTATGTTGTCTTGGACAAGTCACTTCACCTTTCCATTTCAATTTCTCCATCTGTACAGTGAGGATAGTAATGTTTATTGACCTGTCTCACAGGAGAGTTGTGAGGATTTACTAGTCAATGTCTCTACAGTGCTTTAAACATATAAGGCACTAAAATGCTAAGTACCTGTTGCCAGTGATGATACTAGGCAATTTTAGTTTGCACCTGAGTTCTCTCTATTCTCACAAAATATAGAAAAATCACTTTTTTCATATTATACTGGAGGATATTGCACGTGGCAAATGAAAAACAGTCTGGAGTAGAGAAAGAACAGATTGGGATAGTTATGGTTAAATTATTGGTGACAGCAATGTGAAGAGAAGCCAAAAATGCTTCAAAAGATTTACGCATGATATTTTATTTACATTTATACATGCATGCATACATACATTATATATACATGCATAATACACCTACCTACGGAAAGTTGGACAATAGATTATATACGATGTGGTATGAAGGCTGTAATTGGCATGAAATTTGGGATGGCTGCATTATTTACAAGTGGCAGAGTATTCTAGAATATGTCTCTTGGGCTAAATAATTTGGATAATAAATATTTCAAAATGAAAGCTGTTCTGCAAAAAGTATAAAGCTATTTGACAGCTGTCGGCCGTGTTGTTCTAAGCATTTGTTAAAATCTAAGTGTTGTTTTTGCACTTGTCATTGGCTGACAGATTTATTATACTAACTAAATTCATAGATACCTTGGAATACATAAAGTAGATATTCAATTACACTGATTTATTTAAAATATGAATCTCATTAAAATTGCTTATAAAGCAATCAATCAGCTGTTCTTACAGCAAGAGCAGGATGCTTGCAAGTTGGCTTTGTTTCAGCCATGGTGTGATAACTTCAAAGATTTTGTGGAGCACTATATGATTCTAGTTCATTCCAGCCCTGTATATCTACCTTTGACATTTGTTTGAATTATGTTTTCATATCTTTGGAACATACAGTATTAAGCAGCAAAGCAGTATTTACTTTGTCAGCTAGAGTTTTGGCCAGCTTTTAGGATACACATATGATGTGGAGAGATCTAAAAAAGGGAACAAACTTAGAACTAAAAGAGAAGTCATAATATGTAAGTGACAAAGAATTACACAGCTTTATTATTACCACTGCTATTACAAGCCTTAATGCCTATCAGCTTGGCATTTTAAAAACATACTGAGACACAGAAAGAATATGGACATATAAAGGATTGATCCTGAAAGGTCCAGAGGTGAGATGCTCACCTGCCGAGCTGCAAACATGTTCATAGCAGGTAGCAGGTGCACAAGTTGGAACAATGCATTAGAGAGAAACATCCACCATGCTCAGCAGAGTGTGCAGGCAACAGCACCAGCAGGTCTTTCTGCATGGGTGCAGAAAAACCAAAAATGGGGATATAGGTGATGAAGACTAGGCATAGCTACAGCAACATGCTGAACCCTTATCCACAAAATGAGGAGTAGGGTCATTCTTGGAAACAAAACAAAAAGCCCAGCACAGTGACTACCTTAGGGAGCACAGTATAAATCTTTACATACTTAGGATGACTTAATTGTTGGTATCTAATAAATCTCTCCAGTCTCTATACATTGAAAAACGCAAACACACATAATGTACTTACACAAATTATAGAATCACAGGACTGGAAGGGACCTTGAGAGATCATCTAGTCCAGTCCCCTGAACTCATGGTAGAACTAAGTATTATTTAGACCAATGGTTCTCAAACTTTTGTACTGGTGACCCCTTTCACACAGCAAGCCTCTAAGTATGACCCTCCTTATAAGTTAAACCCACTTTCAAACTATTATAAATGCTGGAGGCGAAGCGGGGTTTGGGGTGGAGGCTGAGAGCCCACAACCCCCATGTAATAACCTCATGACCCCCTGAGCGGTCATGGCCCCCAGTTTGAGAACCCCCTGATCTAGACCATTCCTGACAGGTGTTTGTCTAACCTGCCCTTAAAAATTTCCAATGATGGAGATTCCACAACCTCCACAGGCAATTTATTCCAGTGCTTAACCACCCTGACAGTTAGGAAGTTTTTCCTAATGTCCAACCTAAACCTCCCTTGCTGCAATTTAAGCCCATTGCTTCTTGTCCTAGCCGTAGAGGTTAAGAAAATTTTTCTTTCTCCCTCCTCCTTGTAACAATCTTTTACGCACTTGAAAACTATTATCATGTCCCCCGCAGTCTTCTCTTTTCCAGACTAAACAAACCCAATTTTTTCAATCTTTCCTCATAGGTCATGTTTTCTAGACCTTTAATCATTTTTGTTGGTCTTCTCTGGACTCTCTCCAATTTGTCCACATCCTTCCTGAAATGTGGTGCCCAGAACTGGACACAGTAATCCAGTTAAGGCCTAACCAGCGCAGAGTAGAGTGGAAGAATTACTTCTTGTGTCTTGCTTACAACATTCCTGCTAATACATCCTAGAATGTTGTTTTCTTTTTTTGCAACAGCATTACAATGTTGACTCATATTTAGCTTATGGTCCACTATGACCACAAGCTAGATATTTATTAATATTTATGAATTTTTTAAAGAGAACATAGTTACTGTAATTTAAAATAATAAATGAAAGTATACAAATACTAAAGAAAATTGCTAAATGCCAAATTCAGTTACATTCAAAATGTTATATACCCAGCCACAGTGGCTTAGAAAGGAGAAAGTTAAAAACCAATTCTTCCAACCCCCAATCTTTAAGCGGGAAGACTTAACTGGAAGTGTTACCCCTATTTGTGAATCCTCCACTACGCTACTCTCACCCCCCTTCAGCCAACATTGACCACTGTAGGGGCTGTGCAGACCTCCTGCAGAATGGAGGTTACTGGTACCTTGTGCTGTTACAAATCCACCCTAACCCTGGGATTACTGTAGCCTGTTTTAGTCCAGTAGCAAAACCCAGTATAAAGCAAAATCAGGCCCGAAGTGTCCAGTTGAAACTGGCACAAACCTGGAAATATAAAATTAAAGCTGAAGCTCCTTCCTGCCCCTGCCCCTGAAAGGGACTCAGACTGAATAATCCCCAAACATTACGCCTACTTTACTCCGTAAATAACAGGACATTTTCTCTTTAATGCTTCATCATTTGAGGCTATGAATAGTAATTAAAAAAGAAACATGGCAGTTTACGTCTCAAACAAACAGTGCCATACACTGTTCAAATGAGAGTGTCCCACTCATCACAAATATTACTGGACAGTGTATGTGTATGGGGATCCAGGCAATAGCAGTTGCCAGATCCTAAAAAATAGGTGAAAAAATACTTATTGTGGATAAATTGATTAAACTTTTTGAATCTCCCATTTTTGACTAAGGTCCTAGTGTTCAAATTAGCACTGAATTTTGTAGTCTCTTTGCCAAATGCACATCACACTAGTAGGCTTTATATCAAGAAAAAGCTTGACAGTTTTCCTTCTGGTGGCCTTCCTTTACGTTATTACTCATATCGCTACTAGGAAACTTGCATTGGAGAGGTTTGCATCACCTGTTCTTCGGTTAGCTGTTGCCCATTGAGACTTTCTGTATTTGTATAATGGATTTTGTAGTCGCAATTACATTCTATAACTGATGAAGAGAGAATGCTACAGAGCTAGTTTCATGATGAAGCAAGATTTTCAGTCTGTTCATTTCTTCGTCTCCCTGCACTTCTGAAGTTTTCATTAAAGCTGGGCAAAATATGCGAAGCAGAAATGTAATCCTTATATTCTACCCAAGGGCTCAACTGGGAAGGGTGAAGATCCTTTCTTGGATGGAGTCAGAACAGGTAGCATGCTGAGTGTGATACTAAACTTGTATAAGCCAGGTCCTAGAGTAGCTTTGGTCTGAGAGAGGCTCTGAGTGCTGCTAAAACCAGCACCTTATTTATATATTTGGATTTCAATACAACATAAAAGGATACCTATCTTGGGCTGTAGGTCTCCTCTTTCATAATTAAAGAAATGATATGAAAAATCAGTACAAAATCAGAACAATAGCACATTTCTCCCCCCACCCAAACATCAGTTAGCACACACATTACAAAAATCTCACATCCAACTGCAGCAAATGCCAGATGAAACAGATGGGCTTTTCAACAGATTCATCCTCTTTTGGAACAAGTGTGTGAGCCATCAGGCTCTCTGAGTCAACTCCCTCTTTTTTATACTGAAAGGCATCTAACTCAAGTGCTGCTTCTCATCTCAGATATGGCAGCCTGCCATGGCAAGAGATGGGGGTCTCCCAGGTAGGACGGTGCCAAACCATTAGGGTTTAATAGGTCAAAACAATCTTAACTCCACCTTGTGGACAATAGGCAGTCAGAGCAGGTCTAAGAGCATGACAGTCACATGCTTATGGCAAGATACTCTGATTGTCAGATTCTCCACTAGCTTCAGATTCTGACTGGATTTAGGATTTAGCCCCCTGTAGAATTTATTGCAGAAGTACACTATAGAGGTGAGAAAAATGTATCATGTTGGCAAGCTCTGCATTTGTGAGGAAAGGCCATAACTGTCTGGTCGGAAACAGAAGGGGGAGAAAATAAACTACACTGTTGATCACGGCTGCTATTTAGCTGTCTAATAGCAGCTGGGACTCTATCCAGAACCAAGTTGTGAACTTTGGTTACAAGTGATGGAGAATCGCCTTTCAGTCATAGGGGTTGCAGAACATCTGCAAAATGTTCTGATGGCTTTACCTTGCCACCGTTATCATCTCACTCTTTTCAGGACTGTGTCTCAGCCCACTGGCTCTCATCCCTGCACCAATCTCACCCAGGCTCTGAGAAATACATTTGATCACCTTTTTTGGGCTGGATGATAGATATATAAAGTTGGGGGCCATCAGCATACTGAAACCACTTCAGCCTACATCTCCACACTAACTTTCTTCACATTATATACACATTGATTGAGAGAAATGGTAGAGTAGATACTTGTGGTACTATATATAAAACAGCCTGGGGCAGAAGATAATTTGCCAACAAAATCCTTTGGTGTCCCTCAGCAAGGAAGAAATGAAGCCACTGAAGAATAATCCCTCTATTCCTACCAGGAACCACGGACATCAACACCACCCTATGATCCATGGTACCAAAGGCAAAGGATAAATCTAACAGTATCAATATGGACACCTGATCCTTATCAATCATCAGATCATCACCCAATGCAATAAGAATAATGTGTGTGCCTGTCCCATATTGAAATCCTAGTTTCCCAGGGGCAAAAAAGTCAGAGGCACCCAGAAAGGTCATTTTGCCACAACCTTTTCTCTAATATTAATAAAAAATAGAAGATTAGATACTGGTTGATAGTCAACAGATTGTCAACATCAAGAGATGGCTCTTTGAGCAGACGCCAAAACATATGTTTCCAGTCAGCACCCTGCCCTCCTCAAGGGAGGCACTGACAAGCTCAAGCACAGGACCCCGTAATTCTCCACTGACTTTCACCAGCCAGGAGGGACAAGGATCCAAGCTAGTTGTGGTATGTGGTACAAGTTGTGGAAAATGACACTGGTTGAAACCAAAGGAGAGAAACCTGACATTTGTTTCCTTCAGATATTGCCTTGCTTCCATGGCTACACTCAGTTCAATCTAAATCTGATAGAGTTTATCCATAATATAACCAAAAATTTCCTCATACTGGAAAGGACTAAGATCAGCAACCAAGTGAAGACAGTTTTGATTAAATAGGCTCTTCACCACCCACAAGTGAGATGCTTTGGCTTCTTTCCCTCAGCCTTCATTATCCCAAAACACTTACTTTAAACAATCCTTCTCCTCCACTCATCATCCCTTAATGTCCAAGCTCCCTTTCTAATCCTGCTGGTTTGACTTCTTCATTGGTCATTCCTTGATCATTTATAATCTGATATCTACCCTCTCAACTCTAACGAGACTAGTTTTGTGAAGGTTAATAATTCCTTGTATCCAGACAACTAAAGGGGCTCCTTTCCATCCCCACCCTGCTTAACCTGTCTGTCATATCCAGTACCATAAATCACACCATCTCCTGCATTACCTACCCTAGACTGCATGCCCTTGGGAACAGTGGCTGTATCTTTAATCTTTGTGTAAAAGCTTAATGCACATCTATGGCACGGTCTATAAATATTAAATATTAAATAGTAGAGATATTGGTTATGGATACAAAATTCCCTGGGTCAAGCCCCAGTAGGGAGTATTTCTTCACATTTGAATTCAGTGGTTCACATTCCCCTGTGGTGAATTTGTCCTCAGCTGCTGGAATGATATACATGCACTGTGCTGAAAAACTCTGAAAAACTCTACTACACAAGAACCATCTGTAATACAAGAACTATGTGCTAACATCTAGTGTCTTCACTAAGCCAACACACTGGAAATAAGGCATGAATTTTTAATGGTGAGAGTACTTAACCATTGGAACAACTTACCAAGGGGTCATGGTAGATTCTCCATCACTGACAATTTTAAAATTAAGACTGGATGTTTTTCTAAAAAATCTGCTCTAGGAATTATCTTGAGGAAGTTCTATAGTCTATCTTATACAGAAAGTCAAACTAGATAATCACTGTGGTCTCTTCTGGCCTTAGACTCTATGAAGCTATGAAATTAAGCAGACAGCTGGATTTTTGACATGTGTACTAAAAAATAATATTTAATGATGTTCAATAGCTATTTTCAATCCTAAATAGCTTTCTGCTTTTAAACATTTTTTCTATTTATATTCTAAAACAAGGGTTCTCAACCTTTTTTCTTTCTGAGCTCCCTCCTGCCCCCCAACATGCTATAAAAACTCCACGGCCCACCTGTGCCACAATAAATGGTTTTCTGCATACAAAAGCCAGGGCCAGTGTTAGTGAGTAGCAAGCAGGGCATTTGCCCGGGGCCCCATACCATGGGGGCTCCCCACGAAACTACATTGCTCAGGCTTCAGCCCCGGGTGGCGGGACTTAGGGCCCCGGGCTTCAGTCCCATGCAGTGGGGCTTTAGCTTTCTGCCCTGGACCCCAGGAAGTTCAACACTGGCCCTACTTGGCGACCCCCCTGAAACCTGTTCGTGGCCCCCCCAGGGGGCCCTGGATCCCTGGTTGAGAACCACTGCTCTAAAAGGCTTTCATTTTCAAAGACCTAACGTTGCTAAGTTTTATTTATTAAAATTAAATATTCACTATCCTTGGCCATTTCAAGCTACGTAAAATGTGAAAATAAAACAAACCATAGAAGTGGTGAAGAGTAAATTAGGTTTTTAATATTTTTATTTTTAATGATGAATGGAAATATTAATAAAATCAATACTTTTTTATTTTTGGAAGTATGCCTTTGAAGATACCTTTTACTGATGTATCCAAGTTAATATAAGTTCTTAGTATCAGAAGGAAACTGCTTGGGTCACCCTAGAAAATTCCCCTACAATGTCATACCACTCAGATATTCCTCTGAGAAATGTTTTTCAGTAGTTCAAAGGGCAATGAGAGAAAGGAAAGATGTACTGTTTTTCTGCTGAAATGTCAGAATTTTTTTTCAGCTGTTGATGGTTTCTATAAGCTCTTGAGATTTGCACTATGTACAGCATGATTACACAGAGATGCTGCTTTGCTGACTGTCTAATCCCTGAGAGGTATTCTAAAATAAGACAGCTGCACAGGTCAGTACTTCAGAAATAATATGAACACTGCATCAAAATCCAGTTGTTAAAAGTGCTTTGCCGTGGCTTATATATTATCTCAAGGCAACAATATCCAACAATCAATAGGAGCAGGAGACAATTTCCAGAGTTTTCCTTTTTTCAGACTTCAGTGAATGGAAAAGATATATTTTTGGAATAGTATAGAACCCCTAAAACTGATTAAAAAAAACCCCACCCTTTCTTTTCAGAGGAGATAGAAGTCTTGTATATTGCGCAGTGGTGACACTATGTTTTAAAACAGAGAGCTATTATGTGCTAATATGGCATTGTTATGTCTCACCAGAAAGTAGTTGTGCAGCACTATGGAAACAAATGTATATAACAGCACATCACAAAGTAAGATTGTGTGGAATATTGTTGAACAAACAGGGTCCTATCCAAGTCATTTATTACATTAGTATAGGAGTTTGCCATGCTCCTTGTTTATTGATTTACATTTGTTCAATATTTATAGATTTTTAAGACCACTAGGGATCATTATTATGCAGTCTGACCTCCTGTATATCAGAGTACAGACCACAGAACCTCACCCCATAATTTCTGCATCAACCCCATATCTTCTGAATTAGCATTAGAATTTCATGTCTTTGCAGATGAAATCACAGATGTACCCCTCTTTACAAGAGAGTTGCAGAAACATGAAATTTGTGAACTATCAACAGTGGGCGGGGTTATGAGTTATGCAGAATATGAAGGTTGTCAGTGAGCGTGCAACATATATTTTATAAACTTGACACTAAAGATATACAGGCCAAAAATTTAAACCTGGGTGCCTAAAGTTAGGCTTCTAAATCCATATAAAAGATGCAAGTATGTGGCTTGATTTTCAGAAATGCTGAGAAGCCATAGATCCCATTTAAGTCAAGTGACTTTTGGCATCTAAGTACTGAAAATCTGTGCCACAGCTTCTTGTTTTCCTAAATAGTAGGTACACAGAACTTTATTATATGTATCCATCAACTCTCTCTGTAGCCTGCTAAGTACAACAAGAGTACTATTGCTGGTTCAAGACTGCATACAAACTTTTTTACTTTGAAATTACTTAAACGAGCAGTGTAAATGACATAATTGCATTCAGTTATATTTTCACTGTTTCTCCACAGAGTAAATTGCATAAAATTCTTTGTTTAAATTGTCTTGACTCAGCAACCTCAGGCATCAGAGCTCTCTTGTTCTAACTAATAGGTTATACAACACACTAAACTTTTCCTACATGCCAACTCCTCCTCTTTGGCTTGTCATATTTTAAACACGAACAGCTTTGACTTCCATATTAAAAATTCTATGAAAACTTTACATCACTTTAATTAGGACTGCTAGAACCCCCATGACAGACAAAAAGTGTATTTATATGACTTAAATGTTAAGCAACATTAGTTTGAATTTAATGCATTATGATAGCTAATTGTATTGAATCAATACTGCCATATTTTTCAGGTTGGAATCCCTCATCTTTTTTAGGGGGAGGCGAGAGGAATAAATGAATATCCCTCCCAAAAGTAGTTAATTAAGTTACTTAAACAAACTAACATTAAAAAGCAGACAAACATTACATGAACCATCAAGACCCTGCCTGTACAAACACACAAAAGCGAACACCCTGTTATTTTATTTTAGACTGCATGTGTGGTTACTGACCATGTCCCTCTATTCCCTTCTTTTAGAAGCATGCAAAATAGTTACTTTTTTGCTGATGCATTAAGTTTGCTCCATATTGTAATTGTCTTTTGTGGTTTATTGCCCAAGCTTCTTAGAAGCTAATCTCCAAATACCTCAATTTCAGTCTATAACCTGGATTAGTTATTATCTCAAACAATCATTTGAATCATCCCACTGTTTTGTTTTAGGATCTTTTATGTACACTTTTATGACAGAGCTTCTCATGCTTATTTTCTCTTCTAAAATGCATATAAACATCGGGTAACTCATGCTTCAGAATTCATAACCTCAGCCAAAATTGTTGTGGATGCACTTCACTAAATATTTATAGTCTCAGCTTTCCTTAGTTATGGAGACAATGGTCCCAAATTCAGCTTCAAATACTTTGTTAATCAGTATCTTCTAAATACATATAGTAAATATACACTGAAAGTAACTTTCACAGTTTAAATTCAATAACTCATACAGTATATGCACACATCCCAATAACTTGTTTATGGGTTTTTTAACTACTGCCAAAGGCTGTGTGAGCATGATCAATCTAAATTCTTACTCCTGGTCTGTATTATGCTGTCTTTTAAGGCAATATTGTTTATATTACAAAGTTTTAGCTATGGAACACAATAATTTCCAACAAAAAATCCGTAGAGAATGAGTACAATAAACTAAGGGCTGGTCCACACTGGGGGGTGTGTGTGTGTGTGTGTGTGTGTGTGTGTCGATCTAAGATACGCAACTTCAGCTACGTGAATAACGTAGCTGAAGTCGAATATCTTAGATCGATTTTTAAAAGTACTTACCCCGGTCCACACGGCAGCAGGCAGGCTCCCCCGACGACAGCGCTTCCTCCGCTCGCCGAGCTGGAGTTCTGGTGTCGATGGGGAGCGGTTCTGGGATCGATTTATCGTGTCTAGACGAGATGCGATAAATCGATCCCAGAACATCAGTCACTACCCGCCGAATCAGGCGGGTAGTGTAGACTAGCCCTAAGAAACCATTAAAGCTTCTCGGGAGAGGGATGGGCGGGGGAGTGACTGGATTTCAACCCATTTAATCTTAAACTATCCAAGTCATCATTAATTTGTTTTCTCCATTCCTTTGTCTCTTCTGCCTTCCTCAGCGTTGGGATTTGAAACAGGATCAGAAGTGGTGGGGTTGTTAAAATGGAATTTTACTTGGGACAGCACAGGAGACAATACTGTGACTTTGGGAGAGCATCAGATAGTGTAGTGGCAGTGAAGGCAATAGCTGTTTGCCTCACTGCAGGCAAATAAAATATTTTTGAGGGGAAAAAGATTAAAGCCCCGTGCCTTATCAGATCCCTGATCAGTGCCACACCTTGAACATTTTACCATTTGAGAAGTTATTTTTTTAAATATAATAATGAACTAAGGTGGTGCTGGTACTTATGAATTCTTCTATGTATTTTGGGTGCAGCTTTCACTTGTTGCTTCATCTTTATCTTCCTGCTTTTAATTTAACTAATTTTTTTTATAATGGAAAATGAAGGGAGTTGGGAAGGGGCTGCTTTATCCCATGTGCACCAATTTTTTCAAGGATAAATTTGGTAACTACTTTTAATAGGTGGACTTTGTGAACCTGCACAACAGGCAGACCATAACAGGTCATTCTATCAGTACAATGAAATTAACAATTTTCTTTATAGGCCTTAAGAGCTTATAGCTCTTAAGGCCTATAAAGAAAATTGTTAAATTCATGCTGAATCTTTTAAGAGCTGTTCTTTAAACAGGTTCCCAGTCTTGGATCCACACTCTGTGCCAAAAAAATAGGATACAATGGGGGCTTGATTTAGCTCTGAGTTATGCCAGCTGTGACAGCTGGAAAGGCCACCTAGGGGAGGAGTTGCGATGGCAAACACTGCTCTGCTGTACAGGAACTCCTCACTTAAAGTCGTCCCGGTTAACACTGTTTCGATGTTAAGTTGCTGATCAATTAGGGAACATACTTGTTTAAAGTTGCGCAATGCTCCCTTATAAAGTCGTTTGGCAGCAGCCTGCTTTGTCCACTGCTTGCAGGAAGAGCAGCCTGTTGGAGGTAGCTGGTGGGGGCCTGGAACCAGGGTGGACCAGCAGCCCCCCTATCAGCTGCCCACTCCCCTAAGTTCCCTGTGTGGCAGCCACCCAGCAGGTTATCAACTGCCGGCAGTTCAAATCAGCTGTCCCTCCCCCCACTGCATGTGCTGCTCCTGCCCTCTGCCTTGGAGCTGCTCCCGGGATCCTCCTGCTTGCTGGGGGGAGTGGGGGAGGAGAGGGGAAAAAGGGAGGGACTAATGTCAGGGTGTCTCCCTCCCCCCTGCTCCTGCACCCCGCTTACCCCTTCTCCATATAGAGCAGGGTGGGGACATGGACTGAGAAAGACAAAGAGAGCTTGGAGCAGCAGCTGCTGTCTCAACTTCCTGATCCACTTAAAAAGACAATGTACTTAAGAGTGTGGTCAGCATACTTAAAGGGGCAATGCGCATCTCTCTCTCAAACACTGTGTGTCTCTGTCTGCCATGCTGCCTTTTAGAATGTGAGGCTACATTAACAACGTGTTAATCCTTGATGGCTCAGCCAAAAGCTAGTTCATCATTTATCAGTAAGGTATTCCCTGGGAAATATCACACTCCCTAACTTCACCACCTCAACCAAGCTTCACAGTCATCATCGCTGTGCGTAGTATTAAATTGTTTGTTTAAAATGTATACACTGTGTGCGTATATATAGTTTTTTTGTCTGGTGAAAAAAATTTCCCTGGAACCTAACCCCCATTTACATTAATTCTTATGGAGAAATTGGATTCGCTTAACATCGTTTCGCTTAAAGTCGCATTTTTCAGGAACATAACTACAACGTTAAGCGAGGAGTTCCTGTATTAAGAGGGCTCTATCTATACATGTAAATAGTTACTATATAAGGTGCCAGTAGATGGCACTCAAGATTACTTAGCATAGCTTTTCGGCTTTGTAGGCCCAATACTTGTTGTGCTACACTGCGAATGGCTTCCTTTGTGCAACTCTTTACATTGGAACTCTTAACATGCCGAGGGCCTGTCAATGATCAATGCAGCCCCAAAAGTGGGCAGTGCTAGACATGAAGGAGGGGCAGGGTACATCTGGAATGCACTGAATCCGTGCATTCTTGGGCAGCGTTGGATGGTGGGGTTTCTGGGGAATCTTGACCAAATGTTAAAGATGTCCTCTCCTGCCAACAAGAGCCGGTCAAAAAAAAAATAATTTGTTGGAATTATTTTCCAATGAAAAATGCACTTTTCACAGAACCAACATTTTCCACAAGAAAACTTCAGTTTTGCTGAATCAGTGTTGATTTTCTGCCTGCCTTGAAGGCACATGGCAATTTCACTTTCTGCCAGTGAAACTGACAAAAAGCTTTCTAGAAGGGTTAGCTCAGGGGACAGAAAAGCAGAGCGCTGGGCTCTCTTTCTCCCCCTGCCTTCCCTCTAGCTCTGAGGGACAGAGAAGCAAAGAGCCCAGGGATCCAGGCTCTTTACCTCTCCAGCAGCTAGGCTGGAAGACTCTTGTCTATTTCTGTTTTGGGTCTTTCAGAATAGAATTTTTCTTTGAATCCCTCTCTGAGAAAAATTTTGCATTTTCAATGTTTCATCCTGAATCAGGATTAAATTTTCTCCCCCCCCCCCTACAAAATTTTTCACAGAAAAGGATTCCATTTTTTTTTTGGCCAGCTCTACAGTTGGCACCCTCCCCAGGCTTTCTGCTGCAGGGGGCCTTTACACGGTTTATGCCTGCTTCTGCCAATGCAGGCCTTCAGCTGACAACAGCCTCGAATGTCTTTTTTCATCTGTAATAGTATATATGATTCCTCATTAAAATGTTATTTTCCCTACAAAGGCTAAGAAGTTGTCTCAATATACAGAAGTATTTGTCTGTTAAATAGTCAAGTTTTTGATCTTCATCCGTTGTGTTTATTTTTCCAATTACCTCTTGTTTTATACTGATAAATGATCTCAGGCAGCACCTTCACAGGAGGAGGTATATATTAATATACAAATGAAAAGTCCACCCTGGGCATCCATGAGTGGACTAAAAGCACAGATCTTCGTTTAGAGTTTAGTATAGAACAATACATTAAAAATAAGAACAGATACAAAAAAAAATTAAAATAATCATTTTGACCATAACCAGCAGTTCTCTCCAGAGCAATATTTATTGTAATTAACAAACAAAACACAACCCTGTTTTCCTTCTCTAGGGGGAAACAGAGTCCCAATTTAGAGGTTTAAACAGAAATCTGATATAAATAAATATCATCCATATTTTTTCTTCTTTTAATATCCTGGTTAGCCAGGACTACATATTGCAAATAATACACATTTTTTCAATAAATTGAGACAGGAAAGTAATTGTTATTTTTCATTTAGCAGCATTCTGTGTCCTTTCCTTGCTCTGAGAGCATTTCAGAAATCACAGTTCTTCATTTTCTGGCCTGTATAAATGTAATTGTGTCCTTGATGGGGCAGGGGAAGGGGAAAGACGAGTGGGTAGAGAGATAAGTAGAAATGTCCAGTCTATTTGACTTAGATGTCTATCTGGTACAAAACACGTGCACCGAGACATAGGCTTTTCAGTTCCATTTTTATAGAAGTAAATATGTTGACTTTTAATTAGCTTTACAGTGTAATTAGAATAGCTGTTGATACTTAAATTAAATTCCAATTTGCACTTCCCTCACACTACTAATTCTCAAATATAAAGTTCACAAACAAGTATGCTTCTAAAAGAAGCTAGATATGAGGAAGTTTTGTGGGGAAGGTGCTAGGCTATGATAACAGTGTAGGTTTTTTTTAGAAATCCTGCTAGTCAGTTATTCAGAACTGTCAGATTGCCTTGTTCACAATTCTCATGCATGTCTAGAACCCTCAAATATGAATTTTCAATTTTGCCCACTTTATAGTGGATAACTTGCTTTTTACAAGGAGTTGTAATGGAAGAATTTTAAGGTACCAGTTTTGCTTTACTTTTAATATTTTACTTCTAGCTTCCTCCAGATATAGGTACCATTTCTATTAATTACAGTCTGTGCTTCTTGACAATGATCTCCTACAAAAGAACTCTTTCCCTTAAAATTATTTGAAAATGTATTTCTTTTTAATTTATAGGTACCTAATGTTAATGATCTGGGCTGTCAGACAGGTTATACACTTAGATTGATGTTACTTCAATTCACCTTTAAAATTCCTGTAACAAATAGAAAAGCCAGTGGAACTGGAAAGTAGCAAAACCAGTGGAAATCTGTTTTAATGGGCATTGAAGTAGGAGATTAATAGTCTAGAAGAGGGGGTTCTCAAACTGCACTCTGTGACCCCCTTCTGACAACAAAAATTACTACACGACCCCAGGAGGGGGGACTTAAGCCCGAGATTGCCCAAGCCCCGCCGTCCCGGGTGGGGGCAAAGCCAAAGCCCAAGGGCTTCAGCCCCAGGTGGCGGGGGGAGGGGGGAGGGGAGAAGGGAGCTGTAACCTGACCCCTGCCACCCAGAGCTGAAGCCCTCAGCCCCAGTCGGTAGGGCTTGGGCTTTGGTCCCAGGCCAGAGCAAGTCTAACGCCAGCCTTGGCGACTCCATTAAAATGGGGTTGCCACCCACTTTGAGGTTCCGACCCACAGGTTGAGAACCGCTGGTCTAGAGTAAAGGCATAGCTGGGAGTCTAGAGAAAGTTTCTGATGAAATCTGGGCAGGCTAGTGCTTGTGTTCTTTGTTTTCAGCTGCAAAGGGCATGACTCAAGAAAATATCTCTTCGTGATTACAGTGGTTGAAAAGAGTCAGCTCCTATGTGTGATAGAAGGAGGAATCAAACTAGAGCCACTGATTTCTGATAGACATTATGGATAAATCAAGTAGGATTTCACCCTAGTCCCACTAAATCAATGTGACATCTCATATGAGTAAGACAAACAAGATTTGGCACTATATCCGAGACAACTGGGAAAAAAAATCCTTGTGAATAATTCTAGCACTTATCAGGCTACTGCACCTGAGCATTATACAGTGGCTGAAAGCGAGCCTGGGGCAAAGGCACTTGATATTTTATTTATTGTGTGAATCATGGTAAACTTTAACAGGCTTTTAAAGATGCAGTATTTTTCTTTTAGAAATAATATTTACAAATTTAGTGCTTTTGTGATAGTACTGTAATAAATCAGGCAAAAACAAACAGAAGCTATTGGGTCAACTATATTTGTGTTTCTGATATTTCTTGGATTGCATATTCTCAAAACATTGGACTTTTCTGCAGTTAAAAATAAAAGCTAGCCGGCATTTCTGATTCTCTCTTATTTTACATGCAGGAAGAGTTCTCTCAGTTTTGGTCTCAGGAAACCTTACACAGAGTAGCCAAGGAAATAAATCTGATACTGCCTACCCTGTTCTTTTGATAGACTAATCTGGCCCATCTCTTAGCGGCAATGAATCTGATAGATACACAGTGAGGCAGCTGTGGCAATACAATACTTCTTTGTTAAAATTAAACAATCGTTTGGCCAACTTCCAGTCCTTTGGAAGTGTGTTTAGCATGTATTGGTAGACCCTATGTTACTGGGGGCAGGTGTAAGTGATAAACTCAAATGATTCACTATGTTGGGCTCTGTGCTGTAAAGATATATTTATCATTTATTGGGCTTTGTGCTTGCTTGTGAGAATTTTAAACCTGGTTTTAATTAAAAATACAAAGAAAAGGACTTGATAACGGAAGGTAAGAAAAAGCTTTTTACTCACAGCAAAGAAATAATTGCTAGACCAAGCTGTTAAAATATGCTAAAATATATATGTGGGTTAGACCCTGAAATAGTTTCCATTGCCACACATCATTCTTAATTAATCTATTTTGTTACAAAGTACCAGGATAAAAGTTGCTTCTGAAATATGATTGATTTAACTAATGTACTTACAGAAGATTTTTCACTTTAACAGCTTTGCTGCATTCTGTGCCTACAGAAAATTACCCTCAAAATATCAGTTTCCACTGGTGTAACTACTGTAGCTCAGTTGCTTTAAATTACCTTTGTTCATCTCAGATAAAATAGAGTTCTACACAAAGTAGATAATGCCAGTCATATTAAAAAGGAAAGAACCCTGAGGATCAATGGTATTGTTTTTTGCTTGGGAATCAAAACTGAGAAGTGATGACATTTTCAAACATAGCTATTAAGTATCTGAGCCCAGCACTGTACACATTTGGACAAAACTGCCATTGGGATCTGCATAATTAGGTATAATAAGGCAGATATTGAATAACTATAATTGTTTCTAAATGTGTAAAAGTGAGGAACGATGATCTTGTGGTTAATACATGAGATTGGGATTGAGGAGTTCTGGGACTTTCTTGGACAAATCCTCTATTGCTGTGCCTCACTTGCACAATAATAATTCCTTACCTCACAAGGATGCTGTGAAAATAAATTCACTGAATGAGGCATTCAGACTTTACAGTGATGGGGCTATATAAAGTACACATAAAAGTCTTTCCAAATCATTACTTTACTGCTTGGGGCTATGTTTTGCCCCACAGATGTGTGCTGCCACTGTTATCTTTAGTATTCACTGAGAACAGAATTTGACCCCTAGAGTATCTAATTTTCATAACCTCTGTGAAACTTTGCATTTTTTTCTTTTTATATAGTTATGTGGCAGGGGCCAGTAGTTTCCCATACAAGATGTGGTTTGGAGCTGTAAACTGTTTATGTTTATTCCATTACAGGCTTTTGTGATTCAATATGTTTCAAAACAAGACAAGGTTTCAAGGAGCTTTAGATGACAAATGAACAGCATCTTACTTCCCATTGTGAAAAATAGTGCATATATTTATTGACTGCTATGCTTGTAAAAATAATTAACAGTGAAAGCCCATCTAGTAAAAGTAATATTAGCTTAGTGAATCATGTTTCCATGCAGGCATTCTGAATATATTTCAAATTCCTATTGAGAAATTATGATTTGTGCCTGAAAATATTAGTAATGTTATATTTTAAGATACAATTGTCCCCAAGCCCTCAAAATATGTTTTTGGGTCTAAGACAGTGAACAAATTATTATACTGTAAATAAATTAACAGGAGCCCTCTTTACAAGCAAACATGGCAACCTTCATAGGTACCAGCTGTCACTGATTAAAAAAACAAACAAAAACCAGCAAAGTAAATTACTTCATGAGAAGAAAGCTATTTTTTCTCTCTCCAAAACTCACACCATTGTTCTGATTATATTTTATTAACCTATAATAGAACGGCTCCCATTGGCAGATCAGAGATGGTGTATGTGGGAAATCGTAACCTCTCCATTCCCTCCCGCCCCCAACCATACTCTGAAGAATTTAATTTTTCATTTAGGAAAAATAGTTTCTAGACCTTCTGGTTGTGACTATAGTGTTCTTACACAAACTGATGCAAGATGTCTTCCTGAGTCTGCATACACACAAACGTGGAACTCAATCACTGTGTGTTTCAAGACAAGGAGGTGGGTGGGGAGCGAGAATAGGGCTGCTCCTCCTTCTGCCGTTGACTGGTTAGTGTAGAAGAGATGGCAGTAGCAGTGAGAAAGCAGCAAGTGTGCTACTCAGGTGGGCTGATTTCTGGAAGAGGGAAAGGATTTGTGCAAACTGAGGATCTTTCCAACCACATTTTAAGATTTAAGACCATTGTTTTAAAAAATGGCCATTAATTTTGGATGCTTCAACTTCTGGGTGCCCAACTTGGAACTTCTTAGGCCACATTTTCAGAAGTATAGAGCACTCACAAGTCCAAATGAAGTCAATGAGAGTCAAAAGAAATCAACTCACATGTGTCTCAGGTTGGGCACCCCACAAATGAGGCACCCAGAATCGTTCGCCACTTTTGAAAATGCTTTTTGAAGAGACTAATGGGCTGAAGGAAATGGGACACTGCCCGGCCATGCCAGAAGAAAGACAAGAGGCAATGGATGTGGTTTAGTTAGGCCGCAACTTTATTCACTTAAAATATCTGGGTGCAGTAAATTTTACAGTGCAGGTCGTCATCATTTCCTATTGGATACCTGCCCTGCTGTGGGGAAGGTGAAAATATCTACCCTGCCCTGGCCAATCTGGTAGTGAGGGGAAAATTCCTTCCCAGCCCCCAAAGGAAAAGAGCGATTAGCATAATACCTACAGTGGATCATAAAGAAACCTGGTCTTTCTGTGACTCAAATTGCTGCCAGCCTAATCCCAGTAAGAAAGGGCTTCACCAGAACTCTAGAGTATAAATACCCCACCCCCTCCTGGTCACCTGGAAGGGCATAGCCCCCACCAGATCCAACCACTTCCTGTTCCTCCCTGCTCTGTCCAAGTGAAGCTTCTCCTTCCTCCCCCTCTACTACCAATTGCTGACAGAACCCTTATAGGGACAATAAGCACCTTGTCTCCTGCCCAGCCAGCCAAAGAACCTACTGCATACAGTTGTGGTGGGCACATATTCAAGGATTTCCTCTGTATTCTAATCTAGAAGATCCTTAAAAAAATGTGGTGCCTTTCCTGATGTCCCACAGAATGAAACATCTTGAAAACTAACCAGTGAGAGAACGGGACTTAGGAAGGAAGGGAAGACCATAAAAGAATCTGTTTCTTACAAAATGGCTTTCAGAATCAATGTTTTATATGTAAGCTAAGAAAGAGTTTTGAGAGGGACGCTTCTGTGGATATTTTCCCAGTTTACCCTCTAAGGCTCTAATGCTGCAACTGAGAGTGCACAGGCAGACTGCAATGGACCTCTGTGTGGGTGCAGCAGTCTATCCATGTGCTGTCAACTGCGGCGTCAGAACCAAATTTTGTTAATGCAAGTGTTTTAAATGTGGGAAATGTAGTTAAAATAAAAGGGTACACGATAAGTATATAGAGTTCATTGCTGGCTAACTTTATGCTGTTTTCCTGTATTTTTCAATAATTTATTCAGATCTAGCATTCTTGGCAGGTGAAGTAAAGGTTAAATATGTATACTGGAGGAGTTTTAAATTTAGTGATGCAAAATTTTCTAGTTTTTTTTAGTTAAACTGTTTGAATCCATAAAAGCCACCAATATAAACAGAAAAACATAGCTTCACTACAGAGCAATGAATGTTTGGTACACCACTCCAATGCTTTAAACTCCACTGGTTATTTGCATATCACCACCAGATTTCACATTTTGAGTGACAGACCTGACACTAGCCATGGAAACAATATAGAAAATTTCTGAAACGTGCTCCAAAACTGAGTCTTTCAGTTTTCATCACTAAGCAGCCAAAAATAACCTCCAAAATATAGTAATTGCCAAAACTCAGAAGCTCCTTGGGTAGCTCTCTATCCAACAATATTTTTCTATTTTTATTTTATTTCTCCAAATTTTGAAAATACACACATAGGTTCCCCTCCAATGCTCTGAATACTTATCCTATAAATGAAAAACAACAGACAAAGCACAGCCTATAAATACATTCATCTCAACCTACACTTCCTCAGCAGTTTTAGAAAAAGAGGGGAAAAGAAGGGATTTGTATCGTGCTTGGAAGTTTAACAAAATCTGTGTGTAGTGGACCAAGTGGTGGTGATGACTTCCAAAATTGAGGCACACTGAAAAGGGGATGGAGCTGGGGGCCAGGATCAGACCTATTGTGTGTAATGCTATGTCTACTATGGGAAATTACAAGTATACTGTGCACAGGGAGCAGGAGATAAGCTTGTTTATACACTAGTTCCAAATCCCAAGGGAAGAATTCTAACACAGCATACCTCTTGTAAGTGACACAATAAGACAACAGTGATAAAACAGTAGCCCCAGGAATAGTATGGCTACTGGGAAGTGGGATGAGGTGGTGGGTCAGTGGCAGTGGTAAGAGATTTTAGTTTACACTAAATTGTGACACATTTCCCAAGTATTGCCTTGGCCTTGGGAGTGGAAGTATAGATGGATGGCTGTGGAAAGAAGATCATAATTGACACTACCATAACTTTTGATTTTTTTTAACTTGTCAGGCTAGTTTGTTTCAATGGAAACTTCTCTTAGTTATTTTTTCTTTATTAGAAAGAGACTATTGCTTTATTGGCTCTGAACAACACTCAGCTGTGCCCGGTGACGATTTGTGATGTTGATGTTACGTGGTTTATACCATAGTTAAGTACATTGGATAGATCAAAGTTTGTGTGTCCTATTTATTATGTCACATTTTGTTTTCAATTGGCATCCTTTGGTGTGGGATAAGGGGATGGAAGTAATAACACAGAAAAACCTCTAATTTCTTTATCCCGAGGGCCATGTCATCCCATTTCTTAAAAGGCATATTTAACATAAACCAAAATTAAAACAGTGCAGAAAGAAAAACATCAACATCGTCATCTAGGCAAAATGGGAGAAACCCCATTTTAATAACTTCAAAAGATGCAGAAAAAGCATCTTCTGAAGATGAGTTAAACATAACCCATTACAGACAACAGAAGATTACTAAAATAATCTTGACATGGATTCTCACTTTCTTCTTCCCTGTTTATCTACACAATAGAAAAACAACTTTGTCCAGTGGCTCTGCATATTCCCACTTACATGTACTGTGGTGCTTTGTGGTAATACCTCTTCTAGCAATGCCTGCTAGAGCACTCGGCACTCCCCGCCCCTCCCCTCAGAGTCGTGATGCACTGAGAGTGAGTCTATAAAGGGGCAGAGACCCCTCACCTCCTCTGTCCCTTCCAGTTGTGTGCCTAGACAGATGTGAATCGCTCTGGTCTCTTTGGAATCAGAGTCTCTTTCTACTTAGCATTAGCATAATTTAGTTAGTTAGCGATTAGTGTTTTTTCACAGTTCTGGGTTATGAAGGAACTGAAGAAACAAAAGGTAACTGGGTTTCAAGCATGCTTCCTGCTCATCTGTCTCCCTGGCATCCAACAATCTCTTGCAGTGCCTCAAGTGCCTAGAAGGACATTTGCTGTCTGGGCATTCAGTCGCTGAACCCTTACTCCCACAGTCCCCAGGGATATGGAGACTTGCTTGTAGCTTCTCCTCCTTTTCTTTTTTTAAAATGGAGATATGCCAATCTCCTAGAACTGGAAGGACCTTGAAAGGTCATTGAGTCGAGTCCAGTCCCCTGCCTTCACTAGCAGGACCAAGTACTGTCCCCTGACAGATTTTTGCCCCAGATCCCTAAGTGGCCCCCTCACAGATTGAACTCACAACCCTGGGTTTAGCAGGCTAATGCTCAAACCACTGAGCTATCCCTCCTCAAGGAAGCCCTCAAGGCTAGACCTTCCAGATCCAATCAGGTTTTGGACGCCAGGGCTAAGAGGCAGTCTCTGTTCCTGTGGCTACCAATGCCAAGCGACTGAAGGGTTCCAAGGAGCCACAACCCCTGTCATGGTCAGACTGGGTTCCTGCAGCTCCCTCAGTAAAACCCCCAAGGCTACAGATGTTTGAACCAAGAGCCATGTGGTCAGATCTGACTGCCTCAGTTCTGGAAGAAAGGGCAAGAGACAATTTGGCCACCCTCACTGGTGCTGTACCTCATGCCTAAGGCTACAAGTATGTCACAGAGGTTGCGGAAGGCACGGATTCCATGACTTTCTGCTACCTCAGTGACATTGGGGCCCCACAGAAGCCCAGCCGCTGCGGCACCGGGGAGCCCCCCAGCCCTGCAGGGTAATGGGGAGATCCCCTCTGGAGCTCCCCAGCCACCCCCGCTGGCGGTGCCGGGGAGGATTTCCCCCCCCCACCCCTGCAGCTCCCAGCTACTGGGCAGGGGTGAGGGGCCGCAGCTCCCTGCCAGTGCATGCAGCGGGGCAGAGTGCTGGAGCACCCCCCCCTTCATCTCCCCCTCCATCAGGGACAGGTCACGGCTTCCATGAATTTTTTTGTTCATTGCCCATGACTTTTACTAAAAATATCCATGACAAAATCTTAGCCTTACTTATGCCTCCCAGTTACCAGAACCCAATGAACTGGGGGGTAGCTCAGTGGTTTGAGCATTGGCCTGCTAAACCCAGCGTTGTGAGTTCAATCCTTGAGGGGGTTATTTAGGGATCTGGGGCAAAAATCTGTCGGGACAGTACTTGGTCTTGCTAGTGAAGACGGGACTGGAGTCGATGACCCTTGAAAGGTCCTTCCTGTTCTAGGAGATAGACATATCTCCCTTTAATTTTTAATTTTTTTAAAAACCCCTGCAGCCACAGGATCAGGGTTGGTTCTGACTTCCGCTTCTGGATCCAGGAAGATGGAATTGATTGGGTTTGGTTCTGTCCATCACGGCATCAAAGGAGATGCACAGAGACAACATGGCCGCTGTTAGCGGTGCAGTTCCTGTGCAGAACTGAGATCTGTCTGATTCTGACAGGACTGCCATGGTTCCAGAATGGAGATCCATTCCAGCCCTGGCTTCAACAGCAAAAGGCGATGGAGTTGGGGAGAAGGTCAGATCTGAGGATGTCCATGTCATCAGATCTGTCGTTGATTCATGGGCCGGTTATGGCTGCATCCTCAGTTCTGGAGAGCTCTGTCATGGTAACAGCCCAGGCTCGCCTTATGGCTCTGCATGATTCGTCAGTTCTGAGTGGGGGAAAGTTTCCAAAAGGAAGTAGGTGTCTCTGGTACCAAGATCATCTTCCTCATTCACTGTTAGGAAGAAGAGGCCAAAGGATATTGCCGGGCTAAACACTCTATTCTTCCTCCTAGGACCTGTACATGGTCCCAAGACCTGGATTTCTGTACTTTCATTCAGATCTGCTACTGGTATACTCTATCTCTGTCC
Source organism: Macrochelys suwanniensis (assembly GCA_033296515.1). Classification (NCBI taxonomy): domain Eukaryota; kingdom Metazoa; phylum Chordata; order Testudines; family Chelydridae; genus Macrochelys; species Macrochelys suwanniensis. The sequence goes on from CM065777.1 coordinate 94,449,822, forward strand.
CTGGTATACTCTATCTCTGATCCAGACCTGGATCCTTACCAGGAAGAAGAGAGAATAAGAATGCTCGGTTCGTACCACCCTATGGTCCTCTTCCTGCAGGCACATTCCCAAACCCTGGGTGCTGGGGAGACTGGCAATCCTAGGGTATGTGGTCTTATTGGGGGCCACCCTAGGAATTTTTCAATTTACCTCTCCATCCACTTGGAGGGTATGTCATCTGTTAAAGATCTGACAGTCCAGAGATCCATGGATCCAGCTCCTCTGGATCTGGATCTCCACTTTAAATCTTCCTGCAGTGCCTGTAGAAGAGACTTCTCACCCAGTGTTTGATATCTTTGGTGCTACTGAAAGGAGTAGAATATTCCTACCAATTTTGGATGGCTTGCTGCAACTTGCTAAATCTGTGTGGACCATGCCCACTTCTTATCAACCTGTTTCTAAGAAAGCTGACAAGTAGCATCAGATACTATCTGAGAGGTGCTCCTACTTCCATAACCATCCTGCCCCTAATTCACTTGATGGTGGCTACAGCCAGTAACAGGGCTAGATCAGGTCTACTGCAGTCCAACCCAGTGGATAAAGAAGGGAAAAGGATTGATTCATTGGGGAGAAAGGTGTTTCTCTTCATTGTCTCTCGGTATTATGGTGGCGAATTATCAGGCAGTCATGGCCCATTACCAGTTCCATTATGGGAAAAGATGACATTTTTACAGGACTTGCAAATGCCATCTAAATGGAGAGACCGAGTGTGGCCAAACATTTACTCAGAGCCTCTTCTGACCCTTTGGACTCTGCTGCCACAGCATTCGCATCTGCTGTGACCATTAAGGGACATGTATGGCTCCGTTCCTCCTCTGCGATTATGGGCACTAGACTTAAACTGGAGGATCTTTCTTTTGAAGGAGAAGGTCTTCTCGGTGAAAAGACAGATGAATTACTGGGAAAACTAAAGACACACAATAGATGCCTTGCTCTCTGGATAGTATTCCCTCTACTAGAAGGAGGCCCTCCATGCCCCACTTTCTGATAGCAGATGCATACTGTGACGAACTAGGACTGTTGTTAAGGTTTCCCTGAGTACTGTGTGGGTGCCTCGGTTTCTCCTATGCAGTGCTTGAGTATCTAGGTGGTGGGACAACGGTGCATGATTGTTACAAAGCCCTAGAAGGCAGGGGTGGGCAGAGGCCTGGACACAGAGAATGGCCCTGTCTCCTGGCAACAGATGGCCCGGCCCCTCCCCTGCAAAGGTGAGAGATGAAGGTGTTGGAACAAAGGGATCAGGTGACCTCCTGGCCCGGGAAGGAGACAAAGGAGGGAGAAGGGGCTGGAGAGTTTCAGTTTGGAACTGGCTGGAGAGGAGGGGAGAGAGGCAGACAGGGTCTGGCCTCCCTGCCTCCGTTTGGAGCTGTGGGGTGAAATGCAGGGAGCCCCAAGCTGGGGTCTAAGCTCCCTGCCCCCCGGAAGGGCCCGGCTGAGGGGTCCTGGTTGTACTAACAAGCTCTGTTTGGACTGTGTTCCTGGCATCTCTAATAAACCTTCTGTTCTACTGGCTGGCTGAGACTCCCAGTAAATCTGGGGAAGAGGGGTGCAGGGCCGGACTCCCCCACACTCCGTGACAACTGGTGGCAGCGGTGGGATGTACTGCACCCCGTGGAAGACGCTTCCTGCAGTAAGTAACTGGGGAGCAGTAGAACGAAGGGGGGCTAACGAGGACCAGGCGTGCTGAAGGCTCACAGAGGAGCGGTTTCGGGGAGCGGAGGAGCTACGCTTAACCCCTGGGAGTGTGTGACCAGCGAGAAGGACTGTGCAATGATGGGGTCCCCCTGGGGGCTGCAGTGAGCAGTCCCAGGGGTGGAGGAGCCTGCGGCTTGGCCCTGGGAGAGAGAAGGATTTTTGCAGTGACAGGGATCCCCTGGGGGTGCCGTGAGTGGACCCAGGGGCGGAGGAGCTGCGGCTCGACCCTGGCAAAGAGGCGGTGACCTGGAGAAGGGCTGGCACACTTGGGGTTCTTCCTGGAAACCGTGGGGAGCTAAGAGCACACAGGCCTGTGAACCCACAGCAACTTGGGAGCAGTGAAGTGATGGCATATCGCTTTCTCTTTAAAAGAAGCATTGTAACCCTGTGCAAAAAGAGAGGGATACGCATTGGGAAGCTCACTAAAGCCCAGCTAATTGTGCAGCTGGAGGAGGATGACCATTCTAAGGAGCAGATTCCTGACCCCGATGGGGCTACAGCAGGATCTGGGAGCAGCTGGAGCGGTAGCCTGGCATCCCCAAGAGTCTGGTCCCCAACCAGACAGGGGTCTTCACGATCGGGTTCCCCAGCAGGGGATCGGAGACGGATGGGACTGGAGCTGAGTCCGAGAGAGCAAGAGGACTGTGAGAGACAGCGGGAGCCCGAGAAAGGGCTACAGGAGAAGCAGCAGCATGAACTGGCGGTGGTGGAACGGAGAGGCATAGGGGACTGGCCAGGGGTAAGTGGGGATAGATCCCGGGGTGCCAGCTCCGCAGGGAACCTCGATCCTAAATTGCTGCCCCTGGTTAAGGAGGGTGGGGATGTGGAGGCCCACCTCACTGCCTTTGAGCAGGCTGGTGATTGGAACCAGGGAGACCCTGCGGAAAAGCCCCGGGATCTAACCCCCTTGCTGGGTCCCAAGGCCATCAACTCCGCCAGCCAGATGGGTGGGATGGTGGATGGATTTCCACTCCTGGCCCTGGACTCAAGCCCTATGGACCCCCAGTGGGAGCGGAAGGTGACGGTCAATGGAGAGACATTCTTGGGGTGGCGAGATCCCAGGACAGAGAACTGTGGTCAGGCCCTGGGTGGTGCACCCCCACCAGATGCTGAGGGGCTGTGTGACCTGGATGAGGGTCCCAGGGACGGACCCATTCACCCTGCCTATGGCCCAGATCCCTGTGCAGACCCAGGAGGGGTCGGGCTGGCTGGTTGTTGGGGTTCTCCAGGATATCAGCGGTGAGGTGCTGTTGGGGGGTGACTGTGTATCTTTGGGACAGGATCCAGGCCCTGGCCCTGTAACGGCCGAGGATTTGAATTTGAACTCAGGGAACCAATTGGCTAAGAGGGAAATGGTCAGTGAAAATGCAAATGACCTGGCTGGCAGGGGGGAGGAGCTGCCAGGCCCCGGTTACCTGCCTGCCTGTAACCAGACCCCTAGGGCAGGGTGGGACAGAGAGATGCTCCCCACCCCCCTGCACAATGGAGAGGTGGCTCAGGCAATCTCTGATGCAGAGAGCAAAGCAGCGAGCTCGCTGCCTGGCCCCACAGGGACAGCCAGGGCAGCGCTGAGCACGGGGGGAGCGGAGACCCCAGTTGAGTGGGGGGACACACAGGCAGGGCAGGACGGCTGCCAACCAGGCTTGCCTGGTCCAGAGGTGCGGCCGGGAAGTGATTCCACGGCAGGGAGGAGCCACCAGGGACAGGGCTCAGTGGGGCGGTGACCCCAGGCCTGGCCAGTGAGCTGCAGAGGGATCCCGCCTTGGAGAAGCTAAGGGAACTTGCTGGCCACAGCGCTGCAAACCCCCTTGGGGAAGACTGCAGAGACAGATCCCTGTGGGAGAAGGAATCCCTGTGCCGGGAATGGGCTCCCCAAGGGGAAGTCGAACTGTGGGGAATCATGAGGCAGCCGGTGGGGCCCCAGAAGTATCATCACCGGCTATTGTACCTGGCCCGGGGTAAGGGAGAAGATCCCTGGAGGTCCCTACCCATCAGAGAGGAACCTTTCCAGAAGGTGGCTATGAATAGGGTGGGCCCCCTCAGCAGGGCAACCTGGTCAGGGAAGAAATGCATCCTGGTGGTGATGGATTTCGCCACCCGCTACCCAGAGGTGGTGGCTCTGTCCTCCACCGGGGCAGACGCGCTGCTGACCATCTTCAGCAGAATGGGGGTCCCCAGCGAGGTCTTTACAGACCAGGGATCCGAGGCCATCTCAGCCCGGCTCCGGGGCGTGTGGGAGAAAGGTGGGGTCTGGCCCACCTGGGCCTCTGCATATCACCCTCAGTCCAACGGGCTGGTGGAGAGAGTTCAAGGGACCGTGAGGCTGATGCTGAGGACTTGTATAAATCAGCATCCACAGGACTGGGACAAGTACCTGCCCCACCGATGGCACAGGGAAGTGCCCCAGGAATCACCAGGGGGCTTCCCTTTCAAGCTGTGGTATGGGAGGAGAGTAAGGGGACCCCTAGAACCGGTAAGGGACGATTGGGAGGAGAAGGGGGAAGACCCCCTGATGGATCTCTCCCCTGAGATGGGAGCCCATCCTCCCATCAGGTGTCCCCCATTCAGAGTAACTGGGAAAAGAGCCCAGAACCTGGAGAGAGAGGCCAAGGGCATGCTGGCTTTAGAGGTGATCCAGTCATTCAACAGCCCAGGGCTGGCCAAGGTGGAGGTGATCAGAGATTGGCCTGTTCCCCAGACCAAGGAACAGGTCCAGGCCTTTAGCGGGATGGCGGGGTACTACCAGAGGTTTGTACCCCCCTTTAGTTCCCTAGCTGCCCCCATCACAGAGCTAGGTAAGAAGGGGAAGCCAGATGAGGCAGTCTGGACCGAGCAGGGCCAGAGGGCTCTCTGTGCGCTGAAGGAGGCTCTAATCCAGGGGCCGATAAATCGAGTAAACCCAGACCGGGCCAAGCCCTGTACAGTGTTCACCGAAGCCTCAGACACAGGGCTGGGCGTGGTGCTGATGCAGGCCTATGCGAAGCGGGGGAGACACCCCATTGGGTATCTGAGCAAGGAGCTGCTGCCCTGGAGGCAGAACGGTCAGGCCATAGAGAGGGAATGCCTGGCCGTGGTGCAGGCCCTTAAGAAGCAGCAGCCGGATCTATTTGGGTGGCGCTTTATGGTCTATAGTCACCACCTCGCCCCGACGTGGCTGCATCCAGGAAAAGGGGCTGATGCCGAGCGGCTGGTGACACAGACATGTAGTCAGAGAGGGGACCAGATCAAGAGGGAGGCTCTTAACCAAGAGAGCCCAAATTACACCCCTCCAGACTGGAGCGCTGGGAAAAGACCTGATCTCAGCTTGAACCCCAGGGGTTTTGGGATGGAAAAAGGGCACGGGCCGCATAAACCTTCCCACATGCGGCCTGCGGGTGCCATCAAGCACACCCGAGCTAAGGGAGCACGTCGAACTGTAACGGCCTGGTGTAACCGGGTTCGAACTTCCCCAGGTCACTGGCTAAAGTGACCCCGCTCAGTTCGGTCTCGAAGGGGGGATAGATGTGACGAACTAGGACTGTTGTTAAGGTTTCCCTGAGTACTGTGTGTGTGCCTCGGTTTCTCCTATGCAGTGCTTGAGTATCTAGGTGGTGGGACAACGGTGCATGATTGTTACAAAGCCCTAGAAGGCAGGGGTGGGCAGAGGCCTGGACACAGAGAATGGCCCTGTCTCCTGGCAACAGATGGCCCGGCCCCTCCCCTGCAAAGGTGAGAGATGAAGGTGTTGGAACAAAGGGATCAGGTGACCTCCTGGCCCGGGAAGGAGACAAAGGAGGGAGAAGGGGCTGGAGAGTTTCAGTTTGGAACTGGCTGGAGAGGAGGGGAGAGAGGCAGACAGGGTCTGGCCTCCCTGCCTCCGTTTGGAGCTGTGGGGTGAAATGCAGGGAGCCCCAAGCTGGGGTCTAAGCTCCCTGCCCCCCGGAAGGGCCCGGCTGAGGGGTCCTGGTTGTACTAACAAGCTCTGTTTGGACTGTGTTCCTGGCATCTCTAATAAACCTTCTGTTCTACTGGCTGGCTGAGACTCCCAGTAAATCTGGGGAAGAGGGGTGCAGGGCCGGACTCCCCCACACTCCGTGACACATACCCCCTCCCCGAGCTGTCATCATCTTATTTTCCATCAAACCAAGAACATCAGCAGTTCCAGCAGCCTGCATCTCCTAGGGTCACTACAAGAAGAGGCCTTTCAAATTTAGGCTGAAATATAGACAAGTTGCTGCCTCATCAGTGTCTTCATCTCGGAACAAGAAGTCTCACTTTTGACTAGAGGATTGGAAGTCAAGATCCAGCCCATCAGGACCAATCTACCCTTTCTTTGGAGACAGGCTAGCCCACCATATCAACGAATGGAGGCAGATTACATCAGACCAATGGGTTCTAGAGATTGTAGAAAACATCTATGCCATACATTCGAAGGCTTCTGTTTTGAATGTTGACTATGGCCTCCATACTCCCTTTGCTGTTGATCATGGATTGTTTTGCATCTCTTGATCTAAAGGATGCCTATTTTCATATTTTAATTCATGACATTCATTGCAAGTACCTTCAATTAGTGGTGGCTGGACATTTCCAGTACAGGGTGCTTCCATTTGGCCTCTCCATGGTGCCCAGAATTTTTACAGAGTGCCTCTCCATTGTAGTGGCTCATCTTAGGAATCACAGTATTTTTGTTCATCCCTATTAGGAAAACTAGCTACTGAAGGCTGCTGTGTGCAAGGACCTGTTAAGAAATACTGCCGACATAACCAATCTCATTTTAGATTTTGAGCTTCTTCTCAACCACTAAAAGTCAATTATCTGTCCTGCTCAGAGGATCCCTTGTACAGGCTTCATACTGGACTCTGTGGAATGGAAAGCTTAAGACAGTATATATTAAATATCTGGCAGCATTCCACTCAGAGGCTGGAATCTCTTTTGGGTCTCATGGGACTTATGGCAGCCACTATTTTTGTGACTCTGAACGTTTGAGAAACAGACTTAAGCAGCATTGCATGGCTTAGGTCAATAGACCAAGTTGGGCCAGCTTTCAGAGGCATGTTGCTCACTGTGCCTCAGAACATTATAGTCTGTCTTGAATGGTTGTCAGTCAGAGCAAATGCCTTCAAGAATTCAATCTTCTGGGTCCATCCCGGACAGTAATGTCAAATGCATCCAATAACAGATTGCGGGGGGGCGGGAGGGGTGTGCATCTAAATCATTTGACAGTTCGAGGGCACTGGTCATCTTAGGAGAGCACCCTGTAGCAGATAAACAGATTGGTGTGAAGAGCTGTTCTTCTAGCTCTAAGGTTGTTCTTCCCTCATCTGCAGGGAAGGATTGTGCAGGTGGTGACGGACAATACATCAGTAATGTATTACATCAACAGGCAGGGGTGTGCTCACTCTGCTCTCCTGTGTGCAGAGGCTATAAGTCTATAGCACTGGTGTATCATTCATGACATTTACCCTAGGGCCCTGAATCTGGCAGGGGAAAGCAATGTAGCAGAGACAGTGCTCAGATGCATGAATGGTCCTGGGAGGATCTGTTGGGTCTGGACCATATTCTCCAGATGGGATTGAACAGTGTGGATCTGTTTGCAATGAAGACCAACAAAAAGGGTTGCCTATTCTGTTCCAGAACAACCAGGGACAGTCAATCTCTGTCGGATGCTACTTTCTGCACTGGGGACAGAGTTGATGTATGCCTTTCCCCTGATCCAGAAGGTAGTAGAAAAATATGTCAGAACACAGCAAGGATGATTCTCATTGCTCTGGCTTTGCCACAACAGTGGCTTACCAATTTCCTTCAGCTGTCCAGTGGATTCTTTATGCATCTTCCACTGTCTCCAGGTCTCCTGTCTCAACAGGAGGGAAAGATCTTTCATGCAGACCCACTGTCTTGTCACTTGACATCATGGACAATTGGTCTTTGACTCTGTCGGCACTTGAGCAGTCATACTCTTTGTATGTAATGGTACTAATTAATACTAGGAAATAGGCTACTAGGTGCTGTTATCATTTAAAGTGGACCAGATTCCAGACTTTGAGGAAGAGAAAATCTGATTGCCCTGTATCTGCCTGTATTCCTTGCATTCCTTGCAGAGGGGGAGGTTTAGGTTGGATATTAGGAAAAACTTTTTCACTAGTAGGGTGGTGAAGCACTGGAATGGGTTACCTAGGGAGGTGGTGGAATCTCCTTCCTTAGAGGTTTTTAAGGTCAGGCTTGACAAAGCCCTGGCTGGGATGATCTAGTTGGAGTTGGTCCTGCTTTGAGCAGGGGGTTGGACTGGATGACCTCCTGAGGTCCCTTCCAACCCTGAGATTCTATGATTCTATGATTCATTCTGGAATACTTAATGTACAGGGTTATCTAACTCATCATTAAAAGTTCACTTGACAGTCATCTCCATGTATCAAAGTCCAGTTAATGGTGGATCACTGCTCATTATTCGGTTAAGGATTTATGAAAGGTTATCAAATGTGTTTCTCCCCCGCCCCCCCATCAGAAAACCTGTCCCTTCCTGAACTCTGTTTGGTATTGGCCAGGCTGGTAGAATCACCTTTTTGAACCTTTGGCTGAGTGTTCTATCATTTATCTCTCAAAACAGCTTTCATTGTTGCTCTCACCTCAGCTAGGAGAGTGAGTAAATTGAATGCCTTATGGCACATCCATCTTTCACTTCTTTTCATAAGGACAAGGTGGTCCTCAGATTTGATACCAGATTTTTACCTAAAGTGGTATCTGATTTCCATGTTAATCAGAACATTAATTTGCCAGGTTAGGAAAACCTGGGGAACCCCTAAAACGTCAATGGGGAGAATCAGTACTACATAGTTTAGATGTTAGAATGACCCTCTCCTATTACCTGGGAAGAATTAAAAGTTTTTGTACATCACCTAGATTGTATTTTATGCCAAGAACCACATGGAGTATATGGTCTCTTCACAGACTGTCTCTCGGTGGATTAAACAACATATTGCTGAATGTTGCACACTGGCAAAGTTTCTGTACATTGCTGTGATTTAAACACATTCCACTGGAGCTGCTTCCTTCACCTGCCTGAGGCAGTTAACAGTGGATTAAATTTGCAAGGCTGTAATCTGGATTTTGGTGCTTCCCACCTGCCTTCCCCTCTCTGTCAGAGTCCTTATTGCTTTGTGTCCCTGACTTTAGGATGGAAGGAACTGTGGTGAGGGAGCTCCGCCCCTTTATGGCCTTGCCCTCTGCATCCTGAGGTTGGGAGTGGGTGGGGTGGGGAGGCGCAGAGTGTTCCATCTGATGCTACTAGAAGGGGTTTTACTGTGAAACACCACAAGGTGGCATAGTACCCATAAATGTGAATATGCAGAGCCACCTTGAAGGACTCCAGTTGCAGGTAAGTAACCTTCATTTATCATTTCAATATATAAAATAAATGGCGGGGAGGGAAAGGATTTTTTTTGATCTTTTACAGCTTATTTAATAGCATCACAATGATTGAGGTGTTTTTTTAAAAAAAGAAGGTAAATGAGCAAGATTCCAACACATTCTTCAGTTTATTTTTAAAATATTTGTAAATCAAATCCCACAATTTTACTTTACACTTCTCTAAGTTGTTTACACAAAGAGGAAACCCTCCCTAATTAAGTCCTCCCAAAATAGATATCAGTCAGGTTAATTCTCAGTAATCTATTATGAGACCTTACCAGCAATCTCCCACCTCCAGTTCCTTGGTAAAATAATTGAGCATTTAGGGGAACCAACCTATCACCACATCTTTCTTCAACTGACAGTCTCCTAGACCCCTCACAAACAGGATTCAGACTGAGACATGGCACAGAGATGGTCTTGGTGGCACTGATGAATGACCCCCTCATGGCTATGGACAAGAGACAAATAGTGATACTCATGGGCCTATCATGTTTGAGTGGGAGTCCAAATTTTGAACCCTATGTTTGAGTGGGTTGGAAGTTAGACATTTTGTCCATCCTTAAAGAAAATTTCTTTTGTTTGTCACTTTTTCAACAAGTTGACTCGTGTCAAATCCTCTGTTGAAGCCTTGTAGTTCACTGTGCTGATACAAAATGTGAGTGCACAGTTGTGCTCCAGATGTATTTTGCAATATAGCCACATGGATTGATACTATATAACAATTTTGCACATAGTTCTCAAATACACATTGGGAGGCTTCTGCAACTAGTGGGCTGAATCACAAATTTATGTTGGTAATCTGAACATTTTTAGAAGGAAAAGATAGAACTGTTAGTAGTGTCCTGAATTGTATCTTACTGTATTTCAAATATGGCCTTTAATTAATTTGTTAAAAAGATATTTTAGTCACAGTGGGAAAAAAAATCTAAAATCTCCCCTTTGCAATTCCTTGATTATTTTCTGATTTAGGGTTTTTCCTTCCCCGCCAATCCCATCCGTGTTCCTTAGCATTTTGGTTTTTTTCACAGCAACACCCATGAACTGAACACTTAATTGCCTTCTGTAGAAAACACAAGAAAATATTAATTATTTATTAGTAAGGCTTTGACATTACAATCAAAATATCCAGTCCAACCACCGATTGAAGCCAACGGAGGTTTTTCCATGTACTTCAGTGGGTGGTGGATTGGGCTCAAAGCGAACAAAAGCAGCATGCGGCCTTCCCAGGTTATCCAAAATATTGCTGGGGTGGTACAGTATAGTGAATGGAAGAGTTAGAAAAAATGACCTATATTGGATAAAGGCAAGATTATTTCTTTAGAAGGCAGCTGTGTAATATAAATATCTGAGGTGAGGGTTTACTGTACATATGTAATTTAATGTGGCAAGAATCAGGTTCGCTTTTAAAAAGGGTATAGTTAAAATACTGTATACATTTGCATTGCTGAGTTAAGTGTCAGCTGAATTGTAGTTTTTCCATACAGTGAACCTTCATATGAATTTTCTTAAAACACCATAGAATAAGAAAATCAAACCTTTTAATTTGTACCTTTTTGTACTGCATCTTTTCACCAAAAGAATTCAGTTTTGTAGTATTTCCAAGAGTGTTCATTTCAACGTGTTTTTGAATAATGGGGGAGGATAGAGTCAAAGAAGTCAGTCATTAATTCTTGCAGGTTTAACCATAGGCTGTTATTATTCTACTACTCTAGACCAAGTGTAAGGAACATACAAACAAACAGCCACACAAAACCCACCACTGCCTGTGTATTTCATGGTTGTCAAGTGTATGATTTCCAAAGATTTCCCACATTTCTTGGCAACATCCTAAATTAGTAGGTGTTCCCAACACACCTACCATTTGATGCTAACCTTCCTTATGGGCTTGGAGACCTGGTTAGATTGTAGATCCTGGGGGCTGAAATTCTTTTACTTCCCATAAAAAGAAGATTTCCTACCTCTTCCCCACCCTCTTATGTAACTAACACCACCAGTATCCTCAAGAAGAGTGTAAGCTCTTTGGATCAGCTAGACAGTATTCTGGAACAGCAGAAGCTTCTTTCTATAGAAACTGAGTGCTTTTAATGATCTCTTAGCCTCTTTCAGCTCATGAAAAGAGATACACTCCAAGGTTCAAAACTGAGATTTCTGCTTGATGGAGCCTAGTACTACTACTTTTGCACTGAAATGGCACTAGCTTTTGCTCTTAGGGTTCTTACACAGAAGGTGACAGATCAGTGTCAACCAGTATCTACCTCTTCCCCAAATTCTGTCACTCCAAGTACAGGAAATTGATCTTGTGATACACCCACTTGGTACTCATGAACTATCCCTATTTTTGGAAAAGTCTCCCCAAGATACTTGCTAATATGCCTTGAGGATCATTAGTATTAATCTTTCTTTGATAATCACATTTAGGCTGCCATTTTAGCCTTATATGGCAAGAATTATTGTAGTTATGCAGTTAATATTATATAAATAGACTAACTGGTGAAAGCCTTGCCTGTTTGCTATGACTTCTATCAGAAATGCCCTTTGCATTTTTTTAACAAATTTCAAGAAATGTCAAAGCAAAGTAAACTAAAGTCTCAATCCAGTAAAGCACTTAAGCATGTACTTAACTTTAGACAAGTGAGTATTCCCGTTTTAGTCAATGGATCTAATCTCATGCTTAAAATTAAACATACGTTTAATTGCTTTGCTGGCTCAGGGCCTAAAACGTCAGTGGATATTAACAAAATATCATTGACTGTGGCTGCCCAAAATTTATTCAAGTGACTATTGCGACCTGATATATACAAACTGTCAAGAATGTTCAGAAAGAGAAGGGTAAACAGAACTGGGGTTACATAGCTTGTCCTAACAGGACACTTGGCTGTATGGTATTGCTTTGTTTAACCAGACTTCTTTCCTGCTTAATATGCAGCTACATGCAGCTGGCTTCCTGAAGAATTAAAACACTGGGCCCAATTTTGTGTTCAGTTATATACTTACATAGATGCATCCCATCAATTGTATCCATGTACCAGAGTCTATTTGGCCCACTGTTTTTAAATCGGTTGCAGAGCACAACGGAAAAATATATTTCCATTGTCTGTGTTATTTCAACATTACTGTTTTCATAGTCAGTTTTCTTGATTAGGAATATTTGTTTTCCCTTGTGCATAAAATATTGCATGTGGTCTTTTTTGGCCCTGTATAGGACGAATGAGACTGGTACACTTAACATTAGTGTCTCTCTTGCTTTGATGACTGGTTTCACTTTTGCCCTGTAATTGTGTATTATTATTCATGTTTAATTCACTCGTGCTGTAGAATATGGATCATGTGCTTTTCCTTTTCTTCTGATTAGGCTGACAGCATCTGCTTAAATAAGACATTTTTAACTCCCAAACTGAGATGAATCTCTATTAACACAACTTAAAACCTGCTATGAGTATTTTAAAACCTCATGGATCTCTCTGCTTTCTTTTGTTGCTGGTACTAGAAGAAAGGAATTCATATAGGAACAGGTGACTTAACTTATTGGCAGAGTAATAAACATGCAAAATGGCAAAAAAAGTTAAACTAAAAAGCTGACTAATACTTCTTGGTCTTGGAATTGTACTCAACTCAAAGACTATTCACTTTTCATCTGGAATGGTGCATACCAGACATAATATTTGCTTTACCCACATTATAGTTGTTCTGCACAAATAAGTTAACTCTCTCTATAGGGAATATGAAATATTCATATGAATCCCTAGTTTGGGCTACATGGCTTTGCTGCAGATTTTTCATTTATATTAGGCTTTAGTTTTATGGCATTTATGTGTTTCTTAAAACAGGGAAAATAAACTTAATTCCATGAATCAAATAGTAACCTAAAAATAATCTGTGCTGAGAATTTCTATCACTGATCAAATTGCTGTTATCTAGAAAATGCTTCTTTCTTGTTACACTTACAAAATGCCATATGGCAATAGCTGAGTTTTCTTTTTAAAACAGATTATTTACAAACTTCAGTTAATTCTTATCAGTTACTTAACTGGTATGGTAAGAAAAATAACTGTACACTAAATCCATCCCATGTGTTACTGCATTCCGTACTTAGGCATATGTTCCACTGGTTTCATGCTCTCTCTTATATGCAGTCGGAGCTGGATATCTCTTATTTGACAGGAGTTAGAACTCAGGCAGTGTGCAAAATCAGGTCCTACGCTGGAAAGAGTTTGCCTGCTGGCATCAGAGTAGAACCTTTTTCTGACTAAAGAAAATGTTACCATTCAGAAAGACTGACTGCACTCAAAGTGGTACTAGAGATTAGATAACCCACACCCCTTTCCCATCACACTTCAGGGATCTTTAAGAATTGGTAGCATTGTTATGTGTTTCAATAATTAAGGTAATTCTTATTTTAATTCCACAATATTTATGAATGCTGAGATATTTCAAATGATGGAACCAAGAGGGCTGTGTTTAAAAGGGTTTTTTCTCATCAGAAAAAAAAAAAAAGACAAACCAAAGAATAATAAATCACCTACGTAGTCTCCACTAACTCTTTTTTGTAAATATTAGCATGCATTAAAGTCTAAAATTGACTTACTGTTTTAAAATCTATATACCATTTAATGTATAGCATATGCAAAATGTATGTTAAATCTCACTTTTTGGCTATAGCAGAAAGCCCAATCCTGATTCCATTGAAGTTGGTGTCAAATTCCCACTGAATTGTGTGCAGTGAATAATATCAGATGCTGCCTTTTTCTAGGGACTCTCTGCCCTAAGGTTGAGAACTATGATTTAATAGGTCTTTTTCCATCTCTAACTCCTATGACCCTCATTTCTGTTTCTAGGGGGAGAAAACACTAAGCCAGTTAATTTCTAAATTGGCTATTTTCCTACCTTTTCGCAGCACAACATTTGGGGAGTGAAGGCAAAGAAGAGGGTACAGCTATGCTTGATTAATTTTCTTTTTTGTTTGAAGTAGCCACAATACCTATATTTTAAATAGCAACAATTCATTTTTCACTTCTCTGAAGACACATGCAAGAAAAGTATGATGTGTGCGCAGCATTTTTGTTTATGATAAGTTGCATCCTAGTTATAAGAGCATATGGCAAAATTAACTTCTCTCCCCCACCCTTCACTGTCAGTCCTAAAGCAATAACATGAGGCACCAGGATAAGGAGGTGGAGCCTCTTCGTTCACCATAGCTTCCAGCTCCCTTCCCTTTTCTCTCGCTCTCTTTTCCCCTCCCGTCTCTCTCTGAGCAGAATAAGCAGTTTCTTTACAGACTGTAGACTGACCTACAGTTTCTGTTTGGGGTGCACACACAGAGGACGAAGAAGAAAATAAAGCAGTAGGTGCCATGGGCCAGCTCTGCTGCTTTCCTTTCTCAAGAAATGAGGAAAAAATCAGTAAGTGTGACTGTTTTATGCAGTACTGTATGATTGTGACTGTTGTGTGCTGCTATTTTAGATTGAGTGTACAGCTAGGGAAAGCAGACAGAATTATCTCTTGTTTTTTTAATTAAAGGAACCACTTGCAGAGGCTGGGTAGGGTAGCTGGAGGCTAATTGATAAATATGTATACATACTAAGTTGATCAGATTTTTTTTGGTAACAAGTAAAAACCCTTGTGTCTGATTTTCTCTCTCATCATTCTGGCAGCTCATTTCTATTAGCAGATCCACTCAAGGTGAATATCATAAACAGTGCTTTATAACAACATCTTAAAAACTTATCAGATGCACAGTAAGGGACGGAGAGCATTTTGATAGTGAAAGCTAATACATTTAAGGTAACACTCATTAGCAATATGTACCAGGAAAGATTTTGTCGATAAAGTGGTTGAAAGAGGATAGAAGGAATCACCAGTTCTTTTGTCCTTTATGATGTCGTTCAGATATGGAATGTTAAGATGACCAAGTGATGGAATAGTTGCACTGCATGTCTGCAAGCAGAATCATCCTCTCTGTGTTTAGAATGACAGTCGGGCATATTCCCATTTCTGTTTGCAGCCTGGTAAATATAAGTTGAATCAGAAATAAGTGTATTTGATTTTCTCATCCTCCTATGCACCGAATCAAATTAGCTAATTTCTCTGGAACGCCGGGGTTTTAAAATTTGTGAGGGGGGAGGGATAGCTCAGTGGTTTGAGCATTGGCCTGCAAAACCCAGAGTTGTGAGTTCAATCCCTAAGGGGGCCATTTAGGGATCTGGGGCAAAAATTGGGGATTGGTCCTGCTTTGAGCAGCGGGTTGGACTAGATGACCTCCTGAGGTCCCTTCCAACCCTATGATGAATATGATGCATTCCTTAAGCTTGGTTAAACAATGAAATATTTACTTTTGACTGGCTACTCAGTGAAACATTTCCCTTCTGTCAGAAAATCCAAATTTCTGTCACTTTGTTTCTGAATTCAGTTTTAGCTAGGTCCACATAATTCATGAACTCTGGGCCAGGGAATCCAATTTTCTGCATCTGGTTTATATTTCCTGCTCCTTGTTCCTCAGGAAGCTGTCCAGGCACGGATAAAAACTAAACCCTCCGTCAGTTAGAAAAAAAACCTCTATACCAATAATGCAATAGACTCAGATGTCATTCAAACTGGCTACTCAAGAATGTGAGGTGTCTACTTTAAAATATTTTGTATTTTATATAGGAGGGAAAGGATGATACTATAAAAAACCCAGCAAGGCAGACTTTAAATCTGTTTCAAAACTTTTTTTTGTATCCTCTACACTATTCCTTCATCTGAAAAAGCTATAACCTAACAAAGTTCCAACGTCCAGTAACCAGCTCATCTCTAACTTACAAAATAGGCGGAGCCAGGCAACAAGTAGAAGTTCTTAACTAAGAGAAAAAAGCAATGGATTCTTCCAAGCCCTCTCCCCCCTCACCGCACGTGCATGCTCCTCTACCACACTCCCTTTTCATCCCTCTTCTGGCTTTTTCCTCCATGCTTATTATATAGTGCTATGAATAATGATGGAAATAGCATTTAGCAAAATACAGCCTCAAACAGCTTGCAGTCTAACAGACATATACAAGGTGACAGTTCAGGAAATTTGATTGGCAAAGGACAGTGTAGGATGGCTTGAAGAGAAGAGGGGGGCACTTGGCATGTGGTAACTGAGAGGAACAAAGTAGTAGAGGGAGCACAGAAGTGAGGGCTTGTTGAAATGCCGAGTTAGCACATGGCACCCTGCTATCTTGCCATATAGACAAGCCCTGGTAGTGGGAGGAGGAGACAAGGGGAGCAGTTAGATAGGATGAGGAGAAGAGTAAGGAATGAGAGGGTAGTTTTGGAGGAGATGAGAAGTAGCAACGTAGATAGAGTCAGAGTTTTGCAGATCTTTGAAGGTCAAGGTGAGGGACTCAAACATTTTAGAAAGAGAGGGGAAGTCAGCAAAAGCATTTGTTGAAGGTGGAAGATTTGGTTGGAGCTGAAAGAGAGAATCCATCTATGAGCTTTTACCTTAGGCCACCACGCTCTTTGTCAAAGAGAGAGAAAGAAAAAGAAAGGACCTTCTTATGCTTCCTGCTATCTGCTGGCACTGATTTACATGTCCTGTTACTTCAGAGTCTGCTCTACTGCACACAGTTCTTCCTCCCACTGATTGATCAGAAGCGCTGTATATGGTAGTGCATTCAGCATAGCTATGCCACAAACAGGAGGTTTAAAGCTCAGCAGAGATGTGGCATAAGGAAAATGGCTTTCACATCCATTTTCATGCTTCTGGCGTTCCATCATGGGGTCTTTGTATTGCCAGTAAACTACCCTGCACAGCAAACAACGCTGAGGTGGAAATCATACCAATGTAATGGTTCTATATAGAAAAACAGGACACTTTACACAGAGACAGGGATTTGTGGTAAATACTGAATTACAACTCCACACCAAATTGAGAATGAAAAAAAAAAAAAACCCCACCAAACAATTACCACTTGGTTATAAGATTCCTTCAACTGAAGTTCCTTAAGTTGAATACTATGAATAAATATGCCTCACTAATGGCAGGGGTAGGTAGCTCACTGAAATATTTTTCACTCTAGAGATTTTGGTTTAAATCTAATTTGGGCCAGTTCTGAATGACTTTGGCATTAACCAAGGGCCTAATCCACATGATAAAGCCACTGCAAAATGTAGCTCTCCTGGAAATCAGTGCTCAGGAGAGTCCATGGACTGAAACAGCTGTGGGTGTTGGCTGGTCAAAGACAAGACACAGTACTAAGGATTTGTGGGAGAGTTTTCACAACCACCTGCTTACTTGTTCTATCCAGCCGCAGCTCTTGCCTGCATGAGTGCTAATGTTTCTCTCTCCAAACCCTCGGCAACAAAGATGTAATCCCAGGTTTGTTACACATTGGGCCAAATTCTATACTCAGTTACATCCCATCACTTTGTAGTGAGTGCTGTGGCACTGCTATAACAAAGCTTAATTTGGCTCACTGTGTGGGTTTTGAGTGAACAAGTTTCCTTGACATACTTAAAGGAAGATCTTCTCCCCAGAACCTACCTTGTGCAGCTGAGCTCAGTGCTTAGGAACTCTGCCGAAGGAAGCAGGGGAAGTAATTGTCTGCTTCTCCACAGGCCATAGAACAGAGCCACTCAGTAAAGGCTCTTATAGTCTAAGGCTGCGGTAAACTCCTCCATGGCTGTAGTGACTCATCTCTGCAGGGAAAGGACCCGAGAAGCTATGGAGTGGCAGATCATTCTGGCCCATGCTCCTCCCCCAGCTTCATGCAGGGAGACCCTGTGAAGCTGGGGTCTGTACAGGGGTACACAAACTATATGTGGCCTCCCAAAATCCTGCCCTTATTTGTGTAGCAGACCCACTCTGATTCTATTACCAGAGAGCAGGAAGCAGTGTTTCTCCCTTACAAGATATATGTTGTATGACCATATGGTACCCTGTTCTAGGCTTGCATTGGAGATGCCTAGAGCTCTGCTGAGGTTGAAAGAAATGTTGTTTTGATGAATGAGAATAATCATTTTACAGATTAAATAAATTGTTATTATGAAAATGTTTTCTAAATAAATATAATGGGATGGAAAGTGCTGGAAAATTTAAAAAGAAAAACAGCGAGTCAAATTCTTGATTACATGTGTTACAGCCCACTGAAGTCAGTGGGGTTGCAACAGGTGCAAAATTTGGCCTAGTAAATTTAGAGAGAGACTTATGAAAGGGGTAGTATATATCCCCAAAAAGCCTACACAAAACACCCTACTACAGATGCAGCCTTTAACATGTATTCTGAACAGAAATTATACTTTAGCTTTATAAAGCAGTACTATAGCTAAGCTATTGGACACTGTTTATTTTCTCAATTTGATAAAGAAGGCTTTCACAATGAGGCTTCTCTTAGCACAAATGCTTTCATAACACTCCCCATCTCAAGTTGGAAGGTTTCCTATGATATTTTTCATAGGAGCTAGACATTGTCTTGATTTGCTCCTGTCAGTGTTGAACATGCTGTCCTATTTCCTTGTCCCATTATCTGTTCCAGTATTAGAATCAATCGCTGTGGACACCTGGGGCCAAAAGAATCGTTGGGGTAAACCAACGCAACTCACTGTATCTAATGGACTTGTGTCCATTTATGCTAGGTATGAATTTGGCCTGGAGTGTCTATTTGTGTGTGCGCACTGCATTTTTATGTATTTATTTATATTTTAGCCAAAGCATCTCAGTGCTAGAGCTGCTTACACTTATCTCAGGGTCTTATTGTCTGGACTGAGGGAGCCAATAGGCCTCTTATCACCCCCCTGAATTCCGTATTAATTTGGCAAAAATGTGATTATATGAAATGTGCTGAATTTCTACAAATAAATCTTGCAACATCCATGTCCTTTTTTACAGTTCATTCTGCCCCATAGGTATCTGTTGGCCCTACTGCCGCCCAACTCCACCTGAAAACCAAGGGTGTGGGTGTCTGTTGAGAAAGCATAGAATTGTAGAAGAGGACTGTGAATGGTGAATATATAAAAAGAATTACTGGGTCAGACAACTGCTGGTTTGAAACACTACAGGTCAAATCAAAGTAGAGTATGAAAATTGCTTGAATGCTGAAAAAGGTGTAATTTCAGAGAGTGGCAGTGAACAGCAATTTGAGATACTGTAAGCATATTTTAATTTAACTAGATGAAACACTTAATATGTTGCTCACTAGCTTTTTTTAAAAAAAAAACTGTTACTTATGGGGAAGTTAGTGCTCATTGAATTTGATAAATGCAAATACTTGTGAAAGTAAGGGAATGAACATAGTGACTGGGGTCAAGTATAATGTGGACAAGAGCCATACAAGCTTTCACATACAGTCATGCCAATTAATCTCAATCCTGACCAATTACATGTCTGCTCTTTCAGGCCTGGGCAAAAATTGCCCAATTGTACCAAACTACACACTGACTTTGGGGAGTGAATAAATGTCTATTGGAGATGAGACTCAGAATTATGTGGGCCTTGAACCAGTTTCGAATCCAGGATCAAAATCTCCAAAGCTGCATGTAAAACAGGTGTAAATTAAGATGTTGAAATCATAATACATCCATCCTCTGACACATTCAGCAGCTTCTTACTTCTCTGGCCTCCTCCCACAGTCAGGGATGATGTGAGGCTTGTAAAGTGCTCTGGGATCAGTAGAAGGAAAGAACTATAGAAATTGAAATTATTTCTTCAAGGCCAAAACAAAATCCTCTTCCATGAATTTTCAGCAGCAGATCCAAGGTCCTTGTTTTTACTCCACAGCTCTACTTTGGCCTACATCTGATTTCCCAAATTTGCTCCTACATCCATTCTCAGGACTCACCATTGGCTATCAAAAGTGACCCAGGGATAATGGACATGGGTGATAGCAAGGGCGGTTGTTGTTGACAATGAAAGAGATTTGTGGGGAGAGGGGAAGAGTTGAGAAGATTTGAGAGGGAAGATGAGCTCTGTTGGGGCCAAGTTAAGCTTGAGTTGATGGTGAGTCATCAAGAAGGAGAAGTTGAAGAGTCAGGGTGGGATGGGCTGCATGGAGACAAATCTGTAGTGGATGCATAGATTTGACTTATAAGTGTAGTGAAGGCAGATGAAGCCATTAAAACAGATGAGCTCTCACAGAGAAGAGATGAACAGAAGGTGTCTCAGGATAGTCCCTGAGACAGACAGACAGAGTTGCCAACTCTCACAATTTTATTTTGAACCTTGCAATATTTGATTTGGAATTTCAAGCCCAACTTCTGGACAGAAGTGATTACATGAGACTCTCAGCTTTGTTTTTTTAAAAAAGTAATTTTCTAGCACTCGTGATTGTGGAGAAAAACTCAAAAATATGACCCAAGTGCTGACTTAAAGAGACACACACTAGAAGGCAAATAAAAAAGAATCCAACATATATTATGTGTTTGGGGGTGGCAGTGCTGCAGTGGGAAAGAGGAAGAATAGGAGTAACTGTCAAAAAGAGATAGTGAAGGAATGGCCAAAGAGACAGAACCACCACTAGGAGAGGGTAAAGCCTCAGTTGGATAAGATGTAGAAGTGAGTGATTTACAATGTTGAAAACAAATGAGAGATCTTTCTGCAAAGATGAAGCAGAAGCCCTGAGATTTGGCTAGGGTAAAATTCCTGGTGACTGATTTTTTTTTTTAAATGAAAAGGGCAGAAGTCAGAATTATCCATACATCTTGGACAGTTTGTAACATTGAGATGTTGTTTGTTCTTTTAACTAGGTTTTCTATTTGTAACAAAATAGTTTTGTGAATAAGGACTTTGAATCAAGTCATTGGTTTTGGTTCAGATGGTTTTGTAACACTTTTAAAAATTGGGCTACATGATGCTATTGCACGAATATCGGTTTTAAAGGCAAATAGGGTAGCAATGCAAAATAAGATCAGTTATACAACTTTTTAATGCAGATTCATAGGCACTGCGTATATCACTGGCACTGCAAATATTAGGCACCTCTGCACATCACTGGAAGGATGTTTTAGCTGTAAAACTAACTACAACCTATGGAAATACTGG
This sequence comes from Macrochelys suwanniensis, assembly GCA_033296515.1. Classification (NCBI taxonomy): domain Eukaryota; kingdom Metazoa; phylum Chordata; order Testudines; family Chelydridae; genus Macrochelys; species Macrochelys suwanniensis. The sequence goes on from CM065777.1 coordinate 94,470,937, forward strand.
GTGCGTTGAGACATACCTGATTTCTTTAGTCAGGTTGTTTTATTGATGGCAAAAACAGCAGTGTTTCTATTATATATTTATTTAAGGGCACTCCCGACTATTTATTCCTAAATGGACAAAGGAAGACTGGAAGTTCATTGTTGTATAATCAAAAAAAGCAGATTTTTTTTTTACCTCCTTGTGATGGATTTAAAAAGAGCAGCTGTAGATTAGTGAAAATTATAGTCTCACTAGCAAGTCAAAACTGTATATACCATTTGCTTTGGTGGCTGGGGTTTGCATTATACATCTAACAAAACCTCCGCTCTGGATTCACAATTATAGCTATCCTTGTGAGCACGCTCTTTACAACAATCTAATAATAACTGGTTTCAGTTATTATTATTATTAATTTATTATTATTAATAACTGGCATTGATATATAGCACCTTCCCCAGGGAAATCACAGTTTAATGATTATTCAATCTCAAACATTAGTAAAGGTGCTGAGCAGCCTCACCACCTGATGAGCCACATTCACACATGATTTACAGCGACTTGCACCAGCTAAAACCCTGCAGAGGGCTCCTAAGGTGGGAGTGGGAAAGTTTATGATGGCAAGTGGCCACAGCCTTCTATGCACTGGGGAGGGGTGGCAGTATCTCCCAAGGACTGGACAACACTGGCCTGGATGGCTGAGTCAATGCATCCCCGCAGCAGTCTCTACACATGTGGAGCATTGACTGTAAAGCTGTCCTCCCCTGTGGAAACATTAAGTGAGGGCAGCAATGGAAACAACCGTGTGCTCTCTTTTGGGGAAAATCCCATTGAAATGAAAAAGTTCTTACTAGAGCTGAAAGAGGTAATTTCTACTTTTCTGCACCAACTCCAGTGAATCTGGTCCACTGATTCCTACAGAAGTTAAATGCACTCAGCACATCGGAGAATCACAGTCTCTGTTCTAGGTACAACATACTTAGTGAATTGAAATAGCTATTAATTATTCCTGTTACCACTCTATTTATTCTATAGCCAAATGATCAATACAGTTATTTTTATTGCTGCCCCATAAAACAAAGTGATAGAGTTTTCATTGTCGGCTATATTCCAAGATACTAAAACATTTATCATACTTAAATATCCTGAGAATTATCCTAGTATCTGTAAGTCTGCACATCTTCTTCCGTAGTAAAAGTAAAACAATTAATGTGCATTTATGCCTTACTTCTGCTGGGAAAGGCACTAAGTAGCTTGATTATAGGTTTCTATACTAAAATAAGTTACAGTGTAGTAGCCATGTTAGTCTGTGTCAGCAAAAAGAAAATAAGAAAGAAAGAAATACTTGTGGCACCTTAGAGACTAACAAATTTATTTCAGCATAAGCTTTCGTGGGTTAGATGAAGTGGGTTCTAACCCACGAAAGCTTATGCTGAAATAAATTTGTTAGTCTCTAAGGTGCCACAAGTATTTCTTTCTTTCTTTCTTATTTTCTTTATACTAAAATAGTATAAATCCGTGTAACATTTTGACACAGAGCAGATTTTTTAGCATTCTAGTCATGTTGTTAAAGCTGCGGTGGATACCTTAATGATGTCCTTTTTCATCCAACAAAGGGAGAGAGCAGGTTAAAAATGGTTTGATTTATAACTGAAGGCTCTTTGGTGGCCTATGAGAAGTGATGTAGCAGTTTCAGTCTTGTTCCCAGTGGACGAATCTCCACAAACACAGAAGTCACCACTGTTGGGATTGATGGGCACATTTGTCAGGCTTATCATTGAGGCCAATGACTGAATGGGCAGATGGGAACTGTACTATTCGTTTAACCCTGTAGTTCCACCTGCTCAGAGAGGAGGCATGCTAGGGGATGGTGGTCGGATACTTGCAGTGCCACTGCCAGTGTTGGTATAATATTGGCAAATAGAAACAATAAAATAATCTTATCCAAGGAGAAACGAGACCATCTTTATAGAGATGAGGCTAGTATTTCAAGACAATAAAAAAAGTTGAACTTTACGTAAGTTTGTGACAGAATGGTGTACTGAATTCATTCTCTCTCATTATGCTGCTTTGTACTCTCTATTTGAAACACTTCCAGTTTACTTTTTAGCATATTGTTAACAAGGCCAGTCAATCCATTTTGTACAATTGATGCATTAGAAACAAGGCTACATGCAGGGGTTTCCAAGAGTTGTGTTAGCTTAGGGTTTTGTTCATTGATTTTACTAGGTATTTCACTCAAAGAGCCATTTCAGTGAACGGGCAGATTCAGAAAGAAAAATAGCTCATTGTATAGATTTCTTTTTTGCTTCTCTTTGTTGGGACTGCCTCTGTTCCTATTAAAGTCAGTGACAAAACTCTTGTTGGCTTCAATAAGAACAGGATGGTGCTTTGTTAAGTTGTTTGTACATCAGGGTGGATAAAAATCAATGATTTTTAAAAAATCAGTTTTTATTTAAATTGGATTTTTTTGATAAAATGCTTTTTGAGGAAAAAACCTATCTAAAGATAGTTGTAATTAAAATACATTATAGCTCAAAGATATCTCATCATGGAATAGTGATTATAAATTCTTATTTTATAGTATGAGACAATATATTAATGTAATGTTTAAGAAAAGTTTTGTAAATGAGTTCCAATAGTTCATGGATTAGGGACCCAATCTTATGGGGTTCCACAGGCTTCTGTATAGATTATTTAGGTTAATCTTTCTATCTACCCAATGGGACTCAGTGCTCAGTCTAGACGATACCATCAGAGATGCTTAGTTTTGCAGTTCTCAAACTGGATTTGTGTCTCCAGAGGTAACATGCTTGTTAACAGCAAAAATGTTTATACATAAAGAAATAAATAAAGAAATAGGTGAGAAATAACAGACCTCAACTCTATTGTCCCTCTGCAAATTTGTGTACACAGAGTCAATGCCTTACCTCTCTCTAAAAGTGAAAAGTTTCAAAAAGTTCAATGACTAGAAGATTGTTGGGGGCGGAATAGATCTGGACAAGTAGAAGAAGTCTGGAGATAAATGTGAGAAGCGAGGGACATATGCTTGTTTTGTTAAAATATTATATGTTTACTGTTGAATAAAAAAATCCAGAATATTTAACGTTGTTGTTTTAGTTAATTAAAACAATTTAAATGTCTGCCTGGTGATGTTCTTCTCCTAATACAGCATGGCAAGAAAATCCTCCAAATATTAATGATTAACCTGTTGAATTGGAGATATTTATGAAGTCATTGGGAGGTGAACTATCTGCTTCAATTACCTTTGGTAAATGAAATAACCAATCATTCATTTTCTGATATAGCTGTAAAACTAATCTGAAAAGTTTTCAAAATAAATCACTGTTTAAAAAGGTATAGTGTGTACCTTCTAAAAATGAAACCTACATCTATCTCTGAGTTAGGAATAATATGTATTAAGGTTTTAACCACCAACAAGAATGCATTTTTATGTAGAAAACCATGATTAAATTGAGTCTTCCTGACTAGTGATTTAAATCATGATTAAAATCAATTTGATTTAAATCAAATCCAGCCTGTTGTACATCAGTTGTAAATTGTCCATCACAGATTGTTTCCTTATCCTAAATTACAGTAGATCCTAAATAGCAGTGGGATTGCACCCAGAAGTAATACATGGGGCCTTTGGGATATTCAAGGAGAAGGAAAGCTTGCCTACTGATTGTTTCAGAATTACATGGCTGCTTCCAAGAGGCATATACTACCTCAGAATAGGAGCAAACCCTGTAACAACATAGTTCAAGCAGCTCGGGGGGGTTCTGTAGGCCAGCAGTTACAGAGGTATAGCAGAGCTGAAGAGAGCACTTAATAAAGTTGTGATTGATGATATTTGGAAAATAAAATGTTAAAAAAAGCATTTTAGCACAAACCATTGTATGGTGAATATTGCCTGACACAGGGCCAAGTCTTTCAGTCCTTCATCCTTGCCCTGGCAAAACTCCCAAAGGAGGTTAACTCTACTTCCAATTAGTTAGGTTTTCTAAACCTAAAAAGTAGACAACAAATGTACAATAAAATACTTGAATTAAAAACTAAAATTGCTTTTTAGACATAATGTAGTGGATAGTAGCTTTTTTCCTTCCTTAAGGGGAAAAAACTCCTTATTAACTGTAGATCTCTGTCACTTGGGAACATAATTTAAACATTAATGATTCCTTGCAGTGTCTATTAACAATGCCATGATTTCTTTTACCCACACATTTATTTCCATACTATACAAATGGTATTTTTCTATTAGTGATACAATCTCAGAAATCTCCAACATGTTTTATAGGTGTACTGTGAAATTTAACAACAATGATACTGAACTTCATTGGAACATGTAGGGAAAAGCAGCTTCAGCTGGAATATTTCACCAAAACAAGTTAGCCACATTTTAAAATTCTGACTAAACTCACAAGTAAAACCTTGAAGCTGAGATGGAACATCTGTGGTGAGACTCAGACGATGGTAGAATTGTCAGGCCAGACCTTCAGCTGCCGTAAATTGGAATAGGTCTGTTGAAATCAATGGAACTGTGCTGATTTACACTAACAGAGCATCCGGTCAGTTACGTGGCAGGGCTGCAGGGAGATGGATGAGAATATGAACTACCCTGTTTACTAGCACTACTTCTATAAATAGCAGCAGTAATATTGCTTCAGATGGGAGGCCAACGTTTGTCAAGCTAGTCTGGCCACCTCTTTACAAATAAGATAGGATCTTTCAGGTAGGCATGGGGAGAGGTGGTTTGTTTGGAGTCAGACTGACATTCTGCCACCTACTGCTCTGGCAAGAGCCTTCCAACACAAGTTTTTAAATCAAGAAGAGAGCATATCCGAGATGAGGCAAAGATAGATAGTTATACTGTTTTCCTCCAGTAATTGTTGATTTGCTGAGATCCCAGGTCCTCTCATACCTTCTCAGGTCTGCCCCAATTGCTGGAAGGGGAGGGGAAGGGAAGACATTTATGAAGACTAAACTTGCTTAAGCAGAAGTAATGTTTGGCAACTCCAAACCAGAGAATAACTTCAGTAACTGTTCTGTATTACTATTTAGAAAGGGGGTAGTATTTTATTTAGATTTTAAAAATGGACTGAAACAAATGTGCAAGCTAGACATTGTTGCTCATAATCAGCATGATTTTATGCTCACACCAAATATACTGCATATAGACTTGAAACTTTTTTTCTTTAATGCTACTGATTCATTTATTAACATGATTCAAATACAACCTTAGTTATGTTAGTATTGCAACAAAAGCAAGACTAGGCGGGGGTGGCTATTATAATTTTAAATAAATGCTGCTTGCTGTTCTCCAATACACTGTTGAATAAAGCAAAATTATAATATGACTTTGCTTATTCATTATCTCAAACTATAATCGGATAGTCTTCATTATCTCTGGTGGTGTTAGAGTCCTATTATATTCTCAGTGAATGCTCTAGACCGATATCTTCTGGTCCCTATCCATCTGATAATGGAAATCCCCAGTCCTAGAACTTTATTTTCACTCTAATAAAACAGTAAGATGCCTGTTTCTCAGGCCATTGGGGCACTTCCCATTTACCTTCTAGCATTGTGCTAGAATACATTTCCATTTTCTTTAGATTGCGTAAACTTTAATTGTTCTTTAGCTTGAGAGATTTATATTAATAGCTTCTAGAGCAGCTCTTTTCCCTCAGAGATGACCCTTCACCTGATCACATTAAGTAAAATTGTTACTTGCCAAATTCTTTGCCAATAAAAAGCTCAGAATATTTTAAGAAATGCTAAGAAAATAAAATATGGATAAGCGAAAGAATGTGTAAAGTAAAAGACCAAAATAGTTATTTTGACATCGATCACATCTAGAATGTATAGAGTCCTAAAGAAATTTAACCAACTGTACTCCCACAGAGAGAGGAGGGTCCAAAACCACATCTGTGGAGTCATCTGTTAATCCCATGTTTTTCACATGTTTGGAAGGACATCTGTTGCAGTCTAGTGATATATATGATTACAGAAGTACCACTAAGAGACAGGAATTTCCTGACTGACCAAAGGTCAAGCGTGCCTCCGTTCAACATAGACTAGACCACACTATTGGTATATGAAACCTGAGAACCCTTGAATTGCCTGGAAGATCTCCAGAGAGGTATCAAGTTGAGGAGCAAACTACATTTGTAACCTTATAAGTCCCAGAAAATGCCAAAGAAAGTGTGATCCTCCCATGCTACCACAACATCAAGAAGGGCTGCATTCTCTCCTTTGTCTAGGAAGAGGGAGACCAAAATTACCACAGGCTATGCCAGTCAGACCAAGTGCCAAGTGAAACCTTGTGGGCCAGTGTAAAGTACTGGCCAGAGACGTCAACACCTGCTCCCCCGAACTGTAGTCCCAACTCTGATGCTCCAAAGACAAGCAAGCTAGAGAGTTAAGTTTTTTCTTTTTTATGTACCTTTTTCTGTTTGTAGTTTGGCAGGGATGCCCATCACCTGTATTCATGATTTTTCCTCTAACTCTTTGTAATGAATGAGAGAGAGAGAGAGAGAGAGAGAGTGAAAAAAATAGCCTGTGTATCCAAATTATAAACAAACCCTGTTTTAAATCACTCCACGCTACCCTCAACTGTAAAAGCATGCTTCCATAAAACTACTCTGTCTCAAAAGGGAGTTTGTGTTGTTAATCACTTTGAATCGTAGTAGAGATAAATTAGTCAAAAAGAGTCACTCGTAGACGTCACCTCAAACAGCAACTTTGAAGGAGTCCTAAATACTGCTTTTCAGGGCTGAGAAATAAATTGTGCCTCCTTAGGCTTCTGGGGCTAGTATTATGTATTCTGAAAGTATACTCAGACAGGATTTCCACTGTCATTTGGTGCCATACTCATGGAAGAGACACTTTGGGCCAGATTCTCTGCTGGTACAATTCCACTGAAGTGTAAACAGCTGCATTCAATGTACTCAGTATAGTTATTCTGTAAATATAACCAGGACTCCCATATAAAAGAGCCAGTGGATTTCAGGATGTCCTTTTATAGTGTAAAAATGTAATAAAAACAAGAAAAAGCCAGAATTTCAGTGTGATTTGGAATTTCCAGTAGCTGGAACTCAGACTAATAATTAGACCCTCAAATTCCATATTTTTCTGCTGATCTGGCATTATCTTTAGGCCATTTTCTAACCCCTCTCAGGTCAATTGTAATGCGGCACAAAAATGAGAGGACAGAATATGGATTTTATCTACAGAGTACAGGCGTTTTCCCCGTTGAAATAATAATAGCTGAACTAGAAGCAGTAATGAGGGAAAATACGATGGGATAAAAAGAACAAAAGTAAGATACAAGTTTGCAATGAGGTAGAAGAATGAAAGGGCCAGTGTTATATTGCTATATTTCAAACACATTAAGGTAGAGCAGGCAGGAGATAACTCCTTTAGATACAGCACTTACAAAATTTCACCTGGAATATTGTGTTCGGTTGTGGACAATATTACAAAATGATAATATGGAAGAAGTTCAGGGAAGGAAGTTACATTTTCAAAAGCACCTAAGTGATTTAGTAGCCTAAGTCTCATTGAAAGATATTGGGTTTTGAAAACATGGCTTAGGGTCTTTTGAAAATTCTACCCCAAAACTACAGAAGTGAGAAGGCAGCTGGAAGGATTGATTAAAATGGAAAGATTTAAAGGGCTAACTAGATACATAGTGTGGTTAAGCAATGGCTAAGAAGTCACATGATAACCATCTAAGTATGAGTACATTGAGACTAGAAAATAATTTAGGAAGGTATAGCATAGAATAGTATAACTATGAGCTATGAGTAATGGGATGAGAGAAAGGGAATATTTAAGATGAATTTCAGGGCAAACTTCTTGTTAATGAGAGATATTGGATTGTGGTGTAGTTTCCCAAGGGAAATGGTAGAATTCCCACCCCTTGTGACATTATGGTGAGGATTTTCAAAGGGGCCAAGAGGAGGAGGTAAGCACCCAAATCTCACTGGGATTTGGATGCCTGACTTCCTTAATCCCACCTTCACAAATGCCAGCCTATATTATTTGCTAAGTGCTATACAGGACAGAAGTTAAGACACAGTTGTTATCCTGAGGGGCATCTTTAAAAGACAAAGGTCAGATAAGGTCACACCGGGAGATCCAGATTTATTAATTTACAAATGATTTGTGCCTTTGACACCGCTCCCCCCCCCCCATCTTTAAATTTGGTTGGTGTTGGAGTTCTACTGACATGACTAAGTTTGTAGATCTGGCAGAGTTTTTTTAAAACAAGAAATGGAACATTTCAAACTAGACTGAAATAATAGAAAATATACTATATTGACCGCAATGAGATCGAATAAATGACCTAAAAGATATTTAGAATCCAGCTGACATCCCCTACTTGTTATAAACATTTAAAGATAGATTAGCATTTTGGACTTCAACTAGTTGATAATGTCCCTTTAAATGGTTTTAGAGTGTGTCACAGAATCCCACCAAGGATTTCACTATAACAAGTTCTCTTTTTGATTAACAATGTATTTTTCCTCTCACTCTGTAGCAATGACATAACATCTCTGTGTCAGCATTTCCCCCTTCCTTGGTCTCTTCTGCAGAGATGTACGCTTACCCCTCTATTACTTCCTGGTGTGAGCCAGGGAGAGGAGCTTGATGTTTAGGGTGCCGGCAGCGCTAGACCAGACTCATTCTAGACAACAGTCCTGACCTGAACCTGCGTCCCTGCCGTTTCAGAGTCTCCATCCCTCCTCAACTACTTCTCCTCCTAATGACCACCCAAGCCTTTAGGATTTTAGCTAGTCCCATGTGAAATCCACCTAGCCACTAGATTAGTTTCCTAAGGGTTAGAGAGGCAAGGTGAGTGAGGTAATAACACTGCATACATCTGCTAAGGGTTAACAGACTTAGACATGAGGCAAAGTATTTGTTCTCACTTGTGATTGTACATTTTTGCTAAAATTATGCCATGGTCTGTTACTCTGTTACTTATTCTGTTTCACATCATGGCATTTTTTTTAAAAAGATGACATTTTCTTCAATTTTCCACTTTAATAGAAAACACAAGCCTTGAACAAATACATAATACATGTCAGACATATTTTCCACAGTACTGTACAAACAGCGGCTGAAGAGAATCAGAAAATGAATAACATCTTTCGTTCTCCAATTTAACTTACCATAAAGTCTAGCTATAGCAATCAAAATGAGTTTCTTCCCCGTTTCACCCTTCCCTGTCTACTTTTTACGCAGCATACTGCCAGAATTGGTTTGGCCATTTCTTTCAGTATGAGATGAAAGTTGTATTTTTGTAATTCCAGTTCCCATTTAGTGACATCATTTTTACAACTTCAGATGATTAAATCTGTGCTTAATTTGAGGTAGTTTTCTTGTTACAATGAAAATTATTTTTTCCATTGTTACATATTTTCAGACAATATTAAGCTTCTTATTTAATGGACTCACTATCACCTTGTTGTGACCCGATCTCTGCGCTGAATTCACCTGTTGTCTTCTCTTTTATAATTTGATTGTAAGAGTTTTGGGGTAGGGACCATCTTGGTCTGTATGCACAAGCACATCCTTTGATGTGCTCAATGCAAATCAATAAGTAAAAGTATGGAATTTCAAAGTAATGCCTGTCATTTCATCCCCAAAGTTCCCCGTTTTAAAATTTCCCATTACTTCAATCCTTATACAGGCACAACTCACATTTAAGACTGAGGAGAACAGATTACAGGGTTAGACTTTCTAATGCAGGCATCTCAAAACAGTGAGTGAGCTTACTTGCCTTAAAGAGAGCACACCATAGGATCCCCATATTTGTCCTCTTTTGAATGTTTTCATTTTTCTCCTCTCCTGGCCAAAGCAGAAGTAGAGGAATTTTTTCCACATGAAAATTTTTTATTTGACGGCAAAGGAAATTTTGGGATCAAATACATTGTCACTTAGATAGAGTGGAGGAGGAAACAATCTGCTAATGCTTTTAGGGTCTAATCTTGTTCCCATTGAAGTTAATGGTAAAACTCCCATTGGTTTCAGTGGGACAGGATCGCAGCACTATTCCCTAGCTCCTGACCTACAAAGTGGCTGAGAAAAATATACTCAAAAATCAGAGAGGGAGCGAGAAAGATAAAAACAAAAATAGAACTCTTACCTGTTGGAAATTAGGGGTCAGATGCTCAGTTGGTGCCAATCAGCATAGCTCCACTGACATCGGTGGGGGGAAGGCACTACATCGATTTACATCAGCTGGTAATTTGGCTCTAGATTTGTAAATGTTGATTCAAAACAAAGTTTGGATTTTATTTATATAGTGCTACAAGTCTACACACTGCTGTAACAAAACTGCCAGGACACTAAAGAGGAAGGGATAGATTTTGGAGATACTGTCGACAAAGAAATGACAGTGCATTCATGGGTGCGTGAAGAAGGAAAGAAAGGAGTCAAATGAGCAGGACTGTGAATTGGGGGTGGTGGGCAGGGTAGAGATGGTTAGTCATCAAGGGTGTCAGAGAATGGATACAGCTTTATAAGCTTGGTGAGACTTTATGTTACAAACGAAGTGTAATTTATAGAGAAAAAATCTTGATTATGTTTGGATGGGAAATGGTTTGAGGATTATTTGATTGAGCTAGGAATAATGTGAGTAGCAAGGACCACTGATTCAAACATAGGATCCTGATGTCTAAATATAAATCTATCCTCTCCTGGAAACTAATAATAATAATTTTATTTATTAAACACCTATTCATGAACTGATGCCGTGGGCACAGTTTCATGCTAGAAATACATGAAAAACAAGAACAAATCTGTGTTGCTCTCGAGTTTCTTCTTCTTTCATTGTCCTAGACTGTGGCTGCTGCAAAGGACAGTGTTGCATTAAAATTAGTTTTAGAAGGAAGTGGTCAAATTTTATTTTTCCTTTCCACAGATTTCATAAAATGCTCTCTCTTTACATTATGCTCTGTTGAACTCAGTTATGATGTTTATGTTCCATTAGGCGCAGGGGCTAATTTAGTTTAATCAAAGATGTAATATACTGAAAATACTTTGCAGACTATGATTTTTTTTTGTTTTTATTTTTCATAATTAATTTGCCTTTTTGCAGTCTTTTGCGGGCATACTCTTGGGTAGCAATTATATTTCTTTCTATAAACTTCTTTGGGGAGGTACTGATTTTTATCTTCCCTTGAAAGTCCAAGCAGCCTATGGCTGTATTTCACAGTTCAGATCTTCTGTAATTAGAATAATTATCTGAAAATGCCTGACAATTAAAATTTGGCTCTCTCCCCATATTTTACAAATATATTCAAAATTGCACACCCTGGGGAAAGAGTGAAAGCATACTTGATATGGATACATCTGGAGAAGTCAGATTCTGAGTTCAAGAGAAGCAATGATTCTGAATGAAGCTTTAACTCGCCTTAGGGTTGCCAACTTAGTCAGGCTAAACGTGAGTCGCTCATACTATGGTAGGATTGCAAGCCTCGTTGCACTGACCAACAAGAAGAGTTCCTGTCCCAGAGAGCTTAAAGTCTAAATAGACAAGATACAGGGTGGGAGAGAAAGGGAATATAGTTATTCCCCATTTAAAAAAGGAGAACAGGAGTAAAGCCAGAGTAAGTGACTTGCCCAGGGTCATATATGAAGCCTGTGGCAGAGCTGGGAACTGAATCCGTATCTCCTGCGTCTCAGTCTAGTGCCTTAACTACAACAATCATTCCTGCCTGAAATTAGCCAATAGCCTACCCTGTGCAAAACTAAGACCTTATGCCGAGCCACACACCCCTATGAAATCATGAAAGGATTGGTGTCCCTTGGATGATAGAGTCAGTGGGAGGCGGGTGCTTCACTCTCGTTCTCCTCCTGGCTGCTGGAAGAGAAGGGAGCTCACTTTCCACTCCCACAACTGCCAAGCTGAGGGGACTCTCCACTTTCGTCTCTGAGTGGGGAAGTGGGGCACGGATCCATGCTACTAGGTCCATTTGTTTAGTATTCCATTCTCAGTTATGCACAATACATAGGCTTAAGCAGATATGAGTCTGCGCCTGTGATTGCTGTGCCTGAGTATAGGGAGAGAATCACTGGCCTCTATGGTCATCTGCCAGCCTTCAGCCCATAACATGGTAATTGCTTCCTCTAGGCGGGATTTTTATTGTATTGCTTCCTTGTATTCAGCTCCACTTTAGGCAACGAGTGCCATTTTAAGCCACATTTAACGGAGAACTCTCCTGACTCATAGACATATCGAATTTAACAGGAAATGAGACAGGACATTTAATAGAGACCCAGATTTATCAAGAGAATCCCACAATTGTCCTCTTTTCCCCAAGTCTAAGGACTAGGGCCTCATATACCCCTGCCCTCACTGGGGGAGTGGTTTAGCAGAACAGATTACGCTTGGCTATTTATAGGCACAATGAAATTTGTACAGGACTGGGAATCTCTTGTCTGAAGAGAACAACCTAATTTATACCAAATGCTTTTACATTGCAAAATCTTTACGAGAGGGATCATGCTTTCCTTTCTTCCATTGCCTAGCACATTGTGAGCACAACTAGAAACTAATACATAATTATCATAAATAGTGTAATTCTGCTCCATCTTTCACAGCAAACTGTCACTGCTAAGCAGTGAGTTTTGGTCAGTTCATTAAGTGACTGCTCAAGACAGGTTTTGCTCTACATCCCCCTAATTAACCAGGAAACGTTTAATGGAGAGCTGTCTGTATTTATTTGCTGATTACCAGGTGTGTGTGCGCACGAATGTATGTACATCTATGGTGGCTCTTCATTTTCACTTCCTCATCCTCACTAATTCATTCAGCCACGGCGTAGTCAGTCTATAGAATGTCACAATTGTACTTGCAGGTCTGTGGACCTAATCCAACACTCACTGCCGGAAATGGGAAGACTCCCATAGACTTCAATGGATGTTGGATCAGGTCCTATATTCTGTAGGCATATAAAGTCTAATATAGCTGAAACTGCATTTCTGCTGCACTTTGGGGACAAAGTAATAGAGCAGCTAGACAGGGGGATTCCACACTTACCTGCATGTTGTAGATATGACATCTGCAGCAGGTAGGTCTCTCCTGAGACTGTACTGGGAGACAGTCACTCACAGAGGACACAGCCATTGGGTCTGTGAACATAATGAATCTGTAAGGCCATAACCCTGCCTAAATGGCAAACATTGGCCAACATTTGGCTTCTCTTGTCCCCCCGTGTATCCTACAGTAGTTTTGAGGCATCAATACTTATCGGGGCTGATGATTATTGGCCCCATACCATGTTGTATACAAGCAATGCCTTTTTATGCTGGCTTTATTTGCTTTTTTCAGGATGGGGCCTATTTTGAATCATTGTGATGTCTCAGAGTGTACAGTAGCTCATTGATTAAATCAGGCCTGAGAGAGAGGCTAGCACTAAAATAGACACCTTTATGTTTATGCATCAATATCTGGGAAGTCAGTAACAAGACAAAAACAAGCCGAAAAATTAAATCATCATCAGGTGTTTCCTAGGAATTTGATAAGAGTTTTAAAAGCTTGCCTGAGTGACTGTGGGGTTTTATGTTTTTAAATATACAATTTGTAAAGCAGTATTAGGTAACTGATTAGCTAATGGTGAGACATAGCTATATTTTAGCAGCACAGCACTCCCCTGGGTGTTCAGTATAAAACTTCCCTGTCATAACACAGGCCTTCCACCTTATTTTTTATTTTCCCATTCATAAGCCTACAGATCAGTTTCAGTTTTCCCCAGGGTGGGCATCATTGGGCCATAATCAGAGATTCTCCTGTTGTTGAAAGCAAGGCCAGAAACAGCATACCTTTGTGATGAGATTCTGGCACTTCAGCAGTCTTACTGGAGTGTCTTATTGCTTATTTTAGATGTTGTAAGAAGTTACAGAGCCTGCTTTTTATAGGGTAAGTGTACTGGCAGTTCTGACAATAATACAATATCCCCAGCACGTACATATAAATTGGTTATCTACACTGGAGTTGGAGCCAAATCAAGACCCCAGGTCTGAATTCTATGTCCCACTCGGTCTCTGGAACAGGAGACACCAGACTTCCAAATCTGAACAACTTCATACATGGCATTTCAAAATCCAGATTCAGATCTACCCTCTCTCTAATTTCAGGAAGTCCTGAATTAGCATTTAGATCTGGCCCATTAAAGAGAGGTACAAGATGTGAACTCTGATCCAAACGTGGACCCTGCTTTGGGGATTTTGGTTCACATCCATAGCTAAGTACCACCAACACTCTGGAGGAGAAAAAAAATTTCATTTAGAAATGTTATGGGCATCTTAGAACAGTTGCTCTGGCTCTTGCAGGCTGAAATTTCAAGCATTAATAAGAGCTCTGCTCAGCATGAATAAACTGAGAAACACACACAACATATCAATGTAGTATAATCTTTTGAAAAATTGGAGACTTCTGGGATGAGCAAAATGAGGCGTTTATTTATTCATGTATTTATTATTGATTCTGAACACGATGCGGGAGAAAAGAGTAGAAATGGTTTTCTCAAAATATGCATATAGTGGCATGCCGGTGAGGCAACAGCACACTCCACCACAGTAGGTCATGCAATGAGCTAGCATTGGCATGGCACAGCATAGGCAATAGGCATCGACTGAAATACAAGCGTGTGACGTGCTGTTACTGTTACACAAGCTGACATTCAGGTCACAAAGACGTAACCCCTTTCTTTGCATTTCCGAGAGTCCCATTTGCAGTCTACACCATCCTGCTGCTTCATCTACCACAAGGATTTATTTATTTGTATTCTGGTAGTGCCCACAATGTACCAGGCACTATCCACTCAAAAAAGACGACTGTCCTGCCCCAGAGTGCTTACAAATGTAAGAATTAGACCAGCAATGTCTATGGGATGGGAAAAAAGGGATGCAGTCAAAACATTCACGTTTTATACTTAGATACATTAATAATACGGAACTGCCCTTCAATCTTTCCTCTATTTGGCCATTTCTTGCTGATGTCATGGGAGAACAGAATCTGGAGTAGCGATTGGACTAGAGGAAGACATACCTGCATGACTAATTAACTTGTAACTTCCTCCAGGTACTCACACTGGTGTAAGTTAGGGACGGTAGGGATGTAAAAATTCACAGCACTGATGAATACATCTCCGTGTGTTGAGTTCTGTGTACCTAGAAGCCCCTCCCCATACTCCAGTCCATAGCACTGGTTCGAGGCAAATTTACACTGAATTTACTTGTGCTGTTCAAAGAGATCTACACAAACTTGTGCAAAGAGATCTACACAAATTCAGGTTCCATGTAGATCTTCCCAGTGGTAAAAAAGAACGTAGGAAGTAGGTGCTAGGATGTTGGTAAGTAGTGAACATGTCACAGCTAGAGGTACAGTAGAGTTCTACTGTACATATGTGAACTATACGTAAAAAAAAGCCATAAGTGTAGTCTTATTTTTCTTTTTCATATTTGAAGAAACTTCTTAAAATATATTTGTGAAGTTATTTGTAATACAGTAAGATATTGTGTTTTTATACATATACACATGAATTTATGAAATAACGCAGGAAATATTTGTGACAAGGGAATTCTGTCTATTCGTATAAAATCATATGCGGTTGTAAAGATGACATTTCTTAATAGGTTTAATGATTTCCTTCTAATGGCATCTAACAGCTTCCATGCCTGATCAATCATTTTCTGCATATTAACAGTGATGTAGGGCCACTTCCTCAGAACTGCCAAGTACCTACTCTTCCCGCTGACTTCACTGAGAATTGCAGGTTCTCAGCACTTGTTAGGATCAAAAACATAGCTTTTGAATCCAGCAATAATGTTACCCAACAGCTATCATGGAAACTTCCTCTGAAAAGTGTAATTACCTGTTCTGTACTCTATCCATGCATTAAAATAATGATTTTAACGAAACAACTGCATTTCTACTATCTTGTATTTTCATCAAGATTTTGCTACCTCAAGGTAGAATACTATTCTTTTAGGTCTGTAGTCACTCGATATCTGCTGTCAGACTTAAGTAAATTTACAGGTAAAGGAAACTAACAATTTTAGATTTTGAATAATAAAACCAAGTTTTTATGTTGAAAAAACCATGGTAATATCTATCTCAGCAGATGTGTGTCACTAACTAGCATGTACTTGACACAGAATGTTAGCTCCATAAAGGGTCCTTAAAAAATATAGCCCCTAAACATACATGCACAGCATCACATTTACTGAACAAAAAAGAAATTTGCAAAATTGTGGGTGCAAATTAAGTGGTCAGTGAAAATCAGGCCCTAAAAGCCAAGCAGTGGACAAAGTCATACAGCAGTCAGAATATGCCAGGTCTGTCTTCCCTGGCTGTATGCAGTGTAGTTGTAGCCATGGGTTTTTGTTGTTTTTCCCTGTCCTATGATTAGCTTCTTACTTTCATATGCAATGTTGTTGTATCTGTGTCAGTCAGAGGATATTAGAAAGGCAGAGTGAGTGAGGTAATAACTTTAAGTGAACCAACTTCTGTTGGCGAGAGAGACAAGCTTTCGAACTTACACAGAGCTCTTCTTCAGGTCTGGGAAATTTACTTAAAGGCGCATCTACACTAAAAAGTTAAGTTGACATACAGCCACTGTAGTAATTAAAGCAATGTTTCACATCCACACTATGCTCGTGTCAGCAGTGCGGATCCTCACCAGGAGGGCTTCCATCGACTTAACTGTGTGGGGCATTGTGGGGCACTGATCGCTGCAGCCCTGCCTGACTGCATGGGGCTCACAAGTGGAGCCCCCACCCCAGGACCCCAGCTGTAAGCCCCACACAGGGTTGACAGCCAACAGGCGATGTAAGTAATGTAGTGTCTTCATGGACACTGCGTCGCCCTAACTACATCAACCTAAATGGTATGCCTCACACGGAGGTGGATTTATTAAGTCAACATAGTGAGCCTACTTACATCGGCAGGAGCACCATTATAGTGTAGACCCATACAGAGTTACCTGCCTTACGTCGACCTAACTCAAAGCATAGACCAGTCCTCACAGTGTAACAGCTATATAAAAGGTGGAACAGATTGTTTAGCATAAGTAATTAATGTATATTTTAAGGGACCATTCAAGGTGAAGTGGTCCGTTAAAACCCCTCCAGTGATAGGGGCAAAAGGAAGGGGGGAGAAGCTGGGGGAGGGGAGTTGTTACAATAATCCATATATCCAGTGTCTCTATTCAGTCCATGATTTTTAATGTATAGCAAAATTGTGAATTTAAGTTCCAAGGCTCCTGTTTTGAAAGTGTTGTGCAGGTGTCCTTTTGAGGATGAGCATTGATAAGTGAGATGTCGAGTGATCGCTTTGTGATGGCTTGTTACAACTATCTATAACCCGCTAACCACCCAACCCCAGCTGCCCCCTGCCCATGACTGGACCCACCTTGTCTCTCTTACTTTTATAGACAGATATCCATGACCAGACTACTGAATTTACATTGGCAGGGATTAGAGATGGTCAGAAACCAGAGAAAAAGTACAAAATATTTTTTCAATTTTTTGCACTTAAGTTAAAGTTTTCTGACCAGCTATAATAGGGTTTGGTTTTGTTTTTTTAGCCATAGGCTTCCTTTTTCCAATGAGGAACTCTTGGGATTAACTACAAACATCTGGGAGGCTATGCATTTTTAAAACGAAAGGATAACACAAATACAGCATAACTAGATTCCAGAGCATTAGTAAATTGTAAATTAACTGTGACGGGTACTGTTTTAAATATTTGAATGTAAAATGTGTTTGCTAAGGAAAAAGATTTAAGCAGCTAATATCACTTCCAGCTTTCTGACTGAAGTGCTTTTATATTTATTAGTTTACAAAGTATATTACAATTTTAGATGAGAAGTTGAATATTTGCAGTTTGGTAGATTTATGTGTGGCTTAATCAGAGGTGAAAGTAAGCCGGTCCGGTCCGGCATACTGGCAAGAGCCAGTACGCCATGCTGGACCGTACTGGTTTCCCCGGTGGTGATTTAAAGTGCCTGGGGCGCCAGCCGCAGCGGCAGGAGCCGCAGGCCTTTTAAAGCGCCGCCCGAGCCCGGCTCCGGCGGCGCTTTAAAAGGCCCGGGGCTCCCCGCGGCTGCAGGGCTCTGGTGGGGATTTAAAGGACCCGGCTCTCCGGCCGCTGCAGGGAGTCCCGGGGCCTTTAAATTCCCACCAGAGCCCCGGGGCTCTGGCAGGGATTTAAAATGCCCAGAGCTCTGCGGCAGCCAAAGCCCCGGGCCCTTTAATTCACCTCGGGGCTCCCAGCCGCCTCAGCGGCTGGGAGCTCTGGGGTGATTTAAAGGCCCCGGGGCTCCCAGCCAGAGCCCTGGGGCCTTTAAATTGCCCTTTCCGGTTGAGGCCACGCCCCCACCCAGGACTCCGGCGTACCGGTAAGTCCTGTAAGTTACTTTCACCCCTGGGCTTAATGCATCATACCTGGCCCATGTCTTGTAAAGTGGGTAATTATACAAATACAAGAATAAAACAGGTTAAAATCCAGCTGATAACCTAATATGTAGACTTATGTTTCAGGCACTGTATCACGATACACTGTGTGTGCTATCTTTCCATGGCAATTAGTTACTTCTCTTGTCTGTTATGGTATGTAGGTGAAAAGAATGGGGCAGAGCCTGATGATGCGGAATTGGTGAACCTCAGCAAAAGGCTGGTGGAGAACGCAGTCCTCAAGGCTGTACAGCAGTATCTAGAAGAAACTCAGAACAAAAACAGACAGACTGATGGAAGCCCAGTGAAAACTGAGGAAGCAGCTAGTGACAATAAGAATGAAAAATGATAGTGATAACAGAACGTGAGCGCTGTGAGAATGCCAAGGAAGCACAAATCCACCACGAATAACCATCAAAATATGTCCCAGCTCCCTGTTCAGATCTGCCAAGTTGTGCTGGCTGACTTGCATTATGCTTTGTGAGCGCTCGTATAAGAAGTGTGTTCTGAATCGAGGGGCACTAACTAACAGTTTCCTGAAACGTGTTTGGATTGCTGAAAAACTACTGAATGCTGGGAAAGATGATTGGGGAAAAAGAGAAGATTTTGAAATAAAAAGATTGAACTTTCACAGGCTCTTAACTACAGAGAATCTCTTCATAGCTTTCAAAGAGGAACTGAACCCCTCGTGGATGCCTTTTGCACTGAAATGAATGGCCATGAAACAAGGGCCTGCCATAAGTGAAAACAATGCGAGTTACATTGTTTGGCAGAGCTGTATAACTGCTCACTTGATCTGCAGCAGAGAACTCCACATTCTGCTGCAAAGCTAAGAGCAGTCAATGCTAAGCTAAAAAAGTTACCACTACAGATGTTTACCACAGATACTATTACAAAGTAGGTAATATCATGGGAGTTTCTCTTGAATGTGACACTATGAAGTGTTCTTCACTTTTCAGTAAAGTTTGTTCACATAAATTATATTTTTTGACAAAACACAACCTTTTTATATATAATAAACATGGGCGAAATTCTAAGTACTTAAAGAAAACACATGCCTGTTTTGATACATTAATGCCATACTTTAATATTTAGAAATGACATTAGTTATATGCAAAATGTATTGTATCATTCTTTTCCTCTAGGGAAGAGCCATGAATCAGACTTAATAAAGAAAGCCTTACACAGAGAATCGCTGGCCCTGTTATCCAAACTGAATAAGATAAAGGAGCTCTTATCAAACCCTGAGACCCGGATGAAAATTAACAGGGAACTGTTTGAAGACAGACATAAACAGCAGTAGTCATTGGGAAAGTCATGTTGACTCCGACTCTCCAGCTGTGTGATTGTAAATAGCTATGGTGTAAAATCTCATACGGTTGTTTTATGATGAAAAATATTTTTTGCAAATTTTCCATCTCTTTTTTTAATACAGCCAATATAAATGAAAGCCAATATAGTGTGTGGTTTTGTCTTAAAATACATGCACAGAAAAGAACAGACTGTTTAATGATGAGTTACAGTAGCTCTCTAGATCAATTTTTGGATGGAAGGAAGGAAGGAAAAAGTTAAGGATGCAGGTCTATGTCATGATTCTGCCACAGAAACACTAATTTTTAAAGGATCTGATCAAACACTGTGGCCATTTTAGAACATACACTCTCAGTGATTTTTTAAAATGTATAGCTGAAGAAGGCATTTTTAATGATTAGTCTTTTCTGTATATGTTGGTATTTTGGGTTGGCACTGTTTCTTGTTTGTTTGTTAATCAGCACTTGAATACACATGTACACATGCTGAAATGTTGTTTCTGATATTGTTTACATGCAAGGAAGAATGTTTTAATCTCTCAAGGTAAAATCCTGGCTCCACTGAGGTCAGTGGCAAAATTCCCTTCGACTTCAGTGGAGCCAGAATTTTACCCTCGTTATTTATTGTTCAAATAATCATTGCTCAGAGTATCTGCCTTGTCACTTCTGTGGAAACAAGATGCTTCTTGATTTTATTTCTGTTATTTCCTCCATCTCTTTGCCCTCTACTATGTGAAAAGGGGTCTGAATCTGTATTCCCTGTGCATTCAACACATCTACTGAGTTCAGTGGATGTACTGGGTGCACAAGAAAAATAAATATGCAGGATTGGGCCCAATATTTGCACTTTTTAAGCATTTGTGTAAAACTGCCTACAATTGTAAAATTGTCTACTTAATCATGCATTCTGTGATCAATATCAGATTTGTGCTGGTAGAACTGCAGTATAAATATTAAGGTTTTATTCATCAGCTATGAAATTATATTGGTATTTTATCTCATGAATCAGCTATTTTTTTCTCAAGTGATAAATGAGAGCGTATTCAAAAATGCATCTTATGTATTCGAGTCCATCTTCCTAATTAAAACATTTTCTCTTTGCACTGTGTCATCTTCTCCCTCAAATGGGCTTAGATAAAATGAAGAAGTATCTTTCAAGGTAACCGGAGCAGAGATAATTAAATGACTTGGGTGCAACTCCTCCCTCCCCCACCAACTCACACCTAATTATATGATTGTGGCTGTTATGCCCAGGTGAGAATATTGAATCTGGATGCTGAAACCCTATACATTAAGTCCTGAATCTTTCCGAATCAGTATATTGGAAGAAAATGCCTACCAGTACATTATATTTTTAACAGCATTATATGATGCCCCATGTCAAAATTTAAAAGGACAAGACACCGAACAACCCTGGAGATGAACCTTTTTAAAGTTTCGTTGCTGCATTGTATACTACGTTGGTTAGAAAGAAGTAATATTTACTATGGGCCCAAATCCTAACCTCATTGAAATCAAGTGTTGACAGAGACAGCAGTTCAGGATTGGGTCCCATACACAGGTGCTAGAACTAAGGGTGCTCAGGGTGCTGCTGCACCCCCTGGCTTGAAGTGGTTTCCATCATATTCAGGGTTTACAGTTTGTTTCAATAGCTTTCAGCACCCCCACTATACAAATTGTTCCAACACCCCTGGTCCCATATGTCCATCCACAATTCATTTGCGAAAGGAAAGAAAGGAAAGGAAAGCCACGAGACCCTCTGCAGCCATACTGTTGTGGCTTTGTATACAGATTTCTTGTATAAGATTTGAATGAGGCATCGTGTGGCATAATATACTGTTGATATGATGGTTGCCCTGGAAAACATGGGCATAGAATCATAAAACTGGAAGGGACCTCAAGAGGTCATCTGGTCCAGCCCCCGGCATTCATGGTAGGTCTGCGACAAGTGTTTGTCTAACCTTCTCTTAAAAATCTCCAAATGATAGAGATTCCACAGTCTCCCTCGGCAGTTCATTCCAGCGCTTAACTACTCTGACAGTTTAGGCTGGACATTAGGAACAACTTCCAAACCACCCTTGCTGCAACGTAAGCCCATTACTTCTTGTTCTATCCTCAGCAGTGAAGGAGAACATTTTTTCCTCCCTCCTTGTAACCAACTTTTATATACTTGAAAACTGTATGCCCCCCTCAGTCTTCTCTTCTTCAGACTAAACAGACTATAGGACCCCACTTGATATGCCTGTTCAGTTTGAATGTGAACCACTCATAACTACTCTCTGGGAACGGTTTTCAACGAGTTATGCACCCACCTGATAGCAGCTCCATATCTAGGTTGTATTTCCCTCATTTCCTTATTAGACGGTCATGCGAGTCAGTATCAAATCCTTACTAAAGTCAAGATATACCACATTTACCACTTCCCCCCTATCCACAAGACTTGTTACCCTGCCAAAGAAAGCTATTTGGTTGGTCTGACATGATTTGTTCTTGACAAATCCGTGCTGACTTATTTATCACCTTATTATCTTCTATGTGTTTGTAAATTGATTGCTTAATTATTTGCTCCATTATCTTTCCAGGTACTGAAGTTAAGCTGACTGGTCTGTAATTCACCAGGTTGTCCCTTTTTATAAATTGGCACTATATTTGCCCTTTTCCAGCTCTCTGGGATCTCTCCCGTCTTCTGTAACTTTTCAAAGATAATAGCTAATGGCTCAGATATCTCCTAAATCAGCTCCTTGAGTACTCTAGGATGTATTTCATCAGATCCTGGTGACTTGAAGACATCTAACTTGTCTAAGTAATTTTTAACTTGTTCTTTCCCTATTTTAGCCTCTGATTCAACCTCACTTTCACTAGCATTCACTACGTTAGACCTCCACTCACTACTAAACTTTTTGGTGAAAACCAAAACAAAAAAGTCAGTAAGCACTTTGGCATTTCCACATTTTCGGTTATTCCTCTCCCCCCCCCCCCCCGAGTATTTAAACAATGGCCAGGTTTGTCCAATTTTAGTGTCTATGTCTAACCAACACATTCTAACTTTCTCACATTAAATATGTCACTTCTGAGCACTGCGAGCTAGGTCTTGTCCAGATAACATGTTGACATGTGCCTCAAAGGTGGTTTTAAGGATTGTTAAAATAACTGGAAAAATCAGTAAATCAATTAATATTCATGCCATCTCTGAGGTGTAAAAACAGCAACACTTCTATGGAGGAAATATGTATTTGAAAAGAGCTGTTGTAACTGAGTACTTATGCACTGGAACCAGATGATACTAAGTGAGTCTGAACATGAAGAAAGTGTACTTGCATTGGAACCTAGATAAAGAGCCAGATTTGCCCATCTATGGGGTTACACCAGAGGTTAACTGCATCGATGGAAGTTAACATCAAGGATGAATGTGTGTCAATCTCTGGGTAAAAGGAAAACCAAATGGCTTTTTCTTTCTTGACTAAAGGATGATATAAATCCAACTGTTAATAGGGACTTGACACTTAGGGCTGGTCTACACTAGCCCTGAAGTTCGAAGTAAGATACGCAACTTCAGCTACGTAAATAACGTAGCTGAAGTTGAAGTATCTTATTTCGAACTTCAAAGTACTCACCCCTGGTCCACACCGCGGCGTGCAGGCTCCCCTGTCGACTCTGCCTGCTCCGTTCATGGAGCAGGATTACCAGCGTCGACGGGGGAGCACTTCCTGGTTTGATTTATCGCGTCTAGACAAGACGTGATAAATCGAACCCAGAAGATCGATCCGACGCGTCCGACAGAGCTGGTAAGTGTAGACTAGCCCTTAGGGCCATACCTTAACTCACAGTAGTACTTTAAGTCAACAAGTGGTCTCACTGAATTCAATAGGATTACTTTATCAAAATATTATTCACTGTTAGAGTTTCACAGCCTGGCTCTTGGACTTCAAAAGTCTTCATCAACTATATTTACAGAGATCTCTGGTTACACATATGTACACTTGCTAGATCATATTTTGTTCTCAGCAGCTGTGTGTCTCTGACATAGATCGAAGAGGAGGGTCAACTTACACTAAGTACAGGTGACATTTCAATACTGTTTAAGCCTATTGCCAGTCTAGCAATGCTTTATGTATTTTGTTAGAACTGCGATTTTAATCAAGATCTATAGGGATATCCAAAACTTTCAGAAAATAAGGTGTTGGTAAAAATGAAATAGGAAAGAAATTGCAAAGGCAACAGTATTCAGCACAGCTTGTAAAGTCATGTTTTTAGTCCAAATACATTTTTGTGCAATTCAGTTATATTAAACAGGGTGGATCGATTCAAATAATTGATTTTAATGATGATTTAAGTCAGCAAGCAGAAAATCTTGATTTAAATAATCAATTTTAATCTTGTTTTGTAATTGAACTTTTCAGCTATTTCCATAAAGAAAGGCTGATTTCATAGGTTGGTAACCATTAAAACAAGTTGACTTGCAGGTAAATATAGTCTTTGCTCTAAATTTGCTACTCCTTTTTGCTAACTGGATGATGCACTATATATTTATATGAATTTTTAAGCAATTATATAGCTTAATTTGCATTTCTCCAGAATCTTTATTTTTACATTTATGTTAGAAAATGATGAACACCATATTTCTTATTTACTAGATTATTTCCTCTCATTTGTGTCAAGTTAAATTTGGATGGAAACTGAAATTCAATTACAAATGAACAAAACCAGCATGTTAAAATTGTTTTTATTAGTTAAATAAAAATTACCTTAAATGTGTTGGATACTTAAGAAAAGAGTTTAATGAAACATATGTATTTAAAACTCACTGATTTATTAAACAAAGAAAGTATATCCATAGTTAGTGACTTGAAGTGATTGTGTCTGGTCACCATGTCCTTCAAGATTTTAGAACTAGTACATCTCATCCTCTCACACCTCAATTTTTATTCATAGAATGGAAGAGAAAAACAGGCTTTACTACTTTTTAAACTCCCAATTGGTTTCTCAACTTTGATTTAATTAGTAATTGAAATTAAAAGGTGAATAAACTAAAATGAAGCAAAGATTCTCTGGGCACCTGCAGAAGAGGCTACTGCTTTCAGAGACTAGTTTAGCATTTCAACACACACTGGTTCCAGGTGCTCAGCCATTGATTTCCACTAGTTCAGTGGTTTGACTTTCTTTAAAACTTCAGCTGCAAAGACGAATTGCGTAAATATTATTTAATTTTAAATGATTTTAATAGTATGATTATAGTAAGTTTAGACCAGGGGTCTCAAACTCAAATGACCACGAGGGCCACATGAGGACTAGTACACTGGCCCGAGGGCCGCATTACTGACACCTCCCCCATGCCGCCCTCAGCCCCGCCCCACTCCACCCCTTCCATGAGGCCCCGCCCCTGCCCCGCCTCTTCCCACCCCTTCCCTGCCCCCATTCCATCCCCTTCCCCAAAATCCCCACCCCAATTCTGCCCCCCCATCCCCGGGGGTGCAGGAGGGGTGTGGTGGGGGCTCAGGGCAGGGAGTTGAGGTGTGGGGTGCAGGAGGGGTGAGGGGTGCAGCAGGGGGCTGAGGTGCAGGAGGGGTATGGGGTGCAGCAGGGGGCTTAGGGCAGGGGGTCGGGGTGCAGGATGGGGGTGGGGGGCAGCAGGGGGCTCAGGGCAGGGGGTTTGGCTACAGGAGGAGGGCGGGGCAGCCCACGGCTCCCCTGCCCCCCGCGTTTACCTAGAGCAACTCTGGCCAGCGCGCACAGGGGGTAGGGCAGGCTCCACTGGCCGGGAACAGGGAACTGCGTCCAATGGAAGCTTCGGGGGAGGTACCTGGAGGAGTGGCCAGAGAAACCCACAGATGTGGGGGCAGGGTGGGCAGGCAGGCCCTGCCCCCCAGTGCGTGCTGGGCCGGAGCTGCTCTAGGTAAACGTGGAGGGCCGCAGGGAGCTCACGGGCCGCACAAAATAACCTAGTGGGCCGCGAGTTTGAGACCCGTGGTTTAGACCTTTTGGGGTGTCAATTTCAAATAGGTTTATTTTTAAAAAGAAAAAATTAATTTTAAAAACCAGTTTCTATTCTCTACTCCAATATGAAACAGTGTATTAATGCAATTCAATGTAAATCTAAAAGCGAACAGTAAATCTGAAAACACTGGATGAGTCAATGAACTATGCTCTCTGTGGGCCCAAGCCATCTCCCACTGAAAGCGTTCCAGTGACTGCAGCGAAGGCTGGTGGGAGCCTGTGGACTGGTAAATAAAGGCACTTTGTGAATTTATCAAACTTTGTTTTCTCCAATTTCTAAACTGGGCTTTTACTGTGTTCGTACAAACTTTTAAAAAAACCCTCTATTTATTAACTGGTCTCTTTTTGTACAATTGTTAATGAACTATCCTTTTGATTTAGCCCCAATGTGAGTATCTGAAACATTACTCAGTGCTGTTCTCTAGTGAACTCTCCTGATGGAGAAGGCAAGCAGTTACCTGACCTCTCAAAAAAGATCAGGTAACTGGACAGAGAAGGCTCTAATCTTCCTCCCCAAGCAATGCCATAGGAGAGTTCATGGAGGGCAGGGGGGCTGTTTGTACTCTCCTAGAGCCAACCAAATAACCAGTTAAGGTATGTGATTAATTGGCAGCCAGTTAAGGTAAGATATGCTTTTGCTTTGTGAAAAATGCTCTAAATAAAGGTAATGGGCACGTTCATTTAAATTATATGTTTTAGTATTTGAATTGTATTATAAGCCTCTCGAAAATTCCACGGAATGACAAAGCAGTTCATTAGCTGGTAAAGGTTGTAATGTGCCTTAAAAATAACTGCCTAGTCCCAGAATATGATGTTCAATAGAAATTGTCTGGATTCTTTGATTTGAGTAACTAATGTTTTATGCAAAGTTATTGACCGTGTGGTAAAAGCAACAAGAAGTCATATGGTTCTTGCAGGAAAAGGTGACACATCAAGCTCTGGAAGTGATAATGCATTAATGCATAAATGTAGTTTACTTCATCATTCCTTTGATCAATACAATTTCCGAACAGCAAAGTTCTTAGTGTGTACTCATCTCCTCATTTATATTCTCCTTATGTCTTGGACAAGAACATTTGTCTTGAATGAAAACCAGCCCCGAGAGACTGCTGGGCTGAGAAATAAAACACATTCATGTGCAAGCAACAATTAGAACAATTCATTGGAATACAAAGAGTGATATACCTGCTATGCCATTCCTAAGTAATAGCTAACGGAGTACTGCAGCAATTAGCAAAAAAATGTTACAGTAAGAGGTGGATATTACACATCTTACTGGAGAACATAAGTTCAATTTTCTGGATGTGGATAACTATGCTTACGTCAGTCCTTGTAAAGTTCAAACAAAATTGAAATCTGAAGTGAAACTGCAGCGAAAGATAGATTTATGCTCCCCGTCATCACCACAGTATGGATTAGCAATAGACATAAATTAAAAGCAATATACTAGCTCATAACCAGGCTCATATCTGCACAACAGTTTACATAACTTCCTCCCTACAGAGCAGCAGAAAATGGTTTTCAGGGAGTATCAAAGAGACAGGATAGATTTTAAACTGCAATGTAAAGAAGGGAAATGGAGACAGGAGGCAGGTGGAGTGGAATAAGTGAAGGCTAGCCATGGTACCAAGTGTGGATAATCATGGCAAGGGAGACCAAGAAAGCTGAGAACACAGAAGCTGAATAAGTGGTTAGGGAAAGAGGTACTGTATATATTAGATGTTGGACTGATTGATTACTGATTGTTGGAAAACCAGCAAGACAATTTCAAACTGGATTAAGAAATGGATAAGAAAATAGGGACTGTGAGGGAAGAAAGGGATTATAGGCTTGAGCCTGCGAGGAGCTGAGCACTCTGGGCCCCTATTGAGCAAAGGGTTTAAGCATATGCTTAAAGTTAAGCATGAGTTATCCTATTTGGTGGGATGGGACCAGAGTACTCCACACCTTGCACAATCAGGCTCTACAAGATTCCACTCTCAGAAGGAAAGTAGTTTGTTTATATTTTGCTCCCACTAACAGGTATTAAGGCTTAAGATGATCATAAAATGGAGAACTGCAACAGTCAAAGGAATTAATGCACAAGGATTCCAGCAGAGGCACATTTAGAGTAAAAGCAAATTCTCCCTTCAGATATGGGAGGGAAAAGAAAGTTTGGGGTCAAGGAAGGCTCCAGGATTTCTACTTTGGGAGCAAGATTCAGTTTGAATTAAGGATAGTAGCGGCATTGAATAAAAAGGACTTTAAGCCAGGAGGAGAACTTTGGCATTGAAGCATTAAGAATACTCCACAAGGTCATTATAGGTGTTAGAAGAACCTTCTGTAAATGCTCATGATCATGAACTGCCAGACATAACCAGAGGGAAACAAGAAAACAAAATGAGGAAAGGAGGCATGCCAGGAGCCATTAGTTAAATTGAAACACAGCAGCCAGTTTAAGCAAAGCTTAAAAGAATGAGCCAAAATGTACAGTGAAACAAAGATGAGAAATACTGAAACGAGGGAAATAATAGCATGACACACATCTAAGCAGTCAAATAGTGTGTTTGTGTCTCAGAAGCACTGGTCTGCTAGTCACACATTGTAGCAGAAAAGTTAAGTGATAGAGCGGTGCTTCACAACAATGCAATCAGAAGTACTGAAGTGAAACAACAAAGAAAATACTGCAGGGGAAAAAAGGCTAAGGCAGGAGACAATGACCTACAATTGAATCTACAAGTTCTATCAGTTGCTCTGCAGAGAAAGCAACAAAGCCAGGCTTAAAGCTTCTTACAAATACAACACACTGTTACAGAAGTTCAATGGAAGTAAGCGTCTAGCACAGGAGTTGGCAACCTTTCAGAAGTGGTGTGCCGAGCCTTCATGTATTCACTGTAATTTAAGGTTTCGCGTGCCAGTAATACATTTTAACGTTTTTAGAAGGTCTCTATAAGTCTATAATACATTACATACAACAATAGTTTAGTTAAGTAAATAAAGTTTTTAAAATGTTTAAGAAGCTTCATTTAAAATTAAATTAAAATGCAGAGCTCTCCGGACCAGTGGCCAGGACCTGGGCAGTGTGAGTGCCACTGAAAATCAGCTCGCGTGCCGCCTTCGGCACACGTGCCAGAGGTTGCCTAACCCAGGTCTAGCAATTCAAGTGGGAAAGGTAGAAAAATCTTTGGCTGCACATAAGAAACTATAGCAATTCAGTCCGAACAATTTGATGAGTTGTAGTGTATTACGCCAACAGTGGAGCAACACAAAAGGTAACGCTGTGCGGGAGAGAAAACAAATCTCAGAGAAAGATCCTATCCCTAAACTGATAGTTATGTATAACTTAATTGAATCACAGTGACATCAAGTTGCTAGTTACATTACTGCATGCCATAAAATAAAGGAAAAAGTATAACTCAAAAATGATGGCCCGGGGTAATAAAATGCTCATTCTTTTTATAGCTAATGGAGGTGAGCAGCATATCTGTGTAAGCTACTAGGACAGGCCCACAACAAAGGCCGCCAGAATGGCCAGGCAAACCTGAAGATTTGAGAAATTAACAAACTGCCCCCATTCTTAGAATATACTTTAAAATAAAGTGTGCCACAGCTCAGCACTAGAATGCAAACACTTTTAGCAAAATGGTTATTAGTGAAGGAAAGTCGTACAGTGTAGCCAAACCAGCATACAAATGAAGGAGCTAAGGAAGGAGGTTTCCTAAGAGATAGTGAGGAGGTGGGGGGAAAGATCAAAATAAAGCCATGTCTACCGTAGGAGCACTTTGCCAGTATAGCTGTACGGTATACTCTACTGGCAAAGCATTGCTAGTATTGGTGCAGCTTATACAAGTAAAGAGATGAACTTTTGCCAGCACAGATTTTTCCAGCTCTCCCAAGTGAAACAAGCTATACCATTAAAAGCAGCATTTTGTAAGTATAACTAATAGGGCTGTCAATTAATCACAGTTAACTCATGTGATTAACTCAAAACTAATCGCAATTAACAATGTTTTTCTACATTTTCAATATTGATTTCAATTACAACACAGAATACAAAGTGCACAGTACTCACTTTATATTATTTTTGATTACAAATATATGTACTGTAAAAATGATGATAAACAAAATAAATAGTATTTTTCAATTCACCTCATACAAGTACTGAAGTGCAATCTTTTTATCATGAAAATGTAATTTACAAATGCAGATTTGTTTTGGTTACATAACTGCACTCAAAAACAAAACAGTGTAAAACTTGAGCACCTACAAGTCCACACAGTCCTACTTCTTATTCTGCCAATTGCTAAGACAAACGAGTTTGTTTACATTGATGGGAGATACTGCTGCCTGCTTCTTATTTACAATGTCACCTGAAAAGTGAGAACAGGCGTTCGCGTGGCACTTTTGTAGCCAGCGTTGCAAGGTATTTACCTGCCAGATATGATAATCATACGTATGCCCTGTCATGCTTCGGCCACCATTCCAGAGGACATGCTTCCGTGCTGATGATGCTCGTTAAAAAAATAATGTGTCAATTAAATTTGTGACTTTACTTCTTGGGGGGAGAACTGTATGTCTCCTGCTCTGTTTTACCCACTTTCTGCCATATATTTCATGTTATAGCAGTCTCGGATGATGACCCAGCACATGTTCATTTTAGGAACACTTTCGCAGCAGATTTGACAAAATGCAAAGAAGGTACTGATGTGAGATTTCTAAAAATAGCTACAGCATTCAACCCAAGGTTTAAGAATCTGAAGTGCCATCGAAAATCTGAGAGGGACGAGGTGTGGAGGATGCTTTCAGAAGTCTTAAAAGAGCAACACTCTGATGCGGAAACTACAGAACCCAAACCACCAAAAAAGAAAATCAACCTTCTGCTGGTGGCATCTGACTCAGATGATGAAAATGAACATGCATTAGTCCGCACTGCTTCGGATCATTATCAAGCAGAACCTGTCATCAGCATGAATGCATGTCCTCTGGAATGGTGGTTGAAGCATAAAGGGACATAAGAATCTTTAGCGCATATGGCACGTAAATATCTTGCAATGCCAGCAACAACAGTGCCATGCGAACGCCTGTTCTCACTTTCAGGTGACATCGTGAACAAGAAGCGGGCAGCATTATCTCCTGCAAATTGTAACCAACCTTGTTTGTCTGAGTGATTGGCTGACCAAGAAGTAGGACTAGTTTTACATTGTTTTATTTTTGAATGCAGGTTGTTGTTTTTTTTTTTACATAATTCTACATTTGTAAGTTCAACTTTCATGATAAAGAGATTGCAATGCAGTACTTGTATGAGGTGAATTGAAAGATACATTTTTTTTGTTTTTTACAGTGCAAATATTTGTAATAAAAATATAAAGTGAGCACTGTACACTTTGTATTCTGTGTTGTAATTGAAATTAATATATTTGAAAATGTAAACATCCAAAAATATTTAAAATAAATGATATTCTATTGTTGTTTAACAGAGCGATTAATTTTTTTAATCACGTGATTAATCATGATTAATTTTTCTTAATCGCTTGACATCCCTAATAACTAAGTCTTCATTAGGGCCTTCTGCCAGCATGGCTATGTTGGTCACAAAGCGCATGTTATCACACTGCTGACTGAGACAATTATGCTGAAAAAATCTGCCACACAGACCTGGCCTAATTTGAGAGTAGTCCAACTGGCATGTGCCCTGCTCAATCATCCCTAGTGAAGATAAATCAGGTCGCCAACATTTATGGACACAAAAAAAGAAATATCTAATCACCAACTCTTAATGGTCCTTAAGAGACAATGACAGAGTGAATAACTTTAATGGCTCTAGCCCGTTCTTGGGTAGCAACAAAACCAGTATGAACCGGACATGTTAGACAGAGAACTAGATTGAGGGTCTCAGACCCCAGGCTCCAGCCTCAGCCTGGAAGACTACACAGCAATGAAACAGCCCCACAGCCCGAGCCCCTCAAGTTTGAGTCAACTGGCATGGGCCAGCCAGGGGTGTCTAGTTCCTTTGTAGACAGGCCCTGAGAGACCTAGAGGCAGTAGGATCTGGATTGGCTAGGAGAACGTAGGCTGGTTCTGTTCCTGTAACTTCAAAGGAAAATCTTTCTATTTTAGCTTGCAGTGAAATGTAAGGTTAGATATTTAATGCTTTGTTCCAACTGCTAAATAAAAATACTTTGTTTTAAGAAGTCTATTGGCTCCCCAATGGTGGAACTGCAGGTGCCCAAAACTTAGCTGGACTTACAGGGTGATAAGCGATCGGTATGCCTGGAGCAGTGTACCTGGCTTCTGGTCTAAGCACAGAAAGGCAACAGGCCCAAGACCTAAGGTAGATGCACTCAGAACACCAGAGAGATCTAGCTTAGACCAGTACTCAGAAGAGAGCTTGTCAGTTACTATCAAACATGTATCGCTTAACTTGGGTGTTGATGAATTAATGTTACCTAATAATATTGGAGAGTCAGACAGGCCCTATCTAGGATGTGGAAAACGAGGTGTTTAGAAAACATGGTAGCTAATGTGTATTAATTAATATGGTTTTATATCACTTAGCACCTAGCGTAGACATAGACTAACATTTTCTCAGCATACCTCATTTTTCTATTCTAGACAAAGCCACAGAGGAGATGGAAATCTGTAACTCTTCCTATAGCAATGATGGGTCACAAATTACATTCATGGAATATGTGACAAAACTGGAAAAAATACAGGGGCTCACGTGTGATCACACTGTGTGATCTGCCTTCATCTCTTAATTGCATGATTTTTCTTTCCCAGTTGCCACATTTTTGAAAGCAGATTTACTTGTATTTTATAGAAGTTGCCTTGCAGATTCTGTTTTAGAATCAGCAGCCGTAAGCCACATTGTACCATGTTATTATTTGTATCCATCTGTTTTTCATTATTGACTTTCTGTATTCTTTGTTTTCACTTGTTTATACAACATTAGTTTCAAAATAAAAATGCTAGCCAAGCCAACATAGCACAGTCCTGACTATGCACTCCATGGCATTGCACCCTAGCATCCCCCATAGCACAGAAACTTCAACATTGATCAAACTGATATTGGAAATGTTAGACACATTAAGGCTTTGTAAAGGAAAGAAATTTCTCAAACCATAGGAAAAAATGATTATTCAGCGCACAAAATATTCCCTTTATTAAACTGTACCATCAGACAGTTACTAAAGGGAGAAGGGAAAAGGGAGAGGAGGATAGTCAGTCTTTGGCTGGGCTAGCACCAATACAAATATTTTTATTTCATTATTATTCGTATTACAGATTCATAGATTTTAAAGCAAGAAGGAACCATTATGATAATTTAGCCTGACCTGCATAATGCAGTGCCATAGAACCGCACCTTCCGGTTGGCGCCTAGAGACCACAGATGAGATTGGGGCCCCATTGTGTTAGGCATTATACAAAATATAGTCCAATTTGTAATATGTAACCGTGGATGTCCAGCTTGTGCTTTGGGCACGTATCCCATAAATTGAAGCCACTAACACAAAAGGTTTTCCATAAATATACCTATAGCAGCCTTTCCCCTCCTCAATTGCTTTAATAAACAGAAAAATAAAAGATCACAATTCTGGGCTCTGGCGGATCAAGGGCGTGGAAAACAAGTTCCCAACAAAGAACTTCTCAACCATCAGCCCTCTGTGCCCAGCTTCCTCCTATTTAAGTAGTGAGAGAACATACAAGTAGAATCTTGAACATGTTAGGAAAGTTATTCACTTGCTTTCTCTAAAAGATTATATAGTATTATGGTTTACACTTAACCCACATCGGGTTTAACAGTTGTGAGAAGTTATTTTTTGTTTCAATAAATATTTATGAGGTAATCCTCTTTAGGCAGGGCTGCAAGCATCATATGAAAGAAAACTAACCTGTTATATTGAATCAGGCTGCTTTAGGATCATCTCCCACAGTTTTAAAGCGGAACGTTTCATCACTGTTCCACTGAACTAAATTCACCTCTTAGGCAAAGTAAAACACATCAAGGGTGGGGTTTTAAACACACTCAGTATTGGCTTAACTCTGCACCCATTGAAGCCAATGGGAGTTAGAGTTAGGCCAATGATGAGTGCTTTTGAAAAATCTCATCTTGAGTCTCAGGGGGTAAAGCTAATCAGATAATGAAAAGATAGATTTGTGAATATATTAGCAAATAAATGACTCAAATTATAGTTGTTGCTATTCATAGAGTCAAATCATCATTAATGAATATTCATCTGACTGTTGCTATTAAAAGTGTTCAAGTGTCTTGACATTTGATTAGCACTGGGAACTTATCTGAGGTTTAAGTTTCACTATTTGCCTGTTAAAAAGTTTCAGTCGTGCAGACAGGGAAAAGACAATCCAGCACATGACCATCTGTACTACACGTAACAAACTGAAGGTTATTTGAATAAGCAAATTACCTGAAACTAAACTTCCCCCATGTGTTCCATTCTGATTACCAAAGCAAAAATAATAATTTCAAACATCACACAATACATTGTGGGAAGCAGAAGTCCTGCAAAATGCTTATGGGATGATTTTGTCATCCGTATATATTTTTGTTTGGTACTAACCCAGACCCTGAAAGAGATACACAACTCTGATATTCCATTATGCAGGAATTAAGACAAGTGGAGAGAAAATGAACTGGTTTGTGTTCCTTTCAAATACATAAATAAGCTGAACACAGTGAAGCCATGTTAATACTTCAGAACTGAGGGAATGGGTAAAACTCAATCTCCATTATTCAGGAACAGGATCTAAAGTTTTGTTTTAAAAATACTCAACTGCTTAAGCTTTAAATTCAGCTGCTCTGTGAAAGAAGCTAATTATATTACATTTAGCCCATAGGCTTTGAAATGCTGCTGTAATATATTTTATCATTTACTGGAAAAGCATTGACCACCCCCCCCCCCCCCGCCCCCAAAAGCTGCAATCTAATTATGGAGTGCATTAAGTCAGTACAACCTACTGGAGGTGATAAGAAGCACAGCCGAAGCTTTCATATCCTGGAGGGATTTTCATGCTCCAGCTAGGTCTCTCTCAGCACTGGTAGAAGGAATTATTCCCCTCCTTTCCCCCCATTGCTTGGCACAGTTCAGAATTAAGTATTTGCACTTGATCTAAGAAAGCGGAAAGTCATTTCTTATAGCAGTAACCTGCTTGCTATTTCTTCCTCAAATTGGAAGCGTGTCTACAAATGTTCAGTAGATAGAAAGGGTCTTATAGCATGGGAACGTGCATCTCAGCCCTCTACAGGGAACATCTGATCCCTTCCAAGGTGGGTCTGATAAATTGAACAGGACTGGCTGGTCACAAGTCCCCTGACCCTTACAAGGGGCAGGATTAAAGAGTCCTGTTCTGTCCTTGTTTTCCTTTGATTATGCCTCACAATCCTAGACCACAGCTCTACAGAAGCACATGAACTGTGCAATGGTGGATGTACTGTCAGCATAGAAAGATATATTCTATGGTAAAGTCCTACACTGATGGGGAGAGGACTGCGTCACCTAATAGGGTTTCTTTATGGTCTCTGATTATGTATTTGAGGAGCATCATGGCATTTAATTCCATCAGATGTTTGGAATATGTAATGCTGCAGAATGCTTTTTTGATACTATAGAACCTCAGAGTTACAAACATCGGAGTTACAAACTGACCAGTAAACTGCACACTTCATTTGGAACTGGATGTATGCAATAGGGCAGAAGCAAAGACCAAAAAAAAAAAAAAAAGAAGAAAATACAGTACTGTGTTAAACATAAATAAAAGGGAAAGTTTAACAAAAAATTTGACAAGGTAAGGATAATTTCTGTACTTGTTTCATTTAAATTAAGATGGTTAAAAGCAGCATTTTTCTTCTGGATAGTAAAGTTTCAAAGCTGTCTTAAGTCAATGTTCAGCTGTAAACATTTGAAAGAACCACCATAAAGGGGTTTGGTTTTTTTTGAGTTATGAACATTTCAGAGTTCTGAACAACCTCCGGTTCCCAAGGTTTCCTAACTCTGAGGTTCTATTGTACATCCATTCAGCAAAATACAAATAACGATGCACATGGTGAAAAACCTCTCACTCGGTGCTAAGCTGCACCTAGTTTCCAAGCACAAGTGTGTTACATTTACAGATCTGACCTGCTGTGCCATTCGGAACACTACAAGCCTGGTGGAGTGATAGTTTTGCACAGAAGCAGACTCCGCTGGCCCCAGAAATGATTCTACCCTTTGAACATATTTGGATCAGAGTTGAAAAGTGATCTCTTCTAACAGTGTTTCCCAAACCTGAGGGATGACGGGGCACAAACAGACCTCTTCAGGGTCTCTGCTTTCAATCAAAAAAGAAAGTCTCTAGCTGTTACAACTCATGAAGATGACCTTCAAAATGAGACCTGAGTATAAGCAAAGCAGCAATGTCTGCCTGGGTTTGCAGATAGCCAGACATAATAGCTCTGAAGCGTGACTTTCCTCACTGATTTCAACAAGTGCTAGTTCAGAAGCCCGTGATGATATTGTTAATGTTGACATTTGAAGTACTTTGCTGCTCAGAGTAAGCAAAAAGGTAAGGAAGCATCACATTATGAAAATCTTCACCAGCATTTCTCAGCAAAGGGCTAGCAGGGTGGGTACAAAAGATGTCTACTGTGACAGACCCAGCCAAGTGGGGTACAGAAGTCTGATAGAAGGCAAATATACTGGCCATTGGATGAATAGTTTTCTGTTCCCTGAGTGACCAGAGCAGGGGCTGCACTAGAACAAGCAGGAACTTTCTGGAACCAATTTAAGGCAGGCAGACTAATTAGGACACCTGGAGCCAATTAAGAAGAACCTGCTAGAATCAATTAAGACAGGCAGGCTAATCAGGGCACCTGGGTTTAAAAAGGAGCTCCCTTCAGTTTGTGGTGTTGCGTGCGAGGAGCTGGGAGCAAGAGGCACACAAGGAGTTGAGAGTGAGAAGAGTTGAAGGACTGAGGAGTACAAGCATCAGCAGACCATCAGGAGGAACGTCCTGCAGTAAGCATAAAGAAGGTGTTGGGAGGAGGCCGTGGGGAAGTAGCCCAGGGAGTTGTAGCTGTCACGCAGCTGTTACAGGAAACCCTATAGACAACTGCAATCCACAGGGCCCTGGGCTGGAACCCGGAGTAGAGGGCGGGCCCGGGTTCCCCCCAAACCTCCCAACTCCTGATCAGACACAGGAGGAATTTGACTGTGGGTTCTACCAGAGGGGAAGATCTCTGAGACAATCAAAATCTGCCAATAAGCGCAGGACTCACCAAGGTAGAGAAGGAACTTTGTCACAACTGGTGTTAAGGGTGGGATTGTGGTATGCACAGCATGGCGGAAGAAGAGGGGTGTTTAAAAAAAAAAAAAAAGAAAAAAAAGGAGCGGGTTTATTTTTTTTCTTCACCACAATGGGAGATGTAGTACGGGCACTGATACAAGCCACAGCTGCCCAGCAGGAAGCTACCCGTGTCCAGGCAGTTGCCCAACAGGAGGCAGTGCGGCTGCAGCAGGAGACCAATCGCCTGTTGATGGACCAGGCCGCTAAAGACCAGACTATGTTGCGGGAATTAGTAAACCAAGTGAAGGCCCTTACAGAGATGAACCATGGCCATGATGGGACGCGGAAGATACGGGCCAGCAATTGCCTGCAGAAAATGACGGGGAAGGATGACAGAGGCATATCTCCTGGCCTTTGAGAGGACAGCCCTACGGGAGGCCTGGCCTCGAGATCAGTGGTCTGGCATCCTCGCCCCATTCCTGTGCAGGGAGGCCCAGAAGGCCTACTATGATCTGCCTGAAGAGGCTGCAGCAGACTACCCACAGCTGAAAGCAGAGATCCTGGCCAGATCTGGGGTAACGACCGCAGTGCGGGCCCAGCGGTATCACGAGTGGAGGTACCAGGAAGACAAAACCCCACGGTCCCAATTGTATGACCTCATCCATCTCGCACGAAAGTGGTTGCGAACTGAGTCCCGGGGTCCAGAAGAGATACTAGAGGTTCTGGTCATTGACCGATACATGAGGGGACTACCGCCAGACCTTCGCTCATGGGTAAGCCAGAATGAACCCTCCACCTATGACGAGATTGTTGCATTGGTAGAGAGGCGAAGGACGGCAAGGGAGCTGACCAGACCAGTTAAGGAAGCGGAACCCCAGGTTAAACTAGCAGCACCAAACCCAAGAGCTCGAGTGACTGGGCCACCAGGAGAGCCCAGGTGGAAAAAGAGAGGGGCTGAAGGGCCACCAGAGGCCACAAAGAGTCGGAGCACTGAGGGGGAAGAAGTTCGTGATATTAGACTGCCCAAACCAAGAGACCGGGGAATGCCTAGGGTTCCATACAGATGTTATGCCTGCGGAGAGTGGGGACACATAGCTGCACAGTGTCCCAATGCCGAGGAGCCTATGCAGTGTAACCTGGGAAATTGGGCAGACCCATGCTCCCTAATCCACCTTGTGGGGGTCTCACTAACCCCACATATGTACACCAGAGCAGTGAAACTAAATGGGGTAGAGACCACAGCACTGGTTGATTCAGGGAGTGCTATCATGCTCATCTCAGGGAGGCTCGTGAAGCGTAATCAGCTGCTGCAGGCTAAACATACGGGGATAACCTGTGTCCATGGGGCAGTTAGTTACTACCCCACCATCCCAGTAAAAATTGAAATCCAAGGAAACACTACTGAGGTAGCAGCAGGTGTAGTCCCTAAACTCCCATACCCAGTGCTCATAGGGAGAGACTTCCCAGGGTTTGGAGACTTACTCCCAGTAGGGGGATTGGAGAAAGAAGGGAACCCTGAAATTAGTGAGGCATCCACAGTAGACTGTCAACCCCCAATCGTCTCTGAAATATCCCCAGATTTGTTCCCCACTCCCAGACAGGGTAGAAAGACAAAAAGGGAAAGAAGGGCAGCTAAGGCCTTGGGAACCCGAATACTGACCCAAAGCCAGAGGGTCGCTCTCATAAGGAGGCGGACCCGTGCAGCTGAACAAGAGGCCACCCAGGAGGGAGAAGCACCCAAGTCTGACCCCCACCCTAACGCCTCTGAACCAGCAGAGGCAACAGAGACTGGCCCCCTAGATCTTGGGCAGATTAGCCCCGGGAGAGGAAATTTTGGACGGGACCAGGCTGAAGACCCAAGATACGACAATGTTAGGAAAGAGGTGACTGAAATAGACGGGGTTCCCATGGAAGGAAAAATCCAGGGACCAGGACCCTACTTCATAATGAAGAAGGATCTCTTATACCGGGTTGCACCAGTACAGGGGCAGAAGGTACAGCAGATCCTAGTACCTCAAAAACACCAGAATGCTGTATTAAGCCTTGCCCATAGTCATGTTTTTGGGGGGCATTTGAGGGTAGAAAAGACCCTGGCATGGGTCCTATGATGATTTTTCTGGCCTGGAGTACATGAAGAAGTGAGGAGGTACTGTGCGTCCTGTCCAGAGTGTCAGCTGCACAGTCCCCGTCCCCATGTGAGGGCACCTTTAGTACCCCTTCCCATCATAGAAGTCCCCTTTGAGAGAATTGCCATGGACCTAGTGAGACCCCTGGAGAAGACAGCTCGGGGTCACCAATATATACTTGTTGTTTTGGACTATGCTACTCGCTACCCAGAAGCCGTGCCCCTGCGGAACACAGCCTCTAAAACGATAGCCAAAGAGCTGGTGGGGATCTTTGCCCAAGTGGGGCTACCAAAGGAGATATTAACAGATCAAGGGACTCCATTTATGTCGAAGCTAATGAAGGACCTCTGTACGCTGCTCCATATACATGCCCTGAGAACTTCAGTCTATCACCCGCAGACTGATGGGCTGGTAGAAAGGTTTAACCGAACCCTCAAGGCTATGATAAGAAGGTGGTAAGTCGGGATGGGAAGGACTGGGACACCCTACTACCTTACCTTATGTTCGCTATCCGGGAGGTACCTCAGGCCTCAACTGGGTTTTCCCCCTTCGAATTATTATACGGGCGCCACCCCCATGGCATACTAGATATCGCCAAAGAGATCTGGGAAGGGGAACCCAGTGAGGGGAGAAATATAATAGAGCATGTATTGCAGATGCGAGACCGGATAGCCCGGGTCACCCCTATTGTACGGGAACATTTGGAAAAGGCACAGGAGGCCCAGCGAACCCATTACAATCACCAGGCAAAAATCCGACAGTTCCAACCAGGGGATCGGGTGATGGTGTTGGTACCCACGGCAGAAAGCAAGCTTCTGGCCCAATGGCAGGGACCCTATGAGGTGGTTGAACCCGTGGGGGAAGTAACCTACAAGGTGCGGCAGCCAGGACGTCGGAAACAAGAACGAATATAGCACATCAACCTTCTGAAACCCTGGCATGCACAAGAGGCATGCGCAGCTGTCCGAAAAGACCTACCCCAGGAAAACAAACCTTCCAAACAAGTGAGAGTGTCTCCCGATTTAACACCAGACCAGAAGAATGAGGTGTCTGAAATGATCTTCCGGAACCAAGAGGTGTTCTCCACAAAACTGGGTCGAACAACCGAGACACATCACCACATCGTCACAAATCCCTGGGGCCAGAGTAACAATGAGGCCCTACAGGGCGCCAGCGGCCAAAAGGGAGGAAATAAAAGCAGAAGTAAAAAAGATGCTGGAGTTGGGGATCATCAAAGAATCCCACAGTCAGTGGTCCAGCCCAATCGTACTGGTGCCCAAACCTGATGGCACCGCAAGGTTTTGCAATGACTTCCGGCGACTAAACGAGGTATCCCAATTCGACGCATACCCCATACATCGCATAGATGAGTTAGTGGACCGTCTGGGCAATGCCCGGTACTTGACTACCCTGGACTTGACAAAGGGGTACTGGCAAATTCCCCTTGCCAAAGACGCAAAGGAAAAGACTGCGTTCTCTACGCCAGAGGGTCTTTTTCAGTATACTGTCCTCCCTTTTGGACTACATGGGGCCCCAGCTACCTTCCAGCACCTCATGGATAAGCTATTATGCCCCCATAATCATTATGCGGCTGCCTACCTGGACGATGTGGTCATTCATACCCCAGACTGGGAAACCCACCTCGAGAAGGTGGAGGCAGTCCTCGATAACTTCAGGCGAGCTGGCCTTACAGCTAACCCTGCTAAGTGTGCTGTAGGGTTTACGGAGGCCAAATATCTTGGCTACATTGTGGGAAAAGGTCTGGTAAAACCCCAACTGAACAAGTTAGAGACCATCCAAAATTGGCCCCGACCACGTTGCAAGAAGCAAGTCCGGGCATTCCTAGGTGTGGTGGGGTATTACCGACGATTTATCCCCCACTTTGCCACAAGTGCTACCCCCTGACAGACCTAGTGAAAGCCCGTGGACCTGATCTGGTGAGATGGTCTGACGGAGCTGACAGAGTGTTCACAGACCTACGGACTGCCCTCTGCAGTAACCCCGTACTGATAGCCCCAGATTTCACCAAGGAATTTATCCTGCAGACAGATGCATCGGAAGTAGGGTTAGGGGCCGTTCTATCACAGATGGTTGGGGAAGAGGAACATCCAATTCTCTACCTCAGTGGTGGAGAGAGTGTGCCTCGCTGTAAAATGGGCCATGGAAACGCTGCGCTACTACCTGCTCGGGCGCAGATTTGTCCTCGTGACCGACCATGCCCCTCTTCAATGGATGCAGCGGAACAAGGAGAAGAACACTAGGGTGACCAGGTGGTTCTTATCCCTCCAACCTTTCCAGTTCCGTGTGCAACACGGAGCAGGGAGCCGTCATGGCAATGCCGATGGCTTGTCACGTGTGCACTGTCTGGCGTCCCAAGCTGCCCAACCCCTTGGTGTTGAGTAGGGGGGAGGGATATGTGACAGACCCAGACAAGTGGGGTACAGAAGTCTGATAGAAGGCAAATATACTGGCCATTGGATGAATAGTTTTCTGTTCCCTGAGTGACCAGAGCAGGGGCTGCACTAGAACAAGCAGGAACTTTCTGGAACCAATTTAAGGCAGGCAGACTAATTAGGACACCTGGAGCCAATTAAGAAGAACCTGCTAGAATCAATTAAGACAGGCAGGCTAATCAGGGCACCTGGTTTAAAAAGGAGCTCCCTTCAGTTTGTGGTGTTGCGTGCGAGGAGCTGGGAGCAAGAGGCACACAAGGAGTTGAGAGTGAGAAGAGCTGAAGGACTGAGGAGTACAAGCATCAGCAGACCATCAGGAGGAACGTCCTGCAGTAAGCATAAAGAAGGTGTTGGGAGGAGGCCGTGGGGAAGTAGCCCAGGGAGTTGTAGCTGTCACGCAGCTGTTACAGGAAACCCTATAGACAACTGCAATCCACAGGGCCCTGGGCTGGAACCCGGAGTAGAGGGCGGGCCCGGGTTCCCCCCAAACCTCCCAACTCCTGATCAGACACAGGAGGAATTTGAATGTAGGTTCTACCAGAGGGGAAGATCTCTGAGGCGATCAAAATCCGCCAATAAGCGCAGGACTCACCAAGGTAGAGGAGGAACTTTGTCACACTACATTAACACGGGTAGGCCTCCAACACCGTAATTTTCAGCTTTTTTTCATTTGTGGACCCCTAAAATTTTTTGAATGGAAGTGAGGACACCTTTGGAAATCTTAGACATGGTCTGTGGACCCCAAGGGATCCCCTGATGATACGTTGAAAACCACTGCTCTAACACATGGCTGAGTTACAGGGACCTGGTTGATTTCTTTTTCCTGAACGAGGCTCAGCTTTCAGAAGTTTCAGAAACTCTAGCATACAACAAAAAACACCTTTGCACCTCTCTGCTCTGTATCCTGAGTGAAATGGAATTAGATGCTTTGAAAATACATACAGTTAAAAGGAGACTGGTTAAGAAATGGCAAGCTCATGAAGTTAATGAAGAAGAGTTGTGCAAAACCTATATAACAGGTTTCACTTACAAGCCCATGAAATGAAATGTGGGAAGAGTGGAAGGTGTTCAGTTCAAATTCTCATTGCCTTAACCCTACTTCATAGATTTCAGGCATGCCCCAAAACTGAGGCTCACCAGGAAGGTGTACTGCCATTTTCATTCAATTGCTCATTCCAGGCAGCTCTAATAATAGCTCACACAATGCGTGGGGGTGGTGGACAAGTGGCAGTGCAAGCAGTGGTGAAGGGCTTTAAGT
The DNA here is from genome assembly GCA_033296515.1 of Macrochelys suwanniensis. Lineage (NCBI taxonomy): Eukaryota > Metazoa > Chordata > Testudines > Chelydridae > Macrochelys > Macrochelys suwanniensis. The sequence continues at coordinate 94,513,781 of CM065777.1, forward strand.
CCTGATCCAATGCCCACTGAAATCAATGGGAGTCTTTCCACTGATTTCAGTAAATGTTGGATCAGACCTTTAAGGATGAAGCAACCAATTTAGCTCCCTTCTTTTTCCCTTTCATGCAGAAAATCTGTGTGAAGATACTGTGATGAACATTACACGCTCCAGCGCAAGGCACTCACCTCCTGCGGTCATCAACATAATCATCCTGACGTGGAAAAAATTCCCATTTTGCATAGTAAAGACAGTGTCTCATCTGACATTGCCAGTTTCCATGCTGCTCAGGTGCGAAAGCAAACGGTTGGTGGGTTTTTCATAACAATGTCTTTCGGCATTTCCAGTCATTACCATGCAATTAAGAGGTGCTATGCTTATCTCTCTGCCCAAAGAAAAGCTTCTGAACAGCTGTCAGAACACTTCTGAACCATCCAGATCTCTAAAGGAGCATTCTGCATGTTTCCATAATACCCAATTATCCAGATCAAATATGAGGTGGTATTTCCTCAACAGCTGGGGGAAGCTGTAAAGATTTAGTGATCAGTTCTTACCTACAGCTCATTGCCATGAAATCTTTGGAAGCAAATCATATTGAAGAATTGACAACGCTTTGAGGAAGGAGAAGTCAGCGAGAGAGACAGCAGATATTGTTATGATTCCATATGAATAACTCCAGGAACTGTGTATAGTATAACAGTTTCATCTGGAGACAGATACCACTCCCACTGAAGTTAAAGACTTATAATATCTATATCTAAGGGTATTCTATTGCTGCTCAGCACCCTAGTATCTGAACAGCAATAGCAAAGTCCCTAGCAGATCTCCTGGATTCTTTGGCACTTTTCCATTTTTGGGGTCATAACTATACTTAGGCTAGGGTTTTTGCTCCCCAGAGGAGTGGGATAGAACATTACATTGCCCATGGTGTGATGGGCATGACTTCACAGAAGCAGAAGGGCTTTTTGCTGTGTTTCTGTAAGAGGTTTCAGAGGTAAGCAATGCCACACTGTAGGACTGGTATCTCGCCATACTTCAAGAGATGTTTCAACCAGATGCTTTGCCAAAATTACATTTAAAGACAGCAGCGACTCTGCAAAGGTAAATTTGAATTGTGAGAAGTTACAGACACACAACCTCAGTTACTATTAAGATACATTTTGAGTGTGTGATGTAGGGCATTGTGTGCTATGTACCATTTATTCTAAGTTGGGCCATAAATCTCTACAAAGAACAAGCTTCTCTGTTCCTTTGGATAACATATTATTGTGGGAGAGTGAAGTTCTCCCAAAGCTCTATATCACAGCCCTGGTAAAGCTCCCTTTGCTGGACACTCACCAGACTGCTGTGTTTGGGTCCCACTACACTAGACTAGACATCATTGCCTTACGCTGTAGAACTGTCCCTTTGCTTGGCCTCTCTGACACACTTCCTGACACTGGCTTTCTTTCCGTCACCCCTTCCCAGAAATGGGACCTCCCTGTCCAGCTGCCCGTGGCTCCCAAGATCACCACTGATCCCCACAGACTCCCCAGTAGCTTGGAAAAAACACACACTTTCCCAGAGCTTACCCCTTGCAGGGACTCTTGGTTACAGTTTACCTGTCCAGGATCATGTGAGAGTTGAAGCACATAACACGCAGACTTTGCTAAAGGTTCCAAAGCCAATCACTCTTTACTGTAGACAGTATAAGAAATATACAGATCTAGACAAAACAACAGCACACCTATACTGATCTCCCTGCCTCAGTTGCCTCACTCCTTTTGAGCATTTTTTGGTCCTACCCCAGAGTCCCTTACGGAATCCAGGATCCCCACTCTTGCATATGGCTTCTTCTCCAAATCATGGAGTCTCTCTCTCTCCAGCCAGCTTCCTCCTTTAGCTGGTCCTCAGTTAAAAAGAATCCCTCTACTATGAAAGCATGCCCCTCTGTCCCTCTCTCCTGCCCAAGCTTCCTTTGTTTGAGTCCCTCTGAGTCTTTAAAGATGAACACTCTCACCTGGCTGCTTTGTTTACTTGTGTGTGTGTGGATTTTCCACTCTTCAGCCACCAGCTTCCTTCAGACCACGTGGGTAGAACTGGTTTTCCCAGGTCAGTACTCTCCTTGGCATACCCATTGTTCAGCCAGAGCCCAGTCATTAAGGTGAAGAACTTCTTTATTTGCTCTGCAGCTTCTTCCGGAAAGGGGTAGTGGTAGGGAGGGAGTGGTGCAATACATCAGGGATCCTGTTAACCCATGGTTGACTCACCGCATACTGAGGCATTCAATGATACAACAATTTCATAAAACCAACAAGAATTTATTAGTTGTACATAGACAGATCCTGATAGTTGTAGAGGGATTTTGGATTTCAGAGGCTTTATCGTTTTTGATATATACAGTTTGAAAGGGATGAGAAATAAAAGCCAAAAAGTAAGATATAGGACTGAAGCAAAAGGAAAGAAATTCTATACATTTACAAAATTATTATGCAAAGTTAGCATTCTGTCATCTGGGATTTTTTCCTAGCTTTCAAAAAGAAAAGCTGCTTATAATTTCCTATCTGTGTAGATCATTTTGTGCCATCTGGACTTCTATCCCATTTTTCAGGCAACAAATATGTTCATTCCTGTTTAAGCTTGATGTGTTAGTTGCAAAGATCTCAAACTTAATTATGGTATTACTGTAGTATTGCTAATTCAGAAGAAACATTGAGCTTCGTTAATATTAGATTTAAAGACTAATTATTCAGGATTTCTGTAAACTTTATATACGAGGGATGGAATTCACCCAGAGGGGTTGATCCTGCACCCATTATAGTCAATGGCAAAGCTCCCGTTGATTTCAATGGTGCAGAGTCAGACTCATAATGCAAAGAATCCTTCATGGCACTGGGTCTTAATGGAGGCAAGAGTGGCAGGTCTACAAACCCATGCTAGCCTTTCATTTCAAAATTCAATGTCGCAGCACTGTGGGGCAGAACCTCAACTGTGTAAATTATCATAACTCCACTGACTTCAATATGTCCGTGTATCAACAGAACCCTACCTTAACATGTGCTGCTATCATTTGGTTTTATACACACAGAGCAATATTAAAAGAAGAAATGGGACATCTCCATGAGAGGGCATGCAGTGCACATCTCCTCCAACAGTCTGTGCTGAGTTCCAAGAACAAAAATGGCTGAAATCTGAACACAGGGAGAATGCTTAACATATAAAAGTATAGTACACAGAAAACAAGAGGATCCATACTAGTTTAATAGATGCAGACATCACAACTACCACGAACAAGGAGTAACCCTTGTATAAGATAAAAACCCAACAGTACAATTTTAAATCTGAAAATTATTTGTGTCAGAACCTCTTGGGCTTGCAAAACTGGGCTGGAACTCCAATGAGAACAGCTTTAACATATGGGTTGGAAATACTATAAGCAGCCTCACACAGAAATCCTCCACTTTCAGTCCTAACAGGATGTACAAAGGGCAGAAGAGGGCAAACATGAAAAACAAAGGAAATAAAAATCAAGAGTTTCTCAAAACCCCTAGAATAGTGGCTTAACTTCAGTTAGTTTTGCATGAAAGTCTGAGGCAGAAGATTTTTGTTTCTTTCAAATTTGTTCACCCCCTGATTATTTTTTTTGGTCAATTCTCTTTCCTTACAATAGTGCTGTTCAAAAACAAAAACAAAAAAAATAAATTAAAAACAAAACCCCAAAAGCCTACACAGGTTTATCTGGTCAGGAAGCGTCATGTATTCTAAGAACTCCTAACTTTTCAGAAACAAACCTGTGTTTTAAATCTGTATGCTTACTGTCTCCTAACCTGGTGAATCTAATTTTAAATGTAAACAGTTAGCCTCTGGTATTACGAATGAGGCCAGAGCCTATCCAACTGTTTAATAGTTTATTTAATTCTTTATTGATTTTTGCTTTTTCCTCCCCACTTTTCAAGAAAAGTGCATTTCCTTTTGACAGATTCTATTTTACAAAATCTTAGTATGGCTTTGGGGCATGAGGGCTATTTTATGTCAATTCTTCTGAGTGGCATTTAAAGAAAACATTTCTTGTGTAAAGTACTTTGTTTAACATAGGACTGCGAACCTGAAATGGAGTTCTACCTGGCACTGGAACTGCATTACTCTGAGCAAGTCATTTAGCCTCTCTGCTTCAGTTCCACCATTCATTACATGGCATTAATACCAATCTATCTCAACAGGGCATTCATTAGTGCAATATGCTCTAAGAAAATCTGTTACGTATGCTAACAAATGTAGCCACCTAAAACTTTATGGGGGTCACTCTACAGCATTCCTTGGCCTTCTAGACTTCGGATGGACAGAACTATGACCACCCTGCTCCAAAAGCAGACCCCCTGTTAACGGAGCTAAACGAGATTCAGTTATCTGTTGGCAATATAAAACCTATGATCTATAGCTGAGCTGTTCTAATTCCAGCCAGGAGAGCTGGAACACAAGTTCATTATGATACAGTATATAATGACATAATTTGATTGTTTTTTAGTTGGCTTTAGTTTTTATTGTAAATTCACAGTTCTAACCTTCAGAGTACATTTAATACAGTTCCCCTAATAGATGCATGCTCTGTATTTTTAGAGCTCTTGCCTGCTCCTGGGAGAAATCCCTTCCATCTCTGGCATGAGCAAAAGAGCATATTGATTTGGAATGCACCCAGGCAATGGCATGTTTGGGGGGGCCCTACTATACCTCATTTCCCACGATACGTTTTCTGAAATTGGGAAGTGGTTCCGATTTATTGTGCACTCCTTTCCAAATCTTTGGTCTGCAGAGAATAGGTTTTTCTGCCTTCTGAGTCAGATTCCAATCAAAACAAATGCTGCTCTTGGTAGTTTAATAGAGAAACTGCTCTGCCTGATCTCTCTACAGAAACATGCATTCTTTTTTTTTTTGTTGCTCATTTGCAGTTATTATTCCACTTGGTCAGGGTAAAATAAATCATCCATGATCACTGTTTCATCCTTTCATCTATCTGCTTGTCCATCACTGTGAGTATTGAGTATTTGCTGCTGTTCATTTCTATTCGACCCTGGAGACCAATAGCTCTAAGTACACCCCCGTCTTACCGCCCCCCAAAACATTTTACTTTACCATCTGATGCGGTCATGCCGCAAATGTTATTTCTTTCATTGAACCTCTCTCTACATGGCCACAGTTTTACCAGTCCTGCTGGCCATCTTTATCCATTTCCTATCCTGCTGATTTAACATGTTACCTAGTTTCCTGGCACAGCTAAGTCTTGGCTAATTAACGGACAGGTCCTGATCCTACAAAGACTTATGCACATGATTAACTTTATGCACTGTGAGTAGCCCCACTGATTTGGTTCGTAAGTATTTGCAGGATTGGGACGATAATATGCTAATCTTAAATACAAGTCCAGCTAGCTTGTTTTCTATGTATGAATATAGGCGCAGAGCTGTTGCTAGAACCCTGAATGCAGCATGAATCAAAGATATGCCTACAAGGTCCATTATGTTTCTCTTGTGTTTCCCCTGTAATATTAATATTCTTTCAAGAGATAGTAAAAATAAAAATCATATTGTGTATTAAGAGAATTAACACCACCTTAGATAATTAAAACTGAACATTTTGAATGTTCACTTAACATTTATATTGTTTTTTGTACATTTCACACAGCTTGGCCGATGAAACTATAAATCCACTAACATTGAGAATAATGGTGTTTAGGAGTTCAGAGTACTACAGGGGAATGATTAAAATAAAACCGGTTTTCCTTTTGATTTTTTGTTAAAAATCGAGGAAGTATTTATATTCGCTCTTTTTAAAACACGCTGCGTCAAAACCAAAATTTTGGGGTTAAACTAACTTGGCAAAAATTCCTTTAGAAAGTTACTGCCACAGTTCCTAACCGTGGACCACGGGTCGTTTTTAAAGAGCGGGCTGGTCACATGGCTCCGGTTCTTCTCAGTTCTGGCTGAGAGAAACTGAGCTGATGGGAAAAGAGAGGATGTGATTAACTTTCCCCCAAAAAGAAAATTTACTTAACTGCACTGAAAACAGCTAAAAATACATAAATACTGCTCTCCCAAGCGTAATATAGTAACTCCTCGCTTAACATTGTAGTTATGTTCCTGAAAAATGCAACTTTAAGCGAAACAATGTTAAGCGAATCCAATTTCCCCATAAGAATTAATGTAAATAGGGGGGTTAGGTTCCAGGGAAATTTTTTTCACCAGACAAAAGCCATTATACACATACACACACACACACTATAAGTTTTACACAAACAATTTAATACTGTACACAACAATGATGATGGTGAAGCTTGGTTGAGGTGGTGAAGTCAGAGGGTGGGATATTTCCCAGGGAATGCCTTACTGCTAAATGATGAACTAGCAATTGGCTGATCCCTCAAAGGTTAACTTGTTAATGTAGCCTCACACTCTACAAGGCAGCACGAATGGAGGGAGGGGGAGACAGCATGGCAGACAGAGACAGAGACACACACCCTGTGTGAGAGAGAGAGATGCGCATTGCTCCTTTGAAGTACTCTGCCTTTTTAAGTTAATCAACAAGCTGAGATGGCAGCTGCTGCCAGGAAGCTCCCTCTGTCCTGAGCCCTGTTGTGTGTCCCCCCTGCTCTATGGAAGATGGAGTAAGCAGGGTGCAAGAGGGGGACACCCTGATATTAGCCCCCCTCCCCCCCGCACAGCAAGAAGGAGGCTCCAGGGAGCAGCTCCAAGGCAGAGGGCAGGAGCAGCACATGGCGGGGGGGGGGACAGCTGAACTGCCGGCACTTGATAGCCTGCTGGGCGGCTGCCGCACAGGGAACTTAGGGGAGCGGGGAGCTGATGGGGGGCTGCCGGTCCACCCTGGTTCCAAGCCCCCACCAGCTAGCGCCAGCAGGCTGATCTTCCTGCAAGCAGTGGACAAAGCAGGTGGCTGCCAAATGACGTTATAAGGGAGCATTGCGCAACTTTAAACAAGCATGTTCCCTAATTGATCAGCAACGTAACAACAAAACGGCATTAACCGGGACAGCTTTAAGTGAGGAGTTGCTGTACATTGCTGTAATTGTTACAAGGATGGTATGTGATTGCAAATGGGAGGGAAGGCATCTAGTAGACAATCTCAGTACGAAGGGGTGTCCCATACTATAAAACAAATTGGGAACCCTTGAACTTAGTGCAGTGCCCAGAAACTATTTTGTAAAGGAGGTTGTAGAAATGCATTTTGTTATTCTATGGAAGAACATAGGGTTAATGACACACAAGGGAACTCCTCAGATCCTGTAGTCACTATGTGACCCTTAGTGGTTGTCTTAGGATACCTTCATCGGAAGGCATCATACACTCAAAATGTAACATGACAGACTTCAAGAATATTGAATGCATGTTCACATAATAACTGAAGATCTATCAGTGTGTGCTTATTGAAATGGGGAAATAGATGCACAGATCTAGTTGCATGAAAACCCCAGTAATGGCTTTCACTTCATTGCAACTTTTCATTCAAAGACTTACTTTCAATCCAGCCACTTGCTATCTCTCCATTTCTGCTGTCTGGCTCTACAAGCACTAGTTGCTTTTATCAGCGAATGTACATCTAAAGAAAAAGGTGTCACGTTCATTGCATTTTGAAAAATAAATGGTTTAATTAAAATAACACATAGCTCTTCACAAAGGAAAGTCAGCATAATTATGCCTATTTTACAGGTGACTTGCTCAAGCTCTCCCAGCTGGCTAGTGGCAGTCAGGCATAGAACCTAGGTCTCCTGAGTTCCAGTCCAGGGCTCTAGCCACTGGGCCATATTGTCTCCAAATTAGTATTAAATGAGAACGTTTTCTCCCATTACTTCTAGTACAAGCTAATTGACCAACATGGCCACCATACTTTAAGTACGTAGAGAATTAAAAATTGGGTGACCTCACAAGAATCCCCCCTCAGGAGCATGGAAGACATCAACTAAAAACAGAAGAAGGAGCATACCAGTTAGAAAACTTGATGGAATGGCAGCAGAGATATGCATAACAGTCACTATATTCCAACGTACCAAATACAGTTAGATTCACTGACATATTGCTCTCTATATGTATAGTTCTCTATATGTAAGAGAGCAAATAACTGGCATCTCACCATGTGATAACAGTTAGCAGATAGCAACTTTGTAATGGTTGGCATCTCAATGACCTTCCAAGTATTTAAAATAATTATCTGGTCCTTTTTATCACTCACAGAGACCATGAAGTGACCTCAGATGCCAGAAGACAGATTAGGATTTAAGTTACATTTTAAACAATACCCCAAGATTTTGGTGTGGAGGAAAGTTAAACCTGCTATTTAGGAGAGAGGGGGATGAGTTGTCAATTGCTTTTTCCTACTTTGCTGTAGGTTTGCCAACATTTTGAAGCTCTGTTGATTTGATTTTCATTGCTGCCTGCTTCCATGCATCTCAGCTCTCAGTGTTTATCCATGAAAGGTTTGTTTTCTATTGATTTTCCCCCCCAAAGTTTTTTTATGCGTGCAGTACAAGATACATGTTAGCAGTCACTACAGGAAGACACAGAATCAAAAACAATTGTTAAGTCTCTTCTTTTGCCAGCTCACAAGCAAGAACCCCGCCAATAAACATATGTCTGGTGGAGCATTTTTAATTCAACTATACAACAAAGAAAAAAAATCAGTTTCACATCACCAGTTACAGTACTCACTCAAGTTAGTGGCTACTGTCATCTGCCATGTAACATGGGTAGGTAATTTTTTGTAACCTTGACCCATGCCATGTGATAGTAGCTCTGGCCCAAGTCACGTGGCTGAAGCCAGGAAACAGATCTCTTTTGATCTGCATTTCTGTGTGTCACATCTTTGTTACAACCACCCCAATACAGGTGGTGAAAGGAAGAATATTATGTTAGTATGATCAGGCCAACCATACCATCTAGAGCTGAGATATAAATATTCCATCACTGGAAATCCCCAGTTTCTCAAGATGAATAATGCACTATAGGAATTTTTCAGAAAGAAAAAGATCCGTGCATTTGTTATAACTCTGACAAAATCTATTCTGAAAGTGCAGTAAGAGCCACATTCATAGTCAACCCTGATGTAAATACTTTTTTTTTTAAAAGGATAAAAGGCTCAAATCTTAAAGAACATTGGCAACTTATTTTAAACATGCTGACAGGGCAAGAACCTTGTGGGACATTCAGTCTCCAAGTGATGGCTATATTGGTGAATCCGAAGGAAAAAGTAACTGTTTTCTTGACTGGTCAATAGATGAGTCACACCTTCCCTTCCCTTGAACAGGTCACTGACTCCCCAAGCAGGCGAGCCCTATAAATTTGAGAAACACTGTTAGAGAACATCCTTACACTCTACACAGACCCTTGTGAATCTGTTGGTTGGCAATGCAGTTCCTTTCTATTTAGTCAGAACCAGGTAGTAAAGGTCTCTCACCCCTTGGTTGGCCTTTACTACTGTCTTCATAGGGCTTCATAGAAGATATAGAACAGAAAAGAGCTACTTACTTATGTCTCCCATGTTTAAAATCCATGCAGACAAAAGCAGTCAGTTCTGCTGCGTGCCCTTAGCTGCTTTATCATTCTCCCCTGTGTTCCTGGCTCAATTCTGCCTTCAGTTACATGAGTACAACTCCTATTGAAACGAAAGAGACCTTCTTAGGGGCCAGCCACAATTGCATTTTGGACTCTCCACCATTAAGGGACTGTTCCATGCTAGTGCTCTGGGAGGAACAAGCCACGCAGAACCGGTGTGACAGAAACAAAGGCCCCAACCTCCTGGCACACTCAGCAGGGGAGTGCAGAGTGTGCAAGGGCACAGTCCCTCCTGCTCCCACTGGAGCAGTGCAACTCCATCTCCATTTAGGGCTGTGCCTTAAATGGCCTAAATTTCCTATCTTCAGAAGGGTCTTAAAACGATCACAGTGTTATTTCTAAGCAGCAGTCTCCTCTGCTTCTTTCCAGTTCTTTGAAGATCCTCTCGCATTTGAAATCTCTTGTATTATGTTTTAAATGTTACACACGCAACCTATTAAGATCTGCTGATTCCACCCCCACAGCAGCAACTACATTCCCCACCAAACAGTGGAGAACCAGGACTATGGCTTGCCTTTGTCTCAGAGTACTACGGCTACAGCCTGGATTATTTATAGTGCATTCTTGTTTACACTGAGTGATTCTGTCTATGTCACGTTCCCAGGACCACTTCACATGTGTCAGAAAGAAGAGGGTCAAGGAGCAAAATGAACTGAGAAAACAGCGAACACTGCATCTTTTCAAGAGGTGATGAGTGCCACTCTGCCAATGCAACTGCAAATAGCAAGGAGGGAGAATGTCAGCAGAGCTCAGAGCCTTATCTCACAGGAGAAACCACTATACAGTGGAAAACTAGAGACGGAGGAGAGTGGAAGATCACTGTTCTTGGGGCATACTGCTACATTCAGGCTGCCAACAGCAACCAACATTTGTTATAGCTACTTGAGCAAGTCATTAGAGAACTCATTTCTGAAGCAAATAAAACTCTCTGCAGTGCGTTTGCCTGGATCAGTAGAGTTTGAGATATTTGGGGTGAATATATTCATGATTTATTTTTCACCTCTGTGACCTTATGAGTTGTTAATTTCTCATAAAGCAAACTCATTATTTTAGATGTGTTATAGCAGCCCTCAAGTCCAGAAGATTTGTGTATGAATACCGATTACAATAAATACTTGTGCTTTCTCTTGCACCTTTCATCCATGGGTCTCAAAGCACTTTATAAATATTAAGTTTCAACACCCTTGTGCGGTGTACGGGCACAGCGGGACAATGTTGGCCACATCTGTAATGCATGCTACCTCTGGGGTTGAACACAGCAATTGATTAACAGTATACAGTTGGTTTAGGAAGTGAATACTGTATCTATCTGAAACTGTAGGCAAGCAAGAGGCAGTGCTGAAATCTGGCCATGTTACGTGGATTAACACACAACCCTTACCAACATCATCCTAATGAAAGAAAAACAATAAGAACAAAAGTCAAGGCTGCACAACAGAGAGCACAGTATGAGTCTCTCTGAACAGGTGGAAGTAACATTTAAATTGGCTGCTATCACTGCACATGGGCCCTGGGTTTGGGGTTTTTTTTTTAATGTAAAGGTGCAGTAGACAGAAAAAGGCATCTCACTTCATTTCACCCAACAGGCATTCATGTTAGCAGGTGTTCTGCGCAAAAATCAAGGGTAGAATGTGCTCTACAACTTTTACTACTAATTTAGTCTGGGTTTTTCAAATGCACCTGTATGACTGAGGAGCACAAATCTCAGTGAAAGTCACTTACGCACTTTTGAAAAAAATCTACTTCGTATAATATAACTGATCCAACTCTCTTTCCCAGTGCTCCGCCCTGGCACCTCTCAGCTTGGCAGGTCTTAGTCCTGGCACCTCTGGGCTTTCCACATCAGATATGAATATAAAAAAAAGAATTGCTTGAGCCCTGGCACCTCTTTCATTAGAAATTAAGCACTGCTCTTTCCTCAGGGCCAGAAAGAAGCGGGACTCTTTAAAACCAATACCCCTTTCAGGCTAGTTCGTTATGTTCTTGTTCTGGAGACAGAATAGACTGTCAAGCTGAGCACTTCTACTGTAAGTGACTGAGCCAAACATGAGTGAGTTCCAATATAGTGCTCTGTTCTTTGACAGTAGATGTGGTGTTTGGTGATCAAGTGTTCTATGTTGTTGTTAAGTGGATCAAGTGTTGAAGGAAGAGTATAGAATCATAGAAATGTAGGGCTGGAAGGGACCTTGAGAAGTTATCAAGTCCAGACCCCAGTGCTGAGGCAAGACCAAGTAAACCTAGATCATCTCTGACAGGTGTTTGTCCAACCTGTTTTTAAAAACCTCCATTGACAGGGATCCCTTGGAAGCCTATTCCAGAGCTTAACTACCCTTACAGTTAGAAACTTTTTCTTACCTAAATCTCCCTTACAGCAGATTAAGTCCATTACTTCTTGTCCTACCTTCAATGGACATGGAGAACCACTGATCATGGTCCTCTTTATAAGAGCCCTTAAGACAATGGTCCCTAAACTTTTTTGGGTCATGCCCCCCCTTACCCCATCCGCACCCCCACAGATCCAGGGCCGGGAGTGGGGGGTGGACAGGGCCAAGTTGTCCAAGGCTAGGGCTGTAGCTGGGGGTGGGTCTGGAGCCGGAGCTGCAGCCAGAGGCCGAGCCAGGGGGCGTGGGCAGGAGCAGAGCCATAGCCGGGCTGCGGTGCGGGCTGGCAGCTGGTCCTAGATTCGCCCCACCCTTGGCCCTGGGCCAGGAATGAAGCCACAGTGGGGGCCTGCGGCCGGGTGCGGAGCCACGCCAATGCTGGGGGCAGGGCCAGGTGCGTGGCCGCAGCTGGGGGTGGGACTGGAGCAGAGCTGGGGGCGGGGAGGGGCTGGGTAGCCCTACCTCCTCGCCCCTCATCGGGGCTGGCCCAGATCCTACTGCACCCTCCCCAAACGTTCCTCCATGCCCCCCTAGGGGGGTGCACCCTGCAGTTTGGAGACCCCTGCCTTAAGATAGTTGAACACTTATCAGGTCCCCCCTCAGTCTTCTTTTCTCAAGACTAAACATGTCCTTTCTTCACAGGTCAGGTTTTCTAAACCTCTTATCATATTGGTTGCTCTCCTCTGGACTCTCCCCAATTTGTCTGTGGCACCCAGAATTGGACACAGTACTCCAGTTGAGGCCTGACCAGTGCCAAGTTGAGTGGGACCTTGTCTCCCATGCCTTACATACAATACTTCTGCTAATAAACCCCAGAATGATATTTGGTTTTTTTGCAATTGCATTGCAATGGTGGCTCATTCAATCTGTGATCCACTATACCCAACAGCTCCTTTTAAGCATTACACTGCCTAGCCAGTTACTCCCTATTTTGTAGTTGTGCATTTAATTTTTCCTTCCTAAGTTAAATACTTTGCACTTGCCTTTACTGAATTTCTTCTTGCTGAATTCAGACCAATTCTTCAATTTGTCAATGTTGTTTTTAATTCTAATCCTGTCCTCCAGAGTGCTTGTAACCCCTCCCAGCTTGGCATCATCCACAAGTTTTATAATCACACTCTCCACTCCATTATCTAAGTCATTAATGAAAATATTGACTAGTACCAGACCCAGGAGAAACTTCTGTGGTACCCCATTAGATATGCCCTGCCAGTTTGACAGCAAACCATTGATAATTATTCGAGTACGGTCTTTCAACCAGTTGTGGGTACCCATCGTATAATAATTTCATCTAGACCACATTTCCCTAGTTTGCTTATAAGAATGTGGGACTGTCAGAAGTCTTACAAAATCAAGATATATCATGTCTACTGCTTCCTCCCCCCACCCCCATCCATTAGGCCAGTATCCCTGTCAAAGAAGGAAATTAGGTTGGTTATGCATGATTTGTTTGCGACAAATCCCTGATGGCTATTCCACTAATCTTGCTATCTGCTACGTGCTTACACATTTATTGCATAATAATTTTCTCCAGTGCCTTTTCAGGGATCCAAGTTAGGCTAATTAGTCTATAATTCCCCAGCTCCTGTTTGTTCCCCTTTTTAAAGATAGGTACCATACATGTTCGCCCTTCTCCAGTCCTCTGAGACTTTTCTAATCCTCCAGGAATTCTGCCTATAGGTTGAGGGACAAACATGACAAGGTGAGAAGAGTGTTCATTGGCGAGCACCTTCCTGCTGGCTCTCGGCTACAGAAAGGAATTTTCTTGGAAACATTCTTACTTGTAGTAAACACTGTTGCGTGGGATGGTATCTGTGTCTAATAATGTGGTAGTTGCCATGGAAAGTGCAGTGCATGTTTTGTGAACAGTAGAGAAAAAAATCCTCATTAAAAGAAAGATTAAATGGTACAGTAAGTCTGGCTGTGTTTGTGTAATATAGTCAGTGGTTCCCCTTCTCAGACCACAATGGAGTAAGAGCTAGTTGTATCTACAGGAAGATTGGTTCACTGAACCAGTAGAGCAGGAGTGGGGAACCTACGTCCCGTGGGCCGGATCCAGCCCATTGCTTAATTTCATCTGGCCTGCGGTAAGTTTCGGCACCTCTCCCCTCCCCCACCCTCCGAGGGGCCAGAGCTGCGAGCGCCAACTTGCCCCGCCATTGGGGGCGGGAGGGGGAGTCCCAAGCCTCCGCGCCCCACTGGGTGGGTGAGTTGAACATTTTATATTTCTCTCTCTCTAAAAAACAAAACAAAACTAAATTAAGTTTCTTTTTTACTTGTGTGTGGCCAGTGATTGATTTTTTCTGTGGGTCAATGGCCCATGATAGAAAAAAGTTCCCCACTCTTACAGTAGAACAATGCTTATTTAGCTACGGTGGGTTTCACATTTCTTGAATAAATGGATGGAAAACCCTATGTAAAAAGAATGTGACTTCTTAGCCAAACAAATTAGAGCTAGCATATGTGATTTACACACAGCCCTGTGTAGTGGGGGCATCCTGCCCCTGGGGAACCACCTGAGGAGACTGTACTTCAGAAGGCATCATCTCTCCAGAGTTCTCCAGGGCAAACAGATGGTACCATCCTAATGAATGGCGGAGTGCTCACCAAGTGCTCCTCTATGTGCTCCTGCCCCACTCTTCAGCCTAGGGTTATGGGGTGGGGTACGGTCAAGCCGTGGCCTCCTACCAACAGGAAATAAATTGAACCATTAAAAACCTGCTCTACCTGCTTTTGGCATTCGAAGGTACCAAGTGTGTTCACTGGGTGTCAAATGGGGAAGCGTCCACATCTGGATAGTTCTGAATGATGAATAAAGAGCCATGGACCTAAGAATGTGCATGGGTCTGGCAACCCCACCACAGAAAACATACAACAAACACCACAAGCCGTACTGGTATGCTGCAGGTTCAAACAAGAGATCAACTTCATTTGAAGACTAAGGCATTGGTCAAACCTATAAAGGAAGCCCATGTCCTGAAAATTCCCTTGCTCAAAGTCAGATCAATAATCATCAGATTTTGGAATGAGAGAACAATCTACAAAGCTACTAAAACTGCTTGAGTAATTAAAGAAATGGATACATGCCTTCTTGATGTTCATCTGCATTCACTGATTCCAAGGACAAGTTCGAACAAACTACACTTTAGAGAAATAAATCAGGCCATCATCTACTCCAGGAATGTGGATGGTAAACATGAATCTGGCAGATCAATCGTAATGTTAAATGAAGCAGAACTGGCATTGACTGAGTGGGAATAAGTCAGTGAAAAAATTATTAGAATTTGCTTTCAGACTAGAGTCTTCAAACTAAGAGTCAATGCTATGCAACAACCAATGAAAAGCCAAATGAGGAAAAATATGCTTTTTATGATTTGTTACCGGATATATTAACCAAGATCCCAAAACTGGATATGGTGACCATGAGTAATTTAAACACAAAGGTAGGAAGTAAAACAATGATGGCTGGATAAAGTTATGGGCAAGTGCAGCAGGAGTTTGGACATGAACCAAAATGGTGAATGATTAGTAGAAATTTAATGTGTGAACAACATTTCCTCAAAGAAATCCATAAAGTGACAATGAACTCCCCAGATGATATTACAAAAAAAAGATAGATATTTTTGCATTTCAAGGAAGTTTTGCAGCTCATTGGCAGATGTACATGTGTACAGGGGAGCAGATGTCAGCAGGGACCATAACCTTTGCATCACTAAATTGAAGTTAAAGAGGATGAAGAAGATTAAAAGAAGACCATGCATGAACACCAAAAGCACTTTTCAGCCTGAACTGAAAAACAACTCAATTAGAACACCGAATCTAACTGAAGTAAACCAGGACATGGATACTCTGTGGGAAAACATCAGCGAGCACTATCTAGAAAGTGCAAAGACAGTTGTAGTAACAAAATCTAAAAGGGAAGAATAGATTTGCAATGATACTTGGGCAGCAGTGGAAATGAGAAGTGTAAAGCAAAAATTCATGAATGCTAAGACATGTGAAGAGATAAGCAAGTGGCATGAAGAATACAGAGCTCTAGGCAATGAGGAAAAAGGAGTGCTAGGGGAGATAAAAGGACATATTGATAGAAAATGTCAAGAGGCTGAAAATGCTAGCCAAAAAGGTGACCTTGCAATCCTGTATAAAATAATCAAATGGCTAACAGGAAACTTTAGCACTACTGAAGGCTCTATTAAAGATGAAAACGGAAAGACTTAGTACAGAAGAAAAACAAAGGAAAGGATGGGCAGGACATTTTCAGGCTGTTTTAAATAGACCAAGCCCAAGTGAACTACTAGAAATACATGATGAAGACCTACCACTAGAACTTGATATTGATTTAGGAGCTATTACAAAGGAAAAAACCCAACAGCAAACTAAAATATGGCCAAGCGGTTGGAGATAACATTACTGGCAAGATGCTTAAAGCAAATGAATAAATAGCCCTCCAGACTTTCCTTGTGTTTTTTGACAGGATAAAGAAAAAAAAATGACCCAGTGGAAGAGAGTCCTTATAGTAAAATTGCCCAAAATAAGGGTGAGCTTATCAACTGCAATAACTGGAAAGGAATTGCATTACTTTCAGTGCCTGGGAAAATCATGTGCATCATCATCCTGGAATGTATCATGAAACAAACAGGCTGTCAACTTTGAGAGAATAAGGCAAGTTTTAGACCATTGAATCCCATGCAGATCATACAGTTGTTCTCAGATATAGAGTGGAGTGGCAAGCACCTCTTGTGACAGATTTTAGATTTCCAAAAGGCTTTTGACAGCATACATAGACAGTCTTTGGAGATATATTACAGAAAACCAGCAAAAATTAGAATTATCAAGGGTCTTCTCTATACAATAATGACAACTGTGCAGTCAGAGATGGTGACATCAGCCAATGGTTTGCAGTGACAACTGGAGTAAGGCAAGGGTATATTATGACCCCACTATTGTTTGCACTGGTCATTGACTATGTGATGAGGAAAGTAACCACAGAAGGCAACCAAGGAATGTTATGGACAAGTGATAAAGCACAATAGGATTACCCTGTTTTTGCGGAGGACAGTAACCTGCTTGGTTCAACACATTGCTTAATGGTGGAAGAAAAGACCCAGCTTTTGATAGATATAGCAAAACAAGTTGGTTTGTTCATCAACAAGGGAAAGACAAAATATATGGCTATCAGTGTCCCAAATGTAACCATTACAGTGGACAAAGAAACACAAGAATAGTAAGTCATTTTACCTATCTAGGGAGTGAGGCGTGCAATGATAGTGACAACAAAGCAACAAATATCAAAAGCAGCTAACTATTTTCATAACCGTGAAAATATTTTGAAAAGTAGCTTAAGCGGCACCAACTCACAAAAATATGAATTTTTAACACCAGTATCATGCCTGTCCTCCTTTATGGAGCAGAGTCATAGAAATCTACAATAAAAATTGGTAAGAAGATCAACTTATTCCAAAGTAAATACCTGTAGAAGATCTTCAGAGTCCATTGGAAAGTTTCTTGCAACATCAGAAATTCTACATAGAGCAAACCAATCTAAACCATCAAAATATGGTATAAGACAATGATGGACATATTTAGGACAGGATTTAAAGATGCCACCAACATGACTTCCATGGGAAAGGAGAAAGAGAGGGTTGTGACGGGTTGGATCACAAAAAACCCCTTGGGAACTGCCAAGTGCTGGGACTACCTCTAAGCCAGTTTTCCCTGGCATCTTGGGACTTCAGAACCCTGCCTGGTTGTAGCAGGCTAGAGTGTCTGGCACAAACACAGACCCAGGTCAGAACCATGTCCCACACAAGCTGCAGGCTTAACTGAAAACAGCTTAAGAAGTGTTCCTGTCTCCAACACTCAGATGCCCAGCTCCCAATGGGGTCCAAATCCCAAATAAATCCATTTTACCCTGCATAAAGCTTATACAGGATAAACTCAAATTGTTCACCCTCTATAACACTGATAGAGAAATATGCACAGCTGTTTGCCCCCTTCCCCCGGTATTAATACATATTAATTAACCCAGAGTAAGTGATTTTATTAAATACAAAAAGTAGGATTTATGTGGTTCCAAGTAATAACAGACAGAATAAAGTGAATTGCCAAGTAAAATAAAATAAAACATGCAAGTCTAAACTTAATACACTAAGAAATTATTACAGATGAAATCTCACTCAGAGATGTTCCAATAAGCCTCTTTTACAGACTAGCCTCCTTCTAATCCAGGTCCAGCAATCACTCACACCCCTGGGGTTACTGTCCTTTGTTCCAGTTCCTTTCAGGTATCCTTTGGGGGTGGAGAGACCACCTCTTGAGCCAGCTGAAAACAAAATTGAGGGGTTTCCCAGGGGCTCCGAGGTGGGGTCTCATGTGGGTGGAGCATCCAGCTCCAAGATGCCCATGCATGACTCAGTTCCTTACCAGCCAGGCCACATTCCCAGGAAAGCTCAGATGTGGATTGGTGTTTCCAAGCTCATTGTTAGTTTAAGTGTTTCTTGATTGGGCACTTACTGAGAATAGTCTTTTCTCAGGAAGCTGACCAACTGCTTCACTGAGGCTACTTAAAATTAAACAAGTACATAGCCAATATTCATAACTTTGAATACAAAAAATGATACATACATACAAATAGATCATAACCTTTGCAGAGATGTTACATGGTATATCTAGCATAAAACATATTTCTGTTATGTCATATTTACTTTCATAAGCATATTTCCATAAAGCATTATGGGGTGCAATGTCACAAGGGTGACCTAGAAAAACAATACACAGAGCATTAGAGAAAGAAGCCAGATCCCTCAACATGACACTCAGAAACCTGAACAGATCAGAACAAGATTGAAATAAATGGTGGAAAACTGGTAGATGCCCTATGAACCTGACAGTTTGGGGAAGATAAACAAGAAAGAAGTGTCCTATCTGAAGAAAGACAGGCCAAGTAGGATGAATGGTTAAAAAAATAATTGGTATACCTTTTATAATACCACATATTGCCTATAACCCAAAACAAACAGTCAGTGTACTGCCTCAACTCTGGGACAGCCCCTCATCTGGATATCTGACACTTCTTCTGTAGCAGGCATTCATTTTTGCAACAATAGTGCTGAAAAACATTATTTGGCTGCAGAGACAAGGATCCTAAAAAAGTATCTACCTTTGTTTTATTTACTCATTCTGGACATTTCCCTAACTCCATAATAGGATATATCCTTGAAATAGAGAGAAACTGTGAACAACAATCCTGTTGGCCTTTAACAGTTTCATAAACATTTCATCAATACATTTAATGAGAATACATAATACAGGTAACATTCAGATCTCTGAATACATAGCAACTCTATTGTATCCAACAATTGCTTCAAGGAACAGAAGGAAATACTACAAGTACAATAGGTTTCCATAGCAGTGTGAAACATTTTCGTAATAATGAGTATTTAAAACAAGGAGAATCTTTTGGATTTCTATAGCACCTTACAGATCTGGGGATTTCAACACTGCCTGCCCAACATTTACATTATGGCATATATCTAACAGCATTTGCAGCAATACAAACTAAAACAGTACGTATGCACAAAGGAAGGGTGTTTGTGGTTGTTATGGGCACCACACATTTTAAATTCCTGACTGCTGCCTGGTTACATTTCCAGCTGTAATCTTGCACATACAGTTTTGATCAAACACATGGGAAAAATGTGCATTTAATTGGAACAATTCCACAAGGTACTGATCCCAACTCTCAGTGAAACCAAAAGAAGCAGAGGAGGCCAGAGGCACTCAGAACCTGACAGAAGGGGCCACATTATTAGAATCAAGTCTCCGAGTGTCTAGTCTCCCCAGTAAGTAGTTCTATGCCTCAGAAAGCCATGCAGAGTACCAGAAACAGAAGACAGACATGCCATGGCCAAATATATCCAGCAGGCAACAAAATTCTATTTTCTTGGCAAGCAAAGAGGACTGCCAGAAGGTATCCAGCAACAGGAGCAAACAGTTGCATCCAAGGGATGCTGTTAGACAGTAGGACTGTAGGCAAAGAGGATGTGGCGGCCATTTTTTCAGGGGTTTCATTTGTCTAGCATCACAGCATGATTAAACGAACTGGGTCAGATCTAAAAAGTGTTCTGGCTGATCTAATTAGCCAAAAGAATGTTCAGATTATTTCTGCCTTGCTAACATCTTTACGATGTTACAAACAAATCAATTACAACAGTTCACTGTGACAGGATCCTTGCTGTTGCCAATGCAAGAATCCAATTGAAAAGAAAACCTCACCGACAGTAGCTCAGAGCCATTTGTGGAAGAGGTGTTTTCCTTGGCTTCTCCTGGTCTGGGAGTATAATCTGTTCGCTTCTGTTTAGACACAGGTGCAGCACACACAGGCATCATATTAAAAGACTGCAGAACCTGTTTTTACAAGGTGCCCCTGGTTGGGAGACAGAGTTCCTCTTGCAAGCAAGTGTAACTGAACTTATGTTAGCTCCAGTTATCAATACTGTTAACTTCTCTTGAGTTAGCCTAGCTCAAGTGAGACAGTGACCACATTTCAAAACAAGCCTCGAGCTACACAGAGTGCTTGGATTAGCAGTGCATTTTAGCTGTGTCCCCTCTTCATTATTAGCTCCTGCATCAACAGCTTTCAAACTTTAATACACAAACACCCAATGGCAATGGGCCAGCTAGCTCAGAGTCTGAAGCACCACTTAACTGAAACTAGGGATTTGTGTGTGCGAACAGCACTCTGGCTAGCGGCAACACTTGAGGTATAGTGCAATGAAAACATGCTCTGAAGCCCAGATCCCTAACTTTTAGGCGCCTATTAAAAAACAGGAATACCATTACGATCTGCAAAGCCGGAGTTAAGCACCTCAGCTCTCAATACAATGAATGCATCTACAAAGCCAGTACGCTGAGTAGAAAAGCGGCTAAACTAGCCAATAAGAGGGTTGTGTCCTAAGCTCCACCCTCTCTCTTGGTGTTCAACACCCAAGTCTGGGCTGCAGGGAGACACCTCTCTTTGCTAGCAATTCACAAGCCAGGGGAAGATAGGTGTTCAGCTGCCCAACTTGTGTGTGGGGCCTGATCCACTATGCGTGCTCAAAGGCTGCCTACTGGATTGGGCCCACAGGCAAGTTCGCATAAAACAGCAGGGGAGGTCAGGAAGAGAAGGAGAAGCTCCCTTATAACCTTTAGCCTAGTGGTTAGTGCAGTGGTTCTCAAAGCCGGTCCGCCACTTGTTCAGGGAAAGCCCTCTTGTAGGCCGGGCAGGTTTGTGTACCTGCCACGTCCACAGGTTCGGCCGATTGCCGCTGCCATTGGCCGCGGTTCGCCGCTCCAGGCCAATGGGGGCTGTGGGAAGCAGCGCGGGCCGAGGGATGTGCTGGCCGCCCTTCCTGCCACCCCATTGGCCTGGAGCAGCGAACCGCGGCCAGTGGGAGCTGCGATTGGCTGAACCTGCTGACACGGCAGGTTCACAAACCGGCCCGGCCCACCATGGGCTTTCCCTGAACAAGTGGCAGACCGGTTTTGAGAACCACTGGGTTAGTTTATTCACCTGGGATGTGGGCACCCTGTTCAACTCCCTTCTCCACCTGATGAAGAAAAGGGATTTGAACAGGGATCTGCCGACGCTCAGGTGAGTGCCCTAACCACTGGACTATACAGTCATTCTCTCTCTCTCTGACCTAATTAATATGTAGTTATTCAATTAATTACTGAATTATTTAAAGTGGAACAACTTCAACGAGAGAAACTGAGGGAATGCCCGGTCGAAAAGGGACTGTGGCATCTCTGCTTGGCACCGCTGACCAGTTTAAAGGCTGGTCAGCAACGCAGTGGGGACCCAGGGCTAAGGCAGGCTCCCTGCCTGCCCTAGCTCTGCACGGCTCCTAGAAGCAGCCATTACGTCCTTGTGGCCCCTAGGCTCATGGGCGGTCAGGGAGGCTCCATGTGCTGTCTGCGCCCTGAGTGCCAGCTAAGCAGCTCCCATTGGCCGGGAACCGCGACCAAAGGGAGCTGCGGGGCTGGCACTGCAGATGTGAGGGCAGCACACGGAGCCTCACTGGACACCCATGCGTCTAGGGGCCGCAGAGACCTGGCAGCCACTTTCTGGGAGCGGCGGTAAGCATCGCTGGGACCCTGCACTCCCCCCTCCCCAATAGCCCGGAGCCCCCTTCTTCTCCCCAAATCCCTCATCCCCAGCTGGAGCCCTCACCCCCTCATACACCCCAACCCCATGCCCCAGCCTGGAGTACCCTTCCACACCCCAACTGGAGCCCACACTACTGGATCAGGCCCCACACACAAGTTAGGGAGCTGAGCATCCAACTTCCCCTCTGGGTCTTAGGCACCGGGATGCTTAGCGGGACGCATCTGTGAGCATGTCCAGAGTCTGAAACACAGAAGCCTAGGGAACTTTTACTGCAAAAACTTAGTGGCCCTTTTACACTGAACAGCTCCTGTCCCTCATTAGGACTTACTCTGAAGCCTTCTTCCCAGCCACTCCGGCTGTATGTTTCAAATAGCGCAAAGGCATCAATACAGCAACTCTTTTAGGGCTATATTCATTTACACAATGGAAGTGAATGGAGTTGCATGGGTGTAACTGAGGGCAGAATTTGGTCTTTAAGCATGGTATTTTTGAAGAAAAATGCCACTGAACTGGAAAAACCACAGTATTTAGTGAAAGAAATCAGAGGCCCAGCATTTATTATCTATTATGTACTACCACTGGTTATGTGTGTGATGGGATTATAGTGAACCATTTGTTGAACTCCTTACCAACTATTCAGGAATTGAAAATATTTTCAATCATTCAAATAGTAATTTCCCCTAGATTTGCAAGTAGGCCACAGATTTGAGCTATGACCTTGAGGATATGAAATATTAAAGATCTCCACGTAAGTAATGCACTCAGACATTTTGATAATTGACAAAGCTAAATATTTGGTAGAATTCTGACTTCTAAATATGTAACTTATTTGCACCAAATATATACCTGCTTCTCTCACAGCCAGTACCACAAGTTTTACATGAAGCCCAAAGCTAACAGTGGAGGGAATGGTTTTTCTCCGAGTGCCTGAAAACTGCACGAAAACTTCACTATGAAGAAAGAGTCACATTAAGTCACTCTTACAATGGCACAACTGATTCACGAATGAAAATGCTTATGAAGTTTGTCCAAGCTGGCCTAATTTGCACAAATGGCACTCAACATACATGTCAGATAACTCAAGCTGATACTACCTGCAGCTCATTGTTTCACCACAGACAAACCATTCTTGGGGAGTTTCTTCCACATTGTTTGCAATCATACTTGACCCCCAAAGCGCTGTTGACCATTTGTCTTTTTTGTTTTCATTCTTGCATTTTGCATGCAGTACACTATGTCAGAGCAATGACGGAGCATGAATCCAGGCTTATATCCCAAACACCAACCTGTCTGGTTTGTGTGTTTATATCCCATCTTCTGGGTTCATTTCTGACCATGGGCTTTCAGCCTGGATGCACAATCCCTTTCTGCCATTGCATCATTTTGTCCCCTAGCACGGCATGTCATCTCACTGGGGATCCCTGGTTCCAGTACTTGGTTTTGTTACTAGTATTAGATGTGACAAGCACTACTGGTATCTGTCTAATGTTAGTAGACTTCCAAGATCTGACTGTCATTAATAATCCAACTAGCATCAGAACCTCTACTAGTATCGAACACTAGACGCACTATCAGCATTCGACTCTAAAAGCACTTTGAGGAGAAGGGCAATTGTTGGAGGTGAGTTAAAAGTGAGTGACAAGGAGAGCAAAGGAGGATGACATTGACAACAGGCTAGGTAGGACAGAAGAGAGTAAATCAAAATAGTGACAGAGACAAGAAGAAAGGCAATGTATCTTGTCAGTTACAGTTCAGTTCTGTATCCATGAGAGAGAATTCAGGCATTAGGAAGTGCCAGGGGCAACAGATAATATATGAATTACCTAATATAAAGTACACAAATATTCTGTGTATGACCCTTACTTCAAAACATTTGACCTCTGACTTTTTCCCCCTCGGGGGAGGAACTGTCCCTCTAGGACAGATTTCAGACACGAACCCTGCCTCCTCAAAGCTGTACGGTCACAGAACATTTAAGTACCAGAAAAGTCAACTTAAAAAATATTTTCCTCATCTAACTATGTGAAGATCCTTGACTCACTTTTGAAGAAAGGGCAGAGACAGCAAAACTTGAGCATACGGCAGTGACAACAAGTTCACCTCCCAGGTTTGTATATTTTGCTTATTTCTATTATGATAATGGCCACAGACCCCTATCTGGGTCAGGCCCCACAGCATCAACATAACATGAGAAAGTCCCTGCTCCAAAGAGGTTACAAGGTATGAAGACAAGGGTTGGGGACAGGGATGCAATCTAGTTACCTACAGTTTGTTTGCTTACTGTCAAGAGGGCCTGATACAAAGCCCACAGAAGACAATGGGAGTCTTTCCACTGATGTCAGCGGTTCTTTGGATCAGGCCCACAGAGAATAAAATAAAGCAGCAATGGAAGCATCTTTTCCATGAATGAAACATTTTTTGTGAACAGATGTCAATATGTTGGAATCATCCAGTAACTAAACAAAGGCTCAGCCGGATTGTAAAGCCACTACAAATCAGAGAGGGAATGGGTTTGGCCTCTCCTGTAGAACACAGATCTGTGAAAAACTGCACGTCTACCTTAATGAGGTAGTCAATGCAATAAAAAACATAACTCTCAAAATTTCCAGGAGTTCAGAATGTACAGTAATCTTCCATTTTAATCCTGGAGCATCTATTACTAAGTAGCATTGCAAGTTTTACTAACAATAATAGGGTTAAAAAAAAACAAGCAGGCACAGGACAAGAGACTGAGTTTTCATTATAAATACATACTTGGAGATTAAAAACTCTTCACCATCAGGCTATGCTTTAGAAGAAGGGTGTCAAAGCCAAAAAAAATCGTGTGATCAATTAAATATTCAACTTTCTGATAGCTTGAGTCGTGAACATTTCAATGGAACCATTCTTAGCTGGTATCCAGCACGGAAAATATCTCATTTCAATTTATGGTAGATAACTACATTTCAAAGTTCATTGCTATAGTGTTACTGACTTATCTTATACAACTTCTCTAGCTTCTGGACTAACATGGAATGTGGAATTTAAACAGCTCACTAGCTGATAACTGGTAAGACACCGGGCAAAAGGCTAACCAACTTCCTCATCTGTCACACTTGCTTTAATTTAAAAAGAAATATATAGATTCCATTTCACTCAGCAATGAAACAGTAACACACTGTAGAGGCCAATATCCATCTTTTTCTCCTCTCCTTTGGCCTTGTAGAAAAAAAAAAATCTCCTTTAAATGACAGACATTTGGACTCACCAAAATCAGCGAAATCATCAGTTTCCGTATCATTCCAACCAAACTGCTTTAGGACTACCTGATAATCTTGCAACAATCTGTCAAGAAAAGTGCTTTAATGGCCATCAATTTTTAAAAAGTGCTGCTGAGGCTTGGAGGAAAAAATTATTCTTGTAACAGCCTATACAGCTGCAAAAAGCATAGAAAAGGTACAAGACGCATATTAGTCTTCAGCAAGATTCAGGTGACTTGTAAACAAGGGGCAGAAGAGGGAAATCAAGGGCCAGATCTGCGACTGGTGTAGCTCCACTGAAGTCAGTATTAAACACTGATTTACACCAGCTGAAGATCTCATCCTGAAAATGTAAGGATGATATCAGCCCAATATCAGTACCAGGTGGACCTTTTGCAGGCCTTAAAGAATCTAGGTAATAAAATGGATTGCTAGGGATCATAGGAGTATCTAGGCTTCTGTAAGGCATCAAGAGCTGATCAGGAATTTTCCCTCAACATTTTTTTCCATGGAAAATGTGGTTCTGCAAAATAAAAAAAATTCATGAACATTTTTTGATTTCTCTGAATTTTTCTTCAATTTTCTGTTGATCAAACTGAACTGAAATACTGTGTTTGGGGTGGGTAGGTTGTTCTAAATAGAAACATTTCAGTCAGTTGATCAGAATCGAAATGTTTCAGGTCAGTTTGACATTATTCTGCATCTGTGTGAGTGGTCATAATGCCTCCTGGGGCAGAACTGTGGGAAGGCATTAGAGGACTGCTAGCACATAGGTGCTGGAACTAGCGGGTGCTACCACACCCCCTGGCTTGAAATGGTTTCCATCATATGCAGGGTTTACAGTCTGGTTGACTCTCAGCAACCCCACTGTCCAAATTGTTCCAGCACCCCTGGGCTAGCATGAGTGATTTAGTCTGCAACCTCACTGCAGTGTAGATGGTTGACCAGACCAAGTAAAACTGGAACCTAGGCTCCAACTCAAACGCCCAGCCAGGCTCTGATGAGAGGTTTGGGTTCAAGGGCAACATCCAAGTCAGAGCCCAGGCCAACTCTGCTATGACACCATACCCTTATAGGCGAGGTGCTTCCCCATTTAGCTGGCCTTGTCTTGCAACCCAACCTTTTCCTGAGTATTATATTTTAATGTAGGACTCAGGCATGTATGTGTTATGTATATTCTCGGTTCCCTCAGACCTTCCTACACACCAGGTGATTTTGATTTCAAGTGACTAATGTTGTGCATACAACTAAAAAAAAAAAATGCAGCTGCTGGAGGCAGGCTGTGAAATACATACATGAACCTCAATTTGGGGTCCTTGGAGCTCCTCCTGCACAATCATTTCATCTCTTATTTACTATAATCAACAACAATCTGGTGGTAATTTGTAGGTAATTGCAAACTACAAATTGTTGAACATTCCCCCCAAAATGCACATTGCTGGGAGATGAAATGATAAAAATAACCCTGGCACACATTAGAATTCAGGCTCCAGTCGGATGATGAAAGTGGCCTGAAATCAGGACTTTCAGAACTCAGTGCTGGAAAGAATACAGCGAATAAACAAGCAAGAACGTTTCCAGCATTCCAATCCAGATTTTAACTCCAGATTTTATTCCACAGGCAATGACATTAAATATATTCTAGTCTACTTCCCTTTGCCCCATGCCAGGGGTTTACTTTTAGATTCTATTATTCCAGCACTGCTAAGAGCAGGGAGCGGCACAGAGTCATACAATCTTGGAGGAGCTGTGCACGATCCCCAGAATTCCCAGAGGCACATGTGGCAACGCAATAGAGGATCACATCCTTTAGCAGGATGTTGTATTTATTTCCCTTCAGTATATCTGGGCCTGCTCTATGAACCAGTGAGGAGTGTTATAGGATCCTGGCCCCACGTGCTCCGCAACCTTTCTTGGGATTTAGGCCTTGAAGAGCCATGGAAGGAAAAGTCTCTGCCGTGTCCCCTGAACACAGATACTGAAATGATTATCCCTGGTTCTTGACAGGGGCATGGAAGGGGTTGAAAGGGAAGGCTGCTTGAGTCCTCTCCCATCCCACATATCCATAAGGACCAAAGACAATCTGGCTCTTAATGGGAAAAAACAGAGCCCTGACTTCAACCCCAGGGCTACACTAGGGGAGGGGGTCGATCTACGATACGCAACTTCAGCTACGTGAATAGCGTAGCTGAAGTCGGCGTATCGTAATCGACTTACCTGGCAATGAGGACGGCGGCGAGTCGATCGCTGCCGCTCCCCCGTTGACTCCACTTCTGCCTTTCGATGAGGTGGATTGCCGGAGCCGACGGGGAGCGCGATCGGGGATCGATTAATTGCGTCTTAACGAGACGCGAAAAATCGATCCCCGATAGATCGATTGCTACCCGCCGATCCGGCAGGTAGTGAAGACCTGCCCTTCTATGGTGCTTTCCAAGCATGAAAAAACAAATAAAAGATGCCACTGGCTGCACCAGATTAACACTGCCAACTACACAGCTGTCCCAAGTGGGACTGTAGAAACTGTGGTTAAATGAAATAGCAGGTGAATATTCCGCCAGTGTGATTAAAAATGGCTTGACTTGGCAGATCTGCTATCAGAGATTCATCTGTTACACACAATCTTTTAATGCATGTCCATCAGTTTCATTTCCAGAGCCACATGCTCCTCTGGTTGCACAGAGCTTCAAGATTCCTCAAAAATCTAGTATATATAAGGCCCCACTTCATTCGCGATATTGTGGAAATTGCAGATCCCACAATATTAGGTTTCCACTGCAATTTTCCTTTTAATTAGCTTACTTTGCACAGTCTGCAATGTTGCATACATGTTGAGTATGCAATTAGTACTGCACTAACATTCAATGCCTGTGAAATGTAAAAGGCTAACGTGGCTGGACTATTTCTACAGCAGTTGTGTTAATACTTTTAGTCCTCTGCATTTTATATTGTACCGGTCACCATTTTTTTTTAAATGAATGTAATATAATTGCAGCAAAATGTCTGGTTATAAAAAAATTTGCAGGCATAACTTAATACTTGAGTGTTTATATTGCTCCAGCAATTTTTTCTTAAACAACTAGGTCTATTCTGACTTTTCCAAATTACCACTATTAATAAAGGTCCATTATTACTTTTCTGTGATTTTCCATGTCTTGTCTGTGACTCGGCTGCAATTATTTGAAGATCATCCCGTGATTCAAGTAGGGCCTTAAGTATACATGATGTGAGGCTGGGGTGGGAGAAAGTACAACTGTGAGAGATTCTCCAGAGTACTAACAAGCAGAGAGAACTGAAACAGAAGAACTTGGGCTGGTGGAACTGACTGGGGCCCAGGCCAGGTTGCTATGCTCTAAAAATAGGCCTCACTGAATATGCCTCCTTCCACCTCACTGCCCTAGTACACAGGGGTGTTGGAACAATTTTTATAGTGGTGGTGCTGAAACCATGTATTTGGGTTGCTATTACTACTTCAAGCCAGCGGGTGCGGCAGCACCTATGCTAGTACATAGTGTTGTGCATGTGCACCCAGATTTTACTCTAGATAAGATGGGACCTACACTGCATGTATGTATATTTAGGGTAGTAACTGATCTGTAGTTACTGATGAGTACTCCTGAGGTAGAATGCACTGTCACCATTTCACACGCTGGATTTTTCTTTTAATCTAAGCGACACTGAGATAGTGGCATTAGCTGATCTTTTGTGACTTCAAGATGAATTAAGCCGCCTGTCTTCTGTACTTGTTGTTAATTCTCTAATCACCACTGAATATTTTATAAGCCTCAATTCAACATCTTCCTTATAAGCTACTTTATCACCACACACTATTTTGAATTGTTATGACCTTCTTTGGGACAGAGATTGTGTATTTATGATTGTAAAGTGCTGTGTAAATTTACAGTGCTCTATAACAAGTATCAAAGGTCAGTTCGGCTGCTAGCCCCAGAGTACCGATTGTACATTTGATTGGCTGCATATGAAAAAATATTAATAGATGGACATCATCAACCTCTAAGGCAAATACAATGATGTGTCACCAACATTTTAATTAGGGGCTCCCACAAAAGTTATTCACATCGGTCTGTGATAAATACAATATTCCCTGAATAAAATGGAGCAGCAAGAGGTGATTTATAGGGGCTAACTGGTGCAACCCTCTGGTCCCAATACACACCTAGAGAGACTGGTGGGGAACTCAAGAAGGAAATTCCCCTTGCAGCTGTCATCATTGCAGCAGCAGTGGCTTGCTCAGGACAGCTGAACGTTTTATACAAGCAGAGCTGGCTGTCGAATTTTTGGACGGGTGTGTGAGACAATTGTTTGCCACCTCCCACTGAAATGTAATTAACTTCTGTCCACAGTTATGCACTACAACATACAGGGTCATCCTTAGGATTCTGGTGGTGGCTAGTGAGAATTCTTTGGGATAGACTCCAAACATAATTCTACATCAAATATATCTGTCAGAGAGATCTTTGGGACTCCTCAGCCTCCTTCTTTAGAAGTGGATCCCAGCTGCATATTCCTTTCAGTCCTAGCAATCAGTTGCATCACTTTAGATTGGTTAACATTTTAAAGGTATTTTTATAGCAAAAGAGAGCTAGAGTCTTTAAAACAAACATAAAGGAGGATCTCTGTTTCTGAGCTCCAAAAGCCATTCTGTTCCTGGGACTCATAGGAGTCCAGGTCACACATGGAGATATGGAATTCCAAGTTAAATTTGGCAACACTCTTTCATAGAAGTTGCAGACACTAAAAAGACAGCATGGATTTAGCAACTAGTCTGACAAAGAACTGCTGAATGATATCTCTGGAGACAAAAGACCTTGCAGGATCCACCTGGACAGTAATAAGGCCACAGAGGAGGTAGATGTAGCTACTGACTCATATTGACTTATGAGATTCTGACCAGACTGTTTAGCATGGCACTGGATTGGTTTGACTGCAGCCTGTGACCTGCAGTGATCTGAATGTGTGAAATTTAGATAGATGGACTCCATCCATAACTACCTATGGGGAACTACAGAGGTCTCCAAAGTGGATGCAAATTTACCACAAAACTGAAGCTCAACAGGACTCCATACTATATAGAGTTATGGTGTCACCGTTAAATAGTACAACAGATTGGAATGGAATGGGGATGCACAGATAAAGCATGACGAAAAGCTCCTTGGTGTGTGTTTAGTAGCTATATTTTAAAGTCAAGAGTAACTTGGCCATGTTTGCTAGAACAGCCAGGCACACAGGGTGAGTTCTAAATGCAATCAACATTTTATTTTTTCTAAAATTCAAGCTTATCTTGAGGTTGGACCATGTCTGCGCTACCCCAAGTCCTGGTGCCAAAGCTATTAAAACCAAACTGCCAAGGCCAACGTTGACAATTATTACATTTGAAAATACAATTTTCATCTAGGTAATGTCAGGATATTAGCTTATTAAAAATCAAGGTTATCAAGTTTTCACCAACATAATCTTTGTTACCTTGGCTTCTCTCAGTCACCTCGGGAGTCTGAACCCTGGGCTTGCCAAGTCCCATGTCCCCATAAAACATCCCTCTCTATCACAGTGAAGTTACAAGATGTAACTGGAACACACAGCTGCTGGCTTCAGCTATCTGGAACTTCTGAACACTTTTGTTTTTCTGCTGCCTATCAGGGAGGAAAAAATTGAGGGCTTGGCACCATTGGCAGTACCCTGCTGATCACAATGGCCTGGTACCTAGTGTTGATCATTTCCTTCCATGATAGGCAATGGTTTCTGAATTCACTGTGTAAAGAGTCTTTTCCAGATAGGGCCTGGGCAGATGTCTGAGTTCCTTGCTGCTGGAGTTGGCTGGCAGGCTATTGAATTTAAATTATGCATCCCCTGCACATGTGCACTATAAGGGGAAAGGTGTAAGGAGTCAGACTTCCAACCCAGTGTGCCAATGAAGGGATGGGCATAGTTTATCTCCCAGCAAGGGGGATGCAAGAGCAGAGAAGATGGCTAGCTGGCCCTGCAGAGCAGACTAGTCCCAGATGCAGTACTTCTGGCCAGGGGATTGCTCCCATCATTTTGGGGCATTGTTGCGTACTGACTTAGGGGAAATAGTGCTCTCTGAGGTGTAATCACCGGGACTGATTTGAGAAGCCATCAGGTCACTGAAGAGCAGCTGCCTGCCAACCAACAGCTGCACTAAGGGAGAGAAAAGGCCAGTCTGTGAGGTCTCACAGCACCTTCAGCAATTACCAGTCCTTCTTAAAGTGCTAATTATTGAATTCAGTGATGCCAGTTATTACTTGGCAGCTCTTGGCTTTGTGGGACAAAGTAGAAGATGGAGGCATTAGATACGGCGTGGAAATAGAGGATCCCATCTGTGTTCAGACCCCCAACAATCTTTTATTGAATCTGATGGTGGCTGCCTTTGATTGCTAGTTTGCCAATGGATTGCTAGTCAAGATTAGAAAATTGCCTTTCCACAGCCACAGTGAAAGACTAGAACTTGTCAAATAGTCATCTGTGTATGCTTTAAAACAAGGGAGACCAGCATGCTGAATGGCAGCTGTGTATGCAAAATACCATTTCATCTGCCATTTAGAGGGAGGAAATAGGTAAAAAACAAGTAATCTTGAGACCTGATTCTGTTCTTACTTACACTGGTGTTGCACTATTGATTTTGAGTTATATTGGTGTAAATCAAAAGTAAGCTAAATCAGAGGCTGGCCTTTAGTCTTTAATCATTTTTTTGGTTAACCAGATTTTTCTTGTCACAAATGTTTCTAATTCCTGGAACGGTAAAGAACTATTCCTCTTCTCCCCTATCTTCCCGGGCAGACCACAAGCAGCTGTTGCTGAGCAGTTTGCAATATGCTGACACAGCAGACCTGATTTTTCTACTCCCATTGTGGGGAATTTATTAGTAGGTTATTCTTACTCCTGTTCAGAGAGGAAAAGTAAAATTCTCTTTTAGTTTGACCAATAGTAATGAGCGAGGGAAAATTGGTACAATACTGTATATATTCCAAAAGGTCATGGATTCTAAGAATTGGTTGTGCAAAGCCAAAATATAATGAGTTTTTATGAAAGCAAAACCACCCTGACTTGATTCATCTCATTTGTTAGAAAGGACTTTGAAAGCCTTGAATACAAGGAGCTGGAGAAGTGCAAAGTACTATTATTATACCACAATCTTTTAAAAGGTGCAGCGTATGTCGTTTCATCTTCTAAATGCCTTTGACTCTCTGCTTTGTAAGGCCTGCTGCCCAGCACTGTGTAGCATACATCTTGTTAAATGGGATTAACATGTGGATCCACTACAGTAACAATTTCGGGGGGGGGGGGTTCTCTTTAGTGTGAACTCTTCTGGTGTAACTGGCCAGTACTAGCCCTCTTCCTTGTTTTCTCCGTTGTCGTCTCATTGTCACTGAAGTTTTCCAGTAAAATGACTGATCACACAAAATACCATATGGAGAAGGAACATGGAAACAATGTTAGGTGGTATTATTGGAGGTAACAAGGTTTACATCCTTTGGTATGCAGAGAAGACTACATCTATCTGATTGTAATAGTGAATGTGAAGCTCAGCAGCTGTTGCTGAGAGCAGCTCTTGCGATCAAAGTTGCTGAAATGAAATGGTCTAAAAGCTTAATACATTATAGACATTTGGGGTCTGATTTTTCTCTCACACCATTACCAGTAATGGAATTCCCTTCATTGGCTTCAGAGAAGACTTGAAATGTGATTAGAATCAGACCCGTGTGTTGTTTTTTCCACAGTGCACATGGGGATGGCATTCAATGTTTGCATTTTTAAATGGTTCGGTATTTTCAGCTAGTGCTAAGTGATTTGTGAGATATGGTTCAGATATAGGGCCAAATACAGTATTTGGATATTTGTAGATTTTTTAATATCTTCCTTTCCTCCCCTTTTCCAGCCCCAAATTCTCCTTCAAAAGGCTATAAAAGGGGAATTTTAGGAGTAAAGGCAATTATAACAGATTCAGAATTATATATTGTAGATATAGAATATACACAACATCAGAACAAATTTGTCTACCCTGTTATTTTATAGTTCCCAAGGTGTGCTTGGCACTTCATGCAAAGACAAGAGACTTGCCATGAGGTTACTAATTCTCCTCCTACAAAGTGGAGTAACTTTCTGCGCAGGTAAGGGGCTATACACAAGAGGCATGCCTGGCAGAAATGCTTCCAGATATGTACAGGCTTCGCAGAACAGAAGTAAACAAAGGCAGGGGGAAATAGTTTTTTCTAATTGTCCAATCATTAAAATACATAAGCAAATGGACAGCATTGTATGTGTAATGGAAGTGACAATTGCTAAATAAATGGCTATGCATACATGAGTTGGCATGATAGTTATGGGTCATATTCCTCCCTTATATAATTCCACAGAAGTTAATAGAAGAAAGCCTGGCCCAACTGAAATCAATGGAAAACCCTCCATTGACTTCAGTGGGGTCAGCATTTTACCACATAAAGTTGCATCATGGATAAATGTAATCTTGGGTGCATAGATTACCCAGGTATTGAGTCTCAAACTACATTGGGTGCTCTCACTTGCACATACAAGTTATGGAGTATATCTGGAACGAGTTATGGAGTTGCCTCAATCTTAAAATTCATGAGCTCGCACGTTAGAGCTTGGACTTGGGTTGGCGAGAGATCAAACTTCAAAAGGCCAAACATTGCCCTTGAATTAATGTGCACCACTCCCTTTGCAGTTAACATGCAGAGGTCAGATTTTGGCTCAACTGGTATCTTTTTAACTTAACTATTTAGATAACTATTTTTCTCTAATCTGTGTCAGAGATCCGGGACATGAGCAGTCATGCCTAGTAGTTACAGCAGGAGTCAGATGCTAGACATAAGGTCAGGTTACCTGGGAGTGAGTCAAGGCAGGGCTGGATCCAAGGCAGGAGCTATTGCAGCTGTGGGCAAATGCTTTGAGCAGTCACCAAACTGCTGCTGGGTTTAAGAGCAAGCTTGCTACCTTCCTCAGTCAATCAGGGGGGCAATCCAGCTGTTTCAGCCCAGCTATGCTCATTAAGTTATCAGGAGACTGAACATGCACAGCTGCAGGGCCTTCTACCTGACAAGGTATCACAGCCTAAATTTTTAGAAGTGACCAGCAGGGGCGGCTCTAACGTTTCTGCCGCCCCAAGCAAAAAAAAAAAAAAAAAAACCCACCAAAAACCCAAACGCCGCCCCCCTCCCCAAACAAAAAAAACACCCCCCCCCAAAAAAAACAACCCCCGTCTCTCAAAGTGCGGGCAGCATGCTCGCGGCCCACGCTCTCCCCGGCCGGCGGGGAGGGAGCGTGGCATGCCGGCTACCCCACTCTCCCCGGCCGGAGCACCAGGGCATGCCTGGGAGGGAGGGGGGAGACGCGCGCCACGGCCGCTCAGGTTCTCTTTTCCCCCTCCCTCCCAGGCTCTTAAGCCTGGGAGGGAGGGATAGAAGCGGCACGCGAAACAGCTGTTTTGTGCGCCGCCGCACTGGCGGCGCGCGAAAGCGGCGCAGAGCAGAGGTGAGCTGGGGCAGCCGGGGCACATTTCTAGGGGCGGCATGGCCGGTGCCAGAATGCCACCCCTAGAAATGTGCCGCCCCAAGCACCAGCTTGTTTTGCTGGTGCCTGGAGCCGGCCCTGGTGACCAGTGAGTTTGAGCTTGAGACACCTTAATGAGAGGATGGGTGCTCAGCACTTTCTCAAAAATCAGTTCCTGTTAATGTGTCAGGCTGAGTACACAAACATAGATGTGCCCAAAATCACTAGTCACTTCTGAAAATTCGAGTCTATACCTTTATTAGACTGAACTCTTTTTTATAAATGCTTTTGATCCAAAATTACCAATTAAATAGCCTATAAAAGGATGTGGAGTCCATTTCTTTTATAAACTGGTGTCTAATTGGAAACCTAAGCTCTCCATTATTAACAGATTGTGCATGTAAATTTGGCCACAACTATAAAAACAAAGCCAATATTTTATTAACTAATTTGCTCAGGCCCATAGCCAGAGCAATAAAACTCTGATGACAGACAGAATTTTAATTAAAAATAAGTACTTCAACCACTTTATGCTGTTTTTCTTTCTGGGGTGATATTTATAAAAATATTGGCACCCTCATATGCCTGATTGTGCTTGACTGTGAAATGCAGAGAATGGGTTTCTAAATGAAACGGACCTAATTCCACAGACCATATTTTCAAAACAGCAGCAGGTTTCACCTTATTAAAAAAATGAGCAAGTTACTTGTTTAATCAAAACAGTTGCAGGTTTAAACTAGTGTAAATGGTGGATTCTGTGTAACTTGAAGTCTTTTAAACCATGATTTGAGACTTCAGTGACTCAGCTAGACATTAGGTGTCTATTACAGGAGTGGGTGAGTGAGGTTCTGTGGCTTGCAATGTGCAGAGGTCAGTCTAGATGATCATGATGGTCCCTTCTGACCTTAAAGTCTATGAGTCTGAACACAGTGAGGTGAACTTGTATAACTTGTATAACTACATTAAAAACAGAAGTTAATTAAATACAAAGGCCTATGTTTAAAAAAAATCTATTTAGTGATTGACTAAACTGATAAAAGCAAGATGATTCAGAGGAAATACCACAGTGTTAACTAGCTTTGTTCTGTCTATTATTGAAATACATATATGTGATATTGGCACAGGCACTGTTAGACCTCGGCAACATCTTGGGGAATATACTAATCAAGTCACCCCCTCTCTGTGTTAAGCTAAATAGACTCAAAGAACTCAATCTATCACTACAGAGTAAGGCATGTTTTCTAATCCTTTAATTATTCTTTGGCTCATCTCTGAACCCTCTCCAATTTATCAACATCCTTCTTGAATTGTGGATACCAGAATTGTACTCCAGCAGTGAAGACGAATATGCGTGTTCAAACATTTTTTTTAAAGTACCCAATCAAAAATAGGCCTTTAAAAAATTATGTATGTTCAAAAGAGAGGAGTGGATGCAGAAGAATAAGACCCACAAAGTCAACCAACTTCATAACTGGCAGATAATGAAAACAAACAAAAAAAATCACATCAGGAATTCAGCAAAAGCCAGTTGTTTCACAGTACTGCAAACTCCCCATTAAGTTACAAATAGGTCTGAGTAGCTTACAATGAAAACTTGTTCCACAAAAACAAGTCACAATTTTTTTTAAGTGACAAGCTAACCAGATGTGATGGTAGAAATCTGAAAGAACAGTTCCTATCTCTCTCTTCATTGGAGTCAGAAAAGTTCTCCCTATTCTCTATGAGCAAATCCTTTCCAAACAAACTATTGACAATACTGCCAATTTGCTATTAACCTATCATAGTAGTAATTCACATTCACTTAACCTAAAATATTAACACTGGACACTGCATTTAAATAAAGAGGCATTTTTAATTGAAAAAATATTCAGAATTAAAATAAATATTTAAAATTTACATATAGAGAAATAAGCACAGTAGCTAATTCACAGTGTGAAGTCTTTCTAAGCCATCTCTTAAATCAGTATCGGCCAGTCAAATCCCTATAAAACAATTCAGCATGGTGACTTTATTTACTAAATAATGAAGCAACAGTGATGGTGTGTGACATGCTCAGAGTCCAGCTAATTGCCACACTTGGGGTCAGGAAGGAATTTTCCCTTAAATCAGATTGGCAGAGACCTGGGGTAGGTTCACCTTCTTCTGCAGCCTGGGGTCACTTTCAGGTTTAAACTAGTGTAAATGGGGGAATATCCATAACTTGAAGTATTTAAATCATGATTTGAGGCCTTCAGTAACTGAGCCAGAGGTGAGGGGTCTATTACAGGTGTGGGTGGGGTGGATGAAGTTCTGTGGCCTGCAATGTTCAGGAGGTCAGACTACATGATCATGATGGTCCCTTAGAGTCTATGCGTGTTGTGTGGAATTACTCCATTTTGTCTAATTTGGCTGCAATCAAAAGACCTCATCTGCTCCTTCTAGATGATGCTTGTCTAGAATGCTATGTGAAAAAGCAGTCTGTTAACGAGGAACAGAAAGCTTCATGAGGCATGAACACATGGGGGTTAACCCAAACAAGTATCCTACCTTCATCAGCCCCCTTCTTTGAAACCTACTGGAGAGACCCAGAGCCGGAGAAGTTAGATCCAAGCCACATAAAGCAAAGCAGGTGCTCTTCATTCTCTTTTCCAGTGCAGTGGAAAGAAAAAAATTGGGTGCTGTCTTACCTTAAGGTGCTCTCTGAAGGAAGGAACCACCTCAGCTTTCTGGATCCCCTCAATGTCTAAAGATACAGAAGAACAGAGTCACACCTCCTTGCTGGTGGGAGATCTGCCATCTTGACTCACATGAATAAGCCCAGCCTTGATTCTAATTTATAGCCACACACAGCTCCACATGGTGGTAGAAATTCAGTACTGCAAGACTCCCATTGAAAATAAGAGGAAACTGAACTCTCAGAGTGTTTGTTCTGCAGCTCCTCTCCTCCACAGTTCACTTCTTCTGCTTTTTCTTGGTCCTGATCCTGCAAACACCAATGAATGTGCTTAACTTTACACACGAGTAGTCCCATTGACTTCAATGCAATTACTCATGTGAGTAAAGTTAGGCATGCGTGTAGCAGTCTGCAGGATCAGAGTTCTTCTCTTCATGGGTGGATGATATTGGTGTCCTCGGCCAGAGGAGGCTCAAGGGCATAGGCGACATGTAGGGGAGCATGCAGGGTCAAGTGCCCCCTACAGATTTCTGCGTGGCCTGCCAGGGCAGGAGTGGGGGAGGGAGAGGGACTCCCTTCTCCTGCTGTGCCTGTCTCCCCCCCCACCCGCCCGCCCACACACACCCAGCCTGCTTGGCTCCTGTCCCTGGCAGCAGAATTACTTGTGAGACAAAGCACCACCCTGACTGGTCTCTATCCTTCCTTCTCACTCTGAATCTATTTAAGTTTACAGCCGTGATTGGCTGCCGTGGATGTCAAAGAGCTGAGACTAGCTGAAGCACTGAGGCTGTCTGGCCAGGTTCCCTCTGCCTTGGTTGGCCATGCTCCTGTAATTCCTAGGTGGATGAACCATCCCCTTTATACTAGCAGCTTCAAGGGATGTAGGAGAACCCTGAATAGGTGTATAAATGACTTTAGTGCAAATGGATTATTGGGATTATTGAATGTTTTCCCAGCATTTGGGAAATCCACATGAAGTTTTTGTGTCTCCTAACAACTTGATCCAATTATTTCCCTTATTAGACACTAAATTTCCCAATCACAAGTTCTCTGGGAAAGAGAGGTGAGTTCAGTGTTGGTAAATCTGAGTTGGCCACTGCAGTTATGGCTAGGTTGGCAGTCAATGAGACTCCAGCCACAAGGAGTAGCCCCTCATTAGAAACATTGGTATGTATTGCTGGTAAAGGAAGCACTTGACAGCTACAGTAATAAATACATTGTAGCTTTTTTGGCTGGATCTAAGAATCTTGTGATTAAAACACTGCTGAGCCTAGGTAAATTAACACAATAATAGCACAGCTTCCCTTTCAGCACTCAGTTTGACTACTGTGATTCGTGTCTTTTGAATACATTCAAAACCAGCTACTCCCGACCTTACAAAAGAAATGAACTCTGTGTAGGTTATTTTTAAAAAAGAGATGTCATATATAATACAAAAAAGTGACTGTACCTGCAGTGTGGGCAGACACACAAAGCTTTTATTTATTTCTTCTGGCGTGAGCAGCTTGAGTTCCACTGTGCTAGCAGGTTCCTTGTTAACTGACATTGCTCATTATATTTTATTAATACCATGATGGTGGAAGCTTCAGTGCATCGTGAAATTTAAAGCAGCAGCAGCCCGAAGCCCTACTGTGTCAGTGTCTCTCTCGCTGTAAGGCTGGTTTCCCTGGGGAGATTCTGATCTCATACAGGGGAGGCTTGTGTAAGACCAAGAAAATGGAGGGACTGTGGCAGAAGAGGATAAAGTGGTGGTGAATGCAGTATAGGGAGCTGGTACAAACTGTCCCTTATGGAAAAAATCTGATGGAATTTAATAGAAATGAAACCAATAGGGCTCGAAGAATTACAATAGGTGTAATGGTATGCTAAACTGGTTTATTCTGTTCAGCCATGAGGTGGCACCACATGTAACATACCTTAAACTCATAACAGCCACTCCTGGTGGTACATTAAAGTTTCTTAAGGTGAACACATCCCTGATGGGAAGGAAGCATTGAAGCCAGTCAATATCCGGTACAGATGCCTGCTAGTAGCAGCCCTGCAACCTACCATGTACAAGGTTTATATAATATGGTGTTGGAAGTAAACTAATGCCAGAGGAGGACAGAAACAGAAGGAAAAGAACAAAGGTTGCAAACTGAAAGAACAAAACAACAGACTGTAGGCTCAATCTCGTCAACATGCCACTCTTCAATGATCCAGAGAACTTCAGTTTTGACAAACCTTCAGATTGGACAGATTGGAAGCAGGATTTTGCAAGATTTTGCATTGCATCCAAACTCCAAAAGGAAACTGCACTCATCCAGTTATGCTCTTTAATTCTTTCGATGGGGAAGCAGGCAGAGCATATGTCTTTAATTTTTTATTGACGACACGCACAAAGATGGCTATAAAAGGGTCTTTTGATGCATACTTTATATCTCAGAGAAACGTGGTTAATGACAGAGCATGTTTTCACCAGAGAATTCAAGAACATGGGGAAAATGTTGATTGTTTTAAAAAATCTCTGTATGCATTGGCTGAACATTGTGATTTGGGGATTGCAAAACATGAACATATCAGAGACAGGCTGGTTATTGGGTTAACAGAACCTTTCACAGCAGGTGCAATTAAAAAACAGACTTAATCCTACCAACCGCTATTCAGATAACAAAGCAGTCCAAACTAGTAAACCAGCAAAACCTAGAGCAACTTGCTTAACTTGAAAAATGTTAAATGAGCTTAGAAGCTGTAAACAGACAAGAACGCTAAAAGTCATTACCATAATGAGGCTATGAGGAAATTCCAAGCCAGTACCAAAGCCTTTCAGCCTAAATGCACAAGATGTGGAAAAATGTATAACCCAAGAGAGGATGCGTGTCCAGCGAAAGGCACAAGGTATAACAAATGCACAAAATATGGACATTTTGCAGCTGTTTGCTGTACCAAAGCAGTCAGGGAGTTGGCTAATATTACAGACAGATAATCAAGACCCATTGTTTCTGGGATCTATCACATGTGATTACACAGAGCCTGCCTGGAGAATGAAACGGAATATTTGTGGGAAGACTATTGACTTTAAAATTGACTCAGAAGCAGATGTCACAGTCATCTCAAAAGGGACTTACAATCACCTTTAACTCCTCCCAGAGCTGAAATCACCCGACACAGCTCTGACTAGCCTTGGAGGTATTCTGAGCTGCATGGGCCAATCTACCACAGAAACAATTTACAAAGACAAAAGCTTTGCATTCAGGATTAAAAAGACCAGTAACCATCTCAGCTGCCACATGGCACCCATGATGGGCCTAGTGAGAAAGGCAGAAGAACTCAGTGAAATATTTGATAATGTTACATTTTTGAGCAGGGATCCAGTACAAATAAACTTAAGAGACAATGCTGAACCATACAGTGTACAAACACCTCAGCAAGACAGATCTGGGAAGAGACTAGCTGCAGATTTATGCAAATTCAGAGGACATCATTACCTGGTTATAGTGGACCCTTCCTCGGGGTTAAAGCTCAGACAAATCTCAATGCTTGATTTGTACATCTCATTTTCTCCATAGGCCAGGAAAGAACAGCCACATACATAAGTCTCTCAGCTGATCCAAGAGAGTTAAATGAGTGGGAGATTTTTAAAAAAACGTTGTCAACTTTCATGGCTTTTACAATCTTTAGTCATGGTGTTGGATTTGAA
The DNA here is from genome assembly GCA_033296515.1 of Macrochelys suwanniensis. Taxonomy (NCBI): domain Eukaryota; kingdom Metazoa; phylum Chordata; order Testudines; family Chelydridae; genus Macrochelys; species Macrochelys suwanniensis. Next base: position 94,555,010 of record CM065777.1, read on the forward strand.
AAAATAAATGTCTTTTTCTTGGCCTTTCCCTATTCATAATAGAAACCATTGAAGCATCTCCTGGTCCCATCCAGAAAAACTGAATTAACTCCTTTCAGATGAAGTAGATAATGCTTACAGTCCAAAAATAAACTGTTTCTATTCAGCAGGATTTTAAAATCTCAGCAAGCATGAGGAATTATCTAGGCTATACTGTATCTGCCACAAACTAAAGAGGAAATTCTCTCAGAACTGCAGTGCAGATCACTAGAGGCCATTCTGAACTCTCTACACCATGATTTTTCTTTTTTTCTTCCTCCCCTCTTACTTCCTGCTTTTCAACCAGTTTTTTCATGTTCTATTCTGTTTGAGAAGCATAAAAAAGAGAAGCCAAGGATGGCAGATACCCCAGAAGGCACCGTACATACTGCTTGCCATGCAATACTGCTTTTCACAGATAATTTTTTAGGAGAAATTTATTGCTTGATGCCATTTAGGAGGAGATTATTAATCTGAAATGTTTTTATATTAAATGCGGAAAAATAGAATTGATGCAACCTTGAAGTTTCCCAGTTAAAATATCAGTGCCAGGAAATGCAAAAGTTGAAATCCTTGCCCTATTGAAATCAATGGGAGTATTCCCATTGACCTTTAATAGGGCCATGATTACACCCAATATAAACAGTAATATATTAAGATATACATTAAACCACAAAAACAGTAGAACACACTAAAGCAGAGATGGGCAAACTACGGCCCGCGGGGAACAGGAGGGATTGGATAGGGCGTGGGAGTCCCGGGGGGCCTGTCAAGGGGCGGGGGTGCGGATAGGAGTTGGGGGGGGCAATCAGGGGACAGGGAGCAGGGGGGGTGGGATAGGGGGTGGGGTCCCGGGGGATGGTTTGGAGCAGGGGGTCCTGGGAGGGGGCGGTCAGGGGACAAGAACCAGGGGGGGTTGGATGGGGCAGGAGTTCTGAGGGGGGCAGTCAGGGAGCGGGAAGTGGGAGGGGGTAGGGGCCAGGCTGTTTGGGGAGGCTCAGCCTTCCCTACCCGGCCCTCCATACAGTTTCGTAACCCCAATGTGGCCCTCGGGCCAAAATGTTTGCCCACCCCTGCACTAAAGGTATGTCTACACTGGAATTAAATACCTGCAGCTGGCTCTTGCCAGCTGACTCAGGCTCACAGACCTCAGGCTAAGAGGCTGTTTAATAGCAGTATAGATGTTTAGGCTCGGGCTGGCACCTGGGCTCTAGGACCCTGTGAGATGGGAGGGTCACAGAGCTCGGGGTGCAGCCTGAGCCCCAATGTCTACACCACAATTAAATAACCCCTTAGCCCGAGCCCTGAGAACCCGAGTCAACTGGCACGGGCCAGCTGTGGGTATCTAATTGCAGTGTAGATAAACCCTAAGAGCTGATTGCTTCCTCCCACAGGTAAACCCACAGGAGGTAGTTCTGGAAGAGGAAGCAGCCACAAAGATCCCTTGCAGAGGTCCCCCTGCATTGTTCTACTAAGCAGTGGGGTTTGTCCCCCACACCATGAGCCATAGGACCCTTCCCCAAAACCTGCAGACCCCAGAGAATCATAGGAAACCTAGATCATCCTCATGGAGCCCTTGTATCTCCACAGGCGCTCTGGCCCATTAGAGCCCCATCAGCAACTGTTGGCAGAGTGGCTTCAACGGAGTGACTCTAAAATCATGGAATCCATAATTTTATTTATGCACCAATTTTTATTTCTGTTTCTGATGCTAAATGAAGAGCTTCTGCTATGTGTCTTTCAACATGATATTCACAACCCACCTCATACAAATTGACCCATCAGTAACCCCGTGCATGTGTAAGAACCTTGAACTGAACATCACGGACTGTGCAGTGACGATACAAAGGAGACAGAGGAATAGCAAAGGACTACCGAGCATGAGGCCCAGAAGTGATATTTCAATTGCTTCATAACTTTATTTTTAAGTTGTGTTTTCTCCCCTAAACAGAAGGAGCCAGACGTCAGTGAGGGTGATTGAGGACCATGTCAATGGCAAGTTTAAAGTTTCAAGCTTCTGCAATACCCATGTTCCAAAAAGCAGGAGATATTTTGTTTTTCACATTCTCATAATCTAAACAGCTGAAGAAATTTTGCTCAGACCTTCAAAGACATCATCTTTGGGTAAAAACCACGTGTAGAAACTTGAGGGAGGGAGTTTTTACCAATATAGTTTTGCAAACATACCTAAAATGCTAAATATATAATAGCTGTATGCTAATATATACATATATACATACACACACACACGGAGAAATCAATGCACATTATATAATGTACACACAAACCTTCTAAGTCCTTGTTTGGTAGTAAATCTGTTTGTTTATCCATATGTCTTGAGTTCCAAAAGGCGTATTTTATTTTTGTACTACGGATTTGCCAAGATGATGTGTAATAATGGAATTTACAGACTCCAATTAATCAGTCTATTTTAAGAATGGTATTTGGGGTATTACTCTCACGGTTGGGAAAAAAAGCAATAAAATAAAAATGATTTGTACGGAATGACTTTCCCCCTCCCACACTCACCAAGGCTCCATTTTTAAGAGTTATGTATTGTACATATCTGTATGCGTTAATGCCTAAAAGTTCAGCTACAAGGACAGTTAAGGAGAAATTTTACATGGGCAGATGAAATCACTGAGAGGCACAGCCACACCTTCTCCTCACCCACTACTTTGCAAATAGGTTAGAAGTTGTTATAAAGAGCTGTCTAAATTCTAATCCATCATACTGGACAGTAAGGATTTGTGGCATCGATCAGAGTCATGATAGTGTCAGCACAGGCACTTTAGCAGGGCTAGATTGGGCTAGATTTCAACCTTATAGTCCAGCCTGGAAAAGGGAGGCAGGATGTAGCAGTCCTATCCAGGAACAGGGTAGGAACCAGACTCTGGCTTTCATAGTCACTAACTGGTCAGTGCTTCTCCCCTTCCTTTAAGTGGAAAGCAAGTGGAAAGCCAGTTCTGGTCCCAGTGCATTAGGGATCGGAACCAAAATTCCACCCACTCTGCATCCACCTGCAAGGAGGGGGAAGTAGCAGCTCAGCAGTAGCTGGTTTCCTCACCCATCCCGCACAGAGTCTGGCAATGGAGGTAACCAGCGGAAAGGACCAAGGCAGCACCTGACACATCTTGTGCACTCTTTGTGCGGCAGGGCTCACACCTGAGCCCACTGTGACCTAATAAGATATCAATGGACGGCTGTTTGTTTTAGCTGTTGTACACCGTTATCATGAAAAAAACAACAAAGGAAATGATGCAGAAAAACACTAATAACGGAAACTGTCAAACAAGAATGCCCAAGTGTATTTTACGCTAGTTACGGTCAGTGGCAAATGCAACTCAGAATTCCCTTACATTTGCTATCAGTTTGCAAACACTTTAATGGTATAAAGTCATTGTTTAAATGTAACACATACTCAGATCACAGCCACAGGTACTCCTGGACACAGACACACACACACACACACTCTCTCTCTCTCTCTATATGCAAACTGCGTCTAGGAAAAATGTATATAAGGAACTCCAAATGCATATTCAAACTGTGATTGACTCATGGCATATTGGTGTCTAATAGACGTAAATGCATCACAGTCATCTTAGCATTTCATTAAAAAGGAAATACAGGCTCTTTTGCACATTTGCATCAATGTGATTTAAGATTCATGCTAAGTGGGCTTTATTTCCATGATGAATCTCATTGTTAAAAAAAAATAGCACTTTTCTTCTCCCTCAGAAAGAAGATAGTGAAATGAATGATTATGTGTGATTTTTGCAAGTTAGGTCCTTTCAAAGCAGTCTGTGGATGATGAGGATTTCTTTGTAATTTTTGCTAATTATGTTTCTCCTATCAATTTTGGCTCCAGTTACAAGTGCAGAGAAAACTTGGATGGTGATCAGCTTTACTTAATAGGATATTTTATACTGTATCATACTTTTCAATTTAAGCATTAACTAAGTAAGTCCCCAAAGCCCCTTTGAGCCCCATTTTATATGTGAGCAAACTGAGGCGCAGACAAGTGAAGAGATTTTCATAAAGTCACATGGTGATTCAATAGCAGAGTCAGCAAAAGAGGCCAGGAGTTCCTGGCTCCCATGCCCTTGCTGAAACATGCCTCTTGAGGCAGATAAAAAAGTGGGGGTTTTGACCTTTTTACGGGGTAGGACTAATGTTTTCAAAGCAAGACATAGCCTCCTTCTGACTTCTGGCTTACAGTGAAGGCATTTTGCGCCTTCTCCTGCTTTCACTGAAGTCAATGACAAAACTCACCTTGACTTTAATGGGAGCATGAGAAGGCCCTTTGCTCTTTTACACTGTTCACAAGAACATTTACCTAGGATTGCTGTTCTGAAGCGAGAACACTTGAGTTTCAAAGGGGTGAGTGTCTGTAGCCAACCAGGATGGGTAAGGAATGGTGTCTTTAGCCTCTGTTTGTCAGAGGGGGGTGATGGATGGCAGGAGAGAGATCACTTGATCATTACCTGTTAGGTCCACTCACTCCGGGTCACCTGGCATTGGCCACTGTCGGTGGACAGCATACTGGGCTGGATGGACCTTTGGTCTGACCCAGTACGGCCTTTCTTATGTTCTTATGTGCTTAAGCCTATGGTCAATTAATAACCATTATATTTGCTTTATCTTTTTTCAAGCTATCACTTGCATTGTAAAAGCACAGTTATAATATCCTGTGGAAGTGGGAGGGGACAAGCCAGAAAAGGGAAGACAAAGAGTGGAGAAGGGAGAGGGAACAAAAAGAAACATGGAGGTTGGGAAAACAAGGATGGCAGATGACAGAGAAAAGAAGGGCAGAGTGAGAGGAAGAGCTGAAGGCAGGAAGGTCTGAAGGGAATTAATGTGAGGTATTGAATCCTGTAGCACAAATGGGGTTTGGAGTCCATGTTGGCTCAGATAAACATTCAAACATGCAGGTGCTTATACAAATCTTATCTAGACTTTGGAAACCTCCCTTATACTGCACGATCCTCCCTACATCTCAGAGCTTTCCCTCTCCCCTAATCACGTCCTATAATAGGCCCTTCTCCCCACATGCCAGGTCACACTGTCCACCATACCTTATGTTGTCTTATCTGGAGTGAGGCCTCCTGAGCGTTTGCTCCCTATGGTTTCTTTAGGAGCACACAACTAGGCTGCTTCCCATCCCCTCCGACTTTGGGAGTGGGAAAAACAACTGGTAGGCAGGACACTTACTTACCCACCAAATCTCTCATGAGGCATCTTCTGCCTGCCTTTTGCACTGACAGGACATGGAAACACACTGAATTGTTGTGTGGCTGCTGTTGCTGGCTCCAAACACTTTAAAGTGTTGTGGGATTGGGTCATAGAGTGTATTTGGGTATTCTTATATCCATGGCCTATAGCCTATTGAGAATCCCTGAAGAACCAGGAGAAGCCTTCATGGAAAATGCGGGGAAAAAATCTGTCTATTTGATGAAAACTCACAAATATAATTTCACAGTTTAAACAGCTCTATTGGGGGATAGTGTCATGACAGAGGGGTGGCCAGTGCAAACTGGAGTGAGTGGCCCCTGTTGAAAGTGGTCGGGCTCCCCCAGCTCCACAGCCTATACTTTGCATAACAAAAACAGTGGTAGACAAAGGAGGGTGCTGATACGTAGAGCCACCCAGCAAGACTATAAATCACGTAGAGAAGCATACAGATAATGGGGGTTTCCGAGGTTTCAAGCTCAGAGGCTGGGACAAAACTACCTTGTAGGCAGTCAGCAGAGAGAGTCTGCATTTCTTTGTGGGGGTCCCTGGAGAGAAACAGAAGCAGAGAATTCTTTGTTGGGACAGGACAGAGGAACCTTGACCAAAGCTTCTGCTAAAAGAGAGCTGCCTGCACATTGTTGTGTTCCTACCACTGTTCAAGGAAACACGATGCATACATTAATGAATTAACTAAGGACATAACATATCTCTGTGTCACCATATCCCATACAAACAGAAGCCATCCTGCAAGGGCCCACGTTTCAGCTACTTCTCAGCCAAAGGAGCAACAGTAGAATCTCCTGAACATGCAGCACATGGCATATGTTGGGAGTTATCTGAAAATCACCATTTGGCTGGACTCATGTCTTCTTGAAAGGAAAGGATTTCAGACATTTTAAATGTATGCTGTAGTGCTGTGCTGCAGCGCTTTCTTTTCTAATGTTCATGATCTGCGCTACCACACCAGGCACCCAGATGAGCTAAAAAAAAAAGGACCATCTACCATGCTCATGACAGCTCCAGTATAGGAGCCTCTATTCACCAAGCTCTTATCTGAGATGGAAATAGTTGGTGTCATTCAAAATACTAAGTTAAAATCACAGACTTGACTTACTCACAGAGGTAAGGGTATTTTGAGTAAACCTGAGCTCCATGATTATCAAAAGCTGTGGTGCCTACTTATTATGGCACATGTGTTGGTTAAGATCTTCTCTACCACATTTCACACATGAAAACAAACAACACAAGTTAAGGGGAGGAAACGGTTTAATTCTGTGAAAATGTGATTTCTAGGTCAAATGATTGGGTTAAAAGAAAACACAGGTGGGGAAGATCACTTGTCCACCTGCCTATGGCATGTAAAACCACACATAGAAACGCTGGATTTTGCGGGGGAGGTGTAAGGGAACAACGTTAATCCTAATTGTTGCTTGTTTAACTGGACTGAACCATTTAAATTGCCATCTCTTCTAACATGGCTATTTCCATAGATATGCTGCATCTGGACATGGCTAAACTGTTATTTTTCTATTTTTTAAAAAATAGCTGAAGAGTTTTGGATCAATAACATTTCATAGATTTTAAGGCCAGATCATCCAGTCCAACTTCCTGAATAACCAGTTGTTAAGTTCACTGCATACAAACAGAGAAGTTAGGTAAATACTCTTGCAATGTAACATTACTTCATGTTTTAGAGTTCAGAATCATAACACACAAGATCCCCAAAACAGAAAGACAAAAAGCAGGCTGCTTCCTAAAACATGGAGGCACAACTCACCCCACCTTCCTCTAGGCTGGCTGGCTGCAGACTGACTGCTTGTAGGCCAAGATCACACCTTCCGCTACAGAACCACTGGCCTGCAAGCACGACCTGGAAAACCTCCTGAGAATTTAAAGTGATAGATCACAATTTTAACACAGTTTTCAATACACCACACAAGTCATAGGAGTTCCTTGAATTAATTCCTGTTTGAACAAGAACATATCTTTTAGAAAAACATCCCATTTTGATCAGGGCCAATGAGGGGCCGGGGGGGAAGCCGGAACAAATTACTGGGGTCCAGTGGTCTGGAAGGGAGCCCGGGGCCCAACTATCTGGGGCCCAGCGGTCCGGAAGTGGGCCTGGGGCCCGACTATGTAAAGATTTTTAGCCGGTCCACCCTTGCTGGGGGGCCCGAAAAATTTTTTTCACTGGGGCCCGAACCCGCTCTCAGCGGCCCTGATTTTGATTTAAAAGTTTCACTGACAAAGAATCCAGCACAACTCTTGGTAAATTGTTCCAGTGGTTAATTGCTCTCACTGTTTAAAAACTGTGCCTTGTTTCCAGTCTAAATATGTCTAGTATCAACTTCCAGACATTGGATTTTGTTATACCTTTGTCTGTTAGATTGAAGATCACTCGATTATCAAATTTCTATTCCCCATGTAGGTGCTTATAGATTGTGATCAAGTCACTCCTTGAGTCTCTCACTATAAAGCATGTTTTCCAATCCTTTAATCATGCTTGTGGCTCTTCTCTGAACCCTCTCCAGTTTTTAAACATCCTTCTTGAAGTATGGATGCCAGCACTGGACTCAATATTGTGCTAGCAGTCACACTAGTGTCGAATACAGAGGTAATATAGTCTCTCTACCCCTACTGGAGATCCTCCTGTTTATACATCAACAGAGCACATTAACACTTTTGGCCACAGCATTGCACTGGGATCTCATATTCAGCTGAATTATCCACCATAACCTCCCATGTATTTTTTAGAGTCAATGCTTCCCAGAATAGCATCCCCCATCCTGTTGTGACACTGGCAGACCCATGTCACACCAGTGTGTGTTCAGGCCAATTCACTTGTGTAGTAGTACAGATCAAAGGTAGAAGAGTGTATTTGGTGTTTAGACTTCATAAAACTAATGGGACATTACTTGCATTGTTTCCACTAATCTATATCCTGTTATAATGCAGCAGCAAACATTTACAGTATATAACCCATCAAAGAAGACTTGTGGGATGCTAATAAAGGACTTTAACAGAAAAGTGCTAATTTCAAAGCAAGTGGACATTGTGTCTGATGACTGGAGGTCAAATATTCAAAGTGCATTCCTCACTCACCATCATCAGAGGAAAAGATCATTTGGGTAGACACACTATAAGCTTGTTTTCTGTCAGAAAAAGTTATATATATGGATTCAAGGAAAGACCCTGCATCTCAGGACTGTTTGGACTCTTACAAGAAAGTGTACCAGGTGAAAAGCAGAGAGCCCCAGAGACAATCTGGGTACCCTGAAGAGACTTTTGGGAAGCTGGCATTTTATCACATCGCTGCCACCATTTTGAATTACAAAATGTAACTCACCTGTGCATATATTTTACCTGCTTTAACCTCTCAATAATTCCCATTTTCTTTTCTTAGCTAATAAACTTTTAGTTAGTTTACTATAGAATTGGCTACCAGCATTGTCTTTGGTGTAAGATTCAGAGTACCAATTGACCAAGTGACTGGTCTCTTGGGACTGGGAGCAACCTGATGTGGTGTGATTTTTGGTTTAAATGACCATTTATAACTAAGTCCAGTTTGTCTGGGTGGCAAGATACACTGGAGCATCTAAGGGTACTGTCTGTGTCTCCATGGTAAGACTGGGATAGTGATCCAGAAGTTCACATTTGTTACAGGCGTGGTGAAATCTAATTATAGACCACACCATCATTTTGGGGTGTCTCCCCTGTTTTCTGTCAGTCTGCCCTTAGGTAGGCATTCACAATTGTGAGCCACTCCAGACAGCGTGACACCTGTAAGTTTATCTTTGTTCCTAGATGTATGACTTTACATTTGGCCATATTTAAATGAATGTTGTTTGCCATGTTGCCAAGTGATTCAGAGTGCTCTGTATCAGTGACTTGTCCTCTTCTTTATTTACCACTCCCCCAATCTCTGTCATCTACAAAATTTATCAGTCATTGTTTTATGTTTTCTTTCAGGTCATTGAAACAAATGCTAAACAGCATAGGGCCAAGAGCTCATTCCTGTAGGACCCCATAGAAAAACACCTACTCAGTGATTATTCTATTTTTATAATAACATTTTGAGACATGTCAGTTACCCAGTTTTTAATCCATTAATGTGTGCTATGTTGATTTTGTATCATTTTAATTTCTTAATCAAAATGTCATGCAGTGCCAAGTCAAAAGCCTCACAGAAGTCTACATATATTACATCAACACTATTATCTTTATCAACTAAATTTGTAATCTCTTCAAAAAAGATATCAAATAAGTTTACTATTTCCATAAATCCATATGGACTGGCATTAGTTACATTACCCTCCTTTAATTCTTTATTAATTAAGTCCTCTACCAGTCATTCCATTATTTTGCCCATGATCGATGTCAGGCTGACAGACCCATAATTATCCAGGTCATCCCATTTGTCTGATACTGTTTTAAAGAGTGGTAAGATATGATTGTGACATTCCCCGGAGTAGAATCTGGACTATAGTACAACTGTGACCCCTTTAACTGTCCTGCCTAGGCTGTCTCCTACACTGCTATGCTAGTGAACAGCAAATCCCTCCAAGTTCTGTTCACTTAGCCATCATCATGTAGAGGCACATCCAGCAAAGTACATGAATACTCTCCTCAGCCATTTATGAACTATATACAGAAAGACACCAGCAAATCCCCTTCAGCCCCAGCCTTGCACCCCAAACATGTGCATCTTACACTGCTCAAGACCTTCTTGATCAGTGCAAGCTCATTAATTAGTTCGCCACTCCGTCAAATGGTAGTGGACACGTAGCATCCTTTGTAACATGAGTAAATTCCCCAGATACTTCAGCCACAAGCACACAGTCTTAGACTAAACATAAAACAGATTAACTATAGAAAGATAGATTTTAAGTGATGTATAAGTAGTATTGGCATAGGAGCTCAGAATTGGTTACAAAAAGAAATAAAAGATGAAAATCACAGCCTAATTCCTAAACTTTATCAAGCTAAGTCAAATTTGAAGTAATAAAGTTTCTCTTATCCAAAACCTGCAGCAGTCTGTGCTAACTGGAAAGCTTTCAGTTTGGACCAGTCCTCCCACTTGAAATGTTTCTTTGTCTTCCAAATGATCTTGCTGCCTTCAGTGTAGGTGTGGGAGGAGAGATGAAGATTTTATACTCTCATCCAGGTGCTGGAAAGATCCTTGCTGTATCATGGGAGTTAGGCAGCTCCTTGGTGAACGTGCTCCAGCAACTGTCTTTCATGTGAATTGCAAATTCTTGTTCACACCTTTTGTCTATGAGGGTTGGCATGTAAGGCATCTGTGTTTGCCATTTCTTTGTCATTTCTGAGGAGCTAGTCTGTGGGCATTTCCCAGACTCACAATATGGTTTTGGTAACAAACATATAGCAAAATCTCATAACTTCATATACAATGATGATACATACATTTCAACTGGACAGGAATGGCCAACAGACTATGACTTTTCCAATGATACCTCACAAGGCCTACTTTGTACAAAATATATCATAACCATATACAAACGGTGAAGATGGGAGTTTTGGGGTGCTATTTTGAGGTACTGTGCGTCACAATAATTAACACAATTTTTCCATCAGTTCAATTATAGATTTATAAAATGAAATTATGATATAACTGTATCTGAATTTGAACTCGGGACCTTGGAAATACGAAGCACATGCATAAGGTATGAGACATCAGTCTATGGAACTCTAAGTTCCTTCTCTAAATAGAAAGATATTTTAGGCCTCCATGGGGCTCCCTTGTTTTGCTACCAGTACAATAAAAACACATTGAGAATTAAAAAATAATAATAAATAGATTAAATTAAACATATCAACATTCAAGCGCCATCAAGGCTTGTTCACAAAGGGATGAGTGGGATACTTGGGATCTGGAGATGAGACAACAGTGAGGACTGTGCAGTGGAGGTTGATGGGGAGGATAGCAGAAAATTGAGAGTGCTGCCACGTGATTCCAAGGGCAGCTCTACTTTTGACTTCCCCTTCAGTGCCACTCAGAGGAGGCACTGCATGTGGGCCACAGTAGTAAAACCCACATAGGCATCTTCCCCTGGCTCTCCTGCTGATTGGCACCTTTTTGCATAGGGGAGAGTGCCAACAGTTATTGTCCTTTAGATTAGGAGAATGAGGTCACAAACCAACACTCAAGTGGACAGACAATTATTTTATGTGAAAAGCATAGAACCATAGAAATGTAGGGCTGCGAGGGACCTTGAGAGGTCATGTTACCGGGCAGGTCTTCTCCCCCACTGCAAAGAATGCACTGCCACACCCACTCTTTCACAAGGAGGTTAGCAAACAAACAGGAAAACAGTCTTAACTCATTCCTTAGCCTCAGGCTTCAGGGCCAATCCTCCAGGGGTCTCTAGCATTCCTGCTCCTGGCATTTTCCTAGTTCTAGTCAGCTCTGTTCCCCTCCTGCTGCTTCCCTGAGCCCTGGCCCCTTGTTCCAGGTACCCACCATAGGAGCTGACTCCACTCCAGCATGGGCCTTTCCACCCCTCGGCACAGCCAGTCTCAGTCCATCCTTAAATGTCTATTAGCAGCCCTTTATAGGCTCAGGTGCAGCCCAGCCCTCTTTAATTGGCTGTATTGGGCTCGCTTGCTCTGTTCCAGGGGAGCTGGGCTTAATCCATCCACAGGGACCAGCTACCCTGTGAAAGGTCATCTAGTCTATCTCCCTGCACTGAGGCAGGACCAGGTATACCTAGACCATCCTTGACAGGTGTTTATCTAATCCAAGGGTTCCCAAACAGTGGTTCACCCAAAGGTACCAGGCTGTGTGTCACATGACATTGAAAACCTATGGAGAGGTGGGTGGGCCAAATCTGACTGTTGCTGCGTGGTGCCCACAGCTGTAGGTACATCACACGCCATTTCAGTTAGTTCCCGAAATATCCTAGGCGGAATTTCATCAGGCCCTGCCAACTTGAATGCATCCCACTTATCTAAATATTCTTCAACCTATTCTTTCCCAGTTCTGGCTTGTGTTCTTTCCCCTTTATTATTAATTGTGTTATATCTAGTCACAATTAACCTTTTTAGTTAGGACTGAAGAAAAATAGGCATTAAACACCTTCACGATGTCCTCCGTTATTAGCTCTCCCACCCTGCTAAATAGTAGTCCTACACTTTCCCCCATCTTTACTGACTTACCTTACACTTCATCACCCACAAACCTCCATGATATGATTTTTTTCTGGTGAGGAGGGTTGATGTGGCTCCCACTGGAGCCCATCAATGCCACTCCTTTCACTAGCCAGATGGGGCTGCCAGGGAGTGGCAGAAGGACACTGTCTCTATGGGTTGGGTATGCTGTTCTGTACAGTGCTGTCTCTGCCCTTGCCAGTTTAGGGAATTTACGGTGTGTTTAGGAGGCAGATTAGAATACCTTGAGTTGGAGAATGCTGGGCTTCCCAGAGACTCCTAAACTACTTCCCTGGCCTTCTTATTTCTGGTATTCTGAGTTCTAGTTGGGAGGTAAAAATGAAACAAATATTCTTTTTTCATTACATGGTAGCTTTCCATTAACATGCAGAAAGGGAAGAATTACACAGAGATAGAAGCTACAGCATGTTGTGTTTGTGATTCTGCTAGAAGCCTACATTTGCCAAAGAATACAAATGTTACGCAGCTTTCTTGCAAAAACTTGCTGTACCTGACAGTGGCAGATGGTGGATGATGCATCTGACAAGTTTTGCCCAGGTCTGAGATGCTGCTTATACAGTTTCTCTGTCGGTTTCCTCAAAGGGGCATGGGGGATTCAGAGCGATTGCAATAGGATGCCATTTTTAGAGCCGTAAACCTGTATTCATTTTCATTTAAAAAAGTGTAGGCTAGATCCTCAGCTGGTGTAAGTCAGCGTAGCTGCATTGACCTCAGTAGAGCTCGACCAATTTATACCAGTTGAGGATCTGTCCCTAAGGCAAAATAATATGCTGTTCAGAAGAATAAATGTTCATGTATTTCATGATTAATCCAAATATCTTGAGGCTGGGAAAGACCCTGTGTATAAAAACAATCAAGAGAAACAAAATAAGTAAATGTACCCTTTCGCTCTCCAGACAGCTAAGGGACCAGGTGGAAAAAGTAATTGGCTGTTCATTAAAAACACTTCATCTAGCACCAGAACTGGATTTACTGGGCCTTTACAAATACAATTACATCAGAGTCAAAGACATAGTCCCAGGTTTTTCCCTCTGAACAGCTGACTAAGTAATTGCAGCACCAATGTCACACTGGAAATCAGATGCATTTTTTTAAAAGTCAGCGATTTAAAAACCCACATGAATAAATAACCCATGTGTTGCTTAAATGTTTTATGACACAAACCCCCCAAACCAACGTAAAAAGCTTTCACTGTCTGTTTTGATTAAAAACAAATCATAACAAAACTCTGTCAGAGAACTGCATGGCTCTGGGGATTTTCAATGGGCTATGTAGCTTTTTAGCGCTAGGTCACTGGTTCAATGTGGATCAGGTTAGCAGGGACTAGAATTTTTACCTGTGGGTGGCATATAAAATGTGTTGATGATTTTGGTCCATTTCCTGTTGGACAAGTATCTGCATCTTAATTTGTACTAACTGGCAGTCTGGGCACACAGTGAAAGTGGAGACTGAACCATGTTAACCATGTGGAGACTGAACCTTCTTTATGCCGATGACCCACAGATTCACCTCTGACACTCTTGACCTATGTTCCTCTATTCAATCCTTTATTTCAGGCTGTCTCTCTGACATTTCCCTTCTGGATGTCTTGCTATTAACTTAAACTTAACATGGGCAAACCAAAACTCCTATCTTTCTTTTAAAATGCTCCTCACTTCCTCCAGGGGGAAGCCTAGGGTTTATCTCAACCAGTCAACATAGGTTAAAACTACAAGTGTTTTTCTTCCCCACTAGGATTTTAACACAGAGTAGTTAACACCGATTAAAAATACACCTTCTTCCAAGCACAGGCCCAGCTTCTTTGTAACTGCCACCCTACTCTATCACTCCAGCCAGCTGCCAGGGTTCCACCTTTGACTCCTATCTCTCGTCCTGCACTTCCAAGCTGTGTCCAAATGTTGCTTTTCCTTTCTCCATAACATTCCTAAAATCCACTTATTTTTTTTGGTCTAGACATCTGTGACGGGGTTACGACTCACCACCATGGCGCCCCCTGCCGGTCAGTCTGGGAATTAGTTCACAGCAGTCCTGGAGCGCCCTCCACCGGTGGCGTCCCATCCGCCGCTCCCTTGCCAGCGTCTGGACCCGCGTTGTTCCTGGCTCGCGGCGTCCTCTTCAGGACACTGCCCTCCAGCAGTGGCCCCTAGTCCACGCTCTCCCCCTTCTGGGGGGGGGGCATTAAGAGCAGTCCTCCGGTTTGCCCCTGCCGCAGAGGCCAACCACACCCCAAAGTCTATCCCCTTCTGTCAGGGGTCTGGTGCAGTCTGTTATGGCCACCTCTCACGGCCAGGTGCACGATAAGGGGGAAGGGGGGGGATGACACAGGCCCACCCACTACTCTGGGTCCCGACCCAGGGACCCTGTAGCGGCAGCCTCCCTGCCCTCCTTCTCTCCCCTCGTCTGCTCGCTCTCCCTGGGTCACTTCCCTGCTGACCCCTTTGCACCCTCTAGGCCCTTCCAGTCAGGGCCCGCAGCCTGGCAGGTAACAGGCTGGAGCTCTCCTAGGCTCCCCTGCATCTGCCCAGTGCTGCGCTGTCCGAGGTGCTGGTCTCCTAAGCAGGAGACAGACCTCCCCCTCCAAAGGCCTGGGAGAGACTCCCTGCTCCTTTGCTGAGCAGCCTTTTTATAGGGCTGAGCCTGGCCCTGATTGGCTGTCACCAATCTGGGCCCCGATTGGCTCCCAATAAGCCCTCCTCCCATTGGCTGCCCTTCTACGCAGGCTCACTGGCCTGCTGCAGCCCCCTCGTGCAAGGGGGTGGGGCACTCGCCCCACCACAACATCCAACACTCTTCCAGTCCCTCATCTTGATTGTCAGCTCATCCTCTCCATTATTCCTAACATTCATATAGCCCCTATCAATCCACAAAAACACAGCTACTAAGGTCATCTCCTTGCCTATCACTCTGGCGATATCACTCCTCTCCAAACCTCACCACAGGCTCCATGTTTCACCACATCAAATTGTCCAAGCTTCTTTTCATTAACTTCAAGCCCCTTGACAATCATGTCCCTCCCTACCTGTCTTGTCTAGATCATTCCCCCTCCCCGCCAGTCCCTCTGCTCCATCAGCAATGCCACTGGCATTGCGTTGCCAGGTGTCCAGCTTTCAACCAAACACCCGGCCAAAAAGGGCCCCTCCCCAGCCCGGTGAAAATGTGTGAGTGAGCGAGGGTGGGGGCGAGCAAGCAATGGAGGTGTGTAGAGTACAGTTCCAGTGGTGCGTAGAGTACATACACTACACACACCCTAGCAGGAGTATAAATAGCAGTGTAGATTGCTTAGGTGAGTAAAGACATGCCTGAATCCTGTGGGTTTGTGCTCTACATGGCTGTCTACATTGCTATTTTTACCTGTGTAGTGTCCCACGGCTTCCTCACTGCCAGAGTCTTTCCCACCTGCAGGGAAAGGCTCCAGCGGAGGGGAAAGGCTCCTGTAGCTCCTCACTGCTGGAACTTTCCCTGGTGCCTCTCCCCACCCGCCACCCGAGCCTTTCACTGATGTATGTAGCTACACACTGTAGTATGGACTCACCCTGCTTTTCACTGCAGAGTGTAGCTACACAGACCCTACACACTGCCACCAGTGGTATCCAGCGTAGAGGTACCCAAAGTGACATCTCCTTCATCTCTCCTATCATTGGGTTACTAGTTTTGCTATCACTGGCAGTAATTTCTTGATATGAATTGCAATAGAACTTTAAGGGGGAAAAGACTCTTTGGATGGCTAGAGGAGCAAATATATCTGATTGAAGAAAGTTTGATCAAATTCATCATCATCGGAGGTTCTTATTTAGACACACACATAACCAACTGATCACATACATTGAGGAATTGTTTAGATTGTACCTCCTGTGCACAGATTTATCAGACTGACAGATCTTCATGTAGTAGAGCTTGGTAAAAATCATTAGCAGCATAGCATGGTTCTAATAAGCTATCTAAGTGTGTGCTCACAGGCTTTGTTTTCCCCTTCCTCTCATTTTCTTATTGTCCAGCTGAGGGGAAGGAGAAAACCACAAGAGGAAGCTAAATCTGATGGATATGAAGAACAATCCATTGGTTATAATGTTGCAGCTAACAATCTGCAACCAATTAGTATGAGGTGTGACAACCAATACAGGTCACTGTCTGCCACACTGCACTGAAAACAATGTATCATCTAGACTTCAGGGAGAGATGGGATTGCTAACTATGGGACAGATCCAACTGCCATTGAAGTCAATGGAAAGATTCTTATTTACTTCAGTGGACATTGGACCAGACCATAAAAAAGGCTGTAAAAAAGTTGTGATTTTTTTGGTTCAAAATTTGTGGTCACAATTTGTTAAAGTTGAGGTTTTGGTGAGGTCAGTTTAAGTACCATAAAAAACCCATATTTGACCCTGTGCATCAGATGACAATGCCACTCACACTAATTTGGCCCAGCTGCCCCTCTGTCATGACCGGAGTGGCGGCTGGCCTAAATCTGATGACTGGCAGGGTGACCTGGCACACAGGATCACATCACTCAAATTTGCAGTAACTATAAAAAAATGGCAGTGTGTGTTGAAAGATGCGGTTTCCACAACAAAAATCATGGCATACAATTTTCTTACAAAAGTCTTGGCCATAAATGTCCAGCCTTGACATGCTGTATTTTGCAATTATATTGTGCCATCAATGGGAATTAAGCATCTAAATACTTTTGAGGATTTGGGCTTCCCTCACTGGGATGGAAAGAAACTTCCTGGGGGTTTATTGTTCACAGCAGGGTTTCTTGCATCAAGTACCAGCCACTGTCACGCAGGATACTGGGCTTGGCGGAACACGGGTCTGATTCTGGAACAGACAAGTCCTATTTCCCTAGGTCATAACCACTTATCTTACAGCTATGTGGCAGGGTGGTCTGGTGCTGTGTGGAGTTACCTTAATGACAAATTAGGTAGAAAAGAAAGGGAATAATTGCCCTAATTTAATCCCAGGCCAGGTGAGGCTGATTAAAAGAAGCAGAGTTTGAGGAAGCTTCAGGTAGCTGAATCTGAATGCTGGGGGACTTGAATGTGACTTTGGGGTTTGTTGTTCTTTTTCTTTGGAAAGTACACATCCTTGTCCAACTTTAGAGAGAGCAAATAGAACCATAGAATCTCAGGGTTGGAAGGGACCTCAGGAGGTCATCTAGTCCAACCCCCTGCTCAAAGCAGGACCAAACCCAACTAAATCATCCCAGCCAGGGCTCTGTCAAGCCTGACCTTAAAAACCTCTAAGGAAGGAGATTCCACCACCTCCCTAGGTAACCCATTCCAGTTCTTCACCACCCTACTAGTGAAAGAGTTTTTCCTAATGTCCAACCTAAACCTCCCCCTCTGAAACTTGAGACCATTACTCCTTGTTCTGTCATCTTCTACCACTGAGAACAGTCTAGATCCATCCTCTTTGGAACCCCCTTTCAGGTAGTTGAAAGCAGCTATCAAATCCCCCCTCATTCTTCTCTTCTGCAGGCTAAACAATCCCAGTTCCCTCAGCCTCTCCTCATAAGTCATGTGCTCCAGCCCCCTAATCATTTTTGTTGCCCTCCTCTGGACTCTTTCCAATTTATCCACATCCTTCTTGTAGTGTGGGGCCCAAAACTGGACACAGTACTCCAAATGAGGCCTCACCAGTGCCGAATAGAGGGGAATGATCACGTCCCTCGATCTGCTGGAAATGCCCCTGCTTATACAACCCAAAATGCCATTAGCCTTCTTGGCAACAAGGGCACACTGTTGACTCATATTCAGCTTTTCGTCCACTGTAACCCCTAGGTCCTTTTCTGCAGAACTGCTGCCCAGCCATTCGGGTCCTAGTCTGTAGCAGTGCATGGGATTCTTCCGTCCCAAGTGGAGGACTCTGCACTTGTCCTTGTTGAACCTCATCATATTTCTTTTGGCCCAATCCTCTAATTTGTCTAGGTCCCTCTGTATCCTATCCCTACCCTCCAGCGTATCAACCACTCCTCCCAGTTTAGTGTCATCTGCACTAAAAAAAGCATGCATCTCTCTGACAAGAGAAAAAAGAAACTGTGATTTTTGTTTTTCTGTAAACCAGACCTCTATGACAAAGCAAAAAGCTTTGTTATGAGCATTTATAGTATCTCAGAACTATTTAAGGAAGCAAAAATAATGTGAAACTGGGTCTTCTTGTATAACTAAAGTTCTTGGATGGTGGAAATCTCACAGACAAATCTGATGTTATTTTAGTACCATAAATGATTCTGAGGCATTAGCAAAGCTAGTAAAACAACAAAGTTGTTCAAATATGGAGCTATTTGATTTATTCTAGTTTATCCAAATGCTGCTATTTTGGTTTCTGAGGAACCTGGATATACAGCCCCAGTAAAGGCTCTAAAGTCTGATGGGCATAAGTGGTTTGTTCCAGTATTGATTGGGCTACAAATGTTTCCCAACCTGACCATTTAGTTCTTTGCATTTCAACAACAAAGGCATTGTAATAGCTAATGACTCCCTGCCACCAAGGAAAGAAAGAACAGACAAAGCCATCACATCTGACTCAGGCACGAGGTTGAATTCAGCTTTGATCGGTGCTTTCTTGACATTTTGCTGCATGTCACTCTGCCTGACATCAATGCACATCACAACATTAATCCATAAATAACACCAGTGACGCATGAAGGTTCTAAAAGCCATAAACTTCTGGTAGCTTGGAGAGTGCTGATAAAAAAAAAAGTATTGATTTACCATACTTGGATTTTATTCTACATAACTAAAACCAGGTCTGGGAAGCCTCCTGGCTCCTGCTGCTCTCCACACTGCTCCCTGTCAGCATGGCTCACCTCCCCTTCAATCCCCCATTGAAGGGAGGAGGCTCTATGCCATAAGGAAGCTATATTCAGGAGTTAATACGGCCTGAACAGGCAGAGATGGGTATCCCTCACACGCCTCCCACCAACTCCCCACTCTGAGAGGCTGAAGACCCATGGAGTTCCGAGAAGGCAAGACCAATGACATGGGAGATGCTGCTTCATCCACCTCTCCATTTAGGCAAGGGGGATCAGTCCAAATAAAGGAGGTGATCCCTAGGGTATTATCTGGTATCAGCTTATTTGTGCATGGTTTCCACTTTCTAAAATTTCCACCTATTGCTCCAAGGTTTCTTGGTACAATTTCTCTTCTCTTCAAACTGAAAATCTACGGTTTTGTGATTTAAACCCACAAAATCAAGACATTCTGATATAAGGTTGGCTCACTTTTAGTTCATCCCGTTCTTCACCCCATCTATTCTGCAGTTTCTATTCCTCTTTCCCACCCTTATTTCTGACTCCTGAGCATGTTTTTTATACAATAGGATCTTTGCCTGCAATTGTAATGGGACATACAGTTACTTATTTCATAAATGAGTTAACCAGGACAAAGGTATAAAAATATTTCAAACACTACCTGTAGTTAATTAACAGATAACTTCACACAAGAGAAGGTCGTCAGGAATTTATTCTGTCCTAATCCCCTCACAAGAGTGTAGAGATAGAGGTGGCATAGCCAGTAAGGGGTACACAGGATACAGACTAAAGTAGGGATGGAGAGAAATAGAAAACCAGGAGAGATGAAAGAAAAAGGAACAAAGTAGCGAAGCAATTTGATCTCTGAAATGTCCTGACTTCTGTGGTTTTAAATCTCAACCTTTAACATTTCATTAAAGGTGACCTGCCATGCAGATAAACAAAATGTCATCAGCTTTAGAAATGTGTTGAATAGTCACATTAGAACCATCTGTACCATGACTTATCTTTTGGGATAGGGGATTTTTCAAATGAGACTTCAGAAGGGACACAAACAACGCAAAAATCATATTCCTGTCCTAAAAAACTGCACCTATTATTGTTACAAGTATTACCTAAGATTTGTATAACTGAAAGCAGTTCCATTTTTTTCTTTTCTTTCCTTTTTATCAGTTTGTACATTTGACAGAACATTCATTCTTTTGTTGATGATCAGTTGTACTGCCTGTCTACCATGAGAATAGCATTCATGTTCTCCTCTGGGGGATGACCTGTGTATGTTCTTCCCAAGTGTACCCAAAAGCTGTCTGCCCATAATAGCAGCAACAAAGCTGAAACTGAAGAGGCAGCAGGTATGGAGAGGGAGGGAATGGAGTGCAGGCATGCCCTCAGACACACCCAGAAGTCTCTTACGAACATCAGCAAGGAAACAGAATTATCCCCTCCATTTTTTTAAAAAGAGTTTTTAAAAGTCTGACCCTGAGAATCAGGGAGCTGTAAAACTATCACTGCCTTCCATCCAGTGTCCAACCGCCGCTGACAAGAGGAGTTCTGGCACAGCAGAGAATGAAGTCCAGCATGGCTGCTTGGATGTCACCCTACCACCATATCTCACTGCATCTATGAAAGAAAATATTCCAGAGGAAAACAGAGGAAGAAGAAAGGCTCACCTATTATTTCATGCATCTTTAATAACAAGTACTTTCTAGTGCAGACATTTAATTTCAGTGGAAGTTTGCTCTAAAACTCATTGTCTGTATTGCATACACAGGACATCAATTTGCTGCACCATGATAGATCATTGAACACACATGTAACGGGCATATTGGAAAGCTACCTAACTAATCTGGCACCATATGAAGGAACCAAAAAGCCTAATACTTCTCAGCATAAGATTATTTAAAATGTTTTCTAATAGCCTAATAAAGCAGTTCGCAGAGTTGCTCATTATAATTCTTTGTTCAGCCTCTTTTCCATCTCAGTATTGTCAACGACAAGCATTCAAAAATCATGAGTCATGCCCTCAAAAATCATAAGATTAAAAATCTCGGTATTTTTAAAAAGGAATAAACTTTGTTTGCTTTTTATTTGCCCTCTGGTTTTTGAGCCTCTAGGGATTCACTTGGGTCACGTTTTCAAGCTTTTCTGTGTAACCATGAGGGCTGGAAACTTACATTTAAAAAAAAATGAAAGCTGAGATTGTCACATAAACACATAGTTCCAGGAGCTGGCACTTTAAGAAAAATATGGTGAGAGTTGGCAACACTCTGACATCTTAACTTTTTATTTCCATTTTCCCTTCCTGTCTGTTGGGCTTTGTTCTTTCAGACATTTGGGTTATGAAATATCTTAACTGATGACTATGACCATTATTTTCTCTCTAATGGTACCAAACAATAGCCCTCCTTTCTGGTTTTTGCAGTACGTCTCCTCCCTCTGCCCTGTCCCCCAAATTCTCCATTATATACTGACACATTTTTATACTGTATTTCCACACTTGCATACTGATGGGTATGTTTACGCTGCAAATGAAGTGCTTTATTCTAGCTAGCATGGGTAATGATAGCAATGAAGATGTGGTGGCACTGGCTTAACGTGGGCAAGCAACATGAGTGCTCCGCACTGGCCAGCCTGCACTGAAGTCCATGTCATCACTTCTTCACCTCTATAGTTACCCATGCTTGCTAGAGTAAGGTAGCAGGAGTATGTCTATCCTTGCTATAATCACGCCTTCATTTTCTGTATAGATGTGCCCTAACACAAATAAAACTCCCACTGACGTCAATCGGAATTTTGCCTGTGTGAGGTATAGGATGACAGTTACCTCAGTGTCTTCATACTCTTTTCATTCATTGAGCTTGTTTAACAGGTTTTAATATACTATGAGATAACTAGGCCTTACTGAGGGAAAACTTATTTTGACGTCAATTGGATTTTTTCTTGTCTGAGGGCTGCAGGATTTAGCCTGATAGTAGGATCTCTGGAAACTCTAAACAGCAGTCCTAGCTGTTCTGCTCCCTTTACAATTATTTGTAGCATTTCTTACTCTTTGAAGAACAGGCAACTTAACATAGTAAGACACCAGGCTAGATTCTGCAAGATGCGCATTAGCCAGAGAGCATTTTGAGAAAGACTTCAAAAGAAGCTGCTTTCCTGCATCTCTGTACCATTAGACACAGTTAAGAGAATATTTCTCTGCTGGCATACTTTGAAATAGGGCTCCTGCCTTTCTGTGGAACAGTTAGAGGTGTCCTCTTTGATCAGCCCCACATCCTCACAAGTTCAAATTGTGAACTTAAATTTGTTACACAACTATAATTTTGTATATATAATTTGTAATTGCATATTTATATATATATATATATATATATATATATATATATATATATATATATATATATATATATATATATATATATATATATAAAAACAATCCATTGAGACTTCTATCCCTGCATGTGTTTTTAAGAAACATTTAGGATTAAGTATTGCCTAAGAAAATTGTCCATCTCACCATTCTGTAAAATGCCCTTTGTGGACTAACTTCCCAGGGGGAATCAAGTTCTATATTTATTTAGAAATATAGTGTATGACTCAGTTAGTCATTCTGTCTTATGGCCGTTATGAAGCCTGGAAATATTACCTTCATAGCAAGACTGACTCCAGCAGGGGCTAAAATTGCCTTGAGAGGTGGCAGCGCTGGGCATGGAAGAAGGAATACAGGCTTCTGAGGGGAGAGGCTAATCCAGGTTTGCCCTGAAGTGGTAAGAGTCTAGAGCCTGGTCTATACTAAAAACTTAGGCCAACATAGCTACACTGCTCAAGGGAAGGAAAAATCCGCACCCAAGTGCCATAGCTATGCTGACCTAACCCCCAGCTTTGACACAGCCAGGTTGATGGAAGAATGTGTCTATCAACTTAGCTACCATTGCTCAGAGGTGGTTTCCTAATGGAAAAACCCCTTCTGTTGCTGTAGGCTGCATCTACACTACAGGGTTATGCTGACTTAACTACAGATTTTCTCAGCTGGGCTTTTAACGCTGATGGTGTTGGATGT
Organism: Macrochelys suwanniensis; assembly: GCA_033296515.1. NCBI lineage: Eukaryota > Metazoa > Chordata > Testudines > Chelydridae > Macrochelys > Macrochelys suwanniensis. Next base: position 94,578,256 of record CM065777.1, read on the forward strand.
CAGCTAGAAGAGGAATGGTGCAAACTATGGAGGATTTTCTGTGTGTGTCTAAAAGGGGGAGGGCAGTTCTGAGCCTAGGATTGTCCGGTGGGCGAGATTTCAGAGCTGAAGGGGGCAGAGATGAGGAAAGAAGAAGAGGGGTTTTCAGCTGTGTGTGTGCAGCTGGGTTTGTCCCTACCTCTGTGAATGCTAGTGAAAGTGCAAGCTTGGAGAGCTTTGCAGCTTGTCACAGAAGCACAGTGTGAGAGGGGGCTCAGTGGTACCCCACTGGCAACCTGTCAACACCCTCACCACCCCTTTGTCCCTCCACTTTGAAAAGGCAAGGGACAGAGTTAGTTTTATTTTTACTTTGACCACTCAGTGACTTTTCCAAAGTAGGAGAAGTTTTGAAAAGTTACAGCATAGAAATTTTTAAATAAATAAATAAATAAATAAATGAAAAGTTAATTAAATCAAAACCCCTGACCATCATTCATTTTATTGCACTGAGTGGTAAAAAAAAAAAAGGGGGGGGGAGAAATTCAATTTTGTATTTGAATGATTATAAAATTATTGAAAAAAAGTATTCCATTTCAACCCCTGAAAAACAGAACAGCTTCTGCATTTTCCACAACATTGTTTTTCCATCTTTGACCAGCTCTACTGCCGGCTGTTTGTTTTCTACCGATGCAGAACTGTGTGAGGGTGTTCCCACAGCTGTATTTGAGTTTCTGCCAACCCTTTACCAATGCTAGTCTTGGGCCCTGAACAAAGTCAGCAGTCTGATTGCGGGTTATTTCTCAAACCCTGCCTTCCCAAGACCTCTTCCTCGCTCCTTTCAGAAATCAGTTCTCTGTCTCTCTCTTCAGAGTAAATATATCTATAATAGAGCTCAGGCCAAGCTATTAAAAAACAATGGCTTTCAGACCTGTTCTTTTCCAGAGCAGAGCAAAGTACAGCATGGCCTGAAGCCAGGGTAAACACACATTGTCCTGGTGTTCTTCCTTCTTGAAAGTAAAGCAAATAACAAGGTAACAGCTCTAGTTCAGCTGCGTACAGATACAGTCCCCCGGCAAGTGCTGCTTCAAAAGCAGAGTAAGTCTAAATCCCACTGTTGGTTAGCAACGAACAGGCACAGACTTCTGGGGTATTTTAATTCTTTAAGCAAACTATAGCTTGTCGCTCAGCAGTAAACAGAATGAAATACGCATTTCCCTCTGCTCTTGTCAAAGGGTGTGCCGGCTCTGTAGAACTCAGGGCTGGCCAAGCATAGCTTTGCTGTATCCTGCCTCAGTTTTCCCTTCTCTCAGAGCCCCTTAAGAACTGCACACAGTCCGAAGGTATAAGATTCAATTCCCCTGCTGGGGTTTTGCTTTTTCCAAATAAACCTGTAATTAAGTCTCTTCTGCCCAGGCTCAACATAAAGTGGCCCTGGCCTGTAGTCTCTCACCCTTAGGTTCAGGGGTTGCACAGCTGTCCTTCCTTGGGGTCTGGGTTTCCAGGCTCACAGCAGCTCCCCCAGTTGCTTCCTTCAGGAACCTTTTTCAGCAGCTGTCTATGTAATTCTTTCCCAAACCTCCCTGGGCTGACAGCGGTCTTCCCACTTTATAAAGCTCCTGATCCCAGGCCTTTAAACCGGACCCTCGGACCCTCTGCCTCTCTCCCAACACCTAGGAAAGGCAGAGGTAGGTCTTCCTCGGCTTTAAAAGTCCCAGGACTTAAAGGGACACACCACAGAACAGGTGTTGACTGAGCACTAGTCGTTACTACCCTTAAAGGAACAGCTAGGAGTAAGCCATTCCCTAGGCCAAGACTCTACTACATCCAGCAGCCCCTAGCAGGTGGATTGGATTTCCTCTTACATACTCCTGGAAGGAGCTCCAGCTGCCTTGTGATCATGAAGATTGACCCTACACTCTTTGGAAAGACACGTGACCTGGAAATCCAACTTTTCTGACTCCATCAAACTCTTGCCCCTCAGGGACCCAGACAGATATAGACAGCATACCTAGTCACAAGAACACAGCTAAGAAGAGATACCTCTCGGGTATATGGGAGCAGTGCATTCAACCCCACAGGTCATATCATGACATGACCCCATGAAAAATTGTCAGGCCTGGGAGTTATGTGACTGATATTTGCTGTTTGGTAGAGAAGGAGCAAAGTTTTGGTGGATCTGAGCCTGAATCCACGCTAGTGTAGTGTTAATCAACTCCTGTTTACAACGGAAAGCACAGAGGCAATTTAGGTACACAGAAGGTAATTAACTAGACTGGAATTTGCCCTGGATATCAGGGTTAATATTCCAACGCTTAAAAAAAATAGACAAAACATCAATGTTGTAAGAAGTAGTAGGGGTGTGGTTTTAAGTCGTATCTGAAATAAAGCACTGACAGCAGCAGTGTCCCTAACTTCACTTGAAGGGCAGAGTGCCATCTACTGTATTACCAACACATGACTACTTCTACCCGCTGTTTCTCTAGAGAGGCCACTCATTCAGATAAGGACCTGGCCCAAGCATGCTTAGTGGATCAGATTATGCAAGAAGAGCACAGAACTTAGGTGATACAACCACAAGTAAAAATGGAGCTGTCTGTAAAGTTCTTTATCCCAGTTTTGGATTCTTTGGCTTGAGATCTTCCACGGTTTGACATGAGCCAGTTGTAAATGAAGCGGGAGCTAGCCTTTTCATTAATTTATCCTTAACCATGGATTTGCACAACAAAAAGAACTGATGACAATCTGAAGATTACCCAGCAGACCAGTTTTTTGAAGCAGTGAATGGAATATTTTATTTCTCAAGCAGCCTCATTCAAAGTTACTGAGCTTCATTCTGATCTCACTAACAGTATAAAACCAATGTAAATAAGATCAGAATCAGCCCCATTTTGCCATTGCCCAGATGTGGTTATGCTTATTACTATTAGCAAATATTCGTATTATGGTAGTGCCCTAAATCCCCAATTGTAATTGACCCCCTTTGTTTTGGGAGCTATAGAAACACTAGAAAAGAGACAATCCTTGCCCCGAAATGCTTACAGTCTAAAATGCCATAACAGTGAGTCAGTCATTCTATTTTAAACCCATATTTTGGAGGGTCTATATAGAGTTGACCACAAAAAATATATTCAGGGCCATGTTGTAGAAACTGAGCATTACTGTAGTTCTCTGTAGGAAAATAGTTAATGATTAAGGGGCTGATGGGACTGACATAAGAGAAAATCTTAAAAGAATTAAATATATAACATGAAATCCAGGCCACATTGAAGTCAACGGAAATTTTGCTGTTGATTTCAGTGGAGCCAAGATTTCACCCATATAGTGTAGTTAATGACTGAAAGATATGAGAGAATCTCAGATTTAAAACCAAGTAGATGAAGGAATTGTGTAGGACAGGCCAAAAGGAAAGGACTTGGAACAATAGAATTAAACTGAGCGTGTGGGAGTGGGGAATGAGGGATGAACTAGACTGATAGGGAACATTTCTTAGCAATGGTCCAAATCTTTCTTTCTAAAGAAAATTCTAATGGGAGAGGTGTTGGGTAGCAGGGAGCTATGCTGAAAATATTCCCCTGTTCTCCATACAGAGACAGGAGCTGTCCAGCAAGGATGGTTGCTGGTCTGCGGGCCTCCCCTTCCCCTGACAGCAAAGTAGATAATACAAGTCTCAAATGCATGTCTTCTCAACCAAATTTCTGCAAGGAATTCTGAGAGAAGGGCAGGAGAAAGTGCCCTACCATCTCTGCCCCTGCCCTTGTCCGTGTCCTCTGAAGTCAATGGAACTCAATCCACATTACAGAACTCCATCAGGGAAGCACCCCGATGAGCTAAATGATGGTGCAGCAAAGATGATATTCGCTGCCTCAACCCCTTTTGTGTGAAAAACAGGAGAGCTACATGTGAAGGGGGTCCTTACAACAAGAATTGGAGTAGGACCAGTCTGGCTCATAGGGGTCTACCTGTACTAGACTGTGGAATTGGGGTGACTAGATGTCCTGATTTTATAGGGACAGTCCTAATTTTTGGGTCTTTTTCTTATATAGGCTCCTATTACCCCCACCCCACCCTCTGTCCCAATTTTTCACATTTGCTGTCTGGTCACGCTATGTGGAATAATCTCCCAAATAAAGCGTTGGAATCCCCATTTATGGAATATTAGGCAAAGCAATGGAGAATGTAGTTTAGGGACCATCTCATAACTAGCAGAGAGTTGTAATAAATGATCTAATAGTAACATCTATGGCACTGGTATTTGCTTATCAGATATAGGAATTGCCATACTGGATCAGAGCAATGGTCTGTCTAGTCCAGTGTCCTGTCCTCAACAGTGGCCATTGCCAGCTACTTCAGAGAAAGGCACAAGAAACCCCTGCAGCAGGCTCCTATGGACTAACCTGTTCACTCGGAAAGCGATTTCCTTACCCCATGAGTGAGAAGTTGGCTTATGCCCTGAATCATGAGGATTTATATCCTGTCCAAAATCCTAGTGATATATTTTAGTCATTACTATAACTCTGGATGTTCTTATTATCCATATAAATGTCCAATCCTTTTTTGAGTCTATAATGGATATTAATTACCAGTGATAATAGATTGGCTATTAATTTATATAACTAATTAACCTTTTAGAATGGTTTATATATAAAACCAAAACCAGAAAAAGATATTAACTTACAAAGCTTATATTCAAATAGTATATTGTGAACCAGCCAGGAAAGCAAACCATTCAGTCTGACCTCCTTTCCTGTAGTCACAGAAATCTGCTCCTTTCCCCCCTCCCCTTCTCCATAAAGACATGGTCTTAAAATGAAATGTCAGCCTCAGCTTTATATTTCTTAACATTTTTGGTTTAGGTCACTGCCTTAATGTTAATTGTAAGGGTTTTTTTAAAATGTACTTGTTCGATTTACCTCTGATATGAAGCTACATTAATCAAGTTTCCACCTACACTGCAGTCTGTTATAAACCACACCACATAAAGCCTCCTTTGCAACACTTGTCTTGTCATAGCATGTGCACTGAAGCTCCTAAAAATAGACTCCGAGAGAGAGAGACTGCAAAGAAAATGTGCTAGGTCAATTTATATGAGCTCCATTCTATTCCTAGGGTACATGGCATATTCACGTTGTTACTTCTCTTGAAAAATCTGCTACTATGCCTTATGAGGTCAGTAAACTGGCAGTGCCAAGCTCCTTTCCCCTGAGGATATACAAAGGAGTTGAAACAATAGAAGGGGAAAAAGGCAGTGGGTGATCATTTTACATGACATGCACCTCTCTGAGCTCTTAGAACTCTTTCAGAGCAGAAAAGTGTCAGTGCGAGCTCACTCTGTGCATGTTGTGGTGCCCTGCAATGTAATTGTTATTATTAGCTTTTTCACTAATTTAAAAAACCAGAACTCTCCCTTTAAAAAGATGTCAAGCTACTCAATTCTCTTCCTACTCCAACCCCCATCCAATCCACTCTTCAGATTATGCCGGCTTCGATATGCTATTTGTCTGCCCTTCTTATAACCATCTTTGTGCTTACTCCCGGCCACTTCCCTCTCCTCATTCAAATTCTTCTTGACGACCCACTTTCTAGACTCCGGCGAGCTCACAAAGGACAAGTAAACCAGTGTTGTGATGGTGAAAATGAGCAACAGCTGGTGAGCCAGAGGTGTGGTCATTTCATAAAGACCACGGCTTGTATATTTTAATCTACTGTTACATTTTTGTACAATTTGAACCCAGAACTAAGTACAAAATACTAAATGCAGTGGGCAGTGCTGCTATCCCCACTGCTATAATTGTCATGGATAGCGTAAACAAACAGACAGCAGCAGCTTCCATACTTGTATTCCCTTTTGAACTTAAAATTATTTGCTGCCATGAATGACTCCATGGCTTTGATGCCTTCACACTTTATCTGACCGAATACTAAAATCTGGCTATCAAATTCTTCATGTGAAAAAAACATTTTTGGTCTATTCTATGGGAGCACTTTTGTTTGAAATCCAAGGATGTTGCAACAGCTGTTTGCAAGCTCCACAAATCCAAAATAAACCAGAGGCAAACAGAGGAATCACATGAACTTCTGCCTTCTTGAACTATTATAAAAAAGAGACATACATAAATGCATCTGCTTCAGATTTACAATGGAACTAGTAGCAACTTCCAGTCAGCTGATCAGGTCAGCAGTAGAGCTGGGCAGGAACCAGATTTTTCCTTTTTGCATACACTATTGTGCGTTTGGAGGGGGGAAAATTGTTCTGAAATAGAATGAAAGCAAAATAATTGGAAATTTCCCACAAAAAGAAATTCTGAAAAAAAAATTCAGTTTGGGGATGATCAAAATGTTTCATTTTGATAAAATAGAAACATTTTATTCCAATTTTGACATTTTAAAAAATAGTATATAATAAAAAATGTAACAAAAATTTGTTTTGAAATGGAAATCAAAATGTTCCCTTCAAAAAAAAAGTTGAAAACCTGAAAAAAGTATTTTGATACTGTCAAAGCATTTCTTTCTAAATAAACTTTCATTGAAATTGACAAGTTTACACAAAAATGTTTTGCTTTTGATGAATCACCTGTTTCTGACAGAAAAACATTTTGTCAGAAAATTCCGATCGGCTCTAGTCATCAAGTGGTCCCTGTCTCCAGCTCCTCCTGTATGGCACAAAACTTAACAGGCCACCGCTCATGGAAACAAAAAAAACAGCCCTTCCTAATTCAGCCAGTCCGGTGACAGTAAGTGTGTGCTGAGGATGGGGAAAGGAAAAGGACTTGGAGAAATAGCTCAGCAGCAGCAGTTACCGAAAGCCACTAGCAAGAAGAAGAGAGAATAGTTACTGTAAATGATGCCCCTGTGAGGGGGCAGGGTGCCAGAGCCTGGGCTCCAGCCTGAGCCCGAACATCTACCCTTCAATTTTTAGCTCTGCAGCCTGAGTGGCAAGAGCCTGACCCAGGCCAACTGCTGCTGTGCTGTGGGCCTTTTATTCTAGTATAGATGCACTCTTTGGCTTTATCTCCCAGTGTGCGGGTAAGAAAATGGTGCTGATCTGCAAGGGGAACCTGCTTTAAATCACAAGGCTTCTCAAAGGTAGTGAGATGGGCATTGATATCCCTCCTTCCTTAAACTGGTTCGGACACCTGCGGTTCTTCCCTTTGGGAGTCTGTGCGCAATGTGACTACAGTGACCAGAGAGCCTACTTAAACCAAGGTATTGTTTGTTTTACTAGTGGGAACAAAGCATTTAGTGAAGAAGAATTTTAAAACAACCAACCATATGTTGGCTTACTTCTTCAGACACTGCCCGAAGGTCCTGTGTCAGCCTGGTTTCCCCAAGCAGCTCCTCACCAACCACCTCCCTGTTAGAGAGTCCCTTTTATTCCAGCCAGAGTTCCAGGCTTTGGCCCATCTTGTCCAAAACAGTCTCAGCTGGAGGTTGAGCCAGACTCCTCAGAACCAGTGGCTCTGGCATTGTGATGCTGTGGCCAAAAGAGCTAATACAATCCTGGGATGTATAAACAGGGGAATCTCATGTAGGAATAGGGAGGTTCTAGTGTCACACTGTTGGGAATGGCTCACGATGGCAATTGCAAAAAAGCAGAGCAGAAACCCCAAACTGGTGGTATGTTCTATAATTAGACTTCATCCACCCAGTAATAAGTATGAACCCCTATAGCCCATATAACAGTCTTCCCACGGAGTCACGGACAGTCCCTTTGGGCATTCCAGTCTATCTTGCCACCCAGGCAACCTGGACTTAGTGATACGCCAAAAATCACAATATTCAGGTTACTCCCCATCCTAAAGGACCAGTCACTTACCCCAGGTCATTTGTACTCAGATCTCAAACCAAAGACAACACCTGTAGCTAAACCTGTACTAAACTAACTACGGGCAGGTGGGCTCATTCTTCCAGACAAAGCCTCAACACAAAGTGTCCTGGAGACACCTTCGCTCCATGCACTGGCACCAACTCGACCTGATTATCATCAGGTGGTCTGCCTTGAAGTGCGTCCTGCTTACTCGCACCTTCCACAGTGCTGACTGCGACAGTGATCACTCGCTGGTGTGCAGCAAGATGAGGCTACAGCCAAAGAAGATCCACCGCTCTAGACCAGAGGGGAAACCCCGCATCGATGTGAGCAAGACCGCACACCCAGACAAGGCAGAGAAATTCACCCATGAGCTCTCCGAGGTGCTGAACTGCATGCCTCCCGGTGGCTGCGCCAAAGAGAGATGGGGCCACATCAGAGATGCAGTACACAGCACAGCCATGAAAGTTTTTGGAAAGAAATGAAACATGAACAATGACTGGTTTGAGGCTAATTCCGCCACACTCACTCCAGCCATTGAAGAACGCCGCGCTGTTCACCTGGAGTACAAGCGTTCCCCCAGTCAGAGGACTCTACAAGAGTATCGATTTGCCAGGAGCAAAGTACAGAGACTAGCTCGACAGTGTGCAAATGATTACTGGCTCCAGCTCTGCCGGAGCATTCAACTACCTGCTGACACTGGAAACATCAGGGGACTGTATGATGGCGTCAAGAAGGCCATGGGACCCACAAAGAGGTGGAGAGTGTCACTAAAGTCTGCAACAGGTGAAAACATCCAGGACAAGGGCAAGCAGATGGATAGATGGGTGGAGCACTACTCTGAAGTGTACTCCAGGCAAAACACCGTCACCGAAGCTGCCCTTAATACCGTGGATGGTTTTCCTGTTGAAATTGAGCTGGACGAGAAGCCCACCATGGAAGAATTGAAGAAAGTCATTGAGAGCTTGTCCACAGGAAAGGCTCCAGGAAAGGATGGCATCCCACCAGAAGTTATCAAGTGTGGCATCAACGTCCTCCTATAACACCTCCACGACCTCCTCTGTCAGTGCTGGGATGAAGGTGCAGTACCTCAGGATATGAGAGACTCCAACATCGTGACCCTCTACAAGAACAAGGGTGATAGAAGCGACTGCAACAACTACACAGGCATATCGCTCCTGAGTGTTGTGGGTAAAGTCTTTGCACGCGTGATCCTGAATAGACTGCAGAAGCTTGCTGACAGAGTTTACCCAGAGTCACAGTGCGGGTTCCGAGCAGGGAGATCTACAACCGACATGGTTTTCTCCTTAAGGCAGCTGCAAGAGAAATGCAGAGAACAGCATAAGCTGCTACTCCTTGCCTTCATAGACCTGACCAAAGCTTTTGACCTTGTGAACAGAGATGGGCTGTTCAAGATCCTGGCAAAGATTGGCTGCCCACCGAAGTTGCTGAGCGTGATCCAGTCTTTTCACAACAACATGAAAGGCACAGTACTGTATGATGGCTTGTCCTCCGATGCCTTCAACATCCACAGTGGAGTAAAACAAGGCTGTGTTCTCGCTCCCACACTCTTCGGCATCTTCTTCGCAGCGTTGCTGAAACGTGCCTTTGGAAATTCCACAGAGGGAGTCTATCTCCACACCCGGTCTGACGGGAGACTTTTCAATCTGGCTCGACTAAAGGCCAAAAGCAAGGTACGGGAGGCAACAATCAGAGACATGCTGTTTGCAGACGACGCTGCCCTGGCCACCCACACAGAAATCGATCTCCAGTGTCTGATTGACCATTTTTCCAGAGCTTGCGAAGAGTTCGGGTTGACAATCAGTCTTCAGAAGACCAAAGTTATGGCCCAGGATGCAGAACATCCAAGCATTGCCATCAATGACTATGTGCTAGAGGTGGTCAGTCAGTTCACCTATCTCGGATCTACCATCATGGACAACCTCTCACTGGACCCTGAGAGTCGAATCGGCAAGGCCTTCACAATTTTGGCCAGTTTGTCACAGAGAGTATGGAACAACAACATGCTGACCATCAACACAAAGGTCGCTGTGTACTGCGCATGTGTGCTAAACACTCTTCTCTACGCCAGCGAAACTTGGACCCTCTATGCTTTGCAAGAAAAGAGAGTGAATGCCTTCCACATGCGCTGCCTCCGTTGCATACTCGGGATCACTTGGAGTGATTGAATGACAAACAACGAGGTGCTGGAACGTGTCAAGATCTCCAGCATGTTCACTCTCCTCCGTCAACGCCGCCTGAGATGGCTTGGCCATCTAAGTCATATGGAAGATGGACGGATCCCCAAAGACCTGTTGTATGCTGAACTTGCCTCTGGAAACAGAGCTACAGGACGGCCCCAGCTTCGCTTCAAGGATGTCTGTAAGAGGGACCTGAAGACTGTTCAAATCGACATCAACAGCTGGGAAGAGCTCGCCCAGGACAGATGCAGATGGAGACACGCTCTGACCACTGGATTGAAAACTGGCGAAGACAAGCTGTGGCAGCTTGCCGAGGAAAAGCGGGTTCAACGAAAAAGGAAGCAGCGGCTCCAACCCACAGTTGACACTGCCTTCAAATGCAGCAAATGCAGTCGAGACTGCCACTCTCGTGTGGGGCTCTATAGCCACAATAGACGCTGCACAGCCATCAACTAAACATTCTCCATGGGCGCATATCCATCGTCTCTCGAAACTAACGGACGCCAACAACAACTAAACTAACTCAAGTTTATTAACCAAGGAAAGCAACAAGAGAGTTATTTAGAAAGTTAAAACAGGCATATACCCACAAATGAGTTACAGTCTCAAATGTAAAAAGGTAATATAAGCTTCTATAATAAGCAGCTCTATTAAATGTCCTTGTGTCCTGACACATGCCAAGCAGCATGGAGATCTCTTACTTATATTTAGGCATCTTAGGCCCTCTATGTCTGGACAGTATAAAGAGACTCAGTTTCTCCTTGTCAGGAATTTTTTTTATCTCCATCACTCCAGAATCCAAGCTGATGAAATGAGTGCATGCACAGATTTTTCGTTTCCGGAGGGAGTTAGGAATGTGATCAATAAGGTCCCTGTCCTTTGATGCTACACAATGCCTCATTTACCTTCAATGAGCCATCTTGCGTGTAGGATGAGTACTTTGCCTTAATTAATGCTTCTTTTCCTGTTTGGTGAGTTGCACAAATAGAGGTTTACAATGCAAACATGGAGTATAACTTTATACTATGGGATACAGATATTTTAGGTAGGATTAATATATAGAGCATCCTACAAGCAATCACCAGTTTTTCTGCAACAAATTAGAACATGATCTTCTGGAAACTGTCTGCAAAATGATCTAGTAGGTAGGGTGCTGGTCTGAGACTCCTGAGAGCTGGGTTCTGTTTCCAGTTTGGCCACTGACCTGCTGTATGACCTTGGGCAAATCACTTTCCCTTTCTATGCCTCTAATTGTAAGCTTTTAGGGGAAGGGACCATCGCCTCATATGGGTCTGTGGTGTGCCTAGTACAATGGAGTCCCAATCTCTTTTGAGGTAACATAAATAATAGAACATTAAAATAAATGATAAGTATTTTATTCTTTCAGATCCTTTTTGCATTAATATTAGTATTAACTTCTGTACTCTTATGGACATCCTGTACACTGTATGAGTGCTGAATACTTGCTAAAATAACCAGACTCCAGATCTGAGGACAGAGTGCTGTTCCTCATTTGTTGTGGGAGCATTTTTAAGTATGACCTCAGAGGAGAGACGCTGTCCCTTCTGAGAGCTGCCATAGTTTTGACTTTGGTCCCTATGTATGTGTAACCCACGCACCTCCTGGGTGTGGTGTTCTGTCCCACCTAGTGGCACTGTAGGCGGGTCGAACTCACGCGGCGGCACCTCCTGCTGGTTGTCTAGGGAATTTGCTCGCCAGCCTCCGGAGCGCCCTCTTCAGGCTGGTGATCCGCCTGACCACTCCGGCCCCCATGTCCCTCCCAGGACCCAGTGCCCCTTTCTCTGAGGTGCTGCCCCCTGGCAATACCCCACAGCCTTAATCCCAGGGTCTCCCCGTCCCAGGGGAACCCCCACCCACTATCCCCACTTCGCCTCAGTCGTAGGCTACTGCCAGTCACCAGCTAGCCCCTGCACCCTGGGGCAGACTGCAGTATCAGCCACTCATCACCGGCAAAGGGGGTTTGGACCTGCTGCCTCTGCCTATCCGTGGGCTGCCTCTGCAGCCTGGGGTTTTCTCAGGCTGAAGCGCCCCGGAAGCCTCAGGCTAAGGGAGCCTGGAAGGCTCCCTTAGCCTTTCCCCCAACCCTCGTCCACTTCAGGTCCCTGCTTAGCCCTTGCAGCCAGGTCCTTCTCCCTCTACAGGCAGAGGAAGACTGCTGGAGCTCCTGGCTGCCCTGCCCTTTCTAAGGCCAGGCGTGTCTGTTTGGGGCGTGGCTCCCAGCTGAGGCTACTTCTCCACTCAGCCTAGCTTACCTTCCTATCCCCAGCCACAGCCCTCTCCTGTTCTAAGCCCCTTCAGGCCTGAGCGGGGTGCCACCCCACTACAGGCACCAAGACCCCGGAACCCAATAGGACAGGCACCAAGACCACTTAGAAAGAGAGAGTTAAATGAGTAGGGGGGAGGGATAGCTCAGTGGTTTGAGCATTGGCTTGCTAAACCCAGGGTTGTGAGTTCAATCCTTGAGGGGGCCATTTAGGGATCTGGGGGCAAATATTGGGGTTTGGTCCTGCTTTGAGCAGGGGGTTAGACTAGATGACCTCCTAAGGTCCCTTCCAACCCTGATAGTCTATGAGTCTGCTCTAGAGCTTTACCTTTAAGAGTCACTTAGCTCATGTGGTAGAGGCTTGTGGCCTAAATTCCAAAGGCCCCAGGTTTGATCTCAATGACCAGGGTCTGTTGGCATTACATCTACACAAGCAAGGCAGACATGTCTTTGGCAATGCTGCCCTGCCACTGTTCTCAGACCTAATTACTAGGAACAGTTTAGTCAAGTGAGCAATTTGCCTATTGTATAAAGAGAATTATCACCTTCAAATTACAAGCCTTAAAAGGGAAGCAAATGCTGGCACTGTTTAGACCCCTTTGTGAAAATGGCAATAATTATTTGTCCAGATGTGCAGCCATACATATTAGAGCAGAACATACAGAGGGGCTCTAATTGATAGGAACAGTATGTGCAACCGCTTTAGAACCCTTGCCTGATTGTGTCATAATCTGTTTGCTTTTAAACCTTGGTTTAGCTGCAGCTGTTCTTTGTGATCAAATTGTAGCTTCTTTTTTTAAAAAAACATGTTAGAAAAACCCCTGTTGTGGGTATGGAACTCGTGACAAGCTTTTTTTTTTCAACAACCTGATGGCATAAAAGGTTGTAGAACCAACACACACATACACACAGTATGTCCAAGGGTGGAAGTATATTCTAATGACCTTATTCACAGCAATGCCATCTAGAGACCTCATCGAATATGCAAATGAGCAGCAAGAACTGCAGGCCCCCTGCTCAATTCCTTCATTATCACAGGAATGAAGCTGACATGAATGTCAGTTTTGGGCTAAATATTGAACATGAGTGGTGAGTGTTTGATGCGGTCTCCAGTTGGAAATGTGAGAACAGTCCTGAGATAATGAGCAAATCCCACACCACGCCTGTACACCTGGCGGGTCACAGATCCTTGGAAGAAGGAACGGAACTGCACCCCACTCTTAGAAATCTTAACAAAACACACAACATTTAACAGTAAAAGCAGGAAGAACAATAACAGGTATGGCCTCTTCTGGGTTTAATTTCCTGTCTCCCTGTTCACAATGCCTCACCCTGTGAAGAAAGGCCCTGCCCCTGTCCATTGTGACTAACATACTTTGACCACTAGAACTGCCACCCTGTTGTACTGATGAATAATTTTCTGCAGGATAAAGTAATGTCTGGAATCCTAGGTAACTGCACATGGAATCTATACTGAGATGCAGAGGCTGCTTTCTAAGCTGGTTTTAAACAGACACACACTGCCCCGCCCCCCCAGTCACATATAAACAATTTTGTATGATACTCATGAACATTGCTGGGACTTTTATTTAGTGTGAGTCCTATATAAAATGCCATTTGATATCTCATTTTGTGTTCCAAGTCACAAGCTATTTTGCACAAACTGCCAAAAATAACCTTCAGTATTTAAATTAAACTTAAGGTTCTTTGTTTTATGTCAATGGTAAGGAAACTGCTAATTGCAAGTACTGTTGTGCTGAGAGCTGCAGGAAAGCCTATACATGAATAATTATAAATGGGCTAGAGCCACAGTGTATGCATCCAGATTATGAACACCCCAAAGTTGAGGGAGGTTTAGGCTGGATATTAGGAAAAACTTTTTCACTAGGAGAGTGGGGAAGCACTGGAATGGGTTACCCAGGGAGGTGGTGGAATCTCCATCCTTAGAGGTTTTTAAGGTCAGGCTTGACAAAGCCCTGGCTGGGATGATTTAGTTGGGGATTGGTCCGGCTTTGAGCAGGGGGTTGGACTAGATGACCTCCTGAGGTCCCTTCCAACCCTAATCTTCTATGTTTCTATGATTCTAAAGTTTAGGGTTATTCAGATGTGGATTTTTGTTTCCATCCATTGTAAATCTGGGGCTGACTGCAAAATGTAAATTTGAATCCACATGTGGATTGGAAATTAGTACTTGCTACAAAACTCTTGCTCTGAATATTGGTTCTTTGTGGATTGCACATTAAACACTGGCTCCTACCATATGACCGAATACTGCAAGGCATTGAGGGGCTCTGCACCCCAAGTCCTATTTAAAGCAATGAAAGTTGACAGGTCAGCCCCTCCCAGAAGAGATTCTTCACCATGCAGAGCTTTTTTTCTTGTTTATACCTCCAACAAAGCTGTCAACTGTTAAGCTATGGACTCACTGGCCATTAGGGAATGGACTGTGAACACCAGCTGATGCACATAAGCCATTTACAGCTATCTGAAAGACAGGAATGAATTTCACTCACTGATGAAAGTACCAATGCTGCATTTGAACTAGTGACTTAGAAATCGTGACTTATGGATAAGGTTCCATATCTGAGCCAAACACTCCCCCTCATGTTGGTAATGCTAGCTATTTGTATGATAATTTTCAGACACATGACAGCAGTACACACAGTAGTTAATGTGACAGTTACTAAAACCGAGACACTATCTGAACATATTTGCTAATTTCATTCTAGTGTCTGGTCTCTCAATCCAAACTTTAACTTGATTTCAGATGCTGAGCATGAACTAATATCCAACTAATAATTGCAGTCTCTACTACCATCTGGTGCATAGACAACTGGGAAATTCAGTTTAAATCATTTATCACTGTTTCATGTAGGCTTTTGATCAAATGCCAAATGAAGGGGCTAGGCAATGAGCCAAGTTCCTAAAGGTAACATAAAGCCTGTCTTTCTGACATCTTCTAATGGATGTCTAGTAGTCAGCTCAAGCTCAACAGGGCTAAAATACAGCTCATAATTTCAACCCCCAAACCCTCCCTGCTACCTCCTTTCTCAGTCACTGTGGACAACACCACCATTCTGCCTGTCACTCAGGCCCATAACCTGGGTGTCCTCTTTGACTCAGCCCTCTCTCTAGGTCCTCACAGGCTAGGTTTAAGTCTCGCAGATTCTCTCTGCACATCTGTCATAAATATAAAGGGAAGGGGGAAAGGGTCTAATGCAGATAAAATCCTCTTACCAGTAAAGGGTTAAAAAATGCAGGTAACCAAACCGACACCTGACCTGGCTGGCATCTAACCAATAAGGAAACAAAATACTTTCAAATCTTGGGAGGGGGAAAGCTTTGTGTGTGGGTCTTTGTCTGACTCAGAGTAATCTTGGAGTCAGAAAAAACCAATCATCTTTTCATCAAATCCTCACTTTTCTAAAGTAAGTTTAAATAGCATAGCAAGTAAATTTCTGTTTATTTTTGCTTGGTACGTTCCCTGTCTAAAAGGGAGGGGTTATTCATTTTTTTTTTGGGTAACTTTAAGGGTTTGTCCAGAGGGGAATCCCTCTAAGTTTAAAAATTAAGTACCCTGTAAAATAGTTACCATCCTAATTTTACAGAAATGATTTTACCTTCTTTGTTTTAATAAAATCCTTCTTTTAAAAAGCTAACTGTTTTCTATGGTGTTAAAACCCCGGGGGTGGTTTTTTTTAGATCACTGTGTAACCAATTGGTTAAAAGATTATTCTCAAGCTTCCCAGGAAAGGGGGATATGGACTTAAAAGGGTATTGGGGGGGGGGACTTCAAGTGGTCTCCTTTCCTAAATTCCTGTTTAAAACACTTAATGGTGGCAGTAAAAAAAGCATTTCTCAGGGTGCAAAAAATTTTGTACCTTGGGGGTTTTAACCTAAGCTGGTAAAAATAAGCTTAAAAGCTCTTCATGCGGGTCCCCATGTCTTTACCCTAAAGTTTAAAGTGGGAAGGGAACCCTAACAACATCTCTAATAAATGGCCTGTCTCATCCATTCCCACCGCTAAAACTCTTAAAGACATCATCTTGCATCTCAGTTACTGCAGCATCCTTTCCTCTTGCCTTGACAAATGCAGTCTCACCCCACTCATATCCCGTCAGAATGCTGCTGCAAAGATCATTTTCCTACTCTATCCCTTTGACTGTGTCTCCCCTCTCTGTGCATCCCTCCACTGGCTCCCTCTTCTCTATTGTATGAAACATAAGCTACTTCTCTTAATTTTCAAGGCCCTTCACGGTCTATCCTCACCCTATCTATCATCTCTCATTCAGTATTAATAAGTTGACTCCTACCTCTGATTGGCCCATACCACCAGCCTCTATCAGTGACTTGTTAAATTTTCAAACAAGCACCTTTGTGCTTTCTCCCATGATGCTCCTCACACTTGGGAGAAGCTCCCCATAAACATCCACAGAACTAACTCATTATCCTCCTTCAAAACCCTCCTTCAAACTCTCCTTTCCTGAGAGACCTACAAAAAGCTTGACAATAGTTTAGCTGCTGGTGTGCTGAGACCACAACCTATCTTGCTGACCAGTATTGTCTCACTGTTTTCTTGTACTCCCCTGTCTGTCGGTATCCATCTGTTAGCTTACAATCGAAGTATAAGACAAGAGACATTTAGGGGAAAGACTCTTTTTGTTCTGTGTTTGTACAGCACCTAGCAAAATGGGGTCCTAGTCCATGACTGAGGCTCGTAGCTAAACCAGAAGGCTCAGACCCTTTGGGTGGCATTCTGGGAGAGGATGTCGTTAAACTATGGGGAAGTCTGAGGGAAGCCAGCACTGGTTTTAGGGATTGAGCAGTGGACTAAGTTCTCGGGGGGAGGGGTGGGGGAGTGCCCAATAGAAGATCTGCAGCCCAATAGTGTTCCCAAAGGCCCTAATACATCGACGGTGCCTGGATTCTGTTCAGAATCTGGAGGCCTAAAACACATGGGCTTCCACAGCTGAGAGTCCTCATGGCGATCCGGTGAGTGGCTAAGAAGGGGCCCTCAACTGTACATATGACACACCTGGCCAGGATTTTAATGTCCTTCAGCACTTGCATCAAGCTGTTCTTTGAAAACTCCCTTTGCTCTTCCATTGAGTATTTTGATATCTTGTAAGTGACTCAGCTATCTATTTAATCCAAAAACAACATGGCGTAGGCTAGCACACTTGAAATAATGTGTGACATTTCCACTTATTGACTCTCTCCTTTTGAGCCCTTCATGGTTCTTTTTGGTGAGCTTGCCCGATCCGATTAGTTTTAGTACAAATGTCAAGCTGCTTAGAGCTGCACTGCCCCAGCCGAGCTCTCCATAGGTTTCTGAGGACCACACCAGTCATTTTTTACAGCAGCACAGGTTAACACAAAGTACATATCCGATTTCTACTGTTTGCTTATATAATACTGAAACCACATTCTGTCTCCAAGCTTCCTGCTGAGAAGCACAAGCTGATTTCCCTTCTCTGCTCCAGAACAACACCCGCACCTCTTGGAAATAAGGCAATCTCACAGATCTCCAGTCCACTGAGTACAGGTGTAGAATATCGTCAGGTGACAGACAAAATAGTACTGCTGACGGTGGAAAGAAATACATATGAGTAAAGACTGCAACCATACTACCTTGGATTTGTCTAGTCAGATACTCTAATGCAAAAAACACTGGGCCTGTAAATCTTTTGCATGGGAAATGACCCAGAAAAATTTAGGGGGTAGTGGCATCTTTATGGTTATTTGGGGAGAAATTAGAGTGTGGAAGAATACACACTGAGAGCTAATATTGGACTAACAATTAAAAACATATAGGAGGAACAGTCAGACACTCAATCTATCAGTCTACCATCTATCCTGAACAAGATAATGGAGCGCTGATATGGAATTTGATTAATAATGAATTAATGGAGGGTAATATAATTAATGCAAATCAACATTGGTTAATGGAAAATAGATCCTGTCAAAATAACTTGATATATTTTTATTTTATGAGATTACAAAGTTCATAGACTCATAGAATCATAGATTCTCAGGGTTGGAAGGGACCTCAGGAGGTCATCTAGTCCAACCCCCTGCTCAAAGCAGGACCAAACCCAACTAAATCATCCCAGCCAGGGCTTTGTCAAGCCTGACCTTAAAAACTAAGGAAGGAGATTCCACCACCTCCCTAGGTAACCCATTCCAGTTCTTCACCACCCTACTAGTGAAAAAGTTTTTCCTAATATCCAACCTAAACCTCCCCCTCTGAAACTTGAGACCATTACTCCTTGTTCTGTCATCTTCTACCACAGAGAACAGTCTAGATCCATCCTCTTTGGAACCCCCTTTCAGGTAGTTGAAAGCAGCTATCAAATCCCCCCTCATTCTTCTCCTCTGCAGGCTAAACAATCCCAGTTCCCTCAGCCTCTCCTCATAAGTCATGTGCTCCAGCCCCCTAATCATTTTTGTTGCCCTCCTCTGGACTCTTTCCAATTTATCCACATCCTTCTTGTAGTGTGGGGCCCAAAACTGGACACAGTACTCCAAATGAGGCCTCACCAGTGCCAAATAGAGGGGAATAATCACGTCCCTTGATCTGCTGGAAATGCCCCTGCTTATACAACCCAAAATGCCATTAGCCTTCTTGGCAACAAGGGCACACTGTTGACTCATATTCAGCTTTTTGTCCACCGTAACCCCTAGGTCCTTTTCTGCAGAACTGCTGCCCAGCCATTCGGTCCCTAGTCTGTAGCAGTGCATGGGATTCTTCCGTCCTAAGTGCAGGACTCTGCACTTGTCCTTGTTGAACCTCATCATATTTCTTTTGGCTCAATCCTCTAATTTGTCTAGGTCCCTCTGTATCCTATCCCTACCCTCCAGTGTATCAACCACTCCTCCCAGTTTAGTGTCATCTGCAAACTTGCTAAGGGTGCAGTCCACACCATCCTCCAGATCGTTAATGAAGATATTGAACAAAACCGGCCCCAGCACCGACTGTTGGGCTGATAAAGGCACTAAGTAATTTACTTAGACTTCTATAAGGCATTTGACTTGTTACCACATGGCATTTTGATGAAAATACTAGAATGATACAAAATTAACACGGTACCCATTAAATGGATTGAAAAATGGCTAACTGATAGGTCTCACAATGTAATTGTAAATGGGGAATCATTACTGAACACCTGAGTTTCTACTGTGGTCCCGCAGGGATTGGGCCTTGGACCTCTGCTATTTAACAATTGTATCACTGGCCTGGAAGAAAACAAAATAATCACTGATAAAGTTGCAAATGACATAAAAATTGGGGGAATGGTAAATAATCAAGAGAATAGACCTGTAATGGGGTGCGACTCACCAGTCTGGCGCCTCCTCAGCCTGTCTTGGGAATTAGCTCTGCTGGTGAGTGCACCCACTTTGGGTGGTGTATTGCTACCGTGACGCCCTCTCTTGGACCCACATCTCTCCAAGGACCGCGTCATCCTCATGAGCGACACAGCCCTCCAGCCGTGTCACACACTGTGCTCCCCCGTCCCAGGGGATCTGCAGTCCACTGTTCAGCCACTTCCCACCAGTGGCAAACTGCAGTCCACGGTCTAGCCACTTCCCACGTGGTTCCAGCACCCTCTTTACCCTTGTATCAGGGCCTCAGTCTGCAACCCCCCAGCAAGCAGCCAGGAGCTGTCTCTGGCTCCCTCGGCCTTTGGTTGTAGCACTGCTCTGTCCAGGGTTCTGGCAGTTCTCTTGGCCTTTCAGGAACACAGTCCTTCTCCCTGGGCTCCCAGCCAGAGAAATGCCTTTCTCTGCCTGGAAGTCCCCTTTTTATATAGGCCTACTTGGCCCTGATGGGCTGCTCCCTTCAGCCCTCTTCCGATTGGCTGCCTCCAGCACAGCCTCCCTAGGGCTGCTTTTTAACCCTTTTTTTTTTTTTTTTTTTTGCCAGTGAGGGGCAGCTGCCCCATCACAAGGCCACTGATACAGGGAGATCTGGATCGCTTGGTAAGCTGGGTGCAAGCAAACAATATGCGTTCTAATGTGGCTAGATCTAAATGTATACATCTAGGAGCAAAGAATGTAGGGCATACTTAGAGGAGAGGAGACTTTATTCTGGGAACCAGTGACAGAGAGAGTTGGGGGTTTTGGTGGATAATCAGCTGAACGTGAGCTCCTAGTGTAGGGGTGGGCAAACTTTTTGGCCCAAGGGCCACATCTGGGAACAGAAATTGTATGGCGGGACATGAATGTTCACAAAATTGGGGTTGGGATGCGGGAGGGAGTGAGGGCTCTGGTTGGGGTGCGGGCTCCAGGGTGGGGCCAGAAATGAGGAGTTCAGGATGTGAGAGGAGGCTCCGGGCTGGGGAGGGAAATGGGGTGTGGCAGGGATGGGGAGGGCTCCTGCTGGGGGTGCGGGAAATGGGGTGGGGCTGGGGATGAGAGGTTTGGGATGCAGGAGGGTTCTCTGGGCTGAATAGCTCTAGCAATTTATACCAAGCCACATAACAATTGTAAAAGGGAAAACTAAATAGTCTACTTACTATGTACTACTGTGATGTGCAATATAGTTTAAATTAACCTTTTTAAAAATTGAACAACTCTGGCCAATTAAATTGGAGCATGTAAAAAACATTGTGAATTGTTGATTTGTATATTTTTCTTCCAATATTTTCTTGTTTTTTGTAATTATTACTAGCCACATTTTCTGTTGGTTTTATGTGCAAAATGTGCATTAAATTTTATGCTCAAGTGGGTATGTTAGACATCCAAATACCCTTCTGAACAAGTGACCTTTATCTACTGAAAAGATGGCTGTAAAAATACATTGGTTGCAGCGAACCACCAGCCTTTTGGAAAGTTCAGTTTTTCTCTTTGTACCTGGCTGTTGAGTTCAGGCATTAAAAACGGGTAGGACAATCTCAGGAGTGACACTGTGTTGATTTGGGGCATCCCAGCAATAGCCTTGAGTAAATCACATTTTTTACAATGGATGAAAGTGGTGGAATCCTAGCTTGGAAACAGTTGTGAGAGTTTTGATCCTTAGACTCACTGTCAGCCTTGTAACAGTGATTTTAGAAGTAACTGGACAAATAGTCTAGGAAGAGCTCTGGTTGACTTCTACCATTCTCACCTGTAGATGACCTTTAAGATGGGCAGTGTTAGGTTGCAATGGTGAGTAATAAAGGACTATATTACATGTCAGCGAAGAACTGGCTGGATTCCTCAGCTGTTCATTTGTTTAGGTTTTAGCTTTTGTAAAGAATGTGTAATTTGGGGTATTAACTCCATTGGCACACTTTCAAACCTAACTCATTTTCACCTATGTTTTTTTGTTTATTATACATTAAATGTGTTTGCTTTCACTTGGATACATCTGCTAAAAAAAAAAAAAAAGGATAACCACTGAAAAGGGAGCAATACATCCCAAATTCTAGCACCTTTACTAGCACTTATTACAATATTTATAATGCTGAAATACATGGCACTATACAAGACAGGAACAGTGCCAGAAGTAACAGGCCTTTTCACCAAGGAGACTATATTCTAAGGGCATGACCCAAATCCCACTTAAATCAATGGGAGTCTTTCCATTGACTTTAGTGGACTTTGGGTTAAGCTCAAAAGGGACCATGCAATGCTAACCAAACACAGTGGGTCAGATAATTAGTTGATGTAAGTTGGGGTAACACCACAGACTTTAATAGAGTTATACCCATTTACACTAGGTGAGGATCTGGCCCAGTGTGTAGAAAAGCAGAATATTACTATGAAGACAAAGCAGTTATGTTACATAATTATAACCAGTAAAACTACTATATCCTTTTTTTCAGTTGTCACTGTTTTCTGGTTGGAGATAGACGATATCCAGACAAGTAGGTTAAAATCCATGATTCCTTTAAATTAATATTGTCTTGAATATTAACCCACGAAAGCTTATGCTGAAATAAATTTGTTAGTTTCTAAGGTGCCACAGGTATTTTTCTTGTTTTCTTTTTGCTGATTTCTTTGAATGTATAAATATCTGTTCACTGTATGTTCCATTCCATGCATCCAATGAAGTGGGTTCTTAACCCACGAAAGCTTATGCTGAAATAAATTTGTTAGTCTCTAAGGTGCCACGGGTATTTTTCTTGTTTTCTTTTTGCTGACACAGACTAACACGGCTACTACACTGAAACTTGAATATAGATGTTATTTTAGGACTTTATTTGCAAGGTACTGAGTGCATGAACTTCTATTCTACAGAAGTGGATGTTCTAGATACTTTATTTCATTTAAATATCTCTAATAGAGTTAGCCAAGAATTTCTACATTTTAAAATAGTTGTTTGTAGGCATCTAACACACACAGCTACAGAATAGGAGTTTGGGAATTATGCATTTTTTACAAGGGATCCCTCGCCTAAATTTGTGAAAATAAGAGTGTCAACTCTTGCCTTAGGGCCTGATCTAAAGCCCATTGATTTCAATGCACTTTGGATCACATCCTTTTCTGAGTATAATTATGGCTCAAACATTCTCAAAATGGCCCTAAATTACGGTTCTCAAATTTCATTGCACCGTGAGCCCCTTCTGACAACAAAAGTTATTACACAACCCCAGGAGTGGGCACTGAAGTCTGAGTCTGCCCGAGCCCCACTGCCCTGGATTGGGGCGGGGGGGGGCAAAGCCCAAGGGCTTCATCCCTAGACAGAGGGGTCTTTGGCTTCAGCCCTAGGCAGTGGGACTCAGGCTTTGGCCCCAGGCCTCAACAAGTCTAAGCCAGCCCTGGCGACCCCATTAAAATTGGCTCGTGACCAGGGATGGTGTAACCACTAGGAGAACTACGTGGCCGCCTAGGGCGCCAAGATTTGGGGGCGCCAAAAAGCGGTGCCCCCCAATTTTTTTTTACACTATTGCTTAGGGGCAGGTACCTGTCAGTCTCCAGCGCTTGGGCTGCGCCAGGGCCAGCAGCCTCTTCACCTAGGAGTCTCCCCCGCTTGCCCGGAGGCCACTCCTCCTCTCAGGCTCCCTGGCCGCTGCTGCCGCAGCTGCCCGGGAGGATGCGGGCAGGGGGCGCTGCCGCGGAGGAGACGCAAGGGGCCAGGCTCGGCTGGGGCGCCGCACCTGTCGGCCGAGAGCAGCAGGAACTGGACGCCGCTCGGGGGGAGCCAGGCAGCCCAAGCCCAGGACGGCGGCAGCAGCGGCCGGGGAGCCTGAGAGGAGTGGCCCCCGGGTAAGTGAGGGAGACTCCGAGGTGAAGAGGCTGCTGACCCTAGCATGGCCCCAGCACTGGAAACTGACAGGTACCTGCCCCTGCCCCATCCCGGCACCGCCTGCCCCCCAGCCTAGTGCCCTGCCCCGTACTGTCAGCCACCCCAAGCTCACTGTGACACTAGCACCCCTTGGCAAAGGGCCCCCTGATCTTCACAAACAGCTGTCACCGCAGGCCTGACAAACTCACTGCACTCCACATGTGTCTTACAGGGCACTTACCCACAAAGAGGAAAGTGGAAGGGATCTACACAAGGCTTGTAACTCGTCAAGAGTGAGAATCTTTGTGAGATATGTGCATGGGTAATATTGAAGGAATAATGTATTTACCTTAAAAGTCTGCTTTATAGACCTGGAGTAGAAATTAGTCACCAGGGGATAATGGCCCTTTGGGGCAAGGGGGTTTGTCACCCTGCTTAACCTGGCTGGTGATGCAATGCAAGGCTCAATTGTTTAGCTTTGCACAATAGTAAGACTTTGAGTGGGACACCATCAGAGGCAATGGCAAACAACTGAAGCGCCTTAAAGGTAAAAAAGAAACATTGTTCTGACAGGCTGTTTATAATGCTAAATGTACTAGTTTTCTGAGGTTGTTGGGGGAAGGGGAAGGGGAAGGGGAAGGGGGGGGGGGGGCGCAAGGTGGAAGTTTCACCAAGGATGCAAAATATCCTTGCACCGGCCCTGCTCATGACCCACTTTGGGGTCCCAACCCACAGTTTGAGAACTGCAGCCCTAAATGATTGCTCAACATTATGGATGAAATTGTGGCCCCATTGAAGTAAATGGCAAAACTTCCAAAGATTTTTTCACCTTATGCCTCTAATCCAGTGGCTCTCAACCTTTCCAGACTTATGTACCCCTTTCAGGAGTCTGATTTGTTTTGCGTACCCCCAAGTTACACCTCACTTAAAAACTACCTGCTTTCTAAATCAGACATAAAAATACAAAAGTGTCATAGCACACCATTACTGAAAAACTGCTGACTTTCTCATTTTACCATATAATTATAAAATAAATAAAGTGGAATATAAATATTGTACTTACATTTCAGTGTATAGTATATAGAGCAGTATAAATAAGTCATTGTCTATATGAAATTTTAGTTTGGGCTGACTTCACTAGTACTTTTTATGTCGCGGCTGTAAAAGTAAGCAAATATCTAGATGAGTTGATTGTCTGTGTACCTCCAAGGGTAAACTACCCCTGGTTGAGAACCACAGCTCTAATCTACCTCTTACTGATAGTTTGTTTGCAGGATCCTATGTAAATATACATTACATCTAACAAGATTAATTAGCAGACTACACATCTGTTCTGTATGTACAGTAGTTTCTGTGAAATATCCTCTCTAGCTGAAACTATCATTGATGTCTCTTATCCAGGGTGTGTCTAGTGTCTTCTAGGTTATCATTCTCCAATAAACTAACCTGAAGGCACAAAGCTTCATGTTCTTATCTGCTCTCATTCTAAATTAATAAACTCCCTGTAACTATTTTTGGACAAACCGAAACTTTCCAGCATGTGCTTTTGTGGACTTTTTAAAATTCATCTTCTCTCCTCCTCATGAATGCATTTCTCAGCAGTTGCTAATAACCCCACTAATGCTGCTCTCACCTTTAGTTAATCAGCCCTGTGTGGAACCCGTCACAAGCCTGATAGCAGTCATTGCTGGTGACAGAGCAAAATGAAACCTCCGACAGTCTGTCATAGAATACAAGCCACATAGTGACTGTTAAGCAGTGAAAACATTTGGAACACTAGCCTCTGCCAGATTCATGTGTGTTATTTTAATTGTGGGTTTCCCCCCCGTGAATCACAAACACCTCTGCAGAGAAGAAAAGTTCAAAAGCTGAAAAAGAGTTGTGACGCATGACCAGAAAGGGTTAAGCATCAACTCAAATTCAAATTCAACCCTTAAAAACATATGGGCACATAATGTTTGTGTTTTTGTGTATTTCCATATATATTGATAGAGGTCAACAATGTAATCGAACAGTCCCTATCTATACTCTATTCTGTTAATTCAGAGATCAAAAGGACCTCTTAACATTTAAATGAACTGTAAACATAGAATCTGTATTCATCTCTTTGAAATGTATAGCAAATCATCTGTGAATGGTGGAAAAAAAGGCAATTGCCTTATGTTAATCTGTGTGAATTATTACCAGCAATGCTTAGGAAATGGGTCCACTTCGAAGTCCACATGAGTACCTATTGTTCACTGAAGGACTCCCAGCTGCCACAAGAAGACCTGAAATTGTATAAAGATGTTTGGGTCCCAATACTTTTAATCTCAGATCTGTCTGAGGTTTCATGCAGAGGAAACCTAAGTCATAAGGACTGAGATCCCAGTTCTGGCTGGGCCACCCTGAATATAAACATTGGACTATAACCTATGAACTATTTCTGAAGAACTCTTTGCAACTACAAAGCTCACCATCTCTGCTATGAATCTGGACCTCAAGAACTGAAATCATGTCTGTATGTATACCGATCTTTTAACCAATTTTCTCTCTCTCTCTTCTTTGTAAATAATTTTTAGTTTAATTAATAAAAATTGGCTGTAAGCTTGTATTTGGGTAAGATCTGGAATATTCATTAACCTGGGAGGTAATGTGTCCGATCCTTTGGGATTGGTAGAACCTTTTCTTTTATATGATGAATAAGATTTTCAGTAATCCTCATCATTTTTGACTTGGGTGTCTAGGTGGAGGCCTGACAACTAGATGGAGAGCAATGATAACTACCAAACTGTGATGGATGCATAATAGTGACCCGCAGCTGAAAGACTCTGTATATGCCATTTCCCTGAGCCATCCAGTCTCCATGACTCCTGACTTCTTAACCTGTGCCCCAAACCCACCTCTGACATTGATCTACCTTTGTATTCTTGGTTATGTCACTTAGCCGCTCTGTATTTGTTTCCCCTTTTATAAAACAGGGTCGTGATGATAGTTTTGTGAAGTCTACACATTTCTTTGAAGACAAAATATGCAATATGGGTATTATTACAGTACAGACAAATGCAACACAGTTGGTTGTTGGTGTCTTGACTGCTGCTGAATGTAAACCAGACAATTCCCAGCTAATCAATTCATTGAGGTAGCTGCTTGATGACATTATTTATATAGTGTGTGCTTTGTTCTGGGATGAAAACAAGGCAATTTCTCACCCAGATTCTTTTAAGCCCCATTTGTGCCAATTATTTTGATTTCATGCTTCTCTTTGCCAAAAGCTAAACACAGCTCTCATTGAAAGGAGTTGCATCACAGAGAACAATATGCTGTAAAGTAACCTGTCCATCAAAGTTTAAAAACAAGTTGACCTTGCTCTGTTCAAGGGAAGGCACAGAAACCCCATGTAAAGAATAAGCCGATACTCTTTGAAAACAAACTTTGTTAAAGGATATATTCAATGTGTGCTCAGAGATGTGTATCTCTGCATATAGTAATTCTTAAGGCACTGGCTGAACCACAGCTATTTAACACCTTTGAACTTGGCCACTTCCTAAGAGCTAAGAGGGATCTACTAGGAAGCACCTTGCTAAGAGGGGGGGAGATTTCTGGCTTGTAGAAGTCTGGCTGAGTCAGGGTTAGAGATGGGCTCAAGTGAAGAAGTTTGGTTCAAAAAGGGTTGAGGGATGGCAAGCTGGGTTTTGGTCTGGCCTATTCCTGATGTGGTGGCCCATCTGTGAAGTATGGATTTGGAAGTTCAGAGGTGTTTGTATCTGGGGTTTTAGTTTGAACCCATCTCTAGTCAGACTCATCTCAAATCTGCCATCAGCGTCCCAGCTGGGGAATGCTTCTCTTTGCTTACCTTCCTGCTGTAACTCACTCCCCATGCTGCCAGTTCACAGCTGCTCCCTTCAATTGTGAGCAAACATATTGGAGATAACAACATGTAGGGAAGTCAAGTAAAGACTATAATGGAACTAGCCCAAAGGTCAAAGTGCTTCTGTGCAGGCCCACAATGCCATGAGATTGCCACATTAGGAAGACTAGAATCTTCCACTGGTCAGTGGAGGTGACTATGGGAAAACTAGAAAGTGGGAGAAGCTTCATTTGGGAGAAAGAAGGAGTATGAGTTAGGGATAAAGATGGCAGTTGGTTTTACAGCCCCTGCAGTTCAGATAAGGACGTTCGGATAAGTATACATGTCCTGATGATTCTGTGAGAGCCTGATTCTCTTCTTACTGAGAGAAGTTTTACATAGTGTAACTGATTTCAGTGGAGTAACAACTGATTTACACCAGTGTGAGGAAAATCTGTGCCAGTGCGGCTTCAGAATGATTCTTAATGTAAAAAACAAAACAAAAAAACCCCAAGCAAACAAGCAATGCGTAACATGATCTTTATTCTGCAATTAAATAATCTAGTATACAGATTTACATAGAATAAATTATCGGGTGAGGAAGTTGGTCGTGTACCATTTCTTATACAGTTAAGGCTCTTCAGAAATGTTTAAGAGAAGAAAAGTATAGAAAATAAACTGCTTATGGTTCACCAGAGGGGTAATACCTATTGGTAGTTACAGGTAATTAGTAACTGTATGTCAACATTTGTCTCAAGATACAGATTAAAAGGTATTTTCTCCCTTTGTGGCTGAAGCTTTAAATCAACTGAGTAAAAGTCACATTCACAGTGAAGAATTTCACTGAATGTCCTGTCTACAGTGAGGTACAAGAAGATTGCAAAGCTTCCTCCCATGCCAGCATGCATCCCTTAGTTCAGGTGTAACCACTTTTAGGAGAGAGTACAGCTCAATTGCCACATCCATCCATACCTCGGCTTGTTTACTGACATTGAAGGGGTCAATTTTGATGGTAGTTCTGCACTCAAGGCTCTGGACTTCATGCATTCCCGCTGGGCTTTCAGCAACAACCAGTCTAGGAGGAAGTTGAACTGGTGACCTACAGCGGTATTGGGGTAGCGTGGTCCTGAGGTTTAGAAATACACCTCGGCAGCTGGAGACTTGGGTCATGTAAACTTTCTGTGCCTTAGGTTACTTTGACTTTAAGGTCAGAAGGGACCATCATCTATAAAATGGAAGCTGATAATACTTCCCTTCCTTCTGGGTGTCCTCAGGATTAGTTTTTCTGGTGTGCTCATATACTAGAATAATGAGGGCTATAGATAAATAAAATTAAAAAGCTAATCCCCTAAATCATCTGGTCATTCAAACATACAATAATGCACAAAGACTTCTTATCTGGTCGCTCTAAACAGGATTTGGATCCTGTTAAAATCATGTTTCCCTGCTAGAATCATATAGTAGAAGCTTTGTATTCATTCCATCCTTGGGTGAAAAAAAATTCTGTTTTTGCTATTCTGGCGCCCTCTTGTGGCCTGTTACATTATCACAAGAACTTCAATGTACAGCAATTTCTGTATTTTTTCAAGGAGTTTTTTTCTTTTAAACTCACCTTCATAGCTTTACTATGTGAAAAGTAAGACATAGTATAATGAAAGCAAACTGGAGAGCTTGCTGGAAGGTGGAAATGTAACAATGACATTGTATACAAAGCGTAACAAATCAACAGATGTGAAGAGCAGTAAAAAAAATAGCACTAAAGTCTTCTCTGATAAATGTACACGGCTGATGCATTATGTATGGAATACTGCTGGGGGACCTGAATGGGCTAAACAAATACATTACCAACTCCCCGCTTAGAGATGCAGTGCATTGTGTGCTATTTAATAATAGAAAAATGGCTAACTCTAAGGATATGAATGGGATTCCAAGGCCAGCAGGGACCACTGTGATCATTTCTAGCATGCCCTCCTCTATAACACAGGCCACATAACTGCCTCAAAATAATTCCTAGAGCAGATCTTTTAGAAAAACATCCAATCCTGATTTAAAAAGTGCCAGTGATGGACAATCCACTACACTGGTTAATTGTTCCAATGGTTAATTACCCTCACTGTTAAAAACGGATACCTTATTTCCAGTCTGAATTTGTCTGAATTTGCTTCAACTTTCAAGATGTTGATATTGTTATACTGGCCAGCCCTGAATTTCAGCAGAAACTGGGAAGTATTTTACCAGAAACTGATTGGTGCTGGGCATAACAATCTGAGAGAGGTGAATGATGAGTAGACGACTCTGCATTTGCTCCCACTTGTGTTTGAATTTAGCTCATGCCTCCACTGTTCATAATGGTGTATTTTAGACCACACTTTATAAGTTGTATTTAATTAAGACATAACAGAGGGCAGCTGAGGCTAGGCTCAGGCTCTCACCTGAATCCTCACCTCTTGAGCCTTTCGGTTCATCTCCAAAAATCAGCCCTCCTCAGATGGATCTATGGATTCAAGTTCTGGTGGGCCTAGATCCCTACCAGCCAGGAATCAGCGCTTGTCTACACGAAGACTTAGCAGCAAGCTCGGATGTGAACCTACTTGACACCAGCCTGCCACAGACTAACTGTCCGCGTGGACCCAGTTGATGTGCTTTAACAGTTTGTTAATGTGCTTTGATTTAGTCTCATCTCAGTTTACCACAAACTAAATATTCCTGTAGCTCTAAAATCAATGAGTTCTGTGGTTAATCTAACACTGCTTGAATGGCTCTTTAGGAGCCCTCCAAATCCTGGGGTCTCCCAAGAGATTTCAACATAGCCATGCCTGACTGGTTGACAATTTTGGCTGGACATATTCCTGGAAGTTTCATTATATAACATAATCTTTCATTAAAGATTAATATTTAATTCCTGGAGAATGGTGTGTTCCAGTGGGGGCCAGCTATGGTCACTCAATTAGGCTGAACTGCAAAGATTGGGGCAGACAATCCCCCCAAAACTGGTGGATATTCCAATACTTAGGTTTACCAAGCCATCATAAAACAGCTTCTTTATTACCTAACTGGTTACTCAGAAGTCCAGACAACACAGTTCCCTTAAAGTGATCCAGCCTCAGGCCTCCATCCAGGTACCCACGTCAAATATGATGAAAATTTCTGTAAATCATATAAAAGAAAAGGTTCTACCAATCCCAAAGGATTGGACACATTACCTCCCAGGTTAATGAATATTTCAGATCTTACCCAGATACACGCTTACAGCCTATTTTTTTTAACCAAACTAAAGTTTATTAAAAAAGAAAAGAGATAGAGTATTGGTTAAAAGGTCATTATACATACAGACGTGAATAAAGTCCTTAGATGAGTATAATAGTAGAGATGGTGAGCTTTAGAATTGCAAAGAGTCTTTTTCAGAATCAGTTAATCAGGTTATCATCCAATATCCAAATATTCAATATCAAGGTGACCCAGATGGGGCTGGAGATCTCAGTTTCACAACTCAAACTTCCCCGAATAAAGCGTAAGCAGATCTGAGATGAAAGGATCAGGTCCCAGGAGTTTTTATAGAGATTTTTGCAGCCTCTTAACAGCACCAGTCCTTGGGTGAACAATAGGCTTTTGAAGTAACCTTCTATTTCCTAAGCATCCCTGGTAATTAGCTACATGGATTAACATAAGGCAATTGCCTATCTCCCACCATTTTACAAACTTCAAAGAGAAATTAAGACAGTGATATCAGTACATTTAAATCAGGCCTGCACAACATGCGGCCAGGGGGCCGCATGTGACCCGTGTGGGTTCACTGTGCGGCCCGTGGGAGGGTGAGTAGGTGGGCGCACTGTGCGGCAAAAATGCATAATGCAGAGATTTATCTACAACTGCATTGATTGACTGTTGTGTGCAGTAATATATTGACCCCTGGGGGAGTGAAGAGGGGAAGAAGGGGTTGTTTCCGCGGGGCGGGCGGCGCTGTGGGGGAGGGTGTTTCCGCAGGGCCAGGGGGTTTCGGCCCTCAGCTGTTTTCTTTGGAGTAATATGGCCCTCGCCGCTTTACGAGTTGTGCAGGCCTGATTTAAATGTTAAGATCTTCTTTTCATCTCTGAATTCACAGAATACAGCATAGACAGGAACTGTTTGATTACACTGTCAGCCTCTAACAACATATATGTAAATGTAGTAAGAGGAGGCCCTGAAACAAACTCTTGTATCAGGGGCCCAGTCTGAGGCCTGAAGCCTGAACCAAAGTACTTCTAGGCATTGTTACACAAAAGCTGGGCTGTGAGCCAGAGGCAAGTCCCACCCACAGAAGTTGGCAAGAAAAGGTTGTTAGAAGCACGTGCATACACACC
Organism: Macrochelys suwanniensis; assembly: GCA_033296515.1. NCBI lineage: Eukaryota > Metazoa > Chordata > Testudines > Chelydridae > Macrochelys > Macrochelys suwanniensis. The sequence continues at coordinate 94,609,902 of CM065777.1, forward strand.
CATAAGGGCTAATGAGAGGAACTTGTGCCAAGGCGGCATCAGAACACTCCGCAGACACAACAAGGAACTGTCAGGTGCGTCTTAAAGACAGGGTCAAAAGGACAACATGATGGATAGATTTGTTTGAACTATGATGAGTAATCTGTCCTGCACGGTATAAAAGTAGGTCCCGGAGCGCACATCTTTGTCCAGCCTAGGGGGCAGTGGAAAGTCCCACCACTGACTGAGCTGTGTCCATTGCCAGGGAGCACAAATTCGTAATATGCCCTGTAGAGTCTATAGAGGAACTATTACTGTGCTTCATTTGACAATAAACCTGGCTCGGGTTCCTTTGTACCTTACTAGAGTCTGTGGTTTTTGGGGGTTCTCTCGGGGGGGCTGCTGTGTTAGCTATCTGCGCAGAGCTGGGGCAGCACACAGAGGGAACACGCACACAGCCAACTGTTATTTTTGAACAAGAGCAAAGCACCACACTGGTAGCTACCGACACCAGTAAACACACAAGACACAAACATTATCTACTAATATGTCTCGAAAGGTTGAATCAGGGTCAATTAGCCTGGAAGTTGCTTAACCCTTTTTGGCCCCATGTCACACTTACCTTTTTATGTCATAATTAAAGCACTGGAGCTCCTACCACCATACTGCAGTGCCAGAGTGGAGTGGTCCAGAAAAATTGAAAGGTTCTCACCTGAGCTTGTTCTTATTTGAAAAATAATGGGGCTGTCTAATCAATCCATATTGCTTAAACAACAAACCAGCTGAAGTAAGTTAAGGTTTGATGATCATAAGCCCTTGGAAAAAGAAGACGTTATGTTTCGGATAAACAATTATTTGCATTATCTACTTGTAGCAACCTTAACCGTAGTAAAACATAATTGATCCCAGTTTCCTCATCTATTATTGCTGATTTATCTGGGAGTTGTTAGTGGCTAGGTAAGCCTCATACCTGCTATACTTGTGGTTCTCTGATCATCCAGGAAGTTTTTATACCTTAAATAAAAGCCTCTTCTCTTTTACTCCACCACCACATTTTTTGTTCCATTGCTTTGCTAAAACCAAAGCAAAAGGCCGGTGTAGCACTGTCATACCAAGGATTGTCATACCTAAAACACTGGTCAAGGTGAAGCTTTAAAAAGCCCATGTGTCAGATCCACCCAGGAGACATCATCTTTGGAATACAAAACCCTCCCACAAATAATGACTCACCATCATCTGGTAAAAGAGTTTATATGAGATTAGGTGACTGGTTTTGCACCTGTAATACACACAAGATGAATCACGTATTCTGAAACAGAGAAAACACCTGAATTTATTTACTGTAAATGCTCTGAACTACATCGGACCAATGATTTTGAATGAGACAAAATCCAGCTCACTTGGAAGTTATTATTTAATAATAGTGACTCATAGCAGCATTATAATTATGGCTGGGTGTGTACTTTCATTATATGTCCCAGTTTTTATAACTTCCGGATGAGAGAAAAAAAGATCTTCTCAGTTGAAATACATTTCTCAAGTTTCTTAGCCAAAAGATGAAAGACAGAGTCTAGCTTGGTCATTTTACCGTCATCTCAGCATAAATGTGAGCAAGACTTTAACACTGCAGCTTCATTGTGCAACATCTCAGGGTAACTGCAAACTCTCAGAGGCACCAGGCTACTGGTTCTATTAAATTCCAGCACAGGCTGGGGGTTTAGAACAACTACTGCTGCAGAGTGCTTACTGTAAAACAGTTTTGGAATAGTTAGGGACTAGCTATTCTCCTTAATTCAAGACCTACATAATGCCCCAGGGGCATGGGTGCATTAGGGGACCCCTAGGTGTAACAGGTTTCCCACTAGATCCGGGGATGGGATCCCCAAAGTGCAACCTGAACTGAGGGTACCACTGAGCCTTCTGTCCCTCTAACCTGAGCCCCTTCTCACCCTGTGATGCTGTGACAAGCTGAAAACCTCTGGCAGGTACTGCATTCACACAGACATCCATAGGCAGGGACACACTCAACTGAGTTCCATGAATGCTTCTTCTAGCCACTCATGAACTAACAATAGAGATGCTCCAGCCAATTCCCCCTAGCTCTCCAGCCTTACACCCCAGAGCTGTACCGTCTTGCCCTGCTCAGAAGCCTGACCAGTGTATGTTTATTACCCAGTCTGCCTCTCCCTCAATGGGGAGAGGACACACAAGCTTTTTTACCTGAGCTGAGTTTTCCCAAGCACTTCAACCATAACACACTCTTTTAAGTAAAGTGTAAAACAGATTTGTTGACTATAGAAAGATAGATTTTAAATGATTATAGGTGGTGGGCATAAAAAAATCTGAGAAAGTTACCAAAGAAAATAAAACTCACAATCTAGATCTTAAACCTTATTACATTAGGCAGTATTTAGATCAGCAATTTTCTCACCCCACTGCATGTTACAATTCTTGATACACAGGTTTCCCCTTAAGCCTGGACCATTCTCCTCAAATGACCTTCGTCTTCTCACCATTACAGTTGCTTCCAGTGTAGGTAGAGGAGGAGAAAGGCCAAGACGTGCTGCAACTGTTCCTTATTTTATACCCTCAATCCATGTGCCTGGGAGACACTTGCCCAGACATGTCCTGGGGAGTTTTGCTGAGCCCAGTAGCGCAGCCAGGTCCGGAGCGCAGGGGGAGCGGCGCTATAAAAAGGCGCCTCCCCCTGTATTCACCCGGCGGCGCTCCGGGTCTTCGGCGGCACTTTGGCGGCTCACTCTGGGTCTTCAGTGGTACCTGCCGCTGAAATGCTGCCGAAGACCCGGAGCGCCGCCGGGTGAGTGCAAGAAGCGGCGCTTAAAAAGAAGCAGCGCCTTTTTTTAGTGCTGCTAAAAAAAGGCGCCGCTTCTGCCACTTCTGCTGAAGGGGGAGCGGCCGCTCCCCCTGTTCCCCCCCTGGCTACGCTACTGGCTGAGTCATAGTGATTGATTAAATCCCCATTGTGCATACTAGGGCAACTGTCACTGCATTGTAAATCCCTTGATTACAACTCTCCTGCTGATTAATGGTCATGGAGCACCCTCCTGGGAGGGGGTCATTTGTATGTCACTAGGAAACTTACAGCGTACTTCAGTAACAACCATACAGCAAAATCTCAACTATGCACACTAATGACATACATATTTGGACAGAACAACAGGTTTCAGCAGATCATGTGATATCTTATATGGCACGCTTTCTATGAAATATCACAATGACATGACAGTGGTGAATGTGGGCGCTATAGGGTGCTATTTTGAGGTACAATGTGTCACAGTCCCTGCACATCAAACTCTGAAGATCGGATTTGAAGTGAGGAGGCGGTCACTGCCCGCCCACGGACTGGTGGTGATAATGCAGTCGCCTGCACTTAACTTGGCTGTGCCAGATCAGTAATGATCCTGTGGCGCTCTTAGACACTTGGAATAAAGCTGTATAGTGTGATCAGGGACATTGGGTGCAATGGACCTCCACTGTATAAGCGTATTGTTGTTGTAGTTACTCAAAAATGGATGAGATTATTGGACTGGAATTATTATTAGTTATTTATATTGTGGCAGTGCCCAGAGGCCCCAAAGACGGAAATCAAGGCCCCAGTGTGTTAAGCACTATATGTACATACAATAGAAAAGACAGTCCCTGCTCCAAAGAGCTTACAATCTTTAGTAGATGATAGAGAGACAACAGCTAGATACAACAAATAAATGGGGGAATTGGCAGGACAAGGTCAAAGTAAATCATGTCTAATGATCATGTTTAGCATAATTGGAAGCAGTCACAGCGGAATCAGAGCTTGTGGGAAAAGGGCAAAGCTTGGTGTAAATTTTCAACCTCACCACCGAACTTCTCCAGCTCCAAACCCAGAATACTATTACCTATCTTCCATTTCAGTCTTTAGGCCTCTTTCCAAGGCATGCAAATATTTTCTTTCTCCACTGGGTATCACAATAATCAGTTTGTCATTTGGAAGTAATAGCTTGGCGAACACTCTGTTATACTGAACTCATTTTTTTTTTAAATTAAAACCAGAAAAATAGAAATCATACTTTTGGGGGGCAGCAAGATAGAAGAAAACATTTTCAGTCAGTGGGGCGGAGGGGATCATCCTCCAATAGAGTTTCTGATTGACAAACTCAGATCAATCTTTGTTAATGAACAGCTGTTCTGCTAACAAGTGACATGAGACTACAATTTGCAAAGAGTGGAGAAATCTGTAGTAAGAGTGCAAACTTTCTCATGTGACAGGAGGAAAAGTTTTGCAGTCATTGCCCTTTTACCCATTTGAATGCAAGAAAATGAGATAAAATAACTCTATTTGCCTAAATATCTGTAGATTAAAGCTTACTTTAGCTGACTAGTTAAGTTCCATGGCTCCAATTCTGCTGAGGTGCACACACATGCTTAACTTTACATATCAACGTGTAGTCCCTCATTGAAGGCAATGAGACTACTTATAATGTATATAGTTAAGCACGTTGCTGCAGCAGTCAGTCCTATATTTACGAGACTACAGTAATTAGATTACACATACACACTTTCAGTTCACATATCGTGTAATTTAAAAACCCAGATCTCATACTTCCCAGCAGAATGTTGCATGCATATGCAGTCAGTGTTCAGCAAATTCAGGAACCAACATAGAATCATAGAATCTCAGGGTTGGGAGGGACCTCAGGAGGTCATCTAGTCCAACCCCCCAACAGAACTAGGGCAGCTACCAGTTTTCAAAAGCATAGTCTTCAATGCTTAGTTTGCCTTTATCTACCCTAAACGCCAACTTTGCAACCTCTAAAGACACAATGGGATATTATTCTTACTGTCGGATATTTGTCTGGATGGCTTCCTCGATTCAACATCAGAATTAACCTGAGGGGCCAGAGTTCATATCTCTGTTAGGATGTACTCTGCAAACTTTCTCTCTTTCTTTGTCTGTCTTGTCCATTTAGCCCACAAGCTCTTAGGAGCAGGAGCTGTCGCTTGCTCTTTGCATGTACAGTGCCCACCATTATGCATCTCTGATCTTATCTGGGGCCTCTACAGCAGTAGTATTCAGCATGTGGGCCAAGCATATTTCAAACAGGTCAAGAAGCTACAGTAAATGCTTCGTGGCAGACTCTCTCCTCTCTTCCATTCCCTTTGGACTGACTGCTCAGGTGGCAAAGGGAAGAAGAAAGGGAGTAAAACCACCTGCTTGGCTTGACATGGAGATACCATGGGGCAGACAGAGAAACAGGCTGGGGCAACAGCACTCCAGCTAACCCCATCTGGTGTTTGGTCACTTGGGAAACACCGAGCTGTACGCAAGTTAGAGGTGTCCCCAGGTTGCTCTGTCATGTGCACCTTGGACATGGGGGGTGAGGGTGGAGTGAAGTGTTCACTTTCATTTTATTTTTAAATAGGGCTGTGTGAAATATTGAACAAACTTAAAATGCACTTAAAATTAGCCTTGGTCCAAGTTTAAAGGGTGTCCACTCTGGTTGGTTAAAAAGTTTGGTTTGTTCCCCCTATCACTGACATTTCTATCAAAGCTTGAAACTAACCTTTCCCCAGATATCTGTAACCATTTTGAAACTTCTCTTTGTGACATTTTGGGGTTCACCCACACCAGTAAGGGGTTCACCCACACCAGTAAGGGGTTCAGTCACCATCTGCCTTGTAACCCTGGGTGTCTTCCAACTGTGCAGCTTTGGTCCAGACTATTGACCCCAACTGCTTGCCAGCAGCCCACAAGCCTCACTCTGGCTTTGCCCAACATGGTTACTCCTTGTAGGCTGATCTTAGTACCCTTTCAGCCCTGAATTCACCCCCAAACCTTCCTACTGCAGGGATCAGTCCCTCTCACTGGACCCTCACAGAGAAAATGTTAGGTTCACTGCCTTTACAGAGACAATAAAACACTCCAACATGTCAGCTTTCTAGAAGCGCACACTTTACTGTACTTACAGAGCACTGATGATTTACAATGAAAACAAAACAAGGTTATTAGCAAAGGAGTAGGGATTAAGGGATACCATTAAAATGGCCATAGTAGGTCAGACCAAAGGTCCATCTAGCCCAGTATTCTGTCTTCTGACAGGGGCCAATTCCAGGTGCTTCAGAGGGCATGAACCGAACAGGTAATCATCAAGTGGTCCATCCCCTGTCGCCCATTTCCAGCTTCTGGCAAAGAGAGGTTTGGGACACCATCCCTGCCCATCCTGGCTAATAGCCATTGATGGACCTATCCTCCATGAATTTATCTAGTTCTTTTTTGAACCCTATTATAGTCTTGGCCTTCACAACATCCTCTGGCAAAGAGTTCCACAGGTTGACTGTGTGTTGTGTGAAGAAATACTAAATACTTTTTTTTTAAACCTGCTGCGTATTAATTCCATTTGGTTACCCCTAGTTCTTGTGTTATAAGAAGGCATAAATAACACTTCCTTATCTACTTTCTTCACCAGTCATGATTTTATAGACCAAGAGAAAGGGATAAATGTAGTAATGGTTACAAGCAAGTAAAAGTGAAAACATGCGTCTAAAAATCTAAAACTTAATCTCTCAAGATACTGCCTTTGTTCAAAATGGTTTCTCTCTTCCACAGTCTCCTTTTGGGCCTGGCCAGGACTCAAAGAGATCAGATCACTTGGTTCCTTTGTCTCCTAAAGTGAAGGATAAAGATAGAGTCTCTCTCTGTTCCTTATATCCCCAAAGAGATGTCAGGAAGGTCTTCTAAGGATTCAGTCTCCTGTCTCTCTCTGGGGTACAGGAGCCATGTTAATTTTCTGTCTCTCAAGTTCAGGATCAGGATAACCCCTGCCGATTTGGTTCGATGGCTTTGTTTACTGTTCATATGTAAACTGAGGTAAACCCATACTGCTTTGGTAGGACAGACTGCTTATCACCTTTACTTACACTAGGCTGTCTGGTTTTAAGCATGTTATAGTAATATCATACAGAGGGAATTCATAACTTCACATATAATATTAACACCTGCAGTTTATGATATTAATAACCAGCATTTTATTTGCTTTCATATGATATCCCGCAAGGCATATTTTGTACAAATATTATTGCAGTAGTATGTAGAGTATGAATACAGGGGTGCCTAGGTTCCCACTCTTCCATAATGAACATAGAACCACAATTTCAGAAATTTAATTGATCCTGTGTGCATATTCTGATTCCAACCTGAGACACTTTGGTCCAGATTTCCAGTTATTTAGGCACCCAATTCCCACTGATTTCAGTAGGAGTTAAGTGCCTAAATACCTTGGAAAATCTGGGCCTTTGTTCTTTGATTTTTCAGAGCTGCTGAGCACCCACAGTTCTCATCAGTGGATCCCTTGAAATTCAGGTACAAGTTGTCTCAAGTTGGACACCCAGAGTTCAAAGATTCAAAGAGTTTTAGGTCAGAAGGGATCAGCCAGGTTGTCTTTGCCAGCAAAGGTTAATGAATGCCTAGCTAGAGGGGAAAATGAGGCCGGAGGGTTGCAGTATATATGCTTTCCATAACTGGGAAAATTTTTGCTTAATCTACACTGTGTGAAATGCAACAGAAACTTCAGCAATGGGTGATTTGTAAGTTACAACAATAACTTAGTCATTTACAGGGTGCTTTACAAACATTAGCTACTGTAATTACTTCCCTGGCTTGACTTACTCACAGTTTTTGTATTTTTTAAATTGAAATAGTTATACCAGTACAAACCTCAATATGGATTCAGTTATACTGATACCAGTATACTTTAAGTAGATAAGGGCTAAGTTTCACAAGGGCAAAATACCTGCTGGTTGTATCAGATTGAAGGGTTGGTCAAATAACGGAGTTACTCCAGGGATTAGTTTGGCCTCTAGTGGTGGGCCTTACAGAAGCCTAACACTCTTTTAGTACCTTGTGTAAATTGTCACGTCTGTTGCCTGAGACATTCTCCCACAAAATGAAAACAGCCAGACTAGAAAAGGGAACAGTTCCTCCCAATGGAGTTCCTGCTGCTCCTCATTCCGAAGAAGATTCCCTGTCATCTCCTGACATTGTTGAAGGCAATAGGTGAGAAGTGAAGATGTAAGGGGTGGAGATGTAGAAGAGTAAAAATGCTGCTGCTGATTATATGATAATCTTAGTGCCCAGGTGGAGGAACAAGACCTTTGGAGCAGTGGCTGCCACCTTAATGTCCTATTTCTCATTGCAGCACAGAGCCTGCATCCATGGTGTGTGAAAAGGGGATAATGTTGCAAATGGTGGCAGAACTGGTACTGAAATGAACAGTATTAAGTTAATCAGAAAGGATCCTATCAACAGGATCTGGGATGAAGGATAAAGGAGTTTGAGGCGCAAGTCGTATAGTCGTCCATCCTTCCTGTTGAAGGAAAAGGCCCAGGTAGGGACCGTCGAATTGTGGAGGTGAATGCATGGTTACGCAGATGGTGTCGGAGAGAGGGCTCTGGATTCTTCGAGCATGGGATGCTGTTCCGGGAAGAAGGATTGCTAGGAAGAGATGGGATCTACCTAACAATGAGAGGGAAGAGCATCTTTACAGGCAGGCTTGCTAACCTAGCGAGGAGGGCTTTAAACTAGGTTCACCGGGGGGATGGTGACCTAAGCCCAGAGGTAAGTGGGGAAGTGGGATACCGGAAGGAAACACAAGGAGGAGGGTACAAGACAGGAAGCCTCCTGATTCATACTGAGAAAGTAGAGCAATCGGCTAGTTATCTTAGGTGCATGTATACGAATGCAAGAAGCCTGGGAAACAAGCAGGAAGAACTGGAAGTCCTGGCACAATCAAGGAACTATGAGGTGATTGGAATAACAGAAACTTGGTGGGGCAGTTCACATGACTGGAGCACTGTCATGAATGGGTATAAACTATTCAGGAAGAGCAGGTATGGGAGGAAAGGTGGAGGAGTTGCATTGTATGTAAGAGAATAGTATGATTGCTCAGAGCTACAGTTTGAAACTGGAGAAAAGCCTGTTGAGAGTCTTTGGGTTAAGTTTAGAGGCGAGAGCAACAAGGGTGATGTTGTGGTGGGCATGTGCTATAGACCATCGGATCAGAAGGATGAGGTAGACGAGGCTTTCTTCAGACAACTAACTGAAGTTTCCAGATCACAGGCCCTGGTTCTAATGGAGGACTTCAATCACCCTGATACCTGCTGGGAGAGCAACGCAGCAGTGCCCAGACAATCTGGGAAGTTTTTGGAGAGTGTTGGGGACAACTTCCTGGTACAAGTGCTGGAGGAACTAACTAGGGGCCATGCTCCTCTTGACTTGCTGCTTACAAACAGGGATGAATTGGTAGGGGAAGTAGAAGTGGGTGGCAACCTAGGCAGCAGTGACCATGAGATGGTTGAGTTCAGGATCCTGACAAAAGGAAGAAAGGAGAGTAGCAAAATACGGACCCTGGACTTCAAAAAAGCAGACTTAGACTCCCTTAGGGAACTGATGGGCAGGATCCCCTGGGAGGCCAATGTGAGGGGGAAAGGAGTCCAGGAGAGCTGGCTGTATTTTAAAGAAGCCTTATTGAGGGCGCAGGAACAAACCATCCCGATGTGCAGAAAGAATAGCAAATGTGGCAGGCAACCAGCTTGACTTAACAGTGAAATCTTTGGTGAGCTTAAACTCAAAAAGGAAGCTTACAAGAAGTGGAAATATGGACAGATGTCTAGGGAGGAGTATAAAAATACTGCTAGAGCATGTAGGGGTGTAATCAGCAAGGTCAAGGCACAATTGGAGTTGCAGCTAGAAAGGGATGTGAAGGGTAACAAGAAGGGTTTCTACGGGTATGTTAGCAACAAGGTCAGGGAAAGTGTGGGACCCTTACTGAATGGGGGAGGCAACATAGTGACAGATGATGTGGAAAAAGCTGAAGTACTCAATGCTTTTTTTGCCTCTGTCTTCATAGACAAGGTCATCTCCCACACTGCTGCACTGGGCAACACAGTATGGGGAGGAGGTGAGTAGCCCTCAATGGCAAAAGAACAGGTTTAGGACTATTTAGAAAAGCTGAACACGCACAAGTCCATGGTTCCAGATCTAATGCATCCAAGGGTGCTGATGTGATTGCAGAGCCATTGGCCATTATCTTTGAAAATTCGTGGCGATCGGGGGAGGTCCTGGACAATTGGAAAAAAATCAAATACAGTACCCATATTTTAAAAAGGGAAGAAATAGAACCCGGGGAACTACAGAGGGGTCAGCCTCACTTCAGTCCCTGGCAAAATCAAGAAACAGGTCCTCAAGGAATCCATTTTGAAGCACTTGGAGGAGAGGAAGGTGATCAGGAACAGTGAACATGGATTCACCAAGGGCAAGTCATGCCTGACCAACCTGATTGCCTTCTATGATGAGATAACTGGCTCTGTGGATATGGAGAAAGCGGTGGACTTTAGCAAAGTCTTTTGATATGGTCTTCCACAGTATTCTTGCCAGCAAGTTAAAGAAGTATGGATTGGATGAATGGACAATAAGGTGGATAGAAAGCTGGCTAGATTGTCGGGCTCAAGGGGTTTTGATCAAAGGCTTGATGTCTAGTTGGCAGCCGGTATCAAGCAGAGTGGCGCAGGGGTCGGTCCTGGGACCAGTTTTGTTCAACATCTTTATTAATGATCTGGATGATGGGATGAATTGCACCCTCAGCAAGTTCACAGATGACACTAAGATGGGGGGAGAGGTAGATACACTGGAGGGTAGGGATAGGGTCCAGAGTGACTTAGACAAATTGGAGGATTGGTCCAAAAGAAATCTGATGAGGTTCAACAAGGACAAGTGCAGAGTCCTGCTTTTAGGAAGGAAGAATCCCATGCACTGCTACAGGCTGAGAACCGACTGGCTAAGCAGCAGTTGTGCAGAAAAGGACCTGTGGGTTACAGTGGATGAGAAGCTGGAAAGGAGTCAGCAATGTGCCCTTGTTGCCAAGAAGGCCAACGGAATATTGGGCTGTATTAGTAGGAACATTGCCAGGAGATTGAGGATGTAGGGAGATGGTGTGGTTCCCCGCCGTCCCAGAGAGGGACGAGCTCTGCTGGACAGCAGAGTGGGTGGGACCAGAGCACTCCAAGCCTGCCCCCCAGAGGGTCGGTTGCCATACAGGAAGTATAAGAGCCCAACCCCGGAGCTCACTCGAGAGGCAGCCGCTGGGGAGGCCAGAGGCCTCCGGCACAGCTCCCGCTGGGGAGACTCCAGTAACGCAGTGGTGTGGGCGGGCCTGCGTCGTCGTCCCCGCCCCTCCCTGCCACCCAATGCATGGGTGGCAGTCTCCTCCTCTCCCAGGCCGCTTGGAGCCTGAAGCCTGGGTGTGCTATTTACCTATGTTTGCTCAGCCCCTGCTGGACGACTTGAGCCAGGACTCCTGTGGCCCGACTGATTCCCCAGGGGCCAGTGCGGGGAGTAAGGGAGGCGGTGTAGTTCCCCACCACCCCAGAGAGGGATGAGCCCCGACGAACCCTCACTACAGAGGGAAGTGATTATTCCCCCTATTCGGCACTGGTGAGGCCACACCTAGAGTATTGTGTCCAGTTTTGGTCCCCCCCACTATAAAAGGGATGTGGATAAATTGGAAAGAGTCCCATGGAGGGCAACGAAAATGATTAGGGAGCTGGGGCACATGACTTACGAGGAGAAGCTGAGGGCACTGGGGTTATTTAGTCTGCAGAAGAGAAGAGTGAGGGGGGATTTGATAGCAGCCTTCAACTACCTGAAAGGGGGTTCCAAAGAGGATGGAGCTAGGCTGTTCTCAGTGGTGGCAGATGACAGAAGAAGCAGCAATGGTCTCAAATTGCAGTGGGGGAGGTTTAGGTTGGATATTGGGAAACACTATTTCACTAGGAGGGTGGTGAAGCACTGGAATGGGTCACCTAGGGAAGTGGTGGAATCTCCATCCTTAGAGGTTTTTAAAGCCCAGCTTGACAAAGCCCTGGCTGGGATGATTTAGTTGGAGCTGGTCCTGCTTTGAGCAGGGGATTGGACTAGATGACTTCCCAAGGTCTCTTCCAACCCTAATCTTTTATGAGTCTAACAGCTTGGTTTAGGATCTTTTCTTCTATCTAAGGTACTTATATGCCCCCTATTCCTATCATATCTGAGCAGCTCACAACCTCTAATGTATTTATCCTCACATCATCTCTGTGATGCAGGGCAGTGCTGTCATTCCCATTTTTACAGATGAGGAACTGAGGCACAGAGAGACACTAAGTGACTTGCCCAAGATAACCCCAGTTAATTGAATCTGGGTCTCCCAAGTCCTGGGCTGGTGTCTTAACCATTGGGCCATCCTTCCTCTCTCTTTGTCAGGCTGAAGGCAGGAAGGGGATTTTGAATAAATACTCCCTCCGCCAAATCTATAACATTTAATCCCTATAGTTTGTTATGCTGTCATACAGGGCTGTCCTTCAGGTTATCTAAATGCAAAGCCCTTCATGTAAACTAACAACACCACTGAACATCTGTTTTGGATTTGTCACATCAAAGGAAATATGCCATTCGCTAGATTCAGTTTATAATTTATTAGGTGAGTTGAAAATGTTTTTTAAAACAAACCTGTCAACTTGTCACTTGCTCAAGTAAAATAGTTTGCCAATGAAGCATAGAAATTGGGTTTTTATGGAGTCACACCCATTTCACAAGACCTATCTTTCCCTGACAGCATTGTTTCCTTGACGTTTTAGGCAATCTTAGACTAGTTGCGTATACATCAAAATATAGTCTCAATTTTTAATTCATACAGGCAACTGCCCTATATTTGCTTTTCCTTTCCTACCCTGTGACAAGCTGTCAAGTTAGCTGAACACCCCAGACTCATTTTCCCACCCTTTCCTCTTTAAAAATATACATACATGCACTGACTTATTTACAAGACAGCTACAAAATTTTAGACAGAGTGTCTAAGTTGTGCTCCCTGCTTCAGGTCAATGCATACCGCATGGCTGTTTGGTGGACAGGTGGCCACATCATAGAAATCACCACAATATCGGTACATGTTTGGGAGTCTCAGACTGGCCAAAGATTGAAATCCTGACCAAAGTCAACTGAAGTCAGTGGAAAGACACCCGTTGGCTTCAATTACATTTGGAACTCATCTTGAATAAGCATGGAGTTTGAATAACCCTATACATTCTAGGCCCTATCTACGATAGACTAATTTGAACTACTTAGTAGGCTTATAGAATGGGTGCAGCACCAAGGGTTGTTGTAGCATTTTAACATGTAGAGAAGAAAGGGTTAGTTGATACCATATTTAAAATAGCTGTATCCCCTACACTACAGCTTGGACATATTAAATATGGTTACACATTTTTCTAGTGTGGATAACACCGAGATGAAGACGTATTGGCAGGATTCCATGGAGAGGCTTGCACTACTACTGCTCAGGCTCTACTTTTACTCTCCAGTACTGATCTTTTGTTGACACTGATTTCACACACCAAAAGAATTAAAAAGACAAGCCACAGTGGGTATTTTGAAGAAAAAAGCAATGACACAATTGGTATAAGAGACAAAAAGAGGTGAATGCATTGTCAAGAGGGTTGATAAATCACTTTTGTGACAAAGCTTTGTCCTTGTCTCCGTGGATCCTGCGTTTCCTGGCAGATTTGTGCTAGCCTCAGAGGCTCACTGTGACCCTCCTTGTAGCCCCTCTCTCTCTAGAGGCAAGGGTCACAGCCTACTGAGCCATTTTTATCATAAGCCAGCGAGGGAGGTGAGGAGAAGCTATCCTCTCTTGCACAGTCTCTGTTGTCTCCCAGTCTTGGTGATTAATTTGTGGGGGGAGACAAAAGAGGGGGAGCCCAGGCCCACCCTCTACTCCAGGCTCCAGCCCAGGGACCCTAATAGTATCAGCTATGGTAGATGACCTTTTAGAAATAGGACACATACAATTATCTGGGCTACTTCCCCCACAGCAGCCTCCACTTCACCCTTACCTCAGGGCCTCCTTCCTTGTGCCTGATATGGTGTGTACTGCTCAGTCTCTCCAATAGCGCAACCTCCTTCCACAGCTCCTGACATCCACCCCTCACTGACTAACTGGGAGGCTTTTAACTAGTTCCAGCCAGCCCTTGATTGGCTTCAGGTGTCCCAATCAATCTAGCTATCTCCACTGCTTTTTCTAGAAGGAACTTAATTGGCCCCAGGTGTCTTGATTAACCTGGAGCAACTGCCATTTGGTTACCAAGGTATCAAGGATTTGTTTAGCCTGGGGCTGACATACTGGTTCCTCACCACTTTACTATAGCCATCTGGCCTTGCCCCGTCACACTTTGTACACCTTAAGGTTGGACTATTGCCAAGATTCACGTGACAGCATATTTCACAGGAAGTTATGGAAAGGAAAATTAAATAGAGGCAGTGCCTTGTGGGTTGCCTATCCTATGCACTTGTTTGGCCAGGAGTCTGGAAATGAGTGGAAAGTGCTGAACGAGAACTTAGTCAAAAGGAGAAAAACTGTAAAGAAACACAACAAAAATGTGCACTTTATCAAAGCTGTCCAATGAATGTATTTTAACTGCATTTTTGGGCCATTAAATGACATTTTTAGCATCTCCTCAGAAAATACTTCATAATAAAATGGACCCTGCTAATAAACAGCCTTGTGATTTTCTTGATTATGGTGATTTCTTCTTTTCCCTTTTTAAAGGCAAGGACCAACATCTTAAAGAGATGCCCATACTAAAACAGGGGAACCTGTTCTTGTGGTTCCTGGTTAGGTAGTTCATTGCATTCTGAGGTATCTTTGCCCCTTTGTGGTTGAGAGGAGATCCCAGTAACCATCCATAAAGCTCAATTATCCATCCTTAAAACTCTGGCATGATGCCTACAAAAATCCTGACAATAGTTAGGCTGTTGATGTGCTGAGACCACTACCTATCTTGTTGACAATACTGTCTCGTTTCCTTTTACTTTCCTATCTGTCTACATCCATCTTTTGTCTTATGCTTAGATGGTAAATTATCTGGGCAGGGACCATCTTTTCATTTTGTATCTGAACAGCAGCTAGCACAATGAGGTCCTGGTTCATGACTGTGGCTTATAGGTGTTGTAGTAATATAAATAAATAATGATAATTGTAGGACCAATGAGCCTCCAAATCTTCAAGTTCTGTTTTTGTAACTTGACCCACAATGTTTTAGTAGGGTCAAAAATAACCAGACGTTTGCACATCCAGCATTAGAAATATTGTAATAGGTATACCCCAAGTCTACGAGATTTCTTTCACTCTAGAAAGCATATTTTTGGATAACAAAAGTAAAGGCAAGAATCCTTTACATTCACTAGTGTTCCTAGTATTAGATATGAAAAACAGATAGAATACTCAAAAATAGCAGTAAGTACAGTATTCATTATAGGGTTTGCCCATATTCTAGCCCAAACTGTCTTCTCAAAAAGACCCATTAGGTTCTCCTGGAAGTTCAAAAGCTGTCTTTTCTAGTTCACTTGTATACAGCTTTTACGTCACAGTAGTTATTGAAGTATGACTCTAAAAATATTGACTATTCCCGTTGCACGACACACATACACCCTGTTTTATTCCAAGCCAACATCTCCCCTATGAAGGAACACTGGACTCCCAAGGCCAACCATAAGAATGGCCATACTGGGTCAGACCAAAGGTCCATCTAGCCCAGTATCCTATCTTCCAACAGTGGCCAATGACAGGTGCCCCAGAAGAATGAACAGAACAGGTAAATCAAGTGGTCCATCCCCTGTCGCCCATTCCCAGCTTCTGGCAAACAGAAGCTAGGGACACCATCCCTGCCCATCCTGGCTAATAGCCATTGATGGACCTATCCTCCATGAATTTACCTAGTTCTTTTTTGAACCCTGTTATAGTCTTGGCCTTCACAACATCCTCTGGCAAGGAGTTGCACCATCCCCTCAGTTACCACATAGTCATTTTCTCTTGATACCTTCTGATACAAATGAAACATTGGATTTTATACTCGTCATTGTATTTTCCTGTATTCCTGTATTCTGCCAGTGTGTGCCCTTAGACTGCAAGGACATCAGGACAAGAATCCTATAGTTGCTCTGGGAATCCTATTACACAGCTCTCCCGTTGTGTAATACCAGGTATACCAATAGTGCTAGATAAACAAGCAATTGTTGCAAACTTTCTATTGAACTGACTTATGTCATCTTTAATTGTTTGTTCTTTCTCTCCCCCACAAACCAAGTTCTACAGGAAGAAGGAAAGATGCCATGCGACAATGGTAATGTGCCAAGGAGCAACTTTCTTGTAACACTGAGCGGGGAACTTTATTAAAACAAGGAAAACAGCATTATTCCTAAACCTACTCTGTCCCTTAGTCTGTTTAACTGCAGAGCTTCTGCTTAGACCTTCCCGTCTGGCTCCCTGCTTCAGATTTAAAGGAACAGTAAGTGCAGATATCCTCAAGGAAAGTTTCGCCTTGTATGTTTTGCGTTTTTTCTGCTTATTTTTACTTGTTTTAGTCCCTTCATCACACCTCTCCCAGTGACTAGAAATGGAAACCTGAAAACTGAGAGAAGCATGAAAATGTGTACTATCCCAGTCAAGGTTCCTTGAAGTAACCTTACTGGTTCTGGTTTTGTCGGTAGGTTGGCAGACAGGAGAGCTGTTAAGAAGTCTGAAAAAAAAGCAGCATAGGCGAAAATAATTACATTTTACCACTGTCGACTACTATAAAGGATGTGTCTAATGTCCCAAAACAAGGCATACTAGGTTGGCTCTATTGTAACATTGGATTCAGGTGACTGTAATAAATTTGACAACCATGACCTATGTCAGGTGACTAGGAAACAATCATCTAGCTGGTTCAAGATTCACTAGTGCAGTGGTTTTCAACCTTTTTCATTTGTGGACCCTTAAAAAATGTAAAATGGAGATGCAGACCCCTTTGGAAATCTTAGACATACAGGTTGAAAACCACTGTTCTATGGTAAACACAACCTTTTGTGGATCCCTTAGACATAGTCTGAGGACTCCCAGGAGTCCGTGGACAGCAGGTTGAAAATCACTGCAGTAGTGTAACAACTGGATGACACACAGGAGGGCTTGCAAGCGACTGGACTTTATTTCCTGGTTCCACTCACTTGACGTAGGTCAGATTGCAAAAGTTCATGCCCCTGTCATCTGACAGGTTAATAACCCTAAGCGCCAAAAAAAACAACAAAAAAAACCAACCTTCTTTTGGCTGCAAAGGAGTGGAACAAAGTATATACTCCATGGGACTGTGTTATTTGGACAGCATCCACTCACCTACGGAGGTTCTCGGTGATTTTCCCCCTCTGCCCTTGTAGGCAAAATGGTTCTGGCAATGACAGCTCTTAATGTACTCCCCCAATATGCAGGAAGCATTTACTCTGATTGCTTCCACTGCAGCCCAACAGATACATCGGAGCTGTTTTTATATGTATACTGCCACCCAAGTAGCTTGGTCTGAATATTCAGTGGGCAGGAATAACACAAGGGGAGAAAAAGATTCAGGAGAACCTGGCCTCTTATCCTCACTGGGACTGTGCCCATACTTAGCATCTTTGTGGGACTAAGGGAGATTTAAAAAAAAAAATCAAATTCCGTCAAGAGAACTTTGTAGACATGAATAGCTCTTATCTCTAGAAATTTTAGCAGTTGCTTGCCAAGATTTTCAGAAGTGGGTGGCCTAACTTGACACGTCTTGATGAGTTCTGATTTTTGGAAAGTGCCAAGCACCAATGCGCTAAAAGAATCAGACTCTTTCCAGGTATCTCAGATTGGGTCCTCAAAAAATGGAGGCAACAAAAAATAACTAGTCACTTGAAAATCTTGGCTGTTGCTCAGAAGCCCTCAATTTTGTGGTCCTTGCTTGCCTGACTCAGCAGTGCTTTAATACTTGCTATACTTGTTGACAGCCACATAAGGCTGTTAATCTCCCAAAAGGAATAAGTTTGTTTCTTTCAGATTTTACCCCCTATCATCAAAATTATATTTGGACTATACATTCTACACCCTGAATGGACTCAGATAGATAGCTATTATCAGAGACGGGGAGTTAGAATTCATAGTGGGCAGGCACACCCTTGCTATCTCCTGTGTGTGCATAGGAGTGCATATCTAGCACTGATGCACAAAAGTATCTTCAAGGGACTGCAGAGATGTGAGCTCTGACTATGATCTGGTTTTGTCTGTCCCTTCCAGATAGTGCAGGTCCTGAGCCTTCCTATTACAGGACAAATCATACTGATTGGGTGATATGAGGCAGGGAATGGGTTCAGGAAACCTAAAAAGGCCTTTTAATAATAGTTACTGGAGCACAGGGGAGGTGTTTATAAACCTGTCTCTTAATGGAGACTTATCCATCCATCTACTACAATAGGATATATTCATATTAGAAGGCTGTTGCATAAATATCACAAAAGTTGGATTTTAAGGTTTCTTTTAAACCACTGAATTTAAAATGTAGAAGCTATAGCTATAGTAGAACAGCAACAGGCTGCAGCAGGGTGTACTTTCCTGAAGGATAAAGGCCTTCTACTTCACAATATAGCCAAGGCATGTATTGCCCTGTAATGCACACCACAGCAGGGTGTGCCACTTTATACTTGCAAAAGAGTTGGATGATTGGCACTCATAAAAGGCTGTGAATTAACAAGCTTGTCATAGTTATGCAAAAATTAAACAATAACGAATACAAAATGCACAGTTAATGGGGTTATTCTCTTGCATAGACTCAAGGACAGGAAAGTGCCAATTGCTGATGCTGTTCTTGTGCAATTACTCTTTTCAGTGGGCGGAGAAAAAAAACGCGCCTCCCCTCCCCCGCTCCCTTCCAGCCACAATGGTAAATAGCTTCCCTCCTGATATAAATGGGAGAAATCTGACCTCTGCCAGTGAGAGGGTTGAGAGCCTGCCTTCCAGAGGTAGGTACCTGTTCCATTTTGGTGAGATCCCAGAGGGGAAGGTGTGTGGCAGAATGAGTGACAAACCGAAGCCCTCAGTTGGAATCATCTGGGCTCCTTTTTCAAAAGGACAGGTAGAGTGTCTCCAATTTTTCTAAAATGTGCTTATAAATGCTTGTGTTTAGGGGGTTTTAGACTGGAAATTATGAAGCCACTACTGTCTGTGACCTTTGTTCCTTGTTTCTCTTGGCCTCATTCTCTCTATTAGAAAGGGGGGCATAAAGAATATGGAGTAAGCTACACGTCTAGCACAGGTTTCCACAGCTGTGGATGAGAAAGTACTTTCACCAGTGTCAGTCCCAAAGGCAACACTTAGCTTTATTTTGTTCTTAGTGCAAATGTTATATTTCAAAAAAGTTCAGTTAAATTCTGTTTGGTCTGAGCAATTGAAGCACCAATGAACTTCTTCTCTCCCCACACCAGCTTTGTAGACCTCAAAACTCCCTTATTAATATTGCACACTTGTTATGAACATAGTCTTCATTCATGGATTAATGCTGCTCTGGTAAATGAGCAAAAAGTAGATATGTAACATATGTAACATAATTACACTATACTTGTTAGCAATTTACATTCTTTATTTGTGTAATATGGGAGTTCTCCTAATCTTAATGACATCTTGCAGGGGAGAGTTCCGGATATACACCTGTCCGAGCACAATGACATTACTGCAGTCATGCTTATTTCAATAATTAGGCACAGCATACACAATGCTTCTGATGTGATTATACTTGCTTCCAGATTACACCCTCCACCATTGTATATGTAATAATCTGCTTCCAAGAATGATGTTTACTCCTTTAATGATGAAGATGGTAACTCCCCCCCGCCAGACACACCCACACAAAGACACGAGGGTCATGGCAGCGACCAAGGAAATCAATACACAAGTAAAGAGAGCCTACTGGTATGGAAATATTAGCTCATTAGCTTTTGTGATGCAATACTATTCAAAAACACAACAAATACAAAGAATAAAGAGCTGGTTGGAAAATGTTTTTCTGTAGGAAAAATGTTTGCAGAGAAAAATTAAAAACTGAAATATTTCAGTTCTGAAGTTTTGCCACCATGTCTCATGTGAGTTGTAATTCAGGTGTATCTTGCTCCTGTTCTCCTCTACAAGCCGGGCTCCCTGGTCAGACTACATCTCCCATAATGTATCACAGTCTCCGCTCAGTGGGGCTGTAGGGGTGGGAGGGTGAGGAATCATGTGGCCATGGTGCATCATGAAAGATGAAGTTCAGCTGGGGGCCTGGCCCACAGATGAGTATAGCAGCACGAGGCCCCACAGCAGCACTTCACAAGTGAAATGTCTTGGTATTCAGTTTTCTGGGGTGGGGGAAAGCAGATAATTTTAACAAATAAATTGTTTAGTCTCAAATGCAATTTTCCATTGAAAATCAGGTTTGATGGAAATTTTCAATCAGCACTAGTATGTTAAGCATTCTAGTGGCAAAGCTGACCACTGTCTAGGTGGCCTTCCTGTCTAAACAGTATGACTATATGACTAAACAGAGTTATATAGAAAACTAAATTTAAGTCAACTTATTTTCAGGGGTGCTGAGCACCTGCCCCTCCAGTTAAAAAATCAATGGCAGTTGTAGATGTTCAGCACTTGAAAATTAGGTTCTCTTTTGTAAGGCTTTCCTTCAGATAAACTTACTACATCACTCCCAAGCTGAGCTTTTCCTTAGGAAAAACCCTGCCCTCTTCAGCCTGCTGTAAGGGTATGGTCTTCAGTCTCTTTATTCAGCTAGCAGCATTTCCCTGTGCTGTAGCCCAGTTCACCTTTGTCTCAGAAACAAAAGTACACACACTGGAAAAGAAGCAGATTCTCTATCCAGCCTGGCATGTGCTTGCTCCTGTTACTAGCACACTCTCTTTCTACGCGCTTCATTTCCAAACTGCAAAGTGCACCTGAGGGTGAGGGCATGACTTGTAGTTAGCTGCAGAGACTATCATTCCCCTCCTATGTGCACTAATAAGTAAAGTAACAGACCCATTTATTCTTTTTGAGAGTTATTCCATTTCTGCAATCCATTCCTTAGAAAATCTTACCCCAAGTATCACAAAAAATTATAATGTCTAGAGTGATACAAACATGTAATACATAACGTTCTGTTTTGGCTGGGCTGCTTGTACTCAGAGGTGTTAGCTGGACTTGCTTTTCTTTCCCCCTTTCTCTTAATTAGCCTACAATAGTGTAATGTGTAAACAGTTGCAGCCTCTGGGGTCCCAAGTCCCAGAATGAATGTGTAAAATGTAGGGCCAGATTTTCAAAAGAGCTCAGCCTCCAGTGTTCCAAGGGCTTTTGAAAATCTGGCTCCAGCGGTGGGAGCTGATCACTTTCAGACATGTTCATATCTCAAAAACACACCAACCCCCCGCCCCGCCCCAATAACAAGGAGGAATTTAAAGTGTGTGGAGTGGAAAGTGTTAAGCAACATTGAGAATGAAATTCCTAACGTTTGCATGTGTGAATACAGGATCTCAGTTATACACTGCAACGGGCCCTGTGCGTGCTGCGCCCCTTTGAAAATCAGATAGGATTCAACATTTGTAAGTTATATACACCCTCTTGTTTCTGAGCATAAGTGAAGCCACTAACTGATGCGGTTAAAAAGAAACGTACTTTATGGGGGCAAGTTATTTCATATTTGCCTATGTTAGGGTTTCTTCTACCTTCAAAGGGGGAAAATTACATTTCTCTTCTAGCCCAGTTAGGTGGTACCAGTCATTGATGGAGACAAGATATGGGAGTAGATGGAACACTCCTCTGATTCAGCATGGCTGTTTCTCTTATGACATAATTTATTGGTATTAGAATATAGCTATTTCATTTTAAATGTGTTTGTTTCAAAAACTCATTTTGGTGTTAGAGAAAGCATCTCTTTCCACTGTGCAATAGTTTGTATTAGAAAGATAAGAACAGACAGGAATAAATGATGAAGACTTTGTTTTGTATTTCTGGCACTGGACTGGTACTCAGGAGACCTGGGTTCAGGTCATACTCTGCCACAGACTTCCTAAGTAACCTTGGGCAAGTCATTTAATCTCTCTGAGCCTCAGTTCTCTATCTGTAACATGACAGTACTTCTTTTTTCCCCACTTTTTGTTCTAGTTAGATTGTAAACTCTTCGGGGCAAAGATTGGGTCTTACTATATATATGTGCATATAATAGAAGGGAGCACCAGTGTGATTAGGGCATTAACCTAGGATTTGGGAATCCTAGGTTCAAGCCCCTGCTCCACCACATACTAACTGTGTGACCTTGGGGAAATCACTTGGACTCTCAGATTCCCCCTCTGTAAAATGGACATAATAGCACTTCTCCTCACAGGGTGTTGTGACGATAAGCACATTAAAGATTATTAGGTGCTCAGGTACTGCATTAATGTGGACAATATAAGTAACTAATCATAGCTGGGGCTTGTAGATGCTACTGTAACTAATATATTTTATGAAGCGTACCTGGATTGATGTTCCATTACCTGAAAAATTAGAATAAAGAGCTTGAAGCTTGTAAGCTATTTTTCAAGGGTCTGGGCTCCCTTAAGGTACAGTTATGTGCACCCATGGATCTATTACAGCAATTTATTTTCTGTGCCCTATTTCAACTTCAACCCCGATCCTGCAACTGGGTGTATGTGGGTGGACCCATGCAGAGCCTGATTCATTTCAACATGGATCAACTTTCAGGATAGGGACCCAGATTTCTTTCCTAGTTAGGATTTTTGCCTCCTGTACTTACATCAGAACAGAATAGGTGATATACTTGTTTTTCTACCAATCAAATTATTTTAGAGCAGCACATTGCACACAATGTGGTGTTTAATGTAAATTCTGCTCCAAAACAGGTTTTTCTCTAACATAATTACTCAGGTACATGATCTGCCTGACTTATTATATTTCTTATGAATAGGCACGGGAAGGAGTGGAAAAAGGACCGACAGTGGTGAAGGAAGCTGGTCTGATTGAGAAACTAACAGCTCAAGGTATTTTTCAAATGGAAAACACAAATTTAAACACAATTAACATTATCCATTATAAACACACCAACAAGTACGCAAGCATTGCTCTCGCATCTTCAATGAAAAAACATTACTGAAACGTTTAAATAAAACCAAAACACTATGTTTGAAAATTTGCAGAAAATTGCAAAGTGCCTACAAAAATCACAGAAGCTGTACAAGTTTTGTGCTCGCAATTTTTTGTCACCCTAGAGAATTCCTTAAGTGTTTTGAGACACTTATCTTCTTCATGCAAATTGACCCAGAAGCCCCCATTCTACCCTGCCCCTCCCCTTGGCCAGCAAAAGTGTGTACTTATTTTAGATTTCTGGTGATGTCACCTTAGCAGATACTCACTTCGCATGTCCAAAAGTAGGTAGATTCCCCCCCCCCCCCACTCACTTACTGTGTAACTTTATATTTTGTGAAGTCTAGCCAAAGGAGGGCTAACTATATATCAAGCCTGGCCTTTCGAATGTGTGTGAATGAAAAAAAAAACAGGCTTAGGCTGAAAATATATTTCCCACCCCCACCCCTCCAAGCTCAAAACCACTGGAGAGATTTTCTTCAAACTTTTCTGGAGTGGAGGGAAGCTGCCTATGTCACAGCCCCGATGGTGCTTGGGAGGCTTAGAACTCTGCTGAAGCCTTGCAGAATTAGCGGAACCCAACATTCTTTTGGCGTTGAATGAACTGCTGCTCCCCATCTGACAGAGCACTGCCTTGTACTTGTACACTGCTGCCTACCTGGTACTTATATGGCCCCCATTGCCATAGTATCTGAGTGCTCTACGGTCTTGGATGTATTTATTCTCACCTCTACCTCCCGGGTGCTAAATGCTATTAGCTCCATTTTTCAGCAGGGGAACTCAGGCACAGACCAACAAAATCACTTGCCTGAGATTACACAGGCAGCCTGCAGCAGAGCAGGGAATTGAACCAGGGACTCTCAAAACTAGGAGAACACTGTAAGCACTGCACCATTATTAAATTCAGTAGCATAGTCAGGGGGGAGCAGGGGGAGCGGCCACTCCCACACTGAGCAGAAGTGGCGCCTTTTTTGTGCTCCGGCACCTTTTGCTCCTGCGCTGCAGGCGGAGCGGAGCATTTTTTTTTTTGCTCCCGGCGCCTTTTTTTGCTCCTGACGCTTTTTGCTCTTGGCGCCTTTTTTTCGCTCCGTTCCCCCTGTGCTCTAAACCTGGCTATACCACTGATTAAATTATTATTATTATTAGTAGTAATACTGCAGCACCTAGGAGGACCAGGTGCTGCAGTAATTGAGCTAGGTGCTGTACAATCACAGAACAAAACACCAGTCCCTGCCCCCAAGAGCTCCTTTCCCTCTAAGCTAGCAGCTAGCTCCTTCCTCACCTGCCCTTGTTGACCATCTCTTAGCTATTCCGGGGGGTGAAAGTTTGCTCTCCTACACATAGGCCTCTGGAAGCCATGCTAGTAATAGCAGCATAAGCTCCAGCCTCAGGATTTTCAGAATGGTAACTTAGGTAAATGGGTGAGTTGGGTTAGAAACTGTTCAATAAAGATCTAAAGAAGAAAAGAATTATAGATTAAGCTGCAAACAAAAAACACATCTAAGCATAAAATAGGTTTGCAAATTACATGTGATTTACTCCATATTACCTGCTACACAATAATGTTCAATGGTTTTGAACAGGAAATTTTAAATGGAAAATGTGCTTCCTTGTGACCTTTAACTTTTTCCTTCCACTGTGCTAATCACAGGGTGTGATGTTAAAGATTATGGAGCCTTGCAGTTTGATGACATTCCTGATGACAGACCATGTCATAATGCAAAAAATCCCAGAACTGTTGGGAGAGCAAACGAGAAGCTAGCCAGTGTTGTGGCAGAAGCGAAGAAGAGTGGAAGAACCTCTTTGGTAGTTGGCGGGGATCACAGGTCCTTTGTTATACTTGTCTATATAAAAGCATGAATGTCTTTCAGAGCTGCACAAACTACCCAAATGAAGAGCCAGTTCATTTTTAGCTAAGTCCTTTCGGTTCAGTTTCAAGACTAGCAGCTGTCTGTTAAATCTGATCAAAAGCCTTTCCCCAGGCCAACACCCCTTTAAAAAGATTGAATGGCTGAGTATTTCTTCTACTAAACAAGCCAAGGCTGTTTCCTACACAGCATTGTTTGCATTTAAAAAATGTATGAGGAACCCTCATTCCAGCAGAGGTTAACCTGGGAGTTTTATGCAGATTTGGGACCTGATCCTGTAAACATTTATGCTCGTGAATAATTTTACGGAGTGCAAATAGTTCCAGTAAGGGAGGGGTGGGTAGTTAATATGGCTGTTTCTCTTTGTACACATTCGCATATCTCATTGCATTTACTAGACACTGCATCACACACTAGGATCAGATTGGTTAATCTGTGGGAACCGATCCCTGTACTGCATGCTCTATCCACATGCTGTCCATTTTAGACTTCCTCTTTACCTCATTATCTACACTCCTAATTTACTTTGTCCCTTGTTATCTAGTTCATAATAAATAGTTCCCTGGGTGTTCTCCCTCTCATCTTAGCTAGGTCACTCGTCTTTTTAGCCTTCTGACCTATCTACTTATTTTATTTAGCACAAACGTCCTGTTTTCAGCCTGATGATTCATTTACCTCCCTAATCCTATCTTCCAAAGAATGAGGCCTCCACACAGGAGTTAATTACTTCAGGACAGGTCTCAACAACAAAGAGTCTCATTCACTTCATTGGGACTATTCAAACTGTGTGCATCTTTAAGCACTTGAGTATTCCCAGCAAAGTGAAGGGGACAACTGATGTTCTACACATGCTTGAGTGCTTTGCTGGATCAGGGCCCAAATTACCATTCTGGACCAGGGCATCCGTGCAGTATGTGAACTTGCTAGCCATGCTCCTGCCAGTGTTCCAGCGTTTTGCCCTGTGCTTCTGTGAGAGTGTTGATCCCAAGCTCAACTCCATAGTACACAGGAAGCCACACCCTTTCCTTTTCCAGCCTTCCTCTTCCTGGCTTCTCCCCACCCAGAAGAAATGTAGCATTTCCAGTGCACGAGGAGCTTTCCTTGGCTGCACAGCGGGTTGCAGACTTTCATCCTCAGAGAATGTTTTGCAACAACAAATACTTTTACAAATAAGTTTAGCATGGTGCTGTGAGAAGGAAAATATGTTGTGTGCTGTGCCATGTAATGCCTGTGTTTACACACAACTCTCTGTCTATTCAGCTTAGGAATTGGAAGCATATCTGGCCATGCAAGGATTCACCCTGATCTTGGTGTAATTTGGTTTGATGCCCACACTGATATTAACACTCCATTGACATCATCATCTGGGAACATGCATGGGCAGCCAGTGGCTTTCCTTCTAAAGGAACTGAAGGACAAGGTAATACAATTGCCATCACCTCTTTACATTTCAAGTATCTTGAAAACTCGTCCTAAACAGATGTGGGTTCTTGCTCATCCTCTGCTCCCCAATTACTACTGTAACATTTAGAATTAGTAAGGGAACCTGCCCACTTATTTCCGCATATTGGGACCCCTTCTCCCCCGTGGATCACCCATGGCTCCTGTGGGCAAGAAGTCTGGCAGTCCCTGCCCTGAACCCTGGTAAAGGAGGACCCCCCAAGGACCCAGTGTCCTGTGGCTCTCATTTGGGGGCAAGGTTTGATTTTCAGCCTGCTCTCAATCCATCCAACCTTTCTACGCTCACATTTTGGGCTTTTTAAGAAGTCAAGCCTGATTCTCCACCCCACCCCACCCCCCACTTTGAGGAGGAGGCTGTTTGTAATGGGGGTAACATAATAAAAATAAAACCTCTTTTGATCCTCTGAGATGCCTGATGTTCCAGGATTCTCGTGGATAACCCCGTGCCTGTCTGCTGAAGACATTGTGTATATTGGACTAAGAGATGTGGACAATGCTGAACAGTGAGTCTAGTTCCTCTCTCAGTAGTGCTCAAATGCCACATTTTTCCTTGCCTAAATAGATTGTGGTGTTGCTGCAGACTGCAAAGTAGGTGCCTCCTTGACCAGTGTGAGGCTTAATGTGATGTGATTTGGAAACAACTGGCTAGGCAGTAGTACTGCAGAAAAGAATTGGGGCGGGGGGGAGGGAATAGCTGATCACAAATTGAATATGAGCCAATAATGTGATGCAGTTGTGGAAAAAGTCTAATTTTCCGGGGTATATTAACAGAGTGTTGTATGTAAGACACAGGAGGTAATTATCCCGCTCTACCTGTCTCTGGTGAACCCTCAGCTGGAGTACTGTGTCCAATTCTGGGCACCACACTTTAGGAAAGATGTGGCTAAATCAGAGTGTGTCCAGAGGAGAGCAACAAGAATGAGAAAAGTGTTTGAAAACCTGGCCTCCAAAGAAATGTTAAAAATAAAATATGTATGTTTAGTCTTAAGAAAAGAAGACATGAGGCGGGGATCCGATAAGTCTTCAAATATGTTAATGGATTCTAGTGTTATAAAGAGGATGGTGATCTATTAGTCTCCCTGTCTACTGAAGGTAGAACAAGAAGTAATGGGCTTAATCTGCAACAAGGGTGATTTAGGTTAGATATATGGAAAACTTTAAGTATAAAGGATAGTTAAGGACTACAATAGGCTTCCAAGGGAGGTTGTAGAGTCCCTGTCTTTGGAGGTTTTAAAGAACAGAATAGCCAAACACCTACCAGGGATGGTCTAGGTTTACTTGGTCCTGCCTCATCCCTAAATTTCTATGATTCTGTGATGGGAGAAAATAAAGCAGAAAATAGGCCCACCTTCCCCAAAGACAGACAGCCAATAGACAAAATCTGCAATATATAAATCAAGAACTGCAGGGAGCAGACACTATCTTTAAATATCTCACCTCAAAAGGTCATGCTACATTCACCAGAAGTGATGTACCTCCCCTCCTCTCATATCTGCTTCACGTTCATGAGTGAAATGTTGGGGGGGAAATCCAGTGACTATGAAGACTTCCTCCCAAACTGCTCAACCCCTTTTTGCTGACTGAGTGAAGCCTACACCCACAGCCATCACCACCACTTCTCTACCTTTGGCTCTCTCCTCAAACCAGCTGCCTGCGCCTCTCCTGTGCTGAGTCATCTCTCTAATATCTTCAAAGAGAAAAGATGCAATCCAGCAAGAACTCTCATCTTCCTGCCCATCCCCTACTCTGTACATTTAATCTTTTTTACCCTAGTCTGTCTCACAGGTCTGTCTCCTCCTTGTCCTCTAATACCGAATCCATCCTCTCTACATCATCTCTTAGCTTTCCCTGCTCTTCTTTACCTCTTCTCTTATCCTCACCCACCCATCTGGTTCTTTCATCTTCAGTCATCTGCTTCTGCAATCAAAAAATATTTTTGATTAACTGCTCTTGCCTGTCCAGCTATTGCTCCCTATCCCTTCCTCTGTTTGCCTAAACCAGCACATGTATAAATACATACTGTGATAGACCCATGCCAGTTGGGTACAGCAAAATAGTCAAAGGCAGGTATACTGGCCATTGGATAAGCAGTTTTCTGTTCCCTGAGTGACCAGAGCAGGGGCTGTGCTAGAGGAATCAGGAACCTGCTAGAAGCAATTAAGACAGGCAAGCTAATTAAGACACCTGGAGCCAACTAAGAACATACTAGAATCAATTATGGCAGGCAGACTAATCAGGACACCTGGTTTAAAAGGGACCTCCCATCAGTTAGTGGAGTGTGTGCAAGGAGTGAGAAGGTGTGCTGCTGGAGGACTGAGGAGTACAAGCGTGATCAGGCTTCAGGAGCAAGACCCTGCAGAGAGAATAAAGAAGGTGCTGTGGGGAGGCCATAGGGAAGTAGCCCAGGGAGTTGTAGCTGTCATGCAGTGGATACAGAAGAAATTGTAGACAGCTGCTATCCACAGGGCCCTGGGCTGGAACCTGGTGTAGCGAGTGGGCCTGGGTTCCCCCCATCCCTCCCCCAACTCCTGATTGGACACAGGAGGAGTTGACCTGGTCTGTGAGCAACACCAGAAAGGAAGGTCTAATTTGGAAAGGGATCTGGCCTGTCCCCTACCCACTAGGTGGGACAACAGAGACTGTGGAGATTGTTCTCCATTTCCCCCATGCTGGCCAGTGATGAGGTTAGTTGAGTGAACGGCAGGTTTGAGCCTCTAGCAGAAGCGGCCAAACTGAGGGCTGCCGTGAACTTCTGAGGTGAGCAAATCCACCAAAAAGCACAGGACCCACCAAGGCAGAGGAGGAACTTTGTCACAATGTTTTAAATCCAAATTTAAGAACTTAAATATTGATTTGTAGGCATCTAAATGGTGACTTAAGACATCCAAATTCATATTAGCTAAATACATATTTCAAATATAACCAATATCGATTAGGGGCCTATATATGTGCTCCGATACCCTAGTTCAAAAATTAAGCACTTGAATATAAGCAGAATACTTTACCCCCCACTCTTGCCTTTATAATTCATTCATCTGGTTGATAATTTGTAAGCAGAATTAAAATGTAAAATTTACTTAATATTTGTACTTAGTTCTCTGATGGAAGATAAACATTTCAGAGGTCAGTACATTTACAAAATGCTGGAAAAAAATGTACTTTTAGTTGCATTCATAAGCTATTAATGTGTCTGCCATGTCTCTTTCAGCTGTATTCTGAAATCTCTGGGTATTAAATACTATTCGATGACTGAAATAGATCAGCTTGGGATTAGGAAAGTGATGGAAGAAACACTTCATTATTTGCTGGCCAAGTAAGTAAGAAACTACTTCATTTTTTTTTATATAGGATAAAAATTACATTGAAACCCATGCACAAAAATAATCAGGTAAATCACCCCAGTATTTTGAGATCCCAGTCAGTCACTGGAGCGCTCCAGGGATGCTGAATAGATACCTGCCGGGACAGTACAGCAAAATTGTTCTAGGACAGTGGGAGAAGAGGTCCTCTATATGTAATAGGACTATGTGGTTGTGTTAAAGTTCAACAGATCTAAGAGAACACAGCACATTTTGCCAAATACTCATGCCTATAAATCAAGCCCAATTTATGTACTGACAATCTGAACACAAAGATCGGAGAAAAACAATTTCTGCCTGGAGAGTTACAGGAGACCCACTAAGTATTGTTGATCATATAGTCAAAGATCACTTCAAAACTCCCCTGTATGACATACGTTTAAAACACAGAGGGTTCATTTTAATGGTATTTAAATTGGTATCTAAGTTTAAAAGTTTGAAGTGAATACTCAGATCAGCCCCACTGGCTGCTCACAACTGTGTTCAAGTCTGAGGCCCCTGGGTAACTTCAGAGACCTCAAGTGTCTTCATGCCATGTACTTTATGGCAGGGACTCTTTTTGTTCTGTGTTTGAACAGTGCCTACCACTATGGGATTCTGATCCATGACTGGGGCTCTTTGGTGCTACGGTAACACAAGTAATAATAAGCACCTCCATACTGGCTCTAGGGTCTTCCTCCCACCTGCAGATCAAATAGAGCTAGGCTGCTAAGGGCTTCCCCCACCTGCTGCTACTGTTGGAACTCTCCATCTGTGGGACCTACAGTCTTATTGAGGGTAGTAAAAGACGGTAGTAGAAACAGGATTGAGTAATAGGATTAAATTAAAAAAAACAGCACAACTTCAGGTAGAATTCAGAGAAACAATCTCCCTGTGACGAAGCTAAGACTAGAACAGTCTCACATCAGGAAATAGTGACAGCATCATCAATTTAGCTCAATTTTCTTCATTTTACTCTAGTGAATATATTCTAGGGAACATTCCTTTACTGTTAGCAGAATAGATTAGAGATGGGGGAGACCAATAGGGTCTCTTAGTTTTACAGCCCTAATGTACATACTAGATGCTTTATAAATAAGACTGTTTTAGTCATGGGTATTTTTAGTAAAAGTCATGGGCAATAAACAAAAATTCACGGCCCGTCACCTGTCCATGACTTTTACTATATACATGACTAAAACTTGTGGGGGGGGAGGGGGGAGAGAACTCAGTAGCGTGGCCCAGGTGGTCACCACGGGTGCTGGTTCAGGAGTGCCACGTGTGCTCGGGGGAGTTGCAGCCCGGGGGGTGCCACGGGTGCTGTGGGGGAGAGGGCGTTGCAGCCCAAGGGGCGCCATGGGTGCTCAGGGGGAGGAAAGTTGCAGCCCAGGTGGCACTGTGAGTGCTGGGTGGGGAGGGGGGTTGGTGGGACTGTGGCAGGCTCCCTACCCAGCTCCTGGGAAGTGGTGACCCTAGCTTCACGTGCTATCTCCGCTCTGCCCCAAGCCCCAGTTCTGAAGCTCCCATTGGCTGGGAACCATGGCCAATGGGAGCTGTGGGTGTGGTGTCTGCAGGCAGAGGCAGCACGTGGAGCTAGAAGCTGAGGGAGGGGAGTTGCTGTTGCCCTTCCAGGGAGCGCCCCCCCCCCAGGTAAACACTGCCCCGACCCCCAGCCCTGAGCCCCCCCACATCCAAACTCCTGCTGCTGGGGGTCTGGGGGGCCCGAGACTGCTCCAGTACTGGCCGCTGCAGAAGTCACAGAATCCATGACCCCCATGACAAACAGGGAGCCAATTTACAATCTGTTCCTTGCTTCACTGTGATGCTGTCCAAGGTAGTATGCCATTCCATAACTTCTTTATGTGGCACAAATGTTTTCTAAGTAGGACTTTAAGAAGTCTGAAACAAGGGGCTTAAGTTTTTCCATTGTTTGTGAAGAACATTTTCACAGGACCACTTTACAGCTTTTCTGAACATACGTGTTTAATTTTATTCTCTTGCTTTCCACCAATAAAGTAAGAAGACAAAAATTCACTTAAGTTTTGATGTTGATGGCTTGGATCCCTCTCTGGCACCAGCTACAGGCACCCCAGTTCCTGGAGGAGCGACTTTGAGAGAGGGTCTCTATATAGCAGAAGAACTTTATAGAACAGGTACAATAAACACCAGAAAATTCTTAATACAGGTTTATATTTAACATTTGCAATGTCTACCTACAGCATGTGAAGTGTTATAATGAGGGATTTTCTAACTTTGAGGTACATATTGGATTTTTGCACTGCTTTAATATAAGAGAATGTGATATTCAGTACTGCAAGAATACTCTCCTTCATAGTAGTAATGAAGGCTGAAGGCTGATGAGCTCACAGTTTAGCTGTGGATGTCCACAGTAAAGCCCAATTTAGTTCTTAGCTTATAGCTAAAACTAGGTGAGCATTGCCTAAGGCCTTGTCTACACTAAAGGGAAAAGTTGATCTAAGCTACGCAATTTGAGTTATGTGAATAGATCCACACTACGTGACATCGACAGGAGACACTCTCCCGTCGACTCCCCTTACTCTTCTCAATCCGGTGGAGTACTGAAGTAGACGGGAGAGCGATCGGCGGTTGATTTAGCGGGTCTGATTTTAGCGGGTCTTCACTAGACCTGCTATATCAACTGCCACCGCATCGATCGCTGAAGCATCGATCCTCTGGTAAGTGTAGACAAGCCCTCAGCTATACCTGTCATTAAAACTACAATAGCTTGTGGCTCTTGACTAGGCGAAAGAAAAGGAAAAGAAAAAGAATCCTATTTGCCATGCTTTACTTGGAATCTATGGAATGGGTAGTGACACAGATCTGGCAGAGCTCCCACTGCTGAATACTCACTAGACTCCTATGTTTGAAATTCAAGTACTGGATCGTGCCTGCTATTAAGCCCGCTGAGTCTGAGAAACAGGATTCTCAGGATCTCCTCCAGTTTGCAGACTCCCTGGCGGGTACTCCATTTTGGAAGTGGGACCCCATCGTCCAAATGCAGTAGGCTTCAAGACCAATGCTGAACTACCACCCCCAAGTCTCACCAATAACTTAAACAGACCCTTCCCCCTGACATTTCACTCAGCAAGCATAAGAAACTTAAGATGTGTGCAAAAGTAAGTCTTCACAAACGTATCTCACCCTCTTTGTTCTCACCACACAGAGTCCTTTGGGTTTTGGTCAGTCCTTTTAAAGCCCAGGGCTACACTAGGGGAGGGGGTCGATCTACGATACGCAACTTCAGCTACGGGAATAGCGTAGCTGAAGTCGGCGTATCGTAATCGACTTACCTGGCGATGAGGACGGCGGCGAGTCGATCGCTGCCGCTCCCCCGTCGACTCCGCTTCCGCCTTTCGATGAGGTGGATTGCCGGCGCTGACGGGGAGCGCGATCGGGGATCGATTAATCGCGTCTTAACGAGACGTGAAAAATCGATCCCCGATAGATCGATTGCTACCCGCCGATCCGGCGGGTAGTGAAGACCTGCCCTTAGTGTTCCAAGTCCTCCCTCTCTCCTGCTCAGTCTTGTATTCTTGTCCTGGTCACTGAGAGGCAGCTACTAATAACAGCCCATGTCCGTTTATAACTTCAAGACCCCCTCTGACATATGACCCTCCTGGTATCCCCGTCAGGTAATCCATTTTTACCACTCACCAAAGTCCAGACTGGAAAAATTGGTTTCTTGCAGATAGCCACCTTCTTTAGCGTACCCATTGTATTGCCAGAGGAAAGTCATTCAGTGTTTAAAGCACTTGACTACTTTGCAATGTACACTATCACCACCTCTTGGAATTCCAATCCAAAATGAAGGCAAAAAGACAACAGGGAAGGCACAATGTTGCTGTAGCCATGTCAGTCCCAGGATATTAGAGGAACAAGGTGTGTGAGGTAATATTGTTTATTGGACCAACTTTGGTTGGTGAGAGAGACAAGCTTTTAAGCAACACAGAGCTCTTTTTCAGGTCTGGCAAAGTATTCAGCATGTCACAGCTAAATACAACATCAAACAGATACATGTAGTTTAGCATAAGTAGTTAACACATATTCTAAGGGCTCATTCAAATCTAAACTTTCAGGAATACTTTGCTCATGGCATTCTAAATAGTGAATCCACATGATCTCAAACCAGTGTGCCCACATCTGGGAATATCACCTCACCTCTTTGCCTACAGATTAAAACAGCATTAGGATTGAAAATTTAATCAGGGCAGAGAAAGTGTCACTCTCTTAGTATAGGGGGAAAAAACAAAAGTATTGCTGAAGGGTGGAGCTCATGAAAATTAAAACTGGCGGGGACAGAGTAGTGAGTTAAATAGCAGGTTTTGAATACGTAGATGTTCTGGAACCAAAGGTTCAAATCTCCTCAAACATCTCCTCATCCTTCCTTCAGAGAGAGAAACTGTACCATATAGCTTACTCTCTGCGCAGGGCTTTTGGGTAAGACCTTTAACTGAGGTCCTGTCTGCTCTCATAGCACATTTTGCATGAATAGGGATTTACTAATGTTCAGAGGCTAAATTGCCCATGCTGTCCCTACTGTGTAGAACTCTGGTCTCTGCATAGCTGTTGCAGTCCCACCACAGCTACCTGTGTTTTAGTGGCATTTAGTTTGTGAAGTGCTTTGTCAATTCATTGGAATGCAGGTGTTCTATAAATTGTAAAAACAGACACAAAGAAAGTTAGAAATCATCTGCAACTTTGTAGTATGGGAGCCCCAACAGGCATAGAGCTGATGTAGCTGGCTCCTACGATAACTTCTTTACACCCCTTGGCTCAGATGACATATTGGGTGTGGGGCTGAATGGGTCCTGAGCTGGGAGGGGGGAGTATCTAGAGCATTCTGCACTTTGGCTATGCCTCAGGTAGTGTATGAACCCTTGGGGACAAAGCTAGCTGGTTCAAATTAAAGTAGCCTCTCAATGATGCTTGAGGCTGAGGATTAGAGTCCTAACTAGCTCTCTGATATCAGCTCCTTGTGTTGTCCAGCAGAAGATGAGCACAGTCAGTGTTTCCCCCAGGAATTGAAATTAGGGAGGTGTTCGAATTTACGTGTGGGGAATCAGGGCCGATGAGGGTGGGCACCATAGTAAAAACTGGAAAATGTTTCATGACCATTTTATTAGATTTAACTTATGTTTTAAAATCATCACACAAATTAAAGTTGGCTACTCAAGCCTTCTATGAAGCACTACATCTACATCCTTCTTGGTTTCTTTTTATAATTTTGCACAACTCTGTTAATGAACTTGAAGGCAATGCGTTCATCTTTGGTGGGTTCTCGTGTGTCTGGTACTTCCATTCCTTCAGTTGATATGCTCATTAGTCCATTCATATGATCAGGCAGAGGGTGACTTCTTTCAGAACACACAGTTCTATTCAATGATGAAAAAGAACACTCAACTGTTCTTCTTTCATCCCAGGAAACATAGCATAAAGATCGAGTCGAGCCACTAATGATGGGGAAAAAAAAAAAGTTGAAGTCAAATCTTCATTCATTTGTCGTATGATAGACTCATAGACTTTAAAGGTCAGTAGGGACCATTATGATCATCTAGTCTGACCTCCTGCACAACGCAGGCCACAGAATCTCACCCACCCATTCCTGTGATAAACCTCTAACCCAGGGATCTCAAACTCAAATCATCAGGAGGGCCACATGAGAACTAGTAAATTGGCCTGAGGGCCGCATCACTGAAACCTTTTCATAGAATGCTACAAAAGTATAGTCAAAAATGAAAAAAATGAAGAGTAATATAGTATTCTATTAAAAGTCAATGTATTAACTTTTTTAAAACTGCAATGCAAAGAGGGGTTTTAATAAAATATAAACACTCAGTAATGTTTGGAGCTTGGCTGCCAGTGGAGTCGGCGCCTATGGCGGGCCGCAGGAAATAACTCCGCCGGCCGCATGTTTGAGACCCCTGCTCTAACCTATGTCTCATCTATTGAAGTCCTCAAATCATGGTTCAAAGACTTCAAGGTGCAGAGAATCCTCTAGCAAGTGACCCATGCCCCACGCTGCAGAGGAAGGCGAAAAATCCCCAGGGCCTCTGCCAATCTGCCCTGGAGGAAAATTCCTTCCCGACCTCAAATATGACGATCAGCTAAACCCTGAGCATGTGGGCAAGACTCACCAGCCAGACACCTAGGAAAGAATTATCTGTAGTAACTCAGATCCCACCCCATCTAACATCCCATCACAGACCATTGGGCATATTTACCTCTGATAGGCAATTAATTGATCTTTAACTATCATACCATCTCTTCCATAAACTTATCAAGCTTAGTCTTGAAGCTAGATAAGTCTTTTGCCCCCACTGCTTCCCTTGGAAGCCTGTTCCAGAACTTCACTCCTCTGATGGTTAGAAACCTTTGTTTAATCTCAAGTCTAAACTTCCTGATGTCCAGTTTATATCCATTTGTTCTTGTATCCACATTGGTACTGAGCTTAAATAATTCCTCCCCTTCCCTGGTATTTATCCCTCTGATATATTTATAGAGAGCAATCATATCTCCCCTCGGCCTTCTTTTGGTTAGGCTAAACAAGCCAAGCTCTGAGTCTCCTTTCATAAGACAGGTTTTCCATTCCTCGGATCATCCTAGTAGCCCTTCTCTGTACCTGTTCCAGTTTGAATTCATCCTTCTTGAACATGGGAGACCAGAACTGCACACAGTATTCCAGATGAGGTCTCACTAGTGCCTTGTATAACGGTACTAACACCTCCTTATCTCTACTGGAAATACCTTGCCTGATGCATCCCAAGACCGCATTAGCTTTTTTCACTGCCATATCACATTGGCAGCTCATAGTCATCCTGTGATCAACCAATACTCCGAGGTCCTTCTCCTCCTCCGTTACTTCCAATTGATGCGTCCCCAGCTTATAACTAAAATTCTTATTATTAATCCCTCAATGCATGACCTTGCACTTTTCACTATTAAATTTCATCCTATTATTATTACTCCAGTTTACAAGGTCATCCAGATCTTCCTGCATGATATCCCGGTCCTTCTCTGTATTGGCAATACCTCCCAGCTTTGTGTCATCCGCAAACTTTATTAGCACATTCCCACTTTTTGTGCTGAGGTCAGTAATAATAAGATTGGTCCCAAAACCGATCCCTGAGGAACTCCACTTGTAACCTTCCTCCAGCCTGACAGTTCACCTTTCAGTATGACCCGCTGTAGTCTCCCCTTTAGCCACCTTTCAATTTTCATATTGATCTCCATCTTTTCCAATTTAACTAATAATTCCCCATTC
This sequence comes from Macrochelys suwanniensis, assembly GCA_033296515.1. Lineage (NCBI taxonomy): Eukaryota > Metazoa > Chordata > Testudines > Chelydridae > Macrochelys > Macrochelys suwanniensis. Next base: position 94,646,839 of record CM065777.1, read on the forward strand.
AAGGGAGGGATAGCTCAGTGGTTTGAGCATTGGCCTGCTAAACCCAGGGTTGTGAGTTCAATCCTTGAGGGGTCCATTTAGGGATCGGGGCAAAAATCTGTCGGGGGACAGTACTTGGTCCTGCTAGTGAAGGCAGGGGACTGGACTTGATGACCTTTCAAGGTCGTTCTAGGAGATTGGTATATCTCCATTTATTTATTAAATGCCTTACTGAAATCTAGGTAAATTAGATCCACTGTTTCCTTTGTCTAAAAAATCTGTCACCTTCTCAAAGAAGGAGATCAGGTTGGTTTGGCACGATCTATCTTTTATAAAGCCATGTTGTATTTTATCCCAATTATCATTGACCTCAATGTCCTTTACTTTCTCCTTCAACATTTTTTCCAAGACCTTGCATACTACTGATGTCAAACTAACAGGCCTGTAGTTGCCTGGATCACCTTTTTTGCCCCCTTTCTTAAAAATAGGAACTATGTTAGCAATTCTCCAGTCATACGGTACAACCCCTGAGTTTACAGATTCACTGAAAATTCTTGCTAATGGGTTTGCAATTTCATGTGCCAATTCCTTTAATATTCTTGGCTGAAGATTATCTGGACCCCCCGATTTAGTCCCATTAAGTTGTTCAAGTTTGACTTCTACCTCAGATGAGGTAATATCTATCTCCATATCCTCATTCCCATTTGTCATCCTACCATTATCCCTAAGGGCCTCATTAAAGACTGAGGCAAAGTATTTGTTTAGATATTGGGCCATGCCTAGATTATCCTTAAACTCCACTCCCTCCTCAGTGTTTAGCGGTCCCACTTCTTTCTTTGTTTTCTTCCTATTATTGATATGGCTATAGAACCTTTTACTATTGGTTTTAATTCCCTTTGCAAGGTCCAACTTTATATGGCTTTTAGCCTTTCTCACTTTATCCCTACATGTTCTGACCTCAATAAGGTAGCTTACCTTGCTGATCCTTCCCATCTTCCATTAATATTCCACTCTGTGTTCAAATTCTCTATTATGTCCTGAGCACATGGCAGCCCAATTGCTGGTAGTGCCTCACTCCACTCAACTGTCGGTGTTTTATAGGATGGGGATCTGTAAAAGCTAAGTAGAGGTCGAGTAGAATCTAGAAGTCGCTATTGTAAATTTTTAAGAATCAAGTCTCTGTACTTTTTCAGTTGTCTTAACAAACACTTCTTGTCCTCTTCACTTAAGGATTCAATATAAATGCCTTCATTAGTCAACTTCTGGACTGAAGTCTTTGCTTCTTCCAGTACTTTTTCAATGGATAGCTCTCTGATTCATCCAAATTGAACATCTAGAAATGCATCTATTGGCCTACCACTGACATCAAGATAATGTACACAATGCCCATTAATACTTGATGCCCATTTGCATCGGTGCATTCATCAGCCATGTATGCAAATTTTTTGAATGTGGTGAGAGTGTTCTTCACTTTTTCAGCTGTTGAATCTTTCACTGTTGCACCACATGCTTCTAGCCAGTCAGTTGAGTTTCTTGCAGAAAGAGAGTGAGGATTTGCTGGTCTTGTTCGGAACCAGTGTTCAACTTCAGGATGAACAAGTGACAATGCACTTAACATTGGCCTCCAGTTTGTATTGTGTGGTATCTTTTGCTTAAATAGAAAGTACGATGCCACAGCCCTGTTTGTTCACATGAACTGTGTTGTGTCTCCAGCATTCTTAACAGCCTCATTAACACTCACCGGTGTTGTCCTTGGTCAGTGGAGACTCAAGTTCAGAGGTGCTTTCATGAGTTCACCTCCCAAGTTGGGGGCAAGAAGGCACCTTACTCGTTCCTCCAGCTGCTCACTGTTTGCCCTGGACACTGTTGTTCGTTGTGCCACCGTTCACCCCATCGCTCTGTTGCCAATGGCCTTGCGCCGTCACCTTCTGCTGCCACCTGCCACTGTGACCTCTGCCAGTTGGTCTCTTGAGGTTCCACCCAGCTCTCAGAAATTTCAGCTGAGCTCTCAGTGGGGGAACCTCGCTGCTAGTGCAGGCTGGGCCGTCTCTTCCACAGAAACACTGTCCCACACTTAGACCTGATTATCAGTGATTTCAGCTGTAGTGGTCACTTAACAAAACAGACTATCTGTGGAGCCTAATCAGCTCTGTCTTTAAACAGTGGAGAGGGGAAGGTACAAATAGTACTTGTGACTCAAGCAGACCATCAAGCAAAACACCTGTCCCCACCCTCTCTTGATGCCCTCAATCAGCACAGACTAAGTACAGTTCTACTGCCTTTTACTCATACAATAAGAATAACATTTCATTCCCCCTCCCCCCGCATTCAAGTGATTTGTAACCCAACCCCAGCCAAAATCTATCACGTGGGCAACACAGCTCTGTTTGCTGGATACCTAGGTAGATTAGGTGTGTGTGAATGTAAATACAATCTGGTCCTGAAGCCTTTCCCCCCAGCTCATCACTAGCTGTCAGGGAGAGCTCATTTAGATTTTGCTTACAAATCATAATTTGAAATGATTAGGTTGGCCAACATCACCGAAATGAATGCACTGACATTGTCATAAAAAACAACAGCTGTATAAGGAAGCTAGTCTATGTTCATACTTTTCAAATCTATTATACTTTTTCAGATACACATTTTATCATACTTTATATGCTTTTAAAGTGTGTATTAATGTTTCAATTTCAATTCAAATGTCCAAACAATCACTAAATTGGCAACACTGCATGTAACTAGTTCACAAAACTCGGGGGCGGGGGGGAGTGTTGGGGAAATTCAGCGGGGGCTGTAGGGAAATCCCTGAGCACAGTAGAATATCTGACTCTAAATATCTGCATCCTACACTGGGAAAAGACACACTATATAATAAGGAGATATGCCTATCTCATAGAACTGGAAGGACCTTGAAAGGTTATTGAGTCTAGTCCCCTGCCTTCACTAGCAGGACCAAGTACTATCCCCTGACAGAGATTTTTTTGCCCCAGATCCCTAAATGGGATTGCACTCACAACCCTGGGTTTAGCAGGCCAATGCTCAAACCACTGAGCTATCCCTCCCCCCATTGGTTGTTGTCTTATACTAGCCTTTGTTAATGTTGATAAAGAACAAAGACAAAACCCCAAAGGGAAAAATACATCCTGCCTTGGAACCTCTGTGGTAGTGAGTTTGGAATTTCATGACCTGAAAAGAAAATTATGTATCAATTGAAATTTTTCTCAGTATAATTGTCATTTGTTATTGCAGGGTTGCTATCAGCAGTAGATATAATGGAGATCAATCCGGCTCGTGGGAAGACACAAGAAGAAGTTAACACAACGGTCAACACTGCCGTTTCAGTTATCTTGTCCTGTTTTGGTAAAGCACGTGAAGGTTCTCATAGTTCCAGTTACCGTATACCCCAGCCACAAAAATCCATCTGAACATATACAATCATGTTCCAAGAAGTTTTTCAGTCCTAAAGTACAATATTTTGTTAATGACAGTTCCTTACTGAATGACTTTGATAACCTCAAGCACAAAAATAATCTTTTCATCAAAGCTCAGACACTAATGAGACAGTAATTGTTACTCATGTTAATGGAGGCTGGTGAAGGAAAGTGTCAGATTTGCTCATACTGTTTTCTACTTTATAACAAATTCTAAAAGTCAAGTCAAATTTATTACCATGATTGCAGTAAATCACATTATTACTTCTATTTACTGACCTTGTTTTTGTTGCTCTCTATAAAGTTCTTGGTTCGTTAAAAAGAAAGTGGACATTTGTCTTATGCACTAAACTAAGTTTTCTGGACGAGATTGCAAACTGTTAGAAATAGATAATCCTTCAACAAATTTCTACATGCAAAAACAACCCCTTGTGTAGTAAGTAACATTACTTCAGCTCACCTTCTGCATTACTAAAACTTGACTCAACACATCCAACATGTTATCTTACAAATTAAAAAGAAATTGACATTTTTAAATACCAAGTAACTGGATTTGGGAAGTAGTTTTATATTGGGTATGTATGTTTCATTATAAATGAAACTGAAATATCAATTCACATTATATTGAAATGTTGCAGAGAGAAATATACAGATGTGCTCTAGGCATTATTTTGGGGAAGTTCTATTGCCTGTGTTCTACAAGAAGTCAGAATAGATGATCACAATGGTCTCTTCTGGCCTCGGAAGCTATGGCTCTATGAAACCATGAAATGAGAATGCACCATGTGAGCTCCCTCTGGTGGCTAATAACTAAGTTGAACGTCTTCCAGAGACTGATCTCAGGTAAGTTAGATGACTTTGGCATTACAGACAGTTGTTCAAGTCTTACTAGATGAGTTTCCTCTGATCACACACATTATATACAAAAATACCTAGGGTAACCATATTTCCCTAAGGGAAAACAGAATACTGCGTGGGATAGCCCTAGCCCTTCCTACCCCCCTCCACTGCTCGCCTGAGCCCTGCCTCCCCCCTCCGCACAGGGCTGGCACCGCAGCTCACCTACTCCCCTGCACATTCCTCCACCCCACACCCCACTTTTTTTTGGACAAAAGTGGGCATTTGTCCCATTTGATCTTGCAAATTGGGCAAGAGGAAATAGGACACATGCCCACTTTTGCCAAAAAAGTCAGGACAGCTGGGACAGGGCTTAAAAAAGGGACTGTCCTGGCCAAACCAGGACATATGGTCAACCTAAAAATACCAGATTGTTAAAAACAGTCAACTACATGCATGCCTCTGCATTCTCCATGCTGCCGCCTACACAGAGAACAATCTCTCAATGCTTACACATCATGCCCTTTTATCACCGCCCGCACATCTGATTATTCACACCTGCTGTGTTTGCCACAAACATGAACCCTTGCTGCCATTGCCCTGGCAGCTGAAGGTCTCACCTTCCGTTTTAAAATCTACAATCATCCACCCAAATGTAGGACTGAAATTGTACGCAAACTGGGCTTTGCTGTGATAGTAATTTAAAGTCTGAGCAAAAAAGCGCAACTTCTAACTTAAAGCATTCGGTCCAAAGTAGGCAACATTAGGTAAACAATAACTTCTTTTTAGACCACTGACGGTTAAGATAAGAGATTAAAGGACTCTCACATCAAACAATGCTGGTATTGGTTTCTGTTGGTCAGGTACCTTATTCCAACTGTCTAGGGCAGCGGTTCTCAACCCGCAGCCCACGGAATTAGCACACAGCTACCGCCCACCTCAGTTGTGTGCTAAAGACCTGCCTGCATGCGCGGGGTGGTGGGGACGGGGTCGGGGCTGCCGGCCTGTGCTGCATGGTGAGAATCCGGGGTCAGAGCTGCTAGCAGGCCCCGTGGGGTCAGGGGCTCCAGCAGGGTCTGGGTCCAGGGCAGTTACCCAGCCCCACGAGCTCTGGGGTCCTCACCGGCATAGGCGCCGACTCCATGGGTGCTCCGGGGCTGGAGCACCCACAGGGGGTGCAGAGCACCCACCGGCAGCTCCCCGCCCGCCCCGGGACCTGCGGCCAGCTCCCCGCCAACCCCGGGGCCCGCTGCCATCTTACCTTAGCACCAGGAGACGTTGCGGGGCCCCGCCCCCGATGCTGGGCGACGTTGCGTTGGTGTTGGGGGCGGGGCCCGGCATCAGGGGCGGGGCCCCACAACGTCACCCAGTGTCAGGGGCGGGGCCCAGCGTCGGGGCGGGGCCCCGCCCCGACGCTGGGCGTGAGCTCCCACCGGCGCCACAGGAAGTCGGCACCTGTGCTCACCGGCCAGGTCCCAGGGCAGTCGGCCTGCCCCGCGTGCTCCGGGGCAGCCAGCCGGTCCCACGGGGTCTGGGGCTGCTGGCTGAACTGGCAGGGTCCGGGGGGTCTGAGCAGCCAGCTGGTCCTGCAAGTTTCGGGGTCTTATTGAAATTCCAGGAGGCAGGTGGGCAGAAGCCCAATCACATCTAAAGGCCCCTCCTGCAGCCTTTCAGAAGGAGCCACTGGACCTGGGATCTAACTGAAGGTGAGGGACAACTAAGGAAGAACAGAGCAGGGAGTGGGGTGCATAGGTTCAAAACTAGGGATCTGGATGGGGACCCCAAGTAGAGATCTGCAGACAGCCTCACTGCTCCTCAAAGCTGTCGAGGGAGCCTGCAGACGTGGCCCACAGTAACTCTGCCAAGATACGTGAGACAAGGGAACACCTCCCTGTCCAGCATCCTCCTCCTGGTATTGTATATATGGCCACTTTGGAGCTTGCCAGTTCGCTTTCAAACCATGCCAAGGGAATAACTCTACACGGTTAGGAGGAGGTTGACTAGGAGATCTCGCGACTTCATGGGGCCACGGACAGGGTGTGTATATGAAAGGTGTGGGGAGAAGTGCAGCCAGAACCTCAACAGGAGGTCCTGGAGGAGCTGGAATAGGGGCTGCAACCTAGCGCATTCTAGATAGACATAAGCCAGGGTCTCCCTCACACAGCAAAGGGGGCAGGCGTCGGGGATGGGGGTGAACCAAGTCAGGTACACACCCGTGCTCACGGCCCTATTGAGGAACCACCAACCGACATCCTGGGCGGGCCGTGGGACTAGGGTGGAATATAGGCTGGTTCACTGGGGTTTCTCACCCTCTACAGGGTGGGAAACAGGGGGATTGAATGGGGGCAAGGGTCCCAGGGGGGCAGTCAGGAAGGAGCAGGGGTTGGATGGGGCGGTGGGAGGCAGTCAGGGGCAGGGGTTCCAGGGGCAGTCAGGGGACAGAGAGAAGGGGTGGTTGGATGGGGCAGGGGTTCCAGGGGGCCATCAGGAATGCGAGGAGGGGTTGGATGGGGCAGCAGGGGGCAGTCAGGGGACAGGGAAGGGGAGTGGATGGGGCAGGGGTCCGGGGGGGGGCGGTGTCAACCCCCTCGTGGGGTGAGGAGGGAACTGGTTGTTAAAATTTTGGCAGCTCATCACTGCGTGTTTGTATTTATTAAACAAATGTTTTGTGCAAACATGTTTCAGCCTAGGGGTATTTAACATTTGATCTCTGTGATTAGTCACTTAAGTGAAAAGGTATTTCCTATGTGGGAGGCAGAGGATAAAGTATCAGAGGGGTAGCTGTGTTAGTCTGGATCTGTAGAAGCGACAAAGAGTTCTATGGCACCTTATAGACTAACAGACGTATTGGAGCATAAGCTTTTGTGGGTGAATCCCCACTTCTTCGGATGCATGCAGTGGAAATGTCCAGGGGCAGGTATAAATAAGCAAGGAAGAGCCAGGCTAGAGATAACGAGGTTAGTTCAATCAGGGAGGATGAGGCCTTCTTTTAGCAGTTGAGGTGTGAACACCAAGGGAGGAAAAACTGCTTTTGTAGTTTGCTAGCCATTCATAGTCTTTGTTTAATCCTGAGCTGATGGTGTCAAATTTGCAAATGAACTGAAGCTCGGCAGTTTCTCTTTGAAGTCTGGTCCTGAAGTTTTTTTGCTGCAGGATGGCTACCTTCAAATCTGCTATTGTGTGTCCAGGGAGATTGAAGTGTTCTCCTACAGGTTTTTGTATATTGCCATTCCTAATATCTGATTTGTGTCCATTTATCCTTTTGCGTAAGGACTGTCCAGTTTGGCCGATGTACATAGCAGAGGGGCATTGCTGGCACATGATGGAGTATATAACATTGGTGGATGTGCAGGTGAATGAACCGGTGATCGTGTGGCTGATCTGGTTGGGTCCTGTGATGGTGTCCCTGGTGTAGATATGTGGGCAGAGTTGGCATCGAGGTTTGTTGCATGGCTTGGCTCCTGAGTTAGAGTTATTATGGTGCGGTGTGTAGTTGCTGGTGAGAATATGCTTCAGGTTGGCAGGTTGTCTGTGGGTGAGGACTGGCCTGCCTCCCAAGGCCTGTGAAAGTGAGGGATCGTTGTTCAGGATGGGTTGTATCACTGATGAGCCGTTGGAGAGGTTTCAGCTGAGAACTGTAAGTGATGGCCAGTGGAGTTCTGTTGGTTTCTTTCTTCGGTTTGTCTTGCAGCAGTAGGCTTCTGGGTACACGTCTGGCCCTGTTGATTTGTTTTCTTATTTCCTCATGTGGGTATTGTAGTTTTGAGAATGCTTGGTGAAGATCTTGTAGGTGTTGGTCTCTGTCAGAGGGGTTGGAGCAAATACGGTTGTACCTCAGTGCTTGGCTGTAGACAATGGATCGTGTGGTGTGTCCGGGATGAAAGCTGAAGGCATGTAGGTAGGCATAGCGGTCGGTGGGTTTTCGGTATAGGGTAGTGTTAATGTGACCATTGCTTATTTGCACCGTGGTGTCTAGGAAGTGGACTTCCTGTCTAGACTGGTCCAGGCTGAGGTTGATGGTGGGGTGGAAGCTGTTGAAATCGTGGTGGAATTCTTCCAGAGTTTCTTTCCCATGGGTCCAGATGATGAAGATGTCATCAATGTAGCGTAGATAGAGAAGGGGCATGAGTGGACGAGAGCGGAGGAAGCATTGTTCCAGGTCAGCCATAAAAATGTTGGCATATTGTGGGGCCATGCGGGTGCCCATAGCGGTGCCACTGGTCTGGAGGTATACATTGTCACCAAATTTGAAATAATTGTGCGTGAGGATAAAGTCACAGAGCTCAGCAGCCAGTTGTGCTGTGGCATCATCAGGGATACTGTTCCTGACAGCTTGTACCCCATCTGTGTGTGGGATGTTTGTGTAGAGAGCCTCTACATCCATGGTGGCTAGGATGGTGCTTTCTGGGAGATCACCGATGCATTGTAGTTTTCTCAGGAAATCAGTGGTGTCACGGAGATAGCTGGGAGTGCTGGTGGCGTAGGGTCTGAGTAAAGAGTCCACATATCCGGACAGTTCTTCAGTGAGAGTGCCAATGCCCGAGATGATGGGGCGTCCAGGATTTCCAGGTTTGTGGATTTTAGGTAGTAGATAGAATAACCCCGATCGGGGCTCTAAGGGTACGTTGATTTGTTCCTGTGTTAGCGTAGGGAATGTGAATAGCGTAGAGGATAAAGTGAACACGTCATTGGGACTTTGATACTCTCAGGAACAGAGTGAGAATTATATGGAGAAGTAATGAAGTGGTCAGCGGACTAAAGCGACTAAGAAAGTTTAAGTCTTTTCCCTTTACTTTTCTAGAGGAGCATTATATTCTTGCTCTGCATGTGGAATACAGATATAAAAAAATCTATTTTCTTCCTGACTGAGGGAAGAGAGAAAGAAGCCACTGGAGGCAATATTTAATGGCTGTTTACAGTATACAGCACTCAGAAGTGTGCTAGGCACTTTTTAGAAATGTATAAAAAGATGCTCCCTCCTGCCCTGAATAGTTTATTTTTCCTCTTTTTTATTCTTCAGTCTTTTTGCTGTAAGGTTTAGCAAATTAGTGCTGGCATATGATAGAGTTTGTTGCAGTGTTGTCTTTCTATTGTGATATGTGTTATTATTTAAAGAAGTGCTAAGGGCTGCTTGAAGCACAGAATATGCATTTTTTGTTGTTCTGTAAGTCTAAAGAAATAAAATTAAACCCAAAAGTCAGCATAAGGTAATAGGTGCCAGTGACAAGGAAACGGGAGAAATAAGGAACAAGATTATAAATATACAATAACAAGGTTACACGATTACTTAGCTATATTATATATACACCTATTCCATCATATGTTCACACATTACATCCAAAACCATTAAAAGAATATTGAAGTTGCATAGTCAAGAACTCCTAAATGTCATGTCAAGATAGGAATTTTGCCCCCCTTGTGGGTATGCAGCACTAATGTTCTTTTAACATAAGAAATTACATTCAAAAAACCCTTAGTTTTTTAAAAATAAAAACTGAAAACTCCTCCAAAAAACAGAAGTTGCCTTATGTGGAGTCATACTGATCCCCAACTTGGATCATCAGCAGGGTTCTGATCCTAAGTTTAAGGTGACCAGATAGCAAGTGTAAAAAATCGGGACAGAGGGTGGGGGGTAATAGGAGCCTATATAAGAAACAGCCCCCAAAATCGGGACTGTCCCTATAAAAGCGGCGCATCTGGTAACTGGTAGCCATAGTCCAGTGGTCCCCAACCTTTCTGTGGCCAGGAGCACATTCATGCCTTCAGAAGAGTGTGGTGGGCAGCAACGCTTCTTGGCGGCATTTCGGTGGTGACGCTTCTCCGGTGGACGCACTCCTTGGCGGCATTTTGGCGGCAGCTTCTCCACCAGAAGCACTCCTTAGTGGCATTTCAGTGTCAGGATCTCCGGCGGATGCGCTCCTCAACTCTTCATTCCTTGGCACCGGCCCTGACGGCGGGCGCACATAAATGCCCCAGCGGGTGCCATGGCGCCCGCAGGCACCACATTGGGAACCACTGCCATAGTCAGTTGCTAGCCTCTATGTAGACCAGCCACTAGAGGGAGATAAGATACACACTATTTCCTGACAACAGAGGAATGTAAAGACTCAGGATTCCTGAGTTAAATTCCAAATTCTGGAGAGGAGTATTCTCTAATAGTTAAAGACCTCTCTGCCCCTGTGCCCCCAGGCTGTTTGTCCCACCTCTGTTCCTATTCATTCCCCCATTTGTGTCTATATACTCCCCCCTCTCTCTTTTCTCCTCCTTCCCCATTGCTGCTATTCATCCCACCCGCTCCTGTCGCCAACCCCTGGCTCCTATCCCCTTCTGCTGTCCTCCCCATCCTCTGGGTCCTGCAATCCCCCACCATAGAATATCAGGGTTGGAAGGGACCTTAGGAGGTCATCTAGTCCAACCCGCTGCTCAAAGCAGGACCAATCCCCAATTTTTGCCCCATAACCCCAAATGGCCCCCTCAAGGATTGAACTCACAACCCTGGGTTTAGCAGGCCAGTGCTCAAACCACTGAGCTATCCCACCCTCTGCCCTACCCCTCTTGCAATCCAGTCAGGTTAGATCTTCCTCATCCTCCATGCTGCTGGGGTACCACGAAGAGGAGCACTGAGAATCTTCAGAGAATTTAGCTGCTACACGCTAATAAATCTCTACTTAGCATGTCAAAGCTGGGACTTTTCAGGGGCTTATAACTTGGCCAACTTTGGGAAAATTTCACATGGATGGCAAGATGGCTAGGTGACTCCCCTGCCAAATTTCCAGCGTTTACTCCAAAACATGGAAGTAATGAAACAATTGCAAGATTTATACATTTAAAAAAACCAACAACATGGGTACATGCTCAGAAACAGTGGAGCCATTTTAATTAAAACTTTACAAAAATATTCAACCGGAGGCAGATACCCATCATGAAAAATTTCAGCATGAATGGCTGAAGTTTGGCAAAGTTGTACGCAACTGAAAAAGGGTCTTATGCTGGTGAATTTTCCTTTTCAGCTGTCTCTTTCCTTTTTCTTTTGAGCTTGCTTACCCTCTGGTCTAAGGATCTCTCATGTTTTGACTGTACTGTGGAGCAGACAACATTATTATTTTAAAACACATGAAACGGTCTTGTAAACTTAAAAAATAAAATACTCATTAGGTTGTTTTTCTAATTAAAAATCATAGTTTTTGTGGCAGGGGAAGGGTATAACCCCCTTTAAAGCCCTGCCAAACTGCTGGCTACAGCCTGCTCACTTGTCCAGAGGCCAGGGGTAGGGATTCAGGTATTCAGCAGGCAAACCAGTTGCAAGCCCTAAGGAGGGCAGGCTCAGAGGAACATGCTGAGCTAAGTGCTGACAGCTGAGTTGAGTCAGGAGAGGGCTATAAAGCCCGAGACAAACCACAGTGAGGCAACTAGCCTGGGAGGAGACAGGAGGGCAGTTTTGCTGTCTCCTTACTGTAGAAGGAGGCCTCAAAGGCCAGGAGACCCTGGGGAGCGTCTGTGTGGTACTAACTGTTGGGAGATCTGGAAACTGCATGAACACTGTAAATAAAGACACTTGGGTGATCCAGCAAAAGAAGGTGTGGAAGATTCTTTATTATGCCAGCCTAAACACAGGGTGCAGGCTCAAGAGGGAGAACACCTGCACAGATCCTGTGACAGCTTCAAAACAAAATAATCCATTTCAGGCTGTACAACAAACACAGGTTTTGACTTTATTTCTACCACTTTAAAAAAAAACAACCCAACAACCCACAAACATTTTTAAAAACACATCTTATTTTGCAGAATAAAAACCAAACTGCTTTAAAACCAACTTAAAAAAAAACATTTTGCACAGAAATCCCTGTTAGTTTGAAACATGCCATACCATCAGTTTGCAGCCATAAAACCCCAGCAGTTTACAACCAACAGTTTGCAACAAAATACTTTTCAATAAAGCCAATTGCAGAAAGTTGCCTTCTACCACAGGATAAAGGGTTGCTGGCACATGGTTGTTCTGTTTCCCCCCATATGTGTTTGGGCCTTTGGGTTAAAGAACAAGCAAAAATTTTAGTTAGTATTATTCTCCATATACATCAAACCCCTATAAACAAAGAACCCATTGTAAAAACACATTTTGTAGAGTAAAAAACCCTGTTAGTTTGAAACAAAACAAAACCAACAGTTTGCAACCAAGTGGGGTTTTTTAAAAGTATATCTATGTCTTGCACAGACCCCTATCTCACACACACAAAAACCAGCAGCTTTATACACACCCAACCAAGAGTTTGCACCCAAATACTTTTTTAAAACCACACCTATGTCTTGCACAGACACCTCTCTCTCTCTCTCTCTCACACCCCCCCCCAGAAGCTTTAAACACACCCAACCAACAGTTTGCGACCAGATACTTTAAAAAAACCCACCCTTATTTCTAACTTAGGCCCCTGAATCACTAACAATTTAAACATGAAAGCCAACTCTTTTAAGAAGACAAACCACCCCATTTAAAAAAAACACTTTTTTTTTGCAGAATAAAAAACAAACAGCTTTTAAAAACCAACTTTTAAAAACACATTTTGCACAGAAACCCCTATTAGTTTGAAACACACCATACCATCAGTTTGCAGCCATAAAACCCCAGCAGTTTAAAACCCACACTTTTCAAAAATATACTTTTCAGTAACCCCGCAGGTCTTTAAAAGCCAATTGCAGATACACCTCTACCCCGATATAACGTGGTCTTTGGGAGCCACAATTTTTTACCATGTTATCGGTGAAACTGCGTTATATCACGGTAGAGGTTAGTAGGTTAGTACGGGCAGAGGATCTCGGGCGGGGGCGTGAGAGGGAGGTAGGAGCCGAGTGAAGCGGCGGCAGGAAGGAGGCAGGAGCTGAACAAAGCGGCGGCAGCAGTGGCGAAAACCATCCAGCCTGGCGGAGCGCGCAGCAACCCCTGGCCAGGGCACGGGAAGTCGGAGCCCGGGCTGGGGCTGCAGCATGGACCCGCTCCCTCCGGCCGCAGGCACCCGGGCTGGGGCATGAACTTCCAGCCATGAGCTGCCACGCGGGTCGCCGCAGCCTGGCCGAGCCCCGCTGCGCTGCCCCTGCACGTCTGATGCTCACCGCTCGCCCGGCGCCAGGCGCAGCGTGGCCCGCCGGGAGATCTCCTCGGAGTCCTTCAGCTCACTGGCCTCAGACTATCTGGAGGAGGGTGAATGTCTCCTGTCCAGGCTCTGCTGGATCTGCAGCCAGAGCCCACCTGGCTTGCAGGACCCACTCACCGCCGCCAGGAAGGCTCCGTGCAGGAGACAGGTCAACCTGGACTCGCTCGGGGAGAGCATCAGCCGCCTGAGGGCTCACACGGTACGTAGCCTGGTCGGGGGCAGGGAACGTGTTGTGCCCCGCGGCTGGCGGCTGCCTGCGGGTGAGGGGATCCTCCAGCAGATCTCATGCCTGCCCGCTGGTGGGGGAGCTCAGGCTTTACCACGTTATATCCGATTTCGCCTTATATCGGATCATGTTATATCGGAAGAGAGGTATAGTTACCGTCTACCAGAGGATAAAGGATGGCAGGCACATGGTTGTTCTGTCCCCCACCCCTCCTCCCCCACCGTGTGTGTTTGGGCCTTTGGGTTAAAGAACAAGCAAAAATGTTAGTTAGTATTACCCCCAAATCTCTACGCAACCTGTGTAATACCTGAAGTTTGTTTTTATTTTATTTTAACAGTATTAAGCACAACTATAGTTAAAAATGGTTTTTTACCTTGGCGTGGTGCTGAAATGCAGCTTAAAGTTACTCGTTCCATGCAAAACAGATCACACTGCAATAAAGATAGGTGTTATACCAATAAAATAAAACCGAGCAGTATCTTATTAAAGGGGAGAAGGCAAAACGCCACGTTTATTGTGAATACAGAAAGAATTAGAGTAAGCAATCAGCTATTGCTATAACATCTCATTCACTCACACACACAAGTTCTGCAAAGTTGTTATAGTTACCAGTCTACGAGTTGCTTGTGCCAAGTCACTGGCCAGGTGGCCTGGATACAAGGGTGGAGCAGGGCCTTGTCAGATGCGCATCCGATGCTCCTGGAGGTTGGTTTACAGAATCAGACCCAAAGTCCTCAGTCTTTAAGCTCTGTTTTTATAGGGATTTATCCTCATACCTGTTTATAGTGTCTGCTTCATCCTGCTGTTCTAAGTGATAATTAATCACTGTTCTCACGTTTGAGGTGATAGTCAATCATGCAGATGGCACAGCAATGATGAAATGACAGTATGTTGTTATCTTGTTCCTGGGCTCTTCGGGCCCCCCCCCCACCCCGTTCTTGGGGCAAGTATGCCCTCAGGGTTATCGGGCTCTCGTCCACTGCTTTCTCCAGCCCAACCATCTTAGTTTAAGGCTGGCACCTCAGCCGCTAGTCTTTAATTCATCATTCAATCATACATACATACAATCACACTCCAATGTATATCCTGTCACATCTGCATTTTAATCACCTACCCATCCTTTAACAGAACCATTCTAAAAATATTCATCCCACTTGTTATATCTAAAAGGAAACAAACAATATAAGAATGCATGAGTGGGGGGAGGGGGTTCACAAATCTTACTCCTTTGTTTAGGAAAACAAAGTTGTACCATCCATAAAGGACCGCTGTTATTTTGTTACTTTTAGAACAATTTCTTTGTTTCTGGATGTGCTTCAAGAGTCTGTAGTTAGCAGGCTGATTCGATCACCACAACTCTGAATTAATAGATACTGAAGGACTTTAGGCACCCCATTCCTAACATTCCCTTTTGTGATCCGGGGTGGGGGAATTAAGTTGTTTGCACAACTGGGATGCTTTTGGCTATTTTTTTTGGTCTTGTAATTAAAATACATTTTTCTGTAGGGCCTCCTTACAGTATTAAATGGTAAATCACCAATCCTTTGTTACTGTACCCATTCCCAAGTGGGGGCCCTTTGCAGATATCAATGAATGTCTTGGGGCTGGTTGGTTTGTTTTTTAAACATGTTTCTTTCATGCTTAAAGTTTGGGGGTTGTTTTTGAAATAAAATGGGTGTATCACAACCATAAGAAGCACACTACAAATACCCATAGCTTTTAAATGTTTGATTGTCTTTAGAGCAAATGCTTGTTCTAAAGTATGGTGGAGGTTTGTGAACCCTTGAAACATTTCAGTTTTGGGTTAGACCCTTGTTTATTTTTTGTAAATATATTATTTTAAACTTTTAATGACTTTGAGTTGCTAGAACAAGAGTGACCCATAGCATTCAACCAACTCCTGGGTTATATTTAAACTATCCAATAGCGTTCTACAAAGTCCTGGGGTCATATTTAAACTGTCCAATAGAGTTCTACCAACTCCAGGGGTTATATATAAACTGTCCAATAGCACCTGCAAATTTGTTATACCAATCAAATAAAAACCAGCAGGATCTTTTTAAAGGGGATAAGGCAGAATGTCACGTTTATTGTGAATACAAAAAGAATCATAGAAAGCAGTCAGTTATAGCTATAACATTTCATTCAGTTTCACATTCATTCACACACACACACACACACACACACAGGTTCTGCATAGATGTCATAGTTACCAGCCTAAAAGTTGCTCATGCCAAGTTACTGGCCAGGTAACCTGTGCATGAGGGTGGAGCCGAGTCCTTGTCAGATTCATCTGATGCTTCTGGAGGTTGGCAGCAGAACCAGACTCAAAGTCCTCAGTATTTAGAGGCCATTCTTATAGGGATTTATTCCTATGTCAATCTATGGGAATTGCTTCATCATGCTGTTGCTGAATCAATCAGCAGATGGCACATTCCTGATGGCTCCGTGCTGTCAGATGTTATCTTGTTTTTCCCATCCTTTGAGATGGTCGGGTGGATCCCAGTTTATCCTCGGGGGAGGGGGGGGAGAGGGGTGTTGTCTGGTCGTTCCCACTTGATGCCGCCTTCAGCCGATGGTCACTGAATTCCTAGGCTGGCACCTCCCTGCTCATTCATTCATGTACACCAAGCATTCATCAGCAGACATACTGTCTTCAACACTTTCGGGGTGTGTACTAATTTATTTGAATGAAAATAAGAAAGAAAAACTTGTAGCACCTTAGAGACTAACAAATTTATTTCAGCATAAGCTTTCGTGGGTTAGTACCCACTTCATTTTATGCTGAAATAAATTTGTTAGTCTCTAAGGTGCTACAAGTTTTTCTTTCTTATTTTCATTTTGCTGACACAGACTAACACGGCTACTACACTGAAACCTAATTTATTTGAGACTCCCTGCTCTTTAATTAAAGAGGGTGGGGGTCTTTCTATGCTGTTTCTAGGTACAAAGCATGCATAAGGAACAAAGTCAAATAACTTGTTTGCAAGTTTCTCATAGCAATACAGTATCTTTCTGAGAACAGATACAATCAATGGTTTACACAGACAGTAGCTTGTAAGTTTAACAAGGGATCCAAGAGATCTTTCACTTGGTAATGCTATGAGGTTTAAATTGTGGGAATCACTTTCGGTACCTTCTTTAATATCCCTACAAATTCCTGAGGTTTCATTTCATTTCATATTAATCAGAACTCACCATCCTCACCCACCCAGCTCCCTTACTGTGGATGCACACCCATCAAATTTTATTACTGACCGCTAGTACATTAACCCTGATGGCAACAAGGGTGAGTAATCTCAGTCACCCTGGACCCATCTAGAGAGCCTTCGGGGAATTTTCTAAATCAGACTGTGCGTGAGAGTCACCACTACCCCGCAAGTCGAATTCCGCCTCCCCATTTTCAGACGAGCCAGTTTGAGAGCCTCCAAGAGGGGGCATCTTTTTGGTTTTTTTAAGTTTACAAGACTGTTTCTTCTGTTTTATAATAATAATGTTGCCTGCTCCAATGTTGTCTGCTCCACAGTATGGTCAAAACATGAGTGATCCTTAGAACACACTGTTACCAGATTTGCCCATTATTTTGGGGTACGCTCATTTATTAGGGTTACTCTTTGGAGGGGGGGTGTTCTGTAATTCTATTAATTCTACGGGACCATCAGCGGCATCTTCTACATCAGATGCTATTTGAGAGTCAGACTCTGAGGGGCCTCTGTGAGAGTCATCAGGAGTCACCCTGGACCCATCTAGAGAGCCTTCTGGGGAATTTTCTAAATCAGACTGTGCGTGAGAGTCACCACCACCCTGCAGGTCAGATTCCGCCTCCCCATTTTTAGATGAGCCAGTTTGAGAGCCTCCTGTAGGGGGCATCTTTTGGGGTTTTTTTTATCCTTGTTACCTCTTTAGCCTTTTTTAAAATGTTTACAGCGACCCTGGCCTGGAACTTTTTGGCAGCCATCTGTTTATCCCCCAAGCGCTGTCCCCCCTCTTGTTTACTCCTGAGCCGATGTCGTACCCTTGAGGCTGCCCCTCTTACCCAGGCCCCTTTCCACAAATAGTCATGCCTGATCAGAGCCACCCTTTGGAAAAATTAAAGTATTTTTCAAAAAGTCACCCGCCAGAGCTTTTGCATTTTTCATGTAGTTTCCAACCCTCCTTTCTTTTAGGCCCCCTGAGGATACAGCGTCCACCAGTATTCTGAATGAAGCATCATATTTTTCCCAAATACTAGAATACGGGGGACCTGTGACCAGCTTATGGTGTTGGGAGAATGGTTTGTCTGTCCTTGGTTTTTTATTCACAACTCCTGGAGCGCGTGCTCCGTGTTTGTTAATGTGGGCATTTTCGCTCACAGTGTTCTCAGGGCTTGGTGTGATGGGGGCCGCTGAGGAACTGGAGTTGTGTTTGCGTGGTTGCTTTTTACCAGGGTCTTTGGTTTTGTCCTTGGGTTTGACCTATGAGGATTGGACTGCCCTGATGCTTCATCTGCACTCTTGTGCTGTTTTGTGCTGGCGTTGTTCAAGGTCTCAAAGCAGATTCCTGGTTCTTTGGCGGTTCTGGTGCAGGTGTCCCTGTAGCTCCAACTACAGCATTGTCAGGAAAGCTGCACATACCCGATTAGAGGGGGGGAAAGCATTTTACAAAACTTAACTTTACCATCTTTCTCACCCACACCTATGTATTTACTTAAAATACACAACCTCATAAAATAACCAAACCAATAAGAAAAATATATTTAGAGGGCTTCATTCATCCATCAGCCGTTGATGCTGGTGAATTTTCCTTTTCAGCTGTCTTTCCTTTTTTTTTTTCTTTTGAGCTTGTTTACCCTCTGGTCTAAGGATCTCTCATGTTTTGACCATACTGTGGAGCAGACAACATTATTATTTTAAAACACATAAAACGGTCTTGTAAACTTAAAAAATAAAATACTCATGAGGGTGTTTTTCTATTTAAAAATCATAGCTTGAAAACAAAATAATCCATTTCAGGCTGTACAACAAACACAGGTTTTGAGTTTATTTCTACCACTTAAAAAAAAAAAAACAACCCCACAAACGTTTTTAAAAACACATCTCATTTTGCAGAATAAAAACCAAACTGCTTTAAAACCAACTTAAAAAAAACCATTTTGCACAGAAATCCCTGTTAGTTTGAAACATGCCATACCATCAGTTTGCAGCCATAAAACCCCAGCAGTTTACAACCAACAGTTTGCAACAAAATACTTTTCAATAAAGCCAATTGCAGAAAGTTGCCTTCTACCACAGGATAAAGGGTTGCTGGCACATGGTTGTTCTGTCCCGTCCCGTCCCCCCCCCCCCCCCCCCCATATGTGTTTGGGCTTTTGGGTTAAAGAACAAGCAAAAATTTTAGTTTGTATTAGTCCCATATACATCAAACCCCTATAAACAAACAACCCATTGTAAAAACACATTTTGCAGAGTAAAAAACCCTATCAGTTTGAAACAAAACCAAACCAACAATTTGCAACCATCTGGGGTTTTTTACAAGTATATCTATGTCTTGCACAGACCCCATCTCACACACACACACACACACAAAAACCAGCAGCTTTTAAAAAAACCCAATCAACAGTTTGCAACCAAATACTTTTTAAAAAAACACACCTATGTCTTGCACAGACCCCCTATCTCTCTGTCTCACACACACACACAGAAGCTTTAAACACACCCAACCAACAGTTTGCAACCAGATATTTTTTAAAAATCCCACCCTTATTTCTAACTTAGGCCCCTGAATCACTAACAATTTAAACATTAAAGCCAACTCTTAAGAAGACAAACCACCCCATTTAAAAAAAACCCTTTTTTTTGCAGAATAAAAACCAAACTGCTTTTAAAAACCAACTTTTAAAAACACATTTTGCACAGAAACCCCTATTAGTTTGAAACACACCATACCATCAGTTTGCAGCCATAAAACCCCAGCAGTTTAAAACCCACACTTTTCAAAAATATACTTTTCAGTAACCCCACAGGCCTTTAAAAGCCAATTGCAGATACAGCAGTTACCTTCTATCAAAGGATAAAGGATTGCAGGCACATGGTCGTTCTGTTCCTTTCCCCCCGCCCCCCGTGTGTGTTTGGGCCTTTGGGTTAAAGACCAAGCAAAAATGTTAGTTAGTATTACCCCCAAACCCCTATGCAACCTCTGTAATACCTGAAGTTTTTTTTTTTTTAAACAGTATAAAGCACAACTATAGTTAAAAATAGTTTTTACCTTGGCCTGGTGCTGAAATGTAGCTTAAAGTTACTTTTAGTTAAAATACATTTTTCTGTAGGGCCTCCTTACAGTATTAAACAGTAAATTACCAATCCTTTGTTACTGTACCCATTCCCAAGTGGGGGCCCTTTGCAGATATCAATGAATGTCTTGGGGCTGGTTGGTTTGTTTTTTAAACATGTTTCTTTCATGCTTAAAGTTTGGGGGTTGTTTTTGAAATAAAATGGGTGTATCACAACCATAAGAAGCACACTACAAATACCCATAGCTTTTAAATGTTTGATTATCTTTAGAACAAATGCTTGTTCTAAAGTATGGTGGAGGTTTGTGAACCCTTGAAACATTTCAGTTTTGGGTTAGACCCTTGTTTATTTTTTGTAAATATATTATTTTAAACTTTTAATGACTTTGAGTTGCTAGAACAAGAGTGACCCATAGCGTTCAACCAACTCCTGGGTTATATTTAAATTGTCCAATAGCATCTGCGAATTCCTGAGGTTTTTTTCATTTCATATTAATCAGAACTCACCATCCTCACCCACCCACCTCCATTACTGTGGGTGCACACTCATCAAATTTAATTACTGACCTCTAGTACATTAACCCTGATGGTAACAAGGGTGAATAATCTCAGTCACCCTGGCTATTCAGTGGGTGTGTGGTTTACCTGAGCGACATCTTTTCCATTCACCTGGTCCGCCGGTGACTCCCCCGAGCCATGATCGCCTTCCACCTCCAGGTGGGTGGACTACGAGAGGCTTCCACGCTCATCGGGGTGTCTCATGTGCAGTTGGGTTTCACATTCGGGTTCCAGCGTATCCATCAACGGCTGAGCCAAAGGGCTCCCCTCGGCTGCTCCCTCCTCCTCCTCGGAACTGTCACTGATGTAGCGCATTCTGCATGGACGATCAAAGACCCTCGGGGCTAAAACAAAGTCCAAAGTTCTCACGGGGGTAGTGAAGGAGTCCGTGTTTCCTCTCAGCCTTTCCACAATTTCTAAAACATGCGTGCTTGGTAAGAAATGGCCTCTTGTGCCCGGCGCTGGGTCTTATCGGGTGATGGTGCTGTACTCCGATGGTAGAGGTCAGTGGGAGGAGTTGTTAGAGGTGTCACACAACCCTCTTCTAGGCGGTTCATCCCGCCTCAGAACTTCCCCTGATTGGTCAAATCTGCTCTCATGGCCGTCCTCTGTGGGTGAAACCCATCCTGATTGGTAGAGGGCAGTGGAAGCAGTTGTTAGAGGGGTCACATGACCCACTTACGGATGGGTCACCCCACCCCAGAGCTCCCCCCAATTGCTCAAATCACCTATCAGGACAATCCTACAGGAGCGAAACGCCTCCTGATTGGTAGAGGGCAGTGGGAGGAGTTATTAGAGGGGTCAAATGACACAGCTTGCTTCCGGTCATGTGTCTGGCTTGACCCCGGAAGTAATACCCCCCCCCCACCACCCCATAGGCGGGACATCTGGTGACAGATGGGCGGGGCTTAAAGGGTCAAGGGGGCGGGGTTTACGTTTGATTGATGGTGGGGCCCTTATACTACGCTGTCCAGGGCGTCTGGGTCCTCTAGAAAGCCATCATTGAGCTGTTGAGAGATTTTCAGAAAAGAAACAAGCGTAGGTTCCCACTGCTTGTTTTCAGATTTACAATACCTGGTTCCTAACCCCATTACACACACAAATCCTCTAATGTTACTTCTAAATTGTTAATTTACCTGTGCGACGTCTTTTCCGTTCACCTTGTCCGCCAGTGACTCCCTCTGAGCTGCGAGATATTCTCAACTCTATGAATATGCACCACAGGCACTTGCAAGCCCGAGCCCATTTGTCTGCATATCCTTCAGACATACACAAGCTGATAAAAACCCATGCAAATACAGTAATGATCCAATTTTGAAAAAAAGCTCAACACCCAGCAGTAGTTATTGAAGTATTACTCTAAAAATACTATCAGTGTTGCATGACACACATACACCTTGTTTTATTCCAAGCCAACATGTCCCCTATGAAGGAACACTGGACTCCCAAGGTCAACCATAAGAACGGCCATACTGGGTCAGACCAAAGGTCCATCTAGGCCAGTATCCTGTCCAATGCCAGGTGCCCCAGAGGAAATGAACAGAACAGGTAAATCAAGTGATCCATCCCCTGTCGCCCATTCCCAGCTTCTGGCAAACAGAGGCTAGGGACACCATCCCTGCCCATGCTGGCTAATAGCCATTGATAGACCTATCCTTCATGAATTTATCTAGTTCTTTTTTGAACTTGGCCTACAGTCTTGGCCTTCACAATATCCTCTGGCAAGGAGTTACACCATGCCCTCAGTTCCCACATAGTCATGTTCTCTTGGTATCTTCTGATAAAAATGAAAAATTTGATTTTATACTCGCCACTGTATTTTTCTGTATTGTATTCTGCCAGTGTGTGCCCACAGAATGCAAGGACATCAGGGCAAGAATCCTATAGTTGCTCTGGCACAGCTCCCCAGTTATGTAATACCAGGTATACCAATAGTGCTAGATAAACAAACAATTGTGCCAAACTTTCTATTGAACTAACTTATGTCATCTTTAAGTGTTCATTCTTTCTCTCCCCCACAAACCAAGATATAGACAGGAAGAAGGAAAGATGCCATGAGACAATGGTAAAGCGCCGAGGAGCAACTTTCTTGTAACACTGAATGGGGAACTTTATTAAAACAAGGAAAACAGCATTATTCCTAAACCTTAGTCTGTTTAACTGCAGAGCTTCTGCTTAGACCTTCCCGTCTGGCTTCCTGCTTCAGATTTAAAGGAACAGTAAGTACAGATATCCTCAAGGAAAGTTTCTCCTTGTATGTTTTGTGTTTTTTCTGCTTATTCCCTCTAGTTTTAGTCTCTTCATCACAGCTCTCCCAGTGACTAGAAATGGAAACCTGAAAACTGAGAGAAGCATGAAAATGTGCCTCCACTCCTTACTATCCCAGTCAAGGTCACTTGAAGTCATCTTACTAGTTCTTCTTCGAGTGATTGTTCATGTGTATTCCACAATAGGTATGCCTGCTTGCCACGTGCACCAGTATCAGAAGTTTTTCCCCTAGCAGTACCCGTAGGGGAGCGCCCCTAGCGCCCCCTGGAGTGGCACCTCCATGGCGCGGTATAAGGGGAGCTGCGTGCTCCCCGCTCCCTCAGTTCCTTCTTGCCACCAGTGAAGATGCTTCAGAACTGCTCTGCTCCAGCTTTGCTGTAGCTTGTCCCCAGAACTCTTGTTCGTTCAGTGTATGTGACCTGTAGTTAGTACTCGATTAGTTTTAGTTTAATTTAGCTAGTGCACCCGGCCCGGGGCATGCCCGGCGCCCTGGGTTTTAAGTCGTGCAAAACGTGTAGGCGCCTGATGCCAGTGAGTGATCCTCACGCGGATTGTTTACGCTGTTTGGGTGAAACCCATCTCAGTGATCGCTGCAAGATTTGCAAGTCATTTAAGCCTCGGCCCAAGAGAGAAAGAGACATTAGGCTCCGGGCTATCCTCATGGAGTCGACGTTGACCCCCGACTGCAGCACGCTGCTCCGAGTTGGCACCGGGCACCATGGTGTCAGTGCACGGTGACCCCCCAGTGCCATCTACTATTTGGCACCGCTCCCCATCCAGGGGGCATGCCAAGAAGGCTAAGAAGGGGCCTTCTCTGCCATGGCGCCAGAATAAATCATAGACTAGCCCCGTGTTGCGCAGTCCTTGATCCCCATTGACCTCTAGGCCTCCGACTCAAGTCGAGTGGAGTAGCTCAGCCCGTTCGGAGCAGGATTCCCCAGATGTCCGGATGCCTTCCGTGCCAGAGGCCCTGCAGGCGGCTCAGGACATGATGTCCATGCCGGTACCAGGAGCACCGCCAGTGTTGGCCCTGTGGTCCAGAGGCAAGCCGCTGGTGGGATCTCCGCAGTTGCCCCCGACTCGGTACTGGTCTCGGTCGAGGGAATGTTCCCGACACCATTTGCCACGGGAACATTCTGCTGGTTTTTACTGCCAACCTCCCCAAGGATAAACTGGGATCCACCCGACCATCTCAAAGGATGGGAAAATCAAGATAACATCTGACAGCATGGAGCCATCAGGAATGTGCCATCTGCTGATTGATTCAGCAACAGCATGATGAAGCAATTCCCATAGATTGACATAGGAATAAATCCCTATAAGAATGGCCTCTAGATACTGAGGACTTTGAGTCTCTGGTTCTGCTGCCAACCTCCAGGAGCATCAGATGAATCTGACAAGGACTCGGCTCCACCCTCATGCACAGGTTACCTGGCCAGTAACTTGGCATGAGCAACTTATAGGCTGTGTGACAAAGTTCCTCCTCTATCTTGGTGGGTCCTGCGCTTATTGGCAGATTTTGCTTGCCTCAGAGATCTTCCCCTCTGGTAGAACCCACAGTCCAGGTTAACTCCTCCTGTGTCTGATCAGGAGTTGGGAGGTTTGGGGGGAACCCGGGCCTGCCCTCTACTCTGGGTTCCAGCCCAGGGCCCTGTGGACTGCAGCTGTTTAGAGTGCCTCCTGGAACAACTGCACGACAGCTACAACTCCCTGGGCTACTTCCCCATGGACTCCTCCCAACACCTTCTTTATCCTCACCACAGGATCTTCCAGCAGTATGCCTTCTCACTCTCAGCTCCTAGTGCCTCTTGCTCCCGGCTCCTCACACGCAACTTTCTTCCACAGCTCCTGACATCCCCCCTTCATTGACTAACTGGGAGGCTTTTAACTAGTTCCAGCCAACCCTTGATTGGCTTCAGGTGTCCCAATCAATCTAGCCATCTCCACTGCTTTTTCTAGAAGGATCTTAATTGGCCCCAGGTGTCTTGATTAACCTGGAGCAACTGCCATTTGGTTAACAAGGTATCAGGGATTTGTTTAGCCTGGGGCTAACATAGGGGTTCCTTACCACTTTCCTATAGCCCTCTGGCCGGGAAGGTGGTAGAGGGCTGCTGCTGCTCCTCCTGCTCATCCTGCTGGGGCTGCTGCTAGGCCCTGGGCCCTCCCAGCTGCTGTTTGCTGCTACTGCTGCTCCAGCTTCTTCCCTGGCTGGGCCAGACACCCCTCCCACTACTCTACTCTCTAGTTGCTGGCTGCCTGGCAGCTGAACGCCCCCCCCCCCAACACCTTGGTTGCTGCTACTCCTTCTGCTGCAGCAACCCCTTGGGGGGGAGGGGGCCTGCTGGCCCTCTCCCCAGAGGAAGGGTCTGAGGGGCTCCTGCTCCAGCTGCTGCTGTGACCACCGCCACCACCACCACCACCACCACCATCTGTGAGGGGTCCTGCCTGACCACTGGACCACCGGCTGGAGTTGCTGGAGCTGCCCTATTTGCTGCCAGGAAGCTGCTGGAACCCAGAGGAGGAAGAACCAGGAAGACCGTCGGCTGCTGAGGGAGCACAGAGACTCTGCAGACCACCGTGGAGGGGGCCTCCAAGAACTGAGTATGTTTCGAACTGTGCTCTAGTGGTGGGGGTATTGACTGTGTTTGTAGGGGCACAGGGGGTGTGGCGTAGAGCATGCCCCCTGGTTCATCTGTGCCCCCCCATAACCCCCACCACCAGCACTGCCCCCTCCTCCTCCACCACCACCATCTCTGCTGCCTGCTCACCGTCTACCCTGGTTCCTGCCTCTGGACTCAGCCGCTTGCCTGGCTAAGCCAAGCCCCTTTCCACCTTTTGGGCCTGAAGCAGCAGCCAGCCCAACTATTGACTTTGCACGAGCGCACGTGGGTGCACGTGCCCCTCCCTATACCCCTTGGACTGACCCTCCCCCTCCATCAGCACGCCCCTTGCTTTGTCCCTTGCCACCCGCCCCATTTCCCCTTGCAGCTATCTGAGCCCCTCTCCTTTTTTGGTCCCAGCCCCTAGCTAGTTTCAGTTTTGCCCGCCCCGCCCCTCTCCCTCTGCAGCCTTGTTTGTTCGCCCTGCCCTAGCCCTGAAACTAGTCCCTTGGTTTTCTGCCCCATTCCCAGTTGGTTGTCTCCCTCCCCCTGAAGCTCCATTTGCCCTGATTAGCCCCCCGCTTTCATGAACCCACGCCCCTCCCATGCGCTTGTGCCCCTCCCCCGTTTAATTTTGACCCTATCTCACTGCACCCCCATGCTGTTATATCATCCCCTCCCCTCATGCAACAAGAGGAGCCGGATTTCCCATCTTGAGTCGGTGCCTGAACCCTACCCCCGCACTAGTCCGAGATAACCCTGAACCCTGTCCCCACTTTTAGTGCCCTCCTCCCCTGCCTGCAGCCTAGCGGAGAGGAGTGGTCACCCCAATTCCTCTCCCCGCCCCCTCTCAAGAGTTTTCCCTTCCTCCCCTGTTCATCATGGCAGGCGACATGGAGGGAGGAGCCCCTCCAGACGGCACGGCTGCCCCTCCTCCGCCTGTTCCCCCGTCACCCTCCCTAGCCTCCACCTCGACCACCGCTGTCGAACCACCTGCTCTCGCCCCCGCTGGGGCACCGGCAGCGGCGGATACTGAAGAGACCTCCGCTGCTGCCACGTCCCTCGCCCTCCCCGATTCTGGGGGAGCCCCCCCAGCCGGCAGGAAGGGCCAGGGTAAAAAGAAGGGTAAGGGCCCCGCGACAAAGGCCAGGCCCTCCATGGCAGAGGCAGCCACTACTGCTGCGGCCCTGCCACCAGCCGCGGCTTCCTTCCCTGCTGTTCCCTCTACCAGCTCTGCGGGTGTCCCACTCCCGGCCCCCAGAGCGTACGCCCAGGTGGCGGCAACCCCCCCACCTGCCGCAACGTCACCTAACCCGCCCACCGCCTCAGCTACCATCTATAGCGGCCGGGGCCCCTTTCCCACCTTGACCAGGAGGCACGGCGTCCGTTGCCTCCTGGTACCCGCCTCGCCCCACGTAGAAACCTATGTGCGGGCGTTGGCGAGGGTGGTGGGGCCCACGGCCATCGTAGCGGCCTCCAAAATGTACGGGAAGGTAGTCTTCTTCCTCGCATCGGAGGCCGCGGCCCAAGAGGCGGTGGAGAAGGGCCTGGCGGTGGGGGGCGTGTTCGTCCCATTAGAGCCGCTGGAGGACTTGGGCGTCCGCCTAGTCCTCACTTCCGTCCCTCCCTTCCTCCCCAATGCCGCCCTGTTACCTGCCCTCTCCGCCCTGGGGAGACCCATCTCTGTAGTCAGCCCTCTCCCACTGGGCTGCAAAGACCCCGCCCTCCGTTACATCCTCTCGTTCCGCCGGCAGGTGCAGCTCCAAATGCCGCCGGCTGCACGTGACGGGGAGGTGCTCGAGGGGTCTTTTATGGTCCCCTATCAAGGGGCCCGTTACCGGGTGTACTATTCCACGGGGGAGGCCCGGTGCTACCTCTGCCGGGTGATGGGACACATCCAGAGGGACTGTCCCTTGGCCTGGCAAGGAGGAGCATCCGAGACCCCCGAGCCCCGGCAGGGCGTTGGCCCCGTCATCGCCGGCGCCCCTGAATGCCCGGTGC
This sequence comes from Macrochelys suwanniensis, assembly GCA_033296515.1. Classification (NCBI taxonomy): domain Eukaryota; kingdom Metazoa; phylum Chordata; order Testudines; family Chelydridae; genus Macrochelys; species Macrochelys suwanniensis. Next base: position 94,674,153 of record CM065777.1, read on the forward strand.
CCAGAGCCGCTCCTCCTCCTTCCCAGTCCACCGCTGCTCCCACTCGGGCCCTGGGAGTACGTCCCCCATTGTGCCCAGATGAGCGGGAGAGGCCCACTGCGAACAGTCTGCTGAGGCCTGTGGAGGAGGGTGAGGCAGGGATACCGCCGGGCGTGGGAGAGGGCCCGCCCCAGAGAGACTTTTCTCTCCCTTATGCTGCACCACCACTACCTCCCCGAGTCCCTAAGAAATCACCCTTCCCCCCTGACCCGACCCTTACTAGCCAGCCCCCAGATGATGCCATGGAGGGCTGGGCCTTAGTACAGGGGAAGCGGGGCAAGCGGAAGGCTCGAGCCCCGCTCCTTTCCACCGATGCGGAAGCCCCCCGGAAGACCAGGAAGGGGAGCACTGATGCCGAGCCTTCCGCTTTGCCCCCGAGCAGCTTTTGTCCGCCAGAACCGGCTGGGAAAGACGTGGCAGCACCGGAAGGTATTACCGCCCCTCCCTCGGAAGCCCCTGATAGAGTCCCTTCTGCCCCTTTTGTCGACCCTGCGCGCCCCGACCCGAGCATCGCTTCAGGTGCCGGCGGGGAGAACCCCGGGGTGGCAGAAGGTGACCTGCCCTCCATCTACGAGGAGATCGAGGCCCTGGGTCTGACCCCAATCACCCAGGGGGAGGACGACCCTTTACCAGCAGGCCTCGATCTCAATGACCTCACCCCGGTGCCCCTTTCCCCCCTCTCCCCATGCTCCCTCCCCTTGACCGCCGGTTCCGCTCCCACCTCCGAGGATCCCCTGGGCTCTTCCACCTGCCCGGTCGCAAGTGACACCTCACTGACGGCCGCCAAGCCTCCTGAAGCGACGGCCGATGCCCTGCGGCCGGGACCCGAATCCCAGGGGGTACCCCTCATTGGGGTGGGACAACAGTTCTCCTTCCCAGGCGGGGACCCCGCAAATATATGTCCACCTCCCGATGCCGTACTGTAACACAAGCCATCATACTAGAGCCCGGCATCGCGGGGGGTCCCCTTCCCAATTCCCAGATCCCTCAGCCACACCAAGAGAGGCCACCTCCCAGTGGCCCAGCTCCTGCGGCTCAGGATCCTCTACCCATTCCTCAGCCCGGCCCTGCTCATGTCCCCCTCCCTGCCCCTACTTCTGATCCCTGCCCCGCCCCTGATGCCGTCCCAGTCTCCTACTCCTCCCATGATGACACTGCCGCCCCTGGGGCTGTCTCCCTCCCCTTCTCGGAGGATGACCCCCAGGGAGCGGCTCCAGTATTTCCTCGTCCCGACCCACCAGGGGCTGCTCTTCTCCCTCTGCCGCCTCCCCCAACTAAGCCGAATTTCGGGTTGGGCCCTAAGGCGCCGGCCCAGCAGGAGCTGCGTCGAGGGTCTGCCCCTTGCCTGTCTGTTTCGGTGGACCATAGGGCTGTGTCAGGGGCCCCTTCTTTCGATAGCCGGGAGCCAGTAACCCCGGTCCCCCATACGCTGCAAGAGGAGCTGCGGGAGTTCCTGGAGGACGTCCGGGGCTCCCGCAACAAAGTACAGCTCGCTCTCCAGCGATGGGGGGATTTCCACCAAATCCTCCGGGCTGCGAGGGCCCTCATGGGGGAGGGTAAAAGGACTGGGAAGCAGGCCGCCGCAGACTACCAACGGGTCCGCCTTTTCCGTGACTCACTACTCACTTACTCACCTACTCCCTCTGTGGGGCGTGCCGGGAGAAGCAGGAGGAGCTCCGGGAACTCGAAGATCATCGGGCCCGGGGCGCCTTTGTTCGATCCCGCATCCTTCTCCTTCAGGAGATGGATCACGGCTCCCGCTTCTTCTACACCCTGGAGAAAAAGAGGGGGGCTAAGAAACACGTCACCTGCCGCCTCGCAGAAGATGGCACCCCCCTCACGGATCCGGCGGAGATGTGCGGGAGGGCCAGGGCCTTCTACGCGAGCCTCTTCTCCCTGGATCCGACCGATCCTAACGCTTGCAGAGTGCTCTGGGACGAACTCCCTACGGTCAGCATGGGCGACCGAGACCGGCTAGAGCTGCCTCTCACTCTGGCCGAGTTCTCGGAAGCCCTCCGTCGCATGCCAACTAATAAATCTCCGGGACTGGACGGGCTGACCGTGGAGTTCTACCGCGTGTTCTGGGACGTCCTCGGCCCAGACCTTGTCACCGTCTGGGCCGAGTCCTTGCAGGGCGGGGTCCTCCCTCTTTCGTGCAGGCGAGCCGTGCTCGCCTTATTGCCGAAGAAGGGGGACCTCCGCGATTTACGGAATTGGCGTCCCGTCTCGCTCCTCAGCACGGACTATAAAGTCGTAGCAAAGGCCATCTCGCTGCGGCTTGGGTCCGTGCTGGCGGACGTGGTCCACCCAGACCAGACCTACACCGTCCCAGGCCGTACCATTCTCGACAACCTGTATCTGGTCCGGGATCTCTTGGAGCTTGGGTGTAGGGATGGTCTGTCGTTCGCCCTCCTGTCTCTGGATCAGGAGAAGGCGTTCGACAGGGTGGATCACGGGTACCTCCTTAGCACTCTGCGAGCGTTTGGCTTTGGGCCCCAGTTTGTGGATTTTCTCCAGGTGCTGTACGCCTCCGCAGAGTGTCTGGTCAGGCTCAACTGGACCCTGACCGAGCCGGTCAGCTTCGGGCGAGGAGTACGGCAGGGGTGCCCCCTCTCGGGCCAGCTGTACTCTCTGGCGATCGAGCCCTTCCTCTGTCTCCTCCACAGGAGGTTGACGGGGTTGGTGCTCCGAGAGCCGGAGCTGCGGCTGGTCCTGTCGGCATACGCCGACGATGTGCTCCTCCTGGTCCAGGACCCGGGCGACTTGGTGCGGGTGGAGGCTTGCCAGGCGATCTACTCGGCGGCCTCCTCTGCCCGGGTCAACTGGGTCAAGAGCTCTGGCCTGGTGGTAGGGGACGGGTGGCAGGCGAGCTCCCTCCCACCCGCGCTTCAGGCCATCAGGTGGAGCGCGGGTCCGCTGCTCTATCTCGGCGTTTACCTTTCTGCCACGCATCCATCCTCGCCGGAGAACTGGCAAGGTTTAGAGGGCAGGGTGACAGAGCGGATCCGGAAATGGACAGGACTACTCCGGTGCCTCTCCTTTCGAGGGAGAGCACTGGTAATCAATCAATTAGTCCTGTCCATGCTCTGGTACCGGCTCAACACCCTGGTCCCGGCCCCAGCCCCGGGTTTCCTGGCCAACCTCCGGACGTCGATTCTGGAGTTCTTTTGGTCAGGACTGCATTGGGTCTCTGCAGGGGTTCTCCATCTTCCTCTGGAGGAGGGTGGGCAGGGCCTGAAGTGTCCACACACTCAGGTCCATGTCTTCCGTCTCCAGGCCCTGCAGAGGCTCCTTTATGGTGCAGGCAGTCCGGCGTGGAGCGTATTGGCGCACGCCTTCCTACGCCGCTTCCGAGGGCTCCGATATGACCGGCAGCTCCTTTATCTCCATCTGAGAGGTCTTCCGCGAGACCTCTACAGGCTGCCGGTCTTCTACCAGGACCTCCTTCGGACCTGGAAGCTATTCTCAGTGACCAGGTCCGTGGCGGCCACCGAGGGGGCAGATCTCCTCGCGGAGCCCCTGCTACACAACCCCCAGCTCCGTGTGCAGGTGGCGGAGTCCCCCTCGGTGCGCCAGAGGTTGGTCCTGGCCGAAGTCACTAGGGTCGGAGACCTCCTGGACTACGACCGGGGAGACTGGCTGGATCCCCTGATGCTTGCTCAGCGCATGGGGCTCTCCAGACCTCGTACTCCCCGGCGCGTACTTCAGGAGGTGAAGGCTGCTTTGCCGCCCACTGCTCGGGTTTACCTCGACCGGGTCCTGCGAGAGGGTACGCCCCACCCTCCCTTCACCCCAAGCCCTCCGGACCTTTTTATTGGGCCCCTGCCCCGTGGACCCAACCGGGTCCCCTGTCCCTTCACGGTGAGCCGGCTGCACGAACTGCAGCCGATCCGCTTCCAGACCGCGCCAAGCAAACATCTATACACGCTCGTGCTCCGCACCCTTCATCTTCTCACCCTCACGTCCCACCCCGATACGAAATGGCGGGACCTCCTGCCACCTCTAGAGGGTGAGAAGCCCCGGTGGGCCAGCCTTTACTCCTCCTTAGTCCCAAGGCCCGCCGGGGATGTCAGTTGGCGGCTCCTTCACGGAGCAGTGAGCACGGGCGTGTACTTGGCGCGGTTCACCCCAATCCCCGACACATGTCCCTTTTGCGGCATGAGGGAGACCCTGGCGCACATTTATCTAGAGTGCGCCAGGCTTCAGCCCCTGTTCCGGCTCCTCTTAGACATTTTGTTGAGGTTTTGGTTGCATTTTTCTCCTCATCTTTTTATTTATGCACTTCCAATCTGCGGCCCCACAAAGTCACGGGACCTCCTGGTCAACCTCCTCCTGGCCCTAGCTAAACTGGCCATCTACAAAACCAGGGTGGGGAGGTTGGCCGATGGAGGCTCCTGTGACTGTGGGGCCTATTTTCGATCCTCTGTTCGTTCACACATCCGGGCAGAGTTCCTCTGGGCAGCGTCCACTAGCTCCCTTGACACCTTTGAGGAGCAGTGGGCGCTGTCCGGGGTTCTCTGCTCGGTGTCCCCATCTGGTTCACTTCGTTTGACCCTTTGACCGCACTCCCGTTCCTGTTTTTTCATTTTTTGTCCCCCGGAATTACTTGGTATCCAGGTCCTGTGGATCCCTCCCCTTAGGCTGAAGGGGGGGATCCTTTAGCAGTGGGCGGGCTTTGCCCGCCCACTTCCCGGATCCCAATAGGAACATACTGGTTGCCCACCACTTTCCTATAGCCATCTGGCCTTGCCCCGTCACAGCTAGCAAAGCCAATTGCAGATACACCTCTACCCCGACATAACATGGTCTTTGGGAGCCACATTTTTTTACCATGTTATCGGTGTAACCGCGTTATATCGGGGTAGAGGTTAGAAGGTTAGTACGGGCAGAGGGTCTCGGGCGGGGGCGCGAGAGGGAGGTAGGAGCCGAGTGAAGCAGCGGCAGGAGGGAGGCAGGAGCTGAGCAAAGCGGCGGCGGCAGTGGCGAAAAACCATCCAGCCCAGCGGAGCACGCAGCACCCCCTGGCCGGAGTGCAGGAGGTCGGAGCCCGGGCTGGGGCTGCAGCATGGACCCACTCCCTCCGGCCGCAGGCACCCAGGCTGGGGCATGAACTACCAGCCATGAGCCGCCACCCGGGTCGCCGCTGCCTGGCCGAGCCCCGCCGTGTTGCCCCTGCACGTCTGATGCTCGCCGCTCGCCCAGCGCCAGGCGCAGCGTGGCCCGCCGGGAGATCTCCTCGGAGTCTTTCAGCTCACTGGGCTCAGACTATCTGGAGGCAGGGCCGGCTCCAGGCACCAGCAAAACAAGCTGGTGCTTGGGGCGGCACATTTCTAGGGGCAGCATTCTGGCCATGCTGCCCCTAGAAATGTGCCCCAGCCACTGCCCCAACTCACCTCAGCTCTGCGCCGCCGGCTCAGCTTCTCCCCAAGTGGCGGCGTGCGAAACAGCTTCGCGCGCCGCCTCTCCCTCTCCCTCCCAGGCTTAAGAGCCTGGGAGGGACGGGGAGAAGAGAACCCTAGCGGCCGCGACACTCGTCTCCCCCTCCCTCCCAGACATGCAGCCCTCCCCGCCGGCACTCCAGCCTGGGAAGAGCGGGGCAGCCTCGCTCCCCACCAGCCGGGGAGAGCGGGGCCGCCGGTATGTCCCGCTCGCTCCCCGCTGGCCGGGGAGAGCGGGGCCGCCGGCATGTCCCGCTCGCTCCCCGCCGGCCGGGGAGAGCGGGGCCGCCGGCATGTCCCGCTCGCTCCCCGCCGGCCGGGGAGAGCGGGGCCGCCGGCATGTCCTGCTTGCTCCCCGCCGGCCAGGGAGAGCGGGGCCACCGGCATGTCCCGCTAGCTCCCCGCCGGCGCTCCGGCCGGGGAGAGCGGGGCATCCGGCATGCCGTGCTCACTCCCCGCTGGCCGGGGAGAGCGGGGCCGCTGGCGGGCATGCCCCGCTCGCTACCTGCCGGTGGGGGAGCAGGGCTGCGGGCAGAGAGGCGGGGGGGGGGGAGGGTTGTTTTTTTTGTTTCGGGGGCGGCGTTTGGGGTGGTGGTGGTTTTTTTGCTTGGGGCAGCAAAAACATTACAGCCACCCCTGTCTGGAGGAGGGCGAATGTCTCCTGTCCAGGCTCTGCTGGATCTGCAGCCAGAGCCCACCTGGCTTGCAGGACCCACTCACCGCCGCCAGGAAGGCTCCGCGCAGGAGACAGGTCAACCTGGACTCGCTCGGGGAGAGCATAAGCCGCCTGAGGGCTCACACGGTACGTAGCCTGGTCGGGGACAGGGAACGTGTTGTGCCCCGCGGCTGGCGGCTGCCTGCGGGTGAGGGGATCCTCCAGCAGATCTCATGCCTGCCCGCTGGTGGGGGAGCTCAGGCTTTACCACGTTATATCCGATTTCGCCTTATATCGGATCATGTTATATCGGAAGAGAGGTATAGTTACCGTCTACCAGAGGATAAAGGATGGCAGGCACATGGTTGTTCTGTCCCCCGCCCCTCCTCCCCCACCGTGTGTGTTTGGGCCTTTGGGTTAAAGAACAAGCAAAAATGTTAGTTAGTATTACCCCCAAATCTCTACGCAACCTGTGTAATACCTGAAGTTTGTTTTTATTTTATTTTAACAGTATTAAGCACAACTATAGTTAAAAATGGTTTTTTACCTTGGCGTGGTGCTGAAATGCAGCTTAAAGTTACTCGTTCCATGCAAAACAGATCACACTGCAATAAAGATAGGTGTTATACCAATAAAATAAAACCGAGCAGTATCTTATTAAAGGGGAGAAGGCAAAACGCCACGTTTATTGTGAATACAGAAAGAATTAGAGTAAGCAATCAGCTATTGCTATAACATCTCATTCACTCACACACACAAGTTCTGCAAAGTTGTTATAGTTACCAGTCTACGAGTTGCTTGTGCCAAGTCACTGGCCAGGTGGCCTGGATACAAGGGTGGAGCAGGGCCTTGTCAGATGCGCATCCGATGCTCCTGGAGGTTGGTTTACAGAATCAGACCCAAAGTCCTCAGTCTTTAAGCTCTGTTTTTATAGGGATTTATCCTCATACCTGTTTATAGTGTCTGCTTCATCCCGCTGTTCTAAGTGATAATTAATCACTGTTCTCACGTTTGAGGTGATAGTCAATCATGCAGATGGCACAGCAATGATGAAATGACAGTATGTTGTTATCTTGTTCCTGGGCTCTTCAGGCCCCCCCCCCCCTTGGTTCTTGGGGCAAGTATGCCCTCAGGGTTATCGGGCTCTCGTCCACTGCTTTCTCCAGCCCAACCATCTTAGTTTAAGGCTGGCACCTCAGCCGCTAGTCTTTAATTCATCATTCAATCATACATACATACAATCACACTCCAATGTATATCCTGTCACATCTGCATTTTAATCACCTACCCATCCTTTAACAGAACCATTCTAAAATAGACTTCAATATTCATCCCACTTGTTATATCTAAAAGGAAACAAACAATATAAGAATGCATGAGTGGGGGGAGGGGGTTCACAAATCTTACTCCTTTGTTTAGGAAAACAAAGTTGTACCATCCATAAAGGACCGCTGTTATTTTGTTACTTTTAGAACAATTTCTTTGTTTCTGGATGTGCTTCAAGAGTCTGTAGTTAGCAGGCTGATTCGATCACCACAACTCTGAATTAATAGATACTGAAGGACTTTAGGCACCCCATTCCTAACATTCCCTTTTGTGATCTGGGGTGGGGGAATTAAGTTGTTTGCACAACTGGGATGCTTTTGGCTATTTTTTTTGGTCTTGTAATTAAAATACATTTTTCTGTAGGGCCTCCTTACAGTATTAAACGGTAAATCACCAATCCTTTGTTACTGTACCCATTCCCAAGTGGGGGCCCTTTGCAGATATCAATGAATGTCTTGGGGCTGGTTGGTTTGTTTTTTAAACATGTTTCTTTCATGCTTAAAGTTTGGGGGTTGTTTCTGAAATAAAATGGGTGTATCACAACCATAAGAAGCACACTACAAATACCCATAGCTTTTAAATGTTTGATTGTCTTTAGAGCAAATGCTTGTTCTAAAGTATGGTGGAGGTTTGTGAACCCTTGAAACATTTCAGTTTTGGGTTAGACCCTTGTTTATTTTTTGTAAATATATTATTTTAAACTTTTAATGACTTTGAGTTGCTAGAACAAGAGTGACCCATAGCGTTCAACCAACTCCTGGGTTATATTTAAACTATCCAATAGCGTTCTACAAAGTCCTGGGGTCATATTTAAACTGTCCAATAGAGTTCTACCAACTCCAGGGGTTATATATAAACTGTCCAATAGCACCTGCAAATTTGTTATACCAATCAAATAAAAACCAGCAGGATCTTTTTAAAGGGGATAAGGCAGAATGTCACGTTTATTGTGAATACAAAAAGAATCATAGAAAGCAGTCAGTTATAGCTATAACATTTCATTCAGTTTCACATTCATTCACACACACACACACACACACACACACAGGTTCTGCATAGATGTCATAGTTACCAGCCTAAAAGTTGCTCATGCCAAGTTACTGGCCAGGTAACCTGTGCATGAGGGTGGAGCCGAGTCCTTGTCAGATTCATCTGATGCTTCTGGAGGTTGGCAGCAGAACCAGACTCAAAGTCCTCAGTATTTAGAGGCCATTCTTATAGGGATTTATTCCTATGTCAATCTATGGGAATTGCTTCATCATGCTGTTGCTGAATCAATCAGCAGATGGCACATTCCTGATGGCTCCGTGCTGTCAGATGTTATCTTGTTTTTCCCATCCTTTGAGATGGTCGGGTGGATCCCAGTTTATCCTCGGGGGAGGGGGGGGAGAGGGGTGTTGTCTGGTCGTTCCCACTTGATGCCGCCTTCAGCCGATGGTCACTGAATTCCTAGGCTGGCACCTCCCTGCTCATTCATTCATGTACACCAAGCATTCATCAGCAGACATACTGTCTTCAACACTTTCGGGGTGTGTACTAATTTATTTGAATGAAAATAAGAAAGAAAAACTTGTAGCACCTTAGAGACTAACAAATTTATTTCAGCATAAGCTTTCGTGGGTTAGTACCCACTTCATTTTATGCTGAAATAAATTTGTTAGTCTCTAAGGTGCTACAAGTTTTTCTTTCTTATTTTCATTTTGCTGACACAGACTAACACGGCTACTACACTGAAACCTAATTTATTTGAGACTCCCTGCTCTTTAATTAAAGAGGGTGGGGGTCTTTCTATGCTGTTTCTAGGTACAAAGCATGCATAAGGAACAAAGTCAAATAACTTGTTTGCAAGTTTCTCATAGCAATACAGTATCTTTCTGAGAACAGATACAATCAATGGTTTACACAGACAGTAGCTTGTAAGTTTAACAAGGGATCCAAGAGATCTTTCACTTGGTAATGCTATGAGGTTTAAATTGTGGGAATCACTTTCGGTACCTTCTTTAATATCCCTACAAATTCCTGAGGTTTCATTTCATTTCATATTAATCAGAACTCACCATCCTCACCCACCCAGCTCCCTTACTGTGGATGCACACCCATCAAATTTTATTACTGACCGCTAGTACATTAACCCTGATGGCAACAAGGGTGAGTAATCTCAGTCACCCTGGACCCATCTAGAGAGCCTTCGGGGAATTTTCTAAATCAGACTGTGCGTGAGAGTCACCACTACCCCGCAAGTCGAATTCCGCCTCCCCATTTTCAGACGAGCCAGTTTGAGAGCCTCCAAGAGGGGGCATCTTTTTGGTTTTTTTAAGTTTACAAGACTGTTTCTTCTGTTTTATAATAATAATGTTGCCTGCTCCAATGTTGTCTGCTCCACAGTATGGTCAAAACATGAGTGATCCTTAGAACACACTGTTACCAGATTTGCCCATTATTTTGGGGTACGCTCATTTATTAGGGTTACTCTTTGGAGGGGGGGTGTTCTGTAATTCTATTAATTCTACGGGACCATCAGCGGCATCTTCTACATCAGATGCTATTTGAGAGTCAGACTCTGAGGGGCCTCTGTGAGAGTCATCAGGAGTCACCCTGGACCCATCTAGAGAGCCTTCTGGGGAATTTTCTAAATCAGACTGTGCGTGAGAGTCACCACCACCCTGCAGGTCAGATTCCGCCTCCCCATTTTTAGATGAGCCAGTTTGAGAGCCTCCTGTAGGGGGCATCTTTTGGGGTTTTTTTTATCCTTGTTACCTCTTTAGCCTTTTTTAAAATGTTTACAGCGACCCTGGCCTGGAACTTTTTGGCAGCCATCTGTTTATCCCCCAAGCGCTGTCCCCCCTCTTGTTTACTCCTGAGCCGATGTCGTACCCTTGAGGCTGCCCCTCTTACCCAGGCCCCTTTCCACAAATAGTCATGCCTGATCAGAGCCACCCTTTGGAAAAATTAAAGTATTTTTCAAAAAGTCACCCGCCAGAGCTTTTGCATTTTTCATGTAGTTTCCAACCCTCCTTTCTTTTAGGCCCCCTGAGGATACAGCGTCCACCAGTATTCTGAATGAAGCATCATATTTTTCCCAAATACTAGAATACGGGGGACCTGTGACCAGCTTATGGTGTTGGGAGAATGGTTTGTCTGTCCTTGGTTTTTTATTCACAACTCCTGGAGCGCGTGCTCCGTGTTTGTTAATGTGGGCATTTTCGCTCACAGTGTTCTCAGGGCTTGGTGTGATGGGGGCCGCTGAGGAACTGGAGTTGTGTTTGCGTGGTTGCTTTTTACCAGGGTCTTTGGTTTTGTCCTTGGGTTTGACCTATGAGGATTGGACTGCCCTGATGCTTCATCTGCACTCTTGTGCTGTTTTGTGCTGGCGTTGTTCAAGGTCTCAAAGCAGATTCCTGGTTCTTTGGCGGTTCTGGTGCAGGTGTCCCTGTAGCTCCAACTACAGCATTGTCAGGAAAGCTGCACATACCCGATTAGAGGTATTTGCATTTTACAAAACTTAACTTTACCATCTTTCTCACCCACACCTATGTATTTACTTAAAATACACAACCTCATAAAATAACCAAACCAATAAGAAAAATATATTTAGAGGGCTTCATTCATCCATCAGCCGTTGATGCTGGTGAATTTTCCTTTTCAGCTGTCTTTCCTTTTTTTTTTTCTTTTGAGCTTGTTTACCCTCTGGTCTAAGGATCTCTCATGTTTTGACCATACTGTGGAGCAGACAACATTATTATTTTAAAACACATAAAACGGTCTTGTAAACTTAAAAAATAAAATACTCATTAGGGTGTTTTTCTATTTAAAAATCATAGCTTGAAAACAAAATAATCCATTTCAGGCTGTACAACAAACACAGGTTTTGAGTTTATTTCTACCACTTAAAAAAAAAACAACAACCCCACAAACGTTTTTAAAAACACATCTCATTTTGCAGAATAAAAACCAAACTGCTTTAAAACCAACTTAAAAAAAAACATTTTGCACAGAAATCCCTGTTAGTTTGAAACATGCCATACCATCAGTTTGCAGCCATAAAACCCCAGCAGTTTACAACCAACAGTTTGCAACAAAATACTTTTCAATAAAGCCAATTGCAGAAAGTTGCCTTCTACCACAGGATAAAGGGTTGCTGGCACATGGTTGTTCTGTCCCGTCCCGCCCCCCCCCCCCCCATATGTGTTTGGGCTTTTGGGTTAAAGAACAAGCAAAAATTTTAGTTTGTATTAGTCCCATATACATCAAACCCCTATAAACAAACAACCCATTGTAAAAACACATTTTGCAGAGTAAAAAACCCTATCAGTTTGAAACAAAACCAAACCAACAATTTGCAACCATCTGGGGTTTTTTACAAGTATATCTATGTCTTGCACAGACCCCATCTCACACACACACACACACACAAAAACCAGCAGCTTTTAAAAAAACCCAATCAACAGTTTGCAACCAAATACTTTTTAAAAAAACACACCTATGTCTTGCACAGACCCCCTATCTCTCTGTCTCACACACACACACAGAAGCTTTAAACACACCCAACCAACAGTTTGCAACCAGATATTTTTTAAAAATCCCACCCTTATTTCTAACTTAGGCCCCTGAATCACTAACAATTTAAACATTAAAGCCAACTCTTAAGAAGACAAACCACCCCATTTAAAAAAAACCCTTTTTTTTGCAGAATAAAAACCAAACTGCTTTTAAAAACCAACTTTTAAAAACACATTTTGCACAGAAACCCCTATTAGTTTGAAACACACCATACCATCAGTTTGCAGCCATAAAACCCCAGCAGTTTAAAACCCACACTTTTCAAAAATATACTTTTCAGTAACCCCACAGGCCTTTAAAAGCCAATTGCAGATACAGCAGTTACCTTCTATCAAAGGATAAAGGATTGCAGGCACATGGTCGTTCTGTTCCTTTCCCCCCGCCCCCCGTGTGTGTTTGGGCCTTTGGGTTAAAGACCAAGCAAAAATGTTAGTTAGTATTACCCCCAAACCCCTATGCAACCTCTGTAATACCTGAAGTTTTTTTTTTTTTAAACAGTATAAAGCACAACTATAGTTAAAAATAGTTTTTACCTTGGCCTGGTGCTGAAATGTAGCTTAAAGTTACTTTTAGTTAAAATACATTTTTCTGTAGGGCCTCCTTACAGTATTAAACAGTAAATTACCAATCCTTTGTTACTGTACCCATTCCCAAGTGGGGGCCCTTTGCAGATATCAATGAATGTCTTGGGGCTGGTTGGTTTGTTTTTTAAACATGTTTCTTTCATGCTTAAAGTTTGGGGGTTGTTTTTGAAATAAAATGGGTGTATCACAACCATAAGAAGCACACTACAAATACCCATAGCTTTTAAATGTTTGATTATCTTTAGAACAAATGCTTGTTCTAAAGTATGGTGGAGGTTTGTGAACCCTTGAAACATTTCAGTTTTGGGTTAGACCCTTGTTTATTTTTTGTAAATATATTATTTTAAACTTTTAATGACTTTGAGTTGCTAGAACAAGAGTGACCCATAGCGTTCAACCAACTCCTGGGTTATATTTAAATTGTCCAATAGCATCTGCGAATTCCTGAGGTTTTTTTCATTTCATATTAATCAGAACTCACCATCCTCACCCACCCACCTCCATTACTGTGGGTGCACACTCATCAAATTTAATTACTGACCTCTAGTACATTAACCCTGATGGTAACAAGGGTGAATAATCTCAGTCACCCTGGCTATTCAGTGGGTGTGTGGTTTACCTGAGTGACATCTTTTCCATTCACCTGGTCCGCCGGTGACTCCCCCGAGCCATGATCGCCTTCCACCTCCAGGTGGGTGGACTACGAGAGGCTTCCACGCTCATCGGGGTGTCTCATGTGCAGTTGGGTTTCGCATTCGGGTTCCAGCGTATCCATCAACGGCTGAGCCAAAGGGCTCCCCTCGGCTGCTCCCTCCTCCTCCTCGGAACTGTCACTGATGTAGCGCATTCTGCATGGACGATCAAAGACCCTCGGGGCTAAAACAAAGTCCAAAGTTCTCACGGGGGTAGTGAAGGAGTCCGTGTTTCCTCTCAGCCTTTCCACAATTTCTAAAACATGCGTGCTTGGTAAGAAATGGCCTCTTGTGCCCGGCGCTGGGTCTTATCGGGTGATGGTGCTGTACTCCGATGGTAGAGGTCAGTGGGAGGAGTTGTTAGAGGTGTCACACAACCCTCTTCTAGGCGGTTCATCCCGCCTCAGAACTTCCCCTGATTGGTCAAATCTGCTCTCATGGCCGTCCTCTGTGGGTGAAACCCATCCTGATTGGTAGAGGGCAGTGGAAGCAGTTGTTAGAGGGGTCACATGACCCACTTACGGATGGGTCACCCCACCCCAGAGCTCCCCCCAATTGCTCAAATCACCTATCAGGACAATCCTACAGGAGCGAAACGCCTCCTGATTGGTAGAGGGCAGTGGGAGGAGTTATTAGAGGGGTCAAATGACACAGCTTGCTTCCGGTCATGTGTCTGGCTTGACCCCGGAAGTAATACCCCCCCCCACCCCATAGGCGGGACATCTGGTGACAGATGGGCGGGGCTTAAAGGGTCAAGGGGGCGGGGTTTACGTTTGATTGATGGTGGGGCCCTTATACTACGCTGTCCAGGGCGTCTGGGTCCTCTAGAAAGCCATCATTGAGCTGTTGAGAGATTTTCAGAAAAGAAACAAGCGTAGGTTCCCACTGCTTGTTTTCAGATTTACAATACCTGGTTCCTAACCCCATTACACACACAAATCCTCTAATGTTACTTCTAAATTGTTAATTTACCTGTGCGACGTCTTTTCCGTTCACCTTGTCCGCCAGTGACTCCCTCTGAGCTGCGAGATATTCTCAACTCTATGAATATGCACCACAGGCACTTGCAAGCCCGAGCCCATTTGTCTGCATATCCTTCAGACATACACAAGCTGATAAAAACCCATGCAAATACAGTAATGATCCAATTTTGAAAAAAAGCTCAACACCCAGCAGTAGTTATTGAAGTATTACTCTAAAAATACTATCAGTGTTGCATGACACACATACACCTTGTTTTATTCCAAGCCAACATGTCCCCTATGAAGGAACACTGGACTCCCAAGGTCAACCATAAGAACGGCCATACTGGGTCAGACCAAAGGTCCATCTAGGCCAGTATCCTGTCCAATGCCAGGTGCCCCAGAGGAAATGAACAGAACAGGTAAATCAAGTGATCCATCCCCTGTCGCCCATTCCCAGCTTCTGGCAAACAGAGGCTAGGGACACCATCCCTGCCCATGCTGGCTAATAGCCATTGATAGACCTATCCTTCATGAATTTATCTAGTTCTTTTTTGAACTTGGCCTACAGTCTTGGCCTTCACAATATCCTCTGGCAAGGAGTTACACCATGCCCTCAGTTCCCACATAGTCATGTTCTCTTGGTATCTTCTGATAAAAATGAAAAATTTGATTTTATACTCGCCACTGTATTTTTCTGTATTGTATTCTGCCAGTGTGTGCCCATAGAATGCAAGGACATCAGGGCAAGAATCCTATAGTTGCTCTGGCACAGCTCCCCAGTTATGTAATACCAGGTATACCAATAGTGCTAGATAAACAAACAATTGTGCCAAACTTTCTATTGAACTAACTTATGTCATCTTTAAGTGTTCATTCTTTCTCTCCCCCACAAACCAAGATATAGACAGGAAGAAGGAAAGATGCCATGAGACAATGGTAAAGCGCCGAGGAGCAACTTTCTTGTAACACTGAATGGGGAACTTTATTAAAACAAGGAAAACAGCATTATTCCTAAACCTTAGTCTGTTTAACTGCAGAGCTTCTGCTTAGACCTTCCCGTCTGGCTTCCTGCTTCAGATTTAAAGGAACAGTAAGTACAGATATCCTCAAGGAAAGTTTCTCCTTGTATGTTTTGTGTTTTTTCTGCTTATTCCCTCTAGTTTTAGTCTCTTCATCACAGCTCTCCCAGTGACTAGAAATGGAAACCTGAAAACTGAGAGAAGCATGAAAATGTGCCTCCACTCCTTACTATCCCAGTCAAGGTCACTTGAAGTCATCTTACTAGTTCTTCTTCGAGTGATTGTTCATGTGTATTCCACAATAGGTATGCCTGCTTGCCACGTGCACCAGTATCAGAAGTTTTTCCCCTAGCAGTACCCGTAGGGGAGCGCCCCTAGCGCCCCCTGGAGTGGCACCTCCATGGCGCGGTATAAGGGGAGCTGCGTGCTCCCCGCTCCCTCAGTTCCTTCTTGCCACCAGTGAAGATGCTTCAGAACTGCTCTGCTCCAGCTTTGCTGTAGCTTGTCCCCAGAACTCTTGTTCGTTCAGTGTATGTGACCTGTAGTTAGTACTCGATTAGTTTTAGTTTAATTTAGCTAGTGCACCCGGCCCGGGGCATGCCCGGCGCCCTGGGTTTTAAGTCGTGCAAAACGTGTAGGCGCCTGATGCCAGTGAGTGATCCTCACGCGGATTGTTTACGCTGTTTGGGTGAAACCCATCTCAGTGATCGCTGCAAGATTTGCAAGTCATTTAAGCCTCGGCCCAAGAGAGAAAGAGACATTAGGCTCCGGGCTATCCTCATGGAGTCGACGTTGACCCCCGACTGCAGCACGCTGCTCCGAGTTGGCACCGGGCACCATGGTGTCAGTGCACGGTGACCCCCCAGTGCCATCTACTATTTGGCACCGCTCCCCATCCAGGGGGCATGCCAAGAAGGCTAAGAAGGGGCCTTCTCTGCCATGGCGCCAGAATAAATCATAGACTAGCCCCGTGTTGCGCAGTCCTTGATCCCCATTGACCTCTAGGCCTCCGACTCAAGTCGAGTGGAGTAGCTCAGCCCGTTCGGAGCAGGATTCCCCAGATGTCCGGATGCCTTCCGTGCCAGAGGCCCTGCAGGCGGCTCAGGACATGATGTCCATGCCGGTACCAGGAGCACCGCCAGTGTTGGCCCTGTGGTCCAGAGGCAAGCCGCTGGTGGGATCTCCGCAGTTGCCCCCGACTCGGTACTGGTCTCGGTCGAGGGAATGTTCCCGACACCATTTGCCACGGGAACATTCTGCTGGTTTTTACTGCCAACCTCCCCAAGGATAAACTGGGATCCACCCGACCATCTCAAAGGATGGGAAAATCAAGATAACATCTGACAGCATGGAGCCATCAGGAATGTGCCATCTGCTGATTGATTCAGCAACAGCATGATGAAGCAATTCCCATAGATTGACATAGGAATAAATCCCTATAAGAATGGCCTCTAGATACTGAGGACTTTGAGTCTCTGGTTCTGCTGCCAACCTCCAGGAGCATCAGATGAATCTGACAAGGACTCGGCTCCACCCTCATGCACAGGTTACCTGGCCAGTAACTTGGCATGAGCAACTTATAGGCTGTGTGACAAAGTTCCTCCTCTATCTTGGTGGGTCCTGCGCTTATTGGCAGATTTTGCTTGCCTCAGAGATCTTCCCCTCTGGTAGAACCCACAGTCCAGGTTAACTCCTCCTGTGTCTGATCAGGAGTTGGGAGGTTTGGGGGGAACCCGGGCCTGCCCTCTACTCTGGGTTCCAGCCCAGGGCCCTGTGGACTGCAGCTGTTTAGAGTGCCTCCTGGAACAACTGCACGACAGCTACAACTCCCTGGGCTACTTCCCCATGGACTCCTCCCAACACCTTCTTTATCCTCACCACAGGATCTTCCAGCAGTATGCCTTCTCACTCTCAGCTCCTAGTGCCTCTTGCTCCCGGCTCCTCACACGCAACTTTCTTCCACAGCTCCTGACATCCCCCCTTCATTGACTAACTGGGAGGCTTTTAACTAGTTCCAGCCAACCCTTGATTGGCTTCAGGTGTCCCAATCAATCTAGCCATCTCCACTGCTTTTTCTAGAAGGATCTTAATTGGCCCCAGGTGTCTTGATTAACCTGGAGCAACTGCCATTTGGTTAACAAGGTATCAGGGATTTGTTTAGCCTGGGGCTAACATAGGGGTTCCTTACCACTTTCCTATAGCCCTCTGGCCGGGAAGGTGGTAGAGGGCTGCTGCTGCTCCTCCTGCTCATCCTGCTGGGGCTGCTGCTAGGCCCTGGGCCCTCCCAGCTGCTGTTTGCTGCTACTGCTGCTCCAGCTTCTTCCCTGGCTGGGCCAGACACCCCTCCCACTACTCTACTCTCTAGTTGCTGGCTGCCTGGCAGCTGAACGCCCCCCCCCCCAACACCTTGGTTGCTGCTACTCCTTCTGCTGCAGCAACCCCTTGGGGGGGAGGGGGCCTGCTGGCCCTCTCCCCAGAGGAAGGGTCTGAGGGGCTCCTGCTCCAGCTGCTGCTGTGACCACCGCCACCACCACCACCACCACCATCTGTGAGGGGTCCTGCCTGACCACTGGACCACCGGCTGGAGTTGCTGGAGCTGCCCTATTTGCTGCCAGGAAGCTGCTGGAACCCAGAGGAGGAAGAACCAGGAAGACCGTCGGCTGCTGAGGGAGCACAGAGACTCTGCAGACCACCGTGGAGGGGGCCTCCAAGAACTGAGTATGTTTCGAACTGTGCTCTAGTGGTGGGGGTATTGACTGTGTTTGTAGGGGCACAGGGGGTGTGGCGTAGAGCCTGCCCCCTGGTTCATCTGTGCCCCCCCATAACCCCCACCACCACCACTGCCCCCTCCTCCTCCACCACCACCATCTCTGCTGCCTGCTCACCGTCTACCCTGGTTCCTGCCTCTGGACTCAGCCGCTTGCCTGGCTAAGCCAAGCCCCTTTCCACCTTTTGGGCCTGAAGCAGCAGCCAGCCCAACTATTGACTTTGCACGAGCGCACGTGGGTGCACGTGCCCCTCCCTATACCCCTTGGACTGACCCTCCCCGTCCATCAGCACGCCCCTTGCTTTGTCCCTTGCCACCCGCCCCATTTCCCCTTGCAGCTATCTGAGCCCCTCTCCTTTTTTGGTCCCAGCCCCTAGCTAGTTTCAGTTTTGCCCGCCCCGCCCCTCTCCCTCTGCAGCCTTGTTTGTTCGCCCTGCCCTAGCCCTGAAACTAGTCCCTTGGTTTTCTGCCCCATTCCCAGTTGGTTGTCTCCCTCCCCCTGAAGCTCCATTTGCCCTGATTAGCCCCCCGCTTTCATGAACCCACGCCCCTCCCATGCGCTTGTGCCCCTCCCCCGTTTAATTTTGACCCTATCTCACTGCACCCCCATGCTGTTATATCATCCCCTCCCCTCATGCAACAAGAGGAGCCGGATTTCCCATCTTGAGTCGGTGCCTGAACCCTACCCCCGCACTAGTCCGAGATAACCCTGAACCCTGTCCCCACTTTTAGTGCCCTCCTCCCCTGCCTGCAGCCTAGCGGAGAGGAGTGGTCACCCCAATTCCTCTCCCCGCCCCCTCTCAAGAGTTTTCCCTTCCTCCCCTGTTCATCATGGCAGGCGACATGGAGGGAGGAGCCCCTCCAGACGGCACGGCTGCCCCTCCTCCGCCTGTTCCCCCGTCACCCTCCCTAGCCTCCACCTCGACCACCGCTGTCGAACCACCTGCTCTCGCCCCCGCTGGGGCACCGGCAGCGGCGGATACTGAAGAGACCTCCGCTGCTGCCACGTCCCTCGCCCTCCCCGATTCTGGGGGAGCCCCCCCAGCCGGCAGGAAGGGCCAGGGTAAAAAGAAGGGTAAGGGCCCCGCGACAAAGGCCAGGCCCTCCATGGCAGAGGCAGCCACTACTGCTGCGGCCCTGCCACCGGCCGCGGCGTCCTTCCCTGCTGTTCCCTCTACCAGCTCTGCGGGTGTCCCACTCCCGGCCCCCAGAGCGTACGCCCAGGTGGCGGCAACCCCCCCACCTGCCGCAACGTCACCTAACCCGCCCACCGCCTCAGCTACCATCTATAGCGGCCGGGGCCCCTTTCCCACCTTGACCAGGAGGCACGGCGTCCGTTGCCTCCTGGTACCCGCCTCGCCCCACGTAGAAACCTATGTGCGGGCGTTGGCGAGGGTGGTGGGGCCCACGGCCATCGTAGCGGCCTCCAAAATGTACGGGAAGGTAGTCTTCTTCCTCGCATCGGAGGCCGCGGCCCAAGAGGCGGTGGAGAAGGGCCTGGCCGTGGGGGGCGTGTTCGTCCCATTAGAGCCGCTGGAGGACTTGGGCGTCCGCCTAGTCCTCACTTCCGTCCCTCCCTTCCTCCCCAATGCCGCCCTGTTACCTGCCCTCTCCGCCCTGGGGAGACCCATCTCTGTAGTCAGCCCTCTCCCACTGGGCTGCAAAGACCCCGCCCTCCATTACATCCTCTCGTTCCGCCGGCAGGTGCAGCTCCAAATGCCGCCGGCTGCACGTGACGGGGAGGTGCTCGAGGGGTCTTTTATGGTCCCCTATCAAGGGGCCCGTTACCGGGTGTACTATTCCACGGGGGAGGCCCGGTGCTACCTCTGCCGGGTGATGGGACACATCCAGAGGGACTGTCCCTTGGCCTGGCAAGGAGGAGCATCCGAGACCCCCGAGCCCCGGCAGGGCGTTGGCCCCGTCATCGCCGGCGCCCCTGAATGCCCGGTGCCCAGAGCCGCTCCTCCTCCTTCCCAGTCCACCGCTGCTCCCACTCGGGCCCTGGGAGTACGTCCCCCATTGTGCCCAGATGAGCGGGAGAGGCCCACTGCGAACAGTCTGCTGAGGCCTGTGGAGGAGGGTGAGGCAGGGATACCGCCGGGCGTGGGAGAGGGCCCGCCCCAGAGAGACTTTTCTCTCCCTTATGCTGCACCACCACTACCTCCCCGAGTCCCTAAGAAATCACCCTTCCCCCCTGACCCGACCCTTACTAGCCAGCCCCCAGATGATGCCATGGAGGGCTGGGCCTTAGTACAGGGGAAGCGGGGCAAGCGGAAGGCTCGAGCCCCGCTCCTTTCCACCGATGCGGAAGCCCCCCGGAAGACCAGGAAGGGGAGCACTGATGCCGAGCCTTCCGCTTTGCCCCCGAGCAGCTTTTGTCCGCCAGAACCGGCTGGGAAAGACGTGGCAGCACCGGAAGGTATTACCGCCCCTCCCTCGGAAGCCCCTGATAGAGTCCCTTCTGCCCCTTTTGTCGACCCTGCGCGCCCCGACCCGAGCATCGCTTCAGGTGCCGGCGGGGAGAACCCCGGGGTGGCAGAAGGTGACCTGCCCTCCATCTACGAGGAGATCGAGGCCCTGGGTCTGACCCCAATCACCCAGGGGGAGGACGACCCTTTACCAGCAGGCCTCGATCTCAATGACCTCACCCCGGTGCCCCTTTCCCCCCTCTCCCCATGCTCCCTCCCCTTGACCGCCGGTTCCGCTCCCACCTCCGAGGATCCCCTGGGCTCTTCCACCTGCCCGGTCGCAAGTGACACCTCACTGACGGCCGCCAAGCCTCCTGAAGCGACGGCCGATGCCCTGCGGCCGGGACCCGAATCCCAGGGGGTACCCCTCATTGGGGTGGGACAACAGTTCTCCTTCCCAGGCGGGGACCCCGCAAATATATGTCCACCTCCCGATGCCGTGGCTGTAACACAAGCCATCATACTAGAGCCCGGCATCGCGGGGGGTCCCCTTCCCAATTCCCAGATCCCTCAGCCACACCAAGAGAGGCCACCTCCCAGTGGCCCAGCTCCTGCGGCTCAGGATCCTCTACCCGTTCCTCAGCCCGGCCCTGCTCATGTCCCCCTCCCTGCCCCTACTTCTGATCCCTGCCCCGCCCCTGATGCCGTCCCAGTCTCCTACTCCTCCCATGATGACACTGCCGCCCCTGGGGCTGTCTCCCTCCCCTTCTCGGAGGATGACCCCCAGGGAGCGGCTCCAGTATTTCCTCGTCCCGACCCACCAGGGGCTGCTCTTCTCCCTCTGCCGCCTCCCCCAACTAAGCCGAATTTCGGGTTGGGCCCTAAGGCGCCGGCCCAGCAGGAGCTGCGTCGAGGGTCTGCCCCTTGCCTGTCTGTTTCGGTGGACCATAGGGCTGTGTCAGGGGCCCCTTCTTTCGATAGCCGGGAGCCAGTAACCCCGGTCCCCCATACGCTGCAAGAGGAGCTGCGGGAGTTCCTGGAGGACGTCCGGGGCTCCCGCAACAAAGTACAGCTCGCTCTCCAGCGATGGGGGGATTTCCACCAAATCCTCCGGGCTGCGAGGGCCCTCATGGGGGAGGGTAAAAGGACTGGGAAGCAGGCCGCCGCAGACTACCAACGGGTCCGCCTTTTCCGTGACTCACTACTCACTTACTCACCTACTCCCTCTGTGGGGCGTGCCGGGAGAAGCAGGAGGAGCTCCGGGAACTCGAAGATCATCGGGCCCGGGGCGCCTTTGTTCGATCCCGCATCCGTCTCCTTCAGGAGATGGATCACGGCTCCCGCTTCTTCTACACCCTGGAGAAAAAGAGGGGGGCTAAGAAACACGTCACCTGCCGCCTCGCAGAAGATGGCACCCCCCTCACGGATCCGGCGGAGATGTGCGGGAGGGCCAGGGCCTTCTACGCGAGCCTCTTCTCCCTGGATCCGACCGATCCTAACGCTTGCAGAGTGCTCTGGGACGAACTCCCTACGGTCAGCATGGGCGACCGAGACCGGCTAGAGCTGCCTCTCACTCTGGCCGAGTTCTCGGAAGCCCTCCGTCGCATGCCAACTAATAAATCTCCGGGACTGGACGGGCTGACCGTGGAGTTCTACCGCGTGTTCTGGGACGTCCTCGGCCCAGACCTTGTCACCGTCTGGGCCGAGTCCTTGCAGGGCGGGGTCCTCCCTCTTTCGTGCAGGCGAGCCGTGCTCGCCTTATTGCCGAAGAAGGGGGACCTCCGCGATTTACGGAATTGGCGTCCCGTCTCGCTCCTCAGCACGGACTATAAAGTCGTAGCAAAGGCCATCTCGCTGCGGCTTGGGTCCGTGCTGGCGGACGTGGTCCACCCAGACCAGACCTACACCGTCCCAGGCCGTACCATTCTCGACAACCTGTATCTGGTCCGGGATCTCTTGGAGCTTGGGTGTAGGGATGGTCTGTCGTTCGCCCTCCTGTCTCTGGATCAGGAGAAGGCGTTCGACAGGGTGGATCACGGGTACCTCCTTAGCACTCTGCGAGCGTTTGGCTTTGGGCCCCAGTTTGTGGATTTTCTCCAGGTGCTGTACGCCTCCGCAGAGTGTCTGGTCAGGCTCAACTGGACCCTGACCGAGCCGGTCAGCTTCGGGCGAGGAGTACGGCAGGGGTGCCCCCTCTCGGGCCAGCTGTACTCTCTGGCGATCGAGCCCTTCCTCTGTCTCCTCCACAGGAGGTTGACGGGGTTGGTGCTCCGAGAGCCGGAGCTGCGGCTGGTCCTGTCGGCATACGCCGACGATGTGCTCCTCCTGGTCCAGGACCCGGGCGACTTGGTGCGGGTGGAGGCTTGCCAGGCGATCTACTCGGCGGCCTCCTCTGCCCGGGTCAACTGGGTCAAGAGCTCTGGCCTGGTGGTAGGGGACGGGTGGCAGGCGAGCTCCCTCCCACCCGCGCTTCAGGCCATCAGGTGGAGCGCGGGTCCGCTGCTCTATCTCAGCGTTTACCTTTCTGCCACGCATCCATCCTCGCCGGAGAACTGGCAAGGTTTAGAGGGCAGGGTGACAGAGCGGATCCGGAAATGGACAGGACTACTCCGGTGCCTCTCCTTTCGAGGGAGAGCACTGGTAATCAATCAATTAGTCCTGTCCATGCTCTGGTACCGGCTCAACACCCTGGTCCCGGCCCCAGCCCCGGGTTTCCTGGCCAACCTCCGGACGTCGATTCTGGAGTTCTTTTGGTCAGGACTGCATTGGGTCTCTGCAGGGGTTCTCCATCTTCCTCTGGAGGAGGGTGGGCAGGGCCTGAAGTGTCCACACACTCAGGTCCATGTCTTCCGTCTCCAGGCCCTGCAGAGGCTCCTTTATGGTGCAGGCAGTCCGGCGTGGAGCGTATTGGCGCACGCCTTCCTACGCCGCTTCCGAGGGCTCCGATATGACCGGCAGCTCCTTTATCTCCATCTGAGAGGTCTTCCGCGAGACCTCTACAGGCTGCCGGTCTTCTACCAGGACCTCCTTCGGACCTGGAAGCTATTCTCAGTGACCAGGTCCGTGGCGGCCACCGAGGGGGCAGATCTCCTCGCGGAGCCCCTGCTACACAACCCCCAGCTCCGTGTGCAGGTGGCGGAGTCCCCCTCGGTGCGCCAGAGGTTGGTCCTGGCCGAAGTCACTAGGGTCGGAGACCTCCTGGACTACGACCGGGGAGACTGGCTGGATCCCCTGATGCTTGCTCAGCGCATGGGGCTCTCCAGACCTCGTACTCCCCGGCGCGTACTTCAGGAGGTGAAGGCTGCTTTGCCGCCCACTGCTCGGGTTTACCTCGACCGGGTCCTGCGAGAGGGTACGCCCCACCCTCCCTTCACCCCAAGCCCTCCGGACCTTTTTATTGGGCCCCTGCCCCGTGGACCCAACCGGGTCCCCTGTCCCTTCACGGTGAGCCGGCTGCACGAACTGCAGCCGATCCGCTTCCAGACCGCGCCAAGCAAACATCTATACACGCTCGTGCTCCGCACCCTTCATCTTCTCACCCTCACGTCCCACCCCGATACGAAATGGCGGGACCTCCTGCCACCTCTAGAGGGTGAGAAGCCCCGGTGGGCCAGCCTTTACTCCTCCTTAGTCCCAAGGCCCGCCGGGGATGTCAGTTGGCGGCTCCTTCACGGAGCAGTGAGCACGGGCGTGTACTTGGCGCGGTTCACCCCAATCCCCGACACATGTCCCTTTTGCGGCATGAGGGAGACCCTGGCGCACATTTATCTAGAGTGCGCCAGGCTTCAGCCCCTGTTCCGGCTCCTCTTAGACATTTTGTTGAGGTTTTGGTTGCATTTTTCTCCTCATCTTTTTATTTATGCACTTCCAATCTGCGGCCCCACAAAGTCACGGGACCTCCTGGTCAACCTCCTCCTGGCCCTAGCTAAACTGGCCATCTACAAAACCAGGGTGGGGAGGTTGGCCGATGGAGGCTCCTGTGACTGTGGGGCCTATTTTCGATCCTCTGTTCGTTCACACATCCGGGCAGAGTTCCTCTGGGCAGCGTCCACTAGCTCCCTTGACACCTTTGAGGAGCAGTGGGCGCTGTCCGGGGTTCTCTGCTCGGTGTCCCCATCTGGTTCACTTCGTTTGACCCTTTGACCGCACTCCCGTTCCTGTTTTTTCATTTTTTGTCCCCCGGAATTACTTGGTATCCAGGTCCTGTGGATCCCTCCCCTTAGGCTGAAGGGGGGGATCCTTTAGCAGTGGGCGGGCTTTGCCCGCCCACTTCCCGGATCCCAATAGGAACATACTGGTTGCCCACCACTTTCCTATAGCCATCTGGCCTTGCCCCGTCACAGCTAGCAAAGCCAATTGCAGATACACCTCTACCCCGACATAACATGGTCTTTGGGAGCCACATTTTTTTACCATGTTATCGGTGTAACCGCGTTATATCGGGGTAGAGGTTAGAAGGTTAGTACGGGCAGAGGGTCTCGGGCGGGGGCGCGAGAGGGAGGTAGGAGCCGAGTGAAGCAGCGGCAGGAGGGAGGCAGGAGCTGAGCAAAGCGGCGGCGGCAGTGGCGAAAAACCATCCAGCCCAGCGGAGCACGCAGCACCCCCTGGCCGGAGTGCAGGAGGTCGGAGCCCGGGCTGGGGCTGCAGCATGGACCCACTCCCTCCGGCCGCAGGCACCCAGGCTGGGGCATGAACTACCAGCCATGAGCCGCCACCCGGGTCGCCGCTGCCTGGCCGAGCCCCGCCGTGTTGCCCCTGCACGTCTGATGCTCGCCGCTCGCCCAGCGCCAGGCGCAGCGTGGCCCGCCGGGAGATCTCCTCGGAGTCTTTCAGCTCACTGGGCTCAGACTATCTGGAGGCAGGGCCGGCTCCAGGCACCAGCAAAACAAGCTGGTGCTTGGGGCGGCACATTTCTAGGGGCAGCATTCTGGCCATGCTGCCCCTAGAAATGTGCCCCAGCCACTGCCCCAACTCACCTCAGCTCTGCGCCGCCGGCTCAGCTTCTCCCCAAGTGGCGGCGTGCGAAACAGCTTCGCGCGCCGCCTCTCCCTCTCCCTCCCAGGCTTAAGAGCCTGGGAGGGACGGGGAGAAGAGAACCCTAGCGGCCGCGACACTCGTCTCCCCCTCCCTCCCAGACATGCAGCCCTCCCCGCCGGCACTCCGGCCTGGGAAGAGCGGGGCAGCCTCGCTCCCCACCAGCCGGGGAGAGCGGGGCCGCCGGTATGTCCCGCTCGCTCCCCGCTGGCCGGGGAGAGCGGGGCCGCCGGCATGTCCCGCTCGCTCCCCGCTGGCCGGGGAGAGCGGGGCCGCCGGCATGTCCCGCTCGCTCCCCGCCGGCCGGGGAGAGCGGGGCCGCCGGCATGTCCTGCTTGCTCCCCGCCGGCCAGGGAGAGCGGGGCCACCGGCATGTCCCGCTAGCTCCCCGCCGGCGCTCCGGCCGGGGAGAGCGGGGCATCCGGCATGCCGTGCTCACTCCCCGCTGGCCGGGGAGAGCGGGGCCGCTGGCGGGCATGCCCCGCTCGCTACCTGCCGGTGGGGGAGCAGGGCTGCGGGCAGAGAGGCGGGGGGGGGAGGGTTGTTTTTTTTGTTTCGGGGGCGGCGTTTGGGGTGGTGGTGGTTTTTTTGCTTGGGGCAGCAAAAACATTACAGCCACCTCTGTCTGGAGGAGGGCGAATGTCTCCTGTCCAGGCTCTGCTGGATCTGCAGCCAGAGCCCACCTGGCTTGCAGGACCCACTCACCGCCGCCAGGAAGGCTCCGCGCAGGAGACAGGTCAACCTGGACTCGCTCGGGGAGAGCATAAGCCGCCTGAGGGCTCACACGGTACGTAGCCTGGTCGGGGACAGGGAACGTGTTGTGCCCCGCGGCTGGCGGCTGCCTGCGGGTGAGGGGATCCTCCAGCAGATCTCATGCCTGCCCGCTGGTGGGGGAGCTCAGGCTTTACCACGTTATATCCGATTTCGCCTTATATCGGATCATGTTATATCGGAAGAGAGGTATAGTTACCGTCTACCAGAGGATAAAGGATGGCAGGCACATGGTTGTTCTGTCCCCCGCCCCTCCTCCCCCACCGTGTGTGTTTGGGCCTTTGGGTTAAAGAACAAGCAAAAATGTTAGTTAGTATTACCCCCAAATCTCTACGCAACCTGTGTAATACCTGAAGTTTGTTTTTATTTTATTTTAACAGTATTAAGCACAACTATAGTTAAAAATGGTTTTTTACCTTGGCGTGGTGCTGAAATGCAGCTTAAAGTTACTCGTTCCATGCAAAACAGATCACACTGCAATAAAGATAGGTGTTATACCAATAAAATAAAACCGAGCAGTATCTTATTAAAGGGGAGAAGGCAAAACGCCACGTTTATTGTGAATACAGAAAGAATTAGAGTAAGCAATCAGCTATTGCTATAACATCTCATTCACTCACACACACAAGTTCTGCAAAGTTGTTATAGTTACCAGTCTACGAGTTGCTTGTGCCAAGTCACTGGCCAGGTGGCCTGGATACAAGGGTGGAGCAGGGCCTTGTCAGATGCGCATCCGATGCTCCTGGAGGTTGGTTTACAGAATCAGACCCAAAGTCCTCAGTCTTTAAGCTCTGTTTTTATAGGGATTTATCCTCATACCTGTTTATAGTGTCTGCTTCATCCTGCTGTTCTAAGTGATAATTAATCACTGTTCTCACGTTTGAGGTGATAGTCAATCATGCAGATGGCACAGCAATGATGAAATGACAGTATGTTGTTATCTTGTTCCTGGGCTCTTCAGGCCCCCCCCCCCCTTGGTTCTTGGGGCAAGTATGCCCTCAGGGTTATCGGGCTCTCGTCCACTGCTTTCTCCAGCCCAACCATCTTAGTTTAAGGCTGGCACCTCAGCCGCTAGTCTTTAATTCATCATTCAATCATACATACATACAATCACACTCCAATGTATATCCTGTCACATCTGCATTTTAATCACCTACCCATCCTTTAACAGAACCATTCTAAAATAGACTTCAATATTCATCCCACTTGTTATATCTAAAAGGAAACAAACAATATAAGAATGCATGAGTGGGGGGAGGGGGTTCACAAATCTTACTCCTTTGTTTAGGAAAACAAAGTTGTACCATCCATAAAGGACCGCTGTTATTTTGTTACTTTTAGAACAATTTCTTTGTTTCTGGATGTGCTTCAAGAGTCTGTAGTTAGCAGGCTGATTCGATCACCACAACTCTGAATTAATAGATACTGAAGGACTTTAGGCACCCCATTCCTAACATTCCCTTTTGTGATCTGGGGTGGGGGAATTAAGTTGTTTGCACAACTGGGATGCTTTTGGCTATTTTTTTTGGTCTTGTAATTAAAATACATTTTTCTGTAGGGCCTCCTTACAGTATTAAATGGTAAATCACCAATCCTTTGTTACTGTACCCATTCCCAAGTGGGGGCCCTTTGCAGATATCAATGAATGTCTTGGGGCTGGTTGGTTTGTTTTTTAAACATGTTTCTTTCATGCTTAAAGTTTGGGGGTTGTTTTTGAAATAAAATGGGTGTATCACAACCATAAGAAGCACACTACAAATACCCACAGCTTTTAAATGTTTGATTGTCTTTAGAGCAAATGCTTGTTCTAAAGTATGGTGGAGGTTTGTGAACCCTTGAAACATTTCAGTTTTGGGTTAGACCCTTGTTTATTTTTTGTAAATATATTATTTTAAACTTTTAATGACTTTGAGTTGCTAGAACAAGAGTGACCCATAGCGTTCAACCAACTCCTGGGTTATATTTAAACTATCCAATAGCGTTCTACAAAGTCCTGGGGTCATATTTAAACTGTCCAATAGAGTTCTACCAACTCCAGGGGTTATATATAAACTGTCCAATAGCACCTGCAAATTTGTTATACCAATCAAATAAAAACCAGCAGGATCTTTTTAAAGGGGATAAGGCAGAATGTCACGTTTATTGTGAATACAAAAAGAATCATAGAAAGCAGTCAGTTATAGCTATAACATTTCATTCAGTTTCACATTCATTCACACACACACACACACACACACACACAGGTTCTGCATAGATGTCATAGTTACCAGCCTAAAAGTTGCTCATGCCAAGTTACTGGCCAGGTAACCTGTGCATGAGGGTGGAGCCGAGTCCTTGTCAGATTCATCTGATGCTTCTGGAGGTTGGCAGCAGAACCAGACTCAAAGTCCTCAGTATTTAGAGGCCATTCTTATAGGGATTTATTCCTATGTCAATCTATGGGAATTGCTTCATCATGCTGTTGCTGAATCAATCAGCAGATGGCACATTCCTGATGGCTCCGTGCTGTCAGATGTTATCTTGTTTTTCCCATCCTTTGAGATGGTCGGGTGGATCCCAGTTTATCCTCGGGGGAGGGGGGGGAGAGGGGTGTTGTCTGGTCGTTCCCACTTGATGCCGCCTTCAGCCGATGGTCACTGAATTCCTAGGCTGGCACCTCCCTGCTCATTCATTCATGTACACCAAGCATTCATCAGCAGACATACTGTCTTCAACACTTTCGGGGTGTGTACTAATTTATTTGAATGAAAATAAGAAAGAAAAACTTGTAGCACCTTAGAGACTAACAAATTTATTTCAGCATAAGCTTTCGTGGGTTAGTACCCACTTCATTTTATGCTGAAATAAATTTGTTAGTCTCTAAGGTGCTACAAGTTTTTCTTTCTTATTTTCATTTTGCTGACACAGACTAACACGGCTACTACACTGAAACCTAATTTATTTGAGACTCCCTGCTCTTTAATTAAAGAGGGTGGGGGTCTTTCTATGCTGTTTCTAGGTACAAAGCATGCATAAGGAACAAAGTCAAATAACTTGTTTGCAAGTTTCTCATAGCAATACAGTATCTTTCTGAGAACAGATACAATCAATGGTTTACACAGACAGTAGCTTGTAAGTTTAACAAGGGATCCAAGAGATCTTTCACTTGGTAATGCTATGAGGTTTAAATTGTGGGAATCACTTTCGGTACCTTCTTTAATATCCCTACAAATTCCTGAGGTTTCATTTCATTTCATATTAATCAGAACTCACCATCCTCACCCACCCAGCTCCCTTACTGTGGATGCACACCCATCAAATTTTATTACTGACCGCTAGTACATTAACCCTGATGGCAACAAGGGTGAGTAATCTCAGTCACCCTGGACCCATCTAGAGAGCCTTCGGGGAATTTTCTAAATCAGACTGTGCGTGAGAGTCACCACTACCCCGCAAGTCGAATTCCGCCTCCCCATTTTCAGACGAGCCAGTTTGAGAGCCTCCAAGAGGGGGCATCTTTTTGGTTTTTTTAAGTTTACAAGACTGTTTCTTCTGTTTTATAATAATAATGTTGCCTGCTCCAATGTTGTCTGCTCCACAGTATGGTCAAAACATGAGTGATCCTTAGAACACACTGTTACCAGATTTGCCCATTATTTTGGGGTACGCTCATTTATTAGGGTTACTCTTTGGAGGGGGGGTGTTCTGTAATTCTATTAATTCTACGGGACCATCAGCGGCATCTTCTACATCAGATGCTATTTGAGAGTCAGACTCTGAGGGGCCTCTGTGAGAGTCATCAGGAGTCACCCTGGACCCATCTAGAGAGCCTTCTGGGGAATTTTCTAAATCAGACTGTGCGTGAGAGTCACCACCACCCTGCAGGTCAGATTCCGCCTCCCCATTTTTAGATGAGCCAGTTTGAGAGCCTCCTGTAGGGGGCATCTTTTGGGGTTTTTTTTATCCTTGTTACCTCTTTAGCCTTTTTAAAAATGTTTACAGCGACCCTGGCCTGGAACTTTTTGGCAGCCATCTGTTTATCCCCCAAGCGCTGTCCCCCCTCTTGTTTACTCCTGAGCCGATGTCGTACCCTTGAGGCTGCCCCTCTTACCCAGGCCCCTTTCCACAAATAGTCATGCCTGATCAGAGCCACCCTTTGGAAAAATTAAAGTATTTTTCAAAAAGTCACCCGCCAGAGCTTTTGCATTTTTCATGTAGTTTCCAACCCTCCTTTCTTTTAGGCCCCCTGAGGATACAGCGTCCACCAGTATTCTGAATGAAGCATCATATTTTTCCCAAATACTAGAATACGGGGGACCTGTGACCAGCTTATGGTGTTGGGAGAATGGTTTGTCTGTCCTTGGTTTTTTATTCACAACTCCTGGAGCGCGTGCTCCGTGTTTGTTAATGTGGGCATTTTCGCTCACAGTGTTCTCAGGGCTTGGTGTGATGGGGGCCGCTGAGGAACTGGAGTTGTGTTTGCGTGGTTGCTTTTTACCAGGGTCTTTGGTTTTGTCCTTGGGTTTGACCTATGAGGATTGGACTGCCCTGATGCTTCATCTGCACTCTTGTGCTGTTTTGTGCTGGCGTTGTTCAAGGTCTCAAAGCAGATTCCTGGTTCTTTGGCGGTTCTGGTGCAGGTGTCCCTGTAGCTCCAACTACAGCATTGTCAGGAAAGCTGCACATACCCAATTAGAGGGGGGGAAAGCATTTTACAAAACTTAACTTTACCATCTTTCTCACCCACACCTATGTATTTACTTAAAATACACAACCTCATAAAATAACCAAACCAATAAGAAAAATATATTTAGAGGGCTTCATTCATCCATCAGCCGTTGATGCTGGTGAATTTTCCTTTTCAGCTGTCTTTCCTTTTTTTTTTTCTTTTGAGCTTGTTTACCCTCTGGTCTAAGGATCTCTCATGTTTTGACCATACTGTGGAGCAGACAACATTATTATTTTAAAACACATAAAACGGTCTTGTAAACTTAAAAAATAAAATACTCATTAGGGTGTTTTTCTATTTAAAAATCATAGCTTGAAAACAAAATAATCCATTTCAGGCTGTACAACAAACACAGGTTTTGAGTTTATTTCTACCACTTAAAAAAAAAACAACAACCCCACAAACGTTTTTAAAAACACATCTCATTTTGCAGAATAAAAACCAAACTGCTTTAAAACCAACTTAAAAAAAAACATTTTGCACAGAAATCCCTGTTAGTTTGAAACATGCCATACCATCAGTTTGCAGCCATAAAACCCCAGCAGTTTACAACCAACAGTTTGCAACAAAATACTTTTCAATAAAGCCAATTGCAGAAAGTTGCCTTCTACCACAGGATAAAGGGTTGCTGGCACATGGTTGTTCTGTCCCGTCCCGCCCCCCCCCCCCCCCATATGTGTTTGGGCTTTTGGGTTAAAGAACAAGCAAAAATTTTAGTTTGTATTAGTCCCATATACATCAAACCCCTATAAACAAACAACCCATTGTAAAAACACATTTTGCAGAGTAAAAAACCCTATCAGTTTGAAACAAAACCAAACCAACAATTTGCAACCATCTGGGGTTTTTTACAAGTATATCTATGTCTTGCACAGACCCCATCTCACACACACACACACACACAAAAACCAGCAGCTTTTAAAAAAACCCAATCAACAGTTTGCAACCAAATACTTTTTAAAAAAACACACCTATGTCTTGCACAGACCCCCTATCTCTCTGTCTCACACACACACACAGAAGCTTTAAACACACCCAACCAACAGTTTGCAACCAGATATTTTTTAAAAATCCCACCCTTATTTCTAACTTAGGCCCCTGAATCACTAACAATTTAAACATTAAAGCCAACTCTTAAGAAGACAAACCACCCCATTTAAAAAAAACCCTTTTTTTTGCAGAATAAAAACCAAACTGCTTTTAAAAACCAACTTTTAAAAACACATTTTGCACAGAAACCCCTATTAGTTTGAAACACACCATACCATCAGTTTGCAGCCATAAAACCCCAGCAGTTTAAAACCCACACTTTTCAAAAATATACTTTTCAGTAACCCCACAGGCCTTTAAAAGCCAATTGCAGATACAGCAGTTACCTTCTATCAAAGGATAAAGGATTGCAGGCACATGGTCGTTCTGTTCCTTTCCCCCCGCCCCCCGTGTGTGTTTGGGCCTTTGGGTTAAAGACCAAGCAAAAATGTTAGTTAGTATTACCCCCAAACCCCTATGCAACCTCTGTAATACCTGAAGTTTTTTTTTTTTTAAACAGTATAAAGCACAACTATAGTTAAAAATAGTTTTTACCTTGGCCTGGTGCTGAAATGTAGCTTAAAGTTACTTTTAGTTAAAATACATTTTTCTGTAGGGCCTCCTTACAGTATTAAACAGTAAATTACCAATCCTTTGTTACTGTACCCATTCCCAAGTGGGGGCCCTTTGCAGATATCAATGAATGTCTTGGGGCTGGTTGGTTTGTTTTTTAAACATGTTTCTTTCATGCTTAAAGTTTGGGGGTTGTTTTTGAAATAAAATGGGTGTATCACAACCATAAGAAGCACACTACAAATACCCATAGCTTTTAAATGTTTGATTATCTTTAGAACAAATGCTTGTTCTAAAGTATGGTGGAGGTTTGTGAACCCTTGAAACATTTCAGTTTTGGGTTAGACCCTTGTTTATTTTTTGTAAATATATTATTTTAAACTTTTAATGACTTTGAGTTGCTAGAACAAGAGTGACCCATAGCGTTCAACCAACTCCTGGGTTATATTTAAATTGTCCAATAGCATCTGCGAATTCCTGAGGTTTTTTTCATTTCATATTAATCAGAACTCACCATCCTCACCCACCCACCTCCATTACTGTGGGTGCACACTCATCAAATTTAATTACTGACCTCTAGTACATTAACCCTGATGGTAACAAGGGTGAATAATCTCAGTCACCCTGGCTATTCAGTGGGTGTGTGGTTTACCTGAGCGACATCTTTTCCATTCACCTGGTCCGCCGGTGACTCCCCCGAGCCATGATCGCCTTCCACCTCCAGGTGGGTGGACTACGAGAGGCTTCCACGCTCATCGGGGTGTCTCATGTGCAGTTGGGTTTCGCATTCGGGTTCCAGCGTATCCATCAACGGCTGAGCCAAAGGGCTCCCCTCGGCTGCTCCCTCCTCCTCCTCGGAACTGTCACTGATGTAGCGCATTCTGCATGGACGATCAAAGACCCTCGGGGCTAAAACAAAGTCCAAAGTTCTCACGGGGGTAGTGAAGGAGTCCGTGTTTCCTCTCAGCCTTTCCACAATTTCTAAAACATGCGTGCTTGGTAAGAAATGGCCTCTTGTGCCCGGCGCTGGGTCTTATCGGGTGATGGTGCTGTACTCCGATGGTAGAGGTCAGTGGGAGGAGTTGTTAGAGGTGTCACACAACCCTCTTCTAGGCGGTTCATCCCGCCTCAGAACTTCCCCTGATTGGTCAAATCTGCTCTCATGGCCGTCCTCTGTGGGTGAAACCCATCCTGATTGGTAGAGGGCAGTGGAAGCAGTTGTTAGAGGGGTCACATGACCCACTTACGGATGGGTCACCCCACCCCAGAGCTCCCCCCAATTGCTCAAATCACCTATCAGGACAATCCTACAGGAGCGAAACGCCTCCTGATTGGTAGAGGGCAGTGGGAGGAGTTATTAGAGGGGTCAAATGACACAGCTTGCTTCCGGTCATGTGTCTGGCTTGACCCCGGAAGTAATACCCCCCCCCCCACCCCATAGGCGGGACATCTGGTGACAGATGGGCGGGGCTTAAAGGGTCAAGGGGGCGGGGTTTACGTTTGATTGATGGTGGGGCCCTTATACTACGCTGTCCAGGGCGTCTGGGTCCTCTAGAAAGCCATCATTGAGCTGTTGAGAGATTTTCAGAAAAGAAACAAGCGTAGGTTCCCACTGCTTGTTTTCAGATTTACAATACCTGGTTCCTAACCCCATTACACACACAAATCCTCTAATGTTACTTCTAAATTGTTAATTTACCTGTGCGACGTCTTTTCCGTTCACCTTGTCCGCCAGTGACTCCCTCTGAGCTGCGAGATATTCTCAACTCTATGAATATGCACCACAGGCACTTGCAAGCCCGAGCCCATTTGTCTGCATATCCTTCAGACATACACAAGCTGATAAAAACCCATGCAAATACAGTAATGATCCAATTTTGAAAAAAAGCTCAACACCCAGCAGTAGTTATTGAAGTATTACTCTAAAAATACTATCAGTGTTGCATGACACACATACACCTTGTTTTATTCCAAGCCAACATGTCCCCTATGAAGGAACACTGGACTCCCAAGGTCAACCATAAGAACGGCCATACTGGGTCAGACCAAAGGTCCATCTAGGCCAGTATCCTGTCCAATGCCAGGTGCCCCAGAGGAAATGAACAGAACAGGTAAATCAAGTGATCCATCCCCTGTCGCCCATTCCCAGCTTCTGGCAAACAGAGGCTAGGGACACCATCCCTGCCCATGCTGGCTAATAGCCATTGATAGACCTATCCTTCATGAATTTATCTAGTTCTTTTTTGAACTTGGCCTACAGTCTTGGCCTTCACAATATCCTCTGGCAAGGAGTTACACCATGCCCTCAGTTCCCACATAGTCATGTTCTCTTGGTATCTTCTGATAAAAATGAAAAATTTGATTTTATACTCGCCACTGTATTTTTCTGTATTGTATTCTGCCAGTGTGTGCCCACAGAATGCAAGGACATCAGGGCAAGAATCCTATAGTTGCTCTGGCACAGCTCCCCAGTTATGTAATACCAGGTATACCAATAGTGCTAGATAAACAAACAATTGTGCCAAACTTTCTATTGAACTAACTTATGTCATCTTTAAGTGTTCATTCTTTCTCTCCCCCACAAACCAAGATATAGACAGGAAGAAGGAAAGATGCCATGAGACAATGGTAAAGCGCCGAGGAGCAACTTTCTTGTAACACTGAATGGGGAACTTTATTAAAACAAGGAAAACAGCATTATTCCTAAACCTTAGTCTGTTTAACTGCAGAGCTTCTGCTTAGACCTTCCCGTCTGGCTTCCTGCTTCAGATTTAAAGGAACAGTAAGTACAGATATCCTCAAGGAAAGTTTCTCCTTGTATGTTTTGTGTTTTTTCTGCTTATTCCCTCTAGTTTTAGTCTCTTCATCACAGCTCTCCCAGTGACTAGAAATGGAAACCTGAAAACTGAGAGAAGCATGAAAATGTGCCTCCACTCCTTACTATCCCAGTCAAGGTCACTTGAAGTCATCTTACTAGTTCTTCTTCGAGTGATTGTTCATGTGTATTCCACAATAGGTATGCCTGCTTGCCACGTGCACCAGTATCAGAAGTTTTTCCCCTAGCAGTACCCGTAGGGGAGCGCCCCTAGCGCCCCCTGGAGTGGCACCTCCATGGCGCGGTATAAGGGGAGCTGCGTGCTCCCCGCTCCCTCAGTTCCTTCTTGCCACCAGTGAAGATGCTTCAGAACTGCTCTGCTCCAGCTTTGCTGTAGCTTGTCCCCAGAACTCTTGTTCGTTCAGTGTATGTGACCTGTAGTTAGTACTCGATTAGTTTTAGTTTAATTTAGCTAGTGCACCCGGCCCGGGGCATGCCCGGCGCCCTGGGTTTTAAGTCGTGCAAAACGTGTAGGCGCCTGATGCCAGTGAGTGATCCTCACGCGGATTGTTTACGCTGTTTGGGTGAAACCCATCTCAGTGATCGCTGCAAGATTTGCAAGTCATTTAAGCCTCGGCCCAAGAGAGAAAGAGACATTAGGCTCCGGGCTATCCTCATGGAGTCGACGTTGACCCCCGACTGCAGCACGCTGCTCCGAGTTGGCACCGGGCACCATGGTGTCAGTGCACGGTGACCCCCCAGTGCCATCTACTATTTGGCACCGCTCCCCATCCAGGGGGCATGCCAAGAAGGCTAAGAAGGGGCCTTCTCTGCCACGGCGCCAGAATAAATCATAGACTAGCCCCGTGTTGCGCAGTCCTTGATCCCCATTGACCTCTAGGCCTCCGACTCAAGTCGAGTGGAGTAGCTCAGCCCGTTCGGAGCAGGATTCCCCAGATGTCCGGATGCCTTCCGTGCCAGAGGCCCTGCAGGCGGCTCAGGACATGATGTCCATGCCGGTACCAGGAGCACCGCCAGTGTTGGCCCTGTGGTCCAGAGGCAAGCCGCTGGTGGGATCTCCGCAGTTGCCCCCGACTCGGTACTGGTCTCGGTCGAGGGAATGTTCCCGACACCATTTGCCACTCAGCGACCGTCCCGTGCATAGTCCATGTGGGTCGCTGTCAATTCCCACCAGGTTGTCTGGCTGGGTTCCGTCTGAGAGACTCTGGGAACCACTCCGGCTCGAGGAGTGGACAGCGATGGGACCGAGGCAGACGTAGCTGAAGGTCCTCGTCTCAGGGGCTATCGTAGCTGGTTGCAACACGAAAGTCGATGCCATTCCTGTTCGTCGTCTCACTCCAGGACCCCACCATGGCACCTCTCCTGCAGCCCCAGACATCAATTGTTGGCGATTCGCCGTCTTGGATCTGCCTGCCGGAGCCGATGGCAGAAAAGTTGCGGGACTATAAGGAGCAACCGCAGAGGCAGTCTTGTCCTGCACCCCAGCCTGGGTCCTCCAAGGGCAAACGGGCAGGGAAACAGCGGTCTTGATGGGACGCCCGGGGGTGCCCTACCAGTTCTCATCAGGGGTTCACCCACAATAAAGCTTCCCTTCTCCAACCGGTTGTATGCTTTCCTCCCAGAATGGTTGTGGCTGACCTCGGACTGATGGGTGCTCAACACCATCTCCCGGGGTTACACCCTCCAGTTTACCTCCACCCCACCCAACCACCCTCTGCTCCTGTCCCTCCTGGGGGACCCCTCTCTTGAAGCTCTGCTCAAGCAGGAAGTGGGGTGGCTCCTTGGAGCGGTGGAAAGGGTTCCAGCGGAGTTTGAACACAAGGGGTACTACTCCCGCTATTTCCTTATCCTGAAGGCCAAAGGGGGGCTCAGGCCCATCCTGGACCTGCGAGGCCTGAACCAGTACATGGTGAAGCTCAAGTTCCGCATGGTCTCCCTGGCCTCCATCATCCCCTCCCTGGATCCCCGGGGACAGGTACGCCGCCTTTGATCTGCAGGATGCGTACTTTCAGATTCATATATTCGAGGGGCACAGACGCTTCCTCCATTTCATGGTTGGGCAGGAACGCTACCAGTTTATGGTCCTCCCGTTTGGCCTGTCCACTGCCCTCGGGGTGTTTATCTGGACGACTAGCTGGTCAAGGACAGTTCCCGGTCACAGGTGTGGGATCATGTGGCGCTCCTTCTGTCCACGTGCACCACTCTGGGCCTGTTGGTAAATGACACCAAGTCCATGTTAGTCCCGGTGCAACGCATGGAGTTTATCGGGGCGGTACTGGACGCCACGTCGGCCAGAGCCTCCCTCCCACCGGACAGGTTCGAGACCCTAAAAGGGCTCATCGACATGATCACAAGGTTTCCTGTGACAACAGCCAGAGCGTTTCTCCAGCTCTCGGGTCACATGTTGGTGTGCACATATGTGGTCCACCACGCAAGACTCAGGATGACGCCTCTCCAGCTATGGTTGGCCTCGGTGTTCTCCCAGGCCAGAGACAAGATGGACACACTGGTGATCGCCTCCCTATGATGGTGGTCCTCCCCAGGGAACATGCTCCGTGGGGTCCCGTTCAGAGGCAGGCCCCCGTCGATGGAGCTGGTAGCGATGCATTGGACCTGGGGTGGGGAGCCCATGTGGGGAACATTCAGACCCAAGGTCTGTGGTCTGTGCAGGACCTGGCCCTCCACATAAACGTCAAGGAGCTCAGGGTGGTCCGCCTGGCGTGCATGGCCTTCTGCTCGCACCTGGAGGGTGCAACAACAGGCAAGGAGGGCCCGATCCTCTGCCCTCTGCCAGGGCAGGCTGTGGGACTTCTGTATAGCCCACGACATTTGCCTACAGGCCTACCACCTACCGGGCACCCAGAACTCGTGGGTGGATTGCTTGAGCAGGGACTTCTCTCAGCACGAGTGGTCTCTTTACCCAGAGGTGGTGCACATACTTTTCTGAGAGTGGAAAATTCTCCAGGTGGACATGTTTGCGACTCGTCAGAACCGTCGCTGTCACCGGTTCTGCTCCGGGGGACTGGGATGGGGCGCTGTGATGTTATTGACAATAACTGGGACCGTATAGATCATTGTTGCAACAAAGGTCCTGTAGTAGCACCAAATCTTACATAAAGGGGGTCAAATGAGGTGTCTAAGACCGGGTTATGCTTGGCTGGTTATGATTATTGCCATTTATATGTATGTGTCAGTTTTGTAGTTGAAGTTATGAATATTGGATTTATACTGTCTGTATTTCAAACTGGGGCTGGGCTTCTGGGACCCCAGACAAGCTATCAGCTCTGCCAGGCCGGCTTAATGGCCCATTAAGGACCATCGACTATACAATTGGCCCATTGAGAGGAGGCAGACACACCTTATGATTCAGTAAGGTAGGCAGGGACTTGCCCATGTGACTCCAGACTCCATTTTGCTGTGATTTTCCACAGTAAGGAAAAAGAGGTGTCTTTACACCTGGAAGAAACTATAAAAGGCAGCTGCCGCATCTCCATTTGGTCTTCATTCCCGCTTCTTACCTCTGGAGGAACCTTTCTACAAATGGAAGCTTTGAACAAAGGACTGAAGGACCCATCCCAGCTGTGGATGTATTCCAGAGACTTGATTTGAACCTGCAGTATTTAATCTCTACTGCAAGTCTGAACCATAAACTTTGCCATTACTGTATGTAATTGATTCCTTTTAACCAATTCTAGCTCTCACCTATACCTTTTTCCTTTTATGAATAAACCTTTAGATTTTAGATTCTAAAGGATTGGCAACAGCGTGATTTGTGGGTAAGATCTGATTTGTATATTGACCTGGATCTTGGGGCTTGGTCCATTGGGATCGGGAGGACCTTTTTCTTTTACTGGGGCATTGGTTTTCGTGACCATTTGTCCCCATAACGAGGGGCACTGGTGGTGAGACTGGGAAACTGGAGTGTCTTAGGGGATTGCTTGGGATGACTTGTGGTTAGCCAGTGGGGTAAAACCAAAGTCTCCTCTGTCTGGCTGGTTTGGTTTGCCTTAGAGGTGGAAAAAACCCAGGCTTGGGCTGTAACTTCCCTGCTTGAAGCAATTTGTCCTGAACTGGCACTCTCAGTTGGGTCCCGCCAGAACCAGCATCGTTACAGGCGCTATCTCTGATGCCTTCTTCCTGTCCTGGTTGGGCCGGTTCCTCTATGTCTTCCCCCCCATTCCCGCTAATAGCCAAGGTCCTGGAAAAAATAAAGACGGACAGGGCCCTGGTCCTCCTGATTACCGTGGCGTGGCCCAGCATTGGTACGGGACCCTCACGAGCCTGGTCGTCGCCCTGCCATGGCTGTTGCCATCCCGTCCGGACCTGCTCTCCCAGGACCAGGGCCACCTCCTACACCTCAACCTAGTGGCACTCTACCTCATGACATGGCTGCTCAATGGTTAGGTCAGGAGGAAAGGGCATGCTTGGAAGGGGTTTAGTGCATCCTCTTGGAAAGCAGGCGACC
Organism: Macrochelys suwanniensis; assembly: GCA_033296515.1. Taxonomy (NCBI): domain Eukaryota; kingdom Metazoa; phylum Chordata; order Testudines; family Chelydridae; genus Macrochelys; species Macrochelys suwanniensis. The sequence goes on from CM065777.1 coordinate 94,714,022, forward strand.
CTCCACGTGCCAAGCCTACTTGGCAAAGTGGTCTCGGTTTTCCTGATGGGTGGATGAGTAGGGCATTTCCCCCATGGTTGCCCCGATCCAGCTAATTTTGGACTACCTCCTTCACCTTAGAGCCCAGGGCCTGACGCCCTCGTCCGTCAAGGTGCACTTGGTGGCCATATCGGCCTTCCACCTGCCGGTGCAGGGCTACATGGTATCTTTGGAGATCTTAGACATACAGGTTGAAAACTACTGTTCTATGGAAAAGATAACCTTTTGTGGCTCCCTTAGACATAGTCTGAGGACTCCCAGGGGTCTGTGGACAACAGGTTGAATATCACTGCAGTAGTGTAACAATTGGGTGACACACAGGAAGGCTTGCAAGCGACTGGACTTTATTTCCTGGCTCCACTCACTTGACATAGGTCAGATTGCAAACGTTCATGCCCCTGTCATCTGACAGGTTGTTAACACCCAGCTCCAAAAAACATAACCTTTTGGCTGCAAAGGAGTGGAACAAAGTATATACTCCATGGGACTGTTATTTGGATGGTATACACTCCCCTATGGAGGTTCTCGGTGATTTTTCCCCCCCCCGCCCTTGTAGGTAAAATGGTTCTGGCAATGACAGCTCTTAATGTACTCCCCCAACCAGTAGCGTAGCCGGGGGGGAGCGGGGGAGCGGCCGCTCCCCCTATGAGGAAAAGCGGCGCTAAGGCGCCGCCAGAGCCTCGCTAGGGTGGCGCTTTAAAAGGCCTGCGGCTCCTGCTGCTGCAGGGAGCCCCGGGCCTTTTAAAGCGCCCCCCCACCCCCAGCCCCGCTGCCAGAGCCGGGGGGGGGGGGGGCGCTTTAAAAGGCCCGCCGCTCCAGCCGCAGCAAGCCGCCCCTTGTCTCCCCGCTCAGCCGCAGCGGTGCTTTAAAGGGCCCGGGGCTCTGCAGAGGCTGGAGCCCCGGGCCCTTTAAAGCGCTGCAGGGTGAGTACAGGGGGAGCGGGAGGTGCCTTTTTATAGCGCCGCTCCCACTGTGCTCAAGACCTGGCTATGCTATTGCCCCCAACATGCAGGAAGCATTTACTATGACTGTTTCCACTGCAGCCCAGCAGATACATCTGAGCTGTTTTTATATGTATACTGCCACCCAAGTAACTTGGTCTGAATTTTCAAGGGGAAGTGATGTGGAGAGGGGGCAGGAATAACACAAGGGGAGAAAAATGTTCAGGAGAACCTGGCCTCTTACCCTTACAGGGACTGTGCCCATACTTAACATCTTTGTGGGGCTAAGGGAGATTTAAAAAAAAATCAAATTTCGTCAAGATAATTTTGTAGACGTGAATAGCTCTTAGTGGTTGCTTGCCAAGATTTTCAGAAGAGGGTGGCTAGTAATTATGGATGCCTAACTTGACACGTCTTGATGAGTTCTGATTTTTAGAAAGTGCCAAGCACCAGGGATTTCCCTACAGGGCCGGTGCAAGGATATTTCACGCCCTAGGCGAAACTTCCACCTTGCGCCTCCCCCTCCGCCCGGGGAGCCCCCACTGCGGCAGCTCCCCACCCCAGCTCACTTCCATTCCAGCCTCCTCCCCTGAGCATGCCGGCGCTGCTCCACTTCTCCCACCTCCCAGGCTTGCGGCGCCAATCAGCTGTTTGGTGCGGCAAGCCTGGGAAGGCAGGAGAATTAGAGTGGGCATGGCGTGCTCAGGGGAGGAGGCAGAGCGGAGGTGAGCTGTGGTGGGGAGTGGTTCCCCTGCGCGCGTCCCCCCAGTTACTTGCTGCGGGCGGCCCTCCCCACGCCCCCCCCCCGTCCCAGCTCACCCCCAACCACTTGATGCCCTAGGTGGCTGTCTAGTTCACCTAGTGGTTGCACCAGCCCTGCCTACACCGCCCCATGAATTTCCCCAACACTCTCCCTATCCAGTTTTGTGAACTAGTTACATGCAGTGTTGCCAATGTAATAATTGTTTGTAAATTTGAATTGAAATTGAAACATTAATATACACTTTAATAGCATATAAAGCATATGATAAAATACGTGTATCTGAAGAATAATAAATTTGAAAAGTATGAATATAGACTAGCTTCCTTATACTGCTGCTGTTTTTTTATGACAATGTCAGTGCATTCATTTCGGTGATGTTGGCCAACCTAATACTTTCAAATTATGATTTGTAAGCAAAGTCTAAATGAGCTCTCCCTGACACCTAGTGATGAGCTGGGGGCTGGGGGGAAAGGCTTCAGGACCAGATTGTATTTACTTTCACACCTAATCTACCTAGGTATCTAGCAAACAGAGCTGTGTTGCCCAAGTGATAGATTTTGGCTGGGGTTAGGTTACAAATGCGGGGTGCGGGGGAGAGGGAATGAAATGTTGTTGTTCTTATTGTATGAATAAAGGGTAATAGAACTGTACTTAGCCTGTGCTTGTTGAGGGCATCAAGAGAGAGGGTGGGGACAGGTGTTTTGCTTGATGGTCTGCTTGAGTCACAAGTACTATTTGACCTGCCCCACTCCACTGTTTAAAAACAGAGCTGATTAGGCTTCATAGATAGTTTTTTGTTTTGTTAAGTGACCACTACAGCTGAAATCACTGATAATCAGGTCTAAGTGCTTAGACCTGCTGTGGGACAGTGTTTCTGTGGAAGAAACGGCCCAGTCTGCACGAGCAGCGAGGTTCCCGCTCTGAGAGCTCAGCTGAAATCACTGAGAGCTGGGTGGAACCTCAAGAGACCAACTTGCAGAGGTCACAGTGGCAGGTGGCAGCAGAAAGTGATGATGCAGGGCCATTGGCAACAGAGCAATGGAGTGAATGGTGGCACAACGAACAACAGTGTCCAGGGCAAACAGTGAGCAGCAAGAGGAACGAGTAAGGTGCCTTCTTGCCCCCCACCTCGGAGGTGAACTCGTGTGAAAGCACCTCTGAACTCAGAGTCTCCACTGACCAAGGACAACACCGGTGAATGTTAATGAAGCTGTTAAGAATGCTGGAGACACAACACAGTTCATGTGAACAAACAGGGCTGTGGCATCATACTTTCTATTTAAGCAAGAGATACCACACACTACAAACTGGAGGCTAATGTTAAGTGCATTGTCACTTGTTCATCCTGAAGTTGAACACTGGTTCTGAACAGGACCAGCAAATCCTCACTGTCTTTCTGCAAGAAACTCAATTGACTGGCTAGAAGCATGTGGTGCAACAGTGAAAGATTCAACAGTTGAAAAAGTGAAGAATTTTCTCTCACTACATTCAAAAAATTTGCATACATGGCTAAAGACTGTACCAATGCAAATGGGTATTAAGTCATTGTGTAAGTTATCTTGATGTCCGTCGTAGGCCAGTAGATGCATTTCTAGATGTTCAAGTTATAGAAGACACATTGGCTGCATCTGTGACAACCCACATTTTAGAAGAGTTAAATGCTTGTCAATTGGACTCCAAATAGATGGTTGCGTGTGCATTTGATAGAGCTGCAAACTTCTCTGGAAGACATGGTGGAGTACAAGCTTTGCTCAGAGAAAAGTGTAACCCTAATCTCTCCTATACACACTACAGATGCCATCTACTCCAACTAGCGCTAGTATGAGCTACAAACTCTTCAAAAGACATTAAGAAAGCTATACATTTAATGTCTTAATTATATTCTTTTTTCAGCAAGAGTCCAAAAAGACTGAATATCTTGGAAAATGTAGAAGATCAAATTAGTCCAACCTGGGAAAACACTGGGGCTTTCTCATGAGCGATCCTTGGCTGTTGTCTGAAAATTACTTCAGACGTTATTACTGGCTTTGGAAAGTATCTACCAACATGGGATGGATCTAAGCAGGGAGGCTGGTAGATTACTTTTGCTACTACATTCAGAGAAGACTATTGCCATTCTCTCTCTTGTAAGTCTACTGTTGAAACCACTTGGGTCATTAAACAATGCCAGGCATCTGCTACAACAGCAGTAGATTTTTGTCCAGCAATAGAAGCTACATTTGGATCAATCAGAGTGGTATCCATTGACAAAGTACTGGAAGAAGCAAAGACTTCAGTCCAGAAGTTGACTAATGAAGGCATTTATATTGAATCCTTAAGTGAAGAGGGCAACAAGTGTTTGTTAAGACAACTACAAAAGTACACAGACTTCATTCTTAAAAATCTGCAACAGTGACTTCTAGATTCTACTCAACCTCTACGTAACTTTTACAGATCCCTGTCCTATAAAACACCGACAGCTGAGTGGAGTGAGGCACTACTCGTTGCCATGTGCTCAGGACAGAATAGAGAATTTGAACACAGAATGGAATATCATATGACGAATGAATGAAGGTTTGACTTCAACTTCTTTTTTATCATCCCTAGTGGCTCGACTCGATCTTTGTGCTATGTTTCCTGGGATGAAAGAAGTAGGAATTCATCTCTTGCTACTCCCAGTCACAACCGCTACAGCTGAGCGTTCTTTTTCTTCGTTGAATAGAATTTTGTGTTCTGAAAGAAGTCGCCTTCTGCCTGATCATATGAATGAACTAATGAGCGTATCAATTGAAGGAATGGAAGTACCGGACACACGAGAAGCCACCAAAGATGAATGCATTGCAGTCAAGAAGTACATTAACAGAGTTGTGCAAAATTATAACAAGAAACCAAGAAGGATGTAGATGTAGTGCTTCATAGAAGGCTTGAGTAGTCAACTTTAATTTGTGTGATGATTTTAAAACATAAGTTAAATCTAATAAAATGGTCATGAAACATTTTCCAGTTTTTACTATGGTGCCAGACAGCGCACTTTCACCCTCACAGTCTCACCCCTCATCAGTTCAGACCACCCTGCCCCCATAAATTCAAACACCCCTCCTCCCCCATTTCAATTGCTGGGGAAAACACTGCTGAGCACTAATGCACTAAACGAATCAGACTCTTTCCAGATATCTCAGATTGGGTCCTCAAAAAATGGAAGCACCAAAAAATAACTAGTCACTTGAAAACCTTGGCTGTTGCCTGACTCGGCAGTGTTTTAACACTTGCTAGACTTGTTGACAGCCACATAAGGCTGTTAAGCTCCCAAAAGGAATAAGTTTGTTTCTTTGAGATTTTATCCCCTATCATCAAAATTATATTTGGACTATACATTCTACACCCTGAATGGACTCAGATAGCTATTATCGGAGACAGGGAGTTAGATTTCATAGTGGGCAGGCACACCCTTGCTATCTCCTGTGTGTGCATAGGAGTGCATATCTAGCACTGATGCACAAAAGTATCTTCAAGGGACTGCAGAGATGTGAGCTCTGACTATGATCTGGTTTTGTCTGTCCCTTCCAGACAGAGCAGGTCCTGAGCCTTCCTATTACAGGACAAATCATACTGATTGGGTGATATGAGGCAGGGAATGGGTTCAGGAAACCTAAAAAGGCTTTTTAATAATAGTTACTGGAGCACAGGGGAGGTGTTTATAAACCTGTCTCTTAATGGAGACTTATCCATCCATCTACTACAATAGGATATATTCATACTTAGAAGGCTGTTGCATAAATATCACAAAAGTTGGATTTTAAGGTTTCTTTTAAACCACTGAATTTAAAATTAAGAAGCTATAGCTATAGTAGAACAGCAACAGGCTGCAGCAGGGTGTACTTTCCTGAAGGATAAAGGCCTTCTACTTCACAATATAGCCAAGGCATGTATTGCCCTGTAATGCACACCACAGCAGGGTGTGCCATTTTACACTTGCAAAAGAGTTAGAAGCTTGGCACTCATAAAGGGCTGTGAATTAACAAGCTTTCCATAATTATGTAAAATTAAACAATAACGAATACAAAATACACAGTTAATGGGGTTATTCTCTTGCATAGACTCAAGGACAGGAAAGTGCCAATTGCTGATGCTGTTCTTATGCAATTGGTCTCTTCAGTGGGTGGAGAAAAAGAACGCCCTGCCCCTCCCTTTCGCCCATAGCTTCCCTTCTGTTATAAATGGGAGAAATCTGACCTCTGCTAGTGAGAGGGTTGAGAGCCTGTCTGCCAACGGGAGGGACCTGTTCCATTTTGGTGAGATCCCAGAGGGGAAGGTGTGTGGCAGAATGAGTGACAAACTGAAGCCCTCAGTCGGAATCATCTGGGCTCCTTTTTCAAAAGGACAGGTAGAGTGTCTCCAATTTTTCTAAAATGTGCTTATAAATGCTTGTGTTTAGGGGGTTTTAGACTGGAAATTATGAAGCCACTACTGTCTGTGACCTTTGTTCGTTGTTTTTCTTGGTCTCATTCTCTTTATTAGAAAGGGGGGCATAAAGAATATGGAGTAAGCTACACGTCTAGCACAGGTTTCCACAGCTCTGGATGAGAAGGCACTTTCACCAGTGTCAGTCCCAAAGGGAACACTTAACTTTGTTTTCTTCTTAGTGCAAATGTTATATTTCAAAAAAGTTCAGTTAAATTCTGTTTGGTTTCAGCAATTGAAGCACCAATGAACTTCTTCTCTCCCCACACCAGCTTTGTAGACCTCAAAACTTGCTTATTAATATTGTACACTTGGCTTGAACATAGTCTTCATTCATGGATGAATGCTGCCCTAGTAAATATGAGGAAAAAATAGGGTTAAACATAATTAGACTATACTTGTTAGCCATTTACATTCTTTATGTGTGTAATATGGGAGTTCTCCTAATCTTAATGACATCTTGCAGGGGGGGAGTTCCGGATATACACCTGCCAGAGCACAAAGAAATTACTGCAGTCATGCTTATTTCAATAATTAGGCACAGCATACAGAATGCCTCTGAGGTGATTATACTTGCTTCCAGATTACACCCTCCACCATCGTATATGTAATAATCTGCTTCCAAGAATGATGTTTATTCCTTTAATGATGAAGATGGTAACTCCCCCCCACCACACACACACAGACACGAGGTTGATGGCAGCGACCTAGGAAATAAATACACAAGTAAAGAGAGCATACTGGTATGGAAATATTAGCTCATTAGCTTTTGTGATGCAATACAAAGAATAAAGAGCTGGTTAGAAAATGTTTTTCTGTAGGAAAAAATGTTTTTAGAGAAAAATTAAAAACTGAAACATTTCAGTTCTGAAGTTTTGCCCCCGTGTCTCAGGTGAGTTGTAATTCAGGTGCATCTTGCTCCTGTTCTCCTCTACAAGCCGGGCTCCCTGGTCAGACTACATCTCCCATATTGTATCACAGTCTCCGCTCAGTGGGGTTTGTAGGGGTGGGAATCCTGTGGCCATGGTGCATCATGAAAGATGAAGTCCAGTTGGGGGCCTGGCCCACAGATGAGAATAGCAGCACGAGGCACTACAGGAGCACTTCATAAGTGAAATGTCTTGGTATTCAGTTTTTGGGGAGGGGGGAGGGGAAGCAGATAATTTTAACAAATAAATTGTTTAGTCTCAAATGCAATTTTCTATTGAAAATCAGGTTTGATGGAAATTTTCAATCAGCCCCAGTATCATGGCCGGCTCTAGGTTTTTTGCCGCCCCAAGCAAAAAAATATTTTGGCTGCCCCCCACCCCAGCCCTGGTCTCCCCCCGCACCCCCCTGCCGCCCCAGCCCAGGGCTCTCCCCTCCCCCACACACACTCCCTACCACCCCAGCCCTGGGCTCTCCCACCCCAGCTGCACCCTTCTGCTGCCCCAGCCCTGGGCTTTCCCCTCCCCCACATGCACTCCCTACTGCCCCAGCCCTGGGCTCTCCCCCCCCCCACCTACCGCCCCAGCCCTGGGCTCTCCCACGCCAACTGCACCCTCCTGCCGCCCCAGCCCTGGGCTTTCCCCTCCCCCACATGCACTCCCTACTGCCCCAGCCCTGGGCTCTCCCCCCCCACCCCCTACCACCCCAGCCCTGGGCTCTCCCACCCCAACTGCACCCTCCTGCTGCCCCAGCCCTGGGTCACTGGTAACTTGGTCCCACGGCAGGTCATTCAGTAGGAATTTTGGATGTGCACAGAACACAGACAGGATTGGTTCCCATATGGTTACAGAACTGCAGTAAAGTGGAACAATTTTCAGCTTGTGTGATTGAAGGATATCTGGATGCATATTATAAGACTGTCCTACATTAATGAAGAAAAGTTGAGGTGCCTTTATTATTCATTTGTTCCACTCTTTGTTTCTATGGGGAATTTGCCAATGCAATATCACGGTCTTCCTTTTAAACAAATAAAACTAAAAAAAAAAAAAAAGACAACGGCTGTTGAAAATAGCAATTCCAGTCCTAATAACCACTGGGAAGCATTTCTTCCTCAATTTTATCCTACTTTTTCTACAGCAAGTTACAGTGGATCAGTGTATTTGATTTGGGAGAAATGAAATAACAGCTGCCCAAATTGAGCTTAAGCATTCCTGAATTTTGAGGGTGTTCAAATCTGGAATGCAGTGCTAGATTCCCTTTCTGAATATTAGCTAAATCTGGAAAGGAAAAGTCAATTTCTGCTTCCATGGCTCAGAAGTGGAAATTCTCCTAGGTGCTTTACACTATCTAAAGCTGCCCAGGTCCTCTAGTAGAGCCTCCTCTCCCTTACTTTTCATTTTAAATTCTAGTGAGATCCACCTACCTCCCTTGCTAGGCTTCAGATAGAGAGGTGCACTGTCCATTTTGTCCACCCATTTCTTTCTTTGGGGGCTGCAAGGTAAGGTCACACCAGTGGAGTGTCCTATTTTTTTTTAAATGTTAAAATATGGTATCCCTACCCTTCAGCAGCCAGCCCAGCTTTCCATTCACGGCAACGTGCAGCGGCATGTCTCAGCTACATCACTCCCTCCCCCTCCCTTTCCTGTTGATAGCTGCCAAGGAATGCTGGGAAATGTAGTTCTTTCCCTGCTCCAGGGCTGACTCTATAGGCAGGGAGCTAACCAAGAAACTACAGCTCCCAGGGCTCCCTGCCGCCCCTGCAAATTCGCCGCCCCAAGCATGTTTAGAAATTCCTATTTTGATCATCTTTAAGTATTCCAGTGGCAAAGCTGACCACTGTCTAGGTGGCCTTCCTTTCTAAACAGTATGACTATATGACTAAACAGCATTATATAGAAAACTAAACTGAAGTCAACTTATTTTCAGGGGTGCTGAGCGCCTGCCCCTCCAGTTAAAAATCAATGGGAGTTGTAGGTGTTCAGCACTTGAAAATTAGGTCCTCTTTTGTAAGGCTTTCCTTCAGATAAACTTATTACATCACTCCCAAGCTGAGCTTTTCCTTAGGAAAAACCCTGCCCTCTTCAGCCTGCTGTAAGGGTATGGTCTTCAGTCCCTTTTTATTCAGCTAGCAGCATTTCCCTGTGCTGTAGCCCAGTTCAGGTTTGTCTCAGAAACAAAAGTACACACACTGGAAAAGAAACAGATTCTCTTTCTAGCCTGGCATGTGCTTGCTCCTGATACCAGCACACTCTCTTTCTACGCTCTTCATTTCCAAACTGTAAAGTGCACCTGAGGGTGAGGGAATGACTTGTAGTTAGCTGCGGAGACGATCATTCCCCTCCTACATGCACTAATAATTAAAGTAACATTTATTCTTTTTGAAAGTTATGCCATTTCTGCAATCCATTCCTTAGAAAATTTTACCCCAAGCAATTAGAGACTGGTAAGTTAGTTGAAATAATAGTAAAGAATAAAATTGTCAGGCACATAGAAAAACATAAATTGTTGGGCAAAAGTCAACATGGTTTCTGTAAAGGGAAATCATGTCTTACTAATCTATTCGCGTTCTTTGAAGGGGTCAACAAACATATGGACAAGGGCGATCCAGTGGACATAGTGTACTTAGATTTTCAGAAAGCCTTTGACAAGGTCCCTCACCAAAGGCTCTTATGTAAATTAAGTTGCCATGAGATAAGAGGGGAGATCCTTTCATGGATTGAGAACTGGCTAAAAGACAGGGAACAAAGGGTAGGAATAAATGGTACATTTTCAGAATGGAGAGGGGTAACTAGTGGTGCTCCCCAAGGGTCAGTCCTAGGACCAATCCTATTCAACTTAGAATCATAGAATATCAGGGTTGGAAGGGACCTTAGGAGGTCATCTAGTCCAACCCCCTGCTCAAAGCAGGACCAATCCCCAATTTTTGCCCCAGATCCCCAAATGGCCCCCTCAAGGATTGAACTCACAACCCTGGGTTTAGCAGGCCAATGCTCAAACCACTGAGCTATCCCTCCCCCCCTTAACTTATTCATAAATAATTTGGAAGAAGGGGTAAACAGTGAGGTGGCAAAGTTTGCAGATGATACTAAACTGCTCAAGATAGTTAAGACCAAAGCAGACTGTGAAGAACTTCAAAAAGATCTCACAAAACTAAATGATTGGGCGACAAAATGGCAAATGAAATTTAATGTGGATAAATCTAAAGTAATGCACATTGGAAAAAATAACCTCAACTATACATACAATATGATGGGGGCTAATTTAGCTACAACTAATCAGGAAAAAGATCTTGGAGTCATAGTGGATAGTTCTCTGAAGACGTCCACGCAGTGTGCAGCAGCAGTCAAAAAAGCAAACGGGATGTTAGGAATCATTAAAAAAGGGATAGAGAATAAGACGGAGAATATCTTATTGCCCTTATACAAATCCGTGGTGCGCCCACATCTTGAATACTGCGTACAAATGTGGTCTCCTCATTTCAAAAAGGCTATACTGGCACTAGAACAGGTTCAGAGAAGGGCAACTAAAATGATTAGGGGTCTGGAACAGGTCCCATATGAGGCAAGATTAAAGAGGCTAGGACTTTTTAGCTTGGAAAAGAGGAGACTAAGGGGGAATATGATAGAGGTATATAAAATTATGAGTGGTGTGAAGGAAGTGAACAAGGAAAAGTTATTTACTTGTTCCCATAATAGAAGAACTAGGGGCCACCCAGTGAAATTAGTGGGCAACAGGTTTAAAAGAAATAAAAGGAAGTTCTTCACACAGCGCACAGTCAACCTGTGGAACTCCTTGCCTGAGGAGGCTGTGAAGGCTAGGACTATAACATGGTTTAAAAGAGAATTGGATAAATTCATGGAGATGAAGTCCATTGGCTATTAACCAGGATGGGTAAGGAATGGTGTCCTTAGCCTCTGTTTGTCAGAGGGGGATGATGGATGGCAAGAGAGAGATCACTTGATTGTTACCTGTTAGGTCCACTCACTCCGGGGCACCTGGCATTGGTCACTGTCGGTGGACAGGATACTGGGCTGGATGGACCCTTGGTCTGACCCAGTACGACCATTCTTATGTTCTTAAGTATCACAAAAAATTATAATGTCTAGACTGATACAAACATGTAATTCATAACGTTCTGCTTTGGATGGGCTGCTTGTACTCAGAGGTGTTAGAAAAGCAAGTCCAGCTTTCTCCTTTCTCTTAATTAGCCTACAATAGTGTAATGTGTAAACTGTTGCAGCCTCTGGGGTCCCAAGTCCCAGAATGAATGTGTAAAATGTAGGGCCAGATTTTCAAAAGAGCTCAGCCTCCAGTGTTCCAAGGGCTTTTGAAAATCTGGCTCCAGCGGTGGGAGCTGATCACTTTCAGACATGTTCATATCTCAAAAACACACCAACCCCCTGCCCCGCCCCAATAACAAGGAGGAATTTAAAGTGTGTGTGGAGTGGAATCTGTTAAGCAACATTGAGAATGAAATTCCTAATGTTTGCGTGTGTGAATATCTCAGTTATACACTGCAACGGGCCCTGTGCATGCTCCGCCCCTTTGAAAATCAGATAGGATTTAACATTTGTAAGTTATATACACCCTCTTGTTTCTGAGCATAAGTGAAGCCACTAACTGATGCGGTTAAAAAGAAACGTACTTTATGGGGGCAAGTTATTTCATATTTGCCTATGTTAGGGTTTCTTCCACCTTCAAAGGGGGAAAATTACATTTCTCTTCTAGCCCAGTTAGGTGGTACCAGTCATTGATGGAGACAAGATATGGGAGTAGATGGAACACCCCTCTGATTCAGCATGGCTGTTTCTTTTATGACATAATTTATTGGTATTAGAACATAGCTATTTCATTTTAAATGTGTTTGTTTCAAAAACTCATTTTGGTGTTAGAGAAAGCATCTCTTTCCACTGTGCAATAGTTTGTATTAGAAAGATAAGAACAGACAGGAATAAATGATGAAGACTTTGTTTTGTATTTCTGGCACTGGACTGGTACTCAGGAGACCTGGGTTCAGGTCATACTCTGCCACAGACTTCCTAAGTAACCTTGGGCAAGTCATTTAATCTCTCTGAGCCTCAGTTCTCTATCTGTAACATGACAGTACTTCTTTTTTCCCCACTTTTTGTTCTAGTTAGACTGTAAACTCTTCGGGGCAAAGATTGGGTCTTACTATATATATGTACATATAATAGAAGGGAGCACCAGTGTGATTAGGGCATTAACCTAATGATTTGGGAATCCTAGGTTCAAGCCCCTGCTCCACCACATACTAACTGTGTGACCTTGGGGAAATCACTTGGACTCTCAGATTCCCCCTCTGTAAAATGGACATAATAGCACTTCTCCTCACAGGGTGTTGTGACGATAAGCACATTAAAGATTATTAGGTGCTCAGATACTGCATTAATGTGGACAATATAAGTAACTAATCATAGCTGGGGCTTGTAGATGCTACTGTAACTAATATATTTTATGAAGCGTACCTGGATTGATGTTCCATTACCTGAAAAATTAGAATAAAGAGCTTGATGCTTGTAAGCTATTTTTCAAGGGTCTGGGCTCCCTTAAGGTACAGTTATGTGCACCCATGGATCTATTACAGCAATTTATTTTCTGTGCCCTATTTCAAATACAGCCCCGATCCTGCAAGTGGGTCTATGTGGGTGGACCCATGCAGAGCCTGATTCATTTCAACATGGATCAACTTTCAGGATAGGCACCCAGCTTTCCTGGTTAGGATTTTTGCCTCCTGTACTTACATCAGAACAGAATAGGTGATATACTTGTTTTTCTTCCAATCAAATTATTTTAGAGCAGCACATTTGCACAAAATGTGTTGTTTAATGTAAATTCTGCTCCAAAACAGGTTTTTCTCTAACATAATTGCTCAGGTACATGATCTGCCTGACTTATTATATTTCTTATGAATAGGCACGGGAAGGAGTGGAAAACGGGCCGAAAGTGGTGAAGGAAGCTGGTCTGATTGAGAAACTAAAAGCTCAAGGTATTTTTCAAATGGAAAACACAAATTTAAACACAATTAACATTATCCATTATAAACACACCAACAAGTACGCAAGCATTGCTCTCGCATCTTCAATGAAAAAACATTACTGAAACGTTTAAATAAAACCAAAACACTATGTTTGAAAATTTGCAGAAAATTGCAAAGTGCCTACAAAAAAATCACAGAAGCTGTACAAGTTTTGTGCTCACAATTTTTTGTCACCTAGAGAGTTCCTTAAGTGTTTTGAGACACTTATCATCTTCATGCAAATTGACCCAGAAGCCCCCATTCTACCCTGCCCCTCCCCTTGGCCAGCAAAAGCGTGTATTTATTTTAGATTTCTGGTGATGTCATCTTAGCAGATACTCACTTCGCATGTCCAAAAGTAGGTAGATTCCCCCCCCCCCCACTCACTTACTGTGTAACTTTATATTTTGTGAAGTCTAGCCAAAGGAAGGCTAACTATATATCAAGCCTGGCCTTTCGAATGTGTGTGAATGAAAGAAAAAACCAGGCTTAGGCTGAAAATATGTTTCCAACTCCCACCCCTCCAAGCTCAAAACCACAGGAGAGATTTTCTTCAAACTTTTCTGGAGCGGAAGGAAGCTGCCTATGTCACAGCCCTGATGGCGCTTGGGAGGCTTAGAACTCTGCTGAAGCCTTGCAGAAGTAGCAGAACCCAACATTCGTTTGGCGTTGAATGAACTGCTGCTCCCCATCTGACAGAGCACTGCCTTGTACTTGTACACTGCTGCCTACCTGGTACTTATATGGCCCCTATTGCCATAGTGTTTGAGTGCTCTGCAGTCTGGGATGTATTTATTCTCACAGCACCTGGGAGATAGAGAAGTGATATTAGCCCCATTTTTCAGCAGGGGAACTCAGGCACAGACCAACAAAATCACTTGCCTGAGGTTACACAGGCAGCCTGCAGCAGAGCAGGGAATTGAACCAGGGACTCTCAAAACCAGAACAACACTGTAACCACTGCACCATTATTAAATTATTATTATTATTATTATTGGTAATACTGCAGCACCTAGGAGGACCAGGTGCTGCAGTAATTGAGCTAGGTGCTGTACAATCACAGAACAAAACACCAGTCCCTGCCCCCAAGAACTTCTTTCCCTCTAAGCTAGCAGCTAGCTCCTTCCTCACCTGCCCTTGTTGACCATCTCTTAGCTATTCTGGTCGGGGGTGAAGGTTTGCTCTCCTACACATAGGCCTCTGGAAGCCATGCTAGTAATAGCAGCATAAGCTCCAGCCTCAGGATTTTCAGAATGGTAACTTAGGTAAATGGGTGAGTTGAGTTAGAAGCTGTTCAATAAAGATCTAAAGAAGAAAAGAATTATAGCTGCAAACAAAAAACACATCTAAGCATAAAATAGGTTTGCAAATTACATGTGATTTACTCCATATTACCTGCTACACAATAATGTTCAATGGTTTTGAACAGGAAATTTTAAATGGAAAATGTGCTTCCTTGTGACCTTTAACTTTTTCCTTCCACTGTGCTAATCACAGAGTGTGATGTTAAAGATTATGGAACCTTGGGGTTTGATGAAATTCCCGATGACAAGCCATGTCATAATGCAAAAAATCCCAGAACTGTTGGGAGCGCAAACGAGAAGCTAGCCAAGGTTGTGCAAAAAGTGAAGGATGATAAAAGAACCTCTTTGGTAGTTGGCGGGGATCACAGGTACTTTGTTATAATTGTCTATATAAAAGCATGAATGGCTTTCAGAGCTGCACAAATTACCCAAATGAAGAGCCAGTTCATTTTTAGCTAAATCCTTTCAGTTTAGTTTGAAGACTAGCACCTGTCTGTTAAATCTGATCAAAAGCCTTTCCCCAGGCCAACACCCCTTTAAAAAGGTTGGTAGAAGAAATAATGAGCCATTCAAACAAGCCAAGGCTGTTTCCTACACAGCAGTGTTTAAATTTTAAAAATGTATGAGGAACCCTCATTCCAGCCAGGGCCGGCTCTAGGTTTTTTGCTGCCCCAAGCAAAAAAAGTTTTGGCTGCCCCCCACCCCACCCCACAGCTCCCCCCCGCACCACCTGCCACCCCAGCCCATGGCTCTCACCCCCCCACCAGTGCCCTCTCTCACCCGCACTCCCTGCCGCCCCAGCCCTGGGCTCCCCCCCACCAGTGCTGACTCTGCCTGCTTCCCCCTCACCTCCAGACTGTCTGGTGCTGGCAGGGTCGGGGTAAGCAGCGGGACTCCCGGGCCGCGCCTCAGCCCAGGGTCCCTCCAGCCGGGGCTCCCATCTCCAGGACTGGCCAGGACCCAGGAGGGCAGAGCCGGGGGGACCTCCCTGGCAGGGGGCTGAGGAGCCAGGGCAGGACATCCCCAGAGGAGCGGAGCCCCGGAGAGCGGGACGCAGGCCCGGCACAGCAGCACCCCAGGCACCGGTCCCCTCAACGGGCACCCTGCTGCAGCCCCTGAGCGGCTTGGGTGCTTCACCCAGCCCCGGCCCTGCGGCACCTGTGGGCAGCTCCAAGTGCCCTGCGGGGCGGCCCCCAGCCCGAGTGTCCCAGTCCTTACCCAGGCCTTTTGCCGCCCCAAGCAAAAAGAAAAAAAAAAAGGATGGCTGGAATGTTGCCCCTGAAAATGTGCTGCCCCAAGAATGTGCTTTGTTTGCTGGTGCCTAGAGCTGCCTCTGATTCCAGCAGAGGTTAACCTTGGAGTTTTATGTAGATTTGGGTCCTGATCCTGTAAACACTTATGCACATGCATAATTTTACACAGTGCAAATAGTTCCAGTAAGGGAGGGGTGGGTAGTTAAAGTGGCTGTTCACCAAAGTGCTGATCCAGCAAAGCCCTCAAAGCATGAGCATAGCTTTAAAGAAGGTAAATAGTGTTGGGATTCCCTTGGAGATCTCTCTTCATTCAGCTTCCCAAGTATTGCAATTTGGCATACAGCAATGCTACGCTGAGTATATCAGTGAACATCATAGCTCCAAAGTTATACAGAAACTATTTCTCTTTGTACACATTCACACATCTCATTGCATTTACTAGACACTGCATCACACATTTTAGGATCAGATTGGTTAATCTGTGGGAACCGATCCCTGTACTGCATGCTCCATTTTAGACTTCCTCTTTTCCTCATTCTCTACACTCCTAATTTACTTCTAGTAAATAGTTCCCTGGGTGTTCTCCCTCTCATTTTAGCTAGCTCAGACACTGTCTTTTTAGCCTACTGACCTATCTACTTGTTTTATTTAGCACAAAGGTCCTGTTTTCAGCCTGATGATTCATTTACATCCCTAATCCTATCTTCCAAAGAATGAGGCCTCCACACAGATGTTAATTACTTCAGGCCAGGTCTCAACAACAGAGAGTCTCATTCACTTCATTGAGACTATTCAAACTGTGTGCATCTTTAAGTACTTGAGTACTCCCAGCAAAGTGAAGGGGACAACTGACATTCTACACATGCTTGAGTGCTTTGCTGGATCAGGGCCCAAATTACCATTCTAGACCAGGGCAGCCGTGCAGTGTGAACTTGCTAGCCATGCTCCTGCCAATGTTCCAGCGTTTTGCCCTGTGCTTCTGTGAGAGTGTTGACCCCAAGCTCAATTCCATAGTACACAGGAAACCACACCTTTCCTTTTCCAGCCTTCCTGGCTTCTCCCCACCCAGAAGAAATGTAGCATTTCCAGTGCACGAGGAGCCTTCCTTGGCTGCACAGCGGGCTGCAGATTTTCATCCTCCGAGAATGTTTTGCGGCAACAAATGCTTTTACAAATAAGTTTAGCATGGTGCTGTGAGAAGGAAAATATGTTGTGTGCTGTGCCATGTAATACCTGTGTTTACGCACAACTCTCTGTCTATTCAGCTTAGGAATTGGAAGCATATCTGGCCATGCAAGGATTCACCCTGATCTTGGTGTAATTTGGTTTGATGCCCATGCTGATATTAACACTCCATTGACATCATCATCTGGGAACATGCATGGGATGCCAGTGGCTTTCCTTCTAAAGGAACTGAAGGACAAGGTAATACAATTGCCATCACCTCTTTACATTGCAAGTATCTTGGAAACTCGTCCTAAACAGCTGCGGGTTCTTGCTCATCCTCTGTTCCCCCTGATTACTACTGTAACATTTAGAATTAGTAAGGGAACCTGCCCACCTATTTCCTCATACTGGGATCCCTTCTCCCCCGTGGATCACCGATGGCTCCTGTGGGCAAGAAGTCTGGCAGTCCCTGCCCTGAACCCTTGGTGTCAGCAAGGGGCTTCAAAGCTCAGCCCCTGGTCGGGAGCCATGGTAAAGGAGGACCCCCAAGGACTCAGTGTCCTATGGCTCTGATTTGGGGGCAAGGTTTGATTTTCAGCCTGCTCTCAATCCATCCAACCTTTCTACACTCACATTTTTGGCTTTTTAAGAAGTCAAGCTTGATTCTCCACCCCTCCACTTTGAGGATGAGACTGGTTGTTATGGGGGTAACGTAGTAAAAATAAAACCTCTTTTGATCCTCTGAGATGCCTGATGTTCCAGGATTCTCGTGGCTAATCCCGTGCCTGTCTGCTGAAGACATTGTGTATATTGGACTAAGAGATGTGGACAATGCTGAACAGTGAGTCTAGTTTCTCTCTCAGTAGTGCTCAAATGCCACATTTCCTTTGCCTAAATGGATGTGGGGTGTTGCTGCAGACTGCAAAATAGGTGCTTCCTTTACCAGCATGAGGCTTAATGTGATGTGATTTGGAAACAACTGGCTAGGCAGTAGTACGGTAGAAAAGAATCAGGGGACGTGGCGGGGAATATAGTGGATCACAAATTGAATATGAGCGAATAATGTGATGCAGTTGTGGAAAAAGTCTAATTTTCGAGGGTATATTAACAGAGTTTTGTATGTAAGACACAGGAGGTAATTGTCCCGCTCTACCTGGCCCTGGTGAACCCTCAGCTGGAGTACTGTGTCCAATTCTGGGCACCACACTTTAGGAAAGATGTGGCTAAATCAGAGTGTGTCCAGAGGAGAGCAACAAAGATAAGAAAAGCTGGCCTCCAAGGAAATGTTAAAAATAAAATGTGTGTGTTTAATCTTGAGAAAAGAAGACTGAGGGGGGGATCTGATAACAGTCTTCAAATATGTTAATGGCTGTTATAAAGAGGATGGTGATCTATCTGTCTCCCTGTCCACTGAAGATAGAATAAGGGCTGGTCTACACTAACCCCCCAGTTCGAACTAAGATACGCAACTTCAGCTATCTTAGTTCGAATGAAAAGGTACTTACCCGGGGTCCACACGCGGCGCGCAGGCTCCCCCGTCGACTCCGCCTACTCCGTTCGTGGAGCAGGATTACAAGCGTCGACGGGGGAGCACTTCCTGGTTCGATTTATCGCGTCTAGACAAGACGCGATAAATCAAACCCAGAAGATCGATTGGACTCCTCCGACAGGACGCGTGAGTATAGACGTACCCTAAGAAGTAAATGGCTTAATCTGCAACAAGGGAGATTTAGGTTAGATATTTGGAAAACTTTAAGTATAAAGGATAGTTAAGGACAACAATAGGCTTCCAAGGGAGGTTGTAGAGTCCCTGTCTTTGGAGGTTTTTAAGAACAGATTAGACAAACTCCTACCAGGGATGGTCTAGGCTTACTTGGTCCTGCCTCAACCCTAGATTTCTATAATTCTATGATGGGAGAAAATAAAGCAGAAAATAGGCCCACCTTCGCCAAAGACAGACAGCCAAAATCTGCAATATATAAATCAAGAACTGCAGGGAACAAACACTATCTTTAAATATCATCTCACCTCAAAAGGCCACGCTACATTCACCAGAAGTGATGTCCCTCCCCTCCTCTCATATCTACTTCCTCCGCTCACGTTCATGAGTGAAATGTTGGGGGGAAATCCAGTGACTACAAAGTCTTCCTCCCAAACTGCTCAACCCCTTTTTGCTGACTGAATTAACTTTGCCTCTTCTCTTATCCTTATCCACTCATCTGGTTCTTTCATCTTCAGTCATCTGCTTCTTCAATCAAAAAATGTCTTCGATCAACGGCTCCTGCCTGTCCAGCTATTGCTCCCTATCCCTTCCTCTGTTTGCCTAAACTAGCACATGTATAAATACATACATTTTAAATCCAAAATTAAGAACTTAAAGATTGATTTGTAGGCATCTAAATAGTGATTTAAGGCATCCAAGTTCATATTAATTAAATACATATTTCAAATATAACCAATATAGATTAGGTACCTATATATGTGCTCAGGTACTCAAGTTCAAAAATTAAGCACTTGAATATAAGCAGAATACTTTACCCCCCACTCTTGCCTTTATAATTCATTCATCTGGTTGATAATTTGTAAGCAGAATTAAAATGTAAAATTTACTTAATATTTGTACTTAGTTCTCTGATGGAAGATAAACATTTCAGAGGTCAGTACATTTACAAAATGCTGAAAAAACAATGTACTTTTAGCTGCATTCATAAGCAGTTAATGTGTCTGCCATGTCTCTTTCAGCCATTTTCTGAAATATCTGGGTATTAAATACTATTCGATGACTGAAATAGATCAACTTGGGATTCGGAAAGTGATGGAAGAAACACTTAGTTATTTCCATGCCAAGTAAGAAACTATTTCATTTTTTTATATAGGATAAAAATTACATTGAAACACATGCACAAAAATGATCAAAATCACCCCAGAATTTTGAAATCTCAGTCAGTCACTGGAGCCCTCCAGGGATGTTGAATAGGTACCTGCCAGGACAGTACAGCAAAATTGTTTTAGGACAGTGGGAGAAGAGGTCCTCTAAATGTAATAGGACTATGTGGTTGTGTTAAAGTTCAACAGATCTAAGCGAACACAGCACATTTTGCCAAATACTCATGCATCTAAATCAAGCTCAATTTATGTACTGACAATCTGAACACACAGACCACAGAAACAAAATTTCTGCCTGGAGAGTTACAGGAGACCCACTAAGTATTGTTGATCATATAGTCAAAGATCACTTCAAAACTCCCCTGTATGACATACATTTAAAACACAGAGGGTTCATTTTAATGGTATTTAAATTGGTTTCTAAGTTTAAAAGTTTGAAGTGAATACTCAGATCAGCCCCACTGGCTGCTCACAACTGTGTTCAAGTCTCAGGCCCCTGGGTAACTTCAGAGACCTCAAGTGTCTTCATGCCATGTACTTTATGGCAGGGACGCTTTTTGTTCTGTGTTTGAACAGTGCCTACCACTATGGGGTTCTGATCCATGACTGGGGCTCCTAGGTGCTACGGTAACACAAGTAATAATAAGCACCTCCATACTGGCTCTAGGGTCTTCCTCCCACCCGCAGATCAAACAAAGCTAGTCTGCTAAGGTCTTCCCCCACCTGCTGCTACCGTTGGAACTCTCCCCTGCTCAAGCTGGGATTCCTCTCCATCCTTGGGGCCTACAGTTTTATTGAGGGCAGTAGTAGCAGGAAGGAGTGATAGGATTAAATTTAAAAAACAGCACAACTTTAGGCGGAATTCAGGGAAAGCTTCATCGCAGGGAGATTGTAAGACGAGAACAGTCTCACATCGGAAAATGGTGACAGAATCATCAATTTAGCTCAATTTAGTTCATTTTACTCTAGTGAACATATTCTAGGGAACATTCCTTTACTGTTAGCAGGATAGATTAGGTGACCCAATTGGTCTCCCCCCTCTCTAGTTTTACAGCTCTAATGTACATATTAGATGCTTTAGAAATGAGGCTATGTTTTAGTCACGGGTATTTTTAGTAAAAGTCATGGACAGGTCACAGGCAGTAAACAAAAATTCACGGCCCGTGACCTGTCCATGACTTTTACTATATACCCCTGACTAAAACTGGGAGGGAGGGCGGGGCACTCGGGAGGGCGACCTGGGGGGCGCCCCAGGTGCTTGCAGGGCGGGGAGGAGAAGGGGGGTTTCCGGCCCGGGGGGTTCCACAGGTGCTCAGGGTGTGGGGAGTCTCAGCTCGGGGGGTGGCACGGGTTTGGGGGTTGATGGGCCTGGAGCAGGCTCCCTACCTAGCTCCTAGGAAGTGGTGACCCCAGCTCCTAGCTCCATGTGCTGCCTCTGCTCTGCCCCAAGCCCTGGTTCTGCAGCTCCCATTGGCTGGGAACCGTGGCCAATGGGAACTGTGGGGGTGGTGCTTGCAGGCAGAGGCAGGAGATGGAGCTAGGAGCTGAGGGAAGAGAGTTGCTTTTGCCCTTCTGGGGAGCGCGCCGCCCCCCCCCCCCCCGCCCGGAAAGCACTGCCCTGCACCCCAACCCCCAGCCCTGAGCTCCCACACACACCCAAACTCCTCTTCTGGGGCACTGGGGGGCCTGCGACTGCTCCAGCACCAGCCACTGCAAAAGTCAGAGGTCATAGAATCTGACTTCCGTGACAAACAGGGAGCCAATTTAGAATCTGTTCCTTGCTTCACTGTGATGCCGTCCAAGGTAGTTTGTCATTCCATAACTTCTTTATGTGGCACAAAGTAGGACACAAGAAGCCTGAATCAGGGGGCTTAAATTTTTCCATTGTTTGTGAAGAACATTTTCACAGGACCACTTTACAGCTTTTCTGAACATACGTGTTTAATTTTATTCTCTTGCTTTCCACCAATAAAGAAAGAAGACAAAAATTCACCTAAGTTTTGATGTTGATGGCTTGGATCCCTCTCTGACACCAGCTACAGGCACCCCAGTTCCTGGAGGAGCAACTTTGAGGGAGGGTCTCTATGTAACAGAAGAACTTTACAAAAAAGGTACAATAAATGAAAGTATTGCTGAAGAGTAGAGCTCATGAAAATTAAAACTGGAGGGGACAGAGTAGCGAGTTAAATAGCAGGTTTTGAATACGTAGATGTTCTGGAACCAAAGGTTCAAATCTCC
The DNA here is from genome assembly GCA_033296515.1 of Macrochelys suwanniensis. NCBI lineage: Eukaryota > Metazoa > Chordata > Testudines > Chelydridae > Macrochelys > Macrochelys suwanniensis. Next base: position 94,736,017 of record CM065777.1, read on the forward strand.
TCAAACATCTCCTCATCCTTCCTTCGGAGATAAAAACTACCATATAGCTTACTCTCGGCACAGGGCTTTTGGGTAAGAAATTTAACTGAGGTCCTGTCTGCTCTCATAGCGCATTTTGCATGAATAGGGATTTACTAAGGTCCAGAGGCTAAATTTCCCATGCTGTCCCTATTGTGTAGCACTCTGGTCTCTGCATAGCTGTTGCATTCCCACCACAGCTACCTGTGTTTTAGTGGCATTTAGTTTGTGAAGTGCTTTGTTAATTCATTGTAACCCAGGTGTTCTATAAAATGTAAAAACAGACACAAAGAAAGTTAGAAATCACCTGCAACTTTGTAGTATGGGAGCCCCAACAGGCATAGAGCTGATGTAGCTGGCTCCTACACCCCTTGGCCGAGATGGGACTGAATGGGTCCTGGGCAGGGAGGGGGGAGAGTATCCAGAGCATTCTGTACTTTGGCTATGCCTCAGGTAGTGTATGAACCCTTGGGGACAAAGCTAGTTGGTTCAAATTAGAGTAGCTCCCCAACGATGCTTAAGGCTGAGGATTAGAGTCCTAACTAGCTCTCTGATATCAGCTCCTTGTTGTGGTGTGCAGCAGAATATGAGCACAGTAGAATTTCTGATTCTAAATATCTTCATCCTACACTGGGAAAAGTCACACTACTGGTGGAGTCTTCTTATAGTAGCCTTTGTTAATGTTGATAAAGAACAAAAACAAAACCCCAAAGGGGAAAAATACATCCTGCCTTGGAACATCTGTGGTAGTGGGTTTGGAATTTCTTGACCTGAAAAGAAAAATGTATCAACTAGAAGTTTTCTGAGTATAACTGTCATTTGTTATTACAGGGTTGCTGTCAGCCGTAGATATAGTGGAGATCAATCCGTGTCTTGGGAAGACACAAGAAGGAGTTGACTCAACGGTCAACACCGCTGTTTCAATTATCTTGTCCTGTTTTGGTAAAGCACGTGAAGGTTCTCATAGTTCCAATTTCTGAATACCTCAGCCACAAAAATCCATTTGAACGTATACAATTATGTTCCAAGAAGTTTTTTAATCCTAAAGTATAACAACATTTTGTTAATGCCAATTGGTTACTGAATGATTTTGTTAACCTCAAGCACAAAAATACGTTTTTCATCGAAGCTCAATCACTAATGAGACAGTAACTGTCACTTGTGTAAATGGAGGCTGCTGAAGTATTACCATCATTTTATTATCACCATTGCATTAAATCACATTATTACTACTATTTACTGACCTTGTTTTTGTCACTCTATAAAGTTCTTGGTTCATTAAAAAGAAAGTGGACTTTTTTTTTAATGCACTAAACTAAGTTTTCTACATGCAAAAAAAAAAAAAAAAAAAAAAAATTCAAAATCCCTAGGTAGTAATTACTTTAACTCACCTTCTGCATTACTGAAACTTGAGTCAATACATCCAACATGTTGTCTTACAAATTAAAAACAAATTGACATTTTAAAATAACAAGTAACTGCATTTGGGAAGTAGTTTTATAATGGGTATGTATGTTTCATTATAAATTAACATTATATTGAAATTTTGCAGACATACTAATATACAGATGTGCTTTAGGCATTATTTTGGGGAAGTTCTATTGTTTTGGGGAGGTCAGAATAAATGATCGCAATGGTCTCTTCTAGCCTCAGAATCTATGGCTCTATGAAACCATGGAATGAGAATGCACCATGTGAACTCCCTCTAGTGGCTAATAACTAAACTGAAACTTTCCCCGGGAAACTGATCTCAGTTAAGTCAGATGACTTTGGCATTACAGACCGTTGTTCAAGTCTTACTAGATGGGCTTCCTCTGATCAAATACATTATATACAAAACTAGGGTGACCATATTTCCCTAATAGAAAACAGGACACTGCGTAGGGTAGCCCGAGCCCTTCCTCCACCCATCCCTTGCAGGGGGTTGGCGTCACTGCTCACCTGAGCCCTGCCTCCCCCACTCCACACGGGGCTGGCATCACCGCTTGTCCACTCCCCTGCACGTTCCTCCGCACCGCACCCCACTTTTTTGACAAAAGTGGCATTTGTCCCATTTGCTCTTGCAAATTGATCAAGTTGGCAAGAGCAAACAGGACACATGCCCACTTTTGCCAAAAAAAGTCAGGACAGCTGGGACAGGACTTAAAAAAGGGACTGTCCTGGCCAAACCAGGACATATGGTCACTCTAAAAATATCAGGTAAATAAACAGTCAGCCACAAGCACGTCTCTGCATTCTGCATGCTGTCTCCTACACAGAGAACAATCTCTCAATTCTTATGCATAAGGCCCTTCTTTCACCTCCTGCAAATCTTATTATTCACACCTGCTGTGTTTGCCACGAACATTAACCCTTGCTGCCTTTGCCTTGGCAGCTGAGGGTCTCACCTTCAGTGTTAAAATCTACGATCAGCCACCCAAATGTAGAACTAAAATTGTATGTTTTGCTGTGATAGTAATTTAAAGCATGAGCAAAAAAGCACAACTTCTAACCTAGAGCATTCAGTCCAGAGTAGGCAACATTAGGCAAACAAACAGTCATTTCTTTTTAGACCACTGATGGTTAAGATAAGAGATTAAAGGACTCACATCAAACAATGCTGGTATTGGTTTCTGTTGGTCAGGTACCTTATTCCAACTGTCTAGGGCAGCGGTTCTCAACCCGCAGCCCACAGGCTGCATGTGGCCCAATTAGCACACAGCTGCGGCCCAGCTCAGCTGTGTGCTAAAGGCCCGCCTGCATACCTGGAGTCTGCTGGGTTCCCAGCTGTTTGGTGCGAAGGGGTCTGAGGTGCCCAGCGCGGAGGGGTCTGGCTGGGCTGACCAGCCGCCCAGTGTGGCAGGGATGGGGTCGGGGCTGCTGGCCTGCCCCGTGTGGTGGGAATCTAGGGTCAGGGGCTCCCAGCAGGCCCTCCAGTGTGAGGGCCCGGGGGCAGCCGCCCGGCCCCGCAAGCTCTGGGGTCTGGGGTAGCCGTGCGGCGGGCGTCTGGGGTCGGGGCAGCTGGCCAGCTCTGCAAGCTCCAGGGTCTGGATCCAGGGCAGTTACCCAGCCCCACGAGCTCTGGAGTCCGGGTCCAGGGAAGCCGGCCCACCCTGCGTGCTCCAGGGCAGCTGGCTGGTCCCTCGGGGTCTGGGTCTGCTGGCTGGACTGGCAGGGTCCGGGGGTCTGGGCAGCCAGCCGGCCCTACAAGCTCCAGGGCCTTACTGTTCAAAACTAGGGATTTGGATGGGGACACCGAGCAGAGATCTGCAGGCAGCCTCACTGCTCCTCAAAGCTGTCTAGGGAGCCAGAAAACGCGGCTCACAGGAACTCTGCCCAGATACATGAGACAAGGGACCACCTGCCCATCCAGCATCCTCCTCCTGGTATTGTATATATGGCCAGTTTGGAGCTTGCCAGTTCGCTTTCAAACCGTGCCAAGGTAACAACTCTATATGGCCAAGAGGAGGTTGACTAGGAGGTTTCACGACTTCGTGGGGCCACGGACAGGGTGTGTACATGAAAAGGTGTGAGGAGAAGTGCAGCCAAAACCTCAACAGGAGGTCCTGGAGGAGCCGGAATAGGGGCTGCAACCTAGCGCATTCTAGACAGACATAAGCCAGGGTCTCCCATAGACAGCAAAGGAGGCAGGCGTCAGGGATGGGGGTGAACCGCGTCAGGTACACGCCCATGCTCATGGCTCTATTGAGGAGCCACCAACCGACATCCTGGGCGGGCCGTGGGACTAGGGTGGAATATAGGCTGGTCCACCAGGGTTCCTCACCCTCTACAGGTGGTAGAAGGTACTGCCACTTGGTATCGTGGCAGGACACGATGGTGAAGAAGTGAAATGTGTGGAGAATGAATGTGTAGCGTTGTTCCCTTGGCGTGGTTCAAAAGGTGTCCGGGGTGGGCAGCTGGCCAGCCCCGCGGGGCCCGGGGCAGCTGCGTGGCGAGATCCAGGGTGGCCAGCTGGCCCAGTGGGATCCAGGGCAGGCAGTTGGGCTGCCTGCGCAGTGAGGGACAGGGTCAGGGCTGCAGCTGCCCTGCCACCTGGCCCCTGTGGCCCACAATGTGTAATCAGTTGAGAACCACTGGTGTAGGGCGACAACCTCGGAAGCCTGCTAATGAGCTTTGCACACACATCAAAAGGAGACTATATCCCAACATGTTTATGTATTTAAAAAAATACTTAAACCCATTGGATAGTAATTCTACCACCTAGCTAAAGACAGAATGACTCAGGAGACTGTTAATGGGACAGAGAGCCCTTCAGCTTTAGGTCACAGGTTCAAACCCAGGCTGGTAGTGGCCAAACATTATCTTTTGATGGCCTCAGTCCAATTTCACATTTGTCATCTCTGCATAGGCCAGGAACTGAAGGAGCTTAGACACGGAGCTACTGAACCCATTTATGTACTGTGACAAAAGTTCCTCCTCTACCTTGGTGAGTCCTGCGCTTATTGGCGGATTTTGATCGCCTCAGAGATCTTCCCCTCTGGTAGAACCCACAGTCAAATTCCTCCTGTGTCTGATCAGGAGTTGGGAGGTTTGGGGGGAACCCGGGCCCGCCCTCTACTCCGGGTTCCAGCCCAGGGCCCTGTGGATTGCAGTTGTCTATAGGGTTTCCTGTAACAGCTGCATGACAGCTACAACTCCCTGGGCTACTATTCCAGCTACTATTCCAGTACTATTCCAGCTACTACTGACTGGAAGGCATGAGATGCACAGTCCTAGGGATGGGGGTTCCACGACCACCACTCCCAAGAGGAGGAGGAGGGTGGTGGTGGTCGGGGACTCTCTCCTCAGGGGGACTGAGTCATCTATCTGCCGCCCTGACAGGGAAAACCGAGAGGTATGCTGCTTGCCAGGGGCTAGGATTCGTGATGTGACGGAGAGACTGCCGAGACTCATCAAGCCCTCAGATCGCTACCCCTTCCTGCTTCTCCACGTGGGCACCAATGATACTGCCAAGAATGACCTTGAGCGTATTACTGCAGACTACGTGGCTCTGGGAAGAAGGATAAAGGAGTTTGAGGCGCAAGTGGTGTTCTCGTCCATTCTCCCTGTGGCAGGAAAAGGCCGGGGTAGAGACCGTCGAATCGTGGAAGTCAACGAATGGCTACGCAGATGGTGTCAGAGAGAAGGGTTCGGATTCTTTGACCATGGGATGGTGTTCCAAGAAGGAGTGCTAGGCAGAGATGGGCTCCACCTGACGAAGAGAGGGAAGAGCATCTTTGGAAGCAGGCTGGCTAACCTAGTGAGGAGGGCTTTAAACTAGGTTCACCAGGGGAAGGAGACCAAAGCCCCGAGGTAAGTGGGGAAGTGGGATACCGGGAGGAAGCACAAGTAGGTGAGTGCAAGAGGGGAGGGCTCCTGCCCCATACTGGGACAGCAGGACAGTCGGTGAGTTATCTTAAATGCCTGTACACAAATGCAAGAAGCCTGGGGAACAAGCAGGGAGAACTGGAAGTCCTGGCACAGTCAAGGAATTATGATGTAATTGGAATAACAGAGACTTGGTGGGATAACTCACATGATTGGAGTACTGTCATGGATGGATATAAACTGTTCAGGAAGGATAGGCAGGGCAGAAAAGGTGGGGGAGTTGCGTTGTATGTAAGAGAGCAGTATGACTGCTCAGAGCTCCAGTATGAAACTGCAGAAAAACCTGAGAGTCTCTGGATTAAATTTAGAAGTGTGAGCAACAAGGGTAATGTCGTGGTGGGAGTCTGCTACAGACCACCAGACCCGGGGGATGAGGTGGACGAGGCTTTCTTCCAGCAACTAACAGAAGTTACTAGATCACAGGCCCTGGTTCTCATGGGTGACTTTAATCACCCTGACATCTGCTGGGAGAGCAATACAGCGGTCCACAGACAATCCAGGAAGTTTTTGGAAAGTGTAGGGGACAATTTCCTGGTGCAAGTGCTGGAGGAACCAACTAGGGGAAAAGCTCTTCTTGACCTGCTGCTCACAAACAGGGAGGAAATAGTAGAGGAAGCAATAGTGGATGGGAACCTGGGAGGCAGTGACCATGAGATGGTCGAGTTCAGGATCCTGACACAAGGAAGAAAGGAGAGCAGTAGAACAGAGACCCTGGACTTCAGAAAAGCAGACTTTGACTCCCTCAGGGAACTGATGGGCAAGGTCCCCTGGGAGAATAACATGAGGGGGAAAGGAGTCGAGGAAAGCTGGCTGTATTTTAAAGAATCCTTATTGAGGTTGCAGGAACAAACCATCCCGATGTGTAGAAAGAAAAGTAAATATGGCAGGCGACCAGCTTGGCTTAACAGTGAAATCCTTGCTTGTCTTAAACACAAAAAAGCAGCTTACAAGAAGTGGAAGATTGGACAAATGACCAGGGAGGAGTATATAAATATTGTTCAGGCATGCAGGAGTGAAATTAGGAAGGCCAAATCACACTTGGAGTTGCAGCTAGCCGGAGATGTTAGGAGTAACAAGAAGGGTTTCTTCAGGTATGTGAGCAACAAGAAGAAAGTCAAGGAAAGTGTGGGCCCCTTGCTGAATGAGGGAGGGAACCTAGTGACAGAGGATGTGGAGAAAGCTAGTGTACTCAATGCTTTTTTTGCCTCTGTCTTCACAGACAAGGTCAGCTCCCAGGCGGCTGCACTCCACAGCACGGTATGGGGAGGAGGTGACCAGCCCTCTGTGGAGAAAGAAGTAGTTCGGGACTATTTAGAAAAGCTGGACGAGCACAAGTCCATGGGGCCGGATGCACTGCATCCGAGGGTGCTAAAGGAGTTGGCCGATGTGATTGCAGAGCCATTGGCCATTATCTTTGACAAATCATGGCAATCGGGGGAGGTCCCGGATGACTGGAAAAAAGCTAATGTAGTGCCCATCTTTAAAAAAGGGAGGAAGGAAGATCCGGGGAACTACAGGCCAGTCAGTCTCACCTCAGTCCCTGGAAAAATCATGGAACAGGTCCTCAAGGAATCAATTCTGAACCACTTAAAGGAGGGGAAAGTGATCAGGAACAGTCAGCATGGATTCACCAAGGGCAAGTCATGCCTGACTAACCTAATTGCCTTCTATGATGAGATAACTGGCTCTGTGGATGAGGGGAAAGCAGTGGATGTGCTATTTCTTGACTTTAGCAAAGCTTTTGATACAGTCTCCCACAGTATTCTTGCCAGCAAGTTAAGGAAGTATGGGCTGGATGAATGGACGGTAAGGTGGATAGAAAACTGGCTGGATGGTCGTGCTCAATGGGTAGTGATCAATGGCTCCATGTCTAGTTGGCAGCCGGTATCAAGTGGAGTGCCCCAAGGGTCGGTGCTGGGGCCGGTTTTGTTCAATATCTTCATCAACGATCTGGAGGATGGTGTGGACTGCACCCTTAGCAAGTTTGCAGATGACACTAAACTGGAAGGAGTGGTTGATATGCTGGAGGGTAGGGATAGGATACAGAGGGACCTAGACAAATTAGAGGATTGGGCCAAAAGAAATCTGATGAGGTTCAACAAGGACAAGTGCAGAGTCCTGCACTTAGGACGGAAGAATCCCATGCACTGCTACAGACTAGGGACCGAATGGCTGGGCAGCAGTTCTGCAGAAAAGGACCTAGGGGTAACGGTGGACGAAAAGCTGAATATGAGTCAACAGTGTGCCCTTGTTGCCAAGAAGGCTAACGGCATTTTGGGCTGTATAAGTAGGGGCATTTCCAGCAGATCGAGGGACGTGATTATTCCCCTCTATTCGGCACTGGTGAGGCCTCATTTGGAGTACTGTGTCCAGTTTTGGGCCCCACACTACAAGAAGGATGTGGATAAATTGGAAAGGGTCCAACGGAGGGCAACAAAAATGATTAGGGGGCTGGAGCACATGACTTATGAGGAGAGGCTGAGGGAACTGGGATTGTTTAGCCTGCAGAAGAGAAGAATGAGGGGGGATTTGATAGCTGTTTTCAACTACCTAAAAGGGGGTTCCAAAGAGGATGGATCTAGACTGTTCTCAGTGGTAGAAGATGACAGAACAAGGAGTAATGGTCTCAAGTTGCAGAGGGGGAGGTTTAGGTTGGATATTAGGAAAAACTTTTTCACTAGTAGGGTGGTGAAGCACTGGAACGGGTTACCTAGGGAGGTGGTGGAATCTCCTTCCTTAGAGGTTTTTAAGGTCAGGCTTGACAAAGCCCTGGCTGGGATGATCTAATTGGGGTTGGTCCTGCTTTGAGCAGGGGGTTGGACTAGATGACCTCCTGAGGTCCCTTCCAACCCTGAGATTCTATGATTCTATGATACTTCCCCACGGCCTCCACCCAACACATTCTTTATGCTTACTGCAGGACCTTCCTCCTGATGGTCTGCTGATGCTTGTACTCCTCAGTCCTTCAACTCTTCTCACTCTCAACTCCTTGTGTGCCTCTTGCTCCCAGCTCCTCGCACGCAACACCACAAACTGAAGGGAGCTCCTTTTTAAACCCAGGTGCCCTGATTAGCCTGCCTGTCTTAATTGATTCTAGCAGGTTCTTCTTAATTGGCTCCAGGTGTCCTAATTAGCCTGCCTGCCTTAAATTGGTTCCAGAAAGTTCCTGCTTGTTCTAGTACAGCCCCTGCTCTGGTCACTCAGGGAACAGAAAACTATTAATCCAATGGCCAGTATATTTGCCTTCTATCAGACTTCTGTACCCCACTTGTCTGGGTCTGTCACAGTACACAGGTAAACACTGATGGATGGGGAGGGCTAATTTACAGTGTTGTTGCTTGCTTAGTGAATAAACAAAAGATTTCAGGCTCCAATTTTAAAAGGTGAGGAAAAACCTCACAGGTTTTAGGGTTATCAATAGAGCTAAACATTTGCTCCTAAAAGGCAGGAGGCCAAATTCTCTGTTACTCTCCACGCAAGATCAATGACCATAAATAGGTGCTACACAGAACTGCAAATGTACATTTTAGTCCCCAAGAATTATTTCTACATAGTATAGGACTATTCTGTAGTGTGTGTGCACAGAGTAGTTGCTACTGTTCGGACAGAGGGCATGAACGCACCAATAATGAAGCTTGATACTTATACAGCATTTTTCATTCATACATCTTAAACTTGTTTAGAAAGGTGAGCAAATATTATCTCCGTTTTACAGAGAAGTAAATTGAAATACAGAGAGGTAAGTGATTTGACCAAAGTCATATAGAAGACCTGGGAACAGTACTCAGCCCTTCTGTGTCCCAACCTTATCAACTGACCCTTTGGCTCTGCCCCAGAATAACCTTTGGAGTGGCCTCTGGAGAAGCAGACTAAACTTCCAAGATGTGTACTGGATTTCTGGAGGGCACCTAGGTGCACTGTGTTACCAAATGGAGTCTGGCAGACACGAGAATCACTTAACTCAACTTTGGAATGGCGCAAGACAGCTTTTTAAATGGATGCAGAAGTCCTACTCCTCCTGTCCTAAACTGTTGTGTAGTTGTATACCTTACGCAAACTGTACGATGTATATAGGTAAGACAATTCATAATTACTCACACTGGACTACTTGTTAGAATCCTGGGGTGGGGTGGGGGTATGTATGATTTAAAGGATAGCATCTTGACAATATAGTGCCTTCTAACACTATGCTAGGTATTGACTATGCAGACTGATATAAAGAATTCTTTCTACTGAAATAACGCTATTTTTTATAGCACATGGGGCTCACGAGGCCTAACCTTACTAAACTTGTGAGTTCTGTGGAGATCATCGTCTGAGATGGTATTATTGTAGAACTGAGGATTTAGGACATGGACACTTAGATGTTCAACCCCTATTTTTAAACTGAAGATCATGGCAAATAAATAATAAGGCGTAATATGGCAAACAGTATTACCATAAACTTCAAGGGTTTTTTTAATTAAAAAATTATTTAAAGATGTCAAATATGATCAATATTTTACAAATCTTAATCGAGACTATTTTCACTTTTGTTATCCAGTCATACCTGGTAAACAACTGACAGTACACATACACAAATAAAATTTGAAGAATTAAAGTAGTGGATTATACAAACCTAAAATAAAGCTTAGATGTGATAAAAATCCAACCATGACTGACTAATAAAAATTACACCATTTCCCAACTAGGGAAGATAAATATCAACCAGCAAATCTTACTTGAATACACAGATTTTAAACATAGTTCCATTTCAGATTGTCTTTGGCTAATAATCTAGCAGCCTGTTAGTTCACGCTAGATCAAAGTCACTGCTCATCTATTTACTTTAATGAAGACATCAGTATATTCCCTACTTTACAATGAGTCATCCACACTCTTTAAAGAGGCTAAGGCCAGGTCTACATTACAAATTTACACTGATGTAACTACGTTGCAAAAATCCACCCCCCTGAGTGACGTATTCGTACCAACCTAGCCCCCAGTGTATACAGCGCTGTCAACGGGAGAGCTTCTCCTCTTGACATAACTACCACCTCTCATGGAGGTGGATTAGCTACGCCATCAGAAGATGCTCTCCTGTCGGTCTAGTAGTGTCTTCACTAAAGTGCTGCTGCTGCAGTGCTGTACGTGCAGACAGGCCCTAACTCTCCAATTGAAGAATGCATTTAAACACATCCTTAACTTTAATCAGATATGCAAGTCCCCTTGACTTACGCCATTGAAACTTAAGCATGGAGTTAAGCACCCTCCCTGTGGGACTAAACTTGTTCATATGAGCAAAAATCAAGAAGATTAATTCTCCCCTTTCCCCTCCCCCCATCTCTTCATGAGCAGGAGGTCACGTAAAAGGGATTTGTGCATGCAAGATCTAATTGTGCTGCCTCTACTCATGTTGGATGGTACCTTATTACATGGGTAGTCCCACTGACTTCAAAAAGGCAGTACTCAAGACGAGTGAGGATATCAATATCTGTCCCCTAGTGATTAAGTAGACAGTACTGGTGAATTACAATTGAAGTGTCCATCTTTATGTTTAGTCCATGGATTAATATTCAACCCCAGGGTTTGAAGAGAGAATCTGGCTGACATTTAGGATTAACATTTTCATTTAAAAGAAAACTAGGTGTTTACATACCACCATGCTAGGCACCTCTGAAAAAAGCTAATATAGACAGATAGAAATAAGGAAAACTAAGATGGCTTGAAGAGGGATATGGAATTGCTTTACAAAATAGTCATCTTATTATACATCCACAAATGCCACTGTTTGCACCATACTTTTGATCAGTTCAACACATACCTTATCTAGTCTCTGATATAAATAGACAGGAAAAGTGGAGTACAGATGATGCACAAACTGATTCACCATACAAATCAAAATGAAGCAGCAGGCTGGAGATGGTTCTCTTCCCTTGTTACACAATGTCACCAAGTTCAGACCAAAGAGAGTTTCATCTTGATCAATAGAAAAGAGTATTCACATAGACACCAGTGTGATGTCCTGTTCTATTGTGTTACTGGCTAAGCAACATTAACAGGCACTTGGCTAGGCTGTGGTGCTGGAGACCCGCTGTTGATGGATTGCTGAGGAAGAGCAGCTGGTTCCATTTTGCTAATATGTGTTATGAAACGTAGACGGAGTTTCAAAGACGGCCTTAAATTGCAAATAATTTTCTCTACCTATAAAAAACGAAACAAAAAAAGGACCCCTCAGGATACATCTACACTGTAGCTGGGAGTATGTTTCCCAGTGCAGGCAAATTGACACGCACTAGCTCTTCTCAAGCTAGTGCGCTAAACACAGCAATATAGCTAGGGGATAGCAAGGACAGCAGCTCGGGCTAGCCACTAAAGTATATTCCCCGGGGGGCTGGGCAGGGTTGTGCTCAGGCAACTCACTTGAGAAGCCCCTTGTGCTACTCTGGTTACACTGGTAGCGCATCCGTCTTCCCACCCTGGGAAGTACATTCCCTGCTGCCGTTTAGACGTACCCACAAATGTATTATGAACACACAGTAATTTGACACATTTTAATGCAAGAGAGGAATGAACCCTAGAACAATATGGCAAGACAGATTTATCGTAAATGCTACCTAAATGAATCCCTGAATCTCGTCAGTTCTCATTCCAAAACCTCCTTGGTCTAGGACTCAACCAAGGCCGTGCAAAATGCATTCAGGAAACATAACACTTATCTGGACTTTACACTCTGTTACAAAATAGAAACCTGGATCAGGTTTCAATGAAAGATGAATTAAAGTTCAAGAACCCTTTTGGTGAACATGGGATGATTTATGCATTTGCAACAAAACCAGATGAAATTTGGCTATTTAATTGGAACGCAAAGCTCAAAGTAAAACTCAGAAGGTGTGGATTGAAATAGCACAACAAATCTAAACATAAATGCTTATGACGTTTATATAGCAGCACTCCTATTGCCATCTCATAAAGAAAACCAAACTCTAGTCACAATTTCCCTGTAGTCTGAAATTTGTCTCAAAATCTGGCCTACAGCTTTTAACTATGAAAAACTGTACCAGTAATTGATTGGGAATGGACACAGACTGATCAGCTGTGAAGAGTTTTGTGATCCTTTTACATTTAAGATCATACACAAAAAGAGATCATGGTACGAATTGTTATATTAAATGTAACCTTGCTTTTAGCTTCAAGGTATATTGTTCACTTACTTGATCTTTCACGCTGTCCCCAGTAAACATGTACTTCATATGATACAAGAAATCACATATGGGATCCATGTAGTTCAGATGTGTACTGCATTGGTCCACATCCAGAAGCATTTCATAAAACGCTACCCCAATCTGTTTTCATACATAAAAACCAAATGAAAATAAAAAGTTTAAAACATCTGCTGTCTGGATTTACATGCTATATTTTTAAGTTTATTCTTTTGTGAAGGAGAAATACATTTATTATGTGCATCTTCCACTTACCTGAACTTCCTGTTAAACGTTTGCTTTCTTGTGAAAGAAGACTGACAGCTCTAAGGTTATGTCTACACTATGAACCAGCAGAGTGATTCCCCTGCTCATGTACATAGACTCAGGCAGGCTCTCATTGAGCTAGCATGAGTACAAACAGCAGTGTGGCCATGGTAGCACAGGCAGCGGCAGCAGAGGCCCGGTTGTGCCGAATACATACCAACCAGTTTCAGGTGGGTTTGTACTAGGCCCGGCTCAGCTGTGCCTACGCTGCCTTACCTATGATACCACAGTTACACTGCTATTTGTACTCGTACTAGCTCGATGAGATTTTTACTAGGTCCAGAGTAAGCAAACTATTCCTCTTCAGCAAAGTACGAAACACAAACTTAAGTCTCATTGACTGAAACAGACTTTAAGCATGTGCTTATGTGATTTGCTGGTGCTCTAGTGAGTGCTATGCCAATACAGAAAGAGATTTTAAAGTCTCCAATTAGTTGATGGACATAAACTAATGCTAATTAATGTACAGTGGTACCTAAAGCTGGGCAAACTCTGGGTTTGTTTTTCAATATATTCTTTTAACTGTTCATGAATTCTCCATGAACAGATCACGATTTGAAAGAATGTTTGTTTGTATTTATTAAACAAATGTTTTGTGCTAACATGTTTCAGCCTAGGGGTATTTAACATTTGATCTCTATGATTAGTCACCTAAGTCAAAAGGTATTTGTTCCCTATTTGGGAGGCAGAGGATAAAGTGAACACGTCACTGGGACTTTGATTCTCTCAGGAACAGAGTGAATGTTATGGTGAAGCAACGAGGTGGTCAGTGGACTAAAGCGACTAAGATTTTTTACGTCTTTTCCCTTTACTTTTCTAGAGGAGCATTATATTCTTGCTCTGCATGTGGAATACAGATATAAAAAAATCTATTTTCTTCCTGACAGAGAAGAGAGAAAGAAGCCACTGGAGACAATATTTAGTGGCTGTTTACAGCACTCAGCACTCAGAAGTGTGCTAGGCGCTTTATAGAAATGTATAAAAAGATGCTCCCTCCTGCCCCGAATAGTTTATTTTTCCTCTTTTTTATTCTTCAGTCTTTTTTCTGTAAGGTTTAGCAAATTAGTGCTGGCATATGATGGAGTTTGTTGCAGTGTTGTCTTTCTATTGTGATATGTGTTGTTATTTAAAGAAGTGTTAAGGGCTGCTTGAAGCACAGAATATGCATTCTTTGTGGTTCTGTAAGTCTAAAGAAATAAAATTAAACCCAAGAGTCAGCATAAGGTAATAGGTGACAGTGACAAGGAAACGGGAGAAATAAGGAACAAGATTATAAATATACAATAACAAGGTTACCTGATTATTTAGCTATATTATATATACACACCTATTCCATCATATGTTCACACATTTCATCCAGAAACATTAAAAGAATATTGAAGTTGCATAGTCAAGAACTCCTAAATGTCATGTCAAGATAGGAAATTTGCCCCCCTTGTGGGTATGCAGCACTAATGTTCTTTTAACATAAGAAATTACATTAAAAACCCCCTCAATTTTTAAAAATACAAACTGAAAACCCCTCCAAAAAACAGAAGTTGCCTTATGTGGAGTTATACTGATCCCCAACTTGGATCATCAGCAGGGTTTTGATCCTAAGATTAGGGTGACCAGATAGCAAGTGTAAAAAAATCAGGACAGGGGCTGGGGCTGCCTATGTAAGAAAAAGCCCCCAAAATCAGGATTGTCCCTATAAAATTGGCACATCTGGTCACCCTACTTAAGATCCAAAGCACAGACCTCTACCAGTTGAGATAACAGAGTAACTGGTAGCAATAGTCAGTTGCTAGCCTCTACGTAGACCAGCCACTAGAGGGAGATAAGATACACACTATTTCCTGACAACAGAGGAATGTAAAGACTCAGGATTCCTGAGTTAAATTCCAAATTCTGGAGAGGAGTATTCTCTAGTAGTTAAAGACCTCTCTGCCCCTGTGCCCCCAGGCTGTTTGTCCCACCTCTGTTCCTATTCATTCCCCCATTTGTGTCTACATACTCCCCCTCTCTCTTTTCTTCTCCTTCCCCATTGCTGCTATTCACTCCACCAGCTCCTGTCACCAACCTCTGGCTCCTATTCCCTTCTGCTGTCCTCCCCATCCTCTGGGTCCTGCAATCCCCCCACCCTCCCGCCCAGCCTACCCCTCCTGCAATCCAGTCAGGGTAGATCTTCCTCATCCTCCATGCGGCTGGGGTACCACCAAGAGGAGCACTGAGAATCTTCAGAGAATTTAGCTGCTACACGCTAATAAGTCTCTACTTAGCATGTCAAAGCTGGGACTTTTCAGGGGCTTATAACTTGGCCAACTTTGGGAAAATTTCACATGGATGGCAAGATGCATCCATGACACTAAGGTGACTCCCCTGCCAAATTTCAAGCATTTACTCCAAAACATGAAAGTAATGAAACAATTGCAAGATTTATACATTTTTTTAAAGAAACATGTACATGGCTCAGAAACATTGGAACCCTTTTTCATTAAAACTTTACAAAAATATTCAACTGGAGGCAGAGACCCATTACGAAAAATTTCAACTTGAATGGCTGAAGTTTTTAAGTTGCGTACACCTTTGCCAAAGGGTCTTATAATTAGGTCTCTACTAAATTCGTGGCCACGAAAAACGCATCATGGACCGTGAAATCTGGTCTCCCCTCGTGAAATCTGTTTTTTTGTATGGTTTTAACCTCTACTACACAGATTTCACAGAGGAGACCGGTGTTTCTCAAATCGGGGGTCCTAACCCAAAAGGGAGTTACAGGGTGGGTCGCAAGGTTATTTTGGGGGAGGGGTCATGATATTGCCACCCTTACTTCTGCTCTGACTTCAGAGCTGGGTGGCTGGAGAGCGGCGGCTGTTTAACGGACGCCCAGCTCTGAAGGCAGCACCCCACCGACGCAGTGCAGAAGTAAGGGTGGCAATACCATATAATGCCGCCCTTAGTTCTGCGCTGCTGCTGGCAGTGGCTCTGCCTTCAGAGCTGGGCTCCTAGCCAGCAGCCACCGCTCTCCAGCTGCCCAGCTCTGAAGGCAGTGCCATCACCAGCAGCAGTGCAGAAGTAAGGGTAGCAGTACCACAATCCCCGCTACAATAACTCTGTGACCCCCCCAACAACTCCTTTTTGTGTCAGGACTCCTACAATTATAACACTATGACATTTCAGATTTAAATAGCTGAAATCATGAAATTTACAATTTAAATCCTATGACCGTGAAATTGACCAAAATGGACCATTAATTTGGTAGGGCCTTACTGCTAATGGAGAGCTCTGACTTCAGGCAACCTTAGCTAAAGGCTTAACTAGCGCAACCAGTCCTGTCTATAATTTATTATGTATACACTGCAAGAGTGATAAAGTGTGTGTATATATTTGACCCTGATGTTTAATTACTTTTTAGTACAGAAAGAACTTAACATTTAAATGAATACATTTTCAATAAGCTGGTGAGTTAGCTCCCTTCGAGTAGCGAGCTCCATGAAAGCACAGGGTTCTGTTCACAAATTGCTCATTGCAGGACTGGAGCTTTAATTTCAAAGATTTTTCCCTGCTTTTCAGTTTCAAGGACAAGACAGAATTAGACTATAAAAGTCAGGACAAGAGCTATATTTTACCTCTATCATACATCGTGTCCTCTCTTGCTGAAACCGCTGTAGAAAAGGACCAACAAGGTGGTAAACATAAAGTAACTGGAATTCTGTCTTCACTATGGGTATCAAGACTTCAGTGAGGAATCTGCAGTATTTCAAACAGGATACATCACTATTTTGTACATTTATCTTACGTTAAAGAAGTCATACCAAAATCAACACTATTTTTCAACATTCAATATTATTGTCACTCATTAGGCTCAGACATTTATGACTGCATTTGGGGTTTTCTTGCTCTATCTCAGACTGGTTGGGAGTGACAGCATTTTGCCATGGTGGAAATACAGTCAAAGTGTTTCATCCTCCCCTAAAACCCAGACTTGAGTGCTCATGTTAAAAATGACTGAACACTTGCTGAATAACACTCATAGAACCGTACTCAGTATGTCAGCAAAACTAGCCGTAGGGATCATGACTGAGCTATGAATGGTTCACACAGTCCCAAGGACTAGAAGCTGCATAGGCTCACCCAAGATCAGCCTGGAGAATGAAAGGGACAGTCAAATGCAGGCCTCTTGGGTAGTGACACTGGCACTAAGTCACTGAATAGGGTCACCTAATTGTCACTAATACTTCATGACATCTCCCACTTATGTAGACAATGATAAATCCAAGACAGAATATTAAAAGGTGAACTGAAAAGCTAAAATGGAAGCTGAGTTAAAGTCCCCACACATGCTCTGAACGCTCCCATTAATAAGGCAGTATGGAAATACATTTTAACTAAACTTTTAATAAACTGCAAGGTATGAAATGCTACAGCTTCCTGGCTTGCTAAGGACATCTCCAAGTGTATCACTGCAATGTCTATTAATTTACAAAGCACTTTCCCCACTGGCAACAAATGCTACATACAAAGATTAAAGACAAAGTTACACAGAGCTGATCATAATGGATGGCATTAAGCAAGTGTATTGCCACTGCCAGTGTAAGCTGCAGCCAAACCTTAACGAGTAAGAAAAAAACAAACACAAGCTAAATGAGATAAAATACGCTTTACATCAGGGATCGGCAACCTTTGGCCTGGAGTGGCGAACCGCAGCCAATGGGAGCCGCGATCAGCCGAACCTGCAGACGTGGCAGGTAAACAAACTGGCCCAGCCCACCAGGGGGCTTACCCTGGCAGGCCGCATGCCAAAGGTTGCTGATTTCTGCTTTACAGCATACCCTGAAGGCTACCACACACTGGTGGAGAGCCCAAAAAGATATAGATAAAAGAGACAAGAACCAGCTTAAAAACCAAAAAACCCTACCATCACCCATGTTTCAGAGGATTTTTTTTACTACTTGTTCTGATTTGCTTTCTCCCTCCGCCACACACTTCTTTGTGTACATATTGTTTTGCTGTACACAGTACGGAAGGGGTGTCAAAAGTGTAATTTAAATGATCAGTTACCCATTATACATACTTTGGAATGAGGGAAAGTTGGCCAATGCTAGAATGGTGCCACACGGCATGTGCCAATGCCAAAGTGTAGCTACAGTTCATCTCAGAGTAAGACTGATGGCAAGCTGTGAAGTCAAAGAGCTGGAATGGGTAACCAACCCACTCTGTCTCTGATGTCAAGCTAGGACTGTTGATAACACTGACAACTCGATCATGGAGGACAATCCAGTATGGCTCCTGGCAAAACAAAAAACCCCAAATGATTGTTATTCTTTTAATTTTTAGAAGAAAAGGTAACACTTTCTTCCCCACCTCCCTCAGATTACTGTAAATTATTACAAATATTTATATAACATTCTGAATGTACACAAATGCTTTACCTACCCATTTCCTGACAAAGATCTTAATATCTAAATAAGACAAGATACCACCAGTCCATGAGAGAGGGAGCATGGGGACTGTTAATGAAAAGAAGGGTGGAGGGACTGTTTGAAAATATGGAATTTAAAGAGTGATCTGAAGCAGAAAAGAGTGGCAGTTGGTGGAAGAGGATCGTGGAACTGTTTCAAGCATAGGAACATTACAAGACACAAGCTAAGAACATAAGAACAGCCATACTGGGTCAGACCAATGGTCCATCTTGCCCAGTATCCTGTCTTCCAACAGTGGTCAATGCCAGGTGCTTCAGAGGGAATGAACAGAACAGGTAATCATCAAGTGATCCATCCCCTGTCGTCCCCTGTTCTGGCAAACAGAGGCTAGGGACAAGGATGGGAAAAGGAGACAAAGGGAGGTGTTAGGAGCAAAGAAAGCAGAGATGCAGGACCTTGGAGATGAAGATGAGAAGCTTACATTTTTTACAATGAGAAACAGGAAGACAATGGAGGGTTTCAAAGGGATGCGTGATGTAACTGGGGAGGGTGTGAAAATAACTTTGGTAGATCAAGTGGAAAGGTAACCGGAGCAGAAAAGAGGTGAAAAAAGGAAATTAAATCAAAAATATTCATCCAGTGTTGAAGATGAGTCATCAAACACTAAAACTCAGCATTTTCAAAAGATGAAAATTTCTACTAGAACATTTTAAACTCAATTATACATATATTCTATTCTTGTTTCCCTTGTTAAATTTTACACTTCCTTTCTATGATTTATTCCTATTCCATTATGGTCAATAAAGCTATAGGGGATGTGCAGAGTTAATGTTACATCAGACTTCTTATTTTAGAGAGTTTTCTGACATCATTCTCAAGCTTAAACACTGTACAATACATGTTTTGTAGTTAATGTATAGCAACTTTATTTTCCCACAAGGTACCGAGGAAACAAGATTGTGAAAAACCTAGTTTTCGTGTCCTTTCCCCCCCACCAATTCCACAGTGGGTTTGGTCAAACAATGAAGGACAAAGCACAGGTGTTTCATAAGCTTCCCAGTGGCTTTTGGAACTACTCCAGATGCATCAGAAAGAAACTAGTTGCACTAATCCCTCACAGAGATTACCACCTATATCAGCTTTTATGGAAGAATGCATTCTCTTCTCTGTTCAGAAAATTTTAAAATACATACAAACTCACTGGTAAGGCTGTGATAATCAGTCCAATAGCATTCATCCAAGCTGTGATATTCTCTCTTGGCACCAGAGGCTGACTACATATAGGGAGAAAAAAAAAAAAGTCTGAAGTTATATAAGATTTCTCATGACTTTTGATGTATTTATAATTAATGAAATATATTTCTAGTGAAATTATAGACGTTTTGTCTTAAGAAAAAGCTATATCTACACAAACGCGTGACTATGTGGTTTAATTAACTGGTTAGTTGAGTACCACATTGACACTGCATGGAAAAAATTTTAAACAATTTCGTTCCTGTAGCATGTTTTCTTTTAAGGTATCTTCACTAGAGGCATTTGTATGAATAAAGTCTTCACAGTGATATCGGTTCCTTTGATGACTCATTTGCCCATGGTCCCAAAGCCTGCATCAGGGCAACCTTCTTTGGCTGAGTAAAGTGGGAAAGGAATCCTCTCTTTCAACCTATCATTACCACTTAGCCCAGGGCTACACTAGGGGAGGGGGTCGATCTACGATACGCAACTTCAGCTACGGGAATAGCGTAGCTGAAGTCGGCGTATCGTAGTCGGCTTACCTGGGGATGAGGACGGCGGCGAGTCGATCGCTGCAGCTCCCCCGTCGACTCCGCTTCCGCCTTTCGATGCGGTGGATTGCCGGCGCCGACGGGGAGCGCGATCGGGGATCGATTAATCGCGTCTTAACGAGACGCGAAAAATCGATCCCCGATAGATCGATTGCTACCCGCCGATCCGGCGGGTAGTGAAGACCTGCCCTTAGAGATGGCCATCTGAGTACTAATTAAATGCAAAGTGCTCCATCCCTTTACAACTCTTTCAGTACCTGCTGGCCCAAAAAACAAGCCACTGAGCTTAGGAATCAAGTCCAAATGTCTCATGTGGCAACACAGAATGAGATCTGTAAAATGCAGTTCCAATATCACATGGCAACAATGAAAATTATGATAACAGATATTAAATGTGCATAAAAATATAAACTATGATGCACTTTTGGACCTCAAGCATCCTACCAATTTTTCTGCTTTCCTCCCTGCAGTCAAAGATCTTTTGTTGCAGCAACTGATGGCTCTCCCACTCTGGATGAGGAGTGCTATACATGGCTCCTTTCCCCTCCTGTTAACGCCTATGAACACACTGGACAAGTTGCTGGCAAATGTACGGTACTTCCTCCATCTCTCCCACATGAAGCTGAGTCTCAGTCAACACCAACACGGGGATCTAAGATATAGGTTTTCACCACACGCATTTTTTGTTCTTGGCTCTTAGAATGGCATCCAACACCATACTACTGCTCGCCTCCCAAAGATACCAATATATAAAACGTTTAAGAAAAGGAAGTTTCAGACCCAGTTAGCAATTTGTAACCACTGTACTGCTTTTTGTAGACAGCAGTTCTGTAAGTCCAACGTACCTCTTTAACACAACATTTAGAAGTGCATTGCCCACATCCTTTCCTGGAACAGCCAAAGCCATGAGTTCAACACAGGTAACATGAAGAGCATGGGCAGCTGGGTTAGGAAACTCATTGAATCTCCAGTCGCAGTTTGGAAATGGACCAGGTGACTTGCCAGCCATAGGTAACGATGATTAAGGAAAACAACAAATTCCCACATGGGAATGGTAAGAAGCAAACAATGTAGTTCTGCATGTACAAAATGTATTTATAACAAAATATATTTAATACACAAAACAATAGAGTCCCACAAATTCCTGATAATGTGTGTGTATTTTTTATAACACACACACACACACACCCCCACACACCCCCACACACACACACCCAGTACTGAATGAAACAAATGGCCACAGTCAATCAAAGGCACATATTTAAGACTATATGTCAGTTATTGGAAAGCATTTTTAAAATAAATATCTAGAGAATTAATTATCTGTATAAATAGAAACACATACATACACACAATACAACAGATACTTTTCTGACAGGAAGATTTAGTGTGTTTGGGCCATGTTAGAGTCCATTTACTCTAAACCTAAGATATTTTATTAGAAAAATGGTGAGAATTTTCTACACTATTAATAATCTGTTTTGAAGTATATTGTTAAATATAAACTTACTACTCGTATTAGAATTCTTCAGGTGGCAACATTGAAAAAAATTAAACTCTTGAATAGACAAAGAACAAATAATAGTGACTATCTGATTGCCATTGAAAATTAGAGGCGTTCCAGATCAACAACACAAAGTGCTTTTTTCTACTTCATTAGACGCTTAAAACTTATGTAAACTAGGGCTTTATATCCTTTGGGTTTCCCTTAATCAAAGAGAAGTCCAGCTCCCCTGAAGCTGGACATCTCAGGAAAGTAGAGGAAATGGTGGAGCTGTGGGAGGAGGATAAGAAAGGTGCACAGAGAACTAGCCAACTTCTCAGCAGGTTGGCATTAGAGAAAAGGGGAAGAGGACGACCAGGGAGAGTCAGGATAGGTCTACGCTACGGGGCTAAATCGACCTAAGTTACGCAACTCCAGCTATGTGAATAATGTAGTTGGAGTCGACTTACCTTAGGTCGACTTATTGCGGCGTCTACACCACGCTGGGTCCCGTCGACTTACCTTACACTTCTCGTTCCGATGGAGTACCGGAGTCAACGGGAGAGCGATCGGTGATTGATTTAGCGGGTCTTCAGAAGACCCGCTAAATCGACCCCCGGTGGATCGATCGTCACGCGTTGATCCCCCAGTAAGTGGAGACAAGCCCTCAGTCCTACAGTGTTTCAAATGTATGGAACATAACTAAACTCTGGTGAACTGAAACTACAATATTGATCATTTTCCTTAAGCACAAATCATTATAAAAAGGATATTGTCTACTAGTCTTCCAATCAGTTTGCAATAATAAGTGTCATCGGGGATCCATGGATTATCTTCTCGTACATTCATAGCAGATTTGATATAAGTGTCACTTAGACACCAGCCTTGTGGTCGATTATCTTTGAGAGAACCAATAATGGCATGGACAAGCTTCCGCTTGAGGTTTGTGCGCTCTCTGAGATGCCTCTCGTAATAATGAAGAGTATTGTACAGGTATGTCACTGGACGGTCTGCCAACAAAAAACCCCCAGAAACACAGTAGCATCACACTTAATTTTATATTGGTAATAGTAAGCTTACACGAAATTAAGGGTGATGTAAAAATAGATACACCAAGTAGAAATGCCTCATGTTTTTATTGTTACTGTACCACTATGTTAAATGAAACTGGACAAAAAGTTTATCTGAAAGGAGGTCAAAATCAATATTTCTATGTTTGTGATATTGCTTAAAACATTATTTACAAATAACTAAACTCCTCCTACAAGGCCTCTCTATATACACAGCGTTAGAGAGCATCTCATGGGGAGAACTTGACAAGAAACAAGGAGTAGAAAGAACAAGACTGATACTTTTCTGCCATTATTACAACATGGTTTGTGTCATACTCAACATGATTACAAAATCATGTTAAAACCAAGTTAAAAAACTGTGTTTGAACCCTGCTGAGAAGGAAGAGGGTGGATAGAGTGGGTAGCGTTGAACAAGGTTTTTGCAAACAAGGTTTACTGTATCAAAGCCCATACAACACTGAAACAGCTAAACCAGTGTTCAAAAAGAGTCAGCCATTATGGTTCTGCTAGTAAACCAAGCTGCTCTTCAGAACAGACAGTTAGCTAATAAGGTTTGGTTTCCCATCATGGACAGGACTTTACTGATATGCACCATGACAAAGAATCTGTAGTGATTGTATCGCAAGTATAAAGAGCTAATGGTCTTGAAGAGCTTACCATGGAATTTGTATAAGCCTCCTAGATGATCCAGTAGAGTCTCCAGTGATTTGGACACTGGAAGCAATTCCAGAAATCTGTGGATTACAATATCAAATACTGGCAGGAAGCGGAGGCACACATTTCCAAAGTAGATGGGTAGGTACTGGGGTTGGATCTGAACTGGAGGGTTGACCTGTTCTGCCAACCCTTCAAAATACAGCTTTTCAGGATATTTCTGTAGAAATCAAACACAGATTTTTTAAAAAAGTATACTGAAAATATTACTTAGTACTTGCAATACTTTAAAAATGTACTGAAGCGACATTGTACTCTATTCTGTAGACACTCCCTAACAATTTGGAATTACATGTATACACATACATGCAAAGAGACGGTATGAACACAGTAACTGAATATAATTGGACAAAATATAATAAACTCATTTTTTCTTGAAAAAGTATTTAAAAAAAGAGAGAGTTTCAGATTCACTAGAATTGATGCAAGGAGGTATAAAGTACTAAAAGGAAATTAATCCCAATAGCAGGCAGGCAGTGATACCATCACTTATCCACCCTTTTTGTCAAAGACTCCAAAGAAGATCAAGAGAGAAATCAACTCTATTTTAAATTATATGCTTTCCCTGGAGTCTGAGAACACTGGTCTGCCATATGTTGAATCAATACATTAAAAATAATTTGTATGTGATTTCTCCCTGGGGAAAGGAATGGAGAAGGAACCACACATGTGACATATAAAGCATAGCTGGATGGTACTTACATACCATGTGACGGGGCACAGTTTAAGATTTATATAATATTCCAGCTGTCACACCTCGCCCCAGCCAGCAGTTCCTACTTTTTGGGCAACACTAAAATCCGGAATGTCTCCCTTCCTTTGAGTGTTACATTCTATTTTCAATACTGTGGAAGCTTGCAGAAGCCTAATTAAATCTGCCCCTTAATGATTACTAATGGTTAAACCCATATTAAGGAAAAAGAAATCTATATTTTCCCCAATTCATAAACACAAAGGAGAAACTGGGTCCTTGTTCTTTCTGACTGGCTTCCGGAAAAATCAAGGATTAAAAGGGATTCAGACGAGCAGAGACTCCTAAATCTTCAGTCAGTTCTATCTTTTAGTATTACATGCACATTTTCTTTTTACATTATTCTCTAAACATAAAATAATTTTACATTAACCCAAATATTAAAAAGTTACTAATGTTAAATGTATCTTTAAAAAGTTATTGTTGTGGTATTAAATGACACACTGAATAGCAGAACAAGGCATTTAGCCAAAATGCAAATAATACACAAAACAAAGGATTACTTCAGCAACCCAACTGCACAGCACACACTACACCAGAGGATTGTGCAATGTATAGTACCTTATGATAACTCATGTGTTTAGTATGCCAATCATTCTGTAGCCAGTGCTCTGGAGAGTTCTCCTTCACAAAATCACTCACTCGGTTTCTGAAATCATTAGGCTTGAGTAAGAGTAACTGAATTATGAAGTAGCAGACCTGGGCTTCATTTCCTTCATGACTGCGCATAGCCTTTAACAAACAACAAAAGTATTAGATTGCAGAACAATGTAAAATTATAGCTAATGCTGTCTGCTTTCATTCACAGATTCCAATGCCAGAAGGGACCATTGTCATCATCTAGTCAGATCTCTTGTACAAGGTAAGCCAGTTTCAAAATCCTAGTCATTCCAGTGATAGGTCCTTGTGAAACTGCAAACAGTGCATTCAGTTTTTGACATTTCTTTTGGTAGCACTAGCTCTATACCAGGAAGAGAGATTTTAAAATCTGGTGAAAGGATAGTACCTACTGAAGCAATATTTTAACTAGTTTTTTGAGAATTCCTAACCGATGAAAAGAGCAAGGGAACGTAAAGAAGACAGAGCATACAATCCCTAGTACCCACACTTTTGAGACAGCTGGCAGATCTTTAACCTCTCTGAAACAACGATAGCATTGTCCAAAGGCCACATGAGGTTTTTCATTTATTTGCCAATATGGCATCTGTTATGCACCTTGTTCTCTTTCAAAATATGAACAGTCATTGCAAAGCTAAGAGGCAAGAAGAGAACCAGCCCCTTACAATGGTGTTAACAATTCCAATTCATTCAGTGCCGTTATATGATCAATAAAGCTAGACAGAGTTCTCACCAGAGAATGAGACAATTGTGACACACTTAGTTTTCACTCACTCAGGGGGAAAAAAATAAATAAATCTGTAGTTCTATAGTACTACTTGATTACTGAACTAGTAATGAATCACTATTCAATTCAATATATTTGCATAAGAATGGGGGTAGTTGGGGGGGGCAGTAGGGTGTTGCCCCCCAAACTGCAAGCCTCAGGCAGGGATGGAATTTGCCCCCTATGTGCCACCCTGGTGGCCGGAATGGAGCCGCTTCCCCAAAAACTGAAGTCAAACTAACCTATGCAAGTGACTGCTATAGAAGTGGATCAGAAGACATTGGGCAAATTTTGGATAAAGAAATGTCTTCCACCTAACCTATTAAGGTCATACTTACCAAGCACAGTATCAGCCTGTCCAGTGTTACAATGTTATATTTCCACACCATGTCATTAAGAATCTCAATACATTTGTTGAGTTGCTGGCCTCCCGCTGACGTGGAGAACTCATAGACCAAGAAATCTGCAAATGTTCTAACGTGAGCAACCAGAGCTCTAGCCCCAATTCTCTCCAAAACTCTAGCAAGCAGAGGGAAAGAAATGATCTTGTTACTGTAACATGCACATAGCAGAAGCAGACTGCATAATTTACAGAAGTCTTCATATATTGTTATCTGGCCAATTTTGCAGGACTGCGTTTCAAGTTTTTATAAAAAATATGCATTCAAATACAAACATCAAAACATGCTAATAAGTATACCCAACTCCCAGAAGTGAGGGCACTCCAAGGTCAGGATACCACAGACTGCTAATTAGCAGTAAAAATAAATCATTTTCAGCTTCATGGATAGATTCTGGGCATAAGTCTCTATAAATATACATGCATCAGTCTTGTAGAACTGAATTCTTTAGTAGGACGTGTCATATGACATGCCGCTAAAAACTAGGTATTTTTTTCTGTAATATTTTTTACACACACAGTACCAAAGGCATCACATTTCCTAACTGATAAAATGCTTGATAGGATTCCCTACAGATATTTAGTAATTGCTCTGACAGGCCTAGTGAGGGAGGAAAGAGGATAGCTGTTTTTGTGTGAGTACAGCACGTGTTAAGTTTTCTAAAACTGGAAATGAGAGTTAGACAGCCATGGAGATTATTGACTTCTTCAATTCAGAAATAAGCCTTCTGAGCAGTCAAACCCAATAAAGCTTTTGGTATTTGGCCTTTGACTAAAGTTATTAAAATATTTCAAATAAAGAGTAAATAATGAACAGAAAGATTGTATAGAACAGAGTTGGGCAAACTACGGCCCGCGGGCCTCATCTGGCCTGTGGGACCGTCCTGTCCGGGCCTGAGCTGCCAGCCGGGGAGGCTAGACCCCAGCCCCTCCCCGGCTGTCCCCCTCCCCCACAGCCAGGCCACGCAGCTGCCAGACATGCTGCTCTGAGTGGCATGGTAAGGGGGCCGGGTGGTTGGTTAAGCGGCAGAGGGTCCCAGGGGGCAGTCAGGGGACAGGGGGCAGAGGTTCTGGGGGGGAGGGGAGCGGTCGGGGGGGAGGAAGGGGGAGGGGGGAAGGTTTGGATAAGCATGGGAGTCCCGGGGAGGCCTGTCCCGGGGTGTGGATAGGGGTTGGGGAAGTCGGATAGGGGGTGGGGTCCCTGGGGGGGGGGGGGGGGGGGGGCACGGTTACGGGCGGGGGAGGTCCCAGGAGGTGACGGTCAGGGGACAAGGAGCATGGGGGGTTGGAGGGGTGGGAGGTTCTGAGGGGGGCAGTCTGGGGGTGGAAAGTGGGAGGGGGCAGATGGGGGCAGGGGCCAGGCTGTTTGGGGAGGCACAGCCTTCCCTACCCAGCCCTCCATACAGTTTTGCAACCCCAATGTGGCCCTTGGGCCGAAAAAAGTTTGCCCACCCCGGTCTAGAACAGTGCTTCAACGTAAGTAAAACTCTGACTTTGTAGACCACTTATCTCTCCCCACCACCCAAAAAACTCCAACTCAACAGCTGAATCCTTCACCTGCATCTGTCACTCTTATCAGGAGATAAGTACGTCATAGAAATTTACACATAAAAACAGCACCAACAAGTAGTAAGCACTACTGTTAGACATTATGCAATCCTTAAAGTATGTTAATCCTTCTAACTGTACATCAAAACCCATCATCTAGCAATGTACTAAATCTGAAACCCTAAGTGTAGAAGAACTGTGCCTACCATACTGAAGAAAGCTTACCAGCCCCTTAAGCTATAACTGGTACAGAATGCAGCTACACTTCTAAAAGCTCACCTGTAGCCAATCTGATTAATGTGATCAGTTTCTAACAGCATCTTCCATAGGAGGCAAAGGAATAGGGGAGGGGAGCCCTGCATGGAAAAGTGGGTGATTATATCATTCTCATTGGTCATAGACTTCCACTTTCGGTATTCCTCTTCCACATTCTTCTTTAGGTTAAAACGGCTTTCTTGGGGAACGTTATTCTGTTTGAAAAATGCCTGAAATAAAGTTTTATTGTTATTAACTGACAAGTCTGAAGCATTTAAGCAGTGTTGTAGCTATGTCAGTCCCAGAATATTAAAGAGACAAGGTAATACCTTTTATTGGACCAACCTCTGTTGGAGAGAAACAAGCTTTCGAGCTAACGCAAAGCTCATCTTCAGGTCTGGGAAATGTACTCAGTGTGACAGCCACCCAAATACCCTGAGAGAAACTGCTTCAATACAGAAATAAAAACCCCTCTGACCACACACCTCCCTAGTTGTCACCTATCACCCCACACTGGAACCCATCCGGAGTATCATCAAACAACTACAACTCATTCAATGGGGATCCCATCCTTAAAGAGGTCTTTTCTGAACCCTCCCTTCTGGCCTTCAAACAGCCCCTCCCCCCCGAAAAAAATTATAATCAAAAGCAAGCTTCCCACCAACCAGGACACCTCAAAGTGGCAGCACACCCTGCCAGAACAAAACCTGCTGACATATCTCCACTATGAATGAAAACCTTTTCCAATGTGAAAGAGGTCATTTGTCATGTACATCAACCGGATAATTTTGCAGAGATCTGAAAACACCGCTTTATCTTTTTTTGGTAACAACCACTTTCCAAACATTTCATCCTAAAACACCTACCGTTTCAAAATCATGCACGATTTCTCATGTGACTTGAGCATAATGTAGAAGGAACAAGGGAAGAAAACTAAACTATGAAGATCCCACTGAGATAATTATTTTCCGAGCTGTTCAAGCACTTAGTTTGAAACAATTACCTGCAGTGGAGCTGGAAAACAGCTTAGTGTGTGTGAAGCCCAGTTATGGGGAGTGAAACTCATGATAGTCTGCAATATGTCCTTGCACCAAGTTCCCTGAATTGAATCGGAGCCTGTGAAAAAGTCTAAATGAACACATATGCAACATTAATCAAACACAATGGATTGATGAAATTGGATCTTCACATAAAACTGACATTTCCTCCCCAGACTTTTACATTAGTAGGACTCAAATCTTGGAAAACAGAGACAGGCTTACTTATTTGTCTGTCTAAAATGTTTATATTGCCTGTCCTCCCTTTTTTCCTTTTTCTTTTTCACACTCCTGATTGATTCTGTAGAATCAATACACCTGTGGGGAGAATGGGCTGGATTCTATCGTGCTGAAGATGCACAAATTAAAAGTGATAACAGTTTCAGAATTCCTACGTTGCAGTTGCAGAATCTTTATGACTGTTGACAAATGAGCTAGAAATAACCCAGTTTCATTTTAAGATACTGGACTGGCAATTGCAAGACACACCTTGCTTGTAAACTGAGTAGGTATGATATGGAAATCATTGAGAGATAATAAACATGGAATCCCAAGACGTGATTTTTAAATAATCAACTTTTCCGAACAGAAATGCACATGGAAGCATTATCCTATGAAACATTCTAACTTAGTCAATGTAAAAAGCTAGTGTTAATGTAATGTTAAGGTTGCAAAATTGGAGCAAAAAAGTCAGAAAATGCCAAAAATCCCTTCCTCATTTAAACTTTCACTCTCTTGGACTTTCTGATACTATAATTGTACTAATTCTCCAGTCAGTCTCCGGACTAGATCTGAATTACCAAAGTAAAGAAAAAACAACAGGAAAAAAAAAAAAAGCTTTTAACTCTCTCCTATCCAAAACACTCGCTCAAACCTGTTAGGCCTTTATAAATCATAAAAAGGCAAAAAAGCACACAAAAGCCAAGTTTTCTTTTGCTTTGCAGATTGCCTTTAAGAAGGTTTCTTAACACAACATTAACTTTAGCCCTGTTGTACATTCCATATATATTTATGGTGTGCATTAGTATATGAGCATTTAAATTTAATAAGGAAAACTACAATGTAAAATACATATGTGCAAGTTAACTGACTTTACATTATAGAATAAACTAATTTCAGAATTCCTGACATTCAATTATTGATTTCAGAATGTTAGTATTGCATTAATGCTAGCTGTTGGCCCCTGAGTGGCATCTCTCTATTTGGAGGAAGATGATTTAATTCACTTTCATGTAGATTATCCCTTATTTGACAAATTCACTCTTACCTGTCACATGTGTTGCTCTTGCTAGAGTCAAAATAAGAGCCCTGTTGAGTTCTTCTGACTCTGCTGAAAGAACTGTTTTAGGGTCACTAAGGAAACGTGTAAATTGTGGTTGGACCTCTGAGCTGCCCAATGCTGTGATTAGCCTTAGAGCAGTGCTCTCAACACTAAAGAAGAGAAGGAAAAAAGTTAGGCTGGTTAGTGGAAAAATAAAGACACTGCTACTATAAAACTGAAAAAAAACTTTAGTATTCCTCATCATTTGTTACCTTTTTGCTTTATATAATATGTATATAATTGTTTTCAAAACAGTTTTAGTATGGATAGAACAATGTACTTGTGCTTCTTGGTGGCTAGGGCCAAGAATTTTAGGTGATTAGTGATTTTGGATGCCTCCATTTTTGGGTTTTAAGAAAGTGCTGAGCACATACCTTCTGAAAAGGGGCAAGAACTCTCCAGTGGGGCACCCAGAATTCTTTTTTTTTTTTTTTTTTAAACATTTGAGAATCTTGGTCCAAAGATCTGAAGTCATTATTTAAAGAGACAAATGTGGTACAGGAAGTTGCAAAGCCAACTTCTTCATTTACAGTGCCAGATAGTAATTATACTGTTTGAATTAAAATCTCAGGGGGAGGAGGTGGAGAAAGAAAATAAAATATTGCTTTTCATTTGAGGTGCATTATTTTAAGTTCTTCACTAGTCCAATTACAGACAGTTATCTCACTTGCTAGTTGGAAGCAATTTAAGAGATCGTCATTGTATCATCTAAATGTACTGAAACACCTACAATGCAGAGTCCAATTGTTTCATTTCTAGTTGTGTACCTCTAGTTCCGCGTTGACACATCTCTGCCATAATCTTATCTTTCTAGAGACACGCAAAAGTTCATAATCAATGACAACATAGACTCCTCCACTTTCCTGTCCCCCTCACTTTTTCCCTGCTCTCTCAGCAGAGATGGGTAATTACTAAGCAACTTACAGTTGTACTTGGCCTAAGAGATCAGAATGTAGTCAGAAGGACTTCCCTGGTATCAACTGAGAAAACTGATCCGGACAAAGGAGCTTGATACTTAATAGCTCATACCCTTCCTAGGGTTTGGCTTTATTAACAAGGACTTTTCAACAATTAAGTTGAACTCAAGCCTTTTCCCCACACTTGACTGCACCTCGAGCTTCTACCACAGGACTCTTAGTGGAGCTGGTCAGGAATTGTTTTGATGAAAGCCCTAATCACTGGGTTATTGACTATTCTGCAGAGGGTGTCCCCCAATCTCTGCAACTGGTATGGTTCCACTTTGTATTAATAATTAAATATTCATTGGTTCAAAGAGAGTGACACTAACTCTATAGCCCTGCAATTAGGGTACTCAGTTGCGATGTGAGAGAGCCAAGTTCAAGTCACTGCTGCAAATCAGGCAGAGCAAGGACTTGAACCCAGGTCTCCCACATCCCAGTGAGAGTGCCCTAACTTCTGGGCTATTTGCCACTATGTGGTGAGACAGTCTCTCTCGTTGGCTTTTCGTGGAACACTTTGAAGGGTCTTGGTTTCATAATGACGCAGAACAAAACCAGATACTGAAACCTTGAAATTTGTTGTGCAATGGAATTCTTGTCTTCTGGCCAGCCCTACTGTTCAGTCCACACCCTGATAGTCTCTTGCTCCATTACATTTGAGGAAGCCACCTGCTTCTGATTCAGCAGAACCCACTTAACACTTTCCTAGCAGAATCAACAGCTGCTAGCAGGATGCGTGTATTAGGAAAACACTGACAACCTATTATGTAAAGGTCCAGCAGGATTTTCAATAAATTACTAAGGAATGGGATAAAAGTTTAGTGTGATGGTTACCCTCACTCACCAGAGATGAAGCTGGTTCTGATTGGTCTGTGGCACAGCAGCCAAAGAATGAAGATGGCTCAGCAGCTGGACTCTGTAGTGAGGCTGGATGTGATGCATACGGTAGCTGAACATCTCCAACAGTGTGTGCAAAATTCCCCAAGCATGAGATTTAAACACTGTTGGCAACAGCTGACCTAATAAGAGAGAAGAGAATGTATCAAGTATTTTCCAGTGAGATCATTTAGAAAAGGCTATTTTACTCATATGTGCAAATATACACCCTCTTATAAAATATGTAGCTAGATGCCTCTCCCGTTTAAACCACAAGATCAGGCAAACCTTTAGTGATATTTTATCTAGTTATAGGCATTTTAAGTCTTTCTGCCACATCACCAACTCCTCTTAACAGCTGACATGAAAATGAAATCTATACCTGATGCAAAAGCATTAAATTGCAAGCCTTAAACTACTAAAAGAATGAATTAGCTCTAACACTACACGTGCAAGTATCATCTCTAATAAGTGTTATCTCTCTTCAGACGTGTGCATTACATTTACTCCATACTGACTAATTAAAAATTCAATATAGTGCAGATGTACAAATAAGTAAAGTGAAAATGTAGTTGCATGTTGAGCTTGACCAATTAAGTATATTTAAACTTGAGAGAATCTGGAGATACCAACAACATACTTATGCACAACTGTCAGAATACTTAGGCCCTGATCCTACAATAGATGACACACAGGCACAGTGGTGTTCTCCTGTAGAATCTATTGCAGGATTAGGGCTATATAATATGAACTCTTTGGGGCAGCAACTCTTTGTTTCTTCCTAAGTATTTGTACAGCCCCTTGAACAGTGGAGCTCTGACCTTGATTATAGCTTCTGGGTACTAATGAAATATAAAGTGTTATTAAATAAAACATTTTTTCTTACTGATAAAGCCTTTGATGCCCAAGGACTCTATTTCCATATAAACCAATAAGCGACTGTATGTCTCCACAAGTGCTGGTGCCAAGGCCAGACTAGACTTTGCATGAGCCAGTTTAATCACCCTGGTAGCGATGCTGTGAATAAGACTGAAAAAAATAAAAATAAAGTATTACTTGACACTATTAAGAAATTAATTGTATAAGAAGATAGAAGTTCTATACAAAACATTTTGAAGAAAACAAAACAATGAACTTTCCTCTTTATACAGTTACACTTACATTAAGATCCACAGTTAAAACTAAATTGATTACATTTTAAAACCATATTGTACCTCATTTTGGCATGAACTGTAAGCGAATCCAAGAGGTTCATTGGTAATGGGGTGATAGATCCGGAAGCCATGCAATTTGTTCCTGGAAGAGGTATCCTCATGTTGCCATTACCATAAATAGTTTCTACTAGAACACCCATAGGTAATGTGAAACATTCTGAATTGGTTGAATATGCATTACATAATAAGGCGATCTTGTAGTCATTCATCTGTAAACTTTTATTCCTTAGACTCTGTTGTAGGAACCTGCATAATCAGGTTAAATGTTAAGTGAAAGAAAAGAAAAAGAGAAAGAAAAACAAGACATATCTGTACTGCAGATATGAGGCCAAATTAATCCCTCATGTAACTCCATTGTAAAATTTTTGTTTTTTCATTATCATTCAACTATCACGGTAAATAGGTGATTAGGATTTTGTGCAAAGGCAGGTAAATATTACGGTAGCTTCATAAGTCTTGGGTAAAGGAACAATTGTTGGAGTTGTGTGTCAGGGTAAAAGTTATTTAAATAATCCTATTTTTGTTATTAATATTTTAGATTATTAAAACTGAAAACTAAATGTAATTTACTAGTCACCATTTATTGACTGTTTACTTTTTTGCATTTCACACACTTTGAACGGGAAAAGTCTTTCACTTTCTGGTACTCAATAACTAGCACAAGTGTAATGGTAGAGTTGTAAGGAAAACAGAAACATGTTTAAAGTCAAAAGAAATAATTTTTTCTTAAAAAACGCCATGAAAATATTTAACATTAATTTATGTGAAACTCATTTGGGCTTGAGCTACCTGACAATAGTCCTTTAAAACATGATCAAAATAATTCACCTTTAATGTTTTTAAGAGTAGCTGAAAAAACTGACACTGCGTCATATCACACAAAACAAATTCTAAACATGGATTTGGAACTTTCTTTTTTCTTCTTTGGTCCTGAGTAGGAATAAGCAGTAATATGGAATTAAAAAACAAACAAACCCCAAAACAACCAACCAAAAACCGAAACAAACCAAGCTTACTCATGATGAAGCTTAAGAGAATGAGGAATGGGAATCTGTAATTTGGAGTTGTCACTGTGAGCCTTTCGGTTCAGGTGTATCCAGATACAGGTCATTGCAAAGGCATGAGTTGACTGTGGTTTGTTAATATCAGGTACAGGAATACACTAAAGAAAGAACACACAAATTCATATTGTATGTATAACCTTTTGTAACACAACAAACATTCACTGATTAAGTGTCTTTCAGATGCGCAAAAGAGTGAACAACACACTTATGTAACAAATTTTGGTCTCACATGTGCATACAACTTCAGCTGAAGACAAAAGGAACAAAGGACTGAATCTGGCTATTTTTTTTTTACCCAGAGAACCTAATAAATCATTCAAAAACTTCAGCGGATAAATGCTTACATTTACAATATATAGGAGTCAAGGGAATTAAATATATATTTTTGTTACAAACCAAATTCTTTCAGACTCAGATTTGCATAAGACAAATTTCAGAGATCGGTTATGGGATATAAAGCTCAAAAATGGAAATGGAGAGATAAAATACAGAAAGACAGAGAATAGCAGTAGTTTGACAGTCAATATAAAACTTCCATTAACAGCCCATCAGGAAAAAGGATGCCTTTGCATCTGACAGTCAAATATCCCACAAGAAAAACACAATCTTCTCAATTTACTTAAATTGCGTTTAAAACTGGTTTGTAGAAAGACAAAATCCTGTTGGTTTCATACACTGATGCACACCAGGGATCCCAAGGACAGAGGAGTATCAAAAAGTAAGTGTTCTAACTTAGTTCTCCCTCCTACAAAATAATAAATCCATAAATCCAAAGTGACAGGAGCTACTGCAAGCAGGGTGCAATGTGCAGGATGTGTGACTACAAGTCTGAGTGCTCATCTCACAGCTGGCAATGGGAACTATGAACACAAACATTACAGAAACTATTTGTGTGCACGAGCATGTATCCCCATGCCCAACTTCAGCAACTAATCAGGACAGTGTGCATTTCAGGATGGGAAAGCCGTGTGGTAGATCACTGCCAGTCAAAATACAAAATTAGTATCACTTTTGTGGTACGTGCCCTTGTATGGGGGCCTTTTCTGCAAGAAGACATTTTCTTATTTACTCTATTGATGGCATGAAAGGATTTTAAAAATTCCACCCACTCCCTTACTCGAGAAAACAATCATTTTTCCTTAAGGAGAAAAGAAGAACTGCAGTGCTGAAATGAAAGTTGTGTTAAGCATAGCTGTGTGCTGAAGATCCCACTACTAGGTCAGGGGAGACATGCAGCATGAAACAGGTGTGAAACTCAGGCTATGAAGACAGCCAAATTATATATTTAAGGCCAGTTTGTGGTCTTGTGTGCACAGTAGTGCAAAGGAGTCAAGGAGAGTAAAGTGCCCTCTTTACTCCATTGAGCCGGTTTCACGACTCAGAGGTAGCAGTGGTTGGGGAGAGGTGGAGGGAAAGAAGGAAGAAGGGAAAGGAGGAATAGTGTTTTCTTAAGGGCTGCTACACCTCCCTCCGCAAAAGGGGACAGACAGGGTGAGGAGTGGGCAGAGCTTAGGCTCCAACCTCCACTACAATACATTGCCTAGCACCAGGTATAGGAGGCTTCCCACAGGGCATTTCCCCCATCAAGCAGATTGTGACTTGACCACAATCTGCTTCCTTGGATGATCCTGGTTTGCAATTGCATACCATCACCACTTCAAATCATGTTAGCTAACCTTTTAAAAGTACAAACAATACCTCTAAAATGCCTTGTACGCTAAAAATACGAGAATGCATCATTCTGCATTATTCCAGAAACCCAAAGACTCATTGAAACCCTTTATATCAGAAATGCCATCAAACATTGATAGGGAAGAAAAAGAAGTCCTTGAGACTTTCACAGAATAGAAAAAATTCTTAAAAGATTAGTCACAACTTATTCTGGTGCCAAATACTTCCCCCTCCACCCAAATTTAATTATTAGAGAAATTCAGCACATAAATGTTGATCTTACAGTAATTTTCACTTTATTTTTGTAATTCCCCTGTTGAATTATGTGGCCCACTATTAAGGTACACGTTAAGAGCTAGGTATTATTATTATTACTCCTGAAGGCTCATTTTAATTAACACATTCTATTATGACTCTGGCTTTTAATTTTGTATGGAAAACTCACTTCTTTTTCAGGGTAAAGGAGATCAAAAAGCTTCATAACTGGGAGGAAGTCAGCCAGTGCATTTTTTTGAATGCTGCCAGAGATGAACTGCAATAGTACCCACATCAGATGGTCTCTACCTTTAATAAGACCTCGTCCTGCCAACTGTTTAAAAAACACACACACACACAAAACATATTTAGGAACAGATACACTGCAGGCAGAGGAAAAATTGCCTGTAACCAACCAGTTCTTGCCCATTAAGTCTTAAGATTCATTCATATATATATATATTTAGCAGTAAGTTAAAATAGTTAAGCTTTCCACAAGTTGTTGGGGAACATTAAAAAACACTTCTTAGAAACACTGGATTTGCATTTCCATAACTGGGGACAACATGGGCACAATGGTCTCAAAAACTGAAAGGGTCATGGGTTTGAAAACCAGCTGCTTATTATAAAGGCTAGGTCTACAATGTTTAGCCTAAGTACAAGGTATAACAGTATAATCTGAAAGAAAACAAGGCCACCTTCAAATTCCAGCTGCAAATTTATTTTACAATATATCCAAGTACAGCATGGTATCCTGTATTCTAATGCAATGAAGAGAAAGACCTAATCAGTTAACACCATGACAGGGAGCAGAGGATGAATAAGTGTTCACGTTGCACTCCCCATCAGTACTCGGCCGAAGGTGGGGAAGCTAATGATCCAACCAGCAGACCAAATTCGGTGATGAGTCCTGGTCACGTGAGACCCGAGGCACATTGCGCATATGCTAAGAAGAACACAGTGATTTACGTTGTATGAATACTTCATCTCATCTCGGTCAGTGTGATTACAAGCTTCAGTTTCACAGAGACAGATTTTTTTTCACATCTTACCAAAAGAGAATGCCACAGAAAAGGTACCTTTTGATGGAGTGACAGGACCATGTGAGGAAAGCTTGCAAACTGAAAGAGCACGAAGAAAATGAGCTGGCTGGAAAGGTGCTGCCACAACAACTGGCTGGTTCCACCATCGTCAAACTTCTCCTCAGTCTCCGAACGTTCCATGGCATACACGACGAGATCCACCAACTGGTCCTCCAGCACAGGACAGCGCTGTTTGTGCTGCAAGGCAGAGACCAGATACAGTATTCCAAAAGCTTTGCAATTAACTTCAACACAATGGTAACAATTTCAGTACAGTATTTTGACAGAAGGCTGGGAAGCATGAAATGAAGTCTGAACTTAAGAAGTTAAAGGATAAGCCAGTGTATTAAAACTGCACTGTGTTACAGGTCACAAATAATTTTACATTCTACCATATATTAATTCCCTGCCCCTTCACACATACACCAAGTATCAACTGAGAATTATTTAACTGTTTTCATCAGTACAAAATGTTATGTTTCCTCCATAGTATTCATGAATCTAATAGACACCTGAAAAGCCCAAGTGTTCTAAATGAGTCTATGTGTATACGAAGAGAAAACACTAATTGTATCGCTAAAAACAAAGGACGTATTCCAAAGACAACATAAATATTAAGATAGGCTATCTTAAGGGGATGTATGATCTCTTTCACTTCCAGTTCAATTGTTCCAATTAAAGTCAACAGCAGAATTCTCAACGATTTCAACGGCAGCAAGAAACGGCCTTTGGTTAGGATCCTAAAGGTGAATGGTACACTGACTATTTTTATTTTATAAATTATGGTCTCATACTTGGAGCTGGGGTGTGATCCCTAGTTTGAGGGCTAGAGTGCTAAAAACAGTAGTGTAGCTGCAGTAGCAAGGGCAGTGGCACAGGTTAGTCACCCCGAATACATACTCCTAAGGCTTGGGAGTTTTGTACTCAGGGCAGTTAGTCCATACTGTGGCTCACCACTGTCTATGGTACTATTTTTAGCACGCTAGCTCGATTAGAGCTAGTGGGAGTGTCTACTCAAGCTGGGAATCACACCCCTAGCTCCAAGTTGTAGACATAGCTTTAGACATGATTAGTGTCCCAAGAAATGGTGAAGCACTAGTTTATATTTCATGGTGAGGAGAACCATAAAAATGATTTAGGTTGCAGCTTCTCCATAGTGTGATAGGCAATTTCCAGGCCCCTAAACACACAAATAAATAAATCACCTCTTAAAATATCTCTTCTTTGATGTCTTTTAACAATGACCAAATATAGAATATATTCATTATGTGTGGGTACAGAGAGAGAGAGAGAGAGAGAGAGAGAGAAAATAAAATAGCTGCAGTACTTGGAAGTTTGCACCTCCAACTTTTTGGTACAAGTTTAGACTATTTTCTGTGCATAATTTATATTGTAAAGCTCTAACTACTACTCAGGGTTGGAAAGCTGAGTGTAATTTGACTCATTCCATACAGTGCTAGGGCTTGAAGATCTATTGTGTCATTCTACAGACTAGGTTTAAAAATAGTTACATTTAGATTTTTACACCTAATGCCTGTAACATAATGCAGCCTTAATTAAAGAAAAAAGTATTACTTTAATGATGAGAGAAAAGAAGGAACTGAGCTCAAATACTAGTCATGAAAATACAGTGTCCCTTTCTAGAGGCAAAAAAGGCTTTTAAAAAAATTATGATTTTAAAACAAAAGAGACGTTTAATTTTTTTACCGAAATACATGTCAGGGCTTCCTTAACAAATGAGTTCTTTGACTCGCTAGCCAGTCAGCCTAAAAACCGTTTTAATCAAAAAGGAAAGAAAATTGCTGAAAGGAGACGCTCATTCTAATTTTAACCAATATATTAGTCTTTTGCCATGAAAAAGGGATTTTTTTTCCTTCAAATTAAGAATAAAATGAAAGAATGGGAAAACTTGACAAATATAATGAACATCATCCCCTCTTTTACATGCTCTTTGCCAGCTCAAAACTGCAGAAAGCTACAAGTTTAGCTGCACTTTCTTGAAGCATGCTTCACACAAACTTCTAACTAAAAGGGGAAGCATCAATTTCTGTTTCACCTTCTCTTCCAAATACACAATGCCATTGTCACATATCAACCACATTACAGGTTTACAAAGAGCAATATTAACACCACCAGTTGAGAATACTTTTTTCCAAATGCAACTAATTATGAAGCAGAGCAGGGTGCAACAGACAACACTACAGACTATTTCATAATCCAGCATGCAAAACTACTGTGTACAGGGCTTGAAATTCACTAGCTTGATAGGCAGTGGGTTAACGTCCAACAGCCCACCAACCTTAGCCTACATTAAAAAAATAAAAGTTATTCAAAATATACAATAGACAGGAAAATATGACGGTGAAAAAGAGCCAGAATTTCCAGTAGGAATTTTCCACTAGTAATGTACATTTTATTCTATAGTTTATAATAAAATTGACAAAACAGTAGTCAGATCACCAGTACATTTAATTAAGGAACACGTCTTAATAAATATATATTTTAACGTTTAAATAATATCAAGGCTGGGATAAACTTTGGAGCCAGGAAATTCAAACATACAGCTGATCACTTTATCCTCTACTCATATTGCTTTAAAATAACTTTCAAGGGATTGGGAAGAAGCTTAACAATGGTTTTGAGTACAGTCTTTCAGCATTAACTCAATATCTGGCATTTTACTATTTTCCGTGCATAAAGGTTTGAAGCAACTTATATGTAAACCTCACGCTTTGGACTACTCATGTGACTAAATTATGCACATGTGAAAGAGTCTGCAGGATTGGGGCTTTTAATTTATTAAGAACAGGCATATCCCATGGACTAGCCTATAGCCTCATGGTTTAACTCCTTAAAATACCAGAACTAGCAGTTACTAATTTGCCCTTTTTTGGTTAAAGGACTATTTTTGGAATTATATATGAATTTTAAAAAGTATCTGGAACAATTAAGACTTCTCCTCTAAGACCCACTTATTACAATAATTTAAAAAAAAATTGGTTAAACAAAATGATTCCCAGGCTAGTAATTGGAGTTTCATCCTGAAACAAGTTTTTAAATGCTTGAAAAATGGGGATTTATATTTGAAACTGCAATTAAATCATAAACAAATATGAAAAAAATCAGAATAGTGCTACCATGGCCATTTCTCACTTTCTGAAAAAGTTTATAAGACCAATCCCTGAAGAACTAGGGATGCCATAGTGACCTGGTCAAAACTTCAACTGCCTTCTAATAAAAAATATTTAGAGAAAACACATTTTTAAAGGATTTTAATAATTCAATAAATAATGTAACTGTCCTCTTAGTTCTCAAATATTTTATAAAATATGGATGGTTGAACTATCTGAGGAACAATTAATAAATGATTTAGACACTATGGATAAAACTGGTACAAACTGCCCCTTTTCCAAATATGGTGGTTACCAAGGCTCGCAATTAGCTTGTTAAAATGGCAACCAGTCATTTGTATCAAGTCTGCTCCTACTTCTACCAGCTTAATGAACATTTTGCCATTTTCTTCAATAAGAGCTGAATCAATCCCAGTAAGTAGAAGTATGTGCCATTTCTGACATGCAAGCATACAAATGGAAAGAATATCAAAGGATTACTTTACACCTTAGCACCAGTGGATCCATAATGTTTGCCATATTAATATTGTGAAATACCAGGAAATCCAAATTCCTAGTACCAAACA
This sequence comes from Macrochelys suwanniensis, assembly GCA_033296515.1. Taxonomy (NCBI): domain Eukaryota; kingdom Metazoa; phylum Chordata; order Testudines; family Chelydridae; genus Macrochelys; species Macrochelys suwanniensis. The sequence continues at coordinate 94,776,880 of CM065777.1, forward strand.
GACAATGTGGTAAAAAGAAGAGGGAAAGGAAAGTCAACTGAATAATACTGTATTAAGTCATTCCTTTCACTTCATGCTTCAATTCCATTTCCAGGATGAATAGACAGAGGTAAAATCAACAGCTCCTTTCTCAAACAACCTGGCACAAATGGATTTAGGCAGGGATGAAACTACAACTTAGGTTGGGAAAAGGCATAGAAGAGGATATTCTACTTTAACCTTTATACCATCACTGCTGGCTGAAAAGGTGAACAGCAAAGATTTTATGAACATATGAGCCATACTGGGTCAGACCAACAGTTCATCTAGCCCAGTATTCTGTCTTCAGAGACCGGAGCAAAATGCTTCAGAGGGAGTAACAAATCAGAGTAATTTATCAAGTGATCCATCATGTTGTCCAGTTCCTGCTTCTAGCAGTCAGAGGGTAGGGACACCTTGAGCATGGTCCCTGACCATGCTGACTAATAACCACTGATGGACCTATCCTCCGGGAACTTATGTAATTCTTTTTTGAACCATTGTATTTTTGGTCTTCACAACATCCTGACAATGAGTTCCGCAGGTTGACTGTGCATTGTGCAAAGAAGTACTTCTTTTTGTTTGTTTTAAACTTGCTGCCTAATTTCATCAGTTGACCCCTGGTTCATGTTACATGAACACGTCCTCATTCATGATTTTATAGACCTCTAACATATTGCCTCCTAGTGGTCTCTTTTCCAAGATGAGCAGTCCCAGTCTTTTTAATCTCTCCTCATCTAGAAGTTGATTCATACCCCTAATCATTTTTGCTGCCCTTGTCTATACCTTTTCCATTTTTAATATATCTTGTTGAGAGGGGGCGACCAGAGCTGCACACAGTATTCAAGGTGTGGGCATACCATGGATTTATAGAGAGGCATTATAATATTGTCTGTCTTATTATCTAACCCTTTCCTAATGGTTCCTACCATTGTTAGCTTTTTTGGACTGCTGTTGCACACTGAGCACGTTTTCAGAGAACTATCCATAATGACTCAAAGACCTTTTTCTTCCGTGGTAACAGCTAATTTAGACCCCATCATTTTGTCTGTATAGTTGGGATTATGTTTTCCAATGTGCATTACTTTGCATTTATCAACACTGTATTTCATCTGACATTTTCTTGCCCAGTCACCCAGTTTTGTGAGATCTCCTCGTAACTCTTTGCAGTCTGCTTTCGATTTAGCCATCTTGAGTAATTCTGTATTGTCTGCAAACTTTGCCACCTCACTGTTTGCCTCCTTTTCCAGATCATTTATGAATATGTTGACCAGCACAGTTCCCAGTGCAGATCCTTATCGGACCCCCACTATTTACCTCACCATTCTGAAAACTGACCATTTATTCCTACCCTTTGTTTTCTATCTTAACCAGTTACTGATGCATGATATGACCTTCCCTCGTATCCCATGACTGCTTAGTTTGCTTAAGAGTCTTTGGTGAGGGACCCCTTTGTCAACATGTATGTTGAACCCATAAAAGAATTCCAATAGATTGGTGAGGCATGATTTCCAATGACAAAAGCCATGTTGACTCTTCTCCATATCATGCGTCTGATAATTTTGTTCTTTACTATGGTTTTAACCAATTTGCCTGGTGCTGAAGTTAGGTTGTAATTACTAGGATCGCCACTGGAACCTTTTTTAAAGATCGGCATCACATTAGTTATCAGCCAGTCAGCTGGTAAGGGGGTTAATAAGCAATAGGTTACATACCACAGTTAGTAGTACTGCAATTTCATATTGAGTTCCTTCAAAGCTCTTGGGTAAATATCATCTGGTCCGGGTGACTTATTACTGTTTACTTTATCAGTTTGTTCCAAAGCCTCCTCTACTGATACTTCAGTCTGGGACAGTTCCTCAGATCTGTCACCTAAAAAGAATGGCTCAGGTTTGGGGATCTCCCCAACATCCTCTGCAGAGAAGACTGATGCAAAGAATGTATTTAGCTTCTCCACAATGGCCTTGTCTTCCTTGAGAGCGTCTTTAACACCTCGAATGTTCAGTGGCCCTACTGATTGTTTGGCAGGCTTCCTGCTTCTGATGTACTTAAACAAAAACAGTTTGTTGTTAAGTTTGTGTGTCTTTTGCTTCAAATTCTTTTTTGGCCCACCTAATTATACTTTTACACTTGCCATGCTGGAATTTATGTTCCTTTCTATTTTAATATGAGTAAAATTGTTTTAAGGTCCAAAATTATTAACAGCAGGCAATAATTACAGGTACAGAAACAAAATATTTGAAGATATCTTTCATGTACACTTGACAAGCAATAGAAATCACACGTTAAAGAAAGCTTGGAGCACTCCACTGTTTGAGGGGTCAGAGATACCACCAAGGAACTCAAACTCCAGGCAACTAAGCTAAAGAGGAAGTGGTTTTCAATTTGTTTTAAATGTATATTTATTTGTCACCGAGAAAATAAAGTAATACTCCAATATGGGATGCCAGCCTGAAACATGATAAAGGGGTGTCTGTTCAGTGCTTTCTGAAAAGGAGACCCCTTGAAGAGGTGGCAATTTGGCTTCCCGAAATTTACGGCATCCAAAATAACTAATCATATTTAAAGTATTTGCTATAACAAACATTATACGAAACTGTACAAAGTTAAACAAATATTGGGAAGAAATTAGTAATATACTGATAGAGATGAAATACAAATTAGATCAAACTGTACATCCTAAAGGACGATTTGATTTTTAACACTTATGCAAGAGATGGTGTACCACACTTTCGCATGCCAAACTGTGCATTACTAGAAATTGGAAAATCCCCAGAACCCACACACTAAAAGAACATTTTGAAGTTATAATTTTTCATCAAGAACCATATGATAGAAATAGCCATAAAAGACTAAACAAAAACTGAGAATCCTGGAATCAGTGTGTATAATTGTGTATCTTTCTCTGCCTTGATGTTTGTCTCTACAAGGTTAATATTAAAAACAGTTTAATTTGTACTTTTCATGTACCTCAAAGAACTTTTTCAAAGTAAATATTTCTAATATAAATCTATACATTGTTAAAAAACAAAAATAATACTAACAGTTTTGCTGTTCACCTTTAAGAATATCTGATAATCAGGTCAAGGGTCTTGTTTACCTGTATCACATTTATCCTGAACACTTTTCTACAGTAATGAGCTAATAGGTACACATGAAAGCTCCAATCCCGCAACTGGATCTGTGTGGATAGATAAGTGAGGGTCTGCAAGGCATAGCTAAGTAAAAAGGGCAGATCTGATTGTAAGATCATGGTCCTAGATTTAATTGTTTCTGCATTTATTTCTAAGAGTTGGCAAGACACAAAACTAGTTTTTAAAACAAAGTTTACACTATTAATGATTTTCTTTACATTTTCAATGGTTTCTGTTATACTGACAACCACTTGGCCTTTAATTGGTTAGCTCAGATCTGATATTATTATTAGATCTAGATGGATTATCATCACAAAAATAGTTACGAATTTTACTATAGGTAGCAGCAACACCAGTACAGCACTTCCTGAACAGCATGCTATAACATTTTATTGAAGTTACTGGAAATATAAGTGCATTCATAATAAATTAACCTACACCCAAATGTGAGTAAACTTTCATATTCTACTTAAAAATGTGAAAAATAGGATTTTTAAGGTGTACTGCTTAATATTTTCTCTTCTATCCGATAAACCCCCTATTTCATGCTTAAACTTTTACTGGCAAATACAATGGTCTAAAAGCCCATATACTGGTATTATGGTAGCACAGCTACAGTTCATGTTCTGTCAGCATTTCCACTATAAGCCATGTTTTTCAAGGGTTTGTTTCTTAGCCATAAAAATTCACTCTAGGTTGAAACACTGTGTAGAAATTACCATCTAGAACTCAAAAAAAGTCAGTTATCTTTTAATTAGAGAATAGCAAACAGAGTTAAAATTAACATTTTAACTTTGATCTTTTGGCCTGAAAGGGCAGACCACCACCAATAAACTAAATACAACAAATTCAGTACACAATTTAGCCTTTGGCTTGTGCTATTTACCAACTAAACCATAAAAAGCTGCATAAAGTGACAACCTGATCTATTGTCTAAATAGAAATTTAGACACAATAAAAAATCCTATTAATTTAAATATTAATCTAGTGGCTAGTTTTCATATTTTAACATTTCAGCTGCCTTAAATGATTTTGGTTTTAAAATATTTAGGATAATTACATGCAATTGAGTATTATTTGTCAAATACCTTGAGAAGATAAAGAAGTTTGTGCATTCAAAAGGACTGACCAAATCAAGTAACGTGATCTGTTTTTTATTTACAGTGGAAGGTATTATACACAAGATTTCAGAGTCATACAAATTTTAATCAAGCTACAAATCCCTGAAAGAAGTTTTATAAATGGAAACACTGACACAACCTTCACCATAGTATTGCAAACAGCAACGCTATTTTACATATCTTAGATATTACTTTTTTTTAAAAAAAATAGATGTTGATCTGGTTACTATTCTAAGGAGGATTCAAAATTTAAAGAATAAAAAGGCTGTAATGACCGATATTTAAAATTTCAAGCATAAGTCCATACAGTAGATTTGGACAAGAAATAAACAGGTGGTTTATAAAATTTGGCTTAAAAAAACATTTTCTAGCACTTTGAATTGTCTTAATTCACCCTGCTTGGAGGACACTGGAAAGTTAATGTAGGAAAGGGAATTTGTCACAGAGGCTGCCTGATAATGTGATCTCCCCATCAAGCTCCATTTCAGCAGTTTTTGCCTCTCCAGATTTACAGTGCTAAAAGTGAATTCAAGGAATGTTTTTCTATCCACATAAGGAAAGAAAGGACTGAACCAATAATCTCTCTTCCTTCGAAAATTCCAGCAAACCATGGAAAAGCCTATAGATCAGGTGGGGAAATGGCGGTGGTCCAACCCAACCAAAATTTTAGGAGCAGAGGACCACTGGGGCTGTACATTTTCATATTAAATAAATCTCTCATATCCTAAGAGATTTTAATGAGAATTTGCCCTTGTCCTAGCATCTAATGGTCCTGCCAATTTCAAGCCCTGACCGTACATGTATTCTCTAACTGGAATCAGTGGCTACAAAGCGGCCAGCGTATCGTTAGTCACAATACAACAGTAAGGTTGTGAACATACCTGAGCAATGTTCAAGGTCTAGAGCATTGGAGGATGGGCAGGACAAGACAGGACAGAACAAAAATAAAGGAAGAAAAAAAGAAAAGACAAAACAGTGACTATGAGGCCAGCCTCAAGGAATCCCAAGTCAGACCAAGCCCTCCCACTTAAAGGTATAAAAAAAATAAAATCACTGCTCCACTGAGAGAATGCTGTAACATGCCAAAGTAACAACGTACAACAAAGTTCTGGGAACTAATTACATGAACATTAACAAGACCTTTTTTTATAAAAAACTAATTGTCTTTGGTAAGTTATAGTCTGTCAAAGGTATATTTGAGGCTGGCCTTATAGGAAAAAAAAGCAATGCAAAAAAAAAAATCAATATTTTAAATCTCTACTTTTCAATTTAAACACCCTTAAAGCAATATAAAAATGATAGGTACAATACAGAATCCAATTTACCTAATATGATATTATTAAAAAAAAAAATCACTGTCTGGACCTAAACTGTTTTGCTCAGTTAGCTATAGCAAAGAAAAGAGAAAAGAATAGTGCAGATTCTATGTAGAATTAAATTGTGCATCACAGTATAGTACAGTACCTGCTTATTCAGACCTAGCATATTGCAGACCATATCCCTGGAATACGGTTGTTCCAGCACATATCTCAACAAAGCAGTCTGTGGCTCAAACAGATCCTTAAAAACAAACAAACAAACAAACAAACGCGAACATTGCCTCAAGATTAAATTAAATGATGTGATTAAATGTAACAAAATTAAAAATGCATTCTTTTCAATATGTTTATATTTGTAGGTATGTACCATTTAGTGGTGAACTATTTTGTTCTCAAATACGCAAGAGGGAGGTAAGTATCATCAGAGAGTGTCTTCCTCTTGGTTTTACACTCCCAGTTATGGGGAACCTTCTTCGATAAGAAGAAGATGTGATACTTTTTGGAAAACATCTTTGAAATATGGGCAGAGGAGCTTCAGGAGACTAACAAGATCCCTCTAAATAAGGGGCTGAGCACACTGCCTCCACAGTGCTCCTGGGGTCTGAGACCAATTTAAAAAGTGAAATCAAGTTTCCTGCCCCTTTGTGCAGGCATAAACTACACAGTTCATTTCCTCTATATCTTCCTCTCTCACACACACAGACACAGAATAGCTGCATGCAACACCTACTGCTTCTCAGAATTCAGGGCATCAGTGTGCCAGGCAGTAAAAACATCACATACCACCTGGTGTGTGTATCGTTTGCCATTACTGTGTTATGTATTTGGAGGATTTTAATCTGTTAGTAAACTACTAAATTCATTAATTTTGAAGTTCTAATTGAAAATGGGATAGCTCGCGTTTTCAAAATAATTGCCCTGTTCCTTTCTCTAATCTACAAATAAACAGTAATTTCATAGATTAAACACACAAAGCTTTCATAACTAAGAGGCTTACACATGCATACCTTATCATATGGCAAGAGTCCTTTCAAAGGGAAACGAAGGGTTGTAGGATCCAGCTTCCATGAGTTACACATGGCGCCAGAGTTATTTACCACAGGAAGAAGACTACAACGTCCTGCACATATTACACAGAATGAGAAAGGATAAATGCTAAGGAAGTTGAGTGGCTATGGCACTTAATCATTAAAGGTCAAGACCCACCTCGGAAACTACTAACAATATTCCTTCCCGCTACATTTATTTAAATCTATTATCTCCCACCTCAGGAATTGGCTAGCATGAAGCTCCCAATGTTAGCAATCATTCCTTTTGCATTAGAAATCTCAACTCATTAGCTAAAGGGCAAACTCAACTATTATGTTTTGCTATAAACTGTTCAGTTTGGACATCCCCAGATATATTAAAATACTTGTAAATATGACACTAAAATATACTATTTATCCTCAGGAGAAGTCTTCCTATTCACATCAGATGCCCAGACCATAAAAACTTTTTTTTGTCCAATAAATGTTTATAACTAAAGCAGAGTTGTATTTCAGCCATAATAGGCCATTATGGACCTTTTACTGTAAATGGGTCAAGCCTCTTCTCTGGATGGTCATAGTTCTTTTATTGCCATTACATCCAAAAGCACAGGAGAAGTAATGTAATAATATTCAGTTTGGCTACACTGAGCCTTCAACTTCCCTCAAACAAAATGAAATTAAAGGATAACTCTTTTCCCTCTTCCACCCTATTAAAGTATAGTAACTCCTCGCTTAACGTTGTAGTTATGTTCCTGAAAAATGCTACTTTAAGCGAAACGATGTTAAGCAAATCCAATTTCCCCATAAGAATTAATGTAAAGGGGGGGAGGGGTTTAGGTCCTAGGGAATCTTTTTTCACCAGACAAAAGTCTCTCTCACTGTATATATGTGTGTAATATATATATATATATATATATATATTATACACACACACACACACACACACACAGTATAAGTTTTAAACAAACAATTTAACACTGTACACATCGATGATGATTGTGAAGCTTGGTTGAGGTGGTGAAGTCAGAGGGTGGAAGAGAGTGGGATATTTTCCAGGGAATGCCTTACTGCTAAATGATGAACTAGCACCCAGCTAAGCCCTCAAGGGTTAACACATTGTTGTTAATGTAGCCTCACATTCTACAAGGCAGCACGAATGGAAGGAGGGGAGACAGCATGGCAGAGAGAGACAGACACACACCATGTGAGTGTGAGAGAGAGAAGACAGATGTGTATTGCCCTTTTAAGTACGCTGACCCCACTCTAAGTATATTGCCTTTTTAAGTAGATCAGCAAGTTGAGACAGCAGCTGCTGCCAACGAGCTCCCTCCATCCTGAGCCCTGTGGTGTCCCTCGCTGCTCTATGGAGATGGGGGGCAGGAGCGGGGGGAGGGAAACACCCTGACATTAGCATCCCCTTCTTCCCTCTCCCGTCCCTGTACAGCAAGCAGGAGGCTTCCAGGAGCAGCTCCAAGGCAGAGGGCAGGAGCAGCACATGGCAGTGCGGGGAGAGACAACTGAACTGCCCGGCAATTGATAGCCCACTGGGTGGCTGCCGCACAGGGAACTTAGGGGAGCGGATGGGAGGCTGCCAGTTCACCCTGGTTCCAAGCCCCCACCAGCTAGCTCCAACTGGCTGCTCTTTCTGCAAGCAGTGGGCAATACAGGCGGCTGCCAAACAATGTTGTAAGGGAGCATTGTGCAACTTTAAACTAGCATGTTCTCTAACTGATCAGCAACGTAACGACAAAACGTTAACCGGGACGACATTAAGTGAGGAGTTACTGTAGATGGTTAGTCCACCCACTCTGGTTTCCTATCTTCAGCAGTAGTTATACTACTATACTGTAGTAGCAGTGGGTGTGGGCAGGACTACTATACACAGCAAGCACCTTTAATACTATTTCTACCTTAAACTGTGTATAGTCTGTTTGTGGGGTCAGAGAATGTATAAAGTCAACAATACACCTGGTCATTTATGCAAATACTTCAGCAAATTAGGAAATTTCTTCCAGGACTGAGAGTCGCATGAATAAATCCTTTCCATGCGTTTGGAAAAATATACTTAAGAGTGTTTGCATACTCTTGCAAAAACAAAGAAATAACAACAACAAAAATCAAGAAACTCAGTGGTTTACAGCTGACATTACATCCTTAATCCCACTACATTGCTTTTGTGTATTAAAGGAATCAACTGGAGATTAATGGAAGCGCTCAGAATTTTAGGTCCTGTATAGAGATGAATGAAATAGCAGCAGCATATACAGGAATTACTTTTCTTAAAATGTACAGGAAAAAAAGCATCCTTCCTCTTCTAAAAGACCGAAATGCCCTAATCAAACTTTTGCAGATTTCTTGAGAGAAGTAAAACTGAATGAAAGAGCCTTTTTTTAAATTAGGGAATTCGGCACTGGTGCAAATCCCTAGTCTAGATGTTGATTCAGGAAATGTCCATTAAGTCTGACACATAGCATACCTACACCAGTGAAAAAGTAATTAAATGTAGACCCACCCTTAAATTCATAGGTCAGGTTAAGAGCACAAAAGGGACAATATCACTTTGTGAAAAGGGGATAAGTGAAAAGAAGCAAAGTTTAACTTTCTATCTGTGGTCAAAGCAGTATTTTTAATCTGTTAATCTAAATAAGTTTTCAAACTTCTTTTAAATTGAGGTGGGATAAAAAAAAAGTCATTGATAGGTATTACATAAATGCTACACACTCAAGCATTTTGCACGAATTAACATATAAGGCTAAACCCAAATTAGCTAGGCCTCCTGGCTAAAAATTCAATTCAATCTAAATTCACTTCACTCATGCTTTCTTACCACAAATGGAATTTATTCTTGCGGTGGGTCTGAAGGTATCCACAAAGTCTGATACTAAGTTACCTAGCAACTGAAAGAAGATTATTAATACTCAATTATTTACATTAACACAATATTCAATTTAAAACAAGACATTAAATTAAATAAGTTACTTGAAGGATATATGCTCTTTTTGGCAGAAATCAGAGCAAATCAAAATAGCTACTTTTCATATGTATAACATTCTTGCAATGTACATTATTTATTGCCTTTCATGTCAGGCTTAAAATTCTATTTAGCAATAGAACACCATTTTCTTCATCTGAGCAATTCCTCAAAGGCACTTAACTTACCACTTCTTGGATGAAATCCTGGCCCCAGTGAAATCAATGGGAGTTTCACCCCTTATCTCCTCTAATCAAAGAAACATGCCCCTTTCTGCGCAAGCAAAACCAGAGATCTGGTTGTTCAAAAGAACCAAAAGGACAAGGGGAACATGTACTGAATGAGTATCACAATCTTTAGGAAGTGAAGGCTGTTTTGATTATATGAGAATGCCAAATACTTCTGTAATGGTGAATATCAGGCCACAAAATTGGCCATACTGGAAAATTAAAGCTGTTTGCTTATCTTCCTAATCATATGGAGAAAGTGAATAAAGCTGGTAGGCACATGAAGAATTTCAACCCAGTCTCAAATGCTAAAACACAACATTCAGATGCACACCTGAAGCAATATGGCCAAAGTTTGTGTGTCGTTTTTGTTGTTGTTTTTAAAGAGATGCCTAATTTAAGTCCATATTTAGGCACTTAAATAAGTTGCCTAGTTTTCCGAATTTTAAATCAATGTGACCTGCTGAGCACTCAACAATTTTGAAAGTTAGGCCACTTATGCTCAGATCATGCCATTGACTCCATGCAAGCACAGGGATCTACCAATGAATCAACTGCAGGATAGGGGCCTCATTTAGTGCTTAAATAGAGACTAAGTGTATGTTTTCAAGTGCTACAGAGGCACAGCTGCAACAATGCCGCTGTAGCGCAGACAAATACTACAGCGATAGCAGGGTTTTTTCTGTTACTCCAGTAAATTCACCCCTTGAGAGATGATAGCTAGGTCGATGGAAGAATCCTTCTGTTGACGTTGCTGCATCTACAGTGGGGGTTAGGTTGACCAAACTATATTGCACAGGACATGAAATTTTTCACAGCCTATAAGTTTCAGGTATAGACAAGGCATTAGGCATCTATTTTTTAAAAAATCGCACCCAATGTTTTGTATGGAGAGAACAAGGAGCATATCACTTTATAAAATATAATGAATAAACCCTTACCCAATGAGGAAGCTTTCCCTCCGGGTATAGTTTTCTTATCTCTGTAACTGCAAAGTAGGCAGGTAATAAACAAGCATTTCTTTCCAAAATATAGGCTACAACCTAGAAATAAGTAAAAATTTAAAATGTAAGGCAATTTGGACAATTACCATAAACAAATTATATAATAATATTGAAACTACAATGAGCTCTAGAAGCTAAACACATAAGATTTGAAGGGACATTAAGTTACTTTTTTAAACTGTGACTTGTGTTACTAGTACCACATTAGATTATAATGAAATTGTAATTAAATTTTATTTTGTTTTTCACCATTTATGCTGTTTGCTTTTTACATTTTTCTCAGTTTGGACAATGAAAGAAGAGTGGTGAGATTCAATTTCTGGTTCTAATGCGCTAGCACAACACTGCAATATCTGGTTGCAACAATGGGAAATATTTAAATCCCAACAGGGTTTTTTGGGGTTTTTTTTGTTTAATGACAATATTAATACTGGATTTCATAAGAGTTTATTTAGCATCCCTTTAAAGCTGAGATTCTAAACTGACTTTACAATGCCCGGGTGGGTGAGGTAAACCACCTTGGGTCTCTAATATCCTGGGACCAACACGGCTACATCACTGCATTCTACTATGCCCAGGCATTTCAGGAGCTCAGATAGCCTGGAAATTGAAATGTTGTAGATCAGTGGTTTTCAACCTTTTTTCATTTGTGAACCCCTAAAAAATTTCCAGTGGAGGTGCAGACCCCTTTGGAAATCTTACACTGGCACAAGAGCCAGTACAAAACACGTCATCAGCTTTAGCTATTTATTTATATCAGATCTAAAAGGCTCCAAAGAGATCCATTTTAGAATATTGTGAAGATCAATGACAAAAGATCAAGACCAACTTTTTCGCTGTGACACCATATAACATTTTAGAGTTACCTCTCTTGCTGCTAAGAGCTGCTGTACAACAGCTGAGCTCACTGTGTTAGGAATAGTTAGGATTTTCTCTAGGATCACCTTCAACAGATCTCGCACACCCTGAGAGAAATCATATAGAAATTAACGTTTACAAAAATTCTCAATTTCTAGCACCCAAAGTGTATCAGAAGACAGTTCAGAAAATATTATGGGTAAGGTTCGGTGCTTTGCTTAAGAGTCACAGTACAGAACCCACTGCCCGGGTTCCAGCCTGAGCCTGGAAGTCAACACAGCAAGGAAAGTGCCCTGCAGCCCAAGCCTCGTGAGTCTGAATCAAATGGCACGGGCCAGCGATGGGTTTTTCTTTGCTGTGTAGACATACCCCAAGAGGCAGATTTTCAAATGTCTTCCTCAGTGCCTGCACTGGAAAAATCTTCCCACACCAGATACAGTGCTTCTTTTAGGTGCCTTTTACATTGCTCAGTCTGATCCTTTACACAGCATAGAGATGGAGGTGAGGATATTACCCTAAATGCTTTTATAATAATACTTGTCCAGGCAAACAATTGTTGAAACTGCATTAGGAATATTATTTATTTAGTTTGCAATTGAAAATGGAAGGTAAGGTGACTCTGTGACCATGACTGGGAAGTGAGGTGTACATCAAAAAATATTAATTAAGATGTGGTCCACACTAGGAAAAAAGTTAAGAATATCTGGTTTAATTAATGATGAAATACTACTAAACTGACAGAGACAGGTTCAACACAGTCTCTGGAACACCAGAAAGAAGCATTGTAAACTTATAAAAAACACCACAGTTTCCAAATTTTTTTAGGAAAAATACCTTGTAGTCTACACCACCAATTATTTTCCGGACCAATTTAAATGTTAATGCCCACAGCTGTGTCCTTTCCCATTCAAGGGTGTCCGAGTTTATTAGAGATTCACAAACCATTCTAGTAAAAAAGAATACAACCGTGAGTGATGTATGAAAATAAGCAGATGATTTCCAATGAACACTAGTTTTAAGAAATTTTTTTTAACTATTCTACAATACTACAACTGATGCATATTGCATTTCTTTCTTCACTCACACTAGACATACCTGGGTGGCAACAGACCAGTCTCAACTGCCATCGCTAAACAGTCATACAAGAAAGAAATTCTTTTAGGACTGTGCTGGCTGTGGATGAATCTTACAATCCACTGGACACATTGTTCATGAGATTCCTGGAAAACAGTGGAGGGGAAAAATAAACTACTTACTATGGCAATGTAAGTAACTTCTTCTTAAAACCACAAATTGCTACACTATGAGTAAAAGGAACAAATAAGAGATGATAACTTCTGGGTATTTAATCTGTCAAAGACTGCTTCTTTAACATCCACTTTTATCTTATTTCAAGAAATTTCCCCAAGCAGTGACATACAAAGTTATATCCCGATAGCCTATGTGAAGAGAAACAAAGAGAGTATATTGCTGGGCTGACTACAGAGTTGAAATAAAGACTTCATATATCCAGTATGTAATTAAATTAAACCATTCATTTGCCAATATTAACATTGTAATGAATTTCTTTCTACCTATATCAAAGACCCATGCGTTGCAAGAATGGACGAGTCATGGGATAGTAATATTTTATGCATGTTTTTCATGAAATATATTTTTTCTTACATTCAAGCCCTTCCTTCAGAACCTCTTCTACCACAACAGCTATAAGAAATTACCCCATTTACCCCAGAAATGACCATGTACTTTTGATATTTATATTTATAAAAGGACTTACTCTTTACTACTACACCATGTTGTGCACCAGTCTTTGCCAAGTAATCATGTAATTTCATTGATGTCATCACTATCCTTCCTATCTAAGCTCACCATAGTGTTTTGTTATTTCCCTACTACTTTTTTCCCCCACATCTGAAATTGGGACAGGAATCATGCCTTAGCTATGTATTTAGTACACTATAGGGTGCTGTAAAATATAACTACATTAGCAATAAATGAAATGCTTACCTGGGAAAGACTGCTCCAGAACTGTCTAAAAGCTCCCAGGCAGCTGATCAATTTGGTTCTCTCATCTTCAGGAGTGTCCATAAACATGCTATTGCAAATAAGAACATTAGTTATCTGCAATGTGTTCTTGAAAGGTAGCACATTTAAAACAGCAGATATAGAAGATAGTCACAATGAATCACATGCACAAATAAACTGTCATTACACTCACCCAGGGAAAGCCTCCTCTATAACTTCTGTTTTCTGTAAGAGAAAGACATTGGGATTCAACTCTTGGTGATTAATGGCAAACTGATCTAAAGCTCTGCTACAGATACACTTAGTAGTAATGAAAATAGAATTATCAAGATGAGGCATATTCAGTAAAAAGTAACATAGGATCACACCAATGGTCTTTCTAGCCTGATATACTGTCTCTTGAAAGTGACCTTCACCAGATGATTCCGCAAGTACAATGCCCCTATCTGCCCTCCCATACCCTTTGATAAATATACAACAACATTTCTTGAGAAGTTGGGTGGGGGGAGTTTCTTTCTAACCCGTAGTGATTCATTGATTTATGTACTGAAGTAGGAGGATTTATATTTTTATTTACTTTTTATTCTAGCTTGTATAACTGTGGATCTTCTTATAAATATAAAGATCTAATCATCTGAATCCTACTGAGTTCTTTTCCTCAATTATATTATGCAGCAGTGAGTTCCACAGGTTAATTATGCTTTGCGTATAAAAGTATTTCCTTTTATTTAATTTACACCTGTTGACTTTTAATTTTACTGGATGATCCTATGGTCTTGGATTATAAGGATATATAGAAATAATCAATACTTCCTTAAACCATTCATTATTTTATATAGCCTCTTTCTGTTCAGAAAGGAGAAAAGTCTTTTTTAGTATATCACGTGAGATTATTTCCATCCCTCTAATAATTTTTGTTGCCCTTCTATGGACCTTTTACATTTCTTTTATAGATAGGGTGTCTAGTGCTGAACACAATATTCAAGATGATGGCACCACATCAATGTATATATAATGACATTAAATATTTTCAGCATTATTCTCTACTGGTAATAGGATATGAAGGAATAGAGGGTGCCTTTGCAGGAGTGGCTCTAACAATTTTGCCGCCCCAAGCAGTCGCCGCCGAATTGCTGCTGCGGCGGGTGAGAATGGGGCGGCAGTCCGAGTCCTGCAGCAGCAATTCGGTGGCGGGAAGAGCGGCTGACCTGTCGCCGAATTGCCGCTGCGGGACTCGAACTGCCACCCCATTCTCGATGCCGCCCCAAGCTGGTGCCTGGAGCCATCCCTGTGCCTTTGATGGTCCTTTTCACCTGCAAGTCCTTGCATTGTCTGCTTACAGCAGCTTATAGCTTTTCCAAGTACCTGCATTTTTACAGAGCAATTATTTGTAATAATAATAAAAAAAAAGTGAGCACTGTACACTGTGTATTCTGTGTTGTAATTTAAATCAATATATTTGACAATATAGAAAAACATCCAAAAAAATGTAATAAATGTCAATTGATATTAATAATAAATAACAATATATGGAGATATACCTCTCTCATAGAACTGGAAGGACCTTGAAAGGTCATCGAGTCCAGACCCCTGCCTTCACTAGGAGGACCAAGTGAAGATCGGGGACTTGTTTAACAGTGCAATTAAAACTGTGATTAATTGTGATTAATTTTTTTGAGTTAATCACGTGAGTTAACTGCAATTAATCGACAGCCCTAATTTAAACAATCTTTTTATATCCACCCTGAAGCGACTAAGCAACATCATTAACAAACTTGCTTTTGTCTGCAATCTCTTTATCCTGGAAGCGCAATTTACATATGTAGATTTTTTTTATGTTTAACTGCACTCAAAAACAAAACAATGTAAAAATTTAGAGCCTATAATCCACTCAGTCTTACTTCTTGTTCAGCCAATCACTAAGACAAACAAGTTAGTTTACATCTGAGGGAGATAATGCTGCCCGCTTCTTATTTACAATATCACCTGAAACTGAGAACAGACATTCGCATGGCACTTTTGTAGCCGGCACTGCAAGATATTTAACATGCCAGATATGCTAACCATTTGAATGCCCCTTCATGCTTCGGCCGCAACTCCAGAGGACATGCTTCCATGCTGATTATGCTCGTTAAAAAAATAATTCGTTAATTAAATTTGTGACTGAACTCCTTGGGGGAGAGGGCAGGAGCAGCGGCTAGGAGCAGCTGCTCCCAGCCTTGGACCTTCCCGTCATGAACCACTCCTGGTTCTCTCCCCTGCTCACTCCAGTTCCTAACACCTGGTTTGACCTGTGGCTCTGGCTTCTCATTCTGATGCTTGGTTCCAGACGCCTGCTCTGAACCTTAGGCATGACACCTGCTCTGACCACTAGGCTGCTCCACTGACCACTAGGCTGGCTCCTCCCTACTGCTCCTGGATGCACCGCCTTGGCATTGGTTGCTGAGGCCACCAGCAGTAGTTGGTGCCGTGGACACACAATGTTGGAATCCATCTTCTGGGTTTCAGGCTTCAGCCCTGGGGTGGTGGGCCGGCAGGATTTTGGGCTCTGACTCCAGAACTTCAGGCTCTGGCCCCGGGGCTCTGGCCTCCAGCTCCGGCCATGGGGCTTCGGGCACCGGTCTCCGGCGTCGTCCGCTGGGCTTTGTGGCTCAACCCCCCTCCCATGTCTCTCCTGCAACTCCCATCTATCCCCCAATCCTCAGATGCCTCCCCGCTATCCCGGGCTTAATTTGTCCCAGGACTTGCTGTGAAAAATGATATTAACAAACAACTATCATTTTTCACAGAAGCAGACTTACTAGTTAGCAAGTCTAACAAAAAAAAGCATCCAGCCTACTCTCCCTACTCTTTGTACTCCTCTACTGGCTCCCCTCTCCTCCAGCCTTTCAAACAAACTCCTTAGTTTTGCTTTTCAGGTGTTTTTATCATTTAGCCCTGCGCTACTCAGCTTGACAATCGAATGACCCCTCCAACCTGTCTTAGCTCTGCCAATGATGCCTGCCTTGATCACCCCCTTCTCTCTCTTGAGTATGTCCATGATTTCTCCCAACTCATCCCCCTATTCCTGAAAAAAAAAAAAACCACGTTCCTATCAGAATTTTCAAAGCCACCATCTGTCCCCTTCTTAAATCCTTCCTTAAAACCAACTTTTGCCGTATCTACAAATCACCACAATCTAGCTTTGGTTAGGCAAGCAGCGAGCTGAGACTTATGTTCTTCCACCAAACTGCTTTATTGTTGCCTCGTTCATTCAACCCGCTATTGGTGGGACACACCCGCTCTTTACTCTTGTAACAACATCACACCGGGGCCCGTACTGCCCCCCCCCCCCCGCCCCCCCGAATGATGCTGGGACAAAACCAGCAGGGGCCACAGCGCGCGCACGGATCACTCCCCGATTTGTAAATACGTCTCGTGCCAACCCCCCTCCAGCGCCTCACCTCCCAGAGACCCCGCAACACCCAGACCCGCCTCCCAACACCCCGGAGCCCGCCAGGGGCTGGCCCGGCTCCGTGACTCACCACCACCTCCTCGAAGATGCTCTGCAGCTGGGTCTCCATCGGCACCATCGGGATCGCCATGGCCCCGCCCCGGGGCTCGGCCCCAGACTCCCTGCGGGCGGCGGCGGCGGCGGCTCCTGCTCCCCCGCCCAGGGTGGCCGCACCGAGGAACCGGGCGGCGGCGGTTTCTGGGTCCGCGGCGGCGACCCCGGCGGAAGGTGCGTCCCTGAACCCGTCCCCGCCGGGAAGCAGCTCCCCGGGCCGAGCAGTTCCGCGCTGGGGCCGCCCCCCGGCTCCGGCTCTCGCACCTCCCCGGCCTGAGGCCGCCCAGCCCAGGCCTAGCGCGCTGCTCTGGCTTGCGGGCAGTGATTTCCCTACACCCCCCACCGAATTTTTCCAACCCCCCCCCCCCCAGTTTTGTGAACTAGTTACATGCAGTGTTACCAGTTTAGTGATTGTTTGGGAATTTGAATTTAAATTGAAACATTAATACACACTTTAAAAGCATATAATGTATATGATAAAATATGTGTATCTGAAAATGTAGAATAGATTTGAAAAGTATGAACACAGACTAGCTTCCTTATACAGCTTTTGTTTTTTGTGACTGTCAGTGCATTCATTTCGGTGATGTTGGCCAACCTAATAATTTCAAATGATGATTTGTAAGCAAAGTCTAAAAGAGCTCTCCCTGACAGCTAGTGATGAGCTGGGAACTGAGGGGAAAGGCTTCAGGACCAGATTGTATTTACATTCACACCTAATCTACCTAGGTATCCACCAAACAGAGCTGTGTTCCCCAAGTGATAGATTTTGGCTGGGTTTGGGTTACAAATCACTTGAATGCGGGGGGTAATGAAATGTTGTTGTTTTTATTGTATGAGTAAAGGGCAGTAGAACTGTCCTTAGCCTGTGCGGATTGAGGGCATCAAGAAAGAGGGTGGGGACAGGTGTTTTGCTTTATGGTCTGCCTGAGTCACAAGTACTATTTGACCTGCGCCTCTCCACTGTTTAAAGACCGAGCTGATTAGGCTTCATAGAGAGTCTTTTGTTTTGTTAAGTGACCACTAGAGCGGAAATCTCTGATAATCAGGTCTAAGGGCTTAGACCTGCTGTGGGACAGTGTTTCTATGGAAGAGATGCCCCAGTCTGCACTAGCACCGAGGTTCCCCCCACCCCGAAGAGCTGAAATCACTGAGAGTCAGGTGGAACCGCGAGAGACCGACTCACAGAGGTCACAGTGGCAGGTGGCAGCAGAAGGTGACAGTGTAGGGCTATTGGGGCACAGCAATAGAGTGAACGGTGGCATGACAAACAACAGCGGCCAGGAGCATTGGACTTAGGGTGACCAGATGTCCCGATCTTATAGGGACGGTCCCGATTTTTGGGTCTTTTTCTTATATAGGCTCCTATTACTCCCCACCCTGTCCCGATTTTTCACACTTGCTTTCTGGTCACCCAAATTGGACTATGTTTTAGTGACCTTTCTCCAGAAGCTATATTTGTGACTGGGAAAGTTATATAAATATATGTTTCCTAGTAGGCCAAGATTTTAAAAATGCATTATTTGCCAAGATCATTATCTCACATCATCGCTATCTCAAGCGGTCGTTATCTTGGGGAGTTTCTGTACTAAACTTTTTTATTATTATAATTTTTTATGTAAGAATGGCTATATTGGGTCAGATCAATGGTTCATCTATCCCAGTATCCTGTCTTCCGAAAGTGACTGTTCCAGGTGCTTCAGTGGGAATGAACAGAACAGGGAATCATTGATTGATCCATCCCGTCGTCCACTCCCAGCTTCTGGTCAACAGAGGCTAGGGACTTTCAGATCATGATGTTGCATCCCTGCCCATCCTGGCTAATAGCCATTGATGGACCAATCTTCCATGAACTTATTTAGTTCTTTTTTGAACCCTGTTATAATTTTGGCCTTCACAACATCTCTGGCAAAAAGTTCCACGGGTGACTGTGCGTTGGGTGAAGAAATACTTCCTTTAAAACTTTGTTTTAAACTTACTGCCTATTAATTTCGCTGGGTGACCCCTGGTTCTTTTGTTAAGTGAAGGGATAAATAACACTTCCTTATTCATTTTCTCCTCACCAATCAAGATTTTATAAGACTCTATCATATCCACTCTTAGTCGTCTCTTTTCGAAGCTGAAAAGGCCCAGTCTTCTCTCCTCATATGGAATCTGCTCCATACCCCTAATCATTTTTGTTACCCTTCTCTGTACCTTTTTCAATTCCAATATATCTTTTTTGAGATGGTGTGACCAGAACTACACACAGTATTTAAGATGTGGTCATGTCATGGATTTATATAGTAAAAGTGGAGGAGCTTGGTTTGCCACACTGATCAGCTAAGCCAATACTGACAACCTATATGAAAAGGCTGCAAAACACCATGCTTCTGGACTGCATCAACATGCAGAAAGCTTTGTAAGCCAGTCACTGTCAAAGCCAATTTTAGAAGAACTTAATGAGGCTATTAAGAATGCTGGAGACACAACTAAGTTTATGTGAACCAACATGGCTATTGCATCATACTTGCTATTTAAGCAAGAGATACCACACACCACACACTACACACTAGAGGCCTATGTTAAGTGCATTGTCACTTGTTAATCCTGAAGTTGGACACTGGTTCCGAACAAGACTGGCAAATGCTCACTATCTTTCTGCAAAAAACTCAGCTGACTCTCTTGAAACATGTGGTGCAACAGTGAAAGACTCAGGAGTTGAAAAAGTGAAGAATTCTCTCACTATATTCAAAATATGTGCATACATGGCCGACAAATGCACCAATGCAAATAAGCATCAAGTATTAAGTCATTACGTATGTTATCTTGATGTCTGTGGTAGGCCAGTAGATGCATTCTAGATGTTCAGTTATAGAAGACACATCAGCTGTATCTGTGACATCTTAGAAGAGTTAAATGCTTGTAAATTGAACCCCAAACAGATGGCTGCTTGTGCATTTGATGGAACTACAAACTTCTCTGGAAGACATAGTGGAGTACAAGCTTTGCTCAGAGAAAAGTGTAACCCTAATCTCTCCTATACACACTGTAGAGGCCATCTACTCCTAGCACTAGTACAAGCTGCAGAATCTTCAAAAGACATTAAAAAGCCACAAGTTTAATGGCTTTTTTATACTCTTTTTTTTTTCTTCAGCAAGAGTCCAAAAGGACTGAACATTTTGGAAACAAATAGAAGATACACTGGGATTGAAGTTCAAATGAGTCCAACCTGGGAAAACCTGCTGGCTTTCTCATGAGTGATTCTTGGCAGTTGTCTTAAAATTACTGCAACCGTTATTACTGGCTTTAGAAAGTATCCACCAAGATAGGACAGATCTAAGTAGTGAGGCTGGTGGACTACTTTTGTTACTAAGTTCAGAGAAGACTATGGCAATTCTCTCTCTTGTAAGTCTACTGTTGAAACCACTTGGGTCATTAAACAATGTAATCCAGGCATCTACTACAACAGTAGTAGATCTTTGTCCAGAAATAGAAGCTATCCTTGGATCAATCAGAGATATCCATTGAAAATGTACTGGAAGAAGCAAAGACTTCAGTCCAGAAGTTGACTAATGAAGGTACTTATATTGACTCCATAAGTGAAGAGGACAAGAAGTGTTTGTTAAGCCACCTGAAAAAGTACAAAGACTTGATTCTTACAAATCTACAATAGAGATTTCTGGATTCTATTCAACCTCCACGTAGCTTTTACAGATGCCTGTCTTATAAAACACCTACAGTTGAGTGGAGTGAGGCACTACCAGCAATGGGGCTGCTATGTGATCAGGGCAGAATACAGAATTTTGAACACAGAGTGGAATATCATACGATGAACGAATGAAGATTTAACTTCAACTTCTTTATCATCACTAGTGGTTCGACCCAATCTTTGTGCTATGTTTCCTGCCATGAAAGTAGGAATTCATCTCTTGCTAATCCCAGTCACAACAGCTACAGCTGAACATAATTTTTCCTCATTGAATAGAATTTTGTGTTCTGAAAGAAGTCACCTTCTGCCTGATCATGGGCATATCATGAAGGACTGGAAGTAACGGACACACAAGAAGACACCAAGGAGTGCAAAATTACAACAAGAAACCAAGACTGATGTACATGTAGTGCTTCATAGTAGGCTTGAATAGCCAACTTTAATTTTTGTGATGGTTTTAAAACATGAATTAAATCTAATAAAATGGTCGTGAAACATTTTTCAGTTTTTACTATAGTGCCATACAGCCCACTTTTGCCCTCACGGTCTCAGCCCTCATCGGCCCTGACACCCCCCTGAATATTTCAACACCCCCCCTAATTTCAATTCCTGGGGAAGACACTGCTTGCGGGGGGAGGGGGGCGCCGGGGGGTGTATGGCGGGGACCAGGCGAGCTACACCTCGGCTGTCAGGCCTGGCCCTGCCCTGGGGTGGACTCAGGCAGAGGCGTCCCCCGTGGCTCTGCAGAGCTCATCCAGCAAGTCCCACTGGGGCGGGGGCTTCATCTCAAGAGCTTGTGCGCAGGGAAAAGAACAGGAGTAATTGTGGCACTTTAGGTTACAGTGTAGTAGCCGTGTTAGTCTGTGTCAGCAAAAAGAAAATAAGAAAGAAAGAAATACTTGTGGCACCTTAGAGACTAACAAATTTATTTCAGCATAAGCTTTCGTGGGTTAGAACCCACTTCATCGGATGCATGGAATGAAACATACAGTAGACAGATATTTATGCAGTCAGAGAAACATGATAAGGTGGAAGTGCGTAAACCAACCTTAAGAGGCTAATTAATTGAGAGGAACCATAACAGCAGGGGAAGAAAAACCTTTGAAGTGATAAACAATCACTTCAATGTGACACACACATTGTCACATGTGGCAATGTGGACAGTTGACACACAGGTGTGAATGAGGATCGTTAACTTAAGGGAAATAGATTCAATTAATGTAATGGCCAAGCCATTCCAAGTCTCTATTTAATCCTGAGTTGATGGTATCTAGTTTGCATATCAATTCAATTCATCAGTGATCTTCCAGACAACACTATCCTGGCCACTATGGATGTAGAAGCCCTCTACACTAACATTCCACACAACGATGGACTACAAGCTGTCAGGAACAGTATCCCCGATACTTCCATGGCTAACCTGGTGGCTGAACTTTGTGATTTTGTCCTCACCCACAACTATTTCACATTTGGGGACAATATATACCTTCAAGTCAGTGGCACTGCTATGGGTACCCGCATGGCCCCACAGTATGCCAACATTTTTATGGCTGACTTAGAACAACGCTTCCGCAGCTCTCGTCACCTAACACCCCTACTCTACTTGCGCTACATTGATGATATCTTCATCATTTGGACCCATGGAAAAGAAGCCCTTGAGGAATTCCACCATGATTTCAACAATTTCCATCCCACCATCAACTTCAGCCTAGACCAGTCCACACAAGTGGTCCATTTCCTAGACACTACTGTGCTAATAAGCGATGGTCACATAAACACCACTCTATACCGGAAACCTACTGACCGCTATACTTACCTACATGCTTCCAGCTTCCATCCTGGACACACCACACGATCCATTGTTTACAGCCAAGCTCTAAGATACAACCACATTTGCTCCAATCCCTCAGACAGAGACACACACCTACAAGATCTCTATCAAGCATTCTTAAAACTATAATACCCACCTGCTGAAGTAAAAAAACAGATTGACAGAGCCAAAAGAGTACCCAGGAGTCACCTACTACAGGACAGGCCCAAAAAAGAAAATAACACAACGCCACTAGCCGTCACCTTTAGCCCCCAACTAAAACCTCTCCAGCGCATCATCAAAGATCTACAACCTATCCTAAAAGATGATCCCTCACTCTCACAGATCTTGGGGGACAGACCAATCCTTGCTTACAGACAGCCCCACAACCTGAAGCAAATACTCACCAGCAACCACACACCATACAACAAAAACACTAACCCAGGAACCTATCCTTGCAACAAAGCCCGATGCCAACTCTGTCCACATATCGATTCAAGTGATACCATCATAGGATCTAATAACATCAGCCACGCCATCAGGGGATTATTCACCTGCACATCTACCAATGTGATATATGCCATCATGTGCCAGCAATGCCCCTCTGCCATGTACATTGGCCAAACCGGACAGTCTCTACGCAAAAGAATAAATGGACATAAATCTGACATCAGGAATCATAACATTCAAAAACCAGTAGGAGAACATTTCAACCTCCCTAATCACTCAGTGACAGACTTGAGGGTAGTAATTTTGCAACAAATAAACTCCAAAAACAGACTTCAACGAGAAGCTGTTGAACTTGAATTGATATGCAAACTAGATACCATCAACTCAGGATTAAATAGAGACTTGGAATGGCTTGGCCATTACGTTAATTGAATCTATTTCCCTTAAGTTAACGATCTTCATTCACACCTGTGTGTCAACTGTCCACATTGGCCATCTTGTTTATCACTTCAAAGGTTTTTCTTCCCCTGCTGTTATGGTTCCTCTCAATTAATTAGCCTCTTAAGGTTGGTTTACGCACTTCCACCTTATCATGTTTCTCTGACTCTATAAATATCTGTCTACTATATGTTTCATTCCATGCATCCGATGAAGTGGGTTCTAACCCACGAAAGCTTATGCTGAAATAAATTTGTTAGTCTCTAAGGTGCCACAAGTATTTCTTTCTTTCTTATTTTTTTTGTGTGGCACTTTAGAGACTAACATTTATTTCAGCATAAGCTTTCGTGGGCTACGGTCCCACTTCATCAGATGCATGGAATGGAACACACAGTTAATGTGTGTCCCATTTTAATCCCATTTTGAACCCACAAACTGGCATTAACTGTAGCTCTAACCCAGGCTCATTACCTAGGCCTACCATTTAAGATATTCCTAAACCTAGCCTTGGCAAACAATGTGGTCACTGCATTATAGCCTGTGTACAGCAAGCCTGACCTTAATAGTTTTTATGAATGCCAGCCTCAAAGCATGGGGGAACCTTCACATGCTACCTTGTGCCACAGAGAAGCTGGATATCAAAGAGAAACAACACACCACACTGATCTTGAAAACAAAGAGGTTGACTCTTACGTCTCTCCACCTGGCAAAGTAAAGAACTCTCAAATTCTGATTTTCAGTCAACATGGTCACAGTCTCACACCTAAGCAAACAAGGAAGAACAAAAGAAAAACCTCTGCATCAGGAACAAACATACCCGCTCAGATGGGCGGAGAAAACACACTGTCCAAAACCAATCACTGTAGAAAGGGCCAGCAAATAAAATAGCACACTGACTGGTGAAGCTGAACGATCTCCCATCCAAGAGGAGAGTCTTTTAACTTCAACATTCTTGTGGCTAACATTTACCTTCCGTCAGCTGATGGTAGAACCATTCACTGCAAGAAAGAACAACAAACAAGGTTTATTTTAGGGACGTGGAGGGATAGCATGGTATAACTAAGTTGTGACAAAAATAGTGATGAGAAGAGACTTAGCTTCATTTCCTGGCTCCAATTACCTGACATAGGTCAGAGTTGCCAAAGGTTAGTTATAGAGATGGTCAAAAAAATTATTGAAAAATATTTTCAATGAAGAATCGATTTTTGTAGAAATGAAGTTTTCATAGAAAATGGGCATTTCCCTGGATTTGTTTTGGTTTTATTGAAAAAACCAAAGCCCTGAAAACTAAGCAGCATATGTTTTTGGGGCTTCCAGTTTTGCACTGAAAAATTTAGATAAAAGGTTTTTTTTAAAAGAAAGGTTTCAACTATCTCTAGATAATGGTGACCGCATAAGATGACAGGATCAGTACTCAATGACTCCACTGGCTACTCTTACTACTCCTTTTACACCCAGCCTATTCTTCTGTGTGTGAAAATGTCAGGAATCACAGTCTGCAGTAGAGCTAGTCTCCAAGCAACCTCATCAGTACAACTAAAGCAGACTGCCTGATTGGCCATGCCATCTGATTGGCTGCAGGGGCCAACAGGCCAACTCTTAAACCGGCAGCAGCTTGTTGGAGGATCAATGCTTACATCAGGCCTGCACAACTCGTAAAGCGGTGTGGGCCATATTACTCCGAAGAAAACAGCCGAGGGCCAAAACTCTTCTCCCGCCCCAGTTGTTGAGCAAAAAAAACCAAACAACCCACCCACCAAAGTTGTTGAGCAAAAAAAAAAAAATTTTTTTTTTTTTTGGGCCTTCCCCCCGTGGGCCGCATGTTGTGCAGGCCTGGCTTACATCCACCACTATGATTGCTCCTGTGTTACCTTGTTCATATTGCTCCTGCCTTGCTCCCAGCCTTGGACCTTCCCCTGTCATGAACCACTCCTGGTTCTCTCCCCTGCTCACTCCAGTTCCTAACACCTGGCTTGACCTGTGGCTCTGGCTTCTCATTCTGACGCTTGGTTCCAGATGCCTGCTCTGAACCTTAGGCATGACACCTGCTCTGACCACTAGGCTAGACTACTTTCATTCTGGTCACCTGACAGAAAATTAATGCAAATAAAAAATCACTGAAAGCAACAACCACAAAATAATACAGTCAGTTAATAAAATACATAAATGGAGATGCCTAGGCTGGACGACAGAGAAGACAACCTGAATCCCCGAACAGAGGAGAGGATTACTGTGCCTCATAGAGTCCCAACTGTGAGGAAGCTTGGTCCAATGATTAGAGTAATAGCCTGGGATGGGCCCACTCTAGTTGGAGGCAAACTAAGCAGCTTCCTAGGGCAGCAGCTTTCTGGGAGAAGCTGTTTGTCATCATGGAACCACAGACCTATTTATGGGGATGTGAATTGCAGCGTGCTCTAATGTGTAGTGCTCTAACTGTGTAGACCCTGCTGGTGCAAACTAAGAGTTTGGGTTGATGTAATCTGGACTACATGAACACAGTAGGCACCTTTTAGTTCACACCAGCAGGGTTTACATGGGGCAATGAGAGCACTACACATTAGAATGCTCTGCAGTTCATACCCCTATAGGCTAGTCTGTAGTGCCATACGGACAAGCCTTATGTCTGATAAAACAGAGATTCCCAGCTGTGGCAAGGGAGAGGGGCTTCTGGTTGTTATGGAATAACTGGGGAGACAAAGCACCAGATTATAGATTTGACCTGGGTGCCCCTCCATCATGACAGGGAGACAGCAGGGCCAAATTTGAGTGGGTGGCATTGTGACCTGGAATGCTCAAGAGTGGGGTGTGTCTTTGTAGTGGAGGCTCTAAGTGCAAAGGGGGTATGTGACATTTCCTGGGGGTAACCAGCATTGTGAAGCACCTCACTACCACCTGCTCTTAGCATGAGAAAGCTTTAGGTCAGCTCCTTGACCCCACCAGCCCCGGGCAACACAAGCAATCCCCACTCAGCATATACAGGCTCCACTGTCCCTCTGCAGGTTAGCAATAGACATGCTCCAACTGTAGGGATATTAAAGAAGGTACCGAAAGTGATTCCCAGAATTTAAACCTCATAGCATTACCAAGTAAAAGATCTCTTGGATCCCTTGTTAAACTTACAAGCTACTATCAGAGGGGTAGCTGTGTTAGTCTGAATCTGTAGAAGCGACAAAGAGTTCTGTGGCACCTTATAGACTAACAGACGTATTGGAGCATAAGCTTTCGTGGGTGAATACCCACTTCTTCGGATGCATGCAGTGGAAAACTTTTTTCCACAGCATGCATCTGAAGAAGTGGGTATTCACCCACGAAAGCTTATGCTCCAATACGTCTGTTAGTCTATAAGGTGCCACAGAACTCTTTGTCGCTTTTACAAGCTACTGTCTGTGTAAACCATTGATTGTATCTGTTCTCAGAAAGATACTGTATTGCTATGAGAAACTTGCAAACAAGTTATTTGACTTTGTTCCTTATGCATGCTTTGTACCTAGAAACAGCATAGAAAGACCCCCACCCTCTTTAAATAAAGAGCAGGGAGTCTCAAATAAATTAGTACACACCCTGAAAGTGTTGAAGACAGTATGTCTGCTGATGAATGCTTGGTGTACATGAATGAATGAGCAGGGAGGTGCCAGCCTAGGAATTCAGTGACCATCGGCTGAAGGCGGCATCAAGTGGGAACGACCAGACCAACCCCGCCCCCCCTCCCCGGAGGATAAACTGGGATCCACCCGACCATCTCAAAGGATGGGAAAAACAAGATAACATCTGACAGCACGGAGCCATCAGGAATGTGCCATCTGCTGATTGATTCAGCAACAGCATGATGAAGCAATTCCCATAGACTGACACAGGAATAAATCCCTATAAGAATGGCCTCTAAATACTGAGGACTTTGAGTCTCTGGTTCTGCTGCCAACCTCCAGGAGCATCAGATGAATCTGATAAGGACTCGGCTCCACCATCATGCCCAGGTTACCTGGCCAGTAACTTGGCATGAGCAACTTTTAGGCTGGTAACTATGACATCTATGCAGAACCTGTGTGTGTGTGTGTGTGTGAATGAATGTGAAACTGAATGAAATGTTATAGCTATACCTGACTGCTTACTATGATTCTTTTTGTATTCACAATAAACGTGACATTCTGTCTTATCCCCTTTAAAAAGATCCTGCTGGTTTTTATTTTATTGGTATAACACAACCCCCAAGTCCTCTGAGCATCCCCTTGGAGCATCCAGCCCCTGTTCCACTGGACATTCATAGAATTCCTGGATCCACTGTTCCCAAAGGAACAGTACCCCTTGTTTACCAGCTTCATCTCAGACCACTGTCTCTGCTTAATTTGTATATGTTTATTTAACAAAGAACCAAGATTCAAGTAATAGTAAGTAGGTAGAAGTATTGGAAACAATTGGTCACATATAAAATAAAATCATAGCATGCAGTCTAGGTCCTAGACTTGATTAACAAGGTACTTTCCTGTCTAATAAAGTTTAGCTCACCTCCAAGTCTTTGTCACAGTGCTTACCAGCCCTGATTGGCTGTGATTCTCTGTTCATAAGACATGCACACTGGCAGCTTCTCCCCTAAGGGAAGGAGAGTGTTCCCTCTTACACACCAAAAATCCATTGTCTTCACTGGTAAACATGATACACCCTGCTGTTTTGTTTTTTTCCTGCAACTTTCTCTTTCTTGTGATTTTGTAAACTTGATTAGCTTGGAGGCTCAGTACACAAATAGACTTACATTGGGAGACATACAATACACAGGACCAGTCAGAGATAAGTGTTCTTACCTCCTGCTTGAAAGGAACCTGTTTATCACCTTCTGGTGACCAACCCCGACTCACAGATCTTAAGAACATGATTTTCAGGATACATATGTAACTCCTTAAATAATATCCATACACAGGGCTGGTGCAAGGAAGTTTCGCGCCCTAGGCGAAACTTCCTTGCACCAGCCCTGCGCTGCCCCCCCATACCAACCCCCCCAATGCCTCCCCCCCCCGCTAGCGGGAGCTCAGCCTCCCCCCCACAATGCCGCCCCCCCCAGCCAGCTCCCCCACCCACGGGAGCTCAGTCTCCCCCCCGCAATGCCGCCCCACCCCCAGCCAGCTCCCCTGCCCATGGGAGATCAGCCTCCCCCACCCCACCCGTGACCCGCAGGCTGCAGAAGCTGAGCGGGGAGCCCGGGGCAGCGGGGTAACTTGCGGCAGCTGCCCCGTGGCTCCCCGCTCAGGCGCTGAGTGGGGGGGGAGGGGGGCAGCTCGTGGCAGCTGCTGCCCGGCTGCCTGCTCAGGCGCTGAGCGGGGGGGGGGGGGCGGCGGGGCAGCTTCCGACGGCTGCCCCGTGGCTCCCCGCTCCGCCCGCCGCCCCCCAAATCTTGGCGCCCTAGGCGACCCTTTGGAAAATTATGATGCATGTACCTGATTCAGGCAATCCCTGTAGTGCTTATGCACCCCTTCTGTGTCTTCAGTCAGTTGGCACCCAGAGGTGCCTGGGTCACAGGGTGAGGCATGGTTCAAAGGGGGTTGAGAACCCCTGTGATAACAGAAAGCATTTGGGGCAGAACAGCAAAAATAAAAAAAAAGGGGGGGGAAGGAACAGGGGGGCACAACAGATCGTCTTGAGTAGCCTCTGAGCCTGGGGCTCAGGAGACCTATATTCAAATTCCTGCTTTGGCACAGACTTCCTTTCTGACCTTTGGCAAGTCACTTTACCTTAGTTACTCATCAATAAAATTGAGATAATAGCAACTTCCTACCTCACAGGAGTGTTGTGAGGATAAATACATTAATATATTGTAAGATGCTTGGACACTATAGCAATGGGGGCCAAAAAAACATCTAGATATATAGATATACAGGTGTCAATAACTACCTTGGAACCTCAAATGCTGTCTGATCGCATGGCCACTTTTGTGCCCCAAACAGTTGCTTCTGCAAATGTTTGTTCATCTGCAGAGGTAGAACCACCATCTGGTGCCTGTATTTACTGTTCTGATGGTACATCTGCACCTCAAACTGGGGGTGTAATTCCCAGCTTGAAGAGGCATACCGCACCCCCAGCTCTGCTGGAGCTAGTGCCTAAAAATAGCAGTGTGTCTGTGATGGTGTGGGTAGCCACTTGGGCTAGTCACTTCGAGTGCATTTCTGTCTGATCTTCTGGGTATGTACTTGGGCACCTAGCTCGAGCTGCTATATTTAGGCTCTAGCTTAAGCAGAGCTAGCATGGGTACATCTGTTTAAGCTGCGAATCACACCTTCCAGTTCAAATGTAGAAGTACTCTATGTGTTTCACATTGACAGTGGCTAGATGTGTTATTTCTGTCAGCAGAGGAGCATTGTCAGTAGCATTTGGTGTTCTCAAGAAACAGGAAGCCAGTGTCTTCTTGGATTTTGTTTAGTAGTCTTCTGTTCCTTCTGTAGGACTGACTCCCTGGGGATTGGGTGAGGTTATTACCCTGTTACCTTGCCACTTTCTATGTGGAATTATGGTACACCCTTTCTCTTAATATAAGTACAAGGGGATGGTCAATAAAATTGAAAGGTGGCAAATTGAAAACCAATAAAAGGAATACATTTTCTCCTCAGTGAGTACTTAGACTATGGAATGTATTGCCACTATGTATTGCTATAGTATCACTATGTAGATTACGTGGACATCCAGTTATAATTGTAAACGCACACAAAAAAAAGTTGTGGAAGGAATATAAAGCCTGATGCTTCAGGGCCGAGGTTAACTCAGTTTATTCATAAGCACCTTGTTGGCCATAAGCACCTACTTGGCTTAAAGTTAAAGAATTTATGTTTGTTTTGTGAGCAGTGTTAGCTTTATGATTTCTTTGCCTAGTAATTTCTTTATTTTAAGTGCTTGAGTTTTATAAATTAAGGCTTGTCTGCAGGACAATTTACTTAACAGAAAGCTGGGGTGTGAATCTACCCAGCACTAGCCTGCAGTGCATGTACTGCTTGTGCAGACCCTGCTGTTGTGCGTCAACAGTTCGTGTGCTTTGATCTAGTTCAGTTTCAATACGGACTAGATCAAAGTGCATTAATGATATTGCCACCCTTACTTCTGTGCTACTGCTGGCAGTGGCGCTGCCTTCGGTGCTGGATGTCCAGCTAGCAGCCACCACTATCTGGCTGCCCAGCTCTGAAGGCAGCGCTAGGGCCAGCAGCAGCACAGAAGTAAGGGTGGCATGGTATTGCCACCCTTAATTCTGTGCTGCTGCTGGTGGTGGTGCTGCCTTCAGAGCTGGGCACCAAGCCAGTAGCCACTGCTCTCCACTCTGCCTTCAGAGCTGGGTAGTCAGAGACCAGATTTCATGGAAGAGACCAGATTTCACTGTCCATGACGTGATTTTCACAGCCACAAATTTGGCAGATCCCCTAGTAATAAGAACAAATCATGCCAAATCAACCTAATTTCATTCTTTAGGCCAGTCAACTTGTCAATCAATGAGGGGAAGCAGTTGTGATATATCTTGATTTTAGTAAGGCTTTTGACACAATCTCACATGACATTCTCATAAGCAAACTAGGGAAATGTGGTCTAGATTAAATTACTAAGGTGGCTGCATTACTGGTTGAAAGACTACTTAAAAAGTAGTTCTCTTAAGCCCTGGTCTACACTACGAGTTTAGGTCGAATTTATTAGCGTTATTTCGATTGATCCGTGCACCCGTCCACACGACGAAGCCCTTAACATCGACTTCTAGGGCTCTTAAAATCGATCTCGCCACTCCACCCCCAACGAGGGGATTAGCGCTTAAAGCGATATTGCCGAATCGATGTAGGCTTAGTGAGGACGCAATTCGACAGTATTGGCCTCCTGGATCTATCCCACAGTGCAACATTTGACCGCTCTGGACAGCAGTCTGAGCTCGAATGCTCCGCCCAGGTAGACAGGAAAAGCCCCGCGAACTTTTGAATTTCATTTCCTGTTTGGCCAGCGTGGTGAGCTGCAGGTGAGCGCAGATCTCATCAGCAGAGGTGACCATGATGGAGTCCCAGAACCGAAGACGAGCTCCAGCATGGACCGATGGTGAAGTACGCGATCTGATCGCTGTATGGGGAGACGAAACCGTGCTAGCAGAGCTACGGTCCAAAAGAAGAAACGCCAATACATATGCCAAAGTCTCCAAGGGCATGCAGGACAGAGGCTACAACAGGGACGCGCAACAGTGCCGCGTGAAAATTAAGGAGCTCAGGCAAGCCTACCAAAAAACCAGAGATGCAAACAAACGCTCTGGGTCAGAGCCCCAGACATGCCGCTTCTATGATGAGCTGCATGCCATTCTAGGAGGTGCAGCCAGCACTGACCCACCCATGTGGTATGACTCCGTATGTGGATCATCAGAAACCACAGAGGAGCATGATGATGATAATGATGCTGAAAATAGCGCCCAGACACAGCAAGGAAGCGGAGAAGCCCTTTTCCCCGACAGCCAGGAACTCTTTGTCACCCTGGAGCCAGTACCCTACGAACCCATCCAAGGCGTGCTCGATGCAGGAGAAGGGACCTCTGGTGCCTCTGGTGAGTGTACCTCTGTTAATTAATACATGTTTTATAAGCAAGCGTGTTTAATGATCAATTCGCGGCCAGTACAGCTACAGCTACTGGAAAACTCTGTTAACATGTTCGGGGATGGAGCAGAAATCCTCCGGGGACATCTCCAGAAAGATCTCCTGGATGTACTCCCAAAGCCTGTGCAAAAGGTTTCTGGGGAGGGCAGCCTTATCCTGTGCTCCGTGGTAACACACTCTACCACGCCAGGCCAGTAGCACGTAGTCTGGAATCATTGCTTTGCAAAGCATGGCGGCGTATGGTCCCGGTGTTTGCTGGCATTCAAGCAACATCCGTTCTTTATCTGTCTGTGTTATCCTCAGAAGAGTGATATCATTCATGGTCACCTGGTTGAAATAGGGGAATTTTATTAAGGGGGTATTCAGAGGGGCTCCGTCCCTGCTGGGCTGTTTGCCTGTGGCTGAACAGAAATCTTCCCCGCTGTGACCCACGCGGTGGGGGGAGGGGGAACAGCGAACATCTTGGATGTGTGTCTGTGTGTGTGTGGGGGGGGGTTTCGATTAGGTTCGCGCTGCACGTTAACCCAAAAACTGCTGCCCCTCCCTTTTCAATTGCCAACCAGTTTTAAATTGCCAGCCCAAAGGCTGTTTGTTATGGGAAATGAGGGGGTTGCTGTTTGAAAACATTCCCACGTTATGAAGGTTAAAGAAGCCTATAGACTGTGGCTTACCATGGCTGTGTGCAAGCCGAATTCTGTTGCCCGCCGGACCTGCTTGTGTGATCTCTCACACCAAACCGTCAGACCCTCAATATAACAGGCAAAGTGCAACCTTGGACCAAATGCACATGTGATATGTAATGTTTGGAGCATTGTTCTCTAATATGTGTCTTTTAAACTACTCCTCTCCTGTTTGTTTCCTCCCGCAGCTGCAAATGTTTCAACGCCACCCCCTTCATCACCGTCCCAGAGGCTAGCGAAGATTAGAAGTAAAAAAAAAAGGAATCGAGATGAAATGTTCTCAGAACTCATGGAATCCTCCCACACTGAAGCTGCCCAGCAGAATGCGTGGAGGCAGACACTGTCGGAGTCCAGGAAGGCAGATTTTGATCGCGCGGACAGGTGGCGTGATGAAGAGAGTAGGTGGCGTCAGCGTGCAGAGAGAAGGCAGGATGCAATTCTGAGGCTACTGGAGGATCAAACGGAAATCCTCCGGCTTATGGCTGAGGAAAGGCGTAGGGTTCAGGAAAGGCCGCCTGAGCCCAGACCGCCGCTACAGCCCCTGTGTAACCAACAGCCCTCCTTCCCGAGTCCCATAACCTCATCCCCGAGACGCCCAAGAACGCGTTTGGGCGGCCTCCGTGCACCCAACCACTCAAGTCAAGAGAACAGTCCAAGCAAGAAAGGGCTGGCATTCAATAAGTTTTAAAGTGCTGTGTGTCCTTGTCCTTCCCTCATCCCCTCCTCCACCACCCATCCTGGTGCTTCCCTTCCTCCACCAGCTATCCCGGGAGACTGTGGCAGTTAGCCCCATAGTTCCCCCTCTTTGTTTTACGAATTAATAAAGAATGCATGATTTTTAAGCAACAATGACTTTATTTCCTCTGCGAGCGGTGATCGAGGGGGGGAGGGCAGGGCGGTTTGGGTAAAGGGAAGTAGAGTGAATGAAGGGGCGGGGCTTTTCATTACAGGGGAAAAACAGAACTTTCACACAGCATCCTGGCCATTCATGAAACTGGTTTTCAAAGCTTCCCTGATGCGCAACGCACCCTGCTGTACTCTTGTAATAGCCCTGGTGTCTGGCTGCGCATAACCAGTGGCCAGGCGATTTGCCTCAACCTCCCACCCCGCCATAAACGTCTCCCCCTTACTCTCACAGATATTGTGGAGCGCACAGCAAGCAGTAATAATAATGGGAATATTGTTTTCGCTGAGATCTAACCTAGTCAATAAACTTCGCCAGCGAGCTTTTAAACGCCCAAATGCACATTCCACCACCATTCTGCACTTGCTCAGCCTATAGTTGAAAAGGTCCTGACTACTGTCCAGGCTACCTGTGTATGGCTTCATGAGCCATGGCATTAAGGGGTAGGCTGGGTCCCCAAGGATAACTATAGGCATCTCAACATCCCCAACGGTTATTTTCTGGTCTGGGAAGAAAGTCCCTTGCTGCAGCAGCCGAAACAGACCAGAGTTCCTGAAGATGCGAGCGTCATGTACCTTTCCTGGCCATCCCACGTTGATGTTGGTGAAACGTCCCTTGTGATCCACCAGTGCTTGCAGCACTATTGAAAAGTAACCCTTTTGGTTTATGTACTCGCTGGCTTGGTGGTCCGGTGCCAAGATAGGGATATGGGTTCTGTCTATCGCCCCACCACAGTTCGGGAACCCCATTGCTGCAAAGCCATCCAGTATGAGCTGCACATTTCCCAGACTCACAACCCTTGGTACCAGCAGCTTGGTGATCGCCCTGGCTACTTGCATCACAACAGCCCCCACTGTAGATTTTCCCACTCCGAATTGATTCGCGACTGACCGGTAGCTGTCTGGCGTTGCAAGCTTTCACAGGGCTATCGCCAGTCGCTTCTGTACTGTGAGGGCTGCTCTCATCTTGGTGTTCTTGCGCTTCAGGGCAGGGGAAAGCAACTCACAAAGTTCCATGAAAGTGCCCTTACGCATGTGAAAGTTTCACAGCCACTGGGATTCATCCCAGACCTGCAGCACTATGTGGTCCCACCAGTCTGTGCTTGTTTCCCGGGCCCAGAATCGGCGTTCCACTGTATCAACAAGCCCCATTAACACCATGATGTCCACCTTGCGGGGGGGCCTTTTTTGAGAGAGGTCTGTGTCCATGTCCTCATCACTGTCCTCAGGGTGCTGCTGTCGCCTCCTCGCCTGCTGTAGCTGTAGCAGCTCCTGGTTCTCGTTCTCCATATACTCCTGGACAATGCGCGTGGTGTTCATAACGGCGAGAACAGCCGCGGTGATCTGATCGTGCTCCATGCTTTCCCTGGTATGCTGTTTGCAGGACAGCAGAGTGGCAGCAGAAGCAGCGGGTGGATAACAATGGAGTCAGCAATATGGCGCCCATATGAAAAAAGGCGCGAAAGGATTTTTTGCTCCCCCCTCAGTTGCTTTCACGGAGGGAGGGGGGAGCAAGGGTTAGGCTCATTTCCTTCTAGCTGCAGATGGTACAATATGCGGTGAGCAAGGAGGCGCCTTCCCTTCTAGCAGCAGATGGTACAATATGCTTGATATCCATCATCAGCTCCTGGCCCCCTCAAGGATTGAACTCGCAACCCCGGGTTTAGCGGGCCAACGCTCAGACCACTGAGCTATCCCTCCGCCCGTGTTCCAGGCAGTACTGAATCTCCCTTAAACAAAACGTAAAAAAGAGAATGACCAGAGTCACTCTGGTCACTCCCATTTATGTCCAAGCGCCCCCGGCCAGCCACACCATAGGCCGCCGGCCAGGAGCACACGAATACCAATCATATTGTACAATCTGCTGCGAGAAGGAAAGGAGCTTCTGCTGTATGGTCCCGCGACCACGACCATTTATGGTATATTGCACCATCTGCAGCTAGAAGGCAAGGAGCTTCTGCTTTGTAGTCCTGCGACTACCAGCCTCAGGCAGAATGGCCCCCTCAAGGATTGAACTCGCAACCCTGGGTTTAGCGGGCCAACGCTCAGAACGCTGAGCTATCCCTCTGCCCGTATTATAGTGTGACTGAATCCCCACTAGACCTAATGTCCAGGCGTACGCTGGAGATGTACGGTAATTGTGAGCTGAGCAGGCTTCCGTAGCAAACACGGAAACCCCGGAAAAAAGGCGCGAAAAATATTGCTTTCACGGAGGGAGGGAGGGAGGGAGGGAGGGAGGGATGACATGTACCCAGAACCACCAGCGACAATGTTTTCTGCCCCATCAGGCTTTGGGATCGCAACCCAGAATTCCAATGGGCGGCGGAGACTGCGGGAACCGTGGGATAGCTACCCGCAATGCAATGCTCCGAAAGTCGATGCTAGCCCCGCTACTGTGGACACAGTCAATCGACCTCATGGTCTTAACGCTCTTTAGTGGGGACACACACAATCGATTCCATAAATTCGGGTTTTAAAATATCGACTTCTATAAATTCGACCTAATTCTGTAGTTTAGACGTACCCTTAGTGGTTCACTGTCAAATGGGGAGGATATATCTAGTGGAGTCCCACAGAGGTCTGTCCTGTCCTGGTACTATTTATCATTTTCGTTAATGACATGGATAATGGAGTGGAGAGTATGCTTATAAAATTTATTAACACCTACCTGGGAGGGATTGCAGGCACTTTGGAGGAGAGGAATAGAATTCCAAATGGGGTTGAGAAATTGGAGATTTAGTCAGGAATCAACAAGATGAAATTCAGTAATGACAAGTGTAACCCTTCTGCCAGGTGGAGCCAGCAGAAACAAGGGCCAGGTTCAGTATTTAGGGGTTTCTTTTCAACAAAACTGGCTCGAGCCCCTACCCAGTGACCTGGTTCAATTACACACCACCCCCTGGGTGCCTCTAAGAGGCAATACTTCCCCTCTCACAAGCACAGAGTCTGAATGTAGCAAAAACTTTTAATAAAAGGAGGCAGTTAATTCAGCATTAATTTGGGAAAACACCGCAACTAGGGTTCATAAACACAAACCATGAGCAAAAGACCAACCCCCGAGTAAGTTGGGCAGTGTCCTTTTCCCCTCAGGGTCTTAAGTACAGCAACACAGAAGTCCCTTTAGCGTGCCTGTCCCTCTCTGTACCCCACTCACAGTTGCTGTCCTTGGCCAGTGCAGCCCTAGAGTTCAGAGGTTCATCCGCAGAGTTCATCTTCCACCCTGTGTGGAAGGCAGGGAGGGTAAGGAGGCACCTTACATGCTGCACTGCTCAGGCACTCACTCGTCACTCCAACGGTCAATTGCCACACTTCTGCATGGCTCTGCTCTGGCCATTTGCCATGCCTCTCCGCCAGCCGCCCTGCTGGCAGCTTGCTGCACCATTCCACCAGCTGCCCGGCTGGCCACTCACCAAGATGTCTTCAGGGCCCCCCTACACCTAATACTGCTCTCAATGATTTCAGCTGTTAGTGGGGGAGCCTCACTGCTGGTGCACACTGGGCAGTCTCTTGCAATAGAGACACTGTCCCAAAGTAGGTGTAATACTTAGACATAGGCATCAGTGATTTCAGTTCTGTAGCATGTAACAAGATGCTCAATTGAGTCTAAATTAGCTCTTTTATTATATCATGGAGAGAAGAAGGGTCAAATGGTGTCTAAGTCACTTAAACCAATGGTTCTCAAAGCTGGTCCGCCACTTGTTCAGGGAAAGCCCCCTGGCGGGCCGGGCCAGTTTGTGTACCTGCCGCGTCCGCAGGTTCGGCCAGTCACAGTCCCACTGGCCAATGGGGGCTGCAAAAAGGGCGGCCAGCACATCCCTCGGCCCGCGCGACTTCCTGCAGCCCCCATTGGCCTGGAGCAGTGAACTGCGGCCAGTGGGAGCCGCGATCAGCCGAACCTGTGGACGCGGCAGGTACACAAACCGGCCCGGCCCGCCAGGGGACTTTTCCTGAACCAGCGGCGGACTGGCTTTGAGAACCACCGTCTTAAACAGCACCTTCATCCCCAGGTACAAGCATCTGTCCCCACCCTCTCTCAACTCATTGGGCTTTAGAACCCATGTGCCCTGCCTCATGGGTGCCATTCAGTTGAGGGTGAGTCCCTTCATGGGGGGGTATGCCAGGTACAGTTCTGCTGCCCTCGTTTCACACAACAAGGATAGTATCAGAGGGGTAGCGTGTTAGTCTGGATCTGTAGAAGCGATAAAGTGTCTTGTGGCACCTTATAGACTAACAGACGTATTGGAGCATAAGCTTTCGTGGGTGAATACCCACTTCGTTGGATGCATGCAGTGGAAATGTCCAGAGGCAGGTATAAATATGCAGGGAAGAGTCAGGCTAGAGATAACGAGGTTAGTTCAATCAGGGAGGATGAGGCCCTCTTCTAGCCTCTGGACATTTCCAGTGCATGCATCCGACGATGTGGGTATTCACCCACGAAAGCTTATGCTCCAATACGTCTGTTAGTCTATTACGTGCCACAGGGCTCTTTGTC
This sequence comes from Macrochelys suwanniensis, assembly GCA_033296515.1. Classification (NCBI taxonomy): domain Eukaryota; kingdom Metazoa; phylum Chordata; order Testudines; family Chelydridae; genus Macrochelys; species Macrochelys suwanniensis. The sequence goes on from CM065777.1 coordinate 94,815,187, forward strand.
GCTACAACAAAGATAAAAACCCTTTGTTACTCCTGCCCCAATAACAAGGAGACTGGGGATCCAACACCAGCCACAAGTGATCATTTGGGCAAGCAATCCCATCATGCTGAGCACCTAGGTAGGGTGGATGTGTCTTTGCAAACGAGATCAGCTTCTGAAGTCTTTTTTCACAGCTCACCACTAGATGTCAGGGGAGAGCTCATTCAGACTGCTTACACAAGTGCAAAGTACTACACTACTACACTTACTAAGGACAAATCAAATGCACTAATACAAAATGGGTTTTAACTTCCTATGAAGTAGTATTGCTCAAAAGAATCTGGGGGTTATAATGGATCACAAATTGAATATGAGCCAACAATGTGATGCAAATGTGAAAAAGGCTATATCATTCTGGGGTGTAACAGGATGTTGTACATGAGACGGGAGGTAATTGTCTCATTCTACTTAGTATTGGGAGAGGCCTCAGTTGGAGTATTGTTTGCTGTTTTGTGTGCCACACATTAAGGAAAATCTGGACAAATTGGAGAGAGTCCCAAGGAAAGCTACAAAAATGATAAAAGATCTGCGAAAAAGTTAAAAAATGGGTATGCTTATTCTCGAGAAAAGAAGACTGAGGGGTGGACCTGGTGAATGACTTCAAATATGTCAAGGGTTAGTCTAAAGATGATGGTGAGCAATTGTTCTCCCTATATACTGAAAGCAGGACAAGAAGTAATGAACTCATTCTACAGCAATGGTGTTATAAGTTAGATATTAGGAAAAACTTTCTAACTATAAGGATAGCTAAGTACTGGAACAGGCTTCTAAGGGAGGTTGTGGAATCCCCATCACTGGAGGTTAAGAACAATTTAGAGAAACTTCTGTCAGAGATGCTCTGGATTTACTTGATTCTGCCTTAGCATAGGGGGTTGGACTAGATGGCCTCTCAAGGTACGTTCCAGCCTTACATTTCTATGATTCTGTGATTTTGTTATTTCTATAACGTTGCTACTGAAGATAATGCAGAAGCATGTGAAGGCTTTTGCCAATTCTGAGTTTTGTGGGATTCTCCTTCTGCAGGTATCCTCAAGTAAGTTCATGAAGCAAGGAGCAAACATATTTGATTTTCAGTATATATAGTGGGCTCAGTCTTTCAGTCCTTTCTCAGACCATCTCCCATAGCAGCTAATGGAAATTTCCCCCTAACATTATTTCTCATACTGCAACATACTTTGTATGCATACATATATACATATTTCCCTGTTGTGGTGGGTTGAAATGAATGTGAAAAAATATTTTTATTTATTGAAAAGTGTGTAACGTTGCACTCCATAATGTTTTATGGAAATATGCTTATGAATGCAAATATAAGGTAATTGGAATATGCTTTATGCAAAGAGTCTCTTATAAGGTATCATTACAAAGCTTATAATCTACTGAGGGTGTTCATACTATTTGTATGTATGTATCATTCTTGTATCTAAAACTAGAAATATGAAATATAACTCTGAGGACCTATTGTAATTATGCAAATTGTGAGCCATTAATGGTGGCTTAAAATCTTAATGGCTCCCATTGACTAGAACAATTGGTTGTGAATGGGGTTATTTATCTGCAGGCCTTCCTGTGTTCGAGACCCGGGTAATGAAGAATGAGGTCTCACAGGACATGTGACCAGGTCACATGATGCTGGAATCCATCTTAAATGTGGTACTTTTCCATTTAGAAGGAGGGGTGGGGGCCCAGAGAGACAAAAGATTCCCGCCTTGTGCTTAAACTATAAAAGGGGGTGGACCAGAACAAAGGGGGTCGCAGTCATGAGAACACCCCTGCTTTCCAGCTAAGTTGTCTGCTGGAACTAACAAGGATTGTACCAGGGGAAAGGATTGGGCCCAGACTAGGAAGAAGTCTAGTCTGTGAAAGAAGCTTATTGAAACATCTCTGAGGGTGAAATTTACCTGTAAACAGTTTCTTAATGTATTAGACTTAGCCTTGCATGTTTTGTTTTATTTTGCTTGGTAACTTACTTTGTTCTGTCTGTTATTACTTGAAACCACTTAAAACCTTCTTTTTATACCTAATAAAATCACTTTTGTTTATTAGTAAACCCAGAGTAAGTGATTACTACCTGGGGGGAGCAAACAGCTGTGCATATCTCTCTATCAGTGTTATAGAGGGCAGACAGTTTATGAGTTTACCCTGTATAAGCTTTATACAGAGTAAAACAAATTTATTTGGGGTTTGGATCCTATTGGGGTCTGGGTGCGAGAGATAGGTGACCTGCTTAGCAGTTTTTGGTTAAAGTCTGCAGCTTTGGGGGCATGGACCAGACCTGGGTCTATGTTGCAGTAGGCAACAAGGCAGGGTTCTGGAGTCCCAAGCTGGCAGGGAAAATGGGCTCAGAGGTAATTCCAGCATGTCAGGTGACAGTCCCATGTGGGTCCCCATGAAAGACTCCCTAAGCTTATTTTTACCAGCTTAGGTTAAAAAGTCTCCAAGGTACAAATCTCCCCTGTACCCTGAGAAAAGGTAATCGCTGCCACCATCAAGTGATTTAAACAAGAACCAGGAAAAAGGACCACTTGAAGTTCCCCTTCCCCCCAAAATATCCCCTCAAGCCCTTACACTCCCTTTTCTGGGGAGGCTTGAGAATAATCTTCTAACCAATTGGTTACAAAGTGATCAAAGACCCAACCCCTGGGTCTTAGAACAATGGAAAAAGAGTCAGGTTCTTAAAAGAAGGATTTTATTAAAACAAGAAAGGTAAAAATCATCTCTGTAAAATCAGGATGGTAAATATTTTACAGGGTACTCAATTTCCAACCTCAGAGGGATTCCCCCTCTGGGCAAAACCTTAAAGTTACAGAAAAACAGGAATAATACCTCCCTTTTAACACAGGGAAAACTCACAAGCAAAACAAAAACAAAACCTATTCGCAATGCCTGACTAACTTATGTTGTAATATTGGAGGTTTGGTGGAGGATGGGTTGGAGGAGATGGATTTTCTGCCCGGTCCCTCTCTTAGTCCCAAGAGAGAACACAGACACAAACAAAACCTTCCCCCCTCCCAAGATTTGAAAGTATCTTCTTTCCTCATTGGTCCTCTTGGTCAGGTGCCAGCCAGGTTACCTGAGCTTCTTAACCCTTTACAGGTAAGGAGGAATCTTAACCCCTTAGCTGTATGTTTATGACAGGGCTGGATGCCCCAGCACTGAATCGGCAGAGCTGGGGTCAGAGGGCATGGAAAGGGTACTGTAGTTGAAAGCGAGGAGCTACCTCACTGCAGCCCTGCAGAGTCCCTAGCACCAGGACTCGGCCTCATGATTTTTAAGTCAATTTAATTATTTTTGTTGTCTTGCTCATCATTTGGGAATGGTTAGAGTTGGCAATACTGGTGTGTTTTTTTAAACTAAAATATCTATTACTGATTAATTTTAACTGGAAGGCTTAATGGAAAAATTGAATTTTAAGGCAGGATTGATACAGAAGAAAGGACTTCAAAACACAAGGGCTAGCATGGAAAAAGACACAAAGATATGGTATAGAATCTAAGACAAAAATCCACTTATCTGACAATGGATTTGGCTTAATACTTTTTATGTAACTTTGAGGCTAATGAATGGCATGCTGAACTGAAGAGAGGCTTTTAATCAAGTATTTGAATTTCACTTGTATTATTTTTTATTTGATTGCTTTACTGTTTGCTCACAAATTAATCCTAAACTCTGATTTTCAAGTACTCTCCTTATCTTAAACGACAAACACAAAAACCCCTACATGTACTGACCACAACCAAAACTGCGACCTTTATCATGCTTCTTTGACCCTTTGACTTTGACCCTGCTGAATGTGTTTCCCTGTTATTGTGACTTACTGCAGCCCTATGACTCAGGGACTCTGATCTCATTAAAATCCTGAAACCACAGGGCCAGGTGTTCAGTTCATGCCAAGATGAAACGTTCGCTGTAGCTGACCTGAAAAAGGAGATAAAGGACTATAGTAATATCAGAAGATACGACTCACAGCAAAATGCTATCTGACAAAGAAACAAATGCACATCAAAGCAGCCAGATGGAATTAATGGGTTTACAAACAGAGGAAATTGTTAAGAAAAAAACACTCCTGAAATATAAGATACTCTGTGGCGTAAGTAGTGACTGTTCTGTTTATTTCAGACTTTCAGAATTCTGAATGTTGTTCTTATTGCATTATAAACTTGATATTTGTTAGAGAGAAGTTTCACTATGTTTAATTTAACTATATAAACTTGTCCAGTCTATACCTAATGGAATTGGAATTCTACAGCAGTGGTTCTCAAATCCGGTCCGCCACTTGTTCAGGGAAAGACCCGGGTGGGCTGAGCCGGTTTGTGTACCTGCCGCGTCCGCAGGTTCGACCGATTGCAGCTCCCACTGGCCACGGTTCGCCGCTCCAGGCCAATGGGGGCTGCAGGAAGGGCATCCAGCACATCCCTTGGCCCATGCCGCTTCCTGCAGCCCCCATAGGCCTGGAGCAGTGAACTGTGGACAGTGGGAGCCGCGATTGGCTGAATCTGTGGACGCGGCAGGTACACAAACTGGCCTGGCCCGCCCGGGGCTTTCCCTGAACAAACGGCGGACTGGCTTTGGGAACCACTGTTTTACAGGACGGATGCATGAACTTCTCTGGCAGGACTTTGTGAATTTTGCAGTATTAGTCAGGCACCCTTAACAATATCAGAGCTATTCTGTTATCAGTATAAATCTGCACTTTATGCTTTACTGAAGTACACTAACAGTTCTTTTTTTGTATGGCGAAAACAAAACCTTCAGGCTTCAATGAACTGCAACACAGAACAAATACTCTTGTGCATTCACCTCCTCACTTTTATTGTAACATTATTATGTTTGTTGTATTATCCTAAGAGCCTATTAAAATGTATTTAGCGCTTTATGTGTTATGTATTTGTTTAAAATGAGAAAAGTTAGCTTCTTGTGTTAGTGGCTAAGGGAGCTGTGATTTTTATTTTATTTTAGGTCTCTGTGTTCAGATATTTCATTAGCAAATCAGAAAACACAGACAAGTAACTGGTGAATAATGCCCTTGCACCAAGGTACAGGAAAAAGCACAAAGAGTAGAGATATAGATAATATCGCCATCCCCAAATATTAAGGTATTAGGGGGTCAATTCTCCCTTCTCCCTAATGAGATTGGCTTGTAAATATAAATTTGGGGCTCTTATTTGTTTTCTCTGGGGTTTTTTGAGCCTTGTGATATGCTCAGTGCACTTTTTCAAGCTTTTCTCTGTAACCAAAAAAGTCAAGAAACTCACTTCTAAAGGTGGGCGGGAGGGAATCTGACACTGGAAACTTCAGTAATAATGAAAACATAGCCATGCAGAAAAGTCTGAATGGCATTAGGTACTGCCACAGAGAGCAATTCAACACCACTTAGAATCATTCTAACAAACAGAACAAGTTTAAATAGGCCAAAACAAACCCTGTTTAACCATGTAATCAGTGAGAACTGTATAAACTCAATCCAAAACTGACATTTCCCATTCACTTTATTAAAGCAGATAGTAAAAATATTAGAAACCTAGAAGACAAATAGAACTAAGGTTCCCCAAAGCCTTTTTATTTTCTTTTTTAACATAAATCTGTATTTTAGACTGTTCTGTGAGCAAAATAAAAAGATTATGAGGGGGAGAGTAATTGGGAGTGGAAGGTTAGCTGGAAAAGATGAGATACATGAGGGACTTGGAGTAGTAGAATGAGATTGTATAATTAGGTAGCTAGTAGGGCCGTCAATCACAGTTAACTCAAGCGATTAACTCAAAACAAATTAATTAAATTTTAAAAATTAATCACAATTAATCGCAGTTTAAATCACACTGTTAAACAATAATAGAATACCAATTTACTTTGCAATGCTGGCTTTAACAGTGCCATGCGAACGCCTGTTCTCATTGTCAGATGACATTGTAAATAAGAAGCGAGCAGCTTTATCTCCCATAAATATAAACAATCTTGTTTGTCTTAGTGATTGGCTGCAGAAGAAGTAGGACTGAGTGGACTTGTAGACTCTAAAGTTTTACATTGTTTTATTTTTGAGTGCAGTTATGTAAAAAAAATTCTACATTTTTAAGTTGTACTTTCATGATAAAGAGATTGCACAACAGTACTAGTATGAGGTGAATTGAAATTTATTTTATCTTTTTTTCAGTGCAAATATTTGTAATAAAAATAATATAAAAGTGAGCACTGTACACTTTGTATTCTTTGTTGTAATTGAAATCAATATATTTGAAAAAATGGAAAACATCCATAAATATTTAAATAAATGGCATTCTATTATTGTTTAACAGTGCGTTTAAACTGCTATTAATTGCGAATATTTTTTTAATCTCACGATTAATCACGATTTTTGTTTGACAGCCCTAGTATCTAGTCATTCTGCTCATTCCACAAGATTACAATGCTCTTTAAATTACTGTCTATTAAAAAAAAATCCAGGTACAGGAGGATTCAACCATACCTATACTTCATTCATCAGTGTTTGTGGTTAGTTCAGATACATTAATAAGGGCTATTGTTCAATGTTATGGCTGCTCCAAAGATATTTCTTAGGCTTCTTATTCCTACCTGACCACTCTGAGACTTGTGTGTATTGTGTCATTATGAGCTGGAGGGACCACACTATGTATATTTTAAGGCTGAATGTTCAGAAATCTGAATGTTTTATGTTGATGAATACGCATTACCTCATTTGCATATATTGTATTTTTAATTTTTATTCATTTTTCCAAATACAACAACTATACCAAAATACCAGATTCATCATAATACACAAAGTAAATAAAGAAGGTTAGGATAAAGGGAGGGGAAGGGAAGTGACATATATATCTCCAGGGTAAATGTTAATCATAGACCTCTAACAAGTCAGCCCAAATTGCTTGGAATTTTTTGGGCATTTCCTTTCTGTGGAATGCCAGTTGTTCCTTAGCTGCAAGGTCAGTCACATCACTGAGCCAGGCATCAATATTTGGTGGGGATTGACTTTTTCAGTTTTGCAAGAGTAATTTTTTAGTAACCAAAGCTGCTCTTTGGAACCATGCTGAGTCATTACCAGGTAGTCACCACCTATTAGGAATGTATCTAAGAATAAAATTTAAGGGGGAGAGCTGTAATTTAGCATCCAATATCAGACTGGTCCTTTGACCCAGTTCATATCAGAAATTCTTGATACAAGGGCACTCCCACAACATATGAACTAATGTAGTACCAAGGAGCTACATTTCCAACAATGCTCAGCATTTATGAGGCCTGTTACCATTAGTCTATGTGGGGATCAGCATATTCGAAAAAATGTATTTTGGTGAATAAGCCATAGTCTCAGGGCTATAGTTGCTTTTTAACATTAGGAATAATTGTATTTCACTGGATTAGAGGTAGCTAGGTATTCAAATCTCTATTCCAAGCAACTCTCAAGTTATCAGTCTTTGGCAGAGGTTTTGGGGCCAGAAAATTGTCAAAGTATCCCACTGGCCAAGTGACTCCAGGAAGTTTCCTCCAAAATAATAAAAGCTCTGGAGGTTCTGGAGCTCCCGATGCATCCAGTTCAAATACATTCATGAATAAATGCTTTTACTGGAGATATTTCCATGCTCCAGAGCAGGGCAAGCCAAATTGTTGCTGAAGATCTATAAATGGTTTAATTTATGATTGTCAATTAGCTGTGATAGTCATAATTCCTCTGTCCATCCAATCCCTTCACATCAAGATTTTGCCACACATTTTAATGATAGGATTGCTCCATAGGGCTGCCTCTACATGGAGGAATGGAGGCAAGCAGCATTTTCCAACCAAGTTTGACCAAGCTTGCCTCACAGCCATGGTTGTGGGAGCTCTGGAGCCATCAAATCTATAATAATTTAACCCTACCATGCCTGAAAGGGGGAGAAGATATACCAGTTCTCATTCAATCTGAACCCAAAGTGGCGTCTATGTGGTCATATTTAATAGTCACAAATAAAGCTCAATAAAGAGGAGATAAGATAATTTTCCAAGTTGGGAAGACAAAATCCACACAGAGAAAGGGGAAGCTGTAATTTGTTCAGAGCCAGTCTAGGTTTCTTACCTGCGCCCCAAAGGAACGTTCTGAAAATATTATTGAATTTCTTAAAGTAAGCTTGAGGAATAGAAATAGGGAGACCTCTCAGGACATACAAAATTCTAGGAAGGACATTCATCTTCAGTATATTAATTTTACCCCACAAACTGAGGGTTAACGAACTCCATCTCCCCAAATTGTTAGCCACTTGTGCAATAATTGGTTCTATATTTATGTTAGGGATGTCCTGAATATTATTAGGAATCAGTATTCCTAAATATTTCATATAAGAGGACTGCCATTGGAAATCCCAATTCGAGAAAAGGCCTTTGTGGGCATATTTGTTAATGACTAAGATTTTTGATTTACCTCAATTAATTTTCTATCCTGAGAGGAGTCCAAACATATTAATGGTTTGAAGGTTAGGAACAGTAACCTTGGGCTTAGATACATCTACAAGAGCATCATCTGCATAGAGCATCTGTTTGACCACCTTGATGCCTTGAATGTGTTGATTTGCTTGGGTGGCAATGGTTATGGGTTCTAAAGTTAAATTGAACCGAGGAGGAGAAAGGGGGCAGCCCTGCCGTTTATCGCTCTGTAATGGAAATGGGGCAGAAATAGTACCATTGGTAGCTACCCTGAAAGCTGTGATAGAGCATAAAAGCTTAATCCAAGCTATACATTGTTTACCAAAACCAAATTTTGCTAACAGGCTATGTGGTCAAAGGCCTTTTCGGCAGCTAAAGAAATGACAGCTAAGGGTTCTGTAGACTCTCTCAGAGCACTGATAATATCAATCAGTTGATGCAAATTATCTGAGCTATGTCTATTACGAAGGAAGCCTACCTGATTTATCTGTATAATGTGTGAAAGGACTTTGTCCAGTTGCATATCAAGAGCTTTAATGAAAATCTTAGAGCCACAATTGATTAAAGAAATTGGCCTGTAATTACTACTTAGTCCAAGGTCTTTCCCAGGTTTAGGAATAACTAAAATTACAGCTTCTCTTAGAGTAGGTGGGAGAGGCCACCTTATCACTATAAGGCATGTTCTCTAATCCTTTAATCATTCATGTGGCTCTTCTCTGAACCCTCTCCAATTTATCAACATTGTATAAGTACTGGGGTGTGGGTGGTCATGCCTAATGGTTAGAGTTGGAAGCCAGGAACCAGTGCTGGGGGCAGAGATGGATACAGAGTCATGTGTCAAGACAAAGGTCAGAGATGGAGTCTGAGTCAGGGATAGGGTGTAGGAGCAAGGTCCTGGAATGAGGTGAACTGGGAGCAGACAGGGATCTGAGAAAAGGAGGGTTGGAATAGCTGGGATGCAGGAACCGGCTGGAAGGCAGGGCTCAGAAATCAGGTGAGTAGGCAGGGTCCACAATAGCAGCCAGCCAAAAATTCACATGGCTACTCAGACACCTTCCTGTGGTTCCTTTTGGCTTAAGTAGTGTGTTTGAGCCAATCAGTGGGGCTGGACGTCTCACCCAGTCAGGAGTTTTGTGAGCGAAGTTCTCGGTGAGCTAAAGCTCCACCAGCCCCTTTCTCCACAGGTTCCAGATAGCTGCCAGGTGGTAGCCATGGTTTGAGCACTGCCTGGGGAGCTGTTGGTCTGGCTCTGAGACCCCCAATCCCTCACACATCCTTCTTGAATTGTGGGCACCAGAACTGGACACAATATTCCAATACCGGGCAGACAATGCCAAATACAGAAGTATAAAAACCTCTCTACTCCTACTTGAGAGTTTCCTGTTTATGGAACCCAAGATTGCATTAGCTCCTTTGGCCACAGCATTGCACTGGGAGGTCATGTTCAGCTGATTATCCACCACAACCCCCTAATTTTTTTCAGTCACTGCTTCCCAGCATAAAGTCCCCCATTCTGTAAGTATGGCCTACATTCTTTGTTCCTACTTACTTAAGCCAATGCCTTACATAGGATACAGGCCTGTAGGTTCCCTGTGTTACTGCTGATCAAATAAAAGGCTAAGCTAGCTCTATGGGCTACAACACTTACATTTAGCCATATTAAAATGCATATTGTTTGCTTGTGTCCAATTTGCCAAGCGATCCAGATCCCTCTGAATCAGTGACCTGTCCTCTTCATTATTTACCACTCCCCCAATTTTTGTGTCACCTGCAAATGGAATACCTCACAGTATATGACTTTTTTATGACAGGTTCTTCTAGTCTCTTTGGTGGTTATATCACTTGGACTAGGCTTGGGACTAGGACTAAAACATGAAGACCAAGTGCAAGGTACGTTTACAATATTTTCAGTACAGTATTAATTTATGCTTCCATCCAGCAAAGCATTTAAACAGAGGATGACTTATAATTTCACTTAAAATAAACTGTGGGTGCTCAACACTTGTGAAAATTAGGCCCTAGATTTCTCAGGGTGTATTTCAACATAAAAAGGAGGCCCCCAAAATTGGTGGACAGCTTTACAAAATTTGGCCTTAATGGCTGTGCCACTTCCCCATCCGTAAAATGGCGGTGATAATACCTGCCTCACAAGGACGGGGAGGCTTAATTAAATAATGTTTGTAAAATAAGTTGAGATAGAAGGCACTATACAGTTGCAAATTATTACTGCAAAGTGACATACTTCATACATAATAGCACTTTATGCTTTTCATGCCCCACTTATTAAGTATATTCAGCATCTTTGAAATGCTTAATATTAGAACTGGTTGGATTTTTTTCCCCAAAATGCAAATTCTGCAAAATCGTGGGGAAATTTTGATTTTTTTGATTTTTTAAAAATTTTTGTCAGGAAAATCAAAACAAAATATTTGGTTTCAGGTTGGGCGATCTCAAATAGAAACAGTTCAATCGGTTGAACCAAACTGAAACACTTCATTTTTCGTCAGTTTGACATTAATCTGTATTCACCTGAACCATTGCAGTGCCTCACAGGAGATGTAGTTCGGATGCCTCATGCCCCCACTTTCCTGCAGTTGCCAGGCTCCCTGGCTATAGGGTGACCAGATAGCAAGTGTAAAAAATCAGGATGGGGGTGGGGGGTAATAGGTGCCTATATAAGAAAAAGCCCTCAAAATCGGGACTGTCCCTAAAAAATCAGGACATCTGGTCACCCTACCTGGCTAGACTAGAAGTCCCACAATAGACCACAGTCTCCCCTCTAGCTGATGATGCAGTGCAGTATGTGAGTCACATGATCATGCTGCATTATGAGACAGAGTCTGGGTTAAGAGCTGAGGGTGATGGGCCAAGTAAGTATACAGCAGCTCCCAACTCACATTTGTCTGAACTTTCCATTCCATAAGAAAATTTGCTATTTAGACTTTTCATTCTGATTCAATAAAAAAACATATTGAAATGTCCGAATTTCCCATGTGATGGAAATTCTGATTTTTGATCAGCTCTAATTAATAATGAGAACTAGTCTACTTAGAATGCAATGTAGAGCTGTCTGGAGGACAACAATTCCATTTCATGGCAATTCTTGAGGTTTCAAAAATGTGTTTTCATTCTGCACTGGAACAAGATCAAAACCTTTTGAATGCTTTTGCAAAATGGAAATGCATTGAAACATCTGTTTTCAGATCGAAAGCCTGAGCTTTTCAATTCGGTCTCTCTCTTGTCAGAATTGACCAGAGAATTCTTGACCCAAAAAAGGCCCTTTCACACAAAAACTTTGCTGAAACCGATATGCCTCCATAAAATATTTTGGCTTTGACAAAACAACTTACTTTGATGAAATTTTATTTTGTCAAAAATGTCCCAACCAGCTCAGTGCAATGTCAACAATTGGATAGCTTCATTTAAAACAAATTCTATCTGTGCAGCCACAGAATGCTGATGAAATGTTTTTTTCCTCATTCTTACAGTACCTATGTTAATGTGTTAAACTTTTTTCCCTGCTTTCCCCCACTCATTATTTTTCTTGCTTGTTTCCTTCTTCTGGCGTCTTGTGATATTCTTTGTAACTATGATGATGAACTGTGGTTACTCTTCAGTGACTCTTAACCAGATAGTATGATGTGTTGTCAACTTGCCATGTAACATTTATTGACACGTAGAGCCTGATTCTCCTTTGCTCTCCACCCTGTGGAATCAATTACGCCTGCAAAGTAAAATGTAAAATGTTAGCAGATCAGAATGCAATCTTTTATAATCACTTTTCCCTGGTGTATTTGACTGCAAGCTGCAAGGCAATTGTGAATCAAGCCCTTTTCCTCTTACTACTTTCATTATGGCTGGCCTGGCTTATGAAATAGTAACACGATAGCCAGCAGCTGCAGTACAAAATCAGAGATATTAAATCTTGTAATAATGGCTTTGATCCTATTGGATAAACTTAAGTATTCAAAGTAAATTTCATGATAGCTTCCATAATAATTCTGCAATAGCTAAAGTTTTTGAAAAATATATTTAGACCTCTGTACCTTAATATTCTATTTTTCTATTATATATTCTCTAAATAAACAATAAAAAGGAATTTAATATTATTAGGAGTATGAAAGCTTGCATTTCAAATAGAAAAAAAGGATTACAGTGCTCCTGATTTAGGCTATATCTATTCTGCACAGTTAACCTGGATGACTGGCATTCAGGTTAGTCTAGCCTGGGTTTGAGCACCACAAGAGCAAAGCCATATTTGCATTACTATGTCCTAACTGTTTCTGCACTTGTCCATGTGTGTCTGGGGGCATATGCCATGGTTCTTTGTTGTGAGAAACTCTAGGAGTCTTTCTCAGTCAATTGTGGGAGAGCTTGTTTGTCCTTCAGGAAGAATTGTGGGAAGGGCAGTGAAGGACTGTTAACACTCAAGTGATTTTGCCGGCATCTCATTGCACAGTGGGCAGGTGCCTGCCCAAGTTAGAGTAGAACCCAACCTGGGCTCTAACCCACACCTCTCAGCTGGGTAAACAAGCTGGGCTTAAAGCACCTCCAAACCTGGGTCACAGATTTTTCTATGTGGATGGTAGGGGGTTTGGGCTAAAACCAGATTAACCCAGATTAACTGTGTAGTGTAGACATACCCTGAGATTCAGCATGTTAAATGCAAAATAACTTAAAATTCAGTTAGGTCCATTCCACCCTTCTTCATGAGTTAAGGTGTTTGAAAGTCCCAAGGACAAGGTCAGAGATTCAATGGATTGTTCATGTAGGAAAACAAGGTAGGATTACCTTTTCATATTGGGTGCATGTAAATACATTCATTAAAATCAGCAGCAGCCTAACCCTCTTGTAACAGACTAGAACTCAACTAGAAAATACTTGACAAATTGTCAGTAATGGAGACTAGAGAAGTGTACATCTGCAAAATGTGCACCTGCATTTTTGCAAATGCAGTGGAATTGTAAATCTGGGTAGTTGTACGTCTACCTCGTAAATTGCTGGTGCAAATACGATAGTTTGAAGTACAAGTGCTCTGATCTGTATCTACAATACATTTGAAGGTGCATGCTTTCTATTGGCTACCTTTTTGGTTCCAGATGAAGTTGGGTTTGACTTATAAAGCCCTAAATGGCTCGGGGCTTCACAGTGTGAGTGAACTCTCTCCCTGTGTGTTATTGCCATTGCTTTGGTGACTGGAGGCACTCAAACCTCCAAACTTAACTTTAGAACTGGATAGGATCTGAGAAAGGGAAAGGTCAAACTAATTTTAAAAAAAGAGTCCCCTTTAAGAAGACCTCCAAACTGATCCTGCCAGTAGAGTTCCTAATTCTCTTATTGTTCTAGGTGACAGGCAAGTTTTTGCCCTTTCCCTTAGGCATCAAGTCAGGGGAGGAGCAGTTTAAGGAAGTTCATAAGGCCCTTATCTCAGAGCAAACAAACTCAGAGCCAGAAAACAAAATCTCTAGAGCCCAGGTCAGGCTAGCATCCTGGTGCCTGCAGGGTGGGGAGGAGGAAAGGGGAGGGAGAAAGGGGCCTGTAATTTATAGCTGCCAGCATAGCTTCTGGTCCCTCTCATCTGCTGAACTTGCTTTTCCTGTTTATATAGCCCAGCTACAAGAGCCGGGCAGGGTGCTCCTTGATTGTGCCCAGGATGTCTTGCCTGTAAGCTCCAGATTGTATTTTAAAAGGGTAGTATACCTTGCCACAGGAACCCTCTCTTCCTTTGGACCAGAATGCCTGAATTTGTTGCACTTAAAGGCATGTTGCAAGGACTACCTGTTTACCCAGACTTTGGGAGAAATGCATAATGTTAAGCACATTCAGAGGATTGAAGCCAAAACCCTCAGGGACCTTTAGAAGGTGTTTTGGCACAAAGTTCTTTGTTAACATATATGACTGTATCTCTTTATATAACTTTAAAATTAATAGTTTAAAATATTTTTTTACTTTCAATTTTGCGTTTACAAGCCTGTTTACCTGGTCTGAATTTCACATCTTTTCCCTGTGTCATTATTCATCATAATATTCATATTATTTTTATTTTTATTATTAATTTTACTAAATGTGTTGACAAGTGATTTGGGAAATAGTTTTTGACAATTATTCAGAACATTCTGACTCTAGGCTCCTGGCCATGTACCATTTCATTGTTGTATTCTTAAGGATTGGAATAATGTTAGTGCTAAAACTGTCTTTTGTTCTCTTTACAGTCAGCTGCAGAAACAGATGTAATGAGCCATTTAATAAAAAGGGAAGGGGCTGCCAGTGTGATGGTGGCTGTAAAGAGCTTCAAAACTGCTGCTGGGATTATGAGAGTGCCTGCCTAGAACCAAGTACGTTCCCATAAATGTGAGATTTGTTAGCCTAGTCTTTTTATTAATTTTTCTGGAGGTAAGGTGAGGGGAAATGATAAATGTGTTATGTTTACTTATTCTGCCACAAGTACAGATGCAAAAAAGGCTCCCAGCCATCTTTTGTATTTTAGAGACTTGTTATGGCATGTGATATATTCTGGAGCTGTCTTGAATGCATTTTATTAAGGTGCCATGCTACTTGTAATTGAATGTGACATGATATGAAATATAAACTGGGATTAATTTCTTTCCCAAAAGACATCCACACTTTTTTTTATTAAGGAAGAATGTACTTCAGTAAACTTTTAAATCAAGTATATATGTTCAATGAATAATTTTCATTGATTCACACCCAACAAGACCGGGCCAACATAAAACCAAGCAAACTATTTCACAGATAACCAATTCTCTCATAATCATCCTTGTTAGTCCAGACAAGGTCATGGATATCTTGAGTGGGACCATACCTGTTCTCCTTGTCCTGGGGCATGGAATGACAGGAGAACTACCTCCCCCTTAGAATTGAGCAGATTAATGGATGCCCCCAATACCATGTGTTCTGAATAGTTTGCAGCACACGATGGTTATGTTGGCGGGATGAATTGGATCCCTGGGCTACAAAGATCTCTAACAGATTTGTCTGCTTCTGTATCACATCCAATGTGTTTTTTCCTGCATGTTCCTTTCCCTGTCCATTCACTGTAAGTGTTCCCTTGACAGCTTCTTGGAATCCATCTCTCCTGTTCTACTCTCTCTCTCTCACTCCTGTTCTGTAACATGTACACATTCCTTCATTCTTCAGTCTGTTTGCCATCTGCTGGGAATTATGCAACATTTCTTCCTTGCTGTTCTTTCTCTTCCCTCAGAGACTATTGATTCAAATCTGCTCCCAATAGCATCAACGGGCTTGTCAGTCCTGCTGATTTCACCATAGATGTATACATTCAGTGCTCTGAACTGAATTGGTTTTTTTTTCTTCATACGAAAACACAACTGTGACATACCACAGTACAATCCAGGCTAATGAATAGCTATGTCACCCCTGTTCTGTAACCTGGGGTGCCCTTTACAATACCTTGCTGGAGCAGCCTCCAGCCTGGTCTGCTCACAGACAGCCTCCAGCATGAAAGCCACTCCCAGCTATGTCTGTGTATGTGCTGCAACCAGCCAGCCACATCCTGGCTCTTACCAGCCTTGGTTATATTTCAGGGTGATCCCAACACACTTCCAGCCCTAGATCTTCCCTCAGAAATGCATGTTGTATACTGCCCATCCCTGTCCTGAACAGTACAAATATGCTAAGTCCATTATTCCTTGAAGGGACTAATATGCACACAACTTGTTGCCCCAAATAGAATTGCCCAGCCACTTCAGCTTGAATACACTGGGTTAGATAAAACAGTAAAACAAGTTTATTAACTACAAAGAGAGAGATTTTAATTGAGTGTAAGTAATGAGGCATAAAAGTCAAAAATAGCTACAAGAAAAATAAAGATAAAACCCTTCTGGTGCCTAACTTAACAAACTATATTAGATTCAATCACAGTTTTGCACCATATACTTTCAGCAGTCTTACACACCAAACGCTTTAGGTAAGAACTCCTGGTACAGAGTTCAACGACTGCTTCCTTTGTCTCTTCAGGTACAGTGAATGCAATGGGCCAGGAGAGAGAGAGAGAGAGAGCCTTGGGGTGTTTGTCCCTCCTTTTTATAGTTTCAGTCCCCCTCTTGAAAAACATTTACATCTGAGAACCAGGGGACAAAATGTCTATGTGGAAGGATGTTCCCTGTTCATTTTTTCACCTGTTTCACCTTCCTTTGTCTTCCCTTCCTGGTTGATGACTCTCTTTACTGCTTAAATGCAAATTAAACAGAATACACATTCCTTTGTTTAGGCCAGACCTGTTTATCAACTTCTGTTTGGGCAGGGCTGTGGGGTTTGAAACATGTGTTAAGAACATCATACAGGGGAATCTTATAACTTCACCTGCAATGTTGCCACACATATTTTACCAGGACAATACTGACCAGCAAACTACGAGTTTTCAAATGATACGTTACAAGGCATACTTTGTACAAAGATTATTATAGTAGTGTGTAGGGCATGAACACAGGGGTGAATTCTATCACAACAACCAATTAATAATTTTTCAGCTCAGATATGGACATGCACTAAACTCCGTTGTGGTGAGACACGGATAGCTGGAAGCCACTGTTCTTGTTCTGAAGACTGCTTGGAGAAAAAAGACTGCTGTGTAGATTACAAAAGTATTTGCAAAGGTAAACCAAAAATTAATATGTAAAAGTGTTATTTGCTATATTATAGGGATATTTACAGGAAGCTACCCAAATGAATATACATGAAATACATATACAATAAACATATACAATAAACATATAGGGCTTCATAATTGTTAGCAACTCTGATAAAACGCTTCTGGTCCCTAACTGAAGATACCTACAGCTTTTATTTGAACAAGTTTAGGTTTCTTGTAGAAGCGACAAAGAGTCCTGTGGCACCTTATAGACTAACAGACGTATTGGAGCATAAGCTTTCGTGGGTGAATACCCACTTCTTCAGATGCAACTTTAGGTTTCTTGTAGCTGTAAATGTGTTTTGAGTGCATGAGACACTTGGGGAGTGGCTGCTTTGTGGTGAAACACCTGATATTTAGGTTTGTGAGAAGGAAGGTGATTGCTGGAGAGGAATGTAGTATGTGTAAAATTAAATCCTAAGAAACACGAAAGATATTATTATTGCAGTAGCACCCACACTGTGCTTTCCCAAAATGGAAGAAGGCACAGTCCCTGCTCTGAACTGTGTGAAATCAAAAAAACATGTCACTACTATCCCTAATGTAACTTTTTCATAACATTTCATTATAAGCACATTATAAAATTAATTTTAACATTGTTTAAGACAGTAGACCCTATATATCAAGCACTGTTTCTTTAGGGAGTGTAAGATGAGTCCATGAGCTGAAGATAGCAGATAGAATTACTGGGTAAATCACACTTGCACCTAAGAAGTGGGGCTAGAACCCTTAGTTCTTTATTTCTGAAAACACGGGTCCCTGCCCAGGAGTGCTGGAAGATCCCTAGAAGTGTGTGTGTGGGGGGGGGGGGGGGAGGGGGGGGAGGCAGTGGCGCCCAAACCAGGGCCCTGTCCCCTGCTCTGCCCCTTCCCCCTGAGGCCCCACCCTTGCTCTGTCTCTTCCCCCAGGCCCCTCCCAGACTCATTCCTCTCTGCCCTCTCCCCCTGACACTCACCCTTAAAGTAGGTAAAAAGTGGGAGGGCTATGCTTTTTAAAAGTGATGGGGCCATAGCTTCTTGGTCCCCCCTGTTCCGGTGCCCCTGCTCTGCCATTTGTCCTAAAGAAGATCTTCCTTAACAGACAATAGCAAAAAGAACAGGAGTAGTTGTGGCACCTTAAAGACTAACACATTTATTTCAGCATAAGCTTTCGTAGAGTATAGCCCACTTCATCGGAAGCATAGAATGGAATACACAAAGTAAGATGTATATATACACACAGAAAACTTGGAAGCTGCCATACCAATTCTAAGAGGCTTACTTCTTACTTCTTTGTGGGTCACTGGCAGGTGATATCATACTCTCATTCCCACACACAAAGGCAGCATTTACAGTGGACTTTTAGAGCAGTATCATGAACTCCATTGCATCCTGGGCACTTTGCGGTGCAGAAATACACAATGACACTGCTTCAGTGTTTCAGTTAAAAGCACCTCCCTCCCTTAAATCTTCAGCAGTCCAAAATACACAGATGGAAAAAGAAATTTAACTTAAATATAGAATCTGATTTGAATTGTGTAAAACTGATTAAACTCTTAAATTAGAGATGGATCCGAGCCACAGATTTTGGATCCTGATTTAAAAGCCCCCTCTACCCCCCAACCTAAAATTCATGGCTGTTGTGTTTGAAATTTTCATATGAATGTTCAGATCTGGGATTTTCATTTGACTCATATATATTGGGTTCAGACATTAAATGTGGATCCAGATTCAGGTTTGGATACCCAAAACCAATGACGTTTAGGGGAGTTTGGATCTGAGAGTTTAATTATAGTCCATCGCTATTTCAAATGATGCACAAAAGAGTTGCCTGGAGTTACGTGGTACTTTAATGAGAACATTGCGGCATGTTGTTATAGACCAGGGGTCTCAAACATGTGGCCCGCGGGCAGCTCTTCCCTAAGGCCCGCCAGGCTCCCCGCTCCCCCCACCCCCAATTTTTTTTTTTTTTACCCCCAGGCAGTTCCCGCTGCCAGACAGCTGTTCTGGCGGTGGGAACTGCCTGGGGGTTTAAAAAAAAAAAGGGGGGGGGCGCGGGGAGCCCACAGGGCCACAGGGAAGAGCTCCGCGGGCCGCATGGGAAGAGCTTCACCGTTTCTGGGAGGGAGTGGGGAGAAGTGGGAAGCCGTGCGCACAGGGAAGGAGGCGGAGAAGGGGCAGAGAAGGGGCAGGGCCTAATGGAAGGGGTGGAGTGGGGGCAGGGCCGGGGCAGCGAGGGGGCAGTGTTCCGTGATGCGGCCCTCGGGCCAATGCACTAGTCCTCATGCGGCCCTCGTGGTAATTTGAGTTTGAGACCGCTGTTATAGACACTTTAACATTTCTATAGGAACAATCCAATATAGACTCCAACCCAAAGAACCTGTCTCCAACCTTCTTTGTGTGTTCTGTATGCAAGTTTGTTAATGGATATAGCAAAAATGCCACTGGCAAAACAAACCGTACTTCATGACTGTGATGTCAGAGAGTATAAAGAGGATCTATAGATTCTATACCACCCTGCACCTATAAATGGACTTATTTGAAATTGTGAGGTGGGAAGCAATCAAAAAAACTATTTCAATGTTGTAATCATAATACCAGAACCTGTTCTCACCCCTTCTTGTGGCTGTATTTAATTTTCACTTTTTATTTAGATGTATAATTGCTGGCTTTAATAATTCACAATGACGATCACTGTGAAAATGGTTATTGTTTCTGCCTGCTTTGGGATCCTTAGTGGGAGGGCTTTTCTGTGGGAGGGAGAAGATTTATTTTAAAAAAATCCACTACTTTTTCTGCCCCATCCGTTCTCTCTATTATTCCTTTCCTCTTTGCTTTGTCCTTCTTGCCTCTCTCATGACTTCTTTTGTTCTTCTAAAGAGACTCTAGTGGATCATTAGCATATGATAAATGTTTAAGAGCATTAAGCAGAGTTCCAGAAAATCACAAGGGGGAGGGGGGTGGAAAGGAAACTGCTTTGTGTTGTATATTTACTTTTCTACAGTGCTGCAGTGACACCTTTTGTGCTTTTCAGGTGAAACACCTTGGGTGAAAGAAGCATGCCCATCACTTAACACTGCTCAGTGCCCAGAAGGGTAGGATGATTTGTTCACGTATCAG
Source organism: Macrochelys suwanniensis (assembly GCA_033296515.1). Taxonomy (NCBI): domain Eukaryota; kingdom Metazoa; phylum Chordata; order Testudines; family Chelydridae; genus Macrochelys; species Macrochelys suwanniensis. Next base: position 94,835,401 of record CM065777.1, read on the forward strand.
TCTGCGAATGACCTTTTTTTGCATTTTTCTTTTAAACATTGTAAATGAATCTTTTCTGATGGAGAAAAATGATATAACAATCATAAATAACAAAGTGCACAAATTTTGGGAAGCCCGTAATAAGAAATAATTCTTATTTATACAGTGCCTAAAATTGCATTAGTTGTTTTATAGCAGTTGAAAACGATTGCTTCCTGTCCTGGAGAGTGCACAGTTTAAACTTTAGACAACATGCGAGTGACATCAACAGGCAATTGGAAGAGCACAGGGCAAGGGATACAACAGTGTGGTCACTTAATAGCATTTGCTATATATGGGCATTTTGGTGGTTCTGATATTGTGGTGTGTGTACACACACACAAAATGTCAGAACCACCAAGATGCCCTCATATAACAAATGCTTTTAAGTGACCACACTGTTGTGTGTATATATATAAAATACACACAAACTGACAACTCATATGTGGAAGTGATATCCAGAGTATGGGATGGCCACACCACTCACATACTGTGACTGTGATGAAGTCAGGAGTTATTCACAGGTTATTCCAAACTCATGCTGATAATACCTTCATCCAAGTGACAGTATCAGCATATATTATCCACAGCACGCTCTTTTTTCTCTTTTTTAGTAATTTCAGCTTTTAGCAGGTTTCAGAGGACATTCTTAGCAGTAGTCCCCTTTTTCTTTTCTCCCCTGCTGTCCCACTTATATTTAATTATTATTAATAATAATAAATTAACATGGAAAACTCTTAGCCTAGATTAGAAGGAAGTGGCAGATAGAAAAGGGATGGAATATTAGTATATTTTCTCTATACAATGAGAAAAGTATAAAAAGGTGTATACACTAATGCTGACCAGTTCCTCATTGTTCCCTTGTCTATTGGATCCATCTTCTTTTATGCAGACTGTCTGCTTTCCAGGGCAGAGACAGTTTTTGTTATCATAGATTCATAGAATATCAGGGTTGGAAGGGACCTTAGGAGGTCATCTAGTCCAACCCCCTGCTCAAAGCAGGACCAATCCCCAACTCACAACCCTGGATTTAGCAGGCCAATGCTCAAACCACTGAGCTATTCCTCCCCTCATGTATGTATCTGTACAGTGCCTAGTGCAGCAGAGTCCTGTCCATAACTAGAGTCCCTAAATGCTATTTTAATACCAATCCTACTGAATAATATAATGTAGTACTTCCCTGGGGTGGATAATATATCTGTCTCATATCAGTGCTATATTACATTGATTCTTCTGGAAGGCTTTGAATCCCGTTCCCTAGAATTCAGCTGATGACGCAGGCAGAGAGTATAATACTTTGGACTTGGCCAGCTTTTCTGCTCAACCAGCATACACTTTTTTAAAAATTAAAAGGTTATATTTAGGAACATCATGCCAATCTGTCACAACACACTTTAGAATAGAATACATGAGATCAATTCCACATAAAAATTCAGTTATTTATGAAAACCAGGAATGATATGTACACAGGGCCAGTGCAAGGAAGTTTCGCGCCCTAGGCGAAACTTCCTTGCACCGGCCCTGTGCCCCCCCTCAGCTAACACCGCCCCCTGCAGCCAATCCACCCCCCCGTGTCCCCCCACCCAGCTAACACCGCCCCCCCCCAGCTCAGCCCCCCTGCCCGGCAGCCTCCCCCCGCCCGCGGCACCCCCCTGGCTCCCGGCAGCCGGGGCCAGCTGCCCCCCTCGGCTCCCGGCTCAGCTGCGGAGCCTGGCGGAGGGCGGCAGCCGACCCCCCCGGCTCCCAGCTCAGCCGCGGATCTGGGCGGAGGGCGGCAGCTGCGGCCAGGCACCCCCCCGGCTCCGGCTCAGCTGTGGAGCCGGGCAGCCACAGCCAGCCGCCCCCGCCCCCCGGCTCCGGGAGCTGGGCGGCAGCCGTGGCCAGGCACCCCGCCCCCCAGCTTCCAGAGCCGGGCGGCAGCCACAGCCAGGCACCCCCCCAGCTCCCGGCTCAGCCGCGGAGCTGGGAGGGCGGGCAGCAGCGCGGCCAGGCACTCCCCCAACTCCCGGCTCAGCCGCGGAGCCAGGCAGGCAGCTGCAGCCAGGCGCCCCCCGGGAGGGCAGGAGGCAGCCACGGCCAGCCACCCCCCGGCTCCCGGCACCCTAGGCGACTGCCTAGGGTCGCCTAGTGGGCGTGCTGGCCCTGTATGTACATCTACTTCTCAGAAAAAAAACACCCTAGTATTTTTTTCTTAGCTGAATCGTTCATAGTCCATCACATATCATTGTTATCTCTCTCTGTGCTACTTTAAAGCAATTACTTGGCAGTTATTTCTTTTTGTCAGCAGCTCTGCAGAAAGCAACAACTATTCTGATTTCTGAATGCCATTTCTTACCATAGTCAGGAATGTTTACTTGAGGTAGCTTTGGGGAGAAAGGTCAGTTGAGAGGAATTGGCAAAGGGAGTGGGAAAAAGAAAGGGATGGAAACATAAAATATAAACACTTTCAAAAATCATGAAGAATTATGAAGCAGGTATGCAGCTATTTCTATATATATGCGCAATATTGCTGATGCATATGGGGAGGCTGAGTAGAAAACCACCGTAAAAGGTGGTCTTTAAAGTAGAATAAGTGGTTTCTTTACAAACAGACTGGACCAGTGAACCATTATATTATGTATTTGCAGATAACTTTAGTTACATTTATAACTAGGAACACTTTTAGTAATATAGTCTCATCCCAAAGTACAAGGATTTCTCCATGTAAGGATTCTGTGGATAGATTAATAAACAACCTGCCCAGTTTCAAGCACAGATTCATAGGATACAGGGAGGTGAGTATCTCTTTAATGTTGTATTTCCTAAAATCACAGTGCTGTTTAAGACCCTGTTCGGATTCAGGTTGAGATCAGGAATGTGCCACCTACAACTTTGTTTGAAATGTGGCTGCTGCTAGCATGTTTCCTTCTTGGCATGGAAAGGGTGCTTTTACTGAGATGCATGCTAGCAAACAGGCCTATAGGCCATTCCCCAAAGTGAAAACAGTTAATCTCTCTCAGCATTAAACAGAGTAACAGTGTTAAAACCCTGCTAGCAATAACTGTACATAACATAGCATTGTGGTTAGTACAGTTCTGACTCAGTGTGGAGAGGGCCTATATATGGAGTATGATGTTCCTTCATAAAGATTTTTAATTCAATTTTTTGTTAGGTCCCATGTGTACAGATCCCTAATTTAACCAAAACTGCGTTTTCTATATCATATATACATCAGGTATAAATGTTTCTAAGGAAACTGTAAAATATATAATTATGTTTAGCAAACATGGCTGAATTACAGGATTGAAAGCACTGGGTACTACCTTTGTCAACCCTGTATTATTAAAAACAGAGTTTTATAATGTTTATTACTTAACATTTACTAATGTGTTTTTTCCTGTGGGATTGTATGTGGTAGAAAAGTGGTCAATTCCTAGCCAACTACAGAGATTTATTATCACAGCTGTTTCCTCCTGGCAAGAGTTTACCATAACAACAATTTAATTTTTTTTCTACCTGGCAGTTTACATTTGTGTATCCTACCATCACACCTACTATATTTGATTAAGTCACTCAGAGCTAAGGATTTTAGCCTTGATTCTTTATATTAGATGTCACAGAATAGCATGTTATTAAAGGCTAAACTCTCCTGGTAATACTGATCAAGCTCAGTTGGATATTGAGAAAGTGTGTTCCAGTTCAGTGAAGGTGGTGGAAGGATTTGGTGTGGGAAGAACTTGGACTGCTTATTAAACTTCTCAGAAAGGAAATCACGACAGAGTTAGCACAAACCCTCCTATCCTCACAAGAAAACTTCATTCCCCAAGGTGCAGGCCAGATAGGCAAAGTTTCCTAAGGGTAGGGTGACCAGATGTCCCAATTTTATAGGCACAGTCCTGATATTTGGGGCTTTTTTTTCATATAGGCGCCTATTACCCTCCACCCCCATCCCGATTTTTCACACTTTCTATCTGATCACCCTACCTAATGGGTGATTGTTAGAATGTTCAGACCATCTGTGTGGACACACTGGAAGAGGATTTCAGGATATATTGAGATACAAAAGACAAAATTCAGACCCTGGCATAAGAAGTATCTTCCAGCTAATTTGGCTCATCATCTAATTGTTTATATTTATAGTTTGTTTTAAAATAAAAACCAATACGTTATTTTTCCTAAATTCTAAGTATACTTAGACCTGGTCTACACGGGGGGGCGGGCATTGATCTAAGTTACACAACTTCAGCTACGTGAATAACGTAGCTGAAGTCGACCTACTTAGATCTACTTACCATGGTGTCTTCACTGCTGATGCTCCCCCGTTGACTCCGCCTATGCTTCTCACTCCGGTGGAGTACCGGAGTCGACGTGAGAGCACTCAACAGTCAATTTATTGTGTCCTCACTAGACGTGATAAATCGACCCCCGCTGGATTGATCGCTTCAGAGGTAAGTGTAGACATGCCTTTAGTGTTCTTATTCTTGTAGCCCTGCATTTGCTTGATAGCCCAGGTTTGAAAGCTAATGTAAATAACCTTCCTTTTATTCCCTTGCCTTTTGAATAATTATTTATTGTTATAAAGGATTATAAACTTGTAAAAAAAAAGTATTTGGAACTTCTGCTCCTGGCTTCTGGGTCGACACTATTGACATCACTATGCATTCTTCTGAATGTGGCTAAAACTCCTTTCTGATGACAAACTCCCACTTACTTGCAGGTTTGATTTGCCACCACTTATCCTTTTTTCCATGGATGGTTTTCGAGCAGAATATCTACAAACATGGAGTTCTTTACTGCCGAATATCGAAAAACTCAGTAAGTTACCGAGAAAGCAGTGACAATTAAAACCAGAACCTGTTGCAGTTTCTTCAGTTCCCTCTTCCACCATTTTATGCATGTGACTCCCTGGTCAACTAGAGGAATATCTCATAGTAGTTCTCTCATCAGTGGATTGCTCACATTTAACCTGGGAGTTAGAGTACATTGTAGTCACCCATTGACCCATGGCCACCAATATTGGCTTGCAGCTTCAAATTTTATTTAAATAAATATTGTGAAACATTCATTCAAATAAAGTTTGAAGCTGAAAAAGTTCCAGTGAAAGTTTGAATACATGTTCTATCCTCTATATTATTAAATTACTGTACATTGTAATAAATTTCCCAAAGGATCATCACTCATTGTCATATTAAATTATATCATAATACTAAAGAGCAGTGAATTGTGTAACAGTGAAATGTCACTCAAAGAGTCAGTCTTTTTGAGTCTGGAATTTTGTTCTATTCATCGACAGCTGCGTATTTAAATGTACATCAAATATCATCAATTACTGCACTCACATTTATTAAATTTAAACTTTAATATGCTGATTTACTTAGTATAGCTACAACCTTGAAAGATGCACAGTGCTCTGAAGTTAGTGGGAATAGAGGGTCATCAGCATGTTGCTGTAGTGGGCCCTCCACACTTGCACATAAGTTGAGTATGGTTTTCATGGGAATACTTTAGAATCAGAGCCTCATTGCTCCTAGTGTCCCTATGGTTCAATTCATTCATCTTCTTCACTTCGCCCACAAGAACCAGACTCTGAAAGCGACAGAATGATAATGTGTTTACTTTTTATATTATATATTTAAAAACTTGACATCGTTGCTGGAAGCCGCTAAGTGTAATTGGACAAACAAACTTATCTGTTTTGTGGCTAACATATTAAATATAACAAAGGCTGTAAGAGAGTCATAACTCTAACTAATGAACAGACTGACCTGACCCTTGCATAAGTGTTTTATGCTTTGCTGTCGCTGAGCCAGCAGAAGAAATGCAATCAGCTAATAAGTCATTTCATGAAAAGTCCAAGTATATGTCAATCTCTGTTTGAAACAGATTTAAGGAAAGTGTATCTTTCCTACTGGAATGAAATAAATGTTAATTTCAAGCTTCCAGGAGGATATTTTGAACTTTGGTTTACACTCACATCTGTTATTCACATCTGTTTTCACTGTTAACAGTGGTTTGTGCACTCACATACTTTGTTTCTCACTTTAGCAGCTGGAAGGGGTGGGGGAGACCCCTTTATTTATATGTGAGAGAAGATAAAACAGTGGTGTGCTAACTTTCATATCATGAACCAGTTCCTCTCAAGGTCCATTTCCTTTTCCTGGCTGGTCCCACACATTCTCTGCAGCAACTATAGGGATTGGTTACATTAGAAAGTACATTTAGGAAAGAATTAAGAAGAGAAACATGAACATAAACTCATTTTGTACTTGAAGACTTATCAGTGATTTAGCATGGTGACACCAGCAACTCTGCAGACCACGCAGAAAGAAGGTCTTTGTGGACCATTGAGGGTCAGAAGATGATAATATAAGAATATTTTTTATCACAAACCTGAGAGGTTGTGGTGATCTATCCTTGTATCTTTACTAACTCCATAGATTGTTTTTAATAGTTTGGCCCAGAAAACCTAAGTATTATCTTCAATAGAGCTAGTCAAACTATTAATTACAGGTAATGTTCATTATGAATTTAGCGCTTTTCACTGTCTATGAATTTGCAAACTGAGCCTGATGAATCCACTGTGTGTGTTTGTTATTCATAAGCATTTGCCAAATAGTTTGGATGAATAATTTTCAGCTTATGGGTTCTTTCATCTGACTATTTGCTTTTTATGTAATGTGGTGGATCACTGAACCCCAAATCCTTTCTGATCTCTGCGTGAGTGATAGAAACATTTTAAAGAGAAGAATGAGGTTGGATTTCAGTAAACGGTCGCACAGCAAGAGAAGTGACTATTCAAAGGAGACAGGAAGGATGGTCCTGTGGTTAGGTCTTGGCCTTGGGAGATCTGGCTTAATTCCCTGCTCTGCCAGGCTGCCTGTGTGACCTTGGACAAGTCATTTAGCCATTGTGTGCTTGCCTCAGTTCCAAATCTGTAAAATGGGGCTATTAGCATTTCCTTACCTCACTGGAGTGTTGTGACATTAAAAATTGTGAGGTGCTGCAGTAATGGGGGCTATACAAGTACCTTAGAGAGATTGTCTGAACATTTGCAGATGAGCAATATGACACCTTGAATCTCAGAAACTGACCCTGGTGAAAAATGTCATCTAAAAATGTTTTGTGACCAGCTCTAATTTTCAATATTACAATTGCTTGGGAAGTAATTTTATAATCACTCAGCATGATTTGTTACAGAAACATGTGGCACGCATTCAAAATACATGAGAGCTGCTTACCCCACCAAAACCTTCCCAAACCACTATACTATTGTCACGGTGAGTGAGAATTTATTATTTTTATTCTTCATTATTTGTACAGCCTGCAAAATGTTTACTAGGACAAAAAAAGTGGAAGTTCTTATCCCAAAGAGCTAACAATCTCATTTTAGCTGTGACACTACAGTGAGAATAACAATAAGGGAGGGATCGGATAAGGAACCGTGGAGGGGCATGGTGGAGAGCAGCAGAGGAGGAAGGGGCCATAGTTCATATGTTTACATAAATATGCTGCCTTCCTTAGCAGAGGTGTCTATGCCCAGCCCTGTGGACAGATTATGTATTCCTGCTCTTTGTTAGAATCGATTGTATAGGAGTGCTGGTCTCAGTCACCATATTAAAATTGGTATTGCTGCTTATATGTAACCAGTTGGGATCTATCATGCCTGTTTACAGACACATCAGGCTTCATGTATCATAGTAGTTTCACCAATTAAAATGAAATTGGGATGAAAATATGGAAGTTGAACAGATTGGCAGATAAAAGGATGTCATGTGACCTAATAAGTTTTTTCTATCTCTAACTTCTATGTTCAGTTGTAATGGAACACAGTATAGATTTCATTTTACTTTAAGAATGAGAGAAATATTTCACCTTTCTTAATTTATTTTCATTCTTAGGGTTTGTATCCAGAATCTCATGGGATCATTGACAACAACATGTATGATGTAAACTTGAGCCAGAGTTTTTCACTTTCTGGGCAGGCAAAATTCGACCCTATCTGGTGGAAAGGACAGCCAGTATGTATCACTCTTTCTATGGTGCTTGTCATAGTCTCTAGATTAGCTCATGTCAAAGCATAAAATGCCAAGTTGTATGATATCAAAGTTCATCAGTTTGTTCCACAGTCCATATCCTCCGGTGTATATTGCTGATTTTTTAACAGATAGTTTGCCTTGATACAGGAAGAAAAGCTGTTTAAACTTTAACATCTGAATTATTTTTGATATCTGAAAACTTTATCTTGTGGTGATACTTTGTGAGCAAATTTAAAATACATTGGCCCATATTCAGACCTGAAGTTAAATGCTGGCACCACTTAAGTGACTGGGAGTTTTACTAGATTTTGCACTTTGAACTTAGCTGTGCAAACTGCAGCAGTAACCCCTTACATCAGGTCTGAACATCTAGTCTAAAAACAAAAGTTTTGTTTAAAAACAAACAAACAAACACAGTTTAAGGTTATTGAGTGTCATGTCCTTACCTGTCAGATCATTTACAAAGCAAGGGAATGTGCAATTGAGGACATCATAGACCGCTCACTGCCCATGTTATAAACAACGTATTTTATTAATTGCATATTTCATCACAATTCGATAACTTTAGCTCTGACCTAAAACTGATATTATTCTTTCACCAGTAATCTCAAAATATAAACACAGTGCCAAGCATTTTGAAAAAGAACTAAAAATTGCATGGGTTCAAACATATAATTTTTGTTGTTGTTTCTTGAGGAATCCAATCAGCCTTGTAATGGGACTGTGGTTGCAACCCTTAATATGGCAAGTTTATCCCCTCTGTGTAATAAAACAACATATACCTGCGGCTGAGCTCAGATTGGGCCCTAGCCCTTCACAACCAAAACCACAGGCCTTTATCACTGTAACAGAAGGAAAATCATTGTTAGCTGATAGGTATAGAAATACCCTGTTATTATTGCTAAGCTGTGAACAGCCCATAGAGGGCCACATCCTGTAACCAGGAGAAAAATATCAAATCACAAAACATTGCAATAGTTGGGTAACAGTAGGTCAGGTGAAAGAAACAGCTGAAAAATGTGAGCCAAGCAAAGGATCTCCACTTGCATTTTTCTGAATCTGTACTTTGGCTTGTCTCTACTGTCTTGTATCTGGTTATCCAGTAGTGTGAATGGATTGAAATAAGATATTTGCGTCCTCTACCTAGATCTGGCTGACCGCAATGTATCAGAATTTGAAGGCTGGCACCTTCTTTTGGCCTGGATCAGATGTACCTATTAATGGAACATACCCCAATTTGTACAGGTTGTACAACAAGTAAGTTTCAGAATAGTCAAAAGATTTATGACACAAGTCTTATAAGTTGGTCCAAAGATGCAAGTTGTCAATAGTTTTTTTAATGAAGATGAAGTATTAGAGCTCTTACCAAAGTTCTGGGAAACAGACACCATATTAGTGTAAAATTATCCCACTTTTACCGTGAAACTAACATTTATGGCTGAGATTTTCAAAACCACTTAAGGGACTTAGATGCCCAGTTACCACGAATAATTGATGGGCATCTCTATCCCCTAGATGGCTTTGATAGTTTCAAACTATAACAAAATGACTGTTTCCCACTAGAAAACAGTCCTGCAATTTTGATAAAAACAGAAAAATATTCCAGGCAAATCTACAAAATATATTGTAGTTTCTCTGATTTTTTTCACTATGAGAATCCTCACATAGTATCTTCACAACAAGCCAATGTTTTCCTAGTGTATTGTTTTATAGGAAATGTATATATTGTAGATAGGCCCGACTTGACGTGAGTAACTGAACATGGGGGAGGCCTCATTTCTCAGAAGAAGGGATTAAGGAGGTAAATAGATTACCAGGCTGAAAACAGAATGTTTGTGCTAACTAAGTAAATGGGTGACTAAGATAAAAGATGGAGTGTCTGAGCTAGCAAAGATAAGAGGGGCGACACCCAGGGAACCATTTACTACACACAAGATAAATCAGGAATGTAAAAATGAGGTAAAGAGTAGGTCGAGTACGGATAGTGCATGAACAGAGCATGCTGTACAAAGATTGGTTCCTGTACAGTAACTAAGCCAATCCAAAAAGGTGTGCTGCACTCTATAGTAAATGCAATGAGATGTGCCAATGTATATAAAAGGGAGAGGATTTCTGGGTGAATTTGGATCTGTGATGTACCCTGATCCATCCCTTGGATTGCTATATGCCAAATAAAGATACATGAGTGACAGACTCTGGAGTCGAACTGAGTTCTTGGGAAGTCAAGTAGAAAGAGGTCTTGGAGTGGTATCATGACTTGAATGACCAAGCTTGTTACACAGCATACTTATCTGGACCACAGTGGTGGAAAAGGGAATTTATAATATTAGGGAAGAAAATTTGCAATTTACAGTGCTAGAAGGACCTGGACCTTGAGCACCATGTAAAATTAATAATTCAACTGTGCCAATTATGATTGCTATTCCTAGATGGACATGGAATCCTAAAGAATTGGGGTGACCATATGTCACCAGTATGGATACAATAGAGAATGGGACCTATATACTGCATTATCCCAGTGCGAAGATGGCAGCACCAGAAGGACGTGAAATAAACACAGCCTTCTGTAAACGAATCAAGCACAGATGATTTTGTGAGGGCTAGGCATGAATGAACCTTACCATAAGCGAGGGAAGTTGGGCCCGACTAGTCATTAAAGAGAGAGTGAAGGAGGTGGTATGGCGTGGGGACACAGTATGTGCTGTGGAATACCACAACTTTTCAGCGGCAAAGAGTCCTGTGGCACCTTATAGACTAACAGACGTATTGGAGCATAAGCTTTCGTGGGTGAATACCTGAATACCCACTTCTTCAGAGCATCTGAAGAAGCGGGTATTCACCCACGAAAGCTCATGTTCCAATACGTCTGTTAGTCTACAAGGTGCCATGGGACTCTTTGCCGCTTTTACAGATCCAGACTAACATGGGTACCCCTCTGATACTTGACACAACTTTTCAGTGAGGACAACACAATGCCAGTGGAGCCTGGATGGATTTTGTCTGAACCTTACCTCTCTGACTCAGATTGGGACCCCTATGGCCAAGTGCAGATGAAGGAGAATGTGACAGAGGTCACCATGACAGACAACACTGAATGGGAGTCACTGGTGACCAATCTCTTTGTACCCATACCTCCCTTGTCCATTAATACCATGGATTTAGTACAAAGGAAAATTGAGCAATTGGTGCCCATTGCCCAACTAGTAGCCCAGCAACAGGAAATTGGGGACAATATTGTATAGGCAGTGAAGACAGCCTAGTGAGCTGTACCAGGGGAAGTGAGCTTCCTAGTTCATACCTTCCACCTAATATTAAGAGGGGTTCAAATGATTATAGTCACTGTGGTCTTAGGCATGTGTTGCTGGATAAACTTGAAAAAGAGAGCACAGAAAGACAGGAATATGATGCAGATGAAATGAATAATAATATAAACAAGAAAAATAGAAGCAGTGGAGTGTAGGTAGGCCTGGTCTGACAGTGAATAATTGAACATGGGGGAGGCATCATTTCTTGGGAGACAGGAGTAGGTCGAGCATGGACAGCACATGAACAGAGCATGGTGTACAGGGATTGGTTCCTACAGAGAAACTGAGCCAATCCGAAAATGTGTGATGTAATGTCTAGTAAATGCAATGAGATGTGTATCTGTATATAAAAGGGAGAGGGTTTCTGTGTAAATATGGATCTGTGATGTATCCTGCATCCATCCCCTGCATTTGAGTCTGATCACACAGCATAGCATTGCTATATCCAAATAAAGATACCTGAGTGCCAAAGGCTGGAGTCGAACTGAGCTCTTGGAAGCCAAGTAGAAAGAGGTCTCGAAGGGAATCCCAACATATATGGCTTCTAAAATTCATAGAAATTCTGCTCCCATCAAAGTCAATTGGAGTTCTGTCATTGACTTTAATGGGGTCAGGATTTCACTTAGTTTTTAAGGACAGAAGGAGCCATTAGGATCATCTACTTTAAACTCCTGCATAATACCAGCCATAGAATCAGGGCCATCCTTAGGAGGGTGCGGGGCCCAGGACAACCCTCCCTCTGGCCCAGGCCCTGCCCCCACTCCATCCCTTACCCCAAGTCCCCGCCCCACCTCTTCCCACCCCTGTCCCACCCTGCCTCTTCCTGCCCCTGCTCTGCTCCCTCCCCACCCCCATTCCATCCCTACTCCCAAGCCCCTGCCCCGCCTCTTTCCAGCTTCCACCCTCTGCCCCGAGTCATGCTAGGAGCTGGCAGAGAGGAGCGGGGCGGGGCGGGGCGGGCTAGGATCGGGTTGCTCTTTGCTGCTAGCGCCAGGCCCCCTGCTAATCCCCCAGGCTGCCCTGGACCCCACATCCCAGAGGGAGGGGCCCGTGCGGTTGTCCCGGTCTGTCCTATGGACAGGACGGCTCTGCATAGAATTTCACTCATTAGTACAATAACTTGTGGTTGAACAACAGCATATCTTTTAGGCAGACATGAAGGGCCAGATTCTCCTTTATGCTGCCAGAGTGATAGAGAATATACTTCATCTCTTGATAAGATACTCCCATGATGAATTAACCTCACAGTTAAATTTTTTTTCCTTACAGCTGCCTTTAATATTAGTATCCTAAACTTTTCCTATTAATTTCTCTGTCATCTCCCAAACCTTTTATATGATTCCTGTAACCTCATTAGAATAACATGCTACAGGCTTATCTTTATAAGTCTGTACAAAGAAGGATGACTTTGTGGTTAGGGAATAGGACTGAGTCAGGTGACCTGGTTACTATTCCCAGCTCTGCCACAGACTTTTGTGTGTCATTTTGGGAAAGTTAATCTCTTTGCGCATCAGTTTCTTCATCTGCCAAATGGGGATAATAATACTAAACTACCCAACAAGGGTATTATGAGCATACTTAATGTGTGTAACGTATATCAAAGTCCTTGGATTGTATGTGCTATATAAAGGAAACAGTTCTTCTTACCTGTTTTAGAAACTTAGGCCTTGAACCTATAAACTCTTATGTACCTACTTTGTGCCTGTGCAAAGTTAAGCATGTTTTCAAGTGTTTGCAGGATCAGGATCTTACTAATTGTCATTAGAACTGTTATATTTCATTACAATATTTTGGAAATTAAATAGTGTAAGTATCTCATTTATTCATTAACATTCAAAAACATATACCTATTATCTTTTTGACTCCAACTCTTAGGCCCTAAATGAATTACCAAGAAAATTTGCATTCCTGGGTGTTAGAAAATGTATATTTTTGTATTGGGAAATGCTTGCTGACAATACCTAATTATTAATTATTATTTTATTTTATTTTATTTTATTTTAGCTCAATTATATATCAACAGAGAATTTCAGAAATACTCACATGGCTTGATGGTTCCAAATCTGAAAGGTAAAGCTTGATAATATCCAACTCAGTATTAAAAAAAAAACATGCTAGAAGGATTTTTACTCGTATAGATTTCACATTCTTTTCTAATGCTTGTAAAACAAGTGAGGCTGTATTTAGCTAGCTCAGTTAGTATTTCTTGGGATATAAAGGGCTGCTGTAATTATGGTTGTGCTTATTATCTTCCTGGATCGAGAGGCAGAGATGAAAGAGGTAAACCAAGTCCCTGACAGTATGAGTGTGAGGTGTACATATCTGAATGGGAATGTATAGGCTGGGGGTTGTTTTGTCTTTTGCTGGCTTACAATTTCTTTTTTCTTTGGTGTTACCTGAATGAATTCTGAGACATCCAGATAACACCTGGATGAGAGTCAGAGGAAGAAAGTCTGTTTAACAAAGCCTGTACTTTTGTGGATCTATGTGTATCAAAGAATTCAGAGTTTTCTCTGGGAAGAATAAATATTGTACATTATACACAGTAATGCAGATTACAGCTCAGTTGTCTAAAAGTTATCTTACTGTGGTCTTGTGGGAATTTACTCTGTTCCTATGCGCTACAGTTTGACAAACAAGAATTAATGTTAATTCCTTGTAATTTTAGTGCCCTGCAATAGATGTATGCCAAGAGCTTTTATTCTAAGAAAAGGTTGTGAACCCAGGCTCTAGGCCTATGGTGTTCTGGGAAATGTAGTTAGCAGTTGGATGGCCATTTTGTTCCTATTCTGTTTGTGATTGGCTAAGTTAAATAATATTTTAAGAATTATTTTTGTATAGTCAAATGGGGCAATGAATTACCAGTGAATTTGTGTTACATGTGAATAAATTAAAAGAAAGCGTTTCATTCTTTTATGTGAGGGATTATAGGTGAACACCTCATATAAATGGGGGGTTAGATGAAGTTCTCTGGAATCTCACCCAGTAAAGCAGGAAGAAGTCTGGCAGTAGACTCAGATTTTTCAGACATGGCCAGCAGTGCAAGTAGAGCGGTCCGGTCCGGCAAGATATTTATAGCTGGTAGCATACCGGGAAGACGTAGGAGGAGCAGAACGTGGGGCCGCTGGGCCTTCCACAGAGCTGCCTCTAATTTTGGGTGCCTAAAGACACTGAAGGCCACTTCTGGAAATGTGGGCCTAGGGGTATGTCTACACTACAAAATTATGTCAAATTTATAGAAGTCGATCTTTAGAAAGTGATTTTATACAGTCAATTGTGTGTGTCCCCACTAAGTGCATTAAGTCGGCGGAAGGTGTCCTTAATACCATGGCTAGCATCGACTCACGGAGCAGTGCACTGTGGGTAGCTATTCCTCAGTTTCCGCAGTCTCCACTGCCCATTGGAATTCTGGGTTAAGCTCCCAACTCCTGATGGGGCAAAAACATTGTCGCGGTTGGTTTTGGGTACATGTCGTCAGTCTCCCCCTGCTCCCTTCAATCATTTCACGCCTTTTTTCCTGGGTTATCCATGCAGACGCCATAGCACGGCAAGCATGGAGCCCACTCAGCTCACCGCTGCTGTTGTGAGCATTGTAAACACCTCGCACATTATCCTGCAGTATGTGCAGAACCTGGCTAGGAGACGCCAGCACGAGGACGATTGTGCAGAGGACATGGACACAGACTTTCCTGAAAGCATGGGATGTGGCAATTGGGACATCGTGGCAGCAGTGGGGCAGGTTGATACAGTGGAACGCTGATTTTGGGCCCGGCAAACAAGCACAGATTGGTGGGACCGCATAGTGTTGTAGGTATGGGATGAGTCCTAGTAGCTGCAAAACTTTCGCATGCGTAAGGCCACTTTCCTGGAACATTGAGAGTTGCTTTCCCCATCCCTGAAGTGCAGTAATACCAAGATGAGAGCTTCCCTGACAGTTGAGACGCAAGTGGCGATAGCCTTGTGGAAGCTTGCAACACCTGACTGCTACTGGTCAGTTGGGAATCAATCTGGAGTGGGCAACTCTATTGTGAAGGCTGCTGTGATCCAAGTAGCCAAGGCAATCACTAACCTTCTGGGTGGTGGGGGTAGTAGCAAGGGTAGTGACTCTGGGAAATGTGCAGGCCATAGTGGATTGCTTTGCTGCAATGGGGTTCCCTAACTGTGGTGGGGCAATAGAAGGAACGCATATCCCTATCTTGGCACTGGATCACCTTGCCAACAAGTACATAAACTGCAAGGGGTACTTCTCAATGGTGCTGCAAGAACTGGTGGATCACAAGGGACGTTTCACTGACATCAAAGTGGGATGGCTGGGAAAGGTGCATGACGCTTGCATCTTTAGAAACTCCGGGCTGTTTGAACAGCTACAAGAAGGGACTTACTTCCCAAACCAGAAAATTACTGTTGGGGATGTTGAAATGCCAATAGTTATCCTTGGAGATCCAGTCTACCCCTTGCTCCCATGGCTCATGAAACTGTACACAGGCAGCCTGGACAGTAGGAAGGAGCAGTTCAACTATAGGCCGAGCAAGTGCACACTGGTGGTAGAATGTGCCTTTGGACGTTTAAAAGCTCGCTGGCGTGGTTTGCTGACTAGGTTTGACCTCAGCGCAACCAATATTCCCATTGTTATTGCTGCTTGCTGTGTGCTCCATAATATCTGTGAGAGTAAGGGGGAGACGTTTATGTCAGGGTGGGAGGTTGAGGCAAATTGCCTGGCAGCTGATTTCGAGCAGCCAGACACCAGGGAAATTAGAAGAGCACAGGTAGGCGTGCTGCGCATCAGAGAGGCTTTGAAAACCAGTTTCATGACTGGCCAGGCTACTGTGTGACAGTTATGTGTGTTTCTCCTTGATGCAAACCTGCCCCCTTGGTTGATTTTATTTCCCTGTAAGCCAACCACCCTCCCCGCTTCGATCACAGCTGGCAAAGGAAATAAAGTCACTATTGTTTTGAAACCATGCATTCTTTCTTTATTGGTTAAAAAAAGAAGGGAGATAATGGACAAGGTAGCCCAGGTAGGGTGGGGTAGGAGGCAAGGACAAGGCCACGTTGCTTATTGTAGCCACACTACATATCAAAACTTATTGAATGACAGCCTTCTGTTACTTGGGCCATCCTCTGGAGTGGTGTGGCTGGGTACCCGGAGCCTCCCCCCACATTCTTGGGCAGCTGGGTGAGAAGGATATGAAACTTGGGGCGGAGGGCAGGCGGTTATACTGGATGCAGTGGCGGTCTGTGATCTTGTTGCCCTTCCTGCAGCTCCACCAGACACCTGAGCATGTCCATTTGGTCCCCCATTAGCCTCAGCATCACATCCTGCCTCTTCTCATCGCGCTCACTGAATGATTTCCTGGCCTCTGTCACTGAATGCCTCCACGCATTCAGCTGTGCCCTATTAATGCAGGAGGACTGCATGAGCTCGGAAAACATGTCATCGCGAGTGCGTTTTTTTCGCCTTCTAATCTGCGACAATCTCTCAGACAGAGATGATAGGGGGAGTGTAGAAACTTTTGCATCTGCGGGGGGGATAAAAAGGGAGAATAGAATTTAAGAAGATACATTTCTGAGAACAAAAGGGAGACTCTTTCACAGTGAATCAAGCAATTCACAGCAGACAGCACATGTGCTTTAGGTACAAGGTCGCATTTTGCCTTTTATATTGAACGCCTGCTGGTATGGTGACACATCACACATGGCTGGGCAACAGAATTCGGTTTCCAGGCAGGCATGGTAAGGCAAAGGGTACGCGGGGTTAGCTTCTTCCGCCTTCATAACATGTGTGAATGGTTTCAAACTGCAGTGCCCTCCTTTCCCATGGCAAGCAATGCCGGTTGGGTTGGCCATTTAAAAGGAGGGGCTGCGGTTTTCGGGTGGATGTGCAGCACAACCCTTCCCTGATCCCACCGCATGGCAATTCTCTGGGATGATCCCTTTACTCCTCCCCCCACCAAGTGACTATTATCAGGGATGATCCCTTTTAGCCAAACACAAACAGCCCAGCATGAACGGGGTCCTTTGACTGTTCTCTTACAAAAATTCCCCTATTTCAACCAGGTGACCATGAATGATATCACTCTCCTGAGGCTAACACAGAAAGATAAAGACTGAATGTTGCTTGAATGCGACCAAAGCCCAGGATCATTCGCTGCCATGCTTTGTGCTGCAATGATTCCAGACTACTTGCTACTGGCTTGTCGTGGTAAAGTGTCCTACCGTGGAGGACAGAATAAGGCAGCCCTCCCCAGAAACCTTCTGCAAAGGCTTTCAGAGTACCTCCAGGAGAGCTTCATGGAGATGTCCCTGGAGGATTCCCACTCCATCCCCAGATATGTTAACAGACTTTTCCAGTAGCTATACTGGCCGTGAATGCATCCCAAGCCTTCAGGGCAAATCAAACATTAAACACAATTGCTTTTAAACCCTGTACTGTAGTTACAAAGGTGCACTCACCAGAGGTGCCTTCTCCAGCTTCAGGGTCCAGGAACCCGCCTTGGGATGGTATTGGCTCCAGGGTGATGAAAAGGTCCTGGCTGCTGGGGAGAACAGATTCTCCGCTTGCCTGCTGCGCAGTCTTCTCCTCCTCCTCATCCGCAAAATCCTCCTCCCTGTTGTGTGAGACTTCCCCTTTGCAGGTGTCCAGGGACAGTGGTGGGGTAGTGGTAGGATCCCCCCCTAGAATGCCATGCAGCTGATCATAGAAGTGGCATGTATGGGGCTCTGACCCGGAGCAACCATTTGCCTCCTTTGTCTTTTGGTAGGCTTGCCTGAGCTCCTTAACTTTCACGTGGCACTGCTGTGTGTCCCTGTTGTAGCCTCTCCCGACCATGCCCTGTGCGATTTTGGCATATATATCAGCATTTCTTCTTTTTGATCAGAGTTCGGCCTGCACAGATTCTTCTCCCCATACAGCAATCAGATCCAGTGTCTCCCTTTAGGTCCATGCTGGAGCTAGTTTGTGATTCTGGGACTGCATGGTCACCTGTGCTGCTTAGGTCGCCACACTGACCAAACAGGAAATGAAATTCAAAATTTCTTGGGGCTTTTCCTGTGTACCTGGCTAGTGCATCAGAGTTGAAAGTGCTGTCCAGAGCAGTCACATTGGAGCACTCTGGGATAGCTCCGGGAGGCCAATACCGTCGAATTGCGTCTGCACTACCCCAAATTCGACCCAGCAAGGTCGATTTAGCGCTACTCCCCTCGCTGGGGAGGAGTACAGCAGTCGATTTTAAGAGCCCTTTAGGTCGACAGAATGGGGTTGGTTGTGTAGACGCATTGCTTATAAAATCAATCTAACGTAGCTAAATTCGACCTAACCTTGTAGTGTAGACCAGGGGTAGGTGTTTATGCTCACAAAGCAATTGAGAGGAAACTGCTTAAACTGAGGTAAGTTTTTTTGTTTGCTTGGAATTTTATTCAGTGTTTCCTTTCTTTAAATAAAGTTTTTACAGAAACTTTCCCAAATTCTCACAGTGCTCTTTTCTTTGGTTTAACTCTAGGCCAGATTTTTATACTTTGTATATTGAAGAACCTGATAGTTCTGGACACTCATATGGACCAGTTAGTGGTGGAGTAAGTTGTATTTTTTTAATCTTAAGTTAAGTTGCTCCAGAAATAATGGTATACAGTCATTTATATAGTTCAGAAGGGATTGCGGAGTCCTGATTAGCATGACATTGCTTTACGCTCTAGTTAATTACACACAGTAAGGATTATTCAATACTGGAATTCAGCAAACAGTGCTAACCGTCGACATCCTTATTTTCATTTTGTTTTGCCTCTTGGGAGCAGTCAGTCCCACTCCGGCATGGTTCCAGCACTGCTGCAAGTACAAAAGCAGAGCTGTAGTCTAACCGCAGCTGCAGAAAATTGGTTCAGACCTACACAGTTCTAGGAAGGATATTAAGATTCAAGCATGGACATATTTAGAACAAACTTTCATTTGGCTAATAGGTGATCCTTGAAGGTCATGTGACAAATTCTTAGAGCTGGCTAAATCCTTTTATGAGTGTTAAATACAATACAAACTCCAGTTAATATGCATTTTATTTAGTCCACATCATTCATTAGATTTGCTGTTACTCCTAACTCAAAGCATATTTCACTTACATGCACACAGAACACTGCTTCCTGGGAAACATAGACATTGTCATACCAGATCAGGCCAATAGTCTATCTAATTCAGTGTTCTGTCTCTGAGAGTGGCCTTCAGAGGCTGGTATGGTCCCTCTAGTGGACACGTATGGAACAACCAGCCTACAGGGGAAATTTCTTCCTCCTCCATACATAATCCATGTTGATTAGTGGTTGGTTTATGTCTAGAAGCAGGAGAGTTTACATTCCTTCTTCATATCAAGGTTAAGGTTAAGGTTGCGCAACACTTCCCATGATAACACCCTTTTCAATTGCTTATGATTTTGCCAAACTTTAACCATTTGGGGTGAAATTTTCCATGCCAGGGGTCTGTCACACTGTAACTTTTTTTAAAAAAAATTCAGCCAAAATGGTTCAGATCTTTCTAAAAATGAGGCTAGGGAAAGACATGTTCTTTTGCAATGTTAAAAAAATCTGGCAAACTTTTCTTTGAAAAGCTCTCATGCTCCAGTAGTTAGGGGCAAGAACTTGAAATTTGGCAGAGGAGTTGACTTTTGTGTTCACCCAAATTTGGACAAGTTATAAGCCCTTGAAAAAGCTGCTGTTTTCACATGCTCAGACTGGACTGCTCATGCTTCCCCACAGAACTGCTGAGCATGCTGCAGCCAAGGAGTACAGGGGCAAAGCTGGACTTTCTCTACAGTTGTGGCTCCTGGATGCTCTGGCCCAGGGAGGTTCTGGGTATCAGAAAATAGGAAGACCGTCTTTCCTGTGCTCTGAATGACTGCATTTGACCGGAATGCAGAAAGGACAAGAAAGACAGGCACATTTGAAGGAGACTAGCTTGAAAGGAGGAGCCTGCTGAGAGTGGGTCTGTAAGGGGGCAGATCTGGCAAGGAGATGAAATTTGTGTGAGGGGAGAACTGGAGCTGGATGAGCAAAGAGACTTGGACAAGGAACCAGAGATTGAGATGAGATTGAGATGAGGTGGGAGAGTGAGATTGGATGCGGAGCCCAAGAAGGGAGACTGGGACCGGAAACCAGTATAGCGGGCAAATAAAGGCAGGACATAAAGTTAACTGAAGGCCAGGAGAAGGGGAAAGACATAAGATGAAGAGCCAGGATGGGGAAAATGGGATGAGCAAGAAAAGGAGACTGGGATGGGAAGACTAGGATTGTCTGGACAAGGAGACTGGAACTTGGATGTGAAGCCTAAGGAGTGGAGAAGGGAACTGGGTAGGCAAGGAGAATGAGACTGGGACAAGCATCCCGGCATAGGGGAAGAGACAAGACTGGGACAGGATGTTGAAGGAGACAGGGCAGAAGGGGTCACATTTGGGAAAAATAGATTATGCTCCTCTCCAGAGCATGAATGAAACCCAAGATTTCTGAGTCTCATCATTCCTCTGTTGTTAGCAAGTATTTGTGAAACCCACCAACAAAGTATGTCTCATCCCCCTTTAGTATTGGTCTACGCAGGGAATGGCAACTTTCTACTGCTATCAGTTACTCCATTTGCACAAATGGCAAAGGTCTACATGGTGGACCAAACGGTTGCAACCTTGCTGGTGACCTATGTGGGTGCCAATGTGATGGAATTTCGGGGGCGGAGGATTTTTGGTTTGCTTTTTAAAAAAACAAAATATCACACTCAAAAATCTACGTTAAAGGAACATTGTTAAAGTTACAAAGTCAGGCATTCAAAAATAGAAAATAAACCATGCAGAGCAAAGACTTGCACCTGCTTCTTCCACATCCCAGGTGAGTGCTCTATTCACTGGGCATGGGGCTATTCTAAGGTCTCTTTATCTCTCCCTGCCACCACCTCGAAATTCCATCCTGGATCTGAGAAGCCTTCCTAGTGAAAATTTAGTCAAAGTCAGTACACTCCTGTGAAACGTTTTGGTTTTGATGAATCAACATTTTCCAATGAAAAAACATTTTGTTGAAAGAATCTTGACCAGTTCCATCTGTAGCACCCTTGCTTCATTTGTTGCAGAAGTTGGGTGGTGTGCAGTGAACAGGGTAGATTACAAGAAGGGAAAAGACGGTCTCATGGTAAAGGCAGTTGAATGCTACCCTGTAGAATCTGATTCCATCCCTGCCTCTGCCACAGAGTTCCTGTGTGATGCTGGGCAAGTCATTAAACCAAACTTTTCACATGAGGTCACTAATTGTGTATTATGGGTGCTCTACTTGAGACACTGGGGTCTAATTTTCAGAAGTGCTGAAAACTGACAGCTGAAACTGAAGTGAATGGGAACAGTGCTTTCAATGCATAAAGTGCTCTATGATGCTAAGTAGTCTGGAAAAAAAATCAAGTCCTAGGTGTCTCAGCTTGGGCACTATCACAGGGTGGCATCCTGAAGTGTCCTCCCTCTGCTATCTCAGGATGGCCCTGCAAGTATCCTGCCTCAGTTTATCCTCTTCAGTATTCCTTAAATAACTCAGCACAGCCAAACGGTGTGAGACACAAGTCCCCTCGTTGGGCCTACTTTATTTGAGTCCAAATAAACTCAGAAATAAAGTTCCTTCTTTCTCTCTGCTCTAGCTCTGGCTATCACTCAAACGCCTCACTTTCCTTAAGTCTGGAGTCCTCAGCCTTCCTTCTCGGACCTGGGTTCAGTGGAGTCTCCACCTTTGTTCCTTGTAGCACGTATCTACACCCACTTTCTCCAGGCAGCTGCAGCTCCCCAGGCTTCTGCACTGCTGCTGCCACCATCTCTGGGAGCTCCTCTGTGTTAGGGAAGCTCATTTTTTCTAGGAGCACACCTTCCAGGCTCCTTCCTCTGGTGAGCTCTCCCGGGAGCCACTTTCTTCAGGAGCTTCCTATTGGTAAGAGCCCCCCACCCAACTGAGCCCTGAAAAACATTTATGTGGCTCATTAGCATATTAGCTGCCAACCAACCACCTAGGGATTTATTTGCTTTCAAATGGGTCTGGGTTGGCTCATTCTCCCTTACAGGAACCTGTCAAAGCTAGGCTGGTTCCTGACTCCCCTTTAAGGACCAGCCCCCTTGACAGGCACCCAAAATTAGTGGATACTTTTGTCCTTCCTCTCTTTGTGCCTCTGTTCTTGACCTATAAAAAGTGGATAATAGTGGTCCCTCATCTCACAGTGGTGGTCTAAAGATAAATTAATGTTTGTGGAGCATTCAGTGATGAGTGTCAAAGAAGCCCATGTGGAAATTAATAATTCTGTCTTCAGAGCAGGGTTTGAGCAGTGTGTTGTAAATAAGGCCTAGGGGCACACATTGAACAATGAGGATAAAACCAAATATTAACCCGCAGCTTATTAATTGAGAACCATCCATCATGTACACTGAGTTCTTTGAAAAAAACACAGGAGGTCTTTGGAAAAGAACAGCATGTGATAATGTAATTAAAGACTGTATCAAAATGCATACACACTTGTAAGACGAATTAAGATTGCACAGGCAACCTTAATTCTGGCCTTTCCTAATTTTTGAGTGCTTGATTTTGCAAACTTAATGGTATTTTAATATAAAATTTTGTGTATAACATGTATATATATCATATGTACAGTAATTTTCAGGTTCCTACGGTTATGTATAAATTCAATCTAACGTAACTGTCAGTATTCTTACTAGCCATATAAACTTTTAATTTTCTTTTGAATTCTGATAACTCTTGGCCTTACTGACTTTGTACTGGAAATTAGTTCTACAGATTAATCATGTTTCATTTGATTTCATGTCACTTTCAGTTTCATTCAATGTTCCTTGGTTCAGAATCATAAGAAGAGCAAAATAGAATAACTTTCTCTGTAAGGTTTAAAAATCTTACTTAGGTTTAAAATGTTTGATAGCTGAGACTAGACAAATTATTCTCGTTTAAACCTAAAGCAATATGAGCATTGTAAGTTGTAATAGTTTGAATGGAATCCAACCATTAATAGATTGGGTTTGCTATTGCCTACAGTTCCAGTTACAGGAAAAGTTCTATATGGAAGGCTAAGGAGGGATCTGGAATATTTTAGACATACCATGTAATTCAAACTTGATCTTCACTAGGATTACCCATCTATTTGACACGCAGCATAATTGTTATAATTATTCATATTGCTACAGCATCAGGACTAGGGCCCCATTGTACTAGTGCAAACACATAAAGACATAGGCCTTGTCTACATAACTGCTTAAGTCGATGTAACTTACGTGGCCAGGGGTGTGAAAAAACCAGTGTGATGTAAGTTGCATGGACTTAAAGTGGTATCTACACCCTGCTATGTCGCTTCTGCCTCTTGTTGAGGTGGAGTAATTACATCGACGGAAGAGTCTCCCATAGACATAATACGTCTTCACCAGACACACTAAATCAGCACCTCTGCATCAATGGCAGTGGAGCCAATTTAGCACTGTAGTGAAGACAAGCCCATAGTCTCTTCCCGAAGAGCATACAATCTAAGGGTATGTCAGCGTAGACACTAACTATGCTAACAGGAGGGATTCTTCTGTCAGTGTAATCAATCCACCTCCTGGAGAGGTGGTAGCTAGGTTGATGGAAGAATGCTTCCATTGATCTAGCACTGTCTACTCTGGGGATTAAGTCGGCATCGGTATGTCTATCATGGGTGTGGATTTTTCTCACTCCCGAGAGACGTAGCTATGCCGATGTAAGTTCCTAGTGTAGACGAGGCCTAAGTAGTACATAAAGCTGCAACGTAATATAATTTTTCTGGTGGCATCATGAGATCAGAAATCATAAGTATCTGAAAGTTACTGTATGTTTCTTCATAACTAGAGCTGAGTGAATAATTTATATTTTGGTTTTGTGGCTGAACCAAAATATTTTTTAAAAATGTCATTTCAGGTCAACTCGAAACAAAAATGTTTAATTTTTTCTCAATGTAATAAAAATATTTAAAAATTCATTTGGGGTCAAATGAAATGTTTTAGTTTGATCCAAAACAAATTTTCTTGTTTCATTTCCTTTTTCACTATTTTTTGTTTTTTAAATAAATCTAGTGAAATTTCAAAATGAAACATAGTTTAGAAATGAAAAGACAATTTGTTTAATTTAGAACATATCAAAATAAAACACTGACTTTTTCAAAATTTATTTTTTGTTTTTTGGGGGGCCAAAACTACTGTCAGCTGAATTCGACCCAAATTTGCAAATAGCTGTGGTTAACCTGAAACTGCATTTTTCAGTGAATAAGCTATTTGTCCAAAAAAAATTGCCTAGGTCTATTCATAACTGCCTGTGTGAACAGAATCAAAGCTATTGTTATTCTCTCAGTCTATGCTATGATGAATACTCCATTCTGTCTTGGTGTTCTTCCAACTATTCAAGAAAAGTGGCCATTCTTTTTTTTTACAAAGAGAAAGACAGAAATAAAGCCTGTGATTTAATTTAGTTATCCCTTCTTAGTTACACATGCAATGCTATAAACAGGAAGCAGAATCAGACCAAATACATATACTTATGTCTTTTAAATGATTTTAGTGTATGTCTTCTTTCTGTTAGGAGGGTGGTATGCCTTGCAGCAGAAAAAATTAAGGCGATCTCTTCTTCTGTACCACATGAGCTGGCAAGCGTGAGAAGGGAGGTGGGATGCCAAAGGGGAACTGCTCTTTGTTGTGGGTGTACTTGCCATTTGAAGTTTAGAAGGAGGGCTTTAGTTTCCCAAATTGGAAAGAGAATTTCCCTTTGTAGGGGTAAGAGCTCAATGGAATTACAACTTTATTACTGTACAAACAGTTGGCCCAGTATATATATGCATTCTCGATAATAAAGGGATGCTCTCAGATTTAAAAAATACATGCAAGAAAACTAATTCCCTTATCGCTGTTTCTAGGTTTCTGATTTTGTAAACGAATATTTTTTTTAAAATCCTACATTTGGGGCCAAATGTGACCTGACTCTGGCACTTTGTTAAACACAAGATTTAGCATCTATTATACAAAAGTTACTTCTAATGTAGTATAGCAAAACTTAATGTGGTGGTTTGGGGTTTTCTTTTATGTGGAGAAAGCAGAACAAACCATGCTTTGCTTTGTGGAATCGGTGGGCATTTGCACTAATAAAATGCAGTGATGTTGACAGAATTGTTTTTGAGCTCAGAAGCAAAGAAAAAATTAAGTGTAGAAAGATGATAGAGAAACTTGTTTATTTTTCCCTACTCTGATTATACAGTCTGATAGATTGTCTGGGGTATTGACATCAATAGCAAGGAGAAATTCTAATGAAACTATTTATTCTTTAGGTCATTAAAGCCTTGCAGTTAGCAGATGAGACATTGGGAATGTTAATGGAGGGACTAAAACAGAGGAACCTGCACAACTGTGTCAATCTCATTGTTTTGGCTGATCACGGTACTGTATCTAGTTTTGTACTTAACTTTTCAGTATCTGTTCTATTATATATCCTTGTTTATTCTCTTCCTTGTGTTTGGTGTTCATGGTCACTATTTTAATAAACTACTATAGTCTTGTCAATATTGCAATTTCTAATATAACAAAATAAATATTTATGTATTCTCGTTTTAGGAATGGATAAGACCTACTGCAACCAGTTAGAATACATGACGGATTATTTTAATCAAATTAATTTCTACATGTATGATGGGCCTGCAGCTCGTATTCGGGCTTACAATGTTCCAGAAGACTACTTTACATGTAAGTATTAACCCATGCTGTTAGTGCACAACCAGTACAACAGAAAGGAAAGAAATAAAGGAAGTGGATAATCAATAGTTTTGAACCTTGGGGATGTCTCTAGTGAACATTTTTCTGTGCCAACCGACCATGTCTTTGGCTCATGGAAACAATGTTGCAAGAGTGATCTTTGACTGTAACTCCAGATGATGCTAAAAGATAAAAAAACCCTTGTGACAGATTGCAATTTGAGTTTTCATCTCATGTGGAAAAAGAAAGGATAGATTTGTGTTCAGTTCCCACCCCTGCCACAGATCTCTTGCCCACCAGCAAATCGCTTAATCTCTGTGTGTCAGTTTCCTGTCTGTAAAATGAGAATAATAATGTTGCCTTTCTCCCAGTCGGAGTCTGTCTTCTCCATTTAGATTGTAATTTCTTCGGGCCAGGGTCTGTTTCTTAATACATGTATGTACAGCACCTAGCACAGTGGGGCCTTGATCTCAGTTGAGACCTCTAGGAGATATCATAACACAAATGAATAATAATGGAAACCATTTAAATGTGCCTTTAGTGTATGATGCTATCAATTTGATGAAAGTTCTCCCTCTCAGTCAGGGAACAGAATAGGGTAAAATAAAAGCCTGAAGTCACTCGTTTCAATGAGCATACAGAATTCCTATGGTAAAAGTCATGCTTGTTTTAGGGCCTTAGGAGCCAGCAAGCTGTTGTGCTTATTTATTATTATTTCACATTTTTAATGTACAGCAAAGGTGCTTGGCATTAGGATAGATCCCACACAAACTAAAGACAGTCCTTGCCTGGAGCAGCTTGCACTCTAAACAAAACAGAAACAGAATAGACAAGCGAGGATGAGAAGCCCAGAGGAGGGAATGAATAAGATTTAGCATTTTTTAAATTATTAATGTAATTATTGTCTCATTTCTTGTGGGCATCTTATTATCCCTAAAAAACATTTGCCTTCCCTAAAGCAGCAGGGTTCAGTAAAAAATAAAAACAAACTCAAAACTAAATGTTAACAACAAATGATTAAATCTCTCTCTCTCTCAAAGTGTGGATGATGAATTATGGCAGCAGATTTGCATCTCTCTGAAGCATTAGGTATGACCACTGCCAAAGCCAGGAAACAAGATTTAAAGGACCAGTGATCCAGATCTTGTCCAGTACTGCAAATCTGATATTCCAAAGTGGGGGTGGGGTAGAGATGCAGAGTCTGTCTCCAGTGATTTGTCAACTTTGTCTTTGGTTAGATACTGCCATGGTACCTTTCTGCAGTCCATCTTATTGGGTTCCTAGCTAGTGATTCTGGCACCTAATAAATACATGGCTGGGTAATCTGCACAGGCTGACAAAGCACTTGGTGCTCACTTTTACAAATAGTATACAAGTGAATGCAATAATAGTGCAAATTCTTGCACAGTGCTTTAAATTTTCAATAGCTTGAATGCAACTTATTCTATTGTCTGTTTTCTTAAACAGTTGATTCTGAAGGAATTGTTAAAAACCTTACCGTGAGTAAACTCTATTTACATTTATTTCCTCTTAATGGTATTTTGATTAAAAGGCATATTTTTGTGGCTATATTGCACATGCACTTCTCAAACCCTAACCTTTGCACCAGTTCCATATTGTTTTTAGTGGGGGTATTGACTTAAGTGTAGGGTGACCAGATGTCCTGTTTTTAAAGGGACAGTCCCATTTTTGGGGACTTTTTCTTATATAGGCGCCTATTACCTCCCCACCCCCTGTCCCGTTTTTTCACAGTTGCTATCTGGTCACCCTACTCAAGTGTGACTCCTTGAGTACAATCGGAGGCAAATCCTAGATGCTGCAGTTTGTACGTGGGCTTGGCCCAGAGGATCTCTATGGGGGATCAAGGAAAGAAAATTTCCCACACTCCAGAGTAGGAGGAATTGGTTGACGTGCACTGGAGTGGATCCACAGACTGTGCCCCACCACCAGGCAGGTGGAGAAAGTTATCTGAGAGCTGGGATCTAGAGTACAGATGCAAGGCAATGGAGAAGCAGACCCAGGTTTCCTACAGGAAGGTTAACTTGGCCTCATAACATATGCAGTAATTTCTTCTCCTTTTTTTCCTTTCATTGGCTAATTCAATACTTTTTACAGAGTTCAGTATCTACTTTAAAATATGAGGGATGGGGAAGGTGGCCAAATTAATGTTATTGTGAGAAGCTTCATTTTTGCATTTCTTTGTCTTTATAATTTAGATTGACTTTATCATTTAAACTTTTAATCATTGAATCATAGAAATGTAGAGCTGGAAGGGACCTTGAGAAGGCATCTAGGCCAGTCCACTGCACTGTGGCAGGACTAAGTAAATGTAGAACATCCCTGGCACGTGTTTGTCCAACTTGTTTTTAAAAACTTCCAATGATGGAGACTCCACAACCTTCCTTGGAAGACAGGCGCCAGCTTCCTCCAGGTCCTGGGCATGCTCAACCCCTCGCTCTGCCCCAGGCCCTGCCCCCACCTGCCTCCCAAACCCCCATCCCTGTCCCGACTCTTCCCGCCCCCGCTCCACCCGAGGCCCCGCCCCCACCACGCCCCTTATCCTAAGCCCCTACCCCGCCTCTTCCCGTCCCTGCTCCTCCCCCACCCCCCAGCACCTCTTGCACAATGCGGAACAGCTGATCAAGGTGGGCAGGAGGCACTGGTGGGGAGGGGGAGGAGTTGATCGGTGAGGCCACTGGCAGATGGGAGGCGCTGGGGGGAAAGGTGGAGGTGGCTGCCAGTGGGTGCTAAGCACCCACTAATTTTTTTCCGTGGGTTCTCCCTGAGCATTTCACAGTCGCTATCACCATCCTGGGCAGGTGGTTAGCAGTATATCCCTATTGCTATATTCTTATTATTCAAGCATGGAATTACTAGCCATATTCTATGGTATGGTTTGGTGCATTTAAGATTTTTTTTAACTTCATTTGATTCTACGCTTTCTTTCACATATAGTGTCACTCCCCCACCATCATAACCTGTTGTGTCCTTCCGATATATTTTGTAGCCTGATATTACTGTGTCCCATTGATTATCTTCATTCCACTAAGTTTCTGTAATGCCTATTATATCAATATCCTCATTTAATACAAAGCACTCAAGTTCACCCATCTTATTATTTAGACTTCTAGCATTTGTATACAAGCACTTAAAAATGGTCACTTTTTAGTTGTCTGCCATTATGTGTTGTAATTGAAAGGGAATCTTTTACATTTGACTGTTTCTCGCCAGATCCTACCCATATTTTATCATCTTCCATCCTCTCCTCCTTACTAGGACACAGAGAATCTCCACTAATAGATCCTCCCCTAAGGGATGTCTCTGTCCAAACCACGTGCTCCTCCGCACCTATTGGTTTAAACCAGCCCTTAGTTTAAAAACTGCTCTACTATAGGTACTATAAAGCCATGTTATTTGCCCAGCTGAATATTCCTTTGGGAAACTGGGACTCCTCAGGTAGCACAGGGCTGGAATAGCTGATCTGTGCCACATCTTTCCCTCCCTGACAAGAGGAGTTATGGTTCAGAGAAAAGGGGCCTGGCTGGAGCACTGCTGAGGAATGACCTCCTGGGCCATTGGCAACTGGAAGCAAATTAGAGCAGCTCTGAGGCTGCTGATAGCTACTTTGATCCCTATTTTGCAGTTGGCTTTAGCAGGCACAATGATAGTTATAAAGGTACAGTAGAACCTCATAGTTATTAACCTCCTTGGGCGTGGAGGTTGTTAGTAACTCTGAAAGGTTTGTAACGTTGAACAAAACATTATGGCTGTTCTTTCAAAAATTTGCAACTGAACTTTGACTTAATGCAGCTTCGAAACTTTACTATGCAGAAGAAAAATGCTGCTTTTAACCATCTTAATTTAAATGAAACAAGCACGGAAATAGTTTCCTTACTTTGTCAAATCTATTTTTTTTAGTAGTTTACATTTAACAGAGTACTATACTGTGTTAACTTTTTTTTTTTGGTCTCTGCTGCTGCCTAATTGCGTACTTGCAGATCCAAATGAGGTGTGTGGAAGATATCCCTTGACCGGTCAGTTCGTAAAGCTGGTGTTCATAACCCTGAGGTGCTACTGTCGTACATAATCCTTCACTTTCTCACACTTTCTTTCTCATACAAAGTCTTTCTCATTTTTTTCTGCCCTCCCCTTGCTTAACAGTAAGATTGAACCATTATTCCCTAGTGCAGTAAAATTCAATAGGTATCACTATTACCAATACCATGAAAATGAGAGCTGATCCTATCTAAAATTCAGTCTTTTTAGATTCCTTAAACAAAGTATCTCCTAATCAGAATTATTGGGAGTTTCTGGATTTTTACAATTGTAACACTATTTTTAAAAAATTCCCATTACATATTTCAAACAAAAAATATATATTGTTTTTAAGGAATTTCAGAAAGCCTAATCAACGTGTTGGGCGGTCAGTTGTGACGTGAGGTCACCAGGTCTAGTGAATAGGTTGGGTTTGTTTGTTCAGATCTGTACTTGTTGTGGCACTTAATACATACTTATGATCCTTTATTCTTCTACTTTTGGCAACTTCTGAGTTTTGAGATCCTGCAGATTCTTAACCAGAAAGAAACACTAACTGTAGCTACACTAACTGATGTTAGAAAAACTTTTGTTATATTAAAACTCATTAGAATCTATTCAAATTGTTTCAAAGTTACAATTTGGCAACTCAGCAAATTTTATCCCTTTTAGTAATTATACATTTATAAACAACAGTGCCAAAAGTTGGATATTGACTTTTTCCAAGAAAGAGATTTGCATGCTTATAATTTTTAATGATTTCAAAATGACACCTTATAGGCATGTGAAAGGATATATTCCTTTTTCCTATTTATTGCATGGTAAACTTGTAAAAGATTGCAGAAAATCATTAACTTTCAGGGACCTCTAGCTACTAGCTTATAGAATGTGAACTGATATACTAACTGCAGGTATGGATGCCAATAACATTAACCATAGCATATACCAAAACTAGTTCTTTGTTCTTATCAATAACTTTACAACAGCCTCCTACTAAGGACTGGTTTCAGTGTAGTAGCTGTGTTAGTCTGTGTCAGCAAAACGAAAATAAGAAAGAAAAACTTGTAGCACCTTAGAGACTAACAAATTTATTTCAGCATAAGCTTTCGTGGGTTAGAACCCACTTCATCGGATGCATGGAATGAAACATACAGTAGACAGATATTTATACAGTCAGAGAAACATGATAAGGTGGAGGTGCATAGACCAACCTTAAGAGGCTAATTAATTGAGAGGAACCATAACAGCAGGGGAAGAAAAACCTTCCTCTCAATTAATTAGCCTCTTAAGGTTGGTCTATGCACCTCCACCTTATCATGTTTCTCTGACTGTATAAATATCTGTCTACTGTATGTTTCATTCCATGCATCCGATGAAGTGGGTTCTAACCCACGAAAGCTTATGCTGAAATAAATTTGTTAGTCTCTAAGGTGCTACAGGTTTTTCTTTCTTATTTTCGTTCTACTAAGGACTGACACACTTACAATACATCTTGTCAAAGGCCTGTGTAACAGATCCAAGTAAGACATTTTACTATCCATTATCAACTGGGACAAAAATGTGGTGGAATAAGTCAGTGAAGAAGTTATTGTTCTAGCTATCAATCAATATATACAGTATATTTAGTGTGCCAATCTCCACAGTATCTATGGCCATTGCTGAATTATGGGTTTGTGTTTGATGTAGTGCAAATCTTAACACGATTGGACCTTTTCATGTTTTTCAGTGCCGAAAACCCAACCAACATTTCAAACCCTACTTGACACCCAACTTGCCAAAGCGATTCCATTATGCTAACAACATTCGCATTGACAAAGTTCATCTTATGGTGGACCGGCAGTGGTTGGCTGTTAGGTAAATTGTGGCTGTAAATTGATTCTGACCCCTTATCGTTCAAGATGCCTCATTTCCTTCACAAATGTGTCATTTGCTTTCTATTTAAGACTGCATCTCTTGCAGTGAAGACAATAGCTGGTCCTTAGAATGCTGGATTTTCCAGACTGTTAGATGAATGTTTAGGAGGCTATATAAAAGGAAATGATTGTGTGTGTCTGTGTAAGCCAGGTAGCCACTGCTTTACATGGTGTGCATAGAGTTTTCTCTTCAAATCAGCATGGTAAATGAGGGGAACTGAAGTCTTGTTCATTGTTCACCTTCACTAAATGTCTCATCACATCAGTTAACCATGTAGGGCTGACAGAATTGGCTTCTTATATGCTCAATTAATGAGAATCCATCATGCAAAAAGTGCTGCAGTTTTTCAAAGGCTCATAACTCAGTCAAATCAAAGACGGTTTTCATTGAAATATTCAAAACACTTTTTAATTAGGACTCTTACCGTGTCAAGTTTTAGCTTTCTATCTCCTGCCATACCAGTGGCAGAGCAGTTCAAAAAAATCTTGCAGGACCCTTTTTGTAATGGTGGAAATCTATTTTCTGCCACATTTTCCGCATTTTTACTCAAACTTGAAAAAATAAATCATCTTTGGGAAGAGACTAAGCCTGAAACATATACCAAAAAGTGACTGATTTGGAAAGATATGATTAACTGAAAAAAGGATAAATAGTTATCTGATCTTAGCTGTTGTAGTTGCTTATAATAATGTGTGTACATAAACTGTATATATTGTAGGCATATGTAACCCACACACCTCCTGGGTGTGGTGTTCCGTCCCATCTAGTGGCACTGAGACCACGTAGAGAGAGATATTAATGAGTCTGGTCTACAGCCTTAGCTAAAAGTCATATGGCTTTTAGTTCATGCAGTAGAGGCTCATGCATTTAGCTCCAGAGGTGCCAGGTTCAGTCCCGCCTGCCGACGAATGGGGACTGTCAGTGTTACACATACACACACTGCAAATACATAGGAGTAGATTTTAAAAAAATGTATATTGTGTGTGCACTCAGAGGTGCAGTGGTAATAAATTATAAGCATAGTGTCAGGATACCAATTTTCATGTGGAAAAATGAAGGTGATAAATCTTAGAAAGTCAGAAATTGTGAGCGCCTTTCATCCCATTTGCACTTTCAGTTGGAAATGCACTACAGGTGCAAATTCTACTTGCACTTATTATTGGCTAAACTGGCACAAACCTTTTGGGAATATATTTTGTACTGTATTTTACATATAGATACATATTCCTAAATGATCTCCAGATGGTTAAAACTTTTCCTGCTTCTTGGATGGTTTTTAAGATACTCTCTTTTTCTTTTCTCTTAAATACCTTCTGTCTGTTTCTGAGCAGAGGACTTATTTTTCCTGTAATCTTATTTAATATATTTTTTTAAGCTTAAGTTTTGTTGAGAGAAGGGTAAAATGCCTGTTTAGCATTTGACTTCATATTTTATTTTGAGTAATTTCCAATATTTGTCCTAGATATTTAAAGAGAAATGTTGATTTTGGGGTGTTTTCATATTTGTCTTCCCCTTTCAAGTGCTACTCATTGTAAGTCGAATAGTATGACATTTCTATTGTATTTAAAATACAAAATCAAAACTAAGGCTGCAATTTGTAGAAAAAATGAAAACATTTTTAGAATGATGTATTTAAATGTAAATGCTCCCTCATAAGGCAAAGCCATCTGAAATTGTTCCAACAGGACTAACATAGTTGGGTTTTCCAGGCAGAAGTCTTGTTTTAAGATGTGAATAGTAAGGAAGGCTATTATAAAATTAGCCCCAAGCAGACAATGCATTTTTTGGAACTTCCCAGTTTGGAGGTCAGCCTTTTACTCTGATTATTTCAGAGGCATAAATGCACTGTACAGTAGCTAGAAACTTGGGGTAAATTCCTGGTTAAAGTAATCTCAGTAACCTAAGAGAAGCAGAGGTCTCTCTGCAAAAGTCAACATTGTGTTAGAAGAACAATCAGTACCAAAGTATTATGCAAAATTCTTCTCTCAGGGGGTGACCCAAAGTCCAATTTTTTGGGGTAACCAGTATTTTTGTTGTATATCTACCATTTTTACTTACAATATAAAATGGTTTCTTCTTAGGAATAAAGATTATACATTTTGTGGTGGAGGTAATCATGGCTATGACAATGAGTTTAAAAGCATGGAGGTAAGGTGATTTCTTCTCAAATCGCATATCCCACTCTATAGCCAACTATATATTTGCTGTAAATAAGCTATTCAGTGTAGTATATGACAATTTTTGCAATCTGAATTTTCTTACATGGGTATTCAGACATCTAATCCTGGAAATCTACTCTCTACGGAGACAATTTGTACGGACACAATCAAATGTTCAGACCGGCCTCAATTGTGCTTGCAAAGTCCTATGATTGTGCACCACCTTTGAGAGTCTAATACTTAGCCATATCTCAGTGCATCTAAAAATATATGTCATATAAACTACAGTACCTAAACTAAACACATCGTGGTGAGAAACAGAATTCTCCAGAGTTCACACAGCCACATTAAAAACACATGAGAACATAATCAGAAATTCCCTAAATTTTTACCAAGTATTTACATTTCAGATGGAATGTGTTCATAGAGAACATTAATCATATTTATTCTGCTGATACAGTATGTGTAAGGACAAATTAGTGCTTTACAGTGTGGTAATATACCCTCATAATATTTTCCTTCGACGGCATCCTGTTTGTGATCTTTAGAAGTGCTAGTCAGAAAGCATTAAGAGTTCTTCTATATTAGTCAGTTCAAAATCCCTTTCCTCTTAAAAGAACAAAGGAAATGCCATACCAGAATAGACCATTGGTCCATCTAGTCATGTCTCCTGTCTCTTGCAGTGGTCAAGTTCAGGATGCTTGAGAAAAGCATAAACATTTACATAATGCACTTACTTGTTTAATACTTTATACTTTGAGGCACAATTTCCTGACCATAGCTAATTGTCAGCCCTTAAAGTCTGTAATCCTAGTTAGTTTAAATGCAAAATATGTGATGGAATTTATTGGCTTATTTGCCTCAATGATATCCTGCTGCAGTAAGTTCCGGTTTAATGGCCATGTATATGGAGTATAAAAAGTATGTCTATTTATCGCTTTTAAATTTGGTTCCTTTAATTTCATTTGATGTCCTCCTGTCTTTGTTTTATGGAAAAAGATAAACAGAAGTACGTGTTTGGCCTTCTCTAGTCTTTGTTGGTAATAAGCTTCAGACCCATTCCATGTAACAGATATGTTTCAGGATTCAGTCCTTGTCCATCTGTTTATCTACTCTGTGCTCAGTTTATGAATGAGTGCTTTAATAGTATGTCCAAAACCTAAACTTGGATGCTCACGTTAACTCTTAGGCACATATATGCTTAAGTGATGCTTTGAGCATCCCGAAGGGGTGTTTGGATTAAAACTCTGAGAATATTTGAGTGTATATCTATACCACAGAGACTATACCAGCATAGACTCACCCTGCATCACCAGAAGGGGTTTTTATGTTGGTGTAGGAACACCACCTCCCTGAACGAAGTTAGCTATGTCAGCAGAAGCCCTCTTCCATTGACAAAGCTGTGTCTACACTGGGGGTTATGTTGGCATAGCTATGTTGGTCAGGGGGTGTTTTTTCACACCCTTGATTGACGTAGCTATGATGATATAACTTCTCAGTGTAGACCCAGGCCTCAGGTGGAATCCTAAATTCAGCTGTGGTTTGGGATTCTAATAAACTAGTGAACAGCAGCCCAGATCATGGACTTTAGCTGCTGTAGCCATGCAGAGAAAAATGTTCATAAAGGTATGTCTGCACAGCATTTTGGAGTGAGCCTCCTAGCCCGGATTGATAGACATGGGTTTGCAGTGCTTGTGCAAGTGCTCTAAAAAACAGCTGTGTAGACAACGCTCAGTCTGGAGCTAAGGCTCTGAAGCCTAGGGAGAAGGGTGGGGTTTGGAGCCCAAGCTCCTGCCTGAGCCGCAACTTCAAAGCGGTGTCTGTGCAGCTATTTTTAGAGCACTAGCGTGAGCCCGAGTCTGTCTAGCTAGGCTAGGAGGTGCACTCTAAAATGCTGTGTAGACATACCCTAAGTGACTTAGGAGCCTAAGGCCCGTTATCAAAAGTGACTTTAGAGTTTAGGAGTGTAAGTCCAATCAACTTTTGGTGAGATTTAATTTCCTAAGTGCCTAAGCCAATTTTGAAAATGAGACATAGGAGCCTAAGACACTTAGGGCTAGATTCACTTAGGCATTGTAACTTTTAGGCCCTAGAAAAACACAGGAACAACACAGCAATTCCCAAAGCCTGAGTTAGGTGCATAGGCTCCCTATAGAATGCATGCAGAGAGATAGGCACTTTAGTTTGAAACTCATAAAAGCAGGGGCGGCTCTATGATTTTTGCCGCCCCAAGCATGGCAGTCAGGCGGCCTTCGATGGCACGCCTGCGGGTGGTGCATTGGTCAAGCAGATTCAGCTGCGTTTTTGCGGGAGGTCCGTCGCCAAATTGCCGCCGAAGCCATGGGACCGGCCGAGCTCCCGCAGAAACTGAACGCTGCCTGACTGCCAGCCTCACAGCGACCGTCATGCCGCCCCCCACAGATTGCCGCCCCTGGCACGCGCTTGCCGCGCTGGTGTCTGGAGCCACCCCTGCATAAAAGCCAGCACACTAGGCGGGGAGCCATCTCGATAGCCAATGGGAGATACTGACAACATGGGTGTGTACTCAGCCCTGACCCTCTCATGGAGATATGTGCCTGAGTATAGACTGCAGGCAGGAGTGCTGGAACGGGGAGGGGCAGGGGGCATGGTCCCCCCACTTTTTATCGTCCGTAAGGACGAGCGATGGGGGAAGGGGTCTTGGGGGGGGTGGGGAAGAGGCAGCACGGGAGCAGGGCCTCAGGGGAAAGGGGTGGTGTGAGGGCAGGGGGTTGAGGGAAAAGGGGTGGTGTGAGGGGTGGTGTGAGGGGTGGGGCCATGGTTCAGGTGCCAGTGGCCTCCACTCTGATAGGAAGCTTCCGCTGCCCCTGGCTGCAGGGAGGCGCCTACCTGCTTGTGACCCACAGCTGGTAACCTACTTTTGTAGTTAGGTGCCTAAGGCATTTTTTGCTAGACTAAATTCTGCTCTCTTACATCACAATAATCCCACTGATTTTAACTATTGTGACAGAGTGCAGACTCTGCTCCGATACTCTTAGTTCTCTTAAAATCTAACTCCTGTTGTTTTCTAGTTTGAATTCTTTTAGATAACAGCTTTTATTATTGCAATCCAGGCTATCTTCATAGCACATGGCCCGAGCTTTAAAGAAAAAACTGAAGTGGAACCTTTTGAAAACATAGAAATTTATAATCTAATGTGTGGTGAGTATAGACAACCAGTACTGAAGCTAGCAATGCACAAGCAGGTTTTCAGATGCTATTACATTATGAGCTAACACAAAGATTACCGAAACATTAGTGAATGCATCCAGAAGCTAATAACGCTGTACCAAATGTCTCGCCCCACCCACGGAAGTCACACTGGATTTCAAGTTTATGTATATTGGCTCACACTTATCAAGAAATTAGCTGCAAAGTAGGGAAATTTTCCTGATTGGAGGATTGGAGACAGAATCATGAAGTGGAAAGGTGCTGCTAACAAATATATGTGCTTCAAATATGCATGAGCTTATATGGGGGCTCCCTGTGGTCATCTTGGGACAGGAATCTTGCAGATAGTTGCAGCTTTTAGTCAGAATTTTAGATAGGCCACTGTATCCCAAAGTTTGAGGTTGTAATTTTCTGTAATTTTTTTAACGATCACATAAAATGAAGCATTTCAGTGCTCCTCATAATATAATGTAATGGTCTCAAATAATGACACCTGTAACATGGTTAAAATAATCAGACCTCATGCCTACAACACCACTTGAAAGTGTAAAAACTACCCAGAAATGACCAGCCTGCAACATCTTAATGCTTAACTTTACATAAAATGTAACATATATGTTATACTGTGGAAAATATTAGACTCTCCATATTTAACAAATTGCAAACTCAACTGCCTGATTTATAAGCAATTGGTTAATTAGCCAGTTTCTTAATTGTTTGTTGCAGTGCTGGATTATATTTTAAATATTTTATTTCAGTTTTGTTTTTGTTGAACCCTGATTAATTCATCCTTTTATTATTCAGCGTTTCAATTATCCGTATGCATTTGTGGTTGCCCAAGTGGTTCAGGTAATTGAAATTCTACTGTCAGATTTAGAAGGAATGCATAAAGGAGTAGCTGTCAGCAGTAGCATAGCCGGGGGGGAGCAGGGGGAGCGGCTGCTCCCCCCCTGTGAGGAGAAGCGGCGCTAAGGCACCGCCCGAGCCTGGCTGTGGGAGCCGGGCTCGGGGGGCGCTTTAAAGGGCCAGTGGCTCCCCGCAGCGGCAGGAGCCGCTGGCCCTTTAAAGCGCCCCCACTCCAGCCCCGCTGCCGGAGCTGGGCTCGGGCGGGGATTTAAAAGGCCCAGGGGCTCCACAGCGGATGGAGCCCCGGGCCCTTTAAAGCGCCGCTTGGTGAGTACCGGGGGAGCGGGGAGGCGCCTTTTTATAGCGCTGCCACTCCCCTCTGTGCTCTAAACCTGGCTACGCCACTGGCTGTCAGGCAAATAAAACTCTTGGTATTTTCTTCTGTAGGGCATCAGGATGTTTTTGCAAAAATTTAAAATGTTTTGTAACCTGTTTAATCAGATCTGCTGCGTATTAAA
Source organism: Macrochelys suwanniensis (assembly GCA_033296515.1). Classification (NCBI taxonomy): domain Eukaryota; kingdom Metazoa; phylum Chordata; order Testudines; family Chelydridae; genus Macrochelys; species Macrochelys suwanniensis. The sequence goes on from CM065777.1 coordinate 94,874,144, forward strand.
CCTGCACCAAACAATGGAACTCACGGCAGTTTAAATCATCTTTTGAAGACACCTTTCTATAATCCATCGCATTCAAAAGAAGAGTCTCCTCCATCTTCATGCCCCTTTACCACATCAACTCCTCTGGATGAGTTAGGATGCAAATGTGCCCTACCAGTAAGTAATGGGTCCAGAGCTTTGATTTTAATTAGTCAGAACCAATGTTCCCTCTAATTTTTGACAGGCCGTGTGTGCAAAAAATGTCTTCTGTGCACTTTGTTGTGCTTCTGTGCAAATTTTTGTGCGCACGGTGTTTCGCTGTGTGCGCAGGGTTTAGGATCTGTGTGCACGCGCACACGCGCACAGCTTAGAGGGAACAGTGGTCAGAACATGAATTCTTCCTGAACAATCTTTTAATATTATATTTTACAGACATTGGGTTTGGAAGCAATAAATCAAAGATTAAATCTCTCCTCAGAAGAAAGTAAGTTGTTGGAAATAAAAGGAGTCGGGGTGATCTAAAATCTATGCCTTTGTGTTTTTTTTAATTTATATTATTGCTTTCAATGGGACTATTTGCAGAGTAAAGTGCAACTGAAGGTAAGTAAGGATGACCAAATTTAGCCCATAATTAGAAATCCCTCCCCCTTCTCTTTCCTGTCTATGGAGAAAAGGTTGGCTGAGAATCTAATTTACAGCAACAATTCTCCTTAGGGTCCTGATCCAAATCCCATTAAAGTCAATGGAAAGACACCCATTGGCTTCTGTGAACTTTGGATCAGGCCCAAGGTACTTTAGGAAAACAGGAGATAAAACTACTATCCCAGCCTTTCAGCCATCTCTTGCCCTTCATCTGTTCACACAGTTCTGGGGGGCTTAACTGGGTTCTTTTGGTGGATGGTTGGACTAGATGACCTCCTGAGGTCCCTTCCAACCCTGAGATTCTATGATTCTATGTTCTTGGCACTTGATTTATATAACACTTCATGGTCAGCTACGGCCTGATTCTTAGTTCACTGACACACTGATGTCCACAGAGCAGTATCAGTGTGAACTAAGCATAAGGTAGAGAAGAATCAAGCCCTGGATTTTTGTGATATTTCCTCTGTCATACTTGAGTAACTTGTGTATTTTAAACATACCGTGAAAAATATTGTTCCACAATTTCAAATATCCAGAAGTACAGATCCTTAATAAACATTTTTATACTTAATTAGATTGTACATATTTTAGTCAATTAAAACATCATTGTGTTTGGTGTATATTTATCCTCATCCCATATGCCCTTCTGTCAAGAAAAATCTTTCCACAAGTACAAAATTCAGTAATTGTTTACATTCTAGTAAAGAAGGCGGAGACGTATAATTTGCCCTATGGGAGACCTAGAGTTCTACAGAAGCAAAACACCTACTGCCTTCTTCACCATCATCAGTATGTGAGTGGATACAGTCACAACATCTGGATGCCACTGTGGAGTGCATACACTGTCAATAAAACTGTAGGTTATCAAATATACTTATCATTCATAAGGGAATGACCCCCTGTTCTGAAAATGTAGAGTATTCATTAGGAAAATTGGTTATGAACCAGGGGATATTATATGACTTTCCAAACGATTTCTTTCTTGCAATGTAATATTTTTTTCTTCTGAGAACAAAACAGGTTGAGTTTATTTGGAGTCTGGTAATGGAAAGGTGGAATTTTATTTAACTGCCCCAAAACAATATAATTCCAGTTTAGTGTTTGGTTTCAAGTCGTGGCGGGGGGGTTAAGCAACATATTTGTAATGCTTTTTAAACACACCTGAATTGTCCACATTTAGCGTTTCTTGAAAAACAACCTGTAAAATAATCAAAACGAATCGTACCTTGAATACCTTAAAAATTATTTTAAAATGTGGAAATGGCCACTTGATAGGGACACAAAAGATGCAAACATCGAAGCACAACAGTTAAGTTGGTTCAGCTAAACCTGTTTGTGTAAAATAGATAAATAGTCAGGATAGGAAAGCAGTGTAGACATTCGGGCTCAGGCTGCATCCCAAGCTCTAAGACACTCTCATCTCACAGGGTCCTAGAGTCCAGGCTGCAGCCCAAGCCCAAATGTCTGCACTGCAATTAAACAGCCTCTTGGCTCAAATCCTGTGAGCCTGAGTCAGCTGACATGAGCCAACCATGGGTATCGAAATTGCAGGGAATGAAGTAGCAGTACTGGGAAAGTGGGCCCTTCCCTGCCTCGTAGCAGCTGTGAAGCATACTCCAAATGGAGGATCTGCTCAAAAGGGGACTCACTCTGTCAGTCTGGGATGGGGCGGGAGGAAAGAAAATGAAGGAGAAGTAGTTGGTTTTCAGCTTTTAGAGGCAAAGCGACCCACAAGAAGGGGTCTGGACTGTGACCAAGACCCAACTAGGAGGGTAGGGGACTGACCCTTTTCCCCTTTCTTTCTCCCTGCTGAGGGAAAATAACTGGATACTAGGAAGAGAGTTGAGGAATACTTATCTGACTGACTGAACTGCTGAGACTGATTGGGAACTCCATGTTGAGGGGGCGCCCATGCACCAAATTGAAGAGAGAGTGGGGACGTAGGAAGTGGCTCAAGGGAAGCTGGTCACTTGCATCAGAAAGAGGTGACCAAGACTAAGAGGTGACCTCCTCCCATCCCCCCATGCCAGGACTTTGCAGGGGTGGAGGGACTGTTGAGCCATGGCCTGCCCGCTAGGCCTACTGGCCATTGAGTGAAAACTACTACACAGTCCCACAGGGCAAAGGAGGAGAATGGAATATGAAGAATGAGAGAAAATAATAAATGAGGAGAAAATAAACACAACTAAAACCAAAAGATGAGTGATCTCTCTTGGTAGTCATGCACATGGGCTCCAATTTCCCTATCAGTCCCTCAGAAAAAAGCCAAACTAATGATTTCCAAGAATGGGTCCTTGTAAGTTTTCTTAAGCTTATTATTAGCTTTCTCTGCCAAGAAAGCTTTCCAAAAATATACAAACCTATTGAATAGTTTATACTAATGCAGTTTCTGTTGCAAATATATTCCATGTATTTACAATTCCTAAGCAGTATGATTGATAAATGCTATAATTATAACTATGGATGGGAGAACCTTGTAGAGTTCATGCTTCCATGAATCTCTTGCACCAATTGTTTGGAGGTTCACAAGGCTGGCAAAACTAGTGTGAGTTTACACACTTTCCCCCCTATAATTTAACCTGCTTTTAGTCCTCACAGGAAATAATTTTAAAATAGATTTTTCCAGCTAAAGGGAAGTCTGCGCTTTGTTTATATAGTGTGATATATGTATGTGTCTCTTCCTTGTACCAGTGCCAATTTTGGAGGAAGTTCTTTTCCAAACAAAAAACAAACATTTTCAAAGAAAGCACTTTAAAAATGTTTTATTGAAAACCCCATTTTCTGTGGTACAAGCAGTTTTGATGGAACATTTTTGACCAGCCTTAACTCAAAGGTAATGCAGCTGTGGGTGTTTCTCATAGAGGTTCAGGCTGCATCATAAGAACATAAGAACGGCCATACTGGGTCAGACCAAAGGTCCATCAAGCCCAGTATCCTGTCCTCTGACAGTGGCCAATGGCAGGTGCCCCAGAGGAAATGAACAGAACAGGTAATCATCAGGTGATCCATCCCCTGTCACCCAATCCCAGCTTCTGGTAAACAGAGGCTAGGGACACCATTCCTGCCCATCCTGGCTAATAGCCATTGATGGACCTATCTTCCATGAATCCATATACCTCCATTTTTAACCCCGTTATAGTATTGGCCTTCACAACACCCTCTGGCAAGGAGTTCTAGAGGTTGACAGTGCGTTGTGTGAAAAAATACTTTCTTGTGTTTGTTTTAAACCTGCTACCTATTAATTTCATTTGGTAGCCGCTTGTTCTTGTATTATGAGAAGGAGTAAATAACACTTCCTTATTTACTTTCTCTATACCACTCATGATTTTATAGACCTCTATCATATCCCCCCTTAGTCACCTCTTTTCCAAGCTGAAAAGTCCCAGTCTTATTAATCTGTCCTCATACAGAAGCCGTTCTATTCCCCTAATCATTATTGATGCCCTTTTCTGTACCTTTTCCAATTCCTATATCTTTTTTGAGATGGGGCAAGCACATCTGCACACAGTATTCATGGATTTATATACAGGCAATATGATATTTTCTGTCTTATTATCTATCCCTTTCTTGATGATTCCCAACATTCTGTTTGCTTTTTTGACTGCCGCCGCACATTGAGTGGATGATTTCAGAGAACTATCCTCAATGACTCCAAGATCTCTTTCTTGAGTGGTAACAGCTAATTTAGACCCCATTATTGTATATGCGTAATTAGGATTATGTTTTCCAATGTGCATTACTTTGCATTTATGAACATTAAATATCATCTGTCATTTTATTGCCCAGTCACCCAGTTTTGTGAGATCCTTTTGTAGCTCTTCACTAACTTTCCCTCTTATCCCATGACTGCTTATTTTGCTTAAGAGCCTTTGATGAGGGACCTTGTCAAAGGTTTTCTGAAAATCTAAATACACTATATCCACCTGATCTCCTTTGTCCGCATGTTTGTTGACCCCCTCAAAGAATTCTAGTAGATTGGTGAGGTATGATTTCGATTTACAAAAACCATGTTGACTATTTCCCAACAAATTATAGATGAGCACTGAATAAAAAGGCACGAAGGTGTCTGGAATGGACTATAACAACCAAAAATCAGATTATGCCTTCTATCAGAAGGTTATGAAATACTATTGTAAAAAGTTCCCCCTCTAATTATGTTCAAGACAATAACATGGAGAAAAGTTACAAATGTAAGGGTCAGATTGCATACTGGCTTATTTTCTAAACCTACATGGTTAATTGCAGTTGTGTTTTGCTAACTAAATATAATATAACTATCCTGAAGAATTAGGAGTTTCTAAGATGAGAAAGCAGGCCAAAAGCCTCATTACGTCTACCAATATATGAGTGCTAGGTGGCTACAGTAACTGTCTCTGCTTGTATGCTTTAGGCACAATACCATAGAGATGCCAAGGTCCATGGAGATGGTTTTCCTCTAAATGAGCAGTACATCCTGCAGTTATCTATAAACTGGAGAAACAATGCTGAGTGGTTAGCAGTGCCTCTAGGTTGGTGTGTTTCTGGCTGCTAGACAGATACAGAGAGACTCAAGCAGGACAACAAAATGAAGCAGGCTGAGGCTTTACTGACTGTCTCCTGGGGATTCCCTCAGGTGGCTGGTTAATCAGGATCAGTGCAAAGGGGCCAGTGCAGGGCCAGAAATCTGGCTCAAAAAGTTCTTATATGTAATTTTCTTTGTGTGTGATTAGCAGTGTTATGAAAGAACAATTCTTTCTGACTGGATATTAATAAGCGGTCACAAATATTTATATTATCATAGTTACAGACAGTATACCAGTAACAGCAACTGGATTTTCTGTTATCTATGACTCTGATTCAGAGGAAAATCTAAGATTTAAACTATTGGTGCTTGGAATGCATTTTTGAGGTAACATGGTCATTTCCTTGAGAGGAAGGAATTGGTTGTATCAAGCCACCCTCCTCTCCCACCCAACGATATTTAGAGAAGAATAAGCTCCTTTTTCCACCACTCATTAATCAGCATGTAACAGGCTGGAACGCTAATTCTATTGTGGTGTAGAATTCGAAGCTATTGCACCATTTATAATATTTTGTTGGTTGTGAGTTGAATTTGCACACTGGAACACTATAATTTTATTTGCCTTTCTGAGTTTGATGTAGTTCCTCTGGGTATGACTCTAGAGTATGGTTGTAGCCAAAGAAAATTACATGCAAGGATTTTCTGTTTAGTATAAAAATATTGTAAATTAGATTAGTTTTTGGATCTTATCCTTAAAAAGTCTAATCTTTACTGCACTGTGATGAAAACAGAATTGAGACTTGTTTGGTATTTTATGATTTACGAAAAAAAGGCCTCGGTGCATTGGGTTTATGGGACCTTTGTTTTTTGTGGCTTAAGTATTTTTTCTGCTGGTATTACCCCAAAAAAACCCTCCTGGAAGTGGCTGAAAATTGACACGACAGACCACAACAGCTGCGGAATACCATAGTTAGTTTGTCATGTAATGAAAATAAATTATGCATCTGGAAACATTAATTACTGGGTTGTTTAAAAAAATCTTATTCTTGTTACATGAACTGGAGAATGGATTGTGTAATTTTATCTATGGAGTAGTTTTCTAAAATCATTGTAACTGGCTTTTTCCTGAGACAAAGGAAATAAGAAAGGATACAGCTATAGATCCAGTGACAAAAGTCTTCTTCTGAGTCTAATGTGTTGTAACAGAGAGATTGTCTGTCTGTGTCGCTGATGAAGAAAGAGATATTTTTAAAGAGGCTATCATGAGAGTATTGCTTAAGAGACCACTTCTTGATACATACATTCTGCCTAAATATTGACCAATAGCAAATCTCCCATTTTTTTGGAACGGGAAAGCCATTGAGTAGTTTGTGGCTGAGCAACTCTGGTGATTTCTGAAGTCTTCCAATTTCTTTGGACATAGTCATTTGGTTATGGGATAGACACTGCATTGATTGGATTAGCTGGGACTCTCCTAGCAAAGGATGAGGATAAAGTATCACTGATGATTATTTTAGACTTGTCAACAGCTTTTGATATTGCTGATCATGAGGTTTTGTTGATTTGGTTGTGGAGCTTAGCAAGAGTGTTACAGAGCTGAGTGGTTCCTCTCTTATCTTTCTGAAAGAACACAGAGGTTATTTGTGAGTACTTATTTCTCCAAATTGAGAGTTCTTTCCTGCAAGTTACAATGGGGATCTGTATTATCACCCTTCCTGCTCAACATGTATATGAGGTGACTGGGAAAGTTAGTGAAAATATATGGGCTGTGATATATTCAATATGCAGATGACAACTTGCTCTACATCTCTATCCTTCTGATTTGGCTGGAGCAGTAGAATAAATAACCCACTACCTATTTGAGGCTTGGATGAGAATTACTGTGTAGCTGGAGAGGAGTGAAATAATGTTGGTGGCTTAGGACAAGCTGCCAGAACAATTGGTGGGATTTATATTGGGTCCTCTGATTAGGGGAGTTTGAATGCCATTTGTAGCCCAGATGCATGACTTAGGTGTGGTATTAGATCTTGGACTGTTTGTGAATGCTCAGGGAGCAGCCGTAGTTCTGAGCAAATTCTCATCTGTGCTTGGTGAGAAAAAATGTGACACTCTCTCTCCAAGATGGTATTTGCCACATTTATTCATGTGTTTGTCAACTTGTGATTAATGAGCTGTAATAAGCTCCACACAGGGCTACTGTAGCAAAGGTGCCTCCTGCTGGTCATCTTGAGAATTAGCTCAATTCCAGCTCTGGAGCGTCCTCTTCTGGTCGGTGTCTCACCTGCCTCAGGTCCCGTGTCCCTCCTGGACCCGGTGTCCTTTACCTTGTGGTGCTGCCCCAGCAGTACCCCACCACACTCTGGGTCTCCCCTCCCAGGGGAACCCCCAACCCTCTAAACCCACCTTGCCTCAGTGGCTACTGCCAGTGGTCATCTAGCCCCCACTCACTGGGGCAAACTGCAGTCTGTCATAGTCACTCATTATTGGCAAGGAGGTTGGACCAGCTGCCTCTGCCTATCTCGAGGCTGCACCTCCCAGCCCCAGTACCTGCATAGGCCTTTACCAAGGCCTCAGCCTGGGGAGTTGCCAGCCTGGAGCTCCCCAGCTCCTCTGGCCTTTCCCCAGCCCTGCTCCGCTCCAGGTACCCTTTTCTACCAGGCAGCCAGGTCCTTCTCTCTCCACAGCTAGAGAGAGACTGACCCAGCTCCTCCCTGAGCCCTTATAACAGGGCCAAGTGTGGCCCCAGCTGTGGCTCCTTCCCCAATCAGCCTAGCCTTTTTTCTAGGAGTGGGGTAACTGCCCGCTACACCTACACTTAGAGACCATTCATAAACAGAAGCTATTAATAATGTTGATATTAATCAATTGATATTGACAAATGCAAAGCAATGCACATTGGAAAACATAATCCCAACCATGCATATAAAATGATGGGGCCTAAATTAGCTGTTACCACTCAAGAAAGAGATCTAAGAGTCATTGTGAATAGTTCTCTGAAAACATCCACTCAATGTGCAGCAGCGTCAAAAAGTTAACAGAATGTTGGGAATCCTTAGGAAAGGGATCGATAATAAGACAGAAAATATCATATTGCCCCTATTTAAATCCATGGTACGCCCACATCTTGAATACTGCGTGCAGGATCTGGTTGCCCCATCTCAAAAAAGATATATTGGAATTGGAAAAGGTTCAGAAAAGGGTAACAAAAGTGATTATGGGTATGGAACTGCTTCCATTTGAGGAGAGATTAATAGGGACTTTTCATCTTGGAAAAGAGACGACTAAGGGGGAATAAGATAGAGGTCTATAAAATCATGACTGGTGTGGAGAAAGTGAATAAGGAAGTGTTATTTACTCATAACACAAGAACTAGGGGTCACCAAATGAAATTAATAGGCAGCAGGTTTAAAACAAACACAAGAAAGTATTTCTTCACAGTCAACCTGTGGAACTCTTTGCCAGAGGATGTTGTGAAGGCCAAGACTATAACAGGGTTCAAAAACGAATTAGATAAGTTCATGGAGGATAGGTCCATCAATCGCTGTTAGCCAGGATGGGCAGGGATGGTGTCCCTAGTCTCTGTTTTCCAGAAGCTGGGATTGTGCAACAGGGGATGGATCACTTGATGATTACCTGTTCTGTTCATTCCCTCTGAAGCACCTGGAATTGGCCACTGTTGGAAGACAGGATATTGGGCTAGATGGACCTTTGGTCTGACCCAGTATTGCCATTCTGATGTTCTTATAAACGTTTCTGCCTGCTTGTTAAGTGGAGTTTCACCCTGGAAGCAATTCCACCTTTACACAGGCTCTGCACTTCTCTAATAAGTTTCCAGATGGAATTGGAAGATATTGAAGTTAGCCTACCGAGCCTTAAATAGTTTGGGGCCTGATTTCCTGAGAGATCATTTCTTTCCTCATGATGTACTGCCCCAGTTAGTGCACAAGCTTCAGCTGGAGTTCCTTGCAACATGCAGGAGAGCACTGCTAGGGTGGGTTGGGAGGGAGGTGTTCTTGACTTTGGATCATAGTTTCCCCTTGAGTCTCCCAGAGCCTGGATTTGTTAACTTTTTATATGTGCTGCAAAATCCATATTTCCCCCCAGGTTTTTGGAGAAGGTGCAGGTGGAGGGCTATCGTGATTTAGGTTAGAATCCTCATTGTGTCCCTGATCCTGCAATCAGATCTACTAACATGCAGGTTTGCACCTATGTGGATCCCTGTTGACTTCAGCAGGACACCCTCTGGGGCTAGAGGTTCAAATTAATGGATCTCAGTGCAGGATTGTGGTTTATATTTGCTGATAGATAGCTGTTTATCCTTTACATTATATTGCTTCAATGTAATGCACACCTAGAACATAGGATGGGCACCTCCAGAGATTTTCTTACTTTTAAACAAAGTGCAAAAAAGAGGCACAAGCATGATTTCTCCCACTGCAGTTCACCTTTAACAGATCAAAAGTGATGTTGCACTACATCTGTCATCTTCCTATCTAATAAAGGTTTATAAAGCTTAGGCTGCTTCCTAGATTATTAAAACAAAAACAAAAATCACATAAAAAACCTCAACATGTAGTGTTAAAAATAAAACAGAAGAGATCTCATTAGCTATGAAAGATTGATATAATTAATTATAGCCTCATATCAAATAAAATACTTTTCTTAACAAAACTGAGAAGAAATGAAATGGAAGTAAGAGCTGCTGTTGAAAAATAAAATACAGCTGTGCCGATGAAATACAATTCTGGTGTTGTCGTGGGTGCAATCCTAGCAGTTGTAAATACCGAAATGTGGGTCAGCTCTTCAGCTGGTGTGAATTAACATCGCTTCATTGAAGTGGAATGAGTTGTACTGATTAATAGCTGCTGAGAATCTAGCCCATAACATTTCTTGGTGTCATTGCTTAGTCCATCTGGATACGGCTAAAATAACATCAGCCAGTATGTGATTCTCACATGTTAACTGCCTTGCAGTAGGAAGTGAAATTATTTTTAGAGAGCTGAATGGGCCAAACATGTCACCTTTTTGGGCTAAGATACTACCTTAGCCTTGCTACTACAATTTTACACCATGCTAAGGGTTTTCCCTAATTGGATTACTTAAAAACGGAAGGTCCAAGGCAAAACACTCTAGAGAAAACATAATTTTCCATTACTTGCATTGAGCTGATTCATTATGAAAATGGGAAAAGATTCAATGAAAACCATGCTAGGAAGTGACAAACCATACAGGGTATAAGGTTAGCCACAACTGTGGGTGTAACACTATTTTTCCCCTTTTTCCTTTTAGCAGGCAGACGCATCTTCGCTTCCTTCCACTGTTCCAGACTGTCTGCGGGCTGATGTTAGAATCCCTGCTACTCAAAGCCAAAACTGCTCCGACTACCAGCTAGACCTGAACATCACCCACGGGTTCCTGTATCCTCCCAGTCAGTAGGATTCTTTTTATAGCTAGTGTTTAGAAAGTCTTAATCAGCTGGATGTGGGTTTGTGTTTAAAGTGTATCTACAACACCAAAGCAACCTGCTTGGGATAAGTGTGCTGTGCAGGGGAAAAAAAAAAGAGGTTTCCAGTGGCTGTGCATTGATCAAAAGCAGCAAAATTACTATTATAAAGTCAATACATTTTGCAGCAGCCAGCCACAGATCCACTCTAATTCTACCCAAATATTTTCAATTCAGAAGATTTAGGTTTACTTTAAAGATGGAAGATATGCTGGCTATGATGAAAACTGTCCTGAATGACATAAAGAGACCAGAATGGAGTCAAGAATCTGGCCCATGTGGTGTCACTCCATGTACATTTTGATTTTTTTATGTTAGTTTTGATGTATTGGAAGGGTTAGTTTTGCAACAGTCAAACAGCAGTTGTCAGCCCATAGCCCTTTTTTGCCCATCACAAAGGTACCATGCAGTTTGGTACATCTGAGCAGTCTTTTCTTGGGGGACTTGCTTCCCTGTGGAAAAAAATGTATATTCTAGAATAGTTCATTGAAATATAAATAGATCAAGTGAATGCATATATTTTAAAAAATATATAGGTTGCTAAAAGCTAAATAGGCTTGAGGCAGTACACAAAATCCTGGGGAATAGATGTGGCATACTTTGTGCTAATGGTTTCTCCCTGCCATTCCTCACAGATTACATTTTTCTCAGAAATTTACAGGAGGGAGACCTTTTATTGGGGTGTAAGGGATATTTTTGTTATCTATCCCAGGGTAATATTTTCCAGTATTACAGAACAAGCCCCCAATCCTGTTCAAACATCTGTGTGTTTGTCTATATAATTATGTATTATTTATGTATGTATATTTATATAGTTCACATATTAATGTGAGATTTTAATTACCTGCAATAATTTGCCTTCAGTCTGCTGGGATACATAAACTGCACATTGAGAAACATCTTCCTATATATCAGTCATTAATGCGTGTTTTATTTTGTGTTTATAGATTTCAATGCAACTGGTCTAGAACAGTATGATGCCTTGCTTACCAGCAATATTGTCCCCATGTATGAAGAATTCCAAAGTAGGTTCTCAAAAGGTTCTACTGAACATTTTCCTGCAGTTTATTAAATGATAATTGACTAAAGAAAATTAAGAAAAAATTGAAAGATTTTAAAAATTATTTTCTTAATGGATCATATTCAGTATATCCAGATCTAGTACAATTGCACTAAAAAGTTTTTTTTTAAAATACCCATAGAAGATTTTAAAAAACATCCGCTGTATTCATTTCCTTTATTCTTTTCTCTGAATGATCCTACTTAAAACTGCCTTTTGCTAATTGGAATATATTAGTGTTTGAATTCCTTACTACTAGACTTTGGGGAAATTCTTTGCCCCTCACTACTCTCTTTGAACCACTTAGGTGGTGCTGAGGAAGTAGAGACTGTCTGCAAAGCTGTTGCTGGGGATTCTCCTGGTGTGGGGAAGTCTCCAGTAGGTGTACAGATGGAGTAGCTGGCGCTTCTTTTATCTTCTCTTGACTCCATGCAGGAGGAGAAGTAGACAGGCTGGAACTAGTAACCAGCTTTGTGACACTGCCCCTCCTTCACCATGCAGAATCTCAGCAAACCAGAGAATCTGGACCTTTATTTGGAAAATTTATACCAGGCAGGTGTGTTTGCTGTACAACTATAATGAACCCTGTTATTCCCATCCATCTATCCTTGCTTCCAGTTATTAGTAACCATGAGCTATGACTTGTCTATAGATGCATGTTTTGACTAATAGTCCAGTGCTGGTTTTCTAAGGCAAAGGAGAAATATAGGAAATAATAGAAAAAAGGAAGAAAATAAAAATGCCTAGACTGCTTTTCACAGTTCATTCATATCCCATTCACTCATACCATATAAAACAAAGAAACCCAGAACCGCAAAGTGACCTGAATCCCGAAGGGAAAATAAATAACTAGAGACAGAACACCCTGTCACAAGAAATATAAAACTCACTGGCCAGTTACTGCAGATTATAGGTATATCAGTAAGAGGTAAACAGAAAAGAGTGTATTTTAGCCACACTGTCTATAACTGTGCACCTATTATCACTAGTATACATTCTAAAGATAAATGTTTAATTAAATTACATAAGTAAAATATATTAAATGGCCCGCTGGTATTTGAAATGTGGTCAGTTGACTCAGACTAGTTTCTGTGAACAAATATCCACATCCCAAAAAACACCATCTCAGCCAGTTGGCACCTTTGTCAGTAGTCTCAGCAGAGAGGCCAAGAACTGATAGGCATTGAAAATGAACTGTCCTCTCAGTTTAAGAGTTGTTCTTTACAAATTCAGGTTGAGGGATATCACTGGACTGTGTGGAGAAGCTTGCAATGGCATAGCCTTTACCACACCTCTTCCATAGGTGAACAGAGTCCACTGATTGTGTCAATACAATAGTTTCCCTCTAAATTTGCTTAAAACGTGAAATATTTTTTAAAAAATATAAAATATAGAAGAAGTTGTGGCAGTTTAGCCTGGAAAAATGTGCTACATTTTCATTCTTTGCCTATGGCAAAAAGTGAAAAAATATTCACAGGCTCATTAATGTAATAGAGGTATAGCATTTTGGAACTGGTATTAATTATGTTCAACTGTCATTTTAATGACAGAGATATGGAACTATTTCCATGATGTGCTGCTTCTAAAGTATGCTGCAGAGAGGAATGGACTGAATGTGATCAGTGGACCAGTGTTTGATTACAATTATGATAGCCATTTTGATGCTCTTCATGAAATTACACAGTAAGTACAAAAGGGTAACTGAGATAAGGGTCACATGCTGGTTTATTTCACATATATTTGCTGTTATGTTTTCCATATTTCATTCCATTCCAGCCATATTCTTTCAGGCTGAATGACTTCTGTTATAGGGTAAGAGAAACAAAATGATCAAAAGTAAAGTATCCATGAGAGGAGCACAGAGTATATCCTCTCCATATAAAGCTTACTCACAAAATGGCAGAATCCTTGGAAACTTAAAACTGCAATACAGAGAAAATAGTCATAACATTTACATACCTACAGACAGACACTATACACACATATCAGATAAACAGTGTACTAACCACATGCTGTTGCAAGTGCATGTGATGTAAGATGGCAACCCTGATCTGGTTCCCATGGAAACCCAGGGGGAGCCCACTTTGCGGGGGGGGGCTCTGCAACATTGGAATATAAAAATGGCAATACTGGGTCAGAACAATCACCCATCTAGCTCAGTCTCTGACGAAGGAGGGATAGCTCAGTGGTTTGAGCATTGGCCTACTAAACCCAGGGTTGTGAGTTCAATCCTGCAGGGGGCCATTTAGGGATCTGGGGCAAAAATCTGTCAGGGGACAGTACTTGGTCCTGCTAGTGAAGGCAGGGGACTGGACTTGATGACCTTTCAAGGTCCTTCCAGTTCTAGGAGATTGGCATATCTCCTTTGTCTCTGACAATGCCCAATGCGAGATGCTTCAGAGGGAATGAACAGAACAGGGCAATTCTGAGTGATCCATCCCGTCATCCAGTGCCAGCTTCTGGCAGTTAGATGTTTAGGGACATCCAGAGCATGGGGTTGCATCCCTGACCTTCTTGGCTAATAGGTTGTGGAACTGATGTCATTGGAGATGCTGTAATCAAGGCTAGATTTACTAGCTCATCTAACAAGGATGTCTTGGGAATAGTGAAATCAGTTCTGCCATGATGCAGGAGGGTGGACTAGATGACAGGCTGGAGATTCCTCCTAACTAATATGCTGTAATACCCAGACAACCACATAACACTGTCTACAATTTTTCACAAACATGTTTCATTTTGCACGTTTAGTCATACTATGTATAAAGTGCCTGTCAGTGGGACGTGAGGGTGTACAGCACATTCTTGAGTCACTCAGCACCTCATAGGATTAGGTCCTAAACTGATTTAGCTTTCTACAGCAGGTTACCAGGTGTCATTTTCTTCATGGCAGTTCAAGTTAGGAACTGTCAACCTTCCCTGCCACACTAATTTTCTCTTTAATTTTCGCAAATTAAACTTCATTATATTTTAAATTGTTAACAGAATGAAATGCAAATATGGGGCTTGATCCTGCAAGGTGCAGTGCATTTTGGTCTTGATCCAGTGAAGCACTTAAGCACATGCTTAACTTTAAGCATGTGAGTAGTCCGTTTGATTTTGGTGGAACAATTGCATGCTTAAAATGCTTTTAGAGCTACTCACCTTGCTGGAGTAGTGTTTTATACAGATATTCAGTCAAACTGGAGATAGATAGATATAAAAGGCTGTTTTTTTTAAAAAAAGGTGAAATTCTGCATTGATGTGTATATATACATACCGTACAATCCCATTGACTTCAGTTCTTGTACGGTATATTATCTTTTATGCCAGGGGTGGGCAAACTACAGCCCAGGGGCCGCATCTGGCCCTTCAGACATTTCAATCCAGCCCTCGAGCTCCCGCCAGGGAGCAGGGCCCAGGGCTTGCCCTGCTCTGGCACTCCAGCCGGGGAGTGGGATTGGGGGCTTACCCCTCTCCGTGCGTGCCATGGCCCCATGTGGCTCCCGGAAGCAGCGGCATGTCCCCCCTCTGGTTCCTATGCATGGGGGCAACCAGTGGGCTCTGCATGCTGTCCCAGCCCCAAGCACTGCCCCCGCAGCTCCCATTGGCCAGGAACCGCGGCCAATGGGAGCTGCAGGGGCAACGCCTGCGGGTGGGGCAGCACGCAGAGCTGCCTGGCTGTGCTGTTGCATAGGAGCCGGAGGGGGGACATGCTGCTCCTTCCGGGAGCTGCTTGAGGTAAGTGCCTCCAGGAGCCTGCACCTCTGACCCCCTCCCATGCCCCAACCCCCTACCCCAGCCCTGATCCCCCTCCCACCTTCCAGACCGCTTGGTCCCAGCCCGGAGCACCCTCCTGCACCCCCAATCCCTCATCCCCACCCCAGAGCTCACACCCCCAGCCAGAGTCTTCACTCCCCCACACCCCAACTCCCTGCCCCAGCCCGGAGCCTCACCCTGAACTCCTCATTTCTGGCCCCACTCCACAGCCTGCATCCCCAGCCAGAGCCCTCCCTCCCACATCTCAACCCACAATTTCATTAGCATTCATGGCCCGCCATACAATTTCCATACCCAGGTGTGGCCCTCGGGCCAAAAGGTTTGCCCACCCCGGTTTATGCCCTTGATGATCAAACTTACCTCTTAATTAACCTTCCTTTAAAGGCATATAAACAACACACAAATCCCTGTCCCGACCCACTACTTTGTGGTGCTGACCAGCTGTAAGAACCAGTCCAATACGCCACTGAACTGTGTGGGCTCCTTGGATGTTTTGTCTTTTATCATTCCTCATCGACCTGACAACAGTGAAAGCTGTGCTGTGAGTATGGTTTTGTGCATGTCTCTGCACACTGTGTGTGCATGAGCTGTGATTCCTACAGAATTGCTTCTGGGGGAAGTCTTTAGATTCCTGTGTATTTAACTCAGTCATTCTTGATTTAAACAAAAAACAGTCAAGAGTGAAGGATGGAACTAGTGGCAGCTTGTGAGGAGCTTGTTCATGTTGTCAGGTGAGTGGTAGCAGCTGTAAGTAGCAAAGATTGTTGGGAGGGTGAGAAGCTGGGGCAGCAGGGTGTGAAACAGGTGAGGCAGACTGAAGAGAGAGACAGCTAAGTAGAGAAGCGGCTAGCCAGCCATGCAGGAAGAAAGGAAGGATCCTGTGGGTCTGATGGACTCAGAGCAGCTATCGTTCAGCAGTCTGAATATGTAGCAGGGGTGGGAAGAGTTACAGAATAGAGATGATTTAGATCAGGTCTCTTTGTACATGGTGGGATCACTGCAGCTTTTTGAAGAATAAAACTTGTTCTTAGACCATTTTAATGGAGTAATCACATTATCAGGGTTACTCCCTTCAGCAGAGCTAAGGAAAATATTACTCATTTGTCTTTGGCTGACATCAGATAGTGTACTTTACGTGAATGCGTCTTCTGAGATTGAAATTAATAGCCAATAACCTTGATGTTTAGTGATACACGTACAGTACATAGTAAATAGTAGAGGATAATGGAACAATAAATTACCATCCTTTTATGAAAAAAACTCTATAGTAATAGTACAAACATTATAGTGTTTTGGACCATTGCTCTTTATATTTTAGTTTTCTTTGATTTTTTTTGGGGGGGGCAGTACTTAATGTAGACGGTAGATAAGACTATACTGATTTGTAAGTGCACGTGGAAATGTGATTCCACTATATTTTGTAGTTAAAGGGCCATTGAAATGTCAAGAAACCATTTATCAGCAGCATTTTGCTTCTTTGTCACTTCTGTTTGCTTACAAGCCTCTCCCAAAATACAGGTTATTCCACAAAAGATAGATCTGGTACTGGAGTTATACTATATATTCTATTCTCACGCTCCACTATTCAGCCAAAATAATCAATTAAGTGGAGTGTAACTAATTGGAAATAGCAATATCTGTTCAGTAGAGTAAATTGATACCAGAAAGGAGAGAACACATTCATTTGATCCAATTCAAATCAGACACCCAAATTAGGGTGACCAGATAGCAAGTGTGAAAAATCAGGACAGGGGGTGGGGGGTGATAGGAGCCTATATAAGAAAAAGCCTCAAATATCGGGACTGTCTCTATAAAATCGGGACATCTGGTCACCCTAACCCAAATGCAAGACTACAGAGATTTCCAGGGAGAGAGTGGAAAGAGCTTTTTCAAGTGAAGGCCCTTATACCATACAAGGCTATTCTGTTGTTTGGTAACGTGTGAAGGAATAACCAGTGTTTGAACTTTGCTCGTTTTGCTTTGGCAGGATGGGCAACCAGAGTCCCAGTGGGTTGAAGAAAGAATTCAGGCTCATGCAGCACGTATTCGAGATGTGGAACTTGTAACTGGGCTTGACTTTTACCAGGACAGAGATCAGCCTCTCCCTGAAATTTTACAGCTAAAGATGTTTTTGCCATCATTTGAGACTATCATTAACTGAGCACGTGTCAGTAACTTGGACAAATAAATCTAAGTAAATCAATGTTTCCTGCAAAGAAAAAGCTACTACAGCTCTTCAGTTGATTCAGAAAACAAACTTGTAATACAGGAAACATAATTTTATTTGCTTTTTCTCAAATTTTCAGTCTTTTGTCATTTATTCAGTATGGGGTTGAAAGGGGCCGTTTTAAATTGTTGATTGCCAGGTAATTTTATTTTAAAAATTACTAGCAATATTTAGTCTACAGAAACAAGAGCTGGTAGGCCAGCTCCTACTAGTTGTCTTTTTTACTGCCAACTCAGGGATGTGGTTCTCACTATTTAGTCGCAGTGGTTTTTTTACATACCTTACAGGACACCATGATCAAGACCAAGCAAAATAATCATAGTTATTAACCAGGGCTATGTTTTTTTATTAAAGAAAGGAAAAGAAAACAAACAACACAAATGATCAACTGTTTACCTCCATTACAATTTCTTCTGTATGTCTCTTGGTGGAGAGCTTTTAATGGAGATTATACCCTAGAGAGTGAACCACCTCTGGGGGGCACTTTTCTCTAATATATTTTGGTCTTAACTTGCCATTTCCTCAAGTTATTATGAATTCATTTTCATATCTTATTAGCTACTTAAAACTGGTCATGTATTGGCAAAAGAATGTAAGGGAAGTGAAGCTTGTCTAGTTATTATTAATAACAATCTAAACTTACTTTGCCTAACTATAAACTATCTTAACTAGGTCCTATGAAACTGAAGGTAGTTAAATTAGTTACTTAGAAGAAGCCATTTAAAGAGCTGTCTGAAAACAGGCCAATTACGGATATTAAGAAACTTAACTCCACATACATCCCAGTATTTCTCTGTCTAGCCCCTGTCTCCTCTCCAGGAATACATGATTATTAACTGATTATTAACTGGAGAAGATGATAGTTTTTTAAGGGTATGTCTACACTGTGCACCTTACAATGGCACGGCGGTGCTGCTACAGTTGTAAGGTAAGCAGTGTAGCTGCTCTTTGTCGCTGGGAGGGCTCTCCCAAACGAGGGGCAGGAACTTCGTCAACGGGACAGTGTCTCCTGCCGACGAAGCGCTGTTCAAAGCGGCACCTTTTGTTGTTAAAACTTTGGTCATTTTTTTCAAACCCCTAAGCGACGAAAGTTTTAACGATGGAAGTGCAATATAGACATGGCCTAAGTTACAACAGCATTTCAATATCCCAACAAAATCATTAGAAGAGTTTTAAACCTAATTACTTGGCATATTTTAGTTAACTTCCTCTCACCAATTGATTTTCAAGCCTTTGCGGGAGGTTTTCCTTGGGTAGGTTTCTTCTTAAGTCTTCTTTGTTTTTCTTATCTGTCTGTGGTGGCTGGCTTGTGGAGTGCTGTTTGAGCAGGGCAGCAAAGGGGTTTTCTACCCTGCCATGTTTCTATTCCCTTCTCCTTCCTATGTTAATGAATTATACGGGGGTGAAACACCTCTTTCAGGTTTGTTTACATTCAAAGTTGGTTGTTGTCATCCTTTCATCCGCTTCATTCTTTCTGTGTTGGCTTAGGGCTTGTCTACACCAGAAATGTTACAGCAGCACAGCTGCAGCCCTGAGGGTTTCTCCTGTAGGTGGAGGTAATCCACCTCCCCAAGAGGCAGTAGCTAGGTTGAAAGAAGGTCTTCCACTGACCTAGACTTGTCTATACCAGGGGTTAGATCAGTTTAACTATGTCTCTCGGGGATGTGGATTTTTCACACTGCTGAGAGTAACATAGCTGGGTCAACCTCACTTTTTAGTGCAGGCCAGGCCTTAGGTGACACTTTCAGGTCCTGCATATGCAGTCTGTTTTAATGCATATGCATATGCAAGCTTTCTTTACTTGCCTTTGTTCTTTTTGTGGCAGGAAAGCTAGCTTTAACTCTTTTTTTTAATTCAGTCCATTCTCTGAGATATAGTTGCAATTTTATTAAAATTTGACAGGAAATGAAATTCTATTTTCAAAAAGGCCAAACACTCCTGATCTTCTTTGTAAGAATTTTTTAAGACTGTTTTGAGAACTAAAATTAAATAACTTTTAGAAAGTTGTTGATTTTAGCTTAGTTTAAGTTGTTGATGCTAATTTCTGGGGTGATGATTTTCTTGTCTTCCTGAATTAGGTGAGGACTTGCTTGTCCCCTGTCAGTAACTAATTAATTCCCCATTACTATAAAGATTCTATACTTAAATGGCTTCTTTCACAGCTTAGTTTAGCTAGGTCATTAGCTTCCCTGGTGGAACACAAAAACATTTTTACTGTTTACACAGCAAAGACATTAGGGACTTTGCATTTGGCTACATATTTACAAGTATGTATTTCACAGAGTTTTGTCATTATAACATTTAAGAAATAAACAAAAGTTTTTCTCCAGTATAATAGTAGGTTTTCTTGCAAGAGGGTGGATGTTGGTGGAGCCCACTTTGTATAGATTTATTGCACTGATAACACCCCTACATTCCTTTCATACTCATTTTTCTTTCTAAAAACATGAATGTTTACATGCTTGATTTACTTGTTCATAGAAGATAGAAATAGAAACCTTCTACATGTCTTTGATTCACTTAACATTTTGTAACTAACATAAATATTGTTATATCTACAATCATCCTGGCTATGGCATTCTTGTAGCTACTCTTTATATTCAGTAAAAGTGCAAACAAGTTTAGAACAACTTATTTTTTATTATTATAATACATGTATTCATTTTGCATCAACAGTGAGGTTTCTCCCCCACATTAGCTTTGTTTTGGTTTGTGCAAACTGGATAAGAAGAAATCAAGATAAGTCAAATCCGCATTTCTTTTAATATACACCAAATTTTATATTCCCAGGTCTCTTAGAAAACTGCAGATTTACTGACATATACAAGTGGAAAAACGGTCTATCAAACTGGTTTTCCCTTGGTCTTCATGACAGAAATATTCTTTCATATGATTTTCAATGCCAAGGTTTCTATAGCACAACCATGTTATGTTGTAAACCTACAACATAGATCATTTGCAGTTTTTAACACCATTCCTTGATGCTCTGTTAACTTTACTTTCTTCTTCTATGAATTCAATTGACTTGAATATCTTTTTAATATGTAGCAGCTGCTGTTTTCTCACATGATTAAATACCTCACATCCACACTTTAAGGAAAAAATATCCGTGCCAAAATTGAAATAAATGATCTTTATTATGTACCCAAAGAGCTGGTTATTCCAGGGTAAATCTGCACTGTGATTAAAAAAATACCCCAAAAAACAGGGCACTGAGTCTCAGAGCCCGGGGCAGCTGGCTTGGGCTTGTGGGGCTATACAATTGCAGTGTAGATATGTGGACTCAGGTTGGAGTCCAGGCTCTGAGGCCCACTCCCACTGCTGGATCTCAGAGCCAAGTCCTCAGTCTGAACCCAAACATCTACACTGCAGTTTTATAGCCCAGCAACCTGAATCCTGCAAGACCGAGTAGGCTGACCCAGGCCAGCCACAGCCATGCTGTGGGTCTTGTGTCACAGTGCAGACGTACCCTTTGTGAACATTTTATGCTGGAAGAGGTGAGCACCCTTGTAAAAGCCACAGGTATTGTGTGTGGACACTTTGAGTATTCACATCTCTCTCCAAATGCTTGGCAATACCTACAATACTTTTGTGCTATTCTCAAATAATTAAGCATGAGTTGGGAGCACAAAACAGGCAGTAACGTGGAAAAACAGGTAATATATCTTACACTTAGATAGTGACTTTCACCATGAAGGATCCTAAGGGTCAAAATGCATACTGTATGTATGGTGCCTTGGAAATGCAGCCAGCTAGAGTACAGTAGTGGAAATTACCAAGGTTACCAACCTCTGCTATTACAAATGTTTTGTGTGATAATTAAATGGAGGCGGTGGGGGTTGAGATCCCAGTTGCAAGTAGAGTTAATTGTAGGTATGAATAATGGCAGGTGTATGACCAGCTGTGTGATTTGTAGGCACAATCAAGTAGTCAGTCATGATTATCGGTATTGGAGCCTGTAATGGAGTCTCCAAGTTGCGATGTCTATTTTAAAACTGACTTTCAAGTAAACGCAGAACAGATAGGACCTTGTTTTAAGGCCTCTTCTGAGAGGCCCATATTTACATATAAACAAGCTCAGTGGTATTTAATTTCTCCTTTTCCACAAGGATGAAGGTCTGAGTCAAACCTGATGGGATTTGAATGTGTGGTTAGACCACAAAGCTATCTTCTTTAACATATAATTATATTTTGATCTGTGACATTTGGGCACCCACATCTTCTTCTGTTTCCATGCAAGAGAATAACAACACCACGCCACTCCTGGTGGCAGAACCATGCAGTTCCAAACTCACACTACATTTTTTGAGCATTTGAGTTTAAAAATAACTTTTCGCACGAGTGTATGCTAAAAGAGCCTGACTGCTCATGTGGTCTCAGAAAGCGAACATGAAAGGGTCCTGAACACATGCAAGCTGAATATTCTAATCCAGGGGCTAGGGCACTAGCCTAGGACTTAGACCCAGGTTCCATTTCCTGCTGTGCCATAGACTTCTTGTGTGACCTCGGGCAAGTCACTTAGGCACTCTGTGCCTCAGTTCCCTGTCTCTAAAAATGGGGATAGTAACACTTCCCTACCGTATGCAGGTGTTGGGAGGGTAAATATATTAAATATTGTGAAGCACTTGGAGATTTACTGATAAAAAGCATTATAGGAGAGTTAGGGATTATTACTATGCCTATAATATGAATGACTAGGTGTAGAATACCATTCCTTCCCTCCCTGCCCCCATTATTTATTCTACTCTAGTTAAAACCTACAAAAAGGCTTTTATACAGCACAGTGGAGTCACTAGGGTTGAAGTCAATGGGGTTGCACAAAAATAAGGGATTGCAGAATTTGTCCTACTACGAGTAAAGAGCTAGAGTCTCACCCCTGCTCTGCTCCACTGGCAGAGCAAACCTCCTGCGGATCCCTTGCTGTAGGAGAGTCCTCAGCTAGCATGGAGCTAAGTCCTACAGCTCCAACCCACAGCCCCTGGCACACCCAGTGCACAGAAACTGTGTTGACAATTGCCCTAACAGTATTTTTTTTTCAAGATTTTTGTGTGTTAACCTTTTAGTTGTCCATGTGGTCCATAGACCTTCTGAAAACGAACATTCCTTGATGTTTACAGAAACAGTCACAGGGAAGATTTTCCTCACTACTAAATTCAATAAGTGAGTTTAGTCATGAGTAACTCAAGACATATCTGGAGTTTGGACTGATTTGGTGGAAAGTCTGTGGGTTGGTTTTTCCTTCTTTCCCTTCCTTCCTGCCAGAAGTCAGTGCCCTCATCACCGGGATCTGGAAACCGGTACTGTAGTTCAACACTTTAGTGGGCTACATAGCTGGACAAATCTTACAGTTTAGTTCAGTGAAACTTTTAATTTTAATGGTAGTTTTATTTACTCCTGCGTCTAGGATCCATAGGTAGATTGTGATGTGAAAATATAAATGATGCAGTAATGCCAAAATATTCCAACCTGGATGGTTGAAATTAACCTTTAAAATCCATTTAGTATGTTTGAAATTCTTGGCTAAAAGGGCTGATAAATTATACAGAATTAGCACTAAGCTTTGTTTATAGATTTGCATTATTTTTTCCTATATGCAGCAGGGGTGCTGGAACAATTTGTATAGTGGGGGTGCTGAGAACCATTGAATCAAACTGTAAACTCTGTATATGAGGGAAACCACTTCAAGCCAGGGGGTGTGGGAGAACCCCTAGTTCTAGCACCTATGATATGCAGCAATGATTACTTTGTAATGAAAAATCCGACACTATACCTTCGGGAACGATTGACATAGGCCCTGATCCAAAGCTCACTGAACTCAATAGAAAGACTCCCCTTGACATCAATGGGCTTTGGATCAAGTCCACAGCACAGTCCTAATGGGCCAAATTCTGTCCTCAGTTACACCCTAGTAAGTTAACCCCATTGAGCGCAGTAGGATTGGACAGGTGAAAACGAGGGGAGGAATTGCCCCAACCATCCCTAAACTCTGGAATATATTATATATGAGTGAAATTCACCACGGTTCAAGCCTCTGAGAGCTTCAATCGGATTTTTAAATGGTGCACAAGCCTTGTGCTTCCCCTCTGCGCATGGGTGAATTTTTACTAGGGCTGTCAAGTGACTAAAAAAATTAATTGCAATTAATTGAGCTGTTAAACAATAATAGAATACCATTTATTTAAATATTTTTGGTTGTTTTCTACATTTTCAAATATATTGATTCTAATTACAACACAGAATACAAAGTGTACAGTGCTCACTTTATTTTTATTACAAATATTTGCACTGTAAAAAACAAAAGAAATAGTATTTTTCAGTTCACCTAATACAAGTGTAAGCAGAGTCAGGATGAGCTCTACCCTGACATCTGGTGGTGAGTTGTGGAAAGGGATGTCAGGAATGTCAGGGGCTAATCTTGTTTGCATGGACACACCCACCCTGCAAAGCATGATGGACTGCTTGTCCAAACGGTCATTTTGGCTGCTGTGGGAGCCCCAGTTTCTCTGTTATTGGGGCAGGAAGAATAAAGTGTTGTTACCCTGATTATGTGAATCAAGGACAGTGGGCTTTTGTTATGATGAAGGGACTCACCATTAGCTAAGCAGCACTTGCTAGGCGAGGGACATGGATTCCAAAACCCAGTGAATTGAGAGAGGCTGGGGACAGGTATTTGTATCTGGTGGTATGGGCCTCTTCTGAGGGTCCTAAATGTCAATTGCATCTCCTCTCTCTCCGCTGTGGAATATCAGAGCTAATTTTGAGTTCCTTAGGAGTCTAATCACAGGCTGCTGAGTTGGAATCACTCTGGGCTAAGTGTGCAAATGAGCACAAAGTCTCCCCTAACTACAAGCTGCAATCACTGAAAAGCTGAAATTGTTATGAGCTGAAATCACTGAGCACTGTGTTAAGTAGTGGGGGAGCCAGAAGATATATTGCTGAGCGGCTGGTGGAGCGGAGCTGCTGATGGAGCAGAGCAGTTGGCGGGACAGCCGGAGCGGCTTGCGGGACGGCTGAGCGGAGTGACTTGTGGGATGGCTGGCGGAGCAGAGCAGAGCCGAGCGAAGCCCCACGAAGGGACGGGGCAGTCAGCTTCGAGCCATGTAAGGTGCCCCTTACCTCTCCCCTCCCCATTTCTACCCAGACTGGGGGTGGTGTAACACTCTGCAGATGAACTTTTGAACTCTGGGTCTGGACTTTTGGGTTGTTGGACTTGGGACTTTGGGTGATTTTTGGGGTTGCTGGACTCAAGAACCAAAGGGAAAGGACATGGCCAATTTCCTGGGGTGGGTCGTTGCTCACAGTTTGGTTTACAAATCCTAGATGTGGTGTTTCCCCAACAAAAGGCCGCATTGTTTCTCTCTGTCATTAAAAGGTTTTTCTACACTCAGACTCTGTGCTTGCGAGAGGGGAAGTACTGCCTCTTAGAGGCGCCCAGGGGGTGTGATATATATTTGTCCCAGGTCACTGGGTGGGGGCTCGAGCCGGTTTTGCATTGTGTTATTGGAATGGAACCCCTAGATACGGAACCCGGCCCTTGTTGCTGCTGACTCTGACTGGCAGAAGGGTTACACAAGTACTGTAGTGCAATCTCTTTATCATGAAAGTTGAACTTATAAATGTAGAATTATGTACAAAAAACTGCATTCAAAAATAAAACAATGGAAAACTTTAGAGCCTACAAGTCCACTCAGCCATACTTCAGCCAATCGCTTACACAAACAAGTTTGGTTACAATTTGCAGGAGATAATGCTACCTGCTTCTTGTTTACAATGTCACCTGAAAGTGAGAACAGGCGCTGGCACTGTTGTAGCCGGCATCACAAGATAT
This sequence comes from Macrochelys suwanniensis, assembly GCA_033296515.1. NCBI lineage: Eukaryota > Metazoa > Chordata > Testudines > Chelydridae > Macrochelys > Macrochelys suwanniensis. The sequence continues at coordinate 94,899,640 of CM065777.1, forward strand.
TTACGTGCCAGATGCACTAAAGATTCATATGTCCCTTCATGCTTCAACCATCATTACAGAGGACATGCATCCATGCTAATAAGGACTCCTGCTTGATAACAATCCAAAGCAGTGCGGACTGAAGCATGTTCATTTTCACCATCTGAGTCAGATGCCCAACAGCAGAAGGTTGATTTTCTTTTTTGGTGGTTTGGGTTCTGTAGTTTCCACATCTGAGTGCTGCTCTTTTAAGACTTCTGAAAGCATGCTACACACCTCATCCCTCTCAGATTTTGGAAGGCACTTCAGATTCTTAAACCTTAGGTTGAGTGCTGTAGCTATTTTTAGAAATCTCACATCAGTACCTTCTTTGCATTTTTTCAAATCTGCTGTGAAAGTGTTCTTAAAATGAACATGCTGGATTATCATCCGAGACTGCTATAACATGAAATATATGGCATAATGCAGGTAAAACAGAACAGGAGACATACACTTCTCCCCCAAGGAGTTCAGTCACAAATTTAATTAACACATTTTTTTAATGAGCATCATCAGCATGGAAGCATGTCCTCTGGAATGGTGGCCAAAGCATGAAGGGGCATGCGAATATTTAGCATATCTAGCATGTAAATACCTTGCAACGCTGACTACAAAAGTGCCATGCGAACACCTGTGCTCACTTTCAGGTGACATTGTAAATAAGAAGCAGGCAGCATTATGTTCCATAAATGTAAACAAACTTGTTTATCTTAGCGATTGGCTGAACAAGAAGTAGGACTGACTGGACTTGTAGGCTCTAAAGTTTTACATTTTTTTGTTTTTGAGTGCAGTTATGAAACAAAAAAATGTATATTTGTAAGTTACACTTTCATGATGAAGAGATTGCATTAGAGTACTTGTATGAGGTAAATTGAAAAATACAATTTCTTTTGTTTATCATTTTACAGTGCAAATATTTGTAATAAAAAGTAACAATATAAAGTGAGCACTGTATACTTTGTATTCTGTGTTGTAATAGAAATAAATATATTTGAAAATGTAGAAAAAATCCAAAAATATGTAATAAATTTCAATTGGTATTCTATTGTTTAATAGTGCAATTAATCACGATTAATTTTTAAAATCACGATTATTTTTTTTAGTTAATCGCATGAGTTAACTGTGATTAATCAACAGCCCTAAATTTTACCATTTGGGAGTAAATATAAAATCTTATCTGGTGCTGATAATGTTTTAAAAATATCCTATGCTGCATTATAAGTAAACATTCAGTGCTGATAGCAATATCCTGGAGTTATTGCAATTCCTAAAGGTATTTTCACAGCTAGCTGTATTTGAAAATGAGATGCTGTTTTTGAGTTTATATGGTGTAGAAAACAATTAGCTGTTTCAGACAAAGATCCTCCTCTTCTATACCCATAAAACACAGTACTGGCATTTTTATCTGGGTAACCTGTAAAAAAAAATCTTATTTATTCAAATGCTATTTAAATGCATACCTTTGATTCTATGTTAGCTACTTAAACCAAAAGACCTTAGTTGTGTACTTACTGCACAACTCCAGAATGTATTACTAGGGCAAAGGGTGTTTATTCTAAGATTACATGTACTTTATATCATGAAAATCAGAAAGCACAGGAAAATTAAAAAGTTTGGGAATACTGGAAAGTGGAAGAGAGAGGATACATGATCCCTTAAAGTTCTAAACAGGTAAAACTATATGTGACACTGTGTCCACTTTACTCAGGGTATTAAACCTACTTCAGGAAAGTGGCAAGACAAAATAATGTCCCAGAGGAGGAGCAAATAAAAGTGATGAAGTTTATTATCCAGAAATAATAAAGGGTGAAGCATGCAAAGCTTTATAGCAATAAAATGAAGACAGATTAGTAATACCGTTGAATAACTAGTTACACAAGCAAGTAGAGTTGCAGTTTTAAGGAAAAGATTCTCATTCTCTGTTCTATCCTAGAAATTGGGAAGAGGTTTTCCATCTCAATGGTCTCAAATTCTTCCTGTTTCCCAGTATACTTGATACATCAACTAAAGATTCATGCTTAGAAAATGACAGCTGTTTTGGTACTGTATGACTCAGCCTGCCTCAAGAGGTCTCGATCAAAAAGAGGTAAAATGGAATTCAGCTTATTTTCCATTTGTAAAAATGGACACTACTGAAGGTCAACAATTAGCCTCCCTCCACTGCTCTGTTCTGAGTGTTGGGATTCCCGCCAAGACCTCTTTCCACTCAGCTTTTCAATTCCAAACTATGTCACTGCGGTATCTTTATTTGGCATATAGTAATGCTATGCTGAGTTGATCAGACTCAAATGTCGGGGCGGGGGGGGGGGGGACGACGACACAGGGTACATCACAGATCCAAAGTAACACAGAAACCCTCTCCTTTTATACACATTTACATATTTCATTGCATCATACATTGTTGGAATGGCTTGGTTATGGTGTAGGACCCAGTCCTTGTACAGCATGCTCTGTTCATGCACTGTTCACTCTCAGCCTATTCTTAACCTCATCTCTACATTCCCAACTTAACTTGTCCATTGTTATCTTGGTCGGAGTAAACAGTTCCTTGGGTGTTCTCCTCTTTATTTTAGCTGGCTCAGACATTCTGTCTTTTTAGCCTACTGACCTATTTACTTAACTTCATTAGACCAAAGTCCTGTTTGCAGCGTGGTGATTCATTTACCTCCCTCATCCTGTCTTCCAAAGAATGAGGCCTCCCCCCACACCCATGTGTTTAATTGCTCATGTCAGGCCAGGCCTACTTACACTTAAATGTGGTATTTTCAACAGGGAATAAGGGATTTAGCCACAACCTACCATTGAAATTAATGGAGGTTGGGAGGCCTGGATCTTCTAGAGTTGTTGAATATTAGGACCACACCTGAAACTGATTACAGGGAGGATCGTTAAGGCACTGCTCCCCCTACAACTATAAATAAACCAGCTTACCTTATCGCTGTCTCAGGGAGGGGAGTGATCCTCCAGCCCACCTTGCTCCCAGAGCTTCACTTTTGTGATCCTAAAGGCAGAACCAGGAAAATCAAGGTGGGTTTGTTAATAAGGGCGACTGTGTTTCCCTGGGACCACTTCCTTGCCATCAGTGACAACCACCGCTGTTAAAGGAAAAAACACTTTCAACTTTATATTTAATAGATGATTGCTGCTGTTGCCAGCAGCTCATTGAAGGTCAATTCCAGTGTAATTAAACTGTAGATACTTTTTAAAGGCTTGCTATATTTTACCAGCTCCCTGTTCAGGTTTTTTTCCTCTAATAAATAATATTTAAAAAGAGCAATACAAAGGTGTACTTGATCAAATTGCCTCCTACTCCACGCCTGCCATATTTGAGTACATGTCAGTGTGTGCACAAAAATCTGGGATTTTGCGTGTGAAAAGTGGGTAACTACACATGCAAATGCTGATTTTCCTCCCCGACTATCAATTTTTATTCAGTGGAGGGTGGTTAAGTGGAAACTGTTCCACTGTCAAATTGTGGGAATGTTTTAATGAAGGATGGCTGAAAATTTGGCCCTGAAACATCAACACAATGGCATATTTGACTCCTCCAATGAAGTAGTGAATGTGAGGTTTGTGATGGATTAATGTATGTCTGTTTGCATCTGTATCAATCAACAAGCACCGTTTTGTTTTTGTAAGCACTATTTTGATTGTAAAACTGTTCTGTGCCTTCACTGTCATCTTTTTGCCTACATCATGCACTGTGATTCCAAGAGATGATATCAGAGGGTGTACAATGCACAGCAATCAGGAACTGTTAACTTGGGATGGTCTACAGCAGCAGCTGTGCCACTGTAGTGTAGACACTCACTACAGCAATTGATGGGGTGCTTCCATCACTGTAGTAAATCCACCCGACTGAGAGGTGGCAGCTAGTTCAATGGAAGAATTCTTCCATTGTCCTGGGGCCCCCGAAACTGGGGCTTAGGTTGGCTTAATCACATCTCTCATGGATGTGACTTTTTCACACCCCTGAGATGTAGCTAGCTCGACCTAAGTTTTAGGTGTAGACCTGCCCTGAGCAGGGTCACCTGATGGTGGGGAGAAAGGCTGGAATCTTAGAAAAAGAAGACCTTCTCATCAGCCATTTTAGAGACTAACCAGACCCAGAAGACAAGGCTGTGCAGGAGAAGAGGAGGGACCTAGGACCCTGAAGAGGCTGACCAAGCCCCAGTGGACTCTGAGCTAGGGTGCGCACTCCACATAGGGCCTGAATGAGTTAATAAGGTTCCTCCGTGGCCAGTTATGTTATCTAGCTTTACCTGGAGAGTACGGCAGGCATAATTAGAGATGAAGCCCAACTGGGGAGGAGCTGCGTAGTGATTACAAAGGCAGGAAGCTGAGAGCAGAAGGGGGCTGCAGGGAGAAAGGTTGCAATCACTCTCTGTAGGCATGCAGCAATTCTCCCAAAAAAGGACATATTTCTGGAGTTTAACATACCCATCCCATGCACACCCACATCATATATCATTTGAAAGCTTGTTATGTACATTTAGATGAGGTATGACATAGAGCTCTCAGGTGGTGAGGTAATCCTGTAGGCAGGGTCATTCCTAGGGGGGCTGCGAGGCCCGGGGCAGAAGTGATGTCACTTCTGGGACCGACTGTGCCGAGGGAGGATAGGGGAGGCTGGGGGAGGCAGTGGCTCCCCAAACCGCCAGGAATGGCCCCCTGCCAACACTACACCCCCCAGGGCCCCGCTTTGGTGGCGCCGCTGGGCTCCAGGGGCCTGGGACCACACCGCCAGCCTTCCCGGGGCTGGGGTGCTGCCGCCGCGTGCTCTCCCTCCCTGCACTCTGGGGCTGGGGAGGCTGCGGCAGCACTACACGCTCTCCTTCCTGGCACTGTGGGGAGCACGCTCTCCCTCGGATGGAAGGGGCGGGGCTGGGGGTAGCCTCCCCCAGCCAGCGGTTCATCGTCTGCCCATGCAGCACCAGCCAATTGCACTGGCCCATAGCACCCCCCCCACAAAGCGCAGGGCCCCAAGTGGTCTCCGGATTTGTCGTCCCCTAGGGATGGCTCTGCCTGTAGGTGAGGTGAAACAATGGCACCCAAAATAAGTGTCATTTTTTTTGCACAGTTCCAGAAACACTGCAACATGACCAGGACTACAGTTTTTACTGTTTAAGTTAATTTCAACACGTTAATGTGGTTTTTATTGGCCAAAGCTACTAAACAACAATGTATTGAAAGATTTGTATTGGTTGTGCACGGGCAAGGATTTATTTTCAAAAATGATGACGCTGTTTAACATGTGGCAAATATCAACATTGTGTAATATACTAACATGAAATGTTTTCGCACTGCAGAGTCTTAATTGTCAAAGTAACTCACAAGTGTTTATAATAGTTTTCTATACTTTCAGTTGAAGTTTGCTGACCAGATCAATCTCACACTGAAGGTTGTGCACAAGTAGCAGTAGATGGTGTCCCCATAGTTTGTACTGCATAATGGATAGATATAAATGTACTTGAATTCTTATTGTAATGCTTCTCCGTTTGCAAGCGTCTGTACATATAGCATCTAGTCTGAGAGGTAGCAGATTTTAATTTGCAATTGCCTATGAATGCAGTAATAGCCTCTGAAATATTCTAGAAACTAGCTTTTTAATTCAGTGACACTTATGCATAGGTCAGTATTAGTGTTAGAGATAACAACTCACAGCTTCATATTATGAATATGAAAAAGCTATGAGAAAAAGAGGTGGGCTGACAACAAGTAATGAAGACAACGTCCACAGTCAAGTCCTTTTCTATGCAATGAAGAGGGATGAAGAGTATGTTACAACTCTTACCAACCATGTCATCAACAATATGATAAACCCATTTGACCCGTAATCACATCCAGAGATGCTTATCAACATATCTACTGAACTGCATGTAACATCAGATGTACAAGAGTCTCTACTGAAAATAGCAGATGGTGGTGAAGAACAAATGGAGAGATTAGTGAGAGGTCCACTTGATTCTGATGGGACACGGCTTCTTCAGCCCAGTCAAGAAATCTGGCATCAAAACATTTGCTGACATGGTGAAGAAGACCAAATTTAAGTCTGGCAAGGAGGGACAAACATAGCGGCTATTAGTCCAGAATCTGTTTTCACAGAGCTCTGCCCTTAGCATGATGCAGATATGATGGTTTAGAATCCTTTTTGCCAGAGGCTTTTCCAATAGTGACATAGCAAAGTCCATCACCTGTAGAGATGTTGAAGAAGCCCAAATACTTGGACAGTACTCAAGAGGAATTGGGCAGAAGGATACTTCTGCATGCTGTATGAGCCAATATGACTTTTGGGTCTCTTGGTGTCAAAGGAACCATAGTAATTATGTCACCTGGTACAGATATTTTGGTCTTTGCTGTTCACTATTTTCCAAAAATGGATCACACGGATAACATGTATATTGAAAAAGACACCAATACCAGCAAAACTAACTAGCATTGCTTCACACCCGTGCAATTTGTGACACACTCATTCCTGACTTTGGCAACATACTTCCTGCTGTACATGCATTAACAGGATGCAACTCTATGTTGTCCCTATTTGGTGTGGTAAAAAACCTTGTGTTTAATGTTGTCAAAACAAAGGCAGCTTACTGCTTCAGAATTCTTGTCAAATTGGGAGAGAGTGACAGATAAGCTGAAATTTCTGCAGCAAGGAAGTTGGTAGCTGTGCTGTATCACCGGAGTGTGAAAGAAAAGAAGACCCAGAGAGACCTGAGTTGCATGTGCTTCGGTTCAGCTATCAAAAAAGGACAAGTCACTGGCCGAACTCCCACCATGTGAGGACAGTTTTGATAAGCATGTCAAAAGGGCACCTTGGCAAATGAAGATTTGGATGTCTTAGCTCACAGGTAAACCAGGCATTGGATCACCATTGCAACATGGATGGAAAAATGTGGATGATGAACTACTTCCTGTATTCTAAAAAGGCCCGGTAGCATCTTGTAAAATCTCAGACCGTATTTGTGGCTGCATCAGTAGGAGTTGCTGCAAAATCAACAGTGTCTGTAGCCAGAACAATTTTCCCTGCATAGAACTCTGTACATGCAAAGGGAAAGAAGACTGTGAACCCACATGCTCTCTACAGAGATCATAGTGATGAACAAAAAGATGATAATGATGTTGACTAGCAAAAGGGCAAAACTGGCTCTCCAAGGAGAGAGCCCTGAGAGGCATTTAATTAAGAAGGATGTAAGATCAAGTCCAGGGAGAGTAGGATGGGTGTTTTGTTTATACTTCTATGCTGGGATTTTGTTAAGAAAGTCTAGGGGAGAGGCCCAAGAGTCCCTGCCCTGAAACAAGGGGGAATCTAGAAAGGTTGTGGGTGAGAAGACCCAAGAGAAGCTGGGTAGGAAGAAGCCCCCGATGAAAGAGGATCAGGACACTAGAAAGCACTGAGAGATGGGTGTGAGGACCATTGGACCCATAGCTGGGGTCCAAGAACTTTTGGTGAGGATGTTTGGATGGCTGGACTCTGTTACCCCACAGAAGGGGAATGACTTTAAAGTGACCTGGCCAGAAGGCCAAGTCACGAGAAGAGGGACCACCACATTGTTGGAGTAACAGTTGGCTAGGTGGGAAGAGAGCCACCACATCACAGGAAGTGCTCTAGTGATGAGTGAACCCCTTCACAGGCTCTCAGAATGGTGAGGATATTGGAGAGAGGGTTTTGTGTGCAGGTTTTTTTATTATATACCTTAGAGCTTAAATACCTCTTATGCTTTGTCAGTGAGTAAAGTGAGATTGTTAGAAATTCCTTTGTGAAGTCTGTGTATCCCTTGCTTTCACCATCACATGGTGCCTGAAAGGGGAGACAGTAACTCAGAGGGTATACAGCTTCAGTGGAATGCTGGGAAAATGCAGGAGCTTCTGCAGAGGCTTGTGGGAGCTGGCACTGGTTTCAAGGTATAAGGAGTTGGACTGTGAAGTCTCATCTCTCAGGAATGGATGCTAGATACAGGATCTGTACACACAGAGAGTGACTAGTGGCCCAAAGCCCCAGATCATGCTTAGATTCTTCTCAGACCTAGCAAGTTAAGAGCATGTTGAATCCAGTGTGTTGATCCAAGTACAGTCTGGCAAGTTCATTGTCCAGCAGGACAATCAGCAAAGGTTGTAGCAAGGCTAATCACCACGTTCATGTGCAGAGAACTCTCCTGTCCTGATTGTCTGGGGGGTACTCTGTTTGAAGCTATTGGGAGTTCTGCATAAAAATCCATAGCAATAAATAGCTCCTGTTCTTACACAGAGAACTTGGTTATTGAAGTCACGCAGTTCAGATGGACCAGACTCTTTCTACATGGACTGCAGTTTTCATAAACAAAGGCCTGTGTCCACAGATAAGAGCTCCTCCAGCTTTAGCTGTAAAAGTAAAACAGAATTGAACTCGTTTGTCTCTCTCTATATAAATCCCATTGTTTCCTTCATAATTGGAACTAAATTTGACTTCTATACCCTTTAATTCTGTTACCAGAGGGAAAAACATGCCGTTTGTATCTCTTGGACTTGAGGGTAACTACAAATCTCTGGGAGTGGGAAGAAGCTGGCAGGAGAATAGCTGAGAGGACATATTTCATACACGACATCCCTACTGTCTTACAGAATCCTATCACACAAGCCAACACAATGAAATGTCCATTGCCCCAGCTGCTAGGGCTTGTTTCAATAACAAAAGAAATGGGAAAGGCCTGCTAGTTGTTTTCAGGAAACAAGCTGGCAGATTTGTGTCTAGTTATGAAAACTGCAGCTCCAAATAGTTTCCATCACTTGGGAAGCATTAGTCTTTTTATTTAACTAAATGCTTTGCAAGAATGCACAGTATACTTGAAAAATAACCGTTGTTTTAAAAAAAGAACGAGGAGTACTTGTGGCACCTTGGAGACTAACAAATTTATTTGGGCATAAGCTTTCATGGGCTAGAACCCACTTCATCAGATGCATAGAGTGGAACATACAGTAGGAAGATATATATATAGATATACACACAGAGAACATGAAAAGATGGAGGTTGCCATACCAACTCTAAGAGACTGATCAATTAACATGAGCTATTATCAGCAGGAGAAAAAAAACTTTTGTAGTGATAATCAGGATGGCCCATTTCAAACAGTTGACAAGAAGGTGTGAGTAACAGTAGGGGGAAACTTAGCATGGGGAAGTAGATTTCAGTTTGTGTAATGACCCAGCCATTCCCAGTCTTTATTCAAGCCTAATTTGATGGTATCCAGTTTGCAAATTAATTCCAGTTCAGCAGTTTCTCGTTGGAGTCTGTTTTTGAAGTTTATTTTGTTGAAGAATTGTCACTTTTAGGTCTGTTACTGAGTGACCAGAGAGATTGAAGTGTTCTCCTACTGGTTTTTGAATGTTATGATTCCTGATGTCAGATTTGTGTCCATTTATTCTTTTGCGTAGAGACTGTCCGGTTTGGCCAATGTACATGGCAGAGGGGCATTGCTGGCACATGATGGCATATATCACATTGGTAGATGTGCAGGTGAAAGAGCCCCATATGGCGTGGCTGATGTGATTAGGTCCTATGATGGTGTCACTTGAATAGTTATGTGGACAGAGTTGGCACCGGGCTTTGTTGCAAGGATAGGTTCCTGGGTTAGTGTTTTTGTTGTGTGGTTGCTGGTGAGTATTGCTTCAGATTGGGGGGCTGTCTGTAAGTGAAGACTGGCCTGTCTCCCAAGTTCTGTGAGAATGAGGGATTGTCCTTCAAGATAGGTTGTAGATCTTTGATGATGCGCTGGAGAGGTTTTAGTTGGGGGCTGAAGTTGACGGCTAGTGGCGTTCTGTCACTTACTTTGTTGGGCCTGTCCTGTAGTAGGTGACTTCTGGGTACTCTTCTGGCTCTGTCAATCTGTTTCTTCACTTCAGCAGGTGAGTATTGTAGTTTTAAGAATGCTTGATAGAGATCTCGTAAGTGTTTTTCTCTGTCTGAGGGATTGGAGCAAATGCAGTTGTATCTTAGAGTTTGGCTGTAGACAATGGATCGTGTGATTTGTCCTGGATGGAAGCTGGAGGCATGTAGGTAAGTATAGTGGTCAGTAGGTTTCTGGTATAGTGTGGTGTTTATGCGACCATCACTTATGAGCACTGTAGTGTCCAGGAAGTGGATCGCTTGTGCGGATTGGTCCAGGCTGAGGTTGATGGTGGGATGGAAATTGTTGAAATCATGGTGGAATTCCTCAAGGGCTTTTTTTCCATGGGTCCAGATGATGAAGATGTCATCAATGTAGCGCAAATAGAGTAGGGGCGTTAGGGGACGAGAGCTAAGGAAGCGTTGTTCTAAGTCAGCCATAAAAATGTTGGCATTCTGTGGGGCCATGCTTCCTCGGGTTTTTTTGCAGATACAGACTAACACGGCTACCACTCTGAAAGTTGTTTTAAACTTCTCCTTGCTCAGTGTCAGAAAGGCAAGATGGCTCTTCTGTGTCTGGTATCGGTGCTATTACACAACAGCAACAGAAGCCAAAGAGCATAGTTTACAACACTCTTTCCCTAATTAAAAAGTTTCACCCACATCCTCCCCGTCCCAGGGTACTGTGCCCCTCTAAAACCCATGATGACTAGCAGCACAGCATGCCCTGCCAATGCCACTTAAGCTTTATCTCTGTACTGTATCACAACGAGGGAGAAGATCAGAAAATGGCAGTGTGTGTGAACATGGAATAAAACAGACCTTTCAAACTCTCATTCCATGACACTTTTTAAAAGCCCATTGCAGAGCTTGTCAAAGATGCTGGATTCACAGCATTGCTGACTCAAATCCTCTTTCCACAGAAGAAGCAGTCTTGCCTTACTTCCTCCTCCTTCAGTAATAAAGAGAATAGTGGTTTATATAGAACATGACATTCATATGAGCAGCACCGGACATTGGACTGGTCTACATCCAGTTTTTGTACCAACAGACGTTTAGAAACTGATATAATTCTAGCAGTGCAGCCTCTAGTGTGGATGTAGTAAATGTGTTTATTTTGGTAAAGATTTACATTTCTAAACTGATACCGTTAAATTGGTACAAAAACTGGGTGTAGACCAGCTTGTTGTCTCAAGTTTAAAATTGCTCATGCTGCCATCCCTGCTGCCACCAGTTTTATGGATGTCTCTTTTTTTTCCTTCCAGACAGAACTGATGTATTAACTATCTATATGTATTATCTATAGCTATATAATTAACCTAATGTATTCAGAAGATGAAGGCTAGCACAATCCACTTAATTTTTATTTAAAAGTTATTTATTTATTTATTTAAAAGTTAAGTGGATTGTGCTAGCCTCCATCTTAATTAATGTTAACAATTTTCTGTCTGAATACTGCAGCTGTAATCAATGAGCATAGTACTACAGTCACAAGTGGTTTGTGTCAGATTGCTTAATATAAAAGCTCTTAATTCAGTACTGAAGACTAGATGACTTCTACCAAAGGAAAAGGGTGATTTCCAAGGGTTTGGAAATAACTTCCTTTCACTAGCAAAACAGCTTATACAACTGTTTGTGTTTTTGTTGTGGAGATGTATGTCATAAATTTTCTTTGACATCTTGGTGGGATCCAACATACTGGTATGTAGGGTCATGGACAGAGAACACATGTTGGATTTTGGGGCTGGAAGACATTTAGATTATACATTTCAAACAAAACTAGCATTACTGGAACTTCGAGGATCAGAAATCAAGCCCTCAAAAATTAGGAAATACCAACAGTTAAGATAGCTTACAGCAGGGGTTCTCACAACACAATTTTTGGTGGCCTCAGAATGCAGCCACCAACTCTTGCTGGTGGCCGCACTAACACTTTCCCCTAAAATACTTAAATAACTTTAGGGAAAAACAAATAAATATGCATTTATACACATCCAGATCACTGCAATTTATTTATGTAGGTTTTTTTTTTGCAGACTCAATAATAAAAATAATGCTGTGAAAAGTGATATTTGTATGTTTAATATTTTTCACAGCAAGTCCTGGCAAGGTAAGACCTGGATGAAGGTGTGGGGAGTGAGGCAGCAGAGGCCAGGGTCAATGGCTGGTTGGGGGGGGGGGGCACCACCACATGGTCGGAGTTGTGGATCAGGTGGCAATGTTCATCAACAGAGAAGGGTGGGACGTTTGGCCAATGGCTATGGTATTAGATACTTTGGGGAAAATAAAACCTTTAGAGCTTAGTCTCTGGTGCAGATGTCATTTTGAGAAGGCAGAGAGAGGCTCATATCCACCCCAGTGACTGCATCCAGCTGACCTGAGCAAAGTTGTTTAAATATCTCTATAAAAGTATATTGCAGTGCTTCCCTATGCAGCAGTTTCAGGCTGTCTTCCTGGGTTTCAGATGGCATCTCCAGCACCTGGGTCTCTATCTCAGGGTTTGGCATACTGAAGAGATCTTGGCTGTCCAAGAGAATCTGCTCCTGGTCAGGGTTGGGGGTCATTTGGGTGTCTTTGGTGGATGCTTGGGTGCCTTACAAGGTTCTCCTCCCCAAATTATCCGGAGCCTCATTCTGGAGTTTGGTGGTGGCCTCCCTTGTCAAAATTCAGTCCAGCTCCTCATAGCAGAGGCAGAGGTGGAAGCATTACTTGAGGTCCGGTTGTTGTCCCTTATGTTATTCTAGCTCCGCTAGAGCTCCTTTGTGTTGAGGTGGTGCTGGTCCTTCTCCTGTGTTTACTCTGCTAACTGCTTGCAGATTTTGGCATTCTAGTGACTGGACATGCTCCTCTCCCCAGAGGTCCAGGAAGTCCAGGACATCCCAGAAACGCAGGGCATAGCTGCTATAACGGATATGTGATTTTGGGTGTGTGAACTCGCTACAAAGAGGCACACCAGGCTGTGTGCCAGCATTTGAATGGGGAGGTGACATCCACACAAGATTACCCTGGAGCAGTAGAGGGCATACAGGTAAACTGATCCAGATGAGAGGAAATGCAGGGCGGGATAGCTATAGGAGGATAGCCCAAAGTGGCATAGTTAATCCAAAATACAACAGATGCTGCATATGTCCACACAAACCTTATCCCCAAAATAACTAATTTCAGTCAGAGTTATTTCACTTCCAAAGCAAATAAATTAATATGGGCTAACATGCCAGATAATTGGAAAAGGGGACTTTTGTGGGTGGATGCCAGGTAGTTTAACCCCAAAAAGTTATTCTGAAAAAACCACCCCTTGTAGACCAGGCCTAATAGGGTGTTCTGCTAGGAGAAGAAAGGGATTATCTCAATATTTCCTTTTAGGAAATAGTGAGAAAGCTAGGCAGTAAGAATGCTGGTATTCAAAGGTGCTTGTGTTCATGGTATGTTAAATGAAATACATCTACCCTGGAAAAAGCAAGGTCACAGGGTGGGCTGGTCCTTTAAGGGTTTGGGGCCCATGCTTGGGACTGATGGTTGGGTCAAGTGACAAGGAATCATGTGATGGTAGCCCAAGAGCAGTCCTTCATAGAAGAGAGCACTTGCTCCCTCAAAGAGGAAGAGGCAGGTAAGGGCTAGGAAAGGCCTCTCTAGAGTGTCCCAGAATCAGGCTGACAGAGCTCTACGGTTTAGAAAGATCAGAGGCACTGAGAGCTGGGGCCCTCAAACATGAGTAACTGACGAGAGATCCTTACACAGGATCCAGAAGGAAACCAGATTCAGAGAGGAGTGGGGAAGAAGACTTCCATGCCTGCCACAGGGAAAGGCCCAGTTGAAGCTACCTGCAGTGAGGAGCAGGTGCAAAAATACTTAAGAGGGCATTAGGAGCCTGTGAGGGGCATGATGGATTGCTGAGTCTGGAGAAGAAGGCTGTTGAGTTCTGGCTTTGAGTTAAACTGATTTTTATGTTAAGAAACCTTCTCCCAGAAAGGAAAGAACCAGTTGCGCTAGTTTGTTTCCCTGAGGAGGGAGGGAAACTCAGGTGGCAGGGAAGACTTTGTTATTGGTAGTTATAAAAGGGTTCTGAGGCCAGAAAAAGGGACATGGATATAGATTTAAACAGTGAAAAAGGCTTGGCTGGCTGTCTGACTACTGGTTACAGAAAGATTTCTCGGCAGTGCATACCAGGATCCTATCATCAGTGGACTAAGAAGATTATACATTGCTATATTATGAACCCCTAAATGTGTTGAAAGCAAAGCAGATACTTACGAAGAAGTGGCAAGAGAATTAGCTGTTTGTGAAAGAGGTACCTGAAAAGTACTGACTATGAAACTGCAACTTAGAAGATAAACTAGTATAGGCAAGAACAATACCCCAGTGTTGAGTTACACCCTGGACAGAACAATGAAATATATCTTGTGAAGACAAGATGTTCAACAGCTGAAGTGCGTGGTCTATGACAAGCTGGCTCCTCCAGAAGATTTTTGCAAACTACATGGCTCAGGATATCATGCACAGACAGCTCATAGAATTTTCCAGGAATGAAAGCAGCAGTAAACAGCTTGTTTTCTTTTTGGATAAGATCCATGGACTAAAACTAGCATTCTGGTCGAGTCTCTTCAAATTTTGAAATATGACTTTTTGCTTTGATTGACGTTGTTAGGGTTTTTTAATAGGAACAGTCCAATGAACTGCACCTCGAGAACTGGATATAAAGGCCAGTTTTGTTCATAACTTTTCCCTGAAAGCGAAAGAAACCTGGCTGGGAGACGTACGAAGTTTTAAGCTGGCCACCTGAGGAGAGCTCTTGCAGATACCTATCTTGGATAGGCACCTTTAAATGTCTGTCTTTTTTTCAACTTGTTTAGGGTGCCTCCCAGCACAACTGAAAAAAGACTGTAGTTGTATCAGTCACATGCTTCATGTATTTTTGTACTACTAACTCCTGCAGTGAGCTGAACTGTGAGCGGAATAAAAGTCTGATGAATAACTGACTTTCTCCTCAAGTTAATTCCTTTTTGGAAGTGGGTACTGAACTGATAATGAATTGCATGTGCATATGTCACAGTGTCATAGACTTTGGGTGAAATCCTGGCCCCACTGATGTCAATGAGAGTTTTGTCTTTGATTTAGGTAGGGCCAGGATTTCACCCTTTGTACCTAGATTTCTCTAACAAGTTCCAGTTTAGATATTAAAAAGTAACTTTAAACTAACAAAGTAACTCTTTGTTGAGCACTGTACACTTATTTACTATAATCAATTTGCAAAGGAATATGAAAACCCTTTATGGGTGTATACGTAAATAAAGTAAAAATAAGGGCCTAATTCTCTCTTACACTAAGGCCCTTCTTTACACTGCTCTGACATTCACTTTAAGGCCCTTCTCCGCTGCCAAAGTGATGTAAAGCAACTTTAGTGTAAGTGAGAATCGGGATCTAGCAGCTTAAGATAATTCTTGAGAGTTGCACTGAGTCTTTAGGCTTCATCGTAAGGGTTTGGAGTTGGCTTTAATTAGTTGAGTATTCTTTAAGTCCTTGGGACTATCTAACATTTATGTGAAACTTTAAAATGTTAAAAAGGGTCATTACTATAAGTCTATAGTAGGAAAGGTGACCTCTGTGAATTGGCTTGTGAGTAATTAATTAAAATTGTTTGAACGTTTAGCCTGTGAATTAATGTTCACTCTTTGCTATGTTATTAAAGTCACCATTGGTTGTGACATTGCACCCCATAATACTTTATGGAAATATGGTTATGAAAGTAAATATGACATAACTGGAATAGATTTTATGCTAGATAGTCCATGTTACATATCTCTGCAAAGGTTATGATCTGCTGAATATATTTATCCTATTTGTATGCATGTATCATTTTTGTACTTGAATTTATGAATATTGGCTGTGTACTTGTTTGATTTTAAGTAGCTTTAGTAAGGCATTTGGTCAGCTTCTTTAGAAAAGAATTTGCAAGCTAAGTGCCCAATCAAGAAACACTTAACAGACAATGGATCTTGGAAGACTCCAATCCACATAATAAGTTTACCTGAGGACGTTCAAGGTAGCATGCGAACAATGGCTACTAGCTGTAAGTTCTGAGTCATGCATGGACATGTGACTTGCCCATGTGACTCCAAAACTCCATCTTGTAGCTGGGATTCTCCATAGGGGGAGGGAGGGGTATCCACCCATAAGAGAAAGTCTATTTAAACCCATGGGAGACCCCCTCCATTTTGTCTTCAGCTGGCTCAAGAGATAGCCTCTCCACCCCCAAAGGGTACCTGAAAGAAACTGGAACAAAGGACAGTAATCACGGGGGTGTGAGTGATTGCTGGACCCAGACTAGAAGGAGGCTAGTCTGTCAAAGAAGCTTACTGGAACATCTCTGAGGGTGAGGTTTAATCTGTAATCACTTTCTTACTGTATTATGCATAGACTTGTGTGTTTTATTTTATTTTGTTTGGTAATTTACTTTGTTCTGTCTGTTATTACTTGGAACCACTTAAATCCTACTTTTTGTATTTAATAAAATCACTTTTTACTTATTAATTAACCCAGAGTATGTATTAATACCTGGGGTGGGGTGGGGGCAAACAGCTGGGTATATCTCTCTATCAGTGTTATAGAGGGAGAACAATTTATGAATTTACCCTATATAAGCTTTATACAGGGTAAAACGGATTTATTTGGGGTTTGGACCCCATTGGGAGATGGGCATCTGAGTGTTGGAGACAGGAACACTTCTTAAGCTGTTTTCAGTTAAACCTGCAGTTTGTGGGGACGTTGTTCAGACCTGGGCCTAGGTTTGCAGCAGGCTAGTGGGTCTGGCTCAAACCAGGCAGGGCACTGAAGTCTCAAGCTGGCAGGGAAAGCAGGGGTAGAAGTAGTCTCAACACATCAGGTGGCAGTCCCCAAGAGGGTTTCTGCGATCCAACCCATCACAGTAGTGAAATAGGAAAGTGGGTATTTACAGTACTCATGTTATGATGATCCTTGATAACAGTCCAGATATCATTTGGACCCATGGGCCCAACATGCACCCATGTGCCTAACACTCAGATGACCAACTCCCAATGGGGTCCAAACCCCAAATAAATCTGTTTTACCTTGTATAAAGCTTATATAGGGTAAATTCATAAATTGTTCTCCCTCTATAACACTGATAGAGAGATATGCCCAGCTGTTTGCCCCCACCCCACCCCAGGTATTAATACATACTCTGGGTTAATTAATAAGTAAAAAGTGATTTTATTAAATACAAAAAGTAAGATTTAAGTGGTTCCAAGTAATAACAGACAGAACAAAGTAAATTACCAAACAAAATAAAATAAAACACACAAGTCTATGCATAATACAGTAAGAAAGTGATTACAGATTAAACCTCACCCTCAGAGATGTTCCAGTAAGCTTCTTTGACAGACTAGCCTCCTTCTAGTCTGGGTCCAGCAATCACTCACACCCCCGTGATTACTGTCCTTTGTTCCAGTTTGTATTCACTCTCGCAACAATCCAGTGCTGTGTTATTTTCACATACCCTATGTCATTAGTTGCTGCTGGTGGGAAGCTTTATAAAACCACTGTTGCTCTTGAGTATTTTTCTTTTTGCTAAGCAACTGAGATCCAAAGAACCCAAAAAGATGGTATGGGAAACTAGTTAATCAACATTAGCTAGTCAATGTTTATTTTATACTCTAACTTTTACAGTATTTGTTGTTATGCAGTGATGTTGTAATAGTGATGGTTTTAGGATATTAGAGAGACAACGTGGATGGGGTAATATCTTGTATTGGACCAATTTCAGTTGGTGAGAGAAACAAGCTTTTGAGCTTACATAGAGCTCTTCTTCAGGTCACCTTGTCTCTCTTACCAACAGAAGTTGGTGAAATAAAATATAACAGGCTGACAGGATAGTTGAAATAGGGGAAATAGAGCATAGAGTTAAATGGAAGATACAGTCCAACATGGTAAGAACTATCCTATTTAATATTCTTCCTGTGCCAAAAGGGATTCTAACTTGTGTATTTGTGATTTGGGTTTTTCTGTAACCCTGAAATCCTTGTGTGATCAAAATATGTACTGTATTGTACATGGGCCTGTATACCTAATATTTCAACCAGTTTTGGTATTTAAAGTATTTGTAAATAGAACACAATCAGATTGCAAAAGCATATGTCCAGATAAAGACTAATGTTTGGGGTTCCAAAGGCACAGGACCAATTGGTTTGTTACTCAGGTGTGCTGTAAATCCAGAACCAATGGAATTATTCAGCATTTACATCATTATAACAGGAGGGAGAATTTGACCTATGACCTCTGTCATGAATATAGGGGGAAGAGTAGCATAAAATCTGTCCTTGGCAGCTGTACTGAATTGCCTTACCTGTAAAGGGTTAAGCAGCTCAAATAACCTCGTTGGCACCTGACCAGAAGGACCAATGAGGAAAGAAGATACTTTCAAATCTGGGGGGGGGCAGGATTTGTTTTGTTGTTCTGTGTGTTGTTCCCTCTCTGGATGGAGGGAGAAGCCAAGCAGGTATAATATCTCCTAAAACATATACCTGAAATAATCAATCTAAAACCACAGAAACTGTGAGTAGGGCAAGGAAATGCATTAGGTTATCTTTTGTTTTGGCTTGTGAATTTCCCTATGCTACAGAGGTAGTTTCATTCCTGTTTTTATAACTGTGAAGCTGAGCCCAGAGGGGAATCTTCTGTGTTTAAAATCTTTTTATTACCCTGTAAAGTTACCTTCCATCCTGATTTTGCAGGTGTGTTTCTTTTACTTTTTTCTTTATAATAAAAGTTCTTTTTAAAAGAACCTCATTGATTTCAGTGTCCTAAAGACAAAGGGTCTGGTTGAGATCACGTTGCTAAGGCAACTGGTTGGTATTTTATTCTCAAGCCTCCCCAGGAAAGTGGGTGAAGGGGCTTTGGGGGATATATTGGGTGGGGGGATAGGGATTCCAAGTGACCATTCCCTGAATTTTTGTGTAAATCACTTGGTGGTGGCAGCAATATACTGTCCAAGGACAAGGAAGGGAATTTGTGCCTTGAAGAAGTTTTAATCTAAGATGGTAGAATATAAGCTTAGGGGGTCTTTCATGCAGGTCGCCACATCTGTACCCCAGAGTTCAGAGTGTGTGTGGGGGTACCCTGACAACCTCTATAAATGCATGTGTTTTGTGCCAGTATAACCTATGAGAAATTTTCAAATGCTCTCTGTGTTATCTGATGGAATTGTTTGCTAGATTTACATTACACATATGTACATTGTTAAAGAAAGTGTTGCTTCTTATTTAAGAAGAATTGACATAAATGGTGAGACGTTATATTGTGCTCCTCTGGAATACTCATTTCTTCTTCTGCATCCTTACTGTAGCTCAGAGTTTCCCCATCCTTATTCCTTACATTATACCTCCCAATCCAAGATACCCTCCTCTGTTGCAGTGACCTTTTCTTCTGGCCAAATAGGAACAAATGGGGCTCCATTCAGCACCCATTAACAGAGCCTTTTAATGGGTTGGAGTGATTTCTAGTGAGAAATAAGATCCTGTCTATTACTACCTGTGACAAATTAGTATATGTATTTTTTATCAAACTACAAACTCCATTTTGTTCTGCAAGTGCCTGTGATAGAATACACCCATGTGTTCACACCATACACACTATTGTAATAATCTTTGTCCAAAGTATGCCTTGTAAGCTATCCTCTGAAAACTCACAATTTGCTGGTCATTGTTGTCCTGGTACAATATGTGTGGTAGCATTGTATGTGAATTTATAAGATTCTCCTGTATGATGTAATTAACACATGTTCCAACCACATAGCCCTGCTCAAATAGAAGTTGGCAAAGAAGGTCTGTCCTAAACAAAGCAATGTGTGCTCTGCTTAATTTGCATTTAAGCAGTAATCAGTCACCAAGCAGAAAGGGAAGACAACAAAGTTCAAACAGATGAAAAAACAGCAGGGGAGATCCTTCCACATAGACTCTTTGACTCCTGGTTCTCAGCTGGAAATGTTTTTGAAGAGGGGGACAGAAACTATAAAAGGAAGGACAAATACCCTAAGCTACCCCTCTCTCCCTCCCTGTCCCTTACATTCACTGCACCTGAAGAAACAAAGGAAGCAGCCATTGGACTCTGGGGAAGGGTCCTGACCTGAGCGTTTGGTCAGCAATCTGCTGGAACATGTGGAGAGAAACTTTGCTTGAATCTAATATAGTTTGTTAAGTTAGGCATTAGCAAAATCTTATCTTTCTCTTTTAACCATTTCTGACTTTTATGCCTTATTACTTGTACTCACTTAGAATCTCTCTCGTTGTAGTTAATACACTTGTTTTAATCTAATCCAGTGTGTTCAAGATGAAGTGTCTTGGTAACCCCATTTGGGGTAACAAATGGTGTGCATATTATTCTCTTAAAGGAATAATAGGCTCAATATATTTGCTCTGCCCAGGAAAGGCTGGGTAGAACAGAACATATGTTTCTAGGGGGAAATCTAAGACTGGGAGTATGTTGGGATCATCCTGTGGTAAACTTTAAGGCTGATAAGAGTCAAGGTGTGGCTGGCTGAGTGCAAAACACACAGATATAGCTGGAAGCAGAGCCGGGTCTGGCTTTTTTGCTGCCCCAGGCAAAAAACCCACCCGCCGCCCGGGTCACCGGAGGGGAGCGTGGCATGCCTGCGGCCCCACTGCCCTGGCCGGGGCACCGGCGGGGAGCGCAGCATGCCAGCGGCCCCGCTCTCCCCCCAGCCGGAGCGCCCTAGCCGGAGAGAGGGCGGCTTGCCCACGGACCCGCTCTCCCCCCCGGCTGGAACGCCCTGGCTGGAGGGAGGGCGGCTTGCCAGCGGCCCCGCTCTCCCGCCCACCGGAGTGCCCCGGCCGGACAGAGGGCGGCTTGCCCGCGGTCCCGCTCTCCTCCCCGCCAAGCAGAGGGGGGAGGGCGGCTTGAGGGGGCCCCGCGGTGGCAAGAGAAGAGTGGCGGACCTGTCACTCCATTGCCGACACGGCGGGTGAGAATGGGGTGGCAGTCCGAGTCCCGGGGAGGCAATTTGGTGGTGGGAAGAGTGGACCTGCCGCTGAATTGCCGCCGGGGGACTCGAACTGCCGCCCCATTCTCGATGCCGCCCCAAACACCAGCTTGGAAAGTTGGTGTCTGGAGCTGGCCCTGGCTGGAAGTGATTTGTATGCTGGAGGTTGTTTGTGAGCAGTAAGGCATTGTAAAGGGCACCCCAGGTTACAGAACAGGAGTGACATAGCTACTCATTAGTCTAGGTTGTACCCTGGTATGTCACACCACCATTTGGATTGTAAGTCTATGCATACCTCCAGTTTTGCTTTTTACCCTCCATATTGTGCTGAAAGCTCCATAGAGGTGTCAGAAGAAATTTTTGCATCAAGCAGAAGGCTAAAAATGCAGAGCAATCAAGGGTCATTAACCTGGAAGGTCTCCCATTTAAATGCAAGTACCATAAGACAATGAGCTAGCTTTCATCCAAGGAATCAGTTTATCTAAGTGAACATGTAACCAAACAGCAGCTCACCTGATGAGGAACTTGAAGTCACTGAGGAGAATCGCCTGATGGGGATAGAGGGTTTGGAACATTATAAATGCGAGGTTGTTTTAGCAGCCATTGGAGAGAGGGGAGCAGATCAGGACCAGCAGTAGACAAGGCTGAACTTGAGGAGACGAGGAATCTTGGATCCTTGAAAAGACACTGACCAAATCCCTAAGGGCTCTTTGAGTGGTGAGGAAATTGTGACAGTGATCTGCATGCAAGTTTTCTTGTTTTTCCATAGATCTGTAATCTCTTGTACTGTCTAAGAGTGAAAACCAGAGGATGAAACAGCTACAGGGGAGGCTTAGGAAAGCTGGCACCAGTTTTGGAGCCTAGGCAATGGGACTATGGCGTCCCCATTGCCAAAAGGGAATGTCAGTCATGGGGTATGAACCTGGCCAGTGGGTTGAGAGACCCAGAGCTGGAGAGATGGTGCTTCAACTCTGCCCAGAAAGTCAAGAGCACATGGGACCCAAACTTTGGGTCTAGTACAGCAGCTTAATGAGTGTCCACCAGGAGAAGCTCCCCAAGGTTAGAAGAGCAGCCCTTTTCAGGGGTTTAGTGTGTTGCCCCCATAGCAGTTTTTGGTCTGTGCAATCTCTGGGACACGTATATTATGTCCTGAAAATCTAACCCTTATTTCTTGGATGACAGTTCAGAGAGCTATTAGGTGTGTCAGCCCTGAAATCCTCACTCTGTAATTTTAGAAAGCACATATTGGGTCATGACATTTTTTTTGCTGATATATTATCTTGTCCATGTGAAATAAGGTTTGTTACAGCACTGAAATGAAAACTTGGCATTCCAGGATCTAGCTTCCAGTAAGAAGGCTAAGAAAGTCATCATCTGTCATTTCTGGAGAACTCTACAGTGATATGTAATATTTGAAATATGATACTGCTATGCGGAACACAGTGATTTTTTTTAATCAACTTACATTGAATTACATTTTTGGTCATAACCTGTGCCAGACCCTTTCAATCCAGGATTGTTCTTTATTACAGCATACAGTTTTGTTCAGGCTTGTGCTACATAATTCAGAACTGGATCTGTGTTTGGATTTTCCTGGAGATGTGGGGCAGCCACCTCCTTGCTCTCACAAGAGGATCTCACTTTGGATTTGGGGCAAATGTCTGCACAGGGATATGTGGCTCTTACTTTATGGGCACCAGATCACCCTTGTATAATTCTGATCTCATGATCAAATACTTGCAAAAGTTCAATAACAAAGAAACTCAGTATATCATTTGCCCAAGAATTTCTCAAAAGGGTGGGTATAGTTACTGAATTTTGAAATACTTTAGACCCCCAGTCATCCAATTCTTACAGCAAATAATTTTTTAAGTGCACAATGATGTAGTTAAGCAATAAATCAAGTGTACTCCATGGGGAAAATACCAGACACGCTTCATGCTGAATTAGGAGTGCATCACCTTTCTTGTAACGGTCAAACAAGTCCAGAAAAGAGAACTCCTAACACTGATGAAATCCTTGTCAATTGGAGACTCTACCTTTTGCTTCATATAATTTGTAACAAAAGGGCATTTTTCATGTGTGTTAGACACATGTATTTTTGTCCCTTGGCTGCAATGTTTGCCATAGAAGAGTCTTTGGATGTCTGAATACAAGTTTGTAATAAAGAAAGGTGACATTTAAAAAGCACCTAAGTGACTTAGAAACACAAATCGCTTTGAAAGTCATTTTAACTTGTGCTCCTAAGTAACATAGCCCAAATTTTAAAGATATCTAGGCATTGCTGCACTCAACATCACAACGGCCAACTGATTTAGGATCTTAAAAGATTTAAATCCTAAATCAGCTAGCCTTTGCGATATTGAGCACAGCAGTTCCTAGATAGCTTTAAAAATCTGGGCCTTAGGCACTCTTGAAAATCCCACTCAAAATATTTCTTCTCAGAAAGATTGATTTACAGTACACTTTTTCTCTTCTTCCAGCATTTACCTTTTTAACTTTTCCTGTGTGTTCTACTTTATCCTGAAGAGTTTATACGCTAAGGCACGGGTCTCCAAACTACGGCCCGAGGGCCGGATCCGGCCCGCAGCTTCAATTTGTCCGGCCCTCCAACCAGTTGCTGCTGCTGCCTCGGCGGCACTTCGGCGGCAGATCAAATGCTGCTGCTGCCTTGGTGGTATTTCGGCGGCAGGGCCCCGTCAAAATCGGTCGCCGCACTCCCTAAAGCCGGCCTGCGAAACCCCTTCAAAAATCGAATGTGGCCCTCGTCTCCTAAAGTTTGGAGACCCCTGCTCTAAGGGCCTGTTTTTTTGCCACCCTTACCCATGTTGTCATACCTAACTTGAATTGTCAAACCAATGGGAGTAAGGGAGGACTCAATGGGAGTAAGGATGATAAAATCTGGCCCCAAGAAGACAAGCAACATATCATGGTTGGAGGAGAGTTGTAGTCAATGTAACTTTTGTATAAAACATTTACTTATATATATTTTTTACTACATATCAGGTATCCCAACAGTTCTTCAGCATATGAATTACTAGTTGGCCAATTCCTTGTAGATGTCACAGAAGAGAGGAGAGAGTTGGAGGAGAAGGTGGTAACAATATGGGCCAGTTCAGGGGGATACCATGTACAGATGGGGTGATGTGGAAGAAGAAATCAAGACTGTATCCATCTAATCTCATGTTAATTTTGAACTGCAACACAGTGTTCAATTTCTAAAACTGTTATATTTTGTATAATCTGTTCAATTGCAGTGGATGTTGCAGCTGCCCCCCTGGACCTATTGACCTAAGCCATACCTAAATAACTGAAGCTCTGCTCTCTGTTTCCAATTCATTAGCACTGCCTTTAACATCACTAGAATAATAAGTGTTATTGAACTAACTCCTTGTGTTCGAGAGGCTTCAGAACTAATAGCTCTAATTCATTTTCCTCTTTTCACACAGCCCTACTTTCTTATGTGCACAGTATCTGGGGAACAATGGATTTCTTCAGACTTTATGTAATGATGCATCAGAACATGGATTTTTTTCTCATTATCATCTCCTAATTGGATTTAGAGAGTAGACCTGTGCTTGCTAAAGGAGATTAAAATCACCACCTGGATCACCTGGATCGATCGGACTTCAGCTGTCGTTAAGACTGCGCCGATCACAACACGTCTGCCATTCTTCTCGCACTCTTGCCTTTCTTCTCCACGTTCGTCCGAAATGTTTAACGATGTCATCTTCCCATCTTCTTGGAGGCGGACCGGGGGGTCTTTTCTGTTCTCGCGGGTACCACTCAGCAATGATTGCGGTCCACCTGTTATCCGTGATCCGTGCTGTGTGGCCCGCCCATCGCATCTTGTTATGTCTGCTTTCCACGACAATATCTTTCACACCGCTGCGTTCTCTGATGATTTCATTTGGTATACGATCCAGAAGGGAGATTCCCAACATAGCTCGTTCCATTGCCCTTCCAGCTACCAACAGCCGTTGCTCTTCTCTCTTCGTCAGTGCCCACGTTTCACTGCCATACAACATGGCTGGCAGCACTGCTGAATTGAAAATATTTTTACGTGTGGTCTTGTCAATTTTTCCTTTGAGGACGTCCCTGATGGAATTAAACGCACACCATCCTGCCTGAATCCTTCGCGAGAGTTCTCCGTTCAGGTCTTGGCGCATATTAACTTCTTGGCCCAAATATATGTACTGTTCCACTTCTTCGATGTCTTCTCCTGTTACCATTATTCGGGCTTTTCGTAAGACGTCTGATCACATATATTTCGTTTTGGAACGGAAAGGGAGGGAGATTAAAATACAAATGATAAATTTGACTTTTGATACTAGCATATTTTGTTTCAGTAAAAGTCTCCCTGGGTAAGATTAAAGTCTCTCAGATGTTTCCCATGTTTGTCTTCTCATGTCATCATGACTGGTATCTGCTGTAACAGCGGCCAACACAATGCTGTTACTGCAGTATTTCAGCCGTAACCGTTCAAAGACACCTAACTGTATTTCAGGATTAATTGAGAGGCAAACAATATTTCTATATACTTTAGGAAGATGAAAACTTGCAAAACCAGTGTTCTGTGTTGGTAAAATATAGGTCAGTGCTACTGACTGACTGTGCCCTTCACAACAGTTTGCTATTGTCAATACAAATAATCAAACAATAGCAATAGGCACAAAGCCTTTATTGACTTGCACCTGCCCAGTCCAGTGGAAAGGCTGAAATCAGTCCAGACTTTGCTAATTTCCAATTATAGCCAAAGGCTACGACAGAGATTATATAATAAGGCAAGTTACTGGGGAGAGGGATAGCTCAGTGGTTTGAGCATTAGCCTGCTAAACCCAGGGTTGTGAGGTCAATCCTTGAGGGGGCCATTTGGGGATTTGGGGAAAAAATTGGGGATTGGTCCTGCTTTGAGCAGGGGGTTGGACTAGATGACCATCTACGGTCCCTTCCAACCCTGATATTCCATGATTCTACTGTTAGAGGATCAGTAAAACACTTGAAAACAAGAGATGGGCTTTGAAAATTTGATTTTTTTTTTGGTGTTCTAAAAATAATCTGGTGTTAGTTTTATTCTCTACAAGGGCCTGTTAAACAACCAGAGAACCTCTCTATGGAAAACCAATGGGTTGTTACAATGTCTCAAATCTCTTACCTTGGTGGGAGTTCATGACAGTTCCAGAATCTAAGTTCTCTAATGTGCAGCTTGGAATTCATCCCACTACCTGAGGCTTGGATCTTTGCCCTACCACATTCTTTATGGTATACTGGAAATGGTAATTCTTGGCTTATTGAATTTACCTGAGAATAGCTTCAACCTGCATACTTCAAGTTATGGTATGCAAAAGGACAATTAATGGTATGGGATTTTTAACTTATTGGAAAATAGCTTTCAGAGATGAAACATTCCTTTCTGATATAGATCCATGAAAAATGTGACAAATCCAAACTGAGCTTTTTCTATTACCTTCCGATCTCATTCTGAATCCTCCTCTCCCAGTTTTTTTATCTAGTTGTCGAAAAACTGAGAAGAATCCACAATCCCATTGCATTCTGACAGTGTTCATCCAACAGCGGGCTGTATATATCAGGGCTACATTGCTATGGTGGTACTAATAGTCATCCAAATGTGTGTGTGCTTGATTTTTGTTTTTTTGTGGGCAAGGAAACTGTCATAAATATAAAGGGAAGGTGGAGAGGATCTGATGCAGTGCTATAAAATCCTCTTACCAGTAAAGGGTTAAGAAATGCAGGTAGCCAGACTGACACCTGACCTGGCTGGCATCTGACCAATGGGGGGACAAGATACTTTCAAATCTTGGGAGAGGGAAAGTTTTGTGTGTGGCTTTGTCTGAGTCAGAGTGATCTTGGAAGACAGAAAGAACCTACAGAAAACCAGTCTCCTCACCAAACCTCACTTTTCTAAAGTAAGTGTAGTCAGCACTGCAAGTAGATTTCTGTTTATTTTGCTTGGTGATACATTCCCTGTGGAAGAGGGAAGGGTTATTCCTGTTTTTCTGTAACTTTAAGGTTTTGTCCAGAGGGGTGGAATCTCTCTGAGTTTGGAAATTGAGTGCCCTGTAATTAGTTACCATCCTGATTTTACAGAGATGATTTTACCTTCTTTGTTTTAATAAAATCCTTCTTTTAAGAAGCTGACTGTTTTCTATGGTGTTAAAACCCAGGGGTGGGTTTTTAGATCACTGTGTAACCAATTGGTTGGGAGATTGTTCTCAAGCTTCCCAGGAAAGGGGGTGTACGGCTTGAGGGGGTATTTTGGGGGGGAGGGAAGTTCAAGTGATTCCTTTCCTGGATTCCTGTTAGACACTTGATGGTGGCAGCGAAAGAAGTATTTCTCAGGGTGCAGGGAATTTTGTACCTTGGGGGTTTTAACCTAAGCTGGTAAAAATAAGCTTAGGGGCTCTTAATGCGGGTCCCCAGGTCTTTACCCTAGAGTTTAGAGTGGGGAGGGAACCCTGACAGAAATGTTCAGTCTTGGGAAGACATACTGTGTTGTTATTAGTTAGGGGCTATGCAAGGTTCTGTGTACAGGTAGGGATTTTCAGGAAGGGAGTTGTGTGAGCAGCAGAAGAGTTTGCTTTCTGCCTTTGTCTCTGATTAGAGTCAATTCATGAGGCAGAGTTGCTCTCTGGGACCTGGACATTAGAGTTGAGCTGGGATTCCTGAAAGAAGGGACTGCCTTGTATGCTGGAACAGACCACCTCTGTTTAAGGACTGGTATATGTATAAAATAAAACAACTTACACTTAGAGTATACTTGGACTCATCACTGATTTCTCATCCACTGGAAAACTGACCTGCAAGGCCCTGGACATCTGCTACCTCTCAACAGAGGGGCAATACTGGTGTTGGAATAAGGGCCAACAAGTTGATCTTAGTGCAAGACACCTGGAACCATCTGATAAACACTGATCTCAATGCTCAGTTCCTGCCCTCCTGAATTAATGCAGATTATTGTGACAGTCTTTACCCCCTATGTTCATCCTTTATATAAGACCATGATAAATTTTGTACAAAGTATGCATTGTGGTATTGTTTGAAAACTCATAATCTGCTGAACATCATTGTCTTGGTAAAACATGTCTGTCAACGGTGTGAGTAAAATTATATGACTCTACTGTATGCCATTGCTGAGACATGTTCCAAGTTTAGAAAAGCAGGCAAAAACCAGTTCCTGAGAGACAAAAGGTAAACTGACGCCTTGGCCAGATGTCAACATAATTAAATGGACCGATTAAGCGCCCATTCTTGGGCAGGAAGAAGGGTGTGAGCAAGAAATTTACATATTGGCAAAGAAACAGCTGGGGGTTCCCATCCCCCAGACCTCCTGTCTCCTGAACCACAACTGGAGATGATTTTAAAAGGGAAAAGAGAACTATTAGAAATGAGAAGAGAAGCCCCAAACCACTCCTCCCTTTCTCTGCTCATGGTATCAATAACACCTGAAGGAACACTGAACTGGGGGAGAGGTGCTGACTGAGAGAGCTCAGACAATAAAGATTAACAAAAGCAGATGGTGAGAAAAACTTTTGCCTTAAATTATATTAGTTTGCTAAGTTGGATGTTAATTGTGCTTTACCTTTTTTTCCTTTGTAACCAATTCTGACTTTTATGCCTCATTACATTACATTACATAAAATCTTTCTTTCTTCTAAACAAATTGATAAACTTGTATTATTGTTTTATCTAAAGCAGTGTGTTTGGATTGAAGTGTTTAGGAACCTCCATTTGAAGTAACAGGGTTTGTGCATATCATTTTCTATTATTGAAATGACAGACTTTCTATTAGCTTGTATTGTCCAGAAGAAAAGAGTTGCACAGTACAAGATGCACATTTCAGGGGGAAAGTCTAGGACTGCAAGTTTGCTGGTGTTGCCCTATAATATAATTTTTGAGTGACTGGCTATAGCACTCATACAACAAAGAGAGAATTACATGCTGGGGGCTGTGTGAGAACAGACCAGGAATGGTTGTTCTCACAGCCAAGCAGTGAAAGAAGCACCCCAGGTTGTAGAGTTGAGGGGACACAGCTGTTCAACAGTCCAGACTGTACCCTGGGTAATGTCACAACTGTCATCCTAACAACTGAATTAACTTTATCTGAAGTGTATTCATATTTGTGCAGGAAGACCAGTAGGAAGACCCTTATGTTCCTGGGGGCCATAGAAGTGCCTATAGATAGAGTCTCAAAGATTGTTCCATGATGGATTATCTTAGAAAATGTTTTCTAAAATATTGTTACCCATAGGCCAAAGATCACATAGCATTCCCACTGTATCCTTGGACGGCAAGGAGAGAGAGAGAAATCCAAAGGAAAGCAGTAAGGAATAGAAAAAACTGTTGACCTGTTCCATGCATGGCAGTGAAGTGAAAATGTAAAGACTCTGTGGGATGCAGCTCAGACTGTACTATGCCAAAAGTTGGTTGTGGCATGGTGAAGATTCAAGTTGGATAGGTTCATATTGACGGGTTGAGAATTAGGCAAATTTCCCATCATTATGTTTCCTCCTTTCTTCTTGGTGCAGATCATAATTAATCCTTAGTATTAATTATTATTATTTACTTGTACAGAGCTACAGCTGTGCATGATTATTTCCATATAAAACATCATAATGTATTTTCTCCTAAGGGCTATTATTGGAATAAGTGAGTAGTGTTTGTGGTTCTATTTTTTTTCAAAGTTGGAGAGTAGATTAATAGTTCCCAGTGCAATTTATTAACTTGAGAGAAATTTATTAACTTGAGGAGCTAGCGAACAGGAGCAGCAAACAGTGGAGTTTTGCAAAGGAGATCTCCAGGTGAAGGAGGAGCAACTCATGACCCTTGAGATGAGTTTGTTGTCTGTTCATTTGTTCGTTGTTGTGTGCTTGCCACTTGCCATGTCCCTGACCTATATTTATAATGTCGTCTGTTTGGGGTGGCTGTGTGTTGAGCCTAGCAGCCTGCTAGGCGAGGCTGAGAGCTTCTTAATGAGGCTCTAGCTTGCCATCCTTTGATCTCCAATCCCTTTAGTATCTCTGAACAAGGGAACAGGGCTACTCAGGGGAACAGGGGGTTAAAATGTCATCTCCTAAACGACCAGAGGAGCTAGCAAACAGGACCAACAAACAGGGGAGTTATGTGAGGGAGCTTAGAGAGGGAGCATGAAAGCTAGATACTCCTAACATTCTCTAAATTTAGGCCAATAAACACCCACTCCAAAACAAAAAACAGCAGCAAGAGCAAAAATAACACCAGCAGAACTCCAGCAGCAGAGTGGGGGCTATCCAGTTTATTGCTCTGAATGCAGCATGTACGATTACCTGTCTGATGGGCAGGTGGCGTATCTGTGCATTCAGTGCAAGCAACGCATGGCCCTTGGAGACTGAGTACGGGCTCCAGAGACCAAAGTGACTGAATTGGAGGAGCTAAGGGAGACAGAGAGGTATACGGAGGAGACCTTCCGGGACAGTGTCTGACAGCCTCTGTGCTGTTGAGGAGAATGAAAATCTCAAGGAAGGAGACCATTAAATGGGAGTTGAGGGAAATGATCCCATAGTTGGGACTCTCCTTCCAGATGATGTCATAGTATCCTCTCACACTGAGGTTACTCCTCTGGGGGAGGGGACCCATTATTAGGAAGAGACAGGTAATAGTAATGGAGGATTTGATTATTAGAAATATAGATAGTTGGGTTTGTGATGACCAGGAGAATTGCATGGTGAATTGCTTGTTG
This sequence comes from Macrochelys suwanniensis, assembly GCA_033296515.1. Classification (NCBI taxonomy): domain Eukaryota; kingdom Metazoa; phylum Chordata; order Testudines; family Chelydridae; genus Macrochelys; species Macrochelys suwanniensis. The sequence continues at coordinate 94,930,267 of CM065777.1, forward strand.
GGTGCAAACATTGTGGATCTTTTGAGACATCTAGACAGACTTATGAACAGTGCTGAGGAGGAGTCGGTCGGGTCATAGTACATGCAGGTATCAATGACATAGGGAAAGGTAGGAGAGAGGTCCTGGAGGCCAAATTTAGGCTGCTAAGTAAGAAATAAAAGTTCAGGACCTCCATGGTAGCACTGTCTGAAATGCTTCCAGTTCCACGCGCAGGGTAAGTTAGACAGGCAGAACCGCAGGATCTCAATGCATGGATGAAATGATGTTGTGGGGAGGAGGGTTTTATTAGGAACATGATTCCTTTTGGGGAAGGATGGGGTCCACCTAAACTAAAACAGAACCAGACTGCTCTCATAAACTCCCTCTGGGACATGCAGGCACAGCCAATATGTCTGCAATGCATCTGGAACCCTTTTCCACCATAGAATATGCAAGTGACTGGCTCGGCTCACAAATAGTGGTTCTGCTTTCAGTGGAGTCAATGGCAAACCTCCTATTCACTGAAATAGGCACAGGATTGAGCCTACGGTGAGTAAGGTGGGCCTGGGAAGGGGTAAGACCTTGCTAAACTAATTCAGGACATCTTCCAAAAATACTTTGCTGTACAATAAAGCTGCATAGTGGACAGTGGAACACAGCAGGGACAGGGAACAGGCAAAACAACTTCTGTCTATAGAACCTTCCATGGATCACAAGTGAGAGACCTCCTTTCTATTGATTCATAGTAGAATCATTAGACTAGGGCTGCCACTAGTTACCCTTAGTATTTTGCCAGGAGGCTGGTGAGGGGTAGGGGAATGCAGGGAATTAGAAAGTGTTCTAGCAGTGATATAAGGATGAGTGTCACTGTCCTGTATTACACAAGTCAAAACTAGAGGATCTAATGGCCCCTTCTCGCCTTGAATCTTTCTATAAGTGGGAACTGTGCGCAATGTGGAAAAATGGAGGGGGAAGGGATACAGGCAGAGATGGTGCTGGGAATGGAGGGGGGAGTGACAAGAAATGGGAATTTTTAGGTAAAAATACAGTGAAAGTCTCATTTAAATTATATTAATCTTGCTGAGGTCAGAATTAAGATTGTTCAGTACAGTGTGACGGTGGAGAGTTGGATGTGTGTAACATTACTGGACTTTAAAGGGAGTTTGTTGAGCAAATGCTGAGCGTATGTGGATGTAAATGTGTTTACTTGATAGGGTGAGTGGATTGTGATTGGCTTGGGTCCTAAATCCTATCTGGTGATTGCTAAAAGCATGGCAATCACATTTATGAAATGCCCTTGACTGACCGTAGTATGCATTAACTGTTTTATGTAGTGTGAATGTGTCTGTCTAGCCAAACAAAAAAATATGATACAAGTAAATACTAACGTCCAGGGCTGCCTGATTTATGGTAAAGCTGCCCTGTGCTATTGTTGAGTATCTACCTGGTTTTAAACACTTCATTAGAAAACCCAGCCAGCATTGCCAAGAAATGGAAAAGAAACTGAACAACAGACAGTAGAAAACACATGAACTAAAGAAGCAGTTTGCAAACTTCTTGAGCTGAGCCCCCACTTTGAGTTACAATTTTTGGTTGTGTGCGCCCCCCCCCCCCCCCCAGATAAAAATAGACACATACAAAGAAAGCTTGATAGCCCACTCATAACCCTAACAGAGACCTTAACACGATTTAATTACCTACACCTGTAAGTTTCATATACACACATACTCACAAATGGCACACTTAAAAGTTTGCACCATGCTGCTTCTACGTTGACTACCTGTCCCTCCCCCCTTGGGTTTTCAGAGTGGGGGAAGGTGCATGCAAACGTCTCTGGGGTCAGAGCCAGTACTGGGCATGCAGAGGGCCGGGAGTGGCAATTATAATGGCCACGGCAGATGTTGACACTGACCCAGTGCCGTTGGAACAATTTGTATGATGGGGATGCTGAAAGCCATTGATAAAAACTGTAAACCCTGTACATGATGGAAACTTCAAGCCGGGGGTCCTACCGCACCCCTAGTGCCAGCTCTAGGTTGCCTGCTGAGGTGAGTTGGGGGTGGAAGTGGCACTCCCTCCCTACACGCCCTGCAGGCTAGCACAGGCCCTGCCAGGCCGGGCTGGCATGAGCTGCCTGGCTTTGCTGCTCCCCTTTTCCCCCAATGTTACTCCAGCGCCCCCCCAGGAGTATACACCCTGCAGCTTGAAAACCTCTGCACTAAAGCAATATTTCGAGCTATTAGGCTCCCTTTATTGGCATTGTAGGGAACTGTTAGCAGAAAATATCCCCGTAGAGGAGCTGCTGTGGAGGGTGGTGCTGCACCTGAGAGCAAAGCAAGGCCAGCTTCAAAAGACAGAGGAGACATGACTGCCACTGAAAACCTGCCTCGCCTCCTGTGGGAGTGGGACTGCAAGCAGCGAGAAAAGCGTTAACAGTGTGGCAGGGTCCCTTTATCAGTAAAGGCAGGAGGAGCAGTTCCCATCCTGAATTTGACTGAAGCCCCCCCCGCCCCGTCTCTGCTTCAGTGTGTCCAGGGGCTGCGGGGGAAGCCTGGGCACATAAGTGGGGAAAGCTTTTCTCGCCGCAAAGGAAAACACGGCAAAGGAGAGCAGCGCGGCTCCCCCTGGTAACCACCCCCAAGCCCCTCCTCCCCCTCCCGCGTCCATTTGGAGCCACGTTAGCTCATCCCCAGCAGGCGCGCCGCGTTTAGCCATTTGGGACGGGGGCTGGGGGTCGGAAGGGCACGCAGAGAGGGGCGAGCAGAAAACGGGGCAGCGTGAAGAGGCGCGGAGGGAAAGGCCGCCTAACACCAGCAGCCACGATGCAAGACAGCCGCGGGCCAGGGAGCCGCATCGGCTTCTCCCCGCGGCGCGCTCGGGGCTGGCGCTCGGGAGAAGCGGCGGAAGGCGCCAGGCGCGCGCTTGCCCGGGAGGGAGGCGGGGCCGGCCCGGCCCGGGGCGGCTCTGTCACCCTATTAAAAGCGGCGGCCGGAGACAGCGCCGCGGGGACTATGGAGGGAGACGGCAACGCCACGGGGCGCCTGCCCGGGAAGCGCAGCCTCAGCCAGGGAGCGGAGCAGCAGGCGGCGGCTGTGCCCATGATCCCAGCCATGGAGCTCGCCCAGGAGCCGGAGAAAGCCGCGCCTAGAGGCAAAAGCAAGAACCCCAACACCTATAAAGTGCTCTCCCTGGTAAGAGGCGAGCGAGGTGCGAGCGGCTCAGGGACAGGTGCCTCTAGGGCCGGGTCTCCAGCTGCTCTGCAGAGGGGGCCATGAATAGCTACAGGTAGGACCTTAGTCCCCAGCTCCCCTGTAGCTTCCTGGTGCTTCGCTGCTACACTGGCCATAGGGAGCAGGGCAGCCCCGTGCATTGGTTACAAAGGCACCCCGGTGAGTGCTGAAATTCTGCAGAGGAATAAAAAAGCCCGCTGCTGAGCAACCGCCGCGCCTCTGTCTTTGACTCAGCACTGCTTCTTTCCTCGAGAGGGCGTACGAGGAACTAGCAATTATACCATAACATTCAATAAAACATAACGAGGTGACGCTTTAGTGTGCTCGGCTGATATAGCCAGTGTGGGTAAGTTAGATATACCCAGGCAGAAATGCCAAGTGCCTCACTTTATCTTGCATTAGCTTAACTCTGGATTTAAAAGCATCTTGTGGGAAGGGCTTTGCCATGTGCTTCAAGAGGGCATTTAAAAAACAACTTCTATAGCAGGTTGAGATCCTTGTAGTCGAGAACAGGAGGGTGAGCCCTGAACTGGAGTTGTAATCGTTACTCTGCTCATTGCCTGGCTGTAGACGAGCCAGTCACAGCTCTCCAGTTCCAACCAGGAAATTGACCCATTGTTGACAGTGGTTGTCTGCGATTGGTCATCCTGTTCTGTAAACGGTTTGATTGTTAGGGAGGCACAGAAGAGTTTTCAGCACTACCGACTCTTGAGTGGTAGTGCTGAAAACACTTTCATCCTGCCTCCATTAGCAGTTCAGAGAGAGTGTTACAGGAGTCCTGTCAGAAAATATTTTATCTTCTATGTTTATAAGTAACACCCTATCTGAAAGAGATTAGAGAAGCGGGAATTCTTTTCCCCCCATCTAGTTTACTTTGTGCATTTCATAGCACTCATTTTCACTGCTTCCTCTCTTTGAAATGAGTTGGTTGTTTTTTCCCTGTTGTGGGTGTTCAGCACTGCAACCTGGGAGAGGAAAATAGATAAAAATGTGACTGAAAAATTTGTAGTGGACCAGAAGGACAGGTTCAGTACCAGAAACTACTTTAAATTAATTTTTGAAGTTATGTCAATCAGAAGTTTATGGTGTTCCTTGAAACCATTTTCAGGCCTGTTTCAGGGAGACCCATTGCTGACCTTGGTTGTTAGTAATCGATCAGTTTCCTACTACAGCTGCATCTCCTCTGTTCTCACATTTGCCATCTGTACAATGAAGATAATAATAATGTTCATACCTCACAGGGATGTTGTGAGGCTACAATGATTAATGTATATAAAGAGCTTTGGCATCCTTGGGAGGAAGGCACTATAGAAATACAAAATACTGCTTTTGCTTGTGTGTGCATAAGCAGTAATTTTTAAGTACAGTATGGTAAAGCCTACAGCTTTGAGGTACCTTTTCAAATATATATATGAACTTGCAATCTGTTTGATAATTAGTGCTAACATACAAACACTGCTTACACTTTCAAATGAACTGTGCACCACCTCACAATTGCCTTAAAATCTTTAGCTGTTAGCTGTATGAACTGTGCATAATCACTTGTGAGTCTTTTTTAGTCTTGTCGTAGGTAGTGTAATTATATTACATGCTAAATTCACCCCAGAGTTTTTGGCATTTTTTTCTGCTGTAGAACTTACTGGCAACCCCACTGGTGAAAAGCCTTCTCTGTGTGTGTGATGGAGGGGGAAAGGAGGTGTGGTGTTGTAAGGTGGTTTCAGCCATACTCTATATGCCATACTTAGCTATAGAACAGGGGTGGGCAAACATTTTGGCCTGAGGGCCACATCTGGGTATGGAAATTATATGGCGGGCCATGAATGCTCACAAAATTGGGGGTTGGGGTACGGGAGTGGGTGAAGGCTCCGCCTGGGCATGTGGGCTCTGGGGTGGGGCCAGAAATTAGGAGTTCTGGGTGCAGGAGGGGGCTCCGGGCTGGGGCAGGGGGTTGAGGTGTGGCGGGGTGGGTGAGGGCTCCAGCGGGGGGTGTGGGCTCTTGGGTGGAGCTGAGGATGAGGGGTTTTGGGTGCAGGAGGGTACTCCGGGCTGGGACCAAGGAGTTTGGAGGATGGGAGGGGGATCAGGGGTGCGGCAGGGGGTTGGGGTATGGGAGGGGGTTGGGGTGCAGGCTCTGGGGGATGCTTACCTCAGGCAGCTCCCAGAAACAGCAGCAGCATGTCCCCCCTCTGGCGGAGGCGCAGCCAATGGGAACTGCAGGGGTGGTGCTTGGTGCGGGGACAGCATGTGGAGCCCACTGACTGTCCCTACGCGTAGGAGCCGGAGGGGGGACATGCTGTTGGTTCCGGGAGCTGCGCGGAACAGGGCAAGCCCCCAACCCCACTCCCCATCTGGAGCAGGGCAAGCCCCAGACCCCGTTCCCCAGTGGGAGCTTGAGGGCTGGATTAAAACATCTGGAGGGCCGAATTCGGCCCCCGGGCCATGGTTTGCCTACCCCTGCTATAGAGGGTCAGCACAGCCCCAAAATTGCTTGGTACTTACTGGAAAGGGCTGATGGTGAAAACTTGGCTCACTTTTTCAAGGCACCTGATTCAAAGCAGGGACTTGAACCTAGCTCTCCCACATCCCACGTGCATATCCGAACCACCAGCCTGCCACATATGTTGGGAGATGTGGGTGTCCTCTCACTCTTTCCTGACTCCTGTTCAATCTATTCCACCTGGCATTAATAATTAAATATTAATTGTTCCAGAGAATGAGACACTGAGTGTGTACTCCAGTGGTTATGGCATTCACCTAGGATATGGGAGACCAAGATGGAGACCCTGCTCTCAATCAGGTGTCTAACTTGTGTGATACTGGCTACTGCATTATCTATTTTAGTTTTTTTCATAGAAACATTTCATAACGTTTCTGTTCTGTCCTAATGCTGAATGGGAACTTTTTGATATCTCAAAATTTTTCATGGAATGGGAAAACTTTCCCACCCAGTTCTATGCTTAAGAGCTTTGCTGAACAAGGATGGACCTAAACATGCATGAAGGTAACGTGTGCTTAAGTGCTCTGCTAAATCAGAGCCCTATTTGCTCAACCAGTGTTTTCCCTCAGACTTGTCACAGTATTCATCCCTCAGTGAGTATTACATAGAGAGTCTGAAATTTTAAATGAAACAATTTTTGAGTAATCTAAGCACAAATAAAGGTTTGTTTTTTTTAAAAAAAATCTCTTCAAAAGTATGACTTGCCCTTCACTTTTACTGTTGTTGCTGACCCTCCGATAACTCAGAATGGTCACACAGAATTTACAAAACTTTCCAAAAAATTGGGGGTGATGTTAGACTGAGAAAAAGCATGAGTATTTGTAGCCAAAGGGTCCTGAAAAGTGGGGTTAGAAATGAAAGTCTTTTCCTTAAACATGGCTATAATGGAGAGATTGTGTCTCTCCAGTGCTTTTAGGGAGAATATTTCTAGTTGTAGATGTAACCATATGTGCATGGTTTCATACCCAGCTGTGCTAGGATTTTTATAAATACTGAACAATGCATTTGATTCAGGGCTGATGATCAGAGAGTACTTGAATTAAGGTTTTCGCTTCTTCAGAAAGCAACAGGGCTCATTTACATTCTCCTCTCTCTAGCTACAGGTTACTCCCACAGATGTCAATGGGAGTTGTGCATATATAAGGCATCATGTGGCTTGCCCCCCAGTCACAAGGGTACAAGGCCCAAATTACAGAAGAACTGCATAGCTTCTGTGTGGAGGGGAACAGGGTATGGGGACTCCACCTGTGGGGTTGGGGTGGTGGTTTCACAAGCCCTTATAAGCTGCAGAGCAGTACTTAGCAAAGGCACTCCGCATAGGAACTTACAGTGGCTGATGGAGGTTTGTGGGCAGAACAAAAAGTGGTGTGGAGTTACACCTCCTTGCACTGGTACTGTATTTGGTTCATTGAGTATAAATGTGGGGAGGTCTGTGCTTTGGATGAAAAATATCTCATATGAACCTGAGTCAGAAATAGTCTTTAGAAATAAACAGAGGGCCACATCCTTGGCTGGTGTGAATTGATGTATGTTGACTTCTGTGGATGTATGTCCGTTTTCTCTAGTTGAAGATCTGGCCCAAAGAATGAAAAAGTTGTTGACTAGTGGCCAGATCATTCTCTCCACTAATGGACTCAGAGGACTCGGATCAGGGTGGAGGGGTAAAAAATGGGGAGACACACACTTCTATGGCATTGTTCCCCTTTCCACCCATTGGTGAAAATCAAGTCTCCATGCTGGTTATTGATCTGTCACCTGCGTTTGATACCATTCATCATGAGTTGTTGACTTGCCTGCACACCCTGATGGGGGCTTCTCTTCAGTGGCTTTATTGTTTTCTTTCAGAGAGATCTCCGTGGGTAATTGTGGGAAATTGCTCCTCTTCCCAAAAAGCTATCAAGTGTGGTGTGCTACAGGGTGCCATTCTGCTGCCCTTCATCCTGAGTCCTGTACAACATGTATATGGGGCCATTAATAAAATTAATAAGAAGACATGAGGTTTGTGTCTTCAGTTTGCTGATGAGACCCAACTGTATGTCTCAGTCTCCACCAACTCAGATGATGTGCCTCAATCAGTGTCTACTGGAGATCAGTGCATGGATGAGCGTGAGCTGGCTGAGGCTCAGTCTTGACAAGAATTAAGTGACAATGGTGCTTTGAGGGAAACTGATTGAAGAGATGGCAGAAATAATAACAGCCTCTTTGAGGGAGTTCATCTACGATTAGTGAGCAGGGCTGGAAACTTAGTGGACTCTAGACTACTAGCTACTATTCGATGATCATATTGCAGCAGTAACCCAGTCAGCTTTTTGCTACCTATGTCTGGATAGGCAGCTGCAGCCTTTCTTTTAGGATGCAGACCTTGCCATTGTTACCTCAGAATTAAACTATTGCAATGTGCTTTACATGGGGCATTTGGCGATTGAAGTTTGTACAGACTGTGGTGGCTTGCTTACTAAGGGCGTCTTGTTGGGAGCACATGACATCAACTCTCCGAGATCTTTACTAGCTGCCTGTTGGTCTCTGGGTTTAGGGGGTTGGTTATGACCTATAAAGCTCTCAGTGGCCTAAAATCTGCCAGCCTAAAGGATTACCTCTCTTTCCATACCATACTGCCACAGCTGAGGTCAGCATAGCTGATAAAGTTGGATCTCTCTCATTAAAACAGAGTAGGAGACAGCATGCTCTCTGTGAAGGATCTGGCACTCAGGAACTTGCTCCCTCCCCCCATGGTCCAAAGTAGCTCAAATCTGGTGACCTTCTCGACTGCAAAACACATGTGTTTGCTGGGGAATTTGGAGAGGGCCAAGGGTGTGCTTCCCAGGATGATGAAGGTGGAAAGGAGGGGTAGGTGTGTGTGTGTGTGTGTGTGTGTGTGTGTGTGTGTGTGTGTGTGTGTGTGTGTGTGTGTGTGTGTGTGTGTGTGTGTGTGTGTGTGTGTGTGTGTGTGTGTGTGTGTGTGTGTGTGTGTGTGTGTGTGTGTGTGTGTGTGTGTGTGTGTGTTCCTGTTGGGGTTTTGTTGGAATACTAAATGTGTAGGTTGCTTAGAATCTTGTATATTCATCTTTTTATTATTATTTAAATTAAATAAATATCACACAGAAGACCCTGTGGGGAAGGGAAGGAGTTGGGGATTGCTAGGTCTTCCTCTAGAAATCCATGAAAAAACATATGTAACCTAGTGTTAAGATTATGCAGTCAGGTTGATTATTTTCTTTCCCCCCACTGCAATTGGGGATTCACTGGGAGTCACAACCAATGGAGGTGTACATGGGAGGTTACTGTGACTGGGTGGGCCAGGAAGCAGCGCAGAGGCACAGGGGCTCCAAAGAAAAGTCCTTGACATCCCACAGAGCACCTGAGATTGGGTAGATCTTTGGACTGAGTTCTCTTCTAGTTCTGTGGGGAAGCAACGCTGACCTTGCTTCTCCAAGGAGGATGATCACACAGAAACTGAAGTCCAAACTATCGATTTTCCAGTCCTGCACCTAAAACTGACCCACACAATGTGTCTTGGTACTTAATAATTCAAAAGTAAGAAAAAACACGATTGTGAGGAGTCGCATTGGGTTTGAGCCAAAAGTCCACTGACATCATTGGGAATACTGCCATTGATTTCAGTGGGCTTTGAATTATGCCCATGTGGTATAATTGTCAGTTCTGCTCCAGTAGCTCTGATTAGAAGATTCAACAAAAGCAACCCAGGGGCAATGTGATACAATGTTTAAGGGGCAGGGCTGGGACTCAGGATTCTATTCTTGGCTCTGCCACTGACCTCCTGATCCAAGGAATGGAAAACGTACCTTATGGGAGGAGACTCAAAGAGCTTGGCTTATTTAGCCTAACCAAAAGAAGGCTGAGCGGAGATACAATTGCTCTCTATAAATACATCAGAGGGATAAATACCAGGGAGGGAGAGGAGTTATTTAAGTTAAACACCAATAAGGACACAAGAACAAATGGATATAAACTGGCCATCAAGTTTAGGCTCGAAATTAGATGAAGGTTTCTAGCCATCAGAGGAGTGAAGTTCTGGAACAGCCTTCCAAGGGGAGAAGTGGGGGCAAAAAACCTAACTGGCTTTAAGACTGATCTTGATAAGTTTATGGACGTGATGGTATGATGGGACTGCCTACGATGGCATGTGGGCCATCAGCGAATGCCAGGAGCAAAAATTCCCAACTGCTGGAGACAGGACACTAGATGGGGAGAGCTTTGAGTTACTACAGAGAATTCTTTCCCAGCTTTCTGCCTGAGGGGTCTTGCCCACATGCTCAGATTCTAACTGATCGCCATATTTGGGGTTGAGAAGGAATTTTCCCCCAGGTCAGATTGGTTAAGACCCTGGGGATTTTTCGCCTTCCCCAACAGCAAGAGTCACGGGTCACTTGCAGATTTAAACTAATGTAAATAGTGAATTCTAATTTGAAGTCTTTAAACCATGATTTGAAGATTTCAGTCACTCAGCCAGAGGTTAGGGGTCTATTACAGGAGTGGGTGAAGTTCTGTGGCCTGCAGTGTACAGGAGGTCGGACTAGATGATCACAATGATCCCTTCTGACTTTAAAGTCCATGAGTGAGTCTATGAACCTTGAGCAAGTCACTTCCCCTCTGAGAAACTGTTTCCGCTCCTGTCCTGTCCTTTCTCTGTTTTTGTCTTTTTTTTTTTTTTTTTACTGTAAGTTCTTTGGGGCAAGGACACATACTATGGGTTTGTACAGTGCCTAGCACAATAGACCCTTGCTTTCCAGTGAGGCTTTCAGGTTCTACCTCAATACAATACATAATAATAGTAATGTGGTTGATCTCCACAAAATTTCTAAAGGATGCCCCTGAAAAGTAGTAAGTAGGCAAAACAGAAGGTCAGAGTAACTAATGCTGGGATACCAAATGGAGTTTAAAATTGCTATTTCAGACTACCCATTAAAACTCCATATGCTGAATTTTGAAATTTTATGTGCTCTTATTCGGGGGGGGGTCTTAGTTTAAAAATATTGCTGGTCTTCCTGAAGTATTCTTTTATTTTGCGAGTAAGGTGAATAGCAATATGTGGGAACAAGGACATTATGTAGTTTGGGTTTTTTTGCCTTTGTTTTTGCAACATTGCAACTTTCCTGCATCATCAATAATTTCATGTTTGAGTTTTAAAGGTGTTCATTTTTATTGTAAAAGAATAAATAAAAAGTACTAGTTTCAAATTGAATGGGTCCTCCGATTCCTTTTTTATTATATCCCCCAACATGTCTACATACAATGTTACTCACTCTGTTTCATTAAAATATGAGAAAATCTTAACTTTTAGGAGTTTTAAGAACACAGTCACTTTTGATTTTGTTTTTCTGGTAATCTCATTTTCCAAAGGTGGCTTTGAATGTAACACAGCCAATAGAATTTGTTTTAGGTCCTCATTAAGCTTATGGAAGTGGTGAGTGTGGTGTACAATTTCTATACTTTTGGATAAGAAGAAGGTGTGTGTGGTGGGTATTGGAGTTGGTTGTTGGAGACACAAGAAGTTAAAAAGGAGTAGTAATCTTTCTCCCTCAGAGCAGGGAAAATCTAGGAAAGCTAATTGTTCCTCTAAGTTATGACCCTTTTTTAGCTCTATATTTATTTTTCAGTTTTTACTTGCTCAAATGAAATAGCTATCGCACATATCTGATGGTAGAGGGCAAGTGCTGATGCAAAGTTGAAACATTATTTGAAGGAATACTGCTTGGAGCTGAGGCTTTGTTTATATTCAGAAAGTTGACTGGTTCATTGGATAAGGTATTAGTCTGGGTTCAGTTTCCTGCTCTGCCACAGCCTTCACATATGACTGTGGGAAAACTAGTCTCTCTGGGTATGTCTACACTGCAATAAAAGATTTGTGGTACAGCGATGGCTGGCTCAGGTCAGCTGATCCAGGCTTATAGGGCTTTAAAATTGCAGTGTAGACATTCAGGCTTGGGCTGGAGCTCGGGCTCTGACTCCCTGTGAGGTAGGAGGGTCTCAGAGGCCAGGCTCCAGCACAAGCCTGAACGTTTACACTGCTATTTTTGGCCCTGAAGCTGGAGACCTGTGAGCCCGAGTCAGCTGACCTGGGCTCTGAAACTTGGTGCTGCTGTTTTTTGGTCTCAGTATAGACATATCCACTGTGTCTCAGTTCCTTATCTGTAAAATTGGGGAAATAGACATTTTCTACCTCAAAGGGGTGTTGTGGGGGGCTGCTGGTCCATCTTCGTTCCAAACCCCCACCAGCTAGCTCCAACGGGCTGCTCTTTCTGCAAGCAGTGGACAAAGCAGGCGGCTGCCAGACAGCGTTATAAGGGAGTGTTGAGCAACTTTAAACGAGCGTGTTCTTTAATTGATCAGCAACGTAACAAAGAAACGACGTTAAGTGAGGAGTTACTGTACATAATTTTATGGTGCAAATTCATGTAGCAATCTTAGCAACTGCTGGTGGATTCGAGTCATTCATTTAGGAAGCAGAAGCAATAGTTTTAGAGGATCAGTCACACACAGCATGAAAAGCTAACCCTGTGTAGCGAATACTTGAAATAATAGTCACAGTTAATTGTTGTTGAACAATCCAGAGGTGGAAGTGTGTTCTCATATACCATTTGTCTAGATGACAGTGATAAAACCTCCTATGTTTTGTCCATATTAAACCTCCTATAAACCTGTCAGTGGAGCTGCACTGGTGTTAGAAATGGTGGGAACTTTTAGGAAAAAATGGCTAATGTAGAGAAGACTGTTTTGCCATAGAGCAGTGTTTTACCATCTGAGTCATTGGTCTAACTGTATAAACTCTTTGAGAGAAGCAAAATAGGTGAGGTAATATCTTTCTTGGACCAGCTTCTGTTGGTGGAAAGTTCAAGCTTTCGAAATACACAGAGGTCTTATTCAGGTCTAGGGAAGGAAGCTGAGTGTCTGAGCTAAAAACAAGTTGGGACAGATTTAAATCACTAGTCAGGAAGACTCGATTTAATAATTGATTTCTACATAAAAGTGCATTCTTGTTGATTGTTATAACCTTAATACATATTCTTCACAACTCAGAGATAGATGTAGGTTTCATTTTTAGAAGGTACACACTATACATTTTTAAAGTGATTTATTTTGAAAACTTTTCAGATTAGTTTTACAACTATATCAGAAAATGAATGATTGTTTGGTTATTTCATTTACCAAAGGTGATTGAAGCAGATATTTATGAAGTCATTGGGAGGTGAACTATCTCTAATTGAACAGGTTAATTATTAATATTTGAAGGATTTTCTTGCCATGCTGTATTAGGAGGAGAACATCACCAGACAGACATTTAAATTGTTTTATTTAACTAAAACAACAACGTTATGTATTCTGGATTTTTTTCTTCAACAGCAAACATATAATATTTTAACAAAACAAGCATATAGATTTTTGAATTTAGTTAAATATTTAAGTTGTTAAAATCAGGTTTGTTTTTGTTAAAATAGTTAAATGAAATATTAAAAAAAAATTAAATTGACTATGTCAGCCAGGTCAACATGAGAAACTTAAAATTTTGGCTTCTGCAGCTAACTCAGTCGTCTTCACCTTCATTTTCCTGTTTGTTCATAATCTGGAAAAGAAAAACAAGCTTTCCTGCTTTTTCAGGTCCCAAATGATTTCTCAATTTGGAATGAATTAGTCCAAAGGAAGAAAATATTCTTTCTACACCGGCAGAAGAAGCTACTGCTGTTAAAAGTGAGATTATCACTTCAACTGTCTCTGAATCCAAGAGCTTAAGTGACTTCCACCAGTTCACTGGTGTGACTTTTTCTTTAAAACATCATCAGCAAACATATATTTTTTTGAATGGTTCACCCTTAGCTCTGAAGTTTATTATAGTTGGCATTATGGAGGGATGATTGCTGGATGTCCATGTCATAGCCAACTCCTCTTCTTCAGCAGTTAAGGTTTGACCCTGGTACAGAGTATTGAAAATATCTGCAAGAAAATGAGCTGGAAATAGCGCTTGTCTCTTTCATTTTTTTTAATGCTTGTAATTTAACTCTGCCATTGCATATTTCTCTTTTTTAAGATCTCACTCAGTTCCTTCCAAATTTCAACAGCGTCGCCAATAAAACTGCTATTTCCCTGCATTTTGTTCAAGGCTACAGAAATAGGCTTCAGGGTACTCCACATGTCTTCAACATTTCTCTTAAGCCCAATGTTGAGAACTCTGGCTGTGACAGTGCAATCTATTTTTTCACGATTTTGTTCACAACCTGTCATCACATTAGTCCAGTTCTTGATATACTGCTCAAAACAGTCCACTATTGAGTTCCATCACACGTCTTGTGGGAGAGTTAGCTTGGTTCCTCCCACTTTTTTCAGAGCAGCTTCTGCAAAGTGGTTGTTACAGAAGTATTTTGCAATTTCAACATTAGCCTTTTTTTCTTGTACACTTAAGTCTTTGGCTAGGAGGTGCATCAGCTGAGCACTGCAACCATATGTTATCTTCACTCTCTTCTCAATAATTTCTTCTCATCTTGGATACATTTGCAGCATTGTCTGTGACCAAGCTGAGTACTAGACATTTGCATTTTTTTTACAGTTTGTTACAGCTTTTACTGCTGCTACTTGTAAGTATTCTGCTGTGTGTGCATTTCCTGATGTATCAATTGTTTCTGTAAGGAAGACATTCCCTTCTTCTGTTGTCACACAAGCACATACAACAGGATCATCGTGAACATTGCTCCATCTATTAAGACTCTGGTTAACAATTTTACCCTTTAGACCAGGGATGGGCAAACTTTTTGGCCTGAGTGCCACATCGGATTTCTGAAATTGTATGGAGGGCGGGTGAGGGGAGGTTGTGCCTCCCCAAACAGTGAGGCATGGCCTGGCTCCCGCCCCCTATCCAATCCCTCCCCTGCTTCTTGCCCCCTTATAGCCCCCCTGGGACTCCTGCCTGTTCCCTGTCCCTTGATGGCCCCCTGGTATCCCTGCCCCTGACTGCCCCCCGCCGCCCCATCCATCCCCCCCTCTCCTTCCTGCCTGCCCCCCCGGGGCCCCAACCCCCTCTGTTCCCTGCCCCCTGATCACCACTCCGAACTCCCCTGCTCTCTATCCAACCCCCCCTGCTCCCTGCCCCCTTACCGCGCTGCCTGGAGCACTGGTGGCTGGCGGCGCTACAGCTGTGCTGCCCAGAGCACCAGGACAGGCAGCCGCGCCGCCCCACTGGAGCCAGCCACGCCACCGTGCAGCACAGAGCACCGGGTCAGGCTGCTGCTCTGTAGCCCCGCCACCCAGAGCATTGCGCTAGCGGCGCAGTGAGCTGAGGCTGTGGGGGAGGGGAAACAGTAGGGGAGGGGCCAGGGGCTAGCCTCCTGGGCCAGGAGCTCAGGAGCCAGGCAGGCCGGTCCTGCGGGCTGGATGTGGCCCACGGGCTGTAGTTTGCCCACCTCTGCTCTAGACCAGGGGTTCCCAAACTTGGTTCGTGGCTTGTTCAGGGTAAGCCCCTGGTGGGCTGCGAGATGCTTTGTTTACCTGAGCGTCCACAGGTACAGCCGCTCGCAGCTCTCCGTGGCTGTGGTTTGCCATTGGCTCCCATTGGCCATTCCCGGCCAATGAGAGCTGTGGGAAGCAGTGCAGGCCTCGTTTTGTAATCCGCTGGTTCTTATCACAAACTTATCTATGGTTGTTTCTGGATGATGGAGATTTTTTTTTTCTTTTTGCTACAGGTGATATACTGTGGCTTTGTGACATATATGATGTGACTGAAACACTATCATTGGCAGATTACTCTGAAACTATAGAAAATGGTGATCTTGAAGGTGGATAGTCTTCAGAATCCTGTATGTTGAGGATGGATTCGCCTAAACAAAATAAGTCAATGCAGTTATTTAATTATTATTACTATACTGCTCATTTAGTATTACTCATTGCATTCACTGACAGTACTACTTTAAAGGTGAAATTGTAAAAGGAAGTTCTGTCTATTTCAGCTTTTTATTTTTTATCACAACTGCATCTAAAATGATAGTACCATAGAGTAACAAATATTTTTTTTGCTGAAACATGAGGATTCAAGAATAGTCCAGAAAGAAGACAGGTAGTCCTTAACAAAGAAGTATGAAATAAAAAAGTTTACCAACCTGAAGATCCTGCATGTTCAGACATGTTCCTTTCATCACCCTCAACGCAGCTTCCTCCTGAGAAGGGACACTTCTCATGATGTTGTTTCATTCAGGAAACCAGGCCTTGCATTTCTTTGTTGCACTGTTTGCATTTTGCACGCATGCCTGTCTTACTCACAGAGGAACTTCATTAAAATATTCCCAAACTGGGTCTCTTGTACGGCCTGCTGCCATTATAGTGAGAGAATGGTATGGTAAATCTCAAATCAATGAAGGCTGTGCTCAGAAAGACCTCAAGATTTCTGGAATATGCTGCTCAAACAGTTTCACTTTTGTTTCTGTCCCTCCCTTCTCACATTTATCTCTAGACTTCTTCTCCTTGTCGAGATCTATTCTGCCCACAACAATCTTCTATTCATTGACTTTTTGAAATTTTGCACTTTTAGAGAGAGGTAAGGGATTGACTCTGTGTACACAAATTTGCAGAGGGACAATAGTGTTTGTTATTTCTCACCTCTCTATATTATTTATTTTAAAACATTTTTGCTGTTAAGAAGCATGTTATCTCTGGAGACACAAATCCACAGTTTGAGAACTGCAAAACTAAGCATCTCTGATGGTATCGCTAGACTGAGCACTGAGTCCCATTGGGTAGATAAGAAGATTAACCTAAATTATCTATGCAGAAGCCCCTGGAACTCCATAAACTTGGGTCCCTAATCCATGAACTATTGGAACTCATTTACAAAACTTTTCTTAAACATTACATGAATATGTTGTCTCATACTATAGAATTAGAATGTATAATCCCTATTCCATGATGAGATATCTTTGAGCTATAATGCATCATAATTAAAATGTCTTTATCAAAAAATCCAATTTCAATTAAAAAAAAATCAGATTCTTTTTTTAAATCATTGATTTTTATCCACCCTGGACAGATTGTTGAGCAGAAGGGGAAACACAAGTTGGAGGCGGTCACTTGAAAGGAAGTGAGCAATTGGGGGTTAGATTGTTATGTGTAAAGGGTTTGAAGTATGCAGTTAAGGTTATCAGGCAGTCTGGTGTGTTGTAATGAGCCATGAAGCCACTGTTTAAACTCTTTGAGTAAGGCTATGGCTACAGTACCACTTTTGTCAGCAAAACTTATGTCACTCGGGTGTGAAAAAACACATTCCTGAGCCATATAAATTTCGCTGGTATATGTGGTAGCGTGCACAGCGCTACGTCGACGAGAGAGCTTCTCCCACCACGTGGCTCTGCTTCTAGGGGTCTGTTTAATTATGTTGATGGGAGAGCCCTCTCCCGTTGGCATAGAGCGGCTACACGAGAGAGCTTCCAGTGGCGCAGCTGCAGAAGTTCAGCTGTGCTGCTGTAAGGTCTCTGGTGTATACATAGCCTTAATCAGAGAAATAGGGGGCAGGGGAAATGGGAGGGGTGGACAAGGTTGGTGAGGTAATACAGGAACTCCTTGCTTAACGTTGTAGTTATGTTCCTGAAAAATGCGACTTTAAGCGAAACGATGTTAAGCGAATCCAATTTCTCCATAAGAATTAATGTAAATGGGGGGGGGGGGTTAGGTTCCAGGGAAATTTTTTTCCCCTGCCAAGAAACTATATATATATACACGCACAGTGTATACGTTTTAAACGAACAGCTTACTACTGTACACAGCGATGATGACTGTGAAGCTTGGTTGAGGTGGTGAAGTTAGAGACTGTGATATTTCCCAGGGAATACCTTACTGATAAATGATGAACTAACTTGGGGGAGGGATAGCTCAGTGGTTTGAGCATTGGCCTGCTAAACCCAGGGTTGTGAGTTCAATTGTTGAGGGGGCCATTTAGGGTATCTGGGGGGGAAAATCTGTCAGGGGACAGTACTTGGTCCTGCTAGTGAAGGAAGGGGACTGGACTCGATGACCTTTCAAGGTCCTTCCAAGTTCTATGAGATAGATATGCAACTTTTGGCTGAGCCTTCAAGGATTAACACGTTGTTAATGTAGCCTCACATTCTAAAAGGCAGCATGGCAGACAGAGACACACACTGTGTGTGAGAGAGATGCACATTGCCCCTTTAAGTATGCTGACCCCACTCTTAAGTACATTGTCTTTTTAAGTGGATCAGGAAGTTGGGACAGCAGCTGCTGCCCCAAGTTCTCTCTGTCTCTCTCAGTCCATGTCCCCACCCTGCTCTTTATGGAGAAGGGGTAAGTGGGGTGCAGGAGCAGGGGGGAGGGAGACACCCTGACATTAGTCCCTCCCTTTTCCCCCTCCCCTCCTCTCCCCCCCAGCAAGCAGGAGGATTCTGGGAGCAGCTCCAAGGCAGAGGGCAGGAGCAGCACATGCAGTGGGGAGAGGGACAGCTTAACTGCTGGCAGTTGATAACCTGCTGGGTGGCTGCCACAGAGGGAACTTAGGGGAGCTGCTCTTCCTGCAAGCAGTAGACAAAGCAGGCTGCTGCCAAACGACTTTATAAGGGAGCATTGCGCAACTTTAAATGAGTATGTTCCCTAATTGATCAGCAACTTAACATCGAAACAATGTTAACTGAGGCGACTTTAAGTGAGGAGTTCCTGTATCTTTTATTGGACCAATGAACTCCACAGAGATCTTCCTCAGCTCTTTCGGGGTATGAGTTTCATGATGTAATCATAAAAAAACAAGAGAAAAGCACAATAGCAGCATTTTACAATGCCTCATACATAGGGTTGCCATCAGTCCCTTATTACAAGGGATGTCCCCTATTTTTTCATCTCTGTGCAACAAGATCAGGAGTTCCTAAATGCTGCAAAAAGCAGCAAGAAACACCCCTAGTGAGTGTAGGTGAGTACTGATTATTATTATTTTATTAATAATAAATATAATCAATAATAATTATAAAATTGGGAGGAGGGGTGGGGCAGGAGTGCTAAGAAAACAGTCCCATGTTTTTGAAATACAGTGTTGGAAAGCCTACTTATATGTAAGACTATATTTCTAGAACATTTTATTGATGTACAGTGTAATATATAGGACCAAAATCACTTATTATATATGCAAAAGATAGCAAGGTTCCTCCTTAGTTTGAACATATTAGGCAGATCTTAGGCCCTGCTCTGGCTGTTTTCCTCTGGCAGTGCAAAGTGGCCAACCGCGCCCCCCGCCCCCCAGGGATTCTGCCTTTGTCCTCAGTGGGTATAAACCAGCTGTAGTGGTGCCTATGCCATGTTTTTGGCCTCTGGGCAGGGGGCATGGCCAAAGGAATTTGTGTGGTTTGCTGATGCTCTGCTACTAGAATGACCCCTGGAATTATGGGCAGCTGGGTGTACTATAAATCAGAACAACCTTCAGGCTTATGCTGGAGACTGATTTTAAGACAAGAAGAGTGTAACGGTGGCTTAAGGCCACATTTCCGATTACTTCTGCCTCCATTCATGCACAGAATGCAGCTTGTCTGGACTAGAGGTTTAGGCTCTAGGTTTAGGATTGGCAGCACATGAACACATGCTGCTATGTGTTATATTATAACCATTGAAAATAGGTAGTATGCAATGCTCTTTGTTTATTCTTTGGTTATGATTCACTGTTATTGGGATTTAGGGTGACCAGCTGTGACCGGTTTTCGATCGGAATACCCGGTCGAAAAGGGACCCTGGCAGCTCTGGTCAGCACCCCAAACCCCTCATCCCCAGCCCCTCCCCAGAGCCCTACCCCCAGTTAGAGCCCTCACCCCCTGCCCCAGCCCAGTGAAAGTGAGTGCGGGTGGGGAGAGCGAGCCACTGAGGGAGGGGAGATGTAGTGAGTGGGGGGTAAGAGCCACGGGAAAGGGGCAGGGCAGGGGGCGGGGCCTTAGGAAAGGGACAGGGTTAGGGTGTTCGGTTTTTTGTAGTTAGAAAGTTGGCAACTCTGTTGGGATTAAGAATAGCCTTTGAAAGTATATTAACCTTTTCTCACACATAAAGATCACTTTTCAGCTCTGTTTTCATTGAAGTTTCAACAGAACTTTCCTCATGATTAAACACCAGCACCACTTGCTTCCTTTCCTTTTAAAAATTAGACAGGAAATAAATCCTTTACTTTTCTGAATTTCCTCTCCATTTGCTAACAGTCTATATTTTATATTGGCAAGAAGTGACTGGGAAAAAACAGCAGCTGTAATGGTACTGCAGGACATCACAATCTATATGGCAAACATTTTAAATCATAAAAACATAAGAACACAAGAAAGGCCGTACTGGGTCAGACCAAAAGTCCATTGAGCCCAGTATCCTGTCCACTGACAGTGGCCAATGCCAGGTGACCCGGAGTGAGTGGACCTAACAGGTAATGATCAAGTGATCTCTCTCCTGCCATCCATCACCCCCCTCTGACAAACAGAAGCTAAGGACACCATTCCTTACCCATCCTGGTTAATAGCCATTAATGGACTTCATCTCCATGAATTTATCCAGTTCTCTCTTAAACCCTGTTATAGTCCTAGCCTTCACAGCCTCCTCAGGCAAGGAGTTCCACAGGTTGACTGTGTGCTGTGTGAAGAAGAACTTCCTTTTATTTGTTTTGAACCTACTGCCCACTAATTTCATTGGGTGGCCCCTAGTTCTTCTATTATGAGAACAAGTAAATAACTTTTCCTTATTCACTTCCTCCACACCACTCATAATTTTATATACCTCTATCATATCCTCCCTTAGTCTCCTCTTTTCCAAGCTAACAAGTCCTAGCCTCTTTAATCTCTCCTCATATGGGACCTGTTCCAAACCCCTAATCATTTTAGTTGCCCTTCTCTGAACCTTTTCTAATGCCAGTATATCCTTTTTTGAGATGAGGAGACCACAATTGTACGCAGTATTCAAGATGTGGGAGCACTATGGATTTGTATCAGGGCAATAAGATATTCTCCGTCTTACTCTCTATCCCTTTTTTAATGATTCCTAACATCCCGTTTGCTTTTTTGACTGCTGCTGCACGCTGCATGGACATCTTTAGAGAACTATCCACGATGACTCCAAGATCTTTTTCCTGATTAGTTGTAGCTAAATTAGCCCCCATCATATTGTATGTATAGTTGAGGTTATTTTTTCCAATGTGCATTACTTTAGATTTATCCACATTAAATTTCATTTGCCATTTAGTTGCCCAATCATTTAGTTTTGTGAGATCTTTTTGTAGTTCTTCACAGTCTGCTTGGGTCTTAACTACCTTGAGCAGCTTAGTATCATCTGCAAACTTTGCCACCTCACTGTTTACCCCTTCTTCCAAATCATTTATGAATAAGTTGAATAGGATTGGTCCTAGGACTGACCCTTGGGGAACACCACTAGTTACCCCTCTCCATTGTGAAAATTTACCATTTATTCCTACCCTTTGTTCCCTGTTTTTTAACCAGTTCTCAGTCCATGAAAGGATCTTCCCTCTTATCCCATGGCAACTTAATTTACACAAGAGCCTTTGATGAGGGACTTTGTCAAAGGCTTTCTGGAAATCTAAGTACACTATGTCTACTGGATCACCCTTGTCCACATGTTTGTTGACCCCTTCAAAGAACTCTAATAGATTAGTAAGACATGATTTCCCTTTACAGAAACCATGTTGACTTTTGCCCAACAATTTATGTTCTTCTATGTGCCTGACAATTTTATTCTTTACTATTGTTTCAACTAATTTGCCCGGTACGGATGTTAGACTTACCAGTCTGTAATTGCCGGGATCACCTCTAGAGCCCTTTTTAAATATTGGCATTGCATTAGCTATCTTCCAGTCATTGGGTACAGAAGCCGATTTAAAGGACAGGTTACAAACCCTAGTGAATAGTTCCGCAATTTCACATTTGAGTTCTTTCAGAACTCTTGGGTGAATGCCATCTGGTCCCGGTGACTTGTTACAGTTAAGTTTATCAATTAGTTCCAAAACCTCCTCTAGTGACACTTCAATCTGTGACAATTCCTCAGATTTGTCACCTACAAAAGACGGCTCAGGTTGGGGAATCTCCCTAACATCCTCAGCCGTGAAGACCGAAGCAAAGAATTCGTTTAGTTTCTCCGCAATGACTTTATCATCTTTAAGTGCTCCTTTTGTATCTCTATCGTCCAGGGGCCCCACTGGTTGTTTAGCAGGCTTCCTGCTTCTGACATATTTAAAAAACGTTTTGTTATTAGCTTTTGAGTTTTTTGCTAGCTGTTCTTCAAACTCCATTTTGGTTTTTCTTAATACATTTTTACACTTAATTTGGCAGTGTTTATGCTCCTCTCTAGTTACCTCACTAGGATTTGACTTCCACTTTTTAAAAGATGCCTTTTTATCTTCCACTGCTTCTTTTACATGGTTGTTAAGCCACGGTGGCTCTTTTTTAATTCTTTGACTTTGTTTTTTATTTTGGGGTATACTTTTAAGTTGGGCCTCTATTATGGTGTCTTTGAAAAGTGTCCATGCAGCTTGCAGGGATTTCACTTTAGTCACTTTACCTTTTAATTTCTGCTTAACTAACCCCTCATTTTTGCATAGTTGCCCTTTTTGAAATTAAATGCCACTGTGTTGGGCTGTTGATGTGTTCTTAGCACCACAGGTATGTTAAATGTTGTTATATTATGGTCACTATTTCCAAGCGGTCCTGTTATAGTTACCTCTTGGACCAGATCCTGCGCTCCACACAGGACTAAATCAAGAGTTGACTCTCCCCTTGTGGGTTCCTGTACCAGCTGCTCCAAGAAGCAGTCATTTAAAGTATCGAGGAATTTTGTCTCCGCATTTCGTCCTGAGGTGACATGTACCCAGTCAATATGGGGATAATTGAAATCTCCCACTATTATTGAGTTCTTTATTTTGATACCCTCTCTAATCTCCCTTAGCATTTCATCATCACTATCATTGTCCTGATCAGGTGGTCGATAATAGATCCCTATTGTTATGTTCTTATTAGAGCATGAAATTACTATCCATAGAGATTCTATGGAACATGTGGATTCATTTAAGATTTTACTTCATTTGATTCTACATTTTCTTTCACATATAGTGCCACACCCCCCCACCCACGACCTGTTCTGTCCTTCCGATATATTTTATACCCTGGAATGATTGTGTCCCATTGATTGTCCTAAATCCTAAGTATTTATTTAAACCTTCATTTTACCTTTTTTTTTTCTTTTTCTGCTGAAATCAGTTTGTCATCTCTCTGGCTGCCAAAGCAGTCTCTGATGTCTCTGTGTTTAAGTATTTAGAAAGCTTTGTATGTCAGTATCTCCCACAGATAAATGTAAAGAAATGCCCCATCATATGAAAAGTTACCACTCCTTGGTAAACTCCCTAAAGGCTGTTTATAATGGCTGACAATGACTTCAGCTACTTTTAAGGGTTCTTCCCCCTTGAATGACCTTAGGTGGAAATAGCATGCAATAATAGTCTTAGAACATTCAGTTTAGATGCTAATAATAGTTGTGGGAGTGTTTTAGTTTAGATGCCAAGACAAGTCCTTCTCCATGTTTCTTTGTGAAACAGAACTAACTATGTACATCTGTTAAAAATAACCCTCCCTTTTCAGTTCAAAGGAGGTTGTAGACATGCAAACTTCAGCTTGTGCCTGATGTTTTTGCATATTGCTGTAAGGGTAATCTAGCCACCACAAATGCATTGCTTTAGGGTAACCAGGCCAAATGTGCAGCTCCCACACCTGAGATTTGCAAGCGCTCTCTTGTGGTCAGACAGAATCAGTGTGTTGACTTTAACACCTGACCTCCAACCTCACACTTTCCTTTTCCCAAGATGATAGATTACAAGTAGACATTTAACATGGGCCAACAGTGTGAAGCCGGGGAATATGTCTGAAGATGCATAAGAAAAATACTTAGAAATCTGAAGTAAGTATAAAATATTGCATTTACATCTGTTTGATACATTAGTCTAGGGTTTTTCAAACTTTGTTGCCCCTTTCTGACAACAAAAATTATTACAAGACCCCAGGAAAGGGGACCGAAGCCTGAGCCTTCCCTCCCCCTCGCTTTGGGAAGCGCTGAAGCTTGAGGGCTTCAGCCCTGGGCGGTGGATTTTAGACTTTGGCTTCAGCCCCGGGCCCCAGCAAGTTTAACGACAACCCTGGTGACCCCATTAAAACGGGGTCATGACCCACTTTGTGGTTCCGATCCAGAGTTTATCTAAAGACTGGGTGTTCAGTTAACTACCCAGCTCTGACACAATATGGGACTGCTCCTTCCTACACATCTCTGTGGCTCATGTGCCTTTTCACCTAACTTCAGTTCAGTAAATTTGATTGGTATGATGCAGATGTTGCCAAAGGAGAATACAGAACTATCGAGTATCTTCCTGTTTGCGATATAAAACTATTGCGCCATCCATCCATTCAATCTCCTTTTGGAAGTGACAGTGAAGACAGACAGATTTTGCTCTGAGTTAGACAGGTAACTCCCCAGCTTCCTCTATACAACATGATCATTAAAGGCTACCTCTCTTGTTTCTTCTTCATAATTTCTATTGTGCTATGTTTGTATTTACATTTTACTGACAAATAAAACATGCTACCTTCCCCAAAGATCTTACAATATTAAATTCCACCTGATGTGTGCTACACTGATAGCACAAAGCAGTGAAAACCTAGTGGATCTTCCTTTCTCAGGATTTCACAGGTGTTGGGGAATTCTCTGGGTGGTGCAGAGCTGGCATAGGAGAAAGGGTGAGACCCTCAGGACTAGCCCATATATAAAGATACACTGTGAAAGAGGAAAGACTGTAGGGTAGAGTGAGAGAAGGACCATTAGGTGCATGGTAGGTGCAGGAAGTAAGGAAGGACAATAGAGGGGAGTGGGGAGTTGGACAGGGAGGGAAGGAGACATTTATTTCAAAAATGATTATAATTAACTATGATTTTAGCAGGTTTCTTGGGATTGGAATCGGGATGGGGAATACTAGAGAGCTGTCAGTGCAAAAGAAGGGGTAGAAGAGAAAAGTGGAGAGAGAGGAGGAAAGATGGAGGGGTAGAGGTAGGACAGGGCAAGAGAGTGAGATTCTGGATGAACAGGGAAGCAAAGGAAGTGTGGCAGGAGGCAAGCAATGGTGAGAAACTTCTCGGTAAATCACCCAGTAGGACACTGTCTGGAATCAGGACTTGCAGCTGAACCTGAGACCAGCTAGCTGATCTACAGCCAAACACCCTGATCAACCAGACTCCCTGAGAGGCATCACCATGTCTGCTCTTAAGCCCAGCAGCAGTCCAAACTGGTGGCTGCTCAACATTTATGCCTGTAGCTGTGATCACTTCTGTACTTGCTTTGTTCCTAGCCATATTCCTTCCCTGCCCCAGTCCACTCCAGCCCTGCTTGTTTCCTGACTCTGGTTCTGACACTCAACTCTGACTCCTGGTTCCTGACTCTGACTTTCATCATTAGGCATGACCACCCACAGCTTGGCCCATGATAGTGGTGCTCTGGGTCAGTATGGCTAAGCTCCTTGGAATTCCAGGATGTCATATCTGCAATATTCACATTATCGCTATCTTAGTCTCTGTTCCTGCTTCTTTGGAGTCAATAGTGAAACGCCCATTGACTTCAGTTCCACAGGATCAGGTCCTTAGTGAGTGACATATGCAAACCTGCTGCCTAACCGTGATGTCACTATGCCATCTGTCAAACTCAAAATAAGGATCTTTCCAAATGTCTTCTGGATTACAGCTTTTGCATGTATCCAGTCATCTGTTGACAACACCCATCATGTTTATAGGCTAAGGCTTTTCCTGTGTCCTCCCACATAGAGGAAGCAGTGAGATGACAGAGATTCATCCTTAGAGGAAATATTGTTTTGTTCCAAAACAAACACACACAAATGCCTTTAAAAAAACCAGCATATTTTTCTTACTGTCTCTTTTTGTTTTGTTTTGAAAACTTTCTCAAATATTGTTTATCATAGCAACTTTCTCTGACATTTCAGCTAAATTATATCTGGAAATTACAGGACATGACAAGGTCAAGGGGCACTTCCACTGATGCCAAGCTCTGTTTTTTTTAAACTTTATTTACCTTCTGCATTTGGACTAGATTCATATGATGCTTCTCCCCAACAACCAAGCCCCCCCCCTTTTAAATTTCTTTATATTTTTGGCATGTTTAGTTACCATGAAAGGTGCTAATTTGACAACTTCTGTACTCTATTTATCCAGAGACCAGGCACAGCGAGCCGTAGTGTCCTGGCAGTGAGCCTCAACCCTTGTCTGGAGGCAGCATCTTGATGAGTAAGAGAGCTGTGCAGGGGCCTTGCCTATCTGGTCCTTGGCCTCTCTGCTGAGATTGCCCTAATGATGGCAGTTTTGTGAGTGTTATGAGACCTTTTCCTTAGGCCATGCAGTGGGGGACTAAAACTTGGCCATAAGTGGTATACTGAGTGGCAATTGTAAATGTTGTGGAAATGTGGGCCTGATCCAAACCCCACTGAAGCCAGTGGAAAGGCTCCTATTGACTTCAGTAGGTGCTGGCTCAGACTCTTAGTTCAGATCCACATAAGCTACTAAATATTAGGCGGTAACAATTTTCTTTTGCTGTGTTGGAGTTGGCTGGCCGTTTGTGGGTGAAATGTCCCATTACCAAGCTACTGAGACATCCAGGCCTCTTTAGCAAGCCTTACTTTTAAGCTACGGGAAGAAAATACAGTAGCCTTAGGATTCTGTAATAGAAATGATTGCTATACAACATCACAGGCATGACAAAGTGCTTTTTTATGATGGTGTAACTTAAAAACATAATGAAACTAATAAAAAAAAGCCCAGTAAATGAATACCCAAGGTAATGGGTGAATGCAAGGTTGCAGATCCTCCGCTGGTATAAATCAGCGTAATTCACCAGCTGAGGATCTGGCCCAAGTTTTTTTCCATGCTGTGTATTTACTGTGAGTTTCTGGCTTGTCTTAAACAGAAGACTATTTTTGTAATGTGTTTGTGGTTTGTGGTGCTGTGAAGCTGCCCAAATTTGGCATGCATGAGGGACCCCGGAACATGAATCAGGGCGACTCAACAGTAACATTACTATTTGAGTTAGACTTCCTGACCACAGTGAAGGATTCATTTACTCT
The DNA here is from genome assembly GCA_033296515.1 of Macrochelys suwanniensis. Classification (NCBI taxonomy): domain Eukaryota; kingdom Metazoa; phylum Chordata; order Testudines; family Chelydridae; genus Macrochelys; species Macrochelys suwanniensis. Next base: position 94,957,103 of record CM065777.1, read on the forward strand.
GGTGACCAGGATCATATTGTGGGTACTGCTTGTTAAGATGAGTTATAGGCATATTATTTGGAGGTACAAGATGGGGCGGTTAGCTGCCAAAATAACACCAATAATTTATGGTTGGTGTTGTGGTATTTATGCCTTATCTAGGTTTTATCTAAACATCTTCAGGTTGTTTTTTTACAAATTGTAATATTACCACTTTAGAGCTGGTGGTATTGCATTTACATTTGTTTTGTTGTATAGCTTTGATGACACAGTTAAATCGATTGATTGTTTCTAAATGTTTCTTTTAATTAAATATGAATTTGTATTGTCTAAGTGTCATTAGTCAGGGGCTGTGTAATTCTGACATGTACTGTGCCGCATCCACATATTCTTTTTTAATGTTGTTTCTTAATAGATTGGAGATCATAAATCCAGAGTGATCTCTGAATTTTGTAAAGGGAAATCGTGCCTCACCATTAACCTAGAATTCTTTGAAGTGGGGTCAACAAGCATGTGGACCCAGGGGATCCAGTGGATATAGTGTACGTAGATTTTCAGAAATCATTTGCAAGGTCCCTCACTAAAGGCTCTTAAGCAAAATAAGCTGTCAGGAGATAAAAGGGAAAATCCTCTCATTGATCAGAAACTAGTTAAAAGATAGGAAACAAAGGGTAGGAATATATGATCAGTTTTCAGAATGGAGAGAGGTAAATAGGGTGTCCCCGAAGGGTCTATACTGGGACTACTACTGTTCAATATATTCATAAATGATTTGGAAAAAGGGGTAAACAATGAGGTAGCAAAATTTGCAGATGTTACAAAACTACTTAAGATAGTTCAGTCCAAAGCAGACTGTGAAGAGCTACAAAGGCATCTCGAGAAACTGGGTGACTGGGCAACAAAATGGCAGATGAAATTCAAGGTTGATAAATGCAAAGTAGTGCACATTGGAAAACACAATCCCAACTATAAATATAAAATGATGGGGTCTAAATTAGCTGTTACCACTCAAGAAAGAGATCTTGGAGTCACTGTGGATAGTTCTCTTAAAACATCCACTCAATGTGCAGCGGCAGTCAAAAAAGCTAACAGAATGTTGGGAATCATTAGGAAAGGAATAGATAATAAGACAGAAAATATCATATTGCCTCTATTTAAATCCATGGTACGCTCACATCTTGAACAGTGCATGCAGATCTGGTCACCCCGTCTCAAAAAAGATATTGGAATTGGAAAAGGTACAGAAAAGGACAACAAAAATGATTAGGGGTATGGAACAGCTTCTATATGAGGAGAGATTAATAAGACTGGGACTTTTCAGCTTGGAAAAGAGATGACTAAGAGGGGATATGATAGGGGTCTATAAAATCATGACTGATGTGGAGAAAGTTCAGAAGGAAGTGTTATTTACTCCTCATAACACAAACACTAAGGATCACCAACTGAAATTAATAGGCAGCATGTTTAAAACAAACAAAAGGAAGTATTTCTTCTCAAAATGCACAGTCAACCTGTGGAACTCTTTGCCAGAGGATGTTGTGAAGGCCAAGACTATAACATTTAGTTCTTTTTTGAACCCTAAGTTCATGGAGGATAGGTCCATCAATGACTATGGGCAGGATGGGCAGTGATGGTGTCCCTAGCCTCTGTTTGTCAGAAGCTGGGAATGGGCAACAGGATGACCACTTGATGATTACTTGTTCTGTCCATTCCCTCTGAAGCACCTGGCATTGGCCACTGCTGGAAGACAGGAAACTGGGCTAGATGGACGTTTGGTATGACCCAGTATGGCCGTTCTTATGCTACAAATTCAAGGCATTGCCTTCCTACTGTCAGTGTTACCTGTTTTGTGAACTCGAATATCTATAGCTAACTATAAAAATGTTATTTCTTTTAGTTAAAGAGCTCATAGTTAACTGAACCATGAGCTTGTAAAGTATTGAAAAGATTTTCACCACAGCATAATACATAATTAATCCAGAACATTAGAGTTCAAAGGACTAATTCTGCAACTTGTTTCCTGGACTCCTTCTCCCCTCTCCCAAAGCAAAGTTTCATGAAGTAGATAAAGGCTACTCTTTCCAGGAAATATTTACCTGAAATCTGAAACTTTGTTTCCTAAAACCTTTTTCCCCTTCTGTTTTCCACCTGCTCTTGCCACCCCAAAGCATTTTCTGAAGTAAAGATCTTTTTATTGGCACATTGGTGCCTTAAACTGTTTTTCTTCCCAGTGTTCAATGTGCAGCACATTATTATGCTATTTACTAGTGCATGTATGGAGTTGATGGGTTCCCTCTAATTAGTATAGAGTTGTTGGTGATAATATATACACTTTTCTTAAAGATTTTATGGACCTGATCCAATGCTCAGTGAAGTCAGTGGGATTCTCTGGACTCAAATGGATATTGCACCTGGCCCTAAACATTTGAGCATCCACCACATAATTCTTGAGTGATAAAGAAGAATTGTAATTCATTGAGGATCCAAAATCAAAATGTAAGAGATGGGCTGTGGTCAATCATGTCTGACATCTCTCAGTAGGTTACCATATTTCAGGCTAACACTAGTAATAGTAACTAGGAAGTGGAAAGCTTTTTATGCCTAAAAATAATAAATAAATGGAATACTTAGGGTACGTCTATACTACCCGCCTGATTCGATGGGTAGCAATCGATCTTCTGGGATCGATTTATCGCGTCTCATCTAGACGCGATAAATCGATCCCGGAAGCGCTCCCCGTCAACACCGGAACTCCAGTTCCACGAGAGCTGGAGCAGTTATTCACGTAGCCGAAGTTGCGTATCTTAGTTTGCCCCCGCCCCCGTGTGGACCAGCCCTTAGTCGTTGTTAAGGGACATGCTGCTTTCGAGGTTTATGGCCAATGGAATATCTTAGCTGCCAATGTTTTAACACCCTGAGGGGGAGGAGTGGGTGGAATGAAGAGAACCTAAAATTTTGTAGAAAATCTTGATATAAAACTGGAAATTAAGAAGCTGTTATGGCAAACCAGCTAACCTGTGTATAACCCATAGCAATTTAACAAGAGACATTGCAATTGTAATCAGGACAATTGACTTGTGTGTGGATATCAAATAAATGTTAATTAGGCCAGCTACCTCTAACCCAGGGGTCAGCAACCTTTGGCACCCGGCCCGTCAGGGTAAAGCTGCAGGTGGGCCGGACCGGTTTGTTTATCTGGAGTGTCCGCAGACACAGAGCCCCGCAGCTCCCACTGGCCACGGTTCACTGTTTCTGGCCAATGGGAGCTGCGGGAAGCGGCGCGGGTTAAGGGATGTTCTACCCACTGCTTCTCACAGCTCCCATTGGCTGGGAACAGTGAACCGTGGCCAATGGGAGCTGCGGGGCTCCGTGCCTGCGAACGCTCCAGATAAACAAACCGTCCCGGCCCGACAGTGGCTTTACCCTGACGGGCTGGGTGCCAAAGGTTGCCGACCCCTGCTCTAACCCGTTTACTTGTATTGATAAGAATCAAAGAGTAGATACTAAGTGTATTTTTCTGAGGTTACCTACTTCCTGTTAGAAGAAACTAAATTAGCTTGTAGATGCTAAGTCCCTTTTATGTCTTAATTGCCTTTCTGTTATGCATGTGATTGTTCAGTTAACCTGAAGATCAAAGATGTGAGACACTGCAGGAAATTCATAATATTACCTATAGTCTCTTCAGCTTATCTATCCCTGTTATAATGAAAGGCAGGCAGTTCCCATATATAAATCAGTGTAACTAGATTACCTGTGTATGCATAGGAGATGGAATGTTAACTTCAAAGGATGGGTCAGTGTGTACTCAGCAAAAAAGGGGTTGCGATCACATGCTGTGCTCAAAACACTCAACAGCCTGTTTCAGCTACAAAAGAGAAACTTCTGGCCTGATTCTGCATCTCTAGTATACTGACCTTTAAACAGGTAAAGCTTAAGATGTGAGACTAAGATCTTCCAAGAACTTACTTGGAATACCCTGGAAAATGCATGGGAAAACTCTAACAGATTCTACATATAAGCGGCCTTTGGATTCTGACCTGTTGAAATGATTCCAGAGAGACTCTTGTGCAAACCAGAAAATTTACCATCAATGCTACAATTCTGATCTGAGGACTTAGCGATCTCTTGTAACGTATATGATTCTTTAACCAATAACTCTTTTCTTTTCTTTTATTAATATATCTTTAGTTAGTTACTAAGGATTGGCTGACAGCAGGGGTGAAAGAAAAATTGAGCTCTTACTGGTACGGGGGCCGACTCTGGCCCCCCCAGAACGGGCGGGGCCTTGGGTGGGGTGGGGGGGTAGTGTCCCTCAGACAGCCATCCCTGCTGCCCGGGACTCCAGCAGCGATTTAAAGGGCTCGGGGTTCCGGCTGCTGCCGCAGCCCCAGGCCCTTTTAAATCGGCCCTGGGGCAGCGGCTCCTTTTGCCCTCACCCCCATCGGCAGCCCGAGGTGGGGGGAGGGAGCAAAAGGGGCAACGACGTTAAAGTGCTGCTGTGGCAGCGCTTTAAAGTCAGCTGTACGGGCTGGTACTGGCGGCCACTTTTTACCGGTACGCTGTACCAGCCCGTATCACCTTACTTTCACCCCTGGCTGACAGTGTAATAATATTTGGGTAAGATCTGAAATACATATTGACCTGGGGGTAAGTGTCTGATCCTTTGGGAATAGTAGAACCTCATGTATGGTGAATTTTCAGTAACCTCTCATCATATAAGACCAGTTTGTCTGGATGGGAACCAAGGGCTGGAATATCTGGTCCTAATATTTTTATAAGGAAAATGAAAGAAGTAAAGGCCCAGTCCTGCAATCTTGACTTATGTGAATGGTCTCATTGAAATCAACAGGATTACTTGCACAAGTAAAGACTACTTGTGTGATTGGCTATGGGATCGGTCTCCTAATCTGTAAATTTATCAGCTTCTGCAGGCTTGCATGGCTTCTTATAGACTGGATAACTAAATTTTCATTACCTAAAAGAGGGGTTTCAAAATGATCCTGCAGTGACACTTAACTCCGTTTTTATTTTCTTTCCTATATTACAGGTACTGTCTGCGTGTGTGCTAACCATAATCCTAGGATGTATATTTGGACTGAAGCCTAGCTGTTCAAGAGATGGTAATTAATGTGATTCTCCAATATAAATAGTCTGAGCAATTCCTTTTTAAAATTCATCATGAAGTTATCAGAGTATCATCCTTATGTGGCAGGGAAAGGCAGTTGTGTGCCTTACCTGAAGTAGTTTCAAAGTCTGAGGACTTGCCTGTGGGAATTCCTGTGGGTCTCTTCTAATTCATTGGCATCTTTCCCCCTACACCCCCATTATAAGGTTTGCTCAGATAGGAGACTGGGAGGTTGTATTCTAGGAACTGGAACAAACGAGGAAACAGTTTGACTAGTGAAATGAGTAAATTCTCCATCAAAGAAACCAAGAGGGAGTGCATTGTGACAGATTCTGACTAGACTCAGAACACAGAAATGCCATTGAGTTGAGTGTAAGGCCTTTTCAAGCTCAGCCAATATCCTGTGAGGGTATTTACTCCGATACTCCAATTACTGTTAAATCCCCACTGGAATCTGTTTGGTATTGTTCTACCATTTTACTCAGGCTTTGCAGAGAGAACCAGGATTTTTTCATGACCGATTAACTGATCAGCAGAAGGACATGAGGTGGACACTTGATTCAGTAGTTGACTTCCATCCTCTATTTGTCTTTCTCTTTTAGTAACTGTAAAATACTTATGTCAGGCCTTGTAGATGGGGGCTAGTACATGTGATTTTATTTATCAGGACATAAACCAGCTATCTCTCTCTCTCTCTCTCTCTCTGTGTGTATATATATATATCTCCACAGGATATTAGAAAACTAGAATAAACACATCTGTCTAAATAGTGGTACAATATAGCGCTGTCATTCCCTATAATGATCTTATTGATGTTCTAGGCATATTAACCAGTTCAGTATTAATGTTTAGCCATTGACATCTAAATTCCCACCTCGTATTCCCCACCAGCAACCTAATAGCCACGCACTGCTTGTTTGAAAGAAACAATAGAAAAGACATGAAGGAATGTTAATCATAATACTTTTAGTCCTTAATCATACCCCTAGCTGGAATAATTATAATGGTACAAAGTCTGTGTCTAGAGTAGGTGCTAGTTTTCTGTCCTTTGCAAATATTTAGATCTTGTTTCCATTGTTGTTTGAGTTCTGCCCTACTTTTTGCTAATAGCTGCTAAATTCCTAATACTGAGATTACTGAAAGTAATGACACTGTCCAATATTTCAGTCAAAACTTGCAAAGGCCGCTGCTTTGAGAGGACATTTGGAAGCTGCCGCTGTGATAGAGATTGCGTCGAACTTGGAAATTGCTGCTTAGATTTCCAGGAAGCATGTATACAGCCAGGTAAGGGTGAAAACATTGGGGAGATAAAGGCAAGCAGTTACATCATCTACCTTATAAGTTAGCGCCACCGGCGGGAGTTTTAGTGAAAACAGATCATCAGCTACTGGCAGTTTAAACATCATGTTGCTTAGACCTGCTGTAAGAACATTGTGGTTAAAATGCCATTGATCTGTCTGTGCTAGTGATTCCACCTATTGCTTCCATTGATGAAGCTGCAGTGGTTACTATTATTCTATTATTATTTATTATGGCAGCAACGTCCTGCATCTGGCACAGGCGGCACTGGCTGGCATGGGGGCGAAATATGGGTGGGCTCCTCCCATTCTCTGCTTCTTTATGCCCACTCCCCACCCAAATGATAAAGGAAGGGCATAGAAGCTCTGGGGAGGCTGCTCTCCCTCCCCACTAGAGCTGAGTAATAACTGGACTTGCCATTCATTGAAAAATTCTGAGATTTTGAAATATTTTTGTTCCATAGCAAAACATCTCAATTTTTTATGTGCAGTAGCTGCCTGGCCTAGCAGCCGCCTAGTGGTCTGATTCAGAGAGACACGTGCCTGATTCAGGAAAACACCTCAAAAAAACCTGACACAAACTATGAGCTTGATCTGGCTTCCATTCCAGTAACCAGGAGTTTCACCATTGACAATAGTGAGAATAGGATTTGGCACTGTGGCCTCGATTCAGGAAATCACTTTTAAGATGTGCTTAACTCTATCACTACTCAGGACAACTCTTGAACTGAACTCTTATGGGAAGGTTGGATTAAGGAGGGGGGAGGGATAGCTCAGTGGTTTGAGCGTTGGCTTGCTAAACCCAGGGTTGTGAGTTCAATCCTTAAGGGGGCCATTTAGGGTTCTGGGGCAAAAACTGGGGATTGGTCCCCCCTTTGAGCAGGGGGTTGGACTAGATGACCTTCTAAGGTCCCTTCCAACCCTGATATTCTATGAAGTCTGCGTGCTATGAAAGGTATAAATTGCCACACTTGAAATCCATACAAGGCTGCCTTTTATTGTCCTTGATCTGTGGCAATATAACTGTCATATGTTATCATTTAGAAGTGGCTGTTACTGCTTTCTGAAAGGTCAAATTCTGCTCTGTTATGCATGTGTGGACTCCTCAGAACCCATCTTTGTGGATCAGGAGGCAGAATTTAACTCTTAATTTTTACGTTACTCCTGCATGTAGACCTTACCTTAGACCTTAGTCCATCCCGTGCTTTGCTGCACATTGGGCTATCCACAGTTGCCATCCTTGCCTGTCAACTTCCCTTCTCTCCAGATCTTCCCATTTCATGTTGTGGTGCTTGATGTCGTTCAGAACTATTCGTTTCCATGTTACGCGCGGTCTTCCTCTCTTTCGTCTTGCATTTTCTGGCTTCCATTCAAGGGTGGTATTTGGTAAGCGTTCTTTTTCCATTCTCAGCACATGTCCCAGCCACTGATGTCTTCTTTTGTAGATTATTTGTGAGAGGGTACCTTGTCCAGTAATTCTTCTGACTTCTTCATTCGTCTTCCTATTTCTGTATGTTATTCTCAATATTCTTCTCAGATATTTGTGATGAAATGCATTCAGCTTTTGCGTATCTTTCTTGGTAAGTTGCCATGTCTCACCGCTATACGTTGTGATGGCGATAACAATTGCTTTGTACACATTCAGTTTTGTCTTGAGGGAGATGTTTTTGAGTCTTCCAAATGCAGTGTTTATCTTCCTGATTCTTCTTCTTATTTCCTCGGAACTAGTACCATCTTGGTTGATGGTACTTCCAAGATACGTAAAATTGTCCTACCTTCTCCAGTTTCTCTTCTTCAATTTTGATTTCTGTCCCTCTAGTAGGTCCCCATTCACATGACTTTGCATTGTATCTCAAACCTATCTTCTCTATTACTTCTTTTACTTGGTTTGTGCATTTTTGTAGTCCGTTGGCATCTTCACTGATAAGAGCGATGTCATCCGCAAAGTCTAGATCAAATAGCCTTGATTTGTTCCATTTTAGGGCCACTGTCACATTGTTTTAATCCATAGTCGATGACTAGCATAAACAAAAAAGGAGACAGGATGCACCCCTGCCGTACACCTGTCTTGATCCTGAATGGCTTACTCAACCCTTTTTTCATTTTAATGCAGCATTTTGCGTTGGCATAGAATGCCTTCATAATGTTAATTAATTTTGTTGGAATTCCACATTGTTCCACAATTTTCCACATTGTTTCTCTGTTTACACCAGGGATATCAAACTCAAATGACCACGAGGGCCACATGAGAACTAGTGCATTGGGCCAAGGGCCGTATCACTGACACCCCCTCCCCGCTCCTGCCCCCACTCCACCCCTTCCATAAGGCCATGCCCCTGCCCTGCCTCTTCCCACCCCTTCCCCGCCCCCATTCCAACCCTGTCCCCACCCCAACTCCGCCCCCTCCCTGCCCCCATTCCAACCCCGTCCCCAAATCCCTTCCCTGCTGCTTTTCCGCCTCCTCCCCTGAGCGTGTGGCTCCCCGCTCCTCCTCTCCCCCCCCCCCCCCCGGAAAGCGCTAAGTGCCGCCAAACAGCTGTTTGGAGGCGGGAAACGCCTGGAGATAGGCAGGGGAGCGGGGACACGGCGTGCTGGGGGTGGGGGAGGGGAGCTTGGTGGCCACAGGAAATAATGTGGGGGGCGGGGGGAGCTTGGCGGGCCGCAGGAAATAACCCCGCAGGCCACGTGTTTGAGACCCCTGGTTTACACTATCGAATGCCTTTTGAAAGTCCACAAAATTATGACAAGATTGCCTTGGAATTCAATTGTATTCTCAATAATCCGTCTCAGGGTGAAAATAGCATCTGTGCACAATCTCCCTTGTCTAAATCCAGATTGTTTTTCATGTCGGATGGTGCTGGTGCCGGTCCCAAGCCCGGATCAAAAAGGAGGAGGGTTGGTCAATGGGGCAGTTTCCCGTCACCATAAAAAAAAAAAGTTCTAGTCACAGAAACTACTCACATAAACCTGCATGTAGACAAGAACTAAAAATTGTACTTTTTGCATTTGATTTCTGATTGTAGCTCGTATATGGACCTGCAATATGCTCCGGTGTGGAGAAAAGAGGCGACCAGAGAATCGTTGCTCCTGTTCAGATGATTGTGTGGAAAACAAAGATTGTTGTGTCAATTATTATATAGTTTGCCAAGGTAAATTCCCATTTAACCTTTCCAACCACACCCTGCTTGTTTGAAAGGAACAATAGAAAAGTTACAAAGCAATGTTAATTGTAACACTTTTAGTGCTTAATCATACCCTTAACAGGAATAATGATAACAGTACAAAACTTGTGTAGAGCATGCCCTAGTTTTCTCACTTTTTCAAATCTTTAGATCTTGTTACCATTGTTGCTTGATTTCTGGCCAACCTTTTGCTAATGGCTGTTAAGTTCTCACTACTAAGATTACTACAAGTAATGATGATGCTACCTGAGAACTCCTAGCCTTGCCTCCTAATGGTGTGAAAACTGAAAGAAAAGTTCCCCCCCTCCTTTTTTTTTTCCTGAGAAATCGTGATGGACATTTAGCAGATCAGTTTTATTTAATTTAATATGAGAACTGTACAATATTTCTTAATGTGACTATTATCTATTTTAGGAGCGAAAAGTTGGGTTGAAGAAAAATGTGAGGACATAAATGAACCCCAGTGCCCAGAAGGGTAAGGATAGTCTCTCTTTATTTGGAAGTTTGCATTTAAAACAATATTTTTAAGGGTAATGTTCTCTGTTTACAATCAAATAAACCACTCCTCACCTCAGCAGTCTCTGAATAGTAATTATATTCCATTATTATTTATAGTGTATCAGTAACATTACAAATATAGGTGTTTTTATTCTGGTAAAAGATTCAATATACAGGCACCATTTTATAACAATCTCTCATAAATGTCCAATCCTGCAAGGTGCTGGGTGCTCACTTCTTCCATCTCAGAATCATTCAGCATTGGGCCTTTTAAGGTAACAAATTTCTTATCGTGATATAAATGGTAGATATTCCAAGCTTATGAACTAAAAATAATTGTGCTCTGTGCAACCAGCTAGAGAGGCGTGGGAGTCAATTGAAGTATTATTCAGGGCTGTGAAGTGTCATGCATCTTGCATGCCTTGTCATCCCTACCTGCAGCTCAGCCTGAATCTTAGCTCTGGCTGACCTGTAAACTGCAGCAGCAGTGGGCCCTTTTGGTTGCTAGAGGCCTCTGTAAAGCATGGAGACAGGCAGCCAGGTGGCCCATAGGACTCTCATGTGGCTGCTTCCCCAGTGGGAGTTGAGCATGGAAGGGTTAAGCAGCAATGAGAGGAAATTAAGGGGTTGCAGCAGCAGCAGCAGCTACTATCCCCACTGGCAGGGCCAGAAGGTAAGGGGGCTCAGTACTGACCCCAGCCAGACACAGCTGCCCTCCCAGACAGCACAATCCCAGCACACATTCAACTCCTACTACACACCTACCTGAGTGCCCGCTGAGCAGTACTCAGGCAACTACCCAACTTCCCAACTACCCTATACATGCTCCAGCACCCAGCAACCCCAGCACCCTAGAATCCACCCACCTAATCCAGCAACGCCAGATGACGTCCTGATAAGCATTAGGTTTTGGGCAGCTCCCTACCACCACTGCTAGGCAGGGCCGGCGCTATCACTAGGCAACCCTAGGCAGTCGCCTAGGGTGCCAGGATTTGTGGGGCGGCGGGCGGCTGCCTCCCGGCTCCCTGCTCAGCCGCTGAGTGGGAAGCTGGGAGGCAGCTGCGGCAAGCCGCCCCTCTGCCTCCCAGCTCAGCCGGTGAGCGGGAAGCCGGGAGGCAGCCGCGGCGAGCCACCCCCCTGCCTCCCGGCTCCCCACTCAGCTCCCGTGTCCCGCGGGTGGGGGGGCTGAGCTCCCGCGGCCTGCAGGCGGTGGGCTGGCTGTGGGGCGGGGAGGGCACAGGGCTGGTGCAAGGAAGTTTCGCCTAGGGCGGAGACAGACAGAGCCCCCCCACCAATGATAACAAATGAAAACTGCATGTTCCATTCCTAGAGTGTGGATAAACAAGAATGCAAGTGAAACTTAGTGCTCACTTTGAGCTAATAGAATTGCTCTCGGGTCTCTACAACAACTGGACTTTTTTGTATTTTGAGTATATGTCAAAGTGTTTCCTAATGTAGCCTTACTTAAGAAACAATAATTGGTGTTTCCTTGTCATACTTGCATATTTTGTGCTTTTAAATCACTCTTCATTCTTTGTTTTGGGTTGTATTGGGTGGGTTCTGATGGTCCAGAGTAGAATAAGGCTCTGATCCTACAAATACTTAAGCTTAATTGTGCTTAACTTTACTCACCTGAGTAATCCCACAGACTTCAACGGGACTGATCAAATGCTTAGAGTTAAGCACTGAAGTCTCTGCAGGATCTGGGCCTACATGATTTATGCAAAGGGATACATTATTTTCTTTTGAAAAGAAAAATCCTTGTCTTTTCCTGTGGTGGTGGAGAAAAGGATGTCTGACACATTCTAAGTTTCAGGTTAGGCTAGCTCAAGGGGGCAAGATATGTAGATTCCAATCTTTTCTCTGGCTGATTCAGAGGAGGGCTTTGAATCCACATCTCTTACCTTAATCACCAGGCTGTAGAGTTATTCTTGCTATTTGGCTCAATTGACTTTTAAGCATTTATACAAAGTTGACCAGCTCCAGCAGGAGCCAGAACTATCAGTTAACTGCAGAATGACCTATAGCCTGGTTGTTAGGCTGCTGGCTTGGAAGAGGGAAGATCTGAGTTCAAGTTTCTGCCCCAGAGTGGGGCTCTCATGACCCAGGCAAGTATGTTAACCATTGGGCTAAACCTTATGAAAGGGCTGAAAGACAAATTTTGCTGACCTTGAAAAACTTTTCTCCAGCAGAAACTATCGGGTCAAATTTATGAATAGTTTCTGGTCGACTGAAACTGCATTTTTCAGCAAACAAACTTTGAAAAATTTCTGCCCAGCTCTAATTGTGAACATTAATGAGCATCTGTTTAGCTCTTTACACTGAAAAAGCACTGTACAGATATTTTGTTGTTAGGGATACAGTAGTGTCTAGGAAATGGACCGCTTGTGTGGACTGGTCTAGGCTGAGGTTGATGGTGGGATGGAAATTGTTGAAATCATGGTGGAATTCCTCAAGAGCTTCTTTTCCATGGGTCCAAATGATGAAGATATCATCAATGTAGCGCAAGTAGAGTAGGGGTGTTAGGGGACGAGAGCTGAGGAAGCGTTGTTCTAAGTCATCCACAAAAATGTTGGCATACTGTGGGGCTATGCGGGTACCCATAGCAGTGCCACTGACTTGAGGGTATATATTGTCCCCAAATGTGAAATAGTTGTGGGTGAGGACAAAATCACAAAGTTCAGGTTCTAACCCACGAAAGCTTATGCTGAAATAAATTTGTTAGTCTCTAAGGTGCCACAAGTATTTCTTTCTTTCTTTCTTATTTTCTCTTTGTACAGATATTAAATTTCATGTTTTTCTTTTAACACTCTGATTTCTAATTGCTCAGGTTTATGAAACCCCCAGTTTTGTTGTTTTCTTTGGATGGCTTCAGAGCAGAGTATTTGCACACATGGGGTGGACTTCTTCCTGTTATTAGCAAATTACGTGAGTAGATTCGCTGTCTAAGCAATAACATGACACTTAATTAGAAAAATCTGAGCTGTCCATTGTTTTAAGAGTACAAGGAGAACTCTTTTAAACACTTCACCAGGAGCTGGCCAAGTATTCTTTGGGCTCTCAGTGAGAGACTGAAAATGGTTGAGCAGCCCTTTCTGTGGTTGAACAGAGATAACAATGAATTTACATTGTTGTGAAAAATAAAAAAGTAGTTGGATATGATGTTTTGATTCCATACCAATTCTAAAGTATGATTCAGCCTGCAGAGTAACTTGTATTTAGGTGGGGAGGTGACAAAATAATGGAAAGAGGGGTAGAAAGCATTTCAATATTTTGAAAAGGAAAGTGGGGTGGAGACATTTTTTTTACAGAATATAAACTTTGTTGTTTTCTTCTTAAAAAAGCCCAAAGTTTTTATCCCTTATACCTATAAGGATAATTTAAACGTAAGGCATACAACCAAACTCTTGACCACTTGTAAAAATCCCATGGTACTTCTTGCCTGAGTAGCAATGTCAGGCTTGCTGTGCTGTCCAAATTACAATCTGGAGTGACTACATTCTGTTTACCTAAAAATAACAATGAAAACATTCTCTCCTTGTATATTAAAATGTATACACTTGGACTGAGATTGAAATGGAAATAGGAGATAGACTTGTTGAAAGTCTCTGAGTAAGGATAAAAGGGACAAAACAAAATCAAACTTGCTAGAGACATAAAGGGTAATGAGAAAACATTCTACAAATGCATTAGAAGCAAGAGGAAGACCAAAGGACAGGGTAGGTCTGTTACTCTATGAAGGGGGAAAAATAATAACAGGAAATGTGGAAGGTTCTTCATGACTTCTTTGTTTTGGTTTTCACCAAAAAGGTTGGTCATGATTGGACATCTAACATAGTGAATGCCAGTGAAAATGAGGTAGGATCAGAAGAGGCTAAAATAGGGAAAGAACAAGTTAAAAATTACTTGAACAAATTAGATGCTTTCAAGTCACCAGGGCCTGATGAAATGCATCCTAGAATACTCAAGTAGCTGACGGAGGAGATATCTGAGCCATTAGCGATTATCTTTGAGAAGTCCTGGAAGACGGAAGAGATTCCAGAAGACTGGAAAAGGGCAAATATAGTGCCCATCTATAAAAAGGGAAATAAGGATAACCCAGGGAATTACAGACCAGTCATCTTAACTTCTGTACCCAGAAAGATAATGGAGCAAATAATTAAGCAATCCGTTTGCAAACATCTAGAAGATGATAATGTGATAAATAAGCAATATGATAAGTAACCTTCAGCATGGATTTATCAAAAACAAATCACGTCAAACCAACCTTATAGCTTTCTTTGACAGGGTAACATGCCTTTAGGATGTGTGGGGGAGGAAGCAATAGATGTGGTATATCTTGATTTTAGTAAAGCATCTGATACTGTCCCGCATGACCTTCTCATAAATAAACTAGGGAAATTGAACCTAGATGGAGCTACTATAAGGTGGGTGCAAAACTGGTTGGAAAACCATTCCCGGAGCATAGTTATCAGTGGTTCACAGTCATGCTGGAAGGGTATAACAAGTGGTGTCCCACAGGGATCAGTTCTGGGTCCCATTCTGTTCAGTATCTTCATCAATGATTTAGATAATGGCATACAGAGTACACTTATAACGTTTGCGGATGATACCAAGCTGGGAGGGGTTGCAAGTGCTTTGGAGGATAGGATTAAAATTCAGAATGATCTGGACAAATTGGAGAAAGTAAATAGGATGAAATTCAATAAGGACAAATGCAAAGTACTCCACTTAGGAAGGAACAATCAGTTGCACACACAAAAAATGGGAAATGACTGCCTAGGAAGGAGTACTGCGGAAAGAAGTCTGGGGGTCATAGTGGATCACAAGCTAAATATGAGTCAACAGTGTAATGCTGTTACAAAAAAGGCGAACATCATTCTGAGATATATTAGCAGGAGTGTTGTAAGCAAGAGACGAGAAGTAATTCTTCCGCTCTACTCCGCGCTGATTAGGCTTCAGCTGGAGTATTGTGTCCAGTTCTGGGCACCACATTTCAGAAAGGATGTGGACAAATTGGAGAGAGTCCAGAGAAGAGCAACAAAAATGATTAAAGGTCTAGAAAACATGACTTATGAGGGAAGTTTGAAAAAATTGGGTTTGTTTAGTCTGGAAAAGGAGACTGAGAGGGGACATAACAGTTTTCAGGTATGTAAAAGGTTGTTACATGGAGGAGGAAGAAAAATTGTTTTTCTTAACTTCTGAGGATAGGGCAAGAAGCAATGGTCTTAAATTGCAGCAAGGGAGGTTTAGGTTGGACATTAGGAAAACTATCCTAACTGTCAGAATGGTTAAGCACTGGAATAAATTGACTAGGGAGGTTGTGGAATCTTCATCATTGGAGATTTCTAAGAGCAGGTTAGAGAAACACCTGTCAGGAACGGTCTAGATAATTAGTCCTGCCATAAGTGCAGGGGAGTGGACTAGATGACCTCTCAAGGTGCCTTCCAGTTCTGATATTCATCACAACTAGAGCTGACAGGAGGATGACAATTCCATATCACAGCAACTTTCAAGGTTTTGTACTGAACCAAATCGAAATTTTTCAAACTCTTTATGAAATAGAATTATGTCAAAAAGCTTTTTTTAAGGTTCAGGGCACTCCTGATGAGAGAGTAACTTTCACATTCTCTAGTCTGGTGACATGGGTACTGGCCTGAGATATGGGTGACCCAGGTTTAAGCCTGCTCTGCCTGACTCAGAGCAGTGCTTTTCATCTCAGATCACTCTGAATCAGACCGAGCAGGCTTGAAGTTGGGTCTCCCACATCCCAGGCCAGTGCCATGCCATCAAGTTAGAGAGTGCAAGAGTTAGTCTGTCTCTGGTCACTTTGGACTAGAGAGCCCTGGACCTAAAAAATCTTACCAATGAAAACTTAAAACTGATAACGTTTTGGCTTTGATGAAATTTTATTTAGTTGGAAATGTTGTGACCAGCTGTAGTCACATCCCATTATGTAATATAGTGGGGGATATTGTTCAGCGATTGATACCTTTTACCTTATTGGTGCCTGCATTTCATTTGCAGATTAAATGATTTATGGTATGTACATGCTGGTATGTGGAATATAGCCCAATTTTGGCTGTCAGTGCATGGGGGCACAAGGAGAATAGGATATAATGCAAGGAGCCTTGGCTTCTCCTTCATGCCCTGTGCAGAGGACAGCCACAGTATGGATAGGGAGTGCAAGTCCTGTGCTAGTCTGGAGCCAGCAGTAGCACTATCTAACCCAAAGGGGGATGAAGTTGAGGTACACACGTCTCACCTCCGCATTGACCAGCAGAGCTGGGCCAGCACGAGAGAGTAAATACATGGACCCCTTCAAAGTTTGGAGCTCCTGATGTAGTGTGCACAACCATGGGCCCTTGGAGGAATTCTGTCAGAGAGTCTTCATCTACTGCTGTTACAGCACGACTCCTCATCCTCTCCATGATTTAGTGAAAGGCCTGAAGCCTGATGAAAGCCATTGATGTCAATGGAAAGAATCCCATTGATTTAAGCGGCCTTTGATTTTGGCCTATAGTTTGTAATGAAACATTCTGGAATGGTGCTGTATGTAAGTTAGTCATTTAATATTGTAAAGCAATGTGTTGCTAACTTATTTTTGTAGCACACTGAATAAATTAATAGCACCACATAGCCTCTGACCTGGCAAATAGTTACACAGAGGAGTAACTATGCAGGTCAATAGTACTATTGGAACTACTCATGCATATGTATTTGCAGGACCGGGACCCATCGATATAAAATTCCTGTTCATTCCACTTAAGAATTAGGATTTAAATAGCCAAATTGGGGTAATTAGAAGCCCCCATAGAACAATGTCTCTGTAGTATTCATTATTAGACATGGGGAAAAAACAAAACATTTTTTCTACTTTATTTTTGTAACTAAGATTTTATTAAAATATGTAAAATTACAAACATAAAACACAGTTTTTGTTCATAAAGATAAGTGGGTGCAATTCTACTCCATTTCTTGAACCAATATCAGTCTTACACTGGGACATAAATAACAATTCATCAACACTAGCCATTCTAGGGTCCTGATCCAGAGAACCCTTATGCATGTGCCTAACTTTACAGTATATAGTGCCGCCGAAGTCAGTGGGACTACTCCGGTCATAAAGTTAAGCATGTGTATAAGTGTTTGCAAGATGAGGGCCTAAACTCCCTGTTGGACAGCCAGCAATTTATGATATATTATAGGAAGAAATGGTGAAAGATATCTGTTTCTGGTAGAATATTAAAAAACAATGAATAAATTGCTTGACAATTGATGGGAAATTGTCAGACACTTCATTTGCAGGACACATTCATTTATAATGGGTAAATGATGGGAAAAAATCACAATAAAAAGCCCACCAAAATTCATCAGACAAATTAACTAAGCAAAACAATAACTATAGTTTCTTTCCATAATCCATACCCCCTGGTGGAGGGCTGCCATCATCCTGACCCTCCACCTTTAAGGTGCCAGGGGTAAGGAGTTGGCATTCTGAGGTCTTCCAGGAGTGTGTATTGTTACAACTTGGCCCAGTCTCCCTGGATGGTCACCAGTCTGTTGTGAGTGGACACAAATGCTAGGTCCATGTGTTACTAAGCCAACTGGGCCTGGGCTGAGTCTAGTCATTGTTCCTAGCTCTGGTTTCTAGGGCATACACCCAAGCTCTTAACCTTTTTTCTGAGCCCTTCCTTAAGACATGGGCCTCTACATTCCAGCCACCCCAGACCCTGGGACTACTGACTCAAACCTCCCAGACCTCCTAGTTGCTTGCACACATGCCCTCAGAGTTCCACCTAGCTATAGGCACTGTGGCTTCTAGTTTAACCACCACAGGTCAACATGGCAGGAAATCAAAGAACACAGGCTTAGCAAAGGAATTTCTTAACAGTCACTTTACTCTTTAACAGCACTAAAGTGACAGATCTTTGCAAATTAATAAGTCTGCGATGCACTCTCCCCTAGATTGAACTGACCCCTTCTATGAGTCCAAGGTCTTGTCTGCATTTCAGGCTAGCCAAATTTCCTCTGCCTCCAGCAGTCTTCTTGCATGTGGTGATAGATGGTCCTACTCACAGAGAAGCCCTCTTTTATGAAGTCTTACTCCCTTTTTGGCCATGTGCTCCACTTGTATGCTTATCCCTTCACCCCTCTGGGCTCTTGTGTAGAGAGTCATTGTTCCTTGGCAAAGGGCTGGTAATTGAAAAACCGTCAGTGGCCCTAGATTGTTGTCTTGATGGCTTCTTAGAGATCACATCTTTCCTGGGCAGGGTAGCTTACTAGAGTACATTGCAATAAGCTTGTTTTGAGCAAGGTCAGACATGAATTCAGCATTTAACCAAAAATGGATGTCCTAATCCAAAATGGAGGTGACAAATTGGAGTTCACAGTTTGACCCAGATATGTCCCACTCTGTCACAAGTACATTTTGGTTTGGGAAAAGGGGGTTGCAAATTTCTTTTGACTCTTCAATCCAACATTTTCAAACAAATCCTCTTTTTGTCTTCAACTTTATCTGGCTTTGAAATATGGGAAGTGAGCCAAGTAGAAGTCAGAGTAAAAAGTTCCTGCCAAAATTTTGGTTACAAAATCCTCAAGATTTATTTTTTCAGGCTTTAAAAATATAGCATCTGGGGAGACAGTTGGAACAAGAAGTTTGGAAATGCTTGAAGGAATCACTATGTCCCAGAGCACCAGATAGACTTGGTAGGGAGGATGCCTTTTATTATACTCTAAAAGGGGAATTTTATGAATTTTTGGAGAGGGTTTGGCCTGTTCTTATTTTATCTAAATTTATTTTTTTCCAGTTGCTGCCTAGTCCAAAGCCCATTGAAAGCAACATGAGACTTTTTCCAGTTGATTCAATGTGTCTTAGATTAGGTTCAGTTGATGTAGCAAAATAACATGTTGGATATAAAGATTTCTTTAACTCTGCCAACATCTATACTATACTGAACGTATGGGAGAGAATGATCCAAAGTGCATGCATAGATTACAGATTAGAAAATCAATCTGATGAATCATTAACTTAACGCTTATCTATATCCTTTACACAAAAGTTTTGGTCTTTGTGTGGTATTTTTTATACTTTAGTGCGGGTTATTGTCCTAATTTTCAGAAGAAGAGAACACCTATTTAGGTGCTTGAGTATAGATTTAGACACCTTGCTTTAGGAAGCCAAATTTGACAATTTTGGCCTAACATGAATGAGTTTTCATTCTAATATATATATTGTCAGTGATTTTAAGAGACCTGTAATTCTATGGCAAGAACATAAGTTTTGAGTTTATGCCTAGAGAACATGATAAACACTCCTTTTTATGGGACGTATATATAGACTGAAAGCAAAGTAAATAGCAATTTGTCAGATGACTGTTCAGAGAACTGGGGCAAGAGAGCATTTATAGCCCTCAGTCAAAAGCTACTTTGCTTCTGTGCACTCCCAGACTAAAATCATTACTAGTGCTCACATTGCTGCCAGGTCTGTGTTCTATGGAACAGTGTGACTTTTGATCATTCCTATATACATCTGCACCAGACATTGTTTAAAAGGCCTGATTCTGTGACCATTGACGTCAGTGGTCAAAGATCAGCCCCATAAGGAGTATCTAGAATGCGTTTCTACCACTAGCTGTTAAGTGAAATGTGACTTGTTCATTTCTGACACAAGTATGAATTCTAGAATGTTGCAGAGTGCAACCTCTACAGGGGTGTGATATTTTTTAAAACTGAATGCATACATAGTTGAATCTTGTGAAATTTTTTCACTTTTGTAACTTTATATTTTTCCCCCCTAGAAAAATGTGGAACATACACTCCCAACATGAGACCAGTGTATCCAACAAAAACGTTCCCCAATCACTACACCATTGTCACAGTAAGAACTTCTGTATTTCTCTCTCTAGAAGATGCATTGTTCTGAATTTAATCAATTCCAGGGGAAACGGGATTTGTGAATTATTAAACCCAACAAGAACAATACTTAAGATTTCCCACAGGACTATGAAAATGTAGATTCCACACTGTTCTTCTTTTCTCTTTATGCTAAGATCTGGCTTAATGTGTGACAATCACTATATAAAGACTACTTATGCCTGGTTAGATTAACTTGATCCAGATAATTAATAAAACTATCCAATACCAGGTGTAAGAAATCCTGTGGCATTATAAATTGGTATGCTTCTTCACTTTGTGCATTGGCATGAATCTGGCATAATCCGCTGAATCACAGTTTTGGCCAGTGGAGTAGAAGCAAGCTAGGTTCTTTTCTCATTCCTTTTCTTTGGGAAGATATGTGCCTTATGCCCCTCCCATGGAACAGAAAGTGTGACATTAAGTAGACATAGATGAGGTCTGAAATGGAACCAGCAATCCGAATATCTAATGAGTTTTGAAGGTGTGAGGAGCTCTAAGGCTGGCTGGGATTCAAATCTGGTTCAGAGGCAGCCCAAGGGTGGAAGGTGTCACAAACAACTGATCTCTAAGGTTTCTCCCATCTTGAATATATACAGGAGAAAATAAACCAATTAAAAAAAAAAGCTTCCAAAACTGGATTGTGTTTTACTGACTTCTATGGTATACCAGCAGACTCCCTTGAGCTTCATGGTCAAAGAGTTTAGAGCTCAAATTAAGACTGATGGAATCACAGCCTCACTGCCTTCTGCTCCTGATTCATCAGTGCTGTTGCCTCTGGGTGGCATGGCAGTGGATGCTGTTATGTGCACAGTCTCTGGATCTCTACTTATTTTTTTAAATGTTGTTTAAAGCCCCTCTCCCCCCCCAAGACACACACTCCCAAATTTGAAGAGGTGACGTGGTAGAGAGAGTTTTGCTCTGGCACCATGTAATGGGGTCTCCCCTAATCTGGCATCAGACCCTCCTTTGCCTCAGTTCTCTCACTCTTATGAAAGCTGGGGGACTAACTCTCCAGATAGTGTGTAAATAAAGCTTCCCACTGTCACTATCCCGTTCCTTTTTCTGAAGCATGTATTTATTCCATGTATTCACAAACACAGTTCAACATCAATCAAAATAGGTAAACCAGGCACACAGCAGGTATCCCCAGCCTGGCCTTTCACCTAGCTGGAGTGGTAAGTACCCTTCCGGCTCCTTTCCCTGTAACATGGTCTCCTCAGGAGCCTCCCTACTCCTTGCAGTGCCTCACCATGAGCTACTTGGTTTGTTATCTTACGGAAGCATCTAGTCACAGGTGGGGATCCGCCCAACTGCTTCATGATGGCCATCACTCTGTGACAAACTAGCTGTGCTACCCTTAAGATGTCAGAAAGGCTAAGGTTATGCCATCCATTTAGGCTCTGTTTTGCCTAAATGCCTGTACAACAGAAAACTATAGCAAGTAGGCTGTAAATTCAGCCTGAAGAGGTCAAGCCAAATTCAGACTTTGTGTAAGTCAATAGACTTGCATCCACTTACACAAAGTCTGAAAAATGCTGCATTATCTTTGAGAAGCGTCAATCTGTATTTGATCTTTATAGCAGTGAAATGTGACACTGTTGGATCATTCTGTGACTTGTGGCATTTATAGTGACCTGTACGTAAGGATTTCTATAAAAAGGATTTTTCTTTTTTATACAATGGCACAATCTTAATTGTAGGGGCTGTATCCAGAATCCCATGGTATAATTGATAACAAGATCTACGACCCCTATAGAAATGCTTCCTTCACACTTAAAAATGCAGAGAAGTCTAATCCACAGTGGTACCAAGGACAGCCTGTAAGTATTAATAACTAATATACTGCTCTGAGACACAAGAGATAGTGGTTATGTTGTTTAGTTATTTCTCAGGAAAATGGTGATACTGAGAAACAATGTTACAGAGAGCATTTCCAAGGCAGCCAAGGAGCTGTCACTCAGCATACCTACATGATTTCATTGTTGCAGCTGTAAAATGGATTTTGAAATAGCTTACATTTAAACTGCAATAATGAAAAAATTAGGCGGCAGGATTTTTGTTTATGATCTTATTTATATGGTTTTTATGGCAATTATCCCCATTTAGAACATTTTCATTATTAGTTTTCAGCCTCTACTCCAGCCCCCCTCCAAAAAGCATAATTCTGTAGAATGGTTCCAGTCCAAGGTCCCTGCGGATGCTAATCGGGGAAGGCATCTTGGTACAGTCCCAACTCCTTGGATACCCAGAGCTCGAAAAGTCATCTAGCTCTCTCCACACTCCAGCTGCAGTGACCCAAAGATTCCCACCCTTCCTCCTCTTCTCTTTTCTGCCTGGGAAATAATGCATTAGAAAGAAATAAAACTAAAAGTTTGTGGTTTTGCCTTTCTTTTTTCCATTTCTCTGGCTTTTATGTCTGTCTCTCACTCTTCTCTCTTCATCCTCTGTCTCTTGCCATTTCTTCCTCTCCTCCAGCCTATGCTACTCATCTTCCCTTCACTAGGTCTCCCATTTATGATCCTCTCCCAATTGAGTTTCAGCTTCCTCTTTCCCCCCAACTTGTTATATTATTGCCAACCTTACCATTCAAAAATCATGAGTTAGGCCTCAAAAAATCATGATCTTTGCTTAAAAATGAGGTTTTTCAAGAAATTCGTTTTTGGTTCTTGTAGTTTTGTCTTTTGGGTTTTGAACCTTTAGGTTATTCTCAGGTCACTTTTTCAAGCTTTTCTCCACAACCATGAATGCTAGAACTTGTTTTTTAAAATGAAAGTGGAAATTCTCATGAAATAACAGGACTCCAGGATCTGGGGCTTTATGACAAACACTAAATAATTATACGTGTCCTCATCCCACAGATCTGGCTGACAGCTATGTATCAAGGTCTAAAAGCTGGTACATTCTTCTGGCCTGGATCAGATGTGAGAATTAATGGAACTTTTCCAGACTTGTATAGAATGTACAATGGGTATGTAAAACATCATGGTGTGTGTGTGTGTGTGTGTGTTTTTCTTTGGTAGGGCAATAAATTAGGGGAGAGGTAATCAATTATTTTTTGTCAAGGTCCAAATGTCTTGGTCACGATCTAATCATAGTCCAGACTCCAGAGAAAATAATACAAAAATAATAACAATAATTATTATAATAATAAGTAAAGATTTCGCAGGCTGTTCAAAAGTGTCTGGCAGTCCGGTTTTGGCTTGTGGTCTGCCCATTGACTACCCTTGAATTAGGGTGTGTGTGTGTGTGTGTGTGTGTGTGTGTGTGTGTGTGTGAGAGAGAGAGATAAAATGATATGTAGGCTTTATTCTGCTTCCTTTCCTGGTTTGGATCAGCTTTCACAGAACGGTAGATGACAGACAGAGGATAAATATCTTCCTGCTTACTAGTATAGTTCTGCACATTGTGAAAAAGTAGAATCCCACTAGCCAGAGCCTGCATTTTCCATCATGCATGTTGTGTAACTGACTGAAGAACCTATTATGCTAGAACATGCTATGGAAAAGTATGTTTATAGGAGAGGTATGCAAAAGATTTGCCATCTGAATCTGGTGATGCTTTTATGTCCTCTATGTACACTTGGTGCAAATATTTCACAAATACCTAGATTCTAACGTTGATCACTCAATCTGAGCTCTTCCCTTACATGAAGTGGGAAAATCTTCACATGATATTGTCTATGTACTTGAAAAACTCTATGTAATGAGGTAGTTACAGAAAACATTTCACTGTCAAATTGACCTTCTTGAAAACTTGCAATGTATTTCACTGTAAGGCAGTAGCTTTCATGGTCAACTGTTATTCCTACCTATGAATAAACATTTTTCTGCAGTGGAAAAATTACGTGCATTTGAGGATCATCATTAATAATATCAAAATCTTCCCTGAGTCCTCAATCTTCTCCTTCTCAGGTCCTGTTTTTCTTGTCACATAGATTCTGACTGTTGGTTGCTTGGGGGACATTCTACCCTTTTCTCCAGCTAGTTGAACAGGATCACTTGGAATTGCATTATGTTGTTCAAGCTATAACTGTCATCAGCAACAAGTGGTGCTGCCTCAGTAACATATAGGCTGTTTTTAGTGGGTGTATACTAATCTATGATTGTCCGTCTACTTCAGAGTTTTGATCCCAGTTTTTACCTATATATGGTCATTATAAACTTGGTAACTGGGCTCACATTATAAACACCAGGATGGTTTTAAAAATACAGTATATAGGACAAATCCTTCTCACCTTATGTGAGCATGCCTGGTGAAATCAGTAGGAGTGCTTGTATGAGGAAGGCAAGCAAGATTTAAGGCCTTATCCAAAGCCCATGTAAGTTAGAGACTCCTGTTGACTTCAGTTGTGCTTTAGATCAGGCCCTTAGCCTTGTAATTTTGTAAAATTTGCCATCGTAGTACTCCAAAGAATTGATCTAGATATGTTTAATGGATATCCAACTTTAATGTTGCCAAGTGATTGCAATGATTTTTGTTGAAATGAAGACAGGTTTCGTAACTCACATGAACATAATTTTCAGTTCTTTGAAATACAGTTGCTATTGTATTGTTCTGATACAGTTCAATCCCATTTGAAGAAAGGGTGATAGCTATTCTTCATTGGCTGCAGTTACCTAAAGATGAAAGGTAGGTATTAAATTTCAAATGTAAAGCTTCTGTTTTCAATGTTAGAATAATGAAATAATAATGATGTTTATATTTAATATAATACCCTGTGTGCGTTATTTCAGTAACTTCATAAGAACACAAGAGTGGCCATACTGGGTCAGACCAATGGTCCATCTATCCCTGTATCCTGTCTTCTGACAGTGGCAATGCCAGATGCTTCTGAGGGAATGAACAGAACAGGGAAATTATCAAGTGATCCGTCTCCTGTTGTCCAGTCCCAGAATCTGGCTGTCCAAGGTTTATGGGATTGCATCCCTGACTATCTTGGCTAATAGCCATTGATGGACCTAATTCTAATTATCTAATTCTTTTTTGAACCCAGTTATACTTTTTGTCTTCACAACATCCCCGGCAATGATTTCCATAGGTTGACTGTGCATTGTGTGAAGAAATAGTTCCTTTTTGTTTGCTTTAAGCCTGCTGCTTATTAATTTCATTGTGTTATGTGAAGGGGTAAATAACACTTACTTTCTCCACACCAGTCATGATTCTATAGACCTCTATCATATCCTCGCTTAGTCTCCTCTTTTCCAAGCTAAAAAGTCCCAGTCTTTTTAATCTCTCCTCATATGGAAGCTGATTCATACTCCTAATCATTTTTGTTGCCCTTCTTGGTACTTTTTCCATTTCTAATACACCGCACCCGTGCTAGAACGTGGGGTTTGGGAGCCATGCACAGTACCGCGTTAACGCGGGGGGGAGGGCGTGTTACCATGGATCCCAATGTAAATAATTTATTTTGGGATCCATGGTCGCCCCCGCGCTGATACCAAATTCGCGCTATTTTGACGTGCGTTCTAGCGGGGGTCTCCTGTATATCCTTTTTGAAAGAGGGTGACCAGAACTGCACAGTGTTCAAGGTGTGGGCATACCATGAATTTATGTAGTGGTATTGTGATATTTTCTGTCTTACTATCTATCCCTTGCCTAATGGTTCCTAACATTCTGTTAACTGTTTGGACTGCCACTGCACATTGCGGATGTTTTCAGAGCTCTGTGTACGATGACGCCAAGATCTCTTTCCTGTGTGGTAACAGCTAATTTAGATCCCATGATTTTTGTATGGATACTTGGGATTATGTTTTCCCGTGTGCATTAATTTGCATTTATCAACATTGAATTTCATCTGCCATTTCATCTACCCAGTCACTCAATTTTATGAGATCCCTTTGTAACTCTCTGCAGTCTGCTTTGGACTTAAGTAACTTGAGTAATTTTGTATTGTTTGCAAATTTTACCACCTTTTCCCAGATCACTTATGATCAATAAATTAGTTGTTTCAAGCCTGTTTTTAAGCAAATTGTCTATACCTTTCCCTTCTTTTGAAATGTTTCCTCACTAAATGATGCACAGTTGTTTCTATTACTTGATATCCACTGTTGAATTATATTTTTTTCCAGACTATTTTTCAATGTATATGTAAAATATTACATTTTTGGTGCTGTTTGATATAGACCACACTTTTACACTCTGTATTTAGAAGAACCAGATTCCTCCGGCCATAGGTTTGGACCAGTCAGCAGTGGAGTAAGTAGGCGGTTTTGTTTTGTTTTGTTTTGTTTTCAAGCTCTGTACTGAGTTAGTGATAAGGCTTTGTAAAGCATGTTAAATTAACAGCCATAAACTGGAGCACTCATCTTCAGTGTATTTATTAGAACAAGGACTTTGTGGGAGGTGAACATGACCTAACATACATAGTAAAAGGGTATTTAATAAATGTGCTGTTTTCAATGCTAACAAATTAGGTACTATCTTTTATTTATAATTTAAAATTGCAAATGTGGATGAGGTTGTAAATGGTGTATCTTTTGTCTCCCTCACCCCTCCCCCACTCATCATATGCTAGTTCTCCCTTTTGACAAAAAATACTAGAAAATTAAAAAAAAAAAAGTTTTTCATGAACATTATCAGTTTAGAAAAAAAACCCACTTTTCATTATAAAAAAAGTGGGTAGGGAGAGGTGGGATGAATGAAACATTTCAGCCAGTTCTAATCCTGGTCCACTTCTGTGGATGGCTATTCACGTTGTAACTGGCATGATTGCTGGCTGTCTCAGGCCACAGTGAGGTGGATATGAATCATATCTCCCTCCATGTCAGACTTTGGCATAGGGCAGGGGTTGTCGACCATTTTCTTTCTGAGCCCCTCCTCCCCCCAAACATGCTATAAAAACTCCATGGCTCCACCTGTGCCATAACAACTGTTTTTCTGCATATAAAAGTCAGGGCTGGCACTAGGAGGTACCAAGTGGGGCAATTGCCTGTGGCCTCATGCCACAGGGTCTCCTGCAAAGCTACATTGCTCAGGCTTTGGCTTCTGCCCTGGGTGGCAGAACTCAGGGACCCAGGCTTCAGCTCCATGCAGTGGGGCTTTGACTTTCTGCCGTGGGCCCCAGCGAGTCTAATGCTGGCCCTGCTTGGCAGATCCCCTGGGGGGCCGTGAGTATGTTTCAGGGGACCCTGGACCCCTGGTTGAGAACCACTGGCATAGAGGAAGCAGATATTACCACTGCCTGTGCTGTATCCATTCTGTAAATAAAGAGAAGCCTTCATTTTCCAGGATGGATCAATGTTACATCCTTCAGTATATGCACTTACAAAAACAAGAAGAGGTGGAAGGGGAAAAAACTATTCAGTGATTTGGGAACATTAGAGAATGCTACTATCTTGAACTCAGGAAAATTTTGGGCATCTATAACTGACTTTTTCAGATGTCACTGGAGCTATCAACAGCAAGAGGCTTTCAATTTCTCTTGGGGGTGGGGGGGCTTTCACAAACTGCTGTTTCTGGGTATGTCTTCACTACCCGCCAGATCGGCGGGTAGTGATCGATCTATTGGGGATCAATTTATCGCTTCTCGTTTAGACGTGATAAATCAATCCCCGAACGCGCTCCATGTCAACTCCGGAACGCCACTGCCGCGAGAGGCGGAAGCGGAGTCGACAGGGGAGCGGCAGTGGTTGACTCTCCGCCGTCCTCACTGACTTCAGCTACGCTATTCGCCTCTGTGATAATACTGAAAGATCAATGTAGTTCTTTAGTTGATAACTGCCAATGAGAGCTCAACAGTGGTGTCTCTGTTTCCCCCTCTCCCCTGCTTCTTAGGTAGTATAAAACTCAGTTATCCTTATCTTTGGTTAGTAATAAAACTTAGGTTAGGTATTTCAAAAACACTTTGAAGAATAAAAACCACTGTAAGGACTTCTGACTAGCTCTCTAAGAGCATGATTCTGCAACCCTAACTCACACTGAGTAGAATCACTTATGCAAGTAGTCCCATCAAATAATGTAACTAACTGATTATAAATATTAATTGCTTGTATTGATTACTTATGCGTCTAAATTATACTTGCACATAGTCCCACAGAGTCCACTGTCATTAAGTACTAAATGTGAAAAAAGATGAAGAATTGAGCTATAGGATGGCATTTCTTTTGGTTTAAAATTAAATTTTCAACCAATGATTAGGACCCCAAGTCACAAGTCCATCCCTATGTTCCCAGTTAAAATGACCCAAATGACCGAAGTATATAATTTATGTGAAGATGAAACTGATTGGACTATCTTTTTATGAGAAATTCTCATTTTAAACAAATAGCTCATACTTAACCTGAAGTGAAAACTTGGGTCTGACCATGCAATCCTTATTCACATGAATAGTTCCACTGAAACCTATGGGAATACTTATGTGAATAGAGTCTGCAGGAAGAGGTCTTTTATTTGTGTATGGGCCATACTGTGTCTTGCATTATACATTCGCCTAATACAGATATATGAATTCATTTCTAAATGCTTAACATATATTTTACATCACCACATTTCTATTTTGCAGGTCATTCTTGCACTACAGAGAGTGGACAACATAGTTGGGATGCTGATGGATGGTCTCAAACAAATGAACTTGCACAAATGCCTAAACATTATTCTTCTATCTGATCATGGTAAATTGATGTGTACACAAGAGCAAAATGAGGACAGATACATGCATGGAATTAAGTGGCAGGCTGCAACTTTTATTAACCTTTGACACAGGGAAGGGGCACTACCTGCCCATCACCCACACTCTATGCCAGATATTTAATTGGTTCCAATGTGGGGGTTACAGGGCTCATTACCAATATAACCCTTAACTTGGGATAGGCTCTCCTCAGCCTACCCCCCAGTACTCAGTCCTAGCACCCTCCCTGCTGCAAGAGGGACAGCGGATGCAGAAGGGCGCGGACCTCAGCCTGTGAAGGCCACTAAGTCTGACCTTGGCCCACAAAGGCCACAAGGTCTCACTCGATCCCATGAGCCCAAGGCCCATCACCAAAATGCCAGGGTTTGTTTTTTTTTTACCTCTGTTAACCATTCATTTTATCCTCTTAACTGCACTGGAAACCTGCCACAAATTGTGATGAATTAACAGCTCAACCCAAGTACCTCAGTTATGTATTAATCACATTCCTACCTAAACCACTGTGGTTTGAAGGTGCCTCTAGGAAGGTGAAAAACTCCCTGGTCCTCTGCCATTTGGCTTAAGGGAGAAAAGATTCCTTCCTGACCCCTAAATGGTCAATCAGTTGGACCCACAGACTCTGTAAGGCTGGGTTCCCATTTCTAGTTTAAGGAGAGTAGGCTGGGGCTGATGGAATGGAGCCATAAGAGGGCCCACATGGTCTCCACTCCAGGTTAAATCATGGCAGCTGGGGAATGCTGGCCAATCAGCACCCCTACCCTCCCAGCTGGCCAATGGCTGCAAGAGACTAATGTGAGGAGAAGCTACTTGGTGTCCCTCAGCAAGTGTTTCCCTCTCTCACTGCTGGGAGTGTCCATTTTCACCACTGGCCTCCTCAAGTTCCTTCACCCATTGAAGCAGGTGGTAGCATTTTGTTTTCATAGTAGACATGCTTAAAGTCAGATGTCAGTTTTTGTACAGAAGAATATTCTGGACCTGATTCTTATTTACACCCCAGCCCCTTTTCAGTTCTCTGGTGGTGTAAGTGGGCCTTAATGTAAATTACATTTTACAGTGCCAGAGTGGTGAAAAGGGTCCTCATTGTACCTGAGAATCAGGCCTTTTATTGTTAATTTGTGGAGTTGGTGGGGGGAATGATATAGTTCATTTTCTTTTCAAATGCTGCACCCAACTCTCTCTTCCCCCATTCCACCTTAAGTGACTTCAAAGCAATAGATTCAATTTTAAGACTAAAACTAGTTTTTATTTATTATAACATCCTGTTTTTGTTTTTCTTAAGTAGTCACTGTGGTGTGCGTATACACACTGCACAAATGAAGCTGAAAGCCATAGCCATGGCCTATTATTTCCACTGGCTGCCTCTGACCTGTCTTTTACTGCAGGGCTATACGTATAAAACTTAGATTTCTGACTACAGCCCAGAAGTGAAATGTTATCCACTCTACCAGTCTCGCTCCCACAGTATTCTTTATTTTTCTCCTTCAGTGGGGAAAATCTATTGCAATTTTCTTGTGAGAACTGTCATGAGGAAGTGTTACTGGGCTGCTGGAAGGGTAGATGTTTATGTACAGTATGAGTTCACATTTCCTTTCTGCTGTTCAGATGTCTTGTAGCTTTCCTGGTTAAATTATCACCAAGCACAATTCCCCTTCATACAAAACAGCTACATGTTCTGTTATCAGGAGTACTGCAGATTTGTACTACCTCTTTTTAAAAACATTTTTTCCCCTTTGCAGGCATGGAAACAGCTAGCTGTAGTAAAACAGCATATCTGAGCACATATATGGAGAATGTTCAAGATATCACAGTAATTCCTGGCCCTGCAGCTCGCTTAAGACCCCAAAATGTTCCAGATGAGTATTTCTCTTGTATGTAGTTGCTAAACTAATTTGTGTTACTTGATTATCTATTTCTAAACTTTTAAAAATTAAGTGAGGATTAATATGTACAGAATATACTGATATTCCTCAGGTTCAGTACAAGTTTACGGAGATATGAACCATAAGGGTTGGGGAAAGTGTTATGACCTAGAAGCATAAATCCTCTGCTCTTAAAGGCATTTAAAGACCTGGTTCACTTACATGTGTAGCTGGGGCCCTTAATCTCTATATGGTTTAGCCAAACACAGGTTATTGGATTCAATACAGGGGTAATTAGGAGAAATTTAATGGCCTGTGATATACAGGAGGTCAAACTAGATAACTTAATGATCACTTCTGGCCTTAAGCTCTATGAAGGAAGGTTGCTGGATTAAATTTATTTTGTTTCTTTTGGTGGGATTTTTCCTTGGAAGTTTATTAGAAACATGGTTATAAACACTGTACCAAGGTTAAGTTATATCAAGAAAGTGCCAAGTTATTAGACTAGCACAACAGTTACTGCTTCTTATGTGCACATTGCAATAAAATCTGGAATGTCAAATTCTAGTTGGCAACATCCTTTTCTGTCAACACCATTTAAATGATAAATATCTGAACAGTACAAGTAAATAACCAAAGTGACTGGAGAGAAGAGAATGTGAAGGAAACCTCTCCTAAAAAGACAGCTAGTTAAAAAGTATAGCTTGAAGGTTTTCTTACTGATTTTGTTTTTACTATTGGTTGCTTGGTTTTCATACAGGAAAAACAAGTTGCTTACATTTAGAAATTATTTTTAACCTAGATGACTGCGTTATATGTATTGAATCAGCATTCCATATTTGGAACCCTTTTATTTTGCATCTTTTTGTTTAAACTTTAGGTGATTAATTTTTACATCTGACTCTTCCAGTTGATTACCAGAATGTTACCAGACAACTTACAGTAAGTGTTGTCTTTAATATCGGCTCATGCTTCTTGATTCATATTGACATTTATTATTATTTTTACAGCAGCAGTATGCTAGACTCCTTACATAACATATGAAACGAGAAGGACACTGCCCCAAACAGGTTACTACCCAAGTCTAGACATAATGACAGACAGAGAAACAATAGGGAGAAAAATGGACAAGGGTTATAGTAATAAGGGTTATAAGAAATAGCCAGCAGGATTTGTCAAGAACAAATCATGCCAAACCTACCTAATTTCTTTCTTTGACAGGGGTATAGTGGGTAGGGGGAAAAGACTAGCCATGATGTGTCTTGATTTCAGTAAGGCTTTTGACACATGGAATCAGGTCTGACATTCTCATAAACAAACTAGGGAAATATGGTCTAGATTAAATTACAATAAGGCGTGTGCACAACTGGTTGAAAAACTGTACTCAGAGAGAAGTTACCAGTGGTTTGCTATGAAAGTGGGAGGGCATATCTAGTGGGATGCCACAGAGGTCAGTCCTAGGTCCAGTACTACTCAATAGTCAATATTTTCACTAATGACTTAGAAAATGGAGTGGAGATTATTCTTATAAAATTAGTGAATGACACCAAGCTGGGAAGGGTAACAAGCAAATTGAAGGGTAGGATTAGACTTCAGAACGACCTTGACACATTAGAGAATTGAAATCAACAAGATTAAATTCATTAAAGACAAGTGCAAAGTATTACACTTAAGAAGGAAAAATCAAATGCACAACTACAAAATAGGGAATAACTGGCTAGGTGGTTGTACTGCTGAAAAGGATTTGGGGTTCATAATAATCAACAATGTTATGCAGTTGAGGGAAAAGGCAAATATAATTCTGAGATGCATTAATGGTGTATGTAAGACATGGGAGGTAATGGTTCTCTACTCAGCAATGGTGAGGCTTCAGCTGGAGTACTGTGTCTAATTCTTGGTGCCACACTTTAGGAAAGATGTGGACAAATTGGAGAGATTCAGAGGAGAGCAACAAAAATGATAAAAAGGTTTAGAAAACCTGACCTATGAGGAAAGTTAAAAAAACTGGGCATGTTTAGTCTTGAGGTATGAAAACTGAAGGGGGACCTGGTAACAGTCTTCAAATATGCTAAGGGCCCTTCTAAAGAGGATGCTGATCCATTGTTCTCCATTTCCACTGAAGGTAGGACAAGAAGTAATGGGCTTAATCTGCAGCAAAGGCAGTTTTGGGTAGATATTAAGCAAACATCTCTAAATATAAGGATAGTTAAGGACTGGAATAAGCTTCCAAGGGAGGTTGTGAAACCCTGGAGGCTTTTAAGAACAGGTTGGACAAACATCTGTTAGGGATGATCTAGGTTTACTTGGGTCTGCCTCAGTGGAGGGGGCCGAAGTTGATGACCCTTTGAGTTCCTTTCCAGTTCCAGTTCTACATTTCTATGATTGTGACCTCAGTGACTCACTTTTGGCTGATACATGACTTAAGTTTTGTTTGTCATTCATTAGACTTTTCTATTTTTAACTGCTTTCTCAGCTGACATTGCATTGTACTCACTGTCCAGATCACCCCATGCAGAAACCTCCTTATTGGCCTCATCAAGATTTTCTAGTCCCTTCTGTCCCCACCTCTGACTCCAAGCATGGTGGGAAATGATGTCAGAGGGTTCTAGTAGCTATTATTGTTGTAGTTTGTAGGGTAGGACTCCCTAAGTGGCTCAGTCTGGTATTCCAGGAGCTAGCAAACTCCAAGTGGGGATTACATAAAAGGGAATGTTGGTTGGGGAGAACATTAAATATCCACGGGTGACCAATATATTAAAACCTTTGTATGTGTATGATTTTCCATAATAGAGTGTTGCAGCAGTCTCAAACTGGACAATTAAACACCACTAGACTTTG
This sequence comes from Macrochelys suwanniensis, assembly GCA_033296515.1. Classification (NCBI taxonomy): domain Eukaryota; kingdom Metazoa; phylum Chordata; order Testudines; family Chelydridae; genus Macrochelys; species Macrochelys suwanniensis. The sequence goes on from CM065777.1 coordinate 94,990,429, forward strand.
ACATCCTGTTCATGTGACACCTCTTACATAAGAGAGACCTCAATGAATAAAGGTCTTAATACCAGCCAGTGGTATCAAGTCCAATGTGGTCAGAACCTCATCAGAAAAAGGAGCAAAAAATTAGATAATTAAAAAAAAATTAGTTGACAGCATCCCTTAAATATAACTGTTAAAATACATATTGACCGATTCTCAAATGTAAGTATTGGTATTTATGCACCATCGAATACGTCTTTGAATGTGATGGAAAGACTCCCATTAACTTTAACAGGAGTTGGACAAGACCCTTTGTCATTAAAGCACTGCTAAGCAATTAGTTTCTGCTGTTCATAAGAATTTATGCATGATGGTCACGACTATTTTTTTCACACATTATTAAATGTATATCTGAATTTAAAAATTTCAGTGCATGGACCCAGATCAGCATTTCAAAGCATTTATGAAAGAGCTCTTACCCAAACGTTTTCACTATGTCAACAACGACCGAATTGAACAAGTACATTTTTACTTAGACCCCCAGTGGCAACTCGCTCGGTAAGTTACCATTCATCATTACTTGATTATACAGTAAAGAGTTTCTAGATTTTTTTCTTTTGCTTTGGAGGAGAAAAATTTAAAACAAGTGAATAGTTCTAGATTGGCAGCCATGAGAGACAGAGGTGTCTGTTTAGCCACAGAACAGGTATAGCACAAAGTAAGCTTTTTCCTACACTGCTCTTGTCCCTGACTTAGTGGGATCACTTTAGTCTATATGAATTTCTCTTTGCTAAATATGCCTAAGGTGTTGGTGGGTTTTGTGATGTGGACACTTGTCAATTAAGACCCCATTTCTGGAAAGCACTTAAGTACCTGCTAAATTCCCAAAGCATGTGCTTAAAGTTAAGCATGCATATAAGTGCTTTGCTGAATCAGTGTCTGTCTGTGAACTGCCCTGAATCAACTCACTTCTCACAAGCTATTGAACAACCCTATTGTACTTTTAGCTACTAGCAGCCCAGGCAGAAACTTTGCTGGGGACCTAGAGGTGAAATTTCCCGAGCCATCCCCCTTGTTCTCTTATTTCACTGTTAGAAATTGCATTGTTTCTTCTGACCTATACATTTACCATTGCCAGAATAGTAGTGTATATTGTGTAGTGGTAATACGGGTTTAATTTAGGAATGGGTCAGTGGTCCATATATACCATGTTGACATTCTATGAAAGAACCTATCTGGTGTATGTCTTACGACTTTTTTAAAACAAACAAGCAAATGTAAAGCTAACTAATTTTACTAAATTCCCTAAAACACTAAACAGTAAAATAATTGAACTGGTTACAATGGAGGTTACAGGAATTAATCAAGGAATTAACAGTAGTATACATTGGAATCAATAAGTCAACAAGAATATAGATTGAGATAAACAACTGATCAAATTATTGCATGAACACAATCATAATCAAATCATGAAACCAATATAACACTTACCCTGGACACTTACTTCTCTGTTGCTGCTGGTGGCAAAAACTGCCTTCAGAGCTGGGCACCTGGCCAGCAGCAGTTGCCACTTTCTGGCCACCCAGCTCTGAAGGCAGCGCTGCTGCCAGCAGCAGCACAGAAGTAAGCCCGGGCGGGGTGCTAGGATGCCCAAGAGCAGCCCCTGGCATGTGTCTCCGCCCACCAGAGAATGCTTCCCAGGACAGGTGGAGGATCTGGGGCTCCCCACAGCGGCCTGGTCTGACCCGCTACAGCCAGGCTCCTGGGCACCACTCCCCGCAGTCACAGCTCCCCGAGGACTCTGCCGGCCCCAGAGGCAGATCCCCCCACATAGGCTGCGAGCAGTCAAAGGGTGGTGGGGAGCTGAGGAGCAGCCACAACCCCAGGGTACTAAGCAGCAGCTGGAGTAGACGGGGGAGCTCCGTGGCTGCCCACACCATGGCACCAGCCAGTGCAGCAGCCACCCCACGCTGCCCAGCTCTGGCTTCCAGCCTCTGACCTGGCCAGGGGTCAGGGCCTCAGGGGAAGAGGCGGGGCTGGCACTTAATTGAGGAGGAGCAGGGGGCAGGACTATGGAGAGGGGTGGGGGCTCATGGCAAGGGAGGGCACAGCCACCCCGTATTTTCTGTGTAGCCCACCTCAGCCCACCCACTGGGAAGAGGCTGGCGCTGCTCATGACTTGCAGAGATTATAACTGCAGATGACAGCCTCTGTTCTTCAAAATGTAAAGGTTTACTCCTGCAGATCTTACAGACTCTGTAGGCCCCTGGGGTATAGATTTCACTTAGTTAATGTCTCCTTTTATATGCAGACAAACAGAGCTACTGAATATATTTTTACACAAATACATTTTGTAAAGTAGGTATTATTGGTTACATACCCTGTGACTTCTTTTAAATAGGAAACCATCTGAAATCAAATATTGCAGTGGTGGATTCCATGGCTCAGACAATCGCTTCATGAGTATGCAGGTAAGGTTCAGAAGATGGTAACGCTTGTGATAGCTTAATTCACCTTATTCACAGGTTGCAAAGGATGATTTTCGTGCATATGTTTGTTTAATCCAGGACACACCCTGTGATGGGGTGTACCAGGGTCCCCTGCTGCAGGCCATGCTGTTCTGCTACACCCTGCTCCAGGAAGCACTGAGGTGGGACAAAAAGAGAAGCAAAGATGGGTTCTCCTTGCCTGTTTTGAGAGGCCTCAATGGAGCAGCCATCTTGGAAGCCACAGCCAATCTGAGACCAACAGGCTGAGATAAAAGGATCTGTAGGGCCTTAGCGGGTCAGTTCCTGGCTGGGTTGAGAGGAGTGAAGAAGGGGGATGGAGCTAGAGAAGAACCTGTGGATGCTGGCCCTGAGATAAGGATGGAGAGAAAGGGCCTGGTAGGAAGAAGCCCGGGGAAGTAGCAGCTATGGATTAGAGTAAATAGTACGGTATGTGGTTGCAGTTTATAGGGTCCCTGAGTTGAAACCCAGAGTTCCCCTACTAGCCATAGGTAAAGTGTTATAAACCCCAAGAAGGGGACAGGTCTTATTTGGGAGCCCAAATAAAGAGCCCAGAGCTAGGACTGATGACCCTAGCAAGGGCAAATATGCTATATAGTTATTGGACTCTTTGAATTCCATCTGGGGTATTATTTGGACTTTGTGTCTTGGCTGGAGGGTCAAGTTGCTGAAGACCCATCAAGGTCAGCTGGCAGCCTAGAGTGGTCAGGAAGGCATTAAACTTATAACAAAAGGGGAGGGTAAAAAGATGGAAGATATGAGCACTCAGCACAAAATCAAGATGCTGAGAATAAAATTAATCAAGGATAAAGTTTGCAGATGACACAAAAATTGGGGGAATGATAAATAATGAAGAGGACAGGTCACTGATAAAGAGCAATCTGGATTACTTGGTGTAAACTTGGCACAAGCAAACAATATACTTTTTAATACAGCTAGGTACAAAGAATGTAGACCATTCTCACACGATAGGGACTCTATTCTGGGGAGCAGTGATTCTGAAAAAGATTTGGGGATCGTAGTGGATAATCAGTTGAACATGAGCTCACAATATGATGTTGTGGCCAAAAGAGCTAATGCAATTCTTGAATGTATAAACAGGGACTCTTGAATAGAAGTAGAGAGGTTATTTTACATAAATATTTGGCACTGATGTGACCACTGCTGGAGTATTGTGTCCAGTTCTGGTGCCTACAGTTCAAGAAGGATGTTGATGATAAATTGGAGAGGGTTCAGAGAATGATTAGAGGATTAGAAAACATGTCCCATAGTGAAGAGAAGAGAAGGTTAATGGGTGACTTCATTAGTTTATAAATATGGGAAAGAAATATTTAATAATTTAAATATTTCCCTGAAGCTAGACAAATTCAGATGGAAAACCAAGTGTAAATATTTAATGGTGAAAGTAATTAACCACTGGAACATTGTGCCAGGGTTTGTGGTGAATTCTCCATCATTTTTAAATCAAGATTGGCTGTTTTTCTAAAAGCTATGCTCTAGGAATTATTCGAGGAAGTTCTATGGCCGGTGTTATACAGGAGGTCAGACTAGATGATCACAATTGTCCCTTCTGCCTTGGAATGTATGAATGTTTCTGTTAATTTCTGAGCTCCTTTTATAGAGCTGGAGTTAGTACATACAATGGAAATTTGACTCTTACTACAGAAACCTGTACATGCCTTCAACAATTATGTATTGTTGAGATCAAACTGTCTTAAAAGTCATAGTTAAACGCATGTAATTGACTGTACCCCATATTTGTGTTATTCACCTAACCTGGCCAACTAGCCTTTCCAATCCCCCCCCCCCCCCCCTCACAAGAGGAAGGATTGTTTTATGGTTAATTCAAAGGGACTGAAAGCTACACCTGGGTTCTTTTCTCAGCTCTGCCACAGAGCTTTTTGTGACCTTGAGGAAGTGACTGAATCTGAGACTGTGATCATTGTTTGCAAAGAGCTTTTAGATCTTGCCGAGGCAGGTGATATAGAAGGGAAACAGTATTATATCGCTTCTGCAAAGATGGATGTAATCTACTGGGTGTGCAATATTCATCCAGAAAGAGAAAACAATGAGTGCCTCAGACTAAAGGCTTGCAAATAAACTGTTCAGGCGACGTATGACAGTCCATGTTGGGCCAACTGTTTATACTAAGTTCCTTTAAGTGATTTTATTTAAGTAAACATATGGAAGCGGAATTAATTTGCTCAAAAGGAGGGAAGAGAACGGGGACTGTCATACATCACAAGGTTTACATTTGCTGAAGATAACTTTTAAAGCCAGCTGTGAATCAAACTCAGATTTGCTCAGACTTGTCCATCTCCCCCATCTTCTGCAAATGCTTCTTCTACCTCTTCAAATTTCTTCCATGGTTAGCCCTATGTTGTCATGTGAAATATATATCTTTTTTTAGAAAAAAGAAATCTGCACCTAGTTCAGTCCATGGCACACTGTATATGTTTATCATCAAAGATTCGGTGATTAAAATGTAAATGGATAAAAGTGGTTTCAGTTTATGTAATATGTACATTTTTTAACTGTAATATTCCTTAAAGACAAAAGTAAATTGGAGTTTTGTTTAAACTGTAGGCTCTTTTTATTGGCTTTGGACCTGGATTCAAGTTCAAGACTCAAGTTGACCCATTTGAAAATATTGAAATCTATAATTTAATATGTGGTAAGAATAAGCAATCATTTTTTTACCTCATAAGCCTGTGAAAACCTCTTGGGCATAAAAATAAAAATTTTAATAAACACGTGTTTAAATCTCTGACGAAGCTTCTCCCTTAGCGTCTAAGGCATTTCATAAATTTGAATCCATGTGTATTCCTGAGAAAGATCAGACCCCTAGAGTAAAAAAGCAGATTAATATGAACTCTCTCTGATTGGAACAATTTGACTTTTGACATAAAATAATTAAAACACTCCGTCCTGCCCCTGCCAAAAAGTAGCCTTTCTAGATTACTTGATTGTGTTTCCTGCTTTCCTTGCGTGCCTGTGTGCTCACTGACAGCACATCCTCATACAGTTTATTCGGGACACCTGTCACTTTATTTCCTATAACGTTACCATTTATTGCACCAGAAACATCAACCTCTTTCTGAAAACTACATGCCTCGTTGGCTCCTTTGCTCTCCCCTCATGTTATGTTGTCTCTTCCCTTTTACTTTTCTCTGTTCTTGGTTTTCTTAGCTCACCACTGTCTTCCATTGTCTGTCTATAATCCTCCACATCTCTCTCCACCTGCTAGTTCCCTCTATGTCCCCGGGGGTCTCCACCTGTCTTTCCACCCTCTGAAGCACAGTTGCCAACTTTCATGCAGTAAATAAGCACCCCGAATTTTACAATAAGCCAAAAATCAAGCTAATCCCATTTCAAAACAAGGACAAAACAAGCCAATCTCTAAGAACCCTGACACTCTGTGACTAGATCCCCCTGGCGTGCAGTCTGGGGCTATGGTGGGCCTGCTATGCACCCCAGACACTCTCCCCTCCTTGCCCCTGCTTGCCAGGAGTTGATCAAAAAAAAAAAGAAGCAACAAGCTACAAGCCAAAAACTAACCAACAAGCAACTCCCAAGCCGATTAAGCCAAAAACAAGCCCAATTTCTGCATTTTTTTTCCCCACCGGTTTGGCATGTCTACTCTAAAGCCTCCCCTAGAAACTCCTTCTTCCCTTTTTTTTCACTGGAATTCACCCTTGCACTAGCTCCTCCTCCTCAAGGGAGATTCTATTACCAAAGGCTCTGATCCAGAAAAACACTTAAGCCTGTGAATAGGCACACTGAAGTCAGTGGGAAAGCTCTGGTGCCTAAATGTTTTAGTGGATCAGGGCCATCGGCAGGAAGCCGTGTCCCTTTTTCTCTTACTTGCACATACGTTGTTGCTTCCTTCCAATGCTACTGTCATTGAAGGATATAGTAGACCAGTCACCAGTTAATCTCCACTGCAGCTATGCAAGCTGCTCCCTTGAGCTATCACTTCTTATGGGGAGAGGCAAGAGTGGAAGTCTGTACTGGCAGCTCAGAGGAGCCAGTTCAGCTGTAGGCCCTAGAGCTTTCAACAGGTATCCATGCCAGCATCTCAACTTTCAGAAGATAACAGTTGATCAGGAGTTCCCCCAAAACCTGCGTGCTCAATAGCCACCAACTTTGTGCACCAATTATTAGAGTTCTAGCCACTATTTCAGATTTGGAGGCTACAAGTTCAACTCCCACAAGGTACAAGTGTTTTTGGTGGTTTTTTTTACATAGGGGAGTGTTGTCCCTTCCCTCTCCACTATCAGGAGGCAGGTGGATGAGAAATGGTGTCTCCCTCCTTTACTACAAGTGACCGTCACAAGTGGAAGCTGCCTGTGAAAGCAGCTACATTAATCTGCCACCTGACGTAGTTTGACTGCATGGAGTACTAAGACAGAAACAGGCAATGCTGCAATCATGGCACCCACATGAGTATAGTCACAGCCAAACTGTAAACCTGCCATGTGTTTTTTTGGATCCCCCTTAATGTTCAGTTTGAATTGTTTGTAGATTTGCTTGGTATAACACCAGCCTACAACAATGGAACCCATGGAAGCCTAAACCACCTTTTAAAGAATCCTGTTTACATTCCAAGACATCCAAAGGAAGAAAGTCGTCCTTCTGTATATCCGCTCATGAAAACCACCTCTTCATTGGACATTGGTTGCTCATGTGATTTGGCAGTAAGTAATTCAGATGGATAAAACTGCTGAGCCAAAATAATTTGTTTGTAATTGTGTCTGAAACACTATACTCCTGAGTGTGATCACAACATTCATAATTTTGCCATCTAGAGGCCTGATAGAGTGCCCACTGACATCAATGGAAAGATTTCTGTTGATTTTAATGAGCAAGAGAGGGCCTGATCTATCTTTTCACGTAGGACCAAATGCTGCCATTGGAAGGCAAGGTTTGACAGAGAAGCATTGAACTCTTGCCTTCTTGACTTTATCATATGGGAATTTTTTCCTCCTGTGGAGGATAGTTGTGTAGAAAATTGAAGACTTTATTTTCTTAATTTAAACCTTGATCATGCATGCCGTCGATGGGCAGCCCTCCAGTTGACTTCACTGGGAGTTCCTGTGTGGAAGGCTTGTGGAACAGAGGGCTTGAATTTGTTAACAAAGGGTTTTGTATATGTATTGTTGAGAACTGTTAGCAGGGAATCATGCTCTATACAACAAATAGTAGCATCCCTGTGTTTGTTTTATAGGGCTTGCCCATAAGGGATTTTCAGCAACAGTTAAATCACACTGCATCAGAAGGTAAGCATTTTATTTTATAGGAGAAAATGGTGTGTGTGTGTGCTCTTTTTTTTTTTTTTTTTTTTTTTTTTTTTAAGTAAAAACATTTTTATTTTATTTAAAAGTCTGACTTTAAAAATGCCTAGATTTATCCTCAGTCTTACTCAAGTACCTGGGCTGAACAAAGAATCTCATCTTTTACCGGTATTCACCTGAACTATTCATCTTTACAAACAGATCCCTCTGTCTTGTAAACAGCCGTTCTTTAAAACTCTGTTACTATGCAGTATATCTTTATAGAAATGTAGTCCATATTTGGGGCCATTACTACATGGTTGCTCTGTTAAATACAGAACTGATATGGCATATATGGCAATCTACTTCTTGATCATCTAGATATACTTGAATTCTCCTATGGTAGGTTTTGAATTTTACAGCATGGGATACATAAGAATTTCATGAGGAAAAATTAGCTAGGAAAACCCCACAAATGCCTGCATATATGATGAAACATAGAAGATCTTTACTTTCGATAGTCTAGAGTATTAGTCATAAGAATAAAATAGGTTTATTTACATGGTCAACAGTATATCTGCATCACTGTCATTTGTAATAGAATGTATTCTGTTATGGCCATACTGAAGCTGTTTTTTCATGACTTGCTTAAAGTTAAGCACATCCTTAAGTACCTTGCTGAATCAGAGCCTGAGTAAAGACTGCAGGATCAGGCCCATAATCCCAATTGACTCACTTTTGTAAAGATGTAAGTCTAAGGGCCTGACCCTGTACCCATTGGCGTTAATGTCACTGTCTTCAATGGAAGCAGGACCGTTCTGCATGTTTAACAGTTTAGATAACAATACTCCAGTAATTCAGATCTTGATATTAAAAGTTATAGTGACTACACTTACCAAATACAGTAGAAACTCAGATACGAACACCAGCATTACAAACTGACGGGTCAACCACACATCTCATTTGGAGCCAGAAGTACACAGAGTAGAGACCCCCTCAAAAAAGGCAAATACAGTATAGTACTATTTTAAATGTAAACTACTAAAAAAAAAAAAGGGAAAATAAAAAAAATTAAATTTAACAAGGTAAGGAAACCTTTTCTGTCTTGTTTCATTTAAATTGATTGTTAAAAGCAGCATTTTTCTTCTGCATATAAAGTTTCAAGGCTGTATTAAGTCAATGTTCAGTTGTAAACTTTTGAAAGAACAACCATAATGTTTTGTTCCGAGTTACGAACATTTCAGAGTTACAAATAACCTCCAATCCCGAGGTGTTCATAACTCTGGGATTCTACTGTACAAGTGAAAGGAGTCACTACAGATTTTTAAAAAAACCACAGTGACTATCCTGTGTTACTTTTGAGAGGTAGGGGGGCTATTGTGCAGAAAGCAAACAGATAAATCCCTCTGGATTTTGAAGAAAAGAATAGTTTATAGCCACACAGGGAAAGGAGCCACACACAATTACAATGGTGCAAAAACATTACTGTCCTGAATTATTCTGCATTGTACGGAGAAATTAGGCACATTTTTTATTAGAGTGACTGTATTTACACTGTACTGTAGTTGCATTGCAATTACAGTATAATTGCTTTCTCAGGTCGCTTGCTTACTGCTTTCTCAGGTCGGTTGGTAGAAAAAGGGTGTAAGGAACAGTCTCTGGCTATGACAGTAATTCATTGTGGAACTAAGTGCACCAGGGCTGGCTTTAAGCTGATTCCTCCGATTCCCTGGAATTGGGCCCCGTGCTCAAGGGGGCCCCGCTCCGGCGGGGTTTTTTTTTTTTCTCTCTCCAACAAGTACGGCAGGGCCCCGCTGTCGTTCTTCACGTGGGGCCCCGCACCTGCTAAAGCCGGCCCTGAAGTGCACACCCTTATGAAGGACTAACCAACATTTCACTAAGTCATTGATTAATTAAAGGACTTCAAAGAGATACACTGAAATCAAAGTAAATTATATGACTTACTATTTAGTTGCACTGCTTCAGTAAAATTGAAGTCTGTCCCTATCCTTTCAACATATTCCAAACCTATCAACTAGTCATTGTCTCTCCCTAAGCACTAAGAGTGCTGGGTTCCAGAAGAAACACTTGAATTGAAACACCCACCCAGATTTTGTGGAAATTTAGGACCATCTCTAATTTTAAATGATTACTCTGAACTGACAAAATTCATTACTTCCTCTTTGAGTTTAATTTAGCGATCTGTTGCATGATCATGGAGGTGTTCTGCAGGCTAGTACCTTTCTCTTACTCTTGTCTTAATCATGATTTTTCTGTGTGGTAGTTGGAAATTGTGGCAAGAACTTGCCATCACAAGAAATATGAAGGTGCACTGCAGAAAATCTCAACAAATATGCAAAGTGTATAGAACTTGTAATAAGCCCTGTTTCTGCTCTAGTAAAGAAGATCGAGAAATACAGTTTGCCTTACGGGAGGCCCAGGGTTCTACAGAAGAGAAGCACGTATTACCTTCTTTACCATCACCAGTATGTGAATGGATACAGCCAGGATCTCAATATGACTTTGTGGAGTGCTTACACTGTTAGCAAATACGTAAGTATTTGCTGGCTTCTATAATGCTTTGTTCTTCCTACTGTTACCCTTTTTGGTCAGAGATTGTTTTTTTGTTGTTTGTAAACTGGAATTTCATGGCTGGAAGCAGCTCTGCTTTTGAATGTGTGGTGCCCCAAAATTCACATAATAGCTGCCCATAGCATCTGTCCCATGAAAACACACACAGGAGAGGGAATGTGGGGAGGAAACATACAGTGGATGGACTGTGACTCCTCTCCCTTCCCTGAAGTGAGCTGCAGTTCTGACTCCAGAAATCAGCTGATCCCCAGGAATGGAGGCAATCTCCAGTAGGCAAACGCCATTGGTGGAGAGGCCCTGTGAATCCACTCTGGCTTTGGGTCTCTGGATAGGCCAACTCCTTTGCAGTGTGGGTCCATAGCCTGCATGGTAGTGGCTGCACCTGGAACCCCCAAGTTAAGAATGGTTTCATAGTACGAGGGGGCCTTTTCTAAAGGGCATCTTATGTAGTTTCTGTGTGGCTAGTGTATGATGAGAAACCAGGTAGGTCCTTGACCTGTTCCTTCCCTTTCTCAAAGCAGGAAGCCCATGCATGTAGTCTGAGGAAGGGAGAAATGGCAGTGGAGTGAAGGCTGACAACTAATGTTCGCTATCCATACATGAACATGCTTTCCATGCAGAACAGGGGAGATCTGCTTGGGAATCTTGTGGGTGCAACTAGCCCAGGCTTTTTAGAGTTGTCATTTCTGTTTCTGAGAATATTTAAAAATCAAAAATTTCTTCTTTCCTGAATACCACCTGGTAAATGGATAGATTCATATTCATAGACTAAAAGACTAGATGGAGCCATTAGATCACCTAGTCTGACCTCCACTATAAAACAGGCCATTAAATTTCACCCTGTTACCTCTGCATTGAGCCTAATAACCTATGTTTGACTTGAGATACTGACAGTAACTGATAACAAGAACCAAATCCAATTCTTAAATGTTGGAAGAGGCTAACAATAACTTGTTGCCAAATACACAGATCCCCGATGTCACCTTCTAAATACTCATCACTGAAATTACAATAAATATTCACATGAATCCAGGGCAGGTATCTTTAAAGTAAAATAGAGTGAAACACACATGATGGTATAGAAAATAAATATTTCTATAAAATAAAGTATTCTTAGAGTGTCTTTAGATTAAAAACAATTTAGGATCAGCAGAGAATGTTATTCAGTATGATCACTTGGGGAAATTGCAGGATTTTCAATAAATATGTGTTGTCTAAAATAACACATCATACAAAACTATACTTAAGAATAAGCTACAGGCAAACAAATACTTCACAAAAAATAAAATCCGGGACTACTAAATCACTTCACTGCCACAACACCTCCCGAAGACTCTCAGGCACCTCTAACATACACATCTAGGTTTTCTTTTTGATAAGGGAATTTCTTCCCATAGCACATGGAATGCCTCAGTTCTGTCATAAGATACTCATATGAAGCAATTTTTGCCTCATCAAAATAAGGACACAAGAACATTTAATCCTTCTGAAACTTAGTCTCCTCGCACAACTAAGGGCAATTGCAGATAATTTTTTAAGATTTTGTAAACCTAAGTATTGAAGTGAACCATAATGGTGACTCAGCTATTTGTACAGCAAATTATTATTCTGTTTCTGTTCAATAGGATAACTGGACTGCCTCTGTGGAAAACGTGTCCAACTGTTTACACGTGGACATTCGTATCCCTTCTAGTTCTAGCAAGACTTGTTCATTTTACAAAAGTCACCATCAACTGAACTACGGATTCCTTTTCCCTCCAGGTAAATTCACTGTCATCTTCACACAACTTGTCTGAGTTCTGTCATCCCTGTGTTTTGTTCATGCAATAGTGGAAGAGGGCACCCTTTGTAATAAAACTATCCAGGGAATTAACCAAAGGCATGAGGTTGCTACTCCTAAGCCATTTGCAGTGTAGTCCATTTCAATCTGCAATCTATGCTAACATGCAAGGAGTAGGAATCTCCAAACTTTACTTTGGTAGTTGGCAGGATGCCCAAGATGTTCTTTTTCCCACTGTCACCAAAGACAATTCAGGGTGTCTTGAATAAAGCAAAGGAGGAAAATCACTTGCAAAAAATTTACAGCTAGACCAATACTGGGTGAAATCCCGGCTCCACTGAAGTTGATGGAAATTTTGCCATTGACTTTAGTGAGGCTAGGATTTCCCCAACTGTGAAAAGTGTTACTAGGTAGGCCTGCCCTCTTAGTTACAGTGTATTGGTTCACTAGATGAAAAACCTTGCATCAGAACATTCTTCATCCCTTTAAACAGCAGCATGGAATTATTTCCACCGTCACTCTGGAGGTTTGCGAGGTAGTCAAGTGTCTAACATGGCATCTGTCAGGGTTCCATCCCCACTCTAAACTCTAGGGTAAAGACGTGGGGACCCGCATTCAGAGCCCCTAAGCTAATTTTAAATCCCCCAAGGTACAAAATTCCCTGCACCCTGAGAAATGCTTCTTGCTGCCACCATCAAGTATCTAACAGGAATCCAGGAAAGGAATCACTTGAACTTCCCTCCCCCCCAAAATACCCCCTCAAGCCGTACACCCCCTTTCCTGGGGAAGCTTGAGAACAATCTCCCAACCAATTGGTTATACAGTGATCTAAAAACCCACCCCCTGGGTTTTAACACCATGAAAACAGTCAGCTTCTTAAAAGAAGGATTTTATTAAAAATAAAGAAGGTAAAATCATCTCTGTAAAAATCAGGATGGTAACTATTTCACAGGGCACTATATTTCCAAACTCAGAGAGATTTCCTACTCTGGACAAAGCCTTAAAGTTACAGAAAACCATGAATAACCCCCACCCACCCTTGCCCCTTCTAACACAGGGAATACACCAAGCCGAAATTAAACAGAAATCGATGCGCTATGCTATCTAAACTTACTTCAGAAAAGGGAGGTTTGATTTTCTGCAGGTTCCTTCTGTCTTCCAAGATCACTCTGACTCAGACAAAGACACACACAAAAACCTTCCCCCCTCCCAAAGTTTGAAAGTATCTTGTCCCCTTATTGGTCAGATGCCAGCCAGGTCAGGTGTCAGTCTGGCTACCTGCATTTCTTAACCCTTTACTGGAAAGAGGATTTTATAGCACTGCATCAGATCCTCTCCCCCTTCCCTTCATATTTATGACAGCATCTCACACGGGAATCTGTGAACTGGGAAAATACAAGTAGTGCAAGTTTCAAACTTTCTTCCTAAGTGGCTGTTACTATTTCAAAAAACCCACATGTTTTGTGGATAAGAATGCTCATGTCAAATACTAGGGTGTAGCATTCAGTGGGAAACTTCCTTCAAATCAACTAGAATGGAACTCATACAAAGTAATGAATAGTTGTTCATCATTCATTTCTTTTAGATCTAAGAAAAGACACAAGGAAGAGTTCCTATGAAGCACTACTTAACAGCAACATTGTGCCAATGTATCATGAGTTTAAAGGTAGTTTATGTACATTTATTTACATGCAAAAACATTGCTGATTTGTTTGTTTCCAAATCATTGCAAAAGATCCCTGGCTCAGCTGCCTCTGTAAATTAAGTCCCAGCCAAGATAATTGGTAACAATTGGGCCAGACTGTGAACTCCTTGCTTACATGGATGAGGAGTTACTCTTTTGAGTAGTTTCACTAAAGTCAGTACAATTGCTCATGTGAATAACTGCTCACCACAATGAGTTTGGGGTTCCCAGTCTCTGGTCCCATGTAAACAAAGGCTCAGAACTCATTTCTTAATTTGACATTTTAGTGTTTTGTTGCTTATTTGTCCTCCTGTTTGAATTTCACCTGTGTGTATTTTGGGCAGAGTGTCTTTAATGGACACAGATACTGTTAAATAATCAACACCAGTTCCCCGTTTAGGAATGCTTTCTAGGCTCAAAGATGGTCTTGTACCTGAGTTTCTTACCTGAAATCTGGTCTGCTGTAGTAATAAGGGCAACAATCTCACATCTAGTAAGAGAAGGGATGTGCAAGCTAGACATGCATGAGTGAGATGGAGCATGAGGTGCATATAGGACACGGGGATTGTGTTGGTATCTGAGAAACTAGGTACAGAACTACTCCCCCTGCTAAGCAGATCTGCATCAGCCTAGTACAGTTATATTTCACATGGGGAACATAAGGTGGCTCACTCTTAACTGGGACATCAGTCTCTCAGAGGCATGAGGAGAACTTTGGAGACTAACAATAAACATCTCTTTTCTTCTATCTTCATCATAGCTGTCTGTATACTGATAAATACACAGTGCCATTATTTTCAAAAATTATCCCCCTGACATAACATTTTTCACTACCATATTGTATTTCAGTGTTATGGAACTATTTCTATGATGTCCTGCTGCCAAAATACACTCTGGCAAGGAATGGTGTCAATGTAGTCAGTGGCCCTGTGTTCGATTATGACTTCAATGGGCTGTACGATACTCCAGAAAACGTGAAGAGGTGGGAATTTTCTCCTTTCTAATGCTGATTTTTTTTTCTTTCTTTTTTTTTATCATTTCATAATAATTGACACTAGTTGCCAAAAAAATTATCTCCCAAGACGGGCTCCTGGCAGGATACATCAGCTAATGTGTAGCCAGTCACATAGCTTTAAAGTGATGTGTTTGGAGCTAATAGCCCAACAAAAGAGAAGGTAAAAACAAAACAAAAAACCCAGAAGTATGGAATCACTGTACGTTAAGTCCACCTGGGAGCTGTGGCAGCTGTAAGAATGGGGTTTTACCTAGAACTCCATGAGACTGCCCCCAGTACTGGAGGAAACAGGAGCAATGGAAGGAGCCCATCGTCCTTGGTAGTCTGATTCCTTCCTGAATCAGAGTAACTGGCTAAGTTCTGTTGATCGACTTCTCTGTAAAGATTTGCTATTTTCTTATAGTTGGCAAGATTGGTTTAAAATAACAGATGAGCTGGGCGTTCTTTTAACTGAGCCAGAGCTCTGAACTCTGCCAATAATCTACTTTAGATTCTCACCTATTTTTATGACAAATCATGGTTTTCCCTTTTTGAGACCATCACTAGACCTACCCTTCAGACCATCAAGCCAGTCAAACTCGGCTTGTGTGACAGCAATCTAGAATGCCCCTCAAAGCTCAAAGTATTCTACTGGCATATTCTAGTGCTAAGCTTCTGAAGGTTTCCCTTGGGCCAAGGAGGTTAATAAAACCTGTTTGCTAAAGTACACCAGATGTCATTGAGCTATTTTAATTTGATAGTATTAGAGGAAGTAGATCTAAAACACCACGTCTTTGCATTTCAGATTAACCCGTGACCCAGAAGTTCTGGTTCCAACTCACTACTTCATTGTGCTGACGAGTTGTAAAAATATTTCCCAGACCCCCCTGCAGTGTGAAGGGGCTCTAGATGCATTATCTTTCATTGTACCTCATAGGCCAGACAACAATGAAAGCTGTGCAGTAAGTAACCTTTGTTCAGCTCCATGTATATATCTGAAGCCAGGCCTGGCTCACACTGCAGAGCAGTGATGAATTAGTTAATGGCTGTAAAGTCCTTTGAGGTATTTTATCATGGTGTCCTAGAGTGAGATTAAACTATTTCATTTACAAAGGTGGGTTTATAGAAGTGAGGTATATCCATTTACGTGTGAAAGTAGCTATGTTGTGTGCTTTGCTCTTTTGAACTGTAAAGAGTGGCTGGGTTAGAGCTGGTGGATTTGGAACACAATAGAGTGAGAGAATCTTATTATGACACTTAAACAGAGACATCAACACCAAATCACAGTAGTTGACACACAAATCCATTACTGTTGACATGATTACCTCCACTGCCACTGGACTCCACATTTTTATAACTCAGTAGGTTAAAATCAGTTGCATTTTGAGTTTACAGGGTCACTGTGCTAAATTAATATTGCCTTTTATACAAGACAGCCAATTTTAATTTTAATTTTAAATATTTGATAACGGGCTCTTCAGTCTGGCAGAGAAAGGTATAATGATCCAATGTCTGGAAGTTGAAGCTAGACAAATACAGACTGGAAATAAGGCATACATTTTTAACTGAGGGCTTGTCTTCACTACCCGCCGGATCGGCGGGTAGCAATCGATCTATCGGGGATCGATTTATCGCGTCTCATTTAGACGTGCGTAATCGATCCCCGAACGCGCTCCTCGTCGACTCCGGAAATCCACCTCGGTGAAAGGCAGAAGCGGAGTCGACGGGGGAGCGGCAGCGATCGACTCGCCGCCGTCCTCACGGCCAGGTAAGTCGATTACGATACGCCGACTTCAGCTACGTTATTCACGTAGCTGAAGTTGCGTATCGTAGATCGACCCCCCCCCCCCTCTAGTGTAGCCCAGGGCTGAGAGTAAATAACCATTGGAATAATATACCAAAGATTATGGTGGATTCTCTATCATTGACAACTTTTAAATCAAGATTGGATGTTTTTCTAAAAGATCTGCTCTAGGAATTATTTTGGGGAAGTCCTATGGTCTCTGTTATGCAGGAGGTCAGACTAGATGATCACAATGGTCCTTTCTATTCTTGGAATCTATGAAACTGTGAAAACAAGATCAGGTGCTATGTTTAGCTATATTTGTAAATGCTTAATATCCACTGATCTAGTCAACTTCTTGGTTAGGTTTTGTGAAAATGCGTTGTCTTAATGTCTACAAAACAGCCTTCCACTAGCATATTGCATGTGTAATTCTTGAAACAGAATTCTGCAGAATATCCCTAATTTTTCTCTTGTTTCTCTATCCCAACAGAGACACAAACGTGACTTTTTGTGGGTTGAAGAGCAAATGAGGTTTCATACAGCCCGGGTCAGAGATGTAGAACTTCTCACTGGACTCAGCTTCTACCAAGACAGAAAACAGCCAGTGTCTGATATTTTACAGTTGAAAACATATTTACCAACTTTTCCCATGGAGTGAAATTTGTCTATTTCACTACTAATTTTGTAAATATACTATTTTATCTACAGGAAAAAAGTCTTTAAATGAGCTGGAACACTTACTGAGAGCAGTTGACCATATTGAGAATTGGAAAGAATCTGTGCCACATTCGTATCTCAGGGATATTTGATGGACTAAGTATAACACAGGAAGACAGCTCCTGTTGGTCTTACTCCCACTTGAATGCGGTAGAATTGTGTCTGTTATTAAAGCCGATCTGCTGGCATTTGAACTTAATATACAGAAACACTGAGGAGAAAATGAACGGCACCTTCTAAATCTTTTTAATTGTATTGCAGTGGAAGAAGTTTATAAGGGAGGGATAATTATCAATATTTTAATCAAAAATAGAGACTATTGGCAAGTATGTCAACGTCCTGGAAAGCCATTAAAATCCTGATTAATGTAGCATACACAATGGTTCCTTTTCATTCTGGGTTCTTAAGGGGGGCAGAATGTCTAGTGAATTAGACTTTGAGCATTGTGCTATTAAAATATCATGCAATATACTGCATAAAGCTATATTGAATGTGTAATGGCATCCACCCCCAAATGGGTCATCAGTAGGGGAAGAGCATAAGACTTTCAGCACCCTGGCACAGGCCTCTAGCTAAAGCAGTATCTTTTTTAACTGGTAGCAGTAGTAGGTTATTATCCTGTAGTGGACCAGGAACTAAAGAGAAATGTGCATGTTACACATTCTGTGACTATTCAGGGATGTGGTGCTTCAGAGTACACGTATAATAAGAAATGAATCAAATAGTATCTTAGGACAATTTTGGAGAATTATCTCACTCCACATGAACCTAGATTTGATTAATACATTTTGCTTTCTTAAAGGTTCAACGTTGTTTTTAGATTTGGTGGGATAAATTTGTCATTGTGAGGAAAACTGAGATTTTTGGGGGAAAATGCCATTGCCCAGAGGACCATTGCTTTCATTTTCATTAATGGTGAAAGATGATCTTCCCCCCACTAACATTCAAGGCTGATTTTTTTTCCCTGAACCCCTTTTCAGCATAGTATATCCCTAGAGAGGCACCAACTGACTAGATCCCATCTGCATTTCCAGCTGTGCCTTTTTTCCCCAATATACCTAAATTGCTGTTCACTTACCTTGCATGCAGATACAAAGCCACCAAGGACAGACGGCCAGCTGTCTTGGAAGTTGTAGTGCTGCACAACCAGCTATTGGTGATGCAATATGCCATCACTTCCATAATATTCCCACTTTGTCTCCTTTGGTCTATAAAGACTGGGCTGTCTACATAGGATTTCTTTTATAGTCAATGATACATTTCTATTTTTTTAAAACCACAAACTACATTACATTAAAATAATGCAGAGTCTGTGGCAGAGCACTAGAGAGATATATTTATGCTCTTGTTTAGCCTAGAAATGTAGGAGCTTGATCCAAAGCCCATTGAAGTCAATGGAAGCTTTCCAGTGACTTTAGTCGAACTGGTTCAGGCCCCTAGACTTTCTCCTTTCACTGTATGTATTTTCTTGATCTCTTCTGTCACAAGCATAACATTCTCCTAAAGTAGTTTCACTGTGTGAAGTGCAAGTGTGTTGCAGCAACATTGCATCATGACTGTGATATACTGAATAATGCTAACATCAACTTCGACAAATAAAAGGCATAGGCTGTTGCAGTTTGTTTCCTTTTTTTATGCCAGATACCTTGGTCAGTCAAATACAAACTCCAATATATGGATCTCCTTCTTAACAGGGTCAGATTACAGCAGAGTCTGAGTCTATTTTAAAAAATGGTTTCTAGCATTTATGGGGCGTATCTACACTAGGATAAAGTTTACCTTTTATACTAGTATAGACAATTTTATGATCAAGAATTTTTCCATAAATATATAAACAAGACTGTTTCTCTTCAGCTCCTACCTGTAGAGTGGAGGGTTCTGAGGCTGGAGATGGTGGGAGAAATGGGGTGGGAGGACCACTGAGATCGGACAAGAAGCTTGTGTGGAGTGGGAGAGATTGGGACTAGGTGTAGGAGGGGAAAGAAACTGGGAGTGGGTAGGGGATTGGGACTCAGCAAGCCTCTTGGGGGAGTCTAGAACTGACTGGGGAAAGAGACGGGGTCTAGGATGAGAAAACTGAGGAATGGAAACTGGGACTAGGGCAAGTAGCTAGGCTGGGGAATAGACAGGACTTGGACAGGGTTGGGAGTCACAAATGGAGGGTCATGTTTGGGAGGTGGGAGGAATGGATAGAAGAATCTGTCCACTAGACCAGGGGTTCTCAACCTTTTTCTTTCTGAGCCCGCCCCCCCCCCCCCCCCCCAACATGCAATAAAAACTCCACGGCCCACCTGGGCCACAACTGTTTTTCTGCATATAAAAGCCAGGGCCGACATTAGGGGGTAGCAAGCAGGGCAACTGGGGCTCCACACCACAGGGGGCACCGCGAAGCTAAGTTGCTCAGGCTTTGGCTTCAGTCCTGGGTGGTGGGGCTTTGGGCCCTGGGCCGCAGTCCCGTGCAGTGGGGCTTTGGCTTTCTGCCCTGGGCCCTAGAGAGTAGAATGCCAGCCATGCTTGGTGGCCCCCCTGAAACCTGCTCGTGGCCCCACAAGAGGCCCCGGACTCCTGGTTGAGAACCACTGCACTAGAGGACACACTCCTTCAGAGACTGGAATGGAACCCAGGATTTCTGAATCTCATCATGCCTCTGACATCAGCAAATATCTGTGAAACCCTCAGGTGAAATGTGTATCATCCCTCTCCAGTGCAGGTCCACACAGCAGTGGTGGGCAACCTGCGGCCTGCTAGGGCAAGCCGCTGGCGGGCTGTTAGACCATTTGTTTACATTTGCACGGCTGCCCGCAGCTCCCAGTGGCCGCGGTTTGTCGTTCCCGGCCAATGGGAGCTGTGGGAAGCGGCACGGACCTGGCCGCTGCTGTACCTCAGTGCTCCAGCTGTAAAATGGGGATAATAATACCTCTAACCTCCCAAGGGAGGTGTGAACATAAATTCCTTAATGACTGTGAGGCACTTGGATATTGTAGTAATGAGTTCTGTAGAAAAACCCATGAGGAAATGAATTATTCTGCCTTCAGAGCAGGTTTTAGAAGTACACTGGATAAGACATGGGACCATGCACTGAACCAGGAGAAAAAATCTTGAACAGCTGCTGTTCATTAAATGAGCACTGTCCATTCTGTGCTCTGAATTAGGCAGGGGTTCTGTGGAAAATACTTGTATGTGATCATGTAATAAAAGTGTGTATCGTAGTGCAGACACACAAGGGGGCTGAATTAAGGTTGAGAATTTGAGTGCTTGAGTTCGCAACTTTTAACAATATTCTTTTAATATAGGTTTTTGTGTGAAATATTTTACAGCAGGAGTGGGCCTCCATTCCTGTAACCAGGAAAATGGAAATGAGACAACGTGTGCAATTTGCCAAATTAGTATTTACTTGAACTATGCAAACGTAACTGCATAAATACAGGTTTTTTTGCACGGAGACGTTTCCTACAGATGCTGAATTCTGAAATACGAATTTGATGCAACAGTGCTTCTCTAGTGCTTCCTAACCTAAATTTTCCTCAGCAACTTTCTCGTTTTATCATTTTAGATTCACATTAAATAGCAGAACATTTTATGGGTTCTGGGAATTATAACAGGACAAGAATAACTGTAGTGAGCATCATCAAAACTTCCATTCAGCTACACGAGACTAATAAAATTAGTTTTGTTGCTGCAAAGGATGGTGGGGTACAAAAAAGCCTCCATGAAGACTTTCTAATAAACTCAAAATAAAACCAGTTTTAGTTCTTCTCTTGCTACTCAAATTTGGATGACAAAGTTTAAAAGAAAAGAAAACTCCCTCAATAGGGCACAAATTACAATAAATGTAACCCCTTTTGTGACTGTGAAGTTGGCCCACAGGAGCTACAGAACTGTGCTCCAGAATTGTAGCTTTCTTTTAAAAAAGAGTTTCAAGTCCTTATGATTGTGAAGAGAACCTTCTCAATGTGATCTGAATGTAAATAACACAGCAATATTGTCTGTGGTCTGCAAATAGCCAGAAACATTAGCCCTAAGTCTTAATTGTACTCTTTTATCTTAGTAGGCCATTAATCCTGAAACCTGAAGATGACAGTTTAAAATGCCATTGACTTTTTCATTGGTGGTCATTTTAGCAGAACATAGCAGAACTGGCTTCCTGAAGATTCCTCCGACCTAAGGGGGAATCCCTAGGGACTTCAACAGACTGCTAAAATAATGCACTACATTTCCCATCATGCTTCAATGCCTGGGTCAAAGTTCAAGGATCACAGAGTCTTTCTCCACATATATAAAGCTCAGTTTGCTGCTGTATTTCCTTCCATGTAGGATGCTCTAAGGGCAAAGATACTCAGGTGAGTAAAGTGGTTCCTAGATTTAGCTTGTGCTGTAAAACATAAACACCTTAAAATTAACAGAATAAGGAAAGTGCCTTCTTGAAACCGATGGCATTCATGATTTGGTTACACAGTACTGGTAACCCCAAGATTTTTTTAAATTTCCTTTTTGAATCTACATATCTATGTACTCATCCACTACCATCAAACAGTATGTTATCATTTCAGGGCTTAAACTCTACCTTAAATGCATGCAGACAAAAGTGGTCCACTCCACTAAGCGCTTGTAGTGGAGCTTCGCTTATCATGTAACTACAACTGGGTGAATAATAGATTTATTTATTTTTTGGTTCAGTGCTAAGCCAAAAAACAAACAAACAAAATGGGGTCAAATGAAATGTTTCATTTGACTAGAAACAAAATGTCTTTGTTTACTGTGAGTGGTTATTTTACCATTTTCATTTTTTAGCAAAATCTAGCTAAATTTCAAAATGTCGTTTTTGAAACAAAAAAACTGAAACACATTGTTTTGAAAATGTCAAAACAATTTTTTTTTACTTTTTCCACCCCATCCCCCCTTCTTTTGAGCAAAACTATTGGCCAAACAGCTACTCACCCTCCAACCCATCAATTAATTATGGATCTCAGAAACCCCACGAAAATGGTTTCCTCGAGCCCCACAGCCAGTCTGCTCCTTCTGCAACTTCACAGAATAGGGAAGAGGACACCAAACTTCAGGGGCTCTTCCTGAGGGCCAACTTTGTCTGAATCATATTTGTAGCTCCATTTATAGCTTGGTACTTCACATCAAGATTTTAAATATACTGTGCCTCCTTTTGTTCTTTTCTCCTTTCTTTCCCTTCAGTTTCTCCTCCTTTTTCACTCTCATGTTTTTTCTTTCTGTATTTAGAGGCTACTCTGACCTTTATAAATGTGAGTTTTGTATATCTGTACTGGCACCTCATAACTCAATAGCTCTCCTGTAGTATTCCCGCTGAAAGACATATGTAACTCTAAAATTATACAACTAAACTTTGTTCGACTTTGGCATCCCTCTCATTTTAACTACAATCCACTTGCCCAATTTGAACTCTGACATGTACGACTTGAAATAAGAAAAGTGTAGGGTTTTTTTCCTCTGCTCCCATAATTGAAAAATCTCTGGCTTAGTTCTTGCGAAAATACCCCAGACATTTCTCACCTCTGGTTTCACCATTTCTTTTGTGCTCCATGTAAATTCTTGTGCCATCTCTCAAATTTTTCTCACTGCCGGAGCTAATGTACCCCAGGCAACACAGAGAATGATGCTGATGATGGCACTATGCAAGTGTATGGTAGCAGTCATCTTTGGGCACTGATGTGTCATTTAATAGGTAAAATCCTGCCTTCTCCTCCCCAAACAAATAGGAGTTTTTGCCACTGACTTCAGTCTGGCCAGGATTTAATTGAAAGGTGCCATCATTGCTTTTGACCAGTAAGAGGCCAGCAACCACTCTAGAAGCATATAGCAATTGGAAGCAGAAAAGGAAAAGACTGGAAGAGGTTATGTTGGTATGGTGTTATTTACGCCTTCTCATAACACAAGAACTAGGGGTCACCAAATGAAATGTATAGGCAGCAGGTTTAAAACAAACAAAAGGAAGTATTTTTTTACACAACACACAGTCTGTGGAACTCTTTGCCAGAGGATGTTGTGAAGGCCCAGACTATAACAGGGTTCAAAAAAGAACTAGATAAGTTCATGGAGGATAGGTCCACCAATGGCTATTAGCCAGGATGGGCAGGGATGGTATCCCTAGCCTCTGTTTGCCAGAAGCTGGGAATGGGCAACCGGGGATGGATCACTTGATGATTACCTGTTCTGTTCGTTCCCTCTGGGGCACCTGGCATTGGCCACTGTTGGAAGACAGGATACTGGGCTAGATGGACCTTTGTGTAAGCGGGGGAATAGTCCCGCTCTTGTGGGGAACTTTCCTCATCTCTGCACTACCCCGGTGAAATGGGCTAGCGGAAGGATCTGAGTCCTCGCTCCCACCTCCTTTACCCAGAGGCCTCCCTGCCCTCGAGGACTCCCCTTGCACTCTCCTGTCTGGCAGAGTCCTCGTAACCCCCAACAAGGCTGGGCCCAGGATTCCTGGGGAGCTCAACCCCCAACCTTGCTGTGGTCACCTAGGTCAGGGGCTAGGGTGTCCCCACTCCGGGGTGTACTCTCTAAACAGGATGCTTCCCTGACCCACTGATCACTGCATACAATTCAAAGCAAAGGCAAATTATTTAATTAACAATTAATTTTTTAACAGGAATAAGGAAAAATGGGAAAGGCTAATGAAAACACATCACCCCGCTCTGTGGCAGGGAACATCACAACAGTGTCTCTGCAATGTCAGGGCAGTTCAGTCTGTTCCTGTGTAAGTCCCAGGCTCCTTCTCAGGCCCTGGCTGGGCTGCAGGGACGCTGTGGCTTGGACACTTGTTCTGGCGGTGGCCACACGCTCGCAGGCTCTGGGTGGCAGGACCCTTCTTCCCAGCGTCGCCCCCGCCCTGTCGGGGTTACGATCCCCCTGCAAGTCTGGCCTGCAGGGCCCCTTGGCTGAGGCGTCTCCCTGCGCTGGGCCCACTGCCCAGGGTCCCCCTCGCTCTCCCCAGCTGCTCACCGCACCCGGCTCCGGACTGCTCCAGCCCCAGCTCCACCCTCTGCCTCAGCTCCAGCTCCTCTGCCTCAGCACGGCTGCTGCTCTGCCTCCAGCTGCCTGGGCTGCTGCCCTGGGCCCTCTGGCTGCTGCAGCTTTTCCCCCCAGGGCAGGTCTGTCTCTCTGGGCTGGGCTCTGGCTTTGGGGCTGCACCTCTGCTCCCAGGGCAGGTCTGTGTCTCTAGGCTGCTTTTCTGGCCCCTCTGGATCTGGCCCAGCTCAGCTCTGGCCTCTGCCCTCTCCTAAGCTCAGCTCAGCCCCACTCACTCTGACTCAGGCAACTTCAGCTCACACAGAGGACGGGATCCACCCTGACCTCCTGACTCCCTGATTCGCCTGCCCACCCTGTCAATCAGAGCTGACCTGGAGCATTGGCCTCTCCCCATTGCCCCTGGGGACTGTCAGTCCTATCGACCCTTCCCCTTTTGGTACTGGGAGCTAGCAATCAAAACACCCCCACTGAATGTTAGTAAGGGGATAACAGGCCCCTTACATTTGGTCTGACCCAGTATGGCCATTCTTATGTTCTAAGCCTTTTTCAGATGAGAGATGTGCTTTGAGAGACAGAGGAGCCTCATTTAAAAAAAGAGTAACACTACGTATAACATTACATACTCCATGGTACTAGGCATATCCAAGGAACAGCATTACAATACATTTGTTAACAATTCTGCCTTGTAGTATAGAGGATCTAAGCGTGTCCCTAATTTATGTTATAGCCTTGACCATATCAGGGATATAGTATGATTTAAGAACACTCAACAATGGAATATTTTTAATCATTGGATCATAACTGTTCTGTAGCCTAGTCTCCCAGCACTGATGCTATGGTAGTGCAGATGTGTCCTGAGTGTCAAAGTTTAGGCAATGTAAACTGGAGCACAAATGGTCTTAGTTATCGGTCACAATGACAATGGCTGTAAGAGGTCTGAACTCCCCACATATCGTAACAGGAGACAAATTCTAGCCAGAATAGTTGGCTTTAAATTTAAAGAATTAATAATTTTGACTATTAACACTTCTGGCGACTAAGGAAGCTGAGATAATATTGCAGGCAGTCAGGCATGTTTTAAATAGAATGGGCCTCTGTCCAGAAGTCTGGATGGGGATCTAAATAAAAGTTCAAGGTGGTAGAGGGGTGTTGGATTGGGGTGTAACCCATATGCAAGAAAGGGAGAGAAGCAGTGGGGAGGAGATAGGAATTGTAGTTAACTCTTGCATCTCTGTATAGTGCATGCCTGCAAAGAGCAGGGTAGGTAACTGAACGCAGGTCTACACTATGGGGTAAGTCGACCTAAGTTATGCAACTTCAGCTATGTAAATAATGTAGCTAGAGTTGACGGAGCTTAGGTCCACTTATTGCAGTGTCTACACCACGCTGGGTCAATGGGAAAAACTCTCCTGTTGACTTACCTTACGCTTCTCGTTTCAGTAGCATACCGGAGTTGATGGGAGAGCGATCTGCGGTCGATTTAGTGGGTCTTTGCTAGACTCACTAAAATGACCCCTGGTAGATCGATCGCCACAACATGGATCCGTTGTAAGTGTAGACATACCCTTAGTTAGAAGGATCGAGAGACATCAAGGGGAGGGGTGTAGAAATTACTACTATACACGCTCACTAGGTGTTGGAGTCTTCTTCACTGAAAGTATCAGAGGGGTAGCCGTGTTAGTCTGGATCTGTAGAAGCGACAAAGAGTTCTGTGGCACCTTATAGACTATCAGACGTATTGGAGCATAAGCTTTCGTGGGTGAATCCCCACTTCTTCGGATGCATTTCCACTGCATGCATCCGAAGAAGTGGGGATTCACCCACGAAAGCTTATGCTCCAATACGTCTGTTAGTCTATAAGGTGCCACAGAACTCTTTGTCGCTTTACTGAAAGGTTTGATTAAAAGCAAGCAGACTTGCAGGCTCAACACCTTCACTCTCTGACAACTGAGACAATCCGAGCTCAGGGGGAAATGGTTATAAATATGGAATCTGGAGACAGACCTGTGGACTCAGCAGCTGATTGATGGCAAGATCAAGAGACGTGTTCTGTGAAGTATCAGAGGGGTAGCCGTGTTAGTCTGGATCTGTAGAAGCAACAAAGAGTCCTGTGGCACCTTATAGACGAACAGACGTATTGGAGCATAAGCTTACATGGGTGAATACCCACTTCTTCAGATGCATGCAGTGGAAATGTCCAGGGGCAGGTATAAATATGCATGGAAGCATAGGCGCCGACTTCGTGGGTGCTCCGGGGCTGGAGCACCCACTGGCAACTCCCCGCCCGCCCCGGACCCGCGGCAAACTCACCGGAGCACCGGGAGACGTTGCGGGGCCCCGCCCCTGACGCTGGGCAATGTTGCGTCGGCGTCGGGGGCGGGGCCCCGCAACGTCACCCGGCGTCAGGGGCAGGGCCTGGCATCGGGGGCGGGGCCCCGCAACGTCACCCGGCATTGGGGGCGGGGCCTGGCGTTGGGGGTGGGGCCCCACAACATCACTCGGGGGCGGGGCCCGGCGTCGGGGCGGGGCCTGGCATCGGGGGCGGGGCCCCGCAATGTCACCCGGCGTCAGGGGCGGGGCCTGGCGTCGGGGGCGGGGCCCCGCAACGTCACCCGGCGTCGGGGGCAGGGCCCGGCGTCGGGGGTGGGGCCTGGTGTCAGGGGCGGGGCCCCGCAATGTCACCCGGCATCGGGGGCGGGGCCTGGCGTCGGGGGCGGGGCCCCACAACGTCACTCGGGGCGGGGCCCGGCGTCGGGGGCGGGGCCTGGCATCGGGGGCGGGGCCCCGCAATGTCACCTGGCGTCAGGGGCGGGGCCTGGCGTCGGGGGCGGGGCCCCACAACGTCACCCAGCGTCGGGGGCGGGGCCCCACAACGTCACCCGGCGTCAGCACCCACCAACGTAACCGGAAGTTGGCGGCTGTGCATGGAAGAGTCAGGCTAGAGATAACGAGGTTAGTTCAATCAGGTAGGATGAGGCCCTCTTCTAGCAGTTGAGGTGTAAACACCAAGGGAGGAGAAACTGCTTTTGTAGTTGGCTAGCTATTCATAGTCTTTGTTTAATCCTGAGCTGATGGTGTCAAATTTGCAAATGAACTGAAGCTCAGCAGTTTCTCTTTGAAGTCTGGTCCTGAAGTTTTTTTCTGCAGGATGGCTGCCTTTAAATCTGCTATTGTGTGTCCAGGGAGATTGAAATGTTCTCCTACAGGTTTTTGTATATTGCCATTTCTAATATCTGATTTGTGTCCATTTATCCTTTTATGTAAGGACTGTCCAGTTTGGCCGATGTACATAGCAGAGGGGCATTGCTGGCACATGATGGCGTATATTACATTGGTGGATGTGCAGGTGAATGTTGTGCAGGTGAAGGTTATGTCACAGCGCCTGGACCAGTTAGGGAATCTGTAGCCTGTCGCCAGTCTCGCTAGTGAGACAGTCAACTATTCGCTCAGGTCCTGGAATTGCTTCTGGCTGTCAGGATGTTCAGACTATTTTGCTCAGGCAATTCTAATGTGTTTGGAGAAGAGCTGAGGCTGCTGATCTCCTCAGGTTCTGGAGAATCCAGAGGACAAACACTCATTTGAGGCCTCCCCACAGAACTGAGAAATCATCTGTGGAGGTCCGTGTGTACTAAAAATTGCAATAGCAACAAAGTGGAGAAGACTATAGAGAACACAGAGTTCTACAGTCTTGTAGTTTTTTAAAGAAGTTATTCAAAAATATGCTAAATACTGTTTGTGTAAGAATTAAATGTTTGTTCAATAAGAAATTGTATGCTATCCTCTGAATATGACTGGCATATTACTAACACCTTCAGGGTTTTGCATACCATAGCCTTGAGGAATCATAAAAAACCCCCCCAAACCCTGAAAAGATAGAACTCTGGCCTGTGTGTCCTCAGAAGTAAACTGAGGTGCAGGAAAAGGGGGAACGTAATGGTTATATATTTTCTCAGCATCTGTCTTTGCCCACTACAGATGCATACGTTCATAGTCATTTCAGAGAGATGGACCCAAGCAAGAAGTTGGTATCTTAATTTTCCCAAAGTTAGAGAGGATTTTGGAACTGGTGCCCAGGGTTGGGGTAGCTTTGGTTTTAAGGCAATAAATAAATACATACATAAAAAAGTCTAAGTAAGGGCTATGCAAAGGAGACAGGAATCATGATCTATGTATCTAGAGGAAATCCAGAGAGAAATAAATTTCCCACTAAGTGCTTACTCAGAAGTTCATTTGAAGTTGTAAACTAGCCAGTAAGAAAGAAGTGCAACTTACATTAATTGAGGACACTGTTTCAATGCGAAATGCTGAGGGATCAGACCCATGGAGGGGACACTGTCCAAATGTGCATCTTCTTCCTTGCAGAAAGTTGGGGGAAGAACTGTTTGCAGAGATGTTTAAGGTACGATTTAAAGCTTTTAATTGAAAGACCTTTCTTAGCCTTATGGTTGCCAACTTTGATTGGACAAATTCCTGGAGATTTCATTACATTACATAATCTTTAATTAAAGATTATTCTTTAATTCCTGGAGGCAACCCTAAAGTCTGGTGAGCTAGACTCTCGCAAAACTTGCAGACGCAGCCAGCTGCCTTTCTTTAGATTCTCTTTACTCTGATTGTCTCTTTCTTTTCTTTGGTAAATAAACACTACTTTATTTGAGTTTTATGGCTATTCACTGGGGGAAATTGCTGCGAGCTGTTGCCAAAGAAGAAAAGGCCTGGGTGGGGGTGTGGGCATTCAAAGATATGGGACACAGGGGAGGGCCTAAGAGGTGCAGCTGCTGCTATTCACGCTGTAGTGAGCTTGGAACACCAGAGAAGTCTAGAAAATAGGGGACCTGATGTAGCAACCTCTATTAACGACCAGCAATTGGTTTCTGAAGATTCCTTAAGTGTACAGTTTTTTGAAATCTGCAGGTTCTGTATTTTCTGCAGGTCTAAAGTAGATAACAGCAGTGAAATATAAAGTACATATCACAAAACAATGTATGCTGTTTTATCATAACCAATGCAGCTAGCACTCATAACAAATAGTATGGGATAACATTTAATTTATGCCATTAGTGTAATTCTCAGATATATTTCAGTCCACAATTTTCCACCAGTGGTTGCAGCTTGAAGAATAAGCAATGTATTATAGTTCTTAGATGTCTTTTTTTAAAAAAACAAGAAACAGCAACTTAGAAATGTGTTTTGGAACACAATAGCTCGAGTGTAACTTTTTTTTTTTTTTACTTCTTGATAACCAGTGTGGGATCAGGAGCACAGTTTGTGACTGGTTGGGGAGTTTAACTTCAGTGTTACCCACCAGCCTTGGGAGTATCTGCTCTCCCTTTTGCAGCCTGCCCTGACCTTGGCGTGTCCAGTGAGGGCTGCCCCGGGCACCCCAGGTGACAGGGCAGAAGTCAGTTCTGAGAGTGTCAGATCCTGTCCAAGTCTGTCCTCACCCAACACTGAGATCCTAGGAGCATCCTCAAGGTACTGCTGAGTCTCAGATGGCCACGCAGGCTCTGTGTGTCACAGAGCAAATTACAGCAAAGTTCGCTCAAGTGTAACTGAAGGCAACAGAAACAGCCTTGAGCTGTTTTCATCTACCTTAGTGCAACCATTGCACTAAACATGGTTCAGCACTTTTGCAAATATGCCATAGTGACCACAAGGTGTCCGTGTAGTCTAAGAAGACAAGCTGCTGTTCTAGTATTTGAAAAACTGCTGAACTGTAACCTCTTGAATCAGAGGAAGAGATTTGAATGGGAGGTCACTGAAAAGAGATACATAGTACGTGATAGGTACATACTATGTGTTAGTTTAAGGATCTGAGGAGTTATTGCTTTGATCTTGAATCAAGGTGCTAATATGAAAAATAAGTAAAAACTAGGTTAGAATATAGTGTACTTCTACTACACAGGATATAGAACAACATTGTATATCAGAAGTGCTCAAATATTGCCCCACCAAGGGCTGCAGTAACCTACCTAAATACTCACATAAAATAAAACACAGCAGATTGCACTTGCTCTCATCTTTAACAGGGAAGGGCAGCCAAGTGAGACTACAGGTTCCAGCATATAATTCTTCATTCTCCTGGGAGGAGCTGGATCCTCTCGTAGAAATGTGCAGTTGTGCTAGCCCCACAGGTCAGACTTTGGCTGCCTCTGGTGTCAGTGTATGAACAAAACACAAATTCCAGAATCTGTATAATGGGTTCTGATGAATATAAGATATATCTTAAAAAACATTTTAGAGAACAGTGAGTACTGTTGAGAATTTGGAATAAATGTCTGTTATCTCGCAGAACGCCCTCCAAATGAAGCATTAAACAGAGGGCTTATCAGCAGGCTTTGTTGTGGTTGCTTATTTGGACTGGGCTGTGATGGTATAGCTGCCATGTCTGTCTGCATCCAGTCACTTGCTAACAAATGTGCAATTCATTGCTTCTAAATTGCTTTGGGACTTTCCATAAACTGTCTCTACTTTTGTCTTGAAACAAAAGGTACCTAAAAGCAAAATAAAAGTACTTTCATTTGTGTTCTGCTTATTAAAAACCCATCTACAATGGCTTCACCTAAAATGTTTCTACTAGCTTCTACCAGTTTGATGGAATTTTTTATACATCTACTGCTGGATTTTTAAAAAAATCACACTCCTAGCAGACAGTAATACCAGTGTGTCTGTAGTATAGACTGCTCTAAGAGTCTGCCCCTGCATCCCTTACTCATAGGAACAACCCTGTTGTCTCTACCCCTAACTCATTTTCCAATACTTGGTAATATTACTAATGACGTCTGCATTTTCTCATCATGTCATACTTCATGTCTCCCTTTCCACCCTAAAGTTGTCCCTTTTGTTGTGCTCTTTATCTAATTTGAGTCCTGGTCCTGAAGTCCCACTGAGACAATACAGTGGTAAAAATGCCTGTACCTGATCTACACTAGTGGCTTGACTAGTGCAAGTGCTGGTGCATTTCCACCACTGCTAGACCTCTAGTGGGAGAGTAACTGAAAATCTTCAGTGGAGATGAAGCCATAGAGTGAAGAATTTAGGAGCTCTAGAGAGTCTAGAGGATGTTCTCCTCAAAGATGGTATTGAAATAGTGACTGCAATGAAAGAACTTTTTGCTCATCTGCTGCATCTTGGTATGGGTTTGTGCTAGGCACTGAGGAGGAAAGGAGAGATTTCCATTCGGTGACACCATACTGAGCATGCAGTAAAGCAACACTGATAAAACCATGTAAGCCTTGTCTATGGTGCAGCCTACACCATTGCTACCACCAGATTGTGAATTACAGTTACAAATTTGCTAGTCTAGACAAAGCCCAAGATGACTCTGATGGAAAAATCCAGTGCAATTCATTCAGAGGCAGCCACAAAGATAAGACAAGCTAGCTTGCTTCATTAACTCTTACAGAGACAAGGTGAGTGAAGTAATATCTTTTATTGGACCAAATTCAGTTGATGAGAGAGACAAGCTTTTGAGCTACCAGAGCTCTTCAGGTCTGTTTAAGTTTGAAAGCTTGTCTCTCACCAATTGAAGTTGGTCCAACAAAAGATATTCCCTCTCCAACCTTGTCTCTGTAATATCCAATGACCAGCACAGCTGCAACACTGCCTCCATTAACTCTTGGCATATCAGATGTCACAAATATAGGTGCAGATAGCTATTTCACCCTGGCACAAGTCTCGCCTTAAAAGAATGTGTGCAAATGAACGAAGGGCACATGCTATTTCCCCCCCATATAAATGGCTCACATTTCCATTGCGCTGTGTCTTCTCACAGATATGGTACCCAGGAGAATATACATTTGGGAGAGAAGTCAAAACAATGGTACTTTGCCACTGAAAACAAGGAACTGCACTGCTGAAGTAGCTTTTGGGGAAAATTCAAGGGAGTAGAATTTTTTGTGAGATGAAAATAAAGCAACAAAGGCCTTGGTTGTGCTGCGTATGTGCAGAGCATCATAAAGGGAGGCATGGAACTGCAGTGTGCCAGAGGGAGCCTTAGCTGTACCCTATTCTGGGGTGCAGCTCCTACCTCCACACTAAGTGGATGACTGTGAGAGGGGTCAGACCTATGGGCCTGCCTCTTCCCCAGTCCTATCTTACCCTCATTGGGATACTGTGAAGACCTAGGAGAGTAGAGATAGAACAGTCCATGTGTTCCCTCAAAAAAAGGGGCTGCAATTCTATCTGACTTTAACGTGGTGGGTTGGGGGAGGCTGTTCATGTTCTTGTTTGCCCTCCTTTCTTTCCTCCTCTGCCCTGCAGGTAAGGCCATGCACAATCTGTTCCAAAGTTCTCAGGGTGTTTAATGCTGGCTTTAAATGCTATGGCTCTTCAGTAAAAAAAACTACACCACTCCACTGGTAACACATTTGGAAGAAAAGCCAAGAAATGAACTGTCATGTAGATTGAACTACCCTCTTGTTCCTAGCCTCTCTAGCTCAGCAAGGCACCCAGATTGCTCCAAGCATGGCTGTGACCTACCTGTTCTTTGTTGAGAAACAAAGGACTTCCATCTCTGTGGTGGTCAGTCTGGAACCCTTCACCAACACTAAACTAACTAATAAATCGTTGAGCATAGAGTGTATCAGGGTCCAAAAAAGGATTGGCCATTTATATAGCTATCAGAAACAGCCACAGTTGTAATATAAGGGATTTAAACAGAAAAACCCAAAACAAACTGTAAGAGTTCTGAAAGGTATCTGAACTACTTGTGCTTCAAGGCTTGAACCAAAGTTATAACTTATTCCATAACTAAAACCCTGTCTCTTTGTCTGAAACAGTTGATACTGGCCACTGTAAGACAGGATTTTGGACTAGATGGACCACTGGGCTGGTCTATACTGGCAATTCGTATGTTCCTAAATGAAAAGTAAATACAGGGTTGGGTTTGGGGAGAACAAATGACTTTATCCTAGTTCATCTTCTGGTACATTATATTGGGCCAAATTCTGAAGTCCTTACTCAGTTAAAAGGAAAGCCATTGGGTACCTTGTCTGATTAAGGATTGAGTAAAGACTTCAGGATTTTTCACACTGTAACTTGAGAAATAAAGGGATATTTAGCACTGTAGCATATTATAGTATCATTCTTTAATAATATGTCTAACATCTTTCTGAATATTGCAAATCTCTAGGGTTAAAGCGTGAGTAGCATATTAATATTTCAAAGGCTTATTTTCTGAATTCTATACAACTACCTTTTGCTTATCAGCCACAACAACTTCTCAGTTGCCTAGTAGGTTATAATTTTAGCCATTCACAATGTGTTTTCCTATGTAATTCAGCTAAATCTCCAGTTTCTTGTGTTCATCTCAATAACTTATTACCCTGCTTGTCCACTAGATGCCAGTCTCTGTCTTTTCCTGGTATGGAAGTACAGCATTAGATGATGTGGAGAAGAATATTCCTGTTATAGTCAAATAAAAACAGGACCTTGGGCCAGCTGGTGTGAACTGATGACGCTTAACTGACTTCCTTGGAACTATGGTAGTCTAACCCAGCTGAGGATCTGGCCCCTGTTGCAGAACACAAGTCAGCATGATGAGTGTGAGCATACTCCATCTATGTTTCATTTGGGAATGGTTCAACTTCCTAGTGTAGACATGGCCTAAGTGTAATTATCAGCTGAAGGGCCAGATCAATGTTGCCTCTAATTTTTGACCGGCTGAGTGCGCAAAAAATTTCTTCTGGGCAAATTTTTGAAGCAGAGTTCAAATTTGTGCGCCATGAGGCAAATGCGCCCAAGGGAGTAAAATGCTTATACAAGGAGATGTGGGGTCCCGACCATCCCGACGTGATCAATGTTCCACGTTCGAAATGCTGGTGGGGAGGGGTATGATTCATTGCTCTCCTTTCCCTTTCCTCCCCTTGCCAGCTAGTAGAATCTGGCTGTTGATAGATGGCTGGCGAACAATGTCAAAAGTCTTCTGTAAATGATATTTCGGCCTGGCTCCAATGTAATATTTCATTTTTTGTTTGCGCGGTGTTTCGCCGTGTGCACAGGGTTTAGGATCTGTGTGTGCGTGCACAGCTTAGAGGGAATAGTGGGCCAGATCCTATAATATCTCTCCTAAATTCCTACAGTCTGCTTCTGCTCACCTAATGGGTAATCCACAATACAATTACAGCTGCATCAAAATCCAATTGCCATGAGTTATCTTCTGACACAGGAACAATACAGTTTCATTCTTCTAGTGCAGATGTGACATTAATCATGTTCCTGACTTCTGTTAAAGCTTTGAATGTGTCAAGAGCTTTAGCACACTTTGGGAATAGGTTCCCTGAAGAAATTTCTGGTATTTCCTGGTTCCAGTCAGAATGAAAATACTGTAAGAATGTGGTGAGTTTTGGCACTTCCATTTATTAGCATATGTGAATTAGAGGGAGGACAAAAAGTGGAAAATGGGACCAAAAAAAGTTAACTGAGCTACTTTTCTCAGATTCGCCTTGGTTTGGGGGCAAAGCCTTGTATCAGTAACTGGCTGGACAATTTTTTTTATTTTTTTTTTGGTAACTACTTCCATATGGAGGCATATAAAGTATAGTACCTTATGAATGAGTTAAAGCCATATTTTAGCTTTGTTTCTAAAGAAGCTGGGGATTCAGGAATAGAGTACAAAGTCAGGAAGGTGGGATCAAGTTACATGTTGGGATGGAATATTCCTGTTCTTTTACTTGTTTTGTGACCTTAATTTTTAGCATAACAGCTAGAGTGCTTTCTTACAGCACAGTGTTTGGTAAAGACATTACACTACAAGAAGGAATGCAAATGATCTAACTGCTGTTTGCTATTTCTAGTTGTGTGTCCAAAAGCCAATTTTCTCAGTTGACTCCCTTTCTTTGTGATTCAAACAACTGGATTCTGTTCAAAAAGCTTATTTGTTCTTTTTTGGTTACAGATCATTAAAAGTGGTTCATTCTTGAAGAGTTTCTTAATGGGTGTCTTTTGGATGTTTGTTAGTTATGAGGAATCTGACAAAATTCCATCTGGAGAACAATGCCTGCCTCATATGATGGGGATGTAATCCATGTCTGTAGTTCACATCTGTATTGTGTTAGAAGGCTGAGCTGCAAACAATGTAAATGCATCGTGGTTGTCCATGGTACAAAATACTGAAATGGGGAAAGTGGCTCACGCTTTTTGACAAGTCAGTTGACACTCTGGTCTGCAGCCATGTAGATTGCTTCTTCTAATGGCAAACTGAGTAGTGTTCATTAAATCCGTGTCAAATATGTGGTGGTGTTCTAATTACTATAGTATTAATGTAGCAGAACATTCATTTGAATGAATATACTTAAATACAGTACATAAATTTTTTTTTAAAATGCTATCACAGCAAATCCGTGTGGTAGAGCTTTCTGAAGAAGCAAACTAGATGGAAACTGATTTGTTTTTTAAATTATTTCCTTTTTACTGCCCCATTCCTAGAACATGATTCCTGTTATGGTCACTTCCTGCTTTTACTGATCTCTAAATCATAAGCATGAGGGCAGAAAGCAGGGAACAATATTAACGTTGAGAGGCCTACATTTTTACCTATTTTTACTCTTAGGATTCCCTATCATTAAAACACGGACTTCTTGATGCCAGAAAATGTGTGTCTTTGGAAGGAAGACATTCCCTTACATTCCCATGAGGCCCTGCAACAATGTATTCAGGATACTGGGTTTCTCTACTAATGTGGCTGCACCCATCTGTGTTACAAAATGGCAGTCATGATTGGTCTTGAGGTGAGAGAAATGCAGATCTTAGTGTATTACAGTTACACATGACGTTGACTTTTTACATAATACTTCAGAGGACAGCCACAAGTTGTCAAGCAACTTATAATAAGCATCACTTTTGCCAGTTATGACATCTAGTGACAATATTAAGTGTTCATTAGAAATGTAACAGGGAATTTTCATCCATTTACAGTATTTTATATATATTTTTACTAAATGTGAACTTTTTTTTTTATTAGGAAACTAACAATGTCAAACACCAAACCTCTAGGGTCACTACTCCCATCACCCTGCCTGTTAGACAGTGATTATCTTTTCAATTGTCTAATTCTTAGAGCATTTACAGTGATAACTGTGGCTGAAGTCCAGGTATATTTGTCTTTCCGGTAGAAATGACAGTTCTGTTATTATTGGGAGAGTGTGAGGGGGTGGAGCTGAGGTAGTGGTTGCCTAAACAGTCTTTCTGGTTATGTGAATGTAGTGTTTCCAGAGTGAACAGAGAGCTGCTACATCATATTCATAACCTGCAAGGAAAATACTGCAGTCAGAGGAGCTATTAGAGGCAGAGGATACCCAAAGTATTTCAGATGGGCTCAGAAAACCACTTCCTCATGCCAGCTGAATTCCTCACATTTTTGAGAGGAAGGGAAAATGCTTCTGGGGCCCTATTCAGTGTCTGCTGATCTCATGGGAAAGAGTCCCATTGACTTCAACAAGCTTTAGGTAACCCATTAGTCTGTCATTAATTCAGACTTGGTGTAGCGTCCAGCTGACCCAAGTTCCAAATGAAATCAGTGGGCATTTGAGAGTGCTCAGCATGGTACAGGGGCAAACTTGTTTTCAGCTGACAGTCTTGTCTAACTTCCCCAGGGAAATGCTGGACTAAACTTGGCTTCCTGGAAGTGATTCTTGTTGGAGAGTACCTGGATATCTGAAACACCAGAAAATGCTTCAAATGCTGAAGTTGGTTTTAAAGTTCCTACTCTTAATAGACAAGAGTATAAAAATGTATGTTACTCTGATGAAGGAATTAATACAGGGTTAAAGTTCCTAGCTAGTATTTGGGGTACAGATGGCCCAACTCTTGACTTACTCGGTTTTGCTTACCTAAGATGGGTTTTAAGATCCCATCCTGCACCTTTTAATAATACCTAGCTCCCTTCATCAGTTGATCTCAGAGTGCTTTACTGAGGAGGTATCACCATTTTACCAATGGAGAAAAATGGAGGCACAACAGTGAAGTAACTTGCCCAAAGCCACCCAGCAGACCAGAGGTAGGACTAGGACTAGAATCAAGGTCTCCTGAATCTCAGTACAGGGCTCTATCCATTAAGTCACATTATAGTCCTCACACAAACAGAAATCCCACTGGCTCTTCAATGGAAGTTTTACCAAAGTAAAGACTTCTTGATTTGACCCCAAAATTAGACAGTTTCAATTTAATGATGCTTTAAAAAAATATTCCCTATAATTTAGCTCAGAAGGAATCTAGGTGCTTAACTATTTAAAAAGTCCAGTAACACTGAACAGCTTACATAGATGTTGCATAGCATAGTGCTGAGATACCATCATGACAAGCATGGCATAAAAACCTAGATAGCTGATGTCTAAAGCCACCTAGTGCTATATGCATGTCCTAGTTACTGATGAACCAGCTGTGCCTTAACAGTGTTGGGGTTCAACACTCCAGCACCTCTATTTAAAGTTTGAAAGACTAAATGCCCCCCCATCTTTCATTGACCTACCAGTGATTATGAGCTGGCAAGTGTAATGTGTTGGAATAGATATGAAGTTTAATTCTCAGTGTATTGATTTCTGGGGAACAAAAAAAACCAAACCTACCACCAAAACATTGTTTATATAATCACAAAATAAACCCTTGTTTTGATGAATATGTAGGAAGGGAGTGGGGGTAGTGTCAGGCAAATGAAATTCCAAGTCATTTATATAAAAAATATATAATACTTTATTTTCAACTAGAAAGGTGCAAACATGTAACTTTTGGTCACACTTCTCAACAAACAACAAACTGTTCAAACAGCCACAGTCAAAGAAAGAAACAAATGCTCCCAGGTGGAAAAACTGATCAGCTACAAAAGAGCCATTCATTTGACTTCAAGCCATTTGTTCACTAAAGCTGAGGCAACCATATTTTAACCATACAAATGGATGCTTCCCAGGGATGCAGGCACCTCATCTTTCCCATACAATCTGTCTTGATTTTGATTCACTGGTCACCCTAACTGAACAATTTCCATTAGAGGATCTATTTCATGCTTTGAATGCATTGTCAGACAAGCTTTACGTCCTACATCTTATTTCTTTCAAAACAAACAAACAAAAAAAGCTAACATTAAAGTATCAAAGCAATAACAAAGGCACAACACTTTAAATTAAATTAGGTAACTGTACATATATATATACACAGTATTTACAATATTAATAAAAATCTAGCTTGTTACAGGCAAATTAACTGCCACAAGCTGTCCAGTCAAATTAGACATGATTCTGATTCTTCTTGAACAAGTCATTTGAATCAGTGTCAAAGCTGAAACATTACAGTCCTGACCAACAGAACACATTTTACTTAGCACCTTGCTGGGTAATGATTTACATTCCAGCCATTGCTGTCACTCAACCAGTGTCAGCAAACATGCTAAGGGTCTCTTCTTCAATTGCACTACTAGGTGGAACACACATTACCATACTAAGGGAACATTGATCTTCCTGCATATGCCCCCTAGTACTCCCTACACACCACTCCATGAACAGTGTCCTCTGAAGCTGTGCTTTGCTGTGGTCCCATGAGCCATTTTACTTTCTTCTTCAAAAGAATGTTTGGGGTCAGAAGACAATTTGTCTTAGTCACATGGAGCAGTCTGAACTTTTAACAGATTTAAATACTGTGTGCTATCAAATCATGTTTACAAAATGAGATGCCAATCAGGTCAAGTTGAGAGCCTAGTGTCTCCTGCTTTATGCCATGTCTCCATACATCTTTCTGTAGTACAGAGACTCAAAGATGTCATTGTCTCCAGGGCAGTTGTAGTGGCATGCACAGGTCTTGATGAACATCATTCTCCTTTTCATGACCTCACCATCAGGGCATTTGAACTCCACAGGAAGAGTGGCTGTTCTGTGAGGGGTGCAGCAACGTCCATCAGTGCAGACCCCACAGAATTTAGCTCTATAGGTCTTCACGCTGGTACAGCCGGAGAGCTCAAACTTGATGGGCTTGGAGATTTTGGGGGTGCGAATACACTTTTTGCCTTTCTGTAGAGCAACAAATGAAAAAAGTTTAGAAGCCTTTTTTAAAAGATTGTACAATTCCCATTCATATTTCTATCCATTAATTTAATCCTGTCATTATATGCAAAGAGATCAATACTCTGATCTTCATGAAGGTTTCACATGCAAACAAGACAGTTTAAATAGTGTTCAAATTGTATTATACTTTAATGGCTAAAATAGGTGCATTTATTTATAACTTGATTCTTAAATATTCACTGCTGAGATGAGACTTCTATAATATTTACTTGGTTCTGAAAGTGGATAAGTTAGAGCTATACATCTTCTGTAAAACTGGCCTATGCTGAAACATCCTTAGAAGTGTATATTAGATGGGATATTTACCTTGATGTTTTCCTCCAGGTCTGCCTCACAGGGTCGGACCATGCAGAGTCTGCTTTGCTTCTCCAGTCTGCAGAAGGCATTGTCATTGGTGACTCTGGTGGAGATGCCCATTCCACAGGTCTTTGAGCAAGCACTCCATTCCGTGGTCTGGACCAGGCAGTTGGCACGCATCATCATCGCCTGATCTGGTCCATAAGTGTCTTCCCGTCTGTAAGCTGTGGAGCACAGATCAACAGGATGAGATTGTGGCAGAGAGCAATAGTGCGCATGCTAGCCTATTAGTGTATTAATGCTTCATAAACATAGGGTGTCATATTTATCCTTGATGTGATTCCACTGAAGGCATTGGAGTCACATCAGGGCTGACTCTGGTCCATTAGGATAATCCATCACTGCACTCTGTATTTCAATCTATTGCATTGGCAGGCCAACAACAT
This sequence comes from Macrochelys suwanniensis, assembly GCA_033296515.1. NCBI lineage: Eukaryota > Metazoa > Chordata > Testudines > Chelydridae > Macrochelys > Macrochelys suwanniensis. The sequence goes on from CM065777.1 coordinate 95,030,533, forward strand.
GCATTGAGATCTCAACTCACCAGCTAGAGCGGGTCCAACCGCTGTCTGTTCGCGGAGCTCATCGCACACCCATTCCTCGCAGCACTTCTCAGGGAGCTTCACTCTTCGTGGGGATGGGCAGTCCGGGCTGGGCAGCCGGACATCCATGCTGCACAAGGGCACGCACCCCACTGCCCCGTCGAGGCAAGTGCACTGGTATTTGCAGCTGCTCTGGAAGGACTCCCCGCTCCTGTACACCATCCCGCCGAACACACACGGGGCGCCGTCGCGAGCTGCAGGCAGGGGGAGAGGGAAGAGCCGGGCATAAGCACCCCGGAAAAGGCAGCAGCCCGGCGACCCACGCTGCCCCTGTGGGGAGGGCTCCTGCTGGGGGGGGAAGGAGGTGGGGATGACAAGATCCCCCCTGTGCAATGGAGCTGTGCCCTGCAGAGAGGACCCACTCTCCTATGGAAGGCAGCCGGAAAGGGGGGGGGGCGGGAAGGAATTGGACGGGGTCGCTTTTAAAGGCTCCAGCACCCCAGATCTGGGCTTGCCAGTGCCGCCCCAAGGGAGAAGCAGAGCCTCCCTCCCCCGGACCCCGCTTACCGGTGCACACGCCGATCTTGCGGTTGGCCGGCGAGCCGAAGTCGCAGAAGAGCCCCTTGTGGTGGTCGCAGGGGTCCCGCTCGGTGCACAGCTCGCCCAGCTGCTTGGCGCACACCCTGCAGCAGCCGCAGCCGTCCTGCACCAGGCTCACCCCGGCCGGGCACGTGGGCGGCGGCCCCGCCCCGCACTGGCACTGCCCGCCGCAGTCCTGGCCGGACACCTCCTGCAGAGAGAAGGAGACGGGAGGGGGGGTCAGGGGAGCCCGCCTCGCTGCGCTTCGGATCCCCGCGTCCCCAGCGAGCCTCCCTCCTCCGGTCCTCTCCTCGGGAGCCGGCCCCCGGCTGGGGAGGCGGCACTTACCCCGCAGAGGAGAGCGACGAGCAGCGCCACGGCGAAGCTGCTGGGGCCCATTGGTGCGGACATGCTCGGCAGCGGCTCTCGGCAATAGACGGTGCAAAGGCTCCTCGGCTTGTCTGGCCGGCGGGCGGAGGGAGTCTGAGCCAGTGGGCCGCGGTGCGGAGCTGGGTTTCCTGCCTGCTGTCCGAGCGCCTCGCGAAGTTCCCGTCTCTCTGGCAGGAGAGTTGTGCGATGGGGCTGAAGCAGGGAGCCCGGCTGCTTTTATACACTCCAGGCGCCCCGGGCCCGCCAATCGGCTGAATGGAGTCCTACACAAACAGCGACATTCCTCGCATTCCTCCCCACCTTCCTGCCTCATCAACTCGCACCGGATTGATCCTGACCCCTTGACACTCAGCATTCCTCCTGTCTGCAAAAGCTGGCACACTCCAGCACACAAAAAAGGCGCTGTATTTCCATCACCAAATGGCATTTCCCCCCCTTCCAGCCTCCTACTCCTGATTTTATATGATGTGAAATACTTTTTAAAATTATTTTTTGTATATGACAAACCTCTGCTTCAAACTGTTTTTGCCTTGCCCACCCTACCTCCAGATTACATACATCATATTAACAGGCACTTCTCTACAAGATAGAAACTCCTGGGAATTCTGAACCAGCTGAGAGGTCTTAAATATCTATATATACCAAACAGGATACATTTGAACCACCAGCAACAGCCCTGGTAACAAGAAAGGAGCTGTTTTAAAACCCACAGGAGTTCAAAAGAAACTGCATGTAAAATCTGTTATGAACTCAGCATTCTTCATTACTGAAGGAGAAACTTTTTCATACTAACTATTGCTTCTGTTGCTTATAATATTATCTGAGGAGGTGTAATTTAGAGGGAAAGTAATTAATGGATACTGTTAATCAAGTTTATTGGCTTATATTAGCAGAGACTAATTTGCTGTAATTAAAAATTAACCTTTTACTTGGAGGGAAGGTTCCATTATTCTGTCTTTCAAGGAAGCACATTTTTTGATATTAAATTATTCCAGAGAAAAATACTCATCAATAGTAGATAAGAATCTGTTGTTCGATTCAACACAAGCGATTAATGCTGTGACAGGCAGCTAGTTCAAGTGGGGGGGGGGAGAGGAGGGAGAAAGGTTGTGGGGATGGTTGCTAGGAACAACCATGGGAATTATTTTTCTTTTCTTTTTTTCCCCTTGGCTAGAAAATACAAGACATTACTAATTTTAAAAGGTGGATTGCTCTCTACTGACTTATTTAGAGAGTGGGTGACTAGCTTTCCCTAGATACACACTTTTTCAACTTTGGCAACCAGTTTTGGAGCACTGAACACTCTGGGCATTTTGTTACTACCAAAAACAGTCATAATTATATCACGAGGACTGGTTATAAATTGAGTCTGTGTGCTACTGAATCATACTGAATATTTGAAATGTGTTCCTTTCCCAATAGATGTTCTCTATGAATAGAGAGAGTGCCTATTTACCCTGAAATACTTGGCACAATGAAGTGAGGCTGAAGCGTGGAAGAAGTGTCTCTTATTTCCCACTGCCTGCTTGCAGCTGTCATTTGTGAGTAACACATTCCTAGGGCATCTCTGTTTCCCTCTTGCCGATTATGCCTCTTAAGATTAAAAGTCAGTTTGGCTTGTCACCAAAACCTGTAGCTCCTAAGTATCTTGGTCCTTATTAAATAATCATGGACCACGTCTGTTCTTATTTATTTCAGCAGGATGGAATGGCTTCCCAATCCTGCATCATTAGTCTGCGCAGTGATGTCATGTTGATTGACCCCAGCTTTAACACAATGAATGCCAGCATGTTGACTTTTGACCTGTTTAAGTATGCTTGTGTTTAATGAGACAGAGTTAATGCACTTTGTTAGGCAAATTGAAGTCTAGATGATGTATATTTTTTTAAAGATGTTTGCATATAACCGCTCCCTCCTCCCACACATTCACACTTGTGATACAGCAACATGGATTTACACAGTTTTACAGCCTAAATTAACTAAATTCAGAAAGTGATCTCATCTTTTCTACTGAATTTTAACAGAATCAGTCCAATTCTATTATAAATAACATCACTTGCAAATGGTTATCTATGTTATCAACAATTCACACTCGGCCTAATTTTCAAATATAGTGGCCTTTATGAGAAACCTAAATCCTACTTTTGGATGCTCAGATTGGTACTTGGGCTAAATTCTGTCCTCAGATACATACATCACTGGCTTTTTGCTTTTCTGAGGGCAACATTTGACCTTTAGGCATGTTAATGGCCATTCTATAGACCCTATCCAGCTTTTATAGAAACTAATGGTAATCTTTCATTTAACTTTAATGGGAGTTAGACTGAGCTGTAGTACTGAGGTGCTAATCTGAATGCCCACATGCAACATTTGATTGGCCTGGTTAGACACTTGCATATGAAATTTGGGTCAGTTATATGGTAGCTGATCTGTGAAGAGTGGTGAAATGATGAACATAATCTCTTCTGTGTGTGTAACTTCTATTAATGTCACTGGGGAGACTGAGTATGTGTGGAGGGGAGAATGTACCTCAAAATCTCTCTCATTTAAAACCCCAATATTCTATATTGTAGTGCAACAGTGTATTTATCTTCTTGGCACTCCTCTTTGCCTTCAAGTTAAGGTTCTTCTTGGCACTCCTCTTTGCCTTCAAGTTAAGGTTATGCCATTGCTTCTGCTAAAAATCCCAATTTTTCATAAAAAAATTATATCTTTGCTGTTTAAAAAAATCCAGAGGAACAATTATGGTAAATTTCCAAACTTCTGAAGCTTCCTAAAATCCATATTTACCTAAAGACTGTGATGACCCCAGTACTGGGTAAATAATATGCATACCAAACTATGTATAACATGCATACCAAAATACAGATGTAACCAGGTAAACAGACTGCCTTTTAAAAATGCCTAAATATGGTAGGAGATCGTCAGAGAGAGGCTTCAGACATGTTTCATAGCTGTCAGTGTAAGAATTTTTTTCAGAGAAATAACTTTTTTATTAAACAAAAACTTAAGAAGTTCATTGACAGAAAAAGTATGTTTAAAAGTAACAAACCACCAGAAAGCCAGGAAATCCAAAGTGAAGGGCCAAGTCTGTCCTTAACTCAAATCGCATAATGGGCTAAATACAGCAGTCCTCATCCATCTGTTGTTCATTGTCTTCAGTAAGAGTTTGGCTGCAGGACTAATTCTGTGCTCGCTTACCTCGGTATAAATTGGGAGTAACCTCACTGGAATCTAAGGTGTTTCAGCAGTGTAAATATGCCCAGAATCCAACCCTGCAGAATATGGCTTCATGTTGTTTTATTTCTTTTACTGTTTATAAATGACTCATCAAGTGTGTGTGTGTGTGTGTCTACATGTACAGGGGAGAAAGTAAAGTGGAAATAGGGGCTTCTTATAACTTTACACTTCTCTAGCCTATCCTTATTGATGAACAGTATGTCATGGTTTGAAGAACTACATCTTGGAGTTGATTCATAAAAGGTTAAAATGCACTAATACTGAGTTATATACACGTGTTTATACAGCAAATGCTTTTTAGCCAATATATTTTTTTCTGGTGAAATTAAGAATTCACTATGTTGACAGCACAGCCCTATTGACACAGCTATACCCGATATGTGTGTGCCTGCATCAGTTTCAGTTGGTACAGCTCCTTTGGTTAAGTCTTGTAAAATGTACAGGTGTGGATATGGTACATTCCTTCCCTTATGTTTTTCCTTCTTTTTTTTTTCCTTCCCCCCAAAAAGTTCACTTGATCAAGTATCAGACATACTGAAAACCTGGCAGGACTACAGGAAAGTGGCTAGACTTGGAGTGTTTGTGTATTTAAAGAAGGAATCTTGCACATTTTCAACTTTCAGTCTCAGATATTTTCTTATAAGAGCAATTGGAAGTCTGAGCCAGCCCTCAAAGCGGAAATCAAAAGCTCCCAGAGAAACATACCCAAGGAATGTGAATCTGATCCAGGAACCATACGCAATGCACATACAGTACCATCTTCCTTATAGGAAGTCTGGCCGTATATGGACATGTGTACCCTGAGCTATTTTTCATCATGATGGTCTTGTAGTTGGCTACAGACATTTCTAGTTTGCCTCAGGTTTAATGATGTACATTAATTTCCCTTCCCAAAAGCTCTCCAGAATATTTCTTAAATTGTAATAAATATTATCTTAAAATCCTAAAGGATCCAGTTAAACTTACATCAACATGTATTTGTTTAAAATAGAGACTCCAAGCAAGATTTGCTGCGCTAGCGCAGAAGTGGAAATGAAGTAAAAATAAAAAGCTGTACTCTGTCTTGAATTTGCTGCCCTTCTGTTTGTCTTTCTTAGAATTCATGTGATGACTCATTCAGTATATCCACAGGTATAGAAAGTGCTCGGGTACAATAACTGCTACAGATTCACTAACTTTTTGGGGTAGGGGGTTCATGAGCTAGTGAATTTGCGAAGGCAGGGAACAATGGAGAGAAAACACTTCTTTTTCCTAAGAACTGTCAAGCAGCTTTTCCATGTTTTCCATCTAGTTTATTCCATCTGTATAACTACAATACTGTGGGCTAGATCCTCAGCTGGTGTACATTTTCTTAAATGAAACTTCACCAATTTATAACCATGAATCCTGCCAATGAGGTTTTACTTGTTAATGGCATTAACTCTTTTTAGAAGCATACTGGCAAAGAGAGACTGGATGGTGTGAGGGATGGCTTCTGACCTACAAAGGTGTTTATTATTAGATTGCTGGTTCAAATCCAATACTAAAGACACAGAGCTAGATTCTATGTTGGTGAAGCTTCTTTTTGAAATAAAAATCATCAGCAGAGAATTTGGCCTCAAATTGTTACCCCGGAGACCACTTGTGGAATTAAGTACTGTTCAGCAGCATGAGTAAGGCTAGGCCATAATGTGTAACTCCCTATTCATAGACCTGAGTTTATTCTTATTCCTTAATCATAGATATTGTTACTTAAATATGTGATATTTTATCACTTGAAGTGTCACTAGAAGGGTTGCTTTAAACTTCTGGCTTAAGTCTCTGAAAAGTCATTCTCTGAAAAGTCACCACTGTTTTTCATGGACATGTGTGGTCTTAAAGTGGTAAAGTGATTACTGGAAATAAAATAATCTTAATCATGAGAGTATTCCAAATATATATAAAACTGTCTATATTAAGTCAAGATTACCTTTAAAGAGAACTGAAAGGCATTTTACCTGCCAAGACCCAGGTCCAGAGCATCTGGATTTCCCCTGAAACATCTGAAGGCACCATTAACAGTGCAGGGAGCTGCATTCATTGCACTAATGTAGATGTCAGCAATGTCATCAGCAATGCCATCAGTATTTGCCATGAAAAACAGAGCCCTTAACACAGGTGAGTGAGGAGGGAATTGACTCTCAATTATCAGGCTCTATTTAAATCCCAGGTTTTGCTAGAGGGTATAGGATTTCCAGCAGTGGTAAGCCCAACTAATGTGGGATTGCAATGACTCAAAACAATCACTCCTCACCCTGCTTTGACAATGGCTTGAACAGTCCAAAAAAGTGAGTGGAGCTGGCTAGAGATGGGACATGCTATACCTGGTATGTATGTGCCTGCATCAGCTTCAGTTGATACAGTTCCTTTGGTTAAGCCTCTGGATTCAGTTCATTCCCCCCCGCCCCCCAGGCAACCTTTGATGCCCTTTCCTGGAGGAACCCCTTGGGAGAGTGGTGATGAAAACACTGCCTTCCCTCTCCTGAAGGCTAATGCCATTGGTGGCACAGCAGGAGGGTGCCCCTCCTTCCTGATCTCTGACATCAGCAAATCAATCCCATTTTGTTTTAAAATGCATTTGCTCAGACTTTCGAAAGTTTGCACATAAATTCTATTGGGGCCAAATCAAGGGTACTTTGCTGAGTTAGGAGTGTAGGATGGTCCCCTTGTTGACGTAAGATCTTAGGAGTACTTATTTCGTGTTCAATATTATTTTTAGTTCATTTTTAAATTGTAAATGTTGTCTTCCATTTGCAATATAAAGACTGTCGTGGTACGCATGCATTTCTCCTGCTGCTGTACTTGTATGCTTCTTCTTGGTCCTGAATCACCCATTCTGGTATTACAGGAAGTCCTAGCATGTTCTAATAAAAATAGTGAGACTTGGTCACATCCCAAGGGTGGTCTGAAATCCATTGTGATCATTTTACTGCTCTGCATGTCAAAGCCATTATGAATTTCTCTCTCTTACCCTTGCTGCAGGAGTGCGATTAGGGCAATCCCATACATATTAGAGAAATGTGCTCATGTGACAGCATGTTGAAAATAAAGGTCAAAATGTTTGAATGTGTGTCTACACCTAGGCACCTCAGTTCCTACTTAGACACTTAGGGAAAAGTGGCCAAGCTTCCAGAACATTTTGCCCAATCAGTAAACTTTTTGGGGTGACCCATTTGTATTGAGCCACAGAATGACAGAAAGTCATTGAGTCACCCAGCATGTCTCTGTCATTGAAAAAGAACAAGAAAAGGTGTTGCAAGAACTGATAGTTTGACAGTTTGATGCACAATGACAGTTCTGTTGCATCAATCAGACAGGAATGTCTGTTTTCAGGAGCTCTATCTGTGAGTATCAAATTAACATACAGCAGTATCTTCTGTTGTAACTATAGAATTTATGTGCATATGTAAAGGTGGGAAAGTCTTATATGGACAATATGCTTATTTCTAGTGTTTGAACAATTTTGTGGATTAAAAATGATTGTCTCACACCCTCATCACTCTGGGTCCTTTTTTTCTTTCTTTTTATGATAGAGACAAAATAAAAGTATATGGTGTGTCTTTAGGTCAAGTGATAGAGGCCCGTCCCTTTGGAGGAAGGGCACTTGAACTCCATCCATAGAGTCATAGATTCCAAGGCCAGCCCAGAAGGGACCATTGTGATTATCTATTTTGGCATTTTGTGTAACTAGACATGGAAGGATTAGGATATTTTTGTTGGTAAATATCAGTAAACATCAATTTCAGTATACACACACACACCCACGGAAACATATGTCCATCACTAATAGTAGAAATTTACAGATAGGCAAAGTAAGAAAAATGCTTCTTGAGAACTTATTAGAATTTGATTTAAGGATATTTACTTTGTATATTTTGACATGTGATGTTGACAGTTTATATTAGTAGATCCTTGTAGACTGCTGCAGTTTTAATCCTGGTCCTAAAGCTTTTCACTTTTTGAAAACAATGTCTACTGTCATTAAAAAAATATTTTTTGCTGTGTTATTGTTGCCATAGTGGTCCCAGGATATTAGAGAGATAACATGGGTGAGGTGATATCTTTTATTGGACCAAATGGTGATAAAGAAAAGCTTTTGAGCATACCCAGAAGAACAACTCTGTGTAAGCTTGAAAGCTGGTCTCTTTTTACGAACAGAAGTTGGTCCAATAAAAGATATTACCTCACCTACCTTGTCTCTCTCGTTAAATAATTTGTTGACCTGCTCTGGTGTCTGATCCTCCTCCCCATCCCCCATAATTTCCTGTAACTGTGAAATTTAAATTGGTAAAAATTGAAGATAATGCTTAAAAATAAACATCTATATTTTTCATCAAAATTATAAAAAATAGAATTCTGCCAAGCCTATTTATAACACAGGCCATAGAACTCCTCCAGAACAATTCCTGTTGCAACTAGAGCATATCTTTTAGAAAAATATCCAGTCCTGACTTAAACATTGTCAGTGATGGAGAGTCCTCCACAAGCTTTAGTAAATTGTTCCAATAGTTAATTACCCTCGCTGTTACAAAAGTATGCCTCATATCCAGTCTGAATTTATCTAGCTTCAATATCCAGCCCTACTTGCTCTATGCAGTTCAGAATGGCCAGAAGAGTAACAAACAATAAGTCCTGGAGTCCACAGATTGTTTACTCTGTCTCCCTTAGCTGTTACTAGCATACTCACTGACTCCATGGGTGCTCTGGGGCTGAGGCACCCACAGAAAAAAAATAGTGGGTGCTCAGCATCCACCAACCACCTGCCAATCAGCTGTTCAGTGGCTCCTGCTGATCAGCTCTTCTGCGGCAGGCAAGAGGTGCTGGGGGGAGGGGGTAGTGTGTGGGGGAAGAGGTGGGGCCCTGGGGGGGTGGAGCAGGGTGGGAAGAGGCAGAGCAAGGGCAGGACATGCTTGGGGTGGCGGAGCAGGGGAGGTAAGAGGCGGAGCAAGGGTGGGGCATGGGGAGAATGGGTGGAGCGGGTGTGGGAAGAGATGGAGTGAGGGTGGGGCCTTGGGGGAAGGGGCGGATGGGGTGGCGGGGCCTTGGGGCAGATCGGGGGTGGAGCATCCATCCAGAAAAATGAAAGTCGGCACCTGTAATTAGTAGTTTTGTTCCTGACTCTTCCTGGTAACTACAGTCTGAATCCCTCTTACTGTTTGATTACTTAAACTGAGCTCTCTGAAACTGGCTTGGTCTCTTCACTGCAGGGCCCACAGTTTTGCAGTCTGTTCCCTCTGGTGATCCACAGAGACTGAATTTGAGAACTTCAGGGTATACTTAGGGCCCGGCCAGATTATATTTCAATTAACAAATGGGATTAAAACTGCAACAGTCTATGAGGATATTAATTTATGATGTTGTGAAGTGGGGAGATGCCAAGGAAACTGGCAATGTCTATGATCTGTGTATGTATATATATTACATGTATATGAGTATATCTTAAAATGTCTTGTTCATTTGGTTTTAAACAAACAACTGCTTATGGTGATTCTTGTGAATGACAGCTCTATTAGTATTCCGTGTATTAGTGGCATCCAAATTGATTGTCCATCATCACATAGAACCTTATAACGCTTATTGACAATACTTTATTTTCAATGCCTTTGTAGTGTGCCTCAGCAATAGTGTAGATGAATTGTTTTCATGAATCTTTTATAACTAGGAATGTCTTGGTTGGGAAAGACCTCTGTCGTCTGGGTCCTGGTTTTCTTTGAGATTGCCTCTCTCCTGGTGCTCTTCCCTGACAGCTGAGGTGCTTGAGCTGGCATTTCCCTGATTTATACATTTGGGGTGTGGGTGTTTTCAGTGATGGGTCCTTGTCTCAGGAATTCACTTCCCTCGTTGGTGTGACACAGCCTGAGCGAGTTGACCTTGGTGTAACATGACAAGGCTGTTGTGTTTACTCAGGCCTTACTGAGGTGGTGGTGGAGTTGGATTATTGTATGTGCCTTTAAATTGTATTTGCATGTAGAGACATTGATAGGAAAACTATATAAATTGACAAAAGAACATAGTGACTGCAACACACTAGCTTCTTATTAAGATTGTTTAATTTTTGGGAGAATGATTCCAGATGATTTAGCTGCCAGAATAGTTGGCTAGTTTTGCAGCTAGTGCTCTGTGGTATGCACACTATGTAAATAGATCTCTGCAAGTGACGCAGATGGGGAACCTAGGATGTAGCTTAGGACATCCAAGGTTATGTTGATGGGGCTTCCTTGTTGACCTGCGGATGTATGGGAAATTTAACAACTAAAGGATCAGGTCTCAAAACCATCTTATAACCATAATCTCACCAGTGTCTGTGGGGAATTCATTCTCAGACAGTTTGTCACATACAGACGAGGAAAGTAGAGTGTGGGAGAAATATGCAGGGGGAGGAGGGGAAACATGAGGTAGATTTCTAAAAGATCTTGATTGGAACTCAGTCACAAAAAAGAGTTGTCTTCGATACCCATTGGGTTTCCCCTCCAATTGTATTTTACAGTAATGGTGCAGAACACTACAGTTTTCACTAGTGTTACTACAGACACCATGGAGATGGGTGCCCTTTAATTAATAAACATGGAATATTTAGAAATAATGTAACAATAACACCAAAGTGTTTTTGACCAGTATTGCTACTTTTTTTTAAAAAAAAAAATGTCGTATAAGAAATATAAATATAAATGGGCCTGAACTTCACAGGTTGGAATCTAAACGTTCACAATATTTGGAGTTGTTTGTATTTGTCGTTTTGGTTTAACCTGTATGGAAAATGGATTCAGTTGTGAAGTTCAAGTTTGCTTGGGCTTTTGTTTGAGGTCCATTTCTAGCGAAGAGGTGTCCTCTGATGAAAGAGCATTTTGAATACAGTACAGGAAAAAAACCATGTTAATTCAATGGTGCAGTTAATATTTATGATTATTTTGGATTAAATTGTGATTTCTATGGGATTTTCATTTATTGCCTTCTATTGTTTTATTATCTTGTACTTACATGGTTCTTGAATTCTTCAGTTCAAGACAGACACTAATTAATTCTCACAATATTCTTCTGAGCTAGGGACACAATGATACAAACTGCTTTTACAAATTTCAGGTGAGTTTTAAAATCTTCTGTAAACTAACTGCCTCTGTGTGAAGATCATTCTTAAGGAAAAGGTGTCATGAAGGTGTGGAATTCTTGGGAACAGCTATTTTCTCGTTTCTCTGGCCCACACTTCCTGAGACTCTATACAGGCATTTGTCTAATTCTTTCCTTGTAAATAGTGATGGTGCTGTACGTGACTCACTAGGTGTGCCTTGGATTTCTTTCTTTTTTTTCTTTTTCTTTTTGCCATCAAGCTGCCACAGGGGGGAGTATGAGTTTGAAAAGGGCCATGCTAATCTGTTCCAATCTGGTATTTCACCAACTGTAATGCATTCCACTTTAATATTATGCACCAGAGAATGGATTATGTTAAGGAAATTAGATATAACTCTGATATTAATGCAGGATGATTGGTCTAACATGAGAAATGACCAACAATGCCTGCTACAAGCACCAGTACAGAATATTGTGTCCAAGTTGCTGAAGATGCCTGTCAAGAATACAAAGAAAATTATGTTAAGGGAGTCCTTGCCCTTAACTTGGACACTGAAAATAAAGTGGGAAAAATGAGTGAACTCTTCAGATACAATCTGTCTAGACTTGTGGTGGAGGGGTGTGCAGCACTCTATTCAAATGTTATTGAGAAAGTAGCAACACGTACATAAAGCACATTGAGAAATTCAAAAAAACTTTCACAGCCACCATCAACCTAATGGTTGACTTTAAAAAAAATTGAGGGTTTGGCTTCCAAAGGACACTTGAAAGACTTTTCAGAAGATAGTGTTTCCATGTTTGAATTTAGCCAGGGTAAGTATATTGAAATTCTCATGGAGCACAAGGATATCTTTGATCAAATCATAACAAACATTTTACACAACAAGGAAATTTATAGAGGCAGCAAATTTACAAAAAAACTGAAGGCACTTTTATATGGACTTGACACTATTTCAGAGTCTCCCTGGAAGTCTGGCTTGAGCTAATTCAAGTTAAAACTGGAAGCACAAAGACAAAATAAGAAAATAATTCAGAGCAGCTATGTAACCTTTCCACTAGCCAACCCAATTGATACCAACTACAAAGATCTTAGAGTAAACTCAGAACTGACAGAATGAAATGCATCTATTCTAATGGAATATTGTCCTCTGTTCTTCCCTTTTCTCATAGAATTTCAAATTGAAGATCCATATTTCTTCCCTAAATCTTTATTTGCAAAGGAGATTGTGTCACAATCTGTTGCACCAAAGTGGTAAAAAACAACAGAAATAAAAACTTGAAAGACAAGACAGTTTAATTCAGAATTTTCAAAATTCTTGTGTTCCTGTCCAGCTAGCTCATTATCATGCATGTACTTTTTTAAAGCACATACAATTTAGTTTATCCAGAAGTTCACAATTGGCGAGGTACTGAAAAGGCAAATAAGTTGTTAACAATGAGGTAACATCTGTTATTGGATCAAGTTCTGTTGGTGAAAGAGACAATCTTTCAAGCTCCACAGAGCTCTTCTTCGGGTCTGTGAAACTCGAAAGCTTGTCTCTTTCACCAACAGAAGTTGGCCCAGTAAAAGATGTTACTTCACCCATCTTGTCTCTCTCATATCCTGGGACCAACACAGCTACAACAACTCCATATGTAAGGGCAGATATTAAAGAGTGATGGGTCTAACTAGTTAGGAGCCTAGAGACCTGATTATTGTGTTGTCATGTCTTACAAAATTGCAAGTTTTTTTCCATTCTGGACACTGTGTGCCTTTTGAATGTTCGAGGAAGAAATATGCTTACAAAGTGAACAAATTCTGTGTTTTGGGTTTCATTTTATAAACTTTTCATGAGTATTTCATGTTTCATCACTTTATTTTTTTCAGAAAAAAAGGTGTTGGTTGTTGGGTGGTTAGTTGGTTGTTTGATGGAGAAAATCACAGTAATCCTATTTCTGGGTTTTGCTTCTGAGAAAGTATTGTATAGTAGTTAGAGCACAAGAATGGGAATCAGGATTTCTGGTTCTATCGCTGACTTACTGCTTAACCTTGAGCAAATCATTTAGCCTTCTGTATCTCAGTTTTCTCCATTTGTAAAATGGGGATAAATAAGGCCTATGTAACAGTCTGGCTAAATGTGTTTATGCCCCCACTGGCACTAGTCCACATAGAAGATAAGAGTCTACTACTTCTATAATGTAATAGTTACTCTCTTAGCTCAAGTGGTGGAGATATGTGCTTCTGGTTCTGAAAGTCCCAGGCTCAATTTCTTCAGACAGTCTATTGTACACCATTTTCATGGAGGCGAGTCATAATTTTGGTAACATATTAAAATGTGTTATTCATTTTATTATGATAAATTCCAGTAATAAAAACATATGCACTTATTTGGAGTCTGAACTAGTTGATGAATGGATGAGGTGTCTGATTTTGTTCCTGGAAGGCCTGTCAATACAAATCCTGTCAAAGCTACGTTTTTTGTTGAAAATTCATTTGCGAGCCTGGCTTTTCTCTAGGGACAATATGTAGTACTAAATTCTCATTATTTAATTATTAAAAATATTTTAATATGCACAAATAAAAAGCCAAGTTAAGAAAAAGGTCTGTCATATACAGGCATGGTATTGCCAAGAACCCAAGTTACAACAAGGTTAGCCCTTTAAATAGCCAAGTTAAACAAGACTCACAGCATACCCACACTCCCAGAATTAATGAACTCATGCTTGGGAGCTGTGGGGGGAACCAGGATGAGAATAGCAAGGAAGAAGAAGAGGCAAATTAATTCTGAAAAGTTAGAGTAGTATTACTCCTTGCTATATTTGCACAGTATGGTGCTGAACCGGCATCATTGAAGCTAATGCGACCTTTTCCATTTGACTTACATGAGAGTAGGGTCAGGCACAATGAGGCATTCAAATAATGATTTCTCCTCCTTGTGACAAAGATATTTAACGAGAAAAGGAAAGGTGTACATAGTGGAATCAATTTTGTGTTATGAATATTCAACTTATGATTCTTCCCCTTAAGTTTTTTTTTTTTAAAGTCTCACTGTCGGCCATAATTTCAAGAAAATTGGTTTTGTATTTCTTGGTTCTGGATTGTAACAAAGAGTTCTTAACAAGGATGATAACAAAACTTCTCTAAAAAGGACAGAAAATTTTTACTGTTGATGTATGAAAATGGCAACTTTAAACAGTCTATTTTTGCTATTTTAGCTAGTTAGCTATTTTTGAGTTGTGAGTATAAACTTTTCAGTAAAAACATTTGGTAAAGAGTGTTTTATTTATCACCTTTGCATAGTTACAGAAATAACTGAATATAATTTGCTCAAAGATTCTAAACCAATTCAATTTTGAGCTGAGACTAAGCTCAAAGATACTTCAGCCCTAAAGAAATGTTTTTATGGAAGTGAAGAAAGTGGGTGTAGGCATTTATACAATTAGAAATACACAAACTAAATCCAGATATAACTAATCAATCAGATTGAACCCAAAAAACCAAGCTACAGGACAATAAATTCCCCTTTGCCTAATTCATAACCCTCAGCCCAGCTTCTTACCAGAAGCATGAGAAAATAGGTGCACCTTAAAATATGGCACTGCAATAATATAAATGCCCTGAATGTCCACTGATTCTACCAGAACAAGTGGAGGAATTCATTCCATGTCTGAAAATCCCTCACAGAAAAACACCCCACCACCAGGGAGTAGTTAACTTGAGCACCTTTTCTCGCCACTATTGCGATGGCATAGCTACAGACTCAGAGACCAAAATTTCATTTAATCAGTGATCCATGCAACATTTTTGGTCAGAATATTCTTCCTCTCACCCTTGCCAAAACATTCAGTTCACTCCATATGATTTCTATCTCACCCCCATTAATTTTACAAACTCTTCTCTCCTCTGACTTAATTTTTCTACCCCTTGCACCATAACCAGCCTTCTGGGCCAGTATCTCTCTACACACTGTGCTTTCCCCTCCCCAGTACCTTACTGAGGTTCCTCTAAGCTGCTCCTCTTCCTGGCAGCATTTCCTCATGGTTGTGGCAGATGCATCTGCATTGAAGAAAGAAAGAAAGAAAGAAAGAAAGAAAGAAAGAAAGAAAGAAAGAAAGAAAGAAAGAGAAAGAAAAAAAAAAGAGTTTCACCTTTCTCACCAAGCAGAAAGGTAAAAATAGCAGATGTTCCCCAGGGTTCGGTCACCCGGGTGTTTGATGAACCTCCTTTTTTGTCTCCAGAGCAGCATCCCTTTCTTTTAAGGCATTAAACCTAAAGAGATGCTCCCCTGGGCTGCCTCTGATCCCTGGCTGACAATTAACTCCTGAAATTCCAGGCCAGGCCCCATGCAGCTACTTCCAAAGGATGCCACTGGGGATGGGTGCAGCAGGGCTGCGGGTTTACCTGCTTGAAGCACTACAGACCTGTTCCTCCCGTCACAGGAAGGTACAGTAACTGAGGCAACTGTGCTTGCCAAGCAGGAGAACCAGGATGGGAATAGCAATTCTTTTTTTTTTTTTTTTTTTTTAATAATCTTTGGCGACTTTTAATAATCTTTGGAGCCTTTTTTTTTTTTGGAGCCTTTTTGTGGTCTGGACAAAGTAGTGATATCTTAAAACAGAAGTGAAAATTATGAGGTGAGATTTTCAAAGGCACAAAGGGCAAATAGGTGCCCAACTCCCACTGACAGCCAATGGGAGTTGGTTGCCTACATGCCCTTTGTGTCTCTGAATATCTCCCCCTCACAATAATCTTTTTAAAAAATTGAATTTAGGGATCATATAAGCATGATTTTTTTCATTCACGGAAGCAGGCCTATAGAAGCCATTATGGTCTGTCAAGTAAATATTTCTTTTACATGTAATACCCCTAGATTAATGATTTGTTCTGAGCCAGTAAAGGCTGTTATGTAAAAACATATTTGGCCAAAGATTTTTATTGCTTTCCATTACTGTGGTTGTTTGCAACCCTAAGCCTATTATTATGAATGATTTACTCTGTGAAGCCTGGCTGGGTTAAGTAGTGTAAAGACCCAATTCCTGGATCCAAGGCCTGGGAGTCCAGAAATCTGGTCTTCTATTCATAGAATCATAGGACTGGAAGGGACCTCGAGAGGTCATCTAGTCCAGTCCTCTGCACTCATGGCAGGACTAAGTATTATCTAGACTATCTGGATTATCCTGGATTATCTATTACTGACTCTGCCACGAACGTGTTTGGAGACCTTGCGCAAATGACTGAGTGACCAATACTGTGAGGTGCTACCTACCTTCAACTCCCATTGACTGTTACCTCAACCTAGTACAAGTTTCCCAGACTCCACCTACAGGATTCTATTGCTCTTCACTATCAACTGGAGGAGAGTGACATTTGAAAGTGTAATGTATTTAAAAAATTTTTTTGCTGAAGCTTCTTCATCCCTAGATAATACTTTGCATTATATGTAGCACATTTTCTTCCCTAGGTTTACAGATGAGTTTACTGAATCCCACAAGGGAAGGCCTGTGAAGCATGGACGGGATAAGAGTTCAGACCAGCTGCTGTTTCAGAATCACCATGACAGATTCCCACCGGGAAAAGTTGGAGTAGGAGCAACCCATGGCACCTGATCTGACTAGAACCTTCCTAGTGGTGCATAAATTATTGATTTTTGCCCCCCAACCTCTTCCATTTATGTTTTTAAATGAAGCTTTGGCTACTTGTGCTTGTCTTAAATCCCATCTTTGTCAAAAGGACCTTATCTGCAAGCCACAGTAAATACACAGGGTGCTGCCTGACTGCAGGACCTGGTTTGGATTTAGTGTTCCTTTTAAAGTGAAACAATTAAAAAAACTCATGGGAATATGTTTCAGCTTTCCATTTTTTAATTCTTTTTTTATCCCAGTTTTCATTTTCAAAATCATTTGGATCTGAAAAGACATTTTTTTTAATCTGTTGTTGGAACACTATCTTCTCACCCTATTTGGATTTTAAGATTCTCTCTTGTTTTCCATTTCTGGAACAGCCATACAGGGATCAGTGTTTCTTGTTCAAACCTTTGTGATTTAGGATGTGTTTATTGGTCTCTCACCAACTGGTTGTTTTTTGTTTTGTTTCCGAGATACTTTCCAGACACTAATATGTAGATGTTGTTCACAGACAAATTCTGTGCGGGGGTAAGAGGAGGAATTAGTGACAATGCTACATCTTTCCAATATATCTAAATAGTCAAGCAATTAAAATAAGGTAGTTTACACCATTTATTGAGGTAGGGAAGTATTGTGATCCTAGGACATATTTTCAGGGTGTGTGTGTGATTTATATATATTAGGCTAGTGCCCAGAAGCTCTGATCAGGATTGGGGCCCAGTTGTGTAAATTGCTGCAAAAAGCACATAGTAAGATACTGTCTCTGAACTGAAGAGCTCACAGTCAAAGGCTCTGATCCTGCAAGTTGTTCTGCACAGATGAAGGGATCTAAGACACAGATTGGCAGGAGACGAGGGGGCAGGGTGAACAAGAAGATGCCATGGTTACTAGGTATACAGTCATATCCTGAAACATGAGGTTCCTCATTATCCACCTTCAAATCCCTCTTCAACATTCTCCTTTGCCTCGATTCCTACAAAAAACTTGACAACGGTTGGGCTGCTGGTGTGCTGTGACCTCTGCCTATCATCAATGTTGTCTCATTGTTTCCATGTACTCCCATGTCTGTCTGTATCCAACTGTTGTTTCTTGTCATATTCTTACACTATAAACTGTTTGGGATAGGGATGGTCTTTTTGTTCTATGTTTGTACAGCACCTAGCACAGTGTGTCTTGCGTCTGTGACTAGGGCTCCTAGGGGGTATGGTACTTCAACAATAATAATTTTAACATCACAGGTCAGTTATTTTGAGTTTAGGGGAGAAATTGAAGTTGAGATGGAGCAGGAGAATGGGTGGGTGGGTAGAGTAGGAGAAAGCGAATGATAAATGGAGGTGGAGGAGAGAATTATTGGAGGGGTGGCTGCAAGGGGGGAAAGGAGAACATGGGTGAAGAAGGTTGATGTAGTAAATAATGTCCCTAATACATTTATTAAGGTTTACCATGACTTAATTTCCACACAAGCGTTCCTTTATTAGTTCAAAGGCCACTTGGTACTGATTACATCCAAAATATCAGTGTATGCACATACATCCTCATATTTTCTATCCTAGTAACAATATAGTTATAAGAATTAGCCAACATACTTACAAGAGGTTCAGGCCTGAGATACACCTTCCCTTCATGGTGTGACTCCAGAGGGGTAAGGAAAAGCTCCGACAATGAACCCCTAGAAGACCTTGCTTTTTATACACCATAAAAAACAAGTGGTGTTATTGGACTTTAGCCAAAGAGAGAGAGACACACACACACACACAAACAGAGTCTTAGGGCTAAACACTGCACCTGGTACCCAATTAATCATGTTTTCTTTATTTCTATTACTTCAGCCCAGATCTTCAATAAGATAACGCTGGTATTTCCAGGGTCACTACAAATTTAACACAAACGTCTTTTCTTTCTCATGAACCCATTCTTTTCAGTCACGTACTTTTGGCCTAACACATATACTAACATACAAACTTAATTTAAAATCATAGTTAACCCAGGTCTAATGTAGGCCTATATTTCTACATTTGGGGAACTAAGGAGTAGTGGTGGTAGTAGAAAGGGGAATGCTGAGGAGAGGAACAACCACAATGGGAGAACATAAGGCCAGATTTTCAAATGAACTCTATACCCAGCAGCTCATGTTGTGGCACTTGTGACTTAGTGTGCTAAGTAGCTGGACACTTATTTTGGTGCCTAAATGTAAGCTTTTGTAAAGTCTGGTCAATAGCATCCAAGTTCTAAAGGTCAGTGATTGTAATAATGTTAGGAAGGCTATGGGGTAGAGAGCATGCATGGCCCTGGTGGAGCTGCTGCTGTCTGTGATGGGGAAGCTCCCGGGCTAGGGCTTGTTTGTTTCTTTTCCATGGGGGTTCTGTGCATCTAGGTAACTGGCCTTTGTACTACAGCCCATCATAAATTATAAGTTATAATAAGTTATAAATTATTGATTTTTGTCCCTCAACCTCTTCCATTTAAACATATGTTTTATGTCCCAGGTTAGTTATATTTGCATAGTGAGATCTCCAATGGATTTCATGGTCTTCAATTCGTCTCTTTTCTACAGATCTGGTGGTTGAAATGTGGGAGGAGACTGTAAAAACAGAGAAAAAGGAGGTGGGAGGGGATGTGTGTATGTGAAGCAGATTTTTGGCTCAGTGTGAACAGTGAAGTAGTGCAACAGTAGCAGATAGAAACCAGTATTGTGATCCTAGGAGGTACCTTGGTGTGGTGCAGTAGAATAAAATATGTGTTTGTAGTAAGATATATTGGCACTTTAAGCCTAAGGGGTCAGAAGACCCTGTTCCAGAAATATTGGAATGAACAAAGGTGCAGGAAATGGTGGAATTTGGAAAAGAGAAAGTGATCCTGGAGAATTAGTAGTTGGATGGGAAAAACCCAGGACACTGTCCTTGTAAGGGTCCTTTAGCATAGAGTGGACACGGGTCCCCTCTCTCCCAGCCAATCGGGATGAGCTCTCAGAAGGAGGGAAGTATATACGCTGCCTTCTACTTCAGAACAGGAGAGATGCCAAAAAGAGAAGGAAGCCCGAGCCAGAAAGTTGAGCTCCAGATAGAAAGCGCTGGGAATGTTGGCTCCATGAAGAGAAGACTGGGACAGAAGAAAAGTTCCATGTCTGGCAGAAGAGCCAGAACTGAGTATGAATCTTTGTGTTGTGATAATGGGTTTTATTTGTGGGACTTTGAGAATTATTTTTGAATGTTTCATGATTTCCAGCTGAATTTTACAGGCTTGATTGTTGTGGATAGTTCAAGTGAGCACACAAAATTTGGATGCTTATCTGAATTGATTTCAAACCTCTTGAGGTTGCTCATCACTGATGACCACTGTAAAACAACAACAACAAAATGATTAAAACTAATACAAATTCTATTGTTTTTTTTGCAGACTATTATTTTGTAAATAGCCAAATTGGCTTTCACTTCCAAATTGAAAGCATGCATTCCATATTTCAGCCCAAACTTAATACGTCTAGCCAAAAGATATTCTTCTGAAAAATGGATTTATAATGAAAATGCTGACAAACTCTGGACTCTTCTAGTGCTAGTGGGAGCCCAATAACTATCATAATGGCTTTCTTTAATACTCTTCCATCAAATGGTCCAAGAAGTAGTTCCTCCTTTGGTGCAAACATCAAAAACACAGGCATTTTTACTTTTTTAAGCTTAGACAACATCTGTGTTTCCATAATTTCTGTGGGAATGCAATCCACCCTTTCCCAGTTTTATTAAAAACCACCTTCTTGGCTGTAGTGCAGGCCATTACAAGCACTTTCATTATGTCCCATATATCTAGTTTAGGGAACCAGGAGTCCGCATATTTCATTTCTCAAATGTTACTGTAAGTGAGGAGCATACTTCAGAACTGTGTTTTTGTTTGATAATGCCTTCAAGTTGATTCCCTTTTCAACCTAGAAATCCTAAGTGTTTCCAGATAATTAATTTGCTGTCCAATTATAATGTTTTACTGGTATCTAAGCTGTTTATTGTCCCCAAACAGCTGATTTAGAGCCAGTTCAGTTGGCCTTGAAAACCATTGTGGCATCTGGAAAAGTTTACATTGACTACTGGCTGCAGTTTAGTTCTTTACTTATTGGGACATGCATCCTGAATTTGTACTGAGGTGGGAGTGCCCCAAATAAACTTTGCACTTTATTTGGAATATGTGTGTGTGGAAAACGAAGATGTATTAAAAACGTCATTGTTTTTATTGTTAGCAGAGTCCATAAAACATAAGTTGGAGCTCAGGGACCAATATAATATCAATGTAAAAGCCTGAGTAGGCTTGACTGTGTAAGGTAACTATTCCATATTAAAACGTATTTCCATATTCTATTGGAAAGTAATTTGTGCATAAAGCAATTCCCCCTTAGAGGAACACCGAGGAAAGTCTCGGATTGACTCATGGAATCTAATACACACATGGAACCTAAGGACTTAGTTTTCCAAAAGAAGGAACTAGATTTTCCCTGATTAAAAAGAGTGCAAATGCTATTTACACCCCTCTTAGTTCCACTTGATAGTTGGCAAAAAGGACAGACCAATGTACTTAGATCCTGTCTTGACAAATGAGAGCAGGCAGGCCCTCAGAAGGAGCGGTCTTATTTACATGGAAACTCCTGTTTTAAGCAATGGGAGGAGGCTGGTCCAAGGAAGGGGTGGTATTTTTATTTACAGCTAGTTCATTCCTTACTGTTAGGAGGATGTTTGGAAGGTGTGGTCTCATTTGCATGGTGCCTAGACTGGCGCTTGCACAGATGACTCCAGTGCTTGCCTGCAATTGTAATTTTTTTACCCCTGCTAACAGTAGAAGGAATTGCTGTGATCAGAATACAACCGAATGTATGAAAAATGTTACAGTTAATGTTGTCTTGCTCCGTTTTTTACAATGTGTACATTCCTGCCGGTATACACTTGAAAAGAGACAGACAAATTCCTTGTATTTGTGTGCGGGGAGGAGGTTTTATATGTGTTGTTTGCTGCCAAGACAAACAGAGTGTTTTGTGTGCTCCTCAGTCTGAGGTGGCTAGAGCTGTTTCTGGGGTAATACAAGGGGTTTTTTTAGTTCCAATTTTTTTTTAAGTGAATTTACAGCCGGTGAAAGGTGCTGTATTGACAGCTCTGGCTGAAGGCCTCTCTTTATTCACTGTTTCCTGCACCTTGCAGAGTCACTCACACCAGTGCAAAGTGGGTGTAAAACATTACCTTTCTAACTTGGTAGCAACATTTTTATACTCATTGTTTGAACTAGAGTAAGTGATTCCATAAGATGCAGAGCAATGGCAAATTGGGCCCAGAACAGGTACAGTGCAGGCTGCCCTACCCCATCAACCTTCCCTGCAATCTATCATATTCTTGACCTTACAGGCCACCTCTAGGAGTTAGAGAGTAATCCAGTTTCCAGGCCCTTTCCATCACTGCTCTCTGCTAACCCTGCAAACCAGGTTACAAACCACAGTGGTGATGGTTCAGGGATGTGGACACTTCTTGATTAGGAGCTGGACTGAAGGTACCATGCCAAGATCACTCAAAGTGTGATCAAATGGTAAAAGTTTTAGTCACTACTGACTGGGGATGAACTTGAAGCAGTAAACTTAGGGTATGTCTACACTGCAATTAGACACCCGTAGCTGGCCTGTGCCAGCTGACTCGGGCTCACAGGGCTCAGGCTAAGGGGCTGTTTAATTGCAGTGTAGGCATTCAGGTTTGGGCTGGAGCCTGGGCTCTAAGACCCTTCCACCTTGCAGAGTCCTAGAGCCATGGCTCCAGCCTGATCCTGAATATCTGCACCACAATTAAGCAGCCCCTTAGCCTCAGGCCTGTGAGCCCAAGTCAGCTGATGTAGGTCAGCCACGGGTGTCCAATTGCAGTGTAGACATACACTTAGAAAGTCTTATGAAAGGTTCCATATTCCAATGAGTTCTGTCACCCAGTTCCCCATCACTACTGACCCTGCCCTAGTCTCTCTTTTATTGGCCATTGTTAATTTGATGCCATCCTGGCATTTCCCAAGCAATGAAAGAGGTGAAGGAGACCTATCCTATCTCTTGTAAATTGTGCAGTGCTAGCTCTTTGTTTTAAAAAGAGGATGGAAATACCTGAGTCTCTAATGCAGGTTGATGGTTGGTCCAAATGCATGTAAATAAAGATCACCACAATCTCCAGAGAGAACAGAGTTAGTTCTACTGTGGCCACCAGTGGCAGATTAAGGTAAAATCCTTTTTAGCATAAGGATCTGGGCTCTGAGTATAAAGGTAGACTCCATATTTGGGACCGTTGAGCACTGACGTCCAAGGAGTTGCCATCAGCAGTGTAGAAGCAGCTGCTCACACCATGGCCTTAATTCGTTGTTACACTCCTCCTCTCCTCAGCATAAGGACAGAGGATTAGGAGAGAATTATAGAATCATAGAAATGTAGGGCTGGAAGGGACCTTGAGAAGTTATCAAGTCCAGCCCCCTCTGCTGAGGCAGGACCAGGTAGAGCTACACCGTTCCTGACAGGTGTTTATCTAATCGGTTCTTAAAAACCTCCAATAATGGGGATTCCACAACCTCCCATGGAAACCTATTCCCTTGCAGTTAGAAAGATTTTCTTAACATCTAACCTTGCTGCAGACTCAGCCCATTTTTTCCTGCCCTAGCTTCAGTCAACATGGAGAACAATTGATCACCGTCCTCTTTAGAACAGCCCGTAACATATTTGAAGACTGTTACCAGGTGCCTTCTCAGTCCTCTTTTCTCAAAACTAAACATTCCTGATATTTTTTAAACATCCTCCCAGATCAGCTTTTCTAAACCATTTATCATTTTTGTTGCTCGCCTCTGGACTCTTTCTCTCCAATTTGTTCACATCTTTCCTAAAGTGTGGCACCCAGAATTGGACACAGTACTCCAGCCAAGGTCTCACCAGTGCCGAATAGAGCGGGACAATTACCTTCCCTGCCTTACGTACAACACTCATGTTAATACACCCCAGAATGAGATAAGCCTTTTTCATAGTTGTATCACATTGTTGACTCATATTCAATTTGTGATTCACTTTAACCCCCAGATCCTTCTCAGCAGTACTACCACCTAGTCAGTTATTTCCCATTTTGTAGTTGTGCATTTGATTTTGCTTCCTGGGTGTAATACTTTGCACTTGTATTTATTGAATTTCATCCAGTTGTTTTCAGACCAATTCTCCAATTTGTCACGGTAATATTGAACTCTAATCTTGCCCTCCAAAGTGGTATCACCCCCTCCCTGCTTGGTGTTATACTCTAATTTTATAAGCATACTCTCTGCTCTTTTATTCAAATAATTAATGAGAATATTGAATATTGAATAGTACTGGACCCAGGACTGACTCCTGTAGGACCCCACTAGCTACTCCCTCCATTTTGACAGCAAACCATTGACAACTCCTCTCTGAGTACTGTCTTTCAACCAGTTGTGCACCCACCTTATAGTAATTTCATCTAGACCACATTTCCCTAGTTTGTCTATGAGACTGTCAGGTCAGACTGGTTGAAAAGCCTTACTAAAATCAAGATATGTCATATCAACGTCTTTCCCCTCATCCACTAGGCCAGTAACACTGTAATAGAAGGAAATGAGGTTGGTCTGGCATTATTTGTTTTTGACAAATCTGTGCTGGCTATTCCTTGTAACCCCTATTATCCTCTAAGTGCTTAAAAATTTGATCATTGAATAATTTGTTCTAGTATCTTTCCAGGTATCAAAGCTAGGCTGACTGGTCTATAATTCTCTGGACCCTATTTGTCCCTACCTTTAAAGATAGGTACTATGTTTGCCCTTCTCCAGTACTCTGGGACCTCACCTGTCTTCCATGACGTCTTGAAGATAATTGCTAATGGTTCTGAGATTGCTTTCAGCTAGTTCCTCAAGTACCCTAGGATGAATTTCATCAGGCCCTGCCAACTTGAATACATCTAACTTATCTCAATATTCTTTAACCTGTTCTTTCCCTATTTTGGCTTCTGTTCCTTCCCCCTTTTGTTAATATTAAATGTGTTGAGTATCTGGTCACCATTAATCTTTTTAGTGAAGAGTGAAGCAAAATAGACATTAAACACCTCAGTCTTCTTGATGTCCTCAGTTATTAGCTCTCCTTCCCCCTAAATAGAGGACCTGTGCTTTCTTTCCTATCTCTCGCTCGTAATATATTTAAAGAACCCTTCTTATTACCTTTTATTGCCCTTGTTAGGTGTAACTCATTTTGTACTTTAGCCTTTCTGATTTTGTTCCTACATGCTTGTGCTTTTCTTTTGTACTCTTCTTTAGCAATGTGTTCATGTTTCCACTTTTTGTAGATCTGATTTTTCAGATAATTAAAGAGCTCCTGAAGAAGCATATTGGCGTCTTACTATTCTTCCCATCTCTCTTTTGCATCGGGATAGACTGCAGTTGTGCCTTTAATATTGTCTCATTTAGAAACTGCTAGCTTTTCTGAACTCCTTTGGATGTTTTTTCCCACAGGATCTTACTTACCAGTTCTCTGAGTTTGTTAAAATCTGCTTTTTTGAAAATCATTGTTCTTATTCTGCTACTCTTATTCCTTCCTTTCTTTACAATCATGAAATCTATCATTTAAGTCACCTTTGTGCTCATATTTTGGACTCATCTGGGGGCTTCCGGGCCTCCTGGGACATGGGAAGCAGAGAAGAGTTGGAGCACTGAGCTTTGGCTACGTGCACTTCCTCTTCCAGCCCACTGTCTGATATCCACTACACTGGGGACTGGGAGGAGCAAAAAACCACTTTGGCAGCTCTATGCAGGCCAGTGCATTCCCTTTAAGGCCCCTTTATACCAGCAGAATGGCAAAAAGAGGCAGGTCTCAACTATGACTCTCTCCTATATGTCTGTTCCCTTCATCACTGAGCCTGATCTCCACTATGATGTCAGGTGGACATAAGTCACCTAGTGTCAACCTATTTGTGCCTGTGTCTACACTCAAATTTGTCTTCTGCTGACATAAGTGCCCTGTTATGGTGACGCAGTAAAACCACCTCCCAGAAAGCTGTGGAGTCATGGTCGACCTACCTAAGTCAATGCAGTCCACATGTAGATAACTGCACAACATGTATCAACCCTAACAGTGCTCTAGCAGCTGTCCCACAGTGACAGTGACTGCTCTGAACAGTTGTGAACTTCACTGCCCATATTTCACAGAGACTGGAAGCACCGCCGCACTTTTTGTGCAGACATACCACAGGACCAGGGAGGCCAACAATTGATCTGATGTCGAGCCGCAGACTATTCTTAGAATGAGCTGCATGCCATAGCTGGCAGAGACTCCCACCAGCATCCTGCAGACCACTCTGGATTCCTTGGAGGAGCCTGAGACAGAGACCCTGGCTGTGGACAGAGAGGAGGAGGAAGAGGAGTGAGGAGATGTGGCTGATGGGGTCCATCCATGCCACAAGGCAGGAACCTGTTCAAGACACCACCGCCCTCTAGCCAGTCTGAGCAGTTGAGCATGGACAAGCCCAAGGAAAGGATGGGTGCTCAGGTAATGGTGTGCAGGTATTTTCTCTTACAATGTTTAAATTTAAAGACGGTGCCTGGCCCATCCCCAAGGTTTCATTGTTTTACTTGTACAAGAAAAGGTAACGGTACAACAAACAGAGGTAGGGTTATCTGCTTTTCATTCCCCTTTAGGGTTAGGCTGTTTCTGTACATAGGGCTATTCCTTGTAGCCTCCTGAGATCTCTATGAAACTTTCATGGCGATAATTTCCAATTCTTTCTCGAAGGTTTCTAGGGATGGCTGCCTTATTCCTTCCTCCACAGTAGGACACTTTCCCATGCTACTCCACAACAAGTTCACAGGCACCATTGCAGTGCATGGGCTAGCGGCATATGGGTCTGGGCAGCTTCAGGACGCCAGCAGCCGCTGAGATTTCTGTGCCTTTGTTACCCTCAGGAGTGAGATATTGGCTAAAATCACGACCATATGTGGAAAATACTGCCTATATTCAGTTCCATTGCCGTAAAGCTGTAGCCGTGGAATAAGGACCCAAATATTATTGTCTCGTGCAACCAGCATTCCTCCCCATCCACCATTCCTGCTGGGCCATACTCATCGTGCCTGGGGCTGGAGAGCTGTGCTTTAAAGCTGGAGTCTCAATAAACATGTCTTATTGAAAGTTATTATGGGAATAAGAGAAGGGAGTTTTGAAACTTATTTTTCCCTTTCTGTTGTGACTGTAAACCCAATGATACATCTGTCTGTTTTATCTGCCGCTGTAGACTTGAGAGGTAACCCCTCCACACCAGCAGAACGCCTGACCCTGATGAGGAGAAAGAAGAGGACAAGGGAGGACGTGTTCAGAAAAATCCTGCAAGCCAATGATGCATCGGACTGCAAACAAAGGGCCTGGCGGGCCAACATCACAGACAGCATGGAGAAGGAGAGAACAGAGAGGAAAAATGACTAGGAAAAGGAGAGGGAGATGCACGAGGACATAGTGGACCTTTTCAGGTAGCAAATACAAATGCTGCAAAAAATGCTGCTTGACCTACAGGTCCAAAAATCCTAGCATCCCCACCCTTTGCAGTCCTCAGAGAATTCCATGCCAGCAGCTCCCTACACCCCTCAACATTCCATGTGGCTTCACAGGCCACATCCATACCCTCCCCACTCCATGCCAGGGGACAGCAAGGAGAACCACAGCTTCACACACACAAACCTGTGAGAATCACAACTTGTGTATGTGCAACCACCACAGACTGTGCACTGAAATGGACAGAAATGTTTGCTGCCTCTCCAATTTCAAAATCCCATTCTGTTAATTTACATTTATAGATCGCATCGCCTTGTTTGTTATTTTTTGCACTGTTTTTGTCACTCAAAACATTTATATGTTTTGAAAATAAAATGACCTTTATTAATTCACAACACATATTGAAGAATGCCTAATGGTACTCAGCATCCAGTGTAGAGTGTCACAGAACTCAGAGGTTCAAGAAAACACCCATCATATTTATGAATATATATAGTAAACACTGCATAATTCCTAGCTTCAGTAAAATACACCATCTCAGTTATACATGTAGAGCAAGCACTACACAATTCCCACCAGAACATTACAGTGATGGCTCTTCCCAAGCCTCCCTCAACCACATAGCTCCACACTGAGCTCTTGTAATGGCCCTTGCGTCTGGCTGTTCAAACTCAGCAAACAGCCGCTCCACCTCCACCCTGGTGGCAGCTTTCCCCCCTCTGCATCACAGATAGGATGCAGGAGTCAGGACCCAGCAGGCAGTGAAAACCACTGGGACCGTTTTCTCACTGAGATCTAGTCTAGTGACTAAATACCAGTGCCCCTTCATTCTACCAAAAGCACATTCAACTCATTCCGCACCTGCTGACCCGGTAGTTGAATCTTTCCTTGGTGCTGTCAAGAGGACCAGTGTATGACTGGCAGAGAAGCAAGGGGTAAGCTGGGTCCCCCAGAATCACTCCTGGCATTTCAATATCACCAATGGTAATCTGGTGATCAACCAACGCTTGCATAACCATAGAAAGATACCCTTTCTGTTGATGTACCGATGGCAAGGTGGGCTGGTGCCCAAATAGGAATGTGTGCGCAATGTATCACCCCACCGCAGTTCAGGAACTCCATTGTTGCAAATCCATTCACTATGTCCTGCACATTACCAAAAGTCACAGGCCTGCATAGCAGGAGATGCTTAATGGCCCTACACATTTGCGTGACAATGTCCCCCACTGTGGCTTTTCTAACTCCAAAGTGAATTCCCAGTGACAGGGAGTAATCTGGTGTTGCCATCTTCCAGAGGGCAATCAACACACACTTCTACACTGTCAGTGCAGCTCTCATTCTGGTGCCCCTATGCAGGAGGGCTGGGCTGAGCTGGGCACACAGATCCAGGAGGGTGGCCTTTTGCATCCAGTTTGCAACTGCTCCATGAATGCCACCACCAAAACCTTGAATTTTTTTTTGCTATGCCCTTCAGCAGTCTGTCATCAAAGAAATTGTCATGTTCCATCATTGTTGTGGTTCCTCCTGCGGGTCTACAAGTACAGGAATATTTTGCATCCTTTATTTGCTAAGTTCATGAGAATAGTGCAGAACTCTGCAGGCTCCATGCTTCTGTCAGAGATGGTAGACACCAAAAAGTGCCATGTAGGTGTGTGGTATTCAAAAGCAAAAGTGTGAAAATTATGGGTTATGGATGGCATTCAGGAATGGAGAAAATTGCATGTTGGGAACTTGACACCCTAGCTCACAGAGATCCCTGAGTGACTCAATTCTACCCCCACCCCCCAGCACATAGTGAAACTTTCCCAAAAGGCATTGCGCCAAATGGTGGCATGTGGCACATGGGGATACACACCCGTGGTGCACCACACTTTGCATTGACACAAGCACTCCTGGTGAGTACGTGCAGCACAGATGCAAGTTAGCCAAGTATTCATGTGCACAAACGATGTACACACTTTGGTGGCTGTATGATGGCATAACTGTGTTAACCACAAGTTTATAGTGTACACGTGGCCTCAGTGAATTAGCCAGTATGTAACACTCTTTGCGTGAAAGCTGGTGGAAGGAGTTGGCACTAATTACTGAGATCAACACATAGACCTGGTGGAATTATGAGCTGCTAGGGCTCCTCCTTCCCAAGTAAAATTGCAGAAAGGTGCTACAGAGCCCAAGCAGGGGAGCATAAGTTGCCAGGACCATCCCCACACAATTCCAGAAAGGGAGTTGTGCTGGGGATAAGAAAGCCCCCCTCAGGTTTTGGGCTAAGGGAGAGTAGCATCCTATTCTTCTCCCCGCAAGGAGGAGGAGGCAAGGAATATGAGGAGCTGGGGGGAAAAGCTGGGGGAAAGGGGGAAGGTATTTGGAGGAACACTGAATTTCTGGTAGATCGAGCCTCCTCCTCTAGACTTAATTCTAGCAGGATTTTCAAAATCATCATAGGCACCTCTCTGCATCTTTAGGCACTTACATGCCTTTAAAAATTTGACCCTGAGCCTATCACCACACACACACATAGACGTGATGAAACTAGAATCCTAACAATAACACAGCACACTCTCTCCTCCCCCTGCACTGGTGTCACTGGAGAAAAGCTAATAAACTATTTCCTTTCTTTCTCCGTCCTCCTAACCAGCATGTTGCACTGTGCCTTTGTAACCCTCTTCCTTAGCTGAGGTATAAAATAATAATTGCAGGCCATTTCACTACAGTGGGAAAGATGCCTGGGATCATGTCTCTGAAATCTTGTTATCGGACAACTGCTGCCTGTACTCTGGGATTGCCAGCGTCATGAGACACATTCAGCGGGTAAGTGTTTTTCTTTTAAGCAAGCCACACTTTTAAAGTTACGTATTCAGATTGCAAAACAATTTAACGTCTGAGGTCAGATCCTTCAGCTAGTACAAACTGTGTGACAGCGGGAGTCAATGATGTTATGCCCATGTACCCGAAGGTGCCAAAGTCCCATTTTCAAAAGTGACTTAGGGGCCTACTGGGACTTCGGATCCTCAAAAATGTTACCGCGGCTCCCTGATCTTAGTTTCCTTCTTAAACATTCTTCCTTGGGTCTGCCCCCTACCCTCTTTCCCTGAGCTCTTTTTCTGTGGCTGGACCTGGGTGGGCAGGTGAAGGTGCCCACCCTTAATGGTAGCTCCCTTACTGACATCAAACAGCAATTCAACATGTTCTTTAACACATCTGACTCCCTCAGCCCAGGTAGCACAGGCATAAATAGCAGTGTAGAAGGTGAGACATGGCTTAGGAGTGTAGAGTGCCCTGTACACCTGAACCCCTAGAATATGTGGCCTACACGGCTCTTTACACACCCAAGGAGTGCCTCTCATGACTACGTTGCTGCTTTTAGCAATGTAGTGTCATGCTGCTGGAGCCTTTCCCTGCTACCTCCTTCCAGAGCCACATGTAGCTACACACTGCAGTGACAAGCGTGGATGCAGCCTACCTTTCACTGCGGTGTGTAGCTACACATATCCCAAATGCCACTGCAAGTGTAGATGAGTCTTTTGTCCGGCTAGCTGTAAAATACTCACCTTCCTCACAGCTGAAATATGCTATAGGGGCAAGGTTTTAAAAATAGAATCCTGAAGTGAGGCTCCTAAATCCACGTCGTCACCTAAATAGGTGGCCTGACTTTTCCAAAGCACCGAATGCCCAACCACTAACTCCTAATGAGGTCAGTGAGAGTCGTTGGGTGTTCAACACTTTGGAAAATGAGGCCCTAGAAGTGCAAAGCAAACTTCTGCACATGCATGGAGTCCCACTGAATGGTGTTCACTCTGCAGGGCAGCATGCAGGTATAGCGGTCCATTCCTCAACCCTGTACAGTGCAAGATCAGGGCCCGTGTGTGTGATTCGATGGCCTGTTGGATTAATCAGCATATGTCACAGAGCTAGCTAGCTAGAGCTATAGATAGCACTGAAACCACATCACAACCAAAAGGAATTTATTTGAAAAAGGCGGAGATAGTAGGATGTTGAAATGGAAACTTCATTTAAGTCTTAATTATATTAAACAGCTTTGGTCTGGGGGGACCTGAAGGAAAGGGAACATTGGTTAAGTTTGATTTTGAAAATTAGTTTCACATAAACATAATTAACTGTTTTCACTGGAGATTTTAGTTTTTCTGCAGAATATTTAATATTAAAATATTTAAAGAGGAAAATTAATTTTCCCATGGGACTCTTAAGCTTTGAATATGACAGCTAAAATGGATTGTTCTTAAGTGCACAGAAAATCCATAGGAGAACTACAAAAGTTGACATGCTCCCTAAGGAGGACCCATGACAAGCAGACAATTAACCAAATTGCCATGATCATTAGCTTAAAGATCCACATAATGGCTTAATTGCTTTGAGTTGCTGAGAGTGTGGCACTGCAGCCAGATTCTTGCTGTGAAGTGTGTGATTCCCAGAAACATCCATCAGGCTTCAATGAATTGACTTTCTATGCTAATTAACCTAGATGTGCTTGATTTTTAGCTCACTGTCTCCACTTCATTCAATCACCAGTATGGAGGAGGGAATGGGGAACAGGACTGTTTATCTCTCATTCTATATTAAAAAGGAAACTTTCTCTAAAACATTATTTTGTGGTTCTTTGTGAACTGGTCAACTTGAACTGCAACAACAATTATTCTGCCTTGGTTTGTTCTTTATCATCCATTAATCTTATCACACTCATTCTTCCTGTAAACAGAACATTATATCTTCTCTGGTGCTCCCACCCTCTGCTCAGCCAATCAGGGAATAGGTCAGATGTTTCTATCTCACCGATCAGAACTAAGAAACACATCTGGAAGTTCCAGTGTTTTACTCTAGAGTGTGTGTGACGTACTTCCCCAGGATGCAACCTGGAACTGGGGTACTGCGGAGCCCTCTGTCTTACCAACTTGGGCTCTCTCTCATATTGTGATGCTGTGACAAGCTGCAGACCTCTCCAGGTCCTGCGCTTAAACAGCCATTTACAGGTAAGGACACACCCAGCTGAGTTACATGAATGCTTTTGCCAGTCATTCATGAACCAACAATAGAGGTGCTCAAGCCAATTCCCCACAGCTCCCCAGCCTAGGACCCCAGAGCTGTACCATCTTGCCCTGGTCAGAAGCCTGACCAGTGTAAGTTTATTACCCAGTCTGCCCCTCACTCAATGTGAAGAGGACAATGCACCAGCCCTTCCTTGTTCCTGAACAGATTTCCCTTTGCACTTCAAACACTACACCATTTTAGGTAAAAAAATAAAAATAAAACAGATGTATTAATTACAGAAAGATAGATTTTAAGTGATTATAAGTAATAAGTTATAAATCAAAGTAGATTACCTAAGAAATAAAACAAAATCACAATCTAAGTTCTATAAAGTAGACAGGATTTGAACAAGCAGTGTCTTACCCTGACAGAACAAACAGTTCACCAATCTTTCATACACAGGCTGGGATTCCTCCTTTCCCACCTGGGATCACGTCCCCAGTTCAGACTTTGTTCCTAAGGTGTTTCCAGGTGTTGAGCTGTGAGGGGAGTGAGGCCAAGTGATGATGTCACTTCCCCCTTTTATAGCTTCTTTTATGTCAAGGGAAATCATTGTTCCAAGCAGAGTCCCCATCCCAGTTTGTGGAAAAGTACCGGCACAAGATGGAGTCCAGTATCACATGATCTAGTCACATGCTCTTGCATGCTTTGATGAGCCATAGCAGCCATTATCCATATACTGGCTGAATCGTCCATAGGAAAACCCAACAGGTAGGGATAAGCTTCTTCTATGCCCTATAGTGTTTCTTCATTGGCCATCACCTTGAATGGTTCATCCACAATGTGCTGGCTAGATTGGATGTAAACTGCCTTGTGGGTGTCACCAAGGAGCAGTCACATTTGAAATACTGGTACATAGTCAATATTCAGAACTTCAGTTACAATGACAGCACATACCATCCAAGAGGATATTAATGTTCAACAGATCAAGGCTTTTAGAATGATACCTTACAAGGCATACTTTGTACAAAACATATAATTATATCATCATAGTAAATATGGGGGTGTTGCTTTAGGGTACAGAGTATCACAGCGTGATAGAGAAAAGAATCTAATAAATTTGAACAATTAATAAATCGAAGGGAATCATGACATGGTAACTGAATAGCCACAAATAGAAAAGAGGGTTAAATTGCTGAATAAATTTTTAGAGGAATGGGAAAGTCCATTACAGTGTTAGCTACACATTGTGTGTGTATGTGTAAAAATACAATATTTTGTTTTTTTACCATTCACATCTATACATTCATTGTCAAATTACATATTTTTGTTTTTCAAACATACGGGACTAAATTCTGCTACATTCCTGAAATCCCACTGGAGTGTTTCTTTTATTATGACGTGTTCTCCCTGGCTGTGTGGAGAATTCCAAAATCTACCATAAAGAGCACTTTATCATTCCAGAAAAAAACAGGCAGAAAAGCTTGTATATGTGTACATTAAAGTCACAGTGGAACAAATTCTGTTCTCATTGAAGAAAATGGACTTAGTTTGGATTTACACCGTTGTCACGGAGAGTAGAAATGTTGCCAGTTAGCTGTGTTGTGTAGTGACCACCTGAATAATGTCATGTTCAGTGGAGTTCACTGACTTTATTAAAGATCGTATTCCATATATGGTCAGGTTTTATTGTTTTATGTAAGGGATCCCTTCCAAATTGCTGATTCACGCTGCTGAAATATGTCTGGTGATTTCTCTGAACTGGAATGATTGTCGAGATCCATGGAGATCAAACTGTGGAGCCACACATGGACTCAGCAATTTGGCAACCGCAGACTAAAACTTTGGCAGTATCATATTCACAACCCAGATGTTGGATGGTTCTACCACAGCATGCAACATATTAGCATAGAGCTGAAGACTGGCTAAACATTATAATTTACTCTTCTGAATTTAGATACTAAAGGCTGGTAATGACTTTGATGTTTTTATCCAATCATTAAGGGCCAGATAATTTGCTATACATACAACCCTGTACTCTACCCAAGAAGGAGATCTGTGAGGTGAAATCCCTCCTTACATAGTCCACTAGACACAGTGTGCCACCTTTAGGACACATGCTCCTTTTGCCCTTCCACTTTCCCCATCACATCCGTACATAAGGTCCAGTCCCAATTTGGCCCTAAATCAATGTTCTGAAAGGGAATTACATGTACAGTTTTGGTATTAAGAAAAGTGATACCAGGGACCCTCTTGTGCCACCACTGGGCAGTAGGACTTTGTGGAGTCCTATAAACTAGAGATCGAAAGGTCAGTGGTGCCTGGTCTTAAATTGACTTAGTTCATCCTAATATTAAGGTCCTCTTTATAAGGGTTAGTAAATTCTTACTGGATGTTTTTAATAAATAATCAGTTATTATTGAGGCCCTGCTTAACTTGTGCTATTGTGGAAATTGAAGATTCCACAATATTAGGCTTCCACCACAATTTTGACAGAAGGAGCCCGCTGTGCGTGGGGCTGAAAGTGGGAGCCGTGTCCGCCCCAGGGCTAAGAACAGAAGTGCCTACCGTCAGTCCCAGGCAGCAACTGTCAGTCCTGAGCTGCTTTCAGCTCCAGGCAGCCGATAGCAAGAGCCCCCACTCTCAGCCCTGGGCGGACGACAGTGGAAAATTGCGGAAAAGTAATGGACTTTATTACTGCAAATAATAAGGTCCATTATTACTTTTCTGCAATTTTCCATGGCTTGTCCACAACTCAGCCGCAATTTTTTTAGAATCATCCTGCAATTTAAATAAGGCCTTAATTATGGATTGTTATAGAGTCCAGTAGATCAACAGGATGCTTATAATAATGGCTTATACCCATTTATAACACCTGGTACAGATGCGCTTATAAACATCTATAACACATATTACTCATGTCTGTAACATACTTAATGCCTCTATTAATCCTTTATTAGCCATTTATAAATAGAAACATGGCCCTTAATTCTCTTGCTTTTTTCCTTCCTTCTCAAAGGTCAGGTTGTTGGGTGCCAGATCACTTCTGCTGATGTATTAGATTAACTCATCTAGGGCCAAATTTTCCGCTCAGTTACTCAGTATAGCCCAGTGAAGTCAGTAGGGCTAGTCTCCTCTCCATGGTCAATTTTGTGGAATTGTGCCACCATTGCATTAGCATAGCTCCACGTTTTAGAAATGATGGGAGCAGTAGTGTAAACCAGCTGCTGGTACTTTTGCCACCATGTTGTCTAAATCTGCTCAAAGCTGATCTATACAATACTGTGTTACACATACTGGTATTAGTGCAACAATGAGATGTTTCTCAAAAAGTGCCAGTGTAAGCACAGTCTTTGGCTACGTCTACACTACCCGCCCGATTCGGCGGGTAGCTATCGATGTTCTGGGATCGATTTATCGCATCTCGTCTAGATGCGATAAATCGATCCCAGAGCCGCTCCCCGTTGACACCAGAACTCCAGCTCCACGAGTGGAGGAAGCGCTGTTGGACGGGGGAGCCTGCCTGCTGCCATGTGGACCGGGGTAAGTACTTTTAAAAATCGATCTAAGATATTCAACTTCAGCTACGTTATTCACGTAGCTGAAGTTGCATATCTTAGATCGACCCCCGCCCCCCTAGTGTGGACTAGCCCTTTGAGAGCAAACTTCTGCCCCTGGTGGATACTCTTGGTGCTTAGGTACCACAGTGATTAGTACCTTAGAAATACTTAGAATAGATAAGAGACAACTTCCATCATATCTAGATTCTCATCTTCATTACCATGCCTCAGAATAGCCATGTCGTCAAGTCTGATCAGTTATGCATCCACTGCATCCACAATAGCCTGCATCCGCTACATATTAAAATGACATCCCTTTTGTTCTGTATTCATAAAATGTTTTGCACAAATAGTATAACTTTATACACATGGTACAGAATAAGAGGTAATAATCTGGAGAGTTCAATTCATGTATCAACACTTCTTCATGGCTATGTTACTTAATTAGTCTTCACAGATTATTTGCTTACATCTACAGAAAATACGATGACCATTTTTGTTTGGAGAATGATAGAATGAGCAACACAGTAGTATACTCATAATTGAATTAATCTAATTTATTTAATCTAAATTCCAAGATGGAAACCTGGACAGAAAAAAAACACGCAGAATGTACACATAAAAAACCTTTGCTATGTGCCAAGGAGACAAGCTTTCAAACTTCTTTAGTGCCAAAGAGTTCATTTTGAGAATTTGAACATTGTGGGTTCAACATTTCTGACAGAACTGCTTATTTTCCTGTTCACATTATGTTTAAGGACTATTCTTTTAAACCTATCTGAGGGAAGAGAATTAATGGGAGAGTTTCCTTCCTCTGCCAATCAATCAGACTGAGCAGTTGTGTGTGGAAAAGGAAGAGGGGAAGAGGCAAAGCTGAACAGAAATTACATTGGGAACTTTTATGTGACAAGTGCATTGTCAGGTTGTAAGAGAGGAGCCTGGAAGAGGAATGGGGCTTGGCTAAGACAGAAAGAGACGACTATAGAAGAAGAAGTTGCCCTCTAAAGGTCCCAGCCTAGAAATGAGAAAAGGTCTGTAGCACTGGAGCTGTTAGTGCCTTGGGGCCCAACAAAGACTACCACTCCGTTATACTAGATGTTGCTCTGAAGGCAGTCCCTGCTCTGAAGAGCTTCTTGGCCATGTGTCACTTAATCTCTCTGTGCCTCAGTCTTCCCATCTTTGAAATGGAGACAGCAAGACGTTCCTACCTGACAGGAGTGTTGTGACTTCACTTCATCAGCATGCATAAAGCCCTGCATGCTGAACTGATGTGCCCTATTTGCATCCTGATCAGATCCCTCTCTTGTGTCACCAATAGGAAGAAGGGAGTGGATGAGCATGGGGACAAAGCAGCAAGTGGAGTCCCTTCTGCAATGTAGACATAAGAACTAAAATATTTAATGTTATTTTTATGTAAATTTCACACACCCGCAAGTTATAATTTTATTAGCCAGAAACCTCCCAAATTTGAATAATGTAGTTAGCAATATTGCTAATCCAAGGCATTAAAAAATCTTGACTCAGGTCCCCAAAAAGTCATGAGATTTTTAAATCAAAAATATGTTTTAGGTTCTCTTTAGCTTTCTGAGCTGTTAGGGTTCACTCAGCCCATGTTTTTAAGCTTTTTTCCCCAGTCATGAGTGCAAGAAACTGACTTTATTTACCAAAAATGAAAGCTGAGAGTCTCATGTAATCTCATGACTTCAGGTGCTGGGCCTTTAACAAAAAATAAATTGAGACTTGGCAACACTGAGTTAGGGTTAAAGCTTTCTTCAACAACACTTCCTGGGGGCTAGATGACTTGGAGGTTTGATAAAGCACTACAAGATCTTTCATCTCTGGGTTGCTGATTCAAACCCAGCCTATATCAATACAGAATGGAAATTGTTACCATCTAGGAAACTGGTGGTACCTATTTACCAAGGGATAGGTGTCAACATCTCAAGCCGACTCCCACTCAGTTGACGCTAACTCATACCTTATTGGCCAGCTCAGCTGAGATAAATATACACTGAGACACCAAGGCTGGAATGGTCATGGAGACTAAAGGATCCTCTCACCCCTAGTGTGAGGTCAGCTGGGTTAAGTCAGAGGAAGCTTGCGCTGTGGCTGACTGTAATAGCTGTTTTGAGGATAAAGAGAGAGGACTTTTGTTTACAGGGCCCAGATTATGCCCTGATTTGATGGGGTTGCACAGGGTGCAAGTAAGGGCAGAATTTAGTGCCAAGGTTTTCACAAGCGCAAAACCTGAACATTAAAAAATATATTTTTTAAAACAACATTTAGATTCTGCTACTAACTGTTAATTACTGTTTATTTATATTACAGTAATGCTCAGTCTCCCATTTAGTGCTGTGACCTTGTTGTTCTGGATACTGTACAAACACAGTGAGAGACAATCTCACCCTAGGATTGACAATCTGCCCTAGGATTGACAATCTAAATTAAGAGAATATCTTGGGCTCTCAGACATTATTTTTCAAATGTCTGTTTAGATTTCACCTTTAAGCCTGAATTCATTAATAGCTGCTTTACGGGCATGTGAATTCTGGGGCTTTCTTGCCATACAGAGGACATATACTGCATGTTGTACTAGGTTGTTCACAAAGACTGTAGTTTCCCTAGTGTTGATTGGGGTGAGTTTTAAGGTGTTAGTACAAATTAATCCAGCAGAAAGGGAAATAGCATCAAACCACACTTTATATCCAGAGGTTATCAATGAGGGACCTGTTGTGTCACAGTAACCAGATCCGAAGAGGGCATGCCTGAATTGCAGTGGTTCATTAGCTCATTTGGGCCTCACTGTTTTCTCTGCACACAGTATTCTCACAGCAGCTCAAATAAAAAGCAGATGTTTTCCTTGCCATGGTCCAGAATCTGTGCAAAAGAGAGTCCTTGCATAAGAATGGTGCTACAGGACACCAAAGACTTCTACCAGCTTCTGTTTGACGCTACAGGGCTGCCGGAAAATCCAGCCACGAGACACCATAGGCAGCAGTTTAATCTTTGTCAGTGAAATTGACCCGGTGTAGGAGCATACTGTTGCGAGGTCAAGAGTGAGCCTCCATACTGTAATATATGAAAGGATTTCTGTACAATCTCATTGCCAGCAAAAGGGTTTTTCGGGCGGCTGGAAAGATAGACACTGCAAGAGCCTTTCTCCAGCAGAGAGACTTGTAAGTGGGGATGTTTAATAGACCATGGAGAAATTAAAAGGAAGGATTAGACAGCTGGTGGGGTCAACTGCACTTTAATAGTCACAAGTGGATAGGGTAGTTCTGTAATTAAAAATACTCCTTTACTCAGTCTCCTGGGCTCAGCATCAGAACCATGCCTGGCATAGCTCCACAGCATTCTTCAGTTGGGCAAGTCATAAGAAAGCTTTAAAAATACTCCTACAAATGGTTAAATTTAAAGGGGCTGACCACTGATGGAAAAAGCCTTCATTATTGAGGCCATTTTGACTAAATATACTTGATAAATATACACTATGAACAGCGAATACCTAGGGCTGGTTGGGAAAAAATATTGCAAATGATTTCAAAATTGTTTCCATTGTGTAGTGTTAGAAATGGCCTCACTTTCTTCAATGTGTTTTTAATTGACATTTTAGTCTATAATGTTATCCAAACCATGGTTTCAATAATGTTTCAATCATTCTGATACAAAATGTTAATAATGTGAATAATTTAAAAAAGAAAAAAAGTTTTTTTCTGATTATTTTTAAATAAAAGGCCATTTTTCGGTGGAAGTTTTAAAAAATGTTGACTGTCTCCAGTATAGTTGTGGGCAACCTGCGGCCCGCAGGCCGCACGCGGCCCATCAGGGTAATCCGCTGGCGGGCCGCCAGACAGTTTGTTTACATTTGCACGGCCGCCCACAGCTTCCAGTGGCCGCGGTTCACCATTTCTGGCCAATGGGAGCTGTGGGAAGCGGCGGCCAGGAGGTCCCTGTGGCCCACGCTGCTTCCCGCAGCTGCCTTTGGCTGGGAATGGCAAACTGCGGCCACTGGAAGCTACAGGCAGACGTGGAAATGTAAACAAACTGTCTGGAGGGATTATCCAGTGGATTATCCAGCGGATTATCCTGGCGGGCCACATGCTGCCCATGGGCTGCAGGCTGCCCACCACTGTTGTATAGGGATCCAGCCAATGGTAGCTGCTCATGAGAAGATAGACATCAGAGTGACTAATGTTCTTACAGGAACTACTTGGCTTGGGGAAAAGGGTAGTTCCCAACTCCATGATGGAAACCTTGTGGCATTTACTGGTCTCACCTGGCCCACTCCTATGGATTTTTTCCATAATAAGGCAAGATCTAGCCCTTTAATTGAAGTGCTCTTTTTCAATAGAATGAGGTGCAAGAAGGAAGAGTGCAAGTGGCCTTTCAATATCATCAGACAGAAAGCAGCAGAACTGAAAGCACCCTATGCCTGGTAATGAAAGGATCTTATTGCGTTACCACTTTTCTTTCCCTCCTTTGGCATTTATCAATCCAGCTGGAAGCTCACCAGCCTGGCAACCGAAAGACTCATTTTACATTAAAAAAGCTACTTGCTTTGCCACCTCACAAGTCTCCCCACCCCCGCCCATTCACCTTGCTCTACACCAGAGCTTTCCAAACTTGTCATGTTGGTGACACACTTTTTAGACATGCATCATTTCGCAACACACCGGAAGTGACGCGGAATCAATTCCGCCCGGATTACACATACTGCACATGCGCAGTACCCAGAGCCGGCCGCCCCAAGCAAAAAAAAAACCAAAACCAAACCCCAAGTGCCACCCCCCTCCGCCGGCCGAAACACCCCCCCACCCAACAACGCCGCCCCGCCAAAACGCCGGGGGGGAACGCGGAACGCCTGCCGCCCCGCTCCCCCTGCCGGAGGGGAGCGCGGAGCGTGCCCGCCGCCCCACTCCCCCTGCCGGAGGGGAGCGCGGAGCGTGCCCGCCGCCCCGGCTGGGGAGGGGAGCGTGCCCGCCGCCCCGGCCGGGGAGGGGAGCGTGCCCGCCGACCCGCGACACACCTACACACTGCCGCCGACACACTAACGTGTCGCGACACAGTTTGGAAAGCTCTGCTCTACACAGACCACAACCTCATGGATTGCAATCAGATTACTCATTCTGCAAGACTGGATAAAAGAACTAGTTTAGGAAACAAAACTCTGGGCCATATCCTCAGATCACATGTAAACTGCGGTAGCTCCAACTTCAGTGGAGTTGTGCCCATTTGTACCACCTGAGATTCTGGGCCCCATTCACAGTGGAGCAGAGAGTTGTCTATTGACCTGTTAGAGATGAGCGATTAATTTAGCTCTTGTGAGTAATTTAATACATCTTTTATGACTACAACATAATCTAATGAGCAGGGTTGAAATAGCTAGACTCCTTTGAAACCCAAATTTAATGTTTAGTCAGGTAGGTTCAGCTCTTCATCCCTCTGAGATTAATACATGGAGTTTCAGGCAATTTTATGTGTGAGGCTCTCTCAGACGATTCATTAAAAACCTAAGTCCTGTCTCTATATGGATATTAAACATTTGACCCTGTTTTTGTAAGAATAGGGGCCATAGCCAAAACTTCCCTTCCCCCTACTACTGGTGCAGAGTGCTGTGCTCTGGTTGGTTGCCACACTCCACCCCAGAGGGGGCTGCATTTCACTGGCACAATGTGTGATAGGTTGGGGTAAAAAGGTGCCCTATGTAAAATAATATTATATAATAATTAGTAGGGGGCATGTTTCTGTCTAGTTCTTTCATGAGTCCAGAAGGGGGGGGGGGAGGTGTAATCTAATTGGTGTTTTTTCCATTTATGCGCTTTCATTTTCTGTTTGTGTTTCACTCAGTCTGGACAATGAATCTGCACAAAAGGTAAACAAACAGCATAGATAGGTAAGAGCAAGTTAGATTTCTCAAACCCTTTAATCTTAACATTTTAAGTGGTTACTAATAACACACTTAAAAACATACAATTTTTATCTTTCTGGTATCCCATTAACATAGTTCTTATGAGTATTAGTTATGAGAATGCAAGTCCATTCTGTGTCAATGGGACATGAGAAACTGAAATTATGACAGGTATCAAAACAAGGACAGGTATTGTAGTGTGAACAGGGGTAGAAAGGTAGATCTCAAGCGAGAGAGTCTTTGTGAAGGATGGATTGCACTTTATTTGTTATCTTATGGGGGTTTTGTCTCAGCAGGTTTCCTGTTTATTCTTTGAAACATTCTGTTACTTTCAGTATGACAGACATGTTTTGCACGTACAAAATCTTCACTCATGACATTGTTTGACCAGAGACTCCAGTCCCCGTTGATGTGAGTGGAAAAAATCTATTACACATAAAGGCATCTTGTGGCTGCTGAATGGATTGTCATAAAAGGGGAAAAGGTTGGGTCAGAGTTGTGGACACTGGAATCTGTCCATAATAAATTAGTGTCCCTGGGAGAAAGACATTTCAATAAAAAGAAGCACTCCGAATTGTTTTTGGACCTAGAAATAAAAAAAAAATCCTTTTACTCGCACACAAACTCTCTCTCTCTCTCTAAGCTGTGCATACTTCAGTGAGAGAGAGCTTTTTATCTAGTGGCTTAAAAGATTATAGGAAAATAAACTTTTTAGAAGTCTAAGTCCAACCCCTGCAAAGCCTGAGGGGCTGCCTTCCACCTTGTACCTCTCTGCAGACCTGGCCAGGATCTCATCGGGGAATCCAGCTTGGGGATCACACTTAGGTAGAGGTTGGTTGAGGGTGAGGGAAACTACAGCAGCCAACAGAGAGAGCTGGGTGTGTGTTAAACCCTCCCCACAGGTGATAAGGCTACTGCTCTATCATATGCACCCTGACAGCCTCAGAGGACACTGAGGTTAAATTCTGGGGGCTCCAGCTTAGCACCCTCAAGAACACAGGGCAGAATCTTCCCGTTACAAGTTAGTCAGGGGGAGTCTACATTGAGTCACATAAAAGTAAACAATGAAGCAAAGGTTAAAATGACCGAACAGCTTGTAATTACCAATCAGGTTTTATGCCATGGTTACTTCTCAGCCTGATGTATTCAATCACTAGTAACTGCAAAGATCCTAAAATGGCACGAGAGGCCTCTTAAATACTAGGCTGCCCTGTGTGCTTGGCACCAAATTCAGACAACTTGGAGAAGCAGTTCAGATCTTCTGGGTATTTTTATTTTCTTACTTTGTATTTCTTTCCATAAGAAAGCAGGTCTATTTTTAGGATTTGGCTAAGTTGAACTCAGTGGTTTTATTTTCACTCTTGTTCTTTTTCCTCCCTTACATAAAAGAAGAGGTCTTGGCTGATCCAACTGTATTAAAGCTTTAGTTCTTTTAATGTTATTTTCAGAGGGGTTGTGTGCATGTGTATATGTGTGCATGTGTAAAGCTTCTTTACATTTCCTGGAATAAAAAAAGATCCTTGCTTTCATTAAATCTCTGGGTTGTGCTTCTAAATTACTCCATTAAGATTGAATTTAAAGAGAGATTGTTAAGGGAGTAAAACCCAACATTTAACATAATATATTTGAGGTTCACCTCCTCTGATCTCTCCAGTCTTATTCCTTGCTAACACTCACAGATCATGCATTAAATACTTCTCCCCACACCACCTCATCGGGGGCAAGAAGAGCTGGATACAACCCCTCACAGAACCAACTAACACCATTCTCTCCATCGGCCAAATAGCTCCAATCAAGGAAATGAATGTGCTGTCTCAGAACTGCTTACCAACCCCCACTACTGTGCTTTGTTCCGCTATCTGTGCTTTTAAGGTAGGTGCATTATCAGTAATAGATTTGTTATAATGCCCAGGGTTGTTGTTGTTACAGTAGGGCTCCGAGGACCCCATCAGGTTTGATGCCCTGTCATGTTAGATGCTGTGACAGAAACAGGGTCCCTACCCCAAGTTGATTTCAGACTATGTTATATAATACCCCGGTTTAGGCGTGTGCTGTGTCTTGAGGCAGCACATCCACCACTCATCTAGGATAGAATAGGGATGTTCATTTTCATTTCGCAACCAGAAGCTTAAAGTAGAATTATCCATTAGAGCACTGATAACAGAAACAGATGTATTCTTGGGGCACACATTTACTACAACTATTTATTATTTGTTTTGTGGTAGAACATAAATGCTCCGTTGCCATTATTATGCCAAAGGGATGGACAAACAAATTCAAAACAAAACCCCCAGCCTCCACCAAACCTTTGTTCAGAGCCAGCCCTGATAGAAGTTAGAGGGATTTAAAATCTTAAGAGAAAATCTTTTCCTGCTAGATTTCAAGATCAGTCTTTAGACATTTGAGTGCTTATTTCAACTACACTGAACCTCTGACTCATGTATGGTTTACTCATCACTAATAGCAATAGTGAGAGTGCCCGCAACTCCCATTACAGTGGACGGTTTGAGAATGCTCAGTGTATTGTAGGTGGGGCTCAGCGCATTAGAACTGGTCTCACAGAGATTAAAGACTATTCTGAAATGTAATGCTGAGATTCAGTGAAGTGAACTCTAGGACATTGCCTAAGATAATTCAGTGAAAATAGTTTTAATGCACTCTGTTAGAAAAGGTAAGGGACAAACCTCACAACGTTCAGTGGTTTGATTTT
Organism: Macrochelys suwanniensis; assembly: GCA_033296515.1. Lineage (NCBI taxonomy): Eukaryota > Metazoa > Chordata > Testudines > Chelydridae > Macrochelys > Macrochelys suwanniensis. Next base: position 95,075,124 of record CM065777.1, read on the forward strand.
TTTCAAAGTTTATCCAAACCATTGCTCTCAAAATCTGGGTGAAAATCCCAGGAGAATAGGTTTTCTGGTATTTCCTGGGTCACAAATACCTCGGCTACCTTCTGGTTTTGGTCATGGGTGAAAGCAGCAAGTTCAGAGATATGTGAACATGAAAACAAAACATTCAATTCTCCTGATTCTCTTATTGTTTTCCTCACACACTAACTGTTAACCAAACTTTTTCTGAATCTCAAAAAATCTGTGGCTCAGGATTGGCTTGCATTTAGACTGAAAAACATTCATATCAGTTCTTATTTTGTTGATGCTAACTTGCCTACCCTTAATTAAAACAACACAGGGTTTTTTCTATTAAAGAAAATTGGAGGAATTATACTTGTGGTATTTGTGAATGTACTTTTCAAAGGAGAAGTGTTAGACTCAATGTCATAGCCAAATTCCAATAAAAGTAAATCCATTCTGTCTACCTACATTCCCATGACATTTCGATTGGAAATGGTATTCTTCTTCACTTTCTGCTCCAAACTGTTATGTAGCATTGCTATCTACTGTTAAATATCTGCTGTCCTCTATCCCAGGAGTGGCTGCCTTCTGGTGATAATTAACGTGGCCCCTGTTAATGGATTTTTATAACACTTTGGTGTTTGAGAATGGCACTATATAACCAATGAGTAAAAAATAAACAGTAAAATATTTATCACAATATTTGTTAATAAAAAAATATCAATTAGTCTGAAATTCACAAAATAAGAACTGTTTAATTCTGTGCCCAGCTACTGCAATAACTGGCCCATATAAGTAGGTAACATAGATGTGTTTTCAGATGAAGACTGTTTGAAGAGGAGATTGACACAGTAACAACAATTCTTACTGTGATTAATTTGTATCAGTATATTTAAAGTTTGATTGCCCTGTGGTAATAAGCATGTGAGGCTTAGATACCATGGTGATGGCTTAATTAGAAATGTGCTAGCGATATGTCATTAGATAAACTATTCAGAAGCCTCTAACCTGGCTGTTATATATTTGTATGTGTTAGTCACATGCATTTGTCAGCCTGAAAGCAACTTATTTTTAAAAACAAATTTTCCCCTCTATGTTTTTGAAGATAAATGAATGAAAATAATAATTATAAAGATTTCACCACTTTTTGATGCTTTTTGGTGCTCCTGAAATTTTAAAAATGATGTGATTTTAGGGAAAAATAGTTTAGAAGAACATTTGGTCATAATGTAGACTGACACCTTTATGTGCCAACTAGCAAATAGTTAACTTGGAAAAATGGCTTTTCTCCATAGATGCAGGAAAGCATTTGTCATTGTTCTTTTGAAACCATGGGCTATAGAAAGATATGTTAGTATGCAGAATTATTTTACAAATGTGGCTTTACTTTGTTGCACAAGTTTTCCTTCCAGAGTAACATCACCAACATCCACACATCTGTATTCAATTATCAATTAGAAACCAAACAAAATGATAAATAAAAACAATAACAACAAAATCCCTCTGCCTGTTACTTACCAGCCAGGGAGGAAGAGAAAGGTATTGTTATTGGTTGTATTTTTGGTAAGCACTTAGGGGTGAAATCCTGGTCCTACTGAAGTCCATGGCAAAATTCCCACTGACTTCAATGGGTGCCAGATCTCTCACACATACTGTGCTGGTGGATGCCGGTATTGGAACCTAGGGACAGAAAGAGATCTATCCTCTATTTTAAGTGAATCTGCATAATGAGAGGGCCCAAGAATTGTCGTCTTTATGGCACGCCAGTACAGGACTTATGTCCATATTCTCTCCATTGGCAGTTTCATAGCTGTGGAACCTACCACTGTGGTATTGCCAAAGGTGCTGAGACTTTGATGGAAGGCCTGAGAAATCTCCCTAGAGAGGCCAGGGTTGGCTCTAGGCACCAGCAAAACAAGCAGGTGCTTGGGGCGGCACATGTCTAGGGACAGCAATCTGGGGCACCGGCTACCATAGGTGCTGACTACGTGGCACGAGAAAAAGTGCCCCCCTGCCCCAGCTCGCCTCCGCTCTGCCTGCTCCCCTGAGGGAGAGTGAAGAAGTGGAGCAGTGGCATGTTCAGGGGAGCAGGCAGAGCGGAGGTGAGCTGGGGAGGCTTGTGGGGGGGACCGCAGGAAGCAATGGGGGGGGGGGAATGTGGCATGCCCGGGGGAGGAGGCAGGGCTGGGGATTTGGAGAAGGTGTTGGGAAGGGGTGGAGTTGGGGCAGAGGGAGAGGGGGCATGAAAAAAACGGGGGACAGCCAAAAATGTTTTTGCTTGGGGCGGCAAAAATCCTAGAGCTGGCCCTGAGAGAGGCATGTATGTAACCCTTCTGCTAGGTGGAGCCAGTAGCAACCAGAGCTGGGTTCAATATCTAGGGGTTCCTTTTCAACAATACAACATAGAACCGGCTCCAGCCCCCACCCAGTAACCTGGGAAAATTACACACCACCCCTGGGTGTCTCTGAGAGACAATACTTCCCCACTTGCAAGCACAGAGTCTGAGTGTAGAAAAGAAACTTTTAATGAAAGGAGAGAAGTCACCTGATATTAATTAGGGAAATTCCACAAGCAGGATTCATAAGCATAAAACTATGAGCAGGACACCCACCCCGGAGAGCGTGGGTCAGTGCCTTCTGCCTTATGTTGAGTTCTACAACCAAAATTTCCTTTTCTGTGCTCCCTCACCATACCGCATGCACAGTGGTTGGCCTGGGTCAGTGAGGACCCAGGGTTCAGAGGTGCATCTGTGTGAGTTCATCTTCCACCTGGGGAAGAAGGCATCTGGCTTGCTCCGCCATCTGAGCACTTGCTCAGGCTGGCCACCCCACCACCCGCCAATCCTCTCTGGGGGCCGCCCTGCCAGCTGCTTGTTCCGCACTGCTCACCATCTCACCAGCTGCTGTTCCACTTGCTGGTCACCTTCTGCCTCTCTGCTGTGACCTCTTCAGGTCAGTCTCTTGAGGTTCCACCCAGGTCTTACTGGATACCATTACATTAGACTTGAATAAAGACACGGAGTGGCTGGGTCATTACACAAACTGATATCTATTTCTCCATGCTAAGTTTCCCCGTGTTGTTACTCACACCTTCTTGTCAAAATGGGCCATCCTGATTATCACTACAAAAGTTTTTTTTTCTTTTTCTCCTGCTGATAATAGCTCACCTTAATTGACTGGTCTCTTAGAGTTGGTATGGCATGTTCTATCTCTATCTATCTAATCTTCCTACTGTATGTTCCACTCTATGCATCTGATAAAGTGGGTTTTAGCCCACAAAAGCTTATGCCCAACTAAATTTGTTAGTCTCTAAGGTGCCACAAGTAGTCCTGTTCATTTTGTGGATACAAACTAACACAGCTACCACTCTGAAACCCAGGTTTTAGTGATTTTTCAGCTCTGAGACTGGGCAGAGACACTGTCCCACCCCAAGTGATTGTCAGCTCTTTTAAGCACTTAAAATAACAAAAGGCTCCCAATAGAGCTCATTTTGCTCTATCATTGAACAGTGGGGAGGAACTGGTTAAACCAGATGGGGGGACCTTTATGAAGCGTCCATACCTCCTGGCTGGGACACATGTCCCCACCCCTCTTTGTTTTCACAGGGGTCTGGCATTCAAACCCCTGGCTTAGTGAGGTCCTTTCAGCTGAGGGTGACCCCTCATTTGGGAAAGCACAGTTCTGCTCCCCTTTACTCAGACAATAAAGACAACAACATTGATAACAGCATTTCTCTACTCTGCATTCAATTTTAAAATTTTTATTAAAGCTAATGTTAAAAAAATTATATAATGCACAGGTTAAGAAAAGAGTATCTGGACATTTGGGTATAGTGCTTAGATTATCCACAAAAAAGTGATACGACACATATAGTGCATAATCAGCAATAACCCCAACTCCATGTTTCACTGAAAGAGAATCAAGGCCCTATGATCTGGATAATGTTTTATAAAGGGTTAATGTTGGGTTATCATAATGTACAATGAGTCAGTAGGACATAGAAACAAGCTTGCAGGAAGGAAGCTGAACTGGACATGTAGCAGAAAAGACTAATAATCCAAAACAAAAGGACTGTAATTGTTTACCAAGCCACACAAATTTCCTTTTGTGGAGAGTTTGAGGAGTTTTTGTTTTAGCTAAACATGAAGCTTTCCAGGAGACTGTTTAAATAAATAAATCTGGCTCTCGGATTGAAGTCATGGAGAAGCTGCTGATTATGCGGAGAATTTACAACCTAGATGCAAGGGATTCAGCTAAACACACCCAAATCTGACCTGACACAGATGCTGGAAAACTACGATAAAGCATTTGACCTTATTTTGTGTGTTTCCTGCAATGAAAATTCCTTTGGCAATACTGAAACAGTGGGATTATTCTTTCAACAGAGAAGCAATGGCATAAATGGCCAGTAGCAGAACCATCAAAAAGGCCAGTAGTAGAATGATAACCTTGACCTTTTTCCTGTTAGCTGCCAGATATGATTAATATCTGACACTTTTGGAACACCCATGTCATAATGTGCATGTGTTTGGGAGGATATAAACTCACCAAGGAGAGCCAGTTTTTCACAGATTTATGTTTTGCTGCTCTATGTGACTGTTATTACATGCCAGTAAAGAAACAGTGACACCCACTGGACTGTGTGATAGACTATGAAGCAGTCAAGGAGGTGAAAGGAAGCCTCTGGAGAAGATGAAGCAAGAGCCCCTGGTTCTGTACTGTCCATTTAAAAGGAAAATGGAATTTCAGTGGTTTTGATTTGCAAAATTAGTAGCCTCCAAAGAAAACCCACCTGTTGCCAATTCAACTGCCAGACTGTGGATGCTTACAGATCCTCCAGTCCTTCTGTTTGTTTTCACTTCTTTTGCTTCCGCTTCCTGGAGGAGATGCCAGAGCTCCTTGGCCTTCTCAATGTGAGCACTTAGGACTTCATAATCCATTTTGTTGATCAGTTTCTTAAACGTAGGACTACAGCAAAAACAAAAAAGATGTTTCTTAACTATCTGCTCCCTTTAAGAATTCTTGTGGATTATTATTATTATTGGTTAAATGTGTTTTTTCTGCAGTCCCTTCTCCCTGTTTTGTTTGTATATGTCTTTCTGTCCAACCTACTTTAGAATGAAATCCAGGCTCTCAAAACATTTTTTTGTAGTTAGGTAATGCAGGAAAACAAGAAGTAATGTCAGACATGGATTCTGATGCTCTGAGCTCAAGGGCCTCTTTTGTAATGCACACAATAACTTTTACACAATCCATATTTTGAGCCCAAGAAGCTGCTAAACTTGATCTATCACAAATACTCAGTTGCTCAGTATTTCACAAAAGCTGTCTCCACTAATGGATTTCACACCTGCATTGCTTCACGACATTAGACTCCCAAATCTCATAAATCGCCTTTTCAGGTTTTCCAAACTGGGATCTTTGTGGGTTACAGAGATGTATCATAAATATGTCTTTCTCCAGCACGGCAAACAAAACCTGGAAAGCAATATGATTCTTTTGTGTGTGTGGTTTTAATTTAGAAGGAAAGGAATATTCTTTTTCCTGATTGCTTTTTACACTGCTGGTAATGGATTTACTGGAGCGTAGAGTTCACTGTGTTTGGGACCAAAATGTGAAGTACTGTTTTAACCCTTAGACTGTTGATGGTTTCTGGATGGCCAAACAAATGAGTGTTTGTTGGAAGATGAGTATGTGTGTACACGTACACACACACACACACACACACACACACACACACACACACACTGTCAGTCTTGAGAGCTTGTCTCTCTCACTAACAGAAGTTGGTCCAATAAAAGATATTGCCTCACCTACCTTGTCTCTCTGTGATCCAGTACTTTCAAGTGGACTATGGTATCACAAACACAATTGTCGTGTTTAGTATGAAATTTTTCCCCCCCCTCAATGTACCAAGAGCAAAGGACAGGCCCTTTTGTTGTCCAAAGATATAAAAATAATTTGACAGTGAGTTGACCATGTGCCACTGAGATGGCACAAACTGTTGGATTACTGCTTGGCATTCACAAGGCTCTGGGAAAGTCTCCAGTTGTGTTACAGTTTAAAGCACTATGGTGCCAACCCTGGGTATTAATGGGGACAAGTCATGTCTATATAAAGAGGCTGGGGATGGGGTGGGGGAAGACGCTAAGGAAAAAAGGGTAAGATTCAGAGAACACTGGTCAGTCCTCCCAAAGTAAAAGCTTGCTTTGTTATTTGCTCTGTCTAGGCCACTTTTTCTATTTTTGGGTGAAGTCAAACACAAATTTAATTACCTTATAAGCTAAGAATTCAAAACCACTTGTCTGGGACTGTGGGGAGGGGGAAAGTATATTTAAAAGAGACATTTGTGAATGTTTTTTCTAGCAGTGTAACATTTCCCCTTTTGAGAGGGAAAACATGTCAGATCTATTAGATCCTGAAGCCAGCAAAAGGCCGTTCATAGGTTCCCGATCAGGCTTGGGAGGCTTTTTCACTCTGCAAGTCCTCTTTGCTTAACCTCTGGTCTCCCCACAAACATCCAGGAGACTCAGTACATGGCCCAGCCAGCCAGTTTTTCCTCTCCTGATTGATTGCCTTCTCAGCTCTTGCTTGGTGTGTGGCTGCTGCTTCTTATACCTGCCGAAGTGCTCTGTGTGTTTTGTTTGGCAGGAAGGGGTTTACATGCTCTGAGCCCCAAGTTGTTCATGAGGCCTGTCAAGGGCTTTGAAATCTGGAAACCAGAGTTGGATTGGTGAGCTTCTCTTTTTTGGGCCAACTCCATGTTATTTTCCAAGGGGTTAGACCGCTGCACAGAGCACCGACTTGCTAGACAAAATGTAACAGTCACTGATTTGAGGCTTCCTGAACATTTATTGCACAGAGGAAAGTGATTGGCTGAGTCTGAGATGTTTGAAAACAACATTTTAATCCAATAAATAAAAGGAGATTAAGGGGGGTGGGGGGAAGAAGGAAGAAAAGTCCACACATGAAGTTGTGGGGGAGGGTATTTTTCCTCTACTGGCTTTCAGAGGAGATCCTTGCTGAGCTGCAGAAATATAAAAGCTATGGTGGGTCTCTGGGATTTTCCATTTTCCTCACCATTAGCCAATGCTTCAACTCTCTGAGTCTGGGAGACACACTGCATCAGTCCAGTATTTGCATCACACAAATAACTTGACTGGTCTTGACACATCCCTGGGATTTAAAAATATATGGCTCTGGGAATGCTGTATTGTGTGGTGTTTAAAGGGTTAATCAACTGGCCTCTCCCATATGAATGTTTAAGAGGATATAGATGGGCTGATATATCTATATCTATATGAGAGAGAGATGAGTGTGTGTGCTCAGATACTGACCTGTAGCTGAGCTGTGCTTCTCCAATCCGGAGGCCATTCATGCATTGGCCTGTTTCCTTCAGGCTGCTCTAATGTAATTCATCTGCCAACAGCCCCCAAGGGGCCATTCTGGCAGCCATGCTCATTGTGATGGGGGGCTAGGAGAGGGATGGCATGGGGGCTATAATGGTGTCTCTGTGCACCCACAGATTTTCCCTGGGGAGGAGGAATCTTTCACTGGCCTGTCCAGCTGGCTTCAGGGCAACTTTATACCAGTAGAGTAGCACAAAACCTGCCATATTTGTATGAGAGGATCAGGACCACACTTCACGGATCTGTGCTTTGCTTCACTCCATGCTTTACAATCCATACAAAACATTGGTGGCCTTTTCCTCTTCCTCTCAACAAGATGTAATCACATGTGCCATAGAAAGGTCTTGTATTCCTAAGAGTTCTTTCTCTTTATAAAATATGCTACATTACTGATATTAATATAAATCAGTGTTTTATCATGAATAATAAAACCAAACCATAATTGACAAAATAAATGAGCCTCGTATATTTTGTGATGCACTATCCCTGCCTTTTATCCTATGTACTGTATTCACATATTCATTAATTAGCAACATTCTATAATTTACAATGGATCTCCCTTTCATTAGTATGTTTTAGCAAGATACTACTGTATACACAGTTATAGGCTGCGGGGGAGGTTTTCAAAGGCACAAAGGAAGAGAGGTGGCCAAATCCCAATGATATTCAATGAGAGTGGAGTGCCTACCTACCCTTTTTGCTTTAAAATCTCCACCTGTATTTCTGTCTGTATAGGAATGCAACACAACGTGAATTGACTAGTGTCTTGCAGTTACAATTACTGGGCTGCAGTACTCATGGAATTACACAAATGGCTAAAGCAAACACCAGTTGTAATAGAAAAGCCACAATGGAAATGTGTAAAAATTCAGTTTACAAAAGGGGAAAAAAATAATTAAATTTAGAACTTATTCCACCACTCACAACAGCCTCATTTACAGGAAAGGCACAACAAATCCCTTGTTTTTCTGGTACAAGGCCTGTGTACTGGTAAATATTTTGAGAATTTTGCCTGTAGTGTTTGCCTAGCAAGACCATAAAGAATGCCTTTGAACTGGGCGAGCTAGTGACGCTCCACAGACTCTCAGATCTCTACTGCTCTTGATTCCGTTGCGCCTAAGGCTGTTAAGAGAGACCGCTGGAGTCATGCTCTTCCTGTGAAACTGGCCAGTACATTTATTCCAAGCACAGACTCAGTCGTCTTCCATTTTGCAATGATAGAAACAAGAAGATCCTGTCAAGCTCTTCGTCAGCCCCCTCTTTTATCACTTGGTATGGCTGTAGAGGATATAAATGGAACAGGAAATTTGACCACGTCCAGGATCAATGTCATTAAAGACATGTCTTGCTTTAAAAATCTAATTTTACATAACTGTTCTGTTGTATAATATGCTTTTGGTTGTCGTCTTGATTTTCATCGACGCAGTGTACATTCCCCTGGACCTTTTCATGAAAGAATGTTTATACCTGTGGGCAACTGCTAATGGCAGTGAAAGGCTTGCATTCATGGGAACAGCGTTTAGCAATTCATCGTTGCCAAGGTAAGCAGCAAAGGCATGCCCTCTGCCACTCCACTGCCTCTAAAAGAAACAGTCTCTAAGGTAACAGGCAAGCACCCCTTGAGGCCAAAAATCTCTAGCTTTTTAGACTGAAAAACACATTAAATATACCAAGAAAAGTATTTTTTTTTTTGTCCAGGCATTTTTTCCCAAGAAAAAACGGGTCTCAGAGTGTTCTATTTTTGGTTCCACGCTGGAATTTAATTCAGATTTTGCCCAGTGCATTGTGAGCTAAATTCCCCTTTCACTGTTTAGTTTCAGGGGCACATGGGACTAATGAGCCAAGGCATGACTGCAGTTGAAGGCTGGAGTCTCCCAGGCCTGTGATTGTTGTTCAAGTGAATAGGCAGTGTCTCTGATTAGGCTGGAATTTGCAGCATTATCTGGATAGTTGTTTGCAGAAAGCACTTTTTCAAGGCTTGCAAGCAATGTGGGAAACTGAGCCACCTGCGGAAAATCTCTTCAGATGCTGATTACTGTATGTTGTGAAGGACAGGCGAATGTACTTCTTTTTTTGACTTCATCTAACCCTGAAGCTGTTTGCCATGCTGCCGTACCAAAATGCAGCAAATCATCCCAGCTACAAACACGGGATTTCACTGGACAAACAAACAGCACATTTCTGTATTAAATTTTTCAATTTTCAATTACATTTTTCTGTATTAAAGGTGGCAAAGAATAGAAAGGCTTAATAGTTACTAATAGCTATGGGCCAGATTGCCTCTGTGATAATCCAAGTGTCCTGGGGATCTTCTGCATGGAGATCTCCCCTTACCAGTGTGAAAGGGGGTCATTTAAATCTACAGGACTTTCCATAGTGTTAAAGCCTTTCATGCTGTTCAGAGAGCAGTGCAGTAAATTGGGTCTGGGGACACACTAAATGTAGGATTTACCTTGTTATTGCATTAGTCTTTCTCCTAAATGACCAAATCAATTATGTATTTTAATAGCTCATGTACAGTAGCAGAATAACAAAAGAAAACCTCATTGGAATGTGTCATTTAGCACAGTGTAACCCTTCTGCCAGGTGGAGTTGGCAACAATAAGGGCCGGGTTCAATATCTAGGGGTTCCTCTGAACAAGACAGAACAGAACTGGCTCAAGCCCCTGCCCAATAATCTGGGAAAATTTAACTTCACCCCTGGGCACCTCTAAGAGGCAATATTTCCCCTCAGAAGCACTGAGTCTGTGTACAACAAAAGATAACTTTTTTTAAAAAGAGGACCTAGCATTAATTTGGGAAAACACCACAACCACAATTTCCAAGTATGTGACTGCGGGCAAACGCCCACCACACAGTGTGTTGGGCAGTGTCCTTTGCCTCAGTTTCCCAACCTGAAGTGTGAAAGTCCCATGAACAAATGTTCCTTTAATATGCCACTCCCCATCCCTCTGCTGCACACGACTCACAGTTAGCTGCCCTTGGCTAGCAAAGACCCAGGGTTCAGAGATTCATTGTCTGCTGCCACCACTGCAACTGGCTCACAACTGCTGCTATTTTTCTCTGCTGCCATTGGCTATTGCTTTTATCTGCAACCACCTGCCTCTCACAGCCACTTCTGCGATATCGCATTCTGAGGTTCCACCACGTAGCCTAGTTCTTAGTGATTTCAGCAGGGACTGGGGAGTCTTATTGTTAATGCAGTAGGTGCGTTAGCTTTCTTTCATCAGCTCTGTGTCCTGCCAGCAGATCTACGGTGGTTAGGCATGTGAACCCCCCTCCCCACAATCATCAGAGCTATGCTGGCAAAAGTCCTAGTGTATATACAGTAATATGGGCAAAAAACATTCTTTTGACGGTATAGTTTATTTTGTTCAGGGAACTAGTATAAGCCAAATGACAAAAGAACTCTTCTGCTGATATAAGCTGTATCTCCTCTAGATATAGCTATTCCACTAAACCCAGTATACTATCTGCTATACTTTCTTTCTAGTGTAGACAAGGCCTCAGTGAGGGTGAAATCTTTGGAGAATTTAATAGAGAAGCTCTAAGAAGTTCCCTACTGAGCATGTGTGAACTGAGATTTTTCAAAGGCTTATAACTTGGCTAAAGTTGGGTGTGTTTTTCCACAGGAACAAGAAAAGGCTCATTCCTGACACTCAGGCCACCTCCCTGCCAAATGTCAAGTCCCTGCTTCGAGACGTGGGCATCCTAGAGCTTCTAAAAGAAAAGGCCCCCAGAAATTTTTTATTATGCCCAACATGTTTTTCATTCATTCTCAGGAACACCTAGTCTATTTTGGCTGAAACTTTCTAAAATAATTCAACCTGAGGCTGATATCTGACACATACATTTTCAGCCCAAATGGTTAAGTCTGGCAAGGTTATAATCAACTGCAAACAGGGTGTTAGAATGGGAAGGGTTGGGCAACATTAATAACAGGCAGCGCTACCGGCCCTGCCCACAATAATGCAAGTAATAAGAATTATGGGCCAGATTTTCAAAATTACTCAGCGTTGGCTTACCTCAACTCCATTTAAGTTAATCGTAATGGGTCCATTCCCATTGACTTCACTGGGAGCAAAGTTAGGACAGCACCTGAGCTCTTTTGAAAATCCCACTCCATGGGCTTGTCTACACAGGCAGTTATTGTGGAATCACTAGTCCTGATTGATTAATAATTCCTGATTAATTCCATGTGCGGACATTATTATTCCAATATAAGAGTACTTTATTCCAATTTATCTTAATCGACTGTGGATTGTACCAGAAAAATGCAGTATAAATTGATACCAGAATAAGAGCATTCACACATGGAGTTAATCAGGAATATTAATCCATCAGGATTAGCTATTCCAAAATAATTTCCCATGTAAATAAACCCATAGAGTGTCATTTTTCGAATGTGCTCAGCCTGGCCTTAGTGGAGCAATCTGGCTGTCTGTGCAGTCTTAGATACTTAGATACTTTATAATAGTTTTATAATTTGAAGATATAGGGTTTATCCACACATGAAAATTAATTGGAAATAAAGTAGCAGGTGAATTTAACGTGGATTAACTATTCCTGATTAACTCCATATCTAGACTTTTTGGCCGGCCTTTGGTGCATTTGACATTCAGTTTGGCTTTTGGGTCCAGACAGGCATCAGCAAGTTCAAACTCTTATCCAAACCTTATCTGAATGAACCAAACCTCCTGGAAATCACATGAAATCACATGAAAATAAGACTTGCTTGCCAGATTTCCAGTATTTCTGCTTCTGGTCTGGTCCCATCTGGAACTACCACAAGAAGAGCTTTTCTAATGATATTTTGATACATCAGTTCCCAGCTCTATCTGATACACAGACATACAAGGGCATGCAGAAATATTTTTTAAAACCTCTCCTAACATTTTAGAAATTAAGGCAAGGTTTGGCTTGCTTTTAATAATGGGCAAAGGGATTTTTTTTCACTTGAAATAAAGTTTGTCCATCTTTAATGAAGTATTTGCCATGAAATACACCAGGAATCTGAAGACATTAAAACACAAACCTCCTACATGAATAAAGATAAACTGTCATGCTTAATGGGGTAGCAGCTATAGGAAAACAACTGTGGAATCCAGAAGTGAATCAAGACGTGATTTACTATCCACAGTTGCTAGATAACTCTAGAATCACATGAAAAAGGAAGAAGGTGCTTGTTTTACATTTAGGTATTTATTGATATAGTAAGTATCAGAGGGGTAGCTGTGTTAGTCTGGATCTGTAGAAGCGACAAAGGGTCCTGTAGCACCTTATAGACTAACAGACGTATTGGAGCATAAGTTTTCGTGGGTGAATACCCACTTCATCGGATGCAAGCATCATTCCACTGCTTGCATCCGATGAAGTGGGTATTCACCCACGAAAGCTTATGCTCCAATACCTCTGTTAGTCTATAAGGTGCCACAGGACCCTTTGTCGCTTCTATTGATATAGTAAGGTTTGGTTCTCTTTTGAAAGGTGGTTCTGTAAAAATGGCACCACAGAGTTCCATGTCTATTGTCTCTCACTGACTTAAAGATCAAATCTGCTCACACTAAAGTAAAAATATATTTTTTCTAACTGCAAACCCAGCAAAAATCTATCTGGAATCTGAAAAACAAGCTGTGTAATCTTTTCCTTGTGCATGATCAGTAAGCTTGGCCAAAAAGTATGTGCTGTTGGTATGTAACTTGCACATTGGGGAAGATTTTCAGAAGCACAAAGGTCAGTTAGTCACCTAAACCTCCTTGGATTTCATTGTCATTATTTTGTTCCCAGAAATTACATGAATCACTGCTCATTGTGCCTTTTAAAATCTCTCTCTATCTACAATGTTATCCCACTCCCCTTGGGTCAGGTTTAATGATGATGATGCATGAGCCAGAAAGAACACAGCTTGCCTTTCAGATCCAAGGAGGAGTTTACTGGGCTGACAGCTAGAAAAACAAACGTTTTTATTTTACTTGTAAACTGAACAAATTTTACATGAAAGAATTGAGAGACAATTCAACATGAGTCAGAATCACTTTTGAGAGTCCAGTCAGGTTTTAAATTGTGACAACGACAACAAACCTGGGTCTCTTCCTATGAAGGTCACTGGTCCTTTGGCAGGATCAGGCCTAATCTGTGCAAGTACAATGTAAAGTTATCTTAAACTGTAAATAAAATATTAAAAAACCTGAGTCCCATGGGATCACACGTGAGAAAGGAATAGGAATAAACAAATTCAGCTGCTTCCCATTTATACATGGATAGGTTAAGTTTTCCACAGTGATAAACAATGAAGTCATTGACATACACATATCAACAGATATATATAAACATGTACAGCTTTGCGAAAAATAATATGTTGATTAAGCCTCATTTCCCAAAATAGTATTTACTGGAAGGATTCAAAGGTTCAGCAGAAAGGGCTGTGGTTACTTGGTGTTACAATTTACACTATTTTTTTTCTCCAGATTTTACAAAGACACCCAGCAAAGTAAGAGGGGAACATACCCTGAACCTCACATGGAATGAGACTGGTGCAAGACATTTCTTTGTTAAAGGTTGCTCCTTGAGTTCTTCCATCTAAATACAGCACTGCTGGGGTTTTGCAATGCTAATGAGTGAGCCAACATGAGTATCTGCAAAGCATGAAAAAACTCTCACTGAAAATAGCAAGGACTTCCATGGAAACAGAAGTAGTGCAACTGTTGATCCTTGATTGGAACTTTAAATTAGCTCTGTTTGCAATGTGAGTTGCTCTGAAAGTGCAGATTGCTTTAATTGGCTTTCTTTGGCAATATAAAGATATTGGGAAAAATGCCCATAAAATAAAATAGTTAAAGGATTCTTTTTTAAAAAGAAAGACATTGGAAACAATAATTCATAATACAAATAGAAATTAGCAATACAAGCAACACAAAACCCTATCATTAAGTCAAGTTTTCCTTTAAAAGAGTAAATGATAGCATTTTCCAATTTTCATATTCAAAACACTTGTAGAACAAACTATCGTAAGATTTTTAAAAAAGAGAATAAAATAACATTAAAAATCAGAATAAGAGAATAATAATAATAATAATAATAATAATTTGGAATCAGGGCTGGTCAGACACTGCCTGCTAAGATTCTGGTTGAGCTAGAATCTGAATTCCCTAAAAATATTTTAACACCACCGGTACTCCTTAGTCTTTGACACCCTGAGCTGCCAAAAAATTGCTGATCCTTTAGGCCAGGGGTTCCCAAACTGTGGTTTGTGACCCCCAAATGTGGTTGTACCATCAGCAGATGGGTCACATGACTAACAGGCCAGATTTAGCACCGAACACGTTTGGACCTGCTCCACAAACTCCTCACCAGGACACAACTGTTTTGATTTACAAAATGGCAGCCTCCACACAGTGTGACCTCACAAGTATGGTGAACATTTGTGGGGAAACTGAGGCAAAGAAGCTTAAAGTCATACCACTCCAAATATAGGGAAGGGAAGGATTGAGGTGCTAGCACCAGATCAGGAAAACACACTTGTGGAGCCTCTGTAAAACATGGGTGCTTTTGCTCATCCAGTTGGTGTGAACACTGAGGATTGTGATGCACATTTCTTGGCTTTTGTGAAATACACATGGGAGGGTGCAGTTCTCAAAGATATTCTGTTCTGTCTCCCTCTTCCTGGGCATGAGACACCATAAGGAATGTTTGATGTGCTACATGGCTATGTGCAAGACAAAAATATACCATGTGATTGCATGGTGGGATTTTGCACAGATGGAGCTCCACCTATGGCAGGCTACAAAGCAGGTCTGTGTGCCTTGGGTTGTTCTGTCTACTGGGTGGACTCTCTGCATGATTCACAGAGAAATACTGGCACTTAAAGCTCTGAGTCCAGAGGTAGGTGAAATTTTTCTGCAGACCTCTTCTGTTCTGAACTACATCAAGGTTCAGCCTCTTCGCACATCTGTTTGCAAAACTGTGTTAAGAAATGGGATCCGATCATGACATGACATTGTCCCATACCGATGTTTGTTGGCTCTCAAGAGGAAAAATACTGGGACAATTTATTGAAGTGAGAGACAAGGGTTCTTATGCAATGGACTGCAAAAAAAGTTAGTGAATTGATTTTCTATGTGACCAAAGGAATACATGCCACCTTGTCTATGTCACAGACATATTTGGGAAACTGAATGAATTGAATGAAGGTCTACAAGGAATTAACACCCATATCATTCAGATGAGTGAAGTACAGGATTAATGAAGTGAATTGTTTCCTGGAAGAATAATCTATTGAGGACAAATTCTGACTCCTTCCCACAGCAGCCTTGCAAATTCCTGGCTGACTATGAAATTATTCAGCTGAGCATCTCATTCAGCTGAAGGAACAGTTTGCATCCTTTTTCCCTGACTTGGACATGATGAGGTAAGATTGGGTGCGAAATCCCTTTCAGTGTAAGCCTGATGCCATGGATTTGCCAGCAGCAGAAATTGAACAGCTCATTGAAATTTTCTCTGATCGATTCTTGTGAGGAACATATGCCCGACTTTCTCTCCCGGGGTTCTGGTTCACTGTCAAGAATGAATATCCTGCACTCTCAACACGTGCCTTGAAACTGATGATGCCATTCATGAGCACGTATTTGTGTGAAGTTGGATTCAGCACACTTATGTCCATCAAGTCTCAGTATTGATCTACTGTTGATTTCACATCAGAGAGTAGATTGCAATTTCTACCATGCCTCTGGACTTTGATAAGCATAGTGCTTCCAGGGCTTGTGCTGAAGTGGCACAGCTTACATATCATCCCTTCCTATGGCTGAGCCTAAATGCTCAGTCTAGCTCATAGACCTTTGTTAAAGATAAGCCATAAAATATATCATATTCAGCGTACACGCACCCAGACGCAAACTCACACTTGTATCCATGTGTGTTGTGCACACACTTATCCACGACAAGAATCCATCTATAAAAACCAGCATGGCTACAACTACACTGCATACAACAATGGTTCAATGAAAAGGTGCACACATAACTACACATAGTAACAAGTTAGCTCTCCGTAGAGCAGGAAGGATGCAAAATATGAGCAGTACTGTTGTGGCAAAGGGGGTAGAAAAAGGAAATCAATAACTTTATTGGAATAAAAAGTATCTGACCTGGGATCTGAAGAGGCTTAATTTCAACAACCACATCTAACCCAGGTTCCTTAAATGTTACTTAGTCATTCATTGCCCCACAGAAATCCACGATCTCTGAGGCAATGGTTCTTTTGGTAGGTGGTATGTAGAAGTTAATAATCACTTTGGTCAAAAAATTCCAGGTGAGGCATTTCTAGCTCAACATGGGTTCTGACTGAACACCACTGACCGGGTGGAAATGGTTGTCAGTAACACAGGCCCTTCAAGCGGCAGGACAAGCACCATAGGCCCTTCAAATGAGTTTGGGGCAAGATTCAAACACACAGCCAAGGGTGCTGGAACAATTTGTATAGTGGGGGTGCGGAGAGCCATTGAACCAAACTGTAAACCCTGTACATAATGGAAACCACTTCAATCCAGGGAATGGGGAAGCACCCTCCACACCCCTAGGTCCAGCACCCATATACACAGCTCTTCCCCACGCTATGGGTTTAATTAGAGCTGGTTGAAAATTGTCATGTCTCTTTTTTTTTTCCAGAAAAATGTGACCACTCTACAAGTTGGCAGAAAAAGAGCAAGCATGTTTTTTTTTGCAAAAAATGTCAAAAACGTTTTGCAAATATTTCAAAAGTCTTCAACCAGTTCCATGTCTGCTCTGATCTGATGCATACACTTTCCATTGACTTCAATTAACACTGGCCCACTTTCTATAACTTTAACTGATTTTGAAACCACTGTAACCTAACAAGGGCTTTGTTCATAGACACACTTGGTGAATTATGGAAGCTAGCCTCGTGTCACTGTAGGCTTTGTGAAGTAGCATATCCCAGAGTGCACTGTCCCATATTCTGATGTCACCATTCCCGGTTCTCTGTGCAATGGGACATCACAGAATGCATTGTCCAGGTTACATTGGTGCTGCTCTGTGTTCAAACCTGGGCAATCTGTCCCCTGCTAAGGCAGAATAGGACAACTGCCTAGATTTCACTAGAATTTACTGATTCAAATATGGTTAGGCAGAATGCTGGGTGTGGATGACAGAGGGTCATGTGAAAAAACTTTTGGGTGGACACAACCCAGCCATGTTTACTGTAACCAGGTTACAGGATCATGTCACGACCTGGGTGCAAGGACATGGTTACACTTAGAGTGCACATAGCATCATAACTAAGAACAGGATGTCTTGGGACGAAGTCAGAGAAGCAGTTTGATGTGAATCTTTAACTGAGAGTTGGGTTGTACCTGGAATTCTAACAATACAGCTGCTCTGTAAATTGTAAGTGGCGCTGCTGCTTTTACCCTCAACATTCCTGTTCAGAATGATAAAAAGTGTGAATAAAACAAAATAGGGGACAATACACTGGCTCTGTGTCACTTGGGAACAGATCCATTCTGGAAGCTGTGATCCTCTCTGTAGCGTTTACAGGCTGTTACAGGACTTATCTGATACTAATACAAAGTCTTTCTGCCATATCTTGTTATTATGAATGATTGTGTTCACTTCACCTAATTAAGGGCATTGAATCAAGTAATCGTTTCAGATGTGTTCAGGTTTAAAGAACTCACTCAAGTTGTGTGACTTTCTCTGACAGGGCTGCTACCACACAGAGGAGTTCAAGGTTTAACCTGTGCTGACCTAGAAGTTCAAGAACCTGAAAGAGACTGAAAATAGTTGCTTGTTTTGGTTTTGCCACAGTTATATTTTGTAGTGTGTGTTGATACTGCAGCATGCAGACATTTAGGACATTGGCACGTAGCTGTCACTTTAGACAGCTAAATCCCAGAATCAGGGTCTACTGGGATTCACAAACCCCCTCTCAGCTGCCCCTAAAACATATTGGTGTCTAAACTCATTCGGCGCCTAAAATCTCTAGGTGCCTATGTCTTTGCACCTGAGTGTGTGCACTGCAGCGCTTTGCCAGGCATCTGGACAGCTAAGCCCAAGAGCAAGTCACATACTAGGGGAAGATAGGTGGTGTTCCTCCACCTAACTTACCTGTGGGGTCCAATCTGGCAAGCGTGCTCAGCACTTACACAAAATGGCCAGGGGGGCCCACATCCCTTATAGCCTAGTGGTTAGGATACTCACCTGCAATGGGGTGATCTCTGGTTCAAGTCCCCTGACCTCTCCAAGGTGGAGAAGGGATTTGAAGTGGACTCTGCTACCTCTGAGATGTAGGCTGTGGGACAGTCTGATGTGGGGCTTCCTCAGTCTCTCCTGTTGAAGCTGTTCTGCTGTGGATAGATAATTTAAACAAGTCATTGGAGCAGTGGACTGGTTCCTGGGTCTTCCAGCTCCCAATCACCAGGCTACAGAATCATTCCCATGCTTGTTAGCGCTCTCTAGCCAATGATTCTTTTATTACTTATTCACAGTGGAACAGTTTCAACAGAAGAGACTGGGGGAGTCCCACATCAGAATGCCCCGCGGCTATCATTGACCTATACTATCCTGATCTATATGCATTGTACACAGTTCTGTTCTCTTTTACTCTGGTACAATGTCATTGACTGCAGTGAAGACACACTGTAATAAAGAAGAATGGAATTTGTCCCAGATAATTTTGTTTGCCACATAATTGGTTGGTACCTGGAAGGAGTGGGTAAGAAATACTTATATTAGTGGTTTCTTATACTATTTTATGATCCAGAGATTAGTTAAGAATTGATTTAGTTGGTGATGGAGAGAGATTATATTTTTCCAACCTTTTATAGGAGCTGATCTAAAAGCATATAATTCTATGCTAATGCCAAACACAGAAATAAAAATCACGATGACAAGTTTCCTAAAGGGTTTGAGCTTTCCAGGCCAGGAAGCTCTCAAACTCCACGCCAGGCTTTTCAAGCCCTATTTATAAATCTTTATCAGTGAGGTTTCCAAAATCAGCAATGCCAAACTCCTTTGGCCTGACACTGTTCTAACAATTGACACCAGATTTCAGTATTCTGGGTCTTCTATCAGCATGTTACATACTTTGAACAAGCTTTAAGACGTTGCCTCTTTACTGGGTGACACTGAGGGCAGGATTCCTAAAGGTGATCAGTGTTGGCCTCACTCTGTTTTCATTGCAGACAGTGGGAGTTTTACCATGGGAGCAGAATTAGGAGAAAACTGAGCACTTTGGGAAATCCTGTCCTTCCAGTCCAATCCTGCAAGCAATCTATGCACATAAATCCCACAGACTTCAATAGGAATCCTGCAGTTGGCCCTGATCATGCACCGTTAAAATCAGTGGGAGCTTTGCCATTAAATTCAATGAGCGTAGGACCAAGCCCTTGAAGCATTTGGAAGGATCAGGCCCCAAATTAAAATGAACAATATAGCACAGCCACACAGGGCAGGAGGCCTAGATTGCAGTATCATTTCTGGTTTCTCATGCTTCCTAGGGTAACATTGGTAGGGGAGTTATCCAGAACCTATTCATCATCCTGTTTGCTTAATAAAGACTAAGAATGGGATGAACCAGATGTGATAAAGTACGAATCAAGCCAAAACTTTTTCATCCCAAATTTAAATGGACCCTTTTTGTGTGTGTGTGTGTGTGTGTGTGTGTGTGTGTGTGTGTGTGTGTGTGTGTGTGTGTGTGTGTGTGTGTGTGTGTGTGTGTGTGTGTGTGTGTGTGTGTGTGTGTGTGTGTGTGTGTGTGTGTGTGTGTGTGTGTTTTCATGCTTCTGCATTCTGGCAAGGATGAGAAGCAAAAGAAATGGAACCAGGTAGTTTTTGAAGTGGGCAGGCAAAACTAACTCACAATGATGTGATTGTCCCATTTTACAACCATGGGTAAAGATATATCTGATTTGAAACCGAATAAATAAAATGAGGCCTCGCTAAGGAATGTCCACTGTGCAGAATTGTTAAACTTATGCAAGAAAGACTGATAAACAGCAGAAGTTAAATATTACAGATCTCAAGAAAAAAATCTGTCCTTGAATTTCCAGTTGAATTTTGCAGATTTAGGAGGATTGGACAGATTTGATAAGACTTGAATAAACACCTGACCTTTGGGTGCTTATCTGAACCGCAGTGAAGGTCTAATATTAGAAGTTTGCTCATCATAATAACCACTACCATTCCTGGCCAATTTGGAAGCAGCACTGAGAAACAGAAGAAAGTTCTGTCCAATTGTCCATGAAAGATGGTGACTTGGGGTTGAAGTAGAGTCAAATAAAGATGTTGGGGTGTAGTGGACAGATGCAAAAGCAGGGAGAATGGGAGTATCCTCAGGGGTCTGACAAGAAAGAAGGGGACCATGGAAGAAAAGAGTTAATATCCCATTCAAATAATATTAGCTCAGTGTATATGTATGAAAATCCCACTAGTGGAATAAGAAGCTCATTATACTACTGCCAGTACTTTATTGCCGTGTTCCTCAGCCAGACCCCAAATAGTGACCTGCTCTACCATCATTCCTGCATTCAGTTACCAGTGCAATACTTTTATTGCCAATGGTTAGCTTTCAGCCTTTGAAATAGAGCCTGGTGCAACTAGCTTTAATATTAGAATTAGTAAGAAAAAGTCATAATTTAACTTTGTTTTGCAAGTCTCCTGACAGATTGAAGAGGCCTTTTTATTTTAGTGTCCGGAAGTGGGATGAGCCCCTTGCAGAATTCTTGGCATCTAACTAACAAGAGTTCAACGCTTCATCTTTTCTCCGTGTGCGGATTGGTATGTATAGAAACCTCAGCCCTGCCTCCTCATGTCTGAATTCCACAGAAGCAGAAGAGGCAAAGATGCCTTCTAAACCAGCGCTAGGCTTTAAATAAGAGAGACCGCAGCAGCTGCTGAAAAGAAGGTTTTAATATTCTGTCACGAAACCAACACATTTTCTGTTCATGAATCCTTTTTTCTTTTTAATTGGCAGATGAAAGTCCTTGAACTCTGGAGCTTCCATGGTTGGTGTGTTCCAATAATATATGTACTGTCCCCTCACAAAGCCGTTTCACCACTATATGCAGTGTGCCAAAAACACCACAGGAAGCAATGATTTGCAGGCCTAAGGTAAAGTGGAAAGAATGCTGTGAATGTGGCAGTTATTAGCCCAGAATTTTAGCTCGCTGTGAGAATTTTGTATCCATGCCAGTTAATGTATGCTATCACACAGCTGGGAATATTGGCAGAAAGATAGGCAAGAGGACGGTCAGCCTTTTCAGTCACATGTTGGACTTTTTACCTGTTCAGGTGAAGCTTACCATGCCACATAGAAATGAACGGCAGGTCAGTTTGACACCCCATCCACAGCCAGATGTCACAAAGTCTAAAGGATCCTCTGCATTTATGGGCCTGTGGAGGTGCTGAGCATCTTCTGAGAGGTGCTGAATGCCATCAACTACTCCCATGGATTCCAGTGGGAAGTAAGGGTGCTCTGAACCTTGAATAACTGAGTCCTATGTATGCCGCTTGTAGGAGTTCTGTCTTTAAAGAGGACAGGCCTAAATTTAAAGCCCTCTATAGACACCTCTTTCCCTAGAGATATGCTGGCCACCTTCAACAACTTGTCTTAGATAGCTAAGTAACTTGACATCTGTTTGCAGTGTTCAAAGTATTCTCGCTAGTAGGTATAGGAAAACTAAGGCACTATTTCAAATATTGAGATAACCTTATTTATCTTAGGCAAAACTTTACACATGTGCCCACTTACATAAGCACTTCAAGATATTCAGAAGAAAAGCACTATATACATGCTAAGGAGCATTTTTAGGGATGGTGCAAGTTGCACCCAGGTGTCTGATAGTAACAAGAAACAGCAGCACTCTTGGTTAGGTTTTGGTGTATTCCCCCATCTAAGTAAGCTGAATTTTTTTTACTATTGTATAATGTGGAATGTATTGATATTGGGGAAAAATATCTTCTCAATCACTTTAAAGTAGTCTTAAAAAGTCAAGCTCTAAGCTGGATAGAATAGAAAAAGCTGCAGTTTCTTATGGCTCTCATGGACACATGGGCACCCTGAACCATCCTTCCATCTCCAAAATAATCAAAATCAGCATTTTATAACTGTCAGTCCCCTAGTTCTGAAGAATGAATCATGCAAAGGAACTAAAGGGTTGATATCACAGGAATTCAGTCAGGTTTTATAGGTGGAAATCTCACCCAGCTATAGAGCTGTATTTTTTGAGCGTGACAATCTTCATTTTGGAAGGTTTTCCCAATCCTGGTAGCCATTTATCAGATAGATATGTACGTTTAAAGAGCTTGTACATGAGGTCTGACAAAACATCCTTTTCAACCTTTAAATATTATTGGTAAAGCACATTAATCCATCAGAATGATCAGAAAGGAGGTGGCATACAAAACTATGAAAAACAAAACTGGATGATGATTTAAATATATAGGAGAGCTCCACAAACAGATCAGTAAGTGCCTGGGAATATAAATGAATCTTTCCCATCTTTGGACTCTTGCTCAAGTGTCTTTGTTTGTTGGTTGGTTTGTTTAATGTTCATGTTTCTATCACTACAAATATCTCCTAGCTCAGCACGACAGCTTTGTATTTAGTTCAGTGAAAATAAACAGAGTTCAAATGTACATGTGCTCACTCATCTAATCGATGTCCCCTGCCACTGATTTTCATGCCCTCTGCCTCACCCTCTTGAACCTACATGATTGAACATCCTGAAAGAAAAGTCTCTTTTCACCACTCCCTTGATATTGATACCAAGGCAGCCTCACCTCCACCCAGATTCTTCCCTTGCCTCAGTAACCATCAAAACACAACATCCATCTTCCCCTCTCTTTCTCTGTCTTTGGACTCTTAGCCAGGTAGGAGCATGAGCTATAAATTGAGGTGAAAATCTACAGCTGGGTAAATAAAATGAGAGGAAAGGAAAACAAAAAGGGAAATGTGTTTCCTATCACAGAGTTTAAAAAACAGACTTGGCACGAGAGGGAAAAAAAACAAAACAGGAAACAAGGTTCTACGTATAAATTAAACTTTTTTACGCTGAACCTTTTTAGATAGCCCAGAAGTAATAAAAACGTATGTTTCTTGGACTGGCTAAGCAAGCATTCCAACACTATATGGCTTCCTGTTCAACATGTTCAAAGCTAGAGACTGTTTTTTGGGGTTGGTTAGAAATATGTGTGAAGTATGCACTTTTATTTCTAGCCAATTCAAATGTTTTTAATTCTCCTCCTCCCCGCCCCCCCTCCAAAGAGGGAGTGAAATGTAACCAAACTATTTTCTCCTTCAGCAAGGAAGTTCACTGATTTAGCCCTGAGTTAATCTGTAAACATTCACACTTCCTATGAAAGACACTTAGCCCCGGGCTACACTAGAGGGGGGCGGGGGGTTGATCTACGATACGCAACTTCAGCTACGTGAATAACGTAACTGAAGTCGGCGTATCGTAATCGACTTACCTGGCCGTGAGGACGGCAGCGAGTCGATCGCTGCCGCTCCCCCGTCGACTCAGCTTCTGCCTTTCACCGAGGTGGATTTCCGGAGTCGACGAGGAGTGCGTTCGGGGATCGATTAAGCGCGTCTAAATGAGACGCGATAAATCGATCCCGGATAGATTGATTGCTACCCGCCGATCCAGCGGGTAGTGAAGACAAGCCCTTAGAAAGAAACTGGTCAATGTCGTTCAGTACTGGCATTTGAAGATGTTAGGCTGCAATGAGCAGGAAGATGAGATGCATGCAAGAGCTCAAGAACTTGGCCAACATGAAGGGAGGGGAACAGCAGATATTTGAGGGTGTGAACTGGACTACAACATTCCCCCCAACATAAACCTATAATCCACAGGCTGTTCATCCATTTTTTTCTTCTACTGCAATGGCCTCAAATATTATTTTTGTACTCTGTGTTCTTCATGGAGCTTTTTAAAAAAAAATTTTTTTGCAAGGTCTGATTACATTGGTCAAAGTGAAAATAACATTCATGGGAGAAAAGTACGTAGCATGTTGTGCCGCAGATGTACCAAGGGAAGGAGGTTTCAAGATCCTCACCAAAGCCACAGGGTACTTCTTGCAAAGCTTTTCATACAAAAAATTTTTTTTGTTAATGACCACTGGGCAAGAGAGTTACATCTGCTTAAGTTTGACCTGTTCAGTCTAATTAGAGGAGCCTCTTCAACTGCTGCTGCTAGTAACCTTTTTTTTTAAACCACCAACTCCAAACAAACTGAGGACAGAAATGATACACATAAGGTGTCAGCCAACTATTTTCTCTCCATATTTTTTTCATTCCAATGTTTCTGGGTAGATCTGGAATTTAAATGCTGTCTTGTTTCAATATTTGAAGAATACTATGTACTTCATTCAATACAAGATGGTAAATTGCTGAGACATTTGTCTTGTTGTCAATTGATGTTATGCCACCTTAACTGAACTAGGCTGCATATTTTACATTGGCACCTTTTGCCTAATTTTACAAAAACGAGTAACAATTGTTTAAGAAGTAATATTTTTATCTGGAAAAAAGTCATAACTAGGGCCAAGTACTCAGATAATTTAAATGAGAGTAGCTCCATTGACTTTAAGTAAGTCAATGCAGCTATGCTGATTTACACCACAGGAGGTTTTGGCTCATCACTTCTAGACATTTATTTGAAAATGTGCTGCCAAAGGCAGAGATGACTATAGAGATCATGGGTGCTCTCTGCACGAATACATGTAGTGCCATTACCAGCTCCCTCGCCACATCTGATTGGCTCCCCACCTCTGTATCTCATCACACCTCAGTTCCTTCTGTCTGTGTATCGCTGCTGACGGCACATGTTAACACATCAACATTTGCCACTAGCTGGCATACAGTAACAACAATCATATATTATTATTTATTAATAATAATTTTTATTCCTGTAGTAGGACCTCAAGCACCATTGTGTGGTAACTGTTGGAAAATGCTGACTCTGGCGACGGCTATAGTTACAGATGGCTATGGAGACAGACCTCACTTTATCTACCTCCATGTTTCCTCATCTATCAGGCATCATGTGCTCTGCAACGTGAAGAAGAGGCCCAGGAGACTAACTGATAACTAGGGTCCAGATCTTCATAGATAGGGATGTGGGGAGAAAGAAGTCCAGAAAATTGAGTTTCCTAGACAGATGTCTAATGATGATGCTACTGCAGACGAGATATGGGGTGAGGGAGCAGGGAAATTAAAACTTACAGATCATAGGAACAAATAGCAATAGAAAATAGTTTTATAAGAAGGATACTAGAAATCATTTAATATTTACAAAATACATTAAATGTGATGTATTATTGTTATGTAACATTAACTCTGCTGCAGCTAACTTCGCTTTGTCTCTTTGATGTTCCTGCCTGCTCTATATGCCCCAATTGCCTTTGCCTTCATGTCTGTCATCACAGAGGACAGGATGTGAAGTGCACAGGTTCACTGGTCAGTATGCTGGAAGCACAGGCTGCCAAGCCTGAGCAAGCAAGAATTCAGTCTCTAATGCTGTCGCTGCTGCTCCACCAGGTTCTTCTCCCCTCTCCTTGACACCAACTACAGCAATTCCCTTGAGGTAAATCTGGATCCGACGCCATACCTACCCTTACCACAACCCCTTCAAACCTCCCTTTCTCACTTAATGCCTATCCTTTGGATAAAAACAGCTCTCTGGCTCACCCCCTTGGCCTGGACCTAACAACTTCCTTTCTTTATTCACCATTAATCTTTTTAGCTCCCATTTCAACCCTCTCAGATCCAATATTCTTAACCACCTTAACCCCTCCCACATCCAACCTTTCCCCAACAAACACCCCTATTTGGTTGCTATTCATGATGGGAGAGGACTCATCAACGGGTCTGGTATTTAGAGCCAAGCCCTGGCCAGATGTATTTTTCAAATCTCATTTTCCAGGGTTTCTATGGTTCAGAGTCATCCCAGATTACACTTCCCCACAGCTCTCACAATGCAGGGAGGCTCCAAAGGTCAAAAACTTGTGAATAACAGCTGGCCCAGCAGAGAGTGTCAGACCTTCTGAGAGCCAACTATAGATTTAAAAAGATATTTGCAAATATAATGGTGCCCAGTAATAAGAAGTATTAAATTGAGGTTTGTTGGGGCAGGCTTTTATTTGGTTTGGTGTGAAGGCTAAACTTCAGGACAGTTTGTATTTTTTTCAAATCCCTTCCTAAAGTCCTTTTGTAGGATTCTTCTACGTTATGATTCAGGTGCTGTGTCCAAACTATCTTACCTAGCAAGGTAAACGTTATGTGGTACTAAAATATCCACTTTACATTGCAATAGATGTCCCTAAGTATTAAAAATCATTTCTAGATTGGTTTGGTCCGTTCCTCACTCACTATGCCATGGTTAATATTAATTATTATTATTTATTAAACTACATACTTTTAAGTTTAATAGTTACTGACTGTGTTCTTATATAAAAATGACATAGGATTAAAGCTATATTAAGGATTTACAAGTTAGCATTTTTTCATTGAACGCAAATGGGACAAAATGCAGGAAATAAAGTAGAACTGTCAGCTAACCAATATTTTGTAGATGATAAGATTGTGTGTGCAAATATTACTTTTATAGCATGTCTTCTGTGCAGAGTGTAGTGCAACAAATGTAGGTTGGATAGGACAGCATCTCTCTGAATTGGCGGTAGTCCTCAGGGCCTGTAATTTATGTTGTAAAGTAAGAATAGTAATAACCCATTTACTTGCACACATGTAGAGTCTGACAGCAAGCCATGAGAAAAGAACATAATTGTTTAGTGGGTGGATGACAATTATTTTTCCTAGAGCCTTACTTCATTTCCAAGGTATAGTGAATTTCATGAATAACTTAGGTTTGAACAGAGACTGGGAGTGGCTCGGTCATTAGGTTAATTGAATCTATTTCCCCTAGCTAACTATCCTCACTCACACCTTTGTGTCAACTGTCCGAAATGGGTCATCTTGATTATCACTTCAAAAGTCCCGCCCCCACCCCGCTGATTTAGTGCCTCTTAATTAATTAGCCTCTTACAGTTGGTATAAGTACTTCCACCTTTTCATGTTTCTCTGAATGTATAAATATCTGCTTACTGTGTGTTCCATTCCATGCGTCTGATGAAGTGAGCTGTAGCCCACGAAAGCTTATGCTGAAATAAATTTGTTAGTCTCTAAGGTGCCACAAGTAATCCTGTTCTTTTTGCTGACACAGACTAACACAGCTGCTACTCTGAAACCTGGTTATGTAGTTCTAGAGAAATGCCGTGGGGGAGATGGAGTTACAAAATCTGAGGGGCAATGGGTATTGAAATTACCAAATTTGAGAGTGTTTGGTGCATAGAACCCAGACTAGGTGACCTGTATGACTTGCCATAATATGCCATTGTAAAACTTGCTTTACAAACAGATCTTTTCAGTTTTCTAGTGAAAGTTGAAAGTAAGGGTTTGATACTTCAGTTTTAACATAAAAATTAAAAGTATTGCAAAAGCATATCTTTAAAGAATATTTATAAGAAAGTATCAGTGATTTTTCACTTTTTTGAAGAAAGAAAGAAAAAGAAAGAAAGAAAGAAAGATGAACATGATACATGCCAAGGGCACTAGGCAATCTGGTGCAACGCTGCAAACAGAAAATCCAACTAAATATGGGAAAAGAAAGCCAAGGCAAAAGGATGATTTATAGTAGCTGAAATCCCCATTTCTTTTGCCAGGTAGAGAAATCCTAATCCTGTTACATGAACCTAAAATAACTGCTTCAGTGAATCATTGCCATTACCAATATGGGCAGAAATTTACTATATCAGCTTCCCAGACACTGAACAATATGCTGGCAAAATTGATAAAATATTAACCCAATGAGTCAGGTAGGGCATTCTATTTTTTTAATCTCCAAGACATACAGCAGCATTCCAGACATATTGCCTTTGGCCTTACTGCAGAAGACTTGAGTAGCTTGTATGGTAACAATCTGACTGCTGACAAATGGTATAGTAAGACTTACATGGTAAATATAAGAGAACTCTGGGTGAGTAATTAGGCATTTATTAACATCCTTGAGTGCTTCCTCTAGGTCATTTAGGTAAATTTCAGGATTCTAGAAATATATATAGTTTTCTGGGATGATTATCTTCATCAAAGTCCACATATAATTTTCCAGCCTTGTAATGGTTCCGGTTTCACTAGTCAGTATCACATGTTTCTTTGAACTAGTGTAATTTTTCAATCAGGAAGACTTTCAGAGTTTACCTTTCTTGGCAGCATCTAGTTTAGGCTACTGTCAGAGACTTGTGGGCTACTTTAGACAGACCACTGATTTGTTCCAGGATGGCAAATCTTATGTTTGTAGTATTTGCAGAGTGGGAATACTTTTTTCCTCTTTGGCACAATAATCTTTGTTTTATTTTTCTGTATTGCTGATAATGATAACGACAATCTTATAACTTCATATACAATGTTGCTATACATATTTTACCAGGACAATACTGATCAGCAAATTATGAGTTTTCAATGATAGTTTACAAGGCATACTTTGTACAATGATTATTACAATAATGTGCAAGATATAGTCCATCACACAGATAAAACCCAAGTAGTGCAGCTTTGACATAGCCATGCAATATAGTTACAACTAATACAGTTCAGTATGTCCACACAGTAATATATTTTTCTCAACACAGCCATGACCATGTTGGCCTGACGCTCCTCTTACGCCGCACAATTAGGTTTGCATGAGTGCACTGCAGGAAAATTTTGGCAGCTCTTCTGTATTTCCTTAGGTTTCAGAGTAGCAGCTGTGTTAGTCTGTGTCAGCAAAAAGAACAGGAGTACATGTGGCACCTTAGTGACATGCTGGGACAAAGGCCTGAGATTGTTTTCCACATGGCATAACATAACCTGGGATGGCCTTCTTCACAAAGATCTAGGAAGAAGGAAAACTGGCTAATCCAGTTACACAGACACAATTAAGACAATCCTGTCTATTCAGCAAAAGAACCATATTTGTGCCAGGTAATAGCCTAACAACCGTGTTGCATCCATGGTCTTTGTCTTGTAACATAGCATATCCAAAAGAATAGCAACAATGTATTAAGCTTAATTGTGTTGTTCATGGACAAAAACCACACATGGAGTCAACCATGATACAATCTGGTTACAAATTTGATATAACATTATAGATGGGCCTTTAGGTGAGCTCATAAAGAGTTAGTATTATATCTTATTTGGATGCAATCTGTGATACAAAGCACATTGTGACCTTCTCTCTTCTGGAGGAATCTTGGTATTTTTAAGATTGCTGTGTAAAGAAACCTCTGCATTTCTCTCTTCTAAAATCCTTCTTGTTTCTATAGAGTAGAAAGTGGAGGTGGTAATGGAAAAATCTGAAAAAATAGGTGCTTAAATTGGAGAAAACAAACCCACCCACATGAAATCTGAGACAAGTCTGGGAAGATGAGATGGACTCTGAATTGTTGTCAAATGGAAGCTTAAAATATGCAAGGTGCTATTTCCAGCTCAGAGAAGCTCAGCACAGTGAACGTCAACCTCCCTTTCACTCCAGTAGATCTGCTGCCTAACAATCATGAGAGGCCCACATCAAGTCTCTTCTAGAATACCATACTGCAAGTATAGCCAATGAATGGGGGTACTCATTAATTAACTAATCTGCTCTAGTATGTGGACAGGAGTAGACTAACAGCTATGTTGAAAAAGTTCCAGGAATTTCTTTCTTAGCCTGCACAGAATACTTTGTTAATTCAGAGCCTGTAGAAGTCACTAAGGTAATAATTCCTTAGTGAAATGAGATTTGCATGTTCAATAGTTGCTTGTGACTTAAGCAATTGTGGATTGGATCAAATTTGATGGGCAGACCCAACCTAAGCAGATTAGTTGAGGAAATGGCTGCATTTAGGATTGACAAGTTGCCATCTTTTTCTGGAATCATCCTAATTTTGATCAGGCGGCCCTGTATATATAATAGCCAACAAGTTAAAAAGACCAAAAAATTACTTCTAAAGCCCTCTTACCCCTACCCCAAAAATCGTCAAGTCATGATGTTTGTTGGTAGCCTGTGATATACAGATCAGACTAGATGATCTGGTGGTTCCTTCTGGCCTTAAACTCTATTGTTCTGGTTGTGTTACACTGTGCCAAAGCAGTGTCATCCCATCATGACAAAAACACCAGTAAGTTATGACAAATGTATTTGCTCCACTGGAAAACTATTCAACTGTGGCAAGTCATGAACCAGTAATAAGAAATTTTAACCAACTAATAACCAAGAAATTGATAAATTACTTCATCTACATATGGCCAACAAACAGATATTAAGGATTTGCTACCTGAAGTAACCGTCCCTCCCCAAAACATGGGTGATGAACTATGAGACTGCTGCTATGAAGCATTCAGCATCTCTGCCAAAGGACATAGAGAAGTGAAAAGAAATATAAAAAGAAGGTAGGAAAGAAAGAAGAAGAAAAGAAACAGTCTCCTTAACTGTGTCATGAACTATTTCTCCCTAGGGGACTATAGAAAGCAACTGGCATGTGGTGTATCCTGCAGACAGCTCAGTAGGGACACAGACAGCTGGGTGCATCAGTGTGAGACCGTATTTGGCAGGTGGTTATTAGTACTCAGGCTAGCGTACACTTACCGGCTGGATCAGAGGCGTCGGATCAATCTTCTGGGTTCGATTTATCGCGTCTTGTCTAGACGCGATAAATTGAACCAGGAAGTGCTCCCCCGTTGACGCTGGTAATCCAGCTCGCCGCGAGGAGTAAGCGCTGTCGACAGGGGAGCTTGCGCGCCGCGTGTGGACCACAGGTAAGTTCGAACTAAGAGACTTCGACTTCAGCTACGTTATTAAGGTAGCTGAAGTTGCGTATCTTAGTTCGACGGGGGGGTTAGTGTAGACCAGCCCTTAGATGATTACGATGGTTTCAAGGGAGAGAGAAGGTGGAAAGTCAGAGGGAGACTAGCTCTTTCCCATAGGCTTGGAGTATAAGCCATTACTGTCCCTTCCATTTTCTCCCCACACATTGATTCTAAGTCACTATCAGACACTCTGCTCTCCTCAGCTAGGCAGGAGACTGATGTGGGTGAAACTAGAAAGGTACATGTTGAAAAATAGAATGCTCCAAAATTGAAAAGTTTTTGGTTTCTGGTTGAAAACCAAAATATTTCATTAGGATATACCACTCTGAGAGTTGTATTTCAGGTGCCTCATTTTCCCATTCTCCTCTATGGGCAGGGCAGACCTCCCCAGCCAGATTTGATCTCACATGATGCAGTGGAGGCATAGGACCCCCAGCATGAACCAGCTCCTGTCACAATGGGGCATCTTGGGAGATGCAGTCTGACCAGGGATCATGACATTTAGAAAAGGGGGGCATGAGGCACCTGAACTACAACTTCCATGAGGCACCCCAGTGTCATTTCTGAATCCAACTATTTCTTTTTTCAGCCAAAATATTCTGATTTTCAATTTGTCACCAAAAAAGTCATAATTTTCTGTGGGTTTCCCCCCCAACTAGCTGTAACTCTCTGTCCTTTCTCAGTTTGCTTAATAGGGAAGGAGGAGAGTCAAAGAAAAATTTTATTAAAGAAGGATCATGGAGAACTCCCACAAGGAGTGGGCACCTGTCACAACCATGGGGGTATGTCTAGGACAGGGCAAAATTCGCCACTGAAACCATGAGAGTTCATTGGTTAATGTGTGGGGCCAGAGTGGCACAATATTGCCAAAGGAATAACAGTGCAAGGAATTAGATGAAGGTAGGGCTGCCAACTTTCTAATTGCACAAAACTTCACACCCCTGCCCTGCCGCCTGCCCCACCCCGGCCGCAAGGCCCAGACCCTGCCCTTCCCCTTCTCTGAAGCCCCACTCCCACTCACTCCAGGCCCCCTCCCTCCATCGCTCACACTCCCTCAACCTCACTCACTGTCACTGGACTGGGAAAAGGGGTTGGGGTGCGGGAGGGGATGAGGGGGATGAGCTCCAGCTGGGGGTGCTGGCTCCGGGGTGGGGCTGGGGATGGTGCGGGCATTGGTCAGGCAGCACTTACCTCAGGCAGCTCCTGGTAGGCAGCACAGTGGGGCTAAAGCAGGCTCCCTGCCTGCCCTGGCTCCACGCTGCTCCCGCAGGTGGCCAGCATATCCGGCCCCTAGGCAGAGGCGCAGCCAGGCGGCTCTGTGTGGTGTGCACTGCCCATGGCTGCAGGTGCTGCCCCTGCAGCTCCCACTGGCCGCGGTTGCCAGTCAATGGGAGCTGTGGAGCTGGCGCTCAGGGCAGGGTCAGTGCATGGAGCCTCCCTGGGCCCTGTGTCTAGGGGCCCCAGGGACATGTCACCACTTCTGGGAGCTGTGGAGATCCAACACAGGCAGGGAGCCTGCCTTAGCCCCACTGTACCGCCGACCTGACTTTAATGGCCCGGTCAGCAGTGCTGACCAGAGCCGCCAGGGTCTGTTTTCAACCGGGTGTTCCGGTCAAAAACTGATGCCTGGCAACCCTAGATGAAAGCCCTTGTGAAGGAGACTTTTTCTACTAGTTTTATGGAAGAAAGGATGTGCAGAAATACAAAGCCCTTTCAGATGACAATCTGAAATACATGAAAAAATCATCACCAGACATCCTCGAGCTGTGGGGAGTTTGAAATCTAGATCCAGATTTGAACTTTGAGGTGTGGGGTTCATCTGTACTATCTAGCACCTTCATGCTGGGGTAAATATTTGTTTTATATATATCCTCTAAGGTGCTGCGCACTCTGGGGTAGATTATTAAAGATGCTTGGGCACCTAAAGATGCAGATAGGTAAAGGGCCTAGGTACCTTATCCCTATCAGTCCTGCTCCAGCAGAGCATGTGAATCATCCCATAGACTTTAGGGGGATGACTCACGTGCTTAAAATTAAGCATGTGCTAAAGTGTTTTGCTGGATAAGATAACATGGCCTGGCATTGAGGACTCTGAAGTGGAGCTCAGCTAGGGAGAAAAGGGATGGGATCCATCAGGCTGAAGATTTTGCTTGTCAAAGCTGATAAGAAGAAAAGCGGAGTGGAGACCCTCTCTCAAATAATAGGACCCTTCCCCAAAACTGATTCCCTCCCCTGCCTTTTCCCCGTTACTGGAGGTGGGAGGTCTGCCAACCCTTCCACAACTCAAACTAGAGTACTAGTAGGCTTGGGTCCCTCTTCTCTTCTGTCAGTGCAAAGGCCTTTCTTCAGTGTCCTCAGCAGACAAAGGGAGGATCCACCCCAGACCAGGGAATTGGGGTGTGCTGAGGTGTACAGGACCAGGTTCAGGCAATTTAGGGCACTAAGCACATCATGAAATGGGAAGCCCCCATGGTTCTACCTCCACTGACAGGGTTGGGGGCCTCCTCCCCTCCTAGAGAGGGAGCAGTGATGGGATGGGGGCCCCTTCTTACCTCTATTGCTATTTCTGCACTGGTGAGCATTCTCCGTTACTAGACAGTGGACATTCTCATGCATGTTCCCTATTCCCATGCCAA
Organism: Macrochelys suwanniensis; assembly: GCA_033296515.1. NCBI lineage: Eukaryota > Metazoa > Chordata > Testudines > Chelydridae > Macrochelys > Macrochelys suwanniensis. Next base: position 95,109,062 of record CM065777.1, read on the forward strand.
GTGTCCAAATATGATGTGCTGGACATGAGTGTAACACTTTGTACACACATATACCCGCATTTGCACTGCTGCTGTTATGTGACATTAGTGTAAGCATTTTATGGGTGGTATCCCAGGGTTCTGCATGAACTGGGAGACACTCTAGAAAACACTTTGCTGTGTCTTGTTAGTACTTCCCCTGCCTTCACACATTTGCTAATGGCAGTTCCTGATCACATCTCCTTACACTGTTATTTCCTGCCAAACTGGGTGGAAGACATGGAACAATTGGATGATGATGAAGTTCTGCTCCTGTGCCTTATTGTGGAACAAATGTTTATGCAGTGGAGCCAAAGAAGTTATTATTCTCTTGTGCTGCAAGGCTTAGTGGACCAGAGGCAGATTCATGAATACAGGCGTAAGAAACACCAGGAAGGCTGATGACTCCAGGATGCTGAGGAGATCAGGATAATACTTTTAGAGGGGGAAAGTATTTCTCAGATACAATATTGTTCTGTATGGTGTGGCTGTGCCAACTGTTATTTTGGGGGACCCCAAATATCCATTCCTAACTTAGATCATGAAACTGTATCCCAACATCCCATGTCCATGGGAAAAGGAAATTCACTTATAAACTCAGTAGGTGTGGAATGGTTATGCAGTGGTCATTTGGTAGACTGAACCCTCATTGGTGTTGCCTATACACCTGTCTAGATGCCAAAGTGGCAAATGCAATTTGTATAATTGTCACCCACTGCACACTCCATAACGCTTGTGAGGGTAAAGGGGTGTGCTTCCATACCAAGTGGGCTCAGGAGAAGTCTGGTTTATAAACTTTGCACAGGCAGCTGGGTTCCACCCACATGCACACTGGTCCTGGTTCACAGAGGACAAGGGAAAACAGACATAACATATGTCCACAGCAGGGAGGCAGAGGATGACACAGGTGTGCTGAGAGACATCTTGACACTCTCTAGAGCTGCTGGAAATGCACATGAGGGAGCATTGGCACAATCTTCTGGGGCTACATTCCTTTGTGAAGATTTTGTTTCCCTGCAGCAAAAAAAAATTAGCCATTCATTCTTGTGACAATTCATACATTAAAAACAGGGCAGCTCCATGGGGTTATCACCTTAGGGCTGAGTTTGTGCTGTGAAGAGTGGTGGCAAAGTTGTAATGCAATCATTACACAATTCTTTAGTCTTCATAATTCACTGTTTACAAACCTCTGTTATTGGGAGCACTCAGTTTCTTTAGCAACATTTGCTTTGTATGCACTCATTCTATTTTTTTTTAACCGCTCAGTGTCAGTGCTACCAAATGCACTTAGCGACTGTTAGGGAGCTAAGGATTTAGTTGTAGTTTCCTCGAGTTGTGTCCCCTCCTTTTTCCTTGCATCTCCCTCCTTCCTTCTTATAATGAACATAAGATGTTTTCAAGTTCAGGAATGGAACCCACAATTCACAGCACATGAACTGGATAGTAGCAGATGCTTGTATTGTTACTTGAATAGTGTGTGGATTTTCTGCATGTGAACTACTAAGGTTTAATACCTTAGGGGTCCATTGTATTACAAAGGCAATTGTTTATGTGTTATTGTGTGCAAGAGATTGTAAGTATTTCCATGGGAAGAGTGAATACAGCGCCTCCAGGAACTGAGAACAATGAAGGGTGATTAATCAAAGTCACTCAGGTTGTAACACCTCCACAGAAGCATTGCCCCCTCCCTCGGAGGGGTTTGCTTCAGCTAATTCAGACTGGATTCTCCAGGGACCAACACACAAAGAAAAAGGATTTTTTAATAAGTAGCCTAGTGGTAAATTGACTCAGGGCTTTCTTTCTGATCCAGCAAATGCACAAGACCCCTGGTTCACAGAGGGCCCCAATCCTTAGGGAAGGGTTGGAAGGACTTTGGCCTACAGAAGTCCCATAAGACTGTGTTCTTGTTCTGAGCAAAGGATGTTATGAACTGGAAAGCACGGGAAAACCTCTGGGAGAGGTTTGAAGGACTGGTCTCCTTCCAGAGCCCATGTTGGAGTTGGGGTGATCTCTGGTAAGCCTATTAGCATGTGTGTCAGGTCTTTTATTGTTTTTAAAATGTTTTTTTCTCTTGCTTTTACCTTAAGGATTAAATGTACTTTCATAGACCAAGTGGTGTGGTAAATTAACTGTGGTAAATACACTGTTAACTGTCTCTGAAGAGAAGGTAAAAGAAGCTTGCTTAGGCAGCTTGTCTTTTGCTGGGGAATATCACAGTGAAGGCAAGGAACTGTTCAGCCTGGAAATACCCCAGTCAGAAGGGAGAGAGACACATGTCTCCACGCAAGAGAGGCAATTTCTGGGCCGTTGGAAGCTTACAGTGGGTGCCCTTGCTGGACCATTGGGGGAGAATACAGGTGCAGTTGCCTTGAACTGTTACATTTTTGTTTTCCTTGGAAGACGCTGAAAAATCCTCCCATATAACTCAACTTTGCTGTGGAAGACCACAGTTTTGATACTTTTCAGTATTTCAGGAATGCAACTATTTGACAATCCTTAGTTCTCAGACAATTTTTGCAGCCCATGAGGAAGGAGCAGAGGCTACTAATGGTAAGATAAATGTACTGATGTTTTTAAAAATGTAAAAGTGAGTCTCAAGGTGCAGGTTGGCAGTTCCTTCCAGAGACTAGGTTACCCATTAGAAGTTTCTTCTTTAAAGCCTGGTCAACATTTAGATAACATAGCAGTTTTCAAGGTACCAGAATGGAAAAGAGATTTGGCTTTCCAGTCCTGTGGAGGTGTTCCAGCAATCTATGCCAGAGAGATGTTTCAGCTAATGGTTATCCCTCCATGTTTTGCTGAATTGAGGGGTTAGGTCAACTATGAAGGTGGACCGAGCAGATTTGCAGTGATCTTGAACCTCAAGACCCAGCTGGAGTTTCTGCTACTCCAGAAATGTGCTGAAAAATGCTCACAGGACTGGGAGGCAATTTGACTGGAAACTGACTCTATTCTCAGCTAGCAAATGGTGTTTCTGCACAAAGAGAGATGTTCTCCACCCCACCCACCTCCACCATCACCAGAAAATCCTGCCTCTGTGCTTGCCTAACAACAGTGAAAGGGACAAGGAAAGAAAGAAAAACACCACAACTTTATTTGACTCCCAGAACTTTCAGATCAGCACCACAAGCCGCTTGCATCTCCACTGCAAAGAGATACTGCACTGTGTTTGTCCAGCTGCCAGACCTGCTCCTTCCTCCGCCTCCATTTCCCCTGGCTTGCACAGCATGGCTCAGTGTGGGGAGAGGCCAGACACCAGGGATAAGGATGTTTAAAATTTTGTAATCTTCCAAGGGAGAAAAGATTGCTGTGACTAACTGTTCCTCAGACAATCAAAATCAAAGTGTTCCCTTTGCTGGACCTAACTCCCTTCCCTGGATTATTTGATTTTTCCCTATGGGCTTGTGTAGAAAGTTGATCTTCAAAATAGTTCGGCTTGCTGCACAGCAAGCATATTTTTGTTTGGATAGATCTCTATATCAAAACATTTTTTTTCTTTCCAGGAGAAAATAAAAGAAAGGAAAGGAAAGAATCTTAAACTCTGTCCCTATGTCGCTTTCCCTTTACTGGTTCCTTGAAGGGTAATGTGGCTACAGTGCCTAGATTTAACTAATTTCTTAATAGGACACTGATGCAGAATGAACAGATCTGCACAGCATCCCCTAACTTCAAACCATTCTTCATTCATGCTGGTTATTCTAAATTGGGCATAAAGTTAAATACAGACAGCATGCCACTAAGTGCCTATTAATATAGGGCCAGATTCCACCTCCCTTGCTCCAGCTGAGAAGTACTTACTCAGGCCAGCAGATCCTATTGAAATTGATGGGACTGCTAGCCATGAGTAAGTACTAGTCAGCATGAGTAAAGTCTGTAGAATCTGGCCCACAATTAGGAACATGCCATGTTCTGTTGCTCCACACTGGTAAGATGATAATAGCAGTTTATGGAAACAATGTTAAGCTCTTTGAGAAATTAATAGCTGATACCATAATTATCATTCTTTCCATGCACTTATTAGAGTGGTGATAGGTTGTGCCTTACTAGTGAGAGGGGTGCCAGCATTCCCACTATCACACCCTTTTCAGGGGGTTCTGGCTCAGCTGCAAATATTCTCTCTGTGATGGAACTTGGCACCAAAAAGCTCAGTCAAAGAGGAAAGTGGTTTTTGTTTGTTTTTTCTTTGAAGAGCGACAGTGGATTTGAATTATGAGTTAAAAACATAATTGGTGACCTTTGTCAGCTGCTCCTGTGCATGTCACTCAAACATGTATTCTGAAAAACTACCCTGGGCAAGTGATTAGCTAAATCCTCATAGTCACAGGAGACCGGACGGGACAAGGGATTGGTTATGATACTTACGTTTGTAAACAGTTTAAGAAGATCTCCTTCTAAAGGTGAAGTTCATCATGTCGGTGCTAAGTGTGGGTTTGACATTGAGAAGTACCGTGCACCCTCCATTTCCGTTGACATCAGTGGGAACTACAGGCTCTCAGCCCCCTCCAGGCACAAGGGTCTAGATTCACCAAGGAATTTAGGTGTTGTGATGCTGAGCACTTAGGCACTTAGAAAATCACTGGGATTCACAAAGCCTGAGTTAGGCAGCTAGGCTCCCCGTATAATTAATGGGGAGAGAGAGGTGACCTGTCACTTAATCTATCCAGTGGGAGATGCCAAGGCAAGGGGTATGTCCTAAGTCCAACTTCTCTCAGGGATTTTGGAATCTCCTGCTACTTTGATTCTGATGTGGAGCTTCCTAAATCTCTTATGTTCAAGCTGTTCTACTGTGAATCAAAAAGTAATGGGATCCTTGGTCTCCCAAATGCATGCTCTAACCAGCAGGCTACAGAGTCATTCATATGCTTGTGCTCTCTCTCTGGCCCAATGACTCTTTCATTATTCACAAACTATCCCATAGCCCCGTGATTAGGGCACTCACCTGAGAGGTGTCAAATCCCTTCTCCCACCTCAGGTGGAGAGCAGACCTGAACCATAGGTCTCCCACCTCAGTATCCTAACCACAATTTATGAGGGAGGCCCTCCTTTTCTCCCTCCCTGGCTATTTTGTGTAAGATTGCCTATGGGGTCCTGATCCAATAAGTGATTTCTGAGCCTGCTTACCAGATCAGGCCCCACAGGCAAGGTAGGTGGAGGAATGCCTATCTTCCCAGGATTTGTGCATCTCTCGGGGGCTTAGGTATCTGGATGCTTAAAGTGGGGAAGAAGTTTGCACTCTCAGAGGCAGAAACATAAGCACCTAGAGAACTTTTACTGCAAAAATGTAGGTGCCAAGTGAGTTTAGACACCTATAAAGTTCAGGGGCTGCTGAGCAGGGGGTTTTATGAATCCCATTGGGGCCTGATTCTGGGATTTAGACACCTAAAGTAGTAGTCAGACACCTAAATACTTTTATGAATCTAGCCTTAAATAGCTCTTCGACAGCTGCATCCTAAAGTTCTTTCCTAGTTTTCACTCCATCTTTAAAGGCATTTTGCTTGACTAAAGAGCCTCACACTTAGACCTTTTATTAATGATTATTAATAGCAATGGGATATGGACCATCTGTCCTCTAAGTGGTTGCCGAGATTCTTTCCCTGCTCGAAGGTAGATAAAAGTAAAGGCTGCCTGATGGCCTCGGTTAGTGGTTTCAGTCAGTGGTTTCAGTTCAGTTTCTTCTGGACAAATATCTACATCATGCAGTAACAATTCTTGATCTTTACTGTGTCACGGAGTGTGGGGGAGTCCGGCCCTGCACCCCTCTTCCCCGGATTCACTGGGAGTCTCAGCCAGCCAGTAGAACAGAAGGTTTATTAGAGATGCCAGGAACACAGTCCAACCAGAGCTTGTCAGTACATCCAGGACCCCTCAGTCGGGTCCTTCCGGGGGGCAGGGAGCTTAGACCCCAGCCCGGGGGCTCCCTGCATTTCACCCCACAGCTCCAAACGGGGCAGGGAGGCCAGACCCTGTCTGCCTCTCTCCCCTCTTCTCCGGCCAGCTCCAAACTGAAACTCTCCAGCCCCTCCTCCCCCTTTGTCTCCTTCCCGGGCCAGGAGGTCACCTGATCCCTTTGTTCCAACACCTTCATCTCTCACCTTTGCAGGGGAGGGGCCGGGCCATCTGTTGCCAGGAGACAGGGCCATTCTCTGTGTCCAGGCCTCTGCCCACCCCTGCCTTCTAGGGCTTTGTAACACTGCATAGGGGAAACCGAGGCACCCACACAGTACTCAGGGAAACCTTAACAACAGTCCTAGTTCGTCACATACTGGCAGTCTCATCAGAGAAGAAATGATCAAATAGGCCTGGAGAATGTGCTTATGGGCAGCCACTGCAAATGTTGTTGGGAAATGGATTTCTGACCAATAAGATACAAATAAAATGATACACAGGAACTCTACTGCACCCTACCGCTTTCATCTCTTCTTCCATCTCTCTGAGCCCTCATTCTCCCACCACTCTCTCCATCCTTCCCACCACCTCTCCAGCCCCACCCACCTGCTCCCAAGGTCCCACTCCTTGCACCTGAGAAACTTTTCCTCTTGCTTCTGAAAGTTGTGATGGGACTCAGCAGCAACAGAAGATTTCTCTCATAAAAGCTGAGCGCTGTTAGTGGGAGGCAGAAACTGGGGTTGTTCTCTGCCCAGACTGTAGGGGTGTGTCTACACTGCAGTCCAGTGTCCCTTCCAGCCCGGGTAGACAGACGTAGCAGACAAGCCTGCCTGACCCCATGGGTCTGTACTTGGTTGGCTAGCCTGAGCTGTCGCCAGTGCTGCAATGTGCACACTGCTATTTTTAGCACACTAGCTTGAGAACAGCTAGTGCGTGTCTATCTACCAGCGCTGAGAGGCACGCTTAGTCAATACTCAAATAAAAGAAGATGTATATCAGGAGAATTAAGTGAAGACATTTGGTAGCCTGCGTAACAGTCATTGTCAATGGTTTACATTGACTTTTAAAATTGCAAACATAAAGCATGTTTTCAGTGTTTCTAGCCATGTTGGTCCCAGGACATGAGAGAGACAAGGTGGGTGAGATAATATCTTTTACTGGACCAATAGAAGCAGATCCAAACATAAAACATACATCCAGAGGTTCATCGAAGAGCGTGCAGTTTTGTCCCAAAGAAGGAAACAATTGCAGTCCTATACTGACATGTAAAACACAGTCATAGTTCATAAGGCCAGAAGAGACCAGGGTGATCACTGAGGCTGACCTTATGTACCATCATCATATACCAAACTTTCCCAGCCATATAACAAAACTGAAGGGAAACATTCCATGGGGATTTCATCAGACAAAAAGAAATAAATAGGGACTAACGTAATTATGAAACGTGGCATGAGAAAAGACACTAGGCAGAAGGTCAAAACTACACAGATAAATAGACGAAAGGACAGAACTCATGTTGCCAACAACTACAGCACTATTGCATGTCACCTTGTTTCAATTATACTAACAATGGTTACCATGAACCAGCTTCTGATCTCACTTATAGTAAGAACATAGAAGTATAACTCTACTGACCTTAACAGAGAGATTTCTGGTTTACACTGATGTCAGAGGAGAATCATCCCCAATGTGCGTCCTTTGCATTTGTTCTGTTTCAGAAATCATGTGGGAAGTGCTACTTTTAAATGCAATCAAAACATGAGCTCTGATTCTCTTTGCACTTACACAGAGGTAGATCAGGAGTCGTTCCCTTGAAGCCAATGGAGTTACATTAATGACAAACTGATGAGAGATCAGAATCTGGCCCATTGTTGCTGGCAGAAAAACCCTATTTAAAATCCAGGCTCTTTCTAAGGCTGACCACAAGCAGCGAACATGTTGTCAAAGGTGCTTAAAACTGTCAACCCTGAATGTTCACAGGCTATAAAACACCACTTAATTAAAATGTGTTGGCTAGCAGGTTTGAAAAACACACGGGGTGGGAGTCACCAATGGGACTTAGGCATGCCTAACTGCCCCTTTAGGCCCCTACAACCAATATTTAGGTGCCACTGGCATTCACAAAAGCCTTGATCAGCTGTTGCCTAATGCTGTAGGTGCCCCCAGAACTTAGCCACCTAAGTTTCCACCATTAAAGACCCTGAGGCACCTAAATTTCATTGGCTGGGCATGCACACAGTCACCTTAGTCCTGGCACTGTCCAGCACCTAACTCACAATGGATCGTCCCCCCCAGTCTCGCCTTCAGGGACTGATCTAATGGATGTGCTCAGAGCACACCTAAACCAGCACAAAAAACGCCAGAGGAGCAGGTGATGGTAACGGTGGGGGTGGTGTGGTGGTGGTGCTGCGGTGGTGGTGCTGCCCCTCCCTCACCTAACCTTTAGCTTAAAGAGGAAGATGTGGGAACAATGGAGATGCCTTCTAATCTTTAGTCCAGTGGTTAGAGCACTCCCCAGGATATGAGACCCCGCTATAATCCTTGCCCTGCCTGCTGTGAAACTTGGGTCTCCCACATGAGTGCTCTAACCCCTTGCTAAAGATTTCAAGGGTGGAGCATAGGTACCACTATAACCATTTACTTCCTTCCCCTCCTCACTTTGTATGAAACCACTAACCTGGCATAGATGTCTAACTCCAGGAGATAATTCATGGCTGTGAATCCTGAGCGGAGGCAGGTGCCTCCTAACTCCCTTTGAGGGCTGAAGCTTAGTCCAGACCCCTTTCCCCAGAATTTCCTATTGGCTAGTTTAGGCAACTCCCTTTTTTAGGTACCTAACTCTCCCCATGCATTGTATGGGGAGCCTGGATGCCTAACTCAGAGTTATGAATTCTACTAAACAGAAGGGTGCCTAAGAGTTAGGCATTGCAACACTCAGTCTAAGTCCCCTTTTATTTTAGCCCAAGCAAGGCCTTAGAATAAAAGCCCCTTGGTTAAGGATTGTGGCTATATCTACTCTTAAAACTTACTACAGCTGCAGGAGGGGTTCTCCCATTGGTGTAGGTACTCTAGCTCTCTGAGGGGCAGAATAAGTCTTCTGTCAACCTAGCACTGTCTACACTGGGGATTAGGTTGGTTTAACTCCATCTCTCAGAGGTGTGGATTTTTCACACATAGCTGTGCCAATGTCACTTTTCACTGTAAGCCAGCCCTGTAGCAGCCTATATTTTTTCTACAATGCTGAGCACAGTCTCCGTGCTCAGTAAATAATGCAATTATACAATACAGTATAATATATAACTTGGAGAAAGGCAAATGAAGATTTGTATTACTCTAATTGTAATAACCAAATTCTGCATCAAGAATGATCTCTCTGTACAAAGTATTGAGTTCCCAAAAGGCCCTAAGATTCAGATGTCATAACTAACACCAAGCCAATTTGTTTTGCTGGCATCTTTTTGGAACTAGCATTCTATCAATTGCTGTGCAAGTATATATCAATGTTAACAGGACTTGCTGGGTGAGATGGAAAAGATATGTAAAGGAACAATGTCAGGAGTACAGGGCTATTGTTTTTCTTATTACTGAGCTCTAGAAAGGGATTTTCCATACATGTTTGGCAAAAACACGACTAAGCTACCAGATGGAATTCCAAACTAATAGTGTTGAGTCCCATTAAAAAACCCTGCCTACTCTTAAGGTCATTCCAGAACATTTGCCCTCTTCTGTTATGTACCCAGACAGGAAATGTTTTTCTCCTTTTAAAATGAGCAATACAAGGATATTGTGAAGAATGCATTAGTGCAATATGCTATCAGCACCCTCCAGTTGTTTACCATGGACATTTTCAATCTGAACTGGGACATCAAATGCTTTCGAATTTTCCTTATGCTGGCAAACTCTTCTATGTATGACAAAATAAACACTTCCTGCACAGCTTCAGAGGATTACTTTTCCCTGCCTTATCTTGCAGTTTCATACAACTGATTAAAAGAACCACAGTTTGACAGCAGCCTTGCTTCCATACTGCTCATTTTTCACTGATTAGCTTATAGTTTTTCTTCTTCCCATATAGTTTGTTTCACGTCTGGAGAGATAAGAAAGGGCAGTCTCTTCTTTTTGCTTTGTGAATGGATGTGGTCTATGTCCAAGGTCACTTGACAACAATAAACACTCAATTGCTATCATTCTTAAGGTCCTAGTCTATAAAAAAAAAATGCATTGTGTTGCTGCAGGCAATGGCTAGGGTAAGGATTATAGCATGCCAGAGATGCTGAGGAATGTAAGACGGTTTGAAAAGATACTTTCCAGTCTCAGTGGGCTCCCATACTGAAATATTGTGTTATGAAAGTAATATAGATTTCTGATGGACAATGTTATCTGTCCTGAAAGATCAACCTCCTTAGTCACACAATGCCTATTTAGTATTAATTATGAATTATTATTGTTATATATAAAGTGATTTTGTTTTTTGTGAAGGTTGTCAGACTGACAGCACTGGAAATGATAGTCCTCCGCTTATATGGAAAAAAGGGTAAGAACTAGCAGTGGCAGTGCAAGATTCCTCATGCTGCCCTGCAAACATGGCTCAACCTATATCTGAAGAAGGCTCCTTTTGGGATAGGCCATGGCTGTGTGGTGTTGGTTCCTGCATTCTATTTTTTTTTTTTTTTAGCTGCAATCCCAACAGAACTCACTGTTGAACTGAAGCCTGCAGCTTGAGATCTCAGGGTGTTACCGCTCTCCAAAGCTCAGAATCACCATTTGGCTACCTCCCTCATCCTTTCCAAAGTACACATTCAGTCTCTGGTCACTCTACTCAAAATGGTAACACTATGCTGAGGGTGCTATGTGTTGAGAAAAAGGGGATGGATTGCCTAATGGTTAGAGTATTAGCCTTGGACTTGAGAGACCCACGTTCAATTTCTCACTCTGCCCAGGCTTGACCTTGTACAAGATACTTACCTACGATGTGCCTCAGTCCCCAACCTGTGAATTGGGGGCAATAATACATCCCTACCTCACAAGGGTGTCATGAGGATAAATACATTAAGGAGTACAGTAACAGGGGCCATGTAAGAATCTAAAATAGACAGGTAAGACTGCTGAAACAGGCCAGTTAAAATGGTTGGCAACTCCACTGGATTTTGTTTATTTAATTATTTTTGGTGTGAGGACGGCTTGTTTTGTGCACAAGAAAAACGTGCCACATGGACTGTCAGGAAATGACTCCTTTGTGATTATTCCCAGCCACTTTTTGTGTGGAACCTTTGAGTTGTGTTGTCGGGGGGGCGAATGGCTCAATGAATCTGATTTCTAGAAAAGGAAGTGTTAACGAATGGATGGGTTGCTAATTTATGCTGGAAAAAATAAGGCTGCGTAATGATCCAAGTACAGAGTGTGTCTGTTAGGCATCGGAGGGCTGCAACCACATAGAAGAAAAACAATAGACAGCATGGGCGGATTTAGTGATCATTGGGATTTGTTTTTGCTGGTGCCCCAACGGTTTAAGCGACAGTCATGCACAAAGGAAGGAACAGTTCCTACTCCAAGTAACTTACATCTAATGTTTTTTTCCAGTAGATTCTAGAATCCATTCTCACGTCATGTTTATTTGAGTCAAATAGTTGGTTAAGAAACACAGTTAAGGTCATTAAAAGATTCTTCTGCTTTATTTCCATTGTTCTTGTTAAACTGGAAGGTTCAGTTAGGTGCCCTTTCCAACCAAATCTTTTGGCAGATTGGAAGAAATAGAGGAGTCCTGTTTCTATGTTCAGGCTTACAGATCTGAAAAGCTACATTTTCCCCAAACCTAGAGTCAGGAGAATGCAATTCGGAAATGTTGACACATTGGGATTGCTGAAATTTTCCAAGTGAACCAGCATAATAGCCAGTTCTACAGAATAATCATTGTACACTGAAACCACCGTATGAAAAATTTGAAGGTGAATGGCCCAATGGCCATCAGGGCAGTAACTAACTTTGACTTGGGGCAGGTCTACACTACAGGGCTAAGTTGACTTAAGTTACGCAACTCCAGCTATGTGAATAACGTAGCTAGAGTTGACGTACCTTAGGTTGACTTATTGCAGTATCTACACCACGCTGGGTCGACGTGAGTGAATCTCTCCCATCAACTTATCTTATACTTCTCATTCCGGTGGAGTACCAGAGTCGATGAGAGAGCGATCAGTGGTCGATTTAGACGCGCGTCGATCCCCCGGTAAGTGGAGACAAGCCCTTGGGTTCTGAAACCCTGTCTCACACTGAATAGCACTTCCCAAACCCCCAGCATTTCAACCGGAGAAGTTACTCTTCAATTCCTTCACCTAAAAATCTGACATGCAGTGTTGCTGGTGCAGAATGACTCCCATATTCTACTGCAGAGGTGACTATATTTCAGGGCAGCAAGTGATCCCTATGTGGTATACAGTATCATCTGCCAAACTTTTTGTGAGCTTGGGATGCTTGGTTGGTGAAATCTAAGTACAGAACTCAGGACCAGCTTGGGGTTTGTGCTCTGATTCTTAACAGTCTGCCCTGAGGCTGGTATTCTCACTCATGAGCCACTCCAGACAGTGTGACAATGCTCAGATGGCTTTTTCTCTCTGCTTATATCCTCAAAGTTTTTTCTTTGTTTTCAGAGTCAGCAAGCCCTCCTGGGGGTTCAGTATGCTGTGAGCCGACACGTGTTCATTTTTGCAGTCTCCTCCCCATGTCGAAATAGTTAAGTGGCTCTCTCTCCCATGTGGTAGCTTGATGACTTTATCTTATATGTAAATATAAATTGTTTCTCTTTGCTCAATTTACATTGAAGACACATTCAAGCAGGCAGAACTACCTTCCTTTGTCTAGGGTGGGATGACTTAAGCCCTACCTGCCAAACACATTTTAAGAACATATCGCCAGCACATATTTATAATTTTTCATACATCACCCATACTTCCACCACACAATAATATAATGCCTAGCATGTTACCAGTTTGCATATGATTCCTTTCATGACACCTGTTAGATACATATTATAACAACAGTGAGTTGGGGTACACGCAGCTGATCAGGCAAGCGAGGCTCACTGTTAGATAATAGGGATCCACTTACCCTCTGGCTTTGGGGTGGTTTTAGGGTCAGAGCTATCATGATGAAGGAACTTATTAATATAAGGTTATTACTGTAATGTATGCTGTGGATAAACTTCTTCTCAAACCCTTATTTTAAAAACTTTTATGAACCATTAGTGTGTTGGTCTTTTAACAGGAGAGATCACTGATGCCTTTTAATAAAGGCAAACACAGGGGAAAACACATCTTGGGCATCTAAAAAAGAGAGGCTATTAACCTAACATGACATACTTAATTACACCAAGCAGGGTTTTCCTCAGTGTGGAGCAAGAAAAATAAGAGTATGTAGTTAGGCCTATAGTTCTGTGTGGAAATGTTGGTGCCCTTAGCTAAAAAATTCTTTCAATGACAGTTTGAAATAAATGTCTCCAATATGCATTTAATTTAGATTTAAAAGACGATTATTCTTAGCTAACTGAATGCCATTTGATTATTAAAAACAGGTTTGCTAGGTTTAAAAATATGTATCCCTTACATAAGTATTAATATTCAATAAACATGCTTTTAATATTCTGCTAACATGCTTTAAACATATTGCAGCTATCCCATTAAAGTTAATGAAAACGCATATCTGTACAGCACTTACTTTAAAGGGTTGCCATTATTTTCAGAGATATCCATAGAGAATGATTATTGCATCAGCATAAGTCACAAATGGAATCTGTCTCTCACCAGCCTCAGTTTTCTTCAGCTCTGCAATTAATTTAGAATATGCCACTCAGATTTTAAATCACATTGTTTCTTCAAAGTACCTAATAGGCTCTGTTCCACCTAGAGATGCAGGAAATGATTGCAACAACAGCTCAGATAATGCTCTTCCTTAACCCTGTTAATAGGTCTGAATTTTGAACTCAACAGCAACTTGTTTTATTGTTAGAGCTTACTTTCCCAAGGTATACAGTACCATATCTGGGGATTTGATCCTGCACCTGTTGAAATCAAATAGAGTTTTGCCATTGACTTCAGTGGTAGTAGGATCAGACTCTAAGGTTTAGAGTTAAACAGAATTTTCACTACAAAAATTGAAGCCAAGGAAGATTTGCCTAGTCTCATGTTACACGTCAAACTTGATACATAATCCAGGTTCATCAAAAGCTTCACTGACGCCTGGCCTACACTTAAAAGTTAGGTCAACATAACTAGGGCACTCAGGGGTATGAAAAATCCACACGCACCCCAGGGGAGCTGCAGCTATAGCGACCTAACTCCCTGTGTATTCATGGCTAGGTCAATGGAGGAGCATTGTTTAGAGAAGTGGTTTCCTACAGTGATGGAAAAACCCCTTCCATCACTGTAGGCAGCATCTACACTATGGCACTACCGCGACACAGCTGCAGCTCTGTAGCAGTGCCACTGTAGCACCCACAGTGTAGACGTGGACTAAGCTTCTGCACCCTGCCAGAGATGGGTGTAGAATTATGAAAAATTATAAATATGTGCGGGCAATATATTCTTCAAATGCCCTAGCCGAAGGAATGTGGCCATGATGGCAGTGTTGTTGTTGGTCCTGTTCCTATTTGGAGTGAGACTTCTGTTTAAGGGTTCTGCATGCTGCTTGACTCTTCCCTGCCAGTGTTTAAATCCAGAGCTGATTAGAATCAGTCTAATCTCAGTGACTACTAGAGCTGAAATTGATGATAATGTGGTTGAGGGGGGCTGAGCCTTGGGTGTGGTGCTGAGGACAGTTTTCTGATGAAGGACTATGTAGAGGAGGCTGTGGCAGTGAGGTTGCCCTCTATGTCAGTGTGACGTTCCCTTCTGGTGTTATCTGGACTGGTGATCTGCTAGGCCTCTCCAATCCTTGGCTCTTGGAGCCAGCCTTACGCTGCTCTGCTGTGAGAACCCCCACTCCTGGGCTGTTCACGCACAGCCTCTGGCATGTAAGCTGCTCCCAGCTACCTGCAAACGAATGACACTAGCCAATATCTCCAGTCCCAGACACAACCCTAGGAACCTCCGTCTTGCAGTGTCCAGTTATGCCCACTGGACGCTGCAAGCTTATATGAGTTCGTCAATTTAACAAAGAAATTGATATGTGTCAGGCTTGTTCTCCCAAGGGGAGTCTCTGACACGCTTCAAACCAAATGCACTGCTTCAGGTAGAATAAACAAACAGATTTATTAACTATGAAGATAGATTCTAAGTGATTATAAGTCAAAACATAAGTCAGATTTGGTCTAATGAAATAAAAGCAAAACGCATTCTAAGATAATCTTAACACTTTCAATGTCCTTATAAATGTAGATGCGTCTCACCACAGGCTGGCTGCTCTTCAGTCAGGCTCTCCCCTTTGATCAGCGCTTCAGTTGCTTGGTGGTGGTGTCTGTAGATGTAGGTGGAAGAGAGAGAGAGCGAGCATGACAAATGTCTCTCCCTTTTATCATGTTCTTTCTTCCCTCTTGGCTTTGTCCCCCCGTCCTCCCACCTTATCCAGAGTCAGGTGAGCATTACTGAGTCTCTCCAAGCAAGGTTGAGCAATTTCCCTGGTGTGGCCTCATGCAGGTGTAGCTCCTTTGCTGGACAATGGTTGTTGATGGGCTGATTCACACCCCACCCGGGCGTTGGTTACTTTCCTTGCTGTTGACTCTGGGGAGCTAATATCTAACTAATTCCCTCAATTTACAGCATGTTTTAGTGACAACCATACAACACAATTCTCATAACTTCATATGCATTAATGATATACATATATGGATAGAGAAATGACTTTCAGCCGATCATAACCTTTCCCCTGATACCTTCCAAGGCATGTTTTATAGGTAAGATCATGATTATTTGAAAATGAGGAATATGGGGGTTACAGCTCGCTCCCCTAACATACAGAATGCTACAGTTGGTAACTCACTAAGAGCTGAAATCACTAAGAACTGGGCTAGATGGTGGAGCCTCAGAACATGGCATCGCAGCTAAAGGCAGAGTGGTAAGAGAAGTAGCAGCAGCACCATCAAAGGTGCCTCCTACCCAGAAAAGCCTAGAACTGTGATTACTAATAGCTGAGCTAGGTGGCTGTGGCACTCTAGAACTGGACCAGACCAAGAACACAGCAGAAGTGACAGCAGCTGGCAGCAGAGGCAACAATGGCGAGCTGCAGCAGAGGTGGCCGCACCAGCAGTGGGCAGTGCCACATACTAGCAGCAGTGGAGGTATCACTCGCCCTCCTGTCACGCCCCTCCCCCGCTCCCCAGAGGCTGAAGATGAACTCTTCTGAACACAACACTGGACTCTGGGAGGTCGCTGACCTCAGACAACAAACAGAGTGGGGCGCAGCAGGGGGAAATGGGGAGAAGCATATTATAGGGACATTTGTCCATTGGTCTTTCACATCACAAGGTGGGAAACTGAAGCAAAGGACATTGCTCCACGATAGCGTAAGGTGGATGTTTTACTTATTGTTTGATGACTTTGAGACATTGTTGCTGTGTTTTCCCACATTAATGCTATGTTCCTTCACCCTTTAACAAAACTTTTTGTCATACACAGACTCTGTGTTTGTGAGTGGGGAAATATTGCTTATTAGAGGTGCCCAGGGAGGTAGTTAGCTTCCCAGGTTTCAGGGTGTGCATTCAAGCCAGTTTTGTTTTGTAACGTTAAGAGGAACCCCTGCATATTGAACCTGGCCCCTTGCTGCAGCTGACACTACCTGGCAGAAGGGTTACCTTCTCTATGGTGTGCAAACACTTCCCCCCATAATGGAATGAGCTGGAAAAACTTTGTGTAGGAAACTTTGCAGAATTATCCTTCTCCTTAGATCCTTCCCATGGATTTTTCTGCAGGAAGGACCACCTATCCCCATGTAAAGAATAGGAAATAAAGAGGTCTAGCTGTAACTGAAGTTACAGTATTTATACACAGATGGCCCTGTGCTTTATTGAAAAAGACCTCAGGCCTAGCCAGCAGTGAGTTCTCTCTCTCTCTCTCTTGCACACACACCTCAGAGTGACCAAAATAGTTCAGTCCTGCTAGCCTTCAGACTGCCTGTCACTTTGCAGGCCATTTTCATAACCAGAATCCCTGAGTAAATCAGCAGTTTGGTTGTATGCAAGTGCACTGCAGACCTGAGTGAAGGCCCAGAGGTGAAATGCTAATTCTCTGGCTACTGACCCATTTTACCCAGCTGGAAAAAGTATGTTTCTTATTAGGCTAGTCCTGCTGCAGAGAAGAATTGGATTCACTGATTTTAATGTGTGCGCAGCTGTAGGAAGTCAGGAAACAGTTCTTCCTCATGTGAATGTTTGCCTTATTACACTCACCTCCCAGGGTTGGTTTTCTTTTTTGGTGGAACCTGAGGAGGTGGGAAGGCTATTTCTAAACCACCAACACATTTCATCTCATAAATGCAGAAATCCAGATATGAACAAGGGGTCATTTGATTAAATTAATGACTGGTAAATTTAGACCCAATACAAAGACATAGCAGTTCACAGAGCACATAGTCTGTTCCATAGGAGGTCATCAAGTTAAATACGGTGACTGGCTTTTAGAAAACACTGAATAACTTTATGAACATTAATAGCTTCTGAAGTTGTATGTACTGAGGTAGGGGTAACAAAATCTCATGCTTCAGGGCACAAGCTGATCGCCACAGGAATCAGGAAGGCATTTTTCCCGCATGAGAGCATTGCACAATTGTCTAGGGGCATTGTATGTGTTTCTCACCTTCCTCTGAACACAATTAGTGGCCACTGCTGGAGACAGGATACTGGATTTGATAGACCAATGGTCTGAGCCAGTGTAGCAAATCATATGTTTCTGTGTCTCCAAATAGCTGTTTGGGAAGTTAAAGATTTTGAATCCTATATAAATGAATACATTAAGACAGGGGCAGTTCCAACATTATCCCTTCAAAGTGAGACCTTGGGCCAGCTTTCACTCTCTGTTAGATAGATGCAATGCCCATTGATTTCAAAGGAAGTTGCACTCTTATAACTGACAACAGTATTTGGCACATTGTTTTTTATTGAGTAAAGATGATTAACATCCTGAGTCAATTTTTCATAAAGCAGCGATCCTTGAATGGTGCACACAAATGGTATCTTTTACCAGCTTGGGTGGTATATTAGAAAGTGTAGGCACAGCAGGGTAGGGTTTTTTCCCCTAGGGTTCTGCTCCCCAGCTTCCCGTGTCACACAGTGATCTTCTTCCATGCCAACTGCCTCCTCTAGATGGCTCTCTAAGAAAAATTGCAATGTCTTTCTGCTACCTTTTTCTTCTGCTCAGTTGTCCGGTTGCTGTTGCCAAAAGTTGCATTCTCTGACCTGGGTATTGAGAGAGTTTAGTCCATAACAGAGTATGTCGCTGCCACGTTATTGTTGGAATTGTTCTTTGACAGGGGGATGTTTCTACACATTTCTTGATTTTCACAGAAGTACAGTAATAGGCAAGGACAAATGGCTGCAGATAATGAGCTTTTGCCATTAACTTGGGTTGAGAGTGTTCAGCCTTCTACATCTCCCCTGCAGCCTCCCTCTCCTCCCCGCCAACATCTAGCAGAGGAAAAAGTATTTACCAGGACAGGTTTACAAGTGAGAAATGGATAATGACCGAGCATAAAAAAAAGCTAGTCCACTAAGTTGATGGGGGTGGAGGGAGCAAAAGCAATATCCCTTTTCACTTTTACTACTTATTTAGAAAACAGAATTATCTGAACCATGTAAGAGAATTCAGAGAAATGAAAGTAGTAGGTATGAAATATACTGCACTCCGTTCACATACATGGATTTTAGCCCATGCACACTATGAAGATTGGAGAGCAAAGCCAAACACAGGCAAAGTATTTTTCTCTCTTTTGAGATGCCACATGACCAACAGTTGAGTAATGCAGCTCAATTAGCAACAAGCACCAAAGCCAGAGGAAAGCCTATTCTTATTGCTATTATCCATTCTTTGCCCATACAGAGCCCAAATCCCATGCTAGGTGCAGTCTGCGCATATAGGAGTGCACAAACCCTGCTCTGAAGGCTTTATAGTTTAAGAAGATAAGCAGCAGGTAAAAGGTGAGGGAGCGGGACATACAGGAACTGATCCTCATTTATATGAAGGCCCCTTTAGATCCCAGTGGCAGTGTAAAGAGGCCTTAAAGTGGATGGGAGTGTAATACACTCCATGATGCGTGGACAGCACCTAGCACATTGTGGATTCTACCATACTGAAAATAATGATGAATAATTTCCACATGAATATGAATGAGTGATGTAATGCTCACCCTTTAAGTGTCCTTTACATCTTAGAGGGATGTAAAGGGGCTCTGGGATAAATGAGAAGCAGGTTCAGAAAGGTTTTTGTTTCAGGTTTTTAAGTATAAATTATCCCCTTGTTCTTCCACCTAAGGTATCTTGGGAAATGTGCATCTTAAGGAGGGATTTAAAGGAGGACATAAGAATGGGCATACTGGGTCAGACCAAAGGTCCATCTAGCCCAGTATCCTGTCTTCCAACAGTGGCCAATACCCCAGAGGGAATGAACAGAACAGGTAATCATCAAGTGATCCATTCCCTGTCGCTCATTCCCAGCTTCTGGCAAACAGAGGCTAGGGACACCATCCCTGCCCATCCTGGCTAATAGCATTGATGGACATATCCTCCATGAATTTATCTAGTTCTTTTTTGAACCCTGTTATAGTCTGGGCCTTCACAACATCCTCTGGCAAAGAGTTCCACAGGTTGACTGTGCATTGTGTGAAGAAATACTTCCTTTTGTTTGTTTTAAACATGCTGCCTATTAATTTCAGTTGGTGACCCCTAGTTTTTGTGTTATGAGAAGGAGTAAATAACACTTCCTTATTTACTTTTGCCACACCAGTCATGATTCTATTGACCTCAATCATATCCCCCCTTAGTCATCTCTTTTCCAAGCTGAAAAGTCCCAGTCTTATTAATCTCTCCTCAGATGGAAGCCGTTCCATACCCCTAATAATTTTCATTGCCCTTTTCTGAACCTTTTCCAATTCCAATATATCTTTTTTGAGATGAGGTGACCACATCTACACACAGTATTCAAGATGAGGGCATACAATGATTTATACAGAGATAATATGATATTTTCTGTCTTATTATCTATCTCTTTCTTAATGCTGCCCAACATTCTGTTTGCTTTTTTGACTGCCTATGCACATTGAGTGGATGTTTTGAGAGAACCATCCACAATGACTCAAAAATCTCTTTCTTGATTGGTACCAGCTAATTTAGATCCCATCATTTTATATGTATAGTTGGGATTACGTTTTCCAATGTGCATTACTTTGCATTTATCAACCTTGAATTTCATCTGCCATTTTGTTGCCCAGTCACCTAGTTTTGAGAGATCCTTTTGTAGCTCTTCACAGTCTGCCTGGGACTTAACTATCTCGAGTAGTTTTGTAGGAGGAGAGGGTAGTAGCGTTCAGACCAATTAGGGACAGCTTTCCTTGTTTAAAAGACTGGATAGAAAAAAGCATGGAAATGACTATGGGAGAAATGGGTAAACAGGGTTGAGGTTGGAACAGCTGGTGGTGTCAAATGGGCATTAGGTTGCATGATAAAAATAAGTAAGTAGAAGCAGAGTTTTAAAAGGCCTTGAGTGCAAGCTTGAATCTGATGCAGCTGAAGAAGGCAAGCCAGTGGAGAGATTTAGAGAGAGGTATGACATGCTCAAAGCACCTGGCAAGGAAGATGATCTTAGCACATGTGTCTTTGTCTGGGTCAAAGGGGCACAATGTGAGTATGAGGAAGTCTACTGGGCTGAAGAAATGAGAAGAAGGAAAAATATTTACAGATTTGTCACTGGGATCAAAGGTAAAAAAGACAAGGCAGTAAAATGCTTTTGCAGTAAGTATGGCACTAAGGCAGGGAACTGATTTACAATTAATTTAACTAAGGATCAGCTAGAAGGTGAATCTACCCAGCAGCGAGAGATTAAAGAGTCAGATTTTTTCCATTACATCATCACTTACAAATCATAAACCCAATCCCCAATTACTTTAACATTAAATAAAAAGAAAGACTTTCTTGCCTTGGAGTTCTTGTAATGTGCCCAGAATGTGCTGTTCTCTTTCCAAAAGCTGCTGAATCTTAAAGTGCACTTTTTTTTCAATTGGTCTGATCCAGATCCCTATGAAGCAGTGTGGCAAAGGAACAACAATGCATGACACTAAATGTTGAGAAGTGATGGGAGAAAATATTGTTTAACTTTAAAAAGTTTGTGCTTTCAAGTTAATGAAGGCAAATGATTTTAGAAGCCTGTCTAGCATGGTTTGGGGTGTCTGTGTTCTGACCCGGTTTTGGTTTGCAGTGTGATCAAGACTGTATGAGTGATATGGAAGTTTAAAATACAAATGACTGTCTCCTTGTGTCTATCAGCTAGTTGTGAAAGGGCAGCAGATTTCTGAGTCAATTGCTAAGTTCTTGATAGCAGTGATGGAGCTCTCAGACAGCCTGTGAAGGCCCAACAGGTTCTATGGCATTTGATGAGAAGGATAGTTGGGGAGTACACCTGGGAAATAGTCTCTAGCAGTTGATAGAGAGAAGGAGAATCCTGTTAATGTTCCCCTGCTGGATAGAGAAGGCTTTTCAGGCCTGAAGTCTGATGCATCCTATTACTGCTTACATTTTAAAGCCTCGTATAAAGTTTTTAGAACATTGACACCACTGTCCAGGCCAACCAACCATGTGCTGGCATAGTTAAAATTATATTGCAGATGGGTCCAGCAACCTGGCTCTATCAAACACATAAGAGAGATTTTTTTCTTGTGAGTTGAATGAATAAGTGTCATTTGTATGTATGACACATTTACAGAGGAATCTTCACAAATCTTCCAGGGATAATTATTGAGGGGACGGATTTACAAAAGTGCATGTGCTAAATCGCGCACACATTTTGCAAGGCTCAGTTGTAATCTAGCTCTATTTGGGAATATCATAATTTAGTCAGACTGTTTCCCTTGGTCTCGTCACTGCTCCTACATCTCTGAATTTATAGTATGAGAGATATAGATTGGTAGAGGTCTGTGGCACTTAGAAAAAAAACAGAACCGGGGTGATGGGATATAGAAAATCATGTGAGAGGCTAGTTTGACCATGTGAAACAAGCACATGGTGCTAAGCTGGGGTAGTCAATAGGCAGACTGCGGGCCAAATCCAAACCACCAGAGGTTTTTGAATGAACCATGAAATTATTTTATTTACTTATTATTTTTGTATTATTTTGCCTGGAGTCTGTGCCTCGACTGTATATGTTGACCAAGAAATTTGGACCTTGACAAAAAATAATTGATTACTCCTGTCCAGTTTCTGAAGCTACTGCAAATTGACCCCTTTGGTTGGTTACCAGTAGGACTGAACAAATAATTTGGAAAGAGTCATTTATCAGATTAATTTAGCTTCTGTTTCTGCTTGCACTTGGTTGTTGAATTGTTTTCAGACGCTTTGGATTGTTTG
Organism: Macrochelys suwanniensis; assembly: GCA_033296515.1. NCBI lineage: Eukaryota > Metazoa > Chordata > Testudines > Chelydridae > Macrochelys > Macrochelys suwanniensis. Next base: position 95,131,497 of record CM065777.1, read on the forward strand.
TAGCTAGGAGGGTGCAGCTGGCAAAAAACCAAAAACCAAACACTGAGCAGTGGGCAGCATTGCGGGGAGGTCATGTCTTACTCTGACATAATCCGTTCCCAAACTTCCCCTGGAGTCCACATAGCCTCCAGGGTGGGCCAGTGCCTTACAGACACAATCTGGCACTAAGAGATGATCCTGGTAAGGGATTTTTAAGAAGCTTAATCAAAACATTATAAAAACTAAGGTAATAAACAGGAAACAGTAAGGAATTTAGATGGGTTTCTGTATTATTAAGCCTAAAGTCCAGTTACATGCCCAAGAGAAAGACAGTGATCAGCAAAGGCAGGAGCAACTGGATAAGCTGGTGAAATGAAATATCGCCTATGACTCAATTGTTATATGTGTTGCACAACTATTTAGGCCTTTACAAAAGTGTATGCTATCTTTGTCTTGCACTCTTTTAGGTCTCCACATGGTTATTTGTGTAACAAAGTCACTAGGGCTGTGCACAGAGGTGGGTATAAATACTCATGGCTGGATTAACACTCATGGTGTTAATGAATACCAGTTAAAACGTTTCTTTTGTGAATTTTCCTCTTCATTGACTCTCCTTGCCTAGGCTGAAAAACTGAGGCCAGGGATTCATAGGTTTGTCCTCTCAAAACACTTGTAATGAATAAGTAGACATTCATAGAGGCAACATTGTCACTACCATCTCCTAACACCTACCCTACACTTACATCAGCAGCTCTTCCGTGTGTCTTCACACTCTGATGTAGTGTTGTGACTGTTCTGGGAACAAGCTTCTCAGCACACTCACATCTAGATTTTATTAGCATCAGGTATGAATACAAATGGGGCCCAATATTCACTTTCTGAACATTCAAGGGAGGCTCAGCATTTCATTTCCATTTAGATGCATATATGAAACACACCCTTCAGAGACATGTATATAGCTGCCAAGTAGTCTGTAAGGATTTTTGTTCTGAGTCATATTACTCTTGTTAAATGTGTCCCAGAGCACAATGAAAAAGCATGTAATAATTTTTTTAAAAATATTCTCAGGGGTCTAGTGCATGGAATACACTTTCCTGGGGGTGTATCAGACCCAATCACATAATCAGGTGAACCTGGAAATATTTTAGTATTCAGAGCCATGGAGTCTGAGGTACTAGTGTCTGAGCAAGGCAACCATATGCAGATATCTCCCTGTATCTGGAAACATTGTCATTTGTTGATAGCAAATACTACCCCTGGGAAAGCCTGTTCATCTTATTTGGAGCAATCTGGGGGGAGTACCCAAGAGATGTGGTAAAATTCCTTAGCATTTGAAGGATTTGGTGAGAGTGGCCAGAGAGCTAAGCAAACGTAAAGGACGGGGCCACACACAGAAAAAGAAAAACTGGCTATAGTTCACGATAGGAAAGAAAGGCACAAAATCAAAAAGAAGTCAACTGTTCAGTCTCAGGGGAAAAGGGGGAGGATGAAAATAATTTAGAAAATACCCTAGCTACTTGGGAAAACAAGAAAGTAAATCATGCAAGAAAGGGAAGGAGAAACAGCTGAAGTCTCCTGGGGACAAGGTGGCTGAGTGTTTGGTAATAGGATACAAGTGATACAAGCCCTTAAACTCCTAGGTTGCTAGGCTGGATCCAGCCAAGATCAGTAGAGATTGGAAGTTGTTACCCTCAGATGGTCAGAACATAAAAAGCAGGCTAGACTGTGGCATTTCCACCACTGCCATGAATGGGGGCTGGAGTAGGGGTGCACTGGCTCAGGAGGACCACCAGAGAGACTGGGCCTCTGGTAAGTGCAATGCTTCCTGTGGCCCTTCCCCCTTTTCAGCGTTCTGCACTCTGAGGGGAGCAGCAGGGAGCAGCACTTCCCAGAGGGGAGGGAGAACAGGGTCTGCTTCTGAGAGTCCCTCTTATATAGTCACAAAAAGAGTGAAGAGGTTCTTGTGCACCCCTCAAGCCTTGTGGGTCAGGCAAGGGCTGCTGACAAACTGGCCCAGAATATTCCAGAAGGGTTTGCTCTCCAGTAATCTAAGGGCCAGGCTCTGACATCTTTACTCACATTGAACAGCACCGTACTCTACAAATGGTCCCATTGAAATCAATGGGTCCACTGTCAGAATAAGGTGCTCCCAGCTTGTTGCAAGATTCTGAGAATCTGGCTCTAAATATTAAACAATAATATTTTTGACACTGGGATTCAAACTGCATCTGTTTTGCTGTGTGTGTCCTTCTCCATGGAAAATGGTTATGTTTAATCTTGATTCCCTTCCAGAACGTTATCTAGGCATGAACTGTACTGCAATTAATCCAATCTATTTGAGCCCACAAGAATAACTGGATGCAATTTATCTGAGAGGAATGATGTGTATGACCCTGATGCAAGCCTGGAGAGACTATCTCAGCATGTCAGCATAATTTCCCTGCTAAAGAAGAGAAGCCTAGAATAAACATCACAGACTATATGAAGTACGGCATATTACGGAACACCTAGTTATTTTACTTGCATTATATTCACTCCAATACTATCTATCATTGAGGTAAAAACATTGTTTTGCTATTTACACAGTGGGTAAATAGGGCAGAACACGCCAGTGTTAGTACTGCTCAGGCTGACCAGTGTGAAATTTAATTTGAATGGATCCAATGTTATCCTGATGCATTCATTATGTGTTTCACCTTGCTGTAGCCTATAGCTATGTAAAAGAGGTCTCAGCATATACTCCTAGATTTCCAAATGAATGCTCATTCATTTATTTTCACTTTGCTGACTTTTTAAAACAAAAATGAGGCTGTAGAAATGAAACTCTGTTCATCTTCAGGGTCATGCTGGAGGACACAGGCCTGTTATTTCCACAACACAATTATGCCAGAAAAAAAATTGATGGCTCAGCACCACAACCACAGAACACTCCTGAACAGCAATGAAGTTCAGATCCAGATTGGGATCTGAATCTAATCATCATGGTCATACATATCATTCTTCACAGAAAAATTGCATCCAGTTATTCTTGTGGGCTCAGATGGATTGGTTTAATTACAGTATAGTTTATGCCGAGTGCTGATGGGGCTTAACTATTGAAGGAAACAAGAGAAGTCAGACCAAAGATTTCTGAATGAAGTGAATGCTGCAGAATACAGTCATCTGAAGTTTTAGATACTTGTTGCAGAATACCATGTTTTGAGGTCAAATAAGGAGGTATAAGGGAGGTTTGAACTGGCACTCATATTCCTCAGCAGAGTGAACTCATCCTGATGTGGAAGGGGAAGCCAGGATACCAGAGTTCACTGGGGAGACTAAGGCCATATCTACACTACGGGCTTTATGGCAGCAAGGCAAAGGAGTTGTAGCTATGCCATGGTAATGCTTCCATCGATGGAAGGTGTTTTCAGGTTGCTGTAGGAACTCCACCTCCTCGAGCAATGATAGATAGGCTGGTGAAAGCATTCTTCCATCAAATTAGCTGAGTCTGCACTGGGGGTTAGGTCGACCTAGCTACAGAATTCACGGGAATTAGGGTTGCCAAATCTCCAGGATTGTTCTTAAAGATTAATATTAAGATTTATTCAGGAATGGATTTAAAGATTAATATTCAATTAAATATGATGTCATGTGATGAAACCTCCAGGAGTACATCCAACCAGAACTGGCAACCCTAATGGGGGTGGATGTTTCACACCCCTGAGTGCCATCGCTATGTCATCCTAACTTTTCGGTGTAGACCTGATTCTCATTTACACTAAGCCCCATTAGCTTACACCACTCTGGCAGTGTAAAGGACCCGGGGTTCATAAATTACAGTTGCACTCACTTTAGGGCCCCTTTGTAGTGCCAGAGTAGTGCAAGCTAAAGGGGTTTTGTGTAAATGAGACTCCTTAGTGTTATCCACAAGGTCCCTGGACCACTTCTTTTACTCCCAGTACTTTCTAAAAATTCTCTCATAAAATGATAAATATTCTGGGCTTCAAAAGAAATAAAAAGAGGTAAAATCAGCAAAAGAGCATAAAAGAGAGAGTGAGCATGTCTGAAAGGAATCCAAGGCTTAGAATCTTTGCTTGGCTAATCACTACCAAAAATAATACAAATGCATACCCCAGGAGCAAAGAAAATACAACAATAACATGAGATATAATCTTTCTTCCAATATTATTTTAAAATACCTTTGAGATGATACCTAACAGGTCCAGGAGTATGGATATGGTGCTGCAGAGGTGGCCGACTAAGCCGCGACCACATGTCTAGGGACAGATGAGTGTGTGCACACAGCTAAGATAAATGATCTGGCAGGTTATGACTGGTTACTATTACAAAGTACAAACTGACTGGTAACTATGTGCACTAGTTGTGTGTTCTCTGCAGGGTCTGGGTTTGATCCTGGAAGGGGCTCAGCACTTTGGACTCAGGGAAGGCAATGGCAGTTGGGGTGGGGACTCTGCACCTCACAGGAATAGGTCTCTACTAGGTAGAGACATGCCTCAGTACTGCTTTACACTACTGCTTTTGAATGGCAAGCTTCAAAAGATTCACAACTTTAGGTCAGATAGCCAGAGCTAGGTCTGCAAAACTGGGCTGGAATTCCTGCAAGCAAAGGTTTTGTTACATTTCCACTGTGCACCCAACCAACAGCTACAGTCGACACTCCCTAGCTGTGGACTTTTTCTGTCTTAATATCTGCGCTTGACTAATCCTCAAGAAGTGTTGAGGTTACAGTGAAATAAAGCAGCAGTAAGGGGTACTCAACAGGTGCTATTCCTAGACAAGATTGCTTTACCCAACTTTTTCCTTTAGTATCTACTTTCTTTTCCCAGAGAAAAGTAAACAGACAACCAAGGAACACCTCTTTTTCTTTGGGCTGGTTCCACCGCCTTTTTTGGCCTGCACTCTCCCCAGGTGCAGGGGAGGATGAGAACTTGCTGACATCGGTTTTGAGAAGTTTAAAATGTGAAGAAAGGGAAATTAGACCCTGACTGTGGTTTACACTGAAATAGAGATCAAAGCCCATAGCTTTCAAGTATAAAGGGCGTGTATACATTTTGGGAACAGCGCTACAACTTTGATGTAAGATAGTCTGCTCATATAAATGTACTGTATCCTACCCCTGGATTCCTGTCTGCAGTAACATTTATTTGAATAGAAATGTCTCTGTTTGTTTTTTAAAAAAAGATTTTTTTTGGTACTTGCATGTTGTAGGACAATTATTAGCAAAATATGACAATAGTTCTGCTTAGGAAAGGTCTGATAACTCTTGCACCCACATACAGTTACTGTAATGTTCTTTACCGTGACTTAGGCCTGGTCTACACTAGGGGGAGGGGAGGGTCGATCTAAGTTACACAACTTCAGCTACGTGAATAACGTAGCTGAAGTCGACGTACTTAGATCTACTTACCGCAGTGTCTTCACTGCGGTAGGTTGACTGCTGATGCTCCCCCGTCGACTCCGCCTGCGCTTCTCACACCGGAGTCGACGGGGAGCACTTGGCGGTTGATTTATCGCGTCTTCACTAGACACGATAAATCGACCCGTGCTGGATCGCTCGCTCCGGAGGTAAGTGTAGATATGCCCTTACACTGGTACTTGTAAGTGGCCTCCATTTTTATACTTATTAACTTTGGGGAGGCCTTATGCTAAAGGAATTAGGCCTGATCCTATGTAATGCTGAGCTCCTTCTCTGAGGCTCTGCATTCCCTCATGTCACAATGAAATCAATTCATAAATTCCAAGGCCAGAAGGGACCACTGTGATCATCTATTCTGACCTCCTGTATAACACAGCCCATGGAACTGCCCCAAAATAATTTCTAGAGCCGATCTTTTAGAAACACATCCAATCTTGATTTTAAAATTGTCAGCAATGGAAGATCCACCACAGCCCTTGGTAAATTGTTCCAGTGGCTAATCATTCTCACTGTTAAAAACGTACACCTTCTTTCCAGTCTGAAGTTGTCTAGCTTCAGCTTTCAGCCATTGCATTGTGTTATACGTTTCTCTGCAAGATTGAAGACCTTATTATTAACTATTTGTTCCTCATGTAGATACTTATAGACTGTGATCAAGTCACCCTGTGAACTTCTCTTTGTTAAAATAGATTAAGCTCCTAGAATCTATCACTATAAGGCATGTTTTGTAATCCTTTAATCTTTCTTGTGTCTCTCCTCTGAAACCTCTCCAATTAATCAACGTCCTTATTGAATTGTGAACACCAGAACTGGACACCGTATTCCAGTAGTGGTCACACCAGTGCCAAATATAGAGGCAAAATAACTTCTCTGCTTCTACTTGAGATTCCCTTAATACATTAGCCCTTTTGGCCACAGAGTCACACCTGGAATTCACGTTCAACTGATTATCCACCACCAATTATCCTCCAAATCTTTTTCAGAGTCACTGCTTCCCAGGATAGAGTCCCCCATCATATGGCCAACATTCTGTGTACTTAGAGGTATACATTTACATTTAGGCATTTAAAAGCCATATTGTACACTGAGAGTTGAGGGCCATCGGCAACACCTTACCCAATCGGGCATTTACATTCATCTCCATTGCTAGGACAAAGATATCTTCAACCCAGGGGTGCTGGAACTGGGGGAGAGGGCTAGGGTCAATGGCCCTCCACTTTTGAAAGTGGATGAACCTGGCCAATCGTTAACTTTTTGCCACTGGCCCAGCCCCCTGCCCCACCTCTTCCCCCCAGGTCCCGCTCCCTGGCCAGGCTGGAAGCTGGAGCTTGGCCTGGGTAAGAGCGGCCTGGGGATCCCAGGCTGCTGTGGGGAGCCACAGACCCTCCACCTGCCTGGGGTGGGGGAGTCTGAGAGCAGCCCCCAGCCCATGTCCCTGCCCCGCGGGTCCCCTGCCCAGGGCAGGTGGAGGGTCCCTGGCTCCCGACAGCAGCCCAGGCGGCTCTTACCATGGTATGGCTGCAGCTCTTCAGCCCCCGAGGCCCCACCCCCAGGCCAGATTGGAAGCCACAGCCAGGTTGGGGTAAGAGCCACGCGGGAAGCTGTGGGGAGCCGCAGACCCTCTACCTGCCCTGGGCAGGGAGCCCAGGGGGTGGAGACACAGGCCAGGGGCTGCTCTTGACCCCACTCCCAACCCCAGGCAAGTGGCGGGTCCATAGCTCCCCACAGCTGCCTGGGCTCCCCAGGCCACGCTTACCCAGGAGAGGCTCCCGCTTCCAGCCTGGCCCGGGGGCAGGCCAGCAGGGAAGAGGAGGTACAGAGGTGGGGTCATGGAGGGCCCGAGGCCTTGTGCCCCCTTTTAGAAAGAATCCGTCACCCCTGCTTTAGCCTCCTCCCATTCTAGGCAGGAGGGAGTCCTCAACTCCTCAAAGAGGTCTGTGGGGAAGAAAGTCTTTTAGATTTCTTCTAACCTGTTTTGAATGGGGAATTACTTCAGTTCTAGGGACCCTCTTTTACTTGGCATCCCTTTCCACTAAAACCATGTTAGTCTGAAAGCAGAGTCCCTCTTTGTAGTCAGTGTGGAGTTCTGGCAGGATTTCCAGCGTACTATTGAATTCCAAAGGGAAAAGGGACCTTTTCCTATATTACTTATTTTAGCTGTCCTGGGACTAGGATGGTTTTAGCAAGAGTCCTAGGAGACTTCAAAAACTACAAAACATCCTAGAAGACAGCCTCCCAAGGGGGAGTTAAACAAAATCACAAGGATTGTCCTGGTTATTCCATTCATTGTAGGGAACTACATGATTCAAATGAGCTTTCTTCTGGCATCTCTTGAGCAAATATCTCCCAAACTCCCATAAAGGCAGGGATTAACTGGGTATTCTCAAACTGCAAGACTGAAATTCTTTGAGATTTATCTTGCCAAAACAAGCAGAAAAATTTCTTCTTAAAAATAGCTCTGTCTTCTGGGTCTTATGTATGACATAGCTAAAGTTTGAAATAATGTAGGTAAATATATTTTCTCCTGCAGAATCAGACCTCAAAGCTCTTAGAGTATGGTACTTAGGTATTCACTTTTGGCTTATCCATATCCGCTATAGTCTAAAAGCTCTGACCAAAGTTTTTCCTATAAACCTAAGTTTTATTTTTTAATTGGGTTTTGCCAAAGACATGGGTTCTGGAGTGATTCTGCATCTAGAAATAGAGCTACTATACCTTCTACCAGACTAGGAACATTTCAAACATCCTGGAGGAATGTGTAGTGTGAGAGGAGAAATTTGAGGGTGGAACTGGATGATTCATTTTTTCCCCACTGCAAATGTAAGAAAAAGTGAAATCCAGAGGAAGCATTCAAAATGATTCACATCCCTGACTCTCAGAGGTGAGAGACTACTGGGCATTCCCCCTCCTTTGGCTGCATTTGGATTGGCAAGAGAGATCTGATGCCTGGCTATATCACAAGTACTCGCAGAAATATTAGGAGTCTCCTAACCCACCGGTAGAATGAGTTTTTTATTATTTAATCAATTTATTTATTTTCAGGATGTTCTATGATTCTCACATTGTCATAATATCAAACCAGGAACTTATCCTAGTGATACCCCTGTGAGGTATTACTATTCCTGCATTACAAGTGGTGAACTGTCATGTGGAGAAATTAATTGATTTGTCAAAGTCACACAAGTTGGTGTCGAACTGTGGAAAAAATCGAGGGCTCCTGGGTCCAGGTACAGTGCTTTCTGCTGCCTTCTTTTAATGCCCGCAACTTTCCCAATGTTCCCTATGATTTCTGGAATGCTGATTCACAGATTTTCCTAGATTCTACTCTCTGATGTAAAAATTAAACAAGCAAATTATTTCTGTAGATGAGTTATTGAGATAATTTGTTGGCTAATGATTTCTGCGCCATGTATGCTGGGTGGATTTGCTCCATTGGCTTTGAAGGTGCCCTTTGGGTTGGTCCTTATGTGAACTTGGTTCATTGTGAGAGCGTGCAGCATGACCACACAGATTTGGTCAGCTAGGAAAGTTCCTTTAAAGGCTGATGAAAGAGAAAAGGCCTCATTTCAGCAATGACATCATCTCCTTGTAACATTTTTATATATATAAATCATTACAACATTAATGAGGTCAAGCAACTCACTTGCAAGAAATGTACGGCTCTGAGTCTAACAGAGAAGTTTTTTTTTTTTAATTCCAATACAATTGAGGCAGCTTTTCTGTGTGTTTCATTCTTTGGCTGGTTTACATTCTTTCCCAGTGAGTGAGAGTATGATAAGCACTAGTGCCTATTTATAACTATCAGTGAGATGCAGTACTTGGTTAAAAAAAATCCCAAATGCTCGGCCTGGATGGTTGTGTATCTTGCTCCTCACTGCTGGTGTCCTTGCTCTTTTTCTGAGCCCAATGCTCGATACTTGGCCCATGAGAGCAAACTAAAGCAACGTGCTCAGAGCAGCACAAAATGAGTCACAGTGAAACCATTTGGTAAAACAAAATGTGTGAGTTCTGTTGACTAATGTTGTGTTTTGTGTGTGAACACAGATTTCATTAGGATTGCTCTTTATTTTACAGTAGGATGGTGAAGGCCCAGCCAAGATGGGGCCTTTTGTGTTAGGCACTGTACAAACACAGAAGGTACATCTAAACTGCAGCCAAGGTGTGAATGGCAGCATGTGTAGACGTACCCACTCGAGCTGTACTCTAGCTAGCTCACTACAAAGAGAAGCGAGGATGCCACACTGTGGGCTTCAGAGCCCAGCTGCACAAGCAACTACATACACAGGAGGGTCAGGTGTGTTTGTGCAGCCCATGCTGACGCCCGCACCGGGGCATCCTCACTCATATTTTTAGCGAGGTTGGTAGAGTACAGCTAGCACAGGTACACCTACATGGACAGCCATTCACACCCCCACCTGCAATGCTGACATAGCCTAGTGAAAGACACACTCTCCTCTGACAACCTTATAATCTAAATAAAACGGACCAATAAGAGGGGAAGCAATATTCCCAAAGTCACAGAGCAGGCGAGTGACAGAGCCACGAAGAGAACCCAGGCCTCATGATGCCTAGGCTACTGCCTGCCCAATCCACTGGACCACACTACCTTCCTAACTCAGCATCTTCAAAAAATTGTCAAAGGACACATGGACACTTGGGCAGAACCAATCCCAGTAGATATAAAGGCAATAATATGATAGGGCAGTATGGCATTTTATGGCATGCCTAATATGCTGATGTAAAAGTTCTTTAGAACAGTGGTTCTCAACAAGGGGTACGTGTAACCCTGAGGGTATTCAGAGGTCTTCCACTGGGTACATCAACTTATCTAGATATTTGCCTAGTTTTACAACAGACTACATAAAAAGCACTAGCAAAGTCAGTACAAACTAAAATTTCATACAGACAATGACTTGTTTATACTGCGCTATATACTATACACTGAAATGTAAGTACAATATTTATATTCCAATTCATTTATTTTACAATTATATGGTAAAAATGAGAAAGTAAGTAATTTTTCAGTAATAGTGTGCTGTGACACTTCTGTCTTTCTGTCAGATTGTGTAAGCAAGTAGTTTTTAAAATGAGGTGAAACTTGGGGGTACGTGAGACAAATCAGTCTCCTGAAACGGGTTCGGTAGTCTGGAAAGGTTGAGAGCCACTGCTTTAGAACATAATTTGGATTAAACCAACCAGATTCTATAGAAATTAAATAGGCTTCTATTGAAATTACTCTAAAAACTTACATAATGTAGTAAAAGATTATATCCTTGCCATAGAATTCTGTAGATTGCTTTCAAAGTCAATAGAAAATTTATAATTCTCTATTAAATTCTATAGGGTCTTTTCATAATTGGTTCTATTTTGTAATAACTAAACTCTATAAAGGACATACATTACAATTAGAGTTGACCAGGAAGTTATTCTTTTTTTCCACTAAAAATTCTGAGGAAAAACAATTTTGTTGTTCTTGTTAAAAAATATCTTTGAAGGTTTTTATCAAAAACCCCACAGCATGAACATTTTAAAAAATTGGTTAAAAAAATTTTTTTGTAAAAAAAATAATTTTTCCTTTTTTTTGGTTACTAAACCCCCCAAATCTTTCAGGTTTTTTTTTAAATGAATGACCACCCCCAAATATTGATTAAACTGGAATTTCTTTTGGTACAAATTTCCTGTTGTTGAAAAGCCATTTTCTATCAACAAATATTTTGATGGAAAAATTTTGACCAGCTCTAATTGCAATACTTACCTGAATATCAAAATGGTCCATTTGGATCAAGGTCAACAAGGATGGGAAAATGCTACTAACTGATGTTTGCTTTTAAAATTTGGTCAGGATACATTTCCTGCTAGTGAGATGCACTAGGCTGTGGGTCAGTTCTCTTAACAAAGAGGTGGAATCATTGCCACTTGGAACATTTACAACTAGACTGTACAAAACAGTAGTAAATATACAATAGGATATGGGGGGGAGGGGAATCCATGGCTTCACTGAGATCTATGCAGACCCGTGGGGATCTACAGAACCCAGAGCCAACTGAATGGAAGTTTCTACTACACCAGGCTTTACTCAGCCCTATCCAATGCTGTGTTGTCAGAAGTATTCGTGTTGGCTGCTGCACCAAGAATGTAGAGGAAAACCAGGCAAGTTGATACTGCAATATTAATGTATCTGCTTTTGTCCCATGGGATTGTGAAGTGAGGGGACAATGTTGATGAGGGAAGTTGTTTCTCTAGCCCCACTCACAAACATCTGGTCTGCCCTGTTCCCAGACACAGATCAATCCCCATGCATCTGCAATGGGGTTCCTGGAGGGAAGGGAAAAGGGAAGCTGCCATGTGCAGCGTACACATCCAGATCCACCAGCTTTTCCTCTCCTCTCCTATGGAAGTGGAGGAGACAATATGTCCCTTAATGTTTAAAATAAGAATGACTAGGCAGAAGAGGTGACCCACTCAACTAGCCCACAAGAATGGAGGGTAGAATGGTCAACTGAACAGAAACCTGAGCTTGCTCTCTATTAAATACATGTAAATGACTTCTTGTAACTTTCCAGAGGGTAAAGGCAAGAGAGTTATACATTATGGGCACATCTCCCCACAGCACCTTGAGCATGGTGGAGAGGAGGGGCTGACAGGGAACTCATCATGGCTCACTCATCTTTGGAGGCCTTGCCCCAGCAGAGTGGCAGCTTTAAATTATGCCACTAGTGTAAGCCTCTCACATTAGTCAATCATCAGGCATAGCAGAGCCTCGAACCACCATGCTCTTTGACCTTCCCTCTCTTCCCTACGCACACCCTTTCCTTCCCTCTTCCTCCACTCCCCATCATACCATCTCTCAGTCCCCTGATCTGCCTCGTCCTCCACCTTTTGGCAGGGCTGGGTAGGGGAGTTGGTATGGGAGATGGAGGAGCTATCTGTGCCATCTTTAAACTGGCCAGAGATTGCCCTTACACTGTGGGAATCCTCAAACAGGGAGTCTTTGGCTGGCGTACTTTCACTTACACAGCACAAAATGAACTTTGTGGCCTGGAGAATCTGTCTGTACAACTCAGCAACCAAAACTAAAATGTTTTTTAAAAGACATAAACCACACAACTCTCCCGCAACTTTCCATTTTCTTTTCCCTATGCCCAGTTCATGAATCTGGATATTTTGAATCTTGGCTTCAGTAAGACCTTAACTCTTTGGGTATTGGTGGCTACCAGTTCGTACAATAACTTCGTGGGATTTTTTTAAAAGTACTCAGTGGTGGCCTAAATCTGCTCCAGAAGAATCCCACTCCAGTTCTCATTCATCACTGAGTCCAGAGTGGATCTCCCTTTTCCTTTGCTGCTTAATAGAGTAGGCTCTACGTGATAATTGCTAATCTCATCAGACCATTTGAAAAACACATGTTGAAATGTCAATGGTAATGTGCCTGCTTGTAAACTGTGAAATTGGCCAGCCACGTCAGTCTGGCACTCCGCCTTACAAAGGAACATCTGTAAGGATGACATAGTTCTTTGTAGAGTACAACCACCTTAGCGTGAGGGTCACAAATGCTTTAGCTCAGGCTGTACATTATTAAACTTTCCAAATACATTTGACAGAAAATGAGGATCCAGTTAAAAACAGCAGAACACAGGAAATTCATAGTGAGAGCAGAAATCTTGTCCTTAACTCACCCTGCTGTGCCTGCGTATTTTAGCACTGCAGCCCTGAATATTTGCTGGCACAATGCTTCAGAAACCACCAGTGTTAGCTATGTTCAGAGCCCTAGGAGCCTAGCCCAGGTCTTCTTTGAGCAGGGTTATGACACATAGGCCTGGATGCAAAAAAGGAATTATGCATGTAATGTTGAGCATCGCAGTGGCTAACTTTTAGGTTCCTAGAAAATCGCTGGCACTCACAAAGTCTGCATTAGGCACCGAGGTTCCTATACAATGGATGCAGAGAGATAGGCGCCTTAGACTGTAATTCACAAAAGCCAGTATGCTAGTCAGGGAGCCGTTTAAGATAGCCAATGTCATATGCCAGTGACAGCGGTGTGTGCTAAGCCTCATCCCTCTCACGGGGATAGGCCTCTTAGTCCAGGCTGCAGAGGGGCACTTACCTCTGCTAGCAAGTCATAGTCAGCAACTGGGTCTTTCAGTTAGGCACCAATGCCATTTTAGCAAGAAGTCTGGGGGGGGAGCTGAGGGAAGGTGGCGAGATGTGGGAATCCTCTTGGTCGTTTCCCCTCGCCTGGTGGGAGAAGGTATTTGAACAGTGATCTACCACCTTTCAAGTGCACGATCTAACCACTGAGCAATGGGATAGTCTAATGTAGGGCTCCCTCAGTCTCTGCTGTTGCACTGTGTATTAAATAATTAGCAAGTCATTGGAGAAGGGGTACTGGATCCTGAGTCTCCATTATCCTGGGTGAGTGCTCTAACCAGCAGGATGCAGGCACATGGTTAAATGCTTTCCTGAACAGGGGTATTTTTCCGAATTGGGGCCATAAGAACTTCTTGAATTTATATTCCTGGTTTGACCAGCCTCTCATTTTCAGGAACACTGATTGCACTCATAGTTAGAGCTGGCTGGAAAATTTTGATGAACCATTTTTTCATCATTATTTGCCAATACATTGAAATCAAAATGTTCCATGGGACCATGTCAATTTCTATGAACTTCCTCCAGAGACCTGCCAGTTTCCGGCTAGCTCACCTACATGGCTCCTTGTAGCCTGCTGAGTTAGGCTTCCTGCCCCTGAGCTGCCTGCCTGGTGGAAATACCACTTAGTGGAAAAGTGCTGAATTTTTCATGTTGGTTCCAAATTGGAATAAACCCAAATTTTGAAATCTCAAACTCCTCCATTAAATGGAATTGCCATTCTCCACCTGGCTCTTATCATTTTTAAATTACTGGGTTTATGTAATGTTACATTTCCAGAAATGGAACCAATCATTTTGGTGCCTAGCAGAGGTTTTATCTTAACTGTGACTGTTGGAGACACTGTAATGAATAGAGATAATATGGACCTCATCTTCTGTTACAGTTTTATGGACAAGCCATTCTGCACATTCATTATTTTAGCTAGATATGATCTGATAGACTCAGCAGAAAACAAAGACTTTGTACCGCAGCAGAAACACATTTCTCACCTTCTACGTTCCTGATTAATATAAAGAACAAAAAATAAAATAATAATAAAAAAGAACAACTCCAGAAGCCTGCCAATAATCATGCTTTACAATGAAAATACCAAAAAGGGATTTGGTCCAATCAGACAGGAGCTAGAATTCAGTTCTTTGTAACTGTTCTGGGAAGAACACACTAGTGGTAATCTATCAGGTTTTGTACCCAATCCAATTTTGATAAGTAGACTTTGGTCCTGCTTTTCATTTTAACAAAGAGTCCCCACAGAAATGTTCTCCTTCAGCCTGCGGTAAACCCCATGACCCAAGAATACATGTTATTGCCTAGGGGAGGTTTGAGGATTGGATAAATAATCCATTTGTTTTCCCATTCAAACAAAAAATCCCACTTATAGCCATGACCAAAGAGGGAGGCAACATCACAGGCCAGAGAGACTTACATTAAAGACATGGAAGTGCTTGTACTTTGTTCCTGACTATATTGGTAGTACAACAAAGAGTTTAACTTGCTTAATTGGAAATGGTTTGGTGAGGAAGAAGAAACCTTTTAGAGCAATTCAACAGTATCCTCCCTCTAGGATATTTTTAAATACCTGAAACATGAGGCAATCTCTTCCTCAGAAGCATTTTTATGTGCTCCAGAGATGAGCCTTCCCTGGCAGAGATAGCTTAATATCATTCAAAGAGAGGGTGACTTTCTGAAACAGGACATCATTACCTTTGAAATATATAGAAATCCAGATTTTAGTGCAAGATTCTTCTTTTAAGGCCTGACTTAGGCTTGGTCTACATTTAAAAATTAGTTGACATAGCTCCATTGTTCAGGGGTGTGAACAACTCACACCCGTGACTGATATAATTAGGCCTATCTAACCCCCAGCATAGACACAAGTATGTCAATGGAAGAACATTTCATCAAAGTAGCTAACTTTGTTAGGGGCGGTGGTGTTCCTATGCTGACAGAAGAACCCCTTCCATCACTGTTGGCTGCATCTACTCTATGGGTTATGTACAGCTACACAGACATAGCTATACTGGTATAGTCTGCATAGTGTAGACACAGGCTAATTTGCACGATAGATTGAGTTTCCTTTGGGAAGAATTTTGTTCTTTCTCCTTTCACTCATTGATTGTCTAGTATTTATTATTATTTTTTCTGTGTTCCATATATATGCAAGGTACTTCAGTGCTATCAAAAAGACAAGCCCAGTCCTGCAGAGCTTACAAATCTGTTTTGTGTCAATGGATGACTAGTTATGTTTAAGCAGCAATGACAAAGAGGAAGAAAATTCCCTAACAGTTGTGGTGGGAGCTGTGGATGTTCTTCCCCTGTGAAAATCAGGCCATTAATGAGGAGCTGGTGGAATGGAGAGCTAAAGGCAAACCCAAAGACCCTTAGCCCAGCTAGTCAAGCTGGAGCACTAGTGACAGCTATCTAATTAAAGTTACATGAACATTTCCGTGATAACCCCTTCTTTTCAGTCATCTACACCTTTTCAAAACCTTCCCCTATCAGGCTGAAATTTTCTGAGCCTAGCTGCAGCCAGAAGGTGAATTGATTTGCAAAAAACTCACATAAAAATGGCTCATCCATTGTTAAATGCGATTAAAAAAAACCAAACTACTTCCCCATTATATATAAATAGACAAATCAATCAAAACATTCAACCAACCAACATAACGCAACTTTCAAAAAAAAAAAAAAGTTCCAAAATGAATGGGGTAGGATGTGATAAGTTAGCATGGCAAGAGCCCTAAAAGAGGACATTCAATAAAAACTGGGTTTGATTTGGCTGAGTTATGAAAACTGTACAGTACACATGTGTGATACTTCAGACATATTTTTTCAGATTCCTTTCTGAAGGAAGACCGTGTTCCTGGCTAACTTAGCTGCAAAGAGCACACATGCATCTCCTAACATGATCAATGAAAGCCTATTCTCAATTTCCAGCCAGTTTTGCAAACTTCAGATGGTCAGATAAAATATTCAAAATGTGGGTGTTTCTCCAGTCTAAAACCCTGATTGTTAAAAACAATCTCTGCAGATTCATAGCATACGTGTCATACATGTCCAAGAAAATGTTTGCAGTAGTAGTTATTGTTTGGGACCAAGTATTAACCAACAACTAGGTATTTCCTCTTAAGATTTGTCACAGGTAGTTAATATCATATTCAGAGTTTGTTGCTAAGTGTCAAACTGAAGCACAAGAATGTTCCATACAAAGGCTTTTTGTTCTCAAGAAAATTTTATCTCTCTCTCGTTTCTCTATAAAGGAAATTGCAATAAGAGAAGGAAAAATATCAGGACTCAAGTTTGAGAAAATTGCACTGTCCATAACTAAACAAAGAATTCGGCACACATTTCAAAATGAGAAACCTCTGTTTAGTCTATGGCTGTGTGTCTGGTTTTGGGCCAATTTCTCATTGAGAAATTGATGAGGGCATATTTTTCTAACTTGATTATTTTCTTGGACTTTTCTATGATGTGACTTACTCTCTTGGCCATCAGAACTCTAACAATCTAACAGCTGAATATAGAGGGGATCTCTGCCCCTAAGCATGATGTTCTTCAGCAGCTAGCCACTAATAGGATCTTGAACATTTTAATGCATCAAAAAATCCATTCCACCACGGACTCTCAATTACAGATCAGGAGTTATCAGATTGCAGCTGCTACTCATCATCGACAGTTTGGAAGTTGCACCTATGTGAAACTTGGACTTAAATTTCAAGTACTTGGACAACCTGAGGATGGAAACAACATTGCCTGGCATCTCATACTTGTAAATGGCATAAATCCAATGAATGTTTACCAAACCACTTCTGAATAGTGGTAACACCCTCCACTCCCTATCCTGCAGTGGTGTGCGGAACTACAATTCCCTTCACACGAATGCTGGCCATGCCACTGATTCTCCTGATGGTGAAACACTCCTTGACTGGGCAAGTGCTACCCATCTATCCTGCAACCCCAAGCAGTCTCCTTTTTTACACTCAGCATGCTGAGGTACTGAGTCATAGCCAGAACTTTTCTTAGTCTCTGTAGATGCTCCATTTTTCATCTTTCAACACATACTAGGAGACTTTTCACACTCTCAGCACTGCTCCCTTTTAACAGTGATAGCAGGACTAGAAAGCACAGTGGCCGAAGTAAATGCATGCAAAAGATGGAATTTGTGTGTAAATCCAGACTGCTCTGAGAAGAAACAGGCAGACTCCTCATACTCAGGGAGTCATGTCATGTGCCTGATGATGTGAACGTGGTTTACAAGGTCTTCTGTAAGACTTTGTTAAGCATGGCTAGAACGTCGATTCCATGTGACTTTCATAGGGGTTTGCCTCAGGGGACAAAACAAGCCACTAATATGTTAATGGAACATCTTTGTGTTAAGAGGCAGGAAAGGTGCCATGAATGTACTGAAAGTCTGAACTTCATACACTCAAGTCATAAGGCCTGAGGCCTTCTTTATCACCTTTGGGCAGAGGAAACCACTAAACGCCCCACACATGTCTAGCAACTGCTAAAGCAGCCCACCTTGTGGTCAACAGCCTTCTAGTAATCACAAACAGACATCTTGATCGGAAGGCATTGTCAGCTCTCAAGAAAGATTCGGTCAGTCACCTCAGCCAACTCCAGCTTCTCTCAGCCTTTCACTAGGGAGGAACCAGAATCAGCAATTTCTTTCCTATAACCTTACGAGGTTCCTGGGATAAAGCTTAACTGTGGTCCTTTCAACAACACACAGAGAAGACGTGCTAAAATCAAGTAGAGAGTCACTCCTCACAGGCTTGCCAGCAACTCATGGGGCACGAGTGCTGCAACCTTATGGACATCTACTAATACCCTAATTATTGCACCTGCTGAATACTGTGCCACAGCTTGGGGCTCCAGTCACCATTGCAGCAAGCTGGACTCAGCGATCACCTCTGCCTTTCATATCATCACTGGTGTGACTCAGACAACTCCAGTCTTCAACTTTCTGATGCTGGCTGGGCATTGCTTCCCAGGTGATTAGATGTGAGAGCAGGGGCCTGGCCACAGAACTGTGCACAGCCAACTATCAAGACAGCTTACTTCACAATTTCATCTCATAGCCACCTCAGAAATACTGGCTTAAGTCAAGATGCCCATTTTCTGAAATAGTTGCACCTCTCAGACAGTGAATCAGACACAACCTTTCCAAGGAACAGTGGCAACAAGTAGCGTGGGACCATATTTTGTATTGATGGTACATTTCTTGGCAGTTAGACAACTCCGATCTGCATCCCCTAGTCTCTCCAGAGTAACTCTTGCCAGCCCCTCAGAACAATCATATTAACCAAAAGATACAACAGGATATACTGTGGTCATGGCCAGTTTAACTCACATCTTTACAGTGGGGGGCTTCTTGCACTTCCCAACCTGCCCCTGAGGAGCTCACAACCCATGGAGCTCACAAACAGTGTTCCAACTGGTCCAGTGAGTCCAAGAGACCAGCAGTGTTTTTCTCCTTCACAAACAAACCTAAGGAATGAAAAGGATTCTTATTGACAAATTTCTATGGGATTGATACAAAAGGCACCTCAAGCTTGATCAATTTATCCCCTCCTCACATTTACCTTTAAAACTGAAAGTACACTAATCTTGCAAAACATAAGGTTGTTGTGATGGCCAGTACAGACCCTCTGAGACTCAAAAGTGTGCCTTTAGGGCTTGGTTCCCCATATCCCAGTTTCTCTAATAAGGGAGTCAACATCTACTAGGAAAACAGAATGGAGTTCAAGCAGGAGGCGTTAGAACAGTTGCACCCAACTTTTGAATGCATTTATAAGGAAGACATTCTCCTAGGCACGGGACTGCTGCTATGTGGACAAAACTCCTCTCCACTCCCTGAATGATTATTCCAAACATATGTACTTCTTGTTCATTTATGTTGCCCTGTAAACCTTGCTTGAACAGCAGCTCAGAGAACGGTGTGCTTTTATGAGGAGACTATTCTTTGTGCTTTAAAATAAATCAGTCCTCTTCCAAAGAAGAGAAGTTTGTTTCCATACCAGAAATGGATCTTCTGTTGTTTGTGACAAGGACTGTGGAGTTGGGCTCGCTATGTTTGTCCATCAGGTTTATACTTCATATCTGGATTAGCAGAGTTCAAGGAACTTTGGGATTCTAAACCTCTGGAAAAAAACCTCTTTCTTAGCTTGCATGATATAGCATTAGAAGTTAGAGGAGATAAATACATTAACTATCGCTCTTCTGCTATTTCCTCTATTTTAGGGTCTTTTTAAGTATCTGATAGTCCTGCCTGTATGCAATATTACCTGGAGTTTCCTCTGCATACTTCCACTAAGGAAGTGCTTTCCAATGTGTGGGGTGCACCCGATGGAAGAAAACAGACAAGACACACAATTTCTCTTCAGAGTCTCAGCTTATATTTTTTAAAATAAACTAAGTCTTTAGCTGTTATGGTGGCAAAGAAAACCTTCAATATGTAAAGTGATTAATCAATGTGGAGGTGGTCGCCTGTGTTTGCAGAGAGCCTGGAACAATAACTCCCCATTTGTTGCTATGGGTTATAACACTGATGCCAAAGATGATACTTTACATAAGAACGTATTAACTGTTTTACTGCTCAAAAAAGTATATAAGGAAGAAGAGGATTTTCACAATCTATTCTGATTGACCACTCATTTTGGATAGGCCTGTCGGAGAAAAACAGAGTTCTCACTCTTATTTTGGGTGCAGCAAGGCAAGATACACTTTATTAACCTAAGCAATTGCAAAGAGGAGAGAGTGCACTAGGACACAGGGTTTCCCCCTCCTAGGCAGGTCTCTCAAAGATAAACAATTAAGGCAAGCATTTATACTTTTTGTTACATATAGTAATGATCAACAACTGCAATTTGTTTATACATATTCTTTCTTGATATCTTGTTTTCCTCACCAATTTCTGTTATGGTCTACATTCTATTCTTATCTAATACAAGGTTACAGTAACCTCTCTCACAGTTCTTTTCCCCTCGCCTCACACAATCCCCGCTTCTACAAATCTCGTGTTATCACAGCTAGAGTTAGCCTGACTCTTGCTCATATAGAGGCCTGCATCCAAATTCCCTCTACCGACTTCCACAGCCTTTCACAACATGTGGCAGAACTGAAGGGGTGTTCAATTGATTTCATTTTCTTGAAGGAGGGGCTCTGAAATGCTGCTAGGAGGCAGGCAGTATATCCTTGCAGAGAAAAGTGTGGGGCTGGCCCCTAAACCCCAAGAAAACTAAGCACCTCAGAAGATCACACTGCTTCGAGCCAGACTGCCAGCCTTCCTCATGTTAAGTAGTACCTTACTCCTTAAGAAGACCCATTGAAACCAGATTTCTTGCAGAGAAAGGTACTAGTTGACATGAGTAAATATGGCAAAATCTGGCCCTTCGTCTAGACCCTTTTGAAGAAATCTCTGTGTGTGAGGCTATTATCAGCTAGGTACAGTTTTTATAGGAGCATTTTATTTATTTCAAATTATCCTTGAATCTATTTATGTATTTGTGTTTTATATAACGATTCTCCTGCAGGGGAAGAAATCCTGTAAAAATGTCACAACGTTAGCATTGGCCAGCCTATCATGGGACAACTTAAAAAACATATAGCATATAGCTAAACATAGCATAGTTTTCTGAACAAAGGTCAATGTTCCCTGGGAGACTTTCTCCCCTCTTTTCTCATGTGAAAGTAAAATCTCCTATAATGACATTAAAGTCAGTCCTCCATGAGGTTCTGAGCGTGTGTTCCCAGGATTTCCATTCTTTGCAAATCCATGTGACCACAAGGAGGATTTAGGAGAATTAAGACCTATGTACAGTACATATGTAAACAAGCAGGAGGAAACAGAACTCTTTATTAACACATCTTGTTTAATGAGATTTCATGGAGCAGTAATCCTGGTTAAACCTATCACTGCTGGCCATTAATGCCCCTTCTGCTGCAAAGTGCTATGAGTATTCTTAGAGATTGGTTTTTAACTGCAGTAATGACGAATTGAGGACATTATTGTTTATCAGTTAAGAACTTATTTTCAGCTGATCACAACAAAAGATTAGAGGTGCTGCATAAGCTTCTCCCTCCTGTGAGCAAATGGCTCCTGCTGAACTGCTTATCGTCCGCTGGAGGCTTGCTGTGTTATATGGTTCACAGTGAACCATGGTTCTACTCCTGAATTTACCACAAAAATGAAAGTGGAAAATCATAGCTGTTAGGTAAATGAAAACTTTAGGCAACTTCTGGAACCAAGGAAGCTACTGAAAGGACAGTTCACACAGAGTCAGAGTCACTCTTACTACTACCCCATTGGCTCTCAGTGAAATTTACTCCTGGGCAGAGGTTTATGCACTGCCTAAATCTCATTTAGGGTCAGATTTTCAACAGATTACAGATGCCTAAAGAGGCAAATTTTTGAAAGTGCCTAACTCCCGTGGGAGTTTTTGAAAATCCTAGTCACTTTCGAAAATCCCACTAGGCACCTGTCTGCATATTTAGGTGCCTAAATACTTTAAAAAAACATTTGTCCCTTAATCCTGCAAAACAGAGTATAATTGGGATTTCAGTGTGTATAGACTTTGTGCTCCACTTCTAACCGTAGGTGAATTTCACCTAGTGTGTTTTTGGGGGAAAAGTCTATAGCCAGATCAGTGATGTGGGAGGGATGAGGAGGAAGAAGAGGCAAAGCACGCAGCGAAGAGACTTTGATATTATTTAGAAATCTTGCCTCATGTATCCAAAAGCCTAGAACCTGAATAGCAATTCAACAACAAAAATATCAACAAAAGGCTTTTGGTTACAGCTGGACAGTCCCTTCTTCTAAAAGAAAAATGGGGAAAAGATAACAACTCTTACAGGAGTGAATATTATTATAATAAATCTCAATTTGCAATTTGATGATAAGCAAAGGCCACTAGGAAATTTCAGCTGCTAAATTTTTCTTTCAGTGTCTGATTCTGCCCTCATTGACATCAGTGTAAATCAGGAGTAATCCCAGTGAGGTCAATGGAGTTACACTGGTGTAAAACTGGTATTGGTAAATTGTATAGTCAATTGTATGACCACATTTTGGTTCATTTTGAACCAGTCCAAATAACCAAAATCAGTAATAGTATAGTTCAAAAAAAAAAAAAAAAGCTTCAATAGAATACCAATTTCTGGGAGATCATGTTGTGAAGCATTGTTGAGTTCACCTTACAAAGAAGGTTTACTTCTACAGTTACCCCTAAAGCTATCCTTTTTATACCCAACCTGTTTACAAGTAAAAGGGTATTGTGTGCATCATCTGAAACTACATTTAACCAATCAGCTTTCTACCTTGTTCGTCTGGTACCATGGGGTACTCCTATTTCTTTATTATGAACACATGCATTCCAGGTACACTGGGGCATGAAGGCACCTCCTAGGTTTGTACCAGGTCAGAACAAATATATTTTGTCCTTATCTTTGGGAAATTCCTATACTGGTCTGTGAGAGTCACTCCCTACCTGTTATTATGGTAAAACCACACATATGTCCTGATCCCGACAGTTTCCCTATCTACTTACGACAAAGCTTACCTCAGCTAATGTAAGGCGTTATGGAATATTTACAATAAGTGAACTGGATTACAGACAGACAAAAGAAAAATTAGACCATGTAACTGCTAGAAATATATATATAATGCTATATATTAACATTCATTAAGCACACAATAAAAATATCAGCCCAGCATATACTTGTCAGCTATGGTGTGAACACAGAATAAAAGCTTGTCTACACTACGAATATTACAGTGGCACAGCTACAGCACTGTAGCTATCCCGCTCTAGTGTGGATACTTCCTTGCAATGACAAAAGGGGTTTTTCCTTTGCTGTATGTAATCCACCTCCCCTAGCAGTGGTAGCTACGTTGATGGAAGCATTCTTCCATCAACCTAGCCACACTGTAAGATGTATGGACATTAAAATATGTTGTTGACAACTCTCTCTGTCTACCCTTTTAACTAATTGGGGGGTCAATCACTCGTATGCATATTCCAAATCTTAGCTTCCTCTTGGAGCTAAAGACAATGGTATTCAATAGGCCCATCCCAACAGGTGAGCCATCTTGTCTGGGGAGCATTAATTAAACTTAAGGTAAAATACACAATTCCTAGGAAAGGAAAGCACCGATGCTGGATAAGGATACTTCCAACTATTGTTAGTTTCTCAAACCAAAGACTTCCATAATTTAATCAGGGATGAGATTTCCATCCCTCTTAGGCCAGGTCTACATTACCACTTACTTCAGCATAATTTATGTCACTTAGGGAGGTGAATAAGCCATCCCCTGAGCAACATAAGTTACACCGACCTAAGCACCGGTGCGGACAGAGTTTTTTCCGCTGATGTAGCTACTGCCTTTCACAGAAATGGATTTATTCTGCCAACGGTAGAGCTCTCTCCCGTTGGCATAGAGCATCTTCACCAGATGCGTTACAGCAGCTCAGTTGCGTCAATGTAGCACTTCTAGTGTAGACTAGCCCTTAGTCTAGCTAAGGAGAACGTCTGCTAGGCAAAAAACAAGAATGATTGCCCCCTTTCCTGTGCAAAGTGCCCTATTGTCTCCTATATGTTAATTAAGAATCAGAGGAGAGAAAAAATGTAGATTTAAACCAGTTAGGAATAACTTGCTGATGAACCAAGAAGCTGAAAATTCCAGAGGTCAAATTTCCTGACACCTCAAGAAGCCTAAATATATATATTGTATATAAAATCTTCCATCCCAACTTGAAATTGTACATTTGTCTACTTTGTGAGTCAGATATACATTTCTCTGTGAATAATCTGTCTCATTTCTCTAATGTAATATCTCACACCCTACGATTGTCTGTTACAGCTGTCCCCCTGCTGCATTCCCTTTTCCCCTCTCCTTTCTGTTGGTCCTATGTGGCCGCCCCTCCCGGCCATTGTGCTAACTAAAGTCATAGCCCTATTCATAGGAATGGCTTGTACAGACTGATTGGAGCCATTGCTCTGCCTAGGGAGGGGGCTTCTTGCTTCTTGGTTTGATTCCTTTGTTCAGGCCCGGGCTCGGTGTAGGGGGCGCTGTCCAGAAATGCAAGACCTGAAGTGGCCAACTAATTAAGCATATGAGTCATACTTGTGGCTCAGAACATGCCCAGGCATGCCTATGCTTACCTGCAGCCTTTCCCTGCCTTCTCTCCTGCCCTGTATCAAGAGGAGCCAATCAAAAGTACTGGTGGGAAACGGCCTAAGTTTGCCTTTAAAACCGGACATTTTCTGATCAGACCTCGGAGAAGGTCCTTGCTTTGCCACCTGGTCTGATCAGCTAGGGGTCTTTGGGGGGGCCCTCTCCCCGCTCTCGTTTGTTTTTGAGCGTACCCCCGTTTTTAAACTCCCCTCCCACGAACAACAAATTTGTGCCTGGAGATCTCCTGACTATTGTAAGCGAATCGAGTCCTCTCTCCATCCTCCAATGCTACTGCCGTTCCTGTCTCTGTGCTTGCTGCTGTCTTGGGGATTGGTAAGAACTCCCTCTTGCAAACTCCCCCTGTCCTAGCTGCCGGCTTTGTTTCCCCAGCAGACAGACCCAAGCTAACTCCTTGGTCTGTATCTGTAATCTGTTTCTTGTTCCGCAGCGCCTTTGCTGCTAGAAATAAGCCTGTGCTGCTACTAGGCTGTGCCTTCCTGGGCTGTATCCTGGGCTGCCGGCTTGCAGCCACCCCGCTGCTGCAGCCACCACTAGTTAACAACCGCCCCCCTCTCCCCCGGGGCTGTACCGTGGGCACACACCATTCTGCCCTCTGAAACTGCTCCCCCTCCCAATCAAAGAAGTGGCATAGTGTAAGGTGCACCTATTAAAATCAGGTTCTTAGTCTAGATAAGTTGTAATTTCATTTTGCATAGCTGTGGTTAAGTTAGGTTTAAAGAATTGTTTGTATTGTGCTCTGTTAGGTTTAAAGAATTGTTTGTATTGTGCTCTGTAAGTTAGGTTTAAAAAATTGTTGCATTGTGTTCTGTTACTTGCTAACTTGTGTAATCTTGGTTAAGTTAGATCATAGATAAGATTTTGCTGTGTTCTGTATAATTGTGGTTAAGTCTGTCTTCCCGCTGCCCAACCCCCCCCCCCCCCAGCTTGCCCGTGTCTCCC
Organism: Macrochelys suwanniensis; assembly: GCA_033296515.1. Lineage (NCBI taxonomy): Eukaryota > Metazoa > Chordata > Testudines > Chelydridae > Macrochelys > Macrochelys suwanniensis. The sequence goes on from CM065777.1 coordinate 95,157,170, forward strand.
CTCAAGCTCCCCCAGTCACTCGTTGCAGTCTCTCTGCTGTTTAAACTTGCAGCCTGTCTGCTCTCTGTGTCTCCCTAAGTTCAAATCTCCCTCCGCAGCACCTCTGCCTTTGGTCTCTGCTCCACCACGTGTCTTCCCCCACCGCCCAACCTCATTCCTCTACCACTGCCTTTCTCTCTCTCTCTCTTTTAATCCCTTCCCCCCACGTGCTCACCCCAGGCCTATAGCTGCCAAACCTCAATTGCATTACTAAAGTCTAGCATAAAAACCCCATTGGTTACCTTTTCCCCCTCTAACATACCTCACATTTTACATTTACACAACTGTAACACATTTTTACCTAGAGTTGTTGGTTATTTAACACATTTTACCCATAACTGTTAGTTGGTTATATGCTGCTGTGACACACCCTTTACATAGAAATTGTTAGCTACCTGTTACATTTATACTTCAGTGTTAATTGGTTACCAACTGTATTGTACCCCACTATTGAAATCCCCTATCCTGTTTACTAAAAGAAACCCCTCCCCAATTGTCTACCTTAACAAACCCCATACCCCTCACTATTGAATTTTCCCTGTTTTTACATTTTCTTAATAAAGTTCATTTTGCACCCCACCAGTGCAGTAGTTGTCCCCCAAGATCCCCTACCTGCTGGCAGGGTCAGGAGAATGTCTGCTAGGAAAAAACAAGAATGATTGCCCCCTTTCCTGTACAAAGTGCCCTATTGTCTCCTATATGTTAATTAAGAATCAGAGAAGAGAAAAAAATGTAGATTTAAACCAGTTAGGAATAACTTGCTGATGAACCAAGAAGCTGAAAATTCCAGAGGTCAAATTTCCTGACACCTCAAGAAGCCTAAATATATATATTGTATATAAAATCTTCCATCCCAACTTGAAATTGTACATTTGTCTACCTTGTGATTCAGATATACATTTCTCTGTGAATAATCTGTCTCATTCCTCTAATGTAATATCTCACACCCTACGATCAGCTTTAAAAGATGTGAAATGAAAAGTATTAGATTCAATGAAAGAATGTATGGATTATGTCCACCTGATTTAGAAGACTATAAGAGATTTTGTTGTTTTCTTTGTATGCGATTGTTGCACCCGAGAATAAGAACTGAATGGCACTAGAAGGAAGAAGGAATGTTGAATGATATAATCACCAAACCAAAATATAATTTGGGAATATTAAAATAAATTACATAACAGTTGGGAACCATAATTAATAGTGAGGCAAATTATGAAATACAATCCACAAAATGATTTAAACCCTGTGACTAAAGGAAGCATTGGAGAAATGTATTACACTGTCACACTCTACTGGATATCCATAGATAGCTAGAAACTGAACAAACTGAAAGCTCAGAACAATTTGGTAAATGGCCAGTGCCCTCTCTACCATGCCCTGAAATCAGGGTATATAAAACTGAGGTCACCATGTGGGACTGCAGAATTGACCGAACACGCAAAGAAGCTGTACAGTCTCCACACAATGGATCCCTGGACTGTATTTCTACATCTGTTCTTTAACATAAATAACTGAATAATTATCTTGATTAAGTCTACACTCTCTAGTGAGACATCAAGTAACGATATTTGAGATTTTAACTGATGCTATATGCATGTTCTCCTTTATAAGTTCAAACAAACTGGCTTGAGAGAGATTTGAATCATAAATTAAGCAATTGTTTTTGATATTCTAAACTTGCCCCTTTTGGGCCAGTCTATTCCAATAGCAAGGACCACACTCTTAAAAGTGTCTTACTGACAAGTATATTCTTGCTCCTTAGAAGAAAAAATATGGGAAAAGTGATACAGGTGTTAGGTACTAAAGAACTGATGGTCATAAGTAAATGTAATACGAATTTTTGATGATTTACATCATTCCTTCATGTAATTGCTGAATCTCAAACCTAGTATATGACAATTGCTTGAAAGATTGTATTGGTGCACACAGTATATAACTAGAATATTGGTTTTGTGTTTACTCTTGATTGGTAAACTGTTGATTGTATATTGGTGTGGTTCTGGATGAATTCATAAATTGTTGCTTGGTTAAGCATCATCAAATGTCCTGATTTTAAAAATACCGTTCAAGATAAAAGTTGACCTGAAAATAACCTAGTGTTAAATTGGCAACCTAATGCTCCCTGGACAAAATACAAAGGGGTTATACTATTAGATTCCATTCCAATATTGGCTATAACACTTATCCAACTGGCAAATCTAGTTTGTTATATTTCAGCTTTAAAATCTAACTGGCACTTTGGCAAATTTGTAAAATTGAATCCCTTTCATACTGGGGGTCTGGTTGGCACAGCCAAAGCACTCAGCGGTATGAATTTTTCATACTCCTGAGTTACGTAGCTATGTTGATCTAAATTTTGAGTGTAGACCAGGCCTAAAACATACTGTACTTAGATTTAGATGTGCTTCTCACTTGGTGAACTAAGTTAGATTAAAGATCACCCTTCTCTTCTTGTAAACCAAGGCATTTGAGGTGATTAAACTAGCACCTCCTCAGTGTAAACAGCTGAGGACTGTTTAAATCAGGGGTCTTCAATGCTGAAAACTGATTCCTCATTTGATTCAACACAGACTGAGTCTGTTGACCCTCAAGGCATGGTGAAGAATCTATATTTTTTTATTCTAGGCTTTTTCTGAGGTGGTTAGTTGAATTGGTGAGAGTCGGTTGAGGCAGGAAGGTTGGGGTTTAATGATGGCTTAGGTTCAAAACAAAAATTTGTTGTATATTTATTTTAAAACAAATTAGATTATACATGTACCTGGAGCTATGAACAGGCATGTTTTTAATACTGTGAAATTAAATAAAGAAGCTAAAATTTGTTTCTCTGGATATCTTGAATTAAAAACAAAGAAAAAGCTAAATGAAAACACTTTCACAAAAAATAAACGGGGAGAAGAAAATATCCACTGAAGTTTCCTTTGGGAAGAAGAAAAAGAAAGACAGGAGCCAGAGAAATGGGACAGGTATCTCCTACTTCCATTCTCCCCTTCCCACACCATCCCATAAAGACAAACGCACATTTAACATGACCTGGATAAAGCACTAGAATATATATTGGAGGGAATAGTACTGGCACATGATGGGGGCCTTGATTCAGGAAAGCACTTACATGTGCTTTGCTGAAATATTATTGTTATTTATTATTTGTATATTGGTAGCACCTAGGATTCCCCAATCATGGATCAGAGACCTTTGTGCTAGGTGCTGTACAAACACAGAACAAAAGGATGGAGTTTGTCCCAAAATTAGGACTTAGATGATCTAATAGGCCTTTTCTGTCAATAATCCCTAAGGTTCTAGGATTTATTCATTTTTTATTATTAGGTTATCTGATTTCCATGGTTTGTTTCTATGAAATTTGGATGAAAAATCATGTGAAATAGTACAATAGTAATTTCTGGGAGTTTTCTCAGGTCAAAAACACTGGGTATGGTTCAGAGATAACATATAAGGCTAACTCTAAATGGATATGTGTAAACTGGGACTATTTCCAATTGTAAGCGGGGGAATAGTCCCGCTCTTGTGGGGAACTTTCCTCGTCTCTGCACTACCCCGGTGAAATGGGCTAGCGGAAGGATCTGAGTCCTCGCTCCCACCTCCTTTACCCAGAGGCCTCCCTGCCCTCGAGGACTCCCCTTGCACTCTTCTGTCTGGCAGAGTCCTCGTAACCCCCAACAAGGCTGGGCCCAGGATTCCTGGGGGGCTCGACCCCCAACCTTGCTGTGGTCACCTAGGTCAGGGGGTAGGGTGTCCCCACTCCGGGGTACTCTCTCTAAACAGGATGCTTCCCTGACCCACTGATCACTGCATACAATTCAAAGCAAAGGCAAATTATTTAATTAACAATTAATTTGTAACAGGAATAAGGAAAAATGGGAAAGGCTAATGAAAACACATCACCCCGCTCTGTGGCAGGGAACATCTCAACAGTGTCTCTGCAATGTCAGGGCAGTTCAGTCTGTTCCTGTGTAAGTCCCAGGCTCCTTCTCAGGCCCTGGCTGTGCTGCAGGGACGCTGTGGCTTGGACACTTGTTCTGGCGGTGGCCACACGCTCGCAGGCTCTGGGTGGCAGGACCCTTCTTCCCAGCGTTGCCCCGCCCTGTCGGGGTTTAGATCCCCCTGCAAGTCTGGCCTGCAGGGCCTCTTGGCTGAGGCCTCTCCCTGCGCTGGGCCCACTGCCCAGGGTCCCCCTCGCTCTCCCCAGCTGCTCACCGCACCCAGCTCCGGCCTGCTCCAGCCCCAGCTCCACCCTCTGCCTCAGCTCCAGCTCCTCTGCCTCAGCACGGCTGCTGCTGCTCTGCCTCCAGCTGCCTGGGCTGCTGCCCTGGGCCCTCTGGCTCTGGCTGCTGCAGCTTCTCCCCCACAGGGCAGGTCTGTCTCCCTGGACTGCAGCTCTGCTCCCAGGGCAGGTCTGTGTCTCTGGGCTGCACCTCTGCTCCCAGGGCAGGTCTGTGTCTCTGGGCTGCACCTCTGCTCCCAGGGCAGGTCTGTCTCTCTGGGCTGCTTTTCTGGCCCCTCCAGATCTGGCCCAGCTCAGCTCTGCCCTCTCCTCAGCTCGGCCCCACTCACTCAGACTCAGGCACCTTCAGCTCACAGGGAGGACGGGATTCACCCCTGACCTCCTGACTCCCTGATTCGCCTGCCCGCCCTGTCAATCAGGCTGACCTGGAGCATTGGCCTCTCCCCATTGCCCCTGGGGACTGTCAGTCCCATCGACCCTTCCCCTTTTGGTACTGGGAGCTCTGAATGTTAGTAAGGGGATAACAGTCCCCTTACATTCCCCCTTGCTAAAATTCTGCCACAACCACAATGTTTACACTAATACCTCCGGACCCATTATTAACAACATATACCCACATCATATCAAACCCATTAACATCAAAAGAACATTTAACATATTAAACATTTCACATCTACTTCTTCATACTGTACATAACAATATTAATTAAAACACTACATAGAACCAATCACATAATCATCTCTAAATTTAACAGGCAGTACATCCTTATTAGCCCTCTGGGACCTTCTTAAAACTGGTGGTTCATTACCCATATTTTCTATTTCCCTATTCTCGGGTAATACTGGGTCAGCTGGAGGGATCTGGCCATTCTTGTTAGGGTTTGTGTTTGCCCCACTCTGTTCCCCTCTGTATTCAGTTTGTGGGACTAGAACCATCCCCCAATTGGTTTCCATCTCCTCAGGGTGTGCTGATCTACGCCTCCTATGGTCCCTGACTGGACTAAGAGTGCAATGTTTTAGTTGATCCCTATGTACTAGTCTCTCAGGACCTCCTCGCTCAGGCCGGATGGTGTAAACTGGTAGCTCGGGATTGTTGTGAGCAACTACAATGTGGGGATTTGACTCCCACTTGTCCTGTATTTTATTACGCCCCTGTTGTCTATGGTTACGAACTAGTACACGGTCACCAGGCCTGATGAGAGCCCCACTGGACTTGCGATCATAAGTCCTTTTCCTACTTTGGGCTGTGTCTTCAGCTGTACTGAGAGCAACTTTGCTGGCTGTCTTTGGCCTGTCATGGACACCTTTGACCCAGTCATTAAAACTGGTCACCTCATCCTTAGAAAAGGCTTCTTGATGCTTCTCTGGCAACACCCTTAAGTTAGCCACCTGTGCAGGAATCAGCCCTTGGCATGCCGCTTGAACTGGAACTGGCAGTCTGCCACCACATCTTTCTTGAGGAAAGGTAACTTGTTCTCCCTTCTCCCCAAATGTTACCTTCATCTGAGGGATCACCTCCTCAGGCTGCAACTCCATAGCCTTCACGCTTGGGTTTAAAAGACTCACTGGTACTCTTCCTTTGATGGCACTAGTCAGTACATTGGCTGACTGAAGTCCATTAGGTAGGCTTGACCCAGATGTAGGCTCTACCAGCACTCGATATTCATTGGTATTTCCTGGCATCCAGCAGCGTTCATGAAGCATCTTCTCTCTCCAAGGAGAAATAATGGTCTTCCGGTTTCTGCCGACTTTAACATTTCCAATCCACCTTGTGGGGCCCAGGGAATGACTCTGCCTCTCCGCTCGAGCCAGTACTCCACTCAGCACAGCATTCTTCTTAGCATGCCCATGACGGTTCATCCTCCTGGTTCCTTTTACTGGCAACTGTAGCTCTTTCAGCTCACTAATGATGTTCATCCCTAGAATCCCTGGGACTCCTTCTCCTATATGGCTCCCTTCAGAGGCCTTGTCTTTCAGGATGAAGATGCATTTCCCTGGCAGTGTCTGGCCCATGTAGTTGATGTCTGCTTCGAGGCATCCCACCACTGGGATTGCCAGTCCATTAACTGCTGTTAGATGTACAAACTGTGTGTTGTGCATGGTCAGCTCTTTGTCTTTCAAATATTTTTGAAAATGTGATTCAGTAATGGTGGTGACTTCTGAGCCAGTATCTAACAAACATCGGGTTTTTACCCCTGCTATACATACTTCAGCAGTTAGACAGTCTCCAAATGCTCGCTTACAGAAGTCACTAGATATGCTGGTGCTGCCCATGTTCCTCTCAACACTGTATGCAGAGTAATTTTCCACCAAGGACAGGCCTAGGAATCCTTCTGCTACTGCTTGGCCTTTTACTGTAGATGGACCACTCGCTCCTGGTGCCCCATCGATTTCGAGTGCCTGGGACTCTGGTCTCCTTCTCAGTGTACAATCTCGGCTAGTATGTCCTGGCCTTTCACAGGTGTAACAAATGTACCTCCCTAGCTCGTCCTTCAGTGGAGATCTTCGGGATCCTGGAGCTCTTGGATATTTTGGCACATTAGTGGAGGTATTTCCTTTCATCACCTCAGTCATCACTTTCATCATCTCCCCCTGTTGGACAGCCAGTTTTTGGACAGCTTCACTTAGGCTTTCCAATGTTAGCTGTGTTTGGGGCAGGGCCTTTTCCCCAGCAGCTGCATTCACTAGGCCCCCACTTTGTGTATGGGGGTTAGGCTTGGCCCTCTCTGCCCCAGGAACTTCCTCTTCTTCTGACCATATAATGGCAGCCTGCATGAGTTCATGGAACTTTTTACTGGGCTCTTCCTTAAACCTCCTTTTCATTTCACGTCGGAGGGAGTCGTCCCGGAGCCCCAACACCAACTGCTCTTTTAGAAACATATCTGGGTCTGGAACTCGTTGAGAATCTCGCCGCTCCACTTTGCTCATTCTCTCCTGAAGATCATATGCGTACGCCCGGATAGTTTCACCGGGCTCCTGCTTTCTCTCAAAGAACTCCTTTAGTCGAGTTCCAATAGGTACCTTGTCTCCGTACACTTCCAGGAGGAGTTCAAACACCTTTTTCACATCTTTCTTGTCTGCCATTGCCATGAACTTTACTGTGGCCTTCGCCTGGTCCTTGAGGTGTTCCTCTATGAAGTCCACATGGTCTTCCTCAGGTACTCTTAGCACACGCAGAGCTGTCTTCACAGACTTGACCCACTCCTCTACTGTAATGTCTCCTGCTCTGGTCGGGAAGCCACCAACCTCTGTGACCTTCTGCTCCCGTGGGACATAAATAGTAGGGGGTTTCTTAGCTTCTGCTGCCTGTTGGTCTATTACAGCCTTAGCCAGTGATAAGGCTTCTCTCTGTTCTGTTCTAGCTTGTTGTAATGACTCAGCTTGGTCTGACAATCTGCGCTGAAGTTCAGCAACCTGGGCCTGTAGTTGTGCAATTTGAGCCATGGTAGGGTTCTTGACTAGGCCTGGACAGTGCTACCAGAACTCAACCAGTAAACCAATGGGGTGGACCCTGTGGATAGGATCCTGTTCGTGACGCCAATTATGTAAGCGGGGGAATAGTCCCGCTCTTGTGGGGAACTTTCCTCGTCTCTGCACTACCCCGGTGAAATGGGCTAGCGGAAGGATCTGAGTCCTCGCTCCCACCTCCTTTACCCAGAGGCCTCCCTGCCCTCGAGGACTCCCCTTGCACTCTTCTGTCTGGCAGAGTCCTCGTAACCCCCAACAAGGCTGGGCCCAGGATTCCTGGGGGGCTCGACCCCCAACCTTGCTGTGGTCACCTAGGTCAGGGGGTAGGGTGTCCCCACTCCGGGGTACTCTCTCTAAACAGGATGCTTCCCTGACCCACTGATCACTGCATACAATTCAAAGCAAAGGCAAATTATTTAATTAACAATTAATTTGTAACAGGAATAAGGAAAAATGGGAAAGGCTAATGAAAACACATCACCCCGCTCTGTGGCAGGGAACATCCCAACAGTGTCTCTGCAATGTCAGGGCAGTTCAGTCTGTTCCTGTGTAAGTCCCAGGCTCCTTCTCAGGCCCTGGCTGTGCTGCAGGGACGCTGTGGCTTGGACACTTGCTCTGGCGGTGGCCACACGCTCGCAGGCTCTGGGTGGCAGGACCCTTCTTCCCAGCGTTGCCCCGCCCTGTCGGGGTTTAGATCCCCCTGCAAGTCTGGCCTGCAGGGCCTCTTGGCTGAGGCCTCTCCCTGCGCTGGGCCCACTGCCCAGGGTCCCCCTCGCTCTCCCCAGCTGCTCACCGCACCCGGCTCCGGACTGCTCCAGCCCCAGCTCCACCCTCTGCCTCAGCTCCAGCTCCTCTGCCTCAGCACGGCTGCTGCTGCTCTGCCTCCAGCTGCCTGGGCTGCTGCCCTGGGCCCTCTGGCTCTGGCTGCTGCAGCTTCTCCCCCACAGGGCAGGTCTGTCTCCCTGGACTGCAGCTCTGCTCCCAGGGCAGGTCTGTGTCTCTGGGCTGCACCTCTGCTCCCAGGGCAGCTCTGTGTCTCTGGGCTGCACCTCTGCTCCCAGGGCAGCTCTGTCTCTCTGGGCTGCTTTTCTGGCCCCTCCAGATCTGGCCCAGCTCAGCTCTGCCCTCTCCTCAGCTCGGCCCCACTCACTCAGACTCAGGCACCTTCAGCTCACAGGGAGGACGGGATTCACCCCTGACCTCCTGACTCCCTGATTCGCCTGCCCGCCCTGTCAATCAGGCTGACCTGGAGCATTGGCCTCTCCCCATTGCCCCTGGGGACTGTCAGTCCCATCGACCCTTCCCCTTTTGGTACTGGGAGCTCTTAATGTTAGTAAGGGGATAACAGTCCCCTTACACAATCATCATTATGCTCTGGTGCAGCTCAACTAAGGCTATCAAAGGTGGAAACTGTAGTTTAGACAGGACACAGAAATGTTACCCACCCAGGGTTGGACAATATGGAGGCAGAGGTGACGTGCGGAGTGGGGGGCACACACAGAGTCATGTGCCCCTCTCCCCCCAATTTCTCAGGCTTCCTTTCACTGGGATGCCCAGCAACAAGGAGGCAGCAGCTCCCCCTGCTGGCAGCACTCACCTTGTATCTGTGCAGCGTGAAGAGAGAGGAAGCAGCGGGGCTGTTGGCTATGGGCTGAGCTTCCCCCTCTTGCCACGTGGGACTGCTTGTCCTTCTCTGCTGCTGGAGTCCCAACCCTTCCCACTGCCTCTTTGTAGACCACCCACTGAAGTGAGTCGGGGGGCATCTTTGAGATTGGGAAGAAGAGCTGTGACGTGGTGCTCAGTGCCAGGCAGCTCAAGTGGAGCCCCAGCCAGCCCGAATACCCCGGGGGTGAGTGAGGGGAACAGGCTGGGTGGAAGAGTGGATAAGGGGTGAGGAACCGTGCTGCTGCTGCTCCTGCTTCAGTGTGCCCCCAGGTGCAGCCTTCAATGTACCTATCAAGGAGAAGGTGATTTGGGGGTGTCATATTCCCCCCCCCCCAACAAATAGTGACTGATAAGTCTCTAACTTCTTGTTAACTGAGACAATCCAGCCCCAAGCAGCACCCCACCCTGGCTCCACCCACCCTGATGGCACATAGGGGTCTGTGCAACCCAACTGTGTTACCCCTTTTATTGGTCTTGTTTTGAACACTTTCTAAATTGATAGAGGATAGTTCAGGCAGGGAGACAGGGAGCTCTGTCAGGGGCTGGGCAGCCACGGCACAGCCAGCAGAAGGGGGAGGAGGAGGTAGTTGGTAGTGTATACTGTCTACATACATATCAAGTTTCAGGGGGTGGAGGCAGAGGCAATATGTGGGGTCGTCACATGCCCCCATAGAACCTTTCAATTGTGTCCTCCCCACTATCCACAGCTACGTGTCACCTCTGCATGGAGGTAAAAACTCTGTGTCCTGTTTATGCTAAAACTACCACTGTCTATACTAGTTTCCAGTGTTAGTGGTCCTGAACCCATAGACATGGACTCTACAGTGTGCTGAGTGATGAGTTGCACTGGTACAAAAGAAAAGCTCACACATTCTCCTAGTGTAGATAAGGCCAATGAGAATGAGCTGATTTTACTTACACACACAGTGCGTAAATTGCACCAACTGAGATTCAGCTCTGAATCTGGTTCATGGTGCAAATTTACAAAGAAAACAGGAAGAGGAACAAGAAGAATATATGACATACTGTGCTGCAATCCCACAGGTGCATGATTTTGCAAGGTTCTATGGAAATCATGAAATCTGGCTGCCATCCTGGATTAATTTTTCAAAATAAAGACTAAAATATGTGACATATTTGGATCTTTTAAAGTTTTGGCACCTGATTCTCTGAAGCTGTGCTCTCACAGGTTGTCCTTAGTCACACAAATAGCCAGACTGAAGTCAACTGGAGGAAATGTTTGCAGGCCTGGGTCTTTAGTCACCAATTCAGCAAATCATTTAAGCATATGTGTAACTTTAAACACATGACTAGTCCCACCGAAGCGCCCAAGTGTTTTGCTGGTTTGAGATTTTATTTTGTATCAGAAGAGGATGCTGTGGTCAAACATCATGGGCTCCAGTAACTAATGGAGAAAGAATTTTAAAAGATGTGTTGTAAACATAAGTATTTATATAACTAAAAAAGAGTCTAATGAGAACTAATTAGTTAATGTTCGTGTCGGGCCTAGATACTGAAAAACGCTGACAGAAAATGGCCATAATAACCCTTTTCATTATTACTATTACTACAACAAAATAAAAGTTCATTTCCTTGCTGATAAATATTTAAGTGAAATGGTCAAGTGTTTTTAATCTTATTTTAGTGAAGATTGCACAATTTAACTTCATTAGTACTAACTGTAAAACAAATCTTTCTTAATTTTTACCTTTACTAAAAGGTCCCATTGAATTTACTAGGGATGAAACCAATATCATTTTACAGGAACTGGTCTAAAATCTGTAGTATTTAATAGAGAATAATATTCTCTCTTAGGTGTAATATTTTATTAAAATCTATTGGATGGTTCAAAATTTCTATAGAATTCTATGCACTTTCTATAGGACTTTTCCATAAGTGTATAGCTACACAGGAATCTGCAAAGGAAAAGCACTACATAAGAACTAATTTTAATCATTATATTTTACTTTCCAGATTTATTTATTTTTATAGATTTGGCCTTTATACTTCTGCCTGCCTCCCTCTCCTCTGTGGCTACGCTAATGGCTTTAAGGCCCAAGCACGTGTAACTTTAAGAATGTGAGTAGTCCCACTGACTTCCCTGGGACTATTCCTGTGCTTAAAGTTATGCACATGATGAAGTTCCTTGTTGAATTGGGGACAAAGACATCACACCAAAACACTACACGAAAGCCACTGATGTTAATTTGATGCTGAGTGCCTCTTGTGATATGCTGTATCCTCTCCATCCCCTCAAGTCAATGAGGCTGAAAGGAAACCAGCACCTGACAGGATTGGGCCCCATGGAAGTAAAACACTGAACTATTCAAGAAGTAAAACCAAGTCTTTTTATTATTATTATTATTGCTGGCACTCAGAATGCAAAATGCCAAAGTAAACATACTAAAAATACAGGTACTACTATAACAACACAGCATTGACTCCAAGAGAGTTTCATTTAAAGTGCCTGCAGACTGATGCCAACTGTTTACTGCATGCTTGTGAAAAAGAGATTTAATTAGCATGGCAGACTGGCAGTACGGGAACTATGTTGAGGAGCAAGAAATGAATGTTATTGTAAGTTTCTTTCCAACATAACCCATCTGAACTGTGTTAATGACCCAGTGATAAAATTGCTACCCCCTCCCAAGCATAAAGCTACCATTTATGGTGCATTTGGATTTTAAAGTAGCCTCATCTTATTTGGTTTAAATAAACATGTCTCCTTAGCAACAAACTTCAGCTAATTAAAATCTGTCAGTCAGTTTAGCATCTCAATGAAAGATTGGACTATGAGGCAGCAGAAAACAAAAGGCAAAAAATCCAAGGAATGTCAAGGGCCCTCCAGGAATATCAGATAAGAGAAGTCACTGAAAAATTAGCTCATTAAATGAAGGAATCAGAAAATATCCATGTGACGTCCACTCAAAAGCTTCATTTAAGCCTGAACTTTTCATTCTCTGCAGGTTTGTCAGGGTATCAAGAGCTGTATGTTCTTTTTTTCCCCCCCAGGTGAATCTTTTCTATGGAGAAAAGAGAAAGCCTAAAACCAAAACAAAGGCCCAGCCATCCCAACTGATTTAGTTGAGAAAGTCTCTTAATATTCAGAGGGGTAGCCGTGTTTGTCGCTTCTACAGATCCAGACTAAGAGTCCTGTGGCACCTTATAGACTAACAGAGGTATTGGAGCACAAACTTTCGTGGGTGAATACCCACTTCATCATCTGATGAGGTGGGTATTCACCCACGAAAGCTTATGCTCCAGTACCTCTGTTAGTCTATAAGGTGCCACAGGACCCTTTGTCGCTTCTCTTAATATTATTCACTGTTTGGATACTTGTGAGGGAAAGTTCAGGTTGCAGAAAGGAAAAATATGATGGCCAGGTAATCTCGTCAATGCAAAAATGAGATTAAGGGTGAGTTTTTCAAAAGCACTCAGCATTGAAATAACTCTGCTGCTTTTGATTTTAATGTAACCAGATTGTGGTGAACACTGAATATTTCTAAAATTCCCATTTTAAATGTGCTCTTCTACAGGGAGTACACTTAGGGCCCGATCCAAAGCCCACTGAAGTCAATGAGAGTCATGGATTTCAGTAAGTAGCTCTTTGAAAACCACCTTCATAGATAGATATATCTGTTCTGCCCATAGCTAGTCAAGGGCTGTCATGTTTAAAGGTATCTGAGGCAGCCAGCAAATGATCACATCATCTGTATTTCTGCATTTCAAATTGATTTCAAAAGGCTGTTGGTATGTCTACACTACAAGTGCTAGAGCAGTACAGCTGCAGCTACTGTAAAGCTGTAGTGTTGACACTAACAGCAACAGAATGTTTTTTCCCATCACTGTAGTAAATCCACTCCCTTGAGAGGCAGTAGCTAGGTTGACAGACGAATTCTTCTGTTGACCTAGTGGTGTCTATACCAGGGCTATGTCTCTCAGGACTGTGAGTTTTTCACACCCTTGAGCAACTTAAGTTTTAGGTGTAAACCAGGCCTTTATTTAAGCAATAAAAAGTAGAACCAGTGGAATTCTGGGGACTAGCACACACCTTATTTCTTAAATTGCCTGAGAAGTGCTGTAATTCCTGAGAAAGGCACCACCTGGAGTCCCACTACTATTATGAAACAGAAAAGAAAGAACAAAAGAAAGTCAGTGACACTAAAGTCAGTGTCAAAACTCCCATTGACTTCAATGGGGCCAGGATTTCACCCCAAGGCTGCTGGCAAAGATCATTCTAGAATGAAGAGAGAAGGAAGAAGTAAAAGTGGACAATGTTCTGTTCCCTTATTTTCTCATTGCACCTCCTACTCTTACACACACATTTCTGCCATGTCACCATGGAAAGCTGTAATGTCCCAGGGAGTGGCAAAGCATTTATTTTTTTTCTTTTGATGGGAATAAGAAATTGATAGACAGTAGAGATGCATCAGAACAGACCCTCAGCTAGTGTAAATTTGTGCACCTCTCTTCAAGGCAATGGAGCTATGCCAGTCTATGCCAGCTGAGGCTCTGGCCCATCTTCTTTTGCTTATCACTACCCGCTTCCCTATCACTCCCTCTTCCATGCATCCTGGCTGCACCAGTTCTCCAGCTGCTAGCACTTTCTTCTCGAGTATATAAACTTTACTGAGTATGGGAACGTGGTGTGCTGTACACACAGGGGAATGGCATGAAGTTCACGGCACCAAAAATATTTCAAACCTTGGTAAGAGACTGGAAACAGTGTGCTGGCCAGTACCTTTAAACAGCAGAGGACATGGCGTACTTCTGCTCAGAGGTTTTTAAAAATGCAGTAAACAAACTGCAGAAGTTGTGGAAATAATTCGGTCTACGGCTTACCTCAGCTCACTTAGCTCCAGGGCTGCTGGAACAATTTGTAGGGGGGGGGGGGGGGTGCTGAAAGCCATTGAACAAAATTGTAAACCCTGTACATGATGGAAACCACTTCAAGCCAGGGGGTGCTGCCGCACTCCCAGCATCACTAGTTCCACACCCTTGCTTAGCTCTGGTTTGTGTGTAAGACAATAGTACTAACCCGACACTTAGAAGATATTGATTACATACAGGCATATTGAATGCTCGTGACATTGCTTCGGATGCAAGAGTATTAAGTGTAACCCTTATTCTATATTTGCTGTTTAAATACACTTATCACATACTGCCTCTTTGCATTTTTGTACAATAAATGGAAGCAGGAAATTAGTCTGATGAGCTAAGGGCAGTGAGTTTACTGTTACCTAGTATTATACAATAGCCCAATGCCCCCTGAACCAATGAGAGTCTTTTCACTGACTTTAATGGGCCTTGCATCAGGCCTTTGGTGCGCAATGGACTCCTTTCTCCCCCTTAGAAAGGAACGTTTGTTTTCCTAGCTATTTTATGAAAAACAGAACTAATATTATGATAGAAAACAGTAATCAGGGCTGGCGCGCCCACTAGGCGACCCTAGGTGGTCGCCCAGGGCGCCAGGAGCTGGGGGGCGCCTGGCCACGGCTGCCCGCCCTCCCGGCTCCGCGGCTGAGCCCGGAGGGTGGCTGGCCGCGGCTGCCGCCTGCCCTCCCGGGGGGTGCCTGGCCACGGCTTCAGGCCGCCCTCCCGGCTCAGCCGCGGAGCCGGGGGAGCGGCTGGCCGTGGCTGCCGCACACCGCCCAGCTCCGCGGCTGAGCCAGGCGGGCGCCTGGCTGCGGCTGCCGCCCGTCCTCCCGGGGGGGCGGGGGGGGGGGGGGCTGGCCGCGGCTGCTGGCTGCTGGGGGATGCCGCGGGCAGGGGGAGGCTGCCGGGTGGTGTGCTGAGCTTGGGGGTGGGGGTGGGGGGTGCGCAGGGCCGGTGCAAGGAAGTTTCGCCTAGGGCGCCAAACTTCCTTGCACCGGCCCTGACAGTAATGTATATATTTAACCTCATTGTTATTGTCTGATATAAGGTCTTGAAGTTACTACCTCTCATCATTCAAGTCCTTCCTTTTGTGAGCTCCATAAGAGCAGCAATAATAACCATTAGCCAAAGCTGAACTGAACTACTAAGAACAGCACATTCCATACATAAACAGCTGCCTGAGCATATCAGTGTAACCCAATGATTCCCAAACTGGGGTTCGTGAACCCCTGGGGGTTCACAAAATGTTACAAGGGGTTCTCGGGGGAAAAATTCCCTAATGGCAGACAGAGCTGTCCCTAGGGAGCCCGGGCAGCACGGGGCCAGCAGCCTGGAGCCCCTGGACTTCCAAGAGCTAAGCAGATCAAAGCAAGCATATCTATCACACTGACGAGATTTAAACTTCAAGACTCCTTATAAGAAATGGAAAGGGAGGTGGATATTTTTTGATGTTTTTAAAATTAAATAGACAGCTAGTATTGTTTTTAAAATTATTACGAAGAACAAGTTTAAGTTTTGTGTAACGTGCATTGTTTGCCTGGACTGCTCAAGACCTGAATGCTTGTGTAAGAGGAACTCTTTGGCTTCTTAAATACCTTAATGCTGTTTCACATCTGATACTCCTTGATGAAACATAGGAGCCTTGTCTTATAACAGGCTTATTCAAAGTGATACAAGCTACCAAAGTGAGATCTTGGAAGAGTGTTGCTGTTTTCATAATGTAATAAAAATACTGTAATGATAAATAATTAATAATAAATAGTGTGTAATAAGCATGTCATAAAAACAAATTTTATATTTCCAAGATCACTGCTTTTATCATTTATACTCAGGTAAAGAAGAAAATCCCTGGAAATATTCATTTTTAGGAAGGGGTTCTCAAGACTTGACATTTTAGTGAAAGGGATTCACAGGTTGTTAAAGTTTGAGAACCACTGGTGTAACCTTTGTCCTCTCCTACTGTCTGTTACCTCTACTTGTGACATCACATCTGAAATTAGATTGTACATTTTTCTATGCAGGACCCTTTGTCTTTTTTTGTTTTTTAAACTAACTAGACTAGCGCTGTTAAAATGGTGTTGCAACTGACCCAGCTGTGTTCTGCCATGTCACCTCTCCTACTCAAAATGCAATTTCCACCACTAAGAGCACTCATGGAATTGACTTAGTATAAAGCTTTTAAACACTATCAAAGAATTCCCAGGCAAAACAGAGTTAACATTATAAACATGGGATCTATTAATTTAAAGCAACTTTATTAGAATATTGAATGTATTTAAAAAAGAAACAAAACACAAAGATTTGAAAGTCAAGAATTTCTGAGTTAAGGTTAAAAAAGTCCACTAAAATAAATGCCCTTCTGATAATGCTGTTCCTTTACCAGAAATCACAAATATATAAGATAACTCATTTCAGAGCTAGAGGCCAGCTGCAAAAGTTCAGCTCCACATCTGAGCTTTCCCAAAGTTCAAGGGTGTTTGCTCAGCTCTAACAAAAAGTCCCAGTCCCTTCCCAGGTCAATGGACTCCACAACATTTCCTTCTGCTTGGTGAGAAGCCGTTCACATACTCACATTTGTTTGTGCATAGGAACGTCCATTTGAGTATATCAACACAAGAGAAAATAGATGTGTCTAGTTTAGGCAACGCATGCCTGCTAACTTAAATACCTGCTGATCCTTTATTGAGGATTTGTGATTTGTTCTTAATATGGCTAGTTTGCCGTGTTACTAAAACAGTAGGTAGACAAGGTGGATGAGGTAATATCCTTTATTGGACCAGCTTCTGTTGGTTGTCTCTCTAATATCCTGGGACCAACACGGCTACAACACTGCATTAAACAGTAGGCAGCATTTTTAACAGCCCATTGACTGTGAAATGGGGTTAAGTGTTTCAGCTTTCTAAACATTAATTTTAACAGCTTCATAACAACCGTCCCTCCAATGCAGTGCTAGTACTTTTTTCAAAAAAAAATAATCCTGTTATTTAGCCAAGCATAGACATAAATGCTTCTGACATTTTGGTTTGACAATAAAATAAAGAAGATTAGTAGGGTTGCTGATAGATCCAGTGAAAGTGGAAAACATCTTTAAAGAAAGCTCTGCCTAACTACGGGGGCAAAGAATAGATCTCGTGAGACATCATGACCATTCACTGACAGGTGGCATTGACCCATCCCTTTCCAGCCGGCTCAGAACCACGGAGCTCTGTAACAGTAGAAGCAGGAAGGATGAAACCCCAAATATCAGTGGCATATAGTGCAAGTGACACAAACTCCAGCACACGTAATTCTTCCTGACCTACTCCTGGGGTGTGGAAGATCCTAGCCTCCTCTGTCATGGAGGATATTAAGTTACACATGACTGAACTATTCTGAATCTTCAGTCACTTTGTCAACCTGGAATGCCTCCATTTGACCCCAAAACCTCCACTTAATACAAGGAACTATCTTCACTGAAATTGTCCACACCTAAGATGGCACCTTATAGTACTACAGACAACTTGACATACAGACTCAAAACCACAAAATGTTCCCTCTCAGAAGCTGGTCCGTTCACACAACAGGAAGTCCTAGGAACACTGTAAGAAACCACCTGTGACTCTCACCCATACCCCTTCTGACTAGTGAGAGTAGAGACAATCAATAATACTAACAACCATAACAGCAGAATAGTAACGCCCCCTTTGAAGAGGGAAATTGACTGCCTTTCCTAAAGCAGACAATAATCTGGTTAAACATGACAGCCTGTACTAAAAGTTATCAAAACCAACTTTGCAGACTAATGCCCTGTGTCTAACTTTCTATTTCTTAGGGATGGCCGTAGAAGGAGTTAACTCTGAAGAATGTTATGCTGCGTCTATATGAGGGAGTTTCATTTGGACTGAGTTAATGCTCACTAGTTGCCACACAATATGTAAGCCATGCTACTAGCATGCATACGGGACAGCCGTGCCCTCTTTCAATTTGCATCCTTGTCTAAACTCAGTGGGGGGCTTGGTGCACATTCAGCATATGGCAGTGTCAGAAAGTATCCCATGGTCCTTTGCTTCACTGCTGAGCTTTCACCCACTGGGATTTTTCTTGCTGTGCATTGTGGGAAGCCAGAAGATTTCTGGGACTTGGTATCACATTAAAAAACTCATGATTTCATTCTCTCCATCCTTTGCTTCCTTTCTTTTTGGGTGGCCTAGTGCCATTTTTGAACTGCTGTCAGCCAGCATGAACCAAGCAATACTCTGTGCCACTATACTGGCAAATATGCAGAGGCTGCTTGGTCTTTATTTGATCTCTCAGAACCAGGTGGTTTCTGCTTTAGACTTCATCCATTGCACCACCGAGCAGATGATATGACTGCAACAGTGGGTCTTCCAACAGAAGCAGTGGCAGCAACAGAGGAAGAAACCAGTGTCAATTGGTGGGAAAGGATCATTCCACAGACTTGGACTGACCAGCAGTGGCAAGGCAATTTCAGGATGACAAAGGCAACCTTTTTTTCAGATCTGTGCTCAACCATCCCTGGAGCTGCAGAAACAGTGTACCAGCATGTGTTGCCCCACTCCTTTTGACAAGTGGGTCACCACTACCATCTGTAAATTGGCCACCCCCAAATGTTACCAAGTCTCTCAGGATAAACCGGGCAATCTCTACACCAGGGGTTCTCAACCTTTTTCTTTCCGAGCTCCCCACCACCAACATACTCTAAAAACTCCACTGCCCACCTGTGCCACAACAACTGGTTTTCTGCATATAAAAGGCAGGGCAGGTGTTACGGGGTAGCAAACAGGGCAGTTGCCTGGGGCCACATGCCACAGGGACCCCTGCGAAGCTACATTGCTCAGGCTTTGGCTTCAGCCCTGGGTGGTGGGACTTCAGCTTTCTGCCCTGGGCCCTAGCGAGTTGGCCACCCTGAAACCTACTCACAGCCCCCCAGAGGGCCCCGGACCTTTGGTTGAGAACCACTGCTCCACACCATTAATGTTTTACTGGTCTGTAGCCAACCAATTCAGTGAAGGGAGATTGTATGACAATGGCCTCAACAGTCAATGTGTGATGCCACTGAAAAAGTACTCTTGCACTGGGAAAGCTTGAGAATGCTCAGATTATTGATGGCTATTCACACATGGAGTTCCCAAACAGTATTGGGACAACTGATGGGACCCATGTGTCTATTGTTTGTTCCCTTCACCGGAGCTCAGAGTTTAGAAACAGAAAGGGATATTTGACCACCATGGTGGGTTTACAAACAAACACAGGGTGCGCTGAAAAGGTCCATGATGCTAGGCTTTTTTGGAACTCAGCTCTATTTACTTTAATGAATAAAGGAACCTTTGCCCTGAGGACCACTATAGACATTGTTGTCGAGATTGCCTGGCTTATCCTGAGAGACTCGGTTTATCTTCTGCTGCCCTGGTTAATGAGAGCATTCACAGGCCACTTTGACAGAAGGAAGGAACTATTTCCTCAGAAGTTGCAGAATGACAGTGGAGTGTGCATTTGTCATTTGAAAAGATGGTGGCGCTGTTTAAGGGCGATGTTGGATGCTGCCGAAAAAGAAATTGCCTACGATTATAGACCTAGGTATCTGTTAGAGACCTGCCAAAGCAGTGCATAGCAACACAGCGATGCACACAAACAACAGACAGCACTAACTCAATTTGCACCGAACTTTGTACATTTGGAAAGAGAACCCCAGAGTTCACGATGAATGTGGAGTTAATAAGCTCTAAGGAACTGCATCGTGTATACACAGGCATTTTCAGACTGGACTAACTCCTGTTAGTCAGGACTAAAGGGCCCATATATACAAGCCCTTAGACTGAAGATATATAAGCTCCTGATCCAATCCCATATTTCAGCAAGCATCTTCTCTTTGCATCAGTTCCTATTCAGTGACAGCAGAGTAGGACTTTTACCAGTGAGCTCCCTAGATAGCTGAAGAATTGTATTTAGTGAGATTGAGAAGAGTGGTATAGATACTTTGTGAAGGCTCCCCACTTCCTGCACCTCTAATACAGTAGAACCTCCCAAGTTCTTCTGTGTATTGGGTGGTACTCCCAGTCCATGACCTGCTCAATGGACCACATTTCATCTTTACAGCTTCAGTCATTTGATGTTTTGTTTTATCTTTCAGGCAAATTAATTATTTGGGTCTTGAAACACAAAATATGAGCTGTGAAATGAAGCATGTAATGTAGAGAACAGCTTTGCTGTTTTCCTGTTTAACAATAGCTCAGAAACTGGACAATCACAAATCTTTGAGAGGCTGCCAAGTGAAAATTACTTCATGTACTATTTAATCTGTAATGGAAATTAAGTGGTTTTAGCATACCATACTCACTATGTACACATAATATCCAACATCTAAGTGCCATTTACTAATAGCTCCTTTACCTATGACCCGAATGTACCTCTTATGTAACTACATTGACTTCAATGAGGTTTCAGCACAGATAAATAGAGCCTCTTCTGTTTACAAATCATTCATCTCATTCACAAGGGACTGAAATATTACTGAGGTAAGGACTTAGATCTCAGAACTGAAGGATGTTTGTATAACTGTTTTGCATTTTACAGGGATGTGCTGCAACAGGATCTCTTCTCTGTAATCAAATTATTTAACCAAAATACCATTTGGTTTACATTAGGAAACAAATATCTAAGCTGTGGGCCTTTGATCATAGTGAATACTAGGGCTATGAATGGAAGATAATACAGGGGTGGCAGAGTTGTCCCAATTTGGGATATAAATATGAATATAGATCGGTATGTGTTGCCCATGACTCCTCCTTAGCGGCTGAAAAAATATGAACTACTGTGGGTCAGAAGATTTTTAAAAGTGAGGGTTTTTTTTGTATGAACGGAATGAGGTACAAATCCTAGTATACTCAGCTGGAAGTTTCTGGGCCTCTCTTTTTCATCACAGACCCCAAAGGAAAAAATATCACGCTGATCCTGCAATATGGCATTAAGTTGTAGGAAATGCAGTACCAGAAAGAAATCAACAAATTAGGAGGAATTCATGGAAGAGTCACAAAAAATATTAAAGTTCTGAGGGACTGATTTCTGAGGAAAGATTAAAAAGAACCAAACCCCACATCCTGCAATGAGATGGACCACAGTGCCTGCACGGAGTCCTCAAAAAGCCTCTGTATGGGCAGAGGGATCTGCTTGTATAGATCTCACTTTGGGATCAGGGCCTGAATATCTGTAGACATGCTAAGTAATAGCCAAGTTTGGTGTGCGTATGTGTGCGTGCGCATGTATTACAACCATGATATTTTCAAGGGTGTAAACCCTGGAGGTAGAAGAATAATTTAAAGTGACAAAAGATACATAATGACTAGGATCATGGAGTGAAAAACAACAACCACCATCAGAATATACTAATATAATGAAAAATGTACTAATGGTTAGCTCTATTAGTTTGTGGAATAATCTCCCAGGGGAAACAGTGGAAGCCCCATTGTTTGATTCATTTGAACAGAACTGAACAAAGCACTGGAAAATATACCTCAGAGAACAAATGTGCATTAAGAGGGAGATGGGAAAATAAGTTAGTATGAGGTCATTTAGGCCAGCCATAGCTTCTATGATTCTGTGATACAATACAGCTGCTATGAGAACAGAGAGAGAGAGAGAAAAAATACTGTATGTCTAGTTCATTGCGCAAAAGACACTCAAGAAGAAACATGCTTACAAATATTTCAGAACTTCATGAATCTTGTAGGGAAAAAATAACCTGCCTCTCACTGTAAGATACTGTACAGGTGCCTCACTCTGTGTCCCACAACTAAAGTGGAGGGTTTTTTTTAAAAGGAAAGACAGACACTGTAGGATTTTCCACAACCTATAAGTAGGGCCCTACCAAATTCACAGTCTATTTTGGTAAATTTCAGTCACAGGATTTAAAAAAATCTTAAATGTCACAGTTTCCGATATTTAAATTTCAAATTTCACAGTGTTGTGACCGTGGGGGTCCTGACCCAAAAGAGAGGGCGTTCAAGGCTTTTGTGGGGTGGGAGGGTCATGGTATTGCCACCCGTACATCTGCGCTGATGCTTGCAGCAGGGCTGGCTTCAATCAGAGCGGGGTGGCTGGAGCATGGCAGCTGCTGGCTGGGAGCCCAGCTCTGAAGGCAGCCCTGTTGCCAGTAGCAGCGCAGAAGTAAGGGTGGTAATACCATGCCATGCTAACCTCACCTTTCAATTGATCCTACCAATGTTACTGAGTCTTAAGAAGCTCAATCTACTTTGTTTAGCCAAGAGAAGATTAAGAGTTTACTTGATCACGGTCTATACCTGGGGATGAGATTTCTCACAGTAGAGGGCTCTTTAATCTAGTAAAAAAAGGCCAAACAAGATCCAGTGGTGGAAAGTTGAAGCTAGATAAATTCAGACTAGAAATAAATACACATTTTTAATCATTGGAACAATTTAGGGATGTGGTGGATTCTCCGCCACTTTAAGCCTTTAAATCAAGACTGGGTGTCTTTCTAAAAAAATATGCTATAGCTTAAACAGAAGTTGTGAACTTGATGCAGAATTCAACAGGTAAAATTCTGTGGCCTATTTATGATGATTATGCTGCCAGAAGACCTGTTCTATGGAAGAACAGGTCTTTAACATCTATAGTTATTAGTCTATCACATTTCACGAGCTATAAGTTAGCACAAAATGAAAAGCTCAACTTCACTTACTGATTAGACTGCAAAATACTATTTGTCTTAATGAATATAGTTTTTCATCAAGGCCCCAATCCACAAATGTCAATTTTAGACTTTACTGCAATCCACAAAACTCCTGCTGAACAATGAAGGTGCCTAAACTCTCACAGTGCACAAATTTTCAGGGTAAAATGCTCAGATCCTCAATGATATTTTGGTACTCAATTGAAATCAATGGACTTTAGGAGCCTAAATACCTTTGTGGATCTGGGCCAAAGTTCCCTAGATGCCGGTTTCTAAAAGAGGGGGGAAATGAACCAGGGTCTCCCACATCCCAGGCATGTGCTCTAATCACTTAGCTAAAAGTTATGAGGTGAGCATTTCCTCCTCACACTATTTTGTGTGGAGCAAGGCAGGCACCTAACTCATTCTCACAAGAAACTACATAGGTGCCTAAGCTTCCTGACTCCAGGAGACAGGTTCCCATTCATGGATCATCAGCAGAGCTTGGTGCCTCCCTGCACTGAGGACTTAGGTGCCTATTTCCAAGTGAGGCTTAGGACACACCACTCTCATCAGCATCTCCCATTGGCTAGCTTAGACAGCTTCCCACCTAGTGTGCTGGCTTTGTGAAGCACATTCTAGGATGCCTGTTCTCTCCCCATTCATTGTATAGGGAGCCTAGGTGCCTAACTCAGACTCTGTTGATCTCGGTAGCATTACTGTGATTTTCTAGGTGCCTGAAAACTACATGCCATGATGCGGAGCACTGTTTCAATGCCCTTTGTGTATCCAGGCCTAAAGTCCTGGGATTTGATGGGAATTTTGCCATTGATTTCAATGGGAGTAGGCTCAAGTTCTGAACGAATAAGAAGTATATCTTTTGTTGCTTGAAATCATGCATCGCATTCCGTGATAATTCACCTGTGAATTTAGAGCACTTTTAACCCAAAGATCTCAAAGAACTTTGTGGCTGTTTAAACTTTATAGCTTCTGCCATGTAGAGGGAAATCCATTGTTTCAAACAAAGCCCATTGTTGATAACAATATTTAAAGTTATCAACAATATTTAAACAGTGGCAGGGCCAGGAATAAAATTCCACTTTTTTTTATTGAGAGTCTACGATCCTGATGAGAAGACTAAACTACCAACCTGGGCACTATTCTGCTAGCTGTCTGGAATCAAGACAAAGATTATTGCAAAAGGGAAAAATGTTAGGTTCTAGAGTTCAGCAGCTGATTTACTATTGAAACGTCTATTCAATGGGTGGACTCAATTTTTCACAATTGATAGGGTTTTACTGGACTATATGCAGATGCTTTAAAAATGCAAATACATGTATTTTAATATTGAATTATTTTGAATTTTTTGGCTGAACTCTCCTGCCTGAGACTTTTGGATATATATGTAGATAAGCTAAAGTGCTGTGTATTTTCTGCCATATAACTGCAGCCAAGAATTCTATTGCATCAATGTATATTTGTGAGATGTCTCACTTAGCCAGTGTTAATATTTACTATATGAAAATCAACAGGAAATGCATGCGAATCTCAGCAATTGCCTCTACAAAGATGTCATTTAAATGATTTGTACACAGCCTCCTTCCCTGGGGCACCAAGAATCAACTCTCCTCACTGCTTGAAACTTTAGAGGACACTACTGTCAGATTGTAGTAATAGAGCCTTTACAGTTTGAAAGGATTTGCCTTTTGCCAAATTCATATTAGGAGCATAATCTCCGCCTTTGACCCTATCCCACTGGAACCCTTAAACTTAAATTGCAGAATGTTTGTAGATTTTTACTTAGTTCATTATCAAATAGAAACATCTTAGCTTTCCAGCAGTCTAAAGGCTTGTCTACATGGTAGGGTAGTATGCTATATGTGACATTATCTGATTAAACTATCACCATGTAGATCATTGTTGCTATCATGGTTATATAATTGCAACAAATCTTGTACAAAATGTGGCATGGAATATGTCTATGGAAAGGTTATGATTCCCTGAATATGCGTATGCTATTTGCATGCATGTACCATTTTTGTACCTGAAGTTATGAGTATTGGCTCTATACCTGTATTTCTAATGTGTTTGCTTCTGAGAAACACCAACAAGATGTTTAGCCAGCACATTGTGAAGGAAGTTAAGTGGCTCATCAAAAGGACATTTAACTCACAATGGAAGACGCCCATCTACACTGAATGGACGGTGAACATTCTGTCTGGGGTATAGGTAATGGCTTCTTCTGTGACTAAGCAGAATCATGCAGGGGCATGTGACTTGCCAACGTGACTCCAACTTTCACCTGTAATTTTCCACTAGCTGTGCCGAGGGCTTTGTTTGAAACAATGGATTTCCCTCTACATGGCAGAAGCTATAAAGTTTAATTTAGTAAGGTTTGTCGAGGATGTTAAAGGACATTTCCATAATTGTCTCAGCCTCCTCTACCTCTTTCGGAAGAGGAGTCCCAATATAAGACAGTATGTTCCTCCACTCCATGTTGGTTCCCTGCCATCATGAGATTGGCTATAACTGGAGACTCAGGGCGGCCGGTTCTGAGGTGCACTAGCTCGACAATCTTACTATATGCGGTCTTTATAGATAATTCTGCCTCTCTCTGTTCCTCCAATTCCTCAGATGACCTCAAAGGACTTAGGTCTGAGGAATATGAGCTGCTTGCACTGGGTTTTGTGTGCACGCACACACACACACCCACCCACCCACCCACCATTTAGCACCAAGGCAAGTAGTCATATATTCTGCACTCTGTGAAGCATACTGGCTAGCCCCAAACCCTGAACAATGCGTTACTGGCCTACATACATTTGTTTTACTGGAGTTTTCACTCTGTGATGGAATATTACTTTAAACTAGGTTTTATCTTTGAGATGTAATCTCAGGTGGTTTACATGGAGTTCTGAGCTTCCAGCATGGGTCCTACCAGGTTCACAGCTGGACCTTGATGTCCCCCATTGCAAATTTACCAGTACCCTGGGATTTCGATGTCTCTTGCAGCCCAAAATACATTGCTTCATGAACACTCAATGACTTCCTGTCAGAAGTTTGGGCTTAGCGGGAGAGAGCAAGGGGGACATTCAGAGGCAAGGTAGTCCAACTTATTTTAGAAAGACTCTCCCAACTCCTCTGGTTCCCCAATGATGGCTCCATTCAGGGATCAGGGTATGATCTTACTCCTGTTCTTGTATGTGCAACAGTGCATAGAGAGGCACAATGCAGGAGTTAAAGTACCAATGCAAGGCCAGATTTTCAGGCCTTTATTTTAAACTTCTGTAGCAGTTCACAATGGACTTTGACCATTACTTACAGTGAATATAATATTGTTTGTAGTTCAATATATGCAATGTTATGTGTCTTTTCAAAGTTCCTCTGATCTGCCTACACAGAGAACACCATGCACTACTATCTAGCTCATAAGAATAAATAAACCATTCAAGTCTTTTGTTTGCATGTGAGTCATGAAGGGGCTGGTCACTGGAGTATTAAGAAAGATAAACATGGCAAAACTCTAAAGCCTCTTTCTGGAAACCTAACTGGAGGGAACAGCTAAGCTATTGTTCAGAGTCTGCAAAGTATTAGAAGACTGCAGTGGGAAATGGATATACAGAGAGAACCAAAAAAACAAAAATTCAAGAGATCAAAAATTCAGAATGGTTGTAATTACCCACATAGGCATAGGAATTCCTGGCAGCTGATGGAGGATGGGTGGCAGAAGGAAGTTGTGTGAGGGGGTGGAATAGTGAGCAGTAGTTATATCACTGTCTCTTGAGAGAAAGCAAAGAATAACATACAATTATTTTCCCATTGGCCTGAAGGGAAGACACATTGTTGGTAATGATCTCAAGCCATTTTGCTGATTTCAGTTATCAAAAAGCTAGCAGCTATGATGTCACCAATAGATTTCAGC
Source organism: Macrochelys suwanniensis (assembly GCA_033296515.1). Taxonomy (NCBI): domain Eukaryota; kingdom Metazoa; phylum Chordata; order Testudines; family Chelydridae; genus Macrochelys; species Macrochelys suwanniensis. The sequence continues at coordinate 95,184,043 of CM065777.1, forward strand.
TACAGGGCCAGGGGAAAAGTTACCCATGGAAATCAAAGTTCTTAGATTTGGACTTTTTGCCTGGTCTTGTGAAAAGGAAAGAAGGACATCCCTCTCTCCCCTCCTTTGTATTTTTGCTGCTTCAGTAGTTCCATTAGTTTTACCTTTTACTCACAGCAAGTTTCACAGAAATAACTGCAAAATTCATGTCTGTGAAATTTAATTCAGCATTGCCCACCAGTGCCCTCCCTGCAGGGTAACACTGTGGCTGACTCAGCATTTCCCCCTTAAAGAGCCATGATCTCTCTTCTGTTCTACTCAAGAGTCTTGATGGCAGTCCAGGAACAATAAAATACATCATTTTACCTCTGCAGAATGCCTCTGATCGTCATATATATTGTGGGTGATAGCTGTTCTATATAAAATTTTCTGTTGAATTTAAGTATAATTTGAGTTAGAGAAATAGGGGGAAAGGATATGCTAATAAAAGAATTCCCTGCATTAATGGGAACAGTATGTCTCCAAATCTTCCACTATTTTTTATTTGCATCAGAGTTGGAGAATCTAGCTGCCAAACTCCAAAAACCCTCTACTGGGCATGTGTAAACTAAGCTTTACAGAGGCTTGTGAACCTGGTCTCCAATCCAAACCCTAGTTTGGGATTGCTGACTGGCCTCAAACCTAAACCTAGCCCACCGGCCCCATCCTAACCCTAGCCTGGGACTCCCCGCTAGCCAAAACCCTAAGCCAAGCAAAAGGGCCCCCTACTGGCCCTTTTGGGACTCCCCGCTAGGCAAAACCCTAAGCCAAGCAAAAGGGCCCCCTACTGGCCCTTTTGGGACTCCATGCTGGCTGCAACCCTGGCCCTAGCCTGGGTAGCCCAGACAGCTGCAACCCTAACCCTAGCTCCTGAACCCCTGCCACTAGAAATCTTAGCCCTAGTCCAGTGCCATCTGCTAGCTCAGCCACAACCCTAAACCTAGACTGGGGCCCCCTGCCAACTGCAACCCTAACCCTAGGGACCCTGCTTGCTGAAACCCTAACCCTAGCATGGGGGCCCTGGCCAGGGCCAACCCTTAGCCTAGTCTAGGGCACCATGTCAGCCCCAGTCCTTACCCTAGCCGGGGGCCCCTGCCAGCCAGAACCCTAACTCAGGGGCCAATGTCATCCGTAACCTTAACCCTAGCCTGGAGCCCACTGATGGAATCTACCCTAACCCTTGCCTGACGGAAGCTACCTTAACTCTTAGCCCCAGATCCTAGCCAGACTAAATCCTAACCATAGATCGTGACCCCTGTCAGGTGAACCATTAACCCAGGGGTTCTCAAACTGGGGGTCAGAACCCCTCATGGGGTCACAAGGTTATTACATGGGGGGGTCACGAGCAGTCAGCCTCCACCCCAAACCCTGCTTCGCAGCCAGCATTTATAATGGTGTTAAATATATTTAAAAGTGTTTTTAATTTATAAGGGGAGGGTCACACTCAGAGGCTTGCTATGTGAAAGGGGTCACCAGTATAAAAGTTTGAGGACCCCTGCACTAACCCTTCCCCAGGGCCCTCTTCCACCTCAAACCCTAACACTAGCCCAAAGCCCCCTGCTGGCTGCACGTTAAACCTAGTGTGGGGCATCCCACCAGCCCCAATTTTAAGCCTAATGTAGGGGCCCCTGCCAACAGCAATGCTAACCCTGACCAGGGGCCCCTACTGGTCGCAGCTGCAAACCTAACTCTAGCCTGGGGCCCTATGCTGGCTGAAACCTTAACTCTAGCCCTGGGCTCCTGCCTGCTGAAACCCTAAGTCTAGACCTGAGGGACTTCCTGACCGCAACCCTAGCAGAAGTTCGGGGGCACCTGCCAGTGGCACACCTAACCCTAGATCCACTTCTGGCTGAAACCCTAACTCTACCCCGGGGCCCACTACAGGCTGACAACTTAACTCTAACATAGGGCCCCTGCCAGCACCAACCCTAACCCTACCCAGGGGCCCCCTGCTGGAACGAACCTAAACCCTAGCCCAGGGGAACCAGCTGGTAGCAGTTGCAACCCTAACCATAGTCTAGGACCCCTCCTGCCCACAACCCTAACCACCTGGGACCCCCTACCGCCTTCAATACTTACTGGAGCACGGGGCCTCCTCCTGGCCACAAGCCTAATGTTATTGCAGGGCCCCATGATGACCACAACACTAACCTTAGCCCAGCACCTCCTCCCGGCAGCAGCCACAACCCTAACCATAGACCGGGCCCTCCTGCAGGCTGCAACCCTAACCAAGGGCTCCCTACTGGCTGCAACCCTAATCTGAGCCCTGGGCTCCCTGCCAACAGAAGGCATAACCTTAACCATAGCCTGGGACCTTTTGCCAGCTGCAACACTAACTCTATCCCAGGGGCCACAACACTAAACCTAGCCCCTGAATGCCTGCTGGCCAAAAACCTAAGCTTAGCCTGGTGCCCCCTGCCAACCACAGCCAGAACCCTAACCTGGGACTCCCTGCTGGCCACAACCTTAACTCTAGCCCCTGAATCCCTGCTGGCTACAGCTGCAACCATAACCCTAGACTGGGGTCCCCTTCTAGAAGAAGTTGTAACCCTAACCATGGCCTGGAACCCCTCTGCTGGCTGCAACCCTAACCTGAGCCTGGGGCTCCCTGACAGCCACAATTGTAGCCCTAACCCTAGCCCAGAGTCCACTATGGGTTCCAACTCTAACACTAATCCTAACCCAGGGACAGTGAAAGTCAACAACACTTACACTAGCCCAGGGCTGAATACCAGCTGAAAACTTTACCCTAGCCTGGGGCTCCCTGCCAATCAAAACCCTAGTCTGTGGCCTTGTACCGACCTCAACTCTAACTCCAGCCCTGGGTCCTCTACTAGTTCTAACCATAACTCTAAACAAGGGCATCCTACTAGTTCCAACCCTAACGCTAGCGTGAGGCTCCCTATCACCACCACCTTAACTCCAACACGGTGTGACCTACTGACCACAAGCACTGGGCTGCCTAAGGATCTGAATTCTAACTGCAGCTGTGGGCCTCTTGCCCCAGTGCTACCCTTAGCTCAGGCAGTTCCGTATCCCCAACCGTAACCATACCCCTAGCCCACTACTAATCCTACCCTTATTGTTTTTCTTCCTTCTGTCACAAACTGTAACCCTAGCCCAGTGCCACCTTCTTAGAGGACACACTTTCTGTACCCCTGCCTCTTCAGTGTACACAGACCATTCTGAGACTTTACTTGTAAACACCTGTGTGTACTTTATTTACAGTGACTCAATTCCTCCACCAATACATACCCATAGATCCATGCCCTTGTACTTGTTTTCCTGCTTTCTATCCTTTTCTCCCAGGGGAACAGGGGCTGCTGAGGTGTCTCTACTCTGAGAGCTCCCATTGACACTCTATTTCTCTCTCCTCCTGCACTTTCTTCCTGTGCTCCTTTAAACCAGATCATTAATTTCCTAATCCCAGTCTGACCTGATAATCAGGTACACCCCTGACCAATTAGACATTCCCTAGGGGTTGTAGTTAGTGCTAATAGTGATCAGAGTCCTGGATTAAGCTCCATCTTCCAGTACTCCGTCACACACATACTATTTCCAACCCTAATTCTGTTCCACTAATTGACCCTTAGGTAGCCCAAAGTGATGGTCAAAGTATCAGCCATAACCCTGACCTAATTCTGGTACTGTTTATTTAATAAATACTATGCTTTCCTTCCTGAACTCAAGGCAATATGCACAACAGTAAAAAATGTGCTGGATTTTTCATTTAATGCCTTGTATATGAGGGAACACAGACAAATCTTAGCAAATCAAATCCCACTATGTTACACTATACACTCTTTGGTGCGTGACCTTTGCTATGGTTATATATTAATGAATGAACCCTGTCCCTATCTGGACATTCATTAAAACATCCCTGCATGTGCAGGGGTATGTCCATTAGTAACTCATTGAAGGACTGAGGTCCAGACTCTTAAATGGACATATATAGAGCTACAGTCTCTAAAGTATATATTCTGGGGGCCTTTTGAAATGTACTAGCATTGAAAGGTTTGGTAAATCCTGGAATTGCACAGTTTTAGAGGATTATTTTTGTCTAAGCACTTGGGGAGCCTGGTGTGGTGGCACGTGCCTGTAAGCCCAGCTGCTTGGGAGACTGCGGTTGGCAGATTGCTCGGGAGTTCTAGGCTGCTGTGCGCTGTCTCAATCAGGTGTCGGGTGCTACTGACAGCTTGGCCAGCAGGTAGTTGGAGGACTGGCTAGAACAATGCATCTGATGTATTGTGATCAGCACTCTCTCTGTGAGGGCTGATGGACCGATCAGTGACAGTGAATAGACTGGGGAAGTTATTTAGTTCTATTCTGTTTATGTGTGTCTAGGCGGCACGTGGCTAACTATCAGGTTAAGTCCTCAACCAAGGCAAAACCCAGTCATCTTGCCTTTATATGGTGAGTTTTGTGATAATTTGTGCTTGTCTGAAAGGTCCAACTCCTAGAGTCCTGTTATTACATGAGATCAGCTTTCATTTTTAAAGTAAATTTATAGCAGAGAAAACCTTGAAAACAAACCCTAAACCACAAACATCACAGGCAAATAAAAAGAACACAAAACATATTCTTTTTCATGATTTTTTTGGACCTTAAATACTCATTTTGGATGTTTGGCATTGGCCATATTGCAAAAGTTTCACAAGTAACTGTACAGATCACTTAAAATTAGAGAGGGATTAGGCAATGATTATTTTTTCCTCTCTCTTCGGTCAGTTTGCTTTTGCACTGGACAGGGCTCTGTGGATAGACAGTTCCGTTTTGTTGTCTCATTCATAGGCATGATCACACGACTAGTTCCTGCTCTAGCAGCTGTTATGCACTCTCTTCTTCAAGTGCCTTCCTTATCCCTTAAAATCTCTTCAGGGATCTGGGGATAAAACAAATTTGATAAATCCACTAAGCAGGTGACTACAAATCCCATCAGGCTCCCTCCCCTCTGCACATCCCCTTCCTCTTGGCTAGGTAAAGGGAAAGGTCCTGAACCAGGAAATGTCTGGGCCTTGTTTGGAAGCCAGGAGCTGCAAAGAAGTTGAAGCAGCAACCTCTTGGCAGCACAGAAAACTGAATGAAAAGAAGAATCCCCAGGAACTGTACGCAGAGCTGCATGTGGAACAGGCTATGAACATCAGACTAGCCAGGTGCAGGTCTGGGTGGGATTTACAGGAGAGTGGCTTGGCAAGGAGCCAATGCAGAGGGGCCCCAGTGAGAGACACTAACAGAGTCTGGCTTGGAAACCTGAAAAAACATATTATCTTGAATAGAGACAGGACTGAAGAGGGCACCACAGGCACTAGGCCTGAAGAGCCCTGACTCTTGATTGGGATGCCCCAAGGACCCAAACTATGGCTCACTTTGAGCTGTAACTGTTGAAGCCTCTGTAGCTAGGATATCTGCAAACTTTCTCTTTCCTGCCAGCCCTAATACAATACCTTTTCAGTTAGCCTACGTGGCACCTACAATGCTTCCCTCTACCTCACAATACACCTGACATGCTACTGGCACGCTAGGAGTTTGGGGTACTGAGCAGCCTCTATAAGTACACAAAGAAGCAACAAAGAGTCCTGTGGCACCTTATAGACTAACAGACGTATTGGAGCATAAGCTTTCGTGGGTGAATCCCCACTTCATCGGATGCAAGCATGGATATAGAGAGGGGAGCAAAGGAACAGTTGGGAGAGAATCTTCCTGCACCCTTTTTTTCTTTTCTTTCTTTCTATAGAGCTAAGAGAGATGGAAGGTGAGCCAAGGGTGGGGGGGCAGCACAGCTAGCACCCCTCTAATGGAAACAGCCGCAGGGCCAGGAAAGCACTAATGGCCAGGCAGGGGAGTGAGTGCTGTAGCGTCCCACATCCCATCCCCTCTCCATTGGTTCTGAATGTTCCTTTTCTCCCCAATGGGCCAGGCAAAACAGAGGAAGCCTTTAGCTTCCCCATCTCCACATGGCCCATGTGCTAGGGATTCTTCACTTTCCACATCTCCCTCCAAAGAGTCAGACGCACTAGTGACAATGGGAGGCAGCAGGGAGAGCTGACAAGCTGTTTATTCTCCAAATTCCTCAGTGAGGCAAAAGTAGCCCTGAGCGGCAGCAGAAGTGGGTGCAGGTCCCACCCCTACCCCCTTCTCTGACCTCTTATGAGCCTGGCAAAGCAAGGAGAAACACCAGGAGGCGGTGTAGTGCATGTGCTCACCTGCCAGGAACTCTCTGTGAGGTTGGGAGAGAGGGTGAGCAGCAGAGACAGACACACACTCTGGTTCTATTGATAGCTTGGGGAGTGGCAGGCCCTACTGGTTTTTGAAGTAGGAGAGCACTTCAATCCCCCTGGACACTCAACAACAGGCTTAAAAGTGGCCATTCTTCAACAAAAAATACTTCAAAAACAGACTTCAACAAGAAACTGCAGAACTGGAATTAAATTGCAAACTTGACACCATCAAATTAGGCCTGAATGAAAACTGGGAGTGGCTGGTTAACTACAAAAAGTAATTTTCTCTCCATTGATATTGACCCCTTCTTGTCAACTGTTGGGAATAGGCCACATTCACCTTGACTGAACTGGCCTTGTTAGCACTGACCCCCACACTTTGTAACGCAACTCCTATCTTTTTATGAGCTGTAATATATATACCTATCTATTGAGCTTTTCACTCCATGCATCTGATGAAGTGGGTTTTAGCCCATGAAAGCTTTTGCCCAAATAAATGTGTTAGTCTCTAAGGTGCCACAAGGATTCCTCATTGTTTTTGCTGATACAGACTAACACGGCTACCCCTCTGAATCCAGTAATCAGGTGACTCCAGGAACTGAACTTTGAGAAAAATACAAAATAATGTGAGACATGATAAAATCTCAGGAATTGGCAACCCAATACTGTAAGTGTAACCTACACACCTGAGTGTGGTGTTGTATTCCATCTAGTGGCAGCGAGACCACTTAGAGAGAGTTAAATGAGTCTGCTCTACAGCCTTAGTTAAGAGCCAGTTGGCTTTTAGCTCATGTGGTAGAGGCTCATGCACTAAGCTCCAGAGGTCCCAGGTTCAATCCTGCCCACCAAGGTCTGTTGACGTTACATAAGCTCTTTGGGGCAGGGACTGTCATTTCATTATATGTGCATACAGTGCGTAGGACAATGGGGCATCAATTTCTTGATTGGGGCCTTCATGGCTATGTCTACATTGAAATAAAACACCTGTGGCTGGCCCATGTCAGCTGACTCGGGCTGCAGGGCTATCATATTGCAGAGTAGATGTTTACAGTTTTATAGCCCTGTTGCAGTTTTATAGCCCTGCAATCCCGAACTGCCTGAGCCCACAGCTGCAGGTGTTTTATTGCAGTGTAGGCATGCCCCACCTGTGTGCTATCTTTCTGCAAAGAACAACAATAGGAGCTCTTTCACCACTGTCTCCACAATCACGCCACCCAGCCCTGGGAAATGGCGGCAGCAGCAGCAGCAGGAGGAAGCAAGAGCAGATCGTTTGCCTGCACTTGCAGCAAGGTAGGCACAACATGGGACTCAGTGATCCAGTTCAGGCCAAATGATGCCCTCTGTCAAAACCAGACAGTTTGTTTGGGTGGAAAAGAGCAAAAGGGGAGAGAAAACCAATCTTACAAAGGGGAAAAACGTTATTAGAAAAAGTAGAAATAAATGGGGCTGAGGTCATCAGGAGAAGGAACACATTACAAAACTGCTTTGATGTCACTGTGGTAAAACTGACTAAAAGTTTCATGCTGACAGTGTCCCTTTAACTGACACACTCTGGTACCTACAGTGGCTTACTCTTTGTGAAAAGCGCTCTTGACAAGCTTCTCCTCTCTGTAACAGTGACAATGACTTCTGCAGCATTTTCATTGGTCTGTTTGTCATCAACCGTGTCTGCCTTTCTTTCCTGTGGAAATAAAAGATACGGGCAGGAGAAGAGACATATTTGGTAATGTTTCTCTTCAGAGATTCCTCTTCACAAGGTTGCCTCAGCTGTAGAAAGTTAAAGGAAAAAAAATCTTGGAAATAGTTCCAGACAGACCTTAATGCCTGCAAATTTGTCTAAGTAAGCCAAGTCCAGAAAAGCAGAACATGAAGAAGGTTCATTATTTGACTGCTAGGGACACTCAAATAACCAGACACTCCAGCATGTATGATGTTCAGATTTCAGACGGCTCGTCTTTCACATCATTCCCCCCTGGTTCTCGCATTCCCCTCAGTCCCCAATGCCCCTGCCACTTTTAAAAAGAACATACAAAAGAAGAAAAATATTCTGTAAAGTACTTATAGAGAAACAGTCTGTTCGCCCAGCACTTTGCTCACATCAAGGATACTCACTCATAGCTCCTTTGATTACTCCAATCAGGTGGTTTGTGTGATTGATATAGATCTCTCCCCCAAGCAGCGTAAAACACTTGAGTTAATCACAACACCATTGATTAGCTGGGATTTCATCAAATTCAGGATATTAGGCAAAGGTCCCCGATTCATGGGTTCATCTGAACTGCACTCATGGCAGGGCTTGGGGAGGCTGTATCCCTGATTTGGGGGCTGATGCTGTCTAGTACAGCACCCAGCATAATTTAGAACAACATGAGGGCTGCTCTATCCTACACCCACCTACAGTGGCCACAAAGAGGGCACAATTGTGGCAGCTGGGGAAATGTTGGAGTACCCTGGTCCCCTCCCTCTGCATTGCCCCATATATATATTAGGTAATGTGAGGGAGGATGACATCTGGTCCATCTGGCTCTGGCTCTGTGCCACTTAGGGATTTCTTTAGATGAGAGAAATCTTCAGCTCATCACTTTGGTCAGGTTTAAATCTGCTTGGTTTCCCCAAAATGATGCAAAGTGGAGTTGGTTGAAAAATTAAACTTACTTTCAGGGGGAAAAACGGTTTAAAAAAACTTAAACAACTTTGAAATTTCAATGTGGGGGGATATTTTTATCAAAAGCATTGACCAAATGTTATCAAAACAGTTACAGAATATTTTTGTTTACTTAGTTTTCGGTGAATGAAATATTTCAATAACTATTACATGGTGTTTATGATTTTTTTTAAATATCAAAAAGCACACTTTTTTTGTTTCCAAAAAAAGGGAACTCATATGAAATTGTAGAACTACTACCTGTGATATGTAGCCTATCATTTAAATCAGCTTCCATACCAGATGATTAGAGGATACCTAACATGACACCATTTTTTAAAAAAGGTTCCAGAGGCGAATCTGGCAATTACAAGCTGTTAAGCCTAACTTCAGTACCAGGCAAATTGGTTGAAACTATAGTAAAGAACAGGATTATCAGACACATGGATGAACACAATTTGTTGGGGGAAGAGTCAACATGCCTTTTGTAAAGGGAAATCATGCCTCACCGATCTATTAGAATTATTTGAGGGGGTCAACAAACATGTTGACAAGGGTAATCCAGTGGATATAGTGTATCCAGACCTTTGCTAAGGTCCTTCCCCACAGGCTCTTAAGCAATGGGATAAAAGGGAAGGTCCTCTCATGGATCAATAACTGATTAAAATATATGAAACAAAGAGTAGGACTAAATGGTCAGTTTTCACAATGGAGAGAGGTAAATAGTCTGTACTGGGGCTAGTACTGTTCAACATAATCGTAAATGATCTAGAAAAAGGGGTAAACAGAGAGATGGCAAAATTTGCAGATGATACAAAATTACTCAAGATAGTTAATTCTAAAGCAGACTGTGAAGAATTACAAAGAGTTCTCAAAACTGGGTGACCGGGCAACAAAATGGCAGATGACATTCAATGTTGATAAATGCAAAGTAATGCACATTGGAAAAACATAATCCCAACTGTACACACAAAATGGGGTCTAAATTAGTTGTTGCCACTCAACAAAAATCTTGGAGTCATTGTGGATAGTTCTCTGAAAAATATCTGGTCAACGTGCAGCAGCAATCAAAAAAATCTAACAGAATGTTAGGAACCATTAGAAAAGGGATAGATATTAAAACAGAACATAGAATCATAGAATCATGGAAGATTAGGGTTGGAAGAAACCTCAAGAGGTCATCTAGTCCAACCCCCTGCTCAAAGCAGGACCAACACCAACTAAATCATCCCAGCCAGGGTTTTGTCAAGCCGGGCCTTAAAAACCTCTAAGGATGGAGATGCCACCACTTCCCTAGGTGACCCATTCCAGTGCTTCACCACCCTCCTAGTGAAATAATGTTTCCTAATATACAACCTAGACCTCCCCTATTGCAACTTGAGACCATTGCTCCTTGTTCTGTCATCAGCTACCACTGAGAACAGCCTAGCTTCATCCTCTTTGGAACCCCCCTTCAGGTAATCTGTAGCGGTGCATGGGATTCTTCCATCCTAAGTGCAGGACTCTGCACTTGTCCTTGTTGAACCTCATCAGATTTCTTTTGGCCCAATCCTCCAATTTGTCTAGGTCACTTTGGACCCTATCTACCTTTCTCCCCAGCTTAGTGTCATCTGCGAACTTGCTGAGGGTGCAATCCATCCCATCATCCAGGTCATTAATAAAGATGTTGAACAAAACCGTCCCCAAGACTGACCCCTGGGGCACTCCGCTTGATGCCAGCTGCCAACTAGACATCGAGCCATTGACCACGACCCACTGAGCCTGACAATCTAGCCAGCTTTCGATCCACCTTATAGTCCATTCATCCAATCAATACTTTTTTAACCTTCTGGCAAGAATACTGTGGGAGACCATATCAAAAGCTTTACTACAGTCACATCCACTGCTTTCCCCATATCCACAGAGTCAGTTATCTCATCATAGAAGGCAAACAGATTAGTCAGGCATGACTTGCCCTTGGTGAATCCATGTTGACTGTTCCTGATCACCTTCCTCTCCTCCAAGTGCTTCACAATTGTTTCCTTGAGGACCTGCTCCATGATTTTTCCAGGGATGAGGCTGACTGGTCTGTAGGTCCCCGGGTTCTCCTTCTTCCCTTTTTTAAAGATGGGCACTATATTTTTCCTTTTCCAATCCTCCGGGACCTCCCCTGATCGCCATGAGTTTTCAAAGATAATGGCCAATGGCTCTGCAATCACATCAGCCAATTCCCTCAGCACACTCAGATGCATTAGATCTGGACGACCCATGGACTTGTGCATGTCCAGCTTTTCTAAATAGTCCTTAACCTGTTCTTTCACCACTGAGGGCTGCTCACCTCCTCCCCATACTGTGTTGCCCAGGACAGCAGTGTGGGAGCTGACTTTGTCTGTGAGGACCGAGGCAAAAAAAAAAAGCATCTGTCACTAGGTTGCCTCCCCCATTCATTAAGGTTCCCACACTTTCCCTGACCTTTTTCTTGTTGCTAACATACCTGTAGAAACCCTTCTTGTTACCCATCATATACCCTGCTAGCTGCATCTCCAGTTGTGTTTTGGCCTTCCTGATTACACCCCTGCATGCTCAAGCAATATTTGTATACTCCTCCCTAGTCATCTGTCCAAGTTTCCACTTTTTGTAAGCTCACTGAAAATTTCACTGTTAAGCCAAGGTGGTCGCCTGCCATAGTATGCCCACAGCTTGACTACTGCATGCACTTCTGGTCACCACATCTCAAAAGAGCTATATTAGAATTCCAAAGGGTACAGAGCAGTGCAAAAAAAATTAGGGGTATGAAATAGCTTTCGTATGAGGAGAGATTAAAAAAACTAGGACTTTTCAGCTTGGAAAAGAGACAGCTAAGATGGGATATGACAGAAGTCTATAAAACAGTGACTGGTGTGGAGAAAGTGAATAAGGAAATGCTATTTACTCCTTCTCATAACACAAGAACCAGGGGTCACCCAATAAAATTAATAGGCAGCAGGTTTTAAACAAACTAAAGGAAGTATTTCTCCACACAACAAAGAGTCAAACTGTGGAACTCATTTCCAGGGGATGTTATGAAGGCCAAAACTATAATGGGGTTCAAAAAAGAGTTAGATAAGTTCATGGAGAATAGATCCATCAATGGCCATCAGTTAAGATAATCAGGGATGCAATCACATGCTCTGGGTGTCTGTAGCCTGTGTTTGCCAGAAGCTGGGAGTGGACGACAGGGGATGGATCGCTTGATGATTACCTGTTCTATTCATTCCCTTTGAAGCACCTGGCATTGGCCACTGTCAGAAGACACGATCCTGTCTTAGCTGGACCATTGATCTGACCCACTATGGCCATTCTTATGTTCAAAAAAATCCTTTCAACACAAAAAGAGTTTAATTTGAAAAACTGTGACCAGGTCTAGTGGAAAATAGACTCAGTGAGAGTTGATTTCCTACAGGATCTGTCCCATTAAATTCTGTAATACACTGGATTGCCCATTGTTGCTTTCATTGACCTCAGGTAACAAGGAGGAGAGATCAGAATGTCAAAATGGTTTGTCTTAACATTTTTATTTTTACAAGTTACTAGATTCTTGAAACTTCTAGTGTGGTGCAGTTTGTCAAATCCCTGTTTTTTGTCATGATCTATATCAACATTTGTTTTTTCCCCTCCAGAACCACTGCCATGTTCTATACACATTTTTAAAAAATTCCAAAGTTAGCAAAACTTAATTAGAAGTCATGCACTCTTTGGGGTTATTTTCTTCCCCATCATTGCTGATTACCATTATCTTCTTACCCCACCTACCACAATTAGAGCACATTCTCTTTTGATTTCTGACTGGATGACTTATGGAACTAATCAGCATGAAATTCATATCCTAATAGAGAACATGCAATTTGAAATTTGCTTTCAGACTATTTTAGTGTTCAATTATAACACTCACTTCCCTTGAGTCTCAGTGCAGGAAAGCTTGATTGATTGAATGTTCATCAAAACCAAACTAAGCTGTGAATACAATCAAACTGAAATGTGTTTTTGAAAGTGAATACATAATTGCAAGAATTTTTTCCAGTTTGCTCAAATCTTCCATTGAAGTTCACCTATACCTAGTAGATGCCCGATAATTAAGGCTACGATTTGGACACGGAGGTCGCGGAAGTCACAGAATCTGTGATTTCCACAGACCTCCATGACTTCAGCCTGCAGCGGCTGGGAGCTGCAGGGTATGCCCACCTCCCATGGTGGCTGGGAGCTGCAGGGAACCATTGCTGCCAGTGGGGGAATCCCCCACAGCTCCCCAGCCTCTGCAGAGGGGTTGGGGGTGGAATCCCCTGACACCTCCACAGCTGCTGCAGGCAGCGGGGCATCCCCAGCAGCTCCCCCACCTCTGGGCGGGGGGGGGGGGGGGAAATCCCCTGGAGCTCCCCAGTCCCGGGACAGCGGGGGATCCCACACAGCTCCCCGGCTGCCACGGGGCAAGGGACGCAGGTCCCAGCCACAGCATGGCAAGGTGCTCGACCCTCCTCTCTCCCGGCTTCCATGAATTTTTGTTAATTTCCCATGACTTGTCCTTGACTTTTACTAAAAATATCCATGACAAAATTGTAGCCTTACTGATAATCATCCAAAGTGGAGGTTGTAACAAGATTAGAAAAATAAACAGTCTCCTTTGCATTTTACTACATTACATGTGTCCAAATTACTTTCAGTATGCTGAAAGTAAAAATGTACAGCAGTAAATAATCTTAGATGTCTGTATACTAATGCAAGAAGTATGGGGAATAAAGAGGAAGAACTAGAAATACTAGTGGATATCACATTTATGACAACTGGCATCACAGGGACGTGGTGGGATAATTCACATCACTGGAATATTGGAATAGAAAGATGCAGCTTGTTCAGGATGGACAGGCAGGGAAAAACAGAAGAGGTGTTACCCTGTATATCAAAGATGTACACACTTGCACTAAGGTTGAGAAAGAAGTGGGAGGCAGACCTATTGAAAATCTCTGAGTGAGGATAAAAGGGGTGATGTCATGGTAGGGGTCTACTATAGACCACCTAACCAAGAAGAAGATGTGGATGAGGCTTTTTTTTCCAAAACAAACAAACAACAACAACAAGTAACAAAATTATTCTAAGTACAGAACTTGGTGGTGAGGGAGGACTTCAACTACCCACACATCTGTGAGGAAATTGATGCAGCTGGGCACAGATTACCAACATGTTCTTGGAAAGCATTGGAGACAACCATTTATTACAGAAGGTGGAGAAAGCAGGTAGGGGAGAGGCTGTTCTAGATTTGATCTGACCAGTAGGGTGGAACAGTTTGAGAATTTGAAGGTGGAAGGCTTGGGTGAAAGTGATCATGAAATGATAGAGTTCATGATTCTAAGAAATGCTAGAAGGGAAAACAACAGAATAATTGGTAGGTAAGATTCTGTGGGAAGCAAGCCTAAGGGAAAAAAGAGTTCAGGAGAGTTGGCAGGTTTTTTTCAAAAGAGACATTATTAAAGGCACAAGAGCGAACTATCCCAGTGCGCAAGAGAGATGGTAAGTCTGGTAAGAGACCACCCTGACTTAACCAGGAGATCTTCACCAACCATGAAACTCACAAAAGAGAGTCATGCAAAAAGTGGAAACTAGGTCAAATGATAAAGGATGAATATATATATTTTTAAAAACCACCGGAAGCATGTAAAGACAATATTGGAAAGGCCAAGGCACTAAACAAGATTAAACTAGCTAAGCACGTAAAGGATATCAAGAAAACATTTTACAAATACATTAGAAGCAAGAGGAAGACCAAGGAAAGAGTAGACCTACTACTAACGAGGAGGGAAAGAAAATAACAGAAAATGTGGCAATGCCTGACGTGTTAAATGGCTTTTTTGTTTCCGTTTTTATCAAAACTTCAGAATTAATCTGATGCTTAAATAGGGAAAGAACAAGTTACGAATTACTTAGACAAGTTAGAAGTCTTCAAGTTGGCAGGGCCTGATGCAATAAATCCTAGAAATACTTAAGGAACTGGCTGACGAGATCTTTGAGCTATTAGTGATTTTCTTTGAGAATTCATGGAAGATAGGAGAGATCCCAGAGAACTGGAAAAGGGCAAATATAGAGTCTAACTATGAAAAGGGAAATAAGGAAAACACAGGGAATTATAGACCAGTCAGCTTAAGTTCAGTACCCAGAAAGATAATGGAGCAAGTAATCAATTTGTAAGCACCTAGAAAATAATGTGATAAGTAACAGTCAACATGGATTTGTCAAGGACAAATCATGTCAAACCAACCAATATTCTTTTTTGATAAGGCAATAAGCCTTATGGACGGGGAAAGCAGCAGATGTGATATATCTTGACTTTAGTAAATCTTTTGATACTAGATTGCATGTAAGCAAATTAGGGAAATATAGCCTAGACGAACCTACTTAAAAGTCAGTGCACAACTGGTTGAAAAAACATATTCACAGTAGTTAGCAATGGTTCACCATCAAGCTGGAAGGGCATATCAAGTGGGGCTACACAGGGATTTGTCCTGCGTCTGGTTCTGTTCAATATCTTCATAAATGATTTGGATAATGGCACAGGGAGTATGCTTATAAAGTTTGCAGACAATACCAAACCGGCAAGGGTAGCAAGCATTTTAGAGGACAGGATTAGAATTCAACATGATCTTGACAAACTGGAGAAATGATCTGAAATAAATAGGATGAAATTCAATACAGACAAATGCAAATTACTATTCTTAGGAAGAAACAGTCAGTTGCACACATACAAAATGGGAAATGACTGCCTAAGAAGGAGTACTGCAGAAAAGGATTTGGGGGGTTATATTGCATCACAAACTAAATATGAGTCAATGTAATATTGTTCCAAAAAAAGCACATCCCAGAATATTGTTTATTAGCAGGAGTGCTATAAGCAAAAAATGAGAAGTTAATTCTTCCACTCTATTCAGCACTGAGAAGGCCTCAACTGAAGTACTGTATCCAGTTCTGGGCACCACATTTTGGGAAAGATGTGGACAAATTGGAGAAAGTCCAGAAGAGAACAGCAAAAATGATTAAAGGTCTAGAAAACATGACCTTAAGAAAAGACTGAAAAAAATGGGTTTGTTAGTCTGGAGAAGAGAAGACTGAGGGGGACATGATAACAATCTTCAAGAACATAAAAGCTTGTTATAAAGAGTAAGATGATTTTTAAAAAAAAAATCCACTGAGGACAGGATAAGAAGTAATGGGCTTAAATTTAAAGGGAGATTTAGGTTAGACATTTGGAAAAATTTCCTAACTCTAAAGATAATTAAGCAATGGAACAGATTACCTAGGGAGGCTGTGGAGTCTCTATCATCGGAGGTTTTAAAGAACAGGTTAAACAAACACCTGTCAGGAAGGGTATAGGCACTACTTCAGTCCTGCTTCAGTTCAGGGGACTTGATTAGATGACTTATTGAGGTTCCTTCCAGTCCTACATTTCTGTGATGCTGTGATTCTAACCAGCAAACTGTTTGGCTTTGTATCTGATGACTCTGTTTATACTGCTTAAATAAGAGTTGTTTTTAATAGATTCATATATTTTAAGGTCTTAAGTGACCAATAGATCATCTAGTCTGAACTTCTGCATAACACAGATCATAGACTTGGATTCTTTGGCTGGTGAGTAGCAAAGTTTTACATAATGACAAATTACCTCTGTCTGTAAATGTGAAGTTAGACAAAACTCAGCTCTTCTCCCTCCTCTTCCAGGAGGCTGATGAAGAAACTGCAGTCTAGAAACTATTTTGTAAGGATACTGTTTATAGTATGAACAGAACAGACAGAAATATGAGAAGACCTCTGGGGCTGCCAAAAATCTCATTTTTTTTGAAAAAAAACAGCCCTTGGGTTTTGAGAAAGTACTGTAGGAAAAAATGTTGTTTAAATGAGAATTTCTATCCCACCAAAAATAATTATTCCCTGACATCAAAAATATGTAGTGGAACTCCCTGCAGTCCTTATTACTAGGGATAGTTCATGAGGCACCCCCTCTTCCGTCAGGTTGTGTAAATTCTTTTCTTTGACCCAAGTTCAAGAGTTTGCAAGGCAGATGTAACTCCTAGGTTACTCTAGAATATTTACTGCTTTGTCATTAGGCCTAAATCCAGCCCTGTTACCCTCCCTAATTCACCCCTTCCACAAGCATAAAATGCCTGGACATACTGAGTCCTCTCTTAAGTGACTTGATCATGCAAGATGCTGAGCACCTCTTGCAAGGCCCAAGTATCTTCAGTCCCATTTATTTCATCTTACCGGAGACTCCTAGTACCTCACAGAGCGGAGTCTTATGAGATAACTTCAAGAAGAGTATTTTGTTTTCAATAGCGAGCATCAATTGATGAGCATAAGGCTCAAAAATCCTTTACGTTAATGCTATCCTCAGAGATGTAAATCAGCATAGCTACATGGACTTCGATAGCTCTAGGACAGTTGACACTAGCTGAAGGTCTCTCTCAGTGGAAGAAAATAATAGCTACAATCCTCAGAAGCAGCTCTTCGTTTCAGATCCCTCTGCTATCAGAAACTCCTCTTCCTTAATTCTTTTGGGAAATGGACTTTGCTTATTTCCCATTTAAGATACTTCTATGGTTTTGTTCTCATCTTTACGCCCATCTAATACATGGGACAGACACTTGGGTGGCTGGGTGCAGGGCTGGCCTTACCATGAGGTGAACTGAGGCGGCCACCTCAGGTGCCAGACTGTGGGGGGCGGGGCGCCACCAGGACCCAGAGTGTAGAAAATTGTGTCTGCTGCTGGTGCACATGTATTCTCTCTGCTCTAGATGCACAGAGATGGTGGAGTGCTGTGCTGGAGGAAAGAGGGCACGAGACCTTTCAAAGTTTTGGCCCAAGCAAGGAGGTATGGGGGTGTCATTTGAGCTCCCCGCCTCAGGTGCCAAAATGTTGGGGGCCAGCCCTGGCTGGAGGGAATATATTTTTCCCCCTTGAGCAGTAGTTTCTTGATGTACCATGCGATCTGTCTCCCGTTTATCATGTGTTGCTTTCTGTTAAGCTAATGGAAAGTAACTGATATTGGTTCTTCCCAGAACCAGGGCTGCTCTTTTCCTTGATGAAGAGATAAAAAGAGGGGGAACAAATTAATACAATTATGCACATACATTTATGTAATTAAACTATTTTATTTCCAGATTATTTACTTGAAAAAGGAAGACAGTTTAATGATGCTCAATATTTCCTTCCTCTTTTTTGTTACCTTACCCATCCTCACTTTATACTGATGTTCTCTGACTGTTTGTGGGCCAAATTCTTGCACACTTTTGCACATTGAGTATTACCTTACTTGGTGATTAGCTCCTCTGAAATCAGTAGGACTGCTCAACATGAACAAGTCGAGCGGAATCTGGCTATGTATTAGCAATGTATAACAGACTGTAAGCTTCATTGGACAGGGATGTTATATAATTTTATACAGGTACCATAGCTATTAAGTATTGTACACATCTATGTATGTATTTAATAATTAATAAAGAGTCATTTGTGACCTGGGTGATGTGTGACTGTGATCCTGGTGCATAGGTAAAGTGGTGTTTGTGAGCATGTGCAGGGTCATAGCTAGAAGCTAAAATTTGTGAGACCTTCAGGTATGTTTTAAGCGGCGCGGGTGTTCATAGGATAGTAAAAAGTTATTGGAAGAGAAGTTCCCTCCATTGACTGAACAGAGCCAAATATCTGGATATTTTGGGGGTGTGAGGATACTTAAGTTTGGAAATCAAGGTAACAGAGGGAATTTCCAGTGGGCTTAATATTCATGGGTGAACATTATTTGATTAGGATAGTAGCAAGTTTCCAAAAACTAAGATATGGATTATCAAAACTGTAGTGTATAAGGGATGTTGCTGTATGGGAAACTTAGACAAAAGGTGAAATGAAATACATAAAAAACAAACAAGATAAAAAACTTACTCATATCTTGCAGCGGAAGTTTTCCTTAGCAGCTTGACTGCTTCCTGATGCTCAAGAGACATTCAAATACCCTGCACTTGTTATGTTGTTGAATATACTGTATCATCTTTATCCTAACTAGTGATTAGGATGATGAGAATGTCAAAAAGACAGCTGTTTGGATGACCACATAAAAAGTGTGGATGCTTAGTGAACTTATTCAAGACTGTGGTCTAGAACTAGGCTTGTCAGTTCTCAGCAACAGGCATAAAAACATTACAAAATTGCTCATAACTCTTCATTGCATCAAAGCTACAAATACACCCCAAAATAACGACTTCTATTTTGCTACTTAGGCTTCTGGGTTAAGCTAAAAAGTAAGAGAATAAGAGGCACACAAAAATGGAAAAGATAGGTGAACTCTGTTTAATCTGAAAAATAAGTTGCGTTTTAGTTCTGGGTGAAGAGTCAGGTCAGTTTTTCTTGTAATTGAACCAAACAGATTTGCTCATCTGTTGCCCTAACATCTTGTTGATTACAATATAATGTCAGCAGAGCAGCAGGTGCTGTGGAGGACTGGCAGGGAAAGCGTTAGTGAGCAAGAAGTTGCCAGAAAAATTTAGGTCCCTAATCATCAAGGGTTCAAAATAGTATTTGAAAACAAAAAATACTGCATATGACTGGGATACTGTTTCTTTTTAGAAGCATTTAGTCTATGGCTTCACAGGGTACATTTATAGAGGGGTATGGGTCAAATTGAAGCACACAATCTCTAATAATGCACAGTGTACACAATATTTACCCTAATGGTCATCAATCTGAGAGTAGTATGAGTGAAAAGATTCAAAGGAATCATTGAGAAGGAAAGGTTATATTCCAAAAGGTGAGCATGCTGGAATCTGAATTTACCTGTAGTTACCTCAGGTTTCCCAAGAGCTCATGTATACCAAATAGCCTGATCTTTCCAAGTAATTGTGTAATAGGTTAAACTGCTGAATGAATGATGGCTGCGCTATGCCCAAAGCATGCTTTGAAGGTGACAAATGTTCTTGTCCTTAACCCACTCGGGTCAATGCAATGGGAGCCAAGACTGTATGACACGGTTACTAACACTATTGTTAAATTTATATGAGATGTCTGTTTGAAAAGAATCAAGATAATCTCAGATTATGAGACCCATGATAAAACAGCAGACAGCTTCAAAGCAAAACAAATACAAGAGATTTTCTAGTCTGGTATTTGTTTACCTGCATGAGGAAGGTCTGAAAGCCTTATGTATTTATTACACAATTTGGCAGCATTTTTGGACAAAACTTGGAATGCACTGAACTTTCTAACTTTTATCAGACAAAGACAACCTTTGTCCCTTCCCCACTTTCCCCCTCCTCTGGCTCCTCACTCCCTAGAGAAGTACAGAGCTGTTCCAGTTCTTTTTTCATTCATTTTTCTTCCTTAAGTTTCCTTTACCCCTTTGCACCTGTTTTCAAAATGCTAAGTGAAGTTATTCCTCACCCCTGGGAGAGACAGATGGACTCATAGAGCCCTACTCATGGAATCTTCCTTAGTGTACTGGAACAGAAATAGCTCCCTCCCTCCATACAAACTGTGTAGCTAAACACAGATGGCTTCTTCACAAGGGGACATGATGACTTCAGAAGATGGGCAATACCGCACACACGTTGGATGAGTAAATCTCAGACTGTGAATCCTCCTGCAGGGTGTAATTACATTGAAGACAGCCCTTCTGTGAAAGCAAACTTTGTTCAGCCATCAGCCTGGGGGATATGCTGTAACTCTCTGAATCATCTCAATTACAAAAGCTTCCATTAGGTGTGCCCAATAAAAGCCACATAGCTTGCTAACAGTGGCTGGAAATTCCCTGCTAATTGTCAATTTGGACCCTCTCTAATGTGAAGGTCAACAAATTTTTGCCCCTGGATGTACTCATTTTAAGAGAAATCATCGAGGTCTTAATTCTCCACCTATAAAATGTATAGAACAAAATGTTCTGGTTCATACAGTATATTTATATTCTATTTCCCAATGTGAAATAACTCTCCTGTCACAAAATCATTATGTCTTTTGTGTTTAACTGGAGAAAACAAATGGACCTAAACACTCCTCTGGTGGCAGGGTAGCAGATACAGCTGTTATTCCTGATTTCCTCATGTTCAGAGCTGAGAGCTGGCATTCATGTCTTGCAAAAAAAAATTTTAAAAAAATCTAGTTGTGAAAATTTTCTGATTTTTCGTTAAAAATGAAAATTGAAAAAAAAAATCATTTGTTTTTTCCCTCCCTTCCTCTCCCTCCCCCTTTTTAAAAGGGGAAAAGTGGAAAAAAGAATAAAGGGGAGAAAGGGGGAAATAAATTAAAACCCCAAAAGCTAGTTTTCCACAACAAAAATTCATTTCCAAGACTAGACCATTTTTGCTGAAAAAAGGTTTTAATGAACAATGTTGATCAGCTCTGCTCAATCATTCCACACCTACTCCATATAAATAAGTTGCTAGACTGAGTGAGTCATTGGGTTTGTATAATGGGGAAAGAACAAGTTAATCTGAAAGCAACTTAATCCCACAGGTTCGGGAGCTCAGATAGTCTGAGCACTGAACAAGGATCAAGCAGTCTTTTCATTGATATCTGCTGGTAAAAGGAAGGAATTGGCTCCTTAGCTCGTTGCTGATATGATTTAAGAAGTGGCAATTGACTGATCAAGAGTACCAGGAATATATGATATTTGAAGTAATGGAATAGCTATGTAGCCTAAATGACCACACTGTACTATGTAGTGTAGCTGTGTAATCCACTGACCCCCTCTTTTTGTCCTTGACTGCAGAAGCATTGACAGGCCACTCTACCTTGAATGGTCCTTATGTACTAACTGCTTATGCTAAACAACCTGTTCCACTTTGCATTTAGCTGTGATGCTCGGAATACCTTTCTCCTCCCCAAAGAAGAGCTCTGTGTGGCTCAAAAGCTTGTTCCTCTCACCAACAGAAGTTGGCTCAATCAAAGACATGACCTCACCCGCACTGTACTATCTTACCCAGAGACAGTCTGTTAATAGAGCTGTAACCCTTCTGCCAGGTGGAGTCACCAGCACCAAGAGCCAGGTTCAATATCAGGGGCTCCTCTGAACAATACAAAACAGAATCCACTTGAGCCCCCACCCAGTAACCTGGGAATTTACCACCACCCCAAGTGCCTCTAAGAGGCAATGTTTCCCCTCTCGCACACATTGTGTATAGGAAAGAAAACTTTTAATAAGAAGAGTGAAAAGAATCCGGCATTAATTTGGGAAAACACCATAGGTATGATTCGAAAGCATATGACCATGAAGTCCTAAGTGGTCACAAATCCATTGCATATTCTAGCAAAATATTATGCTGATAATTTTCAGGCTCCATTTAATCAGACACCCCTCACGACTGATCCTGCCTTCAGCTCCCCTTGTGTGTAATTGTAGCTTTATCCTGTCACCAAGTTTTTTCTCTTGCTTTGTGTCCAGCTAAGGTTAGCAAGGTGAGCTCCCCAGCTCTTAGGAAGCTATTACAAACTTGTCATCAGCTTTTGAGCCAGCAGAAGTAATCCTGTGTTTCACACACTACCTTTCTAACTACTCCTTTGCCGTGCAACTTTAGACCTAGAAACTTACCACCAGTGGTGCAATTATTTAATTTCAATATTTTTAAACTAGGTGCAATAGCATGTCTAACATTCAGCCACAGCATATGCCAGAAGCACCCCAGTTCTGTGTTTAGCACCTCACAAAGAAGACAAGGAGCAACAAAGAGCAACCCTGAGATCATGTCCTCAGTGTCTGATGTCTATTTGAAATGAAAACATAGACACAATAATGAACCCAGTTCAATGTTTGTTTCATGGTTTGCAAGTAGTCTAAAACCAAATGGTTTATTTTCCAGTAACTGTTGTCACATTCTGGGGTGCAATCCAGACTAGTGAGGGGTTGTGTCACCACCTGCCCAGTAACCCTGGGTGCCTTAAATGCCCTGCTGCTGTGGCTCACAGGTTGGACAAGTATGTGTGTCTCTGTGTTAAGCCACTCTGATTCAGTAACTCTGATTCCAGCAGCCTGCTTGTTACCCCCCAGCCACATACTGATATACACCAGCTTTGGTTACCATTAGCCAAGTGACACTAACATATTCCCAGTCCATAATTTCCCCAAAACTCTGTGCTTTGCAATATCCAACCCTTAGCTGGACCATTCAGGGGAATAATAAGATTCATTTTCTCCTTTAAAGAGTCAATACCCAGCAGCTTGCTGCATTAACTGGAGTTAACAGTCGCTTCAATTCAAATGAACCACTGGGTTGGTTTAGATGAAATGTAAAACACGTTTATTAAGAAAAGGAGACAGGATTTAAGTCCATTCTAGTAAAAAGGATAGTTAGAAATGGTTACAAGAAAATAAAAGTGAAAAACACTTTCTAGTCGTTAAGACTTAACAAAACTACAGTCTTGATTCAAGGTCAGACTCTTACCACACTTCCTTCTACCAAGATGGCTCACTACCTCCGTGGTCAGGATCTCCCACAAAGTCCATAATGCCCACTTCCTTTGCCTTCATCGGTGAAAGATAACTTGGGGTTCTTTGCCCCTCTCTTTTAAATCCACTGAACCTTTAAAATGGATTCTTTAGAAAGGTACCCTTCCTCCCCCGCAAAAGGAAAGTTCATTCAAGCTGTGAGGGAGGAGACATGGAGACTGGTGGCAAAGAAAGTTCCATGTTGGTTTCTTCCACCATTGGTGTCTGCTATAACGCAAATTGATCTGTTCCTGCCCTTTCCACTGCAAGTGAATGGCCACTTGGCATGTGATTGCCAATTGACTCTGATGACACCTGATTGGCGTCATTGGCTTCTCCTTTGTCTGGAAGAACCCTGTTTACCCACACTAAACACATTTTAGTTCCACATTTCCTCCATATTAGCATGGTACTGTATATACCCCAAGCAAGAATATTAAAGACCAGTGGGTTATGAGTTTTCCAATGATACCTTACATGACACATACCAGATACAGATTATGACATTAATGAATTGGAAAACACGGACCCGGTCAGACCAGCTGAAACTCACTACCAGATACCAGTGAATTCCTTGCCCTCTGGCACTGGGATGCTGTTAGGGTCACAGTTTTGAATTATTCAATAGGAAAAATGAGCTGATTGATTACTTATCATTAAGGGTAGTATTTAGAGTAGGTGAATGGGAGTCAAACCTTTTGGGATCTATTCTCAGCTCTGCCAATAACTTGCTGCTATGGTTGTATCGAAATCACCTAATCTGGCTCTGCTTCAGTTTTTAATCAAATGGGCTTAAAATATCACAGGTGTACTGAGAGAAGTAACTGAAAGTTTTAAAGTGTGTTGAGATCTCAGTTAAAAGGCATTATAAAAGCACTAAGTATCATTATATAGTGGGATTTATTTGTGTGGTTTCTTTTCCATGTTTAATAAAACAAGCTGCAGACTTTGCAGATGGATGCAGAGAATGAGAGGGTCCATAGAAACTGTCTTCAGTTAAGCCCATAAATGCATACTTCCTATAAATATTTAATACCTTATTCATTTTTCATCGTTGGGGGGAAAAAACAATCTAAATCACACTACAAGTGGGGTTTTTTGGAAGTGAGAAATGCACTTGAAAGCTCACCAATTTTAAGACCTCACATGCCTGCTCACTAACACAAACTTGCCAGATTCAAATATGTGCAAATAATTTAAATGGGGGGGGGAGGGTTAAACTTTATTTTAGGATATTTTATTACTGTAAAAAAAAACATTACAACACATGGGTTGCACACTTAGCACACACAACATGCACACTTAGCTAAGAGAGGGTCACTTGAAGTCCCAAAAAGAGACAGTTTTTGGATGTGGACATAGGCACCGACTCCGTGGGTACTCCAGGGCTGGAGCACTCACAGGGAAAAATTGGTGTGTGCTCAGCACCCACCGGCAGCTCGCCGCCAGGCCCTCCCCCCCACCCCCCCGCGCCCAACTCACCTTCCAGGTTCCCAGTGCAGCAGCCGCCTGCCTCTCAGCTGTTTGGCAAGGGGGGGCGCCTCGGGGGAGGGGTACTCAGGGGAGGCGCCTCAGGAGTTGGGGCGGGGCCAGGGGTGGAGTTGGGGGGGGCCGGGGGCGCGAGCTCCCACTGGCGCCGACAAAAGTCGGCACCTATGGATTCAAATGCAGTGATATGTCTTTTCAAGTGTCAATTTTATCCAGCAACACATCCAACAGAAGATATACACATACTGAGGTCAGCCTGAGGGACAGTATGTGATTCTTTAATAAACCTCTTGAACTTGTGGATAAATATTTCTTTCACAATGAGATAACCTATTTAAGCCATCACTAGCAGGGAAAGAGACTCCGACTATCATAATGAAACATGAGCAAAAGAATTCTATAACCTAATATTGCTTGTTTAGTTTAATATTACAGATGGCTGTCATATTCAAAACCGCACAATTAATTTAGTGAGTGGGCTTTAGGTAATGATGAGAGTATTAATAAACTTGGCTGCATTTATTATACATGGAAATAAGCGGGGCTTTAAGGAGCCAAGACCGTTGCTTATACTCCCATTACATATTGACTTTCTGAAGCACATTATAATTTGTCTGTGTTTGAACTTCTGACCCTTGCCCACCATGGAAAAGAGCGCAGCAGGCCATGAAAAAAGCAATGGTAAAGAGGAGTGGAGGGCAGCCATAGAAGGAAGATCCAAAGGCAGACTGCCCAGGAGCTACAATATAATTCTAGTTAAGAGTGAGAATTTAGGATTTAACAAAGTAAAACAGAGGAGATTAAAAAAAATTATAGCTGCTCACTTCTCACATATCCCGTGAACTTCTGTGAGAAAAGAGCAAAGGAAGCTAGACAGGATAAAGCTCTCTGGGGGAAAAAACATCCATTCACCCATCCATTTACTAGCAGATAACCTGCATGATGCTTTTGTTTTACAGTTAATGAATAGCATGGAAGTTGTTCAGCTACTTTAAGACTGCTCCTTTTCAGAAGTTTCTTCTGCCTCACAGAACCTGTGTAAAGCCCAAAAGACCAACAGGTTGGTAAGGGATGGATTGAGGCTGTCTGGGCCAATGACTGACATTTGAAAGCTGTAAGGAAGCTGGAACTAAAAGCTTAAATGATTTTAGATGCTTGTCTCTGTATTATTTTAGGGTCATCCTCTGTTAGACATACAGCTGAGTCAAACACTTGTTCAAGGCTCTAGCTCAGTTACAGAACAGTTAAAACTCAGTCAGATCCCACCCACATGGCAAGTGCTAACTATGTTGCAGCCAGCTCAGAATACAACACTGCTGTAAGTAGTTCCCTACTCAGTTGCAATTGTACTGGAAGTGAACCTTTAGTATGGGGTTAGCAAAAATGACTATCCTGCAAAACATTCTATTCTTCCTGAGAGGCATCTAAAACATAGCATGTGTATTCCACAATTCATATTCATCTGGTTATCACACCAGCATTATTTTCTTGGGGAATGTGCCGAATTTACAGCCCAAAGGAAGAAGAGGTGCAAACTGGGCATCAGCAGTGTATGCTTCCCACCAGTGCCCTCTAACGTATCTGAGTCCTGACCTGAGGGGACTCTCTCTGACTCAGATCAGGAAAGAATTTAACTATGTGCTTAAGTCCCAAACTATTCAGGAAAGTACAGGAAAGTTAAGCATGTGCTGAAGTGTTTTACTAAATAGGGATACTTTCTTGAACTGACGACTGTAGGAGTGAGAGGTTCATATATCTGTGTGGGTAAACAGGGTTCATATATCCTACCAACCAGCTGAGGTGGTTTCTGTGATGCGGACACCACTTGGAACCCAACTGAGACTAAGAACTCATTTCATACAAGCCACCAAACAACTGTCAGATAGAAACATATGCTGGGATGTTGGAATTATGCTGTCACATTTACCTTTCTAACTGAAATTTGCATTTGGACAAGGTCATCCACCCCCCACCCTTCGCGCGCACACACACACACATATCCTCTTACAACATGGCCATCAAAGGCTTTGCTGCAGTGAGAGTGTCTGTATAAGGAAATAGAAGCTCCAGAGGAAGTGGGTTTTTTAAAATGTTGTTTTCCTAAATATTTCTCAGACTGAGGAAAATGAACCTCAGTCCTTTAATGAGTACAGGCTTCCTGAGGTTTTCCCCTTCCCTTGCCTCTAAAATGCCTTTACCTGCCTGTAATCAAAAGGGAACTGTTTCTGAGGTGTAACCATCATTTTAGGATTTTATTCATTGACTGATGTTTACAGTCTTCACAAGGTCAAAGGAACTTTTGTTTGAAACAGAAGTTAAGAAATCATCATACCAGGAAAATGACTTTTTACAATGAATCAAATTATTATGATTGACTATACTTGTTTGTTCATTAAAAAAGGAAGCAGAATGATCAGTTTTTGCCAAGTAAAACACGTTCAGCAATTTCAATTACTGTTTTAATTGGCCTGACCTGCCTGCCAGATTATCCTCTAATCTGTACAAGAATGTTGTTTGGAAAAAATGAAGTATGCCCAACTTCGAGGCTACATTCACCACTTGAGCACATTCTGGGCCGAATAACTTTCCCTCAGCATGCTGGAATCACACTGGACTGAAATTGGCAGTTCCTGGATCGGTTTAGTCCACAGATCATCTAAAAAAACTAATTGGCCACCATCTTACTAAAATGTCTGAAAATACAGGTGGTGTCTTGATCCAAGGTAAAGAAGAGTGACAGCACTCTACCTCCCTAAAAAGCCTGGTTTGAATTTGTTTATACATTATCACAAAGCTGTCACATTTGAGTTTAATTAACATTATATTAAGGACTACAGCCAAGTGGTCTCCCCACCCCACAGCCTGGAAAGCTGTGCTTCAGCTCTCTTACTGGCTACCTGGGCCATGTAGGCGGATCACCAATGAGCTCTGAGCTCAAAAAGATGGGGGCATAGGAAGGGGCTTGCCCCAGCCAAAGCGGGGAAAGCAGGCAGGAGATTGCATAGGTATGCAAAAGTGGTTCAGAAGTGCCTGACCTAGGTGCTCAGACCATAATGACAGGGAAAGAGCTACAAAAAAGCTAGCCTAGATTTGAATTAATCATTCCCGACTCCATCATTTCTGACACATCTCGCTCTTTCACTTTCATTTTGTATATGTGCACACACACACACAAATATTTGGAAATGTGCAAACATAAAATCAAATGCTGGGTTGACAATACTGACCCATACATGCCGTCACAGAAACAATGTAACTTTACCTTTCCATTAGAAGTATTTAGTGGAGGGGGAAAGTATGCCAGGAAAAATTACAATGAGAGACAAATCTGATCTACACACCTAAATATCAATCATATTTGATCTGCTGTCCATACCAGTACCAAGAGGATGGCTATATCTAATCCCCAAACCTGTAACTCACTGCACATGTGCACAGTAAACTGAAGTCAATGGGTGTGTCTACACTGCAATAAAAGACCTGTGGCACAGCTTCAGCTGGCCCACGTCAGCTGACTCGGGCTCCTGGGGCTCAGGATATGGGCTCTAAAATTTCAGTGTAGACCTTTGGGCTTGGGCTGGAGCCTGGGCGTTTATGACCCTCCCACCTAACAGGGTCCCAGAGCCTAGGCTCAAGCCGAAGCCTGAATGTCTACACTGCAATTTTAGAGCCCTGCAGCCAGAGCCTTGTGAGCCCAAGTCAGCTGACCTGGGCCAGCTGCAGATCTGTTATTGCAGTGTAGACATACCAAATAGGGCTCTGATCCCAGAGGTGTGCCTATTCAAGATCAGGGTTTTATAGTATACCTCATTGCTTAAGAATGATTAGATTTAATTATAATCCATACATAGGATTCCATAGACAGAAATATTAAGCAAAGATTCTGCATGATCTATCCTATAGATAGGGCCCTACCAAATTCACGGCCATGAAAAATGCATCACGGACTGTGATATCTGGTCTACCCCCGTGAAATTTGGTCTTTAAGTACTTCATCCCTATACTATACAGATTTCATAGGGGAG
The DNA here is from genome assembly GCA_033296515.1 of Macrochelys suwanniensis. NCBI lineage: Eukaryota > Metazoa > Chordata > Testudines > Chelydridae > Macrochelys > Macrochelys suwanniensis. The sequence goes on from CM065777.1 coordinate 95,212,897, forward strand.
ACCAGCATTTCTCAAGCTGGGGTCCCGACACAAAAGAGCGCTGTGGCGGGGGGTGTCACAAGGTTATTGTAGGTTGATTGCAGTATTGCCACCCTTACTTCTGCACTGCCTTCAGAGCTGGATGGCCAGATAGCGGTGGCTACTGGCCAAGCACCCGGCTCTGAAGGCAGCACCCCACCAGCAGCAGTGCAGAAGTAAGGCTGGCAATACCATACCATGCCACCCTTACTTCCACGTTGCTGCCTTCAGAGTTGGGTCAGGACCCCTACAGTTACACCACCATGAAATCTCAGATTTAACTAGCTGAAATCCTGAAATTTAAGATGTTAAAAATCCTATGACTGAGAAATTGACCAAAATGGACGATGGATTTGGTATGGCTCTACCTATAGAATACAAAGTGAAATGTCCTCAAGGTTTAGCATTTTGTTTTTCTCTGTCTTTCGAAACGTACTTAAATTCCAGACTGAGCAACCCCACAATGAACAATCTTCGAGCACCTAATACGATGACTACACAAAGCAGATTACTGTGCAGCGTGCAATGCAGTTCATGTCAAACATAGGTAATTGAACAACCAGAGTATGATGATAGTACTAAAGCAGCAACAAGGAAAGCACTGCCAATAAACTGAATAGGCAAAAGGTCCGACAGATTCATGCTCATCTTCTACCCTAATGATATTTATACTTATTTGCAAACATAAAGCATGAAAGGATTTTTTTGCTAATCCAGTAATAAACTATGAAAAGGGATCCTTATTTTTCATACTTTACTTAATTTGAACAGGCCTCTTAAAATTAATCTGAAATCCCTCCAAGGAAGGCTACACTTAGAACTGTTTTCCAAATGACAATTTAAACTTAAAGCCAGAGTCAACGTTTCATTTAAGTCTTTCATCTTTTCTTTGATATTAATGTGCTCAAAACAAATCAATAGGATTTTTTAAGAGAAAAAAAAATCATGCCATACAGCCTTATTTTTTCAGGCATTCCCCAGTAAACTTTCATACCAATTTTTTTCCTACTTCTTCTGCCCACTAGGCACATATCAGATGATAAGGATGGCTGCCGATGTGGAGATCAGGAACAGCGGAAAAATAAATGAACGTTTTATTTTCTAACCATTTTTTACATTTAAGTATTGCTTGAGCTCTAATGCTGGGTGGACATTTTTAGTCTATCAGCTCAATGTTCTTTCTTGCTGACAGGCCATAGGTTTGAAGATTCCTGTTTCTGATGGTTCCAGGAAGACCCCATGAACTGATTTATGCTATACCAGGGGTCGGCAACCTTTCAGAAGTGGTGTGCCAAGTCTTCATTTATGCACTCTAGTTTAAGGTTTCGCGTGCCAGTAATACATTTTAACATTTTTAGAAGGTCTCTTTCTATAAGTCTATAATATATAACTAAACTATTATTGTATGTAAAGTAAATAAGGTTTTAAAAATGTTTAAGAAGCTTCATTTAAAATTAAATTAAAATGCAGAGCCCCCCAGACCGATGGCCAGGACCCGGCAGTGTGAGTGCCACTGAAAATCAGCTTGCGTGCTGCCTTTGGCTCACGTGCCATAGGTTGCCTACCCCTGTGCTATACTTTATTTCTGGATTTCAAGAGCTGGCAGCAGAACCAAATGTATATACAAAATAATTAAATTTCAACACATGATTGTTTCATTTATTTGGTACTTGTTTTCAGCCATTGTGCTGAGATTGTTTTATCTGCCTTTCCATCTTAAGGGTTCTACAGTGACACCCATCACTGCAGTATCTGGATGCTTTTCATGAAAAATCAATTGCAATAGCAAATTTCCCCATGGACTCTCTAGCACCTCTCCTTTTTCAAGGTACAACTGCCCGGAGAAGAGTTTTTAATTTTTGATTTTTTAAAATTGTATTAATTTATTTTTATGGTTGATTGGGCTCAGGATTTTTTTTCCCCTTTTGATTGGTCGGTTGTGTGTTTTTGGGTGGAAGGGAGTGTCAGTGCTATTCTTATTCATAGACTATCATGGTTGGAAGGGACCTGAGGAGGTCATCTAGTCCAACCCCCTGCTCAAAGCAGGACCAATCCCCAATTTTTGCCCCAGATCCCTAAATGGCCCCCTCAAGGATTGAACTCACAACCCTAGGTTTAGCAGGCCAATGCTCAAACCACTGAGCTATCCCTCCCCCTGGTCTTTTGGTGGAAGGTCTTTTTGTAAAGGAAGGAATTGCAGTATTTCTTAAAGCTTGTCAGGCTCTGGAGTCACCTAATGTCCTCTGAAAGTCTGATCCATAGCCAGATCCCCTCAACAGATAATGTTTTCTAGATACATAATCACAGTGTCATCTGTCCAGTGGTTGGGGATGTAGTGATTAGAGCAAGAGAGTGGGATTTTTTTAAATACTTTCTATTGTGGTAGCACCTGGAAGCCCCAGTCAGGAAACTAGGGCCCACACAGTGCAAGGCAATGCATAAATGAGTACAACAAAGACAGTTCCTGCTTTGAAGACTTCATAGTCAGGAGATCTGGATTTATTCCTGACTCAACCAGTGACTTGCTGTCTTAGCATAGGAAAGTCATCTAGTCATTCTGGACCTACTTCCCCTTTACTGACGTGAAGTGCTTTGAGATCCTTGGAAAGGAAGTGTTGTACAAGCAAAAAGTATTGATAGCAGCGGTAGCAATTTGTGAAGCTAAGCATGGAGACACATTGTTTAGGGAGGGTAATCCCCCCAGCTACAAAAACAGCTGTATATTTACTAGCAGAACATTGGAATGAAAAAATTATCACTGGGAATAAAAATGCAGTCAGCTCCCTTACCCCATCCCTCCTTATTGTCACTCCTGCCACTAAAAGCATTTTTGATCACACAACACTTTCTCAGTTGGACATCCCTGGGGATCATGTGGGCAGACATTCTACAATCAGAGTCTATCAATCAGAGACTCAAATTGTTGCAATTTCACCTTTTGACCTGTTCACTCCAACAATAAAAAACCCCCACAATTTCTTTCATGATCCATTGCAGAACTTTTTTTTTAAGTCAGTTCAAAGGTTTTTTTCTTCCCCCAACAAAGAAGCATTATGAAGTCAACAGAACTGTTTCCACATCAAGAACAGACTTCCTTGGCACAAGATCTAGTCAAAAATAGAGCACTGGCCTTTAATCCTAACTGTTGCAGGTGTTTTATATACATTGTATAATGTCTAAAATATACTATAATACAAGCCTCAAAAGTGGGCTGAGACTTTTACAGACAAGATCTTACCATTTTAATTTACATATATGAAACACATGAGAGTTGCAAACAATTGAAGGGAATGGTGTGAAGAAGAACAGGAATTACAACGAGACCTTGTGGTTACTCAATTTGGATACACACATATCTTGATGATTCCATTATTATTATTGTTATTGTAAACCTACTTGCAGGTGAAGTGTGATTTTAGGAGGAATTTTATTTTACAGAGTTTGATGGTTTAGACGCTGATTAAGCAAAGCATTAAAATTAAGCACATGCATAAAAGAGACAGGGCTCAAGATATAGGCAGGGACAGAGCTGTGCAGTGCCTTGAATGCCAGAACAAATATGTTTAAAAATCTGCATCTATATAGAAAGGCTGGATAATGTATATGTTGTGGAAGAAGAAGAAGTGGCAACATTTGGTCAAAGCCATGAAGTGAGGGAAAAAGGAAAGAGGAGGAATAAAAGACAATGATAAAGTCGTGTATCTGGATGAAAAGGAAAACGGTGTTGTTGTTGGCAGTAGTGGAAAATGGAAATGAAAAAGATTTTGGAGGTAAGATAAGGAGCTTCGTTTCAAGATGTTTTGGCCGACACTTTTAGAGCTATGGCGTACGAGGTTCAAACACATGTGCTCATCGTTGGAGCCCTGTGCACATGGGACCCCAGTAACGAGCGAGTGCTGTGAGAACGCGAACTGGTCAGCGCTACGCTCAGCCAATGCAACAACTCATGGTATCGGACACCATCCTGGTATCAGACACCATGGTCGAGGAACATCTATTTAGAATGCATCACTGGACATCGGCAATACTAGGAGAGATGAGCTGGAGTGCTCTTGAGAAGTGAAGTCTTGAAAGTAACTGGAATACTTCTCTGATGGATTGTATCTATTGAGAGACAGCCTATCCTAAATGCTCAATTACTGAGGGGCAATCTACACTCATTGCTATATTTGCGTTCTACAACAAACTCTCTGTATAACTTTTCATGAGTGATGTACCCGAATATTTGGATGCTAATATCTAAAATTGTATCATTAAATGTATTAATCTAAATTTGGGTTATTGCTGATTATGTACTATATGTATTGTACAACTTTTAAACCATACTTTGTAGTTTTGGATAATTTAAGCACTATACCCAGACATACAGACACTCTTTCCTTAACCTGTGTATTATATAATTTTAACATTAGCTTTAATAAAATGTTTAAATCTTTATGATGAGCAGACCAGTGTCAAGAAAAACCTTTTATCAGGAAATAGATACAGAAATTAGATAAACTTTCTATTGTTCTGTGTAGCTGCAGCCTGCAATTGCCCCATCCTTGATGTTTTTGCTTTTGCCTCAGCAAGAAGCGTGTCATGGATGGGAAACCAAAGACTGCATCTAGAGTGTACGGGAAGTGTGGCATCTCTGCACTTCTTGGAGGACTTTTACTCTATAGCACAAAGTTGAGCTTGAGCCATTCAGAATGAAGTGTCAGAGAAAGTGAAACGTGAGACTGAACAGAGAGAGATACGTCTAGAGTGGAGAAATAAAACTGAGATACAATTGTCGGCACAGAGATGACAGATGAGTCAATGCAAATGAGTCCCCTAAGGATAAGGTGCAGGGGAAGAAGAGGAGGGTAACAAAACTCGTTGGGGTCTCTGGATGAGGGTTCAATCAGAGACCTGATTATAAGTTACACTTATCCATTCGTGGTACAGAAATTCCGTCTGACTTAAGCAAACAATCACAACTAAGCAAAGAACCTGAATTTTGAATATTCAGAAACAAATAGCAGGAAAAAGTGTAAACAACATTCACAACAGAGGTAGAACAATTTCAAATAATTAATTCAAGAACATTCAGATTCCTCTGTTGACATTCTTCAAACAGAAAAAGAGGCAAATTTCATTTAGTTCATTATTTGTTATAAATTATTCACTCAGTTCTAATAAATATTCACTTCAAAGAAGCTGAGAAGCTTAATTTAACATGCTGAACAGGGTTTGCGATCTTCAGATGAGAGGTGCTAGAGAAGGGAAAAACTATATTATATTAATTGTGAATATAGAGTTTTAAGGCAACAACCATTGTATCCACCTTATGAAATTAATGCCCTTATTCAGGAAATTATTTCTGTTCAGGACAGCATTTAAGCATGTGCTTAAATTCCATTGACTTAATTCAGTCCCATGTGCCTTAAGCACTTGCATAAAGTTAAGCACATACTTAAGTGCTGTCCTGAATAGGGACCAACTTAAGTGTATGCTTAAGTACTTTCCTTGAATCAATGCCTACACCCCACCGTAAAAGCAAAATTGATTATAAATAAACACCAGATTATGTCACCCATACTCACAGTGCATAGTACCTTACTCAGCAAGTAGCCCAAATGGGCCTCACTGGGATTACTTGTGTGAGTAACCACTCACTAATGTTATTAGAAGGCTGGAAAGTCACAGACTAGGCCAAAATGCTAGGAGATCAATATCTCTTGAAGCAAAATGCTGTCAAAGAGTTACATTTTTAAAGTGGCATCTGGCATCTGGGAAAGGATTTGCTGGTTTATTAACACTATTTTTGTGCATATGACATGTGTTGTTTGGGAAAATGTACCCATTTTTTTTTATGCCAGAGTTTCTTTACACTATTTATAAAGCTGTACATTTTAGCATGCAAAGCAGTCAGGAACATTCCATAGACTTCTGCTGGGATATGGATTGCTGGACTGCCAGCTTTCTGTGGGTAATATATATATATTTTTTTACTGCAATGAAGAAAATTCCTTTGAAAAGAACAGGCAAATATGTGTGTGTAGTTTACATACTTCTGAGGTTCACATATTTTGTGGCTAAAACAAGCCCATATCCCACCTTCAGATTCAGACTTGGAAGCAGACCAAGTCGCAAAGTACAGTTCTTGTGTGTGGCTCATCTTTTCTTGTGTCAGAAAATAATATACAAAAAAAGAAATCTTAGACCTTAGAATCTGACTTGACATTAACATTCTTTTATCTATTTCTTTTTAAAGGATGATTGGTCCATCTGTTTCTATATAAGGAAATACATGAAAGCTTGGATAGTGCAAGAAAAATCTGAAGACTTCCTAAAATCTGATATTTGAACTGACCAAACTGAAAAAATATACATTAGCTGGCATTAAAGACTGCAACATCACAGGAACAGACTTTCCTGGATTGTTGCTTTGGTTGTTCGTACTTTGCCACTGTGACTTTCTCAACAAAAAGTAACTAAAATATTTTAATTATGGAGCTTAACTAGAGTTAAATTCCTGCAGCATTTGAACTGGGAGAAGGGATGGATTAAGTGTCTAGTCGAGACCCTAATTCTCTTTGTTAACAGTTGGAAAAAGTTGGTGGGGATGGGAAGTGTAAAAAAAGTTAGTATCACTTTCTGGGAGTCTTACCTTCATTCCTCTGCCAATTTGAGCTTCACAGCCATATAGGAGTCCTCACCATTCACAGTTGACCTCAAATACTCAAAGTGAGAACATTTGATTCCAAGCACTCACATTTAGGGACTCTGAATTTATCATACTTGATTAGACTATTGATCTAAAAAATCTGATAACAACTAATACACGATGCTTCAGATGAATGCAAAGTACATGGTAATTCATGTAGACAATTGTGCAGTGCTATAAATACAGGAATAATTCCTCCCTGAGCCACATAGCAATTCATTACTTTATACCCTCTGCTCCTATGAAGATAATTTAACCTGCTTTTATATGTGACTTTCCTGAAATATCCATTCTTATAGGTGGCTTGATGTATCATTTGCCCCATGAAGATTCAGACAGAGTGTAGATTTTGTTTTAGTTTACATATCTGAGTCTCACTTGTCCAAGTCTGTATTAAGAAGAATTAATGGGTTCATCCACCTCTTACAGAAATTGACCATCAGCAAATAGGTGGTGCTGGATTGGAAAAGGGAAAATTTTTCCTGCCTGTGCTATGAAACAGAAATGTAACTGTTGTTGATTTTCCCTTTGCATTGGTTAACCCTCCTGAGGCTTTACTTTCAGTAAATTTCTTGTGCTCATCTATCTGACACTATACTGAGGTTGCATTTCCAGTGTTGAACTGGCATTTTCAATCTATCATAGGCAGTTCACCATAGGATATGACTTTTCTATGTAGTAACCAAAGTAAAAAACTGCTGTCCATTGGATATATCTTACTCACCATTCCCTTCCCATCCTCTGTCTGGGGAATAGAGAATAGGGGATAGTCTCCCCTAGAGATGACCTTGAAAGGTTGATCCACAGGATCAGGATTACTAAAGGAGAACTAAATACTAAACATGTGGCCCATCCATGAAGCTCCCAGGAGATCCGAAATTCACTCCTGAAATTCAATTAAATTAATTATGTGATGGCTGTATATTATAAAAGTAAAGGTGTGCCCTTATCGGGTGTCACCTCCGCTCTTTGGGAAGGGGGAGTTGAGTTAGCAAAGGTTGGTAGCATTGGGAGGTTATGGTTATTGGATGGCTGTACTGTTGGCTTCTGTTCAGTGGTTTATGTTTATGTATGAAAACCTCAAAAAAACCCAAACAATATTATATGGAATAGGGCCAGGTGGTACAAGCTGTAGAATATTCTTAGTCTTTTGTTCCAATTCAGGTGAGGTGTATTTGTGTGTTCCTGGCACACAGAGGGGTGGGAGTGGAATCTGGTGTCTGTGGAATCTGGAATCAGTAGGGGGTGATTAATGCAAAATCACAGGACTGGCTATACAGAGAGGCTTCAAAAACTGGGTAACCATCTGGGAAATAGAGGAGGAATGGGCTTTACCTATTTTCAAGGGGATAGGAAGAAAAGGATTTGGGGATATCAAGGCTGAGTTTAAACAGACACAGGGGGCCTTCTTTCTGATCCAGCAAATGGACATGACTTTTTGTCCAAGGAAGGACTCCAGGCTACTGGGGGATTGCAAAAGCAGGAACCTACAAGTCTCCCTAGGATTGATGAGGGTCTACTGGCAAAGTGGTTAAATCCATTTATTTAATTGATCATAGAATATCAGGGTTGGAAGGGACCTTAGGAGGTCATCTAGTCCAACCCCCTGGTTTTTTATATGTTTGCTCTGTATGCTTTTTAAACTTCTCCTCTCCTGAGAAAGAGCTATGTGGTAACTGCTGGTGTACACTGTTCAGAGCCCTTGCAGAGAAAGCAGAGCGCAGGCACTGGCCTTTCCGCACACTGGCTTGCTGGGGATATCACAGAGAACTACAGGGGACTACAGCTTGAAATGTCGCTCTGAAGAGAGAAGAGGTGTGGATCACTGCCTAGACAGGGGTGAAGGCTAGAGGCCTGAGACCTGGACAGCCATTCCTAGAACAGACCATGGAGGGGATTAAAGGCGCAGTTACCATAAAACCTTGACAGCGTCTAGCCCAGTTTTCTGTCTCTGCCAGTAGTCACTGATGCGTCAGAGGAAGGCTAGAAATAAATATTTTAAAAGCCCCCACATACAATGTTCCTAGCCAGTTGTGCAATGCTGTACATGGGGAAAATAAAACAAAACAAATTCCTTCCCAACCCCAGCAGGTGATCAACTTATGCCATCAAGCATGAGATTTGATTATCCTTATCGTAGTTTTAGCTTGCATAACTATAAATGTTATGAACAGTCATTAAATTATCCAGTTCTTTTTCCAAATCCAGCCAAAATATTTGTCTCAATGACCTCGTATGGTGGTAAATGCCACAGGCTGCCTCACTCTATACTGCCTAAGGAAATATTTCCTTTACTTGTTCTAAATTTACTGCCCTTTGATTTAATTGAATGTCACTTTGTTCTGACAAATTGAGGAAAGGCTTTTTCATAATGCCTGATGTTCTGCTAGTGAAATGTGACTCAAGTTTCTTTGTTAGGGTTGCCAACTTTCTACTTGCACAAAACCAAACACCTTTGCCCCGCCCTCTTCCCCGTCCTTCCTCTGAGGCCATGCCCCCACACTCCATCCCCCCTCCCTCTATCGCTCGCTCTCCCCACCCTCACTCACTTGCTTATTTTCACCAGGCTGGCTCAGGGGGTTGAGGCGGGAAGGGGATGAGGATTCCAGCTGGCGTGTGGGGGGGGACTCCAGGGTGGGGCCAGATGTGAGGAGTTCAGGGTGCAGGATGGGGCTCTGGGCTGAGGCAGGGGGTTGGACTATGGCGCGGGGTGAGGGCTCTGGCTGGGCATGGGGGCTTTGATGTGGGGCTGGGGATGAGGGATTTGGGGTGCAGGAGGGGGCTGGGGATGAGAGGTTCAGGGTGAGGGAGGAGGCTCTGGACTGGAGCATGGGTTTGGGGTGTAGGAGGGTGCTCCAGGCTGGGACCAAGGGGTTCGGCGGGCAGGGGGGTGATCAGGACTGGGATAAAGGATTGGGGTGCAGGATGGGGTGAGGGATGCAGGCTCTGGGCAGCGCTTACCTCAAGCAGCTCTGGGAAGCAGTGCATGTCCCCCCTCCAGCTGCTATGTGGAAGTGCGGCCAGGCAGCTCTGTGCGCTGCCCTGTACACAGGCGCCGCCCCCGCAGTTCCCACTGGCTTAGGGTGACCAGACAGAAAGTGTGAAAAATCGGGACAGGGGCTGGGGGGTAATAGGAGCCTATATAGGAAAAAGACCCCAAAATCGGGATTGTCCCTATAAAATTGGAACATCTGGTCACCCTACATTGGCTGTGGTTCCCAGCTGGGCGGGGGCAGTATGCGGAGCCCCCTGGATGCCCCTACGCATAAGAGCCAGAGGGGGGACCTACTGCTGCTTCCGGGAGATGCGCGGAATCATGGCAGGCAGTGAGCCTGCCTTAGCCCCGCTGTACCTCCGACCAGACTTTTAACGACCCAGTCAGTAGTGCTGACTGGAGCCACCAGGGTCCCTTTTCCACTGGCCATTCCGGTTGAAAACCGAACACCTGGCAACCCTATTCTTCATCAAGTTCTAAGGAGTGTCAGGCCCATGACCAATTCTCACCTCAGTTTCTTGTGAGAAGGCTCCCTGAATAGGGAAGGTGAAGAGAGATTGGATTTTGGACTGGAGGGAGAACCCCAATTGATCTTAGTACCTAGCAGTCTAAAGAAAGGAGTTGTCATTCCTGAAAATAACTGAGATAAAGAGGATAGGTAGAAGAGAAAGAAAGGCAAGGATTTACTTGTGGCTGAAGCAGAAGAGGAAAATCTTTCTTTTGACTGAAGGGGTTCGAAAGGCTTCCCTGCTGGTCAGCAGATCCAGAGGTGGACTGCTGAAACCACTCTTTGTAGAACCTCAGATGACTTTCTGTGAGGAGCAGATTGAACCAACGCCCTGAAATCTGGCTCTGGCCAGTTGATTCCATAAAACTTCATCTGCCTCAGAACTACAGAGATCAGTTCTTTCAAATGGCAAATCTTTATTTATAATTGGAGATATGCCAATCTCCTAGAGCTGGAAAGACCTTTCAAGGTCATTGAGTCCAGTACCCTGCCTTCACTAGCAGGACCAAGTACCGTCCCCTGACAGATTTTTGCCCCAGATCCCTAAATGGCCCCCTCAAGGATTGAACTCACAACCCTGGGTTTAGTAGGCCAATGCTCAAACCACTGAGCTATCACCCCACCCCCCCTAATGTTGGCTTGAACTTCTTGGAAAAGATAACAAACTCCAGAACAAAGAGTGTCCCTTGAGAGACACAGGTGTGGCCAAAGCCCTCTTAGCTATAACAGATATATAATAAGGGGTCCTAAGCAAATGTTTAGAGACCTCTTGGTAAAGATCTGGAGGACTCTGACTATTTTGAGTACTTATATGGCCCCCATCAATGTAATATTTGAACGCACCACAATCTTTAACGTACGTATCCTGATAACACCACTGTGAGCTAGGAAAGGGCTATTAGCCTCACCTTTACAGATGGGGAACTGAGGCACAGGGAGACTAAGCAAGTTTCCCAAAGGTCACACATGAAATCTGTGACAGAGCAGCTATTTGAACTTGGGTCTCTTACCTCTTGGAGGCCCAAGAGACCCCTCTTGGGTCTCCTACCTCTGAGGCTACTTCCCTAATCACAGCCTTTCTTGTAAGGACCTGCTGATTTTTGTCTTCTGGGACGAGCTGGGGCCAAGAGACAAGCTTAGACCACAAGGAAGACTTTTATGGTGCCATGATAGCCTGGCAAAGAGAGTCGGTCAGAAAGGGTGCTGCAGAGGCATGAGCTTTCTTACCAAACTTTTCCATCTTTTTAGATTCCAGATCCACAGGGATAGAGTTATCACTCAGACACGTAAGCATGTGATAGGATGTTCAATACACAAACCCCATCCCTTGGGACTTAGTAGAAAGAATACAGTTACCTAGCAACCACCCCAACAGTTAGGCAGCATGGTCTGGAGGAGCGAGCACCATGTGGGGAGTCAGGAGCTCCTGAGTTCTACTCCCTACTTTGTAAAGCACTTGGACATCTACTGATGAAAAGTTCTGTAGAAGAGCTAGGTATTATCATCCACCTACTTCACAGGGGATTAGCTAGTTAATGTCTGTATCATGCTAATATTATATTAATTATTAGCAGTGGAAAGGCATTACCAGACCTCTTTGACTGGTTTTAATAGACCCCCTATATTCATAAGGAGGACTTTTCTTTCTCTTGGAAATCCAAAATATCAAATAACATTTGATTTCTTGATTTAAAAAAAACTAAAAGAATCCCTAGAACTAAAGTCATCTCTTAAACCTTGCTTTCCTAGCCAGGTCTGCCATCTTGGGCAATGCCTGAGTCCACCCCAAAACAGCAAAGAGTTTGACAAACAATCAAAAAACTACAAAAATCAAACAGACTCATGAGTCTACTATAACTAGTGTTCAAACCTAAATGTAAACTATCCACAATGATTTACTCAAAACTAACATGATGGAGATGGGCAAAGATTGCTTTCATAATACCCTGGCAGGTGGACAGCGAGAAGCTGAAGGACCATTAGGACAGAAGGGGTATTTATAACCCCCACCTATGGAATGTAGAGCTCAAGGGAATTGAAACACGGCCCCTACTGGCAGCTGCTGTTTCAGAAAGCTTTATGGCTATATGGCCAGACCTAGAATGAGGTTCTGTGGAGGCAATGTCACTCTGTTTTCGGTGTTATTTTATGACATCCCTTTTGTTCCATTTTCAACTCTCCTTTTCTTCTCCAAGATCTGTTTCCCAAGTAATTTCTTTTTTTATAGTAAAATAAAGATCAATCACTAATGGCAGCGGTGTAAAACTAAAGAACTTCAAGCAACATTTTTTTCATAAACGTGACTAATGAAGTTTTATTTTCAATGTAAATTCAGCATGCTACGGGCCATGCACACCCCTCTTCAAAAACAGCTCAGACTGTACTAAGGTTATGTGAACAGTGTCTGTGTTTAAATGATCAAATGTCATGCAGTGAAGGATCACCATCTGGTCTACTGAGCAGATCTCAGGCTGTGCCATTTATATACACCTGTGGAATTCATTGCCAGAGGAGGTCATTTTGTTCAAATATACTGTGGTTGCATTTATAAAGGAGTTGTGTAACTTTATGATCAATAACATCTGTGGGATACAAGCTATGACAAAGAGGGGAAAAGCTCATTTTTCAGAGCAAAAGGTGCTTGCTGCAGGGGTGAGAAGCTCCCAATTCAGACAGTCAAAACCTTTACTTTATCAGCATAAAAACATGCAAGTAAAAAATAAAGCTTCCTAAAGGATTGGCAACCCCTCCAAAATGCTGCTTCTATATTTCATAGCTTGAAACATCATCAGATTGACTAATATGCACTCTGTAAATCAATTTGGTGACAACAGAACAATAAACAAAGAGAAATTAGCTAATAAAAGATCGGCACAGTTTATAGCCTGTAATGCTGAAAATTATGGCAGTAAAGCCTCTTGTTTTCTTTCAGTTAGTCCCCCAAATAATTGCCCAATGAAAACTGTGCTCCATTCAGGAATGCTTGCCTGGCAAGCCCAGACAATAAAATGCCATGTTTCTAGCACAAGCAGTAGCAGAATTTAGCATATCAGCAGCAGGTCAAGGGGATGACATGCCATTACTGAAAAAATTCTCTCCTATGGCTACTCTTCACTCTCTCAGTGGGATCCTTCCAAGGGTAACGGCTGAAAGCTGTTTGCATATTAACTGCTTCCCTTTTAGTTCAAGCAGGTTGACAGGAATCATTCCTAGCCTAAAGACCAGAAAGTCAAGTGAGCTGATCTCTCTTGGAGTGTGATTCATGACTTTGCTATAGAAAAATTACTCTCTAAAGAGTGGGAGAGGAGAACTTGCAAAGGTGCACATATCTTAAATACAACAAAATTGAGCCTACATACAATGCACACATGGGAGCAAAAATGCAGTGTACCATTTTTATTTGGTAGTAGGTGCAGAGCTTAATAATGCTGGCACAAGACTGGGCAGAGAATGGGAGCACATGGTACACCCAACTAGATTATGTGCACTATTGCCAATGTGCAGTGTGTGTACGGTTTACCAACAGGTGTACACATTACACATAATGTTCAGAATGTAACAAGACTTGCTCAAATACATTTGAAAATGTAGGCTTGAAAAAACACCATTTGTTTCACTGTGCTCTCTGGCAAACTGATGCTGAGCCAAATATTGGCTTATCTTGGGGAAAAGATCTGAAGAGAGAAGAAACACTGTGGCAACTCAGAATTTTTCCCAAGCCCTTCTACCTGTCCACAGCAGGTACAGGCAGAACAACTCAGGAACCCCAGAGCAGCACATTAAACGGTGGTGATTTCTTTTGCTTCAGAAATTAGCAGCATGGGCTCCAAACTCTTGCTTCTGGATGCCAGTAGGTGAGTGGGGAAAGGAGGAAAGGGTCCCAGTGCACTGAGCATGTGGCTCTCAGGGAGTGCCAACAGCAGTGCTTGTGTCCAGTGTGAAGGGGATGGAAAGGTGACAGTAGGTTCTACCTCCTCAGTGGAGATGGACAGGACTAGCCAGTCAGTGTGGTTTAGTGGACAGGCTCCTGCACTAGATGCAGAAATGCAGCATTCTAATGGAGGCTCTTCCACTAACTTGCTGCATGACCTTGAGCAAGTCACTTTCCTCCTCTTTGTGCACAGTGATCAGCATGATGGGGCCTTTAAGTGTAACTGTATTATAAAAACTCACCGCTTGAGATTCTCAACAAAACACACCTAATGCTGAGTATTATTATCAGTTTGAAACTCAAACCATGCTCTTCATAAAGTTTGCTGTTGGTTTGTTGTTGTTTTTTCTATAAACCTGAGCCCAGTTCCCCAGAAATCTGGCTCATTTTACACATTTTTTTTCAAAAATAATGTAAATATGTGAATTTTGCATGGTTCTGAGATGAAATCAGGTGAAACTTGTCAATATCATTTGAGCTTTGCTTTGAGATTTCAAATCAATTCAAATGTGAAGCTCGTAGTGCGAATTATTGGCTGGAAACCCACATGGGCTCAAAATTGAAAAAAAAATAGAGTTCCCACGAATCTCAGTGTAAAAGGCTGATTTTCATTCAGTTCTAGTTGTGCCTGAAACGTCTAGCAATGCTTTGTCTTCCTGAAAAAGAAACATGGCAAAGATGCATATAAATACCATTGTTTAAAATTGTTTCATAATGGACTGATACACTGGTCAAGAAATGCAGGACACTGGGGTTTAATCCACGCCAAATTAGCTGCGAGAAAGGCTATACTAAGACCATGGTGAGTAAACAAGATGGTTTTAAAAATTCAAATTGGCAGCACAGACTTCACTGAGTTGTGTTGCTCTTGATGGGCAAAATTGTACACAATGGTCAATTGTATTTCAGGTGTAATCATTTGTTTTCACGGAACAAAATTCCCCAGAAAACAAAGCTTTCAGTATATACAGTGCACTAAGCATAAAAAAGACCTACCAGACTTTTCCTGGGTCTTTGATGATTGTAAGAGGTCTCTGTTCTATAGTTATTGATTTTGCTTTCTTTGTCTAATTCCTTTAAAATGCACTTAGTATGTTGTAACACTTCAAGTTCTGGTGTGTGATTTGTGCTAGGAGGTTAGGAGAACAGAGAAGGCAGAGAGACCATAAAACAATCTCTTTGGTGCCACTTTCAAAAATGCCTGTCAGTTTGTCTATTCTCTGGCTGCTGGTTTTGTTGCCTTCTCTCTGTTTTCAAGGGAAGGCGTTTTACAAAGTGAAGCATCTTCGTGCAACTCAAAATAACCACTTATTTTGGTAAAAGTTATAACACCAGATTCTACTTTTGGCCAGGAAATGCAAACAAAGCTTGGAGACAGCTTGTTCCCTGACCCCAAATTCATTCCATGTTGCTATAGCATCACTCCTGAGAAAATGGGACTGGCTCTTTCCCTTTCCTTAGACCTACTGAATGGGCTTTTGTCAGCTGTTGAATTATAGCATTAAAATTTAAATACTAGGGATTTAATGGAGGATTATTATGATACCCCAGTGCATTCTTTGTGTTGCTGTTGGCAACAAAACTAAGGAATGGGTGAAAGAAATAAAAACGAGGAGCTGTCCTTTTAAAATCATGCTGGTGCTACCAGATATTTCAGGAGGAGGAGAATGGTTTCCCACCTTTGACTACTACTATTATTGTTACACCAAAGGAGAACATATAACAAACTCTTTTCAGTCAGTAAGCATCAATAACAGCTGACCTCTCCTCCAAAGCTGTTATCATTCCCTTGAAGACTGGCTTCCTTCTACCTTGTGCACAAAATAAATTCATCACCAGTTGGGAGACGTACAAGCACTAAGCAGCAATGCGTCACTTACCTTCTACTTGCTGACTGAGTAATGAAACTACTTTAGAAATATTGGGTTGTCAAAAAAAGACAAAGTAATTTTTTTAAGCAGCATCTGAGTGTTTTGACCATGTATTCCTCATGTCTGCATGTAAAGCCTTCAAAAAAGTAACCTCTTTTGATGAAACTCAGTGCATAAACTGCTGAGCAGAAGTGAGAATTATTGTCTTGCTTATGACTATGTATCAAGGTCCATAGATTTCATGAATATATGTAAAAAGTAGTTCTTAAAATGTATTTGTTGGGGTAAAACACATATTTTCCTTCTTTTTTAAATGACTATGATGTTGCTATACTCAATGTGTTATTGTAAGTTACTATTTTGTGACTGATTAGCTTTGGATTTAGTGATTAAATGGGAAGTGTTGGAGTATATAACCAGGTCTTCTTGGAGATACATCAAAGAACTGACATATGGAGTTCACCCTTTGTCTCGTTCTGATCTTCACCTCTCCCCAAAACAATTAGGGCCAAATTAATTCCTGGTGTAACTATAATAACTTCCACGGAGTCAAACCAGGTGTAATTTTGACCCCTTTTCCTTTTCTAATTATATTAATTATGTAAAAGTCTAAGTAACATATAAAAGATTATAAATTTTATATAATTTAGAACATTCTGCGACAATACTACTTTGACTGAAAGTTTTAGCCAGCAACTCAGCATATCCTTCCTATACTTTACAACAATATACTTAAACTGGTATTCAAGTGACCTGGAAGAAGCACATACCCGAGAAATTCCCACATAGTATTTTAGAATGTATTAGTGGCTGGGGAGTAGTCATCTTTAACTCATTTTCACAGGACAATGGAAATAGGACCAGGGCAAAAATATTAAACATGACCCTGCACTAGCCCACTAGGAAGACACTACTAATAATACGTCACCAGTTGGTGAAAACAGCTAGAACCAAGGGGAAGTAGAAGAGGGTAATAGACAATAAGAAGAAATAGTCAATAAATGTCATCAACAGCAACAAAACATATGGGCAGACACACTCATTGTTTGATTACGGTTATAATTATGACACGACTACACAATGAGTCTGATCTTGCTCACGGCTCAATCACTGGAAGCAAGAGATGTCTAACAAAGAGAATTCAAAGAATAAAAACAGCATACCTAGTCTGCATCTGAACTTTCATGCTCCCTATAGAGATATTCTTCAACTTGTTGGTCACTAGACTTGCAGGGGAAGATCCGTTCAATGCACTTTGTGAATTTGGGATCACAGTAATTTTTTAATGCATTACTATTAAAATAATTAGGCTAAGATTATGTCCTTGTCTTACCAGGGAGTTTTACCTGTGGGTCAAGAACACAGTATGGTCCACAGGCTCTGAAAAAGTATCAGTTTCACACGTTAAACAGCTGTTTATTAAATCCTATTAAACCTCAGGCTGATACTACGATTTTGCCCCTTTGTATCCAGAATTAATAGGTTGAATGTCCATAGGTCTTCATATGCCAGGATCTGTTGTCATAACTGGGCCTGCAAATTTATTCCACTTGTGAGCCTAACTGCAGGAAAGCAGATAAAATTTTATAAAGTGTCACAATAACCTATAAAAATAAATGTTGCTGGGAAAAGTGCTAAAGGGAGACAAAGACTAAAGGAGTCTAAACAAGAAGGTCTATTGATATAACTCAAGGATTGTGTTAAGATTATGCTTGGTAAACAATAGTAGTGTGAGAATGGAAATCAATGAGCCAAAATTAGTGCATTAAAAATTAGGCCTAATTGGCAGACAAAATAAGGTGAGGATGGGCTTTCCTTCCATCACTCTCTTATTGAGGACCCAGAAGGGACTTGGGGGGACATATCCCAACACTGGCTGATTGAAAAACAAAAAACAAAAAGGAAAGGAGTGAGCTTCACCTGGCTGCCACCCTCTGCCCCCAGTCTCCTGGGACCCCAGGATCCAGTGTGATACTACTATGTCTTCTTCATCCTGGTCCTGAGAGATGTCATGACCAGACCAGTCCAGAGAGAGGGATCCAGATGATACCGCTACCTCCACTGGCTATGGCTAAATCCCAAACTCCATGTGGGATGTAAGACTTTGTTTTCTTCCCCCCACCCCCATCTGTCCCTTTTCTTTCCTACATTATTTCTTCTCTTAGCTATCTCTCTCCTTTTTCCTTCTGTCTAATAAGAGTCTGACTTAGCCAGCCAAGACGGCATATTTTGCTATGTTGCTGCAAGCCTGTGACTAGAGGGCAGCTAAATGCAATGCCCTAAACAGCCCGATATTGGTACCTGTTTACCAGATCTTGGAGTGGCTGATAAGACCATGTACTGTGCCTGCGTTTTTCCAGGGGCAAGGTTGCAAGTGAGAGTCAACGCCAGAGACAGAAGCTGCATTTTCTATCTTTGCTGTTTTTATCTTTCCCTTTTTGCATGTGTTTGCTTTGTTTTGCCCTCTACAAATCAGAACTGGATTATAACAACAACAGCAACAATGACAGCTCCAGCCCATCTCTATTAACTTCTCTTTTTTCCCAAAGGACTGTTGTTATAATCTTTTATAAGATCTAACAGACGGCCACACAACAGATTTCTTTCTAAAAACCCCTCTCCAGCTAAAGCAAAAGGGACCATAGAATGTTGTTAAAATGAAAGCCTTATTTAATACTTTACATTGCAAATGTCTTAACTGTTTTCCCTTTATTTCCTGTATCTTTAATAAAACGTTAAAAGGATTTTTTATTGATGTGTTTGCCATGGTACTAACCAGGCTGATGTCTCTGTATACCATCCCCCGAACCTCATTTAATACTGTTTAATGTTGGACAGTGACTGGGTTATGTTAATGCTTTTGGGCCCATTTATTCTATCTAAATTAATACAACAGACCTCTGTGCATGTGGGTAGTGGGGAGGTGAAATTAAGAACCACAATTCCAAAAACATACCTAAGAGTCCCATAGCTACATATACATTTTTTTCAACCAAATTCTGATCTCATCTATACCACTGTCCATTTTGATTAACTCTAATGAGGTCAGTAGAATTATTCCACATTTACACCAGTGTAAATGCGATCAGAACCAGGACCTTTGGCTCCATTACCAGTTCCAAAGCAAGGGAGATATTCCTGCTGCAGAGTTAACAATCAGCCTCTTTTCAACAAAAAACAAAAGAGAACAGTGTGAAAAAAAATCTCATTTACCTGGATGACCTCACAAAAAATCTCCTGGTGAGATGAGAAAACAGCTGTTTCTGATGGTGAGAACCTTTTACTCTTGTTTTCTCCTGTCTTCTCTGATTGTGAGGTGTTGACTCTAACAGGTGCCACCTGTGAAAGAAACAGACCAAATAATTTTTTTAATACAAATCTTTCTGAGGGTTTAGACATACTTTCAGTCAGAACACGGGCTCTACTTTGCCCTTCCTTTATGGGCAGGAACCACCAAAGAAGGACAACAGGAGCACTTTCCTGTCTTGTGAGGAAGTTTTCCCCTGAACCCAGTGGAGACCACATATGGCAGAATTAATGGGGTTATTCTGCAAATGAATGGCAGCCTACGAAATGCTCCCTAAACTCCGTGGGGTATTAATTTATTCATTGCAACTTGCCTTGGGCTAAATTCTGTTCTCATATATGCTCATTAAAGTCATTGAGGTTGCACAGGTGTCAACGATGAGAGGCGAAATCAACCCATTGTTTCTTGTCATCCACAGTCCCGCCCCCCATTTATTAATTTTTTTATTTACAGATATGCCTTGCACCATGTAAATGCTCTCTCTAGTGATATCATCTTTGTACCTACTGTCTGCCTTCCTTTCCTTGTAGCCACTCCCTTCCTGTTTTTTTGCAATCAATCAATCTAGCAGGACTTCAATTCTAAGGTAAGTATCTCTCCCTCTCCTCCTTGTATTCTGTCCTCTCCAAACTAGAGCACATCTCCCTTTCACAAATAACTACATTTTAATGGAACTATTATTACACCCTGGCCATTTTCTCTATGTGGCTCTGTAATTCAGCCCTATGTGGTTTTCAGTAATCGGGTATTTGTCCAAATGTCCTGTATTGTTAGTAACAGGAGAATTTTTCTCCCCTGTGGAATTAAACCTTTAGAGCTTTTACATAATAATGAAGATTATATTAGGTACTGTTGTTTGTTGTTTTGTATCACAGTATTGCCTTGAGATCCCAACTGATGGGGCCCCACTGTGTGAGGCTCACACTTATAAGAAACAATCTCTGCCCCAAAGAGCTTAAAATGTACACAAAGTGTGGCGGAGACACAGAGGCACAGAGAGGTTAAATGACTTGACCAAGGTCACACAGCAGATCAGTGGCAAGCTGGGAATGGAATCCAGATCTCATGTGTCAATCAGAGTTGGTTGGAAAACAATTTTAAAGTTGTTTCCATTTCACAGGGTTTGAAATGGACCCATTTTGTGCTTTTTTGCCCAGCTTTCTGCTAATTTTTTTATTTATATTTTTGTCAAAATTGTTTTTTTAAATCATTTTCAGTTTGTTTGGTTTACCAAAATGCTACTTTTCAGTAAAAAAACTCAGCTTTCAGTAGAAAACACCCCCCCATAACCCTCCAATGATTTTGAAAATGTTTTAGATAAAAATCTACGTTAAAAAAATTGGTTAAAATATCACAAAAAGTTTTATGACAAATGGAAATAATTGATAATGTCAAAATATGCATAAAGTATCATTTCTGAAAAGGGGCCATTTTTTTTCAAATGGTTAGTGCCAAAAATTTCAATTGCCTCTAGTCTCAGTCCAGTACCCTATCCACTGGACCATGCTGCATAAATTTCTACAATATAGCTCACACAGAATATCAGTGTGTTTTGGTCTTTCCTGAAGATAATAATATGTATTAGGACTCCATTTAAACTTTTTAATGTATCGTGCTTTTTGCTAAGAAATATCCTAGACTGAATTTGTGCTAAATAGCATTCTGAGAACTGTCTTTATTAGATGTCAAATGTCATGTGATCTGCTATCTTTGTCTAATCTGACATGCCAATAAAACAACTCTATCTAAAATACTGAACACAGTGGGCCAGATTCTGTCCTCAGAATGATAATCACGAGGGCAGAATGTAGTTCTCTAAGGAAGTTGTACAGCACTTTATAATGTTCTTGCTCTGGCTTTATTATGGTCTCTTGGGTCTTAACAGTGTTCCCGAGTTCTTTTTAACAACTGTATCTGCCACTGTTTTTTTCTACTTTGGTGATAACTTGCAGTTGTTCAAAATCCATCTCAAGTTTTGGTAGAAGTGCCAGTGGAATGTTTCTAGGTAAATGCATTGCTAAATGCTTGCTCTTTTGAAACTGCATTTGGTAAGCCCTTGCTAATAATCTAATGCTTCAGGGGGAGAAATAAAAGCCCTTTTCCGGCTACAATCATGTTTTTGTGTAAACCATTTCCTTCTGATGAATTAAGAATGACTTTATCTGTGGCCCATTCTCTGCTTGTTTTATAACTTAGGTCTGATTCAATGGTAGCATCTACAATATAAAGCCTTTAGGGCACCGGTTTTCCTTTCCATGAGCAAATTGCCTAGTCTACCAAGTATAAGTATTAGTGATTTGTCAAAACTGCTTTATTTTCATAGTCTTTTATGGTATCGTGGGAATTCCTTTAGTTTGGGCCAAATACTGAATTCTTTACTCAATTCATAGTCAGACAAAACTCCCGTTGATTGTGTTTTAGAAATGATACATCTCGCCATGGGTTGGTGTCTGCCACAACAAGTATATATTTCACAGTCATTTTCTTCTGCACAGTTTTCTTCCAGTCTAGTGTGGCTAATTTATTCCACTCATTTTGCTCTAACTAATTTGACTTTACATGCCCTGACAAAATTTCCTCTCTTGCCACAGACCAGGCATATATTTTGTCTTCTATGGGACATTGCCTGCCACATCTTTGTCATTAAGCCCACCACATCTTTTATAGTCTCCCACCCTGAAATTTCACTGACCATTACCACTGCAATCTTTAGGGCATCACTGATTGGGTTTGAGATCATAACTTATTAGAGAAGACTGTCTTCTTTGTTTCTCTTCTTTCTTCTTTCTAACAGCATGTTCATCTCTATCTGCTAACATTTACACAATGTATTGGAACATTTCATGTCATCTTGGTATCTTTAAAGTGAAGTTCCAGTTTGTGATGTTCCTAATTCAGGCCTGGGAGTGGTTGGGGTCACTCTGCAAGTAGTAACCAAGGCTGGTGGAAGCGAGACTGTGGCTGGTGTGTTGCTCACAGGTTGCTAGGGTCAGAGCTGCTGGACCAGGGCTGTAGCTATACACAGACATTCAGGGGGTGACTTCCATGCTGTTCATCTGTTTGTGAGTGGTCCAGATTGGCATCTACTACAGCAAAACATGGTGAGGCACCCAAGGTTGCAGGGCGAGTGGTGACACAATTCCTCACAGCTCTGGACTGCACCCTAGAGTGTGACAATACCCCCGTCTATTTCTGATTTATCTTTTTAAAAATAGAGTGACCAGAACTGAATGCTATTCCATATGCCGGGGTATCCCCTTCTTTATGCATTCTATCATCATTTGCTTTCCTTCACCAGCAGCTCAGACTAAGCAGAATGAAAACTTCATTTACCTGGTTGACCTCGTAGAAATTCTTATGGTGGGTGGAAAGACTGGCCTCTTTTTCTGATGACATTCTTCTACTGCCCTCTTCTTCTGCTTTTGTCTCATATTCTTTAAAGGCATCAGGTGGTATCTATTTTTTAAAAAGCAGAAAACAATATTTTTAAAAATCTCTTTGTTGTGGGAAGGGTGCCCATAATATTCCTGACTCTCTTCCTGGCCATCTCACAACGATAAAAACAGCTGCTTCCGGTCAACAAACTTTCTATCTGGCTTTTCTCTCCCAGACATTCTGCACTGTTCTTTTCCTTTTTCATTTAAAAACCCTTGCTCCTCTGCACAAAGAAAACTCCATTCACCACTAGCAGTTGCTCTCAATGTGTCACAAGATGAGCCTTCCCTTTTAAGACTAAGGCCAAACTTTTCAAAAAATTGGTGCCCTAAATCTAGGCCATATTTAGGCACCTTGTATAGGCGGCATGATTTTCAAAAGTGCTGAGCAGCCAATGTGCATCTTAGTCAGGATTTCATTTACAGAAGCTCCACCACCAGAACCTATTAAGTCTGGGAATGATGGTGGAAAAAGGAGCTTTGGCCCTGGTTAGATAGTAGCAAAAGAATTAAAATCTTCATACCAGTCTACCACACTTATCTTTTTTACAGTGAAGGAAAGTTCTATTTGCATGTAGTGGACTGGAGTCTCCCCTGCTGGAATAGGTAAGTACAAACTGCCCTTCTGAATAACTAAGGTATGCAGTGCCAGAGGAAGTGGGGGTGGTGGGGAGGGGGGTAGATGGAATGAGCCCCCTCCTGGTGGGAATAGGTAATGTTTTCACCCTTCCTTCAGGGATTCTACTTGCGGAGGACATCTTTAAATTGCAGTCCGGATGTCATAGGAGGTCACTGGCAGAGGTTATGCTGAATTATCACATTACCCTGGCCACCACCTGAGTTCCAAGGTAGATTTGGGATTCGGGGCCAAGAGTTCCCAGGTAGATTCGGGAGTCGGGGCATCTTTCTGCTGAAATGCTCCTGTAGGCAGGTTTTCCACCATCAAGGGCCATGTACCCTGAGTTATGCTGGTGGGAGCCAACATAACCTGGGGCTGAGTTGAGTCCAAAATCTTATGTTCAGTCCCTGAATTCACAACCTCTTAGCATCATGATATCAGTCAAAGACATTATACATGCCTGTTTCACAAAGAGAAAAAACTGGAAAACCTATTAAACTTTTAGATGTTAACATCAGGCTCTGAAAAATCCTATGAGCATTAGCAAATCAAGAAAAATGGAAACTGAAACTACTGTAAAAATAGCCTATTCAAGCTACAATGTAAGGTTTTGAGCCCCTGATCTGTTAGATAATGAATGATTGAAGTGTTATTCCTTTTAACTACCTGACTGGTAAACAGTACTGGGAAAACCTCAAAAGAGCTGAACTGAACTTCATTTTGATTTGGATAAGCATCTCCAAGGTCCAGTGAGCCCACTTGAGTCCGCAAAACTGGTCTGCATTTCTCTCCAGCACACAAATTTGGTGATATCATCCTTCTGGCAACAACAAAAATACCGCAAGAATATGCTGCCTTGCTTTATTCTGTCATTTCCAAATATAGTTAAAATCAGGAAGTACAGAGCCAAATAAAAATCAAGAGGAGGGCAAATTAGAACTTTACTGAAGGTAAGTTCTTATTTTATCTAAATTGACTTTTCCTCCCTCTACCAGTATGTGATTTCAAAACTACTGTAGCTTTAAAAGAAGGTATTCTTGCTATTTCTAGCGCTAAGCAATGCAGTTAAAGTCATCTGATTAAAGTAGTGTAACTTGGGTGCTACCTGCACATGTTTATTTCTTAATGACACACATTGCACAAAATGCACAGACGCTTCATTTCCCAGACCTGAAATCCCAAAATAGGACAAAAAACACCACCGAAACCTGAATTTGGCACTAACCAGCCCAATAATACATCCACGTCAAAACCACATGGACTTAATAATAAGTTTAACAAGCTTCTTTAGCCCTGCCTCGCTCTTAGCAACAAGTACTTAGAATCAGTACACACTGTTACGGATGCAGGCAGGGTAACTGAACAACTGACTAAGTTGTCAACTTTAGAGTGAGGAGTAGGCTAGGAAAAAAAATAAAAATATTAAATGAAGTGTCCCTGATAAATATTGACTCTCTGGCATGTTTGAAGCCCTTAACGCTAAATAAAAATATGTGGTTTCTTAGTGACACTTGACCTATGAAGTCATCCCCAGTAATGTTATAATACATTGGAACAGGAACAAAAAACAAATGAGCCTCTTACACTGGGCCAAATGATTACAACAGCCTTTGACTAATTCTCTCCACATTACCTTTCCCCCTTGCTATTTACCACACAGTGTCTGAACCTTGTCTTCCTTGTTATAAGTGTTTCTGTCTTTCCATGTTGTAAGATCACAGAATAATAAGTGCAACCAGACATAATGGCTAAACAACAACAAGAAAAAGCCAAGTAATAAAACAATGTGGAAAATAGAGAGGGGGGAAATGTAATAGTGCAGTATATCACTGAAATACTCTCCAAAAAGCAAAATATGCCTTTTTCATATTTCTTTTTTAAAAATCCTTTGTGTGTATTTTGCCAAGACAATGGCTATAATTTAATGTACCTTGTGAAAACAAGCAAACAATCTTATTTTTTATAAAACTGCCTCCTTCACCCATCCAATTACTGATGTAATCTCTCCCTGTATACTGTCATGATATACAGTGGTCACACTTACAAAGTTTACTTTGTCTAAAAATGCTTCTACAGGTCTGAGAGATATTCCAGCTGTTTAAAATGGGGAATGTGGGTAGAACAAGTAAGCTGCCTCAAACCAGCTGAAACTTTGCCAATGCTCTCACTGCACCTAACCCTGCGCCCAATTCTGCCAACACTACCAACCTGCAATGTTTACAATGGGCCCATTTCTGCCATCCTTATATGTAATAGCACCTTATTCTGTGAATAGTAACATTGAAACTAATGGGACTAGTTGTGGAGAAAGATATTTTTTGATAGGAGCAAGGTAGAATCAAAGCTCCAAGAGGACGGGATTGAGGGACCTATTAACCACTATGTTACTGCAGTATTAAGCTCATGTAACTCCACTGATTTTTATGGTGTTTCACCACGATAAAATGGAATAATGCAGCAGTGAATCAGGCCCCTTGTCTTTATTCTCTGTGGCTAAGGTTGTGACTTGGGGTATGAGTCCATGCAGGAGTTTAAAAACTGCCCCCATCAGAGGCACCGACTTTGAGAGTTTTCAGGGGCTGCTCGACCCTGCCACGCCTCTTCCCATCCCCGCTCCACCCCTGCCCTGCCTCTTCCTGCCCCCGCTCCTCTCCCTCCTCCCCCAGCGCCTCCTGCACGGCTCTGAACAGCTGATCATCGGCGGGAGGGGAAAGGGATAGGAGCTGGCTGCTGGTGGATGCTCCACCTCCCATTGGCCAGCACAGCTGAGCTGGTTAGGGGATGTCATAACTTATGTCATGTCAGCTGCAAATTACAGCCCTCCACCCTGTTGAAGCAAAGGGGAAGGAAGGCAGAAATTCTGCTTCAGAGGGATGTCTGATGCACAGTGCCCCCCAAGACTACCCTATGCTCAGGACTGTGGCTCAAGGCACAATCTATCCCTAAGTAAATAACAGAGTAGTAATAACAATGATCCAAATTCTGCTATTAGCTTGGGAGATTTGCACCATAAAAAACCTGCCAAATTTGGCGTGATGTTATGGTATATGTTCTAGAGCAGTTCTATATATACTATTGACTATAAGTCATATGTGTAATACCTCAGGTTATACTGGGAAATTCCATTGTGTCCTAAGCTTTAATTTTTTCACATAAGCACAATTTCTGAAAGTATCTAGCACAATAAAAACCTAACAACGAATAGTTAAAAAGGGGTAACTCAGATAGAAATCAGAAACACTTCTCACTGGAAGGAACTGGCTGACAGAACCAGAAAAATAATCCCTATAAAAATACTTTTTAAAAACAGGAAAAAAAGAAAAAAAAAGAAAAAAAAAGAAAATGGCGCCTGTTTCCAACATTCCATTGCTCTGAACTGAGAATCTTCCTTAAAATTTGAAGAGTCATATAAAAGCAGATGAAATATTAATTAAAAGGATATTATCTGTAAATTAAGCAGAACAGTAAGCAGTTAATAGAGTACAAAAGAGATCTTACCCGTGACTCCATTAAAATGTATCAAACACCAATGGGCCAGTTGTTGATCACTGGCTTTTGGGGGATTAGTTGCATTTGCTTTTTCTGCTCTTACTATTATTTGCAGGCACTCAGATACTGCAGTAATGGATGCCATATAAGTACCTAAATATATTATTATTGCTTGTTTCCTGTAGCATCCACACTGCACCAGGTACTGGGCAAACATAAAGGAAGCCATGGACTCTGTCCCAAAGTGCATACCATCTAAAACGACAGACAGATAAAAAGAGGATAGGGCAAAGATATACAAGATTCCAGTAAAGTGGTCAGCATGATATTTAACTAGGTCTTGATATTCCATGTTTTAAAATTGAATACAGAGACCATCTCCAATTATCCTTCAATGTTG
Organism: Macrochelys suwanniensis; assembly: GCA_033296515.1. NCBI lineage: Eukaryota > Metazoa > Chordata > Testudines > Chelydridae > Macrochelys > Macrochelys suwanniensis. The sequence goes on from CM065777.1 coordinate 95,240,160, forward strand.
CCATTATTAGTAAGCTAGTTTCTCATAGGCATCATGATAGAAATGGATCTTCATGAGGGATTTGGCAGCCAGACAAATCCTACCATTTAGACATATAAATACAACTCACTAAAAAGGATGCCAAGTTTAGGCCCATTTAGGAAATCAGGCCTAGGGTACAAACAAATATCACACAAGTGTCCTATATTTGTTTTAATTTGTTCTGTATTGGTCTATGTATTGTATTAGAACATAAGAACGGCCATAGTGGGTCAGATCAATGGTCCATCTAGCCCAGTATCCTATCTTCCAACAGTGACCAATGCCAGGTGCTTCAGAGGGAATGAAGAGAACAGGCAATCATCAAGTGATCCATCCTGTCATCCACTCCCAGCTTCTGGCAGTCAGAGGCTACTGATGTCACTGGTGCCTGATCTTGCTTTCACTGAAGTCAATGGCAGTCTGGAGGGATATGATACGGGGCTCCCCTTTTCCTTGTTAGAGTTACAGCTCATGCTCACTCCATTGCTGGTCTTCATGTACAAGCAGGTCCTGTCATCACCACAAATTTGCTTGTTCATGTCCCTACTTCTAGTTGTCAGACTAATGACCATTACCAGCTATGGTAACCACAAAATGATCACAGTGGTCTCTTCTTGCCTTATAACCTATGAAACCGTCCTTCCTCCAGCAGAGTGCAGCTTCCCCTTGTGTGGCTGTAGCATGGAGGGGAAAAGGCTCCCAGCATAGGGACAGACAGAATTTAGCCTGTTAGATGCAATATAAGCCCCTGTTTAGTTAAAAAAGGAAATCTGAAACCACCAGGACCCTCTTGCTGTTCTGAATGATCTGAATTGAAATAAAATAAAATAAATTCATAATTAATTGTTTTATGCCATTAAAAAAAAGAATGTGCCTCAAGTCTAAAAATCTGTCTGCCAACTTTTTGCCTGATGTGAATTAAAATGTCTGCATTATAAACTAACTGCAAAACAGGGCTTATAATGGAAACAGCAATTGACTCTTGGCAGTTGCAGCACTAAGAGTTGCCGCTACAATATTAAGTTACAACTCTGTTCCGTGGGTACAGCCCTTCAAGTTATATAACAGTAACTATTGCATAATTACTCGATTTTTTTATCTAACCCTAATTGCATGCTGGACTTGTGGTTGCCATCATAGTTCTCTTCTATGACATGCTCAGAGAAGATGTCGCTGATGTCACCAAACTCAACTGTACTGCTTTTAAATAGACCAATAATATGCTGTTTACTAGTACCACTTACCTTAAGGGACATTATTTTATTTTTCTTTCTCTCCTTTCCTAGCTGGCAACAGATTTCTGACCAAAATGACCTAGTACTGGGGAAAGAATCTAACAAATAATAGATGCATAAGCTACAGGTACAGTACATACTGTACTTTAATTCTTGGCATACGTGTGAGACAACCATCCAGCTGGAGAAGCAGAGAGAATAAACCATATTCAAGTGTGTGAAACAAGGCTTTATTTTTACTGAGGTTTTCTGGAAATAATTTAACCATAACAGCAAAGCATGTGTGTTTTTTATATATTACCAGATTTAGGATACAAACAGCATCTTGTAATAGTCACAATTTGAGAGGATTCAGGCCAATATTTTCAAACTTGGATGCCTAAAGTTGGGTTCTTACTTCCATGTCTAAGTGCCTAAATAATGGTCCCATTATCAAAAATGCCGAGCATCCAGTAGTTCCTATTAACTTCAATAGGAGCTGTTGTGTGCTCAGCACTTTTGAAAATCTGGTCACTTTTTAAGGTACCTAAACAACAGTTCAGAGCTCAATTTTCAGCACCTATTTTTGAAAATCTCAACTCTGACGTTCAGAGATTCTGAGCAGCCGCAACTCATAGAGACTTCATTTTTAATCTTATTGCTTAATATTTACAGTGCAGTAGCACTCAGAGGCCTCCAGTCGGGGCCAGAGCCACCTTATACTAGGCAATGTACAAACAGACAGCAAAAGACAGCTGCTATAAAAAAAATCTATCTCCAACCAGAGAAATCCGGCTAAACATTTTAAAATCATCAGTCTACCCTCACAAGCACAGTTGCCAACTTTCACGTGGTAAATAAGCACCTTGACTTTCACAAAAAGCCAAAAATGAAGCTAATCCCATTTCAAAACAAGGCCAAAACAAGCCAGTCTCTAAGAACCTCAACACTCTGTGTGACTAGATCCTCCTGGCGTGCAGTCTGGGACTGTGGTGGGCCCGCTGTGCACCCCTGACTCTCTCCCTGTCTTGCCCCTGCTTGCCCCTTGCCCCTGCCTGCCAGGAGCCAATCAAAAAGAAGAAGCAACAAGCTACAAGCCAAAAACTAGCCAACAAGCAACTCACAAACCAATTAAGTCAAAACCAAGCCCAATTTCTGTTTTTTTTTCATGGGTTTGGCATGTCTACTGACAAGACTCCTTATAAAGAAAGAAAAACTTTTGAGTACCAGGCTGCATAATAAGAACACAGATCACTGACAGAATAGAGACAACAAGACCAAGAAATGGAACAGACTCTTTCTCATTCCATGAAACTAAAAATTCACTGCTTAGCCTGAAAGCAACCACCTTGTCCTTGCAGTGCAAAAAGAATCTGGACCACACAATTTAACACATTGAATGAAGATTCAGCTTTCTAGCAAGTCAGATGGACAAAAAAATGGACAAAAATTCAACTACCTCATGACATTCAGCAAGTCATAGGTCAGATCGAGATTTCTCAGAGTGCTGTTTGGCACAATTTCAGCACAGGAAACATCTGAAGGAAAAGCACTGGATAGGTTCTATGTTCTAACAGATACAATTATTATCTATGGGAACGTCAGAAATATATGATATTTTGAGAACATACTGCTACCCCTTTTGACGTAAGCGGCTAACCAACATTGATGATGGAGTCAGGTATCTCTCTGACGCAATCCTGTTTATTTACAAAGAATACAAACAAAGTTCTGTTTCCCAGATCACAATAGGAATCAAACAAGAGGACATGCCCAGTAGAGTATTTGGCCCCAGGGGGTATAGGCAGCTGGGTTGGGTGGGTGGTGATGGGCTTGTCTCTCCGGTGTCCTGGAGCCAGAGGCAGCACACACACTTTTTAAAAAAGCAGCGTGGAGTGATGAGAACTGAATCGCCCTACAGCTGACCCTTGCTTAGGGAATGAACACTGCCCATTACAGCACTCTGCCTACCTCTCTGTCAGCGCTTCCACTAGAGCTGGGCAAATTATTCATGGTGAATACTTTATCTGAGGAATTTAGCTCTATTTTGTGTTCTCCAACTACCTGAAATAAACTTCAATTGTATTAACTTGCTTGTTATTAAAAATAATTTGAGTCTGTTATGCAAATTCTGGACTCCTCACAAAATACTTTCTGGGAGTATTGCTTTGAATACTTGCTCTTCATAATTTGCTGTTCATGGTGTGTGATTGGTCGACTAAGTCATGTGGTATTGCTTCTGTCGTCTCATTGGATGACTCACTTTTATAAACAGGATAGAGGCTGAATGAGTTGTAGGCTGCTTAACTTGGTTTAAAGATGGCAGCACAAACCTGAGATGAAAATATCTTTGTACAAATATTCATGAGGCTTTCCTTTTTTGAGAAGAGACCCAGAAGAAGATCTACTGTGGAGCTATGCTAACTTACCACATCTGAGGATCGACCCCCCATATATCTGGTCCTGAATGATGCAAGTGTTGCAAGGTGCACCCATAATCATCAGGAAAGCGAGTGATGAGCAAGACATTTGATTGTAAACTCTTCAAGAGGAGGAACCATATCTACCAAACTGCACTATGAGGCCCTGATCCCACCTGGAGTCTTTGGGAGCTGCTGCAATACAAATTGTAGCTAATAACAGCAACAGGACAACGAACACATGGGAATCTGGACTTGCACTAATGAAAGTGTTGCTGCCGGGTTACTTGTGCCACATAAAGTAGCAGATATATGACCAAAGGAGAGAATGCACTTCCTCGTTTCGTCTTATAAGAGAAAGCAAAAAGGTAATAATACTAAGATAATAAAATCCCAGAAGTGTCAGTAAACTTTTGGAAGGTTAATGTGATTTGTTTTCTCCAATGTTAATTTATAAACGTCTCTTGTAATAGCTGGGAGTGAGCTGATAATGCAAACCAAAAACTGATGATAAAAACAAGAGCACTGTTAAAATGCCTGTGCATGCCAGCAGCCTCAATCAACATTCACTTGGTTAATATGTGTACAGTACCTTAAAAATAAAAAAGACAATATAAAACCTAATATTAAAAATGAGCTGTGAGCAACTGGATTTGAAGGGGAGAGGTTTGAAGTCACCTCACCTGTCAGGTGTGGCAGTTCTGTCTTTCATGGGTCCCTCAGCACTCCCTATCCATGGCCCCACAAAGTCACGGGACCTCCTTGTCAACCTCCTCCTTGCCCTGTCCAAAATGGCCATCTAGAAGACCAGGGTGAGGAGGTTGGCTGATGGGGTCTCCTGTGACTGTGGGGCCTATTTCCGATCCTCCGTCCACTCACGCATCCGGGCAGAGTTCCCCTGGGCGGCGTCCACTGACTCCCTTGATACCTTTGAGGAGCAGTGGGCGCTGTCCGGGGTTTTTCTGTTCGGTGTCCCCGTCAGGTTCCCTTCGTTTAGCCCTAAGACCTCACTCCTGTCCCTGTTTTATCTTTAGTTGTCCCTTGTACTCACTTGGAATCCCAGATCTGTGGATACTCCCCTTAGGTTGGGGGGAGGTCCTTTAGTAGTGGGCGGGCGGAAGGATGGGTCCCTCAGCATTGCAGGGCTAGATCCTCAGGTCCTTTGTTTTTCTTTGGTCTTCACACAGGCAAATTTCCCTTGGCTTCAGTGGAAGTTTGCCTCGTTGAAAACTGAATAAGACCTCAGTATTTCGCTCTTAGAAATTAGAACTATTAGGTTATCTGGTAGAATACTGTAACTTTTGTCTCTGAAGCTTACAATTAGAACTAGATCAGTGAGAACAGAAGCTACAAAAAGAAACTCATTCCATATGAACAGTTAAGCACAATCAAATGGTCCAGAATTTACTCTTTATGCTGATTTCATATCTATCATATCTGCACTGCAATGGTGTTAGTAAGCTCCATTGTAAGATGGTGTTTACTTCGACCCAATTTCCATTTCTAAGTGCTTCACAGAAGCATTACTTCATACCCTAGATATCTACTATCAAGCAAACAGCTTGGCCACCCCCCGAGACATACATAGTAGCCAGTCAAAAACTGATTGCAGACAGCTGCCGGGTGCAGGAGCAGCATTCAGTGATGTTTGTATTAAAAAAACTTTTGTGGCTAGACAGCAGGACTGACTCATTTAGAATCTATTACCACAACAGTCCCTCAAGGCAATGACACACAGCTGTACAGAGGAAGCAGGTTCTCTAATTTGTAAACCATGCTCTCCCCGTTAATCCCTGCCAAACAGCCTCAGTGTCTGATTGCACCTTCTAAAAAAAAAAAAGTCTCTAGAAGAACAACAAAACAAAGTTATTCATAAATTCTGATTGCTAGCCCCGTGTGTTTGCTCCTTCTGTGTTCTGTTGTTGACATGCACTTTATGGGCTGGATTGTGGCATTTAGCCAAATTAGGGACAGTACAGACCCACATCATCCCACAAAGAGCTCAGAAAGGGATTGGGCTTCGAGGCGGCAGAGTCCTTTCCACAGCTCTCTGGTGCACAGAAGCAGTTTTCAGCCTGCACCACAGTTTAGCACTGTATCCTCTAGGATGGTGAAAGCTGCTTCCATCATCAAGTCTGGCCCAGGGAGGGATTGTTGGGGCCTCCCTGTCCCCTTAGGACAATATGAGCGCAGGTCTTTGCTTTGCACCAACCAACACATAGTCAGCTTTTGTTCTCTAACCAACAACAGCAGAAGGACTCTGGTGGTTCCTTCAGACCCTCACAAGGTGGATCCTTAGTAGGGGACCAGATTCTGAGCTCAGTTATGATAATGTAAATCGGATAATGCCACTGAAGTCAATGGGGACATCATAACAGTCTTCAAACAGTTGAAAGACTGCCATAAAAAAAGATGGAGAAAAGTTGTTCCTCTTGCCACAGATGGCAGGACAAGAGGCAATGGGTTCAAAGTACAACATAGCAGATTTAGATTAAGTCTCAGGAAAAACTTCCTAACAGTAAGAACAGTAGAACAATGGAACAGACTGCCTACAGAAGTCATGGCAGCTCCTTCACTGGACGTTTTCAAAAGGAGCCATCTTCCTTGAATGGTTGAGACACAACAAATCCTGCATTTTGGCATGGGGTTAGACTAGATGACCCTTGCGGTCCCTTCTAACCCTATGGTTCTATAAGTCTATGATTTTCTTTGGATTTGCAATTGCAATTTGGATCAGTGTAAATGAGATCAGAATCTGCCTTTTGTCTCCTTACAAAGACAGAGTTTGACCAAAGTACCTCCCGGTCGCTGGGTGTTGCTTTAAGGACTCCAGTTTATGACAGCACAGCCACTACCTGAAACTAGGAAATAGAGTGAAGAATGTAATTAAGAGATCAAATGTACTTTAAAAAAAAAAAAGACATAAAAACAATGGGGGGGAGGGGGCGGGAGACACCTTTAAGGTCTTGGAAAATTGTCATGTGCCCCTGTGTAGCTTAGGGTTAGGGTTAAAAGCAGCCAAGGGAGGCTGGTTGGGTAAACAGCCACAGGTGTGGCCACACCCAATTAGGGTCCAGCTGACCCTAATAAAAGGACAGGCTGAAGACGTGAGAGAAAACTCTTGCTCCAGCTGAGGAGCAGAGAGGACCAGGCTGCCTGGGAGAGCAAGCAGGGTACCTGAGGATAGCAGGGCTGGGGAAAGGCAGGCTGCAGGGAGACATCTAGGGCTGGAAAGGCAGCAGGTCCAAACCCCCTACCTGATAATGAGTGGCCACTTCAGACTGCAGTTTGCCCCTGAGGGAAGGGGCTAGATGAGAACTGGCAGTGCGTCACTGAGGCAAGATGGATTAAGGGGATTGGGGTTCCCTGGGGAGGGGAGACCCAGAGTGTGGGGGCACTGCTGTGGGGCAGCACCCCAAGGTAAGGGGCACCGGGTCTAGTAGGAACACAAGGCTTGAAGTGATGTGGTGGATATCAGGATAGAGCAGGTACTGGTAGGAAGACACTGGCCAGCAGGAGGCGCTCTCAGGCTAGTACTGAGCTAATTCCTGGATGACCAGCAGGAAGCGCTGCGGTGGTAAGTGCCCGCCATGCTACACCCTGCCTTTTCTGGTTTAGGTAAAAAATGAAAGTTTCAAAATAGCAAAAGTAGAGTTCAGTGAATTGTTTGTTGCAAATAAAGAACTTTGAGAATAGTTATCTGAAGAATTTTATTCTTTTTCCTGGTCGTGAATCTTTTGCAACTTGTGCCACATAACCCTAACTCCTTCCCAAACCCTGCACCCCCCGCCCCAGGTCAGAACCCCCTCCTGCACTCCAACCCACTACCCGAGCCCTGATCCCCCTCCCGCACCCAAACTCCCTCCTGGAGCCTGCACCCCCTCCTGCACTCCAATCCCCTGCCCAGCCCTGAGCCCTGTCATGCACCACAACCCCCTCATCCCCAGCCCCACCCCAGAGCCTGCACCTCCAGCTGAAGCCCTCACCCCCTGCTCAAGCCCTGTGAAAATGAGTGAGGGTGATGGAAAGCAAGCGATAGAGGGAGGGGGCTGGAGTAAAGTGGGCAGGGTAGGGGCAGGGCCTCAGAGCAGGGGGCAGGGCAAGGGTGTTCAGTTTTGTGCAATTAGAAAGTTGGCAACTCTACAGAGCAGGTGTCTTACCTGCAGTATCCCTGCAGTGCAGCCAGGGCCTGGGAAAGAGGCCTGGCATATGTAAGGAATAGATTGTGACTCTTCCTGAGTCCCAGAGATGATTGGTTACAGTGACCCCATGCCCACAGGGCAGGGTTCCTGGATCCTTTAACTTTTTCAATTTTTCCCTTATTTGTTTACAGTTGCTGTTTCGTAAATTGTATGTGGTTTAAACTCAATGTAGCGATTGCTGGGTCAGGGAAGTGGCCAGTGAGGACAGAGTCCCCTGGAGTGGGGACACACCAGCCACCATTCTGAGTGACCCATGACAAGACTGGGGGTTAAGTTCCCCAGGGCTCCAATTCCAAACCTTATCGGGGTTGCGTGGGTTCTGCTGCACAGGAGGGTCCTCAAAGTTAGGCAGGCATCCAGGTAAAGGGAACTGGGGCAGGGACTCAGATCCTTTCACTATCCAATTCCACCGCGGTAGTATAGAAACAAGGAAAATTCCCCACAATACCGGGATCATTCCCCCACTTACATTAGCAACTAATAAATAGAAAGGTTACAAACCTGGCCAAATTGATCTGTCGGGAAGGCGAACAAACATTTGCAAACTCTTTGTTTGCAGCAGTCAGTCATCTCTAACTGCCCTGAGAAAGGCAATTGTTCCAGGATGTGCTATACTCACAGGTTGGATCTGGCAAGATTTCCACACCAAACCGGTTCACATAGTTCAGATAAATTTTGCATAAACATCAATCTTTTGGATGCTTATCCAAGACAAATTTCAGAAAATGTTTAGCTGCCCCCATTGCTACTAATTAATCCTTTGAGTTAAAGCCAGCACAGCTGGGTTTATGTAATGTTGCAAGAGAATCATTATATAACATAGGGGTTATCAATAAGTGATTTTTTAAAAAAAGAACTAAGAGTGGAACAGCCGTATTTAATGATCATTTTTAGTATTTTGAAGCTGTGGTTATAATGAACTGGAATGATTATATCCTACCAGGTTAAATACTAGATTAGAAGATGACTGCATAAACTTGAGCTGTTCTGAGACCAAAAGATCGAGCCTTTTGGCACCACTTTATGCGAAGATTATATAATACATGTGATGATAACATACCCCTTCCTCTTTCTGGTTGGCAGTGAAGCCCTTCTTTGGGAGGGCATGTGTCCTTCCCAGATCTTGAAGCTGCCCCGCAACTTGTTGCATATTTGCAAAAGAAGCATTAGGTGGACACAATGGTTTTTTGAGAATTCCAATTCTTCATTTACTTTCCCCCTATTTATATGACCTGCTGTTGAAAGGCTGTTCCTTAGAGCTTCCATTTTGAAGCACTTGGAGGAGAGGAAGGTGATCAGAAACAGTCAACGTGGATTCACCAAGGGCATGTCATGCCTGACCAACCTTATTGCCTTCTATGATGAGATAACTGGCTCTGTGGATATGGGGAAAGCAGTGGATGTGATATATCTTGACTTTAGCAAAGCTTTTGATATGGTCTCCCACAGTATTCTTGCCAGTAAGTTAACGAAGTATGGGCTGGATGAATGGACTATAAGGTGGATAGAAAGCTGGCTAGATTGTCGGGCTCAACAAGCAGTGATCAACAGCTCGATGTCTAGTTGGCAGCCGGTATCAAGCGGAGTGCCCCAGGGGTCAGTCCTGGGGCCAGTTTTGTTCATTAGGATGAATGGATGAATTGCACCCTCAGCAAGTTCACAGGTGACACTAAGCTGGGGAGAGAGGTAGATATGCTGAAGGGTAGGGATAGGGTCCAGAGTGACAAACTAGGCCAAAACAAATCTGATGAGGTTCAACAAGGACAAGTGCAGAGTCCTGCACTTAGGACGAATGAATCCCATGCACCGCTACAGTCTGGGGACAGACTGGCTAAGCAGCAGTTCTGCAGAAAAGGACCTGGGGATTACAGTGGATGAGAAGCTGGATATGAGTCAGCAGTTTGCCCTTGTTACCAAGAAGGCCAACGGTATATTGGGCTGTATTAGTATGAACGTTAGCAGCAGATCAAGGGAAGTGATTATTCCCCTCTATTCGGCACTGGTGAGGCCACACCTGGAGTATTGTGTCCAGTTTTGGTCCCCCCGCTACAGAAGGGATGTGGACAAATTGGAGTGAGTCCAGCAGAGGGCAATGAAAATGATTAGGGGGTTAGGGCACATGACTTACAAGGAGAGGCTGAGGGAACTGGGATTATTTAGTCTGCAGAAGAGAAGATTGAGGGGGGATTTGATAGCCTTCAACTACCTGAAGGGGGGTTCCAATGAGGATGGAGCTAGGCTGTTCTCAGTGCAGGCAGATGACAGAACAAGAAGCAATGGTCTCAAGTTGCAGTGGGGGAGGTCTAGGTTGGATATTAGGAAACACTGCTTCACTAGGAGGGTGGTGAAGCACTCGAATGGGTTACCTACGGAGGTGGTGGAATCTCCATCCTTAGAGGTTTTTAAGACCTGGCTTGACAAAGCCCTGGCTGGGATGATTTAGTTGGGGATTGGTTCTGCTTTGAGCAGGGGATTGGACTAAATGACCTCCTGAGATCATTTCCAACCCTAATATTCTATGATTCTGTGTTGCTTTTTTTTTTATTATCAGTGGAGGTTTCCCATTTAGGGTCCTTATCACAACAATCTTCCAGGGTTTGGAGGTGCTGAAGGAATCCTCTTCCTCAGTGCATGAATGCTGCTCAGAGTTTAGCAACAGGATGTCACTTTTGAATGACTTTAGGGAGTGAATGTGCTACCTTGACAGCCTTCCGATCTCCTCCTTGCTGGAGGAGCCAGAAAATGGGCCAAGAATAGATTCCAGATAGAGTTCTCCGGAGGATGACAATTCCATTTCATGGAAACTTTCAAGGTTTTTCGTTCTGCACTGGAACAAAAACAAAACATTTCAAACATTTTCATGAAATGAAATTGTGTGCATCCCTGCTGTGCCTGACTCAGAGCACAGTTATTCATCCCAGATCACTCCTAATCACACAGAGCAGGGATTTGAATCTGTATCTCCCACATCCCAGGCCAGTGCCACAACCACCGGGCTATAGAGCACGAGAGTCTCTCAGCTTCAGCAAACTGACCAGTTCCAATCCCAAGTGTCTCATGCTGCATCATGTTCTGATCAACCAACCTTAGTGTATCTACATTTTTGAAGAATAACCAAACTTAGTTTGTAACCTGGGGCCAGATTTCCAAACTTCTGTACTTCTATTGTGTCTGCAGAAGGTACACATCTACAACATCACCTCCAAACCATTCTGGCTCGAGAAATTTCAAGTCTGGAAAAAATACCAAATATTTTGCAATAAGAAAAACCACTCATGAATTTTTTCATAGATTCCAAGGCCCAAAAGGATCATTGTAATCATCTAGTCTGACCTCCTGTATAACACAAGCCAGAGAACGTCCCCATAATAATTTCTAAAGCATGTCTTTTAGAAAACCATCCTACATTGATTTAAAAATTGTCAGTGATGGAGAATCCAGCATGACCCTTGATAAACTGTGCCAATGGTTAATTACATTTGTGTCAAATTTACGCCTTATTTAAGGTCTGAAGTTGTCTAACTTCAACTTCCAGCCATTGGATCGTGTTAGACCTTTCTCTGCTAGATTGAAGAGCACATTATTAAATATTTGTTCCTCATGTAGATATTTACAGATTTTAATCAAGTCACCCCTGAGCCTTCACTTTGTTAAACAAAATAGATTGAGCTCTTTGATTCTATCACTATTTTTGCATTCTGTTGTATCGTGCGTCTTCTAGGTATGAAGTATCAAATCATTTTTTATTATATTTCAGGAAGTTTTATTTTCCTCAAGCCAAATTCTGAAGTTTTTATTCTGGCCATCGTCAGACAAAACCGCATTGTACATATGCGGAAAATGAGGCACAGAAAGGTGAAGTAAGTTGCTTGAAGTCCCACAGCAGGTCAGTGTCACAGCAGGGATAGAATCCAGCTCTGATTCTCAGCCTAGTGCCCTAGTCACTGGGCTATGCTGCCTTTCATGTACTAACGTCCCTACAATCACTTATCTCAGCTCTCATATACTTCCATGAGAGCATGTTCCCCCTTTTAATCATTTTTTCATACTAATCAAAGCTCAGAAAATGATAATGAGCAGAAGTGGGCCCAAGCTGCAAAATTTGGGTCTGGAGTCAGGACCAGACTTAAACTTTCTCACCCCTTAAATTTGTGGGTGTCTGGACTCAGGGTTCCAGTGGAGCTGATGATAAAGAAAGATCCCAATTGTGACATTCACATCCAAGTTTGGGTCTGGATTTCAAAACAGAAGATTCAGGACTATTTGGATTCAGGTTTTTAGGTCAAAGCCATCTCTAATATTAACACAGGATTTATTTGCATAACTTACCATGTCATGACTGTTGTGTGAGGTTTCGACCCCAAGTCTGCAGGAAGACTCACGTGCTTTGGATACTTTCAGAAGAATTGGATAAGCTTCCAAATGTTCACACAAACTGCCAACTTTTCATCCATCAGTCTTTTCCTATGATTGTTCACCAAGCTTGCGAGGCCTTATACTCAACTCAATGGCATTTCTCGGTCTGTCTGAAATGTGATAACTTTTGAACACTGCCTCTGATCAACTCCAAAATTTCTGGGGCTGATCAACTCCAAAATTTCTGGGGCTGTTCTAGGCCTCAATGGGAAGAAAACTGTTGATTTGTGGGGAAATCATAAAACCAAAAGAGGAAAACGGGGGAATCATGGAGCCCCTGCCATCCGATTAGCACAAGCAGTAGCTTCAACCAGTTGGGCAATTGTCTGTACATAAAAAAACCTGTTGATGGTGGCCATTCACTCTTCCCAGCACAACAGCACCTCCATCTCCGCTCTGCCCATCCTCCCAGTAAAGTTTAACATGTTGACACTTTGAATGACTCATCTCCCAGACAGAAAGAAGACAATAATAGTGGCCTAGGGAGGAGATGGGAATGGGGAAATGCACACATCCCCGGCATAGGGAGGAAAATGGAGGAGAGGCAAATGTGGGGACACAGCCCCTTCAACAGGGGGAAGGGAGGAATGGGGAACCCAAAAAAAACCAGGTATGAGGGAGGAGGTGGGGAAAGTCGAAGGGAGTCCCTGAAATAGAGGGGGAGGGAGGATGGCACACAGGGAGCTTGCAGGGAGTGGGGAAGGGAATGGAGGGATGCAAGTTGCCCCTGGTGTGTACAATAAGCTCGGCCTACGGAAGCTATGAAGTATGTGACCTCCCCGATTATTTTGTTTAATACTGCTATAAGTATGTAGCTACAGACTTTATTAAAGACGTCTGTTATGAAATAGCCTAGCTAGACCACAAGAGGCAAAAGAGATACTGGTTTGGTTTCAGTAAAGACCATGGTTTGCATACGCAGGCAGACTGAAACCCGATTATTCAAAATCTCACTTTTCCTGCATTAGCTTGGCTGTAACATTGCGATTTACATGGGCTTCCAGCTGCCGTGTGTCTCTGCAGCTAGTTAACATCCATACACACAGGAGTACACCTCAGATTAAACCCTTACAAAAGCTGCTTGCTGAGGTCTGAGATGACGTGGAAGGAGTAAAATCTTTCTAATGCTTAAATTCTCCTGCTGATTCAGAACATTCAGAAGCTCATTAGTTTGAGCTGTTTGTTTGATAGAAAGTGTCAGTTCACAACAGGAAATCTAGCACATCAAATGCTAGGAGCTTCTGTCTCCATCTAGTGTTCATTATTCTGCATTCACACGCAGCTGTCTTACATAATGTGCAAGTCAATTTTCTGCACAGAGAAGAGGGAGGAGGGGGCATGCTTTTCCACTCTAATTACCCTCAAACTCTAACAGCTAGCTTGCGAGACTTCAGGAGAAGTGCACATTTACCATGTTCACAGATAACAACTGACATTTAAATCCCGTTAATGTGCTGACACAAAGCCAGGAAATTCGGAAGGAAGGCTGATACTTTCTTTAACTTGTGCCGAGATGGGAACAAACGGCGTGAGTTACACAGAGTGTTTGGATTCACTTAGAGTGTCCAGGTTTTTCTTGGTTTGTGCATGTGACCTTAATTTCAACTCTTCTTTTTCTCTTTTAACGCTGAGCATTTCTCAGCTTCAGAATGGACATTTTTAACAAAGTGAAAGTGTCATGGAAGTGTGTGAAAACAACATGGTAAGTAAGTAAATAAAAGAATCATCATTTCAATAGATTCTTCCACCAGTAGCTCCCAAAGTACTTTAAAAGCATTAATTAATTGAGCCTCACTACGCTACTGTCAGGCAGGGAAGTATTAGCCCATTTTTCAGCTGGGAGAAGTTGGGGGAGAGAGATGTTAGGTGACCTGACCAAGTTTATGTAGGAAGTCTGTAGAGGAGTTGAGGATCGAGTCCTTCCAAAGCAATCCTCCACTTCACAGGTCTGATTCGCCATCTCCTTGCACTTTGTATGGTCATCTACAGCTTTATGCACTCACTTTCCACTAGCGTAAAAGACAATGCAAGGTCCAGGGCAACAATGAATTGGGGCGTATGGTAGCAGGTTTTTAAATGGGAATTCATTGCTTCTGTTTGCTAGCTGAGAGAGAACATGTGACTGACTCCGGGACTACCAGCCTCATGTTGGGTGCTCAGCACTTTGCTGGATCAAGCTCAGATAGTACGTTTCATCCAGAGAGCTAAGTAGTGCTATCTCCATTTCATAAATGCAGAAATCAAGGCAGAGAGGTGAAATGATGTGCCCAGGTCATCCAGTCGCTCAATGGAAATAATACCCCAGAACTCCCCAGCCAGTGTCCTGTGCACTGGACCACGCTGCCTCCCAAAAGGTGATACAAATATTGCTGCCTCTTATTGGGTCCTTAGTGCCTCATGAATAATGGCCTCCCTTCTCCCCACAGCTGAGGGGATGGGGCGCTACACCAGAGAAGAGAATCTCTGCCACAACAATGCCTCCGACCATGAAAACGAAATCTTCCTGAAAGCCAGAAGCCAGTTCAGGAATGCAGCTTGTCGCTCTGATCCTCACCTGCCTGCAGATGCAGTTCTTCCTTTCCACCTGCCTTTCTCCCAGTTGCTGGGATGAATATATTCCCTGACAAGATGGTTATCTGTATAAGGACACATTGAAAACCAAGTAAGGCACACGCTACTGTTTAAGAACTGCACCAGATGACAAGTTAATGAAATTCTTGCATCTGAAAATGAGACTGGTGCAATGTGTAAGAGGAAAGGCTTAGCCAAATCTCATTGGCTGCTGGCAGTTTCCTTAAGTTAGAGGAACCCTTAACTTGCTCTAACTTTTGGCTGTGGTGTAAGTCAAAAAATGCCAAAAAGCCACTCTAGGTTCAGTGTAAGGTGTCTGTGTTGACAAAAAAACACCAATTTTTCATCTGTCCCCACCCCCCCACCAAGCCTAGGTGCCACTACTAGAGGGATGTGCCGGTCATTTTCGGGAGTCACCTGAAGTAAGCACCGCCTCCCCCACCCCCTCCTACACTCCAACTCCCTATCCCAGCCCAGAGCCTGCACCCTTCACCCAAACTCCCTCCCAGAGTCCGACCCTTCACTCCCTC
This sequence comes from Macrochelys suwanniensis, assembly GCA_033296515.1. Lineage (NCBI taxonomy): Eukaryota > Metazoa > Chordata > Testudines > Chelydridae > Macrochelys > Macrochelys suwanniensis. The sequence goes on from CM065777.1 coordinate 95,255,534, forward strand.
CTATATCCAAACTCCCTCCCAGAGTCTGCACCCCCTCCCACACACCTTTCTGCACCTCAACGTCCTGCCCCAGGCTCAGCCTGGAGCCACCTCCTACACTCTGAACCCCTCAGCCTCACCCCTCAGCCCACACCCCCATCCCGCACCAGCCCAGTGAAAGTGAGGGAGAGCGAGTGATGGAGGGAGGGGGCTGGAGTGAGCGGGGGTGGGGGGCTGGGAGGAGGGGCAGGGCCTTGGGGCAGGGCAGGGGCATGGCAACGGTGTTTGCATTTGTGCCATTAGATAGTTGGCAACCCTAATTTCACCAGACACATACACACACACACAGTCAAAGAGATATATCCATCAGTAATCAAACTTACAGATAGGTGAGGAAAGAAAAATGCTGCTTGAGAACTAATTAAAGTTGGATTCCAGGATATTTACTTTGCCTGGTTTGACAATGTGCTTTAACAGTTATAAAGCTTCAGCTTTCTTAACCTCAGCCTCAATCTGTCATTTAATAATTCTTCTCTGACCTCTATTGTCTGACTCCCCCAATAATTTCCTACAACTGTGAAAATTTAAATATATAAAAATAAAAAACTGCTTAAAATAGACATTGATACTCATAGATTCCAAGGCCAGAAGGGCCTATTGTGATCATGTAGTCTAGTCATTGAAATAACAAAAAAATTAAAATCCACTTTTGCCAAGTCTGCTTACAGGCCTGTGCTTTTAACTTCAGCCTGTCCTTGATCTGAATCGCATAAATCAGTCTATCATATAGATATTTTTAAAGTTAAAGTAGACAGAAATGCACAAAGGCGAAGGTATTGATGTAGAGTTGTGTGAAATTCAGTATTTGTGGTTTAAAAGGATTCACGCAAAACCTTCCTTTGGTTTCAGTTCATAAGGGTTCAAATCCCTGAGATTTTCTTTGAGTTTAGGGTTTGAATGAAGCATCAAAACTTGGCTGAAACACTTTCCCCTGGTTTAGGACTAGATTGTGCTGTCAGGCACAGCCCTGAGCTAGGGGTGGTACATAAGCTGCACTTCCTCAAGAGTAGCCCTAAGAGACTTTGTTCTCTTGAGGCTAGAGTTACCATATTTCAGGTTCCCCCCACCCCCAAGGACATGGCCAGAGGGAAGGACCTGGAGGGGGTGGCGTACAGTGTGGGGTGTTGGAGGGGGTACCTGCAGCAAGGGTACTCATTGGAGGTGGGAGGCAGTGTTGCTCCCTGTCACAGTGGCAGGGCGGCTGGTGTAAGCCCAGGACGCAGAGACAGCTGTCAGTCAGCGCCTTCCTGCAGTACTCCCTCTCCTGGGCTGGAAACCAGGGCCTGGGTGGGCAGGATCCGACATCTGTGGCTTGCAGGAGAATAGACCAATCAGCTGCGGATGCATGGGAAAGACCAATCGGTAAGTGGACCAATCGGGGCTTTTTCTGAACTGCAGGAAACATATGGTAACCCTACTTGAGGCGCAATACCCCCTTGCTCTGGGAGTTGAAGGCGATGCAAACATTAACAAGCCCTTCAATGAACTAGGGCTAAATTTAGACTTTATGACAAAACCAGATGAGTGTTTCATACTTCTCCATTTCATAACAGTTTCATGCAGTTCTGATTGTTAGTAATGGGCAGACCTCAGAAAGAAGTTCAGTTAGGTTACAAACCTCTTTGGTTTGGAAATGGACAAGCATTCTCATCAGAACTGGGTTTCCTACAACTCTCTCAGTACTCTTCAGTTTCAGCCAGCCCAGAGATGGTGCCAGAAGAACCATTACAGTGTTTTGGTTTCATGCCCCTGTCTGGAAACAAAAAAAACACACATATGCAGATATGATTTTTGTTTTTATTTGTGAGTTTACCAGATGTTTCCAAACCTCAACATGTTTGAACTGTGGGCCAGTCATTATTTTATCTGAACTGGTTAGCCGCCTGGGAGGCATTATTTACCTAATGGAATAATAATCACTTTATTGACTGGGTAAACACATACTTGGTGGTATACTAATAATTTAAAGTGGATGTTGTGTTGAGGAAAGGTGCAGGATTGGCAGCTGTTAAGTCCTTTATGTACACGGAATAGTTACAGCACATGCACTAGCAATGCAAGATTCCTCATATAACCCTACTACTATGCCTCAAGTCTCTTCTGGAGGGAGTACTGTTAGGGATCGGATATTAGTTCAGTTTCCATGGCTATTCAATTCTTAGTCTCTCTGCTAAGATTGCGAGGAATGCCACTTGTAGTGTCAGTGCCCTCAGCCTCTCAAGTTTCTCTGAGACAACCCACTCTGGGTGATTACAGGGGCACAGACAAGAGACCCTGAAATTTACATCCCAGCTCCCTGGAGTGGAGGGAGAATCTGCAGGAGGCAGAGCTCAAAGATGAGCTAAGAAATGGGCAAGTTAGTTTTAGGAAACTCAGAAATCAGAGGGTCTCAGACTCCCATGCTCCTCTCCGGGCTATATTATAAATCTGAGTATTGTAGTTCCTTGTAGTGTACTTTCTCCACTTCATCTCATCCTAGGTTAATTGCAGGCTGACAAGTTTCATTTGTGTAAGCTGAAGCCATTTTAAGTTAAACCAGTACAATTCTGATTTTTGCAATTATATAAATTTGGAACCAAAAAATTGCCCTGGGTTACACCTTGTATTTTAAGATTCAAGCAGAGATAATGCAAAGTTATGAACCCTGAAAAGGGGGTTGTAAATTCTGTTCAATCAGCAATTATGCTATAAGTCACTAATTTACTTAAAATGTATATTATCCATTTTAAAAGCAAAATTCTGCCCTTGAATACATGCAACTCCAGCAAAAAGGTACCTGTTATATTTCAGGGCAGAATTTGGCCCTAGAGAAATGGTTATGAAATAGTGACTGGAAAGATCAATGATCTGTAGGGATTTTACCCAAGTCTGTGAGAACCACAATAATGAGTCCCAGGTAGAAAACAAAATCTCATATGCCAGAGCCAACATGTCCTGAACTCATGGTTCAGTGTCCCCTGACCTTGACTCAAGCCCATTGGACAGAGGGTTAAACCACTGCACAATGCTGGCAAATTGCATTGGAAACTACCTCTCATTGACTGGTAAATACTAGTTTGTGCTGTGAAAGAAGGCTTGAATGTTTATGGACTATTCACCAAGTTAGATTGAAAAGAAATTGGATGCAGAAAAGCATCTGCGCAGACACCCCATGACATTGGTGCTACAGCAGTGAGAGCAGCTGCCTGCAGCATTAACACTCTCATATACACATGGGTACTTCATACAGAGATATTCTGCAGAAGCCTGAGGACCTTGATGCTATGGTGAGAACACTGTGGGGCAAAGAGCAGAGGCAATATCTTAGGGAGTCCAAAGAAATCAAAGGCACTCTTAGCAGTCTGGAGAAGAGAAGACTGAGGGGAGACATGATAACAGTTTTCAAGTATATAAAAGGTTGTTATAAATGTAACCCTTCTGCCAGGACGAGTTGACAGCAGCAAGGGCCAGGTTCAGTACATAGGGGTTCCCTTCTCAACAATGCAATGCAAAACCGGCTCGAGCCCCCACCCAGTAACCTGGGAAAATCTTATACACACCCCTGGGCGCCTCAAAGAGGCAATACTTCCCCTCTCGCAAGCACAGAGCCTCCGTGTAACAGAAATCTTTAATAGCAGCAGGTAAATGACACCAGCCTTAAATTGGGAAAACACCGCAACTAGGATCCATAAGCCAAACTGTGAGCAAGACCCACCCCAGCCAATTGGGCCGTGCCCTGTCCCTTGGGTTCTTGAGTCCAGCAACCCAAAAGTCACCCAAAGTCCCCAAAAGTCCAAGAACCCAAAAGTCCAGTCCCAGAGTTCAAAAGTTCATCTGCAGGGTGCTACACGCCACCTGCCTGGGCAGCAATGGGAAAGGGGGGGGTAAGGGGCACCTTACGTGGCGTGAAGATGATTGCCTCACCCCTCCGTGGGGCTTCACTCTGCTCCGCCAGCCGTCTCACAAGCCGCTACAGCTGTCCCCACTAACTGCTCCGCCCCACCAACAGCGCCGCTCCACCAGCCGTCCTGCAAGCTGCTCCAACTGCAACCACGAACTGCTCCGCTCTGCCAGCAGCACCGCTCCGACTCTCCTCACGAGCTGCTCTGCTTTGCCAGCAGCGCCACACCATCAGCTGTCTTGCCAACTGCTCCACCAGCCACTCAGCAATTTATCTTCAGGCTCCCCCACTACTTAACACAGTGCTCAGTGATTTCAGCTCATAATACTTTTAGCTCTTTAGTGATTTCAGCTTGTAGTTTAGGGGAGCCCTAGTGCTCATTTGCACTATTAGCCTAGAGTGATTTCAATTCAGCAGCCTGAAACCAGACTATCAAGGAACTCAACATTAGCTCTGACATTCCACAGTGGAGAGAGGAGGAGACACTGCAATTGGTGTCTCAGACCCTCACTAGGGGCCTACATCACCAGGTATTAATACCTGTCCCCAGCCCTTCTCTCTATTCACTGGGCTTTGGAACCCATGTCCCTTGGCTGGCGAGTGCTGTTTAGCTAATGGCAAGTTCCCCTTTAACATGACAAAAGGCCAAGTACAGTTCCACTGTCCATGATTTACATAAGCAATATAACAACAGTTTATTCTTCCTGCCCCAATAACAGAAATTCCTGCCCCAATACAGAAAACTGGGGATCCTACAGCAGCCCAAAATGCCCATTTGGGCCACTATGGTTCGTACCAGGCAGGGTGGGTGTGCCTATGCAAATTGGATCAGCCCCTGGAGTGCTTTGCCATGACTCAGATGTCAGGGTGGAGCTCATCCTGACTCTGCTTACATCAAGAGCAGGGTGAAAAATTGTTCTTTTTGACTTCTGAGGATAGGACAAGAAGCAATGAGCTTATATTGCAGCAAGGGAGGTTTAGATTGGACATCAGGGTAGTTAAGCACTGGAACAAATTGCCTAGGGAGGCTGTGGAATCTCCATCATTGCAGGTTTTTAAGAACAGCTTAGACAAGGACGGTGTAGTTATTATGTAGTCCTGCCTTGAGTGCAGGGGACTGGACTAGATGACTATCAAGATCCCTTCCAGTCCTATACTTCTATGATCTCAGATTTGATGGTCAGCTCTCCTCTCCCACCCATCAGTGGGGCAAGGGAGAAATACTAGCCAAGAAGCAAGTCTAATCTTATAGGTGCCTGGCTTTCAGAGTTAGAGTGCTTGGCCTTACACTGAGGTTTCACACAAGCTGCAAAAACCAGTGGGCTATTGTAGGGTTCTATAGTGGATAACCATCATGCCAGTATACTCGTTGGAAAACCTTGAAACTAAGGGCATTTTATTCCCAGTGGTCCCAGGTCACTTCACACACACGAATTCTCAGCATGATTCACCAAGGCTACAAAACACTTTTTAGAGAAATTCCTTTAAATCGTCATCCCTCAAGATTGCCCCTGATTTGGCCATGACGGTCGCCACCAAATTATTCGGAGGAGAGTGGAAGGAATAGAAAAGAGCATACCAAGCAAAAGAATGGTGCTTTCCATCACTTTAGAGTCAACGTGGCTTTCTAAAGACTGCCATCGCACCTTCACAGAATAGGAGAGCGAGGATCATACTGGCTGATCTGCATGGTAAATTTCCCCCTACCTAAAAATCACTGTTCTTGGAAGTTCTGTAACAGACTCCAAATCAGAGAAGACCACCCTAGCCATCCTTCAGATGCTTTGGGGAAAGGTCAGATCTTTCTCCAAACACCTTCCCATCTATCCAGAGAATTATATATGGTCTTGCTCATTACGGTGCCTCACAAACACTAATCATAGAATATCAGGGTTGGAAGGGACCTTAGTAGGTCATCTAGTCCAACCCCCTGCTCAAAGCAGGACCAATCCCCAATTTTTGCCCCAGATCCCCAGATGGCCCCCTCAAGGATTGAACTCACAACCCTGGGTTTAGCAGGCCAATGCTCAAACCACTGAGCTATCTCTCCTCCCCCCCCCCATCCCCATTTTGCAGATGGGAATTGAGGCAGAGAGACTAAGTGACTCATCCAAGGTCACACAGGAATCATTTGGCAGAGCTGGGAACTGAATTCAGATTTCCCAAGTCCTAAACCAAAGCTGAAACCACAGAACATCCTCTGCAGTAGATAACCATTTTGCTTCAGAAAAATTTCTATTATCCTCCATAGCCAAGTGTCTAACTTGTTTTACCTTGTGGAGAAGCTAAACAGATTATCTGATAGATTATCGCAATGCTATTGGGGCTACAGTAACCAGAAGCATAAAGTGGGTGAGGGCAGAATTGGCTGTGAGTTGGGAGTCAATTGCTCCTTTCTTAGCACACACTAAGCTTGACACATCAGTGGAGGTGATACCTCTCCTGACAATGAGTCTGTGCCGTGTGTGATGGTGACCTCCACACAGGAAATCTGGCTAGTTGCTTTAATCTGCTTGAAACAGAGCCTCTGGGACCACTGTGATGCCAACACCGAGGATCAATACTTAATGTAGGATCTTGATTCTGCCTCTTTTAAGGATTAAAGCTCTCAGGATTTCTAATTGAAGCACATCCTGGACTTAGCAGAAGTGTCAGAAAACCCCATGAGGGGCTTTAGGTGCTTTTCCCCTCCCCCCAGAACATGAAATCTCCTAGTCACATATGTGAGCTTACTCACAGCTCTTGGCCTCAGCTGTATTATCTATTTTCCCCTAAACAAATCAAGACTAAGAGCCTGATCCTGACATATGCTGAGCACCTTCAACTACCATCAAAACAACACAGGAGATGAGTGCTCAGCACCTTGCAATGCTGGGTTGTAAGATAGTTTTAGATCCCATGGATGGGATCCTTTTTTCACAATGGTAGGTCTGAGAGTACTCCATAGCCTTTAATAGCACGAGATTGCCTCATATAAAACCTGGCTTGCCCTTGTAACAATTCACTTGGAAAATGTGCTGCATCAGGAGAGAAGCCAATTTTCCCCATAATTTATGTGTGTCTTTGAAACAAACATAACATCTCTGCAACCGTGGGAACATGTGTGAATATGATCATCTTTCCAGGAAGGCATAGAGCGAATGGTTCAATGGAACAGAGTTTTGAGAGGGCACTTACCTTTCATTCTTGCAAACTGGAAAAAAAATTGCACATAATTGTTTGAATGCAATTATACTAAAGAAATGTTCTGGCATGTTTTCACTCAAAATGTTCCCTTCTGCCCAACCCCCATGCTTCATTAGAAAACACTGAGCTTGTGATGCCAACAGATTGTTTGTGGGAAGTATTAACAGAAAAATATAATTGACATAAAAACACCTTCCCCACCTTTTAATCAGTTTCTCATGCCAAAGATTACCAGTGATCCTGTCATGTGCAACATAATCAAACAGTTATAATCAAATCCTAGCAAGGGCACTAACTCAAATGTAGTTAATTATTTTCCCATTAATTAGCTAAACTTATTTTTTCCCATTGAGAACTGATGGAATAGGCAAGAATTCGGTCAGTTTATTGCTCACTTGTCTTCAGGAGCCCAGTAAAATGGATAGCGGCAAGCTTGGTGATGGAACACAAAACAGTGGCAAATGGGAAACACAAATGGAGAATGGACTTCAGGTCTCATGCTTGCAGGTGCGAAGTTTGCCTGCCCCCTCCCTGCACAGGTCTTAGCTTCTAGGGATTCACAAGCGCTACACCTCTGAAAAGATCCGAATGGTTTGGTACCCTGCCACCACATGAAAGATTTTTGACAGAACATTTGCATAGTTACACCCCCTGCTTCTTACAGGGCCCCCTCTATGCCCTGCAGCAGAGAGCCTGGACTCATGGGCTGGCCCTTACGCCATTGAAGTTCCATTGACTTCAGTGAGCTTTGGATCAAGCCCGCAGAGTGCTCTCCCGCAATCTGCTTCTCTTTCAGCATGGTGGAAGCAGAGCAGTTGTGTAGTAATTAGGACCTTCCGTACCCATGGCATTGGTGGCGACAAGTTTTGGACCTAAGGCAGGAATACTCTAAAACTGGAGAATAACTTTGCATTTAACGCCTTAGATTTTAAAAGCATTAGACATGTCCAATGCTGAGGATTATTTTATTCCATTGTAGTGTTAGCTAATACCTTTATGAGAAAGTCTTTTAGAATTTAGTGAAAAATAATAACCTTTCTATAGAAATTTTAAACTGTCCTCTAGAATGTAATAGAGAATTATATAGATCCTGTATAATGTCTATAGAACCCTATCCAATAATATAGGCATTTCCCCAGTGGGTATACTCCCATTTTTCTCTGCCTTTTCCACTACTATGATATCTGGCTGAACTAGTAACTTCCACAGATCAGGTGGCTCGATCTTCTAGAATTCAATATCTTTTCTAGCATGAACTCGGGGCAGGTTTTACACACTGTGAGGTTAAGTGCATGATTATATGACTGCTAACCACATCCCTCACCACATTATCAAACTAGAATACCCACCTTTTTTTACCTAGGACTTTTTATCAGCCATTTTGTGGATCTCAGACTAAAGAATCACTGAAATCACCAAAGCCCACTCAGTAGCGTAGCTAGGCGGGGAGCAAGGGGAGCGGCGTCCGAGCCCCACTGCCGGAGCTGGGCTCAGGCGGGGATTTAAAAGGCCCGTGGCTCCCCGCGGCTGCAGGAGCCGCGGGACTTTTAAAGCGCTGCCCGAGCCCAGCTCCGGCAGTGGGACTCGGGCAGTGCTTAAAAAGGCCCAGGGCTCCTGCCACTGTGGGGAGCCGCGGGCCTTCTAAAGCACCGCCCGAGCCCTGGCGGTGCTTTAAAGGACGTGGGGCTCCCCGCAGTGGCTGGAGCCCCGGGCCCTTTAAATCACCACCAGGGAAGCCGGTATGGTCTCGCACGGCGCTGGCTCTTGCCGGTTCACTGGACCGGACCGCCGGGTGAGTATAGGGGGAGAGGGGAGGCGCCTTTTTATAGCGCCGCTCCCCCTGTGCTCCGGACCTGGCTACGCTACTGAGCCCACTACTAAACCCCTTTGCAAGATTTTGTATCTCTAGCCTTTTCCAGCATATAAAACTCTGTTTATCCAGTCTGGGGTTAAATGTTAACAAAAATGGAAAGGTAGAGGTCTGGAACCCCAAACAACTATAACTTTGCCCCTGCATGACCACCCATGCTCTCCCCCAAATCATAAAATAAACTTACATCGATCTGCACACGGCACTTATCGTTTTTAGACTGAATGTTATTTAATAGGGTAGTATACATACCATGCACTTACCAAACAAATGTCCTTGTACAATCACAGACTATCATCCAACTCACCTTCATTGAGAAAACAACAACTCTAGCGTTGTTGCCTCTCACACTTCACATCCACCTCTATCTCACCTTCCCAGTATAGTTCCTGGGAATTTCATAACTGTTTTAACCCATTACTGTCCACCACAGTCAGAATTCTTGCATCTTAAACACTTCTGGTTTGACTAGTTATCCCGAGACATATTACAATGGATGTGGCTAAACGTGTCTGCAGCTTCAGGCTTCATTAAGTCCATACTGTATGTGACCTTCCAAAGTATATACAGTGCGGAAGGTCCTTAGCACTCAGGGTTCATGCTTAGTGACTGGAAAGATCAATGATCTGTGACTGGAATGATCAATAAAACTGTCAAACTAGAGAGGAAACAATATGCCACATAATATGCAGGTTGTGGACATCAGGTTGTGGGAATACTGGTACAGAGATTTTTTTTAAAAAGGACAACATGGTTTACATGTTATAAAATGTCCCTATTTACCATAACTAGGGACATTTTCAATTACTCAGCACCAAACCCCTCAACCATACCTTGAATACTGTGTGCAGTTCTGGTTGCTTCATCTCAAGAAAGATATATTAGAATTGGAAATGGTACAGAGAAGGGCAACAAAAATGATTAGGGGTATGGAACAGCTTCCATTGAGGAGAGATTAAAAAGACTGGGACTGTTCAGATTAGAAATGAGACGATTAAGGGGGTGGAATATGATGGAGGTCTATAAAATCATTATTGGTGTGGAGAAAGTGAATAGGGAAGTGTTATTTACCACTTCACATAACAAGAATCAGTGGATACCCAATGAAATAAATAGGCAACAGGTTTAAAACTAACATAAGGAAGGACTTCTTCACGCAATGCACCGTCAACCTGTGGAACTCTTATTACCAGGAAATGTTGTGAAGGCAGGGGTGAAAGTAACATTAAGCACTTTACTGGTACGGGGGCGGGGCCTCAGGCAGAAGGGGCAGGGCCCCGGCAGAAGGGGTGGGGTTGGGGGGGTCAGCCTCCCCCAGCCAGCCCTGTGCTGCCCAGGGCTCTGGCGGCGATTTAAAAGGCCCGGGGCTCCAGCTGCTGCAGCAGTGGTGGTGGCCGGGAGCCCTGGGCCGTTTTAAATCACTGGCCCTGGGGCAGTTGTCAGTGGCCCGGGGGGCCAAAAGGGACAATGACATTAAAGTGCTGCTGTGGCAGTGCTTTTAGGAGGGTCCTTAAAGTGCTGTCGCGGTAGCGCTTTAATGTCAGCTGTATACGGGCCGGTACTGGCAGCCACTTTTTACCGGTATGACTTACAGCCCATTCCGGCTTATTTTCACCCCTGTGTGAAGGCCAAAAGTAGAACTGGGTTCAAAAAAGAATTAGATAAGTTCATGGAGGATAGATCCATCAATGGCCATTAGCCTAGGTGGTCAGGGACCTATGCTTTGGGCATCCCTAAACCTCTAACTGCCAGAAGCTGGGCCTGGATGATGGAATGGATCACTCAATAATTGTTTTGTTCATTGCCTCTTACAGTGGCCACCACTGGACGATAGAATACTGAGCTAGATGGTGCAGTAGGTATTACGGCCATTCTTATAATCCTATGTACAGCCTTCCCTGCACCTCCCAGCAGGCCCCTTTTAATGTTACCTTTATCAAAAAGTTCAAAGTTCTAAAGTCTAAGTCTAAGTTCTAAAGAGTCTAATAGACATTTTTATTAGTGCTCCCTGAATACAAGGCAGTTTAATCACCAGGAATAAATGCTGGATTCATTAATTGCAGGCTCACCATCATTAATGATGGGATCACCATCAGAGAGAGAAATACCATCGTGTTCCTACCATATTATCCATCATTTTCCAATTAATTGCAAAAGGAATGAGGGATGAAAATCAAGTCAAAACATGTGTAGAAGGAGAAATCAGTGAAATCTGTATTTACTGTTCTCCAGCTCTCTCTAAGACCATGTAAATGAGTCTGTTCAACTGAAAAGTCACCAAAAAGCATAAATATATGTATCCTAGTGAAAGATCCTGTACTGGCAGCAAGCTGGACTAGATAAACTAAGGAGGCTTTTCCGTCTCTAACTTACATGAGCCTAAGACATCAGGCTCATGTGCACCATATAGGGTGACCAGATGTCCAGATTTTATAGGGACAGTCCCTATATTTGGGGCTTTGTCTTATATAGGCGCCTATTACCCCATGTCCTGATTTTTCACACTTGCTGTCTGGTCACCCTAACCATATCGGGTAATGCTCTATGTAAATCCTAGCTGCAACTTCTCAACCACATCAGCAACATAGACAAAGGCTTGGTCCACACTAAGCCCCCAGTTCGAACTAAGATACGCAACTTCAGCTACGTTAATAACGTAGCTGAACTCGAAGTATCTTAGTTCGAACTTCAAGGTACTTACCGCGGGTCCACATGCGGCAGGAAGGCTCCTCTGTCCACTTCGCCTACTCCTCTCGCAGAGCAGGATTACCGGCGTTGACGGCGAGCACTTCTGGGATCGATTTATCACGTCTAGACAACACGCGATAAATCGATCCCAGAAGATCGATTGCTGGCCGCCGAACCAGCCGGTAAGTATGGATGTACCCAAAGGTATTGATCCCTGCTCTGTATGGCAGGTGCATCCCGGGGTGGGGGGGGGGGGAGAGGAGAAAAGGAAAGGATGCAAGGAGACTGTACTTCCCATCCTCATCTGCACAGGAAACAGCCAAAATGCAGCTGCTTCTGCTCTGTAAACAGAAGTGTGCTGCTGTTGAGAGTAGTACTGCTGGCGACACTGTGGTGGGGGACATAGCAGTGGTACTTTTTAGACAGGAATAGCAAGTATCATTCCTGACTATTCTTCTTTCAGGGTCTCCTGGAGGTATTTCACCTTATACAGGCACAGCACCTCCCTCCACTGCTGCCCAGTGCTATAGTCCCCAACCCTTGACACTCCATGGATTTTAAGGTACAAACTGCCTCTGAAACATCAGCTGAAATGTATCATGCAAATTACATAAGTGCATGTGGGAACCACGTGTAAATTATATTACAGCATTACCTTCCACTAGTTCCATGAAACCCACTGGAAAAAAGAGGTACTTGTTGCAATTCTGCCACTTTTGTCCTAAAGGGGTATGTATTATGGACTGGAATGTGAGAAGTCTGGCCTAATGGTCAGAGCAGGTATCCAGGTTGGGCAACAAAGCCAAGGGTCAGCACCAGAGTCAATTGCCAATTACCAGAGCCAGGAATCAAAGCTGAGGGTCAGATCCAGGATCAGAGACCAAATGGCAGAGCCAAGGGTCAAGCCAGGGTCAGAGCTAGGACTGGTAACTGACAGAAGCACGGCCTAAGGACAAGCACCAAAAAAGGATCAGGCACAGAGAAGGAATGTGGCAGAGACAGCAGCAAAGACAGGACGAGGCAGGAGCCAGCACAAGCAGTGTCCAATATAGCCACTACAGAAAGTCACCTAGTTGCTAAAACAGCTTCCTATGCATCCTTCTGGCTTAAATAGTGTGGTTGGACCAATCAGTGGAACCAGGCCATCCTCCAGCCAGGGTTGCTATAGATGGTGCATTGGCTGAAGCTACAGTATTACAAGCTTCTTGGTCCACCAGGTTTCAGTAGACAGTAGGTAGAGGCCAGGATGCCACAGCTGTCTTGTCACTCACAGCGCTAGATTAAAGACCTGAGACATCACAGTATGCATATAATCTACGTTTTACATTTTGCTTATCTTTAATTCAAAAACACCACAACTGACAAACAAATATTTAGGCAGGAAAAAAAATCACATCAGGGAATACATAAGCATGTACTTTGCATGATTCATTTCATTCTGTATATTGCTAATGTGGTTAGTATATTGCAAAAGAAATAGCCACGGTTCACAAATGTAATATTATATACACCATGACTGATGTGGTTCTTATGTTGTTCACAAGATGTTTATGAGGTCTTGACGTGGTTTCTGTATCACTGATGTGGTCTACCTGAAATTTACGAAAGTTCTTCATTTGTTTTTGTTCAGGGAGGGATCCATTTGGAGAACCTTTTAACCCGGAGTACTATATATTCATCAGTACTGGGAATTCCTAATGATATCCCTGCATATTAACAAAGCTAGTAAAACTCAGAAATATTTTGAAAAAATTCTGTCCTTGAAAAAAAACTAAATACCAGCATGTCAATTGGGGTTATTTTATTAGATGGCCATTGCATTCTCAAAAGGGCTCTGAGACCACCCATATGCATACTGAAATATACAATTAAATCTGCATGAGTCAGATGGGTATAGTGTACACTGTGATCCAGATGTGTATCTTGCAGCCTCCCTTTGGGCTGGAAAGCAGCCTACCTGAATGCATGCCCATCTTTATTTTTGAGGGGACGAGGAGTTAAAACCAAAACTTTGAAAAAATATGGTACAATCAGAGCAAATTTAAGAGTGCCATTTCTTTGCCCATTGGTAAACTGATTTCTGAATTCCCACAAAGAAAACTTCTGTTGGATTGAAAAACACTGAGCAAAATCCATGTTATATGATACTGCAATTCCCTGGAGCAGAGAAAGGTGAAAGGAGTGTTTTCCTTGGTCACCTGAGAATGTTTGTGCAATGTGTTTTAACCACTTCATTAGAGACTCCTTTCATCTGCTCTATACAAGTCAGTTGGAGCTGGTTTAAAGAAAGCACCATGGTTACAATATGTGCTATTCTGCACATTTCTACTGTAGCATATAGCTAAACATGTTATGGTTATGTATTAATTTTCAGTATCAAGGACAGGATACTTCAGTACATTTGGCAGAAAGTCACCAGAAAGTGGATTTAATCAGCCACTTGCAAATTCCCTCTGTGTGACTTAAATCCAACAGATCACAGGGCTGATAGTGCAGGTTCTATATGGGACCCGCCCAGTCCCTCACATACAAAGGGTGGCCAAGGCATCCCTAACTAGCCCGGGCAAACATTGGCTGCTAGAAAGACTCATTGTGGCTGTGGGCAGCTGGGTGTAAGGCAAGCCCAGACACTGCTCTGTTTTAGCACAGGGAGGCTGGCTGTCCCCATTCAGTCCTGGGAACAGGAAACTTTAAGGTTTCTTATCCGCCAACCTTTCTGGGCCTGTGCAGTGTAGCGTAATAATTGTAGGATTTGTGGCTATGAGTAGACGTGTTTGTGGATATGTACAGTGTACTTTCAGAACATCTTCTGGTGCAAAAACAACACACGATTGATAGGCTGAATCAATGCACTTAAACACATGCTTTGCTTTAAGCACGAGTAGTCACATGCTTAAAAATGTGTGCATAATGCTTTGCAGACAGGCCAGACTGCTTCGCACCTTGGAGGACTGAGCCTTATGTAGGAGTTAGTTTCTAAGGTGTGCTCATGACAATTGCACTGGAAATGTAAAACTTTGGGGGAAATTCTTCTCTTGGAAGTGCCTGCGCACCTCACATTGGAATCAATCCAAGAACAGAATTTGGCTCCTTGTGTTTTCGCACAGACATAAAGCCCCAATGTTCTTAACTGTAAGAACATGAGAAGCTCATATACTTACAATTAAGCACATTTAAGTGCTTTGCTGGACTGAATCTAAATGACTTACATCATATACACAAAAATATGTTTTAATACATGAGCTATAAGTGGAGATTTTTTATAGACAAAATACAGGAAAATATTTATCCGTTTTCTGTGCCCCTTTTCGTTAAAAGAGCAAAACATACAGAAAATGAAGTCAGATTTGCACAAATATTTGGCTGCATGTAGATCTTGGCATGGACTAGGGAACATACTTTATTTGAACTCTGTAGCCTTGGTGAAGGATTTCATTACTTTTCCTATGTAATTATCAATATCTACCTATTACATCCTGAATACTCCTATAGCTGTTAATTAAGATTGTGCAACCCACTGGATTAAGTGTATGTCCTGTATTTAGAAGGCTTTCAATTCAATTTTTCTTTATATAAAGATTCATATAAAGGATTTATGGAATGTAATGAGACAAACTGAAATGTGGCCAGGGCAAAAGAGATTAGAATAATGTATTAATTTCTCTATTTTTATTTAGATATATACAGCTACTTAAAAGAGCATGGACACCAAGCAGTTAATGTCCTGAGGTTATAGATTATATACTCTTTGAGGACGGAAAGTAAGCAGACAGATACAGTATTTACAAGCCAAGAGTTCTTGAACAATGTTTAGAGTTCATTACTTCCAGTATGGCTCAGAAAAATCAATCTTCTCTCCCCAGATTTTTCAGTTGTATGCTCTAGCTCCTAGTCCAATAGATACCTGTTGTACTGTCAACCCCAAATTAATTCGAAGCCTGCTCCTGCTCCCACTGAAGTCAATGGCAGTTGTGCCATCAGTTCAATGGGAGCAGGAACAGGCGTTTAGGAATTCTTTCAGGAATTGTACATTTGTAAGTAAAAGCAAATAAGGCAAATGGTTTAATTGTTCTAATTAGTTATTATTTAGATTAATTAATGCATTGTAATCTATATTTATTTACGAGTGTACAACAGGACTATTAACAGATGAAGGATTAATTAGGATAATAGAATCACAGAAGTTAGATATAAAAAAAAGACACATTCGATCACTGAGTCCATTTCCCTGAAAATACTGGATATAGGGCCTGATCCAAAGCCTACTGAAAGACTCCCATTGACTTCAGTGGGCGTAGGATCAGGCTGTTAGCCTCCCGCAGCACAGGCACATCATATAGTAAAAAGATAAACTTGATCCTGGGCCAAGAGTATATAACAAAGACCTCATTAACTAAGATTCTACAAGTTTCTAAATTTTACTGCTGCTGCTCACTACTAAGTGGCCAAAGGAGCAAAATGCAAACGCTCTGTATTTTCAGTATATGACATACCTAACATATCCCTTCCGCCTCAGTAGAGTGTATGAAAATATAAGTAAATCTTTGTTAGGCAGGCCCAATTAATTCAACCTTATTCCTTTCTGAGATGTTCTTAACTAATAATCTTGGTGCTTTCCCTGGGAAATTCTCTCTCAGATATGCAAGTGAATGTTGTTATTACTTTTACAGCTATGAAAAGTGTACACAGTTCTTTACAATCCTGTAAAAAGGCAAGCTTTCTGCTTGGAAAAGATTGCAGTTTAACTTGGACCAATATGATACATAAAACAAGGTCCAAATCCAGCAGAGCATTTAACTTTAAGCATGGGTAACTTTAAGCATGTGAGTAATCACTCACTTTCGCAGGCCTAAATGCTCTGCTGGACCGGGGCCTAACAGTTCATGAGCAAGAACACTGGCCTAAGTGGTTTCAGATCCTCCTACAGGACTAGAAGGAAAACCCTTTCATAACACTAAGTCCCACCCTTACCCACATTCTTAGCCGGCCCCTATCACCTAGGCATTCCCTGGATTGTCTAACCAACCCAAAAATACCAAGCACCCTACAAAAGCAAAGATCTTCCCCAGAAGCTGAGAATTCAGTCCCAGATAAAGGCAAAGGCCAGTTTGGCAGAAAAAGACATATCCCTTAGACAATTAAAAGTGTACTCAATGCAACTGTATGCAAATACAGTCCAATATATACAATTATACTATTTGCCCCTCCCCCATTTGAGGATGCTTTCAAGTGTGAAAACACGGGAAAAAGGCCTTTCTAATGTCTATTTTTACAGCAGACCTCTCTAAGGCAAAAAAGGGACACCACAGCAGTTCCCAGGATTCACTGTACCTTAGGCAATTGGATCTTGATAAACCACGTGAGGTCTTAGTTGCTCCTGTTTGCATGGAAGTCCGCCCTTAGAGACCTGATATTGTACTCCCAATTATTAGTGAAAGGAGAAGCCTGTCTTGTGAAGATCATCTTGTGAAAAATGTTAGACTTTGAGCACTATGGGACAGAGATACAAGAAAGAGACATCAGGTTTTTACTTTACATATTCACATGGTATGAAAAAAAATCCACCTTTTCTATAATGCTATCTGGTATAAAATTCTCTTAGATAGAAAGGCCTGTCCCTGAGGGACAGGGGGGAACTGTTTTAATACAGTAGGTGCTCCCATTCTAGTGATGTAAACCAGAAGAAAAATGCAATACATAAAGAAGGTGACCTCTCGAGGTCCCTTCCAGTCCTACGATTCTATAAGGAGACAATAGAATAATAGTGAGGATCTACAATCTTCCTCACCCCCAGACAAGCCTGGATGTCTAGCCGTCACTAGGCCCCAAAGTCTCTCTCCTTCTCATGCTCATTGTTTCTTTTTCATTTTCCACCTCTGTTACTAAAAAGTTATAGAATAAAAATATGATTATCTAGGTTGACTCTGGAAGGGGAGCGATCAGAGTTTCTCAGATGAAAGAGGCAAACTCAAATTCAGAGCCAGACGTGCGCATTTCACCTGGAATTGAGGAAGGGGATACTGGAGCACAGGGTTCTTCAGAACCAGCTGACCAGGGGCTGGCCCTCTCCTCTCTCTGCAACTCAGTAGGGTGATGGCACATGACAACATGACATACTGTCCTCTAACAAAGAGGCAACTCTACTGCCTGATTTTACAATCCCTCCAGGCACAGAATTCTCTGCTCTGGGACTTCTGTGAGCAAAGGATTTGCAGGATTAAGCCCTCTATTTGTTGAATTTCATAGTATCTAACTTCTGTTTGCAAACTCAAATGTGGCTGATTTGGGAGCTGCCGCCAACTTTCACCAGAACAGTTCATCCAGCCCTACTGAACTCCCATTCATCCCACTTGATACTTTGGCTTAAGCTCACGGTCATAAATGTTGATCTAAGTTTGGGGATGACAGTGGGAGATACTTACGTTTGTCGTCATCATTGTCTTCTTCTTCAGACACTGCATTCTTGTAAACAAGAACATCATCTAACTTAACACTATTAAAGCTATAATCAATTATATGTATCTCTCACTGACTACCAAGAAAGGAGTAAAGTTGCCATCTCAGACACTAGCATTTGTGTGTGTGCATTGAGAAATCTTTCAGTTTTAATACTGAAACCTGTGTAAAGTTCATTTCACGTCAGAATCTTAGCCCAGCACTGTTTCAAACTTCCTCTAATTGGGAATGATTTACTGTTCCTGGGCCCATCAGACATTCCCAAATGTTAGAAAGTGCCATGTTACTTCAAGGAAAAGAGAGATCAGAAAGATAGAGATGACTACATTCGATTTCAAGCCATAAATAAATAAATAAATAAATAAATAAATAAATAAAATTAAATAAAAAGACTACCTGTCCAAAGACCAACGGGTCTTTTGCTTAGTCCCAGAATCAAGGGGGCATGCAGCTCTTGCTATAGGAATGTATTTTGTTTTAGGTATGCCATTCTTCTTTATACAGACAAACATTCTAAAGACACAAATAGCATTCTTTCCTCTTCCTCCCTAAAAATTTTGGGTAACATTGTTATAGAGTTGAAAACATACAAGAGGTTGTTTTCTTTTTGTACCTGCTTCTGGATGATTTAGGTCTGGTAAGTCAAACTGGCATCTCTCTCCCTTGCCTTTAACTGGTCTCTCTCTCTCTCTCTCTAATTGCTCCTGGAATAGAATGAAAAGTGAGCGTACACTTTGACAACAAAACAACCAGTAGCAATGAATTCCACTATGTTGGAGTATCAGAGGGGTAGCCGTGTTAGTCTGGATCTGTAGAAGCGACAAAGAGTCCTGTGGCACCTTATAGACTAACTATGTTGGAGGTCTTTTCGGTAACCTTTTCACCATTGAGCCATTGATTAAGAATAGAGTTTCCAAGGAAATCAACAACAGCCCCTGGATCTCCTCCTTGAAGATGGCATCTCTTCAATGGCTTCAGAAGAATAGTTGAATTATTTCCAGAACTTGGCTGAAGATCCTGTGGGTTTAAAGTTTCAGCCAGTGCAGGATTTGTGATGAAACTCCAAGGAGCCCCTTCCAGCATTCCCCTGACAGCTGTACCTTCTACACAACATTCCTGGTGGAGTCTGAGGCCACATTCACATTCTAAGAACACTTTGAGCAGTTCCAAACTAGACCTGCCCTACATTTTATGAAGCATTTTACAGGGAACAAGCCTTTTCATGTGCTGAGGTAGCTCTAATCTTGCAGCCAGGGACAGAAGCATCTGGCGAAAAAACACATGCCCAAACAATTTATTTCACTCTTAAGTAGAGGAGGTGCCACTAAAAAAAACAAAAAAACCCCACCACATTCTGAGCTCTGTAATAATTAGGGATTCATCCCATGTTAGTGAATTAAGCAGATGGTAAAGTTTGCTGTGAACTCTCTCTCCCTTTAAAAACAACATTGGATTAATACCACTGGTTCAAAACATGGATAACGTGAGCAGACAATGTGCAGTATCCTCCAATTCAGTTCATTCCTGCCCTGCAGTTTCAGTTCTTGACCACAGACAATTGTTCTTATGGTTGGCAAAAGAAGATGATGATCAAGTTGTTGCCTATGATACCAAATTATTAAGAGCAGCAGCATAGTTAATTACTTCCTACTGGTGCTTTGGTTCTGTGAAGGATGATAAATGGTTTTAGTTTTGCCTAAAACATTGCTAATACCTTAACAACAGCAGTGAATGTACCAAATTGTTTAATGAGTTTATTAGGACATATTTAATCAGAAACATAAACTGAGACTATTAAACTCATTACCCGTGACTGTAAGCCGGGGCTCTAGGCTTTCCTACTTCTATGAACAGCACTTTATTTTAAAAAATATTTTTAAACATTATTATTAAACTGGCCTTAAAGAGCTCCCCATCCCCCCACATCCAGGCCCTCTTCCTTGGCACTTATAAGTACCTAAATGTTGACTATATATTTGAAATTAGCTGAGGCATTATGATGGCATTCTGTAGGTAGACTATCCTTAGTCTGCTTTTACAGCATGTGGAGAGATGGGGTCAGGTATATCCTTTTTACAACTGTTTTCCACAGATGAAGGACTGTCTGGAAAACAGTGTTTATGAAAACATTCCTCTGCTGATTGTCTGCATCCCCCACTAGGTAGCGGGGAAGGCATCATCCACCAAAGAATTTAGGAGACCGATCAGTGAATAAATCCCTTCTTGGCATTGCTGAGCTCAGTCCTCAATAAGGTGACTATAACCTAGGAGTTGGAAAGGGATTTGATTGCCCCTGCTCTGTTTGGAAGCATTTCCTCTGAAGATGCACAAATCCAGCGAATGGCAGACAGTCATATTTCCAGGCCAAGGTAATTTGAATTGCCATGGCAGTGTGGGAAGCTGAAAAGGCAAGCCACACAGTCTTGTACCCAGCCTGAGAATAAACAAATTTCTGCTTCCAGAGTTAGCCGTCCCCACCTCACCTTTCATCACTCCAGCATTCATTTAATCTCTAAGTTAAAAATAAGAAAATAATACTTTCTAAGTGGTACAGTACATGTCATTGCAGGGTCCCAGATTGACAGTGAGAGTCTGATTTTGAAAAATAGGTATGGACATGTTTCTCCTTAATATGCATGTGCAATTAATGCAACTTCACACACAAACAGGCTTTTTGTGCATCCAAATATCCACTTACTGTGTGCATTCAACTGCTATATGTTTATGTAAATTAGGCACATCTTTGTAAACACATTTTGTGCACACTAATGCAGTTGGACATTTTTTAAAAGGTTCCTTGAAATCTGCTTTGAAACTATTTTTACAACAGTAAGAAAATCACTTTCGTTTACCAAAAAATGTACTTGTGACCCAGTCACAAAGATTAGTGTACAATTTACCATATTCACAATGCAGAAAATGTGCAAAACTAGTGCGATAAATATTTTCATATTACATATAATATATATGCGTCACTCGCATAGGCAAGTGAAATAGTTTAAATTGTTGACAGTGTCATGAGAGATGCATATGAATGGAATATGATTTACATTGCTCACAGCTTAATGTCAAAACTTAAGAGTAAACACTAAAAGAGCTATACGCTCAGGCAGCTATAACATCTTCATCTCTCTCTCCCCCCTGCAAGATTGGCTGTAGCTAAAGGGGGGATTCAGACTAATGATGGGTGAAGTCTAAAAGGGTTTAAGGATTCAGTTCTGAAAAGCCTTTAAAAGTCCAAATGCTTATTCAAAGTCTAGTAGGACCCTCTGAACCCACTGAGTCCCCAAAATTGGGCTGGAAGTATCACAGGAACTGGCACTTCCCTGAGGAAAGTTGGTCAAATTATTCTAAAAAATATCTGTTGCAAACTTGGATTTTCCCAACCTCACTCCTTGCCCCACTCATGACCCTCCTATGAACCCATGCTAATTTTTGCAAATATATTAGTTATTCATGACTACATGCCGGACATGTTTGGACAAGAGTTGGAGGAATAGTGTTTTAAAAACACCCTCATTTGTAACTAATCTCCCAAATAAGAGTGCTGGGTTTGGTTCACTACAACTTTTGAAGTTGTATTATTTGTTATTGGCAAGTATTTGGGTGACCATTAATTATTCCTGAAAATGTTTGTGATTCCTGAATATTTCATGTATTTTAGCAAAAATGTTTAGTCATCCAAAAATAAGTATCTATAGTTCATTTTCATCCCCCCCCCCCCATTTTTTAAAAAAAGTTTGATTTATCCAAGTCAGGAGAAGAAAAAATACCATGTGACTTCAGTGACCAAGCACCTAGCATAAATAATGAACAGTCAAAGCGAACATAAGCTGAAAAGTGGTAGAGTGGTTGCACTTGGGATCTGCTAAAAAGGGCTGTCAGCAGAGGGGACAAAGCAATGACTCCTATACAGTATTTCCAAACCTAAAAGTAAAAAAATCATGAGTCACACTCCCCAAAAATGTGAGATTGGCTCCAAAGTCATGAGGTTTTTTTTTTAAAGCATTAAATCATGGGTTTTGCTATGTCTTCTGATTTTTTTAACTCCCTCTACACACCTTCAATGTGTGTGTGCCGATTAGTGCCGCCAGCTCTCACAAATGTATCCAGTAGGGTGGTTTTGACTCCCACTTCAGGAGCTCTCGTTGTAAAACTCAACAGAGATCACATTTAAATTATTTTATAAAGTGCTGCCTGATGGCACAGAGCTTCTCCCAAGCCCCCAGAATGCCAATTAATTTTGTGCTTCCACCTAGTACCACATCTGCCCCAGCCCTCCGCCTCCAGATCCACACCTCACATCAGCCCTTTGCCCTTCAGCACGCTTCTGCTCCTCCTGCAGCACCAGGGACTGTTCACCCCTGCACTCTAGACCTAGTAGGACAGCTCCAGAGAGGGTCCTCTTCCCAGCTTGATGTTGTAGGGATACAGAATTGCAGAGGAACAGGGTGGAGGGATGAATAACTTATTAAAAAAAAAAGAGGGCAGGGAGAAGAAGGGAGCAGAGCTTTTGGGTTCCTTCTTCTCCTTCCTTCCTCCAGCAAACCCTCTTGTGAAAATGGTATTGGTTGCCCCCTCTCTCCTACCTAAATTTTCCAGCTGGCTTAGGGAAAGAGGAGAGAACTCAGCCTGCCTTCTGCAGCAGCTGTGATTGGCTGTTCTTCCATAGGAGGTAGGGAACTGGAGAAGGCAGCCAATGAGAGGAGGTTCCCCTTACGGAGGTCTCAAAATAGAGTTAAGGCTGCAGCTTCTCAGGTCAAGGAGAGACTGCCTGAAGCAGGGGCCAAATTCAGAAGGTGCTCCCCTTCTAAACTTCAGTTTAAAAATCACAGGGTGTGATTCAGAGACCACATTTTTAATTTATAATCAAATACACATTTTATTCTTAAAATGAATGCCCTTTAAGGCAACAATTTAGAGCCTCAAGGGCAACAAGTTGTCTTTGGGCCTCAGGTTGGCCACCACTGGCTTAGAATCTCCCTGCTGCACGCTTAAAGGAACAGTACTCATTCTCATACATCAGCAGGATGCATTTACATTACCATATTATCATACAGCATACTACACGGTCTGAATAGTCTGGACATCTGAAAAATACAGATCCTTAGCTGTGATTGCCCCTCTATTAATGCCATCTGTTTGTTCTTACACAGAGTCACAGTTTCCAAAACACACAGTGGAACAGCAATACTCAGTGGGACAGGCCTGTGCAGAGAATCTCACACATGCCAGCTCTTTGTGTTCACCTTCAGGGATTCCATTTGCTTCTGTAAATATAAATGAAGAACATTAAGTTCCCAGCAGTTCACACAAAATATTCCCTTAGGTAAAACAATTGTGAAGCAGAAGCTTTAAGCTTTCGTATAAAATACTGGATGACACACTTTTCCTCTATAAACAGTGCTCACAAAAAGCTGACCTAAATTCAAGTTCAAAAACATTTATCTGCTTGAGATCCTGTTGTCAGTGGGGCATAAAATGCTTCAGAATATTCTGTTCTCTTATAGTTCCTTTTGTTAACCTGCTTTTACTGCAGCGCTCGTGGGCAATGGGAGAAGTGTGTTATGGTCTGTCAGACCATGAGATGAGACTCCTATAAAGTTACAGACTTCCACCCACTCAACCCCACTTGTAGTTCAGTGAGATCTTATCACAATCCCAAGCTCCTCTTTCCCTCCCAGAACACACAGAGCCAGATTGTGGCATTTAGCTATTGGTGCACCCTGAGGATGGTATGAAGACATATCGCCCCACGGGGTTCACTGGAAGGACTGTGCCGCAGTCCAGAGACTTCCCAGTATGTGGAGTAGGGAGGGGGTGGAAGGTTATAACATTCCTTGAGACGATTCTCCCTTCTCCTTTTGGGGGGATTTCAATCCATAGGGACAGACAGAAACTGCAGTTCCTATGTGTCCTGGGATGCAGAGACTGAGGTTATCCACAGCCTCTGTGCAGGTAGGCACAAGAGGATATAAAGTCTTTGCTTAGTCACTTCTCCCTTCCTTGCACATTTGCAAGTTCCATGGATAATACGCGAGGGTTCAGTTTTCAGATCTGCGTGCCTGAGTCAAATGGCCAAATCCCATCTGTTGACACACAGTTTGACACTTGATTGATACATGTTTTACGTGCATCAGTATTGATTTGATTGTCCAGGTGCAGGATTTAGGGACCACATTTAAAAATTAATTACACTTTGAAATCACAAAGTAGGTTTACAGAAAGGAAAAAATGGCATTTAGCTCTAAGCATGGCCTGTGGCTAAAAGACAGGACTGAGAGTCTGAATATCAGCATTCCACTCCTGTCTGTGTCACCTTGTGCAAATCATTTAAGCTTTCCTTGCAAGGAATATGCAGTGTAGTTATATCATTACGATAACATGCTGTAGATATGCAAAGTATTACATTATTATTATTACTACTTTTGTTAGATGCTATTAAAACATCTCCCTTTACTACCATTTTCTTTTTTTAAAAAATTTCACTTACCTATACAAAAAGTCAAAATGATAGTTTTGACACACAACTGTGTGATCCTATGTCATTATAATAAGGTCAGAGAGTATATGGCTTCAAAAATGCTGTGTCAGAGGAACAATGCTGTATAAGAAGTTCAAAACTTAATATGAAATTTATATTAGCAAAGTGATGGGCAAACCTCTAAAAGGTGCAGTGGTTCACATCAGATACCTATCTTCTCTGGACTATTCAAAGCTCATGGGTGTGCAAAACTGAGCTGGGAATCTTATGGACACAAGTTTTCTCATCCCCTAGAACTTCTTTGATTTCAAAAGAAACTGACATGGACCACAGCAAACTAGCAACAATTCACCTGGAAGTAGCTTTGAAAATGTAAGTTATTTTTGACAGCAAGGTTAATAAAGGGCATGCAACACTCATGAAAAGGATAATTTGTGATGTTATAGTCAGTAATGTTTTTCTGCCTTTTAAACTCAAATATAAGTCCTGAGTACAGGAATGTTTGCTGATGCTGTGCACAAGACAATCTCCTTATGAATGAACAGCAGGTTGAGAAACAGAGATCCAGGGAATTTGCTGTGCTTCCCCAAAGAACCTCACACTGTCTGAAATGCATCAAGAAGAATTAATAATTTGGAAAGAAAAGTTGTTGATGTCTCTCTTCCCTGAAGGTAAATGAACACACAAAATCTGTGTTTATTTTCTTTTCAATATGTTTGAAAATATTATGGGATCCAAAATATGTGGTTTTGCTTTTGCGTGGTGATGTATTTTATCCATATTCATAGCAGTGTACAAACTTTCTATTCATAGCTCTCCCCACAGTATAAATTTTGGTGGGCATGCTGGAATTTTCTTGTGCAGCACATGGTAATCCTTTACCTGAGGGCTTGCTCCAAATAAAAGTTTACATTCCTCTGACAGCTCACTTCAAATGTAAAGGAATGAGGTATGTGTGTCTTCCATTAAAGAACTGACTAGATTTACATGTCCTAAGGAGGAAGGAACATAGTGTTCTTACACTGGACTGGCTGCAGGAATGTCCAACCCTATTTCCGCTCATAAATATTTCATAATAGAAAAGACTTTAAAAATATGCCAGTTCAAACTGTGGAGTGACCCTTCCGACTCCAGGTACCGTAGCTAGGAGAGATTGAAATAAACACAACAAGCAAGCGATGCCTACTTGTGAGATGTCATCTATAGCAACCACAACCTCCTCTTTGGTCTTAGGGAAGAGAATT
This sequence comes from Macrochelys suwanniensis, assembly GCA_033296515.1. Taxonomy (NCBI): domain Eukaryota; kingdom Metazoa; phylum Chordata; order Testudines; family Chelydridae; genus Macrochelys; species Macrochelys suwanniensis. The sequence continues at coordinate 95,281,381 of CM065777.1, forward strand.
TCATTTGAGGACTATTACAAGAAGGTGTGTGGTGAGAGAAAGGGGCGGTGGGTGGTAAAGGGCAGACATCAAAGGTGTAAAGGAAATGTGTGTGTGTGTGTGTGTGTGTGTGTGTGTGCGGGGGGGAGGGAGGGGGAAATCTTGGATGAAACGTCCAGGTCTGAGACTCGGTTGTATTTTACTTCGCCTAACACAAACAAATAAGTGCTGTCAATGTCTTCTTTTTTCTAACTTTGATGAAAGAGAACCACAGCAATGAAAGGTTCCTATGGACAAACAAAACAAAGTAGTAAATAGGATAAATGCCTGTAGAGTCCTGGACTATGTATGTTATCTAGTCAGTATACCAGCTATGCCATGGCTTGTTACAGCATCTGTGCCTCTGGCATGTTTCGATGATACTTACCTGTCATATGTGTTTAACTTTTAATAGCTATTCGTATCATCAGAGCTTTTTCCTAGCACAGTTCCCCTGAACTGCAATGAAGCTGAAGCTGACTGACTACCAAGCATCCACAAGAGAGAGCAATGCAGAAAAATCAGAATGTGTTTGTTATTCTGCTGGAATCCAAAGCCACAGTTTTCTCTGGTTATTCCTGTCCTCCTTCCTTAGCAATTTAGCCCTAATAAGATATCCTTCTGGTGCCTTTGATTTCCTTTCATAAGGAGACATGTTGTTTAATCGTAGGAGGAAGCTAAATCACAGAGGACTCTTTCTCCTTAGCAGTGCTAGTGACATTCCAATGCAATGAAACAGCGGAGGATATGTTTTTATCTCATGTTTCCCAGATACAGGTCTTGTGTTTCCCATAAGTGCCTGTCAGGAGGACCATATTTTTTACCACTGCTCCTGATTTCCATCAAGACCACTTGTAAAACCCTCTCTGAATGGCCATAATGAGCATAAGCAAATTTGACAAGCATAAAATTAGCATCAGAGACTCAGAATGTCTCTCAGAGGCTGAGAAGTGGCTGAATAGCTGCTTCATGTGTGATATTTTGTGGCTGCTATGCAGCCAGCGGGACTGATTGTCCTCTCACATCTGTTTAAATGAGGAACAACTTCACTGAAGTCACTGGAATATACAGTGGTATAAAGCCAGTGTTAAAAGCAATAGGACAGTCAGGCCCAGTATGTCCAATAATTATCACAACAATACTTTGTAATGTAACTACATAGAATTTGTTATCTGGGGAACTTGCATTGCTTTTATAAACATTAATTTATTTAGCCTGCCTTATGAGGTATGTCATTCCTATCTCCATTTTACAGTGTTGAAAACTAAGGCACCCACAAGTTAAGTGACTTGCTCAGTGTCAAAGAGGAATTCAGTGGCAGAACCAGGAACAGAACCAAACTGGGCCTGAATCTGGCCCTAAATTACCTGCCTCCTAATTCTCTGCCTTAAACAAAAACTCATCCCATTCTCAACTTTCTCAAGAAAAGCCTGTGAAAATAGACAGCGACATGCCCTGAATGCAATGTAACCCTCCTGCCGGGTGTCGATGGCAGGAAAAAGGGGATGGGTTCAGTTTGCGACAGGTTTCCTTAAAGATTTAAACAACAGCAGTTCAAGCCCCGATCCAGAAACATGAGAAACTATCTACCACCCCACTCATAAGCAATACTTCTCCACTGGCAAGCACTGAGTCCAGAGGTTAAAACAAAGAGAACTTTATTAAAGAGAGGATAACAGAAGAAACTTTGGAAAACCAGCAATTAATAAATCAACAAATTATATGAGGTAACACTCCCACCCACCAGGAGCCCCCAACAATAGTCCCCACCTCAGTCCTCCTGGCAACAGAGAGGGACTCGTGCATTCTGGTCACTTCCCTCCTCCACAGCTCCTACTCCTGGTTAGCTGTCCTGACTTGGAGAAGTCCAAGCATTCTAGCAGGCAGTGCTGCTTGGGCTGCTTTGGGGGCTCTGCCACCTGACCCAGCTGGAATGATTTCAGGTTTAGCTGCTGGATAGGGAGGCCCACACCGGAGCCCCTTATGTAGCTGGTCCTCTCTCTGTTACTTCAGCCCAAGCTGCCTCAGCTCAGCTCCCATCAATGCTGCCCTCAGCTCTGCACCATGCCTGTTCTACAGCAGTCTCAGCTCAGCTTTTATGGAGGGATCAGTACTATCCAGAACCCCTTTATAGAGTCCTAACCACCAGAGAAACACTCCCACCAAAAGGCAGGAGCTTCTTTCCCCTCTCTCTCCATCTTATAGCTCTGTCCTGTCTCCCTTAACTGTGCCTGACAACAGTCCCGGTCAGGGTGACCCCAGGCACATTCAATGCCTATATCTTGGTCTTGTTCATAGCATTTTATTGCCCCTCAAGCTCAAAATGTAGCTGCACTTTAAACAAAAATATCCCAAGCTATTCAGTCAATTCCCTTTATTCTCCAAAAGATGCCGGCAGAGAGCGCCCTCTGTGAGGTAACACTCTTATAATACAGTTCTCACCACTCTTCTCCCACTTCACCAACAGGTGACACTAATGAGCTCTCTCTAGGCTTCAGGCTACAGGGCTTACAACAACATGCCCTGAAAGTCAACAAACTTGGGTTCTGTCACATCAGTGGGGAAGCAAATTATGGAATCGAGGGCATCCATGAAAATACCCTACCTACAATACCCCATCCACTGAGTTCAAGGTTGGAGACTCTTCACAAGAGCATCCGACCTAGATTATTACAACAGACTATATTGTCCATAAGAAGGATGGTCTCTAATTTTTTTATAGATCAAGCCCAATACCAAGACTTACATCCTAAGGAAATGCCAGTAGCTAGGGCAATCAACTGATCAGTCATTATGAAAACTCATTCTCAGTAGGGATTCCAAAATGCATTACATACTGTATCCACCTACACAGACAGTAAGGAATACTGAAATGCTGTTACCTCTGAAGTTAAAAGCTGCAATTATCAGTGACAACAATTTAGTTAGAGCAGGCATGGAGGTTTGCATTGCAGCATTGTAACTTTGTGATAAATGTATACTAATGTTGCCATGCTGTGTTATGAGGCCATGATCTAATATCACCAAATTATGATGCTGGAGCACTAAGGCTGCCCTCTGGTGCCCCTGTGGAGAATGGAGCCCAGACATGCATATTCATGGATCCTCTCTAAAGGTACGATTATGTTTGAGCCAGGAGATGATATTCCCAGGTCTCTTAGATGTACCTGCGTTAACTCTGCTCAAGCTAGCATGCTAAAAATAGCGGTATAGCCAGGGGAGCACAGCTGGTGACTCAGGCTAGGCACTCAGATATGTATGCAGGGGATCCAGGTAGGTTTGTATTCAAGCAGCTAGCCGGAGTTGCTGCCCATGCTACCCCAGCCACACTGCTATTTTTAGACACTAGCTCAAGCAGACAGACCCTATCTTGAGCAGAGCTAGCACAAGTTTGTCTGCATAAGAACATACGAATGGCCATACTGGGTCAGACCAAAGGTCCATCTAGCCCAGTATCCTGTCTGCCGACAGTGGCCAATGCCAGGTGCCCCAGAGGGAATGAACAGAACAGGTCATCATCAAGTGATCTATTCCTTGTCACTCATTCCCAGCTTCTGGCAAACAGAGGCTAGGGACACCATCCCTGCCCATCCTGACTAATAGCCATTGATGGAGATATCCTCCATTAGCTTATTTAATTCTTTTTTTAACCCTGTTATATTCTTGGCTTTTACAACATCCTCTGGCAAGGAATTCCACAGACTGACTGTACGTTGTGTGAAAAAATACTTCCTTTTATTTGTTTTAAACCTGCTGCCTATTAATTTCATTTGGTGACCTGTAGTTCTTGTGTTATGAGAAGGAGTAAATAACACTTCCTTATTTACTTTCATCATACTAGTCATGATTTTATATACTTCTATCATATCCCCCCTTAGTCGTCTCTTTTCCAAGCTGAAAAGTCCCAGTCTTATTAATCTCTCCCCATATGGCAGCCATTCTATGCCCCTAATCATTTTTGTTGCCCTTTTCTGAACCTTTTCCAACTCCAGTATATCTTTTTTGAGATGAGGCGACCACATCTGCATGCAGTATTGAAGATGTGGGCATACCATGGATTTATATAGAGGCAATATGATATTTTCTGTCTTATTATCTGTCCCTTTTTTAATGATTCTCAACATTCTGTTAGCTTTTTGAGGCTGCACATTGAGTGGATGTTTTCAGAGAACTATCCACAATGACTCCAAGATCTCTTTCTTGAGTGGTAATAGCTAATGTAGACATCATCATTTTATATGTATAGTTGGGATTAAGTTTTCCAGTGTGCATTACTTTGCATTTATCAACATTGAATTTCATCTGCCATTTTGTTGCCCAGTCACCCAGTTTTGTGAGATCCTTTTGTAGCTCTTCGCAGTCTGCCTGGGACTTAACTATCTTGTATCATCTGCAAATGTTCCCACCTCACTGTTTACCCCTTTTTCCATATCATTTATGAATATGTTGAATAGGACTGGTCCCAGTACAGACCCCTGGGGGATATCACTATTTACCAGTTTCCATTTTGAAAACTGACCATATATCCCTACGCTTTGTTTCCTATCTTTTAACCAGTTACCAACCCATAAGAGGACCTTCCCTGCCTATAGAAGAAATGTATTCTTAACACTATCAGTTAGTTGTTGGTTTATATCCTGAAATATGAGGGTTTATTCATATTTTATGTAATAGACTTGTGGATGTCCTCATTATTCATTCATATAAATATCTAATCCACTTTTGAATCCTACTAAGCTTTCGGCCTTAATGATATCTGTTGGCAGTGAGTTCCATAAATTAATTAGGCTACATGCAAAAAAATATATATCCTTCTATCAGTTTTAAAATTAATTGACTTTCACTTTAACTGTCTTCCTATTCTTGTATTATGAAAATGGATAAACAGGAATGCTCAATTTACCTACTCTAAACCGTTCATTATTTTGTATGTAGATGTCATGTTATTGCTCTTTCATTCATTTTGCTCCAGCACCCCATATTTTGACACTTACCTCTGACTAGCCCATCAACTGGATCAAAAGCATAAATACTGTGAGGGAACCAAAAAAAATTCTGTTTTACAGGAAATTCTCCCATTTGAAAATTTGTTTTCATTTCAATTCAGAATGCACACGTTCAAATTTCCTGTTATATGAATTTTTTAAAATTGTTTGGGATCAATAAAAATGTTTCATTATGATCAAAATAGAAACATTTCATTTCAACTTCAACAAAAATAAATGAAAAATCATTTCAAAACAAAAAATTGAAACGTTCCATTCTAAAAATGTCTGAAAGGAACATTTTGACCTTACTGAACCATGTTAAAAAGAAACCTAAACAAAATTTTGTCAAAAATTAATATTTTTCCCCAGAAAGTTTCAGTTTCAGTGACCCAGCATTTTGAGATAGACAAAACATTCCAAAGAAAAAATTTCAAACACTTTGCCATTGGCTATGGTGAGTTTACAGGTCATAAAAATCTGATTATTACATAATACCTGAGAACTATGCTGTTACTGCAGCATTTTATTTTAAAGGTAGATAAGTACCCTTCCTCTTCATTATAACTTTATTCTTGGCCACCAAACACTGTGTGATATTATTTATTTTATTTTTAAAATACACTTAATTATCACTTTAGGCATATCCTAAAACATTTACAAGACATATCAAAGAAATAATTAATTCCCTCTTAACTATTCAGCCATTCAAAATTTAATGGAAAAAAAATCAGTCCTTCCACTCCTGCCTTAACATTCTTTATTCCTTTCTAGCCCACCCCTCTCTTGGAAACCTGAGAATACAAATAATTTTTGCAGTGTGCCATGAAGGTCAGACTCAAGTTCTTAACTTTGATATTTCCTGATTTGCTACCTTAACATTTTCAACATACATTTTTATATGGAAATTCTTTTATTTTTGGTGTGGGAGGGTATTGTTTAAAAGAAAAAAAGAGAAAAATGAAAACAAAAAACAACAACAAAAACATAAAAAGTAATATCTTCACTCTCCAAATTTGAAGCTCTTCTGGGTGGCCAAAACTGACAACAGCACATGTACATTTCATAATCTCAAACCCTGTTCCATTCACACACCTTAAAAGGTTTGCAGGAGGATGCACCTCTTCTATGAACTTTAGGACCTGCACAACCAGGGGGAAGCTCCCTCCCGTGTACTTTACAAAATGCACAGAAGGCCACCCTCAGCTCTGTACCCTATTCAAGGTGTGCAGGAACTGAGGAAGGGAAGCCTACGTGCATCAGTACTACACTTTTAACTAGGCTGCTAAATTAAGTTGTGGTGGGGGACCCAGGCTCAGAACTGAGACATTTACAGGAGTAGCATGAAACTAGAGCTGGTTGAAAAACAGAATATCAATTTCATGGGAAATTTCAAAAGCATCTTCAATCAAAAATGGAATGAAACTCCAGATACAATGGCCTCATGTATCTGATGGACCCCAGTTCACTAACAATTTTACTCCAAAGAGTAAGAGTTACACTGCACAGAAGTTTCTGTTTTGTACAGCAGTGGATTAAAATGAGGAATTTGTAATTCTGGTAAAATATTAAATACAAAAAGTTATGAAAGTGAGTTAATCACCTGAGGAAAAACACAAGAGTTATTACGCAAATAACAAAAAAAATTAAATATTTTTGTGGGTTAAAACAAAACTTGCTGTAAAACATGAGGTGCCAAATCCTGATCCCATTGAAGCCAATGGGAATTTTGCCTATTCATTGACTTCAGTGTGCACAGGATTTGGCTATAGTGACTCAGTTACATCTCTTGCCACATTGAGCTATGCTGCTGTTTGAGAGAAGGTGCCCTACCTCAGCAGAGGTGGCTGGCTGGAACCATTGGGCCACATTCTGCTCTTTGCTAGACTGGTGAGAAACCCCACTGCTAGTCCCATTGCAGTCAGTAAATGAGAACAATGTGGACCACATTATCTGAATCAGTTCGATGGCTCAGATTATCACCTATGAATCAAAATGAACTTTAAACATTTGTTTTGATCTCTTCCCTGGTATTTATCAGATCTACATCTTTTGGCATTCACAGTCATTGTTTTCCCCACTAAAAATAGATTGCAAATTACTTTGGAAATATACCCTTTTAGTATATCTTTACTCACAGTTTGTAATGTATGCAGTCTTGCAAAACCAGGAAAACAATTCAGAATGGCACATACGAGAATCCAGAAGTAATATGGAATTTCCTCAATGTCATTCACTTGTGGAGTAAAACAGATTGCAGTGAATCTGCTGTAGCCATTCTTCCAACTTCACAGTGCCTCCTTGGTCTCCCTGGTTCATTGGACTCCTGACTAGTGCGTCTTATTAACCAGGAACTCCACTGAGGCACCAAAATACCCCTCAGATCCCAAAAGAGACTAAACAGTATGGAGAGGATGTGATGATCAGGGTCCAGACTCCCACAAGGGGAGAACAGAAGGTTTAAACCCCAAAAATGAGCAGTTAAACCAACTGATTGCATACTATATTATTGTACTATAAAAGAGTATAAGGTCTTTTATGAAAGCTTGTAATGTTCTCAACTTGATGGTCATTATGATATATATATATATATTGTGACAGGGTCAGGCCAGATGGCTACAAGAGAGTGGTCGAAGGCAGATATATTAGCCCTAGGTTAAGTAGGTCCCTTTTCCCTGGGTAAGGTAACAGGGAAGGTTCCAGAACACTTAGGAACTTTCTGAAAACAATTAAGGCAGACAGGCTGATTAGAACACCTGCTGCCAATCAAGAGGCTGCTAGAATCAATTAAGACAGGCAGGCTAATCAGGGCACCTGGGTTTAAAAAGGAGCTCACTTCAGTTTGTGTGCGTGTGAGGAGCTGGGCGCAAGAGGCACTAGGAGTTGAGAGTGAGAAGAGTTGGAGGACTGAGGAGTACAAGCGTCAGCAGACCATCAGTAGGAAGGTCCTGCAGTGAGCATAAAGAAGGTGTTGCGAGGAGGCCATGGGGAAGTAGCCCAGGGAGTTGTAGCTGTCACGCAGCTGTTACAGGAAACCCTATACACAGCTGCAATCCACAGGGCCCTGGGCTGGAACCCGGAGTAGAGGGCGGACCCGGGTTCCCCGCAAACCTCCCAACTCCTGATCAGGCACAGGAGGAGTTTGACTGTGGGTTCTACCAGAGGGGAAGATCTCTGAAGCGAACAAAAATCCGCCAATAAGCGCAAGACTCACCAAGGTAGAGGAGGAACTTTGTCATATATATATAGACAGACTGTGGTTATGACTCTATGGCCATGTCTACACTACAAAATTATGTCAACCTAACTTACGTCAACACGTGGCCACCGCAGTTAATAAATCTCTTGTGTGCACGTGCACTTAGCTCCTTGTGTCAGCAGTGCATCCTCACCAGGAGAGCTTGTATCAATTGTATTGTCAGTGTGGGGCATTGTGGGATGGCTCCTGAAAGCCAGTAAGGTAAGCAACACAGTGCCTATAATAATACTGCGTCAACCTAATTACATCGATTGAGACTCTATGCCATTCGGAAAGCCGGTGTTATTAAGTTGGAATAGACAGGCACTTACGTCAGCAGGAGCCAAATTTAAGTGAAGACACTTCCACAGCTAGGTTGACGCAAGACAGTTTATGTCTACATAACCATGTAGTGTAGACCAGGCCTATGTATTTGTGTATATAGAAAACTGTGCTCATAATCTATACTACAACTTGGACTACACCTCACAGCCAGGCAGTGAGTAGTTAAACCAGGAGAGGCACCTCCCAAATCAGTTACATAAAAACAGCTTCAAGCAATGATCCATTGTCCAGCCCAGGAAAAGATATTGATGGACCATTAGAATTAAGGGAAAGACATTGAGACATTCTGGCTGTAAAGTCAAGAGGACATCTTCCCCACTCTGAAAAAATGTGAGTCACCATGGGCAGAGAGGAAGAAAAGAAAGAAGAAGCCTTGTAAAACAGGCTTGGGACTGAATTTTTTTATCCAGAACCTGAGGGACAGTCTCTAGCAGGGAGGCTGTCCAAGAATGCTGGATCCCCCTATAGTTAGAGGGTACACTGAGAAACTTTTCTAAGGATAACTCTTATTAGAACAGGGATTTTATCTAATAGGGAAGTGCAATGCCTGAGATTATCTCTTTATGTTTATTGATTGTATAACTTGAATGTTTGCTTTCCCTTACTACTCCATTTTTGAATCTGTGTTTTTTCTACTAAATAAACTTTGTTTATTTTTACCCAAAGCATGCCTCTGGTGTGCACATTGTGTGAAGTGTGAGTGCCAAAGTGAGCTGGTATGAAGGGGGCTGGGTTTTGTGCCTTTGGGGATGATGAACCAGAGTGAATGGTCCGAGTATCTGGTAATTAAGAACAAAGGACAGATTTGGTGAGACTTGAGATTGGAAGGGCTGTTGATGTCACCCTGCAAGGAGTAACTAGGCTGGTGAGAGCCAGGGTGAGACCTCATGCTTGTGGGCTGGCTACTGGTGTCAGGGCATTGAACCATAGCTGCATAGCACAAAGATTACAGGGCAGGTGGTGACAGGGCCCCTTACTGGTCTGGGCAGTCCCCACAACATCACAAAGGGTAGGCAGAGAACTCAGTGCTGACTCTGTATTAATTTCTGAGTTAAAGACCCATAGGTTTGGGAACAGGATGATGAATGGAAAGCACATTCCTCGCCTCACCCACTTCCTCCTCCCCATTTCATCCTCTTCCCATCTGTGGATCCAGATCTTCCCCCTCCCCCTCAACCAGTGTCTACTATTGAACCAGGGAGAGTGATGAGGAATACTTTTATAGAGTTGACATTGCACCTTCTGCTAGCACCAGGTAAGCATCAAACAAGTTTTCATCCCCTCCACCTGCAGATTTGGACCTTAATTCCTTAACAGGAAATACTTTTCATAGCAGAAGGGTACACTGTATAAATAATCAACTATATCCTAATCTCAATAAGCCATTCCACTAGAGTGTGTTTGTTAGTAGCCTATTAACCTTCAGCTTCATGCCTTGCAATGCATCCAAAGTTTGCCTGGGCAGCTTATGAATATATGCACTGTTGTGACTTATTGCTATAGTGGATGCTGCTAAATTTAGAATTCCAAGAAGTCCATCTAGTATGTAAAGGAAAGAAGTGAGCAAGGGAAAGGAATGAGACAATATCTCCTTGACTACTGAAGGTATAAACTTAATTAAAATTAAGACTAATCACACACAAAAATCAGGAAATGCACCAAAAGTAAAATTAGTCATCAGCCTTAAAACTGTACAGTCAGTCCTCAACACTATATATTCATTGTATGCTTCCAACAATCTGCACAGTTAGTCCAAACTAATAATCACTAGGCCTTAGACAAACATGACTGATACTAACCTTTCCTAAGTGTAAATGAAACAGAACATAAAAATAAAAAAATACCTGGAACATAAACACATCTGCTTTGCCAGCAGCCATATCTTACTCTTAACCAAATCAGAAAAGATTGCTATTCTTAACTTTCTTTTTATTCAACTTTTAGAAAACTTAATACAGAAACCTGAATGTATTCATCAATTCGACCATTACACCTCCAGGAATTCTTAGTATCAATATAAACAGTTTTAAGTTATACACAGCTTGTTCCCAGAACATACCTCCTCCAAGGAGGGAGTGACCTCCTCATTCAAAGCTAGAAGGAAAGAAAAAGGACACAAGAAAATGGAGCTCAGTTAACAATTTCACTATATACACACATCAGCATAAAGAGATGAAGGGAGGAGATGTAAAACCTTGACCTCTTCCTCCATGTTTAAATGGGTAAATGTCACCTACACTTGTATTTTTTTAGAGAACTTTAACAAATGTCTTGTATCAAGTACAATTTTTAAATGTATGGAGCATGTAATCTTCACCATCATATTTCAAACTTGATAGTGTCTTAGATTTTCACTAGCTGGATATCATTACTATTGTGACACTGAGCCAGAAAGGGTTACACAACTAGCAGGCGAAATTACCCAAATTCTACCTTTCAAGACATATTTTAAAAGTATGTAAATGGCAATTAGGGCCATTCCTTATAAATAGTGAACAAAGCCATATTAGATAGACTAGAGCTTTGAAATGTATTTGTCTGTATTTAACTATAATCTTGTTTGAGGTTAACAAGATAACCAGATGATTCCTGTCTCTTACTATATTTTATTGATTCAGAGATAAAAAAGGAATATTAACATTCAGATGAAACTTGGGTGTAATCATTGCCTATATTTCTCTTTGAAGTTTGTAGTAAACTGTTTATGAACTGCTTGATGGCTAAATACCTTATGCTGATGAATGCTACTAATTACCTGTGTATACATAGGAAATAGGAGGTTTTACTTCAAAGCCACAATGCTTCACCCAAGGCTATCTATGGGTACATCTATACAACAGAATTAGGTCGAATTTATAGAAGTCGATATTTTAAAACCCGAATTTATGGAATCGATTGTGTGTGTCCCCACTAAAGAGCATTAAGACCATGAGGTCGATTGACTGTGTCCACAGTAGCGGGGCTAGCATCAACTTTCGGAGCATTGCATTGCGGGTAGCTATCCCACGGTTCCCGCAGTCTCTGCTGCCCATTGGAATTCTGGGTTGCGATCCCAAAGCCTGATGGGGCAGAAAACATTGTCGCTGGTGGTTCTGGGTACATTTCGTCAAGCCATCAAACGTCCCTCCCTCCCTCCATGAAAGCAATATTTTTCGCGCCTTTTTTCCGGGGTTTCCGTGTTTGCTACGGAAGCCTGCTCAGCTCACAATTACCGTACATCGCCAGCGTACGCCTGGACATTAGGTCTAGTGGGGATTCAGTCACACTATAATATGGGCAGAGGGATAGCTCACCGTTCTGAGCGTTGGCCCGCTAAACCCGGGGTTGCGAGTTCAATCCTTGAGGGGGCCATTCTGCCTGAGGCTGGTAGTCGTGGGACTACACAGCAGAAGCTCCTTGCCTTCTAGCTGCAGATGGTGCAATATGATTGAAATTCGTGTGCTCCTGGCCGGCGGCCTATGGTGTGGCTGGCCAGGGGCGCTTGGACATAAATGGGAGTGACCAGAGTGACTCTGGTCATTTTCTTTTTTACGTTTTGTATAAGGGAGATTCAGTACTGCCTGGAACACGGGTGGAAGGATAGCTCAGCGGTCTGAGCGTTGGCCCGCTAAACCCGGGGTTGCGAGTTCAATCCTTGAGGGGGCCAGGAGATGATGATGGATATCAAGCATATTGTACCATCTGCTGCTAGAAGGAAATGAGCCTAACCCTTGCTCCCCCCTCCCTCCGTGAAAGCAACTGAGGGGGGAGCAAAAAATCCTTTCGTGCCTTTTTTCATATGGGCGCCATATTGCTGACTCCATTGTTATCCACCCGCCGCGTCTGCTGCCACTCTGCTGTCCTGCAAACAACATACCAGGGAAAGCATGGAGCACGATCAGATCACCGCGGCTGTTATCGCCGTTATGAACACCACGCGCATTGTCCAGGAGTATATGGAGAACGAGAACCAGGAGCTGCTAGAGCTACAGCAGGCGAGGAGGCGACAGCAGCGCCCTGAGGACAGTGATGAGGACATGGACACAGACCTCTCTCAAAAAAGGCCCCCCCGCAAGGTGGACATCATGGTGGTAATGGGGCTTGTTGATACAGTGGAACGCCGATTCTGGGCCCGGGAAACAAGCACAGACTGGTGGGACCACATAGTGCTGCAGGTCTGGGATGAATCCCAGTGGCTGCAAAACTTTCGCATGCGTAAGGGCACTTTCATGGAACTTTGTGAGTTACTTTCCCCTGCCCTGAAGCGCAAGAACACCAAGATGAGAGCAGCCCTCACAGTAGAGAAGCGACTGGCGATAGCCCTGTGGAAGCTTGCAACACCAGACAGCTACCGGTCAGTCGCGAATCAATTCGGAGTGGGAAAATCTACAGTGGGGGCTGTTGTGATGGAAGTAGCCAGGGCGATCACCAAGCTGCTGGTACCAAGGGTTGTGAGTCTGGGAAATGTGCAGCTCATACTGGATGGCTTTGCAGCAATGGGGTTCCCGAACTGTGGTGGGGCGATAGACGGAACCCATATCCCTATCTTGGCACCGGGCCACCAAGCCAGCGAGTACATAAACCGAAAGGGTTACTTTTCAATAGTGCTGCAAGCACTGGTGGATCATAAGGGACGTTTCACCAACATCAACGTGGGATGGCCGGGAAAGGTACATGACGCTCGCATCTTCAGGAACTCTGGTCTGTTTCGGCTGCTGCAGCAAGGGACTTTCTTCCCAGACCAGAAAATAACCGTTGGGGATGTTGAGATGCCTATAGTTATCCTTGGGGACCCAGCCTACCCCTTAATGCCATGGCTCATGAAGCCATACACAGGTATCCTGGACAGTAGTCAGGACCTTTTCAACTATAGGCTGAGCAAGTGCAGAATGGTGGTGGAATGTGCATTTGGGCGTTTAAAAGCTCGCTGGTGAAGTTTATTGACTAGGTTAGATCTCAGCGAAACCAATATTCCCATTATTATTACTGCTTGCTGTGTGCTCCACAATATCTGTGAGAGTAAGGGGGAGACGTTATGGCGGGGTGGGAGGTTGAGGCAAATCACCTGACCACTGGTTATGTGCAGCCAGACACCAGGGCTATTACAAGAGTACAGCAGGGTGCGTTGCGCATCAGGGAAGCTTTGAAAACCAGTTTCATGAATGGCCAGGATGCTGTGTGAAAGTTCTGTTTTTCCCCAGTAATGAAAAGCCCCGCCCCTTCATTCACTCTACTTCCCTTTACCCAAACCGCCCTGCCCTCCCACCCTCGATCACCGCTCGCAGAGGAAATAAAGTCATTGTTGCTTAAAAATCATGCATTCTTTATTAATTTGTAAAACAAAGAGGGGGAACTATGGGGGTAACTGCCACAGTCTCCCGGGATAGCTGGTGGAGGAAGGGAAGCACCAGGATGGGTGGTGGAGGAGGGGATGAGGGAAGGACAAGGACACACAGCACTTTAAAACTTATTGAATGCCAGCCCTTTCTTGCTTGGACTGTTCTCTTGGCTTGAGTGGTTGGGTGCACGGAGGCCGCCCAAACACGTTCTTGGGCATCTCGGGGATGAGGTTATGGGACTCGGGAAGGAGGGCTGTTGGTTACACAGGGGCTGTAGCGGCGGTCTGGGCTCAGGCAGCCTTTCCTGAACCCTACACCTTTCCTCAGCCATAAGCCGGAGGATTTCCGTTTGATCCTCCAGTAGCCTCAGAATTGCATCCTGCCTTCTCTCTGCACGCTGACGCCACCTACTTTCTTCATCCCGCCGCTGTCTCTCTTCATCCCGCCAGTCATTGTCTTCAGCACGCCACCTGTCCGCGCGATCAAATCCTGCATTCCTGGACTCCGACAGTGTCTGCCTCCACGCATTCTGCTGGGCAGCTTCAGTGTGGGAGGATTCCATGAGTTCTGCGAACATATCATCTCGATTCCTTTTTTTTTTACTTCTAATCTTCGCTAGCCTCTGGGACGGTGATGAAGGGGGTGGCGTTGAAACATTTGCAGCTGCGGGAGGAAACAAACGGGAGAGGAGTAGTTTAAAAGACACATATTAGAGAACAATGCTACAAACATTACATATCACATGTGTATTTGGTCCAAGGTTGCACTTTGCCTGTTATATTGAGGGTCTGACGGTTTGGTGTGAGAGATCACACAAGCAGGTCCGGCGGGCAACAGAATTCGGCTTGCACGCAGCCATGGTAAGCCACAGTCTATAGGCTTCTTTAACCTTCATAACATGTGGGAATGTTTTCAAACAGCAACCCCCTCATTTCCCATAACAAACAGCCTTTGGGCTGGCAATTTAAAACTGGTTGGCAATTGAAAAGGGAGGGGCGGCGGTTTTCGGGTTAACATGCAGCGCGAACCTAATCGACACCCCCCACACACACATCCAAGATGTTCGCTGTTCCCCCTCCCCACACCGCGTGGGTCACAGCGGGGAAGATTTCCGTTCAGCCACAGGCAAACAGCCCAGCAGGGACGGAGCCCCTCTGAATACCCCCTTAATAAAATTCCCCTATTTCAACCAGGTGACCATGAATGATATCACTCTTCTGAGGATAACACAGACAGATAAAGAACGGATGTTGCTTGAATGCCAGCAAACACCGGGACCATACGCCACCATGCTTTGCAAAGCAATGATTCCAGACTACCTGCTACTGGTCTGGCGTGGTGGAGTGTGTTACCACAGAGCACAGGATAAGGCTGCCCTCCCCAGAAACCTTTTGCACAGGCTTTGGGAGTACATCCAGGAGATCTTTCTGGAGATGTCCCCGGAGGATTTCTGCTCCATCCCCGAACATGTTAACAGAGTTTTCCAGTAGCTGTAGCTGTACTGGCCGCGAATTAATCATTAAACACGCTTGCTTATAAAACATGTATTAATTAACAGAGGTACACTCACCAGAGGTCCCTTCTCCTGCATCGAGCACGCCTTGGGTGGGTTCGTAGGGTGCTGGCTCCAGGGTGACAAAGAGTTCCTGGCTGTCGGGGAAAGGGGCTTCTCCGCTTCCTTGCTGTGTCTGGGCGCTATTTTCAGCATCATTATCATCATCATGCTCTTCTGTGGTTTCTGATGATCCACATACGGAGTCATACCACATGGGTGGGTCAGTGCTGGCTGCACCTCCTAGAATGGCATGCAGCTCATCATAGAAGCGGCATGTCTGGGGCTCTGACCCAGAGCGGCTGTTTGCATCTCTGGCTTTTTGGTAGGCTTGCCTGAGCTCCTTAATTTTCACGCGGCACTGTTGCGCATCCCTGTTGTAGCCTCTGTCCTGCATGCCCTTGGAGACTTTGGCATATGTATTGGCATTTCTTCTTTTGGACCGTAGCTCTGCTAGCACGGTTTCGTCTCCCCATACAGTGATCAGATCGCGTACCTCACGCTCGGTCCATGCTGGAGCTCGTCTTCGGTTCTGGGACTCCATCATGGTCACCTCTGCTGATGAGATCTGCGCTCACCTGCAGCTCACCACGCTGGCCAAACAGGAAATGAAATTCAAAAGTTCGCGGGGCTTTTCCTGTCTACCTGGGCAGAGCATTGGAGCTCAGACTGCTGTCCAGAGCGGTCAAATGTTGCACTGTGGGATAGATCCAGGAGGCCAATACCGTCGAATTGCGTCCTCACTAAGCCTACATCGATTTGGCAATATCGCTTTAAGCGCTAATCCCCTCGTTGGGGGTGGAGTGGCGAGATCGATTTTAAGAGCCCTAGAAGTCGATGTTAAGGGCTTCGTCATGTGGACGGGTGCACGGATCAATCGAAATAACGCTAATAAATTCGACCTAAACTCGTAGTGTAGACCAGGGCTATAAAAGAACTCGAGGGCCCCAATCCTGTATCTCAGATCTGTTTAAGCTCAGTCAGGGGAAGTTTAAATCACAAGACTGAGGTCTCTGGCTTCAGTCTGGATTACCCTGCTAATTCTCATGGAAGAAGTTAAAGAAACACTATATATGGACTGCCTCTTTGGACTATAATCTGATAAACTGATTCTGGAAGGAACTTTTTGCAACTCAGTAGCTCACCATCTCTACTATGAAACTGATCTAAGAACTTTATTCATATCTGCATGTATAATGATCTTTTAACCAGGATACTCTCTCTCTTCTTTAATACATTTTAGTTTAGTTAATACAAATTGGCTATAAACATGTATTTGGGCAAGATCTGAAATATTCATTATTCTGATGGATAACATGTCTGATCTCTTGGGACTGGTACAACTTTATATCTGATTAACAAGATTTTCAGTAATCCTCATCATATTTGACTTGGCTGTCTGTGTGGGAGCTCAAGGCTGGATTGCTTAAGGGAACTGTGTTTTTGGCTTCTGGGTTACCAGTAAGGGATTGTAGAAGCGGTTTTGTTGCTGGCATGGTGAATCTAATTATTAGAATAACCACCAGATTGGAGGGAGGGGGTGGTTCTAAACCTTCTTTGCAGTTTGCCCTGATTGAGCAACCTCAGTGTGGGCCCTACAGACACAGCTATATAGAGTAAACCGAGTGCCAACAAGAAAATAATCCTGCCAGCAGTCTCAATGTATTGTGTATGTGTTGCAGAGGGAGAAGGGGAGATCTTGTCACCCTCTAGTAGCTGGCCTAGAGAGAAGATAAAGGACCCGCTACTACTGCTAGATAAGGGAGATTTCTGTTTGCCCAAGGAGTAGATGCCTGTGTTCATGGGTGCATGTATGAATCCACGTGTTGCAAACCATTCACCTTGTGCTCTCATCCTTCCATATGGGCCCCTAATGTGTAAGATCATCCAGAGCAACATCCAGCATGGTAATATTCCAATCCTTACAGTAAGCAAGAGAGTTATTTGCAATTTTATCCCTTGTCACGCATACTCATAACAAACAGGAGTAAAACAAAACCAATTATACAAATAGCTTTCTTTGAACCAAATTGTAGACACTATATTGTACCTATATTGACAAACCTGTGGAACTGACAAAAATACAACAAATCGTCTACCAATCTCTTCTAGGGCTTCAGTTCTCTTGGCAGCCATGAATTTGCCAGCTTCTCCTTCTTTCCATCTCAGTTTGAAAATTCAAGATAGAATCATAGAATCTCAGAGTTGGAAGGGACCTTAGGAGGTCATCTAGTCCAACCCCCTGCTCAAAGCAGGACCAATCCCCAATTTTTGCCCCAGATCCCTAAATGGCCCCCTCAAGGATTAAATTCACAATCCTGGGTTTAGCAGGCCAATGCTCAAACCACTGAGCTATCCCTCCCCTCTGATAAAGGGCTTAAGCCTGCTCACATAAGATCACATAAATAGCAAAAACCCCAATTGACTTCAATGGAACTCAATCACCCCAAGGCCAAAATTTTTGCTTCCAATTCTTCCAACACAAACAATTGTGTTTCCAGCATAGCTAAAAAAAGACACCACAACAGTTTGTCTCAGGGCCTGGGTCAATGACTCTGGGTCATGGGACTCCCATTGTGGGGTTAATAGCAGCAGTGTAGACATTCAAGCTCATGCTGGGGCCCAATGTCCAAGACCCTCTCTCCTCACCTGATTTCAGAGACTAGGCTCCAACCTGAGCACGAATCAACACTTATTTTTAGCCCCACAATGTGAGCCCCAAGAGCCCCAGTCAGTTGACTTGGCGTCTTAAGATGCATTTCCACAGGTGTTATTTTTGCTGCATGGACATACCCCCAAGAGACCTGATTCTGAAATCACACTGGTGAGAATCAGGAGTGACACCAGCGTAAAACAGATATAAATGAATGAAAATCAGGCTCAAGTTGCTTATATAGCTGTAATCATACCTGGTTTAGAACCACCTTTGTCTGATCTCATCACCTGTCCTAGTTAAGCATGAGCAGGCCTGCTCAGTATTTTCCAAGGAAACTGCAGATTCTACACAAAGCAGCATTGATAGATGGCACTGTTGTAAGACCCTGATTAAAACCAGATTGTGCTAAGAAACTACTTTTTAAATAGTACTTTTTCTCCATTGCAGAAAGGACGTGATTTAAAGTTTTATCAAAACCATTATGAAGATTAAGTTAATGAACTCTCCTGTAAATTAAGTGGGGCAGTTTTACCAGTTTAACCTAGGGACAGTACTTGTTAAAAATGGGTCTTACAACAGTGATGTGACAGTATTAGACAACATCTTACCAGTCAGTGGTTGAAACTGTTACATCAACACTACCTTTTTGGCAGCACTTCCTTTGCTACAGATGAAATAAACTTGTTTGGCAAACCTTGTGTATTCATTCATATCATTAAGTTTTTGGAAAATGTACAACTTTTCACATCCTGCCTGGCATGGCTTCTCACTCTGTTTTCAACATCAGTTCCTGTGATGAGATGAATGTGTCCCACACCCAGATGGGCAGCAGAGGAATTAAACTCGTTCACTGGATAAATGAAAGAGAATCTGCTCCACCAAAGAAATGTTGACGTAGCTTCCAGGTATGGAGGGAGGGGGCTTCAGATGTGATTCCAAAGGAGCAAAAGTAAAACAAAATGAGTTTGTTTTAGAAGCTGGCTTCTTGTTACAAGTAGCTGAGGTTCATCTTTACAGACAAAAGAAGATTTATGACTGCATGCCCTGAGGTAAAGGGACCAGATTTGATTTCCTGTGTTTGGCCAGAAAGGGGAAGTCTTTATTATTAAATAAAAGGACACAAAGCGCTTATAACGCTCACAGGCTCCTACTCCATTGGGCCCATTGGTTATTTTTGCGGAGTTGCAGCCATGATGTGTTCTAGTGGAATCAAAGACTCAGAGGTAAATCCATATAAATCCAGAAGTAAATCCACTGCTCCACAAAAAACGTCCCAGGAAATAAAACCTCAAGAAATGAGGCTGCAATATTTAAAATACTAGGCGGGTCTCTCTGAAGTACCAGGAGCTGCAATGTAGCTTATTTTTCTCTTTTCCTTAGTTCAGTCTCTTTTTCTTATTAAAAGCTGGTTAAAGCTAAGCAAAAACACAACTTTTTATTTCCTAACCTACGAGACCATGCTAAAACCTGCTCTCGGTTGTACCTGTGTTACATAGATAAATACAAGGGGAAAACTCGGCTTTCAGTTTCACTGAATCAGATTAGAATCAATGTAAATGAGAGCAGAATTTGGACCATCATAATTTTAAAAATATTTCCTACCATCTCCCCCAAAGGGAACGTAGAGCACATTTCAGTGGATTTGAGTGTCAACTGCACTACATGGAAATGCATGTTAGAAAGAAACCCAGGGCCACTTCCACCGTTTTCCCAAATCATTCCTACCTCTTCCACCCCTCTTCTGCTGCACTTTTGAAGTAGAGATAAACGGTTCCCTTTTGCTCAGATCCCTCATTAGACTAGAACTGTTGTCAGGCACAAGGAGCTTCCTTCAGTCTCATCCACAGGGAGAACTAGGGACATGTATAAGATCACTGCTCTGTAATTATGACAATTATGAATCATAGCAAAATCAATACAGACTGCTCCTTTTTCTTACACGAAAATCTGTACAGGATGGGATTTGCCTGTTTCTTGAAGCAGATGTCCAGAATCCAAGTCAGAGATCCCTTTACACATTCAAGAAACAAATAGGGGATAACTTCACCATGCAGGATGACACAGGTTCTAATATGCAAGGCTGGCTATGTATAATCTATTGCTGTCCTCACAATGACTGTTCTAGTTGCCTATACTGAACTAACAGAACCTATAACATCACAGCATCATAGAAATGTAGGGCTAGACGGGACTTGAAAAGCCATCAAGTCCAGCTCCCTGCACTGAGGCAGGACCAAGTCAACCTAGACCATTCCTGAAGGGTGTTTGTCTAACCTGATCTTAAAATCTTCCAATTATGACAATTCTACAATCTCCCTTGGAAGCCTATTGCAGAGATTAATTACACTTACAGTTAGAAAGGGTTTCTTAATATCTAACCTAAATCTCCCAGGCTGCAGATTAAACCCATTACTTCTTGTCATACCTTCAGTGGACATGGGGAATGATTGATCACTGTCTTCTTAGAAGAACCCTTAACATATTTGAAGACTGTTCTCAGATCCCACCTCAAGACTAAACATGCCCAGGTTTTTTTAACCTTTCTTCACAGGTCAGTTTTCTAAACCTTTTATCATTTTGGTTGCTTGCCTCTGGACTCTTTCCAATTTGTCCACATTTTAGGAAAAATGTGGTGCCCAGAATTGGACACAATGCACCAGTTGAGGCCTCACCGATGTCAAGAAGAGTGGGACAATTACCTCCTGCATCTCACATACAACATTGCTGTTAATACACCCCAGAATGATATCAGCCTTTTTTGCAACTGCATCACATTGTTGACTCATTCAATTTGTGAGACACTATAATCCCCACATCCTTTTCAGCAGAACCACTACATACTCAGTTATTCCTCATTTTGTATTTGTGCATTTGATTTTTCCATTCCTAAGTGTAGTACTTTGAACTTGTTGAATTCAGACTAATTCAACGTTTTTTCAGTCCTTCTGAACTCTAATCCTGTCCTCCAAAGTCCTTGCAATCCTTTCCACCTTGATGTCATCTGCAAGTTTTATAAGCATACTCTGCATGCCATTGTCCAAATAATTGATTTAAATATTTAATAGTACCACACCTAGGATTGGCCCCTGTCTCCCTTTGCTTTGACAACTATTTTAGGTCATAATTATGAAAGGCACGATTGAACAAATTCTAATCTTTTCTAATTTACATTGTAATTTGGAAACACAAAAAAGCAAGGCATGGGAATAAAGTAGTTGAGACTTTTTATCTATGTTTGAATTTTTAGAACATAAGAATGGCCATACTGGGTCAGACCAATGATGCATCTAGCCCAGTATCCTGTCTTCCGACTGAGGCTGGTGCCAAATGCTTCAGAGGAAATGAACAGAACAGGGTAATTTATTGAGTGATCCATCTTTGGTCATCCAGTTCCAGCTTCTGGCAGTCAGAGGTTTAGGGACACCCAGAGCATGGGGTTATGTCCCTGACCATCTTGGCTAGCAGCCATTGATGGACCTATCCTACCGGCTGCGGTAGTGGTGGCTGGGAGCCCCAGACCCCTTAAATCACTCCCGGAGCTACCAGCTGCAGAGGCAGCTGGGAGCCCCAGGGGTCGGGGGCCATTTAAAGGGTCTGGAGCTCCAGCTGCCACTACCGCAGCAGAGCCCCTGGCCCTTTAAATCACTGCTGGAGCCCCCGGCTGCCACTGCTACCCCAGGGCTCCTGCAGAGGGGCTCAGGCAGTGATTTAAAGGGCCCGGGGCTCCGGCTGCTGCTACCGCCCCAGGCCCTTTAAATTGCTGCCAGAGCCCTATTGCCAGAGCCCTGGGTTAGCAGTGGTGGGGCTCCAGCGGCAATTTAAAGGGCCCGGAGCTCCAGCAGCTGCTACTGCCCTGGGCCCTTTAAATCTCCGCCTGCTCCGGCAGTGGGGCTTGGGCAGCAATTTAAAGGACCAGGGGCAATAGCGGCAGCCGGAGCTCTGGGCCCTTTAAATCGCCGTCCGAGCCCCGCTGCCAGAGCCCCAGGGTAGCAGCGGCAGCCAGGGACTCTGGTGGCAATTTAAAGAGCCAGGGGCTCCAGCCGCCGCTATTGCAGTGGAGCCCGGGGCCCTTTAAATTGTTGTCGGAGCCCCAGGGGTCCCGGCTGCCGCCACGACCCCAGAGCTCCGGCAGCCGGGCTCTGGCGACAATTTAAAGGGCCAGGGTCTCCAGCCACTGCTGGGAGCCCTAGGCCCTTTAAATTGCCATCTGGAGAAGCAGGTGCGGTATGGCATGGCGCACCGGCTTACTTTGACCTCTACCCAGCTGCCAGGGGTGCCGAGCTATATGGGCCTGTGGTGCCTGGGCTTCTGGAATACTCAAGACCCTGGGGACCGGCTCCACCAATGTTCAGAGCCAGGTCGCTCCCCTGGCCCTGCCTGGCACCCCCACGCGCCTCCCCCGGGCCCCGGAGCATCCCTCCCTTAAGTGGGCGGCTGCTGTGCATCTCTGCGCTGTGCTCCCTCGCCGACGGCTGCTGCTGCCTGCAACAGCAGAGTGGTGCCAGTGGCAGGCTGAGGTGGCTGCTGCACCTGCAGAGGGAGGAGGGGAGGCAGCGCGCACATGATTCACAGCCCTGCCCTCCCTGGCACCCACAGGGAGGTGATGCTGAGAGGGCTTCCAGGAGACAGCTTGGACCTCACCTGAGCAGCTTCTGGGGCTTGGGTGAGTGAGTGTCTGACCATGTGATCCGCACCCCCCACGACCACTCCTGTCCCACGCTGGGCAAGGGGCAGCCCCATCCCCCATGAGGCTACAGTTAGGGGCAGCAGGGGAGGAGGCCACATGTGATGGCAGCCCCCTACCCGCCCCGGCCCCTACCATATGGCTTCCTGGACCTGAGAGGGGCCTGGCCCCAAGGAGCACGTGCAGTGACAGTGGTGTGAAGTGAGTGTGCTGCTGGGGGGAGGGGTGGCCCTCCCCCAGAGCTCACTGCTGCCTGCACGGAGAGGGCTGGGGAGGAGGGACCTGTGTAGTTCTCCTCTCTGTCCCCAGACCTGGGGCAGCCTGCCTGCACCCCAAACTCCTCATCCCTGGCCACGCCCCAGAGCCTGCACCCCAACCCTCTGCCCTAGCCCTGAGCCCCCTCTCACACCCCAAACCCCTCATCCCCAGCCCCACTCCAGATCCCTCATCCCGCTGCAATATAGGGAAACACTTAAATACTTACTGTTTCCAGTCCATTTTCACACACACACACACACACACACACACACACACACACGCTTACAAGATAGGGTCAGGGGGCGGGACTTGGACCAAAAATTATACTAACCTGCCACCCCCGCGGCCTGCTCTTCAGGGCAGGGATCTGCCATGTTATCTGGCTGCAAAGCAACAGACATCCCTGTCACTGCATAAGCAAAACAATAAAACATACAATTTTTGGTCAGCCCGGTTACAATAATTAAAAGTAAGAGTAATAGTGAATATTTTGAAAGCACTTGTTATTTTCTAAACTTCCTCACTGTTCCAGTCTGTTTGAATCTTATTTTTCAGGTTGTTGAGCAAAAAGTCACATCACCATCTCCCTCCAATGGTAAACTTTGGAATTTCTTTACAAAAGAAAACCTCTCAAGGAGGTTTGTAAGAGGCATTATTTACCAAAAGAGTGTCTTGTCTATTGAGTAAAGAGGTATTTATAATTTAAAAAAACCAAATACTCATAACACAGTGCAGCTTAAGAATTTTAGTTTATTATCTGAATATGCATTTATACATTACTTATATTTTATGAAAAGTATTAGTTTATTAGGTGCCAACATTTTTCTCAGCACTGTATTAACCTATAACGAAACATGGAACTTATGGAACCCCGCTCCAAGGAACTTATAGTCTAGTACAAATAGAAACAGAACAGTTCAGAGACATATAGGCCTGGTCTACACTGGGGGGGCAACTTCAGCTGCGAGAATAGCATAGCTGAAGTTGATGTATCTTGGGTCGACTTACCTCGCATCCTCACGGTGCGGGGTTGACTGCCGCCACTCCCCCGTCGACTCTGCTTTCGCCTCTCATCTTGGTGGATTACAGGAGTCAAAGGCAGAGCGATCGGGGATTGACACTAGATGCGATAAATCGATCCCCGATAGATCGGTAGACATACCCTAAAGAAAAGTTCATCACATAGCAACAGTATCAGTTGACAGTGTGTATATTATATGCAAATCTACATACGCACTGTAGGCCAGATTTTCTTCTGTACCAAGATCTACTTGGTGAGGTCTCTTGGTTCTCTTATGAAGAAGTTGACACTGTTTTTAAAGGAATATGTGAAAATACAGAAGGTGAACAGAAACAGAAGAACAGAGGAGAGAGAAGGTGGAAATCGGGGGAGAGGGAAGAAATGAAAAACAATTAAAGAATCAAGACAAACTGCTGACAGGAGCTGGCAATCTGGAAAAGGATGAGGCCATCCAGACCTTTTATTCCTTTCCCATGAATGTCTGACTTATAGGCTGCAGACTCCTAAGAAGAGGGACTGTCTTTGATCCAGTTGTGACAGGACCTTAAATGATTGTTGGGCCTCCTTTAACCCCCTCCTACATACCTCACACGACCTGTCACAATGATAGTGTCTAAACACAGAATATTAGAGAGACTTCTCCTCTCCCTGAGCAGCCAAAGGGGCTCAGAGGCAAGGAAGGTGAGACCATGGCCCTTCTCTGCCTTGCGAAGGGAAATATGACGTCAGAAGGATAGTAGTAGCGGGCATGCTGCGCAAGTAGCCCTGAATTCTGCCATAACCCTAATGCTGGCCAGTACCTAAGGGTACATCATTATGGCTTGAATAGAAAGACTTTAATAAACTAATTTTAAAAATTAATGCTAATAAAATGCCAAAGGCTTGCAGACAGGACACTGCTTTTGAGAGCTCAATGTGTATATTAGATAAGGAGCCATTCTAATATTAAATAAATAATGTGAATCAGCAAAATTATTCCTAGAGATGCCTGGTCAAATTACAGCGTGGGGATGAGGTAAACATGTTCTGAGCACCTTTGAGCTAGTTAAACATTTGTAATTTTAGGGCTATCAAAATGGTTTTGGAGTATGACAAACTTTTGCAAATTTTGGTTTAGGGACCTGGGTGTGGAACATAATTTTGTTGCCATGGCAGCTCAGGAGAATGTGCACTCAAAAGTAGGCTGGGGGTGACCTCCCCCGCAAAAAAGGATGGCTATTTTTTTAGTCAGACCCATGCTCCAAGGATGGGCTCTGCTGGGTTGGCATTCTTTCTTTATGCTGTAACTGAGGCTTGGGTCAGGGTCACTCACCTTCATAGCTAGAACCAGTTTTGCCAACCCTTTGGTTAATTCCTTTGGTCAGTTAGTACCATATGACTGTCCCTTCTGTGACACTTAAGAGTCCTAGAAAGGGAAATAAGCCAAAGTCCAAAAGAATCTTTATTTAAACCTTGTGGAAGTATGAACAGATATCTGCCTGCTGTGACAGGGTGTACCTGGCATTTACTGACCCCGCCTGGAGGCCTCACAGCCTCGGCACACCATGCCTAAAGAAAGTGTCCGGAGGGCGGGGGCAAATTTAGTCAGGAGCTTCCTAGAAAGGCTGTCCAGGATCAATGAATGAAGATTGGTACCTCAGAGGCTCAAATGGCTGGAGGCAGTCAGGAGCCAAACGGGACCCAGCAAGCAGAATAAAAATAGTTGGCTGTTTCTTCCAGGGGCCTGTTTTGGGTGAAGGTAGAGCAAAGGAGGAAGGATCTTCCTGCCTTAACCCAAGAAGCCAGGTCTGGTCAGGGCCTAAGTCTGATTGCACCTTTTAGTTTGAGTTAATGAAAAACTGTTTTGTTTACTTTGTAGAGTGTAAGGCCCAGGTGGGCCATCCTAAGTTGCATATTAATTTGACTGATGTAAGACTAGGACATCTTGCTTTGTGAGACTCCACTGGCTCAGGCAATTCCATGACAGTTACTCTCATTGTTCTAGAGAGACAGAATCTCAGAGTTGCAGTATTATTGTTACCCACAGGAGGTGGGGCGGGGGGAAAAGAAGGTGAATCCACCTCATCTTCATAATGTGAAGATGAAAATAAGAAATTAAAAGGATGTCATGAGGGCAGGAAAAACTCATTTGGACACTGATCTAAAGCCCACCAGAGTCAATAACTCCCACCGTCTTTGGAGCAGGTCCTTATGAAAGATGAACAACTTAAACTTGATACTGACAACCTTGAGAAAAAAGTGCAAGTCCTAGATCTAAAACTTTTTGGCAAGAGGGAATATTGTATTGCAAGGAAAGAAAAAGTTTGGGTATGTCCAAAGGTCAAAAAGGAGGGCAGGTCAGTCTCTTACGGCTAGCAGGTTCATAAAAACTTCAGAATAACGTCCAAACACCCATTTTTCTGGGGCCTCTAACTTGGTTGTAAAATTTCCTTATAATCTGAATTTAGTAACAAATGTCTCAGACAGAAATTAAGTGTTATCAAAAGCTATATACAAATAAATGTTTGGGTACATTAGGAACAAGAGTGCAAAGAAGACTACTAGCTTTGGATCTGTAATTTGAAAATGGCTGTTATGCAGGTCATTTCATACCAGGACCACATTCATTCTTAAGTGTGTCTTCATTGGGTTTCAGTGATGTTTTTAATGATGGCCAGTAAGGACTACGGAGATATATATTAATGATACTTTTTTTAAAAAGTGACTGAAACTGGCTAACTGTGCACATCACTAGTCTATGTGATGTATTCCTAACATTCTAATCCTGGTCTGTCCTCCTTCATCCCCTCAGATTGTTACACCCTATTGTTTTGTGTCAGTTTGTAAACTCTTTGGGCAGAGATTTTCTCTTATCATGCATTTGAACAGTGTCCAGCACAATGGGGCTTCAACCCTGATTGTGGCCTCAAAGTGCTACTTTAATACAAATACATATGTTTTTTTTTAAACGTAGCATAGAAAAGAGAAGAGACTGTAAATATATAATGTCATCCTTAGCAAACAGCTAATAGTCTGTGAGGGGGGTAGATACCACCCCCCATGAGCCTGAAGGCATTAAGGTGGCCACATGGGCCAATTAACCACCTGCTTTACATCTGAAGGAGGACCCAGGGATCAAAAAGGACTAATTAAAGAGGACAGGAACAGGAAGGGCCTATATAAAGCCCAGAAGCTAGCAGCAGAGAGAGGGAGAGAAACTGCAGTCACTCTCCACATGGGAAAAGGTAAGGTAGGAAGTAGCTCAGGGCTACAGCAGTGAGATGTGGGATTGGACAGACCTTGACTGTTTGTTGTAGGGTCTCTGGAACCCAGTCTAGAGGTTGGGCCAGAGTTCCTCTACCAGCTACTGGACAGTAGCACCATTAAGGGGTAGTGAGAAGGAGGACTGCCTGGGACATTGGGTCCCGATATACTTTGAAATCCTTGGAAGAGTAGGACTACAGTGACCTGGCCAGAGGGCCAAACCATGAAGTGGGAGCTGTCAAGTCCAAAAGAAGTGAGAAAGGGAGAGTGACAGAGTGAGCAACTATAGGAGAGATGTTGGCCTGGCAGAGCTAATCTCCAGAAGGAAGCATTCCAGTGGTGAGTACAGCAATCTGCCACAGAATCCATACTCAGCCCTTTGAAACACATCACAGTACACAATGTTCTATTGCAGGTTCCCACAAGTCATACTACTGAGAAAATGTTTATTTCACAAATTTGGAACAGGCAGAGAAATATAAATATTTTGTACCTTGCTTGTAGCAGAATTTCACGCATATCACATATCTGAAGAATCACACAGCACAAACTGTGTACTGAAATCTCAGTGTGTACACAATTTTATTTAATAATTTGTTTTATATTGAAGTAATGATAATCCACTTGCAAATATAGGTGTATCCTCTAGCAGAGTGTCTTACCACTCTGAATATTTTGACCACTGGCCAATCACATCAGTATTGTACTGTTTACAGTCCTTTACTCACACTCATAGGCAGGCCTGGAGCCAATGACACTTGGAAAGTTCAAGTGAACTGGGTGTTCTTGGCCAAGGGTCAGGTGTTTTTTCCCATAGCTGGGATGGGAAAGAGTCAGGCGGATGTTCATGAATGGGAGGAGAAACTGGATAGGTTTCCACAGATGAGAGGAGGTAGTTCTTGGTCACAGGAGAAAGCTGGAAGCTGAGGAAGGGTGGATATGTACCTCTTTCAGGGAAGGAATGGGAAGGGTTTCTGTCAGAAACCACATACATTCCCCCCTGTGAAAATCTGATATTTGAGATGCTGAACAGAGTTCTGAATAGAGAGGGGGGGTTGTATTCACATGCTTCTCTAGGTATACTGTGGGTTTCCACCTAAGTCCAGAATGTAAATCCTCAAAAACTCCGCTCAGCTGATGCCTAACCCTGTAGGTGCCTAAATTCCCAGGGCCAGTAAAGTCCCCTTGGCACCCATATTTCTATGGGTAGACATGTACAAAGTTGCTTGAGTTCTGATGCCACCAAGCTGTTCAGCACCTAAGCCCAGGCAGGATTCTCAAACTAGGTGTTCCTCCGCCTACCTCACCTGTGGGGCCCAATCCAGTAGGCCTTTTCAGAGGCGGCCTACCAGATTGGACCCCACACAAAATGTAGGAGGAAGTGCTGCTAGGTCATTCCAGTGATTAAAGCATTGACCTAGGAAGTGGAGGACCTGGGGTTCAAAACCCTGCTCTGATTTGGTGTGGGGACTTGAACTCAGGTCTCCCAAATCTGAGGGGAGTGCCCTAACTCCTGGATTCTAGGGGTGCACCTCATATGCACCTCTTTATAAATAGCAACTAGAGCAGGGACTGAACTCTGGTCACACAGGTGAGTGCCTTAACCACTGGCTTATAGGTCACTTTCATTCTCTCTCTGGCCTAATGACTAGCAGTAACAAGGTATCTGAATGTAGGCATCCAAAAATTCAGGCACCCAAATTTTTAAGACCAGTTTTGAAAATGTTTGTTTCAATTTCTGCATGTGCAGAATGGAGTGCTAATAAAATACCTGGCTTGAGTCCTTTTCCCCCCCTAGTTTCCTTTATCCATCTTAGTTTCTTACCCAATTCAGGGCCAAATTAACTTTTTGTGGGTGCGGCGCCAAACATATTTATGGGCCCCCCTGGGGAATGAATGGGTCAGGGGCAAGAGCACAGCGGGCAGGGTGGATTTGATTTAAACCATGATTGAAGTCACTAGTCAGGAAGACTCAATTTAATCATCTTTTCTACATTAAAGTGCATTCTTGTTGGTTGTTATAACCTTAATACATATTCTTCACAACTCAGAGATAGATGTAGGTTTCATTTTTAGAAGGTACACACTATAAATTTTTAAACAGTGATTTATTTTGAAAACTTTTCAAATGAGTTTTACAGCTATATCAGAAAATAAATGATTGTTTGGTTATTTCATTTACCAAAGATAATTGAAGCAGGTATTTATGAAGTCATTGGGACGTGAACTATCTCCAATTCAACAGGTTAATCATTAATATTTGGAGGATTTTATTGCCAGGCAGTATTAGGAGGAGAACATCACCAGACAGACATTTAAATTGTTTCATTTAACTAAAACAACAATGTTAAGTATTCTGGATTTTTTTTCTTCAACAGCAAACATAATATTTTAACAAAAAAGCATATGTCCCTCGCTTCTCACATTTATCTCCAGACTTCTTCTCTTTGTCCAGATCTATTCCACACCCAATAATCTTCTAGTCATTGAACTTTTTGAAACTTTTCACTTTTAGAGAGGTAAGGGATTGACTCTTATTACACAAATTTGCAGAGGGACAATAGAGTTGAAGTTTGTTATTTCTCACCTCTATATATTATTTATTTATTTAAAAACATTTTTGCTGTTAACAAGCATGTTACCGCTGGAGACACAAATCCACAGTTTGAGAACTGCAAAACTAAGTATCTCTGATGGTATCTTCTAGACTGACCACTGAGTCCCATAGAAAAATTAACCTAAATAATCTATACAGAACCCTGTGGAACTCCATAAAATTGGGTCCCTAATCCATGAACTATTAGAACTCATTTACAAAACTTTTCTTAAACATTACATGAATATATTGTCTCATACTATAGAATTAGAATTTATAATCCCTATTTCATGATGAGATATAATGTATCTTAATTAAAACTATCTTTAGATAGGTTTTTTCCTCAAAAATCCGATTTAAATAAAAAAATCTGTTTAGATTTTTTTTAAAAACTCATTGATTTTTATCCACCCTGACAGCGGGGCATTGGGGTGGGGGGGGAGGATCGGTTCCTAGCTGGATCGAGGCATGGGCAGGGGCAAGATGAGCACTGTGGGGCATGGGGGAGGATTAGTCCCTGCTGACAGGAGCAAGACAGGGACCGGGGGCAAAAGCACAGTGGGGCGGGAGCTAGGGTTGGTCCCTGGAGCAAGGGAGGGGCAGGGGTAAATTGAAAGCGCAGCAGGGCTGGGGATGGGGTAAACAGGATCCCCTCCCCCCATCCCTGCCCACGTAGAGTGGGTACCTACCTTCTCCCTGGTTCTAGCCCATTCTCTTTGTGTCTCTCTCTGCACTGAGCTGAGAGTGCACTGAGCTGGGGGTGTAGGGTCTGGGAGGGATTTAGGGTGCAGGAGCAGGCTGGGGGTTGGGGTGTAGGGTCTGGCCAGGAGCTAGGGTGAGGGAGGGGGCTCAGGGTTGGGGCAGGAGGTTGGGGTGTGGCGCGCTTATCTGGGGCAGCTCCCATTTGGTGCAGGGGGTGCAAGTGGGAAAGTGTGGAGGGTGCAGGAGCTCCTGTTTGGTGCTCATGGTGGGGATGTTGTGGGGTGCTGGAGTCAGGGCATGGGGTGTTGGGGGCTGGGTATGTATGGGAGGTGCAGGAGTCAGGACTGGGGTCATGAGGGTGTGAGGGGATGCAGAAGTCAGGGCAGGGGGTTGGGGGTGTGGGTTGGGTTATGGGGGTGCTCCCAGTGACCTGCCCTAAGAGGCTTATGGCAGGGGGCTGGAAGGGGTATGCCCTGATTATATCCCCTTCCCCAAGGCCCCACCCCCGCCTCTTTTCCACCTCCTCCCCCAGCGGCAATCGCGCTGCGGCTCCACTCCTCCCGCTCCGGCAAATAGCTGTTCGGCGGCAGGGGAAGCGCTGGGAGGGGGAGGGGCAGGAATGCGACACGCTCAGAGGAAGAGGCGAGGGAGGGGGGAGCTTGGCTGGGGGCGGAGTCTGCCCTACAGCAGGACCCGGCAGGACCAAGCTTCTGCCCGCTGCCCCTGCAGGAGAGAGTGGGGGGCAGAGAAGAGCAGGCCAGGGCCCCTCTGGAGTATGGGCCCGGTGCCATGGCAAATCCGGTACTGATCTCAGTACTTTAATTCTGACCTCATGTCTTCAGTCCCCAGGCCTTACCAGACAACACCATGTATGCACTAGCATTCTCAATGCAGCAAGCCAATTTATTTGTGCATATTTCTACTCTAATCTATGATGAGTTCAGTAAGTTTTAATGATGGTAAAAGGGAATTTAACAACAATCTTTTAGCTACACTGCTCCTTTCAAAGTACGTATTAGGCAAATCACAGCACAAAGCAAATATTTTTCCCCATTAGACTGCCCTACCAATCCCATCAGTATTTTCCATATTGAAACTTCAAGCAAAATATATTTCTGCAGTTTAACAGGTTATGAAAAGCTCCCATGT
This sequence comes from Macrochelys suwanniensis, assembly GCA_033296515.1. NCBI lineage: Eukaryota > Metazoa > Chordata > Testudines > Chelydridae > Macrochelys > Macrochelys suwanniensis. The sequence goes on from CM065777.1 coordinate 95,313,146, forward strand.
GTTTTCAGACAATTTTGCTGCTATGCTAGTGTCCATCTAGGCCATCATATCAAGTTCTCTGATTATTCAACCCACTGTGATCTGCGTAAGTTGTTTTAACAGTCATGTACCAACAGTAAACATTGGCCTCTCTTCTTCCTATGTCACTAAGCTTCTCCCTTTACCCAAAAGCTACTGGCAAGCTGCCACAGACAGTAGGCTTACCGTCTTGACTCGGTCATATTTATTAACTCAGTCTGGATAAACACAGCTGATCAGCAGCAGCCAGTGTACCTTACTCAGCTTTTCCCCCCCGACACACTCTGGTCATAGTGGCCAACTCTTATTTGAGGTTACTATTTCAATAAAGCTGTGTAGGAAGAACTGGTGTCATGAAGTGAAAACAGTGCAAACACAAGATTCCAAAACAAACTTTGTGAACTTTAAAAGCTCCTAGGAAATAACCTTTCCAGACCAAATTAAGAAAACATAAATTAACAGGAATAGGACTTAACGGGTACACAGGAGCCAATGGAAAGTGACATTTCTTGACCCTACCTAACAAAGGGAAGAATGTAAAACTAAAGAGAAAAGATGACAGCCAAAGGGCATGATTATCTTTAGGGAAGCTTGATTAATTAGCTGAGGATTAAATTATCTAAAAATTAACATGCACATATTTAAGTCTAGTCAATATTGAATTTATTTGAACTAAATGTATCCTTTTTACAAGACAGAACACTTTTCAAACTTGTTAACTTAAGATGGTTGAGCAGCTGAGCCAGTGCTGGAATTAGGTTAGGACTGAGCCCTCACAATTGAAATAGGAGCCCTGGTACCTCTCATAATAGACCACTGTAATGAAAGGAGGATGATTGCCTGGAATGATGCTCTGTATTTCTGTGCATATGATAGAGCTAAAATTAAACTGAAGTTTCCCAAAGAGAATATATTTTTCTGAATATTTGGATACTGAATTAGTCAGCAAAAATCCTGCATTTACTAACCCTGTCTGTTTGTTGTTTAACTTCCTGTCTCTGCACTGAATTATCCCCTTTGCATTTCCAGGTTTATATGTAAATATGAAACCATCTAGATGAGTGCTGGAATTCTCTGTGAACCAGGCTTTATACTATAACTTTGCCAGATAAGCCCTTAAATAGAAGAATTATTTTGACGGGCACTGCTTAGAGATCACTCTGTAGCTTTAGTATATTCAACACCTTGGGGGGAAATGGAATCACTCCGTTGCTGATATCTATTATAACTTTTCTATATTGCTTACATTTGTTAAATTACTCTTTGACTCCCTTACAGAGATGAAGTTTCTTTGAGCTAACAGTTAGGGCTAGATTTTTGCCACTTTTACATTGAGTTGTAACTGCCTCCACAAGTAGCCCCACTGAATGTAGGGGACTAGATCCTGCCCTAGATGTAATTCCCACCCTTACTCATCTCCATGGACTCTCCAGAGTTTAGTTCCAGGGGCATAAGAATCAGATGCACTGTATTCCTGCTTGCCGCCCCTGGAGTGGGTAGGTGGGTGGGAAACAGGCATGGGGGAAAGGAATAGGCAGAGGGAGGTTGAGCTTTTAAACTTACCATCTAGCCTAAGTATAGAACTCTGGGTTTCCCACTGAAATTCAAGGAAAAACATCTTCTGATCTGTGACTGCTACTTCGTTGGGTCCCAATCTCACTCTTCAGCTGCATGACTATTGGTTTCAGTGATCAAGCTCAGGGATGCAGGGAATAACAATCCACTGCCAGCCCACCCACCAGTGTCAGGACAGCTTCTGAATGAGCTATGTTTTCAGGACAGTGAATGATGTGAATGAGGAGCAGCAGTTAAGGGCAGGTGTATGGTATGAATACCACCAGGAACCCTGAATTTTCCAATGGACAAACACAAACCTTCGCCCCAAGGGAGAAATGGTACATTAGAAACTCTATGCACTATTTTTGAAGTGAGCTTTTCCCTCCTACAACTTTTTTAAACAGAAGATTGTAGATTACTGGCATTTGTCCCCTTCTTGAATAAAATGAATGTACAAAACAGTAAAAACAAACAGGAGTCAAAATGGACCAACTAACAGTGGTAATGTAGGACATATGATTGCAAAGGGAGAGGGAAATTGGGATTGGGAGTTGGTGTGGGAATGGAGCATGGGAGTGGCTGGGCAAGGAGACTAGAACTGGGAGCTAGGGAAGAAAGTGGCTGGGGGGAGTAGAATGGGAGGTGGAGGGAGAAGACTGATCAGATGAGGAGATGGGGAGGAGAATGGGACTGGGACTGGCTGGCAAAGAGACTGCATGAGAGGCCTGAGGAATGGAGAGTTTTGATTAGCTAAGAAGATAATGGGACCGGGGTGAGAAACCAGGCTGGGGACAGGTTGGAGTGGGCAGGACAGAAGCAGTCTAGCTTGGGTGGGGGGAGCAGGCAGTAAAATATACTTCCCTGCAGAGTCTGAAATGGAATACAAGATTCCAAGTTTCAGAGTCTTCTGCTGTCAGAAAACAGATGTGAAACCCACTGGCAAAGGGTATGTCTCATCCCCCCCTCTACTGATGGTCCACATAGAATATTATGACTTACTGTACTGCTACGAGTTACTCTGTTAACTCAAGGTCTGTAGCAGAGACATGTCTGTGAGATGGATTTAGGGCAAGTCTACACTACAGCACTACAATGGTGCAGCTGAACCAGTGCAGCTGAGCCGCTGTAGCACGTCTGGTGAAGACATGCTATGCCGATGGGAGAGCACTCTCCGATCAGCATAATTACTCCACTTCAGTGAGAAGCGTAAGCTATGTCAGCAGGAGAGTGTTTCCCACCAACATAGCACCGGTGTGGACAACACAAAACTTGCGTCACTCAGGGAGAGGGCTTTTTCACACCCCTGAGCGACGAAAGTTGGATTGACTTAGCCAGTAGTCGAGACCTGCCCTAAAGGTTCCAAGGCGGAGGTCTGTGAGGCAGCTATAGAGGTTCCAGTCCTGCTGGTGAACCAAGTAGGTGTCAATATTATGCCACCTTTTTATGCCACTTTTCTTAAGTTTACATTTTTAAAAGCCTAGGAAACTGCACAAACGATGTTAAAAGAACATTAAGGTTACTAAAGCCAAGCACTCAACAGTTAAGAAATGTCAGAATTAAGGTTGCCTGTGCTCACAAGATACAAGTGTAATAGCACTTTATAAGAAGTAACTCAAAGGCAGAGAACTTTTAAAAGCTCCCATCAAGGAAATAATGAACTCCTACAGTATTTAAATCTTTTTACTCGTTCTCCTGCCTCCTCTCCCAATTATTCTCACACTTGGTGCTGTCAATGACTTTGAATAGTCATAGTAAGTAAATTTTGCCCTAAATTCCACTAGGGTTAGAGGGATGGATTCCCCACCCACACCCTTTTTGAAGCAAATTCAAATATCACAGGAGGGCACCCTTCTCTCGAACTTGGACATGTGGAATTGTTGATATTAAAGAGAATTGCTCCTGTGCCAACAGAGCGAGCTTAATGTGTTTCTCCAAACAGTAGTGAACCGAAATGTTTCACCAAACCTGATTATTTGGGACTGAGATAAAGCAGGAAATTTCACAATGAAGGCAATCATTCTGAAGATGGTTTAGAAATTATCTATCCAAAAGTGTGTTGCTCTTTGCTAGGTCGTAATACTCTCCCAATACCAGTAGATGGCAGCTCCTTCATTCAGAGCAGTTAGTCATTATCAATTTCGTTGTAAATTTGTTTGGTAAGTTTAAATTCTGATTTTTCCAAGAGATTATCTCTTTCCCAGGCCTGAAGAGCTCTGTAGAGCTCAAGAGCGGGTCTCTTTCATCAAGAAAAGTTGGTCCAATAAAATATATTAATTACCTCACCCACTTTGTCTGATTCCAATGTCACACCTGAATGTCAATTTTCCACAAGCCAGCAGAGAGCACTATTCACTAAGCCATTATTTGCTACATTTCCATAAGAGGATGAAGTACAAAGAAAAACTGCAAGAAAAAATAATAATAATAATAATCAGTGGACTCTGTCTGTATTGAGTGCCCTCCATCCTCTACCAACCAGGCTCTAGTGGCTAGTCAGCATATAAACAGTTATGGGACCTAAAGAGAAATGAACAGCCTTTTAGCTCACTGTGCAGTCTGTGAAGCATGTTTTTCATACCCAAGCAACTATGCTGTGTGCTCAAATCCAGCCAAGTGGGCATTTTGACTTCAAGGAACCTTAAATCAAGGTCTACGGGAGTCTTTCCACTGACTTCAGTAGCCATTGGATTAGGCCCCTAGCTGCCTGGATAACCATTTTACGTGCCCTATTTGAATAAAGGATTTGGGTTTTCCTCTTAGAGAGGCCAATTTGCCAATTAGGCCTCAGGATATAACTACCACCAGAAAGCTGCAGAAAAATATGGAGTCAGCCCAATGAGGCTCAGAAAAATCCTCGTTTTTAAGTACTTGAGGCATTTTTAGTTACTAGTTTTGTAATTTTTAAAAAACCACTTGGCTATGGGAAGAGGGGAAAATGTAGAAGGTGTGGATGGGTGGATAAGGGGGTCCAGAGAGAATCTGAGGGCAGGGAATCCTCAGAAGAAAGATGAAAAGCTAGAGAGAGCCTGGGGTGGGGAGAGAAGCATGTGAGTGAAACAGCAGGAGAGGAGAAGTAGCAGTCAGAGGGAGGTCAGCAGGATGGCAAGTTAACTACAGGGTCATCAGGTGGATGGGAACAGGAATTATAAGATTGCAGTGTAGGAATAAGGGTGACCAGTTAGGAGATAGGTCAGGAACACAGCAGGATGATTGGTTGGGAGGGAAGCACAGTAGGCTAAAAAAGGGAGGGATGAAGTTGCTGGAAGGGAGCAAGCAATCAGCTGTATAAACAAAGCCGATGCTACCAAAGTTAACCCAAAAAGAACAGGAGTACTTGTGGCACCTTAGAGACTAACAAATTTATTTCAGCATAAGCTTTCGTGGACTACAGTCCACTTCATCGGATGCATAGAATGGAACATACAGTAAGAAGATATTTATACATTCAGAGAAACATGAAAAGGTGGAAGTACCCATACCAACTGTTAAAGGCTAATTAATTAAGAGGAACTATTTGAGGGGAGAATTCTCCTTTTCCTGTTTATGATGATTTGGAAGTTTAGCAGCTCTGATGCTAGATATTAGAAAGATGCTGCCCTCTTCTCTGAGAATGGTGGAAAGAAAGTTTCCCCTTTCTTCCCCTTACCATCACCAGGATTAGTCAAATCTACATGACATTTACTGTGAATTATCTTTGACAAAGATAGAATATTTCATAGATGTATATTCCTTTTCTGCTTTATTTTGTTGCTTTTTTAAACCTGTAAAACTTTAATACCAATGAAATTTAAAAATTAAATTTCAAAATGTTGTTAGTAGCAATATTACATTAGCATCTTGCCCCAACTGAGTTGAGGGCCCCATTGTACAAGGGGTTTTGCATACCTCATTGCAAGAGGCACTTCCTGCCCTTAAGAGTTTGCAATCTAAACAGCAAAGACAGACAAAGAATGGGAGAAGGAAAATATTATAAACCCTATTTTACAGATGGGGAACTGAGGGAGAGAGAGATTAAGGGCACTACACTACCTGCTGGATCGGCGGGTAGCGATCTATCTTTCGGGGGTCGATTTATTGCATAGACGCAATAAATCGATCCCCAAGAGCTCTCCCGTCGACTCCGGTACTCCACCGCCGCGAGAGGCACAGTCGGAGTCAGTGGGGAAGCGGCAGCAGTTGACTCAGCGCCATGAAGACACCGTGGTAAGTCGACCTAAATACATCGACTTCAGCTATGCTATTCCCGTATCTGAAGTTGCATATCTTAGGTTGATTCCCCCCGCTAGTGTAGACCAGGGCTCAGTCATTTGTCCAAGGCCACACAGGAAATCATAGAAGAAATCAAACTTAGATCTCCTGATTCCCAGGCCTGTGCCTTAACTATATCACCAAATTTCCCCTCTATTTTCTAGTTTAAAATGCATCTCCCTAGTAAATGTGATTGAGAAGATGGCAAAGAAAGCAAATAAAACCCATACCAAATTCTGTCCTTGCATGTGCACCTGAAGACAACAAAAGGAGTTTAAATAAATCATTCCTTTAATATTGAAATGAAAGGCCACTTTCCCCTCTCTGTCTCCCCCAACTCTCACTCAGATTCCCTCTCTCCTATCAAGGCTGGGAGAGCACGGGCAAAATATTTTGGGTGAAATAGCAGCTCCACTGAAGTCAATGGCAAAACTCCCACTGACTGCAGTAGGGTCAGGATTTCACCCTATAATTTTTATTGAAAAATAATGGTGATAATTTTTTTCCATTTTGCAAATTCCACCTTTCTGCCATGAAAAGATGATGCAAATGCTCAAGCTGTAATTCCTTTTAAATCTGGAGTCAGTGTGACTTCTCATGAAATCTTTCATAAATATCAGCTCTGGTAAATCTATATTCCCCACAGAGAAACAAGTCCTGTCACCCAGCTCTGGTTGTGAGTGAAATGCTTGCAGATATATTACAGAAATTAGAAAGGGAAGGGACTTATTTGATCACCTTGCTCATCCCCTTGGCCCATGTGGGATTATTCCATAAAATGGATTATTCCATAAAACAGATTTTCTAGGATTTTGTCAAGTCTAATGGTACATATCCCAGGCCACAGAGCTCCCACAGCTTTCCTTCTGAGACTAGTCAAGAGATCTCATCATCAGGAATTTTTTGTGTAATTTTCAGCTTTACTCTTCCATAGTTGTATTTTATACCATTGCTCCAACAGCCCCTTGAATAATGCCTTCTCCTCCCCCGGTGTTATATTTTATATACACATTTTTCTATGTTTCTCATCACTGTGGAATCCAAATCCCTCACACGCATTAGCAGATGTATTCTCCCCCCGGCCTGTGAATTCTTTCTTTAGAGAGAAAGATGAGCAATTTGCCCAGCACCACACAGGAAGTTTTTAGCAGAGCTGGGAATTTAAAGCAGAGCTCGTTAGTCCCAGTGCAGGGCCTCAACTGTAACACCAGCCTTCCTCTCCTTTACACCTGACAAATGTGTGGAGACTTCGTTATGTATCCCCTAACCCTCCACCCCTTCGAGTCACTGCTTAAGATATACCGTTAGCTTTTCAAACCTTTCCTCATACAGTAATTCCTCCATCCTCTCTGAGCTCCTTCCGACTTGTCTACATCTTGCTGGTGTTGAAGGGCCAAATTCTCTGCAGTTGTAAATGGGTACAGCTCTATAGTGCTAATTTACGCCAGCAGAGAATTTGGCCCGCCATATCTAAAAATGCGTTATGGTTTCAGTATTGCAGTTTCCATCTCGCCAGAACTGCAATGTCTGGGAATAGCATCACCCAGATTTATTACTTATTACCAAAACGTAACAGCTTTTATGGCCTTAGCATCGCAAATTTGTAATTGTGTCCAACAGCATCTCTAGGTCTCTTGAACTATTACTAACTTACAAGACCTGTCTCTCCCATTAGATAACTACATCCCCAGTAACTTTCCTGAGAGGCACAAGTGTGCACTTACGAAATAGAATCTCATAAGAACATAAGAAAGGCCGTACTGGGTCAGACCAAAGGTCCATCCAGCCCAGTATCCTGTCCACCGACAGTGGCCAATGCCAGGTGACCCGGAGTGAGTAGACCTAACGGGTAATGATCAAGTGATCTCTCTCCTGCCATCCATCACCCCCCTCTGACAAACAGAGGCTAAGGACACCATTTCTTACCCATTCTGGCTAATAGCCATTAATGGACTTAACCTCCATGAATTTATCCAGTTCTCTTTTAAATGCTGTTATAGTCCTAGCCTTCACAGCCTCCTCAGGCAAGGATTTCCACAGGTTGACTGTGCGCTGTGTGAAGAAGAACTTCCTTTTATTTGTTTTAAACCTGCTGCCCACTAATTTCATTGGGTGGCCCCTAGTTCTTTTATTATGAGAACAAGTAAATAACTTTTCCTTATTCACTTCCTCCACACCACTCATAATTTTATATACCTCTATCATATCCCCTCTTAGTCTCCTCTTTTCCAACCTAAAAAGTCCTAGCCTCTTTAATCTCATTTAATTATTTCCTGCCCATATTTCTAACTTTCCAAAGCCACAACATGATTGGGAGGCCCAGATTGAAACAGGGAAGGGTACAAATCAGAACTGAAATGCAATTGTTTTGCTTTCACTAGCACTGTATTAAGTCACAAGTTATTTTTTTTAAAGGTTGCCTTGAAGAAGCAGGTACAATTGAAGTCCTGATGACAGAATTAGTTCTGGGAATACAGAATATGGTGCAACGCTCCAACAATAATATCTCCTGCAAACCATGCGTGACAAAGACAAACGTAACAGCAGACAAAGTTTGTTTTTGCTGGGTTGCTCAATGCATCAATGTTTAACAGCACTTGAGTCTGAGAGTGATTTTAACAATCATTCTGCATCTGCTAAGGATATCAGCAACTCTTTGCATCATTCCTAAAGGTCTCACCTTTAAAAAAAAAAAAAAAAGTAAGTTGATCAAAACAAATAATGCACATCTTTATAGGGGTTTGCTGCATTCCAGAGATGTTCTGCAATAGGCATTACAGCTAGCAAAGGCTTATGAAGAAGTTTTTAATCACATCCACTTACAGATCTCAAGATTTCTCCTGATAGCAAGAAATTTAGATAATCTAGGCTTCATATAAGCATTCAAATTGCTGAGTGCTTATCTGAGCTGAAATAAGCCTGAGTAGCCTGCAAACCATTTGAAGTTCTCCTGTCACTAATAACTTCTTAGAAAGTGAATTGTTCACTAAATTATATACTTTTCTTTTATCTTCCCATGTCTTTGTTCAGAGTACTGGCATTGGCAGACAGACTTGTGTACAATGGCAAAGAAAAAGATTTGCCTGAGAGGATCATTATCTGGGCTACGTAAATGTTCATTTCAATAGGATTTGAGATTGCGGGTGAAAAGCACTGTATTAGTCTTAACTGATTTTCCTGTTCTCAGTTATTTTTAACAGTTAGGTTCTGACAGTGTGCTGAAAAAATGATTGCTCAAGGTCAATAAAACTAAGACCCATAGCTGCATAGTGGGGAAAAAATATCAACTGTGCTGCTCTTTTTAGGGGAATTGGAAAATACCTGGATTGAGGCTGGCCTAGTGGTTAATTAGTGAAAGAACCAGACTGCAGCTCTTTGTAAAAAGCAGCAGGTCCGTGGCGCCACACCAGATCTAATGTTGGCCTCCCTGGCCTTCTGGCATGCCTGCTGCAGCTCCTTGGCTTTTACGTTGCAATGGGGCTAGTCCCTGTTTTAGCCCTTCTCCTGCATCCCCCAAGCAATCTGCTCATAGATATAGGGTTACCAAATTTCAAGTTTCCAAATAGAAGACACTACCAGGGGAGAGAAGGGGAAGCTGGGGGCACAGCAGCTGCTGCTCTTCAGCTGCTCAGCTCTGAAGGCAGTACTGCCACCAGAGGTAGCGCAGAAGTAAGGGTGGCAATTCCACACCATGCCACGCCACCCTTACTTCTCTGCGGCCTTCAGAGCAGGGCGCCCAGCCAGCAACTGCTGCTCTCTGGTCACCCAGCTCAAACTCATGGACATTTGGTCAGATTTCAAAAATCCACCCAGACAGATCAGAGGACCCAAAGAGGTCATGTCTGGGAAAATACAGATATATGGTAACAGACAGATGTCCGTGTTTCTACGGCTGGATCAGAGCTATGCCTGCACAGCCTCTTCTCCCCACAGACCCAGAAGATCACACCACTTATGTACTCCAGGCAGGAGCACATCTGCAGCATGTAGCCATGGTCAACTGGGCAGTTAGCAGCTCTCCATTGTTGAATGTAGGTGTGCTCACTGAGCTGGGCAACCAGGAAAAGGAATTTCAAAAATTCATGGGGCTTTCAAGTGAAAAGGCGGCTTCCTGTCCACCTGGCCCCTGGGCAGCGAAGTTCACAATGGTAACCACAGTTGTCAGTTACTGGAGGCCAGTAACAGTTGACATAAGAAACGCAGTGTCTACACTGACACTGTCAACCTAACTACATCGACCCTGACTCTGCACTGCTTAGGGAGGTGGTAGTAGGGCAGTTACGTTGGTGGGAGTGAAATTTAATTGTAGACTCATTCACAGCTAGATCAACATATGCCTTGCATCAACCTAACCACATAGTGTAGACTAAGTCTTACTCACTAGGATGGAAGTGGCTGGAAGCATTTGCCAGGTGATATACTTACCCCCATGGGGGATATGAATAGGAGGGAATACATTTACAAAAAAGGCAATTCACTTTGCTGTAAGTCTCTGAATCCCCAGGGCTATTTTTAAGGGTATTGTATGTGTTTCAGAGTTCTCTCCCTCACAGCCCACCTCAGTCCTACAGTGAAACCCTGTGTTCATGAAATCACAATCTGTTGCCATGGAAATGAATGTGATGTCCCAAATTCAGCATTATATGACTTCATGGCAAGGAAAAATGGGAGGGGGGGTGTACAAGACGACATTTGTTTAAAAGCAAATATTGATGATAATTAGCAAAGATGACAAGGAAAGTCATGGAGAAAACACTAAAACAGAAACACAAACATTTAATTAAAAAGTGTTCCTGGTGTGGAATCCCACTTTGAAGAACAACTGTGTCTTCCAAAGGAGCTGTGTTCTGTCCAATCCTCTGCTATAAAGAGGGGTGTTACAATACAGAGCCTGAGATGGACTGAAAGTGGGGAGAAAAAAACAACACTGGGCCCAATTTCAAGAGATGAGCCTCCCCCCCCGCCCCCCAACATCTAATTGAATTCAATAGGATGTAGAAGTGCACAGCACCTCTGAAAAAAGCAGGTCTACTGTAACTAATATAATCCTAAATACAAAGATGTGAATTATAAAAGGTACCAGAGGGTTAAAATACAAGCAGCAGTTGCTATTAAAGGATCTGAATGATAAATATATTCCACATCCAACATCTCTTCAAATGGAGAAATGATTAAAATTATTTTTAAAGTATTTTAAAAAGTAATGGTATTTCAATATGGACAGCATCAATGCAGTCAAGGTGAGGATACCAAAAAGAAAGTATACTTTTGCAAGCTAAAAAAGGCTACATTATTTATTTATAGGATTTCACAAAGGCAAGAAAGAGTGGTTGTTACAATATTATCTGATTCAGAATTTAAACAATTAAAGAAACAAAATAAAATGGCAAATTAAACAGACATCTTGATTCAAATAAAACCGATGAGCTGAGGGGCTGTTTCCTTTCTACTATTTGTAAACCTCAGCCATTTATACTCTTCTAGTCAAGCAACCAACCAATGAATTTACTGCACAATGGTTTCATTGAAAATTAAGCTCTATCATGGTTTCCTTACATCTGATTCAGGAGTGTTGCCATTTGACTTTAATTGTGTTGGTTATAAATCCCAAGACATCAGAGACTTTGGGCCTGCTCCTTTGAAGTGCCCTGACACACACTACCAATACAATTCCAGGATAGCAGCATTAAATAATTACTTCAGCAAAAGTTCAAGCCAGCCAGTCACCTACAAAAACTCCATTCATCATCATCAATGGCAAAATTCCCACTGGCTTCAATGGAAGCAAGATTGTGCCCATAATGCAGCTCTAATAGCCTTCATTATAAAAAGCATTTGATTAGTTTATAGTGTGGGCTGCACAGTAGCCTCTTACATTTCAAAGAAGCCACGCAATGGTTTCAGCCATTAAGTTCCCCTTAAATTCAATAGGAGTCACAGTTAAAATCCCTGCAATATTTTCTCAATGTAGCAATACAATCTGTTTCAGTGTAAAGTCCATGTGAAGTTTTAGAACACAATCTTTACAAAAAGAAAAAGAGAATCTGACCCAATTCTTGACATTTTCATTGAGGCCTACAGAATTTTGCATAGCATCAATGAAAACTGATAAGAATCTGGTCAGTTTTAACTCTGCAATCCCTTGGCAAAGTTATAAGAGCAGCTGTCTGCCTACAGACTTAAGACGACGACACTAGCTTTACATTTAGAAGGTAATCTTCAAAGCCATGACTAGAAATTTAATACATTTTAAATGACAGCTCAGGTTCTGTGGAAGTTGATGGTACTGAGCCCCACATTTTCCCAAGAAAGCTTTATACTCATTATGGACTAATGTGTTTTGTCAAGCTGTGAAATGTAGTAGAGAGATATATCTGCCAGCGCAACTTATTGACTTAGATACTCTGAGTCTAATTCACAATTGCCCTGCACCTTCTGTGGTCATTTACACCAGTGCAAATTGGATTTAAACACTGTCAGAATGGTAGCATTTTTCCACTCACCTTGCAACAAGTGTAAAGACTACACAGGAACAGGGCAATAGTGAATAGGGTCCTCCATGAGATCTCACACTGATGCATTGACTATAGATGTATCTTACCTGGAAAAAGACCAGATGGAATAGAGAAGCAATTATGAATCTAGAAGAGAAAAATTTGTATTTATAAATAACTCAGTGAAACTAAAAAGACCTCTAAATACTGAAGCAATATATAGAATACAAACCAAGGCAGGTAATGGGAAGACCTGAAATTGATTATGTGGGATATGCCTGTGTGATCCTGGTTAATCCTTGCTCAGTGGCTCAGAAGAAATGGCATGTCAGCTCTTGGAATTAAATCATGATTCAATCTGTCTTGGTCTTCACGAAGGCAGGGAGGAAGAGCCACAATTTTGTCTAAACTGCAGGCAGGCCAGAGTAAGAGCAGACAGCATTGCCAACTGTTGCACTATGATTATGAGTCTCATATTTTTAGATGATTATCTAAAGGCTTCTCATTATGTCCTGACACATTCTTGCCAACTAGAACTGGTCAGCAATCAAGAATGCCACGTAAAAAAATCTGATGCAGAATGAAACTGAAATCTTTTGAATTTTTGGTGTGAAAGACATGAGAGGAGAGGAACAGGTAACTGAGAACCCTCCCAGATAACAGCTTGGGTGGTTCTGGTATTCACGTGGGGATGTGGGAGACCCACGTTCAAGTCTGTACTCTACCTAATTTGGAGCAAGCACTTGAACCCAGGTCTCCCACATTCCAGGTGAGTGCATAAGCACCAGGTTATACACTCAGTCTCTCTTGCCCAGTGAATATTAATCCAAAATAGAACAAATCCAGCGGTGGGAAAGACTGACCCTATAGCCAAGTGTTTAGGGCACTCAGCTAGGGTGTGGAAAACCTTCTGATTTTAGAAAAAGATATATCAGAAAGTCCTGACCAGCTCTATTACCAGCATTTGCCCTTATTCACAAGGGCAGCACCACCCCCTGGCTTGAAGTGGTTTCCATCCTATACAGAGTTTACAGTTTTGTTTACTGGCTTTCAGCACCCCTACTATACAAAGTGTTTCAATGTCACTGACTGTCAGTGAGACAGAAGACAGGCTGTCCCTTGTGTTTTAGGAGACAGAGAGTGGACAAGGGACTGTTGTGGCGAAAGGGATGAGTTGGAGACTGTAGGAACAGAGAAAGATTGTGGGGGGAGAGGAAAATGTGAGAGAAGGAAAGAGGGAGGCTGAGGGAAGTAGAGAAAAAACAGGGAAATGGGGACAGGATGGTAGACTAAGGAGCAGGGAGAGAAACTGAGGGTCAGGAGACTATGGTGGAAAAGGGAAGGAAAATGAGGTGGACTGAAGTACACAGGGGGAACGTGAGGGACATAATATTACTAACCCTCAGCATCACAAAAATCTTAGGTCAGGACCCCCCAAATCAAGAAATTGTCTTAAATTTGACTTGGATTTTTAAAAATATTTTGGGATGTTTTAATTTGTCTTCCAGTTTGTGAGCTTTTGGGGTATACTGGGTCATGTTTTCATGCTTTTCTGCCAAACCACATGGATTGAAAATAATTTTATAATAAAAGTTGAGATTTTCATGTACATCCTCTGATTCCAAAAACCAGAGCTTTTAAAAACCCACCAAATAGTGCAAGACTCACAATAAAAGCATGTGTTTGCAACAGTGTGGGGGAGGGGAGATCAGCAGAGTGCAAGGTGGGAAGAGAGATGATAAAGAAGGAAAGATTCCATAGATTTTGAGGGGCTCTCTCTACATTGGCCTCCTTTGTCATAGTATCTGTGCAACACAAAATCTTTAATGTGTCTATAATACCCATGTGAGATCCAGATGTGCTATTATTTCCATTGGAGGCACACAGAGGTTAAGGGCAAAACTGCCAAAGGTATTAAGCACCTAAAGATGTATATATTGGGATTTTCAAAAGTGCTTAAGGCTCCCATCTTCTAATGAAATTAAATGCCTTTGAAAATCTGGCCCTAAGTGACTTGCCTAGTCATGCAGAGCAAGAAAATAAACCCATTTTGAATACTTCAGCCTGGAAATACAGGCAGCTCTGTTTCAGCAGTACCTGACCTGCGGGTGCTGCAATCCCATTGATTGTGGGCATGGTGCAATACGAGTGCTGAAGAACCTTCCCTGTGCGCACAGGGCCGAGACATTGTTCGGTTTCTCCCTGTAGCCGTGTGGAACTCACTGCTGTGGCACCTTCTGATGGCCATTCTGGAATTAACTCAAGTCCTTCTGAAGGGCACCCTCCTCCCATGGTGTCTCACGCACAGTTACTCCCACTTTTCTATCTTCACCACTCTTAGACCTGCATCACTGCCCAGACAGCATCCTCCTCCTCTAGGCACAGCCCTCTGGCTATGCTCCGCTGTCTCCCCCACTTTTGAGGGGACCAGTAGTCTATAGTCCAGCCACTCACCAGGCTAGTCATAGAATATCAGGGTTGGAAGGGACCTTAGGAGATCATCTAGTCCAACCCCCTGCTCAAAGCAGGGCCAATCCTCAATTTTTGCCTCAGATCCCTAAATGGTCCCCTCAAGGATTGAACTCACAACCCTGGGTTTAGCAGACCAATGCTCAAACCACTGAGCTATCCCTCCCCCACAGTGGGAAACTGCAGTCTGTGTTGGCCACTTCCCTCAGAACAAGTGGGGGCAGCCCTAGCACTTTATCTACCCTTCCTCCAGGGCCTCAGTCAATCATAAGCTCCTTCTCCTTTGCAACCCAACACAGCACTACTCAAGCCCTGGTGCTCCCAGACAAGCTGTCCATCTCCCTACCAGGCTAGGAAAAGACTACCCTTTGTGCTCTTGAGCAGCCCTTTATATATGGCCCCTGCTGGCCCTGATTGGCCGCTGCAACAAGCCACCTTCCGATTGGCTCGTTTAGTGAGCCCTCCTCTAATTGGAGGATTCTGCACAGGCTCCCTCTGGCCTTCTTTAACCCTTCCTCTTCCTGGTGTGGGACAATTGCCCCACTCCACTCCCCCCAAATGGACTCATTCTTCATTAACAGTGAACTTTCTTACTTCTGCATGGGAAATGTGACAAAAGGGAAGAGCTGTCTGTCAGGAGGGAGTGAGGGGAACACACCACATAAAGGGAAGGTGAGGTTGGGGGCTTGGTATTGGGAGAGAATTAAAACAAAACAGGAACGGGTGTAAAATAGGCAAGAGTATAAATAAATAAACGAAAAGTTTTGACCAGGCTTCATAAATAATGTTAAGAGCTATAAAAGTATGGGCTGAGGAAACATTAAAAACAAGAGACATGGGATCAAACATATACAAACTGAAAAGGAGAAAACAGGCAGGGTTAACATAAAACAAGCATTAACTATGAGGAACAACATCAAAAGATCATTAGACAGGCAATTAAACAATCATATATGACAATGAGACTTGGGGTCAAATCATGTATTCCTTTCCTTCTCCCTCTTTAAAAAAAAACTCTTTTAGATTGCTATCCCTTTGGCAGAGACTGGACTTTGTATGTGTCTGTAAAATGATTTTGGGTATGCCATGAAAATCAATGAATAAAATAAGAATAAACAAGATGAATGGTCTGAGCATGTGGATGAATCGGTGAGCCATGGGGATATCCAAGATGAAAACAAACAGGTAACTAGTTTGCATATTCACCATTTACAGTGTTCCTCCCACACATCTTACCTACGCTCTTGCCAATCTGAAGAGTTCAAAAATTGAGTCATATCCCCCAAAATCATGATTTTCTCAAATTATGGATTTTGTGCCACCTTCTGGTTTCTGAACTCCCCTGCCCATCTCCCAGGTGCACCATTTATAAGTGAAAATTCAACCTTAAATGCATAAATTATGCACACCAAATTGCAGGTCCCTGATCCCCAGCCCCACCCCACCTCACCTCACCTAGCATCCTCCACACTGGCAAGCTCCCACAACCCCTTGCTCCCCCAGTAGGCCCGCCCATCCCCCAACTCATGGCTGTCTCCAGCCTACAGGAAAGGGTCTTTCCCAGGGCTCCTACCATCTTCATTAATTCCCCTTCGTGCACTATTGGGGCCCCTCACCCAGAAATGGCCCCAAATCACAATCCAGTGAGATTCGGGCATAATAGACACCCATAGCAGATTAAGGCACTGTTATAATAATACTGACCTCCTTTGAGATCTGCTGATGGAAAGCTCCGCTTAAGAGCTAGGGCTTATTAATCATGAACTAGTCCCTGGTGTTCAAGCAGTCCTCCATCTTGACAGATGAGCAAGCCAACAGATACCTAGCCTACTCTTCCTCAGAGCCAACTCCAGCCTCTCTACTCTCTCTCAGAATTTCCTGCTGTCTTTCTATTAAAGAGCTACAACAAGCACACGTCTGACAGTATTAGTATGCTGTACCTTGCAAGCAATATGCTAACATCAAAATGCTCTCATGTGGTAAGCATAGAAAGACGAATGGAGATTTTCATATGTTCTGCAGTTAATATCATCAGTCTCAAAGTACGTCTAGTCACATTCTAAGTTATAGGGGAGCATGGGAGAAAGGAGTGAGGGAATGTTAAAAAAGAAATATTGGCCTCAGATTCTGTTATTTGCTAAATATGTTCCCTAGGAGCCCTAGCCTATGGACCACAAGAAAAATGGCTCCAGAGCCTCTGGACATCATTTTCCAGCGTGTTTAGAATCCACGGCAGGGACAAAGTAAACAAAAAGCTCCTGCATAAGGCAACAGGAAGGCTTTTGAACATGGGGTGATTTATACAGACAGTTTTCTGGGCCAACGAGGAGCCAGGACTGCTCAACCCCTTCAGTGGGAGGGGACAGCCTGGTTCAAAGACAAAGGAACAAGGCTTTTTAGTAACAGTTTTGGCTTTTAACTCTGGAATAGAGCAAGAAGCAGAACAGTCTCTGCTTAGCTCCCAGTCCCCACAAAGGGTATGAACTGCTGTGGGATCTAGTGCATGGATCAGGAAGTTTCAGTCCTGTGGAGATCAGTGGCCAGAGAGGCAATGAACCAACCCGGTGCCAGCTACCTAGAGCCAGCTGGGATCTCGCCAAGGCTTCAGACCAGAGAGAGAACCCTGCCCATTCGCGAGTGAAAATAGTGTCAGAGGGCTCCTTTTGTTCTCTAAACTGGCTGTTTGCAGCGCTGCTACTCTCATCGCGGGACTCATCCTATGCATTCCATCTGCCTGGGAAGGTGCCAGGGGAGAGCTGGTGGCTGTGGTACATCTGTGAATGTAGGGAGGTGGGGGATTTGTTGTATTATTAATGTTTAAGTATATATTATGTAACCATAACACGTTCCTTCCTTAGAGCCTCTGTTTCCTGTCACCAATCAAGACCCTCCCCGCTTTGTTACACTGTTATTTTGGGTGTGGCATTTTTTCTTTGTTGGGATTTGTATGACTGTATTTTGTTTCTTGTGTACTGTGTCATACTCGTTGTTAACAGTTCAGTATTAACCCTGGTCTACACTTAAAATTTAGATTGACCAAAGTATGCCATTCAGGAGCGTGAAAAATTCACACCCCAAGCCATAGTTAAGCCGAACTAACCCCCGTGGTAGATATAGCTAGGTTAAAGGAAGAATTCTTCTATCAACCTAGTTACTCCTGCTTGGGGAGGAGGACTAATTATTTCTATGGAAAAACACCTTCTGTCTGTATGCTATGGCAACATAGCTACAGTGCTACAGCTGTGCCATTGTAGAATCCGTAGTGTTTGTGGAAAATCCATTCTGTGACCTTTGCCACTCTTTTAGAGTACTGAGTATAGCAGCCGGGTCATGTTGGTCCATCCCAGGTTTTGGTATTGACTGGAGAGGGCAGTTAGCTACAAAGGGAGAAGCCACATGCTGTGTTCTGAGAGTTGCAGGATTAAAGCAGTAGTCTATGGAATCTTACTTTAAAATGATACACGGGGTCTTTGTGATTCGTTCCAGAAGCTCCCAATCAGTTAGGATACAACTTTAGTGCAGATATCCCTGTTTCCCTGAAACAGCACCCCTTGTGTCCCAGGCACGGAGAAGAGTCACCATGGGTGGAGGCACCAGGCATTGCAACAAAGAACTCAGGACCCAATCCATACTGGCAGGGGAAAGCCACTCTGATTAGCAAGCTCAGGGGAGCCAGCCCAAGGTGTGTATAGTTACTCCGGTACATAAGTGTTTGCAGGATCAAGCCCTGCATCAGTAGTCTTCATGACTTACATGTCTCAAGAACCAAGACAAAATAATACAGCACACTCCATGTTGATTAAGGTGAACTACTTAAATTTTAGTTTATTAATTTTATCTGGATACAGAGCTGTTTCTAGAAACACTGTGTGAAAAGCCAGGATAAGCTGTAACAAAACTGTAGGGGAAACAATTTTGATAATGTAACGTAGCAGTGTACCTACTGTTCTTTACACATACTGTACATTAAAAAACAAAATAAACAGAGTTTTCAGAAGAAATAAACATTTTATTTTGAACTAGTAAATTTAGTTTATTAATATGTAAAAAAATAAATCTACAATAGCAACAGTGCAAACATATCTGGAGTTGCATGGCATACAGAACATACATGAAAACAATTAAATTATTATACAAAGGGCCAACTGTTTCCAAGGGTACTGACTGTGACACATGCAGTGAACAACAGGTTAAGGAACAGACTGCAATGTAAATAGGAAGATGAGATACATATTACTGGCTCTGTCCTGTATGGTCTCTCAATTTCAGGAGGTATAGCTGTCATGCCTTGGATCTACAATTAAAAAAATATTGAAAACAATCAGATTTTCTATCATATAAGATAGGTAGTTTCTATTTTATTAAGTAGTCCAATGTTTCCACCAGAAACATTATTATTTAACATTTATACTACGGTAGTGCCTCTGCCTCTGTAGCTGTCAAACTCAATCAACACATCAATATATTCTGGATGAGATTCTTAACTGGTATAAATCAGCATAGCTCCTTTGCACTCAGTCCATTAAGGGCAACTCCACACAGAAGGGCTGGGGGTGGGGCTATTCTGATGAAAGTCTTTCTCAATCTCTCCTGTTGAAGTTGTTCTACTTCAATTACATATTAACTAGGCCAGAGAAAGAATGAGAGTCTCTCTATATAGCCCAATGGTTAAAGCACTCACCTGAGAGGTGGCAGATCCCAGTTTAAATCCTTTCTTCTCATCGGGCAGAGGGGGCACTTGGACTGGGCATCTCTGACATCCTAGGTGAACACCCTAATCACTGGGCTATAGGTGATGAGGGAGGGGCCTCCTTTACCACTACCCCTCCTCCCCCCGACTGTTTTGTGTAGCACTAGATAGCCTCTGAGCATGCCTACTGGATTGGGCCCTATAGGCAGAAGGATGTCGATCTTTCACTGATTCATGGATCACATTGGGGCTCAGGTGGAAGATAGGCATCCAGATGCCTTGAGTGAGGCAGCTGTGCACATGCCCAGAGGCAGAAACTTAGGTATCTTGGGAACTTCCACAGCAAAAAAATTAGGTACAAAATGAGGTTAGGAACCTAGAAAGTTAGGTGGCAACTGAGTGGGGGCTTTGCAGATTGGCAGTGGTGCTTAAAACTGGGCTTTAGGTGCCTAAGTGCCCTTGTGGATCTAGCACATGGTTTCTTTAGGAGCAGCTGCTTTCAGACTTTCCAAACTTGCAGTTTCCTCTGCACTCCCCCGTCAAAGAGTGAAATGGAAGGGACTATTGCACACAAGAATAAGGATGGAGTATAAACTTCAGAGAGTCCTACTTGTGACCTCAATGTCATTGTGATGCAGCTCCCACAACCCCCGTCTGCCCCTGCTTTGACATAAGAGGGAAATGGTGCGTATTGTTTGGTTGTGTGTTTCCTGCAGTAGACTCCCCATTAAGATGAGCAACAACTTGAATTAAAAACAAACATGAATATGTTTGAGATAAATAAAGGAGTTCCAATGAGCTTAGGACACACATTTTTTAGCCTTTGGAAATGCAACAGATGGGCTTGTGGCTTGATGGGCCTTTTTTGAAGTCGCTCTCCCCTTACAGTACTGAAAATAAACAGTCACTTAATCTTAATAAACACATTTAAAATTAAGACTGAGAGCAATGACAACCCTACAGAGGGATTAAATATTTTCAGTTAACACCCTCAGCATTAAGATTTTCTTTCTTTCTTGTATCAGATCACTGATCTTTTGGCCTCATCAGGATAAATGAATCTGTTGATTTAATCTTAAATGGAGCACAGGATCTGGTCCAAGAGGAAACTATAGCTGAACTGCTCAGTAAAGGTGATCATAATGTAAATTCAGCATCACTGTAGGGAGGATAATGCCAAAAAAACCACCCCAAAAATCCACCATAGTAACATTTAACTTTAAAAAGGGAAACTATACAAAAATGAGGGTGCTTGTTAGACAGAAATCAAAAGGAGCTGTCACAAGGGTGAAATGTCTGCAAGCAGCATGGGGAGTATTTAAAAACACCATAATAGAGGCTTACACTAAATCAGGGGTTCCCAAACTTGGTTTGCGGCTTGTTCAGGGTAAGCCCCTGGCGGGCTGCGAGACACCTTGTTTACCTGAGCGTCTGCAGGTACAGCCGCTTGCAGCTCCCAGTGGCTGCGGTTCTCCGTTCCCGGGCGATGGGAGCTAAGGTAAACAAAGTGTCTCGGGGCCCGCCAGGGGCTTATCCTGCACAAGCCGCAAACCAAGTTTGGGAACCCCTGCACTAAATGTATACCCCAAATCAGAAAAGACAATAAGAGGACCAAAAGAATGCCATCACTGCTAAACAGCAGAGTAATGGATCCTCTGAGGATAGGATAAGAAGCAATGGGCTAAACTGCAGCAAGGGAGGTTTAGGTTTGGACATTAGGAAAAACTTCTTAACTGTTAGGGTGATTAAGCAGTGGAACAAATTGCCTAGGGAGGTTGTGGAATCTCCATCATTGGAGGTTTTTAAGAACAGGTTAGACAAACACCAGTCAGGAATGGTCTAGTTATTACTGAGCCTTGCCTTTAATTCAGGGGACTGGATTAGATGACATATTGAGGTCCCTTCCAGTCTTACACTTCTATGATTCTATGATCAAGGGTATGGAACGGCTTCCATATGAGGAGAGACTAAAAAGATTAGGGCTCGTCATCTTAGAAAATAGATGACTAAGGGGGGATATGATATAAAATCATGAATGGTGTGGAAAAAAGTGAACAGAGAAGTGTTATTTACCGTTTCCCACAATACAAAAACCAGGAGTTACCCAATGAAGTTAATATGCAGCCTGTTTAATATAAACAAGAGGAAGTACTTTTTCCACACACTTCACAGTGAAGCTGTGGAACTCATTGCCATGCAATATTGAGATGGCCAAAAGTATAACTGGATTAAAAAAAAGAACTAGAAATGTTAAATGGCTATTAACTAAGATGGGCATGGCTGCAGCTCTGTGCTGGGGGAGACCGTAAACCTCTGAGTACCAGAAGCCAGGAGAGGAAGAAAGGGGTGGATCACTCCAGCTGCCCTGTTCTGTACACTCCCCATGAAGTTCAGGTAGTGGTTACTGTCGGAGACAAGATACTGGGATAGATGGACCATTGGTCTGACCCAGTATGGAACTCTTATCTTATCTTGTCTACACTGGCAATTTACAGCATTGCAACTTTCTGGCTCGGGCGTGTGAAACCCCCCCCCCCCCCCCCCGAGCACAGCAAGTTTCAGCGCTGTAAAGCGCCAGTGTAGCCAGTGCGCCAGCACTGGGCGCTACTCCCCTCGTGGAGGTGGATTATTTTAGAGCACTGGGAAAGCTCTCTCCCAGCACTGAGCTGCGACCACGCAAGGCACGTTAGAGCACTGCTGCGGGAGCACTACCGCAGCAGCGCTTTAGCGTTGCCAGTGTAAACTAGCTCTTAATCTTGCTGAAGGATGGCTAACTGCAATACTAGTTATGAGAACGAGAGAAAGAAAGAAAGTCCTGCTCTTAGCTTGAATGGATGTTAATTTCTTTTTTCATGAAGTAATAATAAAAATATAGAGCCAATCACCCTCAGCTCCTACTGAGATTATACCTGGCTTAGGTCTGTAATGCTGCAAATATAGCTACTGTATTCTGCAATATAAAGGAACAGTGCTGTCCAATAAGTGATGAGTAAAGAAAATACAAAATCCTCCCTATATCTGGTATAATTTCCATATACGATTTCCAGCCTCTTAGCTAGAAGCCCGAAAAAGATAAATAATGAAATTATTTTGGCTGTGCATTTTGAGTTTACTATTGTTTTAAGTAGATTAAAGCAGCCAAGCTATTTAACCATGAACAGTGAGCATTTTGCATGTAGTGTATGTAATTACTTTTGATAGAATTTCAGTAGTATAGCAAACATTAGGATGAAATCAGAACTATTTTACAGACATCTCATAAAAATCTCTCACACTATAAAATGTCAGTGAAGGTGCCTCATACTATGCGTAGTTGGAGCTGTACTGATGGTGAACCATGAATTATTTCAGTTCCATCCCAAAGACATGCCAATTTGGTCAATGTTAGTTTCTCTTATAATGTATGAATATGACAACACTAAGAATTCTAGAGACATTGAAGGCCAGATTCTGCATTATATTCCTGCCCTTTTGAAATTCTCCGGAGGTATTAGGGGGGTAGATTTTAGTGAGTGTAGAATTCCCCTGGAGGATGGAAACTCCCCCAGTGGCATAAATCTCCTGTGCTAGTTGTCTCCACTCTTATTGGTGTGGGAGATGGAGGGAGCTATTCAGGGTTGGGGCGAGAGTGCTGCTTTGCCAATCCACGACTGACAGCTGTGTGCTTACAGATCATATCACCAATGACAGAGCTGCATCTAGGCTTCTCTAACTTATGCCCATGCTGGGTAAGCACAGAATCAAGCAGCCATAACTGGGTTCATGATGCACTCCTCTCCCATGCTCAGCAGAGCTCAGACACAGAGGAGAATTGATGCATGAATCTGTTCATAACGGAGTCAAATATGCAATAGAGTGTCAATGCACATTTATTTGTATAATGTCTCCTCCACTGATGCTACATTGGTGTTCTAATGGTGGTGCTTTGTCAATGCAAGTTCAGTAGCCATGCCATTCACTTTTTCCCAGAGGGACTGTTAAAATGTCAATAGACATTTAGAGCTGCTGTTAACTCAGTGGAGGATTACTTTTTACTTTACATTTTCAAAGTGAATTTAGTGCTCAGGAAGAATCAGAAAGGAACATCCTTGGAGACTGAAATCCTGCAACCAGACACAGAGAAAACATGGCAAAGAATTTCCCTTCCCTGGCCTACTGACACACCTCATCACTGAGCTAGAAGACCAACTCCTAGGGTGAGAGATGACCTATGGGCCAGAGGTGATGAAAGGCTCCTTATTCTATTACTAATTCCATGTACTGGCTAGGGTCCCGATTTTTCAGTCGTTTAATATCCTCTCAGTGCTCAAGGAAGGAAAATAGCGATAATATATTCCAACTTTTCCAAACTTTTTCAACTGTTTTTCAACAGCCATGAGAAGTGGGGGGAAAGGCATATAACCAACTACTTATTCCCCATCAATTCAAGCATCGTAACTCCCATTTGCTTCAATCAGAGAGGACCTCATAGTGTTGTTACTTCTTCACTAGCACTTGGACAGCTAACGCAGGATTAGACTTACCGACCATTCTGCATTGTCAGTCTTTGAGCATCTCACATTCACTGGCAGTCTAAGAACAAGCTCATTATAGGAGAGACCTGCTGATCTGGACCATTTAAATTTGTTCATCGCATCCATGAAAGAGAGATTTTTATATTGCTTTGGACTCTTGATAATGAAAGGCCATGTCCTGAATAAAAGAAAAATTCCCCACTAAGTTATTAACATTCATAAGCAAAGGTATATACAATACTCTTCTTACAAAGGCAACTTTATTATTAACCTTTTATACTATCATTATTTTTATTTAATTTTGAACGTGACTAATACTCAATTTATATTCAATGGCAGAAAACTACATTAGCACAGAGTTAAGGTTGCTTGCTGGTATGTCATCCCCCTGCAGAATGTTGAGTTCAGCAAAACTCAATACTTTTGAAAACCAGGAAACACTCAATTAAGGTTGCCCACACAACCTTAACTCTGCCCTCTTTCAGCAATGCCCCAGTACACATTGTTAACACACACACCTTTTACTCTGCCAACCCCACAGTTGTTGAAATCATAAAATCATAGAAATGTAGGGATGGAAGGGACCCCAAGAGGTCATCAAGTCCACAAGTTCTTTACCTCCTTCACTTCCTTTTACTAACCATTCAGTCTTATCCACATGATTCCATCTAAAACTATTAAAGGACAAAAATAAAAAGGTTTCCAACACCACTTTCCCTCTATCTCTTTGGGCAATGCCTCAATATGCACACAGCACATACTCGCACTGGCCCTTGAAATTGTAGGATTCAGGAGCTTCCAGATCCTGGCATATACTCACACATTTAGCCAACTCCCCAGAAGGAATACCACACATGTACAATTTAATAATTATTTCCCAGCTGCTGGGATGTCTCTACACACTCTAGTGTGGGGGAGGTGGCTTCGCACTCCCTGCCAGCTCTGCCTCCCTCCCTCCATGCCACCCCCGGAAGCAGCTGATATGTCCCTTCGGCCCCTGGGGGGGGGTGTCTCCCAAACTGTGGCCAATGGGAGCTGTGGGGGCGGCGCCTGCGGACAGCGGCACGCGGAGACCTCCTGGCCCCTCCCACCTAGGAGCAGCTGCCAGAGGGGTGTGTGTGCCAGTCACTTTGGGAGCCGCGCCACCTCAGGTAAGCGCCACCCCCTGACCCGGTCCTGCACCCCAACCCCCTGCCCCAGCCCAGATCCAGCACCCAGAACCCAAACTCCCTCACAGAGCCTGACCCCCACACCCCTTCCTGCACCCCAACCCCCTGCCCCAATCAAGGTACTTCACTTTATTTTCATTTACTTCCCATTACTTATATTATAGGAAGAGGATGAAGAAAAAAAGAATGAAAAACACAGGGGAGATAAGAGAGAATGTTCTTTTTCTTGGCTGGGTCCTGGGGGTGGGGGGAAGGGGCGAAAGTGAAGCTGCGCACAGGGCCCCACTAACTCTAAATCTGCCACTGACATGCACACTACACAAAGTTACACTACAAAAAGCACACTACACAAGCTTTCTTAATACCAATCTCAATTTGGGTCCCCCAAAGGTTTAGTGGGTGCCATGCACTACATTGGTTAAACTCGACAGATTGAGACCATGTTGACCTGCATCACATCAACAGTTTTATCTGTAGCTCTAGGCAACAAAAAACACCTAGAAACCTTTTGAAGAATGGCTGTTTTTTCAGAGTTTATATCTCTTTAGTCCCCTAGGTTTGACCCCTAATTTGGGTCATTAATCCCACCCTGCATCCTCCTCAGGCACACCGAATTTCAAAGGAATCTGACTAAGAATGTGGATTTTAGAGGACTTAGAAAGGTCAACCTTTAAACAGAAGTCATGATACCACCTTAACTATAGTAGTGCTACTGCCCCACTGTATTATGTTACCTGTAGACATGTGGAAACAGATCCTCAGATAATGTAAATTCTCATAGCTCCATTGACTTCAAGAGAGCTATGACAGGTTATAGCAGTTGAGGATCTGCCCCATCAAGCTTTGGTAAAGGGAAGGAATTTTTCTGAAGTAAAAAAACAAAAAGAAAATCACCACAGCTTCTAGATGAAATATCTGCAAACTGAAAAAAGGAGAAAACAAATCCAGTGCAAATCTTTCCCCTCTAATTTCTCAAAAGACAATGGGTCACGTTTTCTGCTGCATGGAGCAGACACTTGGCACAGAGGAGAAGAGGCTGTGTGCTGTCAGGAAGCTAGTTACCGCTCCGTGATTCTCATCCTATTCCCAGCCTCAGAGGAAGTTAGAGCTGCACGGGGGCTGATCTAACATGTGCCAAAGGGCCCAAATGAGGACAGTCAGAGCACAGAGTGTTCTAGACACTTTTCCCTCCCTGCTCCTGATATGTTCCAAGAAGACCCCCAGCACACACTCTGCTCCAAGGACTGTGGGAAAGGATGGCACAGAAGTTTGCTACACTGGCTCTATGCCCTCTGAGGACTCTTCCATGCCAGGGGGATCCCCAAAAGAGAGAAGGGCCTAATTCTGTCCTCTGTGCACAGTCTGAGATATTCAAAGGGGATAGAAAATTTGGCCCAGTCAAACTGGATCTTCTGTGACTCTTCTAAGGAAGAGAGAGACAGGGTATAATGAACTAAGAGGTAGGCATAAGGAAAACCTTATCTATAACTTTAGCCTTCTTTAAAGGGATACTATCCTTGTGCTGAGACAGAATGAGAGGAATGGAAAGTCATATATGGTGTGTGGTATACTTTTAAACGGAAATCTGAATTTTGTTATTGGAGAATTGATTGTGATTAAACTTTATTTAACACAGATTTAAGTCCTATTAGTTCTTTGGATGAAGGCATGATTTCATCTGTTTAAAATATTTTAATTGGACCTGGGCCTTCTACAATAAAGCTATATTCTATTTATTATCAATACTATACTGCCTCCTCTGCCATACTCACACCCCACTGCCATAGATGGAAGGTTGTGATTCTGCTCTCACACCTGTTTTACAACAATGTAACAGCTGATTTCACTTGAACTCCTCCTGATTTACACTACATTAGGGACAAAGAGTTCTAATCTGAGCCATCAGAGGCTTGATTCTGATCTAGGTTTAACTGGTGTAAATCAGGAGTAACTTAACCAAGTCAGTGGAGTTATACTAGTGGAATACTGTTTTAAGTGAGATCAGCATCAGGCCATATACTCTTAGGCTGGCAATGCTTAATGCAATAAGAACTGTAGATTAGGTCATGAATACTAGGAGCATTAATAATCTCTTCTTTTAATGACTGTTCCATCTCAGGCAGACAGTCTGCCTACTTACGCTATTCAAAACATCTTTCTTTCCTCAGGCCAAATGCACGTTTTCTTGTTGAGAACAGAATGAACACTCAAGATAACACTTCATTTATTAGAATATTTTGTTCATGAGATCAGAAAACTGGTTGTGCTAGCACTAAATTAGAAAACGTGTTTATTTAGCTGTCAAGGGAGATTGTGAATACTGACCGCATGAGAGCAGCAGCAGGTATTGTATTGTGAGGTTCTTATTCCTGTGCATCTGACAGAGTTTAGAACTGGGATCAGTAATTTTGTACATCAAAGCTCTCTGGAATAATAGTCTTAAAAGCCTTTGTGAGTGTTTACTGGATACTTTACATTTTAAAATTTGTGATCTCACCGTATATAAAGTTAAAAGGACACTGTTAGGTTATTAATCATATTTTAAAATCTTTACCTGTATCTTAGCTTATTGAAACTATTTTTTAATAATGGTAATTTACTTTTAACCATTTCATTATTTGTTTACTTTTCTGTAGTTCACTCAACGTGGGCAGTGTAACTAGACTGGACCGTTTTCACTTTTGGTTTATAATCACTTTCAAATTCTGACCTTCAGTTTTGCTTTTCGGATTCACAACATGGCAAGGAACATTTACATGTTAAAAAATCTGTTTATTATTTTTTTTTAATCTATTCAGAGTAATTCTAGGAACCTTCCTTCCCTTTTCTTTTAATTACCAAAACCTAAATGTTGTGTTCTGCTGGAAAACATATTATAACTTTAATTTCTGGAAGCCCAGTTCTACCTTACTCCTAAAGAACAATGCTTTATCTTGCAAGTTGTCCCATTGAAATCAAAAGCTGTAGGAGTCAGGTCCAATGAGATTTTTAAAAATAGCTATTTTTATGTCAGTTCAAAAGTAATGTAGGAGCTTAGTTATAACGATGAATGGCTGTTTATAGAGAATTTCTTCCCAAAACTAACAATCTGTTGTGAAACTTTTGTTTTCTCTGATACAGTCATAGTGAAGCCAGTATGGTCCCTGCCATCTTAATGGCCAAACCACAATACATCATTTAACCTTATGAGTGCCACACCCACTGCAAATTCATGGGACAGGTGGTTTACCCCACACCCACATTCCAGCTGAATATTCCGTAGAATGTAAGGATGTTTGACAGAGGTCCTTAGTTGCTAAAAGGGTGACACTTTTATAAGGTTGTGCTGAATATCTGTAGAGCACCAAAGTGGTTAGAACCCACAATAAAACAAGGTTACCCTTTTTGACCTGAGCAGGTAGCCTATATTTAGGACCTTGCAGGTTGTTTCTTTAGGAGGAGAGATTGATTTCAGTTCATGTCAGGTATTTCTTTTGTTCAATCCTTGTTTATTTACAAAGAATATATGCAGAGGCCTGTTTCCCTGAACACAGTAGGAATCAAACATCAGGAAACAGTTTCTTTGCTCACTGTTACAAGCCCCTTTCAGCCAAAACTTTACCCAAAAAGCTCTCTCTCTAGGCTTTGTCTCAGGGCTATATTCCCAGTGGTTGTTCTTGTTGTATCCTCAGCTGTCTGCTATTTCTCTGCTCACTTCTCTGGTGTTTCTGCTGCTTCTGACCCCACACTCCCACCACACAGTTCTAATCAAATCAATCCTCCGTCCCTGCATTTGTTATCAGATGCCCAGGATTGCACCGCATGCTTCATCCACTGCCCAAGTTTGCATGCGGTCTAGAACTTGGGTGATGATTTTGCATTGTTTCAAATGTCATTAAACAAAGGGGCATTTAGTTGTTCCCTTATTTAGCCTGAATTGAGGACAGCTACTACTTCCAGCAGCTTCAATGTGGTGGTGTACATAACAGCATAACAGTAACAAATTGTTGCTTAGGGAAAACATTATTGGCAACTTGACAAAAAATAACCTTTTCTTTTCTTTTTTATCTCTATTTTTTTCCTACGAACATTTTTGATTTGCAACACTAAGAGTGCATTTTAGTGTAAATCTAAGCACAGTATATGCAGCACACACCCAAGCAAATTTCATTTCAGAAATGGTTTGAAGAGGAACAATACACACCAGTGACAAAAGGCAAGATTCTTGGAAGCAATATTTTGTCTTATGTCGCTTGATTTGTCTCCTCCTTTTACTCCTAAACTTCCTAATACCTGAGTGGGCTGTTCATTGCCTGTCTCTCTCAAGAGGCACTTTCTCTACTGGGATAAAAAAAAATGTTGCTTTTTTTGTTTCTGCCTCTCCTGTTTACTGTTTTGTTTCATTCTCTTCCTGCTGTCTCTGATCTCTTTTTCTCTACCCTTTTTATCACTACTTCCCCAGCACTTCCTCTTACTCAGTAGCGTAGCCAGGGCGGGAGCAGGCGGAGCGGCCGCTCCCCCTGTGAGGAAAAGCGGTGCTAAGGCGCCGCCCGAGCCTGGCTGGGGCGGTGCTTTAAAAGGCCTGCGGCTCCTGCCGCTGCGGGGAGCCACGGGCCTTTTAAAGCGCTCCCCACCCCCAGCCCTGCTGCCGGAGCTGGGCTGGCGGCGGGGGGGGGAAAGAGCGCTTTAAAAGGCCCGTGGCTCCTGCCGCTGTGGGGAGCCACGGGCCTTTTAAAGCGCCGCCGGAGCCCCGCTGCTGGAGCTCCGACGGCGGAGCTTTAAAGGGCCCGGGGGCTCTGCAGCGGCTGGAGCCCCGGGCCCTTTAAAGCGCTGCAGGGTGAGTACAGGGGGAGCGGGGAGGCACCTTTTTATAGCGCCGCTCCCCCTGTGCTCGAGACCTGCCTACGCTACTGCTCTTACTACTTGCTACTGTCCTGCCCTCCTGAGTCTCTGCCTTCTCTCCAGATCTCTTTTCATCTCCATTTTATCCCCTGCTATGCATCACTCTCCTGTTCTATCACCCTTTCTACCTTATTACCTTTTCCATCATCATCCTTTCTTGTCATTATTTCCAAATTGTTCCTAGCTTTTGGATGCTAGCAGCAGTTCTAGGGCCGGATTCTTCTGTCTGTCAGTGTAACTCAACTGACTTCAGTTTAACTTGACTTCTGATTTAATCAGAGGACAATCAGGTCCCCAATGCCTAACACTAGGGCCCTTAAACACTGTGAAAATGACCTGTGTGTTTTAATGGTTGTCAGCAAAAGGTGAAACCTCAACCTCTTCTCAGCTAGTGTTGAAAACATTTTACCTGCAAGTGATAACTGATCTTACCATTGAATTAAGTGTAACATAGTTCTATTAGGCTTTTTGTAATGACACTGAAAATGATTTTGTTCTGTCTACACTACCCATCAAACCCTTTTCAATACCAGTGGAGGAGGTGCCTCATGACTGACAAGCATGGTCAGCAATGTGTCATTTTTTCTACTCTAAACATACCTTAGAAGTGCAACAGTTATGAGATATCAGATGCTAAAAACACTTAGTAGCATTTCTTGTGTTTAATTCAAGTGGTGCCAGTGATACTAGATGAGAAGACAACATACTATGTTATTACAAGGGGATAAAAAAATCATATGATGTGTGTGTGCAATGATCCCACAGACCAAAATGAATTAATGAATGAATACAAGTTGCACACCTTGTTATATTTCCCCTACTTACCTGACTGGTCTATATATTTCCTTCACTCCAATAAACTGAAGTTGCTCCATTATGTCTGGAATACTTGCACATCGGGTAAGATTGATTCTCGGGTAGTACAGTAGGTAAGACAGGCACATTTCATTTCTGGTGCTCAGACCCCCCTGAAGATGAAGATGTTTTAGCAATATAAGTTTATGATATATCAGAAAAAGACAGTGATGATAATTAATATGTTAGCTAGTGAACCGTATATGAGAAAAGAAAAAATGGACCAATATGGCAAGGTTACTCTGCATATTCAGTTATCAAGGAACAAAAGTCAGTAGTCCCTTTGTGACAAAATACATTAAAAGCCCACTCATTACTCTGATCAGGTATAAAAATAAATGTCAGCAAAATCAGCTATCAGTATGTTACTGACAGTGAAGTCAGAATAACCTTCCTGCTATTTTATACCTGTGTAGTATTTCATGAACTCTTGTTTTGACACTATTTTCCAAAGTGAGGTGGAGGTGAGGTGGTAAATTCACACTGGGGTACTGTGAACCCTGCTGCACCAGGAAGAAGCAGTTGGCAATGGGGATGATTCAAGTGCAGCTGTGGGTATTTTATTTTAACACATGTTCATTAGTTGTTTTTCCCATTGTAGACCACTTTTAGCTCACTGACCTGTAAGTCACATTAGTTATACTCAACCATTGAATGCCAAGTCAGTGGAACTACCAGGAAATCAAGAGAAGTAATCAAGATGTTGAAATAGAGAGTGCATATTGCCTGAATACAAGGAGGGGAACCTTTTGCATCATAGAGTTAAGCCCAGAGACTTACATGGATGTTGCCAGCACTTAGTTTAGGTTTACTCCAACTTGAATTTGCTCCAAACTGCAAATGCTCCCATGTGCCACTGTCATATCCAACCACTAACTTAAAATTATAAAGGACCCAATTGTACTTCCATTCTAAAACACATTACTACATTTGAAAAGAACGGCTGAAAGTCTCTCTCTCTATATATGATCCCCCTTACAGTAGTATCTGAGCACCTTCCCAGTATTTGAAGATCTATCCATAAAACACCCCTGTGAGGTAGGACAGTAGTATTATCCCCATTTTTATTGAGACAGACAGAATTGAGATACAGAGAGATCAGTAATTAAACTGCAAGATACTCCCCTATAGCCTGTCTGGCCAGCTCTGCTGTCCAGTGTACAAGGGGGGATCAAAGCCATGGTTCCATTTACCTTCCTCCTGTACTTTTTCTGCCAAGATCTACTGTGGGGACCATCTTGATAGTAGCCTCTGTGCATCCTAAATTCATCCACTGCAATTCTGATCAGCCCTTACACTGTTTGTTCAAGGGAGGGCAGGGTGTGCCTTACTCCCTCCCACCCCTCTATGCAGCCATGTAAGGGACACCACAATGAATCTTCAAATGACTTGCTGAAGGTCACACAGGAAATCTCTATCAAAGCTGGAACTGAACTCAGATCTCCTAATCAGCAACAAGCAAAATCTACTTGGAATAACTAAATGTCAAATGCTGCTTACAAGCACTCCCACTGATTTGACAGAATCACAGAAGCTAGAGATGGAAAAGACTTAAAAGAGTACCCAGACTTCAGTGAAAGTACACGTGGGACTGAGGTAAACAGGAACTGGCCTTAAAACTGGTACATGAAGACAAACCTAAAAATATGTCGTAGGTGAATAATTTAATCCTGATTGGTTGCCTACAGCTGATAAGCAACAAGAAAATACTGACAGATTAAATTCTGTAAAAAGATTAACAATGGTTTAGTAATTTTTCCATTTGACATTTTCTGTTTTTCTAATCTTAAAGCCTTAAGCCATGTTTTGATAAGACAAATTCAAATTGTGTAATTCCATACTAGCATTCCATTTCTTATAGCTCCAGGTATGAATTATTACTATCTTGCTCTATGACATAATAGGGTGGAAGAATAGAATGCAAAATAAAATTGCAGTGTTCAGTCTAATGATATATTTTCTCACCACAAAAGGTATGTTAGTACCAGAGAGCACAGTTTAATGATTAAATAATTAAATAAATATTAATTATTAAATTCTGAGTTGAGAATGCATAATCAAGGAATAGGTAACAGAGTGACTCATTACTTTCTAAGCTTGGATGGTAGATATGGCTTAACTAAGATATAGGCAATGCATCAAAAATTAAAGGCATATTTGTAAAAGATGCAATTCTCACTTTTTTGTTTACTTATCTTTCTACTGAAATATATATATATATTTCACTTGTAACGATAAACCATAATTCAATAGCCTAATATCTATGTACTGTCTGGAGTGCCCTAGCTAGGTTCCTAATTATCCTGATCTGCATACAGACATGCAGCTCCTCAGGTCTCAACTCTGGGAATTTCTGACTTACTTTATTCTCAGGGGGAGAGGCCAGTGCCAGAGCAGAAAAGGTCAGAGGTTGGCACCTGAGGACCTGTGGGTAGTCTCAGTCCTAATGCTGAAGATCTTAAGACATCCATGTACAGTGGAAGCCCCTCTGGCACAACTCCAGGCCCCACACTTCCTTCATCTTGCCAAAGATTTCCCTGCCACCCTGTGTTCTGGGACCCCCCTCTGATGGGACTCACAACGCACAGGGAGACCTTCACTGGTGGAAAATCTTCTGGATTTGGAAAGCATCATGCCCTCTGGAGTAGCTGTTCTTTCAGCTCAACCTCCGTGACCCAACATGTCTCAAAAACGCTTCCCCGTCCCATCTACACAATAGTCTCATGTAGGAGTTTCCACAGGCTCTGCAGGAAAAGGTTGCTAGGTGGTGCTCCCCACTTTTACATGCATTGGCCATATTTGGACCCCAATCCTCCAAAGACTTACTCAGGTGCTTAGGTCAATAGGATTATTTACAATGTGTAAAATTAATCATGTGAGTGAGTCTTTGCAGAATTGGATCCTTGGCCAGTATTTGCATGCTTTCACTCCCCTCCATACCGTGCATATTTGAGCCTACTTTATTACTAGGTTGAGCAGTAAACACAGACTCAAAATACAACAGTCTAACTACCAAGACTATGTAGTGCCTAAACATATATATGCATGTAATTGTCTAATTACTATGAGTCAGACTCTGGCTCTGGAGTCCCTATTCAGTCTTTTTATTAGGCAAAACATCCAGATGAAATCAATGGGATTTTTGTCTGAGGACAGACTAAGTAAGGATTCCAGAATTTGACTCACATTAATTAGGCAGTTGTGAGCACACATATTTTCAAGCACTAAATAGACTTGGTAGTTAGGATTGCATATTTTGATTCTATATTTACTGCTGAACCTAGTAATAAAATATTATGCCAATCCCCCAAATTTCCCATTTTTGTATTATATGGAGGAGGCAAATGCATGTATATATCATCCAATTGCACTGATATATGGATGTTTTGCCTGGGGATAGATTTAGTAAGGGCATTAATTGTTTCTTATTTTAATGAGGAATAAAAAAGAGCCAGAACAAGCATTGTCTCATGAAAGATCAAACTTCCAAAGGAAAGACTGGTGCCTTACTTGCATGCTATACAGTTACAATTAGAGAATGTTAAATGATATATAGTAATCTCTGCATAAATCCATAAGTAGCCTTGGTGCTATCACTTAATAATGCTTTACTCTTCACAATATCAAATTATTTCTGCTTCCAAATGAGAACACATCACTTATGTATTTATTTCAAAGAAATATGCCTTTGGTCTCAACCCATTTGAAGGTTTCCTTACCCATGTCATATGTATTCGATCTATAGTGCTGTAGCGACATTCCGTGATTAAATTATCCCCCTGAAACACAAAATATTATATGAAGTTTAATAACATTTCGTTCAGGTGATGATTTACTATTGCAAAAGTTTAACAAATAATGGTCAGAACACTGGAATCCAGGGATTTGAATTTTTGAAGGAGCAGCGGATGAGTACATTAGCCCAGACTAAAACTTTGGTGGTTTAGTTAATTATTCATTATCCTCAGCGAGTGTAAATTAGTATAGCTCCATTGACTTAAATGAAGGTATGTCAATTTACACCAGCTGAGAACCTAGTCCATTATTTGTACTGCAGTAGCACCCAAAAGCTCCAGTCACGACCAAGGCCCTCACACATAGGAAGATGTAGTTCTTGTTCCAAATTCATTACACTCTATGAGTACAGATATTTTGTTTGTAGTAAATCCTCTCACCAATTTCAATGGGACTACCCATGTGAATAAGGAAAAGATTTTCCACATCATAAAAGCACCATATTGTTTGCCATGATTGGCAGTCTCTCCTCAAGAGAACCCCAAGCTTAGTATGGCAGGAGGTGTGGCGAGCTATGATTGAAATGGATTGACAGATTTATTTGAAGAAGGTTGCATATTTTCTGTCTTTAGTATGTTCAATTAATTCTTCATTTTCATGACAACTAAATTGCTCTACCGTGTTTTTAAATCATAAAAAAGCAGTAGCTCAGAGAGTAACTAATCTTCTATACCAAATCAAATACAGTCTACATGTCCCTATGCAAAGCAATATGGATCAGAAATTATAACACCAGACTTACGAGGGGTGCAGAAGTACTGACTGGACACATTTGTATTAGCCTTGTGGGCAAGTCTTGTCTGTCCTTTAATTAGAGGAGTTCAGGGCTCTCACATGCTTGTTTATTCATTGACTGAGTTGTTTAATGATTACTAAAAAGAGGGAAGCCTACTTTTTCTGAGGAATATTTTTTATCCCTTAAAGAAGATGGTGCCAGAGTGGCTGCAGTCACTGCCCCTCGCAAAGTAGTCATAAATTTGTGACTGAAAGATCTGAAGAATTCAGTGCCACAGGGCATAGGCCTGCTACTTAAAAAAGGTGTATCTTGTTAGCCACCAATAACCCCTATCCCCCTCCCCCCCCCCAAAAAAAGGAGGGGAAACTGAAGGGGTTGAGTAATAGAATCGTGGATTTAGAAAATTCCTCCTCTGGCCTTAGTGATTTTAAAAACAAAACAAAAACAACAACAAAAGCCTACAACTTTCCCTGTAAGTGGAAGTAGAGAACAGGATAGAACTAGAAATATGATACTTTGGGGGATTTCAGAGCACACCAGTTCAGGGGATTTTTATGTTTATTTGCATATGGATATCTGAGTTATTTAGCCCTTATCTGCTGATTTAATCTCTCTTGAAATGGTCAGATTACCTACCAGAAGATCTGAATCCATCTCTCCCTATGTAGTTCTGATAGTGTGTACACCTTTACAGCTTTGTAATAAAATTATGTATTTAGTTGTGAAATGGATAAAGTGGACTTATTGGTTCTAGGAGCAGTCATCATCTTAACTATACTCTGACTCTTTGAAGACGATATTATATATATATATATATATAAAATATCGTCTTCAAAGAGTCAGAGTATAATTAAGATGATGACTGCTCCTAGAACCAATAACCAATATACATACACACACTTGTTCTTAGGTCCAGAAGGAGGTGGGAGGCAGACCAGTAGAGAGTCTCTGAGTAAAAGGTAAAAAATAGGGGTGATGTCAGGGTAGGGATTTGCTATAGACCATCAAATCAGGAAGAGGAGGTGGATGAGGCATTTCTAGAACAAACAGTTTGTTTCTACAGAGAACTTTTTCCTGGGTGTCTGGCTGGTGAGTCTTGCTCACATGCTCAGGGTTCAGCTGATCGCCATATTTGGGGTTGAGAAGGAATTTTCCTCCAGGGTAGATTGGCAGAGGCCCTGGAGGTTTTTCGCCTTCCTCTGCAGCATGGGACATGGGTCACTCTACATCTTGAAGTCTTTAAACCATGATTTGAAGACTTCAATATCTGAGACATAGGTGAGAGGATTATTCCAGGAGTGGATGGGTGTGATTCTGTGGCCTGCATTGTGACCCTTCTGACCTTAAAGTCTATGAGTCTATAACAGAAATATCCAAAACACAAGACCTGGAAGTAATGGGGGACTTTAACTACCCAGACATCTGCTGGAAAAGTAATCGGGCAAAACACAATATTTCCAATAAATTCTTGGAATGTATTGGGGAGAACTTTGTATTCCAGAAAGTGGAGGAAGTAACAAGGAGGACAGCCGTTTTAGACTTGATTCTGACCAACAAGGAGGACTATTCTTTATAATTTGCATACAAGCTTTTTCTATAAAGGCATCCAAACTTCTAATCCTCTCCCAGCCCCCACTTTCTCCTTCCCAAACCCCTACAACCCTTCTCTGGAGGTGGAAGCAGTGATTTCTCTTTTGAAGTCCCACTGGACTGTTAGCACTCAGACTTCAAAAGGAATATGCTGCTCTCCCCTGCAAGCACAGTTGCACCTGAGAAGTGGCCAGGCTTTGCTGTAGAAATTGAACTGGAAGCTAGACAAAGGTTCCCATTTCAGTTTCTTACCTTAGAAGGGCAAGTATCAAAGGAGCCTGGTGTGGGGGAGGAGAGATAGTGATGAAGGGAATTGTGAGGGGAAGACTGACAGTTTTAAGCTAAGATTCAGTCACTTCTAGTGGCCTTTTCTTGCCATTTTCTACTCACTTTCTGTTATAGGCCCAAATTCTGAAAAAATTACCAGGTGCTTAACTTTACCCATATGTGCCATCCCATTGAAGTCAATGGGACTGCTCCTCCTATATGAAGATAAGCAAATGAAGAAGTACTTTGCTGAATCATGACTGGTGTGCTCAGAGCCCTGCAGAATCGAGCCCTCAGTCTGTAGCCTCTCTGCCAAAAAAGGTGCCAATCGGAGCTAATAAGAGCTGAGTGAATAATCTGTAATGAATTTAGACTCTTTCTTCTTGTGGAATGTCTGCAAATAGATGGTGATTGAATTTAATTTATTTGTTATAAAAAGTGTTGATGATTTTTGTATTTTTTTTAAATTGTGCATTATATTATTATTTATTTTACAATGTTCAGGTGTGTGCTAAGTGCCTCAGTGAAAATAAAACATCATGATTTCTTGCCCTAAGGAGATTCAATTACTCAATGAAGGTCAATGCAGAGCATGACAGAGTAATGAAGTTTTTCCCCTTTAGCAACAAATAAAAAATTTAAAATAAATGGAAGACTTAGTTGACTGATTTCCTGTCTGTGTGTGTGTGAGGTTGAACATAAACAGCTCTTTGCAAGTACTTGATAGTCAAGATGTGTGGTGTTAGTTACAACTGGTCAGAAAAGCCAGATAGTATTGTTTCCTTTCCCTGACTGGATGAATGCACAAAAAAATTGGCACACTCACATATGAGAGTTTAAAATGTGCTTTCCACAAACATTTGTGACAGTAAAACTCAATTGCTCAAATGTTTGTGGAAAGCAAACACAAAAGAGATCAGAACATGGTCAAAGAAAATTAGTTAAAAATGTAGGTAAATATTCATGAGATATTGTTTAGAGTATTTTCCCAACTCTAATGTGATCGTGGTTTTGTGAAAGGAGGGAAAGTGAATAAGACAGCAAAGTAATTTCACAAGCAAAATTAGTCCTAACTATGAGCAAAATATTAGTCACTGTGGCTCACAAACTATGGTAAGGGGAAGAATTAAGAGATGCATACAGGCAAGATAGTTCTTTCTTCCTTTAGATACTGAAACTCCTGAAAATTGAAGTCAAACTCATCATCATAAGCAAGCAGCTTCTGTTCTTCACCCTTGCGGAAGTGACGCATCCTGATGGCTCTGCCAGCAAGATGGGCATGGAGAAGAACAGCAAACACATGAATCCCACTTGGCCTCTCAGCATCCAAGGCCTGACAAAGGGAAACCAACAAAACTGTCAGTACATCACAAGCACGAAAGGTAAACAGATGAGAATGTTAAATACATAAATGCACTGTATGTTTCCTCAGTTTATAGTAATATAAGCAGTGTGCGATATGGAGAAACAGCAAATCTAAAACACCAAATGAAAACTGGATTGCCATTGTACAATAAAAACAATTATTTAAGCGATATTGATTAGTCTGATATGCACATGTAGTTCTCATTAAAATTAATTGGAGTGTCACATTCCCAGTACACAGTCAATAGAATCTGACCTTTAAAAATACAGTTTTTTAAATGGTATACTCATTTCATGACTACGGGCTGCTGCTGCATATGAGTGTGTCTTTTTTGTGACAAATGATTTTCAGTGTTTTACCACATTACTAGAAAGGACATGCATAGACAGGCAGTTTAAGATGAAAGTTTGGAATTACTGCTTAAGATGTTCTTCTGCTCAACTGCAGGTGAGCTTATACCAGAATACTTCAGAATTAAGTCTAAAGTTTTCATTCCAGGCCAAAACAATTTTAAAGCATTCTTTGACAGATTAGCACAGAAGATAGGACTGAATCAGATTTTACAAATCTGGGGGACACATCCCCAAATTCCAAGTGGTGTGAATGTTTCAAACACAGATCCAAACCTACCCTGTGGTTCTGATTTTGGTTTAGATCCAAAACTGGAAAGCATATGTTTTCCAGATTCATTTCACATGTGGCCTTAGATGGCAGCAACCTCACAAGAACAGATCTTATCATTTTTAGGCTGAAATTTGCTACAACCGCCACCACCACCGTCTTGGTACTGTCAGTTGCACACCCAAATCCTAGCTCTAGTTTGGCCTTAAACCCAAACCATAGCTTAAATTAACTGTACATTCAAACTTGTCCCAACTCTAGATAGGACAAAATATCAATGAGTGTATTATGTAGTACCTTAATCACTGGTTTCATATCATATCTCAATAACACAAAGTGGAACAGAATCCTCTCCTCAAAATTACATTAAAGGACTTTTAACGAAACTGGGAGTGTACAATTTAATACTTTGGGGGACACAGCAAAACCTCAGTACCTGTATCTTAACCAGTCTTCATGGATCAATCTAACACTGTTTTTTCAGATTGTGACTTCAATACATAGAACCTTTAGCTTTTGCATAGATTTTAGTTAATCTCTGTCCACAATTCTTTGTGGTTAGCTTTCTATACAACGATGTCTTTGCTCTGCAGAGTGAAATGTTTTATCTAGTATTATGTTAAAAAGTGTATAAAATAATTTAATATTTTATATAATATTTCATTATATGTATCAATATATACAACTGGAATATTGAATGTTATAATATCAACTTCATAGAATAATCTCAGCACAGAGAAAATCATAATTTAAAAAATACTAAAAATTCTATTGTTTGAAAAGGAGGTACTAATATCCAGAAAGATCCAAAGTTTTGGTGCCTAGTTAGTGGCAAATGCCTTTGCTCAAGTGACTTTAACTAATATTTATTATTCTTCCCAAGAAGTTACTTTAAAAATGCCATCACAAATTAATACTGAGGCTGAAACCTAATAGTATTAGACAGGACACATACTTCTTCCAGACATTCCAGAGTGCAGTGACCTTCTGACATGAATTCAGGCATTCCTGGCGGGATATTGTGGAAGAGGCTAACCCAAAGACCAGCTTCAATAACCCCAGCATCATATTTCCGTAAATCTGGAGTATAAAATAGCCTCAGTCCAGAGTTATCTATCAAACCTGCAACAAAAGAGCATTGCCAACTGTGGCTATAAATCATCATAAAAAAATCCAATCACAGTTTCTCTCAGATTTGTTCATACATTTTTACATGAAAATCATGCAAGGGAAGTTTTAAACTGGAAATGGGTTAAATATTTTACAGGAATCAGGGAAGCAATAAATAAAGGTAACTCACAAGAAGGTTGTTAAATAAAGTATGTTGATATCTGAATCACGTTAACCTGTATGAAAAATGTGTGTCATGCTCCTCTTTGTCGTTTACATGGAAATTGGAGGGCACAAAGGCAGATTATGGGCAATCTTTGAAAGTGAATAATAAAAACTCAAAAGGCAGGATGTGTGATTTTAAAATAAAATATTTGAAAAAGCAGCTCAAAGCATTTTGGTTTTGTTTAGGTAATAGACATCTATTTTCATCCAGTTGTAAGTTTCTTTATCCCTTCACAACACCAGTGGTATTTTTCCTCTCTGTTGGCTTGACTGTAAAGAAGCCTTTTAGATTGCAGCATGTCACTGGAGACCAAGCAAGCCTCTTTTGCAACCTCTCTGATCCCTGTCAGCTCAGGGAGCCTTTAATGATGAACGTGATTATCCACTGTATAAATGCCAGAGAGCGGAGGGAGAACTAGATAAGGATTTTTTGGTGCTACAATCAGATTTTCACTATATTCTGTTCACACCATTGTTTTGTGGTAGTGAATGTATTATGTATGTTGAGCTTTCTGTGGAAGTACTAGGGACATATTGTTTTTCTAGCCTGGCACATGTCTACATTAATATGAAGTAATTGAAGGAAGCTAAGCCTTATGTATAAAGGCTAACAATTTATAAGAGTCAAATTGATATTTGTCCAAGACCATTTCATACATCAAAATGTGTAGTCACATTTATGTATTTTTTTATGATCATTTCTGTCACTTCCGTCTTGGATTTCTTCAAGAAGGCAACTTTCCAGTGACTTGTACAGTTCTTCTGAGAAACATAACAGACATGATGCCTGCAACCGTATATTAAGTCAATACAATATTATTAGCTGGATATGTTAAGACAAATCTTTCTCTATCTACCAATAGTTTTTCTAAAGTGCCCATTCACCAAAGTATGCAAGATCTAAACTATGTAATTATTTGGGAACATGGGGTATCATCTTGGGCACCAGTTTTTACAAGTTTGAGTTGGCAAATTGAATGTAAGATATGTCCTGATTTCTCCATTTCTATGCTATACATGACCAGTTACTATTGGTCGTAGTGCATGACTTACGACCTCATCAGAGGTGACAAGGAAGCCAGCAACATATTGATTTTTAATACTTGTAGGACTTGGGACTCTAAATTGACTTTTTTTTCTGAACTCCTTATAGGATCTCATCTCTTTGGAGTGCCAGTGTATTCTGGGTTTGAGTGCATTTTTTTGGTTTCCTTCTTCTGAAGCATCAGAGATGGCTACGGCTGGAAATGGGACACTGGATAGGGTGGCCCAATGCTCTGAGGTGGGTCTGAGCATTCTCTCTCTCAGGGGCTCAGCTGATTGGTTCTTGATCACATGCTCAGGGTCTAACTGATTGCCATATGTGGGGACAGGAAGGAATTTTCTCCCCAAGTCAGATTGCAAGTGACCTTTGGGCGGGAGGGATGAGTTGCCTTCCTCTGCAGCATGAAGTACAAATCACTTGCCAGGATTATCTGGGTATATCTCAGTTAATCATTTCCCTGCCACTGCAGGGGCCTCAGGCATTGATGCACCTTGTTCCCTCCTATTCTCTGACTATGGCAAATATAAGTAGGGTTGCCAGTTTTGGTTGGACGAATTCCTAGAGGTTTCATCACATGACATTATCTTTAATTAAAGATTAATCTTTGATTCCTGGAGATTCCAGGACAATCCTGGAGGGTTGCCAAACCTGCTAAGTCACTTAGGCAGTTGTGAAAATTTTACCCTTAATTTTTGTGTCGAGGAAGGTTTTGTTTGAAATTCTCATTGGAAACTCAGATATTGAAAGAAAATGTATGTCATTTTGACATTGACAATAAAGAGGCTTGACTGTACAGAATACCGTATTATGGAGCAATGAGGTCATAGAGGTTAAAGCTAGAAGGGTTCACCAGATCATTTATTCTGATCTCCTGCTACCACAATAACTTAGTCTCCTGTGGACTGTAATACTTTGGTCTAATTTTGGTTGTTTGGTTTAGTGTGGAGGTGCTGGGTGGTGCTGATGGCTTGTGGTAGCAGGAGATCAGAATAAACGATCTGGTGAACCCTTCTAGCTTTAACCTCTATGACCTCATTGCTCCATAATACGGTATTCTGTACAGTCAAGCCTCTTTAATGTCAATGTCAAAATGACATACATTTTCTTTCAATATCTGAGAGTTTCCAATGAGAATTTCAAACAAAACCTTCTTCGACAGAAAAATTAAGGGTAAAATTTTCACAACTGCCTAAGCGACTTAGTAGGTTTGGCAACCCTCCAGGATTGTCCTGGAATCTCCAGGAATCAAAGATTAATCTTTAATTAAAGATAATGTCATGTGATGAAACCTCTAGGAATTTGTCCAACCAAAACTGGCAACTCTACTTAGGAGTCCCATTTTTAAAAGTGATTTAGGCACTTTGTAGCGTAAGTAAGTCAAGTATTCTTAGGCTCCTAAATCACTTTTGCAAATGTTACCCTCAATCACTCAGTGGAGGTATTGGCTAAGATTCTGTTCTGCAATGCCAGCAGGAACCGCACAGAAGATATAGTATAGAAAGAGGGAGGACAGATGTGACTTTATGACAACTCTGTGCCCTCAAGATTCTAGTCTGGTCCAGTAGCCAGGAGTTTTTCTAGTTGACAGCATCCTTCCCATACCATCGTGCACTATAGGTCCTCACCCCTTTGCTCTTTGTATGCCTCCTGCAGCAGGGTATGCAGTAGTATCCATACTGTGCCTCCACTGGGCAAATTTTCCCTTGTCCCTTGCTGGCTGTTTATGGCAACATATAGGGGTCAGAGCAGGAGGCAAAATCCTTCCCATGGCTTCCAAAGTTAAATCATCATTCCAGTCTGCCTATGTCCTTTTTTTTTTTTTCCCCACAAGTCATTTAGAATAAAAACATAAAATTATACAGTATGGTTAATTAAAACAAAACAATGGTTCTGTGAGGAATAATTAACATTAAGTGCTCTCCTTGGAGCCTAAAATCTCTGATTTTCAGCTGATATTTAATGGAAAATCATTAAATATCAGTGATATTAATGGGGACTCGTGTATTCAGTGCAAACTGGTTTTGATAATATCTGAGAGGTTTGCAGAATGGAGAAAGTGCTCAATTAAATAAATGTATTTTAAGTGGACTTGATTGTATTAATACAAAAATATGACAGAGACAGGGTCTCTTAAACTATGAGCAGAGGATTTAATGTGGACATGAGTTTACTAATGATGATAGATTCATCTTGAGTGAGAATTAAAAGGGGCTGTGGTACATTTTACCCAGTTAGCATTTTGCCAGATAACAGTAAATTCTCAGGTAACTCAGCACATATTTATTTAAGATCCAAAATGAATTACTAATCTTTTCAGAAGTTAGCTTTGAAATGTCTTAGATTATTCTGGGGTGTCTCTGGTTTCACAGCAAAAATTCCCTTTGCTTCTATTTAACTTAAGTAACTTTCTTCAACTTTTTGATAAAAACACACAAAATAATATTACAAAAGGAGAGTAAATCTTTCAAGACATGCATCCTTTAATCTGTGATTTGTCTAGCATCCTGAATATTCAGTTTTCAGAAACTGCCCTCAGTTGTGGTAGATGACTTATTCTTTTTTTAATCTTGTTCCCTGATTCCTCTAGTGAATTTTTGTTTGTTTTTACATTATGTATGTTTCAAGGTCACTCGATGCAAGCTAATTAATCCTAGTCATCTTTCAGCAAGGCTAAAACTTATCAACGTAAGGAACAGGATACAAACAGACATAATATGAAGTATTTAGTGATAAAACAATTATTTATTGTTCATGATTGGCCTGATCCAGAATTCTTTGTGCATCCAAAACTTCCATTAATTTCGATCGAGTCTTCTGGTGTGCAAGGAATGAAGGATTGGATCTGATAATGAATAGGGACAATATCAGAGGAAAATGGACTTCTATTTTGCTCTTAATTTGATTCACCTGTTCTGGTGAAAGGATAAGATACATCAGCATGCAGTACATTCTGAAATCCTGAATATTATGGTTAGGATGAATGAACATACCTTCTAGATATGATGGATTGTCATAATGGACTTCCATAAGCACATACTGAGGGTCTGTTGATGTGCCAATGGATAAACCAACATGAGGAGGATATGTAAAGGCCTGTAATTTGAAACACGCACATCTGGTTAATAGGGTTCCTGTCCTGACCACATGTC
Source organism: Macrochelys suwanniensis (assembly GCA_033296515.1). Taxonomy (NCBI): domain Eukaryota; kingdom Metazoa; phylum Chordata; order Testudines; family Chelydridae; genus Macrochelys; species Macrochelys suwanniensis. Next base: position 95,357,945 of record CM065777.1, read on the forward strand.
AGTTTTGTTTTGATCACTATACCTACTGATTTTAAAACAATGATATAACAATGTAAATAAGAATGATGTGAACTATGGACAAACAACAATTCTTTTTAAAACTTACTGGACATGGTATCATGGAATGATATATCCCATTAAATAGTAATGAATGCATAAACCAAACCACTAAACCTATATAAAATATTCAGCTCTGCTGCTTGCTAATGGATTATTCATCCTACATTTGTTGACTGAGCTGCAAAAGGAAATTAAATTAAAAAGTGTCAGTATTGAATTATCAAACGGGTTAGTTAGAAAATTATTTTTATGAACATTTGAATCTAAAGTAAAAATGTTCCCAATTTTTAAAAGCAACAATTTCCAGATAATATGGTGATTATATGAGTTTAGACTATTCTTAGACAAACTGTTGCATTCTCAGTAAAATTATTTGACCCTCAAAAGTGATCCTACGTCTACTAGAGGATCCTAGCATTCTAGTGGTTTACATAAATGAATTAAATCTCACAACACTTCTATGGGTAGCAATAAATATTATCATCCCTATGTTGCATATGAGAAAATTCAGGCACTAAACCTGCTGCCTATTAATTTCATTGGGTGACCCCCTCGTTCTTGAGTTAGGTGAAGGAGTAAATTACATTTCCTTATTCACTTTCTCCACACCAGTCAAGATTTTATAGACCTCTATAAACACGGCATATAAGCCCCTATCTTGGCTCTACACTAGTGTAGGATCACCCTCTCCATGGGGGTGATACTCCCTGGCCTGGGCATACCAGAATTACTGCCAAATTACACCTGCCATGTGGTGCAAAGTAACAGCAGTGCACACAAGGATCTGTGTCACTGTGAAATCAATATCTTTATTTGGAGAGAACCCTCCTGACCTTACCTAGTTTTCATCACTAACTATGGGCTGTTTGGTTTTTTCCATCTTCTTCTGAAGCACCAGGTGGTGGCCATTGCTGGAGGCAGGATTCCAGATTAGATGGGCAGTCTGATATGGCAAAGCCGACATTCCCAAGTCATTTTTTCAACACGTGTCAGCACTTTCTACATTATTTTCACTACTTTTAACTTAGTGCTTAATATCCCTATCACGTTTTATAAAGAAAAGATCAATAAAATTTAACATTGTATGGTGAGACACTTAGCTATTGTGGCTATATATGCTTTAAAGAAAAAAGCTTAAGGCCTGGATCCATACAGGGACTTAGGCCTTCTGACACTAAGCACTGCAACATCTAACTTTTAGGGTGCCTAGAAAATCACTGGAATGCACTGCAATCCATAAAGCCTGAGTGAGGTGCCTAGACTCCCTATCCAATTCATGGGGAGAGATAGGTGACTAAGAATGAGCTCCACAAAAGCCAGCACTCTAGGTGGGGAGGATCCTAAGTACCTTTTGTAGTTTTAGGCCTAAGTGACCAGCTAACATAATATGTAACTTCTTCCTGAAAAATTGTATTTACATCTTGGCTATCAAAATAAGAACCCAGGGGCTCATGTTTTGTTGTGGGGGGTGTTGTTTACAACAATCATTTACTGACTTAATGACAGAACCATGTTTCCGCGTGCTCCCCATCCCCACTCTCCCAACAGCTGCTCCCAAGAGGGAACCATGACTCCACCTAATCCCCACTCTCTGCCAGTTGCTTCCTGGAGGTGGCATTCAAGGCACAGCTCCTGCACATCCTTGAGTGCCAAGGCTGCATTGCCATGTAAGGGGGGAGCACAAGTTCTCACTCCCTTTTACACCACTGTGCAGGTGTGTAATGGCAGAACACAATCTCACACAGTTTGCAAATATGGTAAAAGTCCTAGCGACCAAAATTCTGTAGCATGAAATCCAATTTACTAATTGGCAGCATGGAAAAACCTTCACTGTGATGCACATTCCTTTAAAGCTTTATTGATCAATCATCCCAGGTAGCCATTCATCCTACCTCTCCTCCAATGGCCCAAGCAAAAATGACTGTCTCACATGTGAGAAAAGAATCTGGCATGTTGGGGTGGTAGCATTCATGGCCGTAGTCCAACACACTGTCATTCAAACTGCTGCTACACTGATAAAGTAGGATGTGGTGCACCAGATTCCCATGGCCCTTCTGTATCAATGGTTCGACCTGTTAATACACACACAAAAGAAGATGACATCTTAGATGGAATCATTTTAAGTGACAGAAAACTACTAATATAGATGTAGACTGCATCCAAAATATGGTGGGTTCTTATTTTAATGGAGAAGACTTTGTCATAAAATATAGCCTGGTTATAGTGTTTGAAGAGCTACTTCAGTGCTGTGCAACTCCAAGGCTATGGCTACACTACAGAATTAGGTCAAAATTATAGAAGTCGATATTTTAAAACCCGATTTTATGGAATCGATTGTGTGTGTCCCTGCTAAAGAGCATTAAGACCATGAGGTCAACGGACTGTGTCCACAGTGTCAGGGCTAGAGTTGGCTTTCGGAGCGTTGCATTGCGGGTAGCTATCCCACAGTTCCCGCAGACTCCGCCGCCCATTGGAATTCTGGGTTGCGATCCCAAAGCCTGATGGGGCAGAAAACATTGTTGCTCCCTCCGTGAAAGCAATCTTTTTCGCGCCTTTTTTCTGGGGTTTACGGGGTTTCCGGGTTTGCTACGGAAGCCTGCTCAGCTCACAATTACCGTACATCTCCAGCATACACCTGGACATTAGGTCTAGTGGGGATTCAGTCATACTATAATACGGGCAGAGGGATAGCTCAGCGTTCTGAGCATTGGCCTGCTAAACCCAGGGTTGCGAGTTCAATCCTTGAGGGGGCCATTCTGCCTGAGGCTGGTAGTCGTGGGACTACATAGCATAAGCTCCTTTCCTTCTAGCAGCAGATGGTGCAATATGCCATAAATGATTGTAGTCACAGGACTACACAGCAGAAGGACCTTGCCTTCTAGCTGCAGATTGTGCAATAGGCTTGAAATTCATTGTCCCCTGTGTGCTCCTGGCTGGCCTATGGTGTGCCTGGCCGGGGGCACTTGGACATAAATGGGAGTGACCAGAGTGACTCTGGTCATTCTCTTTTTTACATTTTGTTTAAGGGAGATTCAGTACTGCCTGGAACACGGGCAGAGGGATAGCTCAGCGGTCAGTGGTTTCCGTGTTTGCTACGGCAAGCATGGAGCCAGTGTACGCCTGAACATTAGGTCTATTGGGGATTCAGTCGCACTATAATACAAGCAGAGGGATAGCTCAGCGGTTTGAGCGTTGGCCCGCTAAACCTGGAGTTGTGAGTTCAATCCTTGAGGGGGCCAGAAGATGATGGATATCAAGCCTATTGTACCATCTGCTGCTAGAAGGGAAGGTGCCTAACCTTTGGTTCCCGGCATATTGTACCCTCTGCTGTTAGAAGGAAAGGAGCCTAACCCTTGCTCCCCCCTCCCTCCGAGAAAGCAGCGGAGGGGAGAGCCCAAAATCCTTTCGTGCCTTTTTTCATGCGGGCGCCATATTGATGACACCATTGTTATCCACCCGCCGCTTCTGCTCCCACTCTGCTGTCCTGCAGACACCATACCAGGGAAAGCATGGAGCCCGATCAGATCACCGCGGCTGTTATCACCGTTATGAACACCACGCGCATTGTCCAGGGGTATATGGAGAATGAGAACCAGGAGCTGCTACAGCTACAGCAGGCGAGGAGGTGACAGCAGCGCCCTGAGGACAGTGATGAGGACATGGACACAAACCTCTCTCAAAAAAGGCCACCCCGCAAGGTGGACATCATGGTGGTAATGGGGCTTGTTGATACAGTGGAACGTCGATTCTGGGCCCGGGAAACAAGCACAGACTGGTGGGACCACATAGTGCTGCAGGTCTGGGATGAATCCCAGTGGCTGCAAAACTTTCACATGCATAAGGGCACTTTCATGGAACTTTGTGAGTTGCTTTCCCCTGCCCTGAAGCGCCAGAACACCAAGATGAGAGCAGCCCTCACAGTAGAGAAGCGACTGGCGATAGCCCTGTGGAAGCTTGCAACGCCAGACAGCTACCGGTCAGTCGCGAATCAATTTGGAGTGGGAAAATCTACAGTGGGGGCTGTTGTGATGGAAGTAGCCAAGGCGATCACAGAGCTGCTGGTACCAAGGGTTGTGAGTCTGGGAAATGTGCAGCTCATACTGGATGGCTTTGCAGCAATGGGGTTCTCAAACTGTGGTGGGGCGATAGACGGAACCCATATCCCTATCTTGGCACCGGACCACCAAGCCAGTGAGTACATAAACTGAAAGGGTTACTTTTCAATAGCGCTGCAAGCACTGGTGGATCATAAGGGACGTTTCACCAACATCAACGTGGGATGGCCGGGAAAGGTACATGACGCTCGCATCTTCAGGAACTCTGGTCTGTTTCGGCTGCTGCAGCAAGGGACTTTCTTCCCAGACCAGAAAATAACCGTTGGGGATGTTGAGATGCCTATAGTTATCCTTGGGGACCCAGCCTACCCCTTAATGCCATGGCTCATGAAGCCATACACAGGTAGCCTGGACAGTAGTCAGGACCTTTTCAACTATAGGCTGAGCAAGTGCAGAATGGTGGTGGAATGTGCATTTGGGCATTTAAAAGCTCGCTGGCGAAGTTTATTGACTAGGTTAGATCTCAGCGAAACCAATATTCCCATTATTATTACTGCTTGCTGTGCGCTCCACAATATCTGTGAGAGTAAGGGGGAGACGTTTATGGCGGGGTGGGAGGTTGAGGCAAATCACCTGGCCGCTGGTTATGCACAGTCAGACACCAGGGCTATTACAAGAGTACAGCAGGGTGCGTTGCACATCAGGGAAGCTTTGAAAACCAGTTTCATGAATGGCCAGGATGCTGTGTGAAAGTTCTGTTTTTCCCCATTAATGAAAAGCCTCGCCCCTTCATTCACTCTACTTCCCTTTAACCAAACCGCCCTGCCCTCCCCCCCTCGGTCACCGCTTGCAGAGGCAATAAAGTCATTGTTGCTTAAAAATCATGCATTCTTTATTAATTCATAAAACAAAGAGGGGGAACTATGGGGGTAACTGCCACGGTCGCCCGGGATGGGTGGTGGAGGAAGGGAAGCACCAGGATGGGTGGTGGAGGAAGGGAAGCACCAGGATGGGTGGTGGAGGAGGGGATGAGGGAAGGACAAGGACACACAGCACTTTAAAACTTATTGAATGCCAGCCTTTTGTTGCTTGGACTGTTCTCTTGGCTTGAGTGGTTGGGTGCACGGAGGCCGCCCAAACGCGTTCTTCGGCGTCTCGGGAATGAGGTTATGGGACTCGGGAAGAAGGGCTGTTGGTTACACAGGGGCTGTAGCGGCGGTCTGGGCTCAGGCGGCCTTTCCTGAACCATACGCCTTTCCTCAGCCATAAGCTGGAGGATTTCCGTTTGATCCTCCAGTAGCCTCAGAATTGCATCCTGCCTTCTCTCTGCACACTGACGCCACCTACTCTCTTTATCCTGCCACTGTCTCTCTTCATCCCGCCAGTCATTGTCTTCAGCACGCCACCTGTCCGCGCGATCAAATTCTGCCTTCCTGGACTCCGACAGTGTCTGCCTCCATGCATTCTGCTGGACAGTTTCAGTGTGGGAGGATTGCATGAGCTCTGAGAACATATCGTCTCGATTCCTTTTTTTTTTTACTTCTAATCTTCACTAGCCTCTGGGACGGTGATGAAAGGGGTGGCGTTGAAACATTTGCAGCTGCGGGAGGAAACAAACGGGAGAGGAGTAGTTTAAAAGACACATATTAGAGAACAATGCTCCAAACATTACATAGCACATGTGCATTTGGTCCAAGGTTGCACTTTGCCTGTTATATTGAGGGTCTGACGGTTTGGTGTGAGAGATCACACAAGCAGGTCCGGCGGGCAACAGAATTCGGCTTGCACGCAGCCATGGTAAGCCACAGTCTATAGTCTGTGGGAATGGTTTCAAACCGCAACCCCCTCATTTCCCATAACAAACAGCCTTTGGGCTGGCAATTTAAAAAGGGTTGGCAATTGAAAAGGGAGGGGCGGTGGTTTTCGGGTTAACGTGCAGCGCGAACCTAATCGACACCCTCCCCCCCACACACACACATCCAAGATGTTCGCTGTTCCCCCTCCCCACACCGCGTGGGTCACAGCGGGGAAGATTTCCGTTCAGCCACAGGCAAACAGCCCAGCAGGGACGGACCCCTCTGAATACCCCCTTAATAAAATCCCCCTATTTCAAACAGGTGACCATGAATGATATCACTCTTGTGAGGATAACACAGACAGATAAAGAACGGATGTTGGTTGAATGCCAGCAAACACTGGGACCATACGCCGCCATGCTTTGCAATGCCATGATTCCAGACTACGTGCTACTGGCCTGGCATGGTACAGTGTGTTACCACGGAGCACAGGATAAGGCTGCCCTCCCCAGAAACCTTTTGCACAGGCTTTGGGAGTACATCCAGGAGAGCTTTCTGGAGATGTCCCCGGAGGATTGCCGCTCCATCACCGAACATGTTAACAGACTTTTCCAGTAGCTGTACTGGCCGCGAATTAATCATTAAACACGCTTGTTTATAAAACATGTATTACTTTCACAGAGGTACACTCACCAGAGGTCCCTTCTCCTGCATCAAGCACGCCTTGGGTGGGTTCGTAGGGTACTGGCTCCAGGGTGACAAAAAGTTCCTGGCTCTCGGGGAAAAGGGCTTCTCCGCTTCCTTGCTGTGTCTGTGCACTATTTTGAGCATGATTATCATCATCTTCCTCTTCCGGAAAATGCTCCTCGGTGGTTTCTGATGATCCACATACGGAGTCATACCACATGGGTGGGTCAGTGCTGGCTGCACCCCCTAGAATGGCATGCAGCTCATCATAGAAGCGGCATGTCTGGGGCTCTGACCCAGAGCGGCTGTTTGCATCTCTGGTTTTTTGGTAGGCTTGCCTGAGCTCCTTAATTTTAACGCGGCACTGTTGCACGTCCCTGTTGTAGCCTCTGTCCTGCATGCCCTTGGAGACTTTGGCATATGTATTGGCATTTCGCCTTTTGGACCGTAGTTCTGCTAACACGGTTTCGTCTCCCCATTCAGCGATCAGATCGCGTACCTCACGCTCGGTCCATGCTGGAGCTCGTCTTCGGTTCTGGGACTCCATCATGGTCACCTCTGCTGATGAGATCTGCACTCACCTGCAGCTCACCACGCTGGCCAAACAGGAAATGAAATTCAAAAGTTCGCGGGGCTTTTCCTGTGTACCTGGGCAGAGCATTCGAGCTCAGACTGCTGTCCAGAGCGGTCAAATGTTGCACTGTGGGATAGATCCAGGAGGCCAATACCGTCGAATTGCGTCCTCACTAAGCCTAGATCGATTCGGCAATATCGCTTTAAGCGCTAATCCCCTCGTTGGGGGTGGAGTGGCGAGATCGATTTTAAGAGCCCTAGAAGTCGATGTTAAGGGCTTCGTCGTGTGGACGGGTGCACGGATCAATCAATATAATGCTAATAAATTCGACCAAAACTCGTAGTGTAGACCAGGGCCAAGAGGCACTGCTGATAGGATAAAGAACATGATCGCTCAACAGTATCCACGGAACCCTAGACCCATGACTGGCCAGTTTTGATACAGAATCTTCCATAATTTACATACTTCTAGAATGAGAGTCTGGAAGGTGATTACCATGAAATAAACCCAACATCTTTCAGTGTGTAAACAGACACTTTCCAGTTACCATGGTATTTGTTACCCAGAATGTTTTACATGAAGTCACCCATCACAGAATAGATGCTGCAGTGATGTGCTGGAGGGTTCTCAGGAATGCCTGGGAGACCCTGGTTAAAATTCTGCCACTGAACTTGAGAGAAGGCTGCAGTGATTTCACTGGTGTCTAATGGAGTTCTTCCTCTATCTGGGTGCTATTAAATCATCTCTGTCAGAGATGACATCCCTGGGGAAAACATGAATACTTCTGAAGAGCAAATTTTTTTGCTTTTTGAACAGACCAGATTCCACTAAAAGTCAGGCTATCCAGAAATATTCAAAGGGAGAGAACCTCCCCCTCACTACCCTTTCAAGGTCTGCACCTCACTCCATCCAAGCCTTTTTCAAATTACACAAGAGAAGTCCTGTGCCATGCTATCAATATACTGCATATATATTTCAGGGGCAAAAATATAATCACTTCTGTCATGTAGTGCTTAATATGTTTGTTTGCCTAATAGTGTTGTCTCCTTTTAATGTTATGAGAATACTTTTTTTTTAAATGGGAAAACAAGTGAACACATTCCCAAGTCCTGCAATTTCACCTTGTAAACGTATGCCTCCCTGTTACAGCTGGCTCATAACTGGGTGAGAACATTTTTTGTCAGAGCCTCTTGTTAAAATATTTGGAGCACATTACCAGTCTCCAGAAATTTACGTCAATGGTCCTTATTCAAACTATTGAAATGAATGCATACAAACCAGGCCACACAGAGTCTGCACACACCAAAGCCAAGTCCCCAGTTGGTGTAAATTAGCATAGTTCTATTGAAGTCAATGGCATTATACTGATTTACAGGTAGTGTATCAGAGTCTACTATTGAAGTCAATGGCATTATACTGATCTTCAGGTAGTGTATCAGAGTCTACTATTGATGGCAAGTCTTAAAGTCTTCCTGGTGCGGAAGCATCTTCTGCATTATTTTCCCATTTTCTCTCCACTTTGCCACTTCCCCAAACCACTGTACAAATACAAAATGTATTTATTGGAAAAGGAGCTACGGTAATGCAAGCAGTTTTCTCACGGTGCTGAGATTTCCACCCCTATTATCTTTCCAGGGTGAATGAGGATTCCACCTCAACCTGATGTTTCCCTGGCCCAGCTCCATGCAGAGTACCTGCATATCCGTCAAGAAGTGCAAAAACCAAAAACTGCCCACACCGCCATGGCTCAGAAGTTACATAGGAGTAGATACCCCCAGCATTCAGAATCTCTATGTACATTATGAATGGATTCAGAAAGGTTATGGGAAATGTTTTCTCTGTATATGCCATGGAAATAAGGGTACTTGTCCAAACATGTGATACATCCGCCTGCTGCTGCAGGACCCCAGCACCTGCTGTGCTTACACTCACTACTTCAAAAACGATTTCTCTTCAAAGCAACAGAACATCACTAAAGTTAGAAATCCACATCCTGTCATTGACATCTTGTTATCTAAACAATAACATTATTTCAAAAAAATATTTTTGGTTCAGCTTTCTTTGAGCTTTTTTTTTAAAATCTTTTAAAAACAACAATTTAAAAATCCTTCAGTTGTGTCTCTGCAGTGCATTTTGTCAAAGGTTTTATACTCTTCAGACAGAATTATGAATATACTGTACATTGTTAAAAGTGTCAGTGCAATGATAATTATATGCTTTTCTTATTACAATTTTGATAAATAAATGACATCCACCTCCTGCTCATCCTTATTTTTTTTAAGTTAATTATGGAGAAATAAGACAAACACTGAGGACCAAAATTTTCAAATTTGGGCCCCAAATCCAGCAAAGCATTTACGCATGTAAACAGTCCCACGTGTTTAAAGTTTAAGCATGTGCTTAAGTGTTTTGCTATAGTAGGAACATAAAGTTAGGCAGCTGAAACCATAATTAGGCACCTAAATAAGAATGGCCTGCTGAGTACCTGCAGCTCCCATGAACATCAGTGTTAACCTTGGTGCTCAGCACCTTTGAAAATAGGGTCATCTTTATTTAGATGACTAAAAATGGACTATAATGCCTAATTTTAGGCCCCCAAACTTGAAACTTTGGACCAATTAATTTATAAATTCTGATTTCCCAATTGTTTGAACTTTTTAAAGTGTAAAGTTAAAATTTGGTTCCATGCATTTTAATCCAAAAGCCAAAGAACCTGAAACTAAGCTACTTAGGTTCAGTTCTACCTTTACAAAACACCAGTCACAGAAACAAACCAATTACTCCAGCAAAAGTGTTATGCTCATGAGTGTCGAAGGCTACTAATTCATTATGGTGAATATGAGAAAGGAGGAAGCCAAATTTTGGAATAATTTAGGGAAAAGAGGTTTTAATTTGTCATAGTAAATTTGGATAGGGGAGTAAAGTCCTGGGAAAACTTATGAAAAGTCAGACATATTCTGTATTGACTAAACAATCTTTGCAACCTATGTCACTAATTCATTTTAGATCTGATTTTCATTTACACAAAAGTCCCTTTACACTGCACTCTCAGTGTAAATGAGCCTTAAAATTGCATTTATGCCCCACTTCCTGGTACATATGCACTGCCAGAGCCATGTGAAGGGGCTGTAGCATAAATGAGACTCCGGGCATTTATTTGTAACATTTTAGGCACAACTCTTGACTTGGCTATTTGGTTCCTTCACCTTTCCTTGTTGATTCTTGTAGCAAGATTTGGCCATCCATTAGTCACTATTATTGAAAGAGAAAGATGAGATGGAGGGGGAATTAATTTATAGTTACCTACAATGTTTCCATCCTCACTTTGCCTAATTCTTTAGTTTTTTATTTGTAGTATTTTAGCGGTTGCTGAAATGCAAGTGAGAAGCAACTGTCAGAGTTGATATGTAAACTGCATCATGAATAGGCCCGCAGGAGATATTGTACTATCAGAGCATGTCAGTCAGTTCTCTCCCGCAAGGCAGAGGAATTTTCTGCTTCACATACCCTATCACCAGAGGCTTGGGGAATGAGAGCCCCACATCTACCCCAAATCAAAATGCCTAAAACCCTTAGGAGTGTAAAAAGTATTTTAAAAAGTCCTTATTCACTCCTACTTTTCACAAGAATTAAAAAAAAATAACTGCCACTTCCTTATTGCTACCACTAGTTCATGCTCACTTCCTTTCTACACTTCTCCCTCTAGCATGAAAGTTTGGGCACAAGATTTTTCTGAATGACCAGACTAATACCCATGTACATGTTTTACACCCCACTACCTGAAATGGAAGGAATTCATTTCATTGGAGGGATATGTAAACCCCCCTCCCCGCCACACACACACGAAAGGAGGAAATTTTCAAAAAATGGTTAACTTTGTGCAAAATAGTGTGTATATATACACAATTAAGTACTTCCTTTTACCATCCATTACAAATATTATTTGATATTGCAGTGTTTTTTCAATTGTTTTGATTTTTTTCTATAATAAACCATGGGTAGTTTAAGACTCTGGAATGGATTTATGCCAGCTACTACTGTAAATCAATACATCTTCAGAAAAATACACAGTACATATCAGTATAATTACATTTACTAAGCTTCAAAAAGATGTTTTAGTGATGATCTCTTTACATGCCACAAGGTATCTTTTCTGAATCTCACATTTTCATATTTCACTAAAACTTCTTGATAACCATTTGTAGCAAATTTTGTTTATACAGGTGAGGGGGCGGGGGGGGGGAGGCTTTTCTCTTCCTTGGGAGCTTCTTTGTGGGATGGATGATCAAGTCTTGAAGATTACAGTTTTTCAAGTGAATGCCCAGGGCAAAGCAAGAACATGCCTTTTTTTGACTCTAAATAGTTGGGTTATGATGTTTGACCTGCATGACCTGCCTTGATTGGGTAAATGAAGTTTTTTAAAATTGTTCACACAGCCACACATCTGAACTTCATGAAAGTCCATCTTTGTTACAGGATTTAATAATTCACTTCAAACCCCTTAGAAACCTCCTCTAGTAGCAAACTTCTTTAACTTGAGAGCCATTACACCCTTTTATACCGTCTTTCATCATGTATCCTCTTAGCAATGGCCACAAGACTAACTCCAAAGAACAGTCAGTGTAATATCAAACTAGAATTTTGGGCCACATTCTGACCTCAATCAGACCTGTGCAAATCCACAGTAACTTAATTAAAGTCAATGGTGTTACTCCATGTTTACAAAGGAATAATTGAGAGCAGAATCCGGCCTTTTGATTTTCCAGTCATCAGTGCCCGATAATTATTCAGATAATTTCTTGTTTCTTTTGCATATTATCCATTCACCTATTACACAAACACAACCATACTTTTTTTCTTTATATATCCTGATTTTTTTTAACATAGCATTATTAACAGGGGTTTTGCATTCAACTGTGTTGCAAACCAACTTCAAGGTACTGACAGCATTAACATTAAACAGGATGAAATTTCAAATTGATCTAATGTGCCAATATGTCAGGACTCCTGCTAGGAAGCTTACTCTTGTTTATAACTATTTTCTGTCTCTTTTTGTTTGCTTTGCTTCCTTGAAGTTACAGCTGTAGCTTGTTATTAACGGCTGTTTCTCCAAATGATCCAAGCCAGCAAACTGTATCCCATCCTCCACCTCAGAAATATCTCACTAGCAAATCTGGTCAATCAAATTTAGCAAAACAATTTTTGGATTTCTTTGTTGTGTAAAGAAATGTCAATCAGTTTTTGTTTTTGTTCCAGTGGTGTCTTCACACGAACATGAAAACAACATCAACAAAAACTAAAGCTAATCTATTCATTTGTTCAGATTCAAAAGCTGGTTTCCATTTAATTTTTATGTTTTAAATTCTTCAAATAAAATGTGGTTGTCATTATTGCATATTTTTGTAGTCACTTCTGGCCCAATCCTGTACCTTTTTACAGATGAGAAATTCCTAAAATGTAGTAGTGCAGTAATGGTGTTGCTAAAGCACCAGGCTTGCATGGGACTCCACATTCATTAGCCAGATGCAGAAGCACCTCCATGCTCCCTGCACTGAAGCAAGTAATCTTGACAGTGCACACTGCAAAAAGGGGCTTTTCTTGCTGTAACGGGCTCCACGCTGTGCCCCCGAGTATTCGTCCCCTGGGCCTCCCTCCTCAATGAGTCAGGGACACTTCAGTCTGGTGTAACACCCATGCTCTTTATTCTATAAAGGTTTCCCACCACCAATTCACAACTATATACAGGCTTCACGGCTATTTTGCCTACAACAGGCTTGGCCAGCAATAGCTCTGGGCTAATAAGACTGGCAGGTGCGGTCAGTTACCAGGCAGGCACAGGGCTATTCACCCAGCCCCAATCCATTCCCCTGGATTGGGGCTGGAGTGGCAGGAGCTGATGAAGGGCTTCTCAACCAGCACCCTGCCACACTTGCACAGAGTAGGTGTGTCCTGTGTCTTATGAGCCATGCACCGTAGTGCAAGTGTGTACAGCGGTGCTTCAACACAGAAAAATGAATCCAGGTCCTTCCCTGGAGTAACAGTCCGTCCACAGCATCACGACTGACAAGAGGCCCATTACTCCATGGAGTACATGGCTGTATAAATCACCCATATCCCATTAAACCATGTAGTACCCAGAACCTCCTGTGAGTGCTCCACTCCTAGCAAGGCACTATAGGAGGATGTACTCTCTATGGTAAATGCCACTTAGCAAGGCTATGGCCTTACACAAAAGCTATGCAGTGGATAGGTACAGTCATTTGAATGTGGTACCATCAGCTGCCCATAGTGCTCAGCTCAGTGGTCCGGAATACTATTCCACAGTCTAAAAAATTGGATTAGAAAAAGTGACATGAGATTTTGTGTACTTACTGTTGGTGTTCTGGATAGTTTAGGATAGTTATTTTATCTAATCTGGTTCACCAAACCCAGGAATGCTTTTTGAAAATGAACTCTGGCTAATTTTCACCAGACAGTTTCAATGACAGACATACAGATGTTCTGCTCTCCTCTTGCTTTTGATATGTAGCATTACCTTCTTGTTTACTTTTACCTTCTCATATATCGACAATAATTTTTTCATTATCTGTTGATCTGCCTGTCCAGTTTAGATGATAAGCTCCTCAAGGTAAGGTCCATATTTTCTCATTAGATTTGATTGAAGATATTTTTGTTGAAACTTTTTTCAACCAAAAATTGGGTTTTAGCTAAACAATAATTTTGATGGAAAGTATCTGCTTCCCTTGAAAGTTCTAGATTTTTCTACGGAAAATATTTGTCTGTAAACTGAAATGTTTTAGAGGGTTTTTGACAAAAAGTTGACATTTTCTGCTGAAAATGTTGATGAAATTTATTTTGTTGTTTTGGTCTAATTTTTCTGCACAACACCCTCTTCCTCATTTTCTGATCAGCTCCACTTCTTATACACATATGTAGAGCACCATTCAAGCCAGGATAGGTCAAATGAGCAGAAGCCCTATGTAGCTGGACCTGCAGAGCTGGGGTGGAATCCTGACTCTACTGAAGTCAATGAGAGTTTTGCCATTGATTTCAATGGGGCCAGGATTTCACCCCTGAAATCTATTTTCATGGTGGTTCCTAGGAATCCAAGGAGTTTGGGGACCACACTCCTGTCCCCACTGTAGCCCTACAAACACCTCCACCCTGTGGAGAGCATTTGTCAGAAGCTGTGAAATTAAACTCACAGAATAGCCAGGGCATCTGTCCATCTCCCATGTGGTATGATGAAAAACATGCTTCAAATGGGAAAAGGCCAAGCCTGCAGGAGAAAATGCCAAATGATGAGATCAGGTAAATTTCCCTTGGAGAATGGGAAACTTTCCATACCAACCGTGGAAGCTCCACACAACTCCAGACATTTAAACTTGGATGATTCCTTCTTAGTGCATGCAGAGTATATTCAGTGACAGTTTCAAATGAAGAACATAATCTTGAATTGAAATAACAGTGTTGTTTTATTTATTTTATACACTGTGTTGTTGGAGTCTGGGTTTAACTGCTTCTGAGGGTAATTTAAACCATCTAGCAAGGTTACTGAACACAAATTCTGTCATCACTGTGAGGAACAATGTCCTTACCATCTGAATGGAAAATGTGATTCAGAACATTGACATTTCCTGTTTATGGTTTAAAAAAAGGGATATTTGTTTGCGGATTGACCATGTTGCTTAATGTAATAAGAGACTTTTATTTAAATTTCTCTATTATACCTCATTAAGACTTGATTACTGTACTGTAGCTTGAAACTGTAAGATTTTCACTGGAATAAATATGCAGTTGCAGCTAAATGCTGCACCTTTTTTTGCATTTCTAAATTCATGCTGTTTCCCCCCCACACACACACATTTCCTCGGTTTAATTTAAATTATTCTAAATTCATGCAATCCCCCCAAATCATCATAATTAAAGTAAAAAATCCTAATGATAACTGTTATGCCTCCATATACCCAATAAGCAGCCATGCAACCACAAACTAAATGACTTTAATTGGGTAAGAAGAAACAAGCAAAAACAAAATAGTAATAGCAAAGATTTCAAAATGAGCACAGGTGGACAACAATTACAACTGTCACCCAGTCCACTCCTAAATTCCTGCTTTTATTTCCAACTAACCAGTTTGAATTTACTACCGAGAAAGAGTTCCAGAACTTAAAAGTCATCTCCATCCAAAGGAAACATACATCACAATGAGTATTCACAAAGACTTGTTTCCCCCTCAGGTATGTCCTCAGACTGTTAAGATAACAGATTGCAGTAACAGAGTAAAAAATGCAACCCTGAGGAGTAAACTGATAAAATGTTTGGGTCAAGAAAATACATGTTTCATTCAGTTATCTTACTCTGCCATCCTGTCATTTCTCTCTCAAACATGAGGCATATTGGTATGGTAGCTGTGATACACAAAGAGTACGACCACAGAATCTCAGATCTCAGTGCAGCTCACACACACCACACAAAATTAATCTGGAAGTAATTAGGAACACCATTACTACTCTGTGAAAATAATGAATCAATAAAGTAATATTTAACTTCTTATATTTCAGATCCAAAAACCAGTTCTGGTAGTTGGTAAGGGATACTTTGCTGGAATTGAGCAAATAATTTGCCATGAAAGAGTATGTTCAATTCATGTACTCTCTTTTTTGCTCACGAAAGACCCATGAATAAACTACGATTTCCTTTTATTTGTTTGATACTAAACAATATTTGATTTTTTTTGTGGGGAGAAGTTTTTTAAAAAAAAAAAAAATTCTGGAATGACTGCTGACAGTTCTCTGTGATCAGTCTGTTTAGGCATATGGTATTTTTTCTGTTCTCTAAGCCAAAACTATTTCCCAAATCAAAGTGAATTCACGACCAATCTCAGTTGTCCTGAAACTGTATTTTTTGGTAAGTAAACTATTAACTGAAAAAGTTTCACCCATCTCTACTCTTTCTGTAACACCAAACATTTACTAGATACTGTTGCAAATAAAAAATAAAGACATGAGATACAATTTTCAAAAGCACTTAGGTTCTTGAACATGGTACTTAGACTCTATCCTCAGTCAGTCAAACACTTTTGAAAATTTTACGCATGGTCCCTGCCCTCCAAAGGCTTAAAGAGGTAACATATAGAAAAGAGAAAGGGTGCAACCTGTATGCGGCTCAGTAGTGTGGTAAAGCATGTTAATGTTAATTAATGTTAATTAATTCCATGAAATTCATATTCTGTAATATTGGGCCAGATTCTGATACCCTTGCATTGGGTAGCTCCTTGCTCCATAAGTAGTCCCATTGACTTCAGGTGAATCAAGTATTATTCAGCATCAGTGGAAACATAATAAGGGTCAGCTTCAGATAATACTACTCTTTCAAAGTAATTAGTACTATTTGAATATTGGTATTATCATTCATATCTTTTGTGATAGGCACCTCATAAAACAAAGAGAAAGACATAGCCCATGCCTAAATATCTTAACTTCTAAAATTATTCCATACATAATAGGAAGGGCAATGAAAGAGAGAGATGGGGCAGAGGATGTAATGATGAAGGGTGCATCAGAAGCTTTATAGCAACTTTCTCTTTGTATGTTTCATCAGGCCAAAGGCAGTTTTTATTTTTATATTTTTAAAATATGTTATGAGCTAGAGTATACTTAGCCAGGTGTAATTTCACTTGGGTCCTGGTGCAGAGGATACTCAGCAGCCAATAGTGATCCAATGTCACCTGTTGTGTGTTGAGATGTTATATTTGTGTGACCTCAGCAGATATTTGGCTGATGTGGCAGAGTGGTTTTGTCTGAGTTATTTTTCTATGGTTATATTAATGTAGTTTTGTTTGTTCAACTTTAAGGGTTCATTGGAACATATGGAGCCACATTTCAGTAGCAGTTTTATTCACTGGGCCCTGAAATAAGCAGTCATTGGAAAGATGAGTTCACAACTGGACTTTGGGGTCACTATGACACATCATTCACAGGATACTCTGGAAGCAGCTGTTCCCATCTCATTGCTTGATGGATAGACAGGGTATCCTCCGATCATAACTGTTCACTCTATGGAGAATAACCTGATAATTAGGATTTGACTCTAGCTGGAATTCCCCAGGTTGTGGTACCTATAAACCTGGAGTGGTCAAAAGTGCTTCTACGGAGGCTCTGGCAAGGATGCTAAGCCTATTTGACTTGTCTGACCTAGAAAATTGATCACCAGGGAAATAGGCACAGTATTATTAGGATTTAGGTGGGCATGCTATTCAGTATGGTCCAGATACAATCATCCTTACTCACTCTCAATTGTCTCTTTCATTGGTATTTTATTACCTACCTATAGACTAGCTATGCTGGTATTTACACAAAGAGTTGTATACACCTGTCCACTGCAGGCATAGTTTTGGCTGATATATATTTATGGTTACTGGAATGTTTTATTACCTACCATGATGGGGAGAATAGTCAGACTAATTGCAGACATTCCTATAACAGGATTTCCTTGCATCTTTGGTGCATTGTTCAGTGGTGTAGCAGTAAAAAAAAAGACGTGGGTAAACTCCTAAACTTAACTTCATATTCCCCTACTAAGAAGTTGGTAAATTCTGTTTACCCTAACTACTCTACTGCATTGGTTAATCACTACCATATCCCCCAAACCATACACAAAACAGACAGTGAGGAGGGAAAAAAGAGATGTGGTAGGAGATCAAATGTGGGAATGGTCTTAATATCAAGCATAGATAGAAGATGACCCCACAAGGCAGACCAATTCTTCCAGCATGGAAAGGGGCAGTTAGAAGATTTGAGGATTAAGGACCTGAATCCCAGAGGATCAGGGCACACATACTTGTGTCCCTTCACTATGATGGATTTTAAGAAAAAGTTTAAGTTATGATACTGGTCATTCTCTTAATAAGAAGTTGTGGTCCATGTAAACCAGAAGGCCTGTATAGAGTATGTAATTGCCTACTGCATGATGACATTTTGCGTGCATCAGTATAGAGTTTGGATGATCATTTAGTTAGAAAAGAACACCAAGGTGATAGGAGTGGGTGAATACAGAGGTTCATGTTCTGCAGCTGGCCACAATGGAATGGGATATCAGTGTACAGCGTAATATGGGGCTACATAGAAGGAGCCGCAACCTTTACATATTTCTTATTAGAAAGGAATACAGAAAAAACTTCAGGGGAGGATTACACTCCACTGAGAAGTGTGGAGTTTGGCTACACAACCAATTCTGATGTGGCTATAGATGCTGCCATTTTTGCTCACAAGTTTGAGGCACACAAACACCTACGGCATGAAGGGACAGTGCTTGAAATGTGCAAGGTGCACATTTAAGGGGGTTTTCTTGGAAAAGTTTGAATCTCTTGCCAGTTCAGTGGAGTGATTTTTGACATTGCATAATCTAATGTGCCTGTTCAGGCTTGCAATGAAGTGACAGCCCACCAGATCAAAGGCCAGATAGCTTGCAAGCTTTGTGGCACATGATGAACACTTTGCAGACAATCTAATTTTATAGGGTTGAAATTGTTGTGCACATGCAATGTACATGAAAAATACAGAACTTTTTTGTTTCAGACTATATGATGCAATTTGCCAGAGTTATGACATTAAGCAAAACGTAAAAGTTCAGGCCAGAGAACAACAAGAAGTTACTGTTTGGTGTCATTCAACATAAAAATCAGTGCCCCCATTTAGGTACCAAAGGCTACAAGCCGCCTCTCTGGCTTTTAATCAATCAGTCTCTTAAACTGGAGTCCCTTTGTGTTTTTCACACTAGAGTCTTTGGTATTACTAAAGCATTCCCATGTCCAAAAGCCCAGTCTCCCGTGGCAACAAAATTTTTGAGGGATTCTGCTTTCTAATAAGAGATTACTATGAATCTGAAAATGAAGTTTAACCAGCAGCTGCTAGCCTGCTCCAGTGCAGAAATCTTGGTTTAAAAGGCACTCCCTTCTTGTTGCAAGACCGGTATTGGAAAACTGGTTACATACGTTATGCACAAGTGTACTTCAACATTTTTCAATGTTCAATAACTAGGCTTTTCCTGGTGAAATATATGGCCTGATTTGATTCTCTCACTCATCTTTTGATGATTAAAAGAAAAAATAATTGCCTATGCAAAAAATCCAAACCTCCTCAAAGCAGACTTTAAAAAAAAAGTTCTTTTTCTTTTGAAGTAGGATACATCCATGGGACTCAAAGTGATTTACTTCCCTAAGAAATTTGAGTTATAAAGCCTTTATTACTACCTTCTCTGTCACCCAACATATTAATAATTATGAAAAAAGTTTATTTGTGTCAATATGCTGTCTATTTGTTTTCTTATACATGAGACACTCAGAGATACTTGATATTTGACCAACCAGATGTATTTTTGATTGTCTTATGTGTCTACCCATATAAACCCTAAACATTGTACTTTCTCCCATCCCATCATTGGTGAACATGTTTGCTCCATTCTCATGAGTGATACTGTACAATGAATGGAGACACATGAAAGAGATGGTTTGAGTACATATCCAAACATCATCCATACTCTCTGAACCTCTGCATAGTCTGCAAAATTGTGCTGCAAATCTCATAAAAGCAAGCTCTCTGATGGGATTTGTAGTACTTTCTGGTTCCATTTGGTCATGGAAATAGCGCAGCCTTTCTTCCAGTATTTTGGCTATTCTGCTTCTGGTCCCAGGCAGAATCTCCAAGCGGCATGAAAATTAAAAATAATAGCAGGGGAGACTGAGAATAAACATATTGGCTGATTTCTTTATATCTTCAGCAAGGCTTGTTCAAAGTTCTGGGTGAAGGTTCCAAATTCTAGGTAAGTTAGTTCATATTTTATACAACCTGCTTTGACAATCCTTAATGCTAGAGAGACAAGGTGGGTGAGGTATTATGTTTTATTACACCAACTTTGTAAGCTTGAAAGCTTCTCTTTCACCAACTGAAGTTGGTCCAATAAAAGATATTACCTCACCCACCTTGCCTCTCTAATATCCAGGTACCAACATGACTACAACACTGCAAACCATGGAAGATATCCTTAATACCAATATTCAGTCTCAGACAACTTTTTTCTGCCTATTACTACTATTCATGTAGAGATTACTAGGGGTTGCAAGATTGGTTCCACAAATAAAAAAAGATACTTTAAGGAGGTTAAGAAAATAAGAAGGAAAAATGGATTGAGTGTTGAAACTAGTATGGTCATGTTACACTTAGAGCTGAAAAACCTTCAAGCAAAGTGATTATGGAGTTCCTGGCTTCTAAACATATATTCTTTCATCAATAGACATTATAAATTGACAGAAGTGTGTACACACCACTCAAGTATGTGAAGGGAAACAGAGGTGTGCCAGGTGTGGTGGGAGAACATGTGTATAAAGCAGGTAATACTGCATTGAAGTTTTTTTAATTGCAGTGGGAAATACATGGCTGCATTTGGGAAATCTGAGGTCAGCATTTATACCTAAGAAGCACTGGGCCAAAGTAATGAATAATATAATTTTGGCTGATGCAGTGAGACTAGTAAGTAATCCAATTAAAATAAGTCTTAGGGAGAAAGAAAGCACTGAGGCCTAAGCTAAAAACAGTAAAAAAAAAATGTTACTGAAGAATCATGAAGATATAAAAGCACTAAAACAAGCTTCAAAAATATAGTTTCTGTGGAAGTGTTTCTAATGAATTTTAAACTGTCATTTTCATGACATCTGTATGGCAAACATCTGTATGGTGCAAGCTCAGAAAAAATGAAGAAATAAGGTCACCGGATAAATTGAAAAATAAGACAAAGATTAATAGATATGCAAACATTAACAGTGAAAGCGATCTGGTGCCATTTTTACATATTGTGATGAAGTCAGACCTGGCAGTTCTGGAAAGGTGGTTGAAGGTAGGTATATTAGTCTTAAAATGATTAAAGCACTTTTTCCTATGAACTGAAAGAGGTTACCCTCAAGTTAATTATCGACACCTGAGTTTAATAAAGGGCAGCTTGTGACCTTTAAAAAGTGAGAGGCATAAGAGAGGATGGATGAGAAACAAGCTGCAGAAGGGTTGCATGCAGTGAGGGGGAAAGGTTTCTGGTAGGGGAAGAGCAGTTTTTCCCTATAAGTGGAAATCTTTTGTTTATTTTTGTTTGGGGAGGGGGCCTTAGTTCTCAACATAGCTGGACCCAGAGAGGGTGGCTGGCAATTGGTAGTGGCATAAAAAGAGGCAGTACCCCAGCTGGTGTTAGGAAATGTAATTTTTTTTTTGTTTAAAGATGCTTTGAGGCCAACCCTGTAAATATTGTAAATAAACGGATGTGAAGTATTAAACCTTCAGTGTCAGCCTGTTTTAGGCCTCCTCAACACCACAGGGAGAAATGCTGAGACCTGACGTGACAAAAGAGATGTGTTGTCACATGATGTAGAAAAGCAATGGAAATCAGAGTACATGATGGTACTTAAATGGATTTTAGAAGTTTCAATGTGCCTCCAGGGGAGAACTCTTACATTGAACGAGAAATAATAAAAATAATAATAAAAAAACCCATAATCCTTGACCAGATAAAATGGCATAACCTAAACTAATCCTTTCATTACCTGCAGAAAATACCTGAGTATTTAGGCTCCAGGCAGGTGGCATACAGAGCAATTGGGGGTGTGGAGCTGCTCTCTCTCTCTCTCTTACTGACATAGCTCCTATCCCAACCTAAGGGTTGGCATAGCACCAGTGCCAATTATCCATGCACACAAAATCCAAGCTCAATGTGGCTTATGCAAGACCGATGCAGAGACCTTTTCATGGGGTTTAGGAGTGCATGAGCACCCCTGTGTAACTACCTGTCAGCAGACCCCCCTCACCCCACTCATTCCTGGTGAGAAGCTTATGTGGTGCAGAGGACTTTGCCTTATGCATATGATACTCTTCGTATACTCATTTCAATAAAAGCACATTTAGAAAAAGAAGTGAGACAAACTTTCATTTTCAAGAATGGCTAGTTAATAATTGTATAGAGCAGTGCAAGAATCTGAATAATCAATAGACTTAAACTTGTATTTTAGAAAGTCTTGACAAACAAATACAACACAGAGCCTGAGCCCCTACATTTGAGGAAACTCAGGGCTAACTTCTATGTGTAGGAAAAATAAAAGCGTACTGCATGGTAGCAAGCCCCAAACATATGCCACATCCTGGAGCTGCAAGCAGCAAGACAGGCAAATGCACATCGAGCTGTGGGAGGTTTTTGCACGCGGGAGGTGATGTACACTGCTCCAATATACAAAGCCAGTTTCATCTTGGGGTTTCAGAGCTACTGTACAGCCATCTTGCAGGTCCAGCATGTGGATTAGATGATGCCTGACATACTCTATCCCCAACATGTCCCCTTCTTCAGTTCTACCTATTACTATTTTTAAAATTGGCCTGTCACACTGATATTTGATTCTGCAGACAGAAAGTTCATAGTGTGATCAAGAGGGTGTAGATGAAGGCTGAACAAACCCTTAGAAGTTTGATGAAATAAGAGGAGGAGATAGTGTTCTACTGTTTGAAGCTGTATACAAACACAGTTCAGTGCCTGGAACTGACTCTGGTTCAAATAGCTTCCTCTCTATGTTGTTGAAAGTATACTTTGTATTTATGACAGGTAAATTGATCATTTGTTGTTATTTATTATTATCTTATTTGTATTGCAGTAGCTCCTACAGCCCTCAAACAGGAGAGTTAAGTAGAGCCTGCACAAATATATAGGCAGACATAGTCCCTATCCAAAGGAACTTAAAAGTTCCAAGAAATATAAAATAAAGGAAAATTAAAATAAGAAAGCATAACCCTGATTCAGTGTCCCATTATTGTACTTATGCTCTGTTCTCTGTTAGCGGATATGGTGTAAGGCATAGTTACTTGCTCCTGTCCTCATTGTAGCTATGGGTTGAATACAGAAGTAGTCTTATCTGCTACATAATTTACCTGTTGTATGCAGTGCAGTTGTATCCATGTCGATTCCTGGGAGCTTAAATTCATAACTCTGCTAGACACTAAAAATCATGGACTGAACACTGGATTTATGGCTTATTACAACAATCCATAACCCACTAACTCCCTCTTTTTGTCCTATAACTGCAGAGGTGTTAACAGGTCACTCTACCTTGAATGGTCCCTTAAGATATGTGCTAGCTACTTATGCTAAACCTGTTCCACCTTGCATTTAGCTGTGACACTCGGAGTACCTTTCCCAGACCTGAAGAAATGTTCTGTGTAGCTCAAAAGCTTGTCTTTCTCACCAACAGAAGATGGTCCAATAAAAGATATTACCTCACCAACTTGTCTCTCACATAATTTACCTGTCACTTAGTGCATCTTGTTCTAAGATATAGAGGCACTGGAGAAATGCTTATTTCTGAGGATCTGTCCTGCAGAAAACAAAGTGAATGTTATGGGTTTTTTTTCTACATATGGCAAGGTACCAGATAATGAAAATAGTGCAGGTGGCATTTTACATTGTGTGTGAAATCCTGAACTAATAGAAAGAACTGTTAGTTCACTAACATATGTCATTTCATTACCCTACCTTGTGGTAGGAAATAATGGACCAACCCTGCGAAACTTTACCCAGGCAAACAGTCCCACTGGCTTCAATGGACTACTTGGATGAGTAAAGATTTGTAGGATTTGGCCCTAACTTCCATAACACACAAGTCTCCAAAACAGCGCCTAATGCAATCTTAAATGCCTTTGAAGTAACAACCACCACCATTCAATTTGGCAGGCTCTTCACCCAGACAAAAACATATTTCCTAAAAGGGGTAGAATGTGTCTTTCAGGCCCACAATGGGGGTGAAGCAGAGCTGCACTGCCTGGAAGGAACTCCTGAAGAGCATAGCTTCTCTCCTGGACATGCAGGGAGAATGAACACTGCATCTTTTAGAAAGGTGGAGCCTGGTCCCCACCAGCAGAGTTGGACAGTTCTATGTGTGGGAACAGGGGGCTGATGTCTCCTATTGTGGGTGACTAGAACCACATCCCAGGTTTCACAGTTTTTTTACAATAATCACTTCCATTTCTTTACCTCCTTCAACCCAACAGTCTACAATCAGAGAATCTTAAAATTCTTCACTGCCTAGCTTTACTTTTATCTCTATTTCCCTAAGGTCTCGTCTAGAGAAAATATTGTACTTTACAATGAAAATTAATATATCTGAAAATAAATTAGTCGGAGGATAATAATAATTAATAAAAAGAAATGAAAGAGAGAGAGAGAAAAGGTGTGCTTTATGAACCAAATTCTACTTCATTTGGAGTTGGACCAGCTTAAGGGCTTAAACCAGTAAAGTACTTAAGCATTCGTGCATAACTAATTGTTTAGTTCTATTGAAGCTGATGAGACTGCTTATGTACTTAAAGTTATGCACATGTCTTTTTCTCTTTCTAAAAGTGGGATGCCTTGTTTGTGTTGAATGTATACAACAGAAGAAACCATGAATCAACATCTACTTATGTATCCAAATAGCTGAATCAGTTTGTTGAAAGCAGACAATGCATTTGGCTTGTCCTTTGTCCATTTCTCTCTTTGTTTGCATGGGCCATGTCCTTTTTGGAGATCCATAATCCCATTCCTTTGTGTAATCAATAAGCATTTGGAAATGAACAATGTGTTTGCAAGAATACATCTGTATAAATCCACAACAAGCCTGCATAAGTCTGCTATATAGCTGTGTGACATATCTGAAAATTCAAGTTCTACCCTTAGAAAGAAATGCTAAAATGGGGTTTTCACAATTCCTTTTCTCTCCTTCTCTTTGTAATCAGTTTAGCTGTCAGTGAGTACTACACCATTTAAATTACAACATTGCTTTCTTCCCCAAGTCAGAAAAACATTGAAAATAATATTAAAATTGTCAGTTATTTATAATAAAATATCAAACAGGAGACTTTCAAAGTTTATGAGATTCTAATATTCATTATAAATCACAGCATAAGTAAAGAATATGAAACACCACACTTCTGTGAAAAAAATCAACCAGTAAGTAAATTTTAGCTTAAGTTCTCAAACATCATCTGGCCACATATTACATTAACATGGTGCACCTTAGCTGTCATGCAAAGCACCTTAAGGCACGTTACACAGAGTCTTTTCAGGGAAGCATACATGTGTACAGTTGCTATTAAGATCAGCATTGAAAGACATGAATAGGTGCTTAATATTCTGAGCCTATATCAGTAGAAAACAGATAGCAAAAAGTTTTCACACATTAATATTGCAAATTCTGTTTTACATATACCCCTGTATGACTGGTTACCACTGACTTCAATGGGGTTTACACGCAAGTAACTGGGGGCATCATTTGGACCTAACAATTTATCCAGTAATGCAACACTGGAAAATTGATTAAACCCATGGTACCACAGAATAACCATGTCTCATATACACATTAGAGATAATGGGTCAAGTTCTCTTAGGGTATGTCTACACTGTAAAAGAACCCCACAGCAGCAAGTCTCTGAACCCAGGTCAACTTACTTGGGATTGTGTTACCGAGCTAAAAATAGAAGTGCAGACATTTCGCCTTGGACTGGAGCCTAGGCTCTGAGATCCACGCCTGTAGGTGGGTTTCAGAGCCTGAACTTCAGCCAAAGCAGGAATGTCTACACCAGTGGTTCCCAAACTTGGTCCACGGCTTGCTCAGGCTAAGCCCCTGGAGCACTGTGCCGGTTTGTTTACCTGCCGCCTCCGCAGGTACGGCCGCTCGTGACTCCCATTGGCCGCGGTTTGCCGTTCCTGGCCAATGGGAGCTGCGAGCAGCCGTTCCTGCAGAGGCAGCAGGTAAACAAATCAGCACAGCGTGCCAGGGGCTTACCCTGAGCAAGCCACAGATCGAGTTTGGGAACCACCAGTTTACACTGTTATTTTTAGCCCTGTAGCGCAAGCCCCACAGCCTGAGTCTCTGCTGAGGGTGTTTTTTGCAGTGTAGACATACCTTTTGTTTTTAGACCCTTGCAATCTCATCGAACTTATTGGAAATGCATGAACATAACACAGAAGCCCAACAATAGTAGTAACATCTTCATGTTTTTACTTGAAACATCAATGGATTTTAGGAAAAATTAAAACATTGGGCCTGATCCTGCAACTCTTATTCATACATAATAATTGTATAGTACCACTCAAGTCAAGGACTACTAACTGCAGGATCATGCTCCTTTTAACTAGCACCATCTAATTTTGTTTCTCCAAGACTAAAATTTCTCTCAAATAATTCTTACTTTGTTCTTTTAACATCTATTCACACCAGTACAATAATTGTATGATTATATATTACACACCTTAAATTAATGAGTGAATCTAAAAATGTTTGTTGATTCAGATAAGCACCCAAACGTATAGATATTTATTTGAACTATCTACTTCACTTTGGTCTGCCAAAGTGGGTCAGAATTATTGTGAGAATGGGCTCGTTTGTGAAATCTAAGGTACATCACATTTTTGATTTTGTGAGGAAGAGTGTAAGCTCCATCTTTCTCACAGTGTTTTTGTGCTTCTGGGTCCAGCCTGAACCAGAAGTTACAGAGGCTAAAAATGTATATAATATAAGGAATAATGCTAACTGGTTGCAGTTTTGAAACCAGTTTGAATTTGCTCTGAGCTTTGTAAAAAAGCCTGTGGCTTTGTTGTTTTTGTTTTTTTACCCACATCAGTTTATCCATTTTCTCTCTCTCTCTCTCTCTCACACACACACACACACACACACACTCACTCACACCTACACCCTTCCTTACTCCTGTTTTCACAAAAACAGTTGAAAGATCTTGTTTGTTCGTTTTTTTGTCCGAGTGCAGAACAAAAACAAATTTGGAAACCTTGAAAGTTGCTGTGAAACACAATTGCTGTCCTCTGGACATCTCTAAACATGAGGGTATAAATTGGACTTTTCAGACTGAGTCACATACCTTTATCACATGATGCTTTTCATGATGTATAGGGATCTTAAACATTTGGCACCAATATGTTGTGTCTTTGTCCGGTATAGGCACCTGTCTTAATAAAAAGGGAAAGAAAACACTAATATAAAAGTCAAACTTTTTTCATGTTGCTTCAATCCCCACCTCTCGCCCCCACCCACCTCCCTATCTCCAAATAAAAACAAAAACCCAAAGTAACTTACGCCTTGGTTTGTCAAGTCAAAGTATGGCAAAGAGGCAGATATAACATTCTTTTTCTCAGGGTTCAGTAAACGTAGACTCTTTGAGCCGCGATTGGATCCATGGTAATTTTGACCTGCTTCTCCCATGTCTTTGTGGTGATAGGCCCATATCACCCTTACTGTGCTCTCCTTGAAAACAAAATCTTTTCTGATTAGGTATAGGAAGAAGTCCTTCCTCATGGTTTAGTTCACAACATCCCCAAGGCAGATCCAGAGCTGTAGTGACTTGTCATTGCTCCCTGGAGCCACCCTTTCCCTGTTTTTTATAATCCACCCTCATGTTTCTACAATGGCTGTCCTTTAAACATGTTTTACAGAGATCTCCTTGCAGGGCTCAGCTGGTCTCAGTTGGAGGTTTATAAAATAAATAAATAAATGGAAATATGCCAGTCTCCTAGAACTGGAAAGACCTTGAAAGGTCATCAAGTCCTGTCCCCTGACAGGACACTAGGAGGACCAAGTACTGTCCTCTGACAGATTTTTTTTCTTTTTTTTTGCCCCAGATCCCTAAATGGCCCCCTCAAGGATTGAACTCACAACCCTGGGTTTAGCAGGCCAATGCTCAAACCACTGAGCTATCCCTCCCTCCACTGAGAAATGTGTGCCATCAAGGTATGTGTGTCTTTCCCACGAATGTTAGTAAGTTTTATGCACAGTCATAGGAAGCAAAATAGATCCCAAATAGCAAATAAACAAGCAAATAAGGCAAGTCTTGTTTTAGAGGGGTTACCAGTGCTTCTCCTATGATCAGCTGCTAGAATGAGAATGACTGCACCGAATGTCGGCTGGGCTTGCCGAAGAGGGGCAGCTGTGCTTTATGGCTGTGGAGGGGGAGGGAGTGAGGTCAGAGACTGCTGCAAAACGTGAATAGTGGTCAGCTTTGCGGCGCTAGCTCCCCGCTGCCTCCCCCCCACCCCCCGCCCAGCTCACCTCCACTCTGCCTCCGCCTCCCCTGAGCATGCTGCTGCGGCTCCGCTTCTCCCCTCTCCCTCCCAGCTTGCCACCAAACAGCTGACTCCTGCGGCAAGCCTGGGAGGGAGTGGGGAGAAGCGGAACGGTGGCAGCATGCTCAGTGGAGGTGAGCTGGGGCAGGGACTGTTCTTCTGTCTTCCCCCACCTCCCGGGTTACATCCTGGAAGCCTGGAAGGGAGGCGGGTGGAGGGGAAATGCGGCGAGCCCAGGGGAGGGGGTGGGGATTTGGGGAAGGGGTTAGAATGGGGGCGGGGCCGAGGATGGGGGGGCGTGAGCACCCACCAGCGCCGGCCAAAGTCTGCGCCTGTGGGTGCAAGCTCTGGGTGTGGGAAGCCCCTTTGTTCCACGCAGAAGGCAAGGCCGCCCCCATCCACCTTCCGTCCTCTAGTGGAGGCAAATATCAGGTTGGTTAGGACCTGCTGTGGGCATTGTGCTAGTCGTTCCTTTTTAAGGAGGGCTGGGAAAGAATTTTCCCCGCACCACCAGATTGGCTTCAGTGGAGTCAGGTTTTTTCGCCTTCCCCACAGCGGAGGTCAGGGATGACCTTTTCTGCTAAGAAGAAAAGGGGGTAGGCTATATGTCGTAATTTATTTTGTAAGTGTGGGACAGATGTCCAGTGCAGGTACCCCATAGGGAAGGCATCTAGTGACGAGATAAATGGCCTGGTAAAGGACTTAAAAGGCGGTGCTGGATAAAGGAACAGAACGGGAGACGGTGGTTGGGAGACTCCTATGATTGATACGGCAGGGAGCCAACCCCCCACAAACCCATTCTCCTAGCCACCTGAACCCTCCTATGAGGGGGTGGATGGTAAGATCCAAGCCACAGGTTGACTGGGGGGACCTGGATGGAAAATGAAGGGGGGGCTGGTGGAAGCCCCGAGTAATGATTTTAATAAACATGGATTTGCCTGCACTGTACACCTTATCTGCCAGGTATTCCCAGACATCTATATAATAAAGGTGCAGCCTGATTAAAATCCACATCCAGTGTCTCCTGTCCTTCTTTCGGTATACCCAGACAATGCATCTCGGTCCCTCCTGTTCTCTGCTTGTGGCACACAATAGTTTAGTGCCCTGAGGGCTGTAATACTTTGTTCTAATTCTGGTTGCTGGGCTCAGTGTGGGGATGACTGGGTGGTGTTTATGAGGTCAAACTAGATGATCCCATGGTTCCTTCTGGCCTTAAACTCTACAACATTCATTAAAAAAGCATTTCCTATCATAGCGAACTTTCTAGAGTTAGAAGATTAACATACCAAAGTGAATGACTTGATGCAAGTCTTTCTGCTTGTTCAGTCATCTTTAATGCTGTTGTCAGTGAGTACATATTAGTGACCAGATGTCCCGATTTTATAGGGATAGTCCTGATTTTTGGGTCTTTTTCTTATATAGGCTCCTATTACCCCCTACCCCCTGTCCCAATTTTTCACACTTGCTATCTGGTCACCCTACTACATATTTTAAAACTGCATAAAAATAAATAAATAGACTATTGCAGCCACTATGCAGTAAATAAAAGAACTTAACATGGACAGTAAACAAATTCAAAAAAACTGCTCTGCTTAAAAAAAAAGAAAATACAGAAAATCAAATATAAAATATGTTTACCTTGCTATATGCACAAATTTTCCAGAAGCTCATCTTTTTGTACTGAGGTCAGCATGTAAGACTCAGTACAAAAGAAATTTGGGAAAGGTCTGAGAAACAGATAGAAGGGGAGGGAAAGAAGTTTGAATTTGACTTTAACTGCCCATGCCTACTAAAATACATCCAAATATTGAAATTTTACATGATTAATCTAAGCCACAAAATGGAATTTTTGGAAAGTTTGTGCATATCGCTGGATAAACACATTTGATAGCTGAATTTCTGTAGTTCTTTTTTTTTAATCTGAGGAGTTTTTGATAACTGGCTTCAATGTCATGGACATTTTTATGTACTTGCTCTATGTGTATCTCTCTATATAAAAGCAAAACACCTTACCGTTATACTCTTATCATTTGTGTCACAAGTGTGCAGCTCTCTGCTAAAAGCCAATATTGTGTGTGTACTATTTTCCATGGCATACTCAAGATGGTAATCCTGTTGAGAATCTCTCTTCAATGCTCTGTTTGCATCTGTAAAATAATCCTGTTGAAAATACAAAATAAAAACAACTTGCTACAATTGATTATAAAATGATCTGGTATTAAATCCAAAACATGTCTTTATGTAAAATATTGAAACTACAACAATTATTTTCTAAAGGATTTATTGCAGATGAGATTGGGTAATTTTCTGGGTAAAAAGTCACCTAAGTCTTTTTCCAGCAGGTGAATCTTACTAGTAGACAGCTGAGGCTCAGAAACTTAAAGCAGATCCTTCTGTAAGGGGACTGTTATCCCCTTACTAACATTCAGAGCTCCCAGTACCAAAAGGGGAAGGGTCGATGGGACTGACAGTCCCCAGGGGCAATGGGGAGAGGCCAATGCTCCAGGTCAGCTCTGATTGACAGGGCGGGCAGGCGAATCAGGAGGTCAGGGTGGATCCTGTCCTCCGTGTGAGCTGAAGTTGCCTGAGCTAAGGAGAGGGCAGAGGCCAGAGCTGAGCTGGGCCAGATCCAGAGGGGCCAGAAAAGCAGCCCTGAGAGACACAGACCTGCCCTGGGAGCAGAGGTGCAGCCCCAGAGCATAGCCCAGAGACACAGACCTGCCCTGGGGGGAGAAGCTGCAGCAGCCCAGGGGGCTGGAGGCAGAGCAGCAGCAGCAGCAGCCGTGCTGAGGCAGAGGAGCTGGAGCTGAGGCAGAGGGTGGAGCTGGGGCTGGAGCAGTCCGGAGCTGGGTGCGGTGAGCAGCTGGGGAGAGCGAGGGGGACCCTGGGCAGTGGGCCCAGCGCAGGGAGACACCTCAGCCAAGAGGCCCTGCAGGCCAGACTTGCAGGGGGATCTAAACCCCGACAGGGCGGGGGTGATGCTGGGAAGAAGGGTCCTGCCACCCAGAGCCTGCGAGCGTGTGGCCACCGCCAGAACAAGTGTCCAAGCCACAGCGTCCCTGCAGCACAGCCAGGGCCTGAGAAGGAGGCCTGGGACTTGCAAAGGAACAGATTGAACTGCCCTGACATTGCAGAGACACTGTTGGGATGTTCCCTGCCACAGAGCGGGGTGATGTGTTTTCATTAGCCTTTCCCATTTTTTCCTTATTCATTTTAAAATTAATTGTTGATTAAATAATTTGCATTTGCTTTAAATTGTGTGCAATGATCTGTGGGTTAGGGAAATGCAGAGAGAGTACCCCGGAGTGGGGACACCCTAGCCCCTGACCTAGGTGACCACAGCAAGGTTGGGGGTCGAGCCCCCCAGGAATCCTGGGCCCAGCCTTGTTGGGGTTACAAGGACTCTGCCAGACAGGAGAGTGCAAGGGGAGTCCTCGAGGACAGGGAGGCCTCTGGGTAAAGGAAGTGGGAGCGAGGACTCAGATCCTTCCGCTAGCCCATTTCACCGGGGTAGTGCAGAAGCCAGGAAAGTTCCCCACAATAGCGGGACTATTCCCCCGCTTACACTTCTTTAACAATGGTATAAATTTACTGTTTGTGCCTAGACACCTAGAAAAAACAAATAGGATACTTAAAAGATAATGAGCAAATTCATCTTTACTGTAACTCTACTGATTTCAGTACAGCAAGAATTTCACTTAATATTTATATCAAAAGCACTTCTTTTTCCTCTCCCCCCACATTTTAGTCTTTACTATTTTTTCTTACAAAAAAAATGGGAAAAAAAATCTAAGAGAAATCTAAAGGAACCAGCCACTCTAGCTTTAACTACTGTGGGTTTTTTTGGAAAATTACCATTAAACAGCAAAATTCATCTTACGGTTGCATAGTCTTGTTCACACATCTACCAGTTTAAAAAGCCAACTCAAATGTTTTTAGTGACTTTTTTAAAAGAAAGAAGATCACAGTCTTCAGTGTAGCAGAGATATCATATAATTGCAGAAACTGCTTCAATAATGTCACATCATTAACCTCTTCACCCCTGAATTCTTTGCTGCCATGTGCAGCTGCTTGCTAGCTGTGCCTCATTCCCTCAAGATGACACATCCTCTCATATGGACAGAGCCCCAACCATGTGGTGTTCATAAAAAAGGCCTTCCATAGACTCAGGGACAGGGGAGCAGCATATTCTTAGTTGCCCTTGAGTTTTAGGCCTTTTCTGCGCAGATTTTTTGTTTTTTGCTACTCTGTTCACTGAACCTTGGAGGGGAGCAGCTGGCCGGTGGTTAGGAAAACATCAAGAGAAAACTGCTTTCCCAGCACATGCTAGTGTTTGCTCTGTTACCAAAGGATTTTGTTTGAAGCAGAATTTTTTAACTAGTAGATGTGCTTCTGGGGCTAAAAGTGTTTTATGTGGTTTCTATGATTTGCATGCTCCAGTCTCCAGAGACAGAATCTCTCACCTGAATATGCAATTGAGAGAGTTTTAAAAGTGCACATGCAAGTGTTTAGAAATGATATTCAGTGCAAAATTTGAGGCTGAACTGAAATCTCTTTGAAATCTGGCTCCTGGTCAACAGCAACTAAATAAAACTCTTAGGTGAAATCGTGGCCTCAGAAAAACTCACATTTAATTAATGAGGCCAGAATTTCACCACGAATTTCTGAAGTGTCCCTTTTTCTCTCATTATCACCATAGTATCTGAAGTGGAATTTGGCTCATTATGCATATTATAGATTGATATGCATAAATATGTATCCATCTATATATCTTGAAAGTGGAGCACTCTAAAGTTAGGACATGGCAGATTTAACGTTGCCTGTGAAAACTTAACTGGTCCCTCTTGTGTGTATGCACTATGATATTAATTACAAATAATAATTATAATAATATATGGAGATATGCCTATCTCATAGAACTGGAAGGTCATTGAGTCCAGTCCCCTGCCTTCACTAGCAGGACCAAGTACTGTCCCCTGACAGATTTTTGCTCCAGATTCCTAAATGACCCTCAAGGATTGAGCTCACGGCCCTGGGTTTAGCAGGCCAATGCTCAAATCACTGAGCTATCCCTCCCCCCTGCATATTATTTTTTCCACAGGACACCTTCCTCATCCAGTACACAGGATGGACCATGTTATGGGGATGAATCAAGTCTGCATAGTGTTGCTTGTAGGAACCCTGCTTCATTTGTTACAGAACTTGGATGGTGTATAGCAAATGTGGCAGAGGGCAGCAGGAAGAGAAAGGATGGTCTCTTGGTTAAGGAAGTTGAATCTGCCCTAGAGAACTGCATTCAATCCTTGCAACTGCCACAGAGTTTTCATGTGATGCTTGGCAAGTCAGTTACACCAAACTATTCGCACATGTACACTGTTTGGTTTTTGTTTTATGGTGTCCAATTTGAGTCCCTGAGGTTGACAACTTGCAATTGCAACTGAAGTCAGCATAGCTGTGCTTTCAAATTAAAGTGTTTGATAATGGAGATAATAATGTTCCCTAACCTCACAGAGGTATTGTGAAGATAAATTAATTATTAATGTTTGGAAAGCATTTAGATACTATAGCGATGAGCACCACAGATAAGCCCATGAAGAAATTCACAGTTCTATATGCAGAGCAAGGTTTGAATAGTGTGCAGCAATAAGGCTTGGGGCCACACATTGAACAATGAGGAAAACACAAATTATGGAATAACTGCTCCTTCATTGACCACTGCCCATCCTGTGCACTGAATGAGGCCAGGGTCCAATCCACATTAAAAACACATTTTAAAACCTCATACTTTGTCACAAAATGAAATAATTGTTTTTCTGGTCAGCCCTATGCATGGCTACGTGCAAGTGAATGAGTATACATGCAAAAACACGTATGTGAGTGTGTGTGGATGAGAAAAGTCACAGAATCGGCAGGATTGTGAGCTGAGAAGAGGAGCAGAGGAAGCAGCTGAGAGATCTGGGGCCTATGTACGTGTGCTGAGAGGAAGGGAATAGATGGATGGGTTGGGTTGGGTTGTGTGGTGGGGCAGAATTGCCGGATTTGTTTTACAAGGTGAAATTAATGGACCTGCTTTGGTGTCTGTATTGGGGGAACAGATGCGTGGGTGGGTGTTGTGTGGAGGTTTGCTTGAGGAATTGGGGTGTTGTGTTCAGTGATTAATATCTCTTTATTGAGTGGAAACTATGGATTTTTTTTACATTGCGACAGTCACAAGGGATTAGATGGATTTGCAGTGGGGTGGAGGACCCACTTCCACCTTTTGCTTGAGTCCCGTCCACATATTAAAATCCTGTTCTCTGCATCACCGAATTATGCATAAAATATGCAAATAAGGATAACTGATGGTGAATATATAAATGTCAACATAATTATTTCATTCATCCTATATGAATGGAGAGGAATGGTCACAGATCTGCACAAATTACAGTGAGTGATGTCTCAGTTTGATTCTACAGGGGAATGGTGATTGGAAAATTCCACCCTATCAATGTGTTTTTCAGCATCTAGCAAAGGTGAGAAAAGCTGGTTTCAGTCATTATCTGTACAAATCCATTCACTCATTTACCATTTTGGGCATGTAAAAAGCCCAGTATTTACTAAACAAATGTATCCAGCCATTAGCTTGGGAACAATTTATATTTTTGGCTAAATCTTTTAGTCCCGTGGCTCTCACCTTTCCAAACTACTGTATCCCTTTCAGGAGTCTGAATTGTTTTGCATACCCCCAAGTTTCACTTCACTTAAAAACGACTTGCTCACACAATCAGACATAAAAATACAAGTGTCACAGCACACTATTAATGAAAAATTGCTTACTTTCTCATTTTCTCATATAATTATAAAATAAACCAATTGGAATATAAATATTGTACATACATTTCAGTGTATAGTATATAGAGCAGTATAAACAAGTCATTGTCTATATGAAATGTTAGTTTGTACTGTCTTTGCTAGTGCTTTTTATGTACCCTCTTGTAAAACTAGGCAAATATCTAGATGAAGTGATGTACCTCTCAGAAGATCTCTGTGTGTACCCCCAGAGGTTCATGTACTCCTGATTGAGAACCACTGTTTTAGTCAATCCTTTTGCCTTTGGAAGATCTGCCATCACAAACAGGGAGGACATATGGATCTGAAGATACACCTCTTTGAGGTGGGAGAATAAGAATAAACAATATAGGGCCTGTTCCCACATTACTGATAGAATCAAACTTTCCACTGGCTTCTCAGGTTACTAGTGTGGAGGCTGCTCCCTCGCACAAGACTTGTCCACACTTACAAGTTTACTGGTACAATTATGTCAGTTAGGGGCATGATTTTTACCTACCCCTTGTGTGGACACAGTTATAGTTGTATAAGGATGTCTTGTACTGATATAACTTATTCTACTTTTATGCACTTTTATGCCAGTATAAATGTATCCACAGTAGCAGGGTTTTACCACTTAAACTATACAGCTATAGTTAAAGCAGCTAAAACTTTCTATTGTTGACAAGCCTATATTGGGAGGGCCACCCGGGGAGTGGGGAGGAGGGAGGGGGGCAAGTGGGGCAATTTGCCCCAGGCCCCGGGACAATATACTATACTATGGTATTGCAACTTTTTTTTTATGGAAGGGGCCCCCGAAATTGCTTTGCCCCAGGCCCCCTGAATCTTCTGGGCGGCCCTGCATATTGGTACATGCTATTCTAAATTTTAGAGCTGAAGCACAGATCTGTGGTCAGAATCAAGCCCTCAGTATAAGATTTCTGTATCAATCTTAACAGCACGGAAGAAATATGGTCTGGTTTGCTGATTCTGCACTTACTATTTATCCATTATAATAAGGGCTTAAGGCCTGAGTCTCTATTTTTTTGCACCTCTGCACTTATTTTGCATGGCAATATCCCCAAAGTGCATATAAAAACACTATCAAATCAGAATGATAGTGGTTTATATATCCACTTTACACAAGTGTAAACCATTACAGAAGGAGGAAGCAAGTGGAGAATCAGGCCCTTTATTTCTTCTGTGAAGTCTAGCTCCCTTGCCCAATGGTAAACCAAATTTTGGTTGTTTATAGAATTTCAGTTGAAAACTTGCAGTACTATTTACTTCCGAAGGATTAATCTATATTATTAGTCTTGATACATGATAGCACAGACTTTTTCTTCTTTGGGATATTTTACACCCTTTGAAAATAATTTAAAGTATCTTAAATATAACACAATTTTTCAGCATTTTTGAGAGTAATATTGCATAAATCAGTCTTAGCAGACCTTAGCACAGACTTTACATCAGTCGAATACTTAGATAGCATTATCACAATATGCTGTTTAGAAATTAAAACAGCATATGGAAAGTTAACAATCACACAGATTATACAAGTTGTTGTGTATCATTTACAACAGATGAAGGCTATGATGTTAAATTGGTTCTCACATTCTATTGACCTGTATCACTTTCATATAAGAGCTTTGTAACAGACATGTTTCTGATTGGCACTATACAAAACAGCATGGAGAGTAATTTCTTATAGATGTAATAAAAGCTGTAAATAGGCTGTTTTATCCTTGAAGAATGTAAGCACAGCTGCACAAGGAACCTTGAGAAAAAAATATTACCAGCTGCCATCACACACTTGAACAGGTGTTTATAGAGAAAAAAGCAACCCTCAACATCTTTACAATGTCCAAGACTGTTTTGTTTATGATATCCATTTCCTATAATAAATTTTACATAGCACCTTTCAACCCAAAGGATCATAAAGCAATTTACAGACTATGGCCCTATCCATGGGTTCAATGTGTGAGCAGACTGCACGATTTATAAAAGTTGCCATGTTCTTCTTCAGAGATCACCAAATTTCTATGCTGATTAGACAAGTGTAGGGGGGCATGTCAGGGTCAAATGATAGAAAAAAGGCATGGACAGAGCTAGATGCACTCCAGCTATTCCCAGCTTAGAGACCATTGTTAATTAGTGGAGGTTAGACCAGCCCTGAAATTGCTTTAGCTTGGGACAGAGTTGGAGATGAGCTGGGCAGAGAAGCAGGGAACTATAACCTAGCAGGAAGTAAGCACAGCACAGAATCTGGCTCAGAATATCGAGGAAGGATAAACTGCTTCAGAAAAAGTAAGAACTGACCAAAATTTTTGTCTGAAATCTGCAACAAACCAACCCGTTCTTTGGAATTCTAAATCAAGTGGTTAACCTTTTTATTATTAATTACTACTATTAATATTATTTTTCATTCAAATGGAATCCTGCAGTTCTTGGTTCCTTCCAGCAGTCAGTGGATAATATCACAAGAAAAGCTGTTTTCACGTGGTATGTCAGGAACCATACAGAACATAATTTTACAAATAAGCAAAACAAACTTTTTTCAATCTCAAATGAGTTCCAGCTTGACTTTAGAGCAATGACTCTACTCAGTTCTTATTTTATTAAAAATAAAGTAGAGTGACCAACAGAGAGCTAACAAGAAGGAAAAGTCTGCAAGCCTCAATCACTGTGTCACGGTAAGAATATTATGAGATCATTCTGCTTGACTGACAATGATGTAACGAGTCCCAAATGAAAAAGAATATTCTATAGAAAGCCTAGACTGACAACAACCAAGCAACTGCAGGAGGTGTCCAAAGTAACTGTCCAATAGCCAGTTCATTTGCCACCTACAACCAATTCGTTCATGATTAATTATCATCAATGGCTGTTTACATAACACTAGATTAAATAAACTGTGCTTCACTGCTACAAAAGCCAAATCTTATTCATATGAGCAGTCCCAGCAGGCTACATTCATTACTGGTATAACTCTGATTAAGTTAATGGAAGTACACCAAGGTGAATGTGGCCCACTTACTTCAGCGGAACTATCATTTGAGTAAGGAGAGAAAGATTTTCCCCCAAATAATTTTTTTTTTAAGAGAGAGAAAGAGATACATACACTTCTTCCAGTTTCTAAGGTTATTTGACATATTACAAAGAGTTGTTTATAATATGTATGTGTTTGTACACACACAGACACAGACACAAACAGAATATAAACAAACCATTCTTATATGTCAAATAAACCTACAAACTTTCGTTCTAAGTCCAATTTCTTTTATCCAGGTAAGTTCTGTCAGGAATATGTATACTCTTCAGCAAGACGGGCCTAAAGACACCCCTTGGTTTCTGTGGAACCCTGTGGCAATTGCTGAAATTTTGCATCAGACTTAGATATTTTGATTATTACCTACACATAGGGAAGATGTCTGGATACTGGAGGGCTCTTTGATTTCGCATACAAAGGCATAATAAGATCCAGCATTTGGAAGTTGAAATAAGACAGTTTTTTAACATTGAGGATAATTAACCACCGGAACAGGTTCCCAAGGTATTTGGTAAATTCTCCATCACCCAGAGTCATTCCATCACGATTTGCTGTCTGTCTAAAAGATATGATCTTGTTCAACCATAACTTATAGAGCTAGATGCAGGACTGTCATTAAAAAAAACTAGATTAGACAAAGCATGTGACAACATGCTTTAGGGGGGAAAACTTCACTGGGTGGGGGTGCACGACAAACCTAGGATTCTTTGGTGTGCAGATGAAATAAATGCTAGTCAAATGGCATTTGAAGTGACTATCTTTCAGGAGGACTTTAGGTTGGAGATTTATGCATACCTCTCAGCTGTCCCTTATTAGGAACATCCCTCATTCTGGATCCAGATTTATAAAGGTAGATGTTGTTTTGTTTTTAATTACTTGTGGGGAGGGATAGCTCAGTGGTTTGAGCATTGGCCTGCTAAACCCAGGGTTGTGAGTTCAATCCTTGAGGGGGCCATTTGGGGATCTGGGGCAAAAATTGGGGATTGGTCCTGCTTTGAGCAGCGGGTTGGACTAGATGACCTACTAAGGTCCCTTCCAACCCTGATATTCTATGATTCTATAAGGAAGACTTTCAAAAGCACCTATGGGACCCTGGAGCACAGCTGTCAATGAGACTTGTGCTCCAAAATTCCTTAGGTGCTTTTGAAAATCTTCCCCATATATCTAAAATCATTATTTTTAATGCTAACTAAATCATATTATATATATATCATATCATAACAATATTTCTTGTGTTCCCACTTAAGTGTTTTTGTTCACATTGTGTCCTACATATGAAACTGTATGGGTTAATGAGGAACTGTAAGAAAAAATCTCATCCCCGCCTTCTTTCATAAACACAATAAAAGTACTGTAAATAAGAATACAATTTGATCACGGAGGATATGGCGGTCACTGGTTCTGTGACTTTTCAGGACCTCCGTGACTTCTTCCACAGCTGTCAGCCCCGGATCAGCCCCAAGCAATGGCCCCCTCAGGGATTGTAGCAGTGGTGGTCAGCCCCTGCCGCAGGAGCAGTGGCGGGGGCTGGAGCAACTGCAAGTGATCAGCCCCGGAGCCGCCAGAGCAGATAGCTGGGGGTCAGCCTTGGGTCTACCAAAGCAGTGATCCTTAGGGTTGCTGAAGCAGCTGGCCAGCAGGCTGTCTGCCGGAGTAGTGGTCCCCGGGCCACTGGATCAGTGGCCCCAAGCCTGAAGCAGCAACTCGGGTTGGGTCAGCC
Organism: Macrochelys suwanniensis; assembly: GCA_033296515.1. Taxonomy (NCBI): domain Eukaryota; kingdom Metazoa; phylum Chordata; order Testudines; family Chelydridae; genus Macrochelys; species Macrochelys suwanniensis. The sequence goes on from CM065777.1 coordinate 95,397,825, forward strand.
CCTGCCACAGGAACAGCAGCAGGCGTGGAGCAGCTGCAGGACGTCAGCCAACTGGCAGCACTATGGTTGTTAGCCCTCTCCCCCACCTCCCCCATGCCCCAGTGTTTTTATTAGAAGTCAGCAGGCTTCCATCAGTTTTTGTTCACTGCCCGCGATCTGTCCCTGACTTTTACTAAAAATACCCATGACAGAATCTTGCCCTTAATTATAAATAACAAAATAATCTAGGTCTGCAAGGAAGAAGGGCTACTGAACTAATCTCTGCTTTTGCACTTGACTTTTCTCCTCCTCATCCTATCAGCAGTAGTTCTGGGAATGAAATCTAGTAGCATCCAGTCAGTGAGATAAGAACATAAGAACCACCATACTGGGTCAGACCAATGGTCTATCTAGTTCAGTCTCATGTCTTACAACAGTAGCCAATGCCAGGTGCTTCAGAGTGAATGAACAGAACATGGCAGTTATCAAGTGATCTGTCCCCTGTCATCCTCTCCCAGCTTCTGGAAGTCAGAGACTAGGGACACCAAGAGAATGGGGTTGCATCCCTGACCATCTTGCTTAATAGCCATTGATGGATGCATCCTCCATGAATTTACCTAATTCTTTTTTTTAATCCACTTATAGTTTTGGCCTTCACAACATTCCTGGCAATGAGTTCCACAGGTTGACTGTGTGTTGTGTGAAGTAGTACTTCTTTTTCTTTGTTTTAAAGCTGCTGCCTATTAATTTCATTGGGTGACCTCTGGTTCTTGAAGGAGTAAAAAACACTTCATTATTCACTTATTCATGATTTTATAGACCTCTATCATATCCTCCGCCCCTCAGTTGTCTCTTTTCCAGACTGAAAAATTCCAGTTTTTTTAATCTCTCCTCATATGCAAGCTATTCCATACCCCTAATCATTTTTGTTGCCCTGTTCTGTATCTTTTGCAATTCCAATATATTTTCTTTGAGATGGGGCAACCAGATCTGCATGCAGTATTCAAGATTTGGGCATACCATGGATTTATATAGTGGCATTGTGATATCTATTGTCTTATTATCTATCTTGTTCCTAACATTCGGTTAGCTTTTTTGGCTGCTGCTGCACATTGAGCAGATGTTTTCTGAGAACTATTCACAATGATTCCAAGATCCCTTTCCTGAGAAGTAACAGCTAATTTAGCCCCCATAATTTTGTGTGTATAGTTGGGATTATGTTTTCCAATGTTCATTACTTTGCATTTATCAACTTTGAATTTCAATTGTCATTTTCTTGCTCAGTCACCCAGTTTTATGAGATCCCTTTGTAAATCTTGCAGTCTGGTTTGGATTTAACTATCCTGAGTAATTTTCTATTGTCTGCAAATTTTGCCACTTCACTGTTTATCCCTTTTCCAGATTATTTGTGAATATGTTGAACAGCACTGGTCCCAGTACAGATCACTGAGGGACACCTCTATTTAACGCTTGCCATTCTGAAAAAAGACCATTTATTCCTACCATTTGTTTCCTGTCTTAATCAGTTATTGATCCCTTTATCCATGACTGCTTACTTTACTTAAGAGCCATTGGTATGGGACCTTTTTCAAAGGCTTTCTGAAAGTCCAATACACTATATCCACTGGATCATCCTTGCCCACATATTTGTTGACCCCCTCAAAGAATTTTAAAAGATCGGTGAGGCATGATTTCCTTTTACAAAAGCCATGTTGACTCTTCCCCAACAAATTGTGTTCATCTATGTGTCTGATAATCCTGTTCTTTACTATAGTTTCAACCAATTTACCTGGCCCTGAAGTTAAGCTTACAGGCCTGTAACTGCCAGGATTGCCTCTGGACCCTTTTTTAAAAAAATTGGTGTCACATTAGCTGTCCTCTAATCATCTGGTACAGATGCTGATTTAAGTGATTGGTTACATACCACAGTTAGTAGTGCTGCAATTTTATATTTGAGTTCCTTCAGAACTCCTGGGTGAATACTGTCTGGTCCTGGTGATTTACTACTCTTTAATTTATCAATTTGTTCCAAAACCTCCACTATTGACACATCAGTCTGGAACAGTTCCTCAGATGTTTCATCTACAAAGAATGGCTTAGGTGTGGGAATCTCCCCCATCCTCTGCAGTGAAGACCAATCCAAAGAATTCATGTAGCTTCTCCACAAAGCTTCTTCCTTGAGTGCTCCTTTAGCACCTCGATCATCCAGTGGCCCCATTGACTGTTTGGTAGGCTTCATGTTTCTGATGTATTTAATTTTATTTTTTGCTGTTAGTTTTTGTGTCTTTTGCTAGTTGCTCTTCAAATTATTTTTTGGACTGGCTAATTATGCTTCAGTGTCTCCTTATGTCCCAAACTCAAGCTAAGAGGAGCTTAATAGTCATCTAGAGATTTTTCCACATTGCAAGAAATACCTCCAACAAAACCCCAACTGAAATATGTCAGGATGGTACACACTTTGCATCTCCTCTTTTGCTGCAATTCAACTTTGTTTTCTAAATACTTTTTTGTTGCTGTTGGCATGAGTGCTCTTAAAAGCAGCATATCGTTAAGCAGAGAATGTTCATTGTTTTCTGTCTTTTAAAATCCATTCCAAGCACTTTCCTATAAGCAAATAAGCTAACTCTATGGGATACATTTGATAACAGATATTATTTAGTTTGGGTGAGCGTTAACAAGCGAGTCTGTAATGAATAATGAAGTACTTTTTAGTGACACACAGCCCGTATTCACTAATGATTTACACCCTGAGTAAGGACTATTTTTGTGTAAGTTCAGCAGATGAATCTTACAATGCAACCCTCTTGTATAACTTGCATAAAATAGGCATTCATCAAGGAGGATTACTCAAAATGGGGCTCTAAGCTGCTACGTGCTGCGGGTCAGGATGCACAGTTCCAGACAGGGGTGGAGACCGAAGGAGAAGGCTTGGATTTAGCATGAAAATGCATGCTGTGTCAATTCATGAGCACACACGAGAGAGGCGCTTTTTTAGAAATATAGCTAGATGCAAAAGTTAAGGCTGCCCCAGCACTTTCATGGCATGTAATCCAGGTTGAAAGTGACCTTGGCAATATTACAGGGGTAACATTTTTACAGGCATGAGCTGTTCAACAGTTTCTCCAATGGAGTCGTAAGGAACTCCCAGCCTTCCTACATCAGGCACCATTACTTTGTTTCACTGTCTGCTGTTTTTTAAAACAAGCATGTCCATTGTAGTCCTGTGCAATCTGCAGCTATGCCACTGCAATGCTCTCTGCAACATGGCAGAATACTTGGCTGTAACATTCTTATTGATAACCACAGTTCCCCGCCTCTTCTCCTGCCTTATCTGTATCTCTCTCCCCTTTCTAGTTTTCCAGCTCCTCATACAAGCATACTATTGAATATACTAAAGTGACCATGCCATGAGACTTGTTCTCTGCACCCTCCCAAAATTGTTTACTAGGCTCCCACTCCAACAGCTGAACTCCTGAAATGCTTGGCCACTAATGTATTATTGTCTCGTCATTCAGATCACTTAGCCACAATTTTTAAAATCATGTTTCCTTTTATGATATAATTATAACCTTCAGCCTGATTGATCTACAGTACTTAGAGAGAGTTAACAGAATTGTCTTTCAAGTCCTTTTAGCGCTACCCCACCAGAAATCCCTTCTGTTGCATTAAGACATTTAAAAATATACAAAGTAGAAATCTATGTTGAATAGCCAGGATATGAAATATATATTTTAAGAAAAATGCTTCCTGATGGTGGGGTGGTGCCCGTGGAGTGCACATGTAGGAATGAAGAGTGTATGCCAGGCAAAAGATTTTTTTCTGCTCTCTGGAAACCCTCTGCCGTCTTTTTCCACCCCAATGAACTGACCTTTCACAGGGCAATAAACAGAACCTGGTTTTACAATTATTGACTGAAGTAGTTTTGCTATGCTTATAATGTTTGTTCTAAAACAATGACCTCTCTCTTCCTGTAACACTTTCTTTAAAAATAGAAGGGAGGGCAAAGAGGGTTAAGGGGAAAAAAAGATAAGCGCCAAAACTTTCACATGGGACCAGTGATTCTGAGTGCCCACTTTGAATTTGAGCAGGGATTCTCAAACTGGGGGTCTAGTAACAGAAGTTACTAGATCACAGGCCCTGGTTCTCATGGGTGACTTTAATCACCCCGATATCTGCTGGGAGAGCAATACAGCGGTGCACAGACAATCCAGGAAGTTTTTGGAAAGTATAGGGGACAATTTCCTGGTGCAAGTGCTGGAGGAACCAACTAGGGGAAAAGCTCTTCTTGACCTGCTGCTCACAAACAGGGAAGAAATAGTAGAGGAAGCAATAGTGGATGGGAACCTGGGAGGCAGTGACCATGAGATGGTCGAGTTCAGGATCCTGACACAAGGAAGAAAGGAGCGCAGTAGAACAGAGACCCTGGACTTCAGAAAAGCAGACTTTGGGCTAGTCTACACTTACCAGCTCTGTCGGACGCGTCGGATCAATCTTCTGGGTTCGATTTATCGCGTCTTGTCTAGACGCGATAAATCGAACCAGGAAGTGCTCCCCCGTCGACGCTGGTAATCCTGCTCCACGAACAGAGCAGGCAGAGTCGACGGGGGAGCCTGCGCGCCGCGGTGTGGACCAGGGGTGAGTACTTTGAAGTTCGAAATAAGACACTTCGACTTCAGCTACATTATTTACGTAGCTGAAGTCGCGTATCTTACTTCGAACTTTGGGGCTAGTGTAGACCAGCCCTTTGACTCCCTCAGGGAACTGGTGGGCAAGGTCCCCTGGGAGAATAACATGAGGGGGAAAGGAGTCGAGGAAAGCTGGCTGTATTTTAAAGAATCCTTATTGAGGTTGCAGGAACAAACCATCCCGATGTGTAGAAAGAAAAGTAAATATGGCAGATGACCAGCTTGGCTTTACAGTGAAATCCTTGCTCGTCTTAAACACAAAAAAGCAGCTTACAAGAAGTGGAAGACTGGACAAATGACCAGGGAGGAGTATAAAAATATTGTTCAGGCATGCAGGAGTGAAATTAGGAAGGCCAAATCACACTTGGAGTTGCAGCTAGCCGGAGATGTTAGGAGTAACAAGAAGGGTTTCTTCAGGTATGTGAGCAACAAGAAGAAAGTCAAGGAAAGTGTGGGCCCCTTGCTGAATGAGGGAGGGAACCTAGTGACAGAGGATGTGGAGAAAGCTAGTGTACTCAATGCTTTTTTTGCCTCTGTCTTCACAGACAAGGTCAGCTCCCAGGCGGCTGCACTCCGCAGCAAGGTATGGGGAGGAGGTGACCAGCCCTCTGTGGAGAAAGAAGTAGTTCGGGACTATTTAGAAAAGCTGGACGAGCACAAGTCCATGGGGCCGGATGCACTGCATCCAAGGGTGCTAAAGGAGTTGGCCGATGTGATTGCAGAGCCATTGGCCATTATCTTTGACAAATCATGGCAATCGGGGGAGGTCCCGGATGACTGGAAAAAAGCTAATGTAGTGCCAATCTTTAAAAAAGGGAAGAAGGAAGATCCGGGGAACTACAGGCCAGTGAGTCTCACCTCAGTCCCTGGAAAAATCATGGAACAGGTCCTCAAGGAATCAATTCTGAACCACTTAAAGGAGGGGAAAGTGATCAGGAACAGTCAGCATGGATTCACCAAGGGCAAGTCATGCCTGACTAACCTAATTGCCTTCTATGATGAGATAACTGGCTCTGTGGATGAGGGGAAAGCAGTGGATGTGCTATTTCTTGACTTTAGCAAAGCTTTTGATACAGTCTCCCACAGTGTTCTTGCCAGCAAGTTAAAGAAGTATGGGCTGGATGAATAGACGGTAAGGTGGATAGAAAACTGGTTGGCTGGTCGCGCTCAATGGGTAGTGATCAATGTCTAGTTGGCAGCCGGTATCAAGTGGAGTGCCCCAAGGGTCGGTGCTGGGGCCGGTTTTGTTCAATATCTTCATCAACGATCTGGAGGATGGTGTGGACTGCACCCTTAGCAAGTTTGCAGATGACACTAAACTGGGAGGAGTGGTTGATACGCTGGAGGGTAGGGATAGGATACAGAGAGACCTAGACAAATTAGAGGATTGGGCCAAAAGAAATATGATGAGATTCAACAAGGACAAGTGCAGAGTCCTGCACTTAGGACGGAAGAATCCCGTGCACTGCTATAGACTAGGGACCGAATGGCTGGGCAGCGGTTCTGCAGAAAAGGACCTAGGGGTTACAGTGAACGAAAAGCTGAATATGAGTCAACAGTGTGCCCTTGTTGCCAAGAAGGCTAACGGCATTTTGGGTTGTATAAGTAGGGGCATTTACAGCAGATCGAGGGACATGATTATTCCCCTCTATTCGGCACTGGTGAGGCCTCATTTGGAGTACTGTGTCCAGTTTTGGGCCCTACACTACAAGAAGGATGTGGATAAATTGGAAAGAGTCCAGCGGAGGGCAACAAAAATGATTAGGGGGCTGGAGCACATGACTTATGAGGAGAGGCTGAGGGAACTGGGATTGTTTAGCCTGCAGAAGAGAAGAATGAGGGGGGATTTGATAGCTGCTTTCAACTACCTGAAAGGGGGTTCCAAAGAGGATGGATCTAGACTGTTCTCAGTGGTAGAAGATGACAGAACAAGGAGTAATGGTCTCAAGTTTCAGAGGGGGAGGTTTAGGTTGGATATTAGGAAAAACGTTTTCACTAGTAGGGTGGTGAAGCACTGGAATGGGTTACCTAGGGAGGTGGTGGAATCTCCTTCCTTAGAGGTTTTTAAGGTCAGGCTTGACAAAGCCCTGGCTGGGATGATTTAGTTGGGGTTGGTCCTGCTTTGAGCAGGGGGTTGGACTAGATGACCTCCTGAGGTCCCTTCCAAACCTGAGATTCTATGATTCTATGACCCCTCAGGGGGTCGTGAGGTTATTACATGGGGGGTCATGAGCTGTTATCCTCCATCCCAAACCCTGCTTTGCCTCCAGCATTTATAATGGTGTTAAATATATCAAAAACTGTTTTTAATTTATACGGTGAGTTGCACTCAGGGGCTTGCTATGTGAAAGGGGTCACCAGTACAAAAGTTTGAGAACCACTGAATTTGAGGAACTGTCCTAGATTGAGGTGTCAGTGGAGGAGATATTGGAACAAATTGATAAATAAACCAGTAATAAGTCACCCGGACCAGATGGTATTCACTCAAAAGTTCTGAAAGAATTCAAAAATGAAATTGCACTACTAACTGTGGTACATAACCCATTGCTTAAATCAACCTCTTTACCAGAGGACTGGAGGACAGCTAATCAGGTTTTTAAAAAGCTCCAGAGGTGATCCTGGCAATTACAGGCCGGTAAGCCTAACTTCAGTGTCAAGCGAATTGGTTGAAACTGGTGTAAAGAATGGAATTATCAGACACAGAGATGACCGACCATATGTTGGGGAAGAATCAACACAGCTTTTGTAAAGGAAATCATGCCTCATCAATCTATTAGAATTTTCTGAGGGAGTCAACAAGCATGTGGACAAGGATGCTTCCGTGGATATAGTGTACTCAGACTTTCAGACAGCCTTTGACAAGGTCCCTAACCAAAAGCTCTTAAGCAAAGTAAGCTGTCCTGGGATAAGAGGGAAGATCCTCTCATAGATCAATACTTAAATAAAAGATAAGAAACAGAGGGCAGGAAAAAATGTTCAGTTTTCACAGTTGAGAAAGGTGAATAGCAGGCTCCCCAAAATTATCTGAACTGGGACCAGTGTTGTTCAGCATATTCATAAATGATCTGGAAAAGGGGGTAAACAGTGAAGTGACAAAGTCTGAAGATGATACAAAATTACTCATGGTAGTTAAGTTCAATGTTGACTGTGAAGAGTCACACAAAACAGAGTGACTGGGCAAGAAAATGGTAGATGAAATTTGGTGTTGATATGTGCAAAGTAATGCACATTGGAAAACATAATCTCAACTATACATACAAAATGATGGGAACTAAATTAGCTCTTATCTCTCAAGAAAGAGATCTTGGAGTCATCAGGGTAGTCCTTTGATAACATTCACTGAATGTGCCGGAGCAGTCAAAAAAATATAACAGACTGTTAGCAAACATATAGAGAAGACAGACAATATCATAATAATACCAATATGTAAAGTTATGGTGCGCCCACACCTTGAATACTACATGCGGTTCTGGTTGTCTCACCTCAAAAAAGATACATTAGAATTGGAAAAAAGTACAGAAAAGGGCAACAAAAATGATTAGGGGGATGGACCAGCTTTCATATGAGGAAAGATTTAAAGACTGGGTCTGTTCAGCTTCGAAAAGAGATGACTCAGGCACAGGAGCCGACTTCCGTCGGTGCCCGTGGGTGCTGTCGCCCGGCGTCGGGAGCGGGGCCCCGCCCCCGACACCGGGCCCCGCCCCCGACGCCGGGCGACGTTGCAGGGCCCCGCAACATCGCCCAGTGGTGAGGTGAGCTAGACGCGGGCCCCGGGGCTGGCGGGGAGCTGCACCCACCAATTTTTCCCCGTGGGTGCTCCAGGCCCGGAGCACCCACGGAGTCAGCGCCTATGGACTCAGGGAGGATCTAACAGAGGTTTATAAAATCATGAATGGTGTGGAGAAAGTGAAAGTGTTATTTACCCCTTCACAGAACACAAGAACCAGGGATGAAATTAATATGCAGCAGGTTTTAAACAATCATAATAAGGAAGTGCTTCTTCATACAAAAGACACAGTCAACCTGAAGAACTCATTGCCAGGGGTTGTTGTGAAGGCCAAAACCATAAGTGGATTGAAAAAAAAGAGTTAGATAAGTTCATGGAGGATACGTGTATTAATGGCTATTAGGCAAAGGGTCAGGGATGCAATCCCATGTTCTGGGTGCCCCGAAGCCTCCAACTGTTGGATCCTGGTGCTGGGCAACATGGAATGGATCACTCAATAATTGCCCTGTTCTGTTCATTCCTTGTAAAGCACCTGGCATTGGCCACTGTCAGAAGACAGGATACTAGGCTAGCTGGACCATCGGTCTGACCCAGTATGGCCGTTCTCATATAAGACTCTGCCCCATTTTACAATAAGGTTTTAGGATGCAGCACTTGGGAAAGGATGATGGAGAAAAAGAGATGCTGTCAGCAAGCTGAATAGATACTGGCATTTCAGCAAGACTCTATTTCATACAGCAACAGAATAAGTCATTCCACTTGGCATAGCATAAGTTTATGAATAAAATGTGCAGTTCCGAAAATTTTTAGGAAGTTGCTAATGTTACTTTTTCATCTCAGTTGTAATTTATTGTGCATGACAGTGAACACAATCTTTTAAGGTTTACTGGAATACTGCATATAGTTCTGGTGTCTACATTTTAAAATGGGCGTTGAAAAATTAGAAATGGTGTAGAAAAGAGCCACATAAATTATTTCAAAACTGAAGAAAATGCGTTACAGTTAAAGACTTGAAGAGCTCGATCTGTTTAGCCTATCAGAAAGAAGATTGAGCAATGACTTGATAACAGTATATAAACACCTTCATGGGGAGAAAATACCTGGTACTAAAGGGCTCTTTAATCTATTAAAGAAAGATATAACAAGAACCACTGACTGAAAACTGAAGCCTGACAAATTCAAAGTAAAAATAAAGCACACATTTTTACCTCTGTTAGTCTATAAGGTGCCACAGGACCCTTTGTTGCTTCTACAGATCCAGACTAACACGGCTACCCCTCTGATATTTTTAACAGGGAGGATTATTAACCATTGGAACAGAGTACCAAGGGAAGTGGTCTTGAAATCAAGACTGGATGCCTTTCTGGAAGATATGCTTTAGTCAAACACAAATTATTGGGTTCAATTCAGGGGCAACTGGATGAAATTTAATGGCCTGCATTATACAGGTCTGTCTAGGTGATCCAGTGGTCCCTTCTGGCCTTAAACTCTATGAACCTATGACATGCATTTCCAGATAGCTAAACTGATCTCTTTTGGTTTTGTGTTTTATTCAGAGACAGATTTTCTGTAAATCTATCTTCAGTTTGAAAGATCAAAGAAAATCCATTTTACCTGAAATTATCAGTTAATATATGCCTATACTTCATGCAGTAAAATAACAAAATATTCCAAATGTTAAACATGTTACTACTATTACAAAATTTAGTTTATTTTAGAAAATCTGATTATTGATTGAGTTGATGCAACAGAGAAATTTTAGAACTTGGTTTCTACTGCTGAAGTTTTAGAGATGCCATATGCTTAAAATAAAAGCACCTCCAATTTGTATGAAGTCGCTTCAATGATCAAATGCTTCTAGTAAATCCTGGAGGAGAAAAGAAAGGCTACTATTATTGCTCCTGGGGGAATTCTGCACCACTGCGCATGCACAGAATTTATGTCTCCCATAGATTTCTTTGCTTCCCCGCAGAAAAATGACTTTTTGATGGGGAAGCAAAGGGAAGCCACAAGAGCAGTCATGCAACCCTCCCCAGCAGTATGTTTTGGGTGTCCAGGGCAGCCTGCAGAGAGGCAAGACTGGGGAAGACCTGACTGGTGGCTCCGACCCTATGCCAGGCTCAGCTGTTAGTCTGGCTGGGGAGGACGGGATTTCCTCTTCCCTTGCATAATATCCAGGGCCGGATATCAGGGCCGGATATCCAGGGCCATCCCCACATTTCTCCCCCGGCTACAGAAAGCGCTGCAAACTCCTCCCTCCCCCACTGCTTCCTGCACCATCGCTCCTCAGCTGCAGGGGGAGGGATCCCTGTACAGGGAGCTGCTCCCCCACTGCCCAACCCCCATGTATCCAGACCCTCATACTCAGACCCCCCATGTATCCACCCTCCTCATACTCAGACCCTCCCACTGAGCCTCACCCCCACATGCACTCAGAACCCTCCCTGAGGAGCCTCACTCCCCCTGCACCTGGACCATCCTGACGAGCCACCTGCACCCAGATCCTCACCCCCACCAAGCCCCAACCAGTTGCACCTAGATCCCCACCCCACTGAGTCCCATTCCCCCATAATCTGGACCCCACCCCACACACAGGCCCCCTCCCTCCCACTGAGCCCCAACCACCTTCACCCCCCCTGCAGAGTCCTATTACCATTGCATCCAAAAAAACCCCAACAATCCCCTTTGCATCCACATCCCCTCCGCACCCAGATCCCTCACTGAGCTGCCCGCACCCAGATTGCCCCACACAGAACCCTCTCAACCCACACCTTGATCCCCCCACACTAAACCCCTCCTGAGTATGCCTGCCCACATCAGGTGCACTTGGTATAGAGGGGCAGGGCCTTTGGGTGTTTCTGGGGCAGGCCTGGTCCTTGCAGTATGTCAGGGTTGGGGGCAGCCTCACCATTGCATCTGTGTTCAGGATGTGGGGGGGTGGGGGGGGTGGGGGAAATTGCACAGTGATCTCCCACCTCTGTGCAGCCAGTGGCCTGTGCTCCCCAATGCCATGCTGGAGCCTCCACATTTATTTGACAAATAAAATTTGCAGAATTTTGCAAAATTTTAAAATACTGTGTGTAGAATTTTTAATTTTTTGGCACAGGATGTCCTCAGGAGTATATTTGATTCTTCCACCCCAATTTGCTTTGGCTAGTACTTTACTCCATGAGTAGTCCCTTTAAAATCAATGGAGTTACTAGAAGAATAAATTACTATTCAAGGCAAGTAAGAGTGGCAGAATCTGGCTCATCATTTGTAGATACCAGGCTTGATTCTCCTCTCACACCAATTTTACAAAATCTAACTTCATTGGGTTCAAAAAAGTTCCTTTAGGTTTACACTGTTGTGAATGGATTGCTGTTCCCATTGCAAAACAGTCATCTGATCGATTTCTATTAATTTTTGATACACGTCTATTAGTTTGCAAACACCAATTAAGTTAGGGGGATGTAGTCCTGGACTCCTGTTTCAAAGCCAGGCCTCTTAGCATTACCTAGCAAATGTTTCCTCCAGGCTTATACTAAAACAAGTCAACTGGAGAGATTCACTGAAACCATCTTGGGAGCTTGTCTTACCAGGAGGTACATTTTGCAAGTACAAATACTCATATAACATAAAGTTGCTGCTGTTGAACCCCCTTGTGAGAACAAGGTCAAATCATTGCTGTCTGTTTCCAGCACATAATGGCATGAACAGAGATGGACAGAGGCAGCTTATGCTCCAGTTGATGAGGCTGGATCTGGGGCTAAAAGTTGGGGAAGTTACATCCCGATTATAAGGAGGTCATAATATCGGTAGGGTCCCCTAGATTGGCTAGAAAGGAGAAACTCTAAAGGCAGGACGATTATAATACACGAAGCCTGCGCCACCCGCGGGAAGCATACTTAACTGTCGCTCAGTTAACTGTTCATGGGCAGCAGCAGTGTGCCAAGGAAGGCACATCCCGCTAGACGAGGCTCCGCCTTTGCACTTCACTTCTCCAGGCACAGAGCTCAGCCCCGAAACGCAACGGGGAGAAAGTGGGGAAGGGGGAGAGAAAAGGGTTGCTACCTATTCTTGATGGGGCGGGAGGCGCCCTGACAGCTTTAATAAAGGAAAAGTTGGCAGAGGAACAGAAGAAGGGTCCCATACAAAAGAGAAAGAAAGAAAGAAAGAAGTTCTAGCGAAAGGGAAGGCTGGAAAGCCTAAAGCGAGAGGCAAGGGGAGGGAACGAGAGCGGTACGAGCTCAGCGAAGGGAAGGGCCGAGGCTAGCAGAGCAGGCAGCGTGTGTAGAGGGAAGAGGAGAGAGAAGCAGAGGCGAGAGAACTAGAGCGGGCACAGACGAGGGCAGAGCGTGACTTGGTCCCCGGCGCTCCGTCCTCTCCAGCTGCCTCGGGCTGCTCCCAGCGCCGCAGCAGCGGGCGATGGTGCGGTGCGCCCCGCGAAGGCGCAGCTCGTAGCCTGGCTGGAGCGGGGGCCGTCGGCCAGGTGCTGGGGGAGGCGCGGTCCTTACCTGCAGATAGGGCTTGCCCCTGGCCACGCCTCCCACCACGATGTCCGCGGACGCCATGGCCCCCGTGGGGGAGAGCCCGAAGCCCACGTAGCCCTGGGTGCGCACCTCCAGGCGGAAGGAGATGCTGCTGCCCTGCTGGCCCCACAGGAGCCGGTATCCGGCCGCCCCGTCCAGCACGGCGCTGTGCGGGTAGCGCCCGGCGGCCGCGGTGGCGGCGGGGAGCAGCAGCCCCCACAGGAGCAGCGGCCAGCGGCGCATCCTTCCCGGGCGCCGCTTGCTCGGGCACGGAGAGGCTCGGTGCAGAGACGTCGCCGGGCTCCAGCCAGCACCTCTCAGCCGGCGCCGGCGCCGGGCTCTGCTGCTGCAGCCGCCGCGGCGCACTGCACTGGGGGAGGGGGGTCCTGCTCAGCCCGCCCCCGCTGCGGGCGGCACCAGCCCCGGCTGGGAGCAGGGGGCGGGCTTTGTTCCCCCCTCGGATGGCGAGGTGATGGGGCGGGTGGGCTGCAGGGAAGGAAGAAGGGGGGCGGGTCACTGAGGGGAGGGCAGGAGCTGGACGGAGGAAGGTGGGGCTGGTGGGGCGGGACGCAGGGGCAAGAGTCAGGCCCAGGGAGAAGGGGTCAGGGAAAGGGAGGGGGCGGCACTCGGGGGAAGGGAATGGTCCTGGAGGGCAGGAATGGGGACAAGAGGGGTAAGGGAAGAAGCGGCTGGTAACCTACGTGGGGTTTTGCTCCCCCCCTTTGATTCGGTGAGTCAGGAGCTCCAACCTCCCCCCCCCCCCCCCGCCCCCCTTGGCCAGCCAGCTGCGGCTTCGCCTTCTTTGGGAGAGGCCCGGAGGCCAAGACACTCCTGCGGGGGCAGCCCGCAGGCACCACACCTGCGTGAGCCGCCTTGCCCGGCTGGCCACCAGCCCCGGCCTGACAGGACAGATCCCAGCCTCGCTCAGCCCTGGCACCTGCCCAGGCCCTCCTGGGCTGGAGCCTCCCCGCCGGGGGGAGGGGGGCGTGGATGGGTGATGCTGAGGGTGTTTGCTCGGTCTTTCCACAGAGACACGCTCTCCGCTTGAAACCAGCCTGCTTTCCACAGTCTCAGCCGGGCCACACTTCCTCCCCCCTGCTCCTGCTAATAGCTTGTGTGTAACCTCATGTGACACATAGGGGCAACCACGGCGAAGCTCCAGGCACTGCCGAGACTCCGCTCAGGCCACCACCTCGTGTAAGGGGGAGGGAACACGGCAGTTCCCTCGTTAGAGGTCGGATGCTGCTGGTCAATGTTTAGGGCTGTGACGAAGTGACTGAGCAGGTGGGAGGAAGGTGGATTCTAAAGGCGCCCCGCGAAGCTACGCGGTGGCTGGTGCTCAGCAGATGCGCTCGCCCCCACGCAACAACGCCAGCTTAAAGTGTGCATCTAAATATCACCATAAGGCCCGCCCCCCGGGAGACGCTTGTACATAATAGAGAACACAGCTCTTACACACAAAACGAAGGCTTCGGTGTTTGAATGGAAAACGCATGCTCCTACCCCCATGCACACATCTGACGCCTAATTCGTCGAGAAAACCTAAAGGACAATGTGCCATGTCCTTGGAAAGGTGCGCAGGTTGAAGAATAGCATGACTTGACGAAGCGGCAGAAGCAGGGAAATAGTTCTTTCCCACCGGGGAAGAAATCGGTGGGTACTCTTACAGGGAATGTGCCTGGCACCTAACCCCAGCCCTTTACCCCCAACCTTATGCCCCTTCCTGGTATATTGCGAAAATGAGGCATGAGCAATAGGAATGCCTGAAGTCACGTTTTCACGTGCCCCTTTAACGCACTAAGTTTTTGAGTTCTTGTTTTAAAAAAGCTGCCCAAATACATATTCCCATGTAGGAAACGTCCCTGTTCCAGGGCAGCTCAGCTTCAGCGTTCTTTATCTGAAAGCGATAGTGCAGGCTCCCTTTTCTCGTGGCTTCTGGTAGGTTCACCACACAGGGCAGATGTTCTCAAATGAAAGTCCCATGAGGCTGCGAAGAGCATTGCCTCCAAGCTACTAGGCTTGCTCTCACTTTTAAAAGTCCTTCACTGGCCATGTGTGTTAATTCGTTTGGAAGTCAATTATCATGACTATGCAGAAAGGTATCCAGAGATGGGGTGAAGAGACCTCCTAAAAGAGGAGACTGGTAATTTTAGACTGAAGGAGGGAAAAATTGAAAGATCACATCAGAACTGGGCTGGCATGCTAGTCGAGGAAGGTAATATACTTATTGATTCTCAGTGTTTTATCCTTTTTTTCCTGTCTTTCCTCAGCAACATTCCAGATCCATTCACATAGAGGTGTTGGGGAGATATACAACAGCCATGACTTGACTATCCAAGGTGTGAGTCTAAGAATACCCATACCACCAAACAATAACAAATAAAAAATTAATTAAAACAAAAAACCCCTACCCCAGTTTTACTCCAAAAAGGGAGAAGAGCCTGAGCCTCCATAAGCTTCACTAGGGACTTTACTACTGCTATTGATTTTAAAGATTCTAAGAGCTCAGATACCAGGATGATGGGCAGCAGTCAGAAAAAAAACTTAAGACAAGATAACTATATTCTACTTTCATTCCCCCACTACTCTCCCTTGTCTCGTATCTGTGCAGTTTACACATATATTACTGGATTTATCCATACAGCACACCTGGATGCCCCATTATCCCCATTTAACTGATGAGGCACAGAGATTGTGTGACTTGCTCAAGGTAAAACTGAAAGTCTGTAGCAGAGCCAGAAACTGAACCCCAATATTTTGAAGCCCAGGCTAGTACCTTACCCACAAAGTCATCCTTTCTAATAAAAGTCCCTATCCCAACCCTGTCAAGTGAACCTGGATGCTTTAATTACTCCACAAATTGCAATCTGAATAGAGTTACATTTCATACAGTACTGGTAGATCAACTTTCATCCCTCTATGGTTAGGAATGTCTCAGAGGCTGCAAAGTCTAAACTTATCTTGGAGAAGTGTTACACCCACATAAGTGCAGAATTAAACAGAAAAGAAAAAAACAAAAGGTCAAATATGGCAAAGTCTTAGGGCTTGTCTACACTTGAAATGCTGCAGCTGCGCTACTGTAGATCTTCAGTGTAGACCCTTCGATGCTGAGGGGAGGGGTTCTCCCCTCAGCATAGGTAATCCACCTCCCTAATAGGCGGTAGTGTTGTCTACACCAGGGATTAGGTAAATTTACCAATGTAACTCAGGGATGTGGATTTTTCACACCCCTGAGTAACATCGCTGGTAGACCTAACTTTTTAGTGTCGACCAAGTTTTAGTCACCCATATAATCTCATCTGGCCTTTAATTTTCTGTTTGTTTTTGACAAAAACAATGTCAATACGAGCAATTAAAATCCTTAAAAAAATCTTTCGTATTAGCCATTCTTTGAAGTCTTTTCATATTTTGAAAGTGGAAACATTTCTCGTCACAGGGATAAATCAAATTGTATGACTTTTCCAATGTAAGATTGGTGGTGGGAGTCTATTTTCACTTACCTTTGAGGCGGGGATGGGAAACCAAACAGACTATAAACCATCATCAGAGACTAAAAGATGAAACAGCAGAGCAAATTTAAAACAAAACAGATTAACAAATGAAATTTATGGGATCCTGTATCTCAAGTACATTGCTGTTTCTGCTTTTAGATGGAGTCTTTTCTCCACAAACTTAAAGAAGCCAAATATTTTTCCTTTAAGAGCTAGTTAGTGCCTGTTTTCCCTCTTCGGAACAAAGGTAGCAGCTAATGGGAATGTAATATATAAAGTTGATTACATACAACATACTTCATTGCCACATTATTATTTTTCCATGTTTAGTTTTAACAAGCTCTATTATAAATCAATGCCACACCCTTTTCCATTCTCCCATCCAGGCAGAATTTTTTGGTAAGTTGTTCCAAACTGTAGGAGACTCTCTTTAATATTAAATAGCTTAAACAATTTTCTGGCAAATTTCCTACTTCCTATTCCCAAGGCAGCTGGGAGCTAGTTTGGCTCTGGTGTAAATTGAAATAGTCTTAATTTATGCTGGTAGTAACAGCCTCGAGGAGACTTCCTGCTGGCCCAGCATTGTTGGAAAGTAGAGCAATGTCCAGCCACATCCCTTCCTTTTCTTGGGATATCCTCGGCAGCTCCTTTATGTTGGTGAGGGCCAGGAGTAAGTATTATAGAGCTAGCTATGGTGGCTTTACTCCACCCAGGGACTCCTCTATGCAACAAATATCCAGCAGGCTTTTTAAGATGGTTCTTTATCCCCTTTGTATCACCAAAGTGGTGCACAAGCATCAAAATCTGGCTTGATATAGCTAATTTTGTTGGGGGAGACTAAGTGTATAAAGTTAAAAGGGTCAAAAAAGGTGTAATACAGTATTTTGAAAAAAGTTTACCTGAATAATCTAGAGTCGACACATCGCTGCTAGAGCAGTACAGTTATTTGGTTAAATCAATCAATGTGCTTCTATTTTTTATTTTTCTTTAAACTATTCATGTTAATAAGTGTATATTATAGCTAGATTATGGTTGTACCAGCTACTGCAGTGCAAGCTGTGGGATGTGCAGGGCCGGCTCTAACTATTTTGCTGCCCCAAGCAAAAAACAACAACAACAACAAAAACCCAAGTGCTGCCCTGCCGAAACAAAAAAAAAACCCCAACACCCACCAAAACAATCCCCCCCATCAGCACCGCCGCCCCGCCGAAACAACCGCCACCCCTACCCGCCCCCCCCCCGCCCAACGACCAGCTCTCCCACCCAAAGCACCAGCGGGGAGCGCAGCATACCCACGGCCCTACTGCCCCAGCCGGGGAACCGGCGGGAAGGGCGGCTTCCCTGCTGCTCCGCCGGCCTCGGAAGTGTGTTTTTTTATTTAAAAAAAAAAAACCAAAAAAAACCACACAACAAAACCTGAGCACCACCCTGCCTGAAGGTGCTGCCCCAAGCATGTTCTTGGTAGGCTGGGGCCTGGAGCCGGCCCTGGATATGTGCATGGAGGGCCATCAGACCAGTGGCAGCAGTTGGAGGCATTCTGCCTGAGGAGGTGAGAGGCAAATGAAATGCATCCAGCGTTGCTGTGGAAGCATAGGCAAGTGCTACACTTATTAAAAGGATACCTCAGAGTCCAAGATAGGGCTGAATGCAGAAAATGAGTAGGGTGATAGGGCTGCGGGCCTGCTTCCCCAGCCCAGGAAGGATTAAACACCACACCCAGATCTCTTTCAGGCTCTCCCCTTAGTGCAAGGTTTATTAATTGAAACAAAAAACTCTGAAGTAACACAAAACAAATCCATTATCCTCGCCAACACAGGCTACAGGGCACAGAGACAGGCTGGCTGCCCAGACCCCCACCTCTGTCTCTACTCCAAGGCCAATTATGGGGTCAAACGCACACCTGCAGTTCCCCTCCAACTGAGGTGTTGTGTCTCAGTGAGTTATAGGGATCGCCTGACCTCTTCCCAGCTGGGTCTAATATTCAAATAGGACTGGCTGGCCACAGGCCCCCTGACCCTTAAAGGAGCAGACCACCCTGTCACTGCCATGACCTCACTTAAGTACATCCAGCCACCTCTCCTTGAGGTACACTACTGCTCCAAACAGCATTATGACTCCCCTGTACCTTGTAGTCAGGATACTCAAGCACCAGAGTTCTAGCTGCCCTCTCTGTAATCGAGCAAAGAGGAAAGACATCAGTGCAACCTCTCCCCCTTCTGTAACAACATACAAGAGCAGCCAGAATGTGCCCATTAGCATGCAAAACAGCTAGCACCAGAGATGGAAGAGTTTTACTTATTTTTCAAACTTTCATATTAACTGTTAAAACTAAATTAAAATATTCCAGGAAGTATTCCACAGAGCCCTAAATATTTGCCAAATTTAGTTTACGTATGGCAGCTGCCAGGGCCAGCCCTAGACCAAATAGCATCCCCCCACTCCCTATTTATTAAACTTTTGAATACCTTATTTTGTATTGCATTTGTAGCCCATTTCACCACTTTGATGCACAATTTGCATGAGTGATTTATCCTTTTCATACAAGATAGATTTACAGATCCTAGCAAATGTATTTATTCATGCCATATATAATCAAATAAACAGTTGTTTCCTCTAGACTTATAGAAACTTTTTAATGATAAGAACTGAAATGTACTAACATCAAGAAATTGAACTGTGCATCAACATTGGGTGGACCAACAATAAATAGTGTTACATACAGTAGGTGACAACCTTCAAATGTTAGCCCTAGTCCTTTAGTTCAAAAAGTAGCTTTTCTTACCGTCAAGTCTTAAAACACAAGTATTCTTTTGCAATTAAACAATAAAATAAGGCTCACAATATTGCAGCTGATCTCTCACTTAATTTCAGTTCATTCTTATTTCTCACTGACTGACTGGCAAGGGCAACACTGACAACATTCTAGGAGGTTTGAGGAAAATGTAGTTCTCAAAGTCTGGAAGGTTCCGTGAGATTTTACTAAAGGTCCAGAGCATTCTAGGAGGTTAGTGAAAAATGAATCCGCATACGGAATACCTGAAACATTTTACTTCAAACATTCTATTTTCCCTTTTGTCATTAACAACAAAAACAGCACCCTGAGCCCGGGACCCCCCAAGCCTAGCATCCCAGGTGGTCACCTGCAGCTGCCAGGGCTGGATTTAGGGGCCGATGTAACACGTAAGGTTAACGAAAACTTCATATTAACAGGAGTGTCATATGTAAGAGGAAATAACTGTCCTGCTGTGAGGCCTCAGCTGGAATACTATGTCCAATTCAGGGTGCCACACTTTTGAGAAAGATATGGGCAAATTGGAGAGAGTCCAGATGAGAGTAGGAAACATGATAAAAGGTTTAGAAAACCCGAGAAAAGGTTTAGAAAACCTGACCTATGAGGAAAGGTTAAAAAAACTGGGCATGTTTAGTCTTGAGAAAAGAAGGCTGAGGAGAGGCCTGATTATAGTCTTAAATATGTTAAGGGCTGTTATATAAAAGATGGGGATCATTTGTTCTCCATGTTCACTGGTGATAGGACAAGAAGTAATGGGATTAATCTGTAGCAAGGGAAATTTAGGTTAGATATGAGGAAAAAAGCCTTTCCAATTATAAAGAATCATAGAATCTCAGGGTTGGAAGGGACCTCAGGAGGTCATCTAGTCCAACCCCCTGCTCAAAGCAGGACCAACCCCAACTAAATCATCCCAGCCAGGGCTTTGTCAAGCCTGACCTCTAAGGAAGGAGATTCCACCACCTCCCTAGGTAACCCATTCCAGTTCTTCACCACCCTACTAGTGAAAATGTTTTTCCTAATATCCAACCTAAACCTCCCCCTCTGAAACTTGAGACCATTACTCTTTGTTTTGTCATCTGCTACCACTGAGAACAGTCTAGATCCATCCTCTTTGGAACCTCCTTTCAGGTGGTTGAAAGCAGCTATGAAATCCCCCCTCATTCTTCTCTTCTGCAGACTAAATAATCCCAGTTCCCTCAGCCTCTCCTCAAATCATGTGCGCCAGTTCCCTAATCATTTTTGTTGCCCTCCGCTTGACTCTTTCCAATTTATCCACATCCTTCTTCTGGTGTGGGGCCCAAAACTGGACACAATACTCCAAATGAGGCCTCACCAGTGCCGAATAGAGGGGAATGATCACGTCCCTCGATCTGCTGGAAATGCCCCTACTTATACAGCCCAAAATGCCATTAGCCTTCTTGGAAACAAGGGCACACTGTTGACTCATATTCAGCTTTTCGTCCACTGTAACCCCTAGGTTCTTTTCTGCAGAACTGCTGCCCAGCCATTCGGTCCCTAGTCTGTAGCAGTGCATGGGATTCTTCCGTCCTAAGTGCAGGACTCTGCACTTGTCCTTGTTGAACCTCATCATATTTCTTTTGGCCCAGTCCTCTAATTTGTCTAGATCCGTCTGTATCCTATCCCTACCCTCCAGCGTATCAACCACTCCTCCCAGTTTAGTGTCATCTGCAAACTTGCTAAGGGTGCAGTCCACACCATCCTCCAGATCGTTAATGAAGATATTGAACAAAACACGCCCCAGCACCGACCCTTGGGGCACTCCACTTGATACCGGCTGCCAACTAGACATGGAGCCATTGATCACTACCCGTTGAGCCCGACCATCTAGCCAGTTTTCTATCCACCTTACCGTCCATTCATCCAGCCCATACTTCTTTAACTTGCTGGCAAGAATACTGTGGGAGACTGTATCAAAAGCTTTGCTAAAGTCAAGAAATAGCACATCCACTGCTTTCCCCTCATCCCCAGAGCCAGTTATCTCATCATAGAAGGCAATTAGGTTAGTCAGGCATGACTTGCCCTTGGTGAATCCATGCTGACTGTTCCTGATCACTTTCCCCTCCTTTAAGTGGTTCAGAATTGATTCCTTGAGGACCTGTTCCATGATTTTTCCAGGGACTGAGGTGAGACTGACTGGCCTGTAGTTCCCCGGATCTTCCTTCTTCCCTTTTTTAAAGATGGGCACTACATTAGCTTTTTTCCAGTCATCCGGGACCTCCCCCGATTGCCATGATTTTTCAAAGATAATGGCCAATGGCTCTGCAATCACATTGGCCATCTCCTTTAGCACCCTCGGATGCAGTGCATCTGGCCCCATGGACTTGTGCTCGTCCAGCTTTTCTAAATAGTCTCAAACTACTTCTTTCCTCACAGAGGGCTGGTTACCTCCTCCCCATACCGTGCTGTGGAGTGCAGCCATCTGGGAGCTGACCTTGTCTGTGAAGACAGAGGCAAAAAAAGCATTGAGTACACTAGCTTTCTCCACATCTTCTGTCACTAGGTTCCCTCCCTCATTCAGCAAGGGGCCCACACTTTCCTTGACTTTCTTCTTGTTGCTAACATACCTGAAGAAACCCTTCTTGTTACTCCTAACATCTCCGGCTAGCTGCAACTCCAAGTGTGATTTGGCCTTCCTAATTTCACTCCTGCATGCCTGAATATTTTTATACTCCTCCCTGGTCATTTGTCCAATCTTCCACTTCTTGTAAGCTGCTTTTTTGTGTTTAAGACGAGCAAGGATTTCACTGTAAAGCCAAGCTGGTCGCCTGCCATATTTACTTTTCTTTCTACACATCGGGATGGTTTGTTCCTGGAACCTCAATAAGGATTCTTTAAAATACAGCCAGCTTTCCTCAACTCCTTCCCCCCTCATGTTATTCTCCCAGGGGACCTTGCCCATCAATTCCCTGAGGGAGTCGAAGTCTGCTTTTCTGAAGTCCAAGGTCTCTGTTCTACTGCTCTCCTTTCTTCCTTGTGTCAGGATCCTGAACTCGACCATCTCATGGTCACTGCCTCCCAGGTTCCCATCCACTATTGCTTCCTCTACTATTTCTACCCTGTTTGTGAGCAACAGGTCAAGAAGAGCTTTTCCCCTAGTTGGTTCCTCCAGCACTTGCACCAGGAAATTGTCCCCTACACTTTCCAAAAACTTCCTGGATTGTCTGTGCACCGCTGTATTGCTCTCCCAGCAGATATCGGGGTGATTAAAGTCACCCATGAGAACCAGGGCCTGTGATCTAGTAACATGAGTAGAATAGTGAAGTAATGAAATAGGCTTCCATTGTGGAAGTTGTGGAATCCCCATCTTTGGAGGTCTTTAAGAGCAGGTTAGACAAATACCTATAAAAGAGATGGTCTGGGTATACTTGGTCATGCCTCAGCACAGGTGGCTGGAATAAATTACTTCTCAAGGTCCCTGTCAGCCCTACATTTCTATGATTCATATAAAAGGAACAACAAAGTTTAAATATTTTTGAAATTTCCTCTGAACTGCAATTTTAAAAGCACACAAAAAATTAGGAAAACATTTTCACCGCACTCGTCATGCCTATATTTTAAAGTTAGTATCACATGCTTTAAATTTTCAAAAGTAACTAGTGATTCTGGGTACCTCAGTTTTTGGGCGTGCAACTGATTTTATAGCTTTCTGAAAATTTAGACTGCTGTAAGTTGTGTACCCAAAATCACTAATCACGTTTGAAAACGTAGGCCACAATTTTAAGTAGCAATAAAAATGTCCATGGAGAATGCTTAATCTCTGGGTGAAACACTATGAAGATGTCCCTACCATTGTTCCATTCCTACATATAAAATGTGATTCCTGTACTGTCACTTCTGTGCAGTAAGATGTTCATTTTCAACATAAAATTCTGAGTAAAGGAAGCCAGGCACAGTAGGAAGAAGAGTTGGGAGCCAGGTAGGTTTTCCTCAAAATGAGACTGGGGAGAGAGGGGAGCCAAATCACCATAGGGGACTTGTCATGATTAAATGTTATTTATTGCTGCTTACAGGTAGTGCTGTCCTTTAAAGTTCTCTCATGATCTAAGGCTTTAACTGCTTACTAACTACACAATATTGAAACCTCTGTCTTTATTTTCTTTAAAATGCAGGTTGGTTGTAGTCAGATTCATGATAGAGGCGTAGTTTATTCCTTTGGCAGGCAGGATCTCTAGTTCAGTAGCGTAGACAGTGGGGGGAGCAGGGGGAGCAGCCACTCCCCCTGTGAGGAGAAGCGGTGCCTTAAGGCGCCGCCCAAGCCCCGCTGCTGGAGCCAGGCTGGGGGGGCACTTTAAAAGGCCCATGGCTCCTGCCGCTGCGGGGAGCCGCGGGCCTTTTAAAGCGCCCTCCCAGCCCCGCTGCCGGAGCCGGGCTCGAGAGGGGATTTAAAAGGCCCGTGGCTGCAAGAGCCACGGGCCTTTTAAATCCCCACCCGAGCTCCACTTGGTGGGGGGTGCTTTAAAAGGCCCGCGGCTCCTGCAGCCGCAGGGAGCCACTGCGGGGCCCCCGGGCCTTTTAAAGCGCAGCCGGAGCCCCGCTGCCGGAGCTCTGGTGGCGCTTTAAAGGGCCCAGGGGCTCCGCAGCGGCTAGAGCCCTGGGCCCTTTAAAGTACCGCCGGGTGAGTACAGGGGGAGCGGGGAGGCGCCTTTTTATAGCGCCGCTCCCCCTGTGCTCTAAACCTGGCTACGCCACTGCTCTAGTTTATCTGAGATCAAGTTGGAAAGCTGGATCAGAAGTAAGGTCCATTTGTTAGACACCATTTCGTCCCCTCTCCTGGTGGTAGGAACCAGCAGAGACATTGTTAGATGAGCAGACAAAGACCAAATCCAGGATCACCTAGGGCATGTTGTTGAACCCAGAAAGATTGTGGGCTTGTGCCTACAGAAAAAGCTACTGCCTTAGAGTCGTTCACACTTCTTGTCTTCAGCACCTGTCTTACTGACAAGTTAAGAAGACTAACATGCAATTAGTCTGTCACATAAAAGTTTCCAGAATATTTTAAAAGAAGGTAGGATTGGTCACAATCCTGCTTCCAATGAAATCCATGGTAGATCTTTCAGTGCAAGCAAGTATGGAACTCTCTTATCTCTGAAGATGACAACATACTGAAAGTTTTTTTAAGAAGTCTTCTAGAATCTGTTGCACTAAGCACTTGTTTTTCCTCCAAAACTGTATTTATACAGTATATTTTGCCTTCTTGATAAAAGGACAATTGGGGGACAGATTGCATTTATGGAAGGAAGGAAATATGGTTGAAAAGAAGAATTATAGGAAGTGCTTACATGTTCATGAGAGATTTGTCTGCTGGCTTGAAGGCATGCTTACTTTAACACATCTGCAAGGTGGTATAGGCCCACATGCAGTGGCCATCCGTAATAAATCAACTTTCTCTGTCCCAAGTACTTGCAGTAACTTAAAATATTCAGGACGCACATGGTCATAGGTGGTTCTGACAGGTTCCTGTTTCAAGCCAAACTGTTCACCCACCTCTGCGAGAGAAAGTTCTCTTGGTAGAGTAGAAGAGAAACACTAAAAGTGACACCGGATTCTGAAGCATTAGAAACTGAAGAACAAGATAATCTAAGGAGAAAGCAGGCAAACCTACCAATGCAAGAAGGCAAATAGAGTGTTTAAACAACAGATAAGAGAAAGAAAATGAGTGAATGGCTGAGGGTATCTAGTAATCTGCATCCATTACAGATTCTGGATCTGACACTGAGCCCTTCTGTGAAGCTGGGGAACTCACTTATCCTTCCTACTTCAATTTCCCCATTTGTAAAATGGGGATGATATTAGTTACTGGCCACAGAGAGCTGGAACTGCGGAGAGGTTTCATTAGCACTTGGAAGATTAAAATGCTAAGCATGACTATTAAAATAGTAAAAATACGGCAAAAGAAGAAAGCAATCAAACAAGTTAAAATGCCTAAAATTAAATAAAAAAGCGACCACCTATTGACATTGATTGACATAAATAACGTCTAACTTCAGGACTGGTAAACTGGGCTCATCTGAACATGCATTTTAATATAGTTAAACGTGAGGTCATACATCTAAAGGAAAAAGAACGTAGGAAGATAGGGACTGCATCCTGGAAAGCAGTGACTCAGAAAGGGACTTAGGGATTGTGACAGATAACCAACTAAACATGAGCTCTCCAGGTAAGGTGACAGCAAAAAGAGCCAACACAATCTTTGGATGTAGCAACACAGGAAAATAAAGTAGAAGCAGGGAGGCGATGTTACTAATGTGTGTAAAGCCATTACAGGAGCACTGTGTCCATACTTTAAAAAGGATGTTGAAAAATTGGAAAAAGTTCAGAAAAGAGCTACAAGAATTATTCAAGTTCCATAAAACTTTATACCAAGAGATTAAAGAAACTATGATGAGAGGCTAAGGAAGCTCAATCTATTTTGCCAGTAAAAGGTCTAAGATGAGTTGATCATAGGCTGTAAATATCTACAAAGGAAGAAAATTTTTGATAGTACTGTGCTCTTTACTCTAGCAAAGACATAAAATCCAATGGCTGGAAACAAGCGATACAGCTCAAAACTAGTTCAGTCAGAAGTTGTGGGCTAGATGCAGGAATTAATGGGTGATACTCTATGGCTCTCATAGTCCCTTCTAGCCTTTAAATCTGTGAATGATATGATGACTTCAATATTTAATTCAGAATCTCTAACTGAAAACTGAATGCAAATTGGTATATCAACTTTATCATTACAAAACATGTTTATCAATACAGCAATTGTCAATTTACACTTCACTTTAGACACTGACTAAGGAGGCAGGAGACCTGCATTCTACTAGCAGCTCTGCTCTCACCTGCTGTGTGACCATAGCCAAGTCCCTTTATCTATTTTGTTGGTTTAGACAGTAAGCTCCTCAGCACAGGGACTGTTCTCACCATGTGATTGAGAGAGGGCTCCAATCTCATTTACGGTGGCACAGAAGGACCTACCACAAATATTGGTGATGTTTTTATTCTTAATATTTTATGCTACAATTTTGATAAAATGTACTGACAAATCTGTATATACTATTTTAAGAATCTATATAATATTTTAAGGTCCTGTAGAAAGAATATTAATGGAGATGCGGTGCAGGGAATGATTGGAAACACTATCAGGAAAATTAAATACAAATTAAACAAAATTTAGACATTTGTGGAGAATAGAGGAAAATTCTATATTTTATGAAAAAGATGAGTGACTCATTTACCCCTCTCCTTTCCACAGCGGCTCCTTGTGCTAAGACCAGGGAGTGGCACCTGAGTGTTTATCTTTGAAAGAGAATCATTAAGGACTATCAACAAATCAACAGGCTGGGCTGTGACAGAACAATAAGAAGGCTGCAGCCTACGTGAAACTGGATCTCACTTCATCTGTAGAGGAAAAGTGGAAAATCCCCAAGATGGGAACAAAGGAACCAGTGTTCACACAGCCCTTTAAACCCACAGAGGCTGAGAAGTTTAAGGGAGGAATAAAAGGGGCATGTTTCCTGAGGGAGAAGGAACCTTTCTGAATGCTGGACTACCTGGGCTGAAGGACATTTGGCTGCAGGGCTGAAAGAGAAGACTCCATGTTCTAGAGGAGAAGGGGTAGAAGAAGGATCCTGGACTCTGGAGGGCTCTGACCAAATCCCAAAGAACGTTCTAGAATGGTGAGGAAACGGAGGCAGGGGAATGGGTACAAGTGTTCATTTTGCATGGATCAATATCAATACATCTCATGCTGTATAAAGTAAAAAGTGATTGTTTTAGAAATCTATTTGCAAAGTATTTGTCTATTTACTTCAATTATCACGTCCTTGAAGGGATAAACTATAAACTAGAGTGCCCACAAGGATGGGGCTCTAGGGAAGGGTATGTAGAAGCGACAAAGGGTCCTGTGGCACCTTATAGACTAACAGAGGTATTGAAGCATAAGCTTTCGTGGGTGAATACCCACTTCTTCGGATGCAAGCAGTGGAAGGGTATGTTTAAGCTTTTAGGAGGCTCAGTACTTATCTTGGGATCGAGGGGTCCTAGTTCCAAAAAGGGACACTGAGCAGAATCTGTGCCCAAGAAGAGTGTCAGAAAAGCCAACTACAATGCCTGGAGCCAACTGAAGTGAAGGGGAGCTTTTTAAAAAAAACAAAACAAAACAAAAAAAACCCCAGCAACCAAACAAAAAAAGCAAAAGTATATGGACCCAGCATAAGTCTAAACACAGCAGCCTGGTGCGTGTCCAACAGAGGGAGCTTGACCAGGGCTGTGACAATATTTTTCTAAAAGCAGAGGGAAAGCAGCTGTCTAATGTTGCAATAAGAGCACTGAGGAGGCAGTTGACATCTTTAATGTTCACAATAGGGTGACCAGACAGCAAATGTGAAAAATCAGGACAGGGGGTGGGGGGTAATAGGAGCCTATATAAGAAAGAGACCCAAACATCGGGACATCTGGTCACCCTAGTTCACAAGCACAAATGATTTTCAGTTAAGGACTTAGCTAAAGCCAGAATCTTCCCAGCAAAACAAAACAAATGATTGTAGGCACACAATAGCAGTCCAAACCTGAATACATGCTATTTCAATTTTCAGCAATGACAGATTTTCTGGTTTAACTGTTCGGTAGAATCTTGCAACCCTCACACAGGTAATCCTTCCCAATGTGACTATACCTATTGAAGATACAAGGTAGGTAAGGAAATATCTTTTATTGGACCAATTTCAGGTCTGACCTGAAGGAAGCTCTGTTGTGTGGCTTGAAAGCTTGTGTGTCTCACCCACAGAAATTGGTAAAATAAGAGATTACCTCACCCACCTCGTGTCTCTAATATCCTGGGACTGACACAGCTACAACAACAGTGCATATGCCTATTGAAATCCATCTGGGGATACTTGTATTTGTAGAGTGTGCTGAGCTGAACCCATATTTTATACTTTGTGGTGGAGATGTGAGTTGATTTAGGTCCATGTCCATTGTGTAACCCATCAGATGACTAACCACAGAGAATTGCAGGGGGAAGGAAAGATCACACAGAGGAAATTGACTATTTTGCTGGCTGCTGTTGTAACCAAGGATTTAAATTCTTCATATATTAGTCACAACATTAAAACAGAGATACCTCATTTTGCCAAAACACTGCAAGGTTGTGGGGAAAGAGCCACCTCTTCCCAGAACAGAATTGACTTAGAAGTGCCAGGGCTTGCAGTTCTTTTATAGAAGAAGCCAACAAATACAAAATAAAGATTGAATATTTATTTTCCAAGAGGATATTTACTTTTAAAAATGCATATCAAGAAGTTATGGCTTCAGGTCAGAGTCTGCGTGGTCCCTACATGGTTGGTAATGGGGGCCGAGGCAAAGGAAACAAGGAGCCTCTCCACTCCCGCTCTCTTACATGAGAATTGAGTGTGGGGACTGTCCTTGCTTAGGGCAGTACAGGAACTGCTATCTCCCACTCCCCAACACCACAAAAATGAAAGCAAGCGAGATACACAGGAGGCATATGGTTCCCATCCCTTTCCCTCTGCGCACCTGCCAGCGGAAGGCCCTCCTTCCAGTGGAAAGAATTTACACCCTACAAAAGTAGTGAAATGCTCCCTTTACACAGCCAGAAGCTTCAGGGAGGCACTCAAGAATGCAGGCACAGCTGCATGCACAATTACTACAACTGCATATGCAAACAGATATTTCAATTTCAAAATATCCATTGTGCATGCAAATGTAGGCATGAAAATGCAAAAAAGAGTGGGTATGTAGAAGTGGCCCTCTATCCACTGGAGAAAAAAATCCCTAAAAACTGCATGAAATTTTCTGCAAAGGGGCTTTCCATTGTCCTTGGCCAAAGTGTCTGTTTCTCTCATTCCTGTGTAGCGTTTTCATCTTTTTTTAAGCTTACGCCCAGGCTTGGCAAAGTTTGATTTGATTTTTCGATAATTTTCAGAGATAGTATTGATGAGACAAGGTGGATGAGAAAACATTTAACTGGACCGACTTCTGTTGGAGAGAAGATTTCGGGCTTACACAGAGCTCTTCAGTTGGTCCAATTAAAAAAAAAAAAAAAAAAAAAAAAGCTGTGTGTGGCTTGAAAGTTTGTCTCTCTCACCAGCAGAAGTTGGTCCAATAAAAGATATTACCTCAGCCACCTTTTCTCGCTATTATCCTGGGACCAACACAACTACAATACCACTGCATACAGGCAATATTAATGTTTATTATTAAAGATTTTTTTATTGATATATATATTCAGTTCTGGGAAATAGGGGGAAGACAATTTAATGACCAACTTTTGGAATCTCAACATCTAAAAGCTTTAAACTATTAAAACGTGAATTGGCAACATCACATGTCAAAATATACAAAGGAGATATCCTTAATTCAAACTAATAATTTTTTTTAAACTTGGCCTGTCTGTAAATTTAGATTATTGATGGAAATATTTATCTGTTGATTTGTGTGTGGGGGTGAAAATTACATTTATCAACATTTACAGATAAAAAAATCTAATCCTTCAAAGCCTGTTTACAGTCCAGAGAGGCTGCATTTCATTGGTCATGTGTGATAATATAGCTTGTGAAGTATCTTGGAGACAACAGACTCTGTAAGTAAAGTAGTTCATGTAGTACACTGTGGACAGAGCAGACTCTTTCACAGCATGAGATAAATGACAGAATCAGCATTTAGAAACCAGTTGCAATGGGGTGCACAGACCCTACACTGGGCCAGTGCAGGAGAAGGGAATGGCTTAGAGACAGGAGGGTAAATTCTTGATCCCATTGAAGGCAATGGGAGTTTTGCCCCTGATTTCAGTGGGACCGGGATTTTACCCAGGGACTTGCATCTGCCTTGTCCTAAAACACCTACCAGAAGTGTCAGTCCTGGAGGAAGGTCCACCCAGCTGCAGTAGTAATCAGGAAGGGAGAAGGGCAAACCTTGGAGGTGGCTGCCCTATCCCGGGGAACACATATCACTAGAGAGTGTTTGATTCAAAGGCCAGGGGCCCAGAGTCAGCAAGTGGGACAAGGTGCTTTCCTGGAGGACGGAAGGGTCCATCAACAGACTGACCTGGGTGGGACAGACTGGCCAGCTCTCCCTGAAGAAAAAGAAGGACTAGATATGGACTAGATGGATTTCTCCCCCCGCCGCCATCACCACTCCAGAGCGGATACCAGTTGGTTGCTCAAGTTGGGCACTGGTACTTTAACTGTTTCAGTCGAGAAGGTTTTCCCCCACCTTAGGAGGAGTGGTGTTTTGGGGCTGCAGCTTTGGCCATCTGGCACTGTACTGCCATGACACCTGCACACCAACCCTGGTTCATATCTTTGCTTGACCCAGTTTGCCTATTTTATTCCATTGCTCACAGCATACACACTAGCATCTATTAAGAGCAAATTAGTATTATTAGTACTTTAACAACTTGCAAGCTCTTATAGTACTGTTCAGAACAGTATGAAGTTATTCCCTAGTACAAATTCACAGAGAAGAGTAACTCTTCTGGGAGAGCAATTGCTGGGAGAGCAATACAGCAGTGCACAGACAATCCAGGAAGTTTTGGGAAAGTGGAGGGGGAAATTTCCTGGTGCAAGTGCTGGAGGAACCAACTAGGGGCAGAGCTCTTCTTGACCTGCTGCTCACACACTGCTGCTCACACACAGGGAAGAGTTAGTAGGGGAAGCAAAAGTGGATGGGAACCTGGGAGGCAGTGACCATGAGAAGGTTAAGTTCAGGATCCTGACACAAGGAAGAAAGGAGAGCAGCAGAATACGGACCCTGGACTTCAGAAAAGCAGACTGACTCCCTCAGGGAACTGATAGGCAGGATCCTCTGGGAGAACAACATGAAGGGGGAAGGAGTCCAGGAAAGCTGGCTGTATTTTAAAGAATCCTTATTGAGGTTGCAGGAACAAACTATCCCAATGTGCAGAAAGAATAGTAAATATGACAGGCGACCAGCTTGGCTTAACAGTGAAATCCTTGCTGATCTTAAACACAAAAAAGAAGCTTACAAGAAGTGAAAGATGGGGCAAATAACCAGGGAGGAGTATAAAAATATTGCTCAGGCATGCAGGAGTGAAATCAGGAAGGCCAAATCACACTTGGAGTTGCAGCTAGAAAGGGATGTTAAGAGTAACGAAGGGTTTCTTCAGGTATGTTAGCAACAAGAAGGTGGTAAAGGAAAGTGTGGGCCTCTTACTCAATGCTTTTTTTGCCCTGGTCTTCACGAACAAGGTCAGCTCCCAGACTACTGCACTGGGCAGCACAGTATGGGGAGGAGGTGACGAGCCCTCTGTGGAGAAGGAAGTGGTTCAGGACTATTTAGAAAAGCTGGACGAACACAAGTCCATGGGGCCGGATGCACTGCATTTGAGGGTGCTAAAGGAGTTGGCCAATGTGATTGCAGAGCCATTGGCCATTATCTTTTAAAACTCATGGCGATCGGGGGAGGTCCCAGATGACTGGAAAAAGACTAATGTACTGCCCATCTTTAAAAAAGGGAAGGAAGATCCGGGGAACTACAGGCCAGTCAGCCTTACCTCAGTCCCTGGAAAAATCATGGAGCAGGTCCTCAAGGAATCCATTCTGAAGCACTTAAAGGAGGGGAAAGTGATCAGGAACAGTCAGCATGGATTCACCAAGGGCAAGTCATGCCTGACTAACCTAATTGCCTTCTATGATGAGATAACTGGCTCGGTGGATGAGGGGAAAGCAGTGGACGTATTATTCCTTGACTTTAGCAAAGCTTTTGATACGGTCTCCCAAAAATATTCTTGCTAACAAGTTAAAGAAGTATGCGCTGGATGAATGGACTATAAGGTGGATAGAAAGCTGGATAGATCATCAGGCTCAATGGGTAGTGATCAATGGCTCCATGTTTAGTTGGCAGCCGGTATCAAGCGGAGTGCCACAAGGGTTGGTCCTGGGGCCGGTTTTGTTCAATATCTTCATTAATGATCTGGAGGACGGCGTAGATTGCACCCTCAGCCAGTTTGCAGATGACACTAAGCTGGGAGGAGTGGTAGATATGCTGGAGGGTAGGGATAGGATACAGAGGGACCTAGACAAATTAGAAGATTGAACCTCATCAGATTTCTTTTAGCCCAAAAAGGACAAGTGCAGAATCCTGAACTTACGACAGAAGACTCCCATGTACTGCTACAGACTAGGGACCGAGTGGCTAGGCAGCAGTTCTGCAGAAAAGGACCTATGGGTTACAGTGGATGAGAAGCTAAATATGAGTCAACAGTGTGCCCTTGTTGCCAAGAAGGCTAACGGCATATTGGACTGTATAAGTAAGAATATTGCCAGCAGATCGAGGGACGTGATCATTCCCTTCTATTCGGCATTGGTGAGGCCTCATCTGGAGTAGTGTGTCCAGTGTTGGGCCCCACACTACAAGAAGGATGTGGAAAAATTGGAAAGAGTCGAGTGGAGGGCAACAAAAATGATTAGAGAGCTGGAACACATGACTTATGAGGAGAGGCTGAGGGAACTGGGATTATTTAGTCTGCAGAAGAGAAAAATGAGGGGGGATTTGATAGCTGCTTTCAACTACCTGAAAGGAGGTTCCAAAGAGGATGGATCTAGACTGTTCTCAGTGGTAGCAGATGACAGAACAAGGAGCAATGGGCTCAAGTTGCAGTGGGGGAGGTTTAGGTTGGATATTAGGAAAACCTTTTTCCACCAGGAGGGTGGTGAAGCACTGGAATGGGTTACCTAGGAAGGTGGTGGAATCTCCATCCTTAGAGGTTTTTAAGGCTCGGCTTGACAAAGCCCTGGCTGGGATGATTTAGTTGGGGATTGGTCCTGCTTTGAGCAGGGGGTTGGACTAGATGACCTCCTGAGGTCCCTCCCAACCCTGACATTCTATGAACTCTGGATAAACAGAGTAACTCCTGAAATAGCTATGCTGAAAACTTCTCTATGAATTTGCATTCTCAACTTGGAATTTGCAAGACTCAAATTATTTTCCAGAACCCTGGTCTGGAATATTTTCTAGCCAATGGTGTTTGATAATGCTGTTCTTTTACTCCCACTAATTAGCCACTGTCTGTGATGAATTCATCTTAGGACATTTTGTTCAGGAAGAAGAGTCTCCTCTGTATCCTAAAGTAAACCTTCAATGGCAAGCAGACTGCTATGGCACCATGTGAAGTTGATTTGCCCTACCCTTCTGGGCTGTCACAGCAGGATGCTACTAGGATTGTAATCACAATTTTTATACTGTTGCAATAACACAAGGAAAGCACATATGAACAGGACAGGAACAGGTTCAGTCAATTTTCTTCATCAAGCCTGTCTGATAATCGCCTGTGGAAAGAGAGAGCGAGAGAGAGAGAGCGTGCGCGAGTGAGGGGGAGAGAGAGAGAGGCAGGCAGAATTGGAGGGCCAAGAGGGAGATACAAGAAAGGTGATTAAGAAACAAACAAAAATAAAGGAGTACAAACCAATACTTCCACATCTTGGGCGACACCAAGGATGCGGTCAGAGCTTAACAAATAAATAAGAGGTCCATGATGTTTCTGATTTGATGTAATTTGGTTAGGTTAAATGAATGGATTTTGGGACCAATATATTTTGCCTTATGTTCACTCATTGGGTAATCAGACTCTGAAATAAACTGGTTTCTTGGAGTTGAAGTGGTCGTCATTAGCCCAGTCCTCTTAATGCTGCTGCATGCCCCCAGCGCTATTTAAGTCCTTATAACATTTTGATCTTTTCAATTAGAAGGTATGTCTGTCATATAGCAAGGACATAAGTAAGAGAGAAGGCAAGAAGAGTTTAGGGAACTGACCCCTTTTCTGTGATCATAGTAGAAATGATTACACCAGAAAACTAAAGCCGTTTTGGATATACATGAAATACAATATGCAGAAATGCTATTGTGGTTTTCCTCCCCGAACCATAAAAATACAACTGCAAGTATATTTTCTAGCTGCAGAAAAGGGTGGCCTTTCAAGACCATCCAGAAAGGGTAATTTTCAACATTTGACTCTAATGGACATCAGTCTGTCACTGTTCTGTGCAGTAATCAACATTCCATAGTGTTATATAGAAGCTTCTGGAGCCACATGCAGTTTCTAGACACTTTTTGTTTCCACTTTTTTTTAAAGTAGAAACTACCCGAAGATTGCTTCCTCCATCTCCTCCCCAAATAGTTGTCCTTTTTCATTTAGTCTTGTGGTCTTTATTGAAAATTTCTGGGGTTTCAGAGCCTTCCTGGTTTAGGCATATGGTTTAAAAATATTGTTTCAACGTTTTTATCTAAAGCTGGGTTTGTAAGTGGGTGAATCACAAAATTAAGCTGTTAGCTTTTTCCTTATTAAATACATTCAGCTTGAATCTTTCAAACTCCTTTAAATCAATTAGAGTTATTATAAAAGTTGTGGGAGAAGAGAGAATAAGTATTGACGCTTAATTTCTATTCAGGTATTAATACTCAGGAGTTTTATCTGGAGATGGGGGAGAACCTCCAGAGTGTTTTACAAACCAAATTGGTAGAAATTCCCCACATAGCTCTTTCCTCCAATACACAACACTCCACTTAGACTGAACTGAGATTAAATAGGTCAATTTTAAAAAATCCTTTAAACCCTAAAGATGTATAACACAAAATCCCCAAGCTAGTCAAAACAAGTTTCATCTTTGGCTGAAGCTGGAATTTTAAGAGAAGCTAAAACACTGTATGGGAAGCAATTCCTGTCACATACAGTCATGTATACATCAAAGAAAGAGGAAAAATATTGGAAAATGATTAGAGAAACTCTTAAAGGCCCAACCCATCTCAAGATATCTTTAGCATTGGGAGCTGCAAAAGCCCTGGGAGGCAAGAGATACAGAGGCAATCTCTGCCTCCTATGAAAGCTATTTCAATAATACTTTGCTGTCATTGCAAATTTTAGAGCTACCTAGCAGCTCAAGCTAATCAGCTGTTTACTTCCCTCCACCCCAACTCCAGGTTCTTAAGACATTCAGTCTCTCCCAGTATTCTCATTCAGGACCACTCAATAGGCAGGAGTTGCAGTGGCTTTAGAGCTGGAGTAACTATCTTTTTTTGTGGACTGAGCAACTGACCAGGCTTTGAAGTTAGAGAAGGGAATGCTTTCCACCTCTTCCTCTGCTCAATCATGGGCAAGTCCTGACGGGGCTTCCATGTAGCATTGGTTAGGAAATTCTTTTTTGGGGTTGGAAATGCTGATTTATCAAAACCAGAACTTTTTGCAGGAACATATCCATGTAGACAGCACTTTTGTTGGGAAGGCTGCTCAAGCCCAGGATGGAAATACTGGTCAAAATGAGAATGACACACCAGAATAGCCAATAGCTAAATCATAGCAATGCAATTGTTCATGAGACACTTATAAAACACTTGTTACACTCCTTATCAAATACCCTTCAACCACCACTGCTCGGATGAAATGAGGGAAAACCATGACTGTAATCACTATGGTTTGAGTGGAGAAACAATGAGGAGTAACAGAAAAATAAAATGCCGCTGGCAATTTTCAAAATTGAATTGCCTTGTTTTTTCCACCCACAAGGGTGGGTTAAAGCAATATGCTAATTAAAATAAGGCTAATACTTTCGTGCACTAACAAGCCTTTGACACTAGATAGATTCCCTGATTTTAGCAGAGATTCCGACCTCTCCCACACACATTGCTTCCTCTGCTGAATTTTTGCACAGCTGCAAGTTTTTATATATATTCACAATCATTCTACAGTCCCCTCTGCGAAACATTGCACCCTTGCATACAGAGATCAGAACACGTCTTGCTGCATTGCCAACCCCAGCACCTTCACATTATTTTAACAGCAGATAGAAATATTATTGCAAAGATGGGAAAGCACCATATGCGTGCCTCTGTACTCCCTGAAATGGACACAAACAGCCAGCACCTCACTCATGGAAAAGCTTATAACCAATGGCATAAAGAAGAAAACCTATGACAAAATTTGGTCCTTTTATGATGAGCTACTTGAAAGCATTGTGTGTTCCTCTCCAACTTTTAAGTCAGAATATTGTTATAGTTACAGACATTCCTAGTTACAGCTTTTGTACACTTACCTTTATTCAAACATTGTATGACCTACCTGTCTTCAATGAAAAGGAAGTAAGGAAGAAAACTTAATTATTTGCATGCTTACACTCTGAAAACAGTTGCAGTTTCTAGGGCAATCTTTGCTTTTGTGGTATGTCTTGGGCCTTGTTTTCAAGGAAATTGAGTGGCATAGCTATTGATAAATTAAGCTATTCTGCAATAGCTCTTCCAGAAGAGCTCCCTGTGTAGGCATTCTATTCCAGAATAAAATTCACTAACTCTGGAGTAATTACTTATTCTGTAATAGCTATACTGGTCAATTTCCCCATGTAGACAAGGTGTTATACTTCAGATGATAGATTAAGATTCAATTTCAAGCTCACTGAGGAGGCACTGTGCCTGCCTTTGCACTGCACCGAGCACATTGTGGATACTATCAGAACAGAAATGTGCCAGTGAGAAATAAGGCTAGTATTAGATGGGTACATGTCTATACCCCCACACACTCTCCTCTCATTAACAGGTAATTGCTTGCAAGCCCCAAAAGTGTTTTAATGAAAACGCTAAACAAAATGACTCCAGAACACAGAACGTGTTCTCTAGCACACTTCAGAACAGCTCTAGAACATTGGAAATAGCAATGCCATTAGCAGCTGGGGATATAAATCGGATAACCAACCATATTCTCTTTTAGATTACTATCCTCCCACCCCACGGACTAAAAACAGTTTAAAATGCTTTAAAAAATTCATTTGATGGCCAACTTCCAACACACCACTCGGTTTCTCAAACACTCACATTCCAATGTATTTGCTGACTTTATGCACACAGTAGGGGGGCCTGCTAGAAAAGGCTATTGGATAAGAAGTTAGTTTGCTCATAGACTCAGATTTTAAGGTCAGAAGGGACCATTATGATCATCTAGTCTGACCTCCTGCACAATGCAGGCCACAGAATCTCACCCACCCACTCCTGGAATAATCCTCTCACCTATGTCTCAGCTATTGAAGTCCTCAAATCATGGTTTAAAGACTTCAAGATGCAGAGAATCCTCCAGTAAGCGTCCTGTGCCCCATGCTGCAGAGGAAGGCGAAAAACCTCCAGGGCCTCTGCCAATCTACCCTGGAGGAAAATTCCTTCCCAACCCCAAATATGGTGATCAGCTGAACCCTGAGCATGTGGGCAAGACTCCCCAGCCAGACACCCAGAAAAAAGTTCTCTATAGTAACTTCTAACATCCCACCACTGACCCTTGGTCCTATTTACCACTGATGGCAATTAATTGACCTTTGACTAAGATCATGTTATCCCATCAAACCATCTCCTCCATAAACTTATCTAGCTTAATCTTGAAGCCAGACAGGTCTTTTGCCCCCGACTGTTTCCCTTGGAAGGCTGTTCCAGAACTTCACTCCTCTGATGGTTAGAAACCTTCGTCTAATTTCAAGTCTAAACTTCCTGATGGCCAGTTTATATCCATTTGTTCTTGTGTCCACATTGGTACTGAGCTTAAATAATTCCTCTCCCTCCCTGCTGATACTGTATAATACTAAGAACTATTGCCAAGAAGGGAAAAAACTTCACAGAAGCCTCTGGCCTTGTGATTTTCACCCCCTTTGAAAAAGCAGGAAAGAAAAGAAGCTCTACTGGTGTGTGGTTAAGATAAGTACAAAGGAACTATTCTTACAAGGTCTCATCAGTGAAACTGAAATGTGTTTTGATTGCTTTTTTTTTTTTTAGCATTCCTAATCTGACATGTTGATGGATAATGCAGAACAGTGAATGTCTGTGTTCTAGAAAACATTTAGTTTCATATATATATCCTATGCAGATGTTTTGTTAGGCTCTTAAAGCTTTCTTTCAGTACTTGGGGATTACATTTTATAGATATAGCTATATACAGAGACAGAGTGTGTGTGTGAGAGACAGAGAGAGAGAGAGAGAGAGAGAGAGAGAGAGAGAGAGAGGGGTGCTATGTCTTGGGAAAAAGGAAAAAGAATTTCTGTTAAAAGTGATCGCTGATAGACACCTAAATTGTGTGCCTTCCATCATCGAATTGCTTTAAAACATTCTCCTCTTCCTGACTATGCCCCTTTGGTTTTGTGAGGCTGAAGGGCCCTGTTTGAGGTAATCTGCAATCAGGCACTTGACCAGTGGGGCTGGGTTTTTATATTGAATTTAGGGGGTGAGAGTAGGCTGCTCCACCTCCCAAGAGAGTGCAGATTGGCTGAATGTGGTGGGCAGCTCATCCTGTCTGATCTACTCAAACCACAAAGAGACTGCCCCGATCAAAGGCTTGCACTACATGGTTTCTGACAACTCATCCCTACTACTATGGGTAGAGGGAAAGAAGAATCCTTAGTACTTCCCCCTCCTTTATTATTTGTGCAATGAGGAACAAGATCCTTTGCTTACTCCCTTCCCTAGTACCTAAGGAGAAAAAAAGGAAACACCTCCCCCAGCCCTTTCCTAGGAGCAGGAGAATGCAAGTAACGCAGACACTATGATCACGGTGTGCACAAAATAAAATTTAGTATTTAAGTTATACCCTAAAAAGTAACTCTGTAAAAATGGTGCTGTGCTATTCATCAGATCTGCCCAGTGCAAGTATTCAGAATGCTCTCTGCTTACAGCTAACTCCTGCAAACAAGAGTTAGATGGTATGCAAGGTTTAAAGTACCCACACAGGGAACAGAAATGTGATAGTAGAAGGCTCGTCAATCTAGCAGACACAGGTATAAACAAGATCCCATAGGTGGCAGTTGAAGCTAGACAAATACAGACTAGAAGTTAGGCACACTTTTCTCTTGTTTAAAGCACTAAGGGTAATTAACCATGGGAACAATATACCATGGATTGTGGTGGATTCTACATCACTGGAAATTTTTCGATCATGACTCGACATTTTTCTAAAAGATATGCTCTAGTTCAACCATTGCTATTGGACTTGAAACAAATTTGGGGAAGTCGTATGGCTTGATCGCCATATTTGGGGTCAGGAAGGAATTTTCCCTGGGACAGATTGGCAGGACATGGGGTTGGGGGGTTTTGGGGCACCTTCCTCTGCAGCATGGAGAACAGATCATTTGTAGGTTTAAACTATTGTAAATGATGAATTCTCTGTAACTTGAAGTCTTTAAACCATGATTTGAGGAGTTCAGTAACTCAGCAAAAGGTTATGGGCCAACTGCAGGAGTGGGTGGGTGAGAGTCTGTGGCCTGTGATGTACCGCTCAGATTAGATGATCATGATGGTCCTTTCTGATCTTAAAAATCTATGAGTCTATATGAGAGGTGACCATAATGGCCTCTTCTGGCCCTGTACTCTATGGATCTCAGAGCTAATTAGCTAGAGAACGGAGCTTGCAAACACTTACACATATGCTTAACTCTAAGCATGAGTAATCCAGGTGATTTCAGTGGGACTACTCGTGCTTAAAGTTAAGTATGTGCTTAAATATTTGTAGTGGGATTTAGCTGCTTATACCATGCCAATCTCCACGGTATCCAAACTAAAAGAGCAAACTATCTAGTTTTAGCTTGTGCTGCAACATAATTATCAACTGAACTCCAATTGCAAGTCCAAGTTCTGCCGTCAATTACACCCACACAGCTCCCTTTGAAGACAATGAATTTGCACAGGTGTAACTGATGGCAGCATGTGCCTGCAGAATTTTCAGTACCAGGGAGTGGCGGGTGAAGCGGTGAGTCACAAAATGGAGGGGAAAGAAAGCTACTTTCAGATCTGAAATTTGTATTTACAGTTCTGACATTTAGGGAACCACAAGTATTTTTGTTGTTTTTACTTGCTGTATCCAAGTAAATGTGTAACAACCCCACAGTGATACTGGTACAGAGTCACTTTTAGGTCACCACAGTCAATTCTAACCAAGATTGCAAATGGACAAAGACATTGGCCCAATTTTTTTTCAGAAAAGCTTTTATAAAACATTCTAAGATCAACAGAAGTGTTCCCACAGTTAGAGAGATTCCAATTGCCCCACCCAAAAAACCCCAAATCAAAACAAAAAGCCACAGGTTTTAAATAAAAGAACACACCTCTGCAGTGTTTGAAACTTAATACCTCAGCACTAAGAACCTGACATTAAAGCTTATTTCTTCCAAAATTTAACACATATATAGGTGCCCATCTTGTAAGTCTGGGCTCCTATCCTATATATTAAAAATTACAAAGAGCTGGTAATAAACATATCCTCCTGAACAACCAGCCTTTAGAAAAAGAGGTGAAAACCTTGACCTTAATTTCCACAATCCAAGGCTGGGTCTTGACCCTGCAATCTGATACATCTGGCTGAACTCATACACATGGAGTCACATTTAAGTCAACAGGCCCACACACAGATGTAAAGTCCTTGTGTGCACCAGACTGCATATTTGCAGCTTACGATTTGAGTGTGTCCCCCTTTAAATGGGTTTTAATCACTTGGTAAGTGATGTGTGCTGGTACAGAAAAAAAAAATTCTGAAAAACCCTCACTTTTAAAAACATCTTTATTTTGGCTTCATGGTTACAATTTTAAGTCCATAGATACTTACAGTTAAATGGCTCTCAATTAGTAAATCTCAGCTTGTCATGTAAACAGTGCATTCTCTATCAAACTGCTGTACAAGAACTTTATAAAATACAGATTAAGTGACATTTTCATCTGCACAATATTCTTGATTAGTGCACTATCATAACATCAGAAAGGCAAATAGATTACCTTTCTAATTATTAGTACAAAATGGCACAAAAAGGAAAAAAAAATTGGAAGGCTGTAAGCGTGGCCAAGCTTCTGAGCAAGTTGAGTCAGTTCAACTGACTGGCATTTGGAAGTAAATATCTTAAATCAGTCATGGACACTAAATTTAACTATTAGTCCTCCTCTCTCCGATTGCATAAACAAATACTTTTTTTTACAAGCTGGGATCTGTACTGTTCAGAGTATTTGTACCATAACAGCAGGTTCAGATCACTGGAGTTCAAGTGCAATTAGGAAACTACAAATTTTCACTGTTCCCAATATCATACTTAAGAGTCCACAACTAAAATTAGACCCAGATTTTCAAACATGTTCCATTGTGCATAATCATATGCATTTATCAACACTAATTTTAGGCATGAAAATACCAGATTTGTATGCATAAATTAGGTGCACGAATGCTAACTAAAAATATGGCCCAAAGTCTCATTTCTATATTTAAGAGAATAATCAAAAAGCCTATATTAATAAATTATTGCCATCCATTCTACCTATAAAATAGGCTTTGCCTGGCACAGAGATACATACTGCCAGATAAAGACAAATGAAATCTATGAAAGAGGTTTCCTAGTCAATCAGAAACTGAACACCTAACCCAAATGCTTCAATAGTGAAGGATAGTTTTCTGACATCAACGTGATCTTCTATGTTATAATCTTGAATAATCCATAGGAGACAGCAAGTGGGAAGACCTATTCACCAGTTTAAAAATAATTTGTGACAATAAGTGTTGTCCCAATTAGAATAAGGAATTCAGGAAAGTCTGTTTTGATTTGGCAACACTTAGAAATATCAAAGCAGATTATACCCCACTTTATTAAAAATTCTGATTAGCCCAAAATATTTAGAGGTGTTGATTTAGTAAGTTTACCAATGAAAAGTAAAGTTAATAAAGCTGACTGATTGGCTGTACTGGCAAGACAACAATCTCAAATCCAAGAATGGAAGGAAGTTACACCAACTAGTGGTACCAACAGTCATTTCTCAGGTTTTTAAAAAAAGCAACAGTGAAAGTATAGAACCATCATTTACTGAACAGCTTCAGAAGCAGACAAAAATGATTGTAGGAGTTTTCTTGCATAATTTAAATAATGCCCTTTCCAGAGTCTTATCTCGTAGATGCCCATATGATGAGTCCAAGAACCACTGCTCCAATGACAAGTACAAGAATGATGATGCACATTTTCTTTCGGGACTTGCGCTGTTAATACAAAAAAATATGATTGTTGTGCAGCATTAAGAACTACTTAGCAACTGCTTCTGTGGTTCTGTTATTTACACAATCTAAATGAGCGGTGGACTTAAAAAGACAACAAAGACAGTGAATGGTTAACAGGCAAGTCGTTCAGGAAACAAATAAATAAAAGTTATAACTTGACTCAGATTTCAAGGGTATTTGGAATTCACGTTGATAAATACATTCTCCCTGGCATCTCACAGGAAATGTAATGAATATATAGATTTTTTTGTCTGTAAGGGGAGGGACAGTGGAGAGAGTAGATTGGGACAGAGGCAGAGAATATGGGTGGAGATAGGGACTGTGAGCTGGTTGGGGGTGCAGGAACCTGGGACAAGGAGCCAAGGTATGTTTTGGGAGGTGGTGAATTAGGATGGAGGAGCCCAGGGAGGAAGACAGACTGGGACTGGAATTTGGACAAAGAAGCCTGGAGGGAATAATTGGGATGAAGAACCAGGAGGTAGGTATCTCCTCCCAGTTCTAGTCTTCCACCCCTCCCCTCAGTAGAATCTCAGTGTTCTCCCCTGACACCCAGCTGGCTCCCAGCCCCTTGCAACACATTTTCACTCAGCCTCCCAAGCTAACTCCCAGTCTCCTTGTCCAACCATTTCAACATCCTCTCCCATCCCCAGCTTCCAGTCTATTTACCTGAGCCAGTCCAAGTTTCTCCCCCTGCACCCCTCCAATCCCAGTCTTGTCAGACTCCTTGTCTGAATCGACTCCTTTCCCACATGGTAATCTGGCTCCCCTCCCCCCCACCCTGCAGATGAATCTGATGGCTTCCTCCTCCATGCTGCCTGGGTGCCAACAGGGAAGTCACTGTGAATGCAGGAGAGACAGGCTCTCCATTCCAGGGCCTGGCTCCCAGAATAGCTGGGATCAGCCATTACAGGGAATGTCTGGCTTCACTCTCACAGCCCTGAACTGGAGGGAACGTACTCAGTTGCTTTGTGAAGATGGCACATATGCAATATGCTCAGCACTAGGAGCTGCGAGAGCCTTGAGCATGCTCAGTGAGGATGGAATCAGAGATTTTAGCTGCTAAAAAATTAAACAAGTCTCTACAGAGTATGTAGAAACTGATTTTTTTCAAAGGCTTATAACTTGGCCAAATTTGGATGGATTTTCACAGGGATGTCAAAAGGCCCATCCTGACACAAAGGCCATTCATTCCTCAGCCAAATTTCAAGACCCTCTCCAAAATCCATGGAATGCCAAAACTTTTCAAATAAAAAGAACACCAGAATTTTTTAGTATGGACAAAAATTATGTATTTTCCTCTAGCCTCATTCTTTGAAACAGATCATTTTGGCTGAAGTTTTCCAAAAAATTTCAGCCAGGCAGACACTGGAATGGAAAATGTATCTCAAATGATTCAAGTTTGGAAACGTATAAGCAACTGAAAACAGGGTCTTATAATAGGAACTGCTGGGCAATCTTAATAAGTGGTGATACCAGCCCTGCCTATATTTTAGAAAAAAGTTGGCCACCTTATTTTGTCCCTTACAAGCCAGCAGCAAATCTAGGTTTAATAAATTTTCCCCATTGAGTCGTTTGCCTGGCTATAACTGCAACATGTATAAGACTTTAAAATGAGGCCAACTTGAGCAGAGAAGTGTTCAAGGAAGAGGATGCATTACTAATAAGATTATCTCTAACACAGGCCAAAATGTAAGGATCTCTAAATAGACTTAAAAAAAAATAATTAAAAAAAAGTCTCATAGGTTTCTAAAACTT
The DNA here is from genome assembly GCA_033296515.1 of Macrochelys suwanniensis. Classification (NCBI taxonomy): domain Eukaryota; kingdom Metazoa; phylum Chordata; order Testudines; family Chelydridae; genus Macrochelys; species Macrochelys suwanniensis. The sequence goes on from CM065777.1 coordinate 95,441,784, forward strand.
CTCTTTCATTTTATTTTTTTTTTTAAAAGTCAGTGAACAACTGCAGAACTGGAAAGCAAAGTCTTCTATGCACAGAAGAGATTTATGCAGCCTGAGCAGCAGCACAAAATTTCCCTACACTGCCCTACCAATGAACCCCAACCCTGACTTAGGGAAATTACCAAGTAAAGGATAGGTTCATTCTCCATGCACATTCAATCCTTCCCTCACTGTACTGGAAATGAGAGGGTTAGTTATGATAGTTTTTCATAGTATGGGACACCAGCCAACAAATTTCACATAGGGCTGCTAAACTTTCAGAGGGCATTGACTTTTTGTTACCAACCTGGGCTGAATTTGGAACAGTGACCCAGAGATCCTATCCTATGCCAGTCTTGGGCCTTTGAGTAAGTGTCCAAACCATTAAAACAATTAACAAGGAAGAATTAAACCACAACTCCCATAATAAAAATTAAGACAAACAACTGAAAGGGACAATTATTGATGGATGACTGTCAGTTTGCACTGAAATTACCTGGTAGTCTGCTGCTCTTGACAGCTGCTGGTTTCCCTGCTGGACATGTACCTCAGCATTTTCTACATTGGCTTCTATGCTGTCTTTTTAAAAGAAAGAAAAAGTCAATTTTTCAATCAAAGCTACATGTGTTTGCCACCTGTGACTAATTTGATTACAGCTGCTGCAGTTCTGATCTTTCACATTCCCAGAGCAGACATTTACTCTCACAATATTAAATCCCAACAAGCCTACCCCTAGAATTTCTATGTACAATTGCATCAGATAAAGTATCTACTGCAAAACAAAACCACCACTCTCTGAACGATTAATAGTTAAAATCAATAACATGGTATGAACAGACCTATTGGTAATAGTTTACCATCACCTCATGGTATTTATTTTCATTTTACTCTCCTGAATAAAAAGTTAATAAAAACTCGAAAAACAGACTTCAAAGAGAAACTGTTGAACTCGAATTGATATGCAAACTAGATTGCATTACCTCAGGATTAAATAAGGACCTCGAATGGCTCGGCCATTACGTTAATTGAATCTATTTCCCTTAAGTTAACGATCCTCATTCACACCTGTGTGACCATCTTGTTTATCACTTCAAAGGTTTTTCTTCCCCTGCTGTTATGGTTCCTCTCAATTAATTAGCCTCTTAAGGTTGTTCTATGCACCTCCACCTTATCATGTTTCTCTGACTGTATAAATATCTGTCTACTGTATGTTTCATTCCATGCATCCGATGAAGTGGGTACTAACCCACGAAAGCTTATGCTGAAATAAATTTGTTAGTCTCTAAGGTGCTACAAGTTTTTCTTTCTTATTTTCATTTTAATAAAATCTGTATCCCTAAATAAATAAATCCCTAAAAACTAACTTTGATAAAACACAGTAGATAAAACATTCAAATATACACACAAAGTCCAAGAACAATCACTTTTGACTTGCATTTACCTTCACTAACACACAAAAAACTTTATCGTACTGCATTATGGAAGTTTCCTCCTTTGTAATTTTCCCTATGTGTACTGGAACAGTGACCAGGATAACTTCTGAAGCCCCCAGAGTATTTCAAGGTTGACTTCAGATTATAAGAACTTCCAAGTTCAGGTATTCTATAAGTGGAGGGTTGGCTTGGGACATGGACCAATAAGGATAGTTTCTCTCATTTATTCTCAAACACCAGCTTCCTGAGAGAATTGAAGAGCGCCTACTGCTCACAGAAAGAGGCATAGACATGAGAAGGAAGTGGTGATAGAGAAGATGAAATGAGTGACCCAGAAATTCTTAAGAATACCACTTGGTATGAAATTCAATTGGACATTTTATTTGAAAGGTTTGGTGGATCAGTAATTATTGAGAGATGTTTTTGTGGGCACAAAAAAAAATAAAAAAAAAATCAAAAAAAAAAAATCAGAGCCAGTCTGTGAATGTTGGTTAGAAGAGTGTTATTTAGTTGTATTCTGAGAAAATGATGTGCATTTCAATTTGCATTTATTGAAGTAACTAAGGACTTACTCAAGGTAATTTACTGGCATTATCTAACCAACATAATGACAACAGCGTAACTCCCTGTGTGGATGATCTTTTTTGGAATAACAGGTTTCAGAGTAGCAGCTGTGTTAGTCTGTGTCAGCAAAAAGAACATGAGTACTTGTGGCACCTTAGAGACTAACAAATTTATTTCAGCATAAGCTTTCGTGGGCTACAATCCCACTTCATCGGCTGCACAGAATGGAACACACAGTAAGCAGATATTTATACATTCAGAGCCACCTTTTCATGTTTAAGTACCTATACCAACTCTAAGAGGCTAATTAATTAAGAGGAACTATATCAGCAGGGGGGAAAAAAAAAAAAACTTTTGAAGTGATAATCAAGATGGCCCATTTCGGACAGCTGACACAAAGGTGTGAGTGAGGATAGTTAACTAGGGGAAATAGATTCAATTAACGTAATGACCAAGCCACTCCCAGTCTCTGTTCAAACCTAAATTAATGGTATCTAGTTTGCATATTAATTCAAGTTCAACAGCTTCTCATTGGAGTCTGTTTTTGGGTTTAGCTTAGGGCAGGTCTACACTACGGGACTCAATCTAAGTTATGCAACTCCAGCTACATGAATAATGTAGCTGGAGTCGACGTAGCTTAGGTTGACCTTTTGTGATGTCTACACTGTGCTGGGTCGATGGAAGAGTTTGTACCATCAACTTACCTTATGCTTCTTGTTCTGGTTGAGTACTGGAGTCGACAGGAGAGCAATTGGCAGTTGATTTAGCAGGTCTTCTAGACCTGCTAAATCGACCCCCGGTGGCTCAATTGCCGCACCCAGTAAGTGGAGACAAGCCCTTAATTTGCTTTGCCCAACATAAAGACCTGAGGAAATAACTTTCCTATTTTTTCCCTGAAGCTTCTTTATAGATACTTTGCATTTTTTCCCATTTTAGGTTGGTCATTCACTCAGAAATGGGAAGAAAAAGACATTTTACAAAAATAAGAAAGGTGCAATTAAAACCTCAAAAATTGGACGCAAAACTCAAAACAAAGGAGTAGGACCTTAAACTACATTTAAAGCCATTTTTCCAAGCGTACTGGATTTCCTGACTGCTTTAAGAGATCATCCAACAATCTCTGCCAATATAGAACACAACAGATTAGAACCTCGATCAACTTAAATACACACAGTCAGCAGAGAAGGTGCTCAAAAAAGCTGCATTAAAAACAAATTTCATCTTGCTCGTTTCTGGAGAATCAGGATTTTGTGGTTTAAAATTAAGATCCAAGTATTATACAGCATGATGAATAATCTACATAAACCAGTGGGATATTATTCTCTCTTCCCCCCCGCACCAATTTCTAAATTTCATGTAAATTTTCTAAAATATTTTATGATCTGTGCTTACCTATCACATCACCTTGTTCATGAATCATCATTCCTAAATCTTTAAATATTTCATTGATGTCCACAATATCTGCCTGCAAGAGAAAAAAAATGTAAAGCAATAATTAGCAAATACCATGGGAAACTCCTGTAGTTAGCTAAGCATTGTGCATTATTTCAGACAAGGCAACTATGGTTTCCTGAGCCAAGAAGCTAATATAAATTCTTTTGCAAGCTCAAATTTTAATTTGGATTAAAAGAACACCATCAAATTCATCTAAATATCCAAAATCAGTTGCACTGCGCATCCTATTGGTGCAAGAGGCCAATTTCGAAGGTCTTGTCTACACACGAACTTGCAATGGCTTAACTAAAGGTGTTCTTAAACTAGCTTAGGGCTGGTCTATACAGAGAGAGTTAATGTGCAGCAAGCTGGGGTGGAAATCTAGAGTGCTCTAGTCTGCTGTGCGCTTACTCTCTGTATAAACATGGCCTTAGTTAAACTAGTGCAAAATTCCACATAAGCTACCTTTAAACTGACAGAAGTGTGTATGTCAATATAGCTTAAATAATTTCTTTAGTGACTTAAACCAAATGTAAATAAGTGTCTTCCCATAAGGTTTTGCAGCAGTTTAACTACGTCTGTTTAAGTTAAACTTACGCGACTCTTATTGACCAGCCCTTAGTTACCAACAAATAGTTTAATCCAGTAGAGGGCAGTAGCACATACACAATATAACTATTACAATGTGATTATGACAAAGTGATATGTCACCATGTTTTGCTTACAATTCCTGTTTTTCTAATTATCCACATCTCTTTAGTTTACTCACAAAAATAAGTTCTTACACAATCAGTATTGCAAAGTCTATAAAGAAAAGACGACTGGATTTTATTTATCTCATGCGTCAGCAAAACTGCCTGTTCAAGGTCCAATTCCAGACTCTTAATTGTTGGTGAAGTTTGTTGGAGCTCAAAATATATAATTTCAGTCAGTCTGGAATCCATCATTCATTTCCACTGGTCTTTTAAAAAAGTCAGTTACTTTTTCAAAACCCACAATGCCATGAATCCATAACCTACATTTCCATTTCTGAGTCATTTAATATGTTCATTAGTACTTATTTTGTTTTAAAATATTGGAATTTCCTCTGCCTCTCCCATCTAAGTTTTTTGTTTTGCTATTGTTAGATGAGTGCACAGACAGATGGATTGTTCTTAAGATCACAACAGTTTTAGGGATATTTGCATGGAAACCCAAGTTCTATCTTACTTGGTAGACACATGGGTGGCTACTTATTCCTCAAGTGAAGTCAGGAGAGCTTAGTAGACCATGGCATTGCTTAACAGAACAATGAAAAGTGAAAAATGGTTTTTGTGCAGGGAATTCCATGTGCAGTTCTTTACCTACTGCGTAAAAGCAATTTCTGCATTAAAAAATATAATTTTCTAATCTTTGATGGATTCCTCCCAATAATGCTAATACCTGCTGCATTAGGAAGTATCAGAAAAGTATTCTCAAGTTTGTTCTAACGCTGCACATAGCAGCGCTGCTTACCTCAAGCTGCCTGATGGAGGACTCTCTCTCCTCAATAAGACGGAGATCATCTTCTGTAATGTCTTCATCTTGCACTTGTGCTTGAGGTTGACTGTAAAAAAACAAAGAATACTCAGACCGGCTGAACTGCTCTTATACATAAGGTTGAAATACACTTCATGTTAAAAAAACTAAAGTACAAAGAATACACATTAAACTCACTATTAACAAGACATGATGTTTTTACGTTTGCGAAGTCTGTGTACAGCTGATGTGAAAGGCCTGAATCCTCAGGCCCCCAATAAAGGAAGTTATACAAGCAGGCTATTAAACAGCTTTGACATATGAAACTCCTTAAAAGAGGGGTGGGCAAACTTTGTGGCCCAAGGGCCACATCTGGGCATAAAAACTGTATGGCGGGCCATGAATGCTCATGAAATTGGAGACTCGGTATGGGAGGGAGTGAGGGCTCTGGCTGGGGGTGCAGGCCCTGGGGTGTGGCCAGAAATGCAAAGTTCAGGGTGTGGGAGCGGGCTCTGGGCTGGGGCATGGGTGTGAGGGCTCTAGCTGGGGGATGAGGGGTTTGGGGTACAGGAGAGTGCTCCGGCGCACCCCAGCCAGGGAGCGGGGTCAAGGGCTTGCCACGTTGCTCCTGGAAGCACCGGCATGTTCCCCCGCTCCAGCTCCTACGTGTATGGGTAACCAGGGTGCTCTCCACATACAGCCAATGGGAGCTGCAGGGGCAGTGCCTCTGCTTCCGGGAGCTGCTTGAGGTAAGCACCGCCTGGAGCCTGCACCCGAGCCGCCCCTGATCCTGCTGCCTGGTGGGAGCTCGAGGGCCGGATTAAAAGGCCTGATGGGCTGGACGCAGCCCGCGGACCATAGTTTGCCCACCACTGCCTTAAAACCTAGTGGTTTGGCTCAGCATTTTCTAACTAAGCATGCAGATATTAAATGCATCTTTTGATTTGGATTCTGAACTGAGTGTCATTTGGAGGCTGGAATCCATTTTGGCTTTCCTCGTTAGTGGCGTCTGTGAATTAGAAGCCACTTTGAGAAAATGAAGGTATTCAGTTTTATGGATTAAAATTTAAATATCTTGATCCAAGTTTTGGAGACCCAGCCGTCCTAATCTGGAAGGATAAAAGACAAAAGGCTGCATTGTTTTTGTGTTGTCCTCTACAGGCATAGTTGGATGAAAGCTCCTTACCACATCTCCTTTATTCAGAAGATCCTAACAAACCAGAGGAAGCACATTCCATTTTAAATGTTTGTTAATTCTTGAGAATTTTAAAAAGGATTTTTAAAATTTTTATGCGTGTACATTTTCACTTAAGGTTATTAAACATGCATACGTCCATCTACTAGCTTGTTCCTCCCCCTTATCTTGCAGTTGGCAGTTTAGTCTCAGAAAATAATCAGGAATGCAGCAGGGTTAGCTAAATCTAACCTGACTGACTCAAAACACATAAAACCCTTAGCTCCGAGTCCATTACACATAGAAATAAAGGTTAATTTGGTGGCAGCAGCTCTTTTTTTTGGGGGGGGGGGGGGGGGCGGGGGGGGTTGGAGGAGGAGAGAGAGTTTGGTACAATGCCTATCACAATTAGGCCCTTGTCTTTGTTGAAGCTTCTGGGCTCTATTGTAATAGAATTGTATTACATTTTTAAACTAATTTTAGTTTTCTATTGCCTTCTGCAGAAAAAAGAGATCAACTTCCATTGTTTCAGTTAACAGACACATTAAAGGCCAGGAGACCCAGAAACTGAGTCTGACAGTGTTAAAACAATAACTTAAAAAAAAAAAATAGACATAAAAGAATAATTTTCCAAGATGCTTCCACACATGCTTTAACATAGGTTATTTAAATGCAATGTATAAAAGTGATCTTAATGTTGTTTTACCACAAGTTCTCTTAAAACCGTGGACTATAGTACACAGTGTCTCTCGTAAGTCCCCATTATTGGAGTTAACCGATCAATTTACAAGACAGGTTATAAGGTTTATGGCACACCCATCCTACCTGTCCCAAGAGACAAGTGTTCCTTCTTTGTAACCGTCTTCTGAAGGACCAGCCTGTAGGAAAAGCAAAAATTACCATTTTATTTGAGCGATAGGCACATCGTAAAGTGTTTGTTGACATTCCGTGTGTGAGAGTAAGTGAGAGAGAGAGAGAGAGAGAGAGAGAGAGAATATGGAGCTTGGTAGCAGCCCGCAATATATTGTATGCCAATACACACTACTATATTCATGGAGTCAAAGGTCAGGATTGAGCCTATATTACAAGAAAAAATATCAGAGCATAATTTTGCATTCCCAAAATGAGGTCAAAATTTTAGTTTTCTAAAATTAACCAAAGTCCAATTTAAAGACTGACATAAGTAAAGACACTCTAAATGAAAAACTACTTTACTCAATGTTTCCTGCTCCATAGCCTAGTATCGCCTCAATCCTGCAAAGGGGCTAGAAGATGGATCCTTATGTCCAAAAAGAATCCCTATTGTTTTAGGGGACACTATACACATCCAAAGATTTACCTATATGATTCCCACAGCAAGATCAGGGCATATGCACTATGCGGAGCACCTATGAACACCTTTGTAAAACCATACATAGCATGAGGACAAAGTAAGGCTTTTAATTAGGAATTACTATTAAGTTATTTTTTCCTTAATCAAACCATTAAACTGAAATGCAAGTTTTAAATTCAATACCTTGTGTTCAGAGGCAAACAAAGTTTAAAAAAAACAACCCCCCCCCCCCCACCGCACAACTATGTTGACATTGTGTGCGCATTCTACATCTCCTGCAATGCTGACAATTCCTGTAAGAATGCTGCTCTCAAGCCAATAAAGAGGTAGGTTTTATGTAAATAATGTTTGAGTATAATAATATATTTCTGGATACTTACAGATACCCTAGAGCTGGCTCTTACTCTGGCTACAAGATCTTTTTCTTTATCAGCAGCTTGCCTTTGGACCCTCTGGAAGTTGGCCAATGCAGTACTGAACTCCGCCACAAGACGATCTTTCTGTATTTTTCTTTGACGCTATTGGAGGAAAGCAAGACTGATTTTTACAACATAAAACAAGCTGGCTCTTGTTCAAGGCTTTACAAATAAGTTATTTTAAGGGTTTCCCTGGCCCCTTCTTCCCGTTAGCACGGGCCTCACACTTTAAATAGAGTGTCTCATGGGCACGTTCCCTCCCATTTGAGATTGTACAGACTACCTCCCATTTGGGTTCACATAACAACCCTATCATTATTACAGCAATTGTGGGAAAGTAGTTGAAAATACATTGCATTCCTAATACTATCTTCTTGGTATTTAACAGCTGGAATTAAGGAGGATCTAGCATCGCACATCCAGAGAGCTCTCAGTAAACCACTAGTGAGAACTTCGGTCTTATTTATTAAACTATTAAGTAGGTGTACTGTACATTTGCTGAATATTTTGATATTGTAAAATTTTAATTGTGTAAAAACAGCCCAGAGCATCAGGGGAGAAGGGGAAACTCACTGATTTATTTATAAGACAGAAGCGCTGAATGTATGCCCTGAACTGTACCCGAGAGGAGAAATGACCTTGTAATCATGTGCTACAAAAACATCAATTCCCAATTTTTACTCCTATTGAGAGTGGACACTGGGAGGGCAGGAGAGAATTTCCTCTAGATTTCATCCACATAGATTACATTGACCCTCCTTTTGAATTTGCAAAGAGCTACAACTTGGAAAAGTGGAGGTGATTGACTAAGGCCATCTTGGAGTCAGGAGCAAGGGTGGAAGGGAACAGTCTGGTCAAACAACATGTCTGAGTTTCTTACCACAAACTTTCAGACTCCAGGGCCAAGCAAAAGAGGCACTTCAAATTTTTTTTTGGTCTAGAGGTATTTATGTACCAAGTGCAAAGTTTAAGCAGCAAACATGAACGAGAGAAGTGATTAAATAGTTATCTGTTGACCGTACTCACTCATTTTAAGTCTCTTAATCCTTCAAGTCACAAACACACCATCAGCAGCAATAGTAATTGCCATGCGTGGTAGCAATTCTTGTCAGAGTCCTTTAGTTCTGATACACTGTAGGAGCAATTGCTTACAGAAAGCTAATGTGCATTTTACTGCAGTTGAGGCTTAAGTGACTTCTACAAAGCACTGAACATTCCTTTTAAACACAGACCTCAATTGGATGTTGTCAACGTCTAGTATTCATATTATTGCTCTCATTACATAATTGAAGCCATTCAGATACTTATCAACCAACACTATGTTCAAATGATCCATGTTCTTCATTTTTTACCTGTTCACTTGTCACAGGCAGAGACCCAAACTCTTTAATGTTCTTGTCAGTTTCTTTGGCAAGCTGGTTTGCATGCTGCTGCTTCTGCTGCCTAAACCAAAACACATAGTCTTTATTATAGCCACTGGATTATTTTGCTGGAACAATTTCATTGATGCTCAGGAGCAGTATTTTTAGAAGAAAGTTACCAAGTGTCTTACTAAATATTTATTTATAGGCATTTATATTCGTCACTATAATATCTGTGAACTGATCACTCAGAAGGGTGTTGGATGAGAGACAGACCCTGAAAGAAATGAGGTTAAATTAGTGATATAGCAGTGGAATCGGCCACAAGGGGGCCACTGGCTATTGTACAGAAAAGTTACAAATACCAGAGACATTTTTGGAAATATCTATAGACAAAAATATTTGTAGAAAAATAAAAAGTAAGTTGCAGCCTCGTCAATGAAATGAATCAAGATGCTTTTGCAGTGGCCCCTGAACAATGAAGTATATATATAGCAGACTTCAGACACCCTCAAAGAGAAGCTCAGGAAATCTTCGTTTCCTTTTTAGATAAATCAAGCAGTCAAACTCTTTTTTTTTTAATTGTGGTCTTTGGCTCAGGTGTAAATTTAGGACCATGTCACCCACTCAATCTATAGCAAATTTTTTCCTGATGTCAATGGGAGATTTGTACCAATATAAGGGGAGGATGTGTTTTATGTGGTAACTAAACTTGAATTGTTTGTTCAGTATCTTTTAGTGGAGAAACATACTCCCCGTTAGGAACACAGCTATTTATGCCCTTTGTTACTCTGCCTTCCTCATCCTCTCTTTGGTTGCCTTTTCCATGCCTGTGCCTCTCCTTACTTTCCTTTTCTATTTCCTTCCCTTCTTCACCCCATAGGTTTAACTTCAATCACCTCCCCCATTTCATCTGCAAAATGATCAGCAATGAAAGGGTTAACATTGGTGGGTTTTTTTATTTTTTAAAGTGTCCTCATTAAGCTTTAGAAGCAAACATTCCAATGAGGTAAGAGGCCAGGAGTTTGCACCTCTCAGGGTGTGTCTTCACCAGCAACGTTAAAGCGCTGGCTGTGTAGTTGTGGCACCAGCACTGGGAGAGAGTTCTCCCAGCACTGTAAAAAAACCTCCCCCACAAGGGGAGTAGCTCCTAGCACTGGTGCACTGGTCTATACTGCCACTTTACAGCAGTGAAACTTGCATCACTCAAGGGGGGTGTTTTTTCACACCCCTGAGCAAGCAAGTTGCAGCACTGTAAAGTGGCAGTGTAGACAAGGCCTCTGTCACAATTTCAGTCTATCTGGAGACTGAAGAAAACAGCACTCCTTAAGTCAACCATTCAGAAGTAACTGGAAAGTGATCTTCACAGTCACAATTGTTTTTTTTTTTTAAAAAGAAAGCTTAGATTCTGCAGAATGACTCACAAACAACAGGAAAACATGAAGCATGTCAGACCCATCCCAAAGAGCAGGTATTTTAACTATCTGCCATATCATCATCATTTTCCTGGACATTTAGAAGCAGCCAGGCACCTAAATGTATTCCCAGATTGCAAATCTGTACTACAAAAGGCACATGACTTCCCCAGTTTCAGGGAGCAGAGCACCACTCCTCTGGTGTACATTTAATTTCCCCCATACTGTACCAGATTAACTTTGGTTTTGTAGATGTAGTTGTAGCCAGTTTACCCTCAATCCAAACAAAACATTGCATAAAAGTCAGAGGTCCCCAAAGTGTGGGACACCCCACACAGGGGTGTGTGGAGGAATGTTCAGTCGGGGGTGGGCACGGCTGAGGCCCAGGCCAGCCCTCACAGCCCCACCCCCAGCCACTTTACCCTGGTCCGCTTCCCCTCCCTCCCAGAGATGCGTCCCTTCTCCGAGCCCTGGCTCACAGGGCACAGACAGGGGTAAGGGGGGGGTCATGCGAGGTAAAGAGTTTGGGGACCACTGGCATAATCTGATGAAACCATACTAGCCGGGATCAGATTTTCAGCTAATGTAGGTATGCAATTATGTGCCCATTTTTCAATATATAAATCACTGCAATCGTATGTGCAAATGGCTAAAAAACAGGAAGCAGCACTAGAATGCCCAGGCAGCATTCCCCCCCCTCCCCCCCCATTCCCCGCTCCATGCTGAATGATGCCAAGCGCAACAGGAACTTTACTAAACTCAAAGTTTAGCACTTATACAGTAACTAGAGTTTACTTTCAATCACCGTCATCAGTAGAAAATCCATTGTGGATCCAGGGTAGAACGTCACCAATTTTGTAGTCCTAAATCAGAGTAATTAGAGTAACTTGTCATCCTGCCCAGAATGAATGTGACAGGCCTGGTCTAATATACACTTCCCTCCTGCCATTCAATGGCTACTGTGCTATATTAACAGCCAGAGAGAAGTCTGCCAACTTTCTCACTCAAGGAGTTCGCACAGCACATGCAGCCTGTGCGTATTTGTGTTAGGATTAAAAGGGTAAAAGTGGTAGAAGAGTTTGGTCCAAGTCGAATGAGCCTCTGTATTGGGAAACAGAGTGGCTAGTAGTCTCCTTCAATGGGACATGAACGAAAGCCCACATTCAAAGGGCTGAACTGCAGTGTAACTTCTGACAACTGGCCTTATTTCACTTCTGCTTTCTCTAGTATTTTTGGTATACGTTCACCTTGTAATTTCACTTGATACTGTGGTTAGCATTGTTTAACTGTCTCACTTTGCCTTCTTGCAGTACCCCACAAAAGCATCCCCCTCTCCAGACCATACCACGTTGAGTGCTCTACAAAAAGAATGTTCTGGAGGTTTCTGAATCCCTAGAGCCAAATTAATATCTTCCGGTGCTGTCAGTTTCTGTGTTTACATTTAACACAGCATATGTTCAGCAGAAGTACCGAGAACTGCCAGATAAGTTAGCTTGGCAAGATCCTGTAGGTTACAAAATATCTCAGATGATTACTTTTTTCATTTTTAAGCTTTAATACTTCTGCTCTACTTCCACCAACAAAGCTGGGCACTTTGCTAAAATTACTTCCACCTACTGAGGCAGTATTTACAATACAGTCAAATGCAAGATCTCCATGTAAAGTACTTACAGCTGTTGCCTCAATTCAGGCGTGTCTTGTGGTGTTCCAAGTTGATGCAATATTCTTTGTATTTCTGCAGCTGTTGAAGAGGAAGAGAGATTGTAATGGCCCAATTAGATACCTTTCCCCCTTTAGTTTTATGCATTTTTGCTTGACAACTCTAAAACACACTGGTTGACAAAAAAGTGTATACGTACAACTGTGATAGGCCAAGCAAAATGTGATTTTCAATAAGCCTAGATTAAATCCTAGGCTATATTACCAAGGAACACAACATGCTGAAATATCTACGCAGAAAGTGGTGATGTAAGGATGAAGTTAGTTTAAGCCAGACTCCTTAACTCAAAATTTATCTACAATTATTTTAAGAAGCAATACAAACTGTGTACTAGTTTATCCATCCTCTGCATGTGCTATATCAGACAAACATCTGAAAGATGCACACTATTGACAGGTGTATAAATATTCATAACTAGTATGTTAGTGAAACAGCTCTCAAAACATGCCTAAGCTTAAAGTAGTACTGATACAAAATGAATATCAAGGGTTACATTTGAAATTTGATTTATACATTTGGTTCAAATGCTTTTAAAAAGTCATTTTCTTATGCGATACAATGAGCAACTCCAAGCACCATGCAAGCTTGTTACATAAAGTGCATCTCCACTCTGAATTAGCAAAATGAAGATGCACCTGAACCTTCCTTTTAAGTTAATGTGTCGGGGGCGGGGAGGATGAAATCAAAGCTTTAATTGACAAGTGTTATTCACGATGTGATCACTAGTCTTATTCTACAGTGGCACATTTTTAGAAGGCCAAGACAGGGAGAGTATTTAATGGAGAAAATCTATATTTGCATAGTCTCAGTCAACAGTTACTTGTCTCCCCAATACACATGTATCCCCGTGTAGCAGAAAATATGATGAAGTCATCAAATCCAGAGCTCTTCCTACCTGATACGTAATTTAGTGTGTTTTGAGGAACTAAAGAAAAATTGCAAAATTTAGCTAAAGTGAGTTTGAGAAAGATGCCTCCTTTTACTGTTTCTTTTATTAGTGATTAAGAACAGGAAAAATAAAGATTCATGGCATTATACACTCAAAGGCAACAAGACATTATATAAACTAAATATTATAGAAAGGTGTTTATCCAATCAATCACATAAAATACAAAAGTGAGAACCCCTTATTGAAACATTTTATAAAGCATTAGCAGTTGAGTGATTTTTAAAGATATTTTTAAGAGTCCTCAGTTAGTGAATGATTATATTGCATTTATATGTTTAGTCTTATCAGTATTGTTAAAGGGACTGATCACTTTCTATATTATGAGGGTAGAAAGAAAATTCTTAAATATTTTGGGAAAAACTGATTGATTTTAAAAAAAACCCAAAACTTTGCACAAACTTGTGTAACACACAAATAAGCTTTCGGGAAGTTTGAAAGTGAATTTAAACTACACAAAAATTCAAGTATATAAACTACTGATATAAAAAAAAGAGAACATAATGGTTTTAAAATTTAATCAAGTTAAACAGAACAGATGTAGAGAACATTCTAAGAAAAAAATCCTGACCCAACAGCATAATTTGTGAACAAATGCCACCTGCTGGCAAGTTTGAGAAAGACAGCTTCTGGGGCCCAAGTCACATTAAAGATCCCCTTGAGAACATGGTGTCCTAAAACAGGGGTGGCCAATCTGAGCCTGAGAAGGAGCCAGAATTTACCAATGTACATTGTCAAAGAGCCACAGTGATACATCAGCAGCCACCCCACCCACCCACTGGCAGCCCCACTGATCAGCACCTCCCCCTCTCTCCCAATCAGCTGTTTCATGGCATGCAAAAGGTTCTGGGGAAGAAAGGGAGGAGCGAGGGCATGGCAGGCTCAGGGGAGGGGGCAGGAAGGGCTGGAGTAGGGGCAGAGCCCGAGCAGTGAGCACCCCTGGTACATTGGAAAGTTGGTGCCTGTAGTTCCAGCCCTGGAGTTGGTGCCTATACAAGGAACCGCATATTAACTTCTGAAGAGCCGCATGTGGCTCTGGAGCCATGAGTTGGCCACCCCTGTCCTAAGACATAGACAAGGTTTATTGAAAATGAATGTTAATGAAAGTATTGAATAATGAACTACTAAGCTGAAATATACTGTACTAGAAATCTTTATTGGTAGTTAACCACAATAGTTATTTCTGAAGTCTATTTTTTTTGGTCTAATATACCTAATATATTAAGTAATTACTTTAAAGGTAAAATATAATTTAAATTGGTAACTCATGCAAATGACCCTGTGAAATTAATGAAGATGTTGGATGATTAGCTATTATAGACTATTTGCTTTGAGAGTTTAGTACCCAGTAAAACCTAACAAACAATTTCTGATATTCTACCTATAGAAAGATATCTTGGACATAAGAACCAAGGTGCTTAGACATTTACTGATCATTCATCTCCAGAGAGTGAAGCACTTCTGCATGTATTTTGGACATATAAGCTTTTAAGCACTCTACTATACCTACATCTATCTGACAGATGTTTGAAGGTTTACCAGTTTGGATTACCTTACTGCCATCTGGAGGATGAATTTTCTAACTGCAATAGAACAAAGCGAATGAAGGTTTAAGCAGAGGCCATCATATGCAAGTTACTCTGAACAAAGTCTGCACTTTCACTCTATTTAGTTCCAAATGCCACAGGCATGACTCAAAGATATATGTTGTACTGTAGTTTTAAAGCTTCCTCCTGAATTTTTTGGTGATTGGAAGGGGGATAGAGAACATGAGGGGGGTGGGGGAGGAAAAACTTCGTTCCTATAAAACAAGGGCTGTATGTAAAAATTCCAGCTTCTCAGATGGGCAACCAGACACCCCCACCTAGGGTCAAAATGGTTTGTTGCTCACAATTAGGAACATAAAGTACAAGACCACACACTTTTTTAAAAAAAAAATCCATCTAGTCCATTATTGCAGTTTTGAAACTGATCGCTACTGTACAATTCAGGGGATGTTTAAAAACCCTACCAGGCAACTGTGTTACACTAAGTCAGAGAGGTAAATTTGTTCCAGCTTTATCCTTAGCTAGCAGGATTTTTGTAAGTTACAATACACACGAACCCTGGATGAGTCAAGAGATTGGTATAGGTTAGAAGTCCTTCTTGTAGCGTTCAGACCAGTTTTCATAAATACAGCCAGAAGGTACCATTGTGATCATTTTGTCTGATATCCAAAGTGATCAAAATCTTTTATGACTACCTGTTAGCTACCTAGAAACCTCTGGGAAGTAAGTTTAATTTCAGTCTAGTTTCCAGTGGGAAGATATTGACATCATAAAAGTAACAACCACAAACAATACTCTGTTGGGCCTAAACATGTCCACTCCACGCTTGCCTTTTAATAAACAAACACCTTTCTCCCAAGAACCGTGTTTTGACATAGTAAAGCAGAAAGGTGCTAATGCAGTGTGAAGGCTTCATTAAAAAAAGAACCTGAGGGAAAAAAAGCCAAGGACTAAATGGACAAAGACTCCAGAACAGGATTACAGCTTTTTAGTAAGCAGTCTGGGAAAGTTTACACTACTACTGTCTTTATTATGTAAGCTTTATGAAAAGAACACTTCAGTACCCAGAGCTGCCAATCCAGCAACATGATAGGAGAGCAGGGTGGGCATGGAAAAGCATCCAATCCCCAAGTACATATGCAGGGGAAAAAAACAAAACAAAGAATGGGTACATCTAATGTTAGGCCTACTATCTTGGTAGCATCCCTTTCGATACAATATGCCTATGTATAAGCCAAGAGCTCGTATTTTCTATGTAAGTTGAGCAAGTCAAGGTACCAAGAAAGCCTACAAGACTCCAGTGCAATACAAAAAGGTCAAATGCTTCCTTGAGTTGTACTGGAGATGCCTGGGGTACAAGTCGTGTATAATTTTCCCTTTTAGCACTAACTGAATACACTGGTAATAAAAGGCCAAAGACCAATTAACACAGCAGGATTTAGAATGGTTTCTAGGTTGCCTCCAATTTTCTCTCTCCTATATGGCAACTGAGGTTGGGTTTCCCCTGCACCCCTCCTTCCCCTCCACCCCCACCTAGTGAGAATATGAAGAGAGACATTAATTCCAGCACTTTCATACCCATAAAATATACTTTTTGCTTCTGCAAGGTTATCAGTCAATTTTAAAGATAAGACAAGTTTCACTTTTTATAATGAAAGTCATTACTATGAGCTCAAGGGGCAGGGCGCTGTTTAGTGATGACAGGAAACAGGACAAGCTTGTATGGATTACAAAAATGCATTTTTCCTAGCAACTGACATCTCACATGCAAAAAACTTACCCAAGTCTCACCCTTTCCACCCCCAGACATGAGTGCTGCATTAAGACGACCTAATGCAATTTTAGCAGTTAGATTTCAGTTTCTCTTCACAGCATCCCTAGCCTACAGTGTCTTGCAGCACAAACCTACTGGCTGATTTCAGTTACATCTTTAATGGAGAGTAGCTTTAAACTAGTCTGACTTGTTTAACAGAATATATGAGCCAAAAAGACGATTGCAGAATTCAGTCTGGAATTTTGCTGATAAAGTTGGGAGAAAGTCTCCCCATAATTATGTGGCCAAATACTGGTTCGGCTACAATCAAACCAGGCGTTCCACCACTGATGGCAAAGGGGATCAGAATATGGCCCACAGAATATGGATTTAGTCTAGTATTAAGGCTCACATCTTCTACACAAGGTGCAACTGTTAAGAAGGCATCGAGCTCTACTCTGAATTTACTGTTCTCCAACCAATCCCATCATTCACTCTTCTTACTAAAACGGGCAGGGAGCATCTAGGTGAGGAGGAGACATCAATATAGTTCCAGCCACACCTGAAGCACAGATTATCTTGTGGATCAGAAAGGTTTTAAATCCTGAATCACAGATGTTCCTTGTCATACAACATATTATTCTACATGGACCAGGAAAAACAGTTTTAAAATATATTTTTGTAACAACTGCACAAATTGCACTCTGCAGCAGCAGTTAGAATACCACATTAAACTACGCTGCGTAGTTGATAATAGTGCTTCTTGAACAAGGAAGGAAGTATTTAAAACTGCTTAAGAAAATAGAAGTTTTACAAAATTAAAGTAAGGATCGAAGAAGTCAACAGGGAAATAGTTTTCAGACTTTAAAAGTATTAAAGGAAGTGTGAACAGAGGAATCTCCAGTTCAAACTTCAAGCAAGCATGACTGCTCTGCACAGTCTGCAATGCACTAAGACATCTTGGACCAGATCCTGACCTGTGGCAGAAAAGCACTTGGCAAAACTGAGACTAGGGAGTGCAAAAAGTGATTTAAAGCCACCTTTGTTCTCTGCCAAGACTGAGGATGTCCACGCACTGCACTGATCCCCAGCAGAAGTTAGAACAGTGGTCACCAACCAATAAATCGCAATTGACTAGTCGATACTGGAGCCTCTGGCAGTCGATTGCGATCTCTGGTCACTAAAAGTCCAGCAGCGCAGTAGGACTAAGGCAGGCTCCCTGCCTGCCCTGGCCCTGTACTGCTCCTAGAAGCGGCCAGCATGCCCCTGCAAGCCTGGGGGGAGGGGTGAGAAGGGGTCCATGTACCGCCTCTCCCTGCAGGCACCACCCCCATGTACTGTCCATGTACTGCCCCTCCCTGCACGCACCACCCCCGCAGCTCCCATTGGCTGAGAATGGGGAACTGTGGCCAATGGGAGCTGCGGGGCACTGCCTGCAGGGAGGGGCAGCGTGTAGAGCCATGTTACCCCCCCACCCCCGGGGCCACAGGGGCATGGTGGCTGATTCTGTGAGTGGTGTAGACAGGGATCCTGCCTTAGCCTCGCTGCATTGCTGCCAGGAGCCGCAAGAGGTAAAGTGCTGCATGGTGGGAGCCTGCACCCCAACCCCCTCCCAGAGCCAGCACCCCATACCTCCTCCTGCACCCAACCCCCTGCCCCAGGCTCAGCCTAGAGCCCCTGCCTACACTCTGAACCCCTCGGCCCCACCCCAGAGCCCGCACTCCCACCCCCTGTCCCAGCCCAGTGAAAGTGAGTGAGGATGGGGGAGAGTGGGCGATGAGGGAGTGGGGATGGAGTGAGCGGGGCAGGACCTCGGGGGAAGGAGTGCGGTAGATCCTGGGTTGCATGCAAATTCAAGAAGTGATCTTGTGCATAAAAAAGTTGGAACCACTGAGTTAAAAGAACCTGAGAGTGAATCTAAATTTATGCCAGCTGCCAATGGTCCAGCAGCCAAAGATCAGCTGGTTGTAAGACAGTCCGGCCATACCTTTTCCTCCAGCTCTGCCCCTTATGTCTGAGGCTGGCAATGGAGTGGAGTCAAATCGTTATACTGGCTCTATGCCATCTGAGACTTTAGCACCGCTTTGCACATGGAGAGGGATGGGAAACAGCCCAAATAAACCAGAGAATCTTTAAAAAGGCCCACAACATGTAAGAACAGAAAAACATTGTGAGACCTTATTTCTGAGCACCATATTTATAACTTAGATGGGCTATGTTATAATTACAACTATGTTTCTGTAGCCAGATAACACTCATCTGACATGGTTACTGAGTTCTGTCTGCACAGCAGTAGTTTCTACTTTGATTTTTCATAACGTCACAACCACACATCAGCCATGTTCTGAAAACCACACCAACCACATTCCTTAACTGCATCTACGAAGCTATCCTAAAATGCCTCAATGGGGAGACAGTGCCTAGGGGACATGCACACAGAGCAACACCAGCAGCAGATGGAGCAATGAACACTTGATGTCATACTGCACAAAGACCAGCTCAAACAGGCAAGGTGGCGGGGGCGGGAAAGATGTGTCGATATTACAAAACTACAGTGTTACGACGAAGTTACAGGAAGATAGCCCTATTGCAGCCTAGGCCACTGGCAAGGGTGACATGATTAGCTGTCACAGTTACTAGTTGAGTATTAACTATGTTGAGTAGGGACCCAAGCCATGCTTAGAACTAAGCATTTCAGTAACTGGTTCAAACTCAGTTAAACATTAAAGTGTGTAGACAGGGCACTGATGCAAGTCCAAGATTTGCCATTCTAAACACAGCATGGGGCCAGTGAAATTAATTTTAAATCTCTAACACTGTCAATTTCAGTCACACTTCTAGATCTTGAGCCCAAGCAGATTAAAGTAGAAACTGCAAAGTGTACTCATGTACATACATACTATAATTTTCCCTTTCATCTCCTTTAAGCAGCGTTTTCCTAAGACAAATCAGCAGTATATAAAATGCCACTGAACCTATCTTTCACAAATATTTAGACATTTTACTAGCACTGGTTGGGTAACAGTGTGTGCAAATACTTAACTTGTTCAACTGGAAATAAGAATTTGAATAAGTGGAATATCCAACTACAGATAAAGATGAAATCTAATAATTTAAGAAGTCACTAGGGAGCAGTCTACTGAAAATACAGAATGATTCCTGGACTTTTCTCCCCCTCCTCAGGTTTATTTATTTGGATGGGGGGAGATGAGGCTGCTGGTTTCCTATCAGATTCAAAACATTTTCCTACTATTTCCTAGACTAGAATACTTGATTAAATAGACACCTAGATACAAGAATATACACAAGTCTAGTGGATTAGTAGTTCTTTTTTAAAACTGACAGGTTTCTTCTAGCCTACGAAAGCTTATGCCCAAATAAATTTCTTAGTTTCTAAGGTGCCTCAAGAACTCCTCGTTTTTTTAAAACTGAGATATTTAGAGAAAATTTACATACCCACAAAATTTAGTTAAATACTGAATTTACACTAGAGCATTCCCCTGAAGGATTTCAAAGCATCTCACACATGTTAAAGATTAATTAAGCTCAAGACTGCTGTGAGGTAGGTAGGTAGGCAGGCAGGCATTTCTGTTTTTAAGGCGGCGAAACTAAGGCACAGAGGTTAAACAATCGCTCAAGGTCACAGCATGTCTCTCAGAATTCAGATTTCCTCCTTTCCTCAGCTAGAATAGCCTGGTAGATACCATGCACTTCTTGAAGAAACTGGGGTTGAGGAATAGAAAGAACCTGAAGTGACAGAATAATATGGTTATACTAGTGCTGGGTGGGTGGGGGTGGGGTGGAAGTGTGTGTGTCAGGGGGAAAGACATAGGGGGAAAAAAAAATTGTACCTTACTCACGACCTTTTAAATTATTTCTTAATTCAGTATACACTAGAAGATTTAAATAAAAGAAAACTATGTTCCAGTATAACCAGCAGGATTGTTAGATATATTAATTTTATTATAGCTAAGGATTTTCATTTAGGTAATTATTAAACTTTTCAACAATAATTAATAAGACTTGAAAGCAAATTGTATTTAAAAACACCACTACACTGAATATAAAACTTTATTAATTCCCCAAAATCCAGGACTTTCTGCATATACCTTTACATTTACCATTAGTATTTAGTTCTTTTATTATCTAGTATACAAAACAGTTACACCCATACGCAGTAAGTGACAGTGAAATAAGGCAACAGTTGCCTAGACTTCATAGCAGCCAACCAAAGTAAGGGATGGCACAATCTCTCAATCAGTGGGCCAATGCAGTAGACCTGCAAGTTTAAGGTCTGACTGAGGTATGATAATATTTCTAAATAATCTTGGTAACAGGATAGTGGGCCCAGCTCTCCTGTTCTAGTCCAGCTTCACCCTAGTTTGGTGTAATGTGGAGGGTGGGGCTGCCTCTGGGAGTTACACAGGAAAGACAGCCCAAAGGCAAGGAAAGATCAGAACACAGAGTCCGGAGTGAGAATGACAGAGTTCAGAAGAGCAGAGCTTCAGGGAAGTGATGTCCCTGACGGAGGGGACAGAAAGAGTTCCCTGGTAAGCAGTGGAGCAAGATCAGGCTGGTGAAAGCAGAAGGCAGTCCCAAGGGAGTGTGGGGAGGTCACCTACAGACCTCTCCAGGCCAGAGAGCCAAAGGCTGAGAGCAGCAGAGGGAGATGTCTACTACCTCTTTGAGCTGGAGAGCAAAAGCTGAGGAACAATAGAGGGGTGAGACCACTGATGTTTCTGGGTAGGAGCTGGAACCATATCTGGGAAGAAAATGGGGCAAAAAAGCATGCCAGCTAAAGGGTCTGGGACAAGAGATGCTGGAGTTGTACTGGTAAGATAACGCCTGATGCCCCCAGCAGGCTGCACATACAAAAAAAAAAAAAAAAAAAAAAAGCGTTTGCAGGACAGAAACTGGCCCCTTTCCAGCTTTGTTCCAGAATGCCCCCAAATCCCATCCTATTTCCTGTTCTGTTGCGGTGGTGACTTCATAGGTTTCCTTTATCGATACCAGTGCATGACACTCTTAGCTCATCAGGACTCTGGACTGTTGTTTTGCCTTGCTGTGGGATCATGTTTTGTTGACAGTGAACCGTATGGTTCTGCTCAACCTCACTTGGCTTTGCTGGTCTGAAATGTTGCAAATGGAGTTACATGAAGACCGGCTGACTTTACACCTCCGTATAAGTATTCAGGAGCAGGCCATGGTGGTTTTTCAAAGGATCACAACTTTGGGCGGTAGGTTGTGTCAGCTGGGACACAGACTCTCCCCCATCCCACTTTTTCTTTAGGGCTTGGAAGGATTAGCTATTTTTATCATGAAATGTCAGTAAACTCCATTTCTCCATACATGCACAAACTCACAAAAATGTATTTCCATCAATAATCAAAATTTACAGCTAGGCTGAAAAGTTATACTTAAGAACAGAGTTAGATTTAAAGATATTTACTTTATATATTTTGACATGTAATGTTGACATTTGGTGTTTTAAGGGTTATAAAGCTCCAACTTTTTGAATCTTGTCTACAAGCACTAAATAATTGTCTGACCACCTCAGCCGTGCAGAACACAATGCCATCAACAGCCTCAGGAACAACTCTAACATCATAATCAAAAAGGCTGACAAAGGAGGAGCTGTCGTCATCATGAATAAGTTGGAATATGAACAAGAAGCTGTCAGGCAACTCGGTAACTCCACATTCTACAGGCCTTTATCCTCTGACCCCACTGAGGAGTACCAAAAGAAACTACACCATCTGCTCCAGAAACTCCCTGGAAAAGCACAAGAACAAATTTGTACAGACACGTGCCTAGAACCCCGACCAGGGGCATTCTATCTGCTACCCAAGATCCATAAACCTGGAAATCCTGGACGCCCCATCATCTCAGGCATTGGCACCCTAACAGCAGGATTGTCTGTCTATATAGACTCTCTCCTCAGGCCCTATGCTACCAGCACTCCCAGCTATCTTCGCGACACCACTGACTTCCTGAGAAAACTACAATCCATCGGTGATCTTCCAGACAACACCATCCTGGCCACTATGGATGTAGAAGCCCTCTACACTAACATTCCACACAACGATGGACTACAAGCTGTCAGGAACAGTATCCCCGATACTACCACGGCTAACCTGGTGGCCGAACTTTGTGATTTTGTCCTCACCCACAACTATTTCACATTTGGGGACAATATATACCTCCAAGTCAGTGGCACTGCTATGGGTACCCGTATGGCCCCACAGTATGCCAACATTTTTATGGCTGACTTAGAACAACGCTTCCTCAGCTCTCGTCACCTAACACCCCTACTCTACTTGCGCTACATTGATGATATCTTCATCATTTGGACCCATGGAAAAGCCGCCCTTGAGGAATTCCACCATGATTTCAACAATTTCCATCCCACCATCAACCTCAGCCTAGACCAGTCCACACAAGTGGTCCATTTCCTAGACACCACTGTGCTAATAAGTGATGGTCACATAAACACCACCCTATACCGGAAACCTACTGACCGCTATACTTACCTACATGCTTCCAGCTTCCATCCTGGACACACCACACGATCCATTGTTTACAGCCAAGCTCTAAGATACAACCGCATTTGCTCCAATCCCTCAGACAGAGACAAACACCTACAAGATCTCTATCAAGCATTCTTACAACTACAATACCCACCTGCTGAAGTGAAAAAACAGATTGACAGAGCCAGAAGAGTACCCAGGAGTCACCTACTACAAGACAGGCCCAAAAAAGAAAATAACAGACCACCACTAGCCGTCACCTTTAGCCCCCAACTAAAACCTCTCCAGCACATCATCAAAGATCTACAACCTATCCTAAAAGATGATCCCTCACTCTCACAGATCTTGGAGGACAGACCAATCCTCGCTTACAGACAGCCCCCCAACCTGAAGCAAATACTCACCAGCAACCACACACCATACAACAAAAACACTAACCCAGGAACCTATCCTTGCAACAAAGCCCGATGCCAACTCTGTCCACATATCGATTCAAGTGATACCATCACAAGGCCTAATCACATCCGCCACGCCATCAGGGGCTCATTCACCTGCACATCTACCAATGTGATATATGCCATCATGTGCCAGCAATGCCCCTCTGCCATGTACACTGGCCAAACCGGACAGTCTCTACGCAAAAGAATAAATGGACATAAATCTGATATCAGGAATCATAACATTCAAAAACCAGTAGGAGAACACTTCAACCTCCCTGATCAATCAGTGACAGACTTGAAGGTAGCAGTGTTGCGACAGATTAACTCGAAAAGCAGACTTCAAAGAGAAACTGTTGAACTCGAATTGATATGCAAACTAGATTGCATTACCTCAGGATTAAATAAGGACCTCGAATGGCTCGGCCATTACGTTAATTGAATCTATTTCCCTTAAGTTAACGATCCTCATTCACACCTGTGTGACCATCTTGTTTATCACTTCAAAGATTTTTCTTCCCCTGCTGTTATGGTTCCTCTCAATTAATTAGCCTCTTAAGGTTGGTCTATGCACCTCCACCTTATGTTTCTCTGACTGTATAAATATCTGTCTACTGTATGTTTCATTCCATGCATCCGATGAAGTGGGTACTAACCCACGAAAGCTTATGCTGAAATAAATTTGTTCGTCTCTAAGGTGCTACAAGTTTTTCTCTCTTATTTTCATAATTTCCTGAAACTGGAAATTTAAGAAGTGAAAAAAAAAAAAAGCTTAAATATAGACTATGATATCCATCAAAATTACAAAATAAATCAAAATTCAGTTTCGCCAAGCCTAGTTATGTGATGCTTAGGGTAGGGCCCAAGGGCAATGCTCAGCACTTGCCTATGAATTAGAATCAGCTCTCCCTCAAAGGCAAGCAGGGCTGATCTGCAGAGATTTCCAGGCAATTCTGAGACTTGGTAGTGTTCTGTGAGTAGTAGTGTAACCAGTTTTTTTTTTTTAAGCAAATAAAGGCCCTGGAATAAGGTGGGCTCTCAGGAGCTTTGGTTTAAGTGGGTCAGTCATATCTTAGAGAGGCTCTGGATTTTAGCCTTTGGCAGTGGTGGGAGGACTGCAAGGACCCAGGATAGGCTCTGTCTACCTTCCTCTTCCTTTAAGGCTACTAGGACAAGTTGCCCTGCAGAATTTTCCTGTTTAGGCTAGTCCATTTACATTTGCTCAATCCATAAAATTAGCAATCATTTGGCCAAAATTCCAGATGACTGTCTGCTCTCACTGGTCCCCTTACTATTCACAGACGGTATTGTGGCTCCATGTAGATCACCTCAACAATTTCCAAACCCAAAGGGCTCAGTTTACAAAGTAACAGATGCTTTTTTCTGACTTGAGGGGCAAGGCTAAGCACGCAGGGCTGAAACGTCAAACAGGATTCTCTCTTCTTTCAGGCATCACCACCAATAATAAGGAGTTATGTAGGTCAAACTAGGACCTCATTTACACCTATGAAGTTATGCCTTTTGTGAATGAGATTGCACAAATGCACTGGAATTTATGTTTGTGATGCACGTGATGGAATAGAAGTCTCAGATCACTCTACCACAACACCACAGAGCTAAACACTGTTAAAAAGAAATAGCAGGAATAAAAAGCAGAAGAGGTACACTTTCACCACTAATGTGAACAGATAAGACTTTGAATTCACACAAGAAAAACATCCGTTACATACAGAGGTGCCATTTTTACACAGACACTTCTCAAAGAACCACCACACTTTAAGAACAGTATGTAAATAATTTGTCACAGAAAAGCTTGGCTTTTCTCTAAGTCTAATTTTAAATACAGTTGTACAAAACTATACATAACATGGGGACAAAAGACAAGTACACTGTTTTTTGTACAGGCTTGGGACTTCAAAATATCAGTGAACTCAAGAACTCTCATGCATATTTGTATTCCCCTTAGCTAAGAGCAATTCTGCCTATATCATATGGACATCTCCAATTATATCATTGACCTTATTTATAAGATGGCAAAAGTTGTTTCATAAGAAGCAGTCAACACACCATTTTAAACCAACAACTAAGACATCAGAAGTTTTCCATCTTCCAAGAATCAATCCATTTTTATAACTTTACACTTACCAGGACTGAAGTTATGTGGCAAATATAGTCCTGATTCATCTCATTTTAATAACACTTAGCAAAAAAAGCTGACTCGCAGCACACACCGAATATAATAAAAATATCTGACAGACGACCTCACGGGACAGAAAAATTAAACAAGCTAAAATTGACCTTCAGGTATGTGCACTCTGTACTGCTGGTTGTATTGCCTTAAAATCAACAGTAAGTGACTGGGATAGGAGAACTTCTCCTTATGGGAAAAATTCAGTAATGCTTGTGAGATGTCAAGGATTGACAGTCTCGTTTTTTCTTTTTACCCAAGCAAGGATTATGCCAGTCTGATTATTTTAATCAATTTAGAGTATCCAAAAAGCATATGGTCCCCCAGCTACGTTTCCTTCCGTAATGTATGCAATAAGGTCAAATACTGTATCAGTCACCTTGTGAGTACTGAACAAATTTAGTTGCAAAGTAAAGTCAATAAGAACCATATGATTCATAATCTGCTATGGGTCAGAAGCCTGACACAACCCTTTTAAATGGAAAAAATACTATGTGAATGGTAAATTTGAGATTACACACACAAGAATCAGGAAGTTACAACTTCCACACCAACTCCAGCTCAGCCACACCACACATTATTCTATAGTGGAACACAGGGCTTTGCCCTGCACCTACAAGCTTTGGGCAGTATGTTATTGCCCTGCCCCTAAATCAAACCAGAAGGCTGAAGACTTAAGCCTGGTCTACACTGAAAAATTACAATCGGCACAGTTGCGTCTCTCAAGGGTGTGAAAAATCCACACCCCTGAGAGATGTAGCTAACCTAACCCGCAGTGTAGCCAGCATTAGGCTGATGGAAGAATTCTTCCATCGACCTAGCTACAGCCTCTTGGGGAGACGGATTAACTACAGTGATGTGAGGACCCTTCCCTTTGCTGTAGTGTCTACACTGAAGTGAAAAAGCGGCATACCTGGCTGTGCCACTGTAGTGATTTAAATGTCCACTAAATCTGTCTCCTGGTTTCCCCATGTTCGGGGGTGTCGGGGTATCCTGTGCCAAACCTATACATGGTACAGTTTACTTCTTCTAGCACATCAATGTCGCTACACTAACCAGAGCTTTTCAGTTGGGTGATGGCAGCTCCACTCCCATTCTACCCTGTCCTGCCCTCTCCCACAAGGGTGGAAATACCCACCTTCCAATGGAGGCTGCTGTCCTTTCTATGCGCTTATCACCATGCAAGTTAGGCCACAGTCTGACCTTATGGTATTAGCGTTAATATTTTATAAAAGGAAACTAATGGAATGTAAGTGGTCACACAGAAGAAAGCATCACTTAAAAGATTAAACACAATTTTAAAATAAAATGAAATATTTTTATAAGTATACTAATTTAATATATTTAATGTCCAAAATGCTAGGTGCTTTACAGACATGCAAGCTCTTTTTGGCCATTCTTCTTACAACTTAAATTAACAACATATGGAAAAGGGACAAGGGTAGTACAATGAGGAAGGGATGCCACACAGAACATTTTATAAAGCTTTGCCCCTTTTGCATGTGCGCACACATGTACATACACACAGTTTGTTTTTTCAATCAGGGCATATTTAGTAAGCATCCATCTAGTTGCAGCCAAATTACAGCATTTTTCTATAATACGGTATAGATCTGGAAGAGTTACAGTTGCTGTGAGAGGCAACACATCAATTTGCATATAACTGTCACTTATTTTGAAACCAAGAAAATAGAAGGATTGTGGGGCACAGGATTCGATAATGAATATAAAAACTTTTCCGCTCTACATCATTTGTTCATAACTAGCTATGTTGGTAGCTACCTAAAAATTATTATTTGTAGACAACTAACGCAGAGAGGCCAAGAGGTAAGCAAGCATGCAGACTGCATTACTTTCTCAAGCCTAGAGGTGGTTGCTGCACAAAATGGGCAAAGCACAGTGATGTTTCAGGGTGGTGAAGGCTTTCACTGCTGTTGGCTATGATTACCAGTTCTGTGCTCAGATGGAAGACTGGAGCACCCTGCACTGTCAATCCAACACCTGGCACTAGCACATGATAATTTGTTATCATATAAGGTATCCGGTAAAAAAAGTACTATGTATGTGACTTTTCAGTTTCTATACACACCACCCCCTCCATAAACGCTTGGATATTTATTTTTAACCTACTTTTTTTTTAAACTATTTTCCTAGTTGTTTTTTTTTTTGACTGGAGACTCCAGAAATGGAGTGGGAGCTTTTTTCAGCCCCCAACGGAAGAGACGGGGCTATTATTTCTCTAACAGAAAATCTGATTTTCTCTCTTGTTCTCACATTTGTCAGAAGTTTGACTTCAACAGATAAACAAGAGTTTTAAACAGACTCTCTTTCAATTGCTCAGGTTTCAGTTTCTTGTGGTGTCATAATCCCTTTATTTCTTTAGTCCATCATAGAGGGTTCTTTTGCAAGAGTGAGAAAGTGAAGACCTAATATTCTTCTCTCAATAGACATACTTCTAATGTAACAAAATGACCGTAGTGAAAATAAATACAAAATGAGACTCAAGCCCTTGTATGTGATAAAGCAGCAGACAGGTGCAGAATTTTTGTACATCCTGCTTTTGTGATTTATAATTCAGTTCTGTAAGAAAAATTCTCCCCATGCCTTTCAGTTACAATAGTTACACAAATAACATTCTCCAGGTATTGAATTTTCCACATGACTAAGTAGTGCCAAAACCTCCCCTTCTAGCCCCCAAAATAAGTCCACATGCACCCACACACAACACATTCAGGCTTGCTCCCTATCCTGTCTCCTGCTCCCTATCTATTCCAACATCCCAAAATTTGGCTGAGGATAGTTTTGTGAAATGGTTCTTTAAATATGAGGCGAGGTGTTTTACAGTACAACAATATGATTTTTGTTGCCCTCCAAACATATGCAACGAGGAATGAGTAAGATAGAGCTTATCTTGTCATAATCAAAGAAGTCAATAAGAAAAATTTAAATCAATAGGGGATATTTTCTAACTTTGTATTCTGAATGCATTAAGAGATTTCAGTCCACATTTACATACTAATTGAATGACCGCTTTAGTGATTGAGCATATGTGATCTCTGAAGCCACTGGTTTTGAAATGGCTGTTCCTTTAGTAAACACTGATTAAAAGTATCTTGATGCTGTGGTTTATTTGTTAGGTCAGTAAACTAAAGACCTATATGTGGTTTGAGCCATGTGATACACATACCTCTTTTGAAAAACGAGTGGGGACAAATCTCAACCACTTTTAATTTAAAGTACACAGCAGCACACGCACACACAAACAAATTTTTTAAAAAAGAGTCGGAAACAAAAATCATCCTTCTATCCAGAACTGAGCCATATACTACCATCCTTACTCATGGTGAGTAGTATATGTAGCCTGCCCCACTGAGACAGAGATAAAATTCTGGCCCCACTGAAGTCAATGGGAAAAAACTCCCATTGACTACACTGGGGCCAGGATTTCACCCAGTGTCTCAACTCACAGTGAAGAGCTATTCAGTGTGAAGAGGAGCAGCAGAACCTGGTTCTATGCATTTTCAGAAATATCTTGCCTATACAATTATTTGCATCAGACAACTATTCTTCTCCCTACACACCCAGACCTTCCCTCAATACAATACTGAGGGAAGTTATGTGCTGGTATGGAAGAACAAACTGATTCCTCACAGCTACTTCCACACACATAGTTACTCCAGCACCAAAGCTGTTCTCACTTTTACTGTTTTCGCACTCTCACTCTGACCACCAAGAATTTTAACTTACTATCAAGTACCTAGCTACAAGGCTAACCAAAGAACCAGGGCTTCATTTCCCTCACATCCTTTCCCCCCATGCAGGACAATTCCCTGAAGTCACAATGGGAACCATAGGTGTATAGTACCTAAGGAAACAAACAAATCAAGCCACTTGTATTCAGGTGGCTAAGTATATCCCTAGGCAACTATATTTGAAAGTTTTGGTTACAGTGCTTTAATTTCAACCATCAGCAGCAGCATCACCAAGAGGGTTACTCTACAATAATATTTTCTGTTTTACAGAGGCTCTGAAGTGTTGGTTGCTGAATGTGAGGAAGCACCTGAAAAACTGCTTGAGTTATTTATGGGAGTAAAACATGTTTTACAGATCTGTGGTTTGAGAACAAAAGGAAGAATTTAACTTTCTTCCTTTTTCTTTTCTCTCTCTCTCTTTTTTAAAAAACAAGTCACCCGTATTAGATCATTGTCTGTATTACAATCTCACTCATTACTGACATTACAGTTACAACAGTTTAAGAGTCTATGAGCTAGAAACTGTTTCTAGGGGATTATTTTATTCTGTCATAAAAATCCACTCCAGGCTAAAGCCTAACATACCAAATTTCATCTTGGGAATAGCTGTCCCTCCATTGAACAAAAAAATAATAATAAAAAAAAATAGTAAATGTAAGTTATAGGAGGGGAAGATAGAAATACAGAAATACAGAATTTGGACCCATGGAAAAGAAGCCCTTGAGGAATTCCACCATGATTTCAACAATTTCCATCCCACCATCAACCTCAGCCTAGACCAGTCCACACAAGCGGTCCATTTCCTAGACACCACTGTGCTAATAAGTGATGGTCACATAAACACCACCCTATACCGGAAACCTACTGACCGCTATACTTACCTACATGCTTCCAGCTTCCATCCTGGACACACCACACGATCCATTGTTTACAGCCAAGCTCTAAGATACAACCGCATTTGCTCCAATCCCTCAGACAGAGACAAACACCTACAAGATCTCTATCAAGCATTCTTACAATACCCACCTGCTGAAGTGAAAAAACAGATTGACAGGGCCAAAAGAGGACCCAGGAGTCACCTACTACAAGACAGGCCCAAAAAAGAAAATAACAGACCACCACTAGCCGTCACCTTTAGCCCCCAACTAAAACCTCTCCAGCGCATCATCAAAGATCTACAACCTATCCTAAAAGATGATCCCTCACTCTCACAGATCTTGGAGGACAGACCAATCCTCGCTTACAGACAGCCCCCCAACCTGAAGCAAATACTCACCAGCAACCACACACCATACAACAAAAACACCAACCCAGGAACCTATCCTTGCAACAAAGCCCGATGCCAACTCTGTCCACATATCGATTCAAGTGATACCATCACAGGGCCTAATCACATCCGCCACGCCATCAGGGGCTCATTCACCTGCACATCTACCAATGTGATATATGCCATCATGTGCCAGCAATGCCCCTCTGCCATGTACATTGGCCAAACCGGACAGTCTCTACGCAAAAGAATAAATGGACATAAATCTGACATCAGGAATCATAACATTCAAAAACCAGTAGGAGAACACTTCAACCTCCCTAATCAATCAGTGACAGACTTGAGGGTAGCAGTGTTGCGACAGATTAACTCCAAAAGCAGACTTCAAAGAGAAACTATTGAACTCGAATTGATATGCAAACTAGGTTGCATTGCGTCCGGATTAAATAGAGATTTGGAATGGCTCAGCCATTACGTTAATTGAATCTATTTCCCTTAAGTTAACGATCCTCATTCACACCTGTGTGACCATCATGTTTATCACTTCAAAGGTTTTTCTTCCCCTGCTGTTATGGTTCCTCTCAACTAATTCGCCTCTTAAGGTTGGTCTATGCACCTCGACCTTATCATGTTTCTCTGACTGTATAAATATCTGTGTACTGTATGTTTCATTCCATGCATCCGATGAAGTGGGTAACAACCCACGAAAGCTTATGCTGAAATAAATTTGTTAGAAAAACTTGTAGCACCTTAGAGACTTTCTTATTTTCGTTTTGCTGACACAGACTAACACGGCTACTACACTGAAACCTAGAATTCTAATAGTAACTCAAAAGGCTACATTCACATAATTTTTAGGTTTAATATAAAAACTAGGCTCTTTACAAGGAAGAAAGCGAGGACAGAGGTGCTGATGATTTAGAATTTTGTAATGGTAATAGAGTGTGTGTGAAAAAGATCACTCCGCCTAACTCTGCCACTTTTAGGTTGCCTGACTCTCCAGAGTGGTTAAAAGGTGATGACCTACATGAAATGAGTTGGTGATCCTAGTGAGCAGTGGTGCTTATCACAAAAGCCACCATCAGAAGCTGGTACTTTTGTTGACGGTCTCTTCCCTGAGACAAAAACTGAAGTCTTATTGAGTCAGTCAATATCAAGAGTTAGCGCATAAAGGCATTTTTTAAAGTGTGACACACACAACATCGCATGTGTGGTTTGATACCATTTGAAGAACAGTGTCAGTTTAATTTTTTTTAATCCAAATATGGAGAGTACCCTTTAAATAGTATGCCCTCATCTTTCATTTCCCCTGATGATACTTATAGGGATCTTCCAGGAAGGGAGAAACAGTGTACAATGAATTGACAAAACATGAAGTGCTGTCAGATGTATGAAGTACACACACACACACACACACGCCAATAATTTATTATTGTAATTTTTAAAGAGTGTTATGTGCAAGCACAGAAGGTACAAAGTTGTACAGAAATGTGGTTCTCAAACTGATAGAGTTCCTTTAACAGCAGCACAATTTTGTTGCATAGCTACAGGCATGGAAGTATTTTCATTAGATTAGTTTAAAAGAATGTGTACCAATTCAACTTACTGCATTGGGTGATCTTCCGGATATTAGAAGTTATATGTTGAGCTAGCTGGGTAGGATCCCCAATAATGCCTGTACTGTTCGACATGGCTGAATAGACCGTCCACTAAGAAGATCAAAGGTAGGAGAAAGTCAGACAATTGCATCAAGTGAAGGCACCTAAAAATAAAAAGAAAGTAGTTATACACTGGTAATTCTGCAAGTCCATAACACATTTTATCAGCTTAGAGCACACAGACTGAAATAAACTCCAGCAAGATGAAAGTCCACCATACAATCCTATTTGGCCTTTATCAAGCAAGTCTGTTTTGAAAAGGGCATTTTAGAGAATGCTTTCTCAAACTAAAGTAAGGATGTGAAGCCATTTCAGAGCCTGTTACAAAGTAGGCCTGAGATTTTGTGACTATGCCCGTCAATCAGAAGATCAGACTAGATGATTACAAGGCCAGATATGGACCATTGTGATCTATGAATCAGCAAAAATCACAGAAAAAGCTTCCTATGAGAACAATTAGGCCAAATCTGTCAAGCTTAATACAAGATTTTTCCTACCCATACAAATAAGGAAACTCTCAAGTTATTGAAAAAACAGAAACTCTCTCCAGAGAAACTACATTGTTCATTTTACTGAAGTTCTAAACATAAGAAATATTTACACTTTACTCCCTGTGAAAATTGAAGTCTCTGTTGTAATTTTAACTAGAGTCTTATGACTACCTGTCCATAACATGCCTATTAAGGGATGAACAATATGACCTATTTTTTAGCCTTTTCTCTCAAGAGATCCCAACTCTTGTAGTTTTATCTGTAATCTAATTTTCCTTTTAGCGCTCTGAGAGGCCATTTTACCCTGTGTAAATGACACTATTGCTCAATATAGAGAAGTTTTTGTGCAACCTAGGGATACTACTTGAATTCTTAGTTACAATAATTATGAAAAAAGTATCAAAACAAGCCTTACATGAATCTTTTACAAGATGATCTTCGCTATACAGCATAAACCAACATACAATCTTCTACAAGTGTAAACTGCTTCCCCTAGTGGCACAATCATAAATACCTGATAACCTAGATGACTGTACAGTGGCTTGTACAATGCGGTCCTAATTCCTGTTTGGAGCCCTTAAAGCATAACTGAAACTACATTCAGAGAAACACGATATAGAGCACAGGTCCCCAAACTGTGGGTATGCTCCCCTCTGCTCCTGGCCCCATGTCATCGTCCCCCCCCTCCAACATGCCTCCACGTCCCCCAGTTTGGGGACTTTAAGGAAATACTCAGCAGTTCAGTTTACAAGACTACAAATACAGGTGAATTTTTCATTAGCGCAAAGTAGGTTACTGAATGATTGAGAAATGCATTTTTCCTCAGTGTATATACACAATCCTCTGTTTTAAGAGCTTTTGGCCTAAGTTTTCAGAAGTGGGTGCCCAATTGGAGATGCACTGAAAAAATCAGATCTTTTAAAGAAGTGGTGGCCCTGCTCATACTCGGAGAGCAATGTCAGATGCTGGGAAGAGCAGCTAATGAAAGTTTCTTCATCTTTACTCAATTTTGTAAGAGAGCAAGAGAAGCCTTATTACATTAGTATAAATAAAGGGTACATGTCAACACAATATGAGAACAGATTAAATGGCTCTTTTATTACAATGCACTTTTCATACAGACTGGCTCCCCATACACTTTACATAAATCAACAGAGATTAGTGGTGAAGGTAAGGAAGAAAAGCTAGGTTTTCAATCGAGATCTGAAATGAAATCACAAATAAATGAGGTGGCAATACATGGGAATGACATCCCAGCTAGGTATGTGTGTCTGAGAAGATTCTCACACCAACACAGATTGTGTAAGCTATTTGAGGCAGGCACCATCCTTTTGGTGTATTTACATAGTGCCTAGCACAATGATTGGGGCTACTAGGTGCTATGACAGTACAAATAAACACACACAACAGTGAGCATACTTTTGATGGACAATTTAGAGAAGATATAAACAATATTTACCACATTGGGGAAGCATCTTAAATACAGTAATGCCCCCAACTGTGTTAAAACCAACTGTTGCAAAAGTATTCTCCTCAGTAGACAAAGCTAGCAGATTCTGGCAATTCTGCTCTAGCCTGTCAGCTGAAACTGACAACTTTCATAGGGGCCATTCAAAAACCTATGACCTCTCAGTCAATATTACAAATTCCTCAAGAAATATCCCAAAGGAGCACAAGACAGAAACTGCAAGGCCTGATGAAAATGGAAGCTTTACGGCCTGTGCTTTAGTTTATAAGAAACAGGAGAAAACAAAATTAAGACGAGGCCTGAGAGCAAATGAGGCTGCTGGACTATAATTAAATATAGACAAACACATTCCACAACAAACCCAGTTTCAATTCTTAGAGCTTGTGACTGATACATAAGGATGAGAATAGATCCAGAAAAAGCCAACGCCACAACCACCACCACCTGAGTGCTTCTCCATTCAGTACCATCTCATCTTGTTAATCCTGGGTTGCTCAAGTTTGCCTGCGAACACAATGAGTAAAATCCTGGCCCCACTGAAGTCAATGGGAATTTTGCTATTGACTTTGAGGCCAGGATTTCACCCGCTAACAAGAAGTCAAGAAATGTACTATTTTAAAGTAACAGTTACATATGCACCAAGTTGAAGTCTTATACCTTACCACTCTAATATCACAATACCAATACTCATTCAGAAACCTCATCTCTACAGCAAACATCCTTTCACGTCCAATGTACGGCCATCCACAATACTCCCCTCAACGCATGCGTGTACGTGTACACACACACACACACACACACACACACACACGCACCCACCCCTTAACTACAACTTCAGCAAGATCAAGATAAAACTAAATACATTTTGAATTTGTTGCCTGCATAACTTTTTGAAGTGAATAAGTTAATGTGCTGTATATTGTTCTTTGAGAAGGCAAGATTGGAGAAGGGCACTTTCCATTCAAACAAGAATGTAGCAATGTTTGCAATAGTCCTTAGTTCTACAGACTGGGGTCAGAACCTGAGAGAGATGTGTCTCCTCTTCCTACCAGCCTTATCTTTCGGATACATGTTTTTATACCGTTATCCCTGTATTGAGTTCAATAACTTGTGTTTTACCAAAGCATACCTTACCAAAAAGCATCCAGTCTTGATTTGAAGACATCAAGAGATGGAGACTCAACTACTTCCCTTGGTAGTTTGTTCCAATGGTTAATCACCCTCCCTGTTAAAAAATGTACACCTTATTTCTAACTTGAATTTGTCTGGCTTCAGCTTCTCGCCATTGGTTCTTGTTAGGACTTGCATGCTAAAAAACTGCCTTGTGCCTGGACTTCCTTCCCTTACATATGGCACAGGACTCCACATTTAAATAGAAAATATCCACATTTGAAAGCTCACTGTGACAGGCACTGATGTGAGAAGCACAGAGCAAGTTTAAGATTTCAGCTTTGACAACAAAAATATTTCCCCCCCATAACAATCAGACTCTTAATGAGGCATGAGACTCAATAAGTGGTTTGCTACTTTGGACTATATAGCAGAGAGGTCTCCTTGAAAACTAGCCTATGTATGGCATAATCAGAACTATTTACCAAAGGCCTTACAGTTTAAGTGACAATTTAGGCCCTGACCTGGCAAAAATTTATCCACATACAATTTTAAACATACAAGTAGTCATTGAATTCAATGGAAATAGTCACATGCTTAAAGTTAAGCATATCTGAGTCTTGCAGGATCAGAGTTTTACTCAATAAGTAGCTCTAGAGAAGTCAATGGGACTCCTTGCTGAGTAAGGTACTATTCAGTGTCATGGTAGTAGAATCAGCTCCACCCCAAGCAATTTTGGAGCTGTATAATTTGACTGTTTTCAAAATGTAAAGACGAGAGAAAGATGCACACACTTTTGATCATTTTTCAAAGAAATGTTATTTTTAAGTTTCTTTAACTGGAAAGGTATTTTGCTCAACTTCCTTCAAATGTTCTAAAAAAAAAAAAAAAAGTCCTCACTTTCAGTAACCATTAATATTTTTTAAACAGGCACACAAAATATTTACAGGAAAATTTGGCTCAAAATGGAACCTGTTGTAATAGGGTTGCCAACCCTCTAGGATTGGCCTGGAATTGGCATCGATCTCCCGGTGACTACTGAAAGCAATCCAGGAGATTTTAATAGGATATTTTAAGAAAATGACATCACGTCGTGTGTGTGGGGGTGGAGGGGAGAGAAATCTCCCGGAATAGCTTCAGTCAGAGTTGGCAACCCTATGTTGTAACCTTAGCTGTAGAAAGACTATTGTCTTGCTATACTCATCGTAATTGAACAAAGCATTTCTCAATCCTCCTCATTCATATAGGTTTCACCATTGTCTGTATAGTATTTTGATATATTAAAATAAAAGGCAACTGAGATGTTCTTGAATCTGCAGTGGTTTAAATGGGAGCTGTATCTATGAACTGACAAGGACATCCATGCTAGCCCAGCACCTGTTACTGCCTTTAGTGGTATCTTTGGAATAGGTAATTTTTGTTGTTATTTTTGAAAAGAACACAAATTCTTGTTAGGATGAGCTTAAACCAAGTAAGTGAAGGGATGAGAGCAGTATGCTACACTGTACTACAAACATTCCCTAGGTCTACGAGTGAGTCAGACATCTTCACAATTGACTCCTATTATTTAGCAATAAGCAGTTATGAGTAAACATTTTCACCTTATTAGAGATCAGTATTTTTCCAGTGGAGAAGGGAGAGAGGGAGGGAGTACTCAATCCAGAGTATGCATGTAAACAAAATTGTTATTTTTCCCCTTTAAACATTAAAAACCAAATCTCTTTTAAGGATCAGCATTTGGATACAGAAGAACTCACTTCTGAGACATTTGAGAAGAAAGTTTTGAAGATGCTGAAAACCTCACTTTTGCCCATTATTATTGCAGCATGAGAGCAAAGTGAATAAAATAAGCCAGTCTGCTGAATTCTCCAATACATCCTCAAAATACTACAGAGTCAGTCATACATAAAAATATGGCAATGATCCTACAGGTGACTATCTCAAGAACTTAATATCTGGGACCCCTTGGACCTCCTTCACAAAGTCTAGAGATGCTATTTTAGTGAAACAAATTGTCCCAGTTATCAGGTTAAAATGGTAGGAGAGTTTGCAATGTTTTTATTTCCTTTACATTCAAATTAAAATACACAAGAGGATACATGTTTAAAAAGGTCCTAAGGATCAAGACATCCAGGTAATTCAATTTAAAGTTCATAAGATATACCGGACATACATAGAAGAAAAAATGACTCTTAACTTCAACATCCAGCTGAATGTATGAAGATTTAAAAAGCTAAACTTATCAGATTGTGCATTAGGTTAATTGATTTAGTAGGAGTCTTCTCCAGAATTAACTCTGTTTACATCAGGATGGAATTGGAATCAGTCACATGGGTTATGTAATATTTATTAAGCACTGGTGATTTTATTCATGAGCGCTGTTCATAACAAAAAATAAATACTGCTCTTACCATTATTTGATTTTCTCTCCCCACCCTTCCTTCCCACTTTTCCCTTCTTTTGAGGTCATACTGAATGGAGGAGACATTTGACTGGGTTAGCATTTGCAAGTCTCAGAACAACTGAGTCTTTAGGATAGATTTGAACAAAAAGAAATTGATTGGAGGCGTGGCTAAATAGGATCAGGAGTTCAGAGAAAGCATGGAAGAAGGTGCAAAAATGGAGTGGAAGAAGAAAACAAAGAGCCAGTAAAGCTGGTATAGCTGACAGTGAAGACAAAGAAAGGGTGGAGGAAAATATGCCATAATAAGGAACTGCAGTTTTTCTTATCCTGTACTCATTGAGGCAGATAACGTCTGTACATATTTGTACACCATCTAGCATAGTTGGGCCCTGATCACAATTGGGGCCTCTAGGAAATACTATAATAAAGTATAATGAGCTCTGTTTCTAAGAGCTCCTCCTCAGATTAAACATGTAAAACCCCACCTGTACTCAAAGTCACAGAAGTAACTGTTTATTGGAAATAGCTAAACAACATGAGGCAAAACAAAATATTTTATGGAAGGATATGGATTCCATTTTGTGCATTTAGGGGAAGCCTCACTAAGTTGTTTCAGAATAACTTACTTTCAGTTTTAGTTTAGGGTATTTATGATTTGATTACTTTTACTAGCAGCATTTGTTTATATAAATACCAGGCTCAGGCACTTTGTTCTCCTTCAACAACTAATACAATTGTGAATCATATGTCAGTAATCCTTGTCCAGATATATACTGCAGCTCAATTGGTCAGTGCGTTGACTATTTTGCACTGTTTGTACACTTATCCTGGCAACTAATGCAATGTATGAATATATCCATTTAGTGAACATTTGCTCTGAGGTTCTCTCATTTAAAAAAAACAAAACAAAAAACAAACTTTGATTTTACTTATTTGCATTTCAAAGTGGACAATAAAACCAGTCTATTTAACTTTTGTTTCTAGATACTGTCAATATTTTGTTCTTAAACTGTAGCAAAGAGGTGTGCAAATTTTTCAACAAAGGTCGCATTAGCATCATGCCAGGAGCCTAAAGGATGCACCTAATTTGCACAGAAAATTAAGTAAAATAAGTTAACACACATATACCCATACAATTATAATTAGGGCTCCATGTTTGTCATGTAGGTCATGGAAGTCACGGATTCTGTGACATTCCGCAACCTTTGTGACTTCTGCAGCCACCAGCGTGGCTGACTGTAGGGTCCCCAAAGCAGCTGCTCAAGTGGCTCTGGGGACAGCCACACCAGCTGCTGCTGGAGCAGCTTTGCAGCCAGTCACTGGGGCAGCCCCACAGCCAGCCATACCGGCCGCTGCTAGAGCGGCCGCAGGGCCAGCTGCACCTGCCACCATTCAGGCAGTCCCCAGGACCAAGCGAGCAGGAGTCGGTGCAGCTTTTAATTTAATCAGGAGGTATTTATAATGTAAGTCACAGACAGGTCACAGGCCATGAATTTCTGTTTGTTGGTGACCTGTCCATGACTTTTACTAAAAATACCTGTGACTAAATTGTAACCTTAATTATAATATTTCCATCTCCGTTAATGTGTTTTACTCAGAAACAGCCCATGACCGAAACAACAAGAATGATGCATGTAAGGAATTAGACACCAACAAGGACCACTGGATATCATCTGTATTAAAATTCACCAAAAAATGTGCTAATTGTACAGCACCTAACAACTGGGCCCTGATGGGGCCTCTGGAAACTACTACAATATAATTCAGGGGTCTCAAACAAGCAGCCCACAGGCCACATGCGGCCCACGGAGTTATTTCCTGCGGCCCACCATAGGCGCTGACTCCACTGGCAGCCAAGCTCCAAACATTACTGAGTGTTTATATTTTATCAAAACCCCTCTTCGCATTACAGTTTTTAAAAAGTTAATACATTTACTTTTAATAGAATACTATATTACTCTTCATTTTTGACTATACTTTTGTATCATTGTATGAAAAGGTTTCAGTGATGCAGCCCTTGGGCCAATTTACTAGTTCTTGTGTGGCCCTTGTGGTGATTTGAGTTGGAGATCCCTGATATAAATCAAGTACAATTCACCAGAAAACTGTCCCAAAAGTAAGCCATTTCAATAAAATGTGACACTAGCTTCTTCAAGAGGAAAGTTTATAAACTTTGGGGCAAACAACCCAAAGTAACAGAAGAGCAAACCATTACTTTGGAGAGAGAGTATTAAGGAAAGAGTATACCCTCAGCACTTTATAACTCCATTCCCAGAATTTAATCTATTTAGCTTAATAAAGGAGTAGGTTAAGGGATGACCTAGTTACAGTCTGTAAGTACCTACATGGGGAAACAAGTATTTAATGATAGGCTCTTCAATCAAGCAAAGAAAACAACAACATGATCCAATGGAAGTTGAAGCTGGACAAATTCAGACAGGAAATAAGGCATACATTTTTAACAGTGAAAGTAATTACCACTGGAACAGTTTACCAAGGGCCATGGTGGATTTTCTATCACTGACAATTTTAAAGTCAAGATTGGCAGTTTTTCTAATTTAAAAAAAGATACATTCTAGGAATTATTTGGGGGAAATTCTATGGCCTGTGTTTATCTCTAGATGATCACAATGGTCTGCTTCTGGCATTGGAACCTATGAATATATTCAAGACCCACATCTCTCTGTAGGAACATAGCTACATGCAACATATCACAAATTATCCTATGTGACAACAGGCCAAGCAGACTTTGAGCATGTTAGCTTATTTGCACAAAAATAAGCACAGCACTAATCTTGACTGTGATAATGAGCACAAGATGAAGGATTCACTTCCTCAGGCTTTCATATGCTAACTTTCTGCACACAAAGTCCAGCAACTTCCCAAGAACACTACAATGCCTGCTTTTAAGAGGGTGAAGGGGAAGTATGGGAAAAGGGGAAATGGGAAAAGGACTTATCTGCGCTTATTTTGAAGCAAACTGGGGTGTAAACCCACACCATGCTAGCCTGCCTTGCACAATGTGGACCCTGCTGCTGCATACTAAAAACTCAGTTGTGAGCTTTGCTCTACCCACTTTGAAATGGAAGCAAATTAAAGTACACAAGGAACCCTTTAGTGTATGGCAGCAGTGTCCACATAGACAGCAGATGCGGAGTAGGCTACTGCAAAACAGCTTTATGCTCCAGCTTGCTGAAAACTGTTTGTGTAGACAACCCCTAAAAAGGGATACATACAAGGGTGGGTGTGTGTGTTCTTTAAATCTATAGCAGGAAGCCAGGCAGCAGGAGAGCTGGTTAAGATTTTAGGCAGCAGTTCCACGGTCAAGCAGAGAAATAGCAGCTTTGGGGTACCACTGATTTCATGAGTCTAATGAAGTTCTTTGCGCAGAGTTAGAAGAAAGGAATGCTGCGATTCTTGACCATCGCAGGGCTGCTAAGGAAGACAGAAGGGGCCGGGGGTCTTTGGCTTGGCGTGGTACGCCTGTCTCCCTGGAAGTATGAGGCACACCTGCGCACACAGGCGCCTGCACTTTACAAGCACTGCCCGCACCCGAACACCCCTCTCGTCAAACACACTGGGCGTGCACGGCACGTTCCCAGCCATGGGCCACTCCCGGCGCGGGGAAAACAGCCCAAGAGGTGGAGGGCTGGCGCGTGGTCCCCCTCCACGCTCCCTGGGCGGGCAGCACCATGGGTGAGCGAGCCAGGGCTGCCCCCTCTCCGGGAGACGCAGGGCGCACGGAACTGCAGCAACTCGGCTGAGGGCCGCGGGAATGCGGAACTAACCCCTTCCCCAGGGCACCGCCGCCGCGTCAGCACGGCCCCTCCCCATCCCGCGGGCAGTCCCGGGGGCTCTGGGCACCCCGCCGGCTGGCCCCGGCTGCCCCCCTTGTCGCAGAGCAGCTGGGGAATAGGGCGGCGCCCGCCCGAGACACCCTCCGGGAAAAGCGAGTCCCGCTGCGCCCCAGGCTCCCCAAAGCGCCTCTTACCAGGCCCCAGCGGCTCTGCCTCCCAGCGCCCCGCAGCACAGCTGGGCTCCGGACCCCGCACTGCCGCCGCTCAGCTGACCGGCCGCTCCAGCTGCTGCTGCTGCAGAAGTCCCCGGGAAAAGGGGCGGGGCTGGGGACGCCGGCCCCGCCCCCTCCCCTTGACCCTATAGCGAGGAGTGACAAGGAAAGCAGCTGCCTTCCGCCCCCTACCGGGCTGAGATGTGGGTGCAGTGGCCTGGAGCTGCTGGGGCTTGTGGCCGGCGGGGGGAGGCTCTAGGGGGGTGGGGGGGAGCAGGTGCCTGCCCATCCCCACAGGCAGGGGTGGTAGGTTTGTATAATTTTTGGTGGGGCCTGGAACGGGTCCAAGTCCCGACCCCCCCCACACCTGCCTAAGGCTCTGGGAGGGAGTTTGGGTGCTGGGTGCAGGCTCTGGGCTGGGGTAGGGGGTTGGGATGTGGGAGGGGGTGTGGGGCATGGGGCTGTGCTGGGGATGAGGAGTTTGGGGTGCAGCATGCAGGCTGCCTTGGGGCGGGGGGGCCAGTGAAGAGGAATCCCCCAGCCTCCCTCCCTGGTCCTCCTGGCACAACACTCACTCAAGCCCCCACAGGCTGCTGCTCAGGAGGTCCAGCCAGGATAAGTCCGCCCTCCGCCCCCACGAGCTGAATCAGTCGCCTGATGGGGGGAGGGTGCTGCTATGTGCCTCCTCCCTCCGCAGGCACAGCCGCCACCTCAGCCTGCCTCCAGCGCCGCTACTTTGTAGCCGCAGCGGCCGGCAAAGGAGTGCAGCCCAGAGCTGCAGGGGGCAGCTGCCTACTGTCCCAGGCAGGCAGGGATGCTCGGAGGAAGGGGCACATGGGGACGGCAGGAGGGGTCGGGGGAGAGACCTGGCCCCGAACATTGGTGGAGCCAAGCCCTGAATTTGCTAGAGCACCACGGGCCCATAGAACTTGCCGCCCCTGCCCACAGGCAGACATCATCATAAGGGATCCTGGGAGGATTGGACCCTCATTGCTTGGGATCCCTTATCCCTTTAAATAAATAAATGGCGATATCCCAAACTCCTAGAACTGGAACAACCTTGAAAGGTCATCAAGTCCAGTCCCCTGCCTTCACTAGCAGGACCAAGTACTGTCCCCTGACAGATTTTTTTTGCCCCAGATCCCTAAATGGCCTCCTCAAGGATTGAACTCACAACCCTGGATTTAGCAGGCCAATGCTCAAATCACTGAGCTATCCCTCCCCCCAACATCTCTCTCTCAGCAGGGATGCTGCAGCTAAGAGTCTAGAGCAGGCCTGCACAACTCCTAAAGCGGCGAGGGCCATATTATTCCAAAGAAAACAGCTGAGGACCGAAACTCCCCGGCCCCACGGAAACACCCCCCCTACCCCCAGCGCCTCCCACCCCACGGAAACAACCCCTTCTTCCCCAGCGCTGGGATGTGGAAGCCTGTAGAGGGGGAAAGAAACAACGTGCATAGGATGACCAAATCACAGCAGTAAAATAGGACCCGCCCCTTCCCCGCTCAGCCCCA
Organism: Macrochelys suwanniensis; assembly: GCA_033296515.1. Lineage (NCBI taxonomy): Eukaryota > Metazoa > Chordata > Testudines > Chelydridae > Macrochelys > Macrochelys suwanniensis. The sequence goes on from CM065777.1 coordinate 95,485,220, forward strand.
CCATCACACCCCTCTTCACCACCCCACCGCCTCACGGGTCACTATATTACTGCACACAACAGTCAATCAATGCAGTTGTAGATAAATCTCTGCATTATGCATTTTTGTATAACTTTTATATGACTTTGTATTGAAACTTGGTAATATGTTATAGCGGGCCCCTAAGGTAGTATAATTAAGGTCAAAGAAAAATGTCTTTTTGCTGGAAGTAGAATAAGATCTTCCCCCCACTTTATATTCAATTGCCCTGTTGAATGAATGAGGTGTGAATGAGGAAGGCGTGGAAGGCAGGCACCTCCAGACAGCTGCAACCCTTGGAGAGGGGAAGGGAACCAGACCAAGGACAATCAAACTTGTCAAGTGGGCTGACTAGAGAAGAGCAGACATACTGACGGCCTCGGGGGTTAGAAGCAAGCACCTTCCTTTGAGAACACCCTCTTTGCAGCATTGGGACAACCCCCAGCCCAGAGACAAGCAGCAAAAATGACCAACGGACACAGTCCCAGATTTTGGGCCGCACAGTGAGCCCACCTACTCACCCCCGCCCGCCCCCCGTGGGCTGCACAGTGAGCCCACGCGGGCCGCATGTTGTGCAGGCCTGGTCTAGAGCACAGCTCTGCAGTATGGCCTGGAGCGCATCTTCTGCAACAAAGTTCCTGGCTGTGGAGTTGGGCTGATTATCATCCCCTTTGGAGGGGTTGCGGGCGCTCTGGAGGGGAGCAGTCCGGGAGCACTGTGGGTGCTGGGGGAAGTGGTCCTGGGCACCCCTCTGATGGGGGTGGGGGCAGGCAGTGTGGCCCGGGAACCTCGGTGTTACTGGGGGGAGAAGGGTTCGTGGGGCTTGCAGGGACTCCCTACCTGGCTCCACGTCCCTGCAGCTCCTAGGCGACGGAGGGGTCAGGAGGCTGCGCGCTGCTCCCGCCACAAGCACCAGCTGCCGCAGCTCCCATTGGTAACCGCAGCCAATGGGAGCTGCGGGGGAGGGGCTTGTGGGCATGAGCAGCGTGTGACGCGGAGTCCCCCTCTGGCCCCTTTGCCGCCTAGGAGCTGCAGGGCTGTGGGAGCCGGGGACCCCCACACCCTGAGGTAAGTGCCCCTCCCTCAACCCCATGCCTCTAGCCACCTCCCCCACACCCAAATTGCTGCTGCTGGCCCTAGGGCTGCCCAAACCCTGAGCCAGCACCAGCAGCTGCAGAAGTCACGGAAAGTCACAGAATCCGTGACGTCTGTGACAGACTCATAGCCTTAACTATAAACAACATTAGCTTTCTGCCTGTTGCCCACCCACATTGTCTGCACATAACCTTGATCCCTAAGGTTTTATCTCTGACTCTGTTACAAATCTTGATTTCTTCAATCGTTACATTTTGAATAAATAATGAATAGAATCTGAGGATTTGAAGAAAAAAATCATGAGTGTAAAACTGCAAGTCAATCAACACTTAAGTCTTGAAAATAAACAGCAATATTTTTCGTGAAAATACATGAAAACAAATTTGTAATCTTTCTTTGCTTATTTTAAAAACACAATGCCAGGAATGTTAGAGCTGGTAAAGATGCATTGACAGAGCTGTGGGAAACGAAAAGGTTTCATTTTGTGTGTTCTTTAAATCTGTGCTAAAGTGTTAAAAGTTTCAAGGAGCCTTTTTGTTGTTTTAAATTAATCCTGTGCTTGCACTTTCTGAGTTTCACACAGAGTTTAGAATTTGAATGAATAAATGGAAATTCTCAGAGCTGAACTTGGCTTGTACCACAGTGTTTAACACCTCCCACACCCAACCTACACACTTTTTAGAGAACTTCTCTAATACACATGGGGAAGGAAATGGTTCTTTATGAAGATTTATGAAAAACATATCCTCGGTTCTCCTAAAAGTTGTGCAAACCTTAGTGAAGGTTTCAGTGAACATACTTTGGCTTTCAGATTATTAACAAAAGGTCTTGGGATTCAAGTACAAAGATACAGTTAACGTGAACAGATTTTCAAATTGAAATATTGGGCCACTTCCCTTTGGAGAGGAGATAGCAAAGAACAGTTTTGGTGGGAGACAGATATAGAATCATAGGACTGGAAGGGACCTCGAGAGGTCTTCTAGTCCAGTCCCCTGCACTCAAGGCAGGGTTAAGTATTTCCCTGACAGGTGTTTGTCTAACCTGTTCTTAAAAACCTCCCATGATAGCGATTCCACAGTCTCCCTAAGCAATGTATTCCAGTGCTTAACTAGATATGTGCATAGAAGGGTTTTCACAGGTAGGGTGAAGGGAACAGTGCCTTCATCCCAGAATGCAGCATCAGAATTTGGGCCCCATTGTGCTGGGTACTGTACATATATAAAATAAAAGACCCTCTTTGCCCCAAATAGTTTACAATCTACTAGAAGCACATAGCATACTGTTCCAGATGGCTTTCAGACACTGACCAAATACACCCAGTTAGAGAGAGAAAATTGTTTGATAAATGTTTGAGGCTGCAGAGGTTCATGAGATTATTTGCAGGGTCTTGATTTCATGCTTGTGACAGACCACAATTCAATGGTGACAGATGCATGATAATGCATACTGGAAGTAATAATTGGAACTAATCATGCACATTACCGGGTTCTAAGTTAATTGTAGTCACTCAGGAAAACGACCAGGGTATACAAGTAGACAATGTAATGGAAACCTTTGCTCAGTCAAAAAGCAAACGTAATGTTAGAATACGTAAGGAATAGGATTAAAAATAATACTGAAAAAGTGATAATGCCTTTACATAAATCAATGTGATGCCCTTGCCTGGAATTCTGTGTTCAGTTCTGTCACCTCATGTCCAAAAGGATATAGCAAAAATACAGGGGGATTGGAGACACATACATTATTAGAGATATGTGACGAGGCGCACTTGCCCCGCACTGGACGGGAAGGGGTTAACGCCGTATTCTGGCTGAGGAAACCATGCCCCCTTCTCCCTACTGGGCATGCTCCAGCTGTACCAGTATAAAAGAGAGCAGCCCAGCAGGGAATGTCGTGTGCCAGACGTGCCTGTTGAGGATGGCCTCCATCCTGTGCCAGAGGGGAATGGAGATGTGGACCACAGCCTCAGATCACAGCAGCCCATGGAGCCCCAGGGAGCGGCCGATGCTGGGGAACTAAGATCCCAAAGCCTCCTGGACTACAACGGCTGAGACTGTGGTAGGAAGTGACCCAGGGGCAGTGTCAGAGTGGTATCTCCCACCACGATAAGCTCGGCGTGTTTCGGTGGGACTCCCCGCTGAGCAGGTAGCTCGTTGTTCCACCGCCACTAGGACCCTGCATTGGGGCCCGGTGGAGTCGGGTGGGCCCGGGTCCCCCTATCTGGGCTGCCAGCCCTCCTGCCAGCTGCCCCCATGAACTCTGGCCATTAGGCCACACTGCCCTGACAGTAGGGGCATGTTTCATGGCTGCTAGGCCATACTATCCTGAACGAGTGGAGGGTTTGCATAGACTCTGGCCATTGGGCCACTCTACCCCACAGTTAAGCCCAGATGGAGACTTGAGTTGGGGGAAATAGGCATGTAAGGCTCATACACCTGCCCCTATTCCCCGAGGAAGGCGGGCGCACTCTCCCCGCACCAGACGGGGCCCACCTTAATCGTGTCACAAAGTACCAAAAGTCTGACAAGATTGAGACTGTAGTTTAGAGAAGACTCTCCCCCCCACCCCTGCCAAGTCCGACTTGTACCTCATGGTGGTGGAGGGGGTGTAACATCTGAAGTAGGGGGTTGCTTATTGGAGCTATGCCATCAGCGATGAAGGCTTGTCCGAAATATCACCTTAGGTATTATGCGAAGGTGGACAGATCCAGCATGAACCCTGAAAATTATGGCTAACCAGGCGGCGAAGATGCAGGGCACCTAGCTACCTGAGGTGAAGGAAGTTGCTGAGAAAGACTCAACAGCTCGGGTCGCACAGCGTGAAGCCAGTACTGGTAGACCAGGAAAAGGGTTGCATTACTGCACCTCCATCTCATCCCAGTGGGACGAGGTACAGTATTGGAGTAAGGAGGCAAACGCCAACCCAGCCCAGATCCCTCTTTTGTAGCTGGGCTTGGAGTTTCCCAACCAGGATGCAGATCGGGCCTTCACAGAGAAGCTCACTGTGAAGTGTCCCAGTTCTTCACAGTATAGGCATAGGCCCAACACTTGTTTTTCTCCACCTTCGAGAGGTGGGGCCAGGCTTCGTCGAGCTGCATGGGTTCAGGCTGTGGGGAGGTGCAGAAGGTTGGTGGACCAGAGACAGCAAGACTACCAGGGGTTGGGAAGTTGACCTTTCTTGGTGGCTTTCCATCAGGCAGTTGTCAATTTTAATGCACAGTTTAATTAGGGTGTCCAAATTGGTTGGAGGCTCCACCTATGCCAGCTTGTCGTTGAACTCATCATCTAGGCCAAGCCAGTAGTGATAGTGCTGCATGGCCTCATTCCATTCGGTGTCTGTTCTCAGGCATTGAAATGCCATGGCATAATTAGAAGCTGGCTGGTGCGCCACTTGCAACATCTGGAGTACAGCCGCTGCTGTGTACATATGACTTGGGTCATCAAAAAGCAATGCCATGGCTTGAACAAAATTCTCAAATTGGTCCAGGAGAGGGCTAGATTTCTCCAAGAGTGGACAGGCCCGGGCCAAGGCCTCCCCAGTCAGAGGGATGATAAGTCCCATGTGGGACTGGTTCATGGGGAATGACTATGGGTGCAACAGAAATAGGAGCCAGCACTAATTCAGCTCCTAATGGTGCTAATGCCCAGGAGGAAAGGAAGAGAAGTGCCAGCCCCCACTTATTTTAGATACCCTCACAAGCAGATCGAAAACCCAGGAGAACAGTGGGAGAAGATCCAACTCCTTTCCCCTCCCAATGACAATTGTCAATATTATAGATCTCAGCTGGAAGCAGATAGCGGAGCCTGTCCACATTCCCTCCCAGAGACCTTCCAAACAGGAGGGGCCACACCTTAAGAGAACTCATCTTCTACACACACACATTCTCTTTCCCAAAGGGTGAGCAGATTAACCTAGTTTCCAGTTTTGGTGTCTTTCTGTACAGCTGGACTCTGTTCCTCCGAAAAGCACAAGAAAGCAGGAGGAGTATTCACGGTTCCAGCCCTGCACTCCTCTTCCTTACTGTGGAGCTGTGACTGTAGAGCATGAGCCTGGGAACCCTGCAGGACCAGTCCTGGAGCCGGGTAGTTAGCAGAGCAGTTCACACCTCCACCCTCTCCTGTCTTCAATATTTAATGACAGTTGTTTCCACCCACTCTCTTCTCTTCCCAGTCATCCTAGGCTTCTAGGCAGTTCTACAATTTTATTATTGTTTCCTAATGGGGAAATCAAGAACCTTAATATTCTCATCACTGCCTTTTTTAATTTTTAGAATAAAATGTTCATTCAGAGTCTGAAATTAGAGTCTGTCTGTTGTATCAAAGAGAGAGAGAGAGAGAGAGAGAGAGAGAGAGAGAGAAACCCTTCCGCATATATGTTATGTTTATGTAAATACAACAGAGTGATATAGAAGTAACTTAACCTGTGAGCACTTCAGGGCAGAGACTATTTTTTGTTATGTGTTTGTGCCTAGCACAAACCTCAATCCCTAATTGGAGCCCTTAGGTGCTACCACAATACAATAATACTAAGAGGAAGTTCAAAAACTTGGAAGAAAAACCCAAACAAATGAAAAAACATTAGCTGAAGTTCTGATATCAATACTCATTCCATGTCACTCTTCCATCTCGTTGGCTGTTACGGACCCGGTGCCCTCTATTCAGGTAATTTAAGCAATGTGATAATGTTTAGTCTTATTTATTAAAGCATGCCTGAGAGGAGTCATCCCAGAGGTGGAACAAAGTACATTGGTAGGGTTTAGGTGAGGTCTTTATGCCAGCTATTTGGAATTCAGTTGAGCAGGGATAGGTGCTTTTTGATATTTTTACACATTAAAAATGGCACTCCCATGTATCTGTGCTATCATATGCAACATAAATTATGTATGTATGCTGATTGTGAGTTTAATATTTCATTTTTATTTTATTTTACTTTATTTTATTTTAATGCTGCGATTTGTATTGCTTTCTTTGTCTTAAAGTTGAAATATTCAGGATAATCCAGTATTAGCCACTAGATGGCATAACAGTGATGTTGTACTGCCCTCTTCTGATAGCTGAAGTTCTTGAGCTTGATTTTGATCTCACATGGGTTTCACACCAATATAACTACTGATTTCAGTACAGTCACTCCTGATTCACAGAGACTCAGCTGATATGAGAACCCCTTCTCTCAAAGCAATATACCTACCAGTATTTTGTTTTGGATTTGTATTTATGATCAGAAGTGTCATTTTCAGAGAGGACATTTTTGTCTGGAACTTGGGGGACAATTTATTTTCATTCACAGCATAGGGACAGCTCTGTCTACTTTTCATGTCTTCTGATGGTATTGTGTCATGCCTATGAAAGCAGAGGTTCCCAAACTGTGGTTTGCAGGTTATCAGTGGCCCATGAAGATCTTGTCAGTGAGCACATGGTGCTGGCTTCTCCTCCTTATCTCCAGCAGCTATTTTACATTACAAGCCAGATAAAAATACATCAAATATTTACCTAATATTATTCTTCCTTGTAAGCAATTGTTGTTGTTGCCACAAGGATGTTACAGGATGGGAGGAGAGGTAGATCACAAAACAGACCGAATTGCCCCAAGAGAGGGGAAAAAGAAATGCTTCTGAGCAATATTATCTGTCAGACTGTCTCATCTATTTATTTCTAGAACCTTCATGCCTGTAGCATTTGGCTGCTGAGTTCAGGGTTAAATAACTCTCTGATTATGTACCATCTTCTCTACTCCTCTTGAGGCAAAATCATGTTTCATGTGCCAATGTTAGGCAGAGGAAAACTAATAATAATAGGAAAAACAAGGAGGGAGGCTGATTTTCAGAGGTATTAGTCCCCAAAATTCTTTGTGAAGTCAATGGAAGGTGTGCGTACTCAGCATCTCCGAAATTCAGACCCCCAGCCATTCTGTATTCCTCCTTATTGTGGGAAAGGCTGTATGAAAAGCTGTGTCTTCGTAGCGCCCGTAACGAGGATGAGTATTCCATACAGTGTATGGGGTTCTGAAAGTGAACTGGAAACTTAGTAATGTGCTTCGAACGGATCAGACCCTGCTGCGCGGGCTGGTTGTGTAAAGTTTCATTGAACATTCTGCCGTATAAAACTCTAAGTGCTTGTTAGAGGTCTCAGGAGGTCTGCCACTGTCTCTTCTGTTATCTTCAGCTTTGAACAATAAAATTAATGATAAATGCATGGAATGATAAACTGTATAGCAGATGTTCCCAAGGCAGTTTTTATTAGCGTGGCTCATCAGAATGAATTACAATAATTTATTATTATATACATTTATTTATGTATTTGTATTCAAGTAGAGCCTAATGAAATCTCAGCCCCTAGTGTGCTAGGGTCGGTATAAACATATGATGGAAGATGGTCCCTGGCCCAAACAATTTAGAACCTAATTACATGTATTGCAAAACCACTTAAACAAATCTACACTCCATAGTGTTTTGCATATTATTAAGAGTGGGACTTAATCTTCAACAGGAGCAGAGTTAGGCCTGTGCTGGGTACTTTCGAAAATCCCACACTACATTCTTAAGTCTGTACTCAAGTATCCTTCAATCTCCCTACCTTGCCTATTCTCTAGTTTGTCTCATCCATCTGTTATATCTTATCTATTAAAACACAAGGTCTTTGGGCGGGCAGGGACTGTCACTTACGGTTTGACTGTATAGTGTCTAGCACAATGCAGCCCCACTCTGTCTGAGACCTCTAATTTTTCTTAATCATGCTACAAAATCAGTACAACTTTGTATTTCACATTTTTCTTTATTTCACCTGAAAAAAAAAGAAAAAGTACACTCAGTTTTAGGAGAGATGAAGAGTAGAAAGGTGCGCCAGGGGTAACTGGCAGACAAGGATTTAGATGCTGTGGAAACACAGCATCTAGACAGATTTTCAGTCTGTAATAAATTCAGTTTTCAACAATCATCAGTTATTTAAATTTTAGGAATGTTTTGCACTGCATCTTAAGCAAAGATAAAAGCTGGCATAAATCACGCAGTTTACCGAGAATTTATAATTAACAAAATTACCATCCCACAAGAATCAGCAGAACTGTCACATCAAGAAAGAAAATCTATTATGTTAAAAAATAGTGATCAAAACCCCAGAAAAGCTCCCCTGGATACTATCGGTTTTACTTTTCCCTCCTTCCGCTATTACCTGTTGTGTTTTTTTGTGATGGTGACTGGGTTTGCTTATTATAGTTCTATTAATTCAAGTCTGTTGTTTCGCTAGCACAAACATTTTGAAAGAAAGGAATAGCTAGTGGATCCTGTTACCGTGGCTGCATGGATATTTCCCAGAGCTCTGGGCTTCCCCAGTATTTATGTCTCAGAACATACCATAATTTTCAAACACTGGATCTTGCAATATTTACCTGTGGAGTTGCAGAAAAGTGGCGTTCTGTAAGGTCCAGAGGTAGGAACCAGTGAAGAGGCTACAGCTGGCTGCTTCCAAAGGGGGCAGGAAGAAGTGGGCTATGTACCTATACCAATCAAAAGGCTGTGCCATGAGAAGGGGGAGTGGACAACTACTCTACTTCCAACAGAGGCACTCTTTTATATGATATTTGATTAATATTAAGGTAAAATGTTATTTATTCAACTGAAAAAGTCAGTCGTCCTCCTATTCCTATGTATAGTCAAGTATGTTTTCTCGCAGAGGTGGTGAGCTACTGAGGAAGTTGGTTAAAGCCATGAATCAGTTAGACATTTATAAAATAATGTCTCACGCTTTCATTAATGATTTGCATGTAAGCAGAAGGCACAGTTTTTGTATTTGCAAGATGCTAATTTATCTCTGCTGACTACCTGTCACTGCTGTGTGTGGCTTGTTAACTCCACTCTGGGGGTAAAGGAAATAGGAGAGGCTCTTTAGGCAGAGGGATGTATGGCTTGGGACAGAGAATTTATTATTAATTTCTTGTTAATAATCTGAGGCCTCAAGAAGAGGGAGAATTTCACCCTATGCAGACTGAAGCAGGCAGGTAATACTTGCCATTCAAATTGAACTTTTAAAAAATAATTTATTTTTGGAATTTGTAAATTAAACTTTTAGAAGATTTTATGACCAAAATCCAAATTAGTTTTTGTGATACACAGGTTACTTGCCAGCTACAGTAAAGTCAATGGCATGCTCCTACTTCACTTACAATTTAGCAAACCAGATAATAAGCAGTTATTGTTATTATAATATACAGGAATATTGAAAACTAACACATCTTTCTCATTCACATCTAGCCTGTCCAGGTCTTCTGTAGGAAGTGTTTGAAATTCAGATCCCTTGCTGCCCGTAGGAAATATCTTAGGGCTTGTCCACATGGGAGATTTACAGAAATTGATATTGCAGAATAGCTAGCTATTGTGCTTTAAATTCACACCTTACTTTAAACCAAAATAACTTTCAAGTATAGACAAGCCCTTAGAATGTTGCTGTGCCACAGAAGACTGTTCTGCGACAGGATTTTCTCCTTTAACGGAAAGGACAGTTTTTTCTGAAAACTGCAAGGCTAAAATCTTGGTGCCATTGAAGTCAATGGCAGTTTTACCCTTGACTTCACTGGTATCTGGATTTCACCTTAGGTTATTGTTTTCTTTTAGTGTCTCTTATTACTAGAACCCTCCCTTGTGTGAGGAATCCTTGTGCACATGAAAGAGTCTTATTTCTACTCAATACTTCCCATAGAAAAAGGTTGGTCTTGTGGTTAAAGCACAGAGCTGGACATTTCCTGTGTGAATATGGGCAAGTCAGTTCTGGCTTATTCTCATTCCCATTTTAAGTCAATGGGAGTTTTGACACCAATTTTAAAAATAGCAGGATTGGATCCTTGATCTCTTTGGTTGGGTTTTTCAAAGGAACCTAAGGGAGTTAAATGTCCATCTCCCTTTGAAATTAAATTTTCTTATCCATTAAATGAGGATAATAATATCCATTCCATATGGGTGTAGGGGGATTACATTCAATAGTATAAGTAAAGATTTTGAACATAGGCTGACAGTAATACGTAAGTATAAAATATTAATATTTATATTACTGATTTGGTAAAGGATACCATATACGTTTTAAAGGGATGGAAAAATATTTCTGGTTCTCAGTATTGTTATCACTTCCTAAGAACCAGAGATGAATTTCACTGGAAAAAAATAGTTTTTATCTTACTTTTTTTGCCTTTGTTTAATTCTGGAAAGCCTTTCTGTCTTCTCAGTCACACAATTACAACCAATGGACATTCCTCTACTATTGTTTCATAGAATAATCTAGAATTAAATTAACAGTATCTGTAAATAAATTGTCTTGATATCATGTAATAAACCAGTTTTTCCCAATGATAAAATATTATAGAAAGTATAAAATCAAGATGACAATATTTCATCTAGAAAAAGAAATACACAGACAGATTTTATGAAAAGGACAATGACTGTGAAATGTGAGTTGAGTAGCTCTATGCAGGATTGGATAGGTTTTCATTCTGGAAATAAATTCATTGTTGAACAGTCAAGCCGGAGCATTTTACAGCTCAGAATCACTTTCATTGCTTTTCGAAACCAAGGATAAAAGAGAGAGTAAATCAAAGGATTAATGGCAGAGTTGGAATAAGTGAACCAAACCATAATGTCAAAGAGAAGGGGTGGTGTTATGAAGTTAAGGAAAGCATCAATTATTATAGTTATAAAAAATGGTGACCAACATACCACAAAAGCAATCACAGCAATACCCAGGGTTTTAGCAGCTTTCCTCTCTCTTTTGCTAACTCTGTCACTGTAATTACTGGACGACAGGGTGTTGTTGGTCATCATCTCTATCATTCTAGCTTGTCGTTTAGCCACAGCAAAGATTTTGCTGTAAAGTCCTATCATTGTAAAAAAAGGTATGAAATAAAGGAGAGAGGATACAACCACCCATGTTTTGTTGAAGACAAGTTGACAGCTTCCTACACAAGAGAGGGCATTTACTAATTCTTGTATCCCTTTGTCATTGGCTCCAGTGAAGACAACAGAAAAACTAAATACTAATGAAAATATCCAGGCAACAGCTATGAACATGCCTGAAACTGACACTGTGAACTTGAGAGGGTAAATTAAAGGATCAGTAACAGCAACGTAGCGATCAACAGAGATGAAACACAGGTGAAATATTGATGAATAACAAAAAGATGCATCTAAAGAACTGTGGAATCTACAGAATATTTCCCCAAAATACCAGCATGTTTCGACAGATCTTATACTGCTGAAGGGCAGCACGGTCAGACCCAAACAAAAATCAGCACATGCCAAGGAGGCGAGCAAAATATTTGTAGGAGAGTGAAGCTGTTTGAAATAAGCAATTGAAATCATTACCATTAGGTTTCCACCTAGTGTAAGAATTGTCAGAAAACCAAGCACAATATACAAAGTTATCCGAATTCCAGAAGACCACAATGTTTTATAGCAAGATCCATTAATATTCTCAAAGCAATATTGTGCTTCTTCATTCTGAAGAAACGCTGAAGTCATGTTGTGCTTTTGTTGTTAACTACTTTGGGCTTTTTAGTGTTTGCGTTTGTATACCAGTGATGATGGTGTGGCACTGGTTGGTCAAGCTCTTCAGTTATTAAGTCTTTCTGAAAAAGAGAATTAAAGTCAGCATGAGCGAGAGTACAATAATTCCAAAGTGTTGCATTATGTCCATCAGTATACTAAAAGTGTACATGTAAATAACAAGTAAATAAAACATTGTAAAATATCTGTTGTGACTACAGCTTTCAATGGCATTTTGAAATATACAAGTTGCGAAAATACTTTATAATTGAAAAGTTTCTCCTGTGCTATAATATAGAATTAATCTTTACCTATTCGTATTTATATAAATTTCCTCGATGCCTGATCTTTGTGTTTAAGTCAATTGCAAAATTCCCATTGATGTCACTGTAGTCGGATGGACTCCTAATGCCTTACCTTTTGAGAAGCTTTTCTTCAGATATAACCCTGGATTAAAATGTGAATAGAAGGCAGGAAGAGAAACCTGTTCTCAGTAGTGCTTCATCCTCGGAGTTGTTTTAGCAAAGTTAATGAGAAAATACTTGCATGCTGTCCTCTCCAAAATGAGGGGTGGTGTGGGGAAATACAGGAAACACAAGGGAAATGTAGTGATCATCCCATAAAGTGAAATCCCTCTGGTAAAGGGTGTAAACACTGATAGAGTCTGAAAAAAACCCATCATTAAGCAATCTACTTTGATTTATCACAAGACAGCCCTTTAATTAAGAATATACTATCATGCATATGTTTGAACTGAGTCTCATTATAAGATTCTTCCTTTATTTTTTGAAGGCAAATTTAACTGTCTCCCACAGCTACCAGGTGTTATGTCAGTATTATTACTGTAAATTGCTTTGTCAGGAATACTGACTGAGGAATCTGAGGTCATAGATAATGGTATGTGTGTTAAAGAAAATCTATCCAACCTTTATTGATTGTGCAGTGGACTATTTTTATTTCTCTCTCTCTCTTTCTCCTCTCTCTTTCACTGTCTCTCATATTTTGGCCATTTTTCTACACTGTGGGCCAAACTCATTCTAGTGCTAAGTATGGAAGAACGATTGAAGCAGATTGTGTCACCTTGATTTGTCTGCTGTGGTCCAGTGGAGCCCCCAATGCAAATTAGTGCAGCCCTAAATTGCACTCTAGTTGCCATAGCTTCTGTGGGCCATCTGGCTTTGAAATAGCCAGGGTGTGGAACTACCCTATCTACACCTGGCCAGGTTGCCAATATGCCCCCTCCCTCCTCTGGCCTACCACCAGCCTGTCCCAGAAGTTCCCCTGCCCCGTGGGTTTCTGCAAGTGTAATGTTGGTAGAGCAAGCTCTGATCTGCCCTGGAGGTCACTTGCTAATGGACTGTGCAGCTGCTGTGCTGGTGAGGGCAAAGGAGCTGTGGGCCATATATGATTTAGGTCCTGTCTTCCTCAATGAGTTTAAGTAGATGTAGAAGTATGGTTGAGATGGCGTGTCCATTCCAAACCTGTATTTTCCATGGCTTATAGGTTCCTCAGAAATGTAGGTCAATCCTTTAGTGGTGTTCAGGCCTTTAGGCCTGGTCAATATTACGAATTTATGTCAGTATAATTCCATTGGTCAGGGGCATGAAAATCCACACCCCTGGGCTCTGCCACAGTTAGAGCGATCTCACCCCCAGTGTGGACAGCACTAGGTTGATGGGAAAATTCTCCGATCAACCTACCTACCACCTCTCGGGGAGTTGGATTACCTACGCCAACAGGAGACCCCCTCCTGCCTGTGGAGGTAGCATCGTCTCTGAAACCTTACTTTCACCCCTTGACCCCTCTTCCCCCACAAGCAGATCCAAAACCCAGTAGAACAAGGGGAGAAGATCCAACTCCTTTCACCTCCCAACGACAACTGTCGATATTATAGATCTCAGCTGCAAGCAGATAGAGGAGCCTATACGCATGACCTCCTAGAGACCCTCCAACCAGGAGGGGCCACAGCCTAAGAGAACTCAGCTTCTACACACATACATTCTCTCCCAAAGGGTGAGCCGATTAACCTAGTCTCCAGTTTTGGGATCTTCCTGTACAGCTGGACTCTGTTTCCTCAGAAAGCACAAGAAAGCAGGCGGAGTATTCACCGTTCCAGCCCTGCACTCCTCTTCCTTACTGTGGAGCTGTGACTGCAGAGCATGAGCCTGGGAACCCTGCAGGACCAGTGCTGGAGTGTGGTAGTCCTGTCTTTTCAATATTTAATGACAGTTGTTTCCACCTACTGTCTTCTCTTCCCAGTCATCCTAGGCTTCTAGGCAGTTCTACAATTGTATTATTATTTCCTAATGAGGATATCAAGAACCTTAATATTCTTAATATTGCCTTTTTAATTTTTAGAATAGTTAAAGTGTTCATTCACAGTCTGAAATTAGACTGTCAGCTGTGTCAAAATGAATAGAATAGAATAATGTCCGCTGTGTCAAAAAGGAAAGAAAAGAAAAGAGAAAAACCCTTCAAAATATATGTTATGCTTATTTAAATACAGCAGAGTGACATAGATGTTACTTAATCTGTAAATTCTTCAGGGCAGAGACTCTTCTTTGTTATGTGTTTGTGCCTAGCATTGTGAAGCCTTGATCCCTGCTTGGAGCCCTTAGGTGCTTCCACAATAGAATACCGTATACACAATACAATACACAACACAATTGCAAGTACATAAAAGGTTGTTACAAGGAGGAGGGAGAAAAATTGTTCTTATTAATCTCTGAGGATAGGACAAGAAGCAATGGGCTTAAGTTGCAGCAAGGTCGGATTAGGTTGGATATTAGGAAAAACTTCCTAACTGTCAGAGTGGTTAAGCACTGTAATAAATTGCCTAGGGAGGTTGTGGAATCTCCATCATCGGGGGTTGGACAAACAACTCTCAGGGGTCATCTAGAAGATACTTAGACCTGCCTTGAGTGCAGGGGACTGGACTAGATAACCTCTGGAGGTCCCTTCCAGTTCTATGATTCTATGAATAGTACTAAGAGAAAGTTGAAAAAGTTAGAAGAAGAATAACCCAAGCAAACGAAAAAAATATTAGCTGAAGTTCTGATATCAATACTCATCCCACATCACCCTTCCATCTAGTGGATTCTTTCAGACCCTGTGCCAACTCTTCAATTAATTTAAACAATGTGATAGTGTTTAGTCATATTTATTAAAGCATGCCAGAGAGGAGTCATCCCAGAGTTGGAACAAAGTAGATTGGCAGGGCTAAGGTGGGGTCTGTATGCCAGCTGCTTGGAATTCAGTTGAGCAGAGATAGGTGCATTTTGATAACTTTTACATAAAAAGTAATAAAAATGGCACTCCTATGTATCTGTGTTATCATATGCTACATAAATTCTGTATGCATGCTGATTGTGGGTTTAATATTTATTTTGGTTAGCAATTATTTTAATGCTGCTATTTGTATTGCTTTGTTTTTCTTAAAGTTGAAATATTCAGGATAACCCAATATTACCCACTAGATGGCACAACAGTGTATTATACTGCTGACCTCTGCTAGCTGAAGATCTTGGGCTTAATTTTGATCTCACATTGGTTTTACACCAATATAACTCCACTGATTTCAGTACAGTCACTTCTGACTTACAGAGACTCAGCTGAAATCAGAATCAATCCCTTCTGTCAAAGCAATATACCTACCAGTATTTTCTTTTGGACTTGTATTTATGATCAAAAATGTCCTTTTCAGAGAAGACACTTTGGAACTTAGGGGACAGTTTACTTTAATTCACAGCATATGGACAACTCTGTCTACCTTTCATGTCTTCTGTTGGTATTGTCTGATTCCCATGAGAGCAGAGGTTCCCAAACTGTGGTTTACAAGCTATCAGTGGCCCATGGAGACCTTGCTGGTGGGCACATGTTGCTGACTTCCCCTCCTTTTCTTCAGCAACTAATTTACATTACAAGACAGGTAAAAATACATGAAATATTTACCTAATATTATTCTTCCTTGTAAGCAATTGTTGTTGCCACAAGGATGTTACAGGATGAGGGGAGAGGTAGATCACAAAGCAGACACAATTGCCCCATAAGAGGGGGAAAAGAAATGCGTTCAGACTGTCTCATCTATTTGTTGCTAGAGCTTCCATCCCTGTAGCATTTGGGTGCTGAGTTCAGGGTTAAATAACTGTCTGATTATGTATCATCTTTTCTGCTCCTATTGAGGCAAAATCATGTTTCATGTGCCAATATTAGGCAGAGGTAATCTAAGGGGAATGAGAGGAAAAACAAGCAAGGGGAGCTGATTTTCAGAGGTACTAGTCCCCAAAATTCTTTTTGAAGTCAATGGAAGGTGTGGGTACTCAGCATCTCTGAAATTCAGAGCCCCGGCCATTCTGTATTCCTTCTTATTGTGGGAAAGGCTGCATAAAGAGGTGTGTCTTTCCCAGCGCCCGAAACGAGGATGCGAATTCCGTACAGTATATGGTGTTCTGAAAATGAACTGGATACTTAGTAATGTCATTTTGAACTGCTGTGCGGGCTGGTCATGAAAAGTTTCATTGAACATTCTGCAGTATAAATTTCTATTGAGAGCTTGTTAGAGGTCTCAGGATTGATCAGTCTCAGCCCTCTTCTCCAAGGAGGGCTGCCATATGCCATTTGCCCATGAGTACTGCAGTATCATACAAGGTTGTGGCCCATCCCCTTTCATCTTCCTTCATTCTGCAGTCTCCTGCCAGCCAGGGAGGCTAGCAGCCCTTTCTGTAGTACATATGGTTCACAGCCGTCTGCCCACATTCTTAGTGAACATCTTCTCTATAGAGCTTAAGTGGTACAGACGGCCTTGTGTACCAGGGTGAATTTTATCCACTAATATCAAACATTTGATTTACGCTTCTTTTATCTTCCGTTTTGAACAATAAAACTAATGATAAATGTATGAAATGATAAACTGTATAGCAAGGTAGTTTTTATTAGTGTGGTTCATCACAATGAATTACAATAATTTATTATTATATGCATTTATTTATTTATTTGTATTAAAGTAGTGCCTAATGAAATCTCAGCCCCTGTGTGCTAGGGTCTATACAAACATATGGTGGAAGACAGTCCCTGGCCCTGTTTACAAGCTAATTACATGTATTGCATAACCTCTTAAACAAATTTACACTCCATAGTGTTTTTCATATTGTTTACAGTGGGACTCAATCTTCAATAGGAGAAGAGTTAGGCCAGTACTGGGTGCTTTTGAAAATCCCACACTACATTCTTAAGTCTGTACTCAAGTATCCTTCAATCTCCCTACCTTGCCTATTTTCTAGTTTGTCTCATCCATCTGTTATATCTTATCTATTAAAACACAAGGTCTTTGGGTGGGCAGGGACTGTCACTTACGGTTTGACTGTATAGTGTCTAGCACAATGCAGCCCCACTCTGTCTGAGACTTCTATTTTTTCATAATCATGCTACAAAATCACTACGACTTTGTATTTCACGTTTTCTTTATTTCACCTGAAAAAAAGAAAAAGTACACACAGTTTTAGAATGATGAAGAGTAGAAAGGTGGGCCAGGGGTAACTGGCAGACAAGTATTTAGATGCTGTGGAAACACAGCATCTAGACAGATTTTCAGTCTGAAATTAATTCATTTTTGAACAATCACCAATTATTTAAATTTTGAAACTTATTTGCACTACATCTTAAGCGAAGATAAAAGCTGGCATAAATCACGCAGTTTACAGAGAATTCATAATTAACAAAATTACCATCCCACAAGAATCAGCAGAACTTTTACATCAAGAAATCTGTGATGTTAAAAAATGGTGATCAAAACCCCCGAAAGGCTCCACCTGGGATACTAATAGAGTTTTACCTTTCTCTCCTTTTGCTATTACTTGCTGTGTTTTTGTGATGGTGACTGGGTTTTGCTTGTTATACTTCTGTTAATTCAAGTCCGTTGTTCAGCTAGCACAAACATTTTGAAAGAAAGGAATAGCCAGTGGATCCTGCCACTGTGGCTGCATGGATATTTCCCGGAGCTCTGGGCTTCCCCAGTATTTATTTCTCAGAATGTACTATACTTTTCATACACTGGATCTTGCAAGATTTATCAGTGGAGTTACAGAAAAGTGGTTTTCTGTGAGGTACAGGGGTAGGAACCAGTGAAGAGGCTACAGGTGGCTGCTTCCAGGATGAAATGGGCTACCTGCCAATCCCAGTCAAAAGGCTGTGCCATGAAAATGGGGAGTGGACAGCTACTCTACTTGCAACAGAGGCACTCCTTTATATGATATTTTATTAATATTAGGATAAAACTTTATTTATTCAACTGAATACTAAAAGTCAGTCATCATCCTCTTCCTATGTGTAGCCAAGTGTTTTCTCGCAGAGGCTGTAAGCCACTGATGAAGTTGGTTAAAGCCATGGGTCAGTTGGACATTTATAAAATCAGTTCTCATGCTTTCATTAATGATTTGCATATAAGCAGGAGGCACAGTTTTTCTGTTTGCAAGGTTCTAATTTATCTCTGCCGACTCCCTGTCGCTGCTGTGTGTGGCTTGTTAACTCCACTCTCGGGGTAAAAGAAATAGGAGTGGCTCTTTAGTCAGAGGGATGTATGGCTTGGGACAGAGAATTCCTACAGGCAGAGCCCTGAGAACTGCCAAGCCTGGGGAGAAGGTTTGGACTGAAATTTATTATTAATTATTTGTTAATAAACTCAAGACTCAGGAGGAGGGAGAGTTTGACCCTATACAGACTGAAGCAGGCAGGGAAGAACTGACCAAGGAGCCTCCATGCCTGTAGCATTTGACTGCTGAGTTCAGGGTTAAATAACTCTCTGATTGTGTACCATCTTCTCTACTCCTCTTGAGGCAAAATCATGTTTCATGTGCCCATATTAGGCAGAGGAAAACTAATAATAATAATACTAGGAAAAACAAGGAGGGAGGCTGATTTTCAGAGATCCTAGTCCCCAAAATTCTCTTTGAAGTCAATGGAAGGTGTGGGTATTCAGCATCTCTGAAATTCAGACCCCCGGCCATTCTGTATTCCTCCTTATTGTGGGAAAGGCTGCATGAAGAGGTGTGTCTTTCCCAGCGCCAAAACGAGTATGAGTATTCCATGCAGCGTACGGTGTTCTGAAAGTGAACTGGAAACTTAGTAAAGTGCTTTTGAACTGATCAGACCCTGCTGCGTGGGCTGGTCATGTAAAGTTTCATTGAACATTCTGCAATGTAAAACTCTGATGAGTGCTTGTTAGAGGTCTCGGGATTGATCAGTCGCAGCCCTCTTCTACAAGGAGGGCTGCCATTGGTTTATGACTACTGCAGTATCATACAAGGGTGTATGGCCCATCCCCTTCCATCTCACCACATTCTACAGTCTCCTGCCAGCCAGGAAGGCTGGCAGCCCTTTCTGTAGTACATATGGTTCACAGCTGTCTGCCCACATTCTTAGTGAACACCTTCTCTATAGAGCTTAAATGGTACAGATGGCTTTGTGTACCGGGGTGAATTTTATCTTCTAATATCAAACATTTGATTTATGTTTCTTTTATCTTCCGTTTTGAACAATAAAACTAATGATAAATGCATGAAATGATAAACTGTATCGCAGATGTTCCCAAGGCAATTTTTATTGGTGTGACTCATCAGAATGAATGACAATAATTTATTATTATATGCATTTATTTATTTATGAGTATTAAAGCAGTGCCTATTGAAATCTCAGCCCTAGTGTGCTATGGTCTGTATAAACATGTAGTGGAATATGGTCTCTGGCCAAAACAGTTTACAAGTTAATTACATTTATTGCAAAACCACTTAAACAAATCTACACTCCATAGTGTTTTTCATATTATTTAGAGTGGGACTTAATCTTCAACAGGAGCAGAGTTAGGCCAATGCTGGGTGCTTTTGAAAATGACACACTACATTCTTAAGTCTGTGCTCAAGTATCCTTCAATCTCCTTAACTTGCCTATTATCTAGTTTGTTTCATTCATCAGTTATATCTTATCTATTTAAACACAAGTTCTCTCAGGCGTAGGAACTGTCACTTACTGTTTGACTGTATAGTGCCTAGCACAATTCATTCCCCACTCTGTCTCCTAATCATGCTACAAAATTACTACAACTTTATATTTCACATTTTACTTTATTTCACCTGAAAAAAAAGTACACACAGTTTTAGAAAAAATGAAGAGTAGAAAGGTGCCACCGAGGTAACTGGAAGACAAGGATTTAGATCTTTTGCAAACACAGCATCTAGACAGATTTTCAGACTGAAATAAATGTAGTTTTCAACAATAATCAGTTATTTAAATTGTAGGACATTTTTGCACTGCATCTTAAGCAAAGATAAAAGCTGGCATAAATCACAGGGTTGACAGATTTATAATTAACAAAATTACCAGTCCACTAGCATCAGCAGGATTATCAGATCAAGAGAAAACATCTATGATGTTAAAAAATTGTGATCAAAATCCCAGAAGTGCTCCCCCTGGCTACTAACAGACTTTTACCTTTCTCCTTTCCCTATTACCTGTTGTGTTTTTTGTGATAGTGACTGGGTTTTGCTTGCTATACTTCTGTTAATTCAAATCTGTTGTTCAACTAGCACAAACATTTTGGAATAAAAGAATAGCCAGTGGATCCTGCCATGCATGGACATTTCCCTGAGCTCTGGGCTTCCCCAGTAGTTCTGTCTCATACTTTTCAAACACTAGATGTTGCAAGATTTACCTGTGGAGTTGCAGAAAAGTGGTGTTCTGTAAGGTCCAGGGGTAGGAACCAGTGAAGAGGCTTCAGGTGGCTGCTTCCAAAAGGGGCAGGATGAAGTGGACTACCTGCCTATCCCAGTCAAAAGGCTGTGCCATGAGAAGTGGGAGTGGACAGCTACTCTATTTCCAACAGAGGCACTCTTTTATATGATATTTGATTAATATTAAGATAAAATGTTATTAATTCAACTGAAAAAGTCAGTTGTCATCCTAATACTATGTATAGTCAAGTATGTTTTCTCGCAGAGGCAATGAGCCACTGAGGAAGTTGGTTAAAGACATGAATCAGTTGGATATTTATAAAATAATGTCTCATGCTCTCATTAATGATTTGGATATAAGAAGAAGGCAGTTTTTCTATTTGCAAGACACTAATTTATCTCTGTTGACTCCCTGTCACTGCTGTGTGTGGCTTGTTAACTCCACTCTGGGGATAAAGGAAGTAGGAGTGGCTCTTTAGGCAGAGGGATGTATGGCTTGGGACAGAGAATTCCTACAGGCAGAGCCCTGAGAACTGCCAAGCCTGGGGAGAAGGTTTGGACTGAAATTTATTATTATTTTTTTTAATAAACTCAAGCCTCAGGAAGAGGGAGAGTTTGACTATATACAGACTGAAGCAGGCAGGGAAGATCTGCCACCAAAATTGAATTAAAAAAACCAGTTATTTTTGGAATTTGTAAATTAAAC
This sequence comes from Macrochelys suwanniensis, assembly GCA_033296515.1. Classification (NCBI taxonomy): domain Eukaryota; kingdom Metazoa; phylum Chordata; order Testudines; family Chelydridae; genus Macrochelys; species Macrochelys suwanniensis. Next base: position 95,506,281 of record CM065777.1, read on the forward strand.
TTTTAGAAGTTTTTATTAACAAAATCCTAGTTAGTTCATGTGATACACAGTTAACTAGCCTGCTATAGTAAACTCAATGGCATACTCCTACTTCACTTACAATTTAGTAAACCAGATAATAAGAACTTGCTGTTATTATATGGCAATATTGAAAACTAACAAATATTTCTCATTCACAGCTGGCCTGTCCAGGGCTTCTGTAGCAAGAGTTTGAAATCCAGATCGCTTGCTGCCAGTAGGAAATATCTTAGGGCTTGTCCACATGGGAGATTTACTGTAATTGATATTGCAGAATAGCTAGCTATTTCACTTTAAATTCACGCCTTACTTTATACTAAAATAACTTTCAAGGATAGACAAGCCCTTAGAATGTTGCTGTGACAGAGAAGACTGTGTTGTGACTGGATTTTCTCCTGTAATGGAAAGGACATTTTCTCTCAAAACAGCAGGGGTAAAATCTTGGTCCCATTAAAGTCAAGGGCAGTTTTACCATTGAATTCACTTGTATCTGGATTTCAACTTAGTTTATTGCTTAGTTTTAGTGTCTGTTATTACTACAACCCTTGCTTGTATGAGGAATCCTTGTGCACATGAAAGTCTTATTTCTACTCAAAACTTCCCCGAGAGAAAGGTTGGTCTTGTGGTTAAGGCACAGAGCTAGACATTTCCTGTGTGAATATGGGCAAGTCAGTTCCAGCTTATTCTTGCTCCCATTAAAAATCAATGGGAGTTTTGCCACCCATTTAAAAAGCAGTATTATTGGGTCCTTAATCTCTTGGGTTGGGGTTTTCAAAGGAGCCTCAGGGATTTAAATGTTCATCTCCCTTTGAAATTCAATTTTTTATCCATTAAATGAGGATAATAATATCCATTACATATGGGTGGGATGACTTAATTCAAAAGTATAAGTAAAGAATTTGAACATGCATAGCCTGACAGTAATATATAAGTATAAAATATTAATATTTATGTTATTGATTTGGTAAATAATGATGTCATATAGGTTTTAAAGGGATGGAAAAACACTTCTGTTTCCAGTAACTAACAAATAGAGATGAATTTCATTGAAAAACTAATTTTTGATCGTTCTTTTTTTGCCTTTATTTTATTGTGGAGGGCCATTTTATCTTCTCACTCGCAAAATTAAAACAATGGACATTCTTCTATTATTGTTTCATACAATAATCCAGTATTACATTAATAGTATCTGTAAATCAATGTGATTTATGCCATCATGTGCCAGCAATGCCCCTCTGCCATGTACATTGGCCAAACCGGACAGTCTCTATGCAAAAGAATAAATGGACACAAATCTGACATCAGGAATCATAACATTCAAAAACCAGTAGGAGAATATCTCAACCTCCCTAATCACTCAGTGACAGACTTAAAGGTCGCAATTTTGCAACAGATAAACTTCAAAAACAGGCTACAATGAGAAGCTGTTGAACTTGAATTGATATGCAAACTAGATACCATCAACTCAGGATTAAATAGAGACTTGGAATGGCTTGGCCATTACGTTAATTGAATCTGTTTCCCTTAAGTTAACGATCCTCATTCACACCTGTGTGTCAACTGTCTGCAATGGCCATCTTGTTTATCACTTCAAAGGTTTTTTTCCCCCCTCAATTAATTAGCCTCTTAAGGTTGGTATAGGCACTTCCACCTTATCATGTTTCTCTGACTGTATAAATATCTGTCCACTGTATGTTCCATTCCATGCATCCGATGAAGTGGGTTCTAACCCACGAAAGCTTATGCTGAAATAAATTTGTTAGTCTCTAAGGTGCCACAAGTATTTCTTTCTTTCTTATTTTCTTTTTGCTGACACAGACTAACACGGCTACTACACTGTAACCTGTAAATCTATTGTCTTCATATCATGTGATAATCCAGTTTTTCACCATGATAAAAAGTTATACAAAGTATAAAATCAAGATGACAATATTTTATACAGAAAAAGAAATACACAGCCAGATTTTATGAATAAGGCAATGACTGTGAAATGTGAGGTGAGTAGCTATGCGCAGGATCGGATAGGTCTTCAGTTTGGAAATAAATTCATTGTTGAACAATCACGCCGGAGCATTCTACAGCTCAGAATCACTTTCATTGCTTTCCGAAACCAAGGATAAAAGAGAGAGTAAATCAAAGGATTAATGGCAGAGTTGGAATAAGTGAACCAAACCACAATGTCAAAAACAAGGGGTGGCGTTATGATGTTAAAAAAAGCATCAGCTATTACAAGTTATTGAATAAGGTAACAAGAATACCACAAAAGCAATCACAAATGGTTTTAGCAGCTTTCCTCTCTCTTTTGCTAACTCTGTCACTGTAATTATCAGATGACTGGGTGTTGTTACTCATCAGCTCTATCATTCTAGCTTGTCGTTTATCCACAGCAAAGATTTTGCTGTAAAGTGTTATGGTTGTAAAAAAAGGTATGAAATAAAGGAGAGAGCTTACAACCACCCATGTTTTGTTGAAGAGAATCTTACAGCTTCCTACACATGAGAGAGCATTTACTAATTCTTGTATCCCTTTGTCATTAGACCCAGTGAAGACAACAGAAAAACTAAATACTAATGAAAATATCCAGGCAACATCTATGAACATGCCTGAAACTGACACTGTGAATTTGATAGGGTAAATTAAAGACTTGGTAACAGCTATGTAGCGATCAACAGAGATGAAACACAAGTGAAATATTGATGAATAACAAAAGGATGCTTCTAAAGAACTGTGGAATCTACAGAATGTTTCCCCAAAATACCAGCACGTTTCGACAGATCTTATACTGCTGAAGGGCAGCACAGTCAGACCCAAACAAAAATCAGCATATCCCAAGGAAGCGAGCAAAATATTTGTAGGAGAGTGAAGCTGTTTGAAATAAGCAATTGTAATCATTACCATTAGGTTTCCACCTAGTGTAAGAATTGTCAGAAAACCAAGCATAACATACAATGTTATCCGGATTCCAGAAGACCATGATGTTTTATAGCAAGATCCATTAATATTCTCAAAGCAATATTGTCCTTCTTCATTCTGAAGACGCGCTGAAGTCATGTTGTGCTTTTGTTGTCAACTACTCTGAACTTTTTAGTGTTTGCATTTGTATACCAATGGTGATGGTGTGGTACTGGTCAAGCTCTTCAGTTTTTAAATCTTTCTGAAAAAGAGAATTTAAGTTGACATGAGTGAGAGTACAATAATTCCAAAGTGTTGCATCATGTCCATCAGTATACCAGAAATGTGTATGTAAATACAAAGTAAATAATAGAACATAGCAAAATATCTGTTGTAACTACAGCTTTCAATGGCATTTTGACATAGGTAAACAAGTAGGAAAAATATTTAATAATTGAAAAGTTTCTCCTGTGCTATAATATAGAATTAATTTTACCTATTCATATTTATTTAAATTTCCTCAATGCCTGATCTTTCTATTTAAGTCAATTGCAAAATTCCCATTGATGTCACTGTAGTCGGATGGACTCCTAATGCCTTACCTTTTGAGAAGCTTTTCTTCAGATATAACCCTGGATTAAAATGTGAATAGAAGGTAGGAAGAGATGCATGTTTTCAGTAGCGCTTTATCCTGAGGCTGTCTTAGCAAAGTTAATGAGAAAGTACTTGCATGCTCTCCTCTCAGAAATGAAGGATGGGGTGAGGAGAAAAATAGGAAACACAAGGGAAATTTAGTGATTTTCCCATAATATGAAATCCCTCTGGCAAAGGATGTAAACACTGATAGATAGTTTAGAGTCTGAAAAATAACCATCATTAAGCAATCTACTTTGATTCATCACAAGACAGTCATTTAACCAGGTATATACTGTCATGCATATGTTTGAACTAAGTCTCATTATAGGATCTTTCCTAGGCAAATTTAACTGTCTCCCACAGCAACCATGTGTTATCTCAGTATTATTACTGTAAATTTCTTTGTCAGGAATACTGATTGAGGAAACTGAGGTCATAGATAATGGTATGTGTGTTAAAGAAAATCTAGGCCACCTTTATTAACCTTGCAGAGGGGTATTTCTCTCTCTCTCTCTCTTTCTCATATTTTGGCCATTTTTCCACACTCTGAGCCAAACTCATTTATGTGCGAAGAATGCAGCAAAGGTTAAGGCAGTTTGTGTCATCCTGATGTGTCTGCTTTGGTGTGCAGTCCCCAGTGCAAAGTTCCTTTTCCCCCCATGGATTTCTCCAAGTGTAAAGTTGGTGGAGCAAGCTCTGAACCTGGCAGGGTTCATCTGCCCTGGAGGCCACATGCTGCGAGACTGTGCAGCTGTTGTGCTGGTGAGGGCAAGGAGCTGTGGGCCATATATGATTTAGGTCCTGTCTTCCTCCATGAGTTTGAGTAGGTGTAGAAGTGTGGTTGAGATGGTTCTTCCATTCCAAAGCTATATTTTTCATGGCTTATAGGTTCCTCAGAAATGCAGGTCAATTCTTTAGTGGTGTTCAGGCCCTTAGGCCTGGTGTATATTAAGAATTTATGTTGGTATAATTTCCATCGCTCAGTGATATGAAAATCCACACCTCTGGGCTCTACCGCAGTAGAGCAATCTCACCCCCAGTGTGGACAGCAGTAGGGCTAAAGCAGGGGTCTCAAACTCAAATTACCACGAGGGCCTCATGAGGACTAGTGCATTGGCCCGAGGGCCGCATCACTGACCCCGCCCCCTCACTGGCCCCGGCCCCACCCCCACTCCACCCCTTCCATTAGGCCCCGCCCCTTCTCCACCCCTTCTCCACCTCCTCCCCTGTGTGCACGGCTTCTCGCTCCTCCCCCCTCCTTCCCAGAAACCGCAAAGCTCTTTCCATGCGGCTCGCGGAGCTCTTCCCTGCGGCCCGCCGGGCTCCCCATGCCCCACCCTGCCCCCCCCATTTTTTAATTTTTTTTTTACCCCCAGGCAGTTCCCACCACCAGAACAACTGTTTGGTGGCGGGAACTGCCTAGGGGTAAAAAAATATATATATTTTATAAAATTTAAAAATTTTTTTTTTTTTTTAAAGGGGGGTTGCGGGGGTGCGGGGAGCCCAGCGGGCCGCAGGGAAGAGCTCTGCGATGCGGCCCGCGTGCCGCATGTTTGAGACCCCTGGTCTAAAGCAATTTCACCCCCAGTGTAGACAGCAGTAGGTCTATGGGAGAATTCTCCCATCAACCTATCTACCGCCTCTCGGGGAGCTGGATTACTTACACCAACAGAAGAAACCCTCCTGTCTGCATAGGTAGGGTCTTCTCTGAAGCCTTACTTTCACCCCTTCCCCTTCCCCCCCGCCAGCGGGAGGATGTGCTGTTTTTACCCCCCTTCTCTCAGCCAGGAGGGTGACACCCCCACACACATACAGCCCTCTGCCCCCCACCCCCCCCAGGGGGACAAGGTTGCAAACTCATGCCAGGGCTCAGTAGAGAGCTTAGCTGCTGCTGAATCCTGGCCTGGGGTGTCAGCTGCTGGATCTGGAGCCCAAACTGTGCTTTGTTCAGAGTTGCGAACATTTCAGACTTACAGACAAACTCCATTCCTGAGGTGTCTGTAACTCTGAGGTTGTACTGTTGTGATACATGAAGGTGGGGGAGTAGCTCCCTTTGATGGACACCCAGCCAGCCAGCTAGCTGTAAAATCCCTCTTGGTCTGTTCTCCGCTTGCTTTACCTGTAAAGGGTTAACAAGCCCACAAGTAAAAGAAAAGGAGTGGGCACCTGACCTAAAGAGCCAATGGGAAGGTAGAACTTTTTAAAATGGGGAAAAAAACTTCCCTTTGTTTGTTTGGGACCTAGTGTTGCAGCAGTTGCTCTTTGGCTACAGGGCTGTACCACAGCCCAGTTTGGGATTTTCACCCTTTGAACTTGTTTATGGCCACGAAGTTAAGGGGCCATTACAGTTGGTAAAGCAGCAATGGGAGGGGGTTACATCTTCTCTAGGAACTAACCTGAAAAACACCCTCAAAGACTCTCTAGCAGCCCTTGCTTGAGAAAACCTACAGGTTGCTCAACAAAAGCAAAAGGCCTGGTATGATAAACATGCCAGAGAGCATTCATTCAGAGTACGTGACCAAGTCATGGTCCTGAAAGTTCTCCAGGCCAATAAGATGGAAGCATCGTGGAAGGGGCCATTTATGGTCTGAGAGCGCCTGGGAGCTGTTAATTACCTCATAGTGTTCCCAGACCCTAAACCTAAAACATAAAATATACCATGTTAATTCTCTAAAGCCCTTTTATTCCCAAGAAATCAAGGTTCTCCAGTTTACAGCCCAGGAGAGAGACGACGCTGAGTGGCCTGAAGAAGTCTACTAAGACGGAAAAAGCAATGGTGGGGTGGAAGAGGTGAGCCTTTTCATAACTCTTGAGCGTAAGCAGCGACAGCAAATCCAGGAGCTGTACACCAGCTTCGCGCCAATGTTTTCAGCCACCCCAGGATGGAAAGATCAGGTGTATCACTCCATTGACACAGGTGATACTCACCTAATTAGAGCCCAACCCTACCAGATGGCTCCTCAAGTCAAAACCACAGTAGAAAGGGAGATCAAGGACATGTTACAGATGAATGTAATACGCACCTCTGAGAGTGCCTGGGATGCTCCAGTGGTTCTGGTTCCCAAACCAGATGGGGAAATCTGCTTTTTTGTGGACTACCGTAAGCTAAATGCTGTATCTAACCCAGAAAACTATCCAATGCCATGCACATATTGGAGAAACTGGGACGTGCCCAGTTCATCTCTACCTTAGACTTAACTAAGGGGTACTGGCAAGTGCCGCTAGATGACCCAGCCAAGGAAAGGTCAGCCTTAATCACCCATGTAGGGCTGTATGAATTTAATGTGCTCCCGTTTGGGCTGCAAAATGCACCCGCCACCTTTTAGCTGGATTTGGGGAATTTGCAGTCACCTACCTCGACGATGTGGCTATATTTCAGATTCATGGGCAGAACACCTGGAACACCTCCAAGCTGTCTTCCAGAGCATAAGGGAGGCAGGATTAACCATTAAGGCCAAAAAGTGTCAAATAGGCCTAAACAGGGTAATGTACCTTGGACACCAGGTGGGTCAAGGTACTATCAACCTCCTACAGGCTAAGGTAAATGCTATCCAAAATTGGCCTGTCCCTAAGTCAAAGAAGCAGGTCCAATCCTTCTTGGGCTTGGCCGGGTATTACCGATGATTTGTACCACACTACAGCCAAATTGCCACTCCACTGACAGACCTGACCTGGAAAAAACAGTCAAATGCAGTTCAGTGGACTGAAAAGTGTCAAAAAGCCTTTAACTAGCTTAAGGCAGCCCTTATATCTGACCGGGTACTAAGGTCCCTAGACTTCAACCAATCTTTCGATGTAACCACAGATGCATCTGAGTGTGGTGTGGGAGCAGTTTTAATGCAGGAAGGACCAAATCAACAATTCCATCCTGTTGTGTTTATCAGAAAAAAACTGTCTGAGAGTGTTGTATCTTTGGGGCAGCAGGTTTAGGAAGAAATCACTTGAGACACAGAGAGCTGTGAGCCATGAAAGCAGCCATTTATTTTCACACACTGAACTAACCAAACCAGCCAAAACTGGCTGGGCTATCCCCTAATAATCTAACTCAGTTGCTATAGCAACAACAAGGTGCTATTACCACGACAACCAAATACACAACATATTCCTCCCCCCTTAATAAGAACATCCACTAAATAAAAAACCACTAAACTAGAGGAGGGTAGACTGCCTCCATTCCCGGCCAAACCCCGGGGATTATTTTGCCCCATAACCATGGGTTTGCCCTAGCTAAAGATCCAGCTATTGAGAAGGTCTTCTGTCTCTAGGTGGATTGCGGTGAACTTGTGGTGTTGTTGCACCCGAAAGTACCTTGGGCGCAGGCCTGAGAATGGGCTCGGGGTTCGTAGCGCGAATGGGTGAGGAGGTGGTATCAGCTTGTTCTGGGCAAGGGGGTATCTCAGCCGCTGGCAGTAATGGAGGAGAACAGTCAGGAATAGGTGATTCTTGATTTAGTGTCTCGCCAGAAGAGGTGAAGTCAGACAACTCAACTGAAGATGTGTCCTGAGGACTGACATGACCTGGCAACAGCTGATCTACATGTTGCCATCAAGTGAGATTTTCTGCAGTCTGGACTGTGTAGGAAACAGGTCCTGTTTGAGCGATGATCATGGCAGGGACCCATTTAGCTCCAGGAGTATAATTCCGAGCCAAAACTGGCTGTCCCGAGCTAAAAGTTCGGTCTTTTGCTCTGGGTGCACGTCTGATGACTTGATATTGCTGCTGACGTTGCACAGTTTGTCTGGGTTCAGAAGGTTTCAGCAAATCAAAGCAAGTGCGCAGCTGTCGTCCCATCATTAGAAAGGCCGGGGATGCCTTGGTCGTAGCATGAGGTGTGTTTCTGTAGGAAAGTAAGAAGGTGGCCAGATGCTTTTGAATGGAGTGTTGTCCCCTTGCTGATTTCAAAGCTTGTTTCACTGTCTGCACAAATCTTTCAGCGAATCCGTTGGTGGATGGATGATATGGTACTGAAGTGCTGTGGTGTATCCCATTTGCTTTCATTAAATTTTGAAACTCCTGAGAGATGAACTGCGGTCCGTTGTCGCTCACAAGTTACTTATTTTGTAATAATAGTTTTTGGATAGTACTCTCTGCAGTAGTGGACTGCATTATAGAGACTTCTGGCCATTTAGAATGGGCATCTATCACCACCAAGAACATGCTTCCTTCAAGGGGACCAGCGAAGTCAACATGAATACGTTGCCACGGGTTTTCAGGCAGTCCCATGGATGTAGGGGTGCCCATTGGGGTGCATTCCTGACACCCCGACATGACATACAAGCTCTTGCCATCTCTTCAATAGCACTGTCCAATCCAGGCCACCAAAAATAGCTTTGTGCAATTTCCTTCATGCGCACTATTCCACAGTGACCGGAATGTAGCTGTTCTAACATCTGTGATCTCAGTGGTGGTGGAATAATGACACGTCTCCCCCACAACAAACAACCAGATTGGATCGATAACTCCGTCCTCCTGGACATGTAGGTAACAAAGTCGGGTGAGACCGGAGAGGTTCATCGAGATTTTCCATGCATCACCAGGTCCATAACTTGGGACAATACTGGGTCAACACGAGTTGCCTTCTTTATCTGAGTAGCAGTGATCGGTGTATTCTCTACGTGTTCAAAGTAGAAGATTTCCTTTTGGGCAGTATCTTGATGTTTGACTGGCAAAGGCAACCTTGAGAGACCATCTGCATTGCCGTGCAGAGTGGATTTCCGATATTTGATTTCATATGTGTGCGCTGAAAGTAACAATGCCCAACGTTGCGTAGACTAGCAGCTAATGGGGGTATTCCTCTGTAGGGTCCAAAAATTGATGTCAGAGGTCGATGGTCTGTAAGAAGAGTAAACTTCCGCCCAAACAGGTACTGATGAAACTTCCCAATTCCAAAACCGATCCCCAATGCCTCACGTTCAATTTGGGCATAGTTTGTTTCTGCTTTGCTTAGAGTGCGTGAAGCAAAAGCAATAGGTCTCCCTTCTCCCGAAGGCATAATGTGTGACACGACTGCTCCCACTCCATAAGGGGAGGCATCACAGGCCAGTTGTAGGGGTAAGGATGGATCAAAGTGCGTTAGAACTTCAGAATTTAGCAACGCATCCTTATCCTTGTTAAATGCAACATTACAGGCTTCATTCCACTTCCAGGTCTTGTTCTGCCCAAGGAGTTCATGAAGTGGTTTTAGCAGTGTGGCTAACTGTGAGATGAACTTTCCATAATAGTTCAATAGTCCTAGAAATGAGCGCAGCTGGCTAACATTTCGAGGCGGGGGAGCCTCCACAATAGCTTTCACTTTTGCGAGGGCCTAATGATGACCCACAGCATCAATGATGTGTCCCAAATATTCAACAGAGGGCTGGAAGAATTCACACTTGTCTTTGTGGACTCGTAGGCCATACTCTTCCAGTCTTTGTAGGGTAGCCTCTAAATTCTTTAGGTGATCCTATTCATTCCTTCCAGTGACCAGGATGTCATCCAGATAGCACTGAACTCCTGGCAAGCCACACAAGATCTGGTCCATAGCCCTCTGGAACAGGACGGGAGCAGACATTATTCCGAAGGGTAGGCAACAGTATCGATAAAGCCCCTTATGAGTCACAATAGTCATCAGCTCTTGGGACTTTTCATTGATGTGCATCTGTAAATACGCTTGACGCAGATCAATCTTACTGAACTTTTGTCCCCCAGCCAGGCCCACGAAGAGGTCATCGATGCGGGGAAGCGGGTATTGTTCTGCACACAACTTCGGGTTGACAGTGACTTTAAAATCACCACAAATCCGGAGGGAGCCATCTTTCTTCACTATTGGAATGATAGGAGTGGTCCATGGGCTATGGGTAACTGGTATTAGGATTCCATTGGTGACCAGACACTCCAGGTCCGCTTCAACTTTCAGCCTGATGGCATATGGCACAGTTCGGGCTTTCAGATATTTTGGTTGACTGTCAGATTTAATGTTCAATGTCACAGTGATTCCCTTCATACTTCCCAGATCCTCTCCAAAAACAGCAGCATGTTTTCTTAGTATAGTGGCCAGACCGGTTTCTTCTTTAGTCATCCGGTGCACTTCTGCCCAGTTCAGCTGAATTTTCCCAAGCCAAGACCTACCCATTAAGGCTGGGTAATTACCTCTCACCACAAACAGTGGCAATTTAACTGCCTGTCCATTGAACTCCACCTTAACATTAATAGTGCCCAACATGGACACAGCTTCTCCCGTATACGTCTTCAGAACAGTTTTTGTTGCCTTAAGCTGAAGATGCTGTAGCTTTTCTTTATACACAGTCTCGGAGAACAGCGAGACGGCTGCACTGGTGTCCAGTTCCATGCGTATAGGTTTGCCATCCAACAACGGGGTTACCCAGTATCCATGTGAGCCCACTGCCAAAGACAAAATGTGCAGTGGCACTTCTTGTGATGAGGTGTCACCTTGGTCATCCTGGGTCTGCTCTAGGGTATGCAGCTTTCCCTTTTTGGTCGGCCAGACCACAGGCCTCTTTTTCTTTTGTTTACAGGCACACTCAATGTGTCCCTTTTTGCCACAGTGTCAACACACCAGGTCCTTACACCAGCATTCTGATGCCTGGTGACCCAGCTTACCACAGTGGTAACATTCCTGACTCTGCACAGTTTTGTGGGTAGGTTCTTGTGACACCTTATGCACCCTAGGGAATGCACCGATGTACTGCGCCTCCTTTGTAGCCAGTTCCATGGAGACTGCAATATCAACAGCCTTCTGTAAGGTAAGCTGAGCCACTGTCAATAGGCGCTTCTGTATAGCTTCACTATACAGACCACACACTAACCTGTCACTCAGGGCATCATTTAACATCTCCTTAAATTCACAGTGTTCTGCTAGCCTTCTTAAAGTTGCTACAAATTGTACAACTGTTTCATCTTCTTTTTGGTCACTTTTGTGGAACCTATATCTTTCAGCAATTACCAGTGGTTTTGGGGAAAAATGGGACCCCAGGATTTCCACAATGTCACTGTAAGATTTGGTCTCAGGCTTAACAGGGTGTAGTAAGCTGCGTAGCAGGGAATAGGTTTTAGCCCCCACAACACTTAAGAATACTGGCACCTTCTTCTCTTCTGTAATGTCATTTGCAACAACAAAAAGCTCAAAATGCTCAGTATACACATGCCATTGCACTATATTCTCCTTAAAAGGTTCCAGTGGCCCTGTAAGTGTAGCCATGGTTTTAGTTTCAGGTTTCACAGTCGGTGCCAACAAGCCAGTTCTCACCCCCTTCCAACAGCTAAAAGATTTTGGTAGGTTTTTTTTTCTCTTCGCTTTTTTTAAATTACCTTGACTTCTACTTCCTTCTGGTGCTGGGGCAGCACAGGGATCCCACCCTCATCGCCACTTTGTTGTATCCTTGGGGCAGCAGGTTTAGGAAGATATCACTTGAGACACAGAGAGCTGTGAGCCATGAAAGTAGCCATTTATTTTCACACACTGAACTAACCAAACCAGCCACAACTGGCTGGGCTATCCCCTAATAATCTAATTCAGTTGCCATAGCAACAAAAAGGTGCTATTACCACTACAACTAAATACACAACAGAGAGGGAAAGCCACTGGTCAGTCTCAGAAAAAGAATGTTACGCCATTGTGTATGCTTTGGAGAAGCTACGCCCATATATTTGGGGACGGCGGTTCCACCTGCAGACTGACCATGCTGCACTGAAGTGGCTTCACACAGCCAAAGAGACTAACAAAAACTTCTTTGGTGGAGTTTAGCTCTCCAAGACTTTGATTTTAAAATACAACACATTTCAGGAGCCTCTAACAAAGTGGCTGATGCACCCTCCCGGGAAAGTTTCCCACAATCAGCCGGGTAAAATGTACCTGCATTCTAAGTCATTGTAGTCCTTGAAATGTAAAAAGTACTGTTTAGTTCTTCATGTAATTATTAATAAAATTAGTGGTGCATGTTTCTTATTAACTCTGTTTCCTAAATCTCCAGGAAGAAATCCCAGCCAGTGTAGACCCAACCTGAACCAGGCTGGCCAGCACGACTGTGATTTGGGGGGCGTGTGATACATGAAGTGGGGGGGGGGATAGCTCCCTTTGATGGACATCCAGCAAACCAGTTAGCTGTAAAATCCCTCTTGGTCTGTTCTCTGCTTGCTTTACCTGTAAAGGGTTAACAAGCCCACAGGTAAAAGAAAAGGAGTGGGCACCTGACCAAAAGAGCCAATGGGAAGGTAGAACTTTTTAAAATGTAGACAAAAACTTCCCTTTGTTTGTGTCTCTCTCCAGGAAAGAGGGGAACAGAGGGCAGCAGGAATGCTGTGTAAGGCTTGAACCAGGTATAAAAATTCATCTTCCATACCTAGAAGAAATAATGTGGATAGGGAATAAGCCAAGGTCAGAGAAAAGCTGTAACCTTGGGAGTTTAATACAAGCCTGGAGTAGCAAGTATAAATTTTTAGAATCCTTGAGGGCCCACACTTTCTGCACTCGGAGTGACAGAGTGGGGATTCAACCTGGACAACTGTACTACCACCTTGCCAGTTATTCTGCATTTTGTAGTTGTGCATTGGATTTTTTAATTCCTAAGTGAAGTACTTTGCACTTATCTTTATTGAATTTTATCTTGTTGAATTCAGACCAATTCTTCAATTTGTCAGTCATTTTGAATTTTAATACTGTTCTCTAAAGTGCTTGAAATCCTTCCTAGCTTGGTGTCATCAGGAAATTTTATAAGAATACCCTCCACTCTCTTTTCCAAGTCATTAATGAAAATGGTAAATAGTACTGAACTGAGGCCTAACCCTTGCGGGACCCCACTAATATACCCTCCCATTTGGTGGCCACCAAATGAAATTAATAGGTAGCAGGTTTAAAACAAACACAAGAAAGTATTTTTTCATGCAATGCACTGTCAGCCTCTGGCACTCCTTGCCAGATGGTGTCATGAAGGCCAATACTATAACGGGGTTCAAAAGGGAGCTAGATAGATTCATGGAAGATAGGTCCATCAGTGTCTATTAGCCAGGATGGGCAGGAATGGTGTCTCTAGCCTCCGTTTACCAGAAGCTGGGATCGGGTGACAGGGCATGGATCACTTGATGATAACCTGTCTATTCATTCCCTTTGGGGCACCTGCCATTGGCCACTGTCAGGGAACAGGATACTGAGCTTGATGGACCTTTGGTCTGATCCAGTATGGCCATTCTTGTTCTTATGTTCTTTAGAGCCTACAAGTCCACTCAGTGCTACGTCAGCCAATCGCTCAGACAAACAAGTTTGGTTACAATTTGTAGGAGCTAATGCTGCCCGCTTCTTGTTTACAATGTCACCTGAAAGTGAGAACAGGCATTTGCATGGCACTGTTGTAGCTGGCGTTGCAAGATATTTACATGCCAGATAATAATTTAAAAAAATAATTAATGGAGATATGCCAAACTCCTAGAACTGGAAGGACCTTGAAAGGTCATTGAGTCCAGTCCCCTGCCTTCACTAGCAGGACCAAGTACTGTCCCCGGACAGATTTTTTGCCCCAGATCCCTAAATGGCCCCCTCAAGGATTGAACTCACAACCCTGGGTTTAGCAGGCCAATGCTCAAACCACTGAGTAATCCCTCCCCCCCAAATAGATGCACTAAAGATTAATATGTCCCTTCATCTTCAACCACCATTCCATAGGACATGCGTCCATGCTGATTATGGGTTCTGCTTGGTAACGATCCAAACCAGAGCGGACCTATGCATGTTCATTTTCATCATTTGAGTCAGATGCCACCAGTAGAAAGTTGATTTTCTTTTTTTGGTGGTTCAGGTTCTATAGTTTCCGCATCTGAGTGTTACTCTTTTAAGACTTATGAAAGCATGCTCCACATCTCATCCCTCAGATTTTGGAAGGCACTTCAGATTCTTAAACCTTGGGTTGAGTGCTGTAGCTATTTTTAGAAATCTCACATTGATACCTTCCTTGTGTTTTGTCAAATCTGCTGTGAAAGTGTTCTTAAAACGAACATGTGCTGGGTCATCACCTGAGACTGCTATAACATGAATAGATGGCAGAATGCAGGTAAAACAGAACAGGAGACATACTATTCTCCCCCAAGGAATTCAGTTACAAATCTAATTAACACATTATTTTTTTTAACGAGCGTCATCAGCATGGAAGCGTGTCTTCTGGAATGGTGACTGAAGCATGAAGGAGCAAACAAATGTTTTGTATGTCTGGCACATAAATACCTTGCAATGCTGGCTACAGAAGCGCCATGCAAACACCTGTTCTCACTTTTAGGTGACATAAATAAGAAGCAGACAGAAATATCTCCCATAAAGGTAAACAACCTTGTTTGTCTTAGCGATTGGCTGAACAAGAAGTAGGACAGAGTAGACTTGTAGGCTCTAAAGTTTTACATTGTTTTATTTTTTTAGTGCAGTTATGTAACAAAAAAAGTCTACATTTGTAAATTAGTACTACAGTACTTGTACGAGGTGAATTGAAAAGTACTATTTCTTTTGTTATTCATTTTTATAGTGCTAATATTTGTAATAAAAATAATAATATAATGTGAGCACTGTACACTTTGTATTCTGTGTTGAAATAGAAGTCAATATATTTGAAAATGTAGAAAAACATCCAAAATATTTAATAAAGTCAATTAATATTCTATTGTTTAACAGTGCGACTAATCATGATTAATTTTGTAATCGTGATTAACTTTTTTTTAGTTACTCACATGAGCTAGCTATGATTAATTGACAGCCCTAATTTGTACCAACATCTTTCCAGGTATTGGAGTTAGACTGACTGGTCTATAATTCCACATTATATAAAGTGAGTCCTCTTTGTACCCCACTTTAAAGATAGGTACTGTGTTTGCCCTTCTCCAGTTCTCTGGAACCTCACTCATCTTCCAGGGGTTCTCAAAGATAATTGCGAGTGGTTCTGAGATTGCTTCAGCTACTTCCGTGATTACGTCCGATGAACTTGAACCAGTAGCATAGCCGGGGGGGAGCAGGGGGAGCGGCTGCTCCCCCCTGTGAGGAGAAGCAGCACCTTAAAAAGCGCCAGCCAAGCCCCGCTGCCTGAACCGGGCTCGGGCGACGCTTTAAAAGGCCTGCGGGCTGCTCTGCGCAGCTGCAAGAGCCGCGGGCCTTTTAAAGCGCCGCCTGAGCCCGGCTCAGGCAGCGGGGCTCGGGCGACGCTTTAAACGGCCTGTGGCTCCCCCGAGTCCTGCTGCTGGAGCCAGGCTTGGGCGGGAATTTAAAAGGCCCGTGGCTGCAAGAGCCAGGGGCCTTTTAAATCCCCGCCTGAGCCCGGCTCCAGAAGCGGGGCTCGGGGGGGGGCACTTTAAAATGGGGGGAGATGCGGGCCTTTTACAGCAGCCCCCCAGCTCCACTGCTGAAGCTGGGCTCGGGTGGGGATTTAAAAGGCCCGCGGCTCCCTGCGGCTGCAAGGTAAATAGGAAATAAATAAAAGAACATAGCAAAATACCTGTTGTAACTACAGCTTTCAATGGCATTTTGAAATAGGTAAATAAGTAGCGAAAATACTTTATAATTGAAAGTTTACTTAGGGTTTCAAGGTATTTTTGCCTATTCATATTTATTTAAATTTCCTCGATGCCTGATCTTTCTATTTAAGTCAATTGCAAAACTTCCATTACTTCAATGTAGTTGGATGGACTCCTAATGTCTTACCTTTTGAGGAGCTTTTCTTCAGATATAACCCTGGATTAAAAGGTCAGTAGAAGGCAGGAAGAGACACATGTTTTCAGTAGTGCTTTATCCTCGAGCCTGTCTTAGCAAAGTTAATGAGAAAGTACTGGCACGCTGTCCTCTAAAAAATGAGAGGTGAGGTGAGGGGAAATACAGGAAACACAAGGGAAATGTAGTGATCATCCCATAAAGTGAAATCCCTCCGGTAATAGGTGTAAACAGATACACTGAGTCTGGAAAAAAACCATCATTAAGCAATCTACTTTGATTCATCACAACACAGTCCTTTAGCTAAGTATATACCGTGATGCATATGTTTGACTTAAGTCTCATTAAAAGATCCTTCCTTTATTTTTTGAAGGCAAATTTCACTGTCTCCCACAGCAACCAGGCGTTATCTCAGTATTATTACTGTAAATTGCTTTGTCAGGAATACTGACTGGGGAAACTGAGGTCATAGATAATGGTATGTGTGTTAAAGAAAATCTATCCCACCTTTATTAATCTTGCAGTGGGATATTTTTATTTCTCTCTCCCTCCCTCTCCTATTTTGGCCATTTTTTCACACTCTGGGCCAAACTAATTCCAATGCTAAGAATGGAGGAAGCATTGATGCAGCTTGTGTCATCCCAATGTGTCTGTTGTGGTCCAGTGCAGCGCCCAGTGCAAATTAGGAGGACCTATATTGCACTCTAGTTGACATGGCATCTATGGGCCTTCTGGCTTTGGAGGAGCATGGGTGAAGAAATTCCCTAACAACACCTACCCAGGCTGCCAAAATCCCCCCTCCCTCCTCTGTGCTATCCCCAGCCTGCCCCAGAAGTTCCCCTGCCCCACCGGTTTCTGCAAGTGTAAAATTGGTGGAACAAGCTCTGATCTGCCCTGGAGCCACTTACTAATGGACTGTGCAGCTGCTGTGCTGGTGAGGGCAAAGTAGCTGTGGGCCATATATGATTTAGGCCCTGTCTTCCTCAATGAGTTTGAGTAGGTGTAGAAGCATGGTTGAGATGGCGTGTCCATTCCAAACCTGTATTTTCCATGGCTTATAGGTTCCTCAGAAATGCAGGTCGATCCTTCAGTGGTGTTCAGGCCCTTAGGCCAGGTCTATATTATGAATGTATGTTGGGATAGTTGGGGAGTCCCAACAGAAAGCAGAAGAAAGCAGGCGGAGTATTCACCTTTCCAGCCCTGCACTCCTCTTCCTTACTGTGAAGCTGTGACTGCAGAGCATGAGCCTGGGAACCCTGCAGGACCAGTGCTGGAGCCTGGTGGTCCTGTCTCTTCAATATTTAATGACAGTTGTTTCCACCCACTGTCTTCTCTTCCCAGGTATCCTAGGCTTCTAGGCAGTTCTACAATTTTATTGTTTCCTAGTGAGGCTATCAAGAATCTTAATATTCTCATCACTGCCTTTTTAATTTTTAGAATATTTAAAGTGTTTTTTCACAGTCTGAAATTAGATACTACTGTTCACTTTATGGGGGAAAAAAAAGGAAACGAGAAAAACCCTTCCAAATATATGTTATGCGTATGTAAATACAGCAGAGTGACATAGATGTTACTTAACCTGTGATGTCTTCAGGACAGAGACTGTTTTTTGTTATGTGTTTGTGCCTGGCCCTGTGGAGCCTTGATCCCTGTTTGAAGCCCTTAGGTGCTACCACAATACAATCATACTAAGAAGAAGTTCAAAAACTTAGAAGAAGAAAAACCCAAACAAACAAACAAAAAATAGCTGAAATTCTGATATCAATACTCATTCCACATCACTATTCCATCTTGTGGACTGTTTTAGACCCGGTGCCCTATCTTCAATTAATTTAAAGAATGTGATAGTGTTTAGTCACATTTATTAAAGCATGCTAGAGACGAGTCATCCCAGAGGTGGAACAAAGTAGATTGGTAGGGTTTAGGTGAGGTCTTTATGCCAGCTATTTGGAATTCAGCTGAGCAGGGATAAGTGCTCTTCAATATTTTTTTACATACAGAGTAATAAAAATGGCACTCCCATCTATCTGTGTTATCATACGCTACCAAAATTCTGTATGCATGCTGATTGTGGGTGTAATATTTCATTTTGATTAGCAATTATTTTAATGCTGCTATGTGTTGTTTTCTTTGTCTTACAGTTGAAATATTCAGGATAACCCAGTATTACCCACTAGATGGCACAACAGTGATGTTATACTGCTCTACTCTGTTACCTGGAGATCTTGGGCTTCGATTTTGATGTCACATTGCTTTTACACCAGTATAATTCTGCTGATTTCAGTACAGTCACTCCTGATTTACACAGATTCAGATGAGATCAGAATCAACCCCTTCTCTCAAAGCAACATACCTACCGGTATTTTGTTTTGGATTTGTCCTTTTCGGAGAAGACTCTTTGTCTGGGACTTAGGGGACAGTTTACTTTGATTCACAGCATATGGACACCTCTGTCTACTATTCATGTCTTCTGATGGTATTGTGTGATGCCTATGTATTAAAGCAAAGGTTCCCTAACTATGGTTTGCAGGCCCATGGAGATCTTCCCGGTGGGCACGTGATGCTGGCTTTACCCCCTTATCTCCATCAGCTATTTTACGTTTCAAGACAGATAAAAATATATTAAATAGTTACGTAATATTATTCTTCTTTGTAAGCAATTGGTTTTTTTTTTTGACACAAGGATATTACAGGATGAGAGGAGATATAGATCACAAAACAGACCGAATTGCCCCAAGAGGGAGGGAAAATAAATGCTCCTGAGCAATATTATCTATTTATTTCTAAAGCTTCCATCCCAGTAGCATTTGAGTGCTGAGTTCAGGGTTAAATAACTGTCTGATTGTGCACCACCTTCTCTGCTCCTCTTGAGGCAAAATCACGTTTGATGTGCCAATATTACGCAGAGGAAAACTAAGTGAATGAGAGGAAAAACAAGGAGGGGGGCTGATTTTCAGAGGTACTGGTCTGAATTTTTGAAGTCAATGGAAGGTGTGGGTACTCAGCATCTTGGAAATTCAGACCCAAGGCAATTCTGTATTCCTTCTTATTGTGGGAAAGGCTGCATGAAGAGGTGTGTCTTTCCCAGCACCCGAAACAAGGGTGAGTATTCCATAAAGTGTACGGTGTTCTGAAAGTGAACTGGAAACAGAGTAATGTGTTTTTGAACTGAACAGACCCTGCTGCGCGGGCTGGTCATGTAAAGTTTCATTGAAGATTCTGCAGTATAAAACTCTGTTGAGTGCTTGTTAGAGGTCTCAGGATTGATCAGTCGCAGCTCTCTTCTCCAATGAGGGCTGCCATTGGCCCATGAGTATTGCAGTATTATACGAGGGTGTATGGCCCATCCCCGTCCACCTCCCCCCATTCTACAGTCTCCAGCCAGCTAGCCAGGGAGGCTGGCAGTCCTTTCTGTAGTAGATAGCCGTCTGCCCACATTCTTATTGAACACCTTCTTTATAGAGCTTAAATGGTACAGACGGCCTCGTGAATTTTATCCACTAATATCAAACATTTGATTTACGCTTCATTTATTTTCAGTTCTGAACAATAAAACTAAAGATAAATGCATGAAATGATAAACTGTATAGCAGATGTTTCCAAGGCAGTTTTTATTAGTGTGACTCATCAGAATGAATAACAATTTATTATTATATGCATTAATTTATTTATTAGTATTAAAGTAGTTCCTAATGAAATCTCAGCCTCATTGTGCTAGGGTCTGTACAGACATATGGTGGAAGACAGTCCCTGGCCCAGTTTACAAGCTAATTACATGTATTGCAAAACCACTTAAACAAATTTACACTCCACAGTGTTTTGCATATTATTTAGAGTGGGGCTTAATCTTCAAGAGGAGCAGAGTTAGGCGAGTGCTGGGTGCTTTTGAAAATCCCACACTACATTCTTAAGTCTGTGATCAAGTATCCTTCAATCTCCCTACCTTGCCCATCCACTTGTTCGTTGATTTAAAAAAAAAAAGTTATTTTCGGAATTTGTAAATTAAACTTTTAGATGCTTTTATTAACAAAATCCCAGTTAGTTCATGTGATATACAGTTAGGGTGACCAGATGTCCTCATTTTATAGGGACAGTCCCAATTTTTGGGTCTTTTTCTTATATAGGCTCTTATTACTCCCCACCCCCTGTCCTGATTTTTCACATTTGCTATCTGGTCACCCTATATACAGTTAACTAGTCTACTAGAGTAAAGTCAATGTCATGCTCCTATTTCACTTACAATTTAGCCAACCAGAGAATAAGAACTTGCTGTTATTATATGGCAATATAGAAAACTAACAAATATTTCTCATTCACAACTGTCCTGTCAAGGGCTTCTGTAGCGAGTGTTTGAAATCTAGATCCCTTGCTGCCAATAGGAAATATCTTAGGGATTGTCTACATGGGAAATTAACTGGAAATGATATTGCAGAATAGCTAGCTATTGCGTTTTAAACTCACATCTTACTAGAAACCAAAATAACTTTCAAGGATAGACAAGCCCAGAGAATGTTGCTGTTACAGAGAAGACTATAATATTTATATTATGTGATTGGATTTTCTCCTGTAATAGAAAGGACAGTTTTGTCTCAAAACAGCAGGGGTAATATCTTCGTCCCATTAAAGTCAAGGGCAGTTTTACCACTGAATTCACTTGTATCTGGATTTCAATTTAGTTTATTGCTTAGTTTTAGTGTCTGTTTTTACTACAACTCTTGCTTGTGTGAGGAATCCTTGTGCACATGAAAGAGTCTTATTTCTACTCAATACTTCCCCGAGAGAAAGGTTGGTCTTGTGGTTAAGGTACAAAGCTGGACATTTCCTGTGTGAATATGGGCAAGTCAGTTCCAGCTTATTCTTGCTCCCATTAAAAGTCAATGGGAGTTTTGCCACGAAATTAAAAAGTAGCAGGATTGGATTCTTAATCTCTTGGGTTGGGTTTTTCAAAGGAGCCTAAGAGAGTTAAATGTCCATCTCCCTTTGAAATTCAATGTTCTTATTCATTAAATGACGATAATAGTATCCATTCCATATCGGTGTTGAGGGACTTAATTCAGTAGTAGAAGTAAAGAATTTGAAAACCCATAAACTGACAGTAATATATAAGTATAAAATATTAATATTTATATTATTGATCTGGTAAATAATGATATCATATAGGTTTTAAAGGGATAGAAAATCATTTCTGTTTCTCAATATTGTTAGTACTTCCTAATGAATAGAGATGAATTTCACTGAAAATCTAAATTTTTGATTTTTCTTTTTTTGCCTTTCTTTAAGTCTGGAGGGCCATTTTATCTTCTCACTCACAAAATTACAACCAATGGACATTGCTCCATTATAGTTTCAAAGCATAATCCTGTATTAAATTAATAGTATCTGTAAATCTATTGTCTTGACATCATGTGATAAAACAGTTTTTCACAATGATAAAAAGTTATACAAAATATTAAATCAAAATGACAATATTTTATTCAGAAAAAGAAATACACAGCCAGATTTTCTGAATAGGGCAATGACTGTGAGATGTGAGGTGAATAGCTCTAGGTAGGATTGGATAGGATTTCAGTTTGGAAATAAATTCATTGTTGAACAATCAAGCCGGAGCATTTTACAACTCACAATCACTTTCATTGCTTTTCGAAACCAAGGATAAAAGAGAGAGTAAATCAAAGGATTAATGGCAGAGTTGGAATAA
The DNA here is from genome assembly GCA_033296515.1 of Macrochelys suwanniensis. Taxonomy (NCBI): domain Eukaryota; kingdom Metazoa; phylum Chordata; order Testudines; family Chelydridae; genus Macrochelys; species Macrochelys suwanniensis. The sequence goes on from CM065777.1 coordinate 95,528,198, forward strand.
GTGAACCAAACCACAATGTCAAAGACAAGGGGTGGTGTTATGAAGTTAAAAAAAGCATCAGTTATTACAGTTATTGAATAAGGTGACCAAAATATCACAAAAGCAATCACAGCAATACCAATTGTTTTAGCAGCTTTCCTCTCTCTTCTGCTAACTCTGTCACTGTAAGTATCAGACGACTGAGTGTTGTTGCTCATCATCTCTATCATTCTAGCTTGTCGTTTAGCCACAGCAAAGATTTTGCTATAAAGTGCAATTATTGTAAAAAAGGGTATTAGATAAAGGAGAGTGGATACAACCACCCACGTTTTGTTGAAGAGAATCTGACAGCTCCCTACACAGGAGAGGGCATTTACTAATTCTTGTACCCCTTTGTCATTAGCCCCAGTGAAGACAACAGAAAAACTGTATACTAATGAAAATGTCCAGGCAACAGCTATGAACATACCTGAAACTGGCACTGTGAATTTGAGAGGGTAAATTAAAGGATCAGTCACAGCAACATAGCTATCAACAGAGATGAAACACAGGTGAAATATTGATGAATAACAAAAAGATAGTTCTAAAGAACTGTGGAATCTACAGAATATTTCCCCAAAATACCAGCATGTTTCGACAGATCTTATACTGCTGAAGGGCAGCACAGTCAGACCCAAAGAAAAATCAGCACATGCCAAGGAAGCGAGCAAAATATTTGTAGGAGAGTGAAGCTGTTTGAAATAAGCAATTGAAATCATTACCATTAGGTTTCCACTTAGTGTAAGAACTGTCAGAAAACCAAGCACAACATACAAAGTTATCCGGATTCCAGAAGGCCACGATGTTTTATAGCAAGATCCATTAATATTCTCAAAGCAATATTGTTCCTCTTCATTCTGAAGAAGCGGTGAAGTCATGTTGTGCTTTTGTTGTTAACTACTCTGAACTTTTTAGTGTTTGTGTTTGAAGACCAATGGTGATGATATGGAACTGCTTGGTTAATCTCTTCAGTTTTTAAGTCTTTCTGAAAAAGAGAATTTAAGTTGACATGAGTGAGAGTACAATAATTCCAAAGTGTTGTATCATGTCCATCAATATACCAGAAATGTGTATGTAACTAGGAAGTAAATAATAGAACATGGCAAAATATCTATTGTAACTACAGCTTTCAATGGCATTTTGACATAGGTAAACAAGTAGCAAAAATACTTTATAATTGAAAAATTTGTTTATGGTTTAACTGTATTTTTTCCCATTCATAGTTATTTAAATTTTTCTCGGTGCCTGATCTTTCTATTTAAAACCATTGCAAAACTCCCATTGACTTCATTGTAGTTGGATGGACTCCTAATGTCTTACCTTTTGAGAAGCTTTTCTTCAGATATAACCCTGGATTAAAATGTCAGTAGAAGGCACGCTGTCCTCTCAAAAATGAGGGGTAGGGTGAGGGGAAATACAGGAAACACAAGGGAAATGTAGTGATCATCCCATAAAGTGAAATCCCTCCGGTAAAAGGTGTAAACATTGACAGCTACGTAGAGTCTGGAAAAAACCCAACATTAAGCAATCTACTTTGATTCAACACTATACAGCCCTTCAGCTAAGTATATACTGTGATGCATATGTTTGACCTAAATCTCATTAAAAGATCCTTCCTTTATTTTTTGAAGGCAGATTTAACTGCCTCCCACAGCAACCAGGTGTTATCTCAGTATTATTAGTGTAAATTGTTTTGTTAGGAATACTGAGTAAGGAAACTGAGATCATAGTTAATAGTACGTGTGTTAAAGAAAATCTATCCTACATTTATTAATTTTACAGTGGGGTATTTCTATTTCTCTCTCTCTCTGTGTCTCATATTTTGGTCACCAAATCTGGTCACCATATTTCCACACTCTGGGCCAAACTCATTCCAGTGCTAAGAATGCAGCAAGGGTTGATGTAGCTTGTGTCCTACCGATGTCTCTATTGTGGTCTAGTGCAGCCCCCCAGTGCAAATTAGGAGGGACTATATTGCATTCTAGTTACCATGGCATCTATGGGCCTTCTGGCTATGGAAGAGTCAGGGTGAAGAAATTCCCTAACAACACCTGGCCAGACTGCCAAAATCCCTCCTCTCACCTATCCCCTGCCTGCCCCAGAAGTTCCCCTACCCTATGGGTTCCTTCAAGTGTAAAGTTGGTGGAACAAGCTCTTATCTACCCTGGAGGCCACTTGCAAATGGACTGTGCAGCTGCTGTGCTGGTGAGGGCAAAGGAGCTGTGGGCTGTATATGATTTAGGTCCCGTTTTCCTCAATGAGTTTGAGTAGATGTAGAAGTATGGTTGAGATGACGTGTCCATTCCAAATTTATATTTCCCTTGGCTTATAGGTTCCTCAGAAATGCAGGTCGATCTTTTAGTGGTGTTCAGGCCCTTAGGCCTGGTCTATATTACGAATTTATGTTGGTATAATTCCATTGGTCAGGGGAATAAAAAATGCACACCCCTGATCCCTGACGCAGTTAAAGCGATCTCACCCCCTTGTGTATAGCATTAGGTCAATTGGAGAATTCTCCCATCAATCTAGCTACCGCCTCTCGGGGAGGTGGATTACCTATTCCAACAGGAGAACCCCTCACGTCTGCATAGGTAGCGTCTTCTGTGAAGCTTTTCTTTAACCCTTCGCCCCACCCTCCCCCTGCCAGCAGGAGGACGTGCTGTTTTTATCCCTCTTCCCCTACCCAGGAAGGGGATGCACTGTTTTTACCCCATCCCACCCCGCCGGAAGGGGGACACACAGTTTTCATTCACACACACATACCTAGCAGGTTATTCTGCATTTGTTAGTTGTGCATTTGTTTTTTTCCTTCCTAAGTGAAATGCTTTACGGTTGTCTTTATTGAATATCATCTTGTTGAATTCAGACCAATTCTCCAATTTGTCAATCATTTTGAATATTAATACAGTCCTCTAAAGTGTTTGCAATCCCTCCTATCTTGGTGTTATCAGCCAATTATATAAGAATACCCTCCACTCCCTTTTCCAAGTCATTAATGAAAATGTTGAACAGTACTGAACGGAGGCCTAACCCTTGTGGACCACACTAGATATACCTTCCCAGTTTGACAACAAACCATTGATAACTACTCTTTGAGTAGGGCCTTTCAACGAATTGTTCACTTCCCATATAGTAATTTAATGTGGACCACATTTTCCTAATTTGTTTAAGAGACCGTTATGTGGGATTGTGTATAAAGTCTTACTAAAATCAAGATATATCATGTCCACTGTTTCCCCCTTATCCACTAGGTCAAAGAAGAAAATTAAGTTGGTTTGGCATGCATTGTTCCTGACAAATCCATTTTGGCTATTCCTTATCACCTTATAAATTGATTGTTTAATAATTTGTATCAATATCTTTCTAGGTATAGGAGTTTGACTGACTTGTCTATAATTATCTGGATCCTCTTTGTTCCCCACTTTAAAGATATGTACTATGTTTGCCCTTCTCCAGTGTTCTGGGACCTCACTCACCTTCCAGGAGTTCTCAGAGATAATTGTGAATGGTTCTGAGATTGCTTCAGCTACTTCCTTAAGTACCTAAGATGAACTTGACTACATCTAACTTAACTAAATATTTTTAACCTGTTCTTTCCTCACTTTGGCTTGTGTTCCTTCCATCTTTTTGTTAGTATTAACTGAGTTGAGTATCTGGTCCCTATTAATCTTTTTAGTCTGAAGCAAAATAGGCATTAAATACCTCAGTTTTCTGGATGTCATTAGTTATTACCTCTCCTTCCCCGCTAAGTAAAAGACCAATACTTTCCTTCATCTTTCTCTTTCTCCTAATGTATTTAAAGACCCTGTCTTGTATGGACGTCGCTAGGTGTAACTCACTTTGTGCCATAGTCTTTCTCACTTTGTCCCTACATGTTTGTACTGTTCTTTCCTCTTGAGCAATTCATCTATGTTTCCCCTTTTTGTAGGCTTTCTTTTTGAATTTCAGGTCATTAAGAAGCTCCTAATGGCACTAATGCCCCAGAGGAAAGGAAGAGAAGAGCCAGCCCGCAGCTATCTTAGAGACCCTCACATGCAGATCGAGAACCCAGGAGAACAGGGGGAGAAGATTCAACTCATTTCCCCTCCCAATGACAACTACCAATATTATAGATCTCAACTAGAAGCAGATAGAGGAAGCCGGTCCACATGCCCTCCCAGAGACCTTCCAAACAGGAGGGGCCACAGCTTAAGAGAACTCAGCTTCTACACACACACATTCTCTTTCCCAATGGGTGAGCAGATTAACCTAGTCTCCAGTTTTGGGATCTTCCTGTACAGCTGGACTCTGTTCCCTCAGAAAGCACAAGAAAGCAGGTGGAGTATTCACCTTTCCAGCCCTGCACTCCTCTTCCTTACTGTGGAGCTGTGACTGTAGAGCATGAGCTTGGGAACCCTGCAGGACCAGTGCTGGAGCATGGTAGTCCTGTCTCTTCAATATTTAATGACAGTTGTTTTCACTCACTGTCTTCTCTTCCCAGGCATCCTAGGCTTCTAGGCAGGTCTACAATATTGTTATTGTTTCCTAATGGGATATCAAGAACCTTAATATTCTCATCACTGCCTTTTTTAATTTTTAAAATAGTTAAAGTGTTCATTCGCAGTCTGAAGTTAGTCTAATATACGCTGTATTGAAAAAAAAAGAAAAACACTTCCAAATATATGTTATGCTTATGTAAATATGACAGAATGGCATAGATGTTACTTAACCTGTAAACTCTTCAGGGCAGAGACTGTTTTTTGTTATGTCTTTGTGCCTGGCCCTGTGGAACCTTGATCCCTGCTTGGAGCCCTTAGGTGCTACCACAATACAATCATACTAAGGAGAAGTTCAAAAACTTAGAAGAAGAAAAACCCAAACAAACAAACAAAAAATAGCTGAAATTCTGATATCAATACTCATTCCACATCACTCTTCCATCTCATTGACTGTTTCAGATCTGGTGCCTTCTCTTTAATAAATTTTAACAATGTGATGGCATTTAGTCATATTTATTAAAGCATGCCAGAGAGAAGTCATCCCAGAGGTGGAACGGAGTAGATTGACAGGGCTTAGGTGAGGTCTTTATGCCAGCTATTTGGAATTCAGTTGAGCAGGGATAGGTACTTTTTGAAATTATTTTACATAAAGAGTAATACAAATGGCACTCCCATGTATCTGTGCTATCATATGCTACATAAATTCTGTATGCATGCTGATTGTGGGTTTAATATTTCATTTTTAGAATATCACATTGTTTAAATTAATTGAATTGGTATTAGTAGGAGCATTGCCAGCAAATCGAGGGAAGTGATTATTCCCCTCTGTTTGGCACTGGTGAGGCCATACCTGGAGTATTGCGTCCAGTTTTGGTTCCCCCACTGCAGAAGGGATGTGGACAAATTGAAGACAGTCCAGCGGAGGGCAACAAAAATGACTAGGGGACTGGTGCACATGACTTATGAGGAGAGGCTGAGGGAACTGGGGTTATTTAGTCTACGGAAGAGAAGTGTGAGGGGAGATTTGATAGCAGCCTTCAACTACCTGAAGGGGTATTCCAGGGAGGATGGAGCTCGGCTGTTCTCAGTGGTGGCAGATGACAGAACAAGAAGTAATTGTCTCAAGTTGCAGTGTGGGAGGTCTAGGTTGGATATCAGGAAACATTATTTCACTAGGAGGGTGATGAAGCACTGGAATGGGTCAGCTAGGGAAGTAGTGGAATCTCCATCCTTCGAGGTTTTTAAGGCCCTACTTGAAAAAACCCTGGCTGGGATGATTTAGTTGGTGTTGGTCCTGCTTTGATCAGGGAATTGGACGCGATGACCTCCTGAGGTCTCTTCCAACACTAATAGTCTATGATTCTATGATTTTGATTATCAATTATTTTAATGCTGCTATTTGTATTATTTTCTTTCTCTTACAGTTGAAATATTCAGGATAACCCAGTAATACCCACTAGATGGCACAACAGTGATGTTATACTTCTCTCCTCTTTTACTTGAAGATCTTGGGCTTGATTTTGATATCACATTGCGTTTACATCAGTATAACTCTACTGATTTCAGTACAGTCACTCCTGATTTACAGAGATTCAACTGAGATCAGAATCAACCCCTTCTCTCAAAGCAACATTTGTCCTTTTTGGAGAAGACTCTTTGTCTGGAACTCGGGGGACAGTTTACTTTGATTCACAGCATATGGACTGCTCTGTCTACTTTTCATGTCTTCTGATGGTATTGTGTGATGCCTATGTGTTAAAGCAGAGGTTCCCAAACTGTGCTTTGAAAGCTATCAGTGGCCTATAGGGAATCTTCCCGGTGGACACATAATGCTGACTTCTCCTCCTTATCTCCAGCAGCTATTTTACATTACAAGCCAGATAAAAATACATCAAATATTTGCCTAATATTATCCTTCCATGTAAGCAATTGTTTTTGCCACAAGGATGTTACAGAATGGAAGGAGAGAGGGATCACAAAACAGACTGAATTGCCCAAAGAGAGGGGGAAAAGAAATGCTTCTGAGCAATATCTGTCAGACCATTTCATCTATTTATTTCTAGAGCCTCCATCCCAGTAGCATTTGAGTGCTAAGTTCAGGGTTAAATAACTGTCTGATTATGGACCATCTTCTCTGATCCTCTTGAGGCAAAATCATGTTTCATGTGCCCATCTTAGGAAGAGGAAAACTAAGGGGAATGAAAGGAAAAACAAGGAGGGGGGCTGATTTTTAGAGGTACTGGTCCCCAAAATTCTTTTTGAAGTCAATGGAAGGTGTGGGTATTCAGCATTTCTGAAATTCAGACCCCCAGCAATTCTGTATTCCTCCTTATTGTGGGAAAGGCTGCATAAAGAGGTGTGTCTTTCCCAACACCCAAAACGAGGATGAGTATTCCATAAAGTGTACGGTGTTCCAAAAGTGAACTGGAAAGAGGGTAATGTGCTTTTGAACTGATCAGACCCTGCTGCATGGCCTGGTCATGAAAAGCTTGATTGAACATTCTGCAGTATAAAACTCTGTTGAGTGCTTGTTAGAGGTCTCAGGACTGATCAGTCACAGCCCTCTTCTCCAATGAGGGCTGCCATTGGCCCATGACTACTGCAGTATCATACGAGGGTGTGTGGCCCATCCTGGTCCACCTCCCCCCATTCTACAGTTTCCTGTCAGCCAGGAAGGCTGGCAGCCCTTTCTGTAGTACATATGGTTCACAGCTGTCTGCCCACATTCTTATTGAACACCTTCTCTATGGAGCTTAAGTAGTACAGAGGGCCCTGGGTACCGGGGTGAATTTTATCCTCTAATATCAAATTTTTGATTTACGCTTCTTTTATCTTCAGTTTGGAACAATAAAACGAATGATAAATGCATGAAATGATAAACTGTATAGCAGATGTTTCCAAGGCAGTTTCTATTAGTGTAGCTCATCAGAATGAATAACAATAAATGTATTATTATATGCATCTATTTATTTATTTGTATTAAAGTAGTGCCTAATGAAATCTCAGCCCCAGTGTGCTAGGGTCTGTATAAACATGGAGGGGAAGATGGTCCCTGGCCAAAACAGTTTACAAGCTAATTACATGTATTGCAAAACCACTTAAACAAATTTACACTTCATAGTAAAAAGAACAGGAGTACTTGTGGGACCTTAGAGACTAACAAATTTATTTCAGCATAAGCTTTCGTGGGCTACAGTCCCACTTCATTGCATGCATAGAATGGAACATACAGTAAGCAGATACTTATACATTCAGAGAAACATGAAAAGGTGGAAGTACCTATACCAACTCTAAGAGGCTAATTAATTAAGAGGAACTATATCAGCAGGGGAAAAAAAACTTTTGAAGTGATAATCAAGATGGCCTATATCGGACAGTTGACACAAAGGTGTGAGTGAGGATAGTTAACTAGGGGAAATAGATTCAATTAACGTAATGACCGAGCCATTCCCAGTCTCTGTTCAAACCTATGTTAATGGTATCTAGTTTACATATTAATTCAAGTTCAGCAGCTTCTCGTTGGAGTCTGTTTTTGAAGCTTTTCTTTGCAAAATTGCCACCTTTAAGTCTGTCACTGAGTGATTAAAGAGGTTGAAGTGTTCTCCTACTGGTTTTTGAATGTTATGATTCCTGATGTCAGATTTGTGTCCGTTCATTCTTTTGCGTAGAGACTGTCCGGCTTGGCCAATGTACATGGCAGAGGGGCATTGCTGGCACATGATGGCATATATCACATTGGTAGATGTGCAGGTGAATGAGGCCCTGATGGTGTGGCTGATAATAGTTCCTCTTGATTAATTAGCCTCTTACAGTTGGTATAGGTACTTCCACTTTTTCATGTTTCTCTGAATGTATAAATATCTGCTTACTGTGTGTTCCATTCTATGCATCCGATGAAGTGGGACTGTAGCCCACGAAAACTTATGCTGAAATAAATTTGTTAGTCTCTAAGGTGCCACAAGTAATCCTGTTCTTTTTACTGACACAGACAAACACGAATGCTACTCTGAAACACTCCATAGTGTTTTTCATATTATTTAGAATGAGACTTAATCTTCAATAGGAGCAGAGTTAGGCCAGTGCGGGGTGCTTTTGAAAATCCCAAACTACATTCTTAAGTCTGTGCTCAAGAATCCTTCATCCTCCCAACCTTGCCCATTCTCTTGTTTGTTGAATTTAAAAACAGTTATTTTTGGAATTTGTAAATTAAACCTTTAGAAGTTTTTATTAACAAAATCCCAGTTAGTTCATGTGATACATAGTTAACGTGCCTACTACAGTAAAGTGAGTGGCATGCTCCTACTTCACTTACAATTTAGCAAACCAGATAATAAGCACTTACTCTTATTATATGGCAATATTGAAAACTAACAAATATTTCTCATTTACAACTGGCCTGTCCAGGGCTTCTGTAGCAAGTGTTTGAAATCCAGATCCCTTGCTGCCAGTGGGAAATGTCTTAGAGCCTGTCTACATGGGAAATTAACAGGAATTGATATTGCAGAATAGCTAGCTATTGCACTTTAAATTCACACCCTACTTTAAACCGAAATAACTTTAAAGTACACACAAGCCCTTAGAATGTTGCTGTGACACAGAAGACTGTGTTGTGATTGGATTTTCTCCTGTAATTAAAGGACAGTTTTCTCTCAAAACAGAAGTGGTAAAATCTTGGTCCGGTTGACCTCAAGGGGAGTTTTACCATTGAATTCACTGGTATCTGGATTTCACCTTAGTTTATTGTTTTCTTTTAGTTTCTTTTATTACTTTACTTTATTACTCCCTTGTGTGAGGAACCTTAGTGCACATGAAAGAGTCTTATTTCTACTCAAAACTTCCCCGAGAGAAAAGTTGGTCTTGTGGTTAAGGCACAGAGCTGGACATTTCCTGTGTGAATATGGGCAAGTCAGTTCCGGTTTATTCTTGCTCCCATTAAAAGTCAATGGGAGTTTTGCCACCAATTTAAAAAGTAGCAGGATTGGATCCTTGATCTCTTGGTTGGGTTTCTCAAAGGAGACTAAGGGAGTTAAACTTCCATCTCCCTCTGAAATTCAATGTTCTTATTCATTAAATGAGGATAATAATATCCATTACATATGGGTGTTGAGGGATTTAATTCATTAGTAAAGAATTTGAACATGCATAGGCTGATAGTAATATATAAGTATAAAATATTGATATTTATACTACTTATTTGGTAAAAAAAGATGTCATATAGGTTTTAAAATAATGGGAAATCATTTCTGTTTCTCAATATTGTTAGTACTTCCTAATGAATAGAGATGAATTTCACTGAAAAACTAATTTTTGATCTTTCTTTTTTTGCCTTTCTTTAATTCTGGAGGGCCATTTTATCATCTCAGTTACACAGTTACAACTAATTGACATTGCTCTATTATTCTTTCATACCATAATCTAGTATTAAATTAACAGTATCTGTAAATAAATTGTCTTGATATCATGTGATAAAACAGTTTTTCACAATGATAAAAAGTTATACAAAATATAAAATCAAGATGACAATATTTTATTCAGAAAAAGAAATACACAGCCAGATTTTCTGAATAGGGCAATGACTGTGAAATGTGAGTTGAGTGGCTCTAGGTAGGATTGGATAGGATTTCAGTTTGGAAATAAATTCATTGTTGAACAATCAAGCCGGAGCATTTTACAACTCACAATCACTTTCATTGCTTTTCGAAACCAAGGATAAAAGAGAGAGTAAATTAAAGGATTAATGGCAGAGTTGGAATAAGTGAACCAAACCACAATGTCAAAGACAAGGGGTGGTGTTATGAAGTTAAAAAAAGCATCAGTTATTACAGTTATTGAATAAGGTGACCAGAATATCACAAAAGCAATCACAGCAATACCAATTGTTTTAGCAGCTTTCCTCTCTCTTCTGCTAACTCTGTCACTGTAAGTATCAGAAGACTGGGTGTTGTTACTCATCATCTCTATCATTCTGGCTTGTCGTTTAGCCACAGCAAAGATTTTGCTGTAAAGTGCTATGGTTGTAAAAAAAGGTATTAGATAAAGGAGAGCGGATACAGTCACCCAAGTTTTGTTGAAGAGAATCTGACAGCTCCCTACACAGGAGAGGGCATTTACTAATTCTTGTATCCCTTTGTCATTAGCCCCAGTGAAGACAACAGAAAAACTGTATACTAATGAAAATATCCAGGCAAGAGATATGAACATGGCTGAAACTGGCACTGTGAACCTGAGAGGGTAAATTAAAGGATCAGTCACAGCAATGTAGCGATCAACAGAGATGAAACACAGGTGAAATATTGATGAGTAACAGAAAGATAGTTCTAAAGAACTGTGGAATCTACAGAATATTTCCCCAAAATACCAGCATGTTTCGACAGATCTTATACTGCTGAAGGGCAGCACAGTCAGACCCAAACAAAAATCAGCACATGCCAAGGAAGCGAGCAAAATATTTGTAGGAGAGTGAAGCTGTTTGAAATAAGCAATTGAAATCATTACCATTAGGTTTCCACCTAGTGTAAGAATTGTCAGAAAACCAAGCACAACATACAAAGTTATCCGGATTCCAGAAGACCATGATGTTTTATAGCAAGATCCATTAATATTCTCAAAGCAATGTTGTGCTTCTTCATTCTGAAGAAGCGGTGAAGTCATGTTGTGCTTTTGTTGTTAAGTACTCTGAACTTCTTAGTGTTTGCGTTTGTATACCAACTGTGATGGTGTGGCACTGGTTGATCAAGCTCTTCAGGTTTTAAGTCATTCTGAAAAAGACAATTAAAGTCGATATGAGTGAGAGTACAATAGTTCCAATGTGTTGTATTATGTATAGCAGTATACCAGAAATGTGTATGAAACTAGGACGTAAATAGTAGAACCTAGCAGAATGTCTGTTGTGATACAGCTATTAATGGCATTTTAAATAGGTAAACAAGTAGCAAAAATACTATATAATTGAAAAGTTTATTTAGGGGTTAAATGTATTTTTACCTATTCACATTTATTTAAATTTCCTCAATGCCTGATCTTTCTATTTAAGTCAATTGCAAAACTCCCATTGACTTCACTGTAGTTGGATGGACTCCTATTGCCTTACCTTTTGAGAAGCTTTTCTTCAGATATAACCCTGGATTAAAATATGAATAGAAGGCAGGAAGAGATGCATGTTTCAGTAGTGCTTTACCCTCCAGACTGTCTCAGCAAAGTTAATGAGAAAGTACAGGCAGTCTGTACTCTCAAAAATGAGGGGTGGGATGAGGGGAAAAACAGAAAACACAAGGGAAATTTAATGATTATCCCATAAAGTGAAATCCCTCTTGTATCTGACAGATACGTAGAGTCTGGAAAAAAACATCATTAAACAATCTACTTTGATTTATCACAGGACAGTCGATTAATTAAGTATATATTGTGATGCATATGTTTGATCTAACTCTCATTAAAAGATCCTTCCTTTATTTTTTGTAGGAAAATTTAACTGGCTCCCACAGCAACCAGCTGTTGTCTCAGAATTTTACTATAATTTGCTTGGTCAGGAGTACTCACTGAGGAAACTGAGGTCATAGATAATGGTACCTTTGTTAGGGAAAATCTATCCCACCTTTATTAATCTTGCAATGGGGTATTTCTCTTTCTCTCTCTCTCTCTCTGTCTCATATTTTGGCCATTTTTCCACACTCTGGGCCAGACTCATTCCAGTGCTAAGACTGGAGCAAGGGTTGAGGCAGCTCATGTCATCTCAATGTCCAGTGCAGCCCCCAGTGCAAATTAGGGGGGCCTAAATTGCACTCTAGTTGCCATGGCTTCTATGGGCCTTCTGGCTTTGGAATAGCCAGGGTGAAGAACTTCCCTATCTACATCTGGCCAAGCTACCAAAATCCCCCCTCCCTCCTCTGGCCTATCCCCAACCTGCCCCAGAAATTCCCCTGCCCCATGGGTTTTTTGCAAGTGTAAAGTTGGTGGAGCAATTTCTGATCTGCCCTGGAGGTCACTTGCTCGGGTACTGTGCATCTGCTGGGCTTTTGAGGGCAAAGGAGCTGTGGACCATATATGATTTAGGTCCTGTCTTCCTCAATGAGTTTGAGTAGGTGTAGAAGTATGGTTGAGATGGCGCTTCCATTCTAAACCTATATTTTTCATGGCTTATAGGTTCCTCAGAAATATAGGTTGATCCTTTACTGGTGTTCAGGCCCTTAGGCCTGGTCTATATTAAGAACTTATGTTAGTATAATTCCAACACTCAGGGGTTTGAAAAATCCACGCCCCTGAGCTCTGCCACAATTAAAGCGATCTCACCCCCAGCGTGGACAGCAGTAGGTCTATGGGAGAATTCTCACATAAACATAGCTACCGCGTCTTGGGCAGGTGGTTTACCTATGCCAAAAGGAGAACCTCTCACATCTGCGTAGGTAATGTCTTCTGTGAAGCCTTACTTTCACTCCTCGCCCCCACTCCATCAGGAGGATGTGCTGGTTTTACCCTACTTCCCCCATTCAGGAGGGGGATGTACTGTTTTTACCCCACACCACCCTGCCGGGAGGGGGACATGCTGTTTTCACTCTCACACACAAACGTAGACAGCTATTCTGCATTTGTTAGTTGTGCATTAGATTTTTGCCTTTCTAAGTGAAATACTTTGCAGTTGAATTTTGTCTTTATTGAATTTTATCCTGTTGAATTCAGACCAATTCTCCAATTTGTCGGTCATTTTTCATTTTAATACTGTCCTCCAAAGTGCTTGAAATCCCTCCTATCTTGGTGTCTTCAGCCAATTTTATAAGAATACCCTCCACTCCATTTTCCAAGTTATTAATGAAAATGCTGAATAGTATTGAACCGAGGCCTAACCCTTGCGGGACCCCAATACATATACCCTCCCAGTCTGATAGCAAAGCATTGCTAACTACTCTTTGAGTAGGGCGTGTCATAAATATGAAGGGAAGGGGGAGAGGGTGATCTTGGAAGACAGAAGGAACCTACAGAAAATCAAACCTCCCTTTTCTGAAGTAAGTTTAGATAGCATAGCGTATAGATTTCTGTTTATTTTTGCTTGGTGTATCCCCTGTGTTAGAAAGGGCAAAGTGTGTGGGGGGGTTATTCATGGTTTTCTGTAACATTAAGGTTTTGTCCAGAGGGGGAAATCTCTCTGAGTTTGGAAATATAGTGCCCTGTGAAATAGTTACCATCCTGATTTTACAGAGATGATTTTACCTTCTTTATTTTTAATAAAATCCTTCTTTTAAGAAGCTGACTGTTTTCTATGGTGTTAAAACCCAGGGGGTGGGTTTTTAGATCACTGTGTAACCAATTGGTTGGGAGATTGTTCTCAAGCTTCCCCAGGAAAGGGGGTGTACGGCTTGAGGGGGTATTTTGGGGGGGAGGGAAGTTCAAGTGATTCCTTTCCTGGATTCCTGTTAGACATTTGATGGTGGCAGCGAGAAGCGTTTCTTGGGGTGCAGGGAATTTTGTACCTTGGGGGGTTTAACCTAAGCTGGTAAAATAAGCTTAGGGGCTCTGAATGCGGGTCCCCACGTCTTTACCCTAGAGTTTAGAGTGGGGAGGGAACCCTGACAGGGCGTTTCAACCAGTTGTTCACCCACCATATAGTAATTTCTTGTAGACTACATTTCCCTGGTTTGTTTAAAACACCATCATGTGGGATTGTGTCTCTTACTAAAATATATCAGGTCCACTGCCTCCCCCTTATCCACGAGGCCAAAGAAGGAAATTGGGTTGGTTTGACATGCTTTGTTCCTGACAAATCCATTCTGGATATTCCTTAACACCTTATTATCCTCTAGCAGCTTATAAATTGATTGTTTAATAATTTGTACCAATATCTTTCCAGGTATCGGAGTTAGATTGACTGGTCTATAATTCCCGCCAGTGTTTTGGGACCTCACTCATCTTCCAGGATTCTCAAAGATAATTGTGAATAGTTCATAGATCGCTTCAGCTACTTCCTAAATACATAAGATGATCTTGAGTACATCTAACAACTAAATATATTTTAACCTGTTCTTTCCCTACTTTGGCTTGGGTTCCTTCCATCTTTTTATTAGTATTAATTGAGTTGAGTATGTGGTCCCTATTAACCTTTTCAGTGAAGTCTGAAGCAAAATAGGCATTAAATAGCTCAGTTTTCTGGATGTTATCTGTTATTATCTCGCCTTCTCCGCTAAGTAGAAGACCAACACTTTCCTTCATCTTTCTCTTTCTCCTAATGTATTTAAAGACCCTGTCTTGTATGGACGTCGCTAGGTGTAACTCACTTTGTGCCATAGTCTTTCTCACTTTGTCCCTACATGTTTGTACTGTTCTTTCCTCTTGAGCAATTCATCTATGTTTCCCCTTTTTGTAGGCTTTCTTTTTGAATTTCAGGTCATTAAGGAGCTCCTAATGGCACTAATGCCCCAGAGGAAAGGAAGAGAAGTGCCAGCCCCCAGCTATTTTAGAGACCCTCACAAGCAGATCAAAACCCCAGGAGAACAGGGGGAGAAGATCCAACCCCTTTCCCCTCCCAGTGACAACTACCAATATTATAGATCTCAGCTGCAAGCAGATAGAGGAGCCTGTCCACATGCCCTCACAGAGACCCTCCAAATAGGAGGGGCCACAGCTTAAGAGAACTCAGCTTCTACACACACACATTCTCTTTCCCAATGGGTGAGCAGATTAACCTAGTCTCCAGTTTTGGGATCTTCCTGTACAGCTGGACTCTGTTCCCTCAGAAAGCACAAGAAAGCAGGCAGAGTATTCACCTTTCCAGCCCTGCACTCCTCTTCCTTACTGTGGAGCTGTGACTGTAGAGCATGAGCTTGGGAACCCTGCAGGACCAGTGCTGGAGCGTGGTAGTCCTGTCTCTTCAATATTTAATGACAGTTGTTTCCACCCATGTCTTCTCTTCCCAGGCATCCTAGGTTTCTAGGCAGTTCTACAATATTGTTATTAACAAATTTATTTCAGCATAAGCTTTTGTGGGTTAGTACCCACTTCATCGGATGCATGGAAACCCGATGAAGTGGGTACTAACCCACGAAAGCTTATGCTGAAATAAATTTGTTAGTCTCTAAGGTGCTACAAGTTTTTCTTTCTTATTTTCATTTTGCTGACACAGACTAACACGGCTACTACACTGAAACCTAATATTGTTATTGTTTCCTAATGGGATATCAAGAACCTTAATATTCAAATCACTGCCTTTTTTAATTTTTAGAATTGTTAAAGTGTTCATTTGCAGTCTGAAGTTAGAATCTAATATACACTATATTAAAAAAAAAGAAGAAAGAAAAAAAAGAAAAACCCTTCCACATATATATTATGCTTATGTAAATACGACAGAATGACATAGATGTTACTTAACCTGTAAGGCAGTGACTGTTCAGGGAAACCTCTTCAGGGCAGTGACTGTTTATTGTTATGTGTTTGTGCCTGGCCCTGTGGAACCTTGATCCCTGCTTGGAGCCCTTAGGTGCTACCACAATACAATCATACTAAGGAGAAGTTCAAAAACTTAGAAGAAGAAAAACCCAAATAAATGAAAAACTATTAGCTGAAGTTCTGATATCAATACTCATTCCACATTATTCTTTCATCTCGTGGACTGTTTCAGAGCCTGTGCCCTCTCTTCAATTAATTTTAACAATGTGATGGCGTTTAGTCATATTTATTAAAGCATGCCAGGGAGGAGTCATCCCAGAGGTGGAATGGAGTAGATTGGCAGGGCTTAGGTGAGGTCTTTATGCCAGCTATTTGAAATTCAGTTGAGCAGGGATTGGTGCTTTTTGACATTTTTTTTACATAAAAAGCAATACAAATGGCCCCTCCATGTATCTGTGCTATTATACACTACATATATTCTGTACACATGCTGACTGTGGGTCTAATATTTTATTTTGATTAGCAATTATTTTAATGCCGATATCTATATTGCTTTGTTTCTCTTACAGTTGTAATATTCGGGATAACCCAATAGATGGCACAACAATGATGTTATCCTGCTCTCCTCTGCTAGCTGAAGATCTTCGGCTTCATTTTGATCTGATATTGGCATTACACCAATATAACTCTACTGATTTCAGTACAGTCACTCCTGATTTACAGAGACTCAGCTGAGATCAGATTCAAATAATTATTTTGTTTTGGATTTGTATTCATGAACAAAAATGTCCTTTTCAGAGAAGAAACTTTGTCTTGAACTTGGGCAACAGTTTACTTTGATTCACAGCATATGGACAACTCTGTCAACATTTCATGTCTTCTGATGGTATTGTGTGATGCCTATGAAAGCAGACCTTCCCAAACTGTGGTTTGCCGGCTATCAGTGGTCCATGAAGATTTTCCCGGTGGGCACATGGTGCTGGCTTCTCCTCCTTATCTTCAGCAGCTATTTTACGTTACAAGACAGATAAAAATATATTAAATATTTCCATAATGTTGTTATTCCTTGTAAGCAATTGTTGTTGTTGCCACAAGGATGTTACGGGATGGGAGGAGAGGTAGATCACAAAACAGACCGAATTGCCCCAAGAGAGGGGAAAAAGAAATGCTTCTGAGCAATATTATCTGTCAGACTGTCTCATCAATTTATTTCTAAAGCTTCATCCCTGTAGCATTTGAGTGCTGAGTTCAGGGTTAAATAACTGTCTGATTATGCACCATCTTCTCTGCTCTTCTTGAGGCAAAATCATGTTTTATGTGCCCATAATAGGCAGAGGAAAACTAAGGGGAATGAGAGGAAAAACAAGGAAGGGGGCTGATTTTCAGAGGTACTGGTCCCGAAAATTCTCTTTGAAGTCAATGGAAGGTGTGGGTACTCAGCATCACTGAAATTCAGACCCCAGGCAATTCTGTATTCCTCCTTATTGTGGGAAAGGCTGCTTGAAGAGGTGTGTCTTTCCTAGCACCCGAAACAAGGATGAGTATTCCATACAGCGTATGGTGTTCTGAAAGTGAATTTGAAAGAGTGTAATGTGCTTTTGAACTGATCAGACCCTGCTGCATGGGCTGGTCATGAAAAGTTTCATTGAACATTCTGCAGTATAAAACTCTGTTAGAGGATCCTTGTTAGAGGATCAGGATTGATCAGTCACAGCTCGCTTCGCCAAAGAGGGCTGCCATTGGCCCGTGAGTACTGCAGTATCATACAAGGGTGTGTGGCCCATCCCGTTACACCTCCCACTATTCTACAGTCTCCTACCAGCCATATGGTAGTACATATGGTTCACAGCCATCTGCCCATATTATTGAACACCGTCTATACAGAGCTTAAATGGTACAGAGGGCCTCTAATGTTTATCCTCTAATATCCAACATTTGATTTACGCTTCTTTATCTTCCGTTTTGAACAAAACTAAAGATAAAAGCATGAAATATAAACTGTATAGAAGATGTTTCCAAGGCAGTTTTTATTAGTGTGCCTCATCAGAATGAATAACAATACATTATTATTGGATGCATTTATGTATTTATTTGTATTAGAGTAGTGCCTAATGAAATCTCAGCCTCCTGTGTGCTAGGGTCGGTATAAACATATGGTGGAAGATGGTCTGTGGCCCAAACAGTTTACAAGCTAATTACATGTATTGCAAAACCACTTAAACAAATTTACACTCCATAGTGTTTTTCATATTATTTAGAATGGGACTTAATCTTCAACAGGAACAGAGTTAGGCCTGTGCTGGGTGCTTTCGAAAATCCCACACTATAGTCTTATATCTGTACTCAAGTCTGTGCTCAAACCTTCATCCTCTCCACAGTGCCCGTCCTCTAGTTTGTTGAATTAAAAAACAGTTATTTTTGGAATTTGTAAATTAAACCTTTAGAAGTTTTTATTAACAAAATCCCAGTTAGTTCATGTGATACACAGTTAACTAGCCTACTACAGTAAAGTGAGTGGCATGGTCCTACTTCACTTACAATTTAGCAAACCAGATAATAAGCACTTACTCTTATTATATGGCAATATTGAAAACTAACAAATATTTCTCATTTACAACTGGCCTGTCCAGGGCTTCTGTAGCAAGTGTTTGAAATCCAGATCCCTTGCTGCCAGTGGGAAATGTCTTAGAGCTTGTCTACATGGGAAATTAACAGGAATTGATATTGCAGAATAGCTAGCTATTGCACTTTAAATTCACACCCTACTTTAAACCGAAATAACTTTAAAGTACACACAAGCCCTTAGAATGTTGCTGTGACACAGAAGACTGTGTTGTGATTGGATTTTCTCCTGTAATTAAAGGACAGTTTTCTCTCAAAACAGCAGTGGTAAAATCTTGGTCCGGTTGACCTCAAGGGGAGTTTTACCATTGAATTCACTGGTATCTGGATTGTACCTTAGTTTATTGTTTTCTTTTGGTTTCTTTTATTACTTTACTTTATTACTCCCTTGTGTGAGGAACCCTAGTGCACATGAAAGAGTCTTATTTCTACTCAAAACTTCCCCGAGAGAAAAGTTGGTCTTGTGGTTAAGGCACAGAGCTGGACATTTCCTGTGTGAATATGGGCAAGTCAGTTCCGGTTTATTCTTGCTCCCATTAAAAGTCAATGGGAGTTTTGCCACCAATTTAAAAAGTAGCAGGATTGGATCCTTGATCTCTTGGTTGGGTTTCTCAAAGGAAACTAAGGGAGTTAAACTTCCATCTCCCTCTGAAATTCAATGTTCTTATTCATTAAATGAGGATAATAATATCCATTACATATGGGTGTTGAGGGATTTAATTCATTAGTAAAGAATTTGAACATGCATAGGCTGATAGTAATATATAAGTATAAAATATTGATATTTATACTACTTATTTGGTAAAAAAAGATGTCATATAGGTTTTAAAATAATGGGAAATCATTTCTGTTTCTCAATATTGTTAGTACTTCCTAATGAATAGAGATGAATTTCACTGAAAAACTAATTTTTGATCTTTCTTTTTTTGCCTTTCTTTAATTCTGGAGGGCCATTTTATCTTCTCAGTTACACAATTAAAACTAATTGACATTGCTCTATTACTGTTTCATACCATAATCTAGTATTAAATTAACAGTATCTGTAAATAAATTGTCTTGATATCATGTGATAAAACAGTTTTTCACAATGATAAAAAGTTATACAAAATATAAAATCAAGATGACAATATTTTATTCAGAAAAAGAAATACACAGCCAGATTTTCTGAATAGGGCAATGACTGTGAAATGTGAGTTGAGTGGCTCTAGGTAGGATTGGATAGGATTTCAGTTTGGAAATAAATTCATTGTTGAACAATCAAGCCAGAGCATTTTACAACTCACAATCACTTTCATTGCTTTTCGAAACCAAGGATAAAAGAGAGAGTAAATTAAAGGATTAATGGCAGAGTTGGAATAAGTGAACCAAACCACAATGTCAAAGACAAGGGGTGGTGTTATGAAGTTAAAAAAAGCATCAGTTATTACAGTTATTGAATAAGGTGACCAGAATATCACAAAAGCAATCACAGCAATACCAATTGTTTTAGCAGCTTTCCTCTCTCTTCTGCTAACTCTGTCACTGTAAGTATCAGAAGACTGGGTGTTGTTGCTCATCATCTCTATCATTCTAGCTTGTCGTTTAGCCACAGCAAAGATCTTGCTGTAAAGTGCTATTGTTGTAAAAAACGGTATTAGATAAAGGAGAGAGGTTATAGCCACCCATGTTTTGTTGAAGAGAATCTGACAGCTCCCTACACAGGAGAGGGCATTTACTAACTCTTGTATCCCTTTGTCATTAGCCCCAGTGAAGACAACAGAAAAACTGAATACTAATGAAAATGTCCAGGCAACAGCTATGAATATGCCTGAAACTGGCACTGTGAACTTGAGAGGGTAAATTAAAGGATCAGTAACAGCAACATAGCGATCAACAGAGATGAAACACAAGTGAAATATTGATGAATAACAAAAAGATACTTCTAAAGAACTATGGAATCTACAGAATGTTTCCCCAAAATACCAGCATGTTTCGACAGATCTTATACTGCTGAAGGGCAGCACAGTCAGACCCAAACAAAAATCAGCACATGCCAAGGAGGCGAGCAAAATATTTGTAGGAGAGTGAAGCTGTTTGAAATAAGCAATTGAAATCATTACCATTAGGTTTCCACCTAGTGTAAGAATTGTCAGAAAACCAAGCACAACATACAAAGTTATCCGGATTCCAGAAGACCATGATGTTTTATAGCAAGATCCATTAATATTCTCAAAGCAATATTGTGCTTCTTCATTCTGAAGAAGCGCTGAAGTCATGTTGTGCTTTTGTTGTTTACTACTCTGAGCTTTTTAGTTTTTGCGTTTGTATACAAAGGTGATGGTGGGGTACTGGTTGGTCAAGCTCCTCAGTTTTTAAATATTTCTGAAAAAGAGAATTAAAGTCGACATGAGTGAGAGTACAATAATTCCAAAGTGTTGCATTATATCCACCAGTGTACCAGAAATGTGTATGTAAATAGGAAGTAAATAAAAGAACATAGCAAAATACCTGTTGTTACTACAGCTTTCAATGGAATTTTGAAATAGGTAAACAAGTAGAAAAATGTACTTTATTATTGAAAATATTGTCCTCTGCTATAATATAGAATTTATTTTTTACCTATTCATATTTATTTATTTAAATTTCCTCAATGCCTGATCTTTCTGTTTAAGTCAATTGCAAAACTCCCATTGACTTCACTGTAGTTGGATGGATTCTTAATTCCTTACCTTTTGAAGAGCTTTTCTTCAAATATAGCCCTATATTAAAATGTGAAGAGAAGGCAGGAAGAGACACTTATTTTCAGTAGTGCTTTATCCTCTGAGTTGTCTTAGGAAAGTTAACGACATAGTATATGCACGTTGTCCTCTCAAAACTGAGGGGTGGGGTGAGGGGAAAAACAGAAAACACAAGGGAAATTTAGTTATCATCCCATAAAGTGAAATCCCTCTGGTAAAGGTTGTAAACACTGACACATGTGTATAGTCTGAAAAATATCATTAAGAAATCTACTTTGATTCATCATAAGACAGTCGTTTAACTAAGTATATACTGTCATTCATATGTTTGACCTAAGTCTCATTAAAAGATCCTTCCTTTATGTTTTGAAGGCAAATTTAACTGGCTCCCACAGCAACCAGGTGTTATCTCAGTATTATTACTGAATTGCTTTTTCAGGAATATTGATGGATGAAACTGAGGTAATAGATAATGGTACCTGTGTTAAAGAAAATCGCATTGGGGTATTTCTCTCTCTCTCTCTCTCTCTCAGGCCATTTTTCTACTACACTCTAGGCCAAACTCATTCCAGTGCTAGGACTGGAGCAAGGATTGAAGCAGCTTGTGTCGTCCCGATGTGTCTGTTGTGCTCAGTGCAGCTCCCAGTGCAAATTAGGGCAGCCCTAAATTGCACTCTAGCTTGTATGGCTTCTATGGGCCTTCTGGCTTTAGAATAATGAGGGTGCAGAACTATCCTAACTACACTGGCTAGGGTGCCAATATGCCCCCTCCCTCCTCTGGCCTATCCCCAGGCTGCCCCAGAAGTTTCCCTGCCCCATGATTTTCTGCACATGAAAATTTGGTGGATCCAGCTCTAAATGTGGCAGGTTAGTCTGCCCTTGAGGCCACTTGCTGGGGGACTGTGCAGCTGTTGTGCTGGTGAGGGCAAGGAGCTGTGGGCCATATATGATTTAGGTCCTGTCTTCCTCAAAGAGTTTGAGTAGGTGTGGTTAAGATGGTGCTTCCATTCCAATGCTATATTTTCCATGGCTTATAGGTTCCTCAGAAATGCAGGTCGATCCTTTAGCTGTGTTCAGGCCCTGAGCCCTGGTCTATATTACGAATTTATGTCGGTATAATTCCATCACTCAGGGGTATGAAAATCCACACCCTTGAGTGCCGCAGTTAATGCGATCTCTCCCCCCGTGTGGACAGCAGTAGGTCGATGGGAGAATTCTTCCGTCAACCTATCTACCGCCTCTCAGGGAGGTGGATTACCTACGCTGATGTCAGAGGTAGTATTTTCTCTGAAATGCTACAGCGGTGCCACTGTAGTAGTTTATGTGTAGACAAGCCCTTATAGACCTTATTGAAGTGGAATAAGTTAAAGCAGCTGAGGGCGCAGGATTGGCACAGGCTCAGAAAGTCACAATCATCTCTCTGAGATCTTGTAATGATTTGGGGAATTGTCTGTTCTGTCACCAGGGCAACTGTAACCCGTATCCCACCTCTGTGGTTCCTCCAGGGCATCCAACCTAGGCTCCCAGTGCCTCAGCCACCACCTAGCTTGGGAAGAGACCTGCATCTCTCTTCCTCCTGATCAGGGTGTTTCCAGGCTGCACATTTCCCTGCTTACACTATGATATCTCCAGCAAGCCAGGCTGCCTAAATAGGCCAGCATCTGCACTTTGCTGTCTCTGTGAAGGCTCTGAACAGCTGCAATTGCCCGCAGTTACAAGTTACCACACAGGTGTTTATAAACAAGCACTTTATTCTTAAGGTGGAAGTATTACCGAGAAAACATATTAAAAACAGTGAAAGTTTACCAGAGGTAATGCAAGCTAAAAAGCTTCCTAGAGGACACTCCAACTCCATCCTTGGGATCAGCCCTTCAAAACCCACAATTAGGGTTTTTCCTGTGCCTACTAGTTCATAACTGTCTTAGATTCAGACCCAGAACAACCATGAATAGTTCAGTCTTTCCTTTATATAGTTTTGGCCTTTGATCTTGACCATATGTGATCAGCAGACAATGGCTCACTCCTCAGGGCATAGGTTCAAAAGGCTGGGTTGTTGCATAACCAGAGGTGGGGAATTTGCATACACCTCTCCTATATATCCCAGGAAGTTCACTTCACACATATTGTCCCCAAAGTCCATTTTTGTCATGCACATTGTCCAATATAGCCTTTTGATCATCCAGGCTTTTGATCATCACATCTCCCAATTAGAGAGGTTACATATGATCCTGGCCCAAAATTATACATAAACTGTTAATTTAATACAATGTATCCCAAAGATACTTAAACTTAACTCAGTAAGGTTTTTTCAATGATTTTGCAGGAAATTGCTGTATCTCTAACATGTAAAATTTATGAATTCTGTGTGAGATGATGAGATCTCTGTATGTATTCTTACTACGCTGCAAACTGCATTTTGAAGGTGAAGCCTTTTGTGTTCGCTGTTGTCCTTTCGCCTCCATGTGTTGAACTGAAATTGCAACAAGTATAGTGGCAAAGGCCTAATAATAGAGGGTCAAGAAATAGGGATGGTCTTCTATTCAAAAAGAAAACACCTTGGACAAAAGACTGGCTTCTGCCCTGGAGAATTGGTTTGTCAGGGGAGAGGTTGCCTGATAACAAAGTTACTTGGTAGGACCCTAAGGTCATTTGTTAAGGCTGACCAGGGAGTCACATGTCTGGGGACTGGAAGGTTATAAAAGGGCAGAAGCTGCTCTGTTTGGGATTTGTTGGCCATTTTCACAAGCTCAGGATGAGGGAAACTTCTACAAGAGTCTGTGAAGGGGTTGAGGGGGTGGTAAAGTCTGTCTACCTGAATACTGGTCCCCTAAGGACTTCCAAAGGAAGGGTGAGCTAGAGTGAGGGGCATTGTGTTCAGGATGTTTGTTGTTTTCTATATAATCTGTCATCTGTATTTTCCATGCTTAAATAAAGAGCAATAATGTATTAGAATTCTGTGAAAGGTGTTTTTGTGTTATATGCTATACCTACCATGTGGCCCTTTAAGGAGGTAATCCATAAGGCCCACACTTTTTAGTGAAGTTCTGAGAGAGGGTGTGTTTTAAGCTACAGAGGAACCTGAGGAGTCAGCACAAAGCCCAAGTGCTAGGCAGCTGGTCCATGTGGTCACAGTTCTCAGGAGGGGATGCTAAACAGACAGCTGCCATGGCTTCCCAAGAATGCACCCCAAGAGTGTGCCTAGAGACCCCAAGACAGGGGCAGTGACTGGACACTGTTCAGACTCTGAGGGACTTAAAATACCTGCAGTCCAGTGGCTGGGTCACCTCACAGCTGGCTGAGCCACCAGCAGGTGAAGCCCAATTAGATCTGTGCCCGGGCCCTCTTCTGTTCCTGTGCCCATGCTCCTCATTGTTATTGCTCATATGCATATGTATTTATAAGCTTGGGGCTTATACTTCAATGTTCCAGGTAGGGATAGTTTTGTTTGAAATGACTGAGACAAACTCAGTATTTCAGAAAGTCATTCCAAAATGTTACAAGTTCAAGCCAAAGCCTTATGTGCTGAGAATAAACATTGTTAAAGAAAAAAATGGTCTTGAGTTAGCATCTGTACCTATTCATGTCACCACTGCATGAGTTTCCTTTACATTAGTAAACTACATAAGAATGGCCATTCTGGGTCAGACCAATAATTCATCTAGCCCAGTATCCTGTCTTCTGACAGTAGCTGATGCCAGATCCTTCAGAGGGAATGAGCAGAACAGGGCACTTATTGAGTGATCCATCCTTTGTTCTCCAGTCCCAGCTTCTGGCACTAAAAAGCTCAAGGACACCCAGAATATTGGGTTGCATCCCTGATCATCTTGGCTAATAGCCATTGATGGACCTATCCTCCATGAACTTATTTAGTTCTTTTTTGAACATAGTTATACTTTTGGCCTTTACAATATTCTCTGAGAAGAACTTCCACAGGTTGACTATGTGTTGTGTGAAGAAGTACTTCCTTTTGTTTGTTTTAAACCAGCTGCCTATTAATTTCATCAGGTATCCCCTGGTTCTTGTGTTATATGGTGGAATAAATAACACGTTCCTTTTCACTTTTTCCACAGCAGTCATGATTTTAAAGACTTCTATCATATTCCCCCTTAGTAGTCTCCTTTCTAAACTGAATGGTCCCAGTCTCTTCAGTCATTCCTCATATGGAAGCTGTTCCATATTCCTAATAATTTTTGTTGCCCTTCTCTGTACATTTTCCAATTCCAATATATCTTTTTGGGGATGGGGTGACTAGAACTGCATACATTATTCAAGGTGTGGGTGTACCATGGATTTATATAGTCCTATTATGATATTTTATATTATTACCTATCCCTTTCCTAACTAATGGTTCCTAGCAATCTGTTAGATTTTTTGACTGCTGCTGCACATTGAGCAGATGTTCTCAGAGAACTATCCAGGATGACTCTAAGATCTCTTTCTTGACTGGTAACAGCTAATATAGACCCATCATTTTATATGTACTGTTGGGATTGTTTTCCAATGTGCATTATTTTGCATTTATCAACACTGAATTTCATCTGCCATTTTCTTGCTCAGTTACCCAGTTCTGTGAGATTCCTTTGTATCTCTTCACAGTCAGCTTTGGACTTAACTATCTTGAGTAATTTTGTATTGTTTGCAAACTTCGCCACTTCACTGTTTCATCTCTTTTTCCAGATAATTTATGAATGTGGTGAACAACACTGGTTCCAGTACAGATCTTTGGGGGACCCCATTACTTACCTTTGTCCATCTTGAAAACTGACCATTTATTCTTACCTTTTGTTTCCTGTCTTTTAACCATTTACTGATACAAGAGAGGACCTTCCCTTTTATCCCATGAATGCTTATTTTGCTTAAGAGCCTTTAGTGTGGGACCTTGTCAAAGGCTTTCTGAACATCCAAGTACACTATATTCAATGGATCAACTTGTCCACATGTTTGCTGACCCCCCTCAAAGAATTCTAATAGATTGGTGAGGCATGATTTCCCTTTATAAAAGCCATGTTGACTCTTCCCCAGAAAATCATGGTCATCTATGTGTTTGATAATTCTGTTCTTTGTTATAGTTTCAACCAATTTGCCTGGTACTGAAGTTAGGCTTACAGGCCTGTAATTGCCAGGCGTCACATTAGCTATCCTCCGGTTATCTTGTACAGACACTGATTTAAATGATAGGTTACATGCTACAGTTAGTAGCTTTGCAATTTCATATTTGAGTTCCTTCAGAATTCTTGGGTGAATACCGTCTGGTCCTGGCAACTTATTACTGTTTAATTTATCAATTTGTTCAAAAACCTCCTCTACTGACACCTCAGTCTGGGAGAATTCCTCAAATTTGTCACCTAAAAAGAATGGGTCAGGTGTGGGAATTTCCCTCACATCCTCCGCAGTGGAAACCAATGCAAAGAATTCATGTAGCTTCTCCACAAAGGCCTTGTCTTCCTAGAGTGCTCCTTTAGCACCTCGATTGTCCAGTGGCCCCACTGAGTGTTTGGAAGGCTTCCTGCTTCTGATGTACGTAAGAAAAATTGCAGTTAGTTTTATGTCTTTTGCTAGTTGCTCTTCAAATTCTTTTCGGCCTGACTAATTATAATTTTACACCTGACTTGCTAGAGTTTACACACCTTTCTCTTTTCCTCAGTACAACAGTATTGAAATTGATATTGTTTGTCTACTCTGACAAAAACCACAAGTGAATTGTTACAAAAAAGATAAAAACTGGGACTAGTAACTGGAATGCCAAAAACTTTAAGGCAGTTAAGCAAGCATTGTCACTCACATAGGAACTAGAGTACTTTAGTTACATTTTATACATAATCTTGGTTTGTGAAGTCTGTTAATTTGGATCAGGAAATGTGATCGCATATATATATTTTTGACGACAGGAAGAAACAAAAAAAATGAAAGTATTTTCTTCTGAGCAGGTGAAATAACCCTCTGTACAGAAGGCTAGCATATAAGGCCCATGTACTATTTAAGGTCCACTTCATACCCTATTTTGAGAACATAAGTGGTTCATAGGCCTTTTGTTGTCCTATACACATTTTGCTCAGATTGGGAGAAAGGCTTAAGGTATAGTGTTTGGCATAAATGGTGCCTATATGGTAGATAAATTGTATTGATAATGTGCACAAACCCTACTTATCTATCTTTGAATACTCCAGCTTGTATTCTATTTGGCATGCCTGTGACCTGAGTTTGTAGAGAACTTAGCATTTTATAGCACTTCATTTGTTCAGAGCAGAGCTCTCATTGAAGACAACCACTGTTGTGAGTTATCACCACTACTGCAAATCAGACGTGAGTCTCTCAAGTTGGGCACCCAGAAAAGGAAGACCACACAGTTAGTGTGAAAAGTTTGGTTTAAGTGATTTGCCCAGTATAACATAGGAACTCTGTGGCAGAGGCAGGAATAGAATCTACTTCTCTAGTCAGGTACCTTCCTTCCCACTTCTCTTTGCTATCTGGGCACCAGCATGGGGACCATTGAGAATACATGAAATAAAGTTTCCCTGCTCTCAGTTCCTGTGTTTTGTGCCTCAGCTGCCTCTGGCTCCCGTGAGGAATGATTTCTGGGGAAGTGCTTCTGAGCCCTTGCAGCACTAAGCTGGAGCATACTCAGTCATTCTTTGGGAATGTCACAAATAAAGTCTGGTCAGCAAATAGCCCGGTGCAGATGGAATCTTCAGACGTTAACTGCCAGACTAACAAGTCTCTACTGAATATGCGTGAACTGGGATTTTCAAAGGCTTGTAACATGGCCAAATTTGGGTGGATTTTCACAGAGATGGCAAAGGGCACATGGCAAAAGGACATCCCCCCAGATTTCAAGTTCCTGCTCAAAACATGAAGGTGCTAGAATTTCTCAATGAAACAGTTGACAATTTTTTTAACATGGACAAAACAACATATTTTTCCCTAATTTACTTCTGAAAAATAGCAGAACCATTTTTGCTGAATTTTTCCAATCAATCAATCAATTTAATCCAGAAGCATGGGAAATTTCAGCCCAAACTGTTATTTTAGCCAAATTATTAGCAACTGTAAAGGAGTCTTATAATAGGAAGCATCAGGCAACGTTAACTACAGATGTCACTACCTGCACCACCTATAATAAAGTAAATTACACTTAGAATAGACCCAGATTTTGCATCCTGATTTCTCATCGACTGGGAAGCTCTTTGGCAAAGATTTACTGTTGGAAGAATGGGCTGCAATATTGTACTGATATGTTAACAATAAAAAACTTCATTTGAACATTGTAACACGTGCCTGAAAAAAATTCAGGCTCTTGAGTGTAACCCGATATTTTGAATATAGTGCCTTCCAGAACAAGCTGTATTCTTTAATGTTTATTGTGTGGCTGGAGCAAAAGAAACTGGATTACAGGAAAACTAAAGAAACTTCTTGCTCTGGTAACTGAAAATAAAGGTGTAAAGATTCAGATAGATCAGATGCTACCTAATCACTCACGTATCTGGAGAGAAAGAAGTAACAGGGTCTGGTTGAGAAGTTCGAATAATTACTGGTAATGACACATATAAGAATCTAAGGGCCTGATTCTCCATATTGTCACACCAATTTTATGCAATGGCATTACACTGCTGACTGGCATAAAACTGGTGTAAGGGAGTGGAGGATATAGCCCTAAGTGTTGTTACTAAAAAAGGCCATGAGAGTTTACTGGGCTTGTAGAAGGTAAAACTGTTAAACACAGTGGGGCTACTTATGTAAGAAAAGCTTCATATTCATAGATTCATAGATTCTAGGGCTGGAATGGACCTCGAGAGGTCATCGAGTCCAGCCCCCTGCCCTCATGGCAGGACCAAATACTGTCTAGACCATCCCTGATAGACATTTATCTAACTTACTCTTAAATATCTCCAGAGATGGAGATTCCACAACCTCCCTGGGCAGCTTATTCCAGTGTTTAATCACCCTGACAGTTAGGAACTTTTTCCTAATGTCCAACCTAAACCTCCCTTGCTGCAGTTTAAGCCCATTGCTTCTTGTTCTATCCTTAGAGGCTAAGATGAACAAGTTTTCTCCCTCCTCCTTATGACACCCTTTTAGATACCTGAAGACCGCTATCATGTCCCCTCTCAGTCTTCTTTTTTCCAAACTAAACAAACCCAATTCCTTCAGCCGTCCTTCATAGGTCATGTTCTCTAGACCCTTAATCATTCTTGTTGCTCTTCTCTGGACCCTCTCCAATTTCTCCACATCTTTCTTGAAATGCGGTGCCCAGAACTGGACACAATACTCCAGTTGAGGCCTAACCAGTGCAGAGTAGAGCGGAAGAATGACTTCTCGTGTCTTGCTCACAACACACCTGTTAATGCAGCCCAGAATCAAGTTTGCTTTTTTTGCAACAGCATCACACTGTTGACTCATATTTAGCTTGTGGTCCACTATAACCCCTACATCCCTTTCTGCCGTACTCCTTCCTAGACAGTCTCCTCCCATTCTGTATGTGTGAAACGGATTGTTCCTACCTAAGTGGAGCACTTTGCATTTGTCCTTATTAAACTTCATCCTGTTTACCTCTGACCATTTCTCCAATTTGTCCAGATCATTTTGAATTATGACCCTATCCTCCAAAGCAGTTGCAATCCCTCCCAGTTTGGTATCATCTGCAAACTTAATAAGGGTACTTTCTATGCCAATATCCAAGTCATTGATGAAGATATTGAACAGAGCCGGTCCCAAAACAGACCCTTGCAGAACCCCACTCGTTATACCTTTCCAGCAGGATTGGGAACCATTAATAACTACTCTCTGAGTATGGTTATCCAGCCAGTTGTGCACCCACCTTATAGTAGCCCCATCTAAGTTGTATTTCCTTAGTTTATTGATAAGAATATCATGCGAGACCGTATCAAATACCTTACTAAAGTCTAGGTATACCACATCCACCACTTCTCCCTTATCCACAAGACTTGTTATCCTATCAAAGAAAGCTATCAGATTGGTTTGACATGATTTGTTCTTTACAAATCCATGCTGGTTATTCCCTATCACCTTACCACCTTCCAAGTGTTTGCAGATGATTTCCTTAATTACTTGCTCCATTATTTTCCCTGGCACAGAAGTTAAACTAACTGGTCTGTAGTTTCCTGGGTTGTTTTTATTTCCCTTTTTATAGATGGGCACTATATTTGCCCTTTTCCAGTCTTCTGGAATCTCTCCTGTCTCCCATGATTTACCAAAGATAATAGCTAGAGGCTCAGATACCTCCTCTATTAGTTCCTTGAGTATTCTAGGATGCATTTCATCAGGTCCTGGTGACTTGCAGGCATCTAACTTATCTAAGTGATTTTTAACTTGTTCTTTTTTTATTTTATCTTCTAAACCTTCCCCCTTCCCATTAGCATTCACTATGTTAGGCATTCCTTCAGACTTCTCGGTGAAGACCGAAACAAAGAAGGCATTAAGCATCTCTGCCATTTCCAAGTTTCCTGTTACTGTTTCTCCCTCCTCACTGAGTAGTGGGCCTACCCTGTCCTTGGTCTTCCTCTTGCTTCTAATGTAGTGATAAAAAGTTTTCTTGTTTCCCTTTATTCCTGTAGCTAGTTTGAGCTCATTTTGTGCCTTTGCCTTTCTAATCTTGCCCCTGCATTCCCGTGTTGTTTGCCTATATTCATCCTTTGTAATTTGTCCTAGTTTCCATTTTTTATATGACTGCTTTTTATTTTTTAGATCTTGCAAGATCTCATGGTTAAGCCAAGGTGGTCTTTTGCCACATTTTCTATCTTTCCTACCGAGCGGAATAGTTTGCTTTTGGGCCCTTAATAGTTCCCTTTGAAATACTGCCAGCTCTCCTCAGTTGTTTTTCCCCTCAGCCTTGATTCCCATGGGACCTTACCTATCAGCTCTCTGAGCTTACCAAAATCCGCTTTCCTGAAATCCATTGTCTCTATTTTGCTGTACTCCCTTCTACCCTTCTTTAGAATTGTGAACTCTATGATTTCATGATCACTTTCACCCAAGCTGCCTTCTACTTTCAAGTTCTCAATGAGTTCCTCCCTATTTGTTAAAATCAAATCTAGAACAGCTTCCCCTCTAGGGGAAATAAATAAATAAATAAATAGGGATGTTAATAGAATAACTCCATGAACTTATTTGAACACAGAAATTAGGATGAATTCAGAAAGTTAAAAAAATTGTAAAAATGTAAGATATCAGTAGCAGCAGATTTTCCGTAGAGATTTAAAATAAGAAAAAAATAAATTATTGCGGTTATTGTGTTTGTATTTAATAGTCGGAGTCATTCTTACTTGATTTCTGCCTGCCAATGCCTCATCTTTTGAGAATGTATGTAAGTGTTTGCAGGATGAGGGCTGAAGACTGGCATGTGGCTGAGGGCTTGTCTATATTTAAAACACTACAGCGGCATAGCTCTTAGGTGTAAACCCTACCTACATCAATGAAAGGGGGTGCTCGCATCAGGGTAGGACAGGTGGTAGATAGGCCAATGGAAGAATTCGTCTGTCACCCTAGTGCTGTCGATATGGGGATTTAGGTCGGATTAACTACGCTGCTCAGGGGTGTGGATTTTTTACACCTCTGAGCAATGTACTTATGCTGACCTAATTTTCTAATGTAGACCAGTCCTGTGTTAAATATGGGTGGACAGGAAATTTCCTGTTTTCTGCCAGATATTCCAGAGATACTGGAAAGTGTGATAGTAAATCATTGTTTTGCCGCAAAATCAATTTAACAACATTTTTTACACCTCATTTTCAACTTAGTGTTCCCAGCCTCCATCACAGGGGCTTCATTATTTGGAAAGATCAGTGAGTCTGATTCAGATTTATTGTTTTTGCTTTGGGAGAAGAGTGAGCAGGCTTTGTCATTAACTCTGACACAAGAGCTCAGGGGAGAAAACACTAATATAAATTGCAAGTCTTTTCTAGAGTTCTCTTCATACCTCAGTTCAAATCAATTTATGAAAGGGAGTTTCTCAAAAGATGAGGCATTGGCAGGCAGAAATCAAGTAAGAATGACTCTGACTATTAAATACAAACACAATAACCGCAACAATTTATTTTTTTCTTATTTTAAATCACTACGGAAAATCTGCTGCTACTGATATCTTACATTTTTACAATTTTTTTAACTTTCTGAATTCATCCTAATTTCTGTGTTCAAATAAGTTCGTGGAGTTATTCTATTAACATCCCTATTTATTTATTTTTTCAGGAGAAGTTGGAAACAGGAGCATATTTTCCCTTCTTGGATCATAAACATCAGTTCAGGAATTCCAAAATAAGACTTTGAGGGAAATAATGAACTCAACTTTTTTTGATAAGGAAGATTTGCAATACTGCTTTGAAAACATGAATGAATCTTGCTATAAAACACCATTATCTTCTGGACTCCGAGTAACCTTGTATATTGTGCTTGGTTTGCTGACGATTCTCACTGTGGGTGGAAACCTAATGGTAATTATTTCAGTTGCTTATTTCAAGCAGCTTCACTCTCCTACAAATTTTTTGATCGCCTCCTTGGCATATGCTGACTTTGGTTTGGGTCTGACTGTGCTACCCTTTAGCACTGTAAGATTTGTTGAAACATGTTGGTATTTTGGGGAAATATTCTGTAGATTTCACTGTTGTTTAGATGTATCTTTCTGCCTAGCATCAATATTTCACTTGTGTTTCATCTCTGTTGATCGATATGTTGCTGTCCACAACCCTTTAATTTATCCAGTTAAGTTCACAGTGCCTGTTTCAGGCATGTTCATAGCTGTTGCCTGGACATTTTCATTAGTATTCAGTTTTTTTATTGTCTTCACTGGGGCTAACGACAAAGGGATACAAGAATTAGTAAATGCTCTCTCATGTGTAGGGAGTTGTCAGATTATCTTAAATAAAACATGGGGGGTTGTATCCTCTCTCCTTTATTTCATACCTTTCTCTGCAACGATAGCGCTTTACAGCAAGATCTTTGCTGTGGCTAAACGACAAGCTAGAATGATAGAGATTATGAACAACAAAACCCAGTTGTCTGATAATTTCAATGACAGAGTTGGCAGAAGAGAGAGGAAAGCTGCTAAAATCCTGGGTACAGCTGTGATTGCTTTTTTGGTATTCTGGTCACCTTATTTTATAACTGTAATAATTGATGCTTTCCTCAACTTCGTAACTCCACCCCTTGTCTTTGACATTGTGGCTTGGTTTGCTTATTCCAACTCTGCCATTAATCCTTTGATTTACTCTCTCTTTTATCCTTGGTTTCGAAAAGCAATGAAAGTGATTGTGAGCTGTAAAATCCTCCGCCTTGATTGCTCAACAATGAGTTTGCTTTCTGAATAAAAATTTATCTTGTACTGCTAAGTTCTGATTCTAGGCTCACGGTCTTCCTCTGTCTGTTTTGTTGTTTTTCCTTTCAAATAATCTCCAGGCTTTCATAGCTGTATACTTTGAATCCTAATGAAAATCGTGTTGAGTTATTTTTAGTAGAGTCCATTTAATTTTTTTTAAGTGTCCTGATTTAAAATGTAAGTGCATATCTTTTTTTTAATGAGGCTGAATAAAAAAGAAAAATTTTGCTTAATTGACTCCTCTGTGTGTAGCATTACACTCCTCTATAGCATTATTTTTGTTAACTATAACATTATTATCTAGAATTTCTGACAAAATTACAATACATTGCACGATAAGCACTAGGTATATTTAGCACTAATTGGATAATTTTATTTTGTATTTTTCTGTATCACTAGTTGACTTAGAAACTTTCTAAGCCCTAGAATAGGCCACTGTGAACAATAGGAAACATACAGAGCCCATGAAAAACCTACCTAGAAGAGATGAGGATGGGGGTGGAGGGATGGGAGTGGGATAGGCATCTTGTGCAACTAGCAAATCAGATGCATGTAGGACATAATAGTTGTTGCAGGGAAAATTCAAGTCATAATAGCAACTTCAATATGTCCATAATTCCAATCCACACTACTTTCCTCAAAGCTACTGGACCAAAAATAATGTAGATAGACATACAGTACATGTACAACAATGAAGATCTAATTAGATTCCATCTAGGGTTAATGCCAAAAGTCCTATTGATTCATGGTAGTCAGACCATTTCCTTAGTCAGCAACAGTGATTAAAATATCGAAAGCATTATGATGCTGTATGCCCTCCATGACGTTCTGAGCAACTGAACAGGGTATACAGGTGATTTAAAGCTTTTGAGACAACTCATATAGACCAACTCTGTCCCAGTCCAGGGTCACCTTTAAAATATCTGTATGACAGCTGATTACTGAGAAGAAGTAGATGATCTCAGGGAAGCAACCTGGCATTTATGATAAATGTGCCTCTGTGGCACTGGTGCACTGTGCTTCCCCGCCCCTCAGTGGCTGGTGCCCTGTGCACCAATGTTCCCTTGCTGCCAACCAGATGCTGGTGCCCTGTCCCCCACCTCACCCTGGCTAGCACACATGCTTCAAGTCCTGCCCCTTTCCTGGATGTTCTCCACCTGCTCCCCTGCAGCCAATTTAATCTCTTGTGCTGCTGCGGCTGCTTCAGGCCCTCCTCTGGGTCCTGCTTTTGCCTCTCCCTCTGCCTCATGGGTTACGGGTGAAGCTTCCCCTTGGGAAGGTTAGCCCCCTACCTGCCTTTAAGGCTGGGAGGTCACATCCCCACTCAGTGCTCTCGGCCCCCCCTCATCTGTGGTGTTCTCGGCTCTGGCTAGAGCTCTGAGCCTGGCGCCCCTCCCCCAGTCCACCCCTTCCACCTGCAGCCCCGACCATGGCCCCACCCCATTCTGCCCCTTCCCCTGCAACCCTGCCCCATTCCACCCACTACCCCATCCCCTTCCCCTGTGGCCACGCCCCTGTTCCACCCCCTTCTTCTCCCCCCCCCCCCCGCCACAGGCACTTCCCCCCCTCCGAGACTGGAAGAGCTCTGGGGCCATGGTGGGGGTAGATTTTTCCAGGGACCCCAAGTCCACCACTGCACAAGGTTTGGGGAGGCTTAGCCTCCCCCAGCCTCCTTTATGCACCACCTATGCTCTGTTCCCCAGCCCTCCACACCCCATGTACATGCGCAGGGGGAGAAACATAGATGGGTCCCACACTCACCTCTGTGAGCTAATGTGTCGGCCAAAAATATCAGGAGGGTGGAAACATAGATCCACTCCCCCAATATTTCCATTGCAGGGGCTCTAGCTCCCCTCTCTCCCACCACCCCTGAGCTGAGTTACCACCTCCATAAAAGTCATCCATACAGGTAAGGTTATCCTTTTGGACCCCACTCCCTGCAAAAAAAACAAACCAAAACAAAAACTCTTTTCCCTATGTGTCTCTGCAGTCAGTACAAATCTGAGGAGTAAAGCTGCTTTAAATTGTTTGTAGTACCCACAGCCTGTCCCAAACATTCGACTGTAAGCGTCTATGGCTTTACCTCCCAAATAAGGACAATAGAAAATGGAGCTGATCTGCAGAGGGAACCCATTTTAAATCACAAGCTGTCATAAATATAAAGGGAAGGGTAAGAACCTTTATGTATGCAGTAACATAAAATCCCTGCTGGCCAGAGGTACAGAATCACTTACCTGTAAGGGGTTAATCAGTTCAATTAACCTAGTTGGCACCTGACCAGAAGGACCAATGGGGAAAGAAGATGCTTTCAAATCTGGGGTGGGAGGGAAGGTTTTGTTTGTGCTCTCTTTGTTTGTTCCCTCTTGGGACAGAGAGAGAGACCAAGCAGGTAAACCAGCTCCTAAAAAGATACCTGAAATGATACCTAAAATTACAGAAATTGTAAGTAAAGGCAAGGAAATGCATTAGATTATTTTTGTTTTAGCTTGTAAATTTTCCCTATGCTAAAAAGTAGTTTATTCCTGTTTTTAGAACTGTGAAGCTAAGTCCAGAGGGGAATCCTCTGTGTTTTAAATCTTTTTATGACCCTGTAAAGTTACCTTCTATCCTGATTTTACAGAGGTGCTTCTTTTGTTCTACTTTTAAGAACCTGATTAATTTTAGTGTCCTAAAGATAAAGGGTCTGGTCTGTACTTATATAAAAGGCAATTGGTTAGTATATTATTCTCAAGCTTCCCCAGGAAAGGGGGTGAAGGGACTTGGGGGGATATTTTGGGGAAATAGGGACTCCAAGTGGTCTTTTTCCTGAATCTTTGTCTAAATCACTTGGTGGTGGCAGCAATACCATCCAAGGACAAGGAAAGGATTTGTGCTTTGGGGAAGTTTTTAACCTAAGCTGGTACTTATAAGCTTAGGGGTTTTTTCATGCGGGTTCCCACATCTGTACCCCGGAGTTCACAGTGGGGAGGAAACTCTGACACACACCTTCTCAAAAGCAGTGAAATAGACATTAATATATCATCTTCCTTAAACTGGGGAAACAATTAACCATCTATACTCCCTGTGGAATTGATACTCTGTGTTCTGTCCCCATTTACTGAATCACCAGGTCCCTGGTTTTTCAGTCGCTTTCTCTGTCGCTCACTCTGATTCTCACACTCCCTGTCAGTAAACGGTTTCTCATTCAGGAACAGCTTCCTCTTTTCCAGCTGTAGCTTCCTTCATTCCAGGTCCTACTAATTTGGGGAACATTGTCTGGATGGGACAGATTTACTCCCCCAGTTGTTGCATACACTCCAAACATCTTCCTTCTTACTTTCCTAGTCCTGCTAGTTTATTCTAGCCTCTGTTTTTCCTCAAACTCTCCTGCCAGACTGTGTCCTTCCCACAAGTTCACCCAGTTCTGAACCATGATTCCTTTTTCTGTACAACAAGGTGGTCTAGTGGGACTCAAAGAAGATTTCAGTTCAAGTTTCTCATCTGCCACACAGATTTTCCAGGTAACCACTTAATCTCTGTGTTTCAGTTCCTTGTCGGTAACAGGGGGATCATAGTATTTATGATACTGGGATGTGGTAATAAATATGCTGAAACAAATGAAATCACCTGCGCATCATCTGATAATGAGTGTAGTGCTTTTCTTTCTAAATGAAAATGCATTCCTTAAAAATATATAGGCATGGAGTAGTTAAAGGAACTTGATTACATGGGAAAGTAAAAAAGAAAAAAAAATCCTTGGCCTGTGTGACCTGGGTCACTCTTGGGCTCAGAACAAACCACTACCAACACCTTGGTCAGGTGTAACAAAACAAAGTGGGTTTATTTGGCTGTCACAGCTTTACGCCACAGTAGCAAGCACAGCACTGGCAGCAAACAATCATCTTCAGGGAGGCTCTGGAAGGTAGCAGTCTGTCAAGAAATTCCTGGCCCCTGTCCAGGCCCCTCTCACAGAGGTCAGCCCCAACTGAGCTACATTCCCCAATTTCAAACCCTCCTTCCAAGCCTGGCACTTACTTCAGGTGCAGCAGAGCAGGAGTGACTCAGCCCACAGCAGCCGGTTAACCCTTTCCTCACCAGGGTGGATACCTCATCACAGTCTGTTAACGTATTTTGTAGAAATAAATGTACAAAGGCTCATAAGAATCAGCATCTGCAGAGTCAAAAGAGACAGGATCGGGCTAAGAAGTTCCATACCTCGCCTTTGATGTTACTTATGAAAATCTCAGGCCCTGATCCTCACTCCCTCATAACAATTTGACACCATGGAATTACATGACATCAAGCTGACATAAAAGAAAGGAGACTGTGGCCCTAAATTTTGTTACTGACAAAAGCTTCAGGTCTGACATGACAACACATCATTTTTTGCAGCACAACTTAATAATGATTTTTACAGCTTATTGTCATCTCAGTTTTCCCAGACGGGACTTTATTTAGGAAATAAATCAGTGAGTATGCCTCAGACTTTATTTTTTTCTTTGAGAGAGGAGAGAACAGGCTTTGTCTTTAACCTGAACATCAGAACTCAGGGGAGGACACATTACTATAAATTGAAGCCTGTTCCAACATTCTCTTCACATCTCAGTTCACAATGATTTGTGAAAGGGAATTTCTCAGATGGGCAAGGCATTGGAAGATTCAAAACAAGTAAGAATGAACCCTTAACTCCAGATAAAATAAATTAAAATAATTCCTTTTCCCACTTATTTCACTTATTTTAAATCATCAGGGAAAAGTGGCTGCTACAGAAATCTTCCATTGTTGTAATTTTTTTAAGTTGTGAATGAATCTTAATGTCTGTGTTCAAGATCATATTGTGGAGTTATTATATTAACACCCATGTTTACTTTTTTATTTCAGGAGAAGTTGGACATAAGCGTATGTATTTCCTTTACTAGATCATAACCATCAGTTCAGGAATTCAATTTTGAGGGAAATGAACTCAACCTTTTTTGATAAGCAAGATTTGCAATACTGCTTTGAGAACATGAATGAATCTTGCTATAGAACACCGTTATCTTCTGGACTCCGAGTAACTTTGTATATTGTGCTTGGTTTGCTGATGATTTTTACAGTAGGTGGAAACCTACTGGTAATTATTTCAATTGCTTATTTCAAGCAGCTTCACTCTCCTACAAATTTTTTGATTGCCTCCTTGGCATGTGTTGATTTTGGCTTAGGTCTGACTGTGCTACCCTTTAGCATTGTAAGATCTGTTGAAACATGTTGGTATTTTGGGGAAATATTCTGTAGATTTCACTGTTGTTTAGATCTATCTTTCAGCCTAGCATCAGTATTTCACTTGTTTTTCATCTCAGTTGATCGATATGTTGCTGTCAATAACCCTTTAATTTACCCAGTTAAGTTCACAGTGCCTGTTTCAGGCACATTCATAGCTGTTGCCTGGACATTTTCTTTAATGTACAGTTTTTCTGTAGTGTACACTAGGGCTCATGAAGAAGGGCTACAGGAATTAGTGAGCACTCTTTCCTGTGAGGGGAGCTGTCAGATTCTTTTCAGTAAAACATGGGTGGTTGTATCCTCTCTCCTTTATTTCATACCTTTCACTGCAATTATAGCACTTTACAGCAGGATTTTTGCTGTGGCTAAACGACAGGCTAGAATGATAGAGATTATGAGCAACAACACCCAGTCATCTAATAATTACAGTGACAGAGTTGGCAGAAGAGAGAGGAAAGCTGCTAAAACCCTGAGTATACCTGTGATTGCTTTCGTGGTATTCTGGTTACCTTTTTTGATAACTGTAATAATTGATATTTTCCTCAACTTTATAACTCCACCCCTCATCTTTGACATTGTGGCTTGGATTGCTTATTCCAACTCTGCCATTAATCCTTTGATTTACTCTCTCTTTTATCCTTGGTTTCGAAAAGCAATGAAAGTGATTGTGAGCTGTAAAATCCTCCGCCTTGATTACTCAACAATGAGTTTGTTTTCTGAATGAAAATGTATCTTGTACCCCTAAGTTCTGATTCCAGGTCACGGTCTTCCTCTGTCTGTTTTGTTGTTTTTTCCTTTAAAATAATCCCCGGGGCTTTTATAGCTGTATACTTTTGAATCCTAATGAAAATCATGTTGTTATTTTTAGTAAAGTCCATTAATTTTTTTAAAATGTTCTGATTTAAAGTGTAAGTGCATATCTTTTTTTAAATGAGGCTGAATAAAAAAGAAAAGTTTTGCTTAATTGACTCTTCTGTGTGTTATATGGCATTGTTTTTGTTAAATATAACATTGTTATATAGAATTTCTGACAAAATTACAATACATTACACTATAAACACCAGATATATTTAGCACTGATTGGATAATTTTATTTTGTATTTTTCTATATCACTGGTTGTCTTAGAAACCCTTTAGACCCTAGAATAGGCTGCTGCGGCCACCATGGCTGTATCCCCCCGTCCTCTCCAAGAGCCATTGCCTTAAAAAAAAATAATCAGAAACTGTCACTGACGTGTCCACCAACATCTTGCAGACATTCTGTCTGTGTCCTGCAATAACAGTGATGCTACAAGCAGGAATAGCTCTTCAGCTGGTGCAGGATCCATGGCTTGTCTCTGGCTGGAATGGACGAAACGGATTGCACAGAAAGGAAGAACCTTGCGTTGGTGAGCTGAGAACATGTCTGTCTGTGCCATGGTTCCCTACAGACAAGTTCTCCCACATACACTGCATACCAAGACCTGGAGCAGCTCCAGTTGGCAAGGTGCTAACAACCCTAGGATGCACCCCCAGAGATCCCAATGTCAGACACATGTCTGTGCAGTGCCAGTGTGGATGTGGCTATCTGGGCATGAGGTGTGTGCATCCCACTGCAGTGTAGATGTTAGCAAGCATGCTTGGCAAGCACTGGTTCGCAGGTGCAGGTGCCTGGACATGGATACAAAATACAGTGTAGACATACCCCAAGTGTTTACTGATGGGAGGCTTAACTTAAGCCATTCTTTTTCCTTCCTGCTTGTTTTTCCAAAGAGCTGCTTTCCTTCCTGCTTGTTTTACCCTGTATTAAACTAAACCAATATATTAATACACTACACATCCCAATAGCCAAAAGTAATATAAATTTTTCATAAATTATTACACAGTAGTTCTGTATCTAGCCTAGTTGTTTCCATGGACATTTACAAACACTGGAATTTTTCTTTTTTCAAAGTCTCTTTTGAAACGCTGGGCTATTTAGAACAGCAGGTGTTTTTTATGGGTATTAGATGACTCAGACGATTGTTAATAGGATCATGTCTCTTTAGGATTTTTCTAATGTGCTGCCTATCATGGTATCTAGGTACCAAATGCACAACAGTCCCCTTACACATGCATACACAATGGTCTGCTAGAGAGATAAGTGTTTACTACCCCACCTTCCTGCCTAGAATCTGCTTATCATCTTCTGGTGACCTGCCTTAACTTACCTGCTTTAAGAACATCGTTTTCAGGATACATACATAACTTTACACATTAGCTGCACATACATTTAACAATGATTAAGATGACCAGTGTGACACATGCTTTCAGCAGAGACTTTACATGACTCCTTTTGATGAACCCCGGGGGTGCCTGTAACTCTATCTACTTCTGTGTGCCCCGCCAGTTGGGACCAAGAGGTTTCTGGATCAGAGCGCCTAACCAAATGCAATCACCCAAGCATTAGCCAATAACACGCATAGTGTTTTTCTTTCCAAAAGAAGATGCGTTCTTTGAAGAATATTGGGGTGAAACAGCAAAAGGAACTTGATTACAAGAAAAAGTAAAAAACAAACAAACAAAAATCCTTGACCCGTGTGATCTGGGTCACTCCTGGGCTCAGGACAAACCGCTACCAAGACCTTAGTCAGGTGTAACAAAAGGGGTTTATTTGGCTGTCCCAGCCTTACCCCACAGCAACAAGCAAGGCATGGTAGCAAACAGTAGTCTCTCATCAGGCCTACCTTCCTTCAGGGAGGCTCTGACAGGAGGCAGTCTCTCAAGCAGTTCCTGGCCCCAACCAGGCTTGTCTCAGACATAGGTGCTGGAGCTAGGGGTGCTGGGAGTGCAGCAGCACCCCCTGGCTTGAAATGATTTCCATCATATCCATGGTTTACAGGTTGGTTCACTGGCTCTCAGCACCCCCACTATACAAATTGTTCCAGCACCCCTGGTCTCAGATGTCAGCCCTCCAACTGAGCTGTACTCTCCTCTCCCAACCCCTCCCCACAACACCTAGAGGGCAGGAACAGTGGAGTAGGGCTGTAATAACCCTTTCTTGACCAGAGTGGAGCCCCATCACAGTCTGTTAACGTAGTTTGTGGAAATATATGTGTAAAGACTCATAAGAATCAGAATCTGGAACGTAAAAATAAAATAAAATAAAAATGACAGAAGACCAAGAAGATTCAAGCCTTTCTTTTGCTGTTACTATTGAATATCTCAGGCCCTGATCCTCATGCCACAGCAGTTTTACAACATGGAATCATAAGTGCCGACTCCGTGGGTGCACCCACTGGCAGACAAGCTCCCCGCCCCAGCTCACCTCACCTTATCTCACTTCCACCTCCACCTCCTCCCCTGAGCGCGCTGTGGCCCTGCTTCTCCTCCCAGCACTTGCCGCTGCAAAATAGCTGTTTCACGGTGTAACAAGCTGTGGGAGGGAGGGGGAGGAGCAGGAATGTGGCACACTCAAGGGAAGAAGTGGGGCCGGGGCGAAGATTTGGGGAAGGACTCCAATAGGGGCAGGGAGGGGGCAGAGTTGGGGCCGGGACTTTGGGGAAGGAGTTGGAATGGGGGCAGGAGGGGGCAGGGCAGAATCAGGGCGGAGGGGGGGTCGAGCACTCACTGGTGCCAGGAGAAGTTGACGCCTATGCATGGCAGAAAACTGGTGCAAAAGACTGTGGCCCTAAATTTTGTTACTGAAAAAAGTCGTACAATATTCAGGTCTGACATGATAGCAAATTGCTGTTTTGCAGCACATACAACTTAATAATGATTTTTACACCTT
Organism: Macrochelys suwanniensis; assembly: GCA_033296515.1. Taxonomy (NCBI): domain Eukaryota; kingdom Metazoa; phylum Chordata; order Testudines; family Chelydridae; genus Macrochelys; species Macrochelys suwanniensis. Next base: position 95,570,726 of record CM065777.1, read on the forward strand.
GTTGTCATCTTAGTGTCCCCATCCCTCACCACAGGGCTGTACTGAGCCTGTTTCAGACTTTGGGCTTGTCTACACTAGAAACTTGCATAGGCGCAACAGCACCAATGATATAAACCAGTGGCATAGCCAGGTTTAGAGCACAGGGGGAGCGGAGCTAAAAAAAGGCGCCAGGAGCAAAAAGCGTTGGGAGAAAAGAAAGTCGCCGGGAGCAAAAAAAAATGCTCCGTTCTGGCTGCAGCGTAGGAGCAAAAGAGCACAAAAAAGGTGCCGCTTCTGCTCAGTGGGGGAGTGGCCGCTCCCCCTGCTCCCCACCTGGCTACACTACTGATATAAACATATTTTTTGTTCATAATTTTTCCCAGATGTATTTCAATTTGATTCAGTTAAATACTTCATTGTGGCCCCCTGTATATCTCTCTGACCACTCGGACACCGTGTCAATGCATTTATTTGAAGTTTTGCCTGGTTGCTAAATTTGATGCTCACACTATAGGCAACCTCCAAGTGTGTGATGGGGGTAATGTTTTTACTTTCTACTGATAGATGGAGTGGACAGGAGGATGAGGATAGAATTTTTGGCTTCTGCCGAAGGCAACAGAAGGACTCAATCTAGAATGGCAGCTTGCTTAATGTACTTGGGTTTGATATTCTATCAGTACGTCTTCCTATGGGGAATCCAAAGAAGTTGATGTCACCTCCCAGATGACCCCATCATGTGATTTTTTTTCTCTCCCCTGTTGCTGGGGTAAAAATGTAAGGTTTATTCAATCCCCTCTCAAACCAGTTAACTGTGATTCTTGATGGTTGGAGGAAATAATTCCTGCACTTGTAGTTTTTCTTTTTTTCCTGAAATTAGAGAGGTGAATTCTAATACTACAGCAGTTTACAAAATAAAACGGAGGGAATAACAGATGGTGAATGAATGAAGTGAAGTTGAATGTCACTGTCGATAAAAGAAGTGAGTATCATAGATGCACTGATTGAGGAAAACACTTACACACATTCTTAAGTACATCTCTATTCAGGACAGCCTATAAACATGTCCTTTAGGGGTGTCTTGAAAACGGCTGTTTTCCTGAATTGTGGACAGAGATTGTTGACTTCTTAGATTAATAAAAATGGCATACATTGTGAAATATTCTGACTGGGGGAACATACTTACTGCTGCAGCCCAAAGACATACCTCATGAGTACCTTGATTGGAAAGTTCATTAGACGTGTATTCTTGTCATGGAAAAAGTTTACTAATATGAAACTCTGTTGGGGGCAAAACATTATGTTATTTGTTTTTGCTTTGTTAAATATGCTGATTATAGTATTCAAGAAACTAACTCATTCAGTTCATACCCTATGCTGTACTGATTTCATATCTAACGTTTGCTAGTGTGAACCCCTTTTGTTGTATTTTTACATATAAGTCCTCATTTGTTAAGTCAATGAAAAGCTTCCTATTGACTTCAGTGGGTTTTGGATCAGGCTCACACCGATTATCTTACTGTTAGCTATATGCAATCTGGTCTTTAACTGTAACTGTACAATCATACACCACACTTCGTACTTTATCTTGTTTGTGACACAAAAACATATGTACAATCTGACTATGACATGCAGTGATTTAAAAAAAAGCACTATGCTTCAGTTTTCATACCTAACGATGCATTTATATACAAATAAATAAACAATAGAAAACAATTTTCTGGTAAGCACATTCATAGGAGACTGGAGATGCAAGATAATTCCCATAGGTCTGGTTACAAAATTGTATTGCAGAACTTGCAGCGGACCAGATGTCTCAACTTTTTCTGACCCTTTACGAACATTTACATTGTAAAAGCATATAATCATAGCGACAAAAAAACTGAGAGTATCGACTGAGACCACATTCAGCAAGATACAGCTAACTTTAAGCATTAAAGAAAATGACAATTATGTGTGATTACAAGGTAAGCTGTACACGAGCATGGGTGTCCCGGGGGGCCTGTCAGGGGGTGGGGGTGTGGATGGGGGTCGGGGGGGCAGTCAGGGGACAGGGAGCAGGGGGGGTTGGATAGGAGGTGTGGTCCCAGGACGGGGCAATCAGCGGACAAGAAGCAGGGGGGTTAGATGGGTCGGGGATTCTGAGGGGGGCAGTCAGGGAGCGGGAAGTGGGAGGGAGTGGATAGGGGGCGGAGGCCAGGCTGTTTGGGAAGACCCTACCCAGCCTTCTATACAGTTTTGCACCCCGATGTGGCCCTCGGGCCAAAAAGTTTGCCCATCCCTGGTCTAGTATGTGAAACCCAAGTTAGAGTCTGCCCGATCTAGCTGCTTTGAGAAAAGATGGACATTGAGTTGAATAATGCCAGCTCACGGAATGTTCCAAAAAACATTATGAGAACTGCTTTGATGATTTGTAGTTCAGTATTTTTCTGTTGTTGTTTTTCAGGATTTTCGTTCAGATTTTCAAAGCTGCCTAAATAATACTGATAGGAATTGGGCCTCCCGACTCTGTTGGTTGCTTTGAAAACCTAACCTATTGAGCAGAAATAATCTGTCAGTATCATTTCCCAGAGTTTTTATTTCTTATCGTGTTCTCAGTATTGCTTCTCATTACTTACCACTTTAATACATAACTAAAAGGAAAGGATCTCCATATTTATGGTTGTGAGTTATTTTCACATACAGTGTTATCTAAAAGCTCTGGTCATTCCTGGTACAAGTCTATGGTAGATGTCCCGGAACCAAAGATGTTGCGAGTTAAAATTAGTTTCACTGCCTTCCTGAACCAACGGTAGGAAAACACATAAATCAAGGGATTGCAGGCTGAATTAAAGTAAGCAAACCAGATTAGGATGTCAAAGAGAACTGGTGGGGTAATGAAATTTAAAAGACAGTCTACCATGGTGTCTATAGTAAAGGGCAGCCAGCACAGGAGATAGATTCCTACAGCTATACCAAGAGTTTTAGCTGCCTTTCTTTCCCTCTTTGATGCTCCTAAGTGTAGCCCAAATCCAGCACTCTTGTTCATGCTGCTTATCTGTCTAGCTTGTCTGTTTGCCACAATAAATATTTTCACATACAAAGTTATCATTATGAGGCAGGGGAAGAAGAACAGAGGGAAGTTCAACCAGCCCCAGAGTTTGTTGAACAGCAGCTGACATCTACCAACACAGGGCATGTCTTGTAAGAAATGGCCCAAGCCTTCCTCAATTGCATTGGTATAGAGCAAGACAAAAGTATAAATCATGGGGACCCCCCAACCTATCACTATATATACACAAGCCACTCTTATGGTAAACTTAGTGGGGTAGAGTAAAGGATCACAGATAGCATAGTGACGATCAATGGAAATAAAACACAAATGAAATATAGAGGTCAAACAAAAGACAGTGTCCAGAAAGGTATGCAGCCTACAAAAATCATCTCCAAAATACCAGCAGCTCTCCACAGATCGGATAGTGCTGAAGGGCAGTACCGTTAACCCCAGGAGGAGATCCGCAAGGGCCAGGGAAAGTAGTAAGAAGTTGGTGGGAGTATGTAGAGTTTTGAATTGGGAGACTGCAATCACCACCATCAGGTTCCCCAATACTGTGAGCAGCATGCCCATGGCACAGGCCATGTAGATGGCTAGCTGGACGCCAAAGGAGTGAAGCGTTCTGGAGCAGGAACCATTCACTTCATAGCACAATGGCGTGGACACCACTTCATTAGCACCGGACTTCTGGACAGAGCTCATTTCTTCCTTATCAGCTGTCCACACCTTCTCCAGCTCTTCCACACTCCCAATAACTGACTCGGCTTTTAATGGTGATCCAGACACTTTATCTTTTATGTGAAAAATAATAAAAAATAAGGTAGGAGGGAAAGAAAACCACATGTTCATGAATACATTGGAGAGTTTCTATCTTTCAAATGAAAAAGGCCAATTTTTTGATGAATTTGCCTATAACTTTTTAAGGCATAGTTTCTCATATATATTTTCCCTTTACTCTCTCAGGCAAAAATATTTATTTATGCAACTGCTTGGAATAAATGAAGGAAATATAGCAAAGTAAACTGAAAGGGAGATTGAGTAAACATTCTGTCATAGAGGTATATTGAGTACAAGTCTCTGGAAGCTGGGGTGTGTGACTGGGTCTTTATAGCTGACCCTATATAATAATAAATTAGTTCTTGTAAATTTCCACCGGCAGTGATGTTTTCCTTCTATTAATTTTTGAGAAGTTTGCAATCAGGAATGAAAATAATTATTTTTATTGTGAGACTGACTAGAAACTGTGTTTGCTTCTCATGGACAAATGATCTTTTCTTACAAAAAAAGCCATGTCACATTGCAGATGGAAAATCCAAAAGGGCAAATTGCTCATTTTTGTATACTTCCAGTTACAGAGATGAATGTAGAAAACCATTATAAGACTGAATATTCCACATTCAACGAACCAGTTGTAATGACTAACAGACTTCCTAAAACACTATTGCTACCTTTCTCCCATGTCATTACTATATAACTCCTTATTCAATAGGAAAATTAACCATAATAAATATAGATATACACATGAGAATTTTCAATTAGTATTTTTAATGAATCAGATAATTAACCAATGTTATTTTAAACACACATTAGTTATGTTCCTCAAAAGTTACATTTAGACAGATGTACTTAAATATATATTTTCCTTTATTTTATTTCATTTTTTTAGTAATCACTAAGGTTGCAGCCAGAATTAGTGAAGGAAGTTAATTTCTGAACAAACACACACAATGATGCTGGATCTTTTTTAACTGAAATAAAATATAATTATAAAACTATGTTTATAAATCAGTGGTACTTACAGTAAAATAGAATCACCTATTGTTGTCTTATGTGATCTGTATTACACTGAGTGGATCCCTCTTCTAATGATGTATCCATTGGCATACCTGGGAGATGTGAGATTAATCAACGCTTTATATAATCCAGATGGAGAGGTGAGTCCCTCAGATGAATAACATGCCTGAGGGAGTGCACAAAGCATTATTTGCACAACAGAACGCCACTTGTTTTAAAGAACAATGAGTCTTAAACATGCTCATGCTCACATAGAATCTATCGACCCCTTTCAGAGGATGCCCATGAACGTCCTTGCCTATGGCTTTCACTTGGAAGGGTTCTAGTAGCTCATGGCCATGTCTTCTTGTAACATCCCTCCATCGCCACTCGTTCCTGCAGATTCCAACCCTCCTTTACTTTTCCTCCACCACACACTAATAGGCTCCCAATGTCCATCCCTTTCACCTCAAAAACCAAGCAAGAAATCACAACACCCCATGATCTTCCATATTTCCTTGTGAGAGCCTGTCCCACTCTCAATCCCACAAGAAGTTCCTGACCAACTAAGATTTTCTCATCACCCAGAAAAGGCTATTATTACAGCCTTCCCTCCCAATAGACTTGCTGTGAATTTTAAAACAGGCTCCTGTATCCCAGACTAAACCCTTCATATCCACAAATCCCTCCCTGTTCCTGATGATTAATTCATGACCCCCTGACTGCCCATAAATCTGTCACAGACTCCCGAAAATACCCTTTTTCACCTGGACTCTCCTCACAATATCTGCTTCCTTGATCTGCAGCTCTAGGTCCTTTATGAGCTCCCTAAACAAGATCTTTGCCCTTTGCCACTCTTCCTCCCTACTTCTGGTCCCCTCACTAACACACCTTCAATTGCCCATGGCTTTTCCTCACCGGAACCCATTGTGACCGAGGTCCCAGAGGAGCCAACTGAGGTCACCCAATTAGTGTGAACTGCAATGGGGCAGACAATCCCCAAAGCTGGTGGATATTCCAATACTTAGATTTACCAAGCCAGCACAAAACAGCCTCTATAATACCTCACTGATTACCCAGAAGCCAACAACACAGTTCCCTTAAAGCAACCCAGCCTCAAGCCTCCACCCAGACACTCAAGTCAAATATGATGAGGATCACTGAAAATCATATTCATCGTATAAAAAATTTCTACCAATCCCAATGGATCAGACACATTACCTCCAAGGTTAAATGAATATTTCAGGTCTTACCCAAATACATGCTTATGGCCAACTCTTATTAACGAAACTAAAATTTATTAAAAAAGAAAAGAGAGAGAATATTGGTTAAAAGGTCAATATATATACAGACATGAGTACAATTCTTGAGATTCAGATTCATAGCAGAGATGGTGAGCTTTGTAGATCCAAAAAGTTCTTTCATAGGTTATAGTTCAATTTTATAATCAGGGTGGTCCAGTCGGGACTGGGATCTCAGCCTTGTGGCTTAAGCTTCCCCTGCATGAAGCATATGTGAGATTAAAAGGATTGGTACCCAAGCATCTTTATACAGTTTCAGGCCTTCTTCTTCATCGAACAATTGGCAATAATGGGGACTTTTGAAATAGATTCATTTCCTAAGAATTGCCGGTAATTAACTACATGGATTTACATAGGGCAATTTATCCATTAGGCAGTCTATTGCAAACTTTAAAGTGACATATAGACAATGACATTATTTCACCCAAGATTCATGTAAATGTTAATATTCCCTTTTGATCTCTGAATCAATAGCTATAGTGACAGACAGGAACTGTCTGTTTACATGACTACCATTTAAGATATAAGTAAACACACACAATTAGTATCACCTCTAATTCTCTAACAATATAGGTTTGCACTTCAAAGTTCTAGCATATCTTCCATGGAATGGCCCTAATTACCATTTCTAACATGTCTCTACAGGTTGACCCTGGGTCAATTATCCTGTAGGATGCTTAACCCTTTCTGGCCACATGTCACACTTTGTATAAGATTTGTTACAATTATATAACAGTGGTAGCAATAATAATTTGCATGGTTATATTTTAATTAGACAACGTCACACTCCCATCTCCCACTCCCTTGATGTTCCCTTGCCTTTCATTCCCTCTGCTCCTGCCAAGTGTTTTCCAAATGCACTGTGCAGCAGAGCAAACAAAAATGGGAACAGAAGTGTAGAGGTCCCGCAGACAGATTGCCATGGCAAAAGTGGGAGGCACACCTTTTATATGGATCTTTAAGAGGGGATTATGCTGAAGTTGGAACCAGTTCTTATCTTTCTAAACTGATACACATTCCATGCCAGAGCTCAAGAAGTGATACTAGGTCCTCTACCCTGAGTAGAAAAAAACTTCCCCAAAACTTTCTTCATAAAGACTATAAGGGCAAGGCATTGGACAATTTTTCCAATGGCATTTGAAGTTTTCCAGTATTTTTTTGCAACATAAGGAAAATGTCTGTCCTATATAAAAAATTCATAGTGAAAAAATGGTGAATTTTACACAACTTTACAAACTGCCAAAGAAAAAGGTTGCTACCATGTCAACTCCAAACACTGGGCATATATACAGAGAGAGAGAAAGAGATAGAGATTATGTTTAGAATATCAAAGGTGTTTATGGGCATTGAATAGCTCATCAGATTACTAATATAGTATCTATCTGTCTTTGTTGTTTCATCATCTTCACTATCCTCATATTCGTCTATGTTTTAATATAAAATGAATTCAAGGTCTCTTTCCAATTCCAAGTATGAATGTAGCTACATCAGAATAATAATCCTGTCTATCTAACTATGTATCTATCTGTAGAGACCACGGCATGGGCAGCTATGTCTAGTGGTTAGTCAAGTGCCTGGAACCTTGATCAAAGTCAAATGCCAACCCAAAGATCAGATCCAGAGATAGAGTCAGGAGTCAAACCAAAGGTCAGAAGTGGAGTCACAGTGAGGAGTCAAGCCAGGGATTGAAGCCAGAGTCAGTCTCAGGGTAAGATGTAGAAGCAGTGATGGTGAGCAAGGCAGGAAAGCAAGAACCAGGAATGGATGGGGGAATGGGATAAGAAAGGCAAGAACCAAAAACAGGGTGGACGGCAGGGCTTAGGAATCAGGCAAGTATACAGAGTCCATAATAGCAGCCATCCAGGGATTCACCTAGTTTCTCAGGCAGCTTCCTGGGCCTATTTATGGTTTACATAGTGCGAGCCAGTCAATCAGTGGGGCTGGATGACTCCCCCAATCATGAGCTTTGTGGATAAGGCCTTTGTGAGTTAGAGCTTGGCCGAACGTCTTCTCCACTGGTTCAAATGAGCTGCTGGGTGGCAGCCATGGTCTGAGCACTGGGTATTCCATAGTATTTTTTGCGGAAAGCATTTACCAGGTGAGGAGCCTGGATATTCATGCCTGTTCCCAGGAGCATTCTTCAGGACCGTAGCCTTCCCAGTCTACCAGGGTGGTGGTTGGAAATTGTGAGGGAATGTGGGGCTTCCAAAACAGGCAGGAAGGCAGGACTTAGGAGCCAGGCAAGTAGGCAGTGTGCATAATAGAAGCCAGCCAGGGAATCACCTAGTTGCTTAGACAGCTTCCTGTGCCTCTTTCTGGTTTAAGTAGTGCTTCCCAGCCAATCAGAGGTGCTAGATGATTTCCCCAGTTTTGGAGCATTGTGGGTGTGGCTTTTGTGAGCTAGAGCTTGGCTGGCCCTCTTCTCAACTGCTTTGGTAAACTGGTGGGTGCTGACCACAGTCTGCATACTGGCTGGGTGCCCATGGGCCTGATTTTGAGGCTCGCAATGCCTCACATTATCTATCTATGATATTTCTAAAGTGTTCATCACCACTGTATTTAGGTAGCAAATATCAAAACTATAGATAGGTCTTAACTGTCCAAAGCAACTTCAGTTGTCCACTTCATCATTATACGTTTGGGTTTTTCTTTCTTTCCCCCCTTTTCTGTCTTTCTCTTTCTGCTTCCTTATCACTTTACTGGCCATGTGACAAGAAACCATCTAATCAGCGAGAGAAGGTTTTCACAAAAGAGGAGGTGCGCATTATGTTCTGGAAAAGGCGAGACTTGGCCTATACATTTCTTATATATATATCTTTTATTTGCTTGAGCAAACAGAGGCTTCTGAATTCCAGTGCAGTCAATATGGCACATTTTGTGTCAGTTTTTCAAAGAGTGACTCAGCTGCTGCACCCACAAAAATCTGCACACACCTGCACAATACCTAACAGAACATTACACAGTTTTTGCAATATCATGCCCATGGATATGCTGTCACCTGATGTATGCAAATATCCACTTAATTGAGTAAATGGTGTTCAGGGGAGAGGTTGTGAGTGCATTGCATCCACAGGCATTTTTGCCAGCACTTTCAATACACCCTCTGTTGATAGTTTAGTCGTGTATGTTTACACAGTGCTATTTAAAAAAAAAACAATTTCCAAGTAGGGAGTGGAGGAGCTAGCAGTGCACTAGCATTGCCAGTTAGCTGTGGATGCCACCAGCTAGACGAACACTGCAGAAATCTGACCAGCAGAGGAAATACAAAAGATATGGGAGAGAGATTGTCACGCAGCATTCTCTTTCTTTTACAGGCAATTCTTGGGACTCAAGGCCTTACTGTATAAAAAAAAAACCAACACATTCTATCCATTATTTGGGAGCCAAAATTTAACAAGGGGTTCTATCTGAAACAACTTTAGTCAAAAAGTTCTTACGAAGAGTCACACTAATTATGGGTGTTTAAGATCATGAAAACTCTTCAAAAAGACTGTTAATGAGACACACTCATTATAGCCTCTCCCCAGAGCTCACTCATTCCCTTTGCTGTTCTGATGCATTTTGCTGCTGACTGAACATGAATCTCACATGGGAATCCTCAAACAAAAACAGCTTCCATAGGTGTATCCCCTGAGCTCTGTCTGATGTCCTGCTCAGTGTTCAAGTTTTTTAAAAACATTCTTTAAGCACCTGTAAAATTGAACTCCCTAGCAAAACTAAACACTGAAATTATTTTTAAAAGTCACTTTTAAACTGGGAAAAAGAATCTGCTAACATGCTGTGCGGCATGGCACATGAAGGAGAAAATGGTAGACTACCTTAATAACAAGGATTGAAAGATCAGATTCTCTTGTGGAAGTAGAAAAAGGAAAAGGTGCAGTTCTTGGTTTGTTAGGGGTAGAATAACTGTTATGCTAAGTCTAACCCTAATATTGTGAGATTTGTAGAAGTAGGCTTTGTGCTTGAAGCAAGTGAGAAACTGCAAGGCAAGGCCGTCCTAACCTGGCCTTGAGATAGCAATGGAATGTTGAGTATAAGGTGACCAGATGTCCCGATTTTATAGGGACAGTCCTGATTTTTGGGTCTTTTTCTTATATAGGCTCCTATTACCCCCCACCCCCTGTCCCGATTTTTCACACTTGCTGTCTGGTCACCCTAGTTGAGTATAGCAGGAAATATTGAGATAAGCAAATTATCTGGAAGGCAAAATGTATAATGAAACCCAGCTGTTGACTATTAATGCATGTAACAAATGGTATAAATATTGGGGTTAGAAGGCTTGTTTTTTGGAGAACTACTGAGGCAGAGGTGCTCTATGTCTGTTGTATTCTTCCCTTTCAATTGTAAGCAAATAAATTGTCTCTGATCTGTTGCATCCAACCTAAGAGTGAAGACTCATATTTTCTTCCACACTCCAGTCTGTTTTCTCCTCCATAAGTGTAAGCAGCACGAAGTGGCCTTAAAGCCTATGGAAGTTGCCAGCCTAGAGTTCCCTTTAAACAAGGACATTTTGCATTGGCATAAAGCTGGCAGAGGTAGCACAGCTGCCTCCTGCATCAACTGACCCCACCCCACAGTGCCCCGCATAAGGACAGGGAGGGTGCAATGTGGGGTGGAACAGTGATCTGTTATGTCCAGTTCTCCAGTGGCTTAATATCTCTGTACAGAAATAACTTGCACTGGAGCTGGGCAACTTCAGCTCAGGGAGCTACAGCCAGTTCTCTGTGGATCCAATCACTAATCAAGCCCTTTATGTCTAAGTATTACTCCTGGGGGAATTCTGCACCACTGCGCACACACAGAATTCATGTCCCTCACAGATTTCTTTGCTTCCCCTCATAAAAATGACTTTCTGATGGGGAAGCAAATGGAAGCCACAAGAGCAGTCATGTGCCACTCCCCAAAGCATGGACACATGGTTTTGGGCAACTGGAGCAGCTGGTGGTGCGGCAAATCACTGTAGTGGGGGTTGGGTCTGGGGCTAGGTCAGACACGGCCCCCATCCACCAAACCCCTATGCATCCAGGACTTCCCCCCCCCCCCCCCGCTCTCTCCCTCCGGCACCCAAAATCCCCCCTCACCAAGGCTTCTGCTGAGCCCCAGCCCTCCCACACCTGGCCCTTCCCAGCCACAGGCAGTGGCTGCTACCCTGCGCCAGGCTCAGCTGCTAGTCCCAGCTGGGGTAGGGGTGAGGGAGGAGAGCATTTTCCCTGCACAGAGCAGCCAGGCCTGAGTCAAATCCACCTCCAGAAAACTGGCCTGTCTCTAAACCCCCCTACCCTGCTTCCTGCCCCATCACTCCTCAGCCACCGGGGGAGGGGTCACTGTACTGGGAGCTGCTCCCCCATCTGCTCAACCCCCTTCACCTGGGACCCCCCAGCAGAGTCCTATTGCCCCTGCACTCAGACTCCCCGCCATGAGACCCTGTGCATCCAGATCCCCCTGCACCTGGACTCCCCCACTAAGCTGCCCACACACAGATTGCCCCACATCTTGATCCCCCACACACTAAGCCCCTCCACACTTGGATCCTGCCTGTCTGCCTATACCTAGTGTGCCTAGAACAGAAGGACAGGGCCCCGGGGTGTTTCTGTGGCACTCAGCCCTTGCACTATCTCAGGGTCAGGTACAGCCTCACCGTCGAATCCATGTCCTGGGTGGGGCTGAAGGGTTATCTCCCACTTCCATGTAGCCAGTGGCATGTGCTCCCCACTGCCACGCTGGAGTCTACACATTAAATTTGCAGAATTTTAAAATATTGTGCGCATAATTTTTAATTTTTTGGTGCAGAATTCCCTCAGGAGTGAAGTATACAAAGGCCAGTATTACCAGGCTCACTTCACTCCTTCTCGGCTCCCTAGGGTCAGGGGGCAAATGGAAGGCAGAAGGAAAATGAAAGGGATGTTCTGGAGAGGAGCTCTTCCAGGAGCCCCGCGATGCATGGAGCTGAAAGGGGAAGACCCAGCTACCAGCTGCTGGGGCCTGAGAGGGAGAGCCCCAGCTGTCAGCAGCCCAGGGCTCCTGGTGTCTGACAAAATTGCAGGGGAAGCCTAATATTGCGGGATCTGCAATTTCTGCACTAGTGCAAGTTAAGTAGGGCATTAAATAGAAGACATTTTATCAGTTTTTTATTTATTCCCAGTGTTTAAACTTCATCTTATCATTGTTGTCTCTGGATGAAGGTACATAGTTTCATAAGCAGTGCAAAATTAGTATGGCAAATATGAACTAGCGCTAGCCCTTCACCACAAGAGGTCTTCTTTGGCCCGCTGACTGGAGCCAGCATAAAGAGGTGGAGTTTGGATTGGACTGTAAAAGAGAAAAAACTTAGGCACCACCATCTGCCCTCTTTTAAAAATGCCCCACTTCATAAGAACAGCCATACTGCATCAGACCAAAGGTCCATCTAGTCCACTATCTGGTCTTCCAACAGTGACCAGTTTCAGGTGCTTCAGAGGGAATGAACAGAACAAGTAATCATTAAGTGATCCATCCCCTGTTGTCCACTCCCATCTTGTGGCAAACAGAGGCTAGGGACCCTCAGAGCATAATGTTGCATCCCTCTCCAACCTGGCTAATAGCCATTGATGGACCCATGCCCCTAGGAACACATCTAGTTCTCTTTTTGAACCCAGTCAAACTTTTGGCCTTTCACAACATCCCCTGGCATCCTCAGAGCTCCCACATATTCGTTGGGACTGCTACGGTTCTCAGCTGATCTCGGGTACTTTGGTAATGCATGGAGACAGAGGTGATTTCTCATGTGCAGCAGCTACAACCCAGACCGAACACTGAATCAATGAACATTCAGAACACTTTCCCACTAGAGACTTAATTACTCATTGACTGGTGTGTATGAGACTGGCTTGTGTAGCTTACATGTAGATAAAAATCAGTTATTCAGCCAGAGAAAACATTTTGGGCTTAGTTCTGTTACCCTTCTATATGCTGAGAATTAGAGAAAGATACTCTCAATTGGAGTAAGGGTGGAATTAGTGGGCCTACAACGTTGGGGACTCCATTTTTTAACATGGGCAACTAGATAACAAATTAATGCTTAAATACTGGACTTGGAAAGAAATGAAACTGTAGTGTAGTTGTCAAAATGATCACTGTGTATACAGGAACATAGCTGGATAGAATGTAGTGTATAATTCTCCAGACTGTTCTCTCACTTCCTACTATCTAGACAGACAGCTCAATAAGATAGGATGCTAAACCTTAAACAATACCTACACAGACATGCTACAAATGAGTTTCTCCAAAAGCATGTGCAGATTCTTGTAAATGTTGTCAACATATAGGGCACTATGTGACCTATTCTAAAAGATCTCCAGAAACAGCATAGGCATCTATTAATGCTAATCCATTCATAAAAGCCCTACTTGGTTAATTAAGTATTTGTGGGAAACAAAGTAAGAGCAGAGGAATCTGGTCTGAAGATTGTACCAGTCACAATTATTTTAAATGCTTTGCGAAACCAAGAATAAAATAAACCATAAATGATTGGATTACAAGTAGAATTGAAGTATCCCAGCCAGAGGAAGGCATTGTACAAGTCTTCAGGTGTTGAGAAGTTAATAAAAGGATCAGCTGTCGTAAGAATAAAGAAAGGCAGCCAACAAAAAACAAACACCCCCATAACTATACTTAAAGTTTTAGTTGCTTTGTTCTCTTTTTTTGTAGAGATTTTGTTTTTCATTGCAGAGACACATTTTATTGCACTGGGGATTCTAGCAATTTGTCTTGCATGTTTTCTTGCCACTGTAAATATGTGGACATAAATCCCCACCATCACTGTGCCTGGGAAAAAGAAGGCTATAAGAGAAGCCAGCACTCCCCAAAGCTTGTTAAATACCAGTGCACAGAAACCATTGCAGTCAATGGAAGCCACATATTCTTCAATGCCCTCAATATTCAACTGTGAAAAAACTAGGCCAAAGGCAAATAAGAATGGGACAGACCAGCTAATTAATAAAAACAGGACTATCACGGGGATAGTTATTTTGGTGATATAATGCAGTGGGTCACACACTGCGTAGTAACGGTCAACAGAGATAAAACACAGATGGAAAATAGAGGTGGTACAGAACATTATATCACAACAAGTATGGAGTTTGCAGAAGAGGTCACCAAAATACCAGCATGACTCAATAGACCTGATCATACTGTAGGGCATAACCATGAAACTAAGCAAAAAGTCAGTAGTTGCCATGGAGCAGATCAGGAAGTTGGATGGCGAGTGAAGCTGTTTGAAATGAGCGATGGAAATGATCACAAGCATATTTCCTCCCATTGTGAGCACTATTGCTCCCACCATGAAGATGTACATAGCCCAAAGACTGATTGTAGACCTTACATTTCTAGGACATGAATTGTTAACAAAGTCAAAGCAATACTGCACTTTCTGTGGACTCCAGAGGGTGGATGAATTCATGATTTGGGATCATTGATAGGAACCTTTTCAAAAGTGTTATAATGAAGCCAGTTCTGGGGAAAAAGAAAAAATAAATAAAAAAAAGTGATATGAACAGTAGCTACATCTGCAGACCTGTGTTTCAAATTAGTTTATTAGCATCTAAAATTAAAAATAATGGGCCTGATTCTGCTCTCAGTTGCATTCATGTCAATTCAAAATAATTCCCATTTACTTCAAGGAGTTACTCCAGACTTACACCAGTATACAAGACAGCAGAATTTGGCCCAATGCTAACAAAAAAATAGATTGAATCATTTCCTAAATCCTTTTTAATCTTAAGGTGCTTAAAAACTCTTAGTAATATTGGATATTTTTGCTATGGAGTTTACATTCAACACTATAAGCACCTTGATAAGAATTTTGTAAGATGAAAGCCTCAAACACATGACACTCACCTGATTTGCACAGCTCTACCCATCACCTCATAGATCTTTGTTCCTGGAGGTACTGCCCATACTTCCAGGAGAGACATTATAGCATCAGAAAACCAAAATTGGTTGATGCTATAAAGATTTTTACATGCAACACTTTGTGAAGCTGGCCAGACCTCAAGGTAAAACGGTGACAAAAACTCTCTGACAGCCTCCTCATTTTAGCATGCTTGCCAGTAGGCCACTGAGTGTATACCTGCAGACAAGTTTCCGTTTGTAATATTAATCCACTTAGGTGCTTACCCTCAAAACATACTTGGCTAGGATTAAGAGAAATATAATAGCGTCATACTAAGGAGTCATTCGGGTGTGCTGAACAATCTGTGCCTCAAAGCATTGAAAGGTTTGAAAAACAGGTAAAACATCAATTTAGTGACATTTATTAATCCTTTATTATGGATAGTTGTTATTTAAGACTCTGTTTTTATGTAGACCAGTATTTACTATTACAAAATATACATGTGTAAGAAGAAAAAAACATTTTTGTTACATTACTATCTGCACACTCTCATCTACATGCTACATAATTCTTCGTGTGTACAGTAGAATCTCAGAGTTAACGGACACGTCAGGAACGGAGGTTGTTCACAACTCCGAAATGTGCATAACTCTGAACAAATCCTTTGGATTGTTCTTTCAAAAATTTACAGCTGAACATTGACTTAATAAAGCTTTGAAACTTTGAAATGCTGCTTTTAACCATCTTTATTTAAATGAAACAAGCACTGAAACAGTTTCCTTACCTTGTCAAATCCCTTTTTTTAATCTTTCCTTTTAGTTTTTTTAGTAGTTTACGTGCAACACAGTACTGTACTGTACAATATTTGTTTTTTTATTTTGTCTCTGATGCCTGATTATGTACTTCTAGTTCCAAATGAGGTGTGTGATTGACTGGGCAGTTTGTAACTCTGGTGTTTGTAACTGAGGTTCTACTGTACTAGAATTAAAGTAATGGAGTTTGAAGGTGGTAAAATAAGGAATTGTATTCCGCCAGTAACACCAACAAGAGTTCCTGGTGACATCATAAACCACAAGACTCAAGTTGTTGGGGGTTTCTCATGCTACAAGGTCTCCAAATTTAATTAGATGCTTAGATTATGTACACGTCAAGGACTCATTCTTTAATAGAATACAGATTTTAATCAAACAAACTGCCCCATCTGCAAGTCCCATTTCTTCCTCCTTTCAATTCTATAGGTCGATATCCCTTCTCCTGTGTTATCTATCCCCTTTATTTGTCCCTCACCTATTTCTGGTTTTCTTTTATTTCTCCCAGCTTGTCAGGTTCATTAAGCTATTTCTGAACCAAAGAGTACATGAAAGCTTTCTGGCATACTTTTCTAAAATCCACTGGAAACTCCATTGCATGATAAGAATATGAACATTTGCCATTATAAACATATTGCAGGTTTACAACAGGTATGCCAGGCTGATACAAAAATGTACCTTCATTATAGTCTGCATTTATAAAAATAACTCTATAGTATGAATGCCCCCCAAAAGACTATTATGCTGTGTGTATGCTTAACATTTTGTGATCTTTCTCCTTTCTCCTTTTTACACCAAAGATATAGAAAGTATCGTATCTATTGTAGGCCAAATCCTTACTCCATTAAAGTCATTGAGAGTTTTAAAAATGACTTTGATCAAATTAATATTAGACCTTATGTCTAATAAAGTTTATTCCTACAAGCATTTAAGAATATGTATAACTTTACTCCAATGAACAGTACTACTGAAATCAATAGGTCTAGCCACCTGTGAATAGAGTATTTGCAGGAAAGGATCTTAGTATATTATCTTGCTTTAGTACTTTGAAAGGATATTACATTAACATGCATAAGAAATATCACAGTGTTTGCTCAGTAACACATTTTGTAAAAGTAAACTCTCAGAGACTGAAATCTCATGAAAAACAAGCCCTGCGGTCCTCACATGGATAATTATCAGCTCACTAATACCATTTACAGATGTTTATATCTGTCATTGGAATAGCATAAATTATTGAAGATGATCCAGCTGTTCATCTCTAGACAGTTTCTCAAAGATCTTGCCACACATTTTAAGATTCAATTGACTTATTTATTCTACATCGCGGATCAAGTTATTCTTATGATACAGAGACAAACATTTCCTCTGAATGAATCACTAGAAAACTTTTTGTCATTACAATCATTCCATTATTGAGATTGGAAAATCAAATAAATTGAAGTTCTTCTAGTCCTTTACAAAATGCAGTTGGTTACATTATTACATGGGAGTAAAAAATGTTTTACCTGATATCTCTCTATAATTCATCTCTTCATAGAAAACATTTTTGGCTGTGATTTTTGCTTTTGTTTCTAGTCTTTGATTTCAGTTAGAAAATCTTCTGATCCAAATCAATTAACAGTTTTAGAGCTTATCTGTAAAATGTGCATACATTTTTTTCTTAGTAACTCACAAAGCTTGTTTGGTTGCTTTTTTCTCCATAGGACTCCTTTGTGGCAATTCTTAATGAAAATGCATTTGAAATGTTCCCTCTGTTCTTATCAGATTACCTGGGTTGCTACTAGTATATATACAACAAAGAAGACCTGTAGCTGTCTCTGGTGAGTTCACAAGTCTCCTATCATGTCTTTCCTTTGGCAGATTTACGTAGTAACTCTTCATTCTGCTGCGGCAACTGAAAAAAATTATGCACAACCAACCCAGTGAGGAGATTATTTGATTTGGTTAAGAGCCATATTGGAAATGGGAGGATGAACTTTACCTCTACTTAAATATGTTAAGGTCTTTTAAATTATAAGAATTATGGGACAGGGGCTGTCATTTATTCTGCTGAGTAGGGCTGACTGAAAATGATCTGTCAAATCTGTTTTTTGTTGGAAAACTGGGTTTTTGGCAAAAGACATATTTTTTGCAAGAAGTGCCTGTTTTCAACGGAAATTTTCAATTTGTCATCCAAAAACTGAATGGCCACAAGCCAAAATATTTCATCCCAAACCCAAAGTATTTCAGTTCTGAATTTCTGCCACAGTGCCTCATGGGAATTGTAATTCAAGTGCCTGACACTCCAGTTCTCCTCTCGCCACACTTCACTCCAATTCTCCACAGCCAGACTTCATCTCCCATAATGCACCATGGCCATGGAACTCTCATGCTATATAATCTCCACTCAGCCAGAGCAGAGACTAGGGTACACACATCACAGAAGATATAGTCTAACAAGGGAGCGCAGCCTATAGAGGAGAATGGGGCCTGAGGCACTTGAACTAGAGCGCCCAGGAGGCATTAGAGCAATGTAGATGTTAAATTATTATAATTAAGTCTCCAATGAGAAAAAACGATAAAAGGAACTACTTTAATGACTTCTAAAACTGGGGAATGCCTCATAAGAGAAAGGGAATCCAAAGATGGTCAGTTACATTTAGGGATGGGCAATATATGCTAGAAATTATAAGCGTTTCATTCTCCTTTTTCATTTTCACACCTCAACCTTTGACCATTTCAATCCCCTAAACATTATGAAGGTTTTTGAATGATCTTTTTCACCATGTGACTCTGCACGTCTAAATTCAAGCCACAATTAGACATTCAAGTAGTGAAATACCACGAGGCAAACTGTTCTCACCGTATCCCTAGCTCTATTCAAGCTAGGGACCATCCCTATTGAGCAAAGTACTAAAAAATTACTAAAAGTACTAAAGTACTAAAGCATGTACTTCACTTTGAACACATGGTTCAGTTCTACTGAGTTAAACAAACGCTTACATTGTTCTGCTGAATCAGAACTCAAAACAGTAAGTAACATATATCTCAAAAGAAAACTTGTTTTTGTGAGATTTTCAGCCAAGGATTCATACCCCAGGTATTTAGATTGCTTGGGTGTTCTTTAATTTTCTTCTATCCTGGATATGTAGCAGAAAGGCTGATATGTCCTGCCCATTTTTACTTGTGTATGTCTGTGGGCTCCAGAAGGGTATATAAAACGCCAATCCAGAATAGTTCATACTGTGAGAGTATCATACACACCCTACACAGGTATTTACCGGTGAAAATGATATATCCTTGCCATAAGCAGGCATTTTATAAATCTATAGGGATTGGTGAGTTACTACATCATTTAGCTATAATATGTCAGAATAAGGAAGGTGAATGAATAGTGCATTTGTTTGAACAAAAATCATTGGATCTTCAGACAGCATCAGTCACTGCTGGGACAGGCAGGGCAGGAGTCATGATTTCAGAACAATTCACATATATGTTGCCAGACATATTATCAGGCACAACATGGCTCATGGTGGAAGAAATAAGCTGATGCATTCAGAACACATTGAAGGTTAAGAACAGTTATTTTTGTGTATAGGGATTGTGTATGAATAAGACTATTTCTGTAGTGGATTAATTTAGCACCAAGGGAGAGTAGTGGGCGGGGGGTCTGGCCTTGTGGTCAGAGCAAAATCAGAGAGCAAAAACTGGAGGCATGATCAGGAGACAATCCAGGGGTCAGAAGTTCATAGGTAGTCCGGGCGTAGAACTGAAGAAGAAGCAGGCACAGGTTGGTACAAGGGCTGGACAAGAAGCGAGTCTGACATAGCTGCAGGCATGGAACACACTCAGCCATCACCTTGCTGCTGTTACTCCAGGGTTAAAATGGTGATCTGTTGTTCCTGCTGACCACTCACGGAGCACCTTGGCTTAATGAGAGTTTATTGGGTTGCTAGGCGAGCAAGCCCGGAGGCAACTGAGTTCCTGACACTATCAACCTGATACCAGACAATGATGGAAAGGAGGGAAATGAATGATCTGACAGTTGGAAGGAAATGCCACCCTCTACATTAATGGTGGACACTTCTACACAATGCAGACATGCGCTGTTGATCTGCCCGTGCCACGTAGGAAAATAGGGAAAACATTTGATTACAAACACCCACCTACATACCCAGCATTGATTGGATGAGTGTATTTTCATTTTTAAAAATCACATATTGACCTAACAACTCCACAGCTGCCAAATTAAGGCCACTGTGCACAATAAGACACACAACTGGAACACATGAAAACCCTGGTGAGACTAGGGGGGGAAATGCAACTCAGATGAAACCAGAACATTATAGCAATTGCAGGCCAAATTCGCTTAGTACTGGCAGCTCAATAATTCCAGTCCATAGCACTGTTCACAGAGCTGCTGTAGAAAGAAATAATGTAGTTAGGCTCATCCATTACATACAAAAAAAATGAGGATCTACTTTGACTTCCACTGAGGTCAACGACAATCCCATGGGTTTTAATGACAGCTGGCCCAATTCCTGCTCTAGTACTATTCCGTTACAGGGCTACTTCTTAAATACCCATAAATAGGGTCTATGAAGGAAAGGAAATGGTCCCAGGGAAGAAGGCTCAAGGTCATTAAGAAGGCAATTCTGCTAGATCAGAGTTCAAGGCTGGAGGCAAAGAGTAGGGTAACATTCATTCCTGTCTCTTCTGAAGGGTGAAATTGGCTCTTTCTAGCTCTAGCCAGTCTTTCTCTCTCCCAGAACCTGGAGAGCAGGGCAGGATGGGAAATGCAATCTTTATAGCAACAATAGCAGTAGCCCTAGCCTAGGGCACAATATGCTGAGAAACAATTGACCTCACCTCTTTCCACAGTCGAGGAAAGAACTAGAAGGAGGCAGGTTATACTAATGGGAGTCTCTTGACAGCGGTGGGCAATTAAATCCATTTCCTTTATGTGCGTTGTGTAATTGTGCCTTACTTCATTGAGGACTGGTAAAAAAATTGGTTTAAAATTCCGTACTGAAAAGGAGGCTGCTGCTAAATCTGTGTCAATTTCCTTTCTCTCTGCTTTTGGCTTTACCAGTTCCAGGGCTGTTAGTGTGCGTGAAATAGCCTGACACTGGTTGTTCCTTTCATCAGAGACCCCTAATATTTTCCCTATAATTAGTTTTATTTGTTGTGCAAAAGCAAACCAAGGGCTCTGAAGAATATATTTTAAACTATATAGAGAGTCCTATTCTCACTTTGCAAGTGCTATAAAATAATCAATGAACAAATTCTCAGGGTAACCTCCAGCATCCAAACAGCGAAGGAAAATATATAAACAGATTTTTTTTTCATAATTTTTTCCAGCTGTATTTCGATTTGATTCAGTTCTGTGCTTCATTGTGGCCCACTGTATACCACTCCGATCACTCGGACACTGTGTCCAATGCATTCTTTTGCTTATTTGAAGTTTTGCCTGCTTGCTCACACTATAGGCAATCTCCAGGTGTGTGATGGGGGTAATGTTTTTACTTTCTACTGATAGATGGAGTGGACAGGAGGATGAGGATAGAATGTTCGGTTTCTGCCCAAGGCAACAGAAAGACTCAATCTAGCATGGCAGCTTGCCTAATGTACTTGGGTTTAATATTCTCTCAGTACTTCTTCCGATGGGGAATCCAGAGAAGTTGATGTCACCTCCCAGATGACCCCATCATGTGATGTTTTCTCTCCCCTATCGCTGGGGTAAAAGTGTAAGATTTATTCAATTTCCTCTCAAACTAGTTAACTGTTATTTTTATGGTTGGAGGAAATAATTCCTGCACTTTTAGTCTTTCTTTTTTTCATGGAATTATAGTGGCTTGTTCTAATACTACAGCAGTTCCCAAAATAAAACTGAGGGAACAACAGATGGTGAATGAATGAAATGAGGTTGAATGTCACTGTCGATAGAATTAGTGAGTATCGTAGATGCACCAGTTGAGGAAAACACTTACACACATTCTTAAGTACACCTGTACTCAGGACAGCCCTTAAGCATGTGCTTTAGGGCTGTCTTGAATATGGCTGTTTTTCTGAATTGGGGACAGAGATTATGGACTTCTTAGATTAATAAAAATGGCATGCATAGTGAAATATTCAGATGCTGGGAACATACTTACTGCTGTATCCAAAAGGCTTATCCCAATTGTACCTTGATTGGAAAGTTCATTAGATAAAGTGTATTCTTGTTATGGAAAAATATGAAACTCTGTTGGGAGCAAAACATTATGTTATTTGGCTTTGTTTTGTTAAATACGCTGATTACAGTATGCAAGTGACTAAGTCATGGAGTTCATGCTTTGTACCATACTGATTTCATTTGTAACACTTGCTAGTGTGAACCCTTTTTGTTGTATTTTTACATATAAGCCCTCATTCAAAATCTAGTGAAGTCAATGTAAAGCCTCTATTGACTTCAGTGTGTTTTGCAACAGGCTCACACTGATTATCTCACTGTTAGTTATATGCAATCTGTTCTTTAACTGTAACTGTATTAGAGTACACCATACTTTGTTCTTCATCTTGTTTGTGAAGCAAATACATTTGTACATCTGACTATGATGTGCAGTGGTTTTTTTTAAAAGCGCCATCCTATGAACTTAAAAATCTTACCAGTTTTCATATCTAACAATGCGTTTATATACAACTAAATAACCAATAGAAAACAAGTAGAAAAAATACTTTAGTAACTATTTAGTTGCTCATTTATTTTTAGAAAATAGATTTTTACTATATTTAAAAGATTTTCAGAAAATGTTCTGGTAAGTACATTCTTAGCAGTCTAGTGATAATATTGGAGCTTTACAAGTTTCCCAACACTATAAAACAAACAAAAGGTTTTGACAATTTATATGCAGATATGATTGTTCTGGAAGGTAAATGACAAGTATATCTAGTTAAGTGAGGGGTCTGCCCGATCTGGCTGTTTTGAGAAAGATGGAGACTGAATAGAATAATGCCAGCTCACTGGATGTTCCAAAAACTATTATGAGAACTGCTTTGATGATTTGTAGTTCAGTATTTTTCTGTTGCTGTCTTTCAGGATTTTGGCTCAGATTTTCAAAGATGCCTAGATAAAATTGACAGGAATTAGGTATCCCCCGGGGGGCCATGTTTATGGTTGTGAGCTATATTCACATACAGTGTTATCTAAAAGCTCTAGTCATTCCGTACAAGTCTGCGGTAGATGGCCTGGAACCAAAGATGTTGTGAGTTAAAACTAGTTTTATTGCCTTCCTGAATTAGCGGTAGGAAAACATATAAATCAAGGGATTGCAGGCTGAATTAAAGTAAGCAAACCAGATAAGGACATCAAAGAGAACTAGTGGGGTAATGAAATCTAGTAGACAGTCTACCGTAGTGTCTATAGTAAAAGGCAGCCAGCACAGGAGTTAGATTTCTACAGCTATACCAAGAGTTTTAGCTGCCTTTCTTTCCCGCTTTCATGCTCCTAAGTGTAGCCCAGATCCAGCACCTTTGTTCATGTTGCCTATTTGTCTAGCTTGTCTGTTTGCCACAATAAATATTTTCACATACAAAGTTATCATTATCACGCAGGGGAAGAAGAAGAGAGGGAAGTTCAATCAGCCCCAGAGTTTGTTGAACAGCAGCTGACATCTACCAACACAAGGCAGGTCTTGTAAAAAATGTCCCAAGCCTTCCTCAGTTGCATTGGTATAGAGCAAGACAAAAGTATAAATCATGGGGACCCCCCACCCTATCACTATATATACAGAAGCCACTCTTACCGTAAACTTAGTGGGATAGAGCAAAGACAGATCGCATAGTGACATAAAACACAGATGAAATATAGAGGTCAGACAAAAGACAGTGTCCAGAAAGGTATGCAGCCTACAAAAATCATCTCCAAAATACCAGGCCACTTCATTAGCACCAGGCTTCTGGACAGAGCTCATTTCTTCCTTACCAGATGTCAATACCATCCCCAGCTCTTCCACACTCCCAATAAATGAGTCGGCTTTTAATGGGGATCCAGACACTTTATCTTCTATGTGAAAAATAATAAGAAAGTAAGTTAGGAGGAAAACAAAACCACATGTTCATGAATACAAATGAAAAAAGCTAGTTTTTTGATGAATTTACGTATAACTTTTAAGGCATAGTTTTTCATATATATTTTCCCTTTATTTTCTCTGTCAAAAATATTTATTTATGCAACTGCTTTGACTAAATGAAGGAAACATAGCAAAGTAAACCCAAAAGGAGACAGAGCAAAAATTCTGTCATAGAAGTATACTGAGTCCCAGTCTCTGCAAGCTGGAGTATGTGAACGGATCTTTACAGCTGATGCTATATAATAATGAATTAGTTCTTTTGCATTTCGACTGGCAGTGATGTTTTCCTTAAATTAGTTTTTGAGATGTTTTCAATCAGTAATGAAAATAATTATTTTTATTGTCAGACTAACTAGAAATTGGGTTTGCTTCTTATGGACAAATGATCTTTTCTCATGAAAATAGCCATGTCATATTGCAGATGGAATATCCAAAAGGGCAAATTGCTCATTTTTGTATACTTCCAGTTACAGAGATCAATGAGGGAAACCAGTATAAGACTGAAAATTCCACATTCAACTAACAAATTGTAATTACTAACAGACTTCCTAAAACACTGTAACTACTTTTCTCCCATGTCATTGCTATCTAACTCCTTATTTGATAGGAAAATTAACCATAATAAATATCGAAGTACACATGAGAATTTTCAATTCGTATTTTTAATTAATCAGATAATTAACCAATATGATTTTAAACACACACATTAGTTATGTTTTAAAAAAACTACATTAAAACACATGTAGTTAAATATATACTTTCCTTTATTTTATTTTTTTCCCCAAATCACTAAGGTTGCAGCCAGAATTAGTGAAGGAAGTTAATTTCTGAACTAACACACACACAATGATGCTGGATCTTCTTAACTGAAATAAAATATAATTAAAAACTATGTTTATAAATCAGTGGTACCAAGTATCAGAGGGGTAACCGTGTTAGTCTGTATCCACAAAAACAACAAGGACTCCTGTGGCACCTTAAAGTTTAACAGATTTATTTGGGCATAAGCTTTCGTGGGTAAAATCCCACTTCTTCAGTGGTACTTATAGTAAAACAGAATCACCTATTGTTGTCTCATGTGATCTATATTACAAGTTGATCCCTCTTCTAACGATGTATCAATTGGCATACCTGGGAGGTGTGAGATTAGTCAATGCTTTATGTAATCCAGATGGAGAGACTGGTCTCCCTCAGATGAATAACATGCCTGAGGGAGTGCTCAAAGCATTATTTGTACAAGAAAACATTATTACTTTTCAAGAACAATGAGTCTTAAATACATTCATGTTCACTTGCCCATAAAATCTATAGACCCCTTTCAGGGGATGCTGATGAGCTTCCAGTTGGAAGGATCTTTCCATCCCCATTCTTCCCTGAAGGTTCCAGGCCCACTTTGACCTATCCTCCATCGTGCTCAAACAGGCTCCCAATGTCCATCCCTTTTACCCCAAAATCAAAGCAACAAATCACAACCCCCCAGGATCTTCCATATTTCCTGGTGAGAGAGTGCCTTGCCCTCAAACTCACAAGTTCCTGGCAAACTGAGATTTTCTCATCACCCAGAAAAGGGGATTATTACAACCTTCCCTCCCCATAGACGTTCTGACAGTCTCTTGGTTTTCTCTGACTCAGAATAAACTCCCAGTACCACAAAATAGCCTGGTTTAATGGGACCCTGGAAAATCTCTCCAAGACTATCCAGCAGTGTGCTCCAGGCTCCCCACAACATAGCTGTGAATTTTAAAACAGGGTCCTGGCTTCAGTCTAAACCCTTCATATCCACAAATCCCTCCCTGCTCCTGATGACAAATTCATGACCCCTGACTGCCCACAAATCTGTCACAGACTGCCTGAAAATACCCTTTCTCACCTGGACTCTCCTAACAATATCTGCTTCCTTGACCTGAAGCTTTAGGTTCTTTATGAGCTCCCTAAACAAGATCTTTGCCCTTTGCCACTCTTCCTCCCTACTTCTGGTCCCCGCACTAACACACCTTCAACAGCACATGGCCTTTCTTCATCAGAACCCATCTCCCACTCCCTTGATGTTCCCTTGCCTCTTGTTCCCTCTGCTCCTCCAAAGTGTTTTGCAAGTGCACTGTATACCAGAGCAAACAAAAGTGGGAAAGGAAGTGTGGAGGTCCCACAGAGAGATTGCCAGGGCAAAGGTGGAAGGCACATCTTTTATGTGGATCTTTAAGAGGGGATTATGCTGAAGTTGGAGCCAGTTCTTATCTTTCTCAACGGGTACACACATTCCATGGCCAGAAGTGATGCTAGGTCCTCTACCCTGAGTTGAAAAAAACCTTCCCCAAAACTTTCTTAATAAATTCTACAAGGCCAAGGCCTTACAATTTTTCCAATGGCTTTTGAAGTGTTCCAGTTGTGTTTTAGCAACATTATGAAAACTTCTGTCCTATATAAAAAATTTATAGTGAAAAAATGGTGAATTTTGTATAACTTTACGAACTGCCAGGCAAAAAATTTGCTAGCATGTCAGTCCAAACACTGGACATTTTTGGTGTGTGTTCATCAATATATATATACAGAGAGAGAGAGAGAGAGAATATCAAAGGTTTTTATGGGCATTGAATAGCTCATCAGATTACTAATATAGTATCTATCTGTCTTTGTTGTTTTGTCATCTTCACTATCTTCATATTCTTCTAGGTTTTAATATAAAATGAATTCATAGGTCTCTTTCCAATTCCAAGTGTGAATGTATCAACATCAGAATAATAATCCTGTCTATCTATCTGTAGGGACTATGGCATGGACAGTTAGTTCTAATTGTTAGAATCAGGAGCCTGGAACCTTGATCAGAGTCAGATGCCAACCCAAAGTTCAGATCCAGAGATGGAATCAGGAGTCATACCAAAGGTCAGAACTGGAGTCAGAGTGAGGAGTCAAGTCAGGGGTCAAAGCCGGAGTAGGATGTAGAAGCAGGGATATGGAGCAAGGCAGAAAAGGAGAAACCAGGAACAGATGCAGAAGTGGGATAAGGAGGGCAAGAACCAGGCTGGATGGCAGGGCTTAGGAACCAAGCAAGTATACTGAGTCCATAGTAGCAGCCATCCAGGGATTCACCTAGTTTCTCAGACAACTTCATGGGCCTATTTATGGTTTAAATAGTGTGTCCCAGGCAATCAATGGGGCTGGATGACTCCCCCAATCATGAGCTTTGTGGACAAGGCCTTTGTGAGCTAGAGCTTGGCTGGACTTCTCCACTGGTTTAGGTGAGTGGCTAGGTGGCGGCCATGGTCTGCGCATTGGGGTTAGAGGCTTGCAATCTCTTACATCACCCCCTCCTCTTCACATATGTGGGCAGTGGTCTGGGTTTTCCATGGCGTTTTTTGAGGAAAGCTTTTACTAGGTCAGGAGCCTGGATATTCTCGCCTGTTCCCAGGAGCACTCTTCAGGACCGTAGCCTTCCCAGTCTACAAGGTACCAGCATCTACCTTGCCAGATTCTGGCATTGAGGCTCTCATGGACGATATACTCACCATGGTCTTAAAAACATACCAGCGGAAGGTGGGATGGTGTTTGGGAGTGGTGAGGAAATGTGGGGCTTCAGGAGTTATATATGGAAAACTGGGTGTATTTGGAGAGAATGAAGTAATTTGTGTTCAAAGGTAACTGGGTTAATTTGACAGGAAATTCAATAGCGGCCAAGAGATTGATAACCACGTTTTTTTTCTTTACCTGGAGGACTTTTTAACCCTTTACAAGTACAGCAAATAGAGAACAGCTACCAAGGGGGATTTTACAGCTAACTGGCTAGCTGGGTGTCCATCAAAGGGAGCTGCCCCCATCCCCCACTTCATTTATCATAGGCCATGTAACAAAAAAAATCTAATCAGTGAGAGAAGGTTTTCACAAAAGAGGAGCTGTGCATTATGTTCTGTAAAAGGTGAGACTTGGACTACACATGTCTTATATATATATATTATTTGCTTGAGCAAACAGAGGCATCTGATTTCTAATGCAGTCAATATGGCACATTTTGTATCAGTTTTTCAAAGAGTGATTCAGCTGCTGCACCCACAAAAATATGCACACACCTGCACAATACCTAACAGAACATTACACAGTTTTTGGATTATTATGCCCTGATCTATGCATGCAAATATCCACTTAATTGAGCAAATGCAGGAGGAGGAGTTTGTGAGTGCATTGCATCCATGGGCATTTTTGCCCGCACTTTCAATACACCCTCTGTTGATAATTTAGTTGTGTATGTTTATACAGTATAATTTTAAAAAACAATCTGCAAGCAGGGAGTGGAGGAGGTAGTGGTCCACTCATAGGCTTCGACTCCATGGGTGCTCCAGGTCTGGAACACCCATGGAAAAAAATTAGCAGTTGCTTAGCATCCACCGGCAGCCAGCACCCCCTTCTCCCTCTAGCGCTTCTCACTCGCTGGCGGCCCCGCTGATCAACTCCTCTGCCTCCCTCCCAGTGCTTCCCACCCACCACGATCAGCTGTTCCCTGGCATGCAGGAGCAACTGGGAGGGTTGAGGAGGAAGGGCGATGGGGGATGCTTGGGGGACGGGACAGAAAGAGGCGGGGAAGAGGCAGGGTGGGGGTGGAGCAGAGGTGGGAAGAGGAAGGGTGGGGGTGGGAGCTTCGGGGAAGCGGTGCAGTGGGGGAGGGTTTGGGGTGGTGGAGGGTCGAGCACCTCCTGGGGTAGAGAGGAAGTTGGCGCTTGAGTGCACTGGCATTGCCTGTTAGCTTCCACATAAGCTATGGATGCAACCTGCTAGACAAATACTACAGAAACCTGACCAGCAGAGGAAATACAAAAGATATGGGAGAGAGATTGTCACGCAGCATTCTCTTTCTTTTGCAGGCAATTCTTGGGACTCAAGGCCTTATTGTATAATAATAAAGTACTCATTCTGCCAGTTATTTGTGAGCCAGAATTTAACAAAGGGTTCTATCTGAAACAGCTTTAGTCAAAACGTTCTTACGAAGAGTCACACTAATTATGGGTGTTTAAGATCATGAAAACTCTTCAAAAAGACTGTTAACGAGACACCCGTTTTAGCCTTTCCCCAGAGCTCACTCATTCCCTTTGCTGTTCTGCTGCATTTTCCCGCTGACTGAACATGAATCTCACATGGGAATCCTCAAACAAAAACAGCTTCCACAGGTCTATCCCCTGAGCTCTGTCTGATGTCCTGCTCAGTGTTCAGGGTTTTTTAAAACATTGTTTAAGCATCTGTCAAATCACACTCCCTATATAAACTAAACACTGAAATTATTGTAAAAAGTCACTTTGAATCTGGGAAAAAAGAAGACGCTAACATGCTGAGCGGCCTGGCACATGAAGGGGAAAACGGTAGACTTCCTGAATAACAAGGACTAAAAGATCAGATTCTCCAGTCTGCTTTGTCCTCCAAAAGTGTAAGCAGCACAAAGTGGCCTTAATGTCTCTGGAAATGGCCAGCATAGAGTTCCTTTTAAACAAGGAAATTTTGCATTGGCATAAAGCTGGCAGGAGTAGCACAGCTGCCTCCTGCATCAACTGCCCCCACCCCACAGTGCCCGGCCTAAGGAGAGAAAGGGTGCAGTGTGGGGAGGGAAAGTGATCCATTATGTTCAATCCTCCAGTGGCTTAATATCTCTGTACAGAAATAACTTGCACTGGAGATGGGCAACTCCAGATTGGGGAGCTACAACTAACTCTCTGTGGCTCCTATCTCTAATCAAGCACTACTAACCAGCCTCACTTCATTGCTTCCCGGCTCCCCAGAATCAGGAGGCATATCGGGGGATGTTCTGGAGAGGGATGATACAGAAGTCTTGCCGTGTGCTGAGCTGACAATGGGAACCCTGGTCACCAGCCTCTGGGGGCTGACAGTGGGGCTATCAGCAGCCCATGGCTCCCATTATTAGCCCCTGGTGGCTGATAAAATGGCAGGATCTGCAATTTCCACAATATCGCAAATTAAGTAGGGCCTTAAATATAAAGACATTTTATCATTTTTTTATTTATTCCCAGTTTTTAAACTTTATCTTATCATTGTTAGATCCAAGTGAAGATACATAGTTTCATAAGCAGTACAATATTAGTATGACAAATATGAACTAGCGCTAGCCCTTCACCACAAGAAGTCGTCTTTGTCCCTCTGGCAGGAGCCAGGATAAAGAGGTGAGCTTTGGACCTCTTTAGAGAACAAACCTAGGCACCACCATCTGCCCTCCTTCAAAAATGCCCCACTTCATAAAAACAGCCGCACTGGATCAGACAAAAGGTTCATTTAGTCCAGTATCTGATCTTCCAACAGTAGCTAATTCCAGGTGCTTCAGAGGGAATGAACAGAACAGGTAATCATCAAGTGATCCATCCCCTGTTGTCCACTCCCATCTTGTGGCAAACAGAGGCTAGGGACCCTCAGAGCATTGGGTTGCATCCCTGCCCATCCTGGCAAATAGCCATTGATGGACCTATCTCCCCAGGAACATATCTAGTTCTTTTTTTGAACCCAGTGATAATTTTGACCTTTCACAACATCCCATGGCATCCTCCGAGCTCCCACATGTTTTTGGGGACTCATAAGGTTCTCAGCTGATCACAGCTACTTTGGTAATGCATGGAGACAGAGGTGATTTCTCACCAGCTACAACCCAAACCGAACACTGAATCAATGAACATTCAGAACACTTTCCTGCTAGAGACTTAATTACTCATTGACTGGTGTGTATGAGACTGGCGTGGGTAGATTGTATGTAGATAAAGATCAGTTTTTCAGCCAGAGGAAACATTTTGGGCTTAGTTCTATTACCCTTCTTTATTCATGCTGAGAACTAGAGAACGTTACTCTCAATTGGAGAAAGGGTGGCAAGCACTTTCAAACATGGGCTACTAGATAACAAACTAATGCTTAAATAATCTACTTGGAGGCTCAAACTGGTACTTGGACAGAAATTATATTGTAGCGTAGTTGTCAAAATGATCACTGTGTATACAGGACCATAACTGGATAGAATGTACTGTATAGTTTGCCAAACGGTTCTCTCTCTTCCTACTATGTAGACCAGAGGTTCGCAATCTTTTTTTTTCCACAGACCACTTGAAAATTGCTGAGGGTCTTGGCAGACCACTTAATGATCTTTCAAAATGTTGTTTGTACAGTTAGCTAACTATTGTAAAGCATTTTGGATAAAAGTGCTATATACAAAAAATAATAATAAACTTTTTTGTTCTACAAATAAAAGCACACAACTCATATTTTCATATCAGTAGTTTTACCTTTCTAATGAGATGGATGTGCCCTCTCTCCGCTGCCATGGCATGGTCTCTCCTGCCATGGTCTCTCCCTCTTTCCCCTATCGCAGCAGTCCCCGAGCTAAGGCTGGGAAGGATGCCCATCTCTCCCTGGCAGCTGCAGTCCTGGCGCTGGGGAAAGTCGCCTCTTTCTCTGGATGCCACAGCCCTGCACATCCCAAATTCCCTCCACCCCCTTTTCTCACTCTACTACCCGCTCCTACCTACCCCGTATTCCTACCAAGGCCACCACCTCACT
This sequence comes from Macrochelys suwanniensis, assembly GCA_033296515.1. NCBI lineage: Eukaryota > Metazoa > Chordata > Testudines > Chelydridae > Macrochelys > Macrochelys suwanniensis. Next base: position 95,602,111 of record CM065777.1, read on the forward strand.
TTACATATGTGTCTTCTCCAGGGTCCAGGCACCTAATTAGTGGAGCCACGACTGCGCAGCTCCACTAATTAGGTGGTGGCCTTTCATTCTCTTGTGTGCGGCCGCCCTGGCGCACATCTTAGAGTGAACTATCCGTGGACCACCTGAATGGATCCCACAGACCACTGGTTGTCCACATACCACAGTTCGAGAACCTCTGATCTAGACAGACAGCTCACTAAGATAGCATGCTAATCCTTAAACAATACCTGTAGAGCAGTGGGTGGGTGACCTGCGCGGTGAATGTGGCCCAACAGGGTAAGCTGATTGCGGGCCATGAGACATTTTGCAAGACATTTTGTGGCTGTTGACCATCCGCAGACATGGCCCCCTGCAGCTCCCAGTGGTCGCGGTTCACCGTTCCCGGCCAATAGGAGCTGCAGAAACCTGTGGTCAGCACGTCCCTGTTTCTCCAAAAGCATGTGCAGATTTTTGTAAATGTTGTCAATATATAGGGCCTTCTGTGACCCATTCTAAAAGATCTCCAGAAATAGTATAGGCATCTATTAATGCTAATCCATTCATAAAAGCCCTACCTGGTTAACTAAGTATTTGCAGGAAACAAAGTAAGAGCAGAGGAATCTGGTCTGAAGATTGTACCAGTCACAATCATTTTAAATGCTTTGCGAAACCAAGAATAAAATAAACCATAAATGATTGGATTACAAGTAGAATTGAAATATCCCAGCCAGAGGAAGGCATTGTACAAGTCTTCAGGTGTTGAGAAGTTAATAAAAGGATCAGCTATCGTAAGAATAAAGAAAGGCAGCCAACAAAAAACAAACACCCCCATAACTATACTTAAAGTTTTAGTTGCTTTGTTCTCTTTTTTTGTAGAGATTTTGTTTTTCATTGCAGAGACACATTTTATTGCACTGGGGATTCTAGCAATTTGTCTTGCATGTTTTCTTGCCACTGTAAATATGTGGACATAAATCCCCACCATCACTGTGCCTGGGAAAAAGAAGGCTATAAGAGAAGCCAGCACTCCCCAAAGCTTGTTAAGTATGAAGGCACAGAAACCATTGCAGTCAATGGAGGCCACATATTCTTCAATGCCCTCAATATTTAACTCTGAAAAAATTAGGCCAAAAGCCAGTAAGAATGGGACAGACCAGCTAATTAATAAAAACAGGACTATCACGGGGATAGTTATTTTGGTGACATAATGCAGTGGGTCACATACCGCGTAGTAACGGTCAACAGAGATAAAACACAGATGGAAAATAGAGGTGGTACAGAGCATTATATCACAACAAGTATGGAGTTTGCAGAAGAGGTCACCAAAATACCAGCATGACTCAATAGACCTGATCATACTGTAGGGCATAACCATGAAACTAAGCAAAAAGTCAGTAGTTGCCATGGAGCAGATCAGGAAGTTGGTTGGAGAGTGAAGCTGTTTGAAATGAGCGATGGAAATGATCACAAGCATATTTCCACCCATTGTGAGCACTATTGCTCCCACCATGAAGATGTACATAGCCCAAAGACTGATTGTAGACCTTACATTTCTAGGACATGAATTGTTAACAAAGTCAAAGCAATACTGCACTTTCTGTGGACTCCAGAGGGTGGATGAATTCATGATTTGGGATCATTGATAGGAACCTTTTCAAAAGTGTTATAATGAAGCCAGTCCTGGGGAAAAAGAAAAAATAAACAAAGTGATATGAACAGTAGCAACATCTGCAGACCTGTGTTTCAGATTAGTTGAGTAACACTTAAAAATAATAGGCCTAATTCTACTCTCAGTTGCAAAACCATCAATTTGGAACAATTCCCATTTACTTTAGAGGAGTTACTCCAGACTTACACTTCTTGTCAGCTGTTTGAAATGGGCCACTCTCATTACCACTACAAAAGTTATTTTTCTTTTCTTGGTATCCTACTGTTAATTGAATTGTCTCATTAGACTAACCTCACACTTGGTAAGGCAACTCCCATCTTTTTATGTATTTATACCTGCTCCTGTATTTTCCACTCCATGCATCTGATGAAGTGGGTTCCAGCCCTCGAAAGCTTATGCCCAAATAAATGTGTTAGTCTCTAAGGTGCCCCAAGAACGCCTCATTGTTTTTACCAATATAAGATATAGCAGATTTTGGCCCAATGTTAACAAACAAAATGGGCTCAACCATTTCCTAAATCCTTTTTAATCTTAAGGTGCTCAAAAACTCTTAGTAATATTGGACATTTTTGCTATGGAGTTTACATTCAACACTATAAGCACTATGATGAGAGGTTTGCAAAATGAAAGCCTCCAACATGTGACACTCACCTGATTTGCACAGCTCTACCCTTCACCTCAGAGATCTTTGTTCCTGAAAGTACTGACCATTCTTTCAGGAGAGACATTACTGCATCAGAAAACCCATGGTTGATGCTATAAAGATTTAAACTTGCAACACTTTGTGAAGGTGGCCAGACTACAAGGGAAAAGAGTGACAAACACTCACTGACACCTTCCTCATTTTAGCATCCTTGCCAATAGGTCACCGAGTGAATACTTGCAGACAAGTTTCTCATTGTAATATTAATCCACTGAGGTGCATATCCTCAACACTTACTTGGCTAGGATTTAGAAAAATATAATAGCATCGTGCTGAGGAGTCATTCAGATGTGCTAAACAATCTGCGCCTCAAAACACTGAAAGATTTGAAAAACAGGTAAAACGACACCAGTTTAGTGAACTGTATTAATCCTTTATTATGGATAATTGTTATTTAAGACTCTGTTTTTATTTAACCAGTATTTACTATTACATATATACATGTGTAAGAAGAAAAAAACATATTTGTCACATCACAGGCTGCACACTCTCATCTACATGCTACTCCTTACGCCAACAAACTGCTACACAATTCCTTGTGTATAAAGTAGAATCTCAGAGTTAATGAACACCTCGGGAACGGAGGTTATTTGTAACTCTGAAATGTTCATATGTGAGAGCAAATCATTATGATTGTTTTTCAAAAGTTTACAACTGAACATTGACTTAATACAGCTTTGAAACTTTACCGCAGAAGGAAAATGCTGCTTTTAACCTTCTTTTTTAAATGAAACAAACACTGAAACAGTTTTTTTACCTTGTCAAATCCCTATTTTAAAACTTTCCCTTTATTTTTTAGGAGTTTAGGTTTAACACAGTATTGTACTGTATAGTATTTGCCTTTTTTCCCTCTCTACTATCAGATTGCATACTTCTGGTTTCAAATGAGGTGTGTAGCTGACTGGTCATTAAAGTCGTTCTTTTTGTCATTTATCTCAATTGAGACTTAATTATTATAATTTAACATCTACATTGCAATAGAACATGGAGACCTCTCAGACAGGTTAGGTTCCCATCAACGCTTGGAAAATGTTTGGGTTTTTTGCTGCTCTAATGTCTTTGATGGAATCAATATTAGATGTTATGTTTAATAAAGTTTATTCCTACAAGCATTTAAGCGTGTGTATAACTTTACTCCCCTGAGTAGCACCAGTGTTTACTGTTTACCCACAAGTGAATAAGAGTGTTTGCAGGAAAAGATCTTTGTATATTATCTTGCCTTAGTACTTTGAAAGGATATGTGACATTAACATTCATGAAAAATTGCACAGTGTGTGCTCAGTAAGAGACTGCAATCTCATGAAAAACAATATTTCTAGCCCAGCCCTGCAGTCCTCACATTGGTAATTATCAGCTCATTAATACCAGTAACTGATGTTCTATCTGTCACTGGCATGGCATAAATTGTTGAAGATGATCCGGCTGTCCTTCTCTAGTCAGTTTCTGAATGATCTTGCCAGACATTTTGAGATTCAATTGACTTCTTTATTTTACATAGTGGTTCAAATTATTTTTATGATACAGAGACAAACATTTCACCTCAAAGAATAATTAGGAAACTCTTTGTCATACAGTCATTCCTCTATTAAGACTGGGAAATCAAATAAATTGCAGTTCTTCTAGTACTTTACAAAATGCAGTTGGATATATCATTACATTTGAGTAGAAGATATTTCACCTGATCTCTCTCCATACTTCATCTCTTCACTGAAAACATTTTTGGCTGTGATTTTTGCTTTTGTTTCTAGTCTTTGGTTTCAGTTAGAAAATATTCTGATTCAAATCAATGAACAGTTTTAGAGCTTACCTGTAAAGTGTGTATAAATCTTCTTTTTCTTATTAATTTGCAAAGCTCATTTAATTATTTTTTCTCCATATGACTCCTTTGTGGCAATACCCAATAAAAATGCATTTGATTTTTTTCCTGTTTTCTTATCAGATTAACTGAGTTGCTGCTAGTATATATACAACAAAGAAGACCTGGAGCTGTCTCTGAGGAGTTCACAAAGCTCCTATCGTGTCTTTCCTTTGGCAGATTTACTCTGTAACTCTTCATTCTGCTGCTGCAACTGAAAAAAATTATGCACAAACAACCCAGTGAGGAAATTAATTGATTTGGTTCACAGCCGTATTGGAAATGGGAGGATGAACTTTGCCTCTACTTAAATATGTTAAATATAAAGCCATGGAAGGTCTTTTACCTTAGAAAGTTTATGGGACACAGGCTGTAATTTACTCTGCTCAATAGAGCTGGTTGAAAATGTTCTGTCAAAACAGTTTTTCATTAGACAACTGGGGTTTTGTCTAAACGTGTGTGTGTGTGTGTGCGCGCGTGCAATATGTCTGTTTTCAGTGGAAATTTTCAATTTAAAATCCAAAATTTCAATCTAAAAACTGAATGGCCACAAGCCAAAATATTTCATCCCAAATCTAAAATATTTCAGTTCTGAATTTCTGCCACAGTGCCTCAGGAAGCATTAGAGTGGCAAAAAACCACAAACATTTTCCAACCAAAATGAATGATTTTTCACTTTCACTGATATTTTCCATGGGGGGAAACCCTTATTTTCTAGTGTTGATGGGACCCTAACCTGTCTGAGAGGTCTCCATGTTCTATTGCAATGTAGATGTTAAATTATAATAATAAAGTCTCAATTGAGATAAATGAAAAAAGGAACTACTTTAATGACTTCTAAAACAGGGGAATGCCTCATAAGAGAAAGGGAATCCAAAGACGGTCAATTACATTTAGGGACGGGCAAAATATGCCTGAAATTATAAGTGTCTCATTCTCCTTTTTCCACTTCCACACCTCAGCTGTTGACCATTTCAACCCCCTAAACATTATGAAGGGTCTTGAATGATCATTCTCACCATGTGTCTCTGCACGTCTAAATTCAAGCCACAACTAGACATACAAGTAGTGAAATACCACAAGGCAAACTGTTCTCACTGTATCCCTAGCTCTATCCAAGGCCTCACTTCAGAAGATCATCCCTACAGAGCAAAGCACTAAAGCATGTACTTAACTTTGAACACAAGGTTCATTTCTACTGAGTTAAACAAATGCTTAAGTTGCTCTTCTGAATTAGAACTCAGAGCAGTAAGTAACACATATCTCAAAAGAAAACTTGTTCTCATGAGATTTTCAGCCAAGGATCCATACCCAAGGTATTTGGATTGTTTGGATGTACTTTCATTTTATTCTAGCCTCAGCCTGGATATGTAATGTAAAGGCTAAGATAAGTTCTGCACATTTTTACTTGTGTTTATCTGGGGATTCCAGAATGGTATATAAAACACCAATCCAGGACAGTTCATACTGTGACACAAAGGATCATACAAACAGTACATAGGTATTTACAGGTAAAAACGATATATCCTTGCCATAAGCAGGCATTGTATAAATCTACAGGGATTTGTGAGTTACAACATCTTTTAGCTATAATATATCAGAATAAGGAAGGCTAATGAATAGAACACTTGTGTGAACAAAAATCATTGTATCTGCAGACAGCACTGGTCACTGCTTGGACAGGCAGAGCACGAGTCAGACACTAAGAAAAGGCCAGATGGACTCATTGAAGGTGAAAGAGAATGAGAGAAATGTCTTAAGAACACTTTTGGTCCAATAAAATCAACGAGGTCTATGCCTTGATGTATAGGCTGACATGCATCTGAAAAGCCATTTTCCATGGTACTCAGAGATATGGAAAATGGGGCAGATCTGCAGTATATACATGTGGGAGAAAATAATATACCTGATTTAATTAAAAGTGAGTATTTTCCCCCAATAGCAAAGATACTTCTATGCTACCATTCCACAAAAGCTATATTCGTCAGAAGCAGTGCTTGTTAAGATCAACTGTGTCTCATGTAGGAAAAAGTCTGGCTGAGAAGAAACACTTCAACGGCCAAAAAACAGTACTTTGCAATTTCTCCGATGTCAAAGTACTACCCTACCAAGAAGGTTCATGGCTAGAACTGAGGATTTGCAATCCAGAAGCAATGTTGTTATTGGAGTACATGCAGTGTTGTACTGGGGCACCTAACGAGGAATTGTGCTGTATGTTAGACCTCACCAGGAGCTGCCTTCATCCCCGTATTGCAGGTTTCCAACCATCCCAGCTGCCAGGGAACCTTCCCCCTCCTGGCTAATCTATCACCCTCTGATCAGAACCTAGAAAACCAGTAGCAGATTCATTATTCAGCACAGTGCCCTCTGCTGACCTATCATTGCTCAGGAGATTTTCCATACTATTTTATCAGACTCCCGAAAATACCCTTTCTCACCTGGACTCTCCTCACAATATCTGCTTCCTTGACCTGCAGTTCTAGGTCCTTTATGAGCTCCCTAAACAAGATCTTTGCCCGTTGCCACTCTTCCTCCCTACACCTGCACACACCCAGCTCAGTAGTTATCAGACCAATTCTAGTAATAAATCCCTTATTGGTATCCAAAATACTGAAGCTGCCTAATTGCATTGTGAGCTCCCTCCAAGGAACACCACCCATAGCCAGGAATGAGCAGTTCCTATTGTCTAGCCTGAACAAAATAACTTTGGTATACGCCTTTGAGCCATCAGTTTACCCATAAACAAATCTTGTGTTCTCCCTTAAACCATTGTTCTTTCCCTAGAAAAACCCCTACCTATGCTCAAGTAAGTGTTCTGATGTCTGGTTCCAAAATCTGCATCAGTTCCATTGGGACTTCATCTTCTCCTGACTGGTCATGCTGGGGGCTCTGCCTGTCTCCAGCACTCCAGACCTGCAGAGACCACCACCGCCTGTGATCCCCAATCGATTCAAGCTTCACGGAGTGGTGAGAACCTAACTCTCTCTCTCTCTCTCTCTCTCTCTCTCCAGGTATAGCCTTCTGACCCTGACCTGTGTGATCAGTTTTAGTTTTCTAAACCTGACTTTTATAATAAAATTTAAGTTAGATTTAATATTGTAATTGTTTTGTTTGTTTGGCTCCCCTTGTATGGTTATTACCTGGCAATAAATAACTTTCATGGCTAAGCTGGTTGCTTCTCTCCCCCCCCCCCTCCCCGTGGGTGTTTTTTGGCTTCCCCATTCGCTCTGCTGCAACACTCCTCGTACCTAAGCTAAAGATCCCTGCAGTGCCCAAAAATCCTGTGGGATTTGCTCATCAAGTGGATTACTACCAGAACAATTGTAACATGACAGAGGGGATAGGGTCCAGGGGCATACGAGGGTGGCAGATTGAAAGTGCTGCTCGACCCTACTGAGTCCAGGGACATATAAGGGGTCAGCCTGGGAGTGGTGTAGAGCTTTTAGTGGAGAAACTATATTGACCAAGTGTCAGTATAGTTACCACACAGTGTCTACACCACCCTGAGGAGCTCACTCTCCCTCTCCCCGCACCTGGCCCCAGGAGGAGCTTGCTCCCCCCACTCCCCGGTAGGAGCACACTCTTACCTCTGCCCTAGCCCTGGCAGGAGCTCGTTCTCCCCTCCCCCCAACCTCTGCCCCGGCCCCAGCCCTGGCAGGAGCTCCCTCTTCCCTCCTCCATGCCCCGACACTGTCGGAACTCGCTCTAACTTCCCTCCCCACCCTGCCCTGGCCTCGGGAGAAGGTCGCTCTTCCACCCTGACAAGTGCTCGCTCTTCCCTACCTCCGTGGCCCCAGGGCTAGAGAAGTTCCATGAGCCCAATGATTACGCGGGGAGGCGGGGCCTGTGTCCCTGCTTGCCCCAACCTTGTGCACGCCCCTGTCAGGATGGGCATTGTGGAACACCTCCTGGAGGCCATTTACAGCGACATAACCAAATGTGGTGTCTACACTGACACTTTGTCGATATAACTTTGCCACAAAAAGCTCTACACCACTCGTCAAGGTGGTTTTACTTTGTCGGCAAAGCAGGAGAGTTTTGTTGGCAGAAGGAGCATTGTCGTGTGTACATCTCCACTGTTTTGTCAATGACTTTTGTCAACAAAACTGTATAGTGCAGACAAGGCCTAATAACCATCTGTGGCCTATCTAGGAGTTTTTCATCATCCTCTGCAACACTGAGTAGGGATTATCTATTAGGATGAAGTGGGCATATCCCATGTAATCAGTTTCCCATAATTTCAGGATTGTCATTGCTGGATTTTAGTCTTTTTTTTTTTGTCATCTCCATTAGCGTCTCAATATGCAAGGAATTCACTCCAATCCACATGTACAAGTATCTCCATCAGAATACTACCCATATCATATATATATATATATCTTGTATTTGATTGAAAAACAGCAATTTCTGATTTCTAGTCAATATGGACACGGATTTTGTGTCCGTTTTTCAGAGTGACTTAGCTGTTGTACCCACAGAAATGTGCACATACCTGCAAAATACCTAACAGAATATTACACAGTTTTTGTAATATAATGACCATGGATATGCCATCACCTGATCTATGTATGCAAATATCCACTTAATTAAGCAAATGAGCGGGGTGGGGGGGGAAGGTGTTGCGAGTTCATTGCATCCATGGGCATTTTTCCTGCACTTTCAATACACCCTCTGCTGATGATTTAGTCATGTATGTTTAAGCAGTACAATTTAAAAAAATAATCTCCAACCAGGGAGTGGAGGAGCTAACAGTGCACTGGCATTGCCCGTTAGCTGCCACATTAGCTGTGGATGCAACCAACTAGACGAACACTGCAGAAATCTGACCAGCAGAGGAAATACAAACAATATGGGAGAGAGATTATCATGCAGCATTTTCTTTCTTTTTCAGGCAATTCCTGGGACTTGTGGCCTTTTTATAACAACAAAGTACCAGTACTCATTCTGCCAATTATTTGGGAGCTGGAATGTAACAAAGTTCTATCTGAAACAGCTTTAGTTGACAAGTTCTCTTAAGAAGAATCACATTAATTATGGGTATTTAAGATTATGAAAACTCTGGAAAAAGACTGTTAATGAGACACCCACCCATTATATTCTCTCACTGATTCCTTGTGCTGTTTTGTTGCTGTTTGCAACTGAGAGAACATGAATCTCACATGGAAACTCTCAGACAAAAACAACTTCCATAGTTCTATCCCCTGAGCTCTGTCTGATGTCTTGTGCAGTGTTCGGAGTTTTTTAAAACATTGTTTAAGCACCTGTGAAATCTCACTGCATATCAAAACTAAACACTGAATTATTTTAAAAAATCACATTGAAACTGGGAAAAAAGAAGCCGCTAACATGCTGTGTGGCCTGGCACATGAAGGTCAAAATGGTAGAGCTCCCAAATAACAAGGACTGAAAGACCAGGTTCTCCAGTCTGCTTTGTCCTCCATAAGTGTAAGCAGCACAAAGTGGCCTTAAAGCCTATGGAAGTTGCCAGCCTAGAGTTCCCTTTAAACAAGGACATTTTGCATTGGCATAAAGCTGACAGGGGTAGCACAGCTGCCTCCTGCATCAACTGACCCCACCCCAGAGTGCCCAGCCTAAGGAGAGGGAGGGTACAGTGTGGGGTGGGACAGAGCTCCACCATGTCCAATCCTCCAGTGGCTTAATATCGCTGTACAGAAATAACTTGCATTGGAGATGGGCAACTCCAGATCGGGGAGCTACAGCCAACTCTCTGCGGCTCCTATCTCTAATCAAGCCCAACATGTCTAAGTATACAAAGGCCAGGGTCAGGGGACATGTCAGGGTTAGCAGGGAGAAGAAGGGGATGTTTTGGAGGAGGGCTATACCATGGGACTATTCTAGCTGGTTGTTCTGACTTGCACTAGAGACAGTTTGGGCCCCCGTGCAGTCCTGGCTTAGAAAGGTGGGTGACAGCCATCTTTGCTTTACCCCATAAGCTGCGTCAAGCTGATGATTATGCCCCAAATTTATGTTTAATTGCATTTAAACAAGGTTTAAATGTTGATTGTGTGTTCATTGCCATTTTCAGAAAATCAGGATGTGCAACTCTTTCCACATAAACTCTTGAACAAGCCATCAGATGTTAGCAGCTTTAGCAAACTGGACTGGGTTTCAAATGTGAGGAAATGTCATGGCTCATTACCAAGCCTTTGAGATAGCTCCATCTCCTTCCATTGCTGACAATGTCAGCACTGGCACTTGAATAGATTGGTGATTTCTGGCCACATAGAATGGTGAATATGAAATCACTTTTTGTAAATAATAGTTTTAGATTTGCAGAATAGTTTTGAACTGAGACAAGCCTACTGTAACTCCTACTGGCTCAGCTAAGAGAGGATCCCATACTCACATAATAGAGCAGCTGCTTTTGAACCGGTATTCATGTTTGATTTCCAACTACAGTAATGTGCATGATACATAAACAATCAGTTTAGTCACCAGAAAGGGGAACCCAGTCTCTGGTTAAGACTCTTCTAGTGTCTATCCACCCTCTAACAGACACACTAAATACCATCCCAAAATATGCTGGTGGGCAAATATGTAGACATATAGTAATATAAGGAAGGCCCTACTTCAATCATGGGATAATTGTCAAATAATCATGGCTGAGTCACAGACAAAACATGGAAAATCTTGGAAAAGTAATAATGGACCTTTATTAATTGCAGTAATTTAGAAAAGTCAGAGAAGACCTATTTGTGTAAGAAAAAATTTCCAGAACAATATAAACACTAAAGTATTATATTATTCCTGCTAATTTTTTTGATAACCAGACATTTTGTGGCAACTATTAATGGAAGGGTCTGACAGTGGGAGTCCTGGCCATCAGCCGCCGGGGGCTAAGAGCAGGAGCCCTTGATGTTAGCCGCCCAGGGCTCCCGTTGTCAGTCCCCAGTGTCTGGTAAAATTGCAGGGGTAGCCTAATATTGTGGGATCCTGGCTAATAGCCATTGATGGACATATCCCCCCAGAAACTTATCTAGTTCTTTTTTGAACCCAATCATAGTTTTGGCCTTTCACAACATCCCCTGGCATCCTCCAACTCCCACATGTTAGTCAGGACTGCTACGGTTCTCAGCTGACCTCAGCTACTTTGGTAATTCATGGAGATAGAGGTGCAGCAGCTACAACCCAAACCGAACACTGAATCAATGAACATTCAGAACACTTTCCCGCTAGAGACTTACTCATTGACTGGTGTGTATGAGACTGGCTTGGGTAGACTGTATGTAGATAAAGACCAATTATTCAGCCAGAAAAAATATTTTGGGCTGAGTTGTATTACCCTTAGGGAAAGATACTCTCAGTTGGAGTAAGGGTGGTGTTTTCAGGCCCACGACAATGGGGAGTCCATTTTCAAACATGGGTAATTAGATAAATTAATACTTAAATGCTGCACTTGGAGTCTCAAAATGGTACTTGCACAGAAATGACATTGTAGTGTAGTTGTCAAAATGATCACTGCATATACAGAAACATAGCTGAATAAAATGTAGTGTATAGTTTGACAGGCGGTTCTTTTACTTCCTATTATCCAGACAGACAGCTCACTAAGAAAGCATGCTAATTCTTAAACAATACCTATTGATACACGCTACAAATGAATTTCTCCAAAGCATGTGCAGATTCGTGTAAATATTGTCAATATATAGGGCACTATGTGAACTGTTCTAAAATATCTTCAGAAATAGCATAGGCATCTATTAATGCTAATCCATTCATAAAAGCTCTACTTGGTTAATTAATTATATGCGGGAAACAAAGTAAGAGTAGAGGAATCTGGTCTGAAGATTGTACCAGTCACAATTATTTTAAATGCTTTGTGAAACCAAGAATAAAATAAACCATAAATGATTGGATTACAAGTAGAATTGAAGTATCCCAGCCAGAGGAAGGCATTGTACAAGTCTTCAGGTGTTGAGAAGTTAATAAAAGGATCAGCTATCGTGAGGATAAAGAAAGGCAGCCAACAAAAAACAAACACCCCCATAACTATACTTAAAGTTTTAGTTGCTTTGTTCTCTTTTTTTGTAGAGATTTTGTTTTTCATTGCAGAGACACATTTTATTGCACTGGGGATTCTAGCAATTTGTCTTGCATGTTTTCTTGCCACTGTAAATATGTGGACATAAATCCCCACCATCACTGTGCCTGGGAAAAAGAAGGCTATAAGAGAAGCCAGCACTCCCCAAAGCTTGTTAAATACCAGTGCACAGAAACCACAGCAGTCAATGGAAGCAACATATACCTCAATGCCATCAATATTCAACTGTGAAAAAACTAGGCCAAAGGCAAATAAGAATGGGACAGACCAGCTAATTAATAAAAACAGGACTATCACGGGGACAGTTATTTTAGTGACATAATGCAGTGGGTCACATACCGCGTAGTAACGGTCAACAGAGATAAAACACAGATGGAAAATAGAGGTGGTACAGAGCATTATATCACAACAAGTATGGAGTTTGCAGAAGAGGTCTCCAAAATACCAGCATGACTCAATAGACCTGATCATACTGTAGGGCATAACCATGAAACTAAGCAAAAAGTCAGTAGTTGCCATGGAGCAGATCAGGAAGTTGGTTGGAGAGTGAAGCTGTTTGAAATGAGCGATGGAAATGATCACAAGCATATTTCCTCCCATTGTGAGCACTATTGCTCCCACCATGAAGATGTACATAGCCCAAAGACTGATTGTAGACCGTACATTTCTAAGACATGAATTGTTAACAAAGTCAAAGCAATACTGCACATTCTGTGGACTCCAGAGGGTGGATGAATTCATGATTTGGGATCAACGACAGTAACCTTTTCAAAAGTATTACAATACAGCCAGTTCTGGGGAAAAAGAAAAAATAAACAAAGTGATATGAACAGTAGCAATATCTGCAGACCTGTGTTTCAGATTAGTTGGTTAACACTTAAAAATAATAGGCCTAATTCTACTCTCAGTTGTAAAAACATCAATTCAGAACAATTCCTATTTACTTTAGAGGAGTTACTCCAGACTTACGTCAGTATCACAGATAGCAGAATTTGGCCCAATGATAATCAAAAAAAATGGCTGAACCATTTCCTAAATACTTCTGAATCTTAAGATGCTCAAAAATTCTAAGTAATATTGGATATTTTTGCTATGGAGTTTACATTCAATACTATAAGCACTATAGTAAAAGGTTTGCACAATGAAAGCCTGAAACATACGACACTCACCTGTATTGCGCAAACAGATGGATTACAGTTTTGTTGGGCCCTGGGTCAGACCAAGTGGGAGCCCCTCTCCACCCCTTCTGCCTGCAGTCCTCCCTGCATCTCCCCCACACTCCTGCCATGGAAAGGGATCGGGGCGCTGGGGGCTTGCCCTGCTCTGCCCACCTGGTTCTCCTGCTGGGGCGCAGGATAGAGGTGCAGAGGCTTCCCCCGCTTCCCAGCAGGAGCGTCAGGTGGGCGCACAGAGCGGGGCAAGCCTCCCCACTCCCTCCAAACCCACTCCCCGGCAGGGGCGTCGGGGAGGTGGAGCAGGTTGGGGCACGGGGGCACTCATTTTCTGGAGCCTGCCCAATTGGCCAGAGCCCCAGGGCACGGGCCTCGTTGGCCCAGTGGCTAATCCGTCACTGATTGCACAGCTCTACGCATCATCTCAGACATCTTTGTTCCTGGAGGTACTACCCATCCTTCCAAGAGAGACATTACAGCATCAGAAAACCCAAACTGGTTGATGCTATAAAGATTTTAACATGCAACACTTTGTGACGCTGGCCAGACCTCAAGGTAAAAGAGTGACACAAACTCACTGACACCATCCTCATTTTAGCATGTCTTCCAGTAGGCCACTGGGTGTGTACCTGCAGACATGTTTCTGATTGTAATATTAATCCACTGAGGTGCATATCCTCAACACTTACTTGGCTAGGAATAAGAGAAATATAATAGCATCGTGCTGAGGAGTCATTGAGGTTTCCTGAACAATCTGTGCCTCAAAGCATTGAAAAATTTGAAAAACAGGCAAAACGACACCAGTTTAGTGAACGGTATTAATCCTTTATTATGGATAATTGTTATTTAAGACTTCTGGTTTTTTTTTATTTAAATCAGTATTTACTATTACAAATATACATGTGTAAGAAGAAAAAAAGATGTCACATTACAGTCTGCACACTCTCCTCTACATGCTATTCCTTATGCCAGCAAACTGGTGCACAGTTCTTGGTGTACAATAGAATGAAAGTAATGGAGTTTTAAGGTGGACACTATGGCCTGAGAAGGTACATCCTATATGCTAGTGTGTGCATGCACACACACATATACATAAATGTACACACATGCTATGTATGTTATTACAGTTTGGGCATTTAATTAACATTAGTTCACAGTAGTAAACTAAGGAATTGTATTCCCCTAGTAACGCCAACAAGAGTTTCTAGTTTCTCATGCTACAAGGTCCCCAAATTTAGTTAGATACTTAGATTATGTACAGTTCAGGGACTCATTCTTCAATAGAACACAGCTTTTAATCAAATCAACTTCCCCCTCTGCAAGCTCCATTTCTTACTTTTTCGATTCTATAGTTCCATATCCCTTCTCCTGTGTTATCTATCCCCCTTATTTGTCCCTCACCTATTCCTGGTTTTCTTTTATTTCTCCCAGCTTGTCAGGTTCATATAAGGCTATTTCTGTACCCCAGAGTACATGAAAGCTTTCTGGCATACTTTTCTAAAATCCATTTGAAACGCCATTGCATGATAAGAATATGAACATTTGCCATTATAAACATATTACAGGTTTACAACAGGTATGCCAGGCTGATATCAAAATATAGAGTCATTATAGTAGGGTTCTTTATCTTATATAAATAATTGTGTAATACGAATGCACCCAAAAGCCAATTATTCTGTGTGTATGCTTAACATTTTGTGATCATTCACCTCTCTACTTCTTACATCAAAGATATACAAAGTATCAGGTCTATTGTAGGCCAAATTCTGACCCCATTAAAGTCATCAAGGGTTTTAACACTGACTTTGATGGAATCAATATTAGATGTTATGTTTAATAAAGTTTATTCCTACAAGCATTTAAGCATGTGTATAACTTTACTCCCCCATGAGTAGTACCAGTGTTTACTGTTTACCCACAAGCGAATAAGAGTGTTTGCAGGAAAGGATCTTTGTATATTATCTTGCCTTAGTACTTTGAAAGGATATGTGACATTAACATTCATAAGAAATTGCACAGTGTGTGTGCTCAGTAAGAGACTGCAATCTCATGAAAAACAATATTTCTAGCCCAGCCCTGCAGTCCTCACATTGGTAATTATCAGCTCATTAATACCATTAACAGATGTTCTATCTGTCACTGGCATAGCATAAATTGTTGAAGATGATCCGGCGGTCCTTCTCTAGTCAGTTTCTGAATGATCTTGCCACACAATTTAAGATTCAATTCACTTCTTTATTTTACAGTGGTTCAAGTTATTTTTATGATACAGAGACAAATATTTCCTCTGAAAAAATCACAAGAAAACTTTTTTACAGTCATTCCTCTATTTAGACTGGAAAATCAAATAAATTGCAGTTCTTCTAGTCCTTTACAAAATGCAGTTGGTTACATCATTACATTGGAGTGAAAAATGTTTTACCTGATCTCTCTCCGTACTTCATCTCTTCACTGAAAACATTTTTGGCTGTGATTTTTGCTTTTGTTTCTAGTCTTTGGTTTCAGTTAGAAAATATTCTGATTCAAATCAATGAACAGTTTTAGAGCTTACCTGCCAAGTGTGTATAAAGCGTTTTCTTAATAACTTGCAAAGCTTGTTTGATTGCTTTTTTTCTCCATATGACTCCTTGTGGCAATGCTCAATGAAAATGCATTTGAAATTTTTCCTCCTTTTTTATCAGAGTAACTGGGTTGTTGCTAGTATATATACAGCAAAGAAGACCTGGGGCTGTCTCTGGTGAGTTCACACGTCTCCTATCGTGTCTTTCCTTTGGCAGATTTACTCTGTAACTCTTCATTCTGCTGCTGCAACTTAAAAAAATTATGCACATACAACCCAGTGAGGAAATTATTTGATTTGGTTCACACTCATACTGGAAATGGGAGGATGAACTTTGCCTCTACTTAAATATGTTAAATATAAAGCCATGGAAGGTCTTCTACATTGTAAGCTTTATAGGACAGGGGCAGTCATTTACTCTGCTCAATAGGGCTGGTTGAAAATGTTCTGTCAAAATTGTTTTTCGTTTTGGCTAAACACATTTTTTTTGCAAGAAGTGTCTCTTTTCAATGGAAATTTACAATTTCTCATCAAAAAACTAAATGGCCACAAGCCAAAATATTTCATCCCAAACCCAAAGTATTTCAGTTCTGAATTTCTCCCACAGTGCCTCATGGGAATTGTAATTCAAGTGCCTGACACTCCAGTTCTCCTCTCGCCACACTTCACTCCAGTTCTCCACAGCCAGACTTCATCTCCCATAATGCACCATGACCATGGAACTCTCATGCTATATAACCACCACTCAGCCAGAGGGGCGACTGTAGCACATCACAGAAGATATAGTCTAACCAGGGAGCTCAGCCTATAGAGGAGAATTGGGCCTGAGGCACTTGAGCTAGAGCACCCAGGAGGCATTACAATGGCAAAAAACCACAAACATTTTCCAACCAAAATGAATGATTTTTCATTTTCACTGATATTTTCCATGGGGGAAAACCCTTATTGTCTAGTGTTGATGGGCCCCTAACCTGTCTGTGGTCTCTATGTTCTGTTGCAATGTAGATGTTAAATTAGAATAATCAATTGAGATAAATGAAAAAAAGGAACCACTTTAATGACTTTTAAAACAGGGGGATGTCTCATAAGGGAAAGGGAATCCAAAGATGGTCAGTTACATTTAGGGATGCGCAAACTATTCCAGAAATAAGTGTCTCATTCACATTTTTCTACTTTTACACCTCAGTCTTCGACCATTTCAACCCCCTAAACATTATGAAGGTTCTTGAAAGATTGTTTCGACCATGTGTCTCTGCATTTCTAAATTCCAGCCACGACTAGTCATACAAGTAGTGAATACCACAAGGC
Organism: Macrochelys suwanniensis; assembly: GCA_033296515.1. Lineage (NCBI taxonomy): Eukaryota > Metazoa > Chordata > Testudines > Chelydridae > Macrochelys > Macrochelys suwanniensis. The sequence goes on from CM065777.1 coordinate 95,619,440, forward strand.
AAACTGTTCTCACTGTACCCCTAGCTCTATCCAAGGTCTCACTTCAGGAGACCATCGCTACTGAGCAAAGCACATGTAGAACAAAGGCTGGCTGAGAAGAAACACTTCTACAGCCAGAACAGAGTACTTCGCAATTTCTCCAATGTCAAATGTACTACCCTACTGAGAAGGTTCATGGCTAGAATTGAGAATTTGCAATCCAGAAGCAATGTTGTTATTGGAGTACATGCAATGTACTGGGCCAACTAATGAGGAATTGTGCGGTATGTTGATGGCACACTCTGATCAATATTTAAAATAACTTGGGTGCCTAAAGTTAGCGCCTAAATCCATATTTAGGCACCTAAAAAGGTACTATGAGTTTCTGAAGGGTTTAATTATGGATTTTGGAACTGAACTTTAGGTCTCCACATTTGAAAATTTCAGTGTGGCTACTGAATTAGGTAACAAGAAGCTATAACACCATTTTGAAACTCTCTGTGTGTGTGTGTGTGTGTGTGTGTGTGTTAAATTGTTATATTAAATCAAAATAATTATGGCAGTGACTATAGTGAAGCCATTTAACATACAAACATCAAAAACATTTGTAGTTTGTTGCCTCCAAATCCAGATATTTTATCTAATGTATTGTTGCCCTTTGGCTGTGGAGTGGTGAATTTTCAGGCCTTGCAGCAGATCATTTTCCACTGATGGAGAGAAATTAATATCACAGTCAGATATCTTAAGTGCAATTTGTTTATTTATATGCTGCTATACCCTTATCTATACTATTTACATACGTGCCTTCTCAGTCTTAAATCACCACCTGCACCCACAACCATTTCCAGCTGCGCCATGCTTAGACTTCGCCAGGAACAGCTGCCTTTGTCACTTTGCTACAGATTTCCAGCCATCCAAGCTGCCAGGGAACCTTCCCTCTCCTGACTGCTCTGTCTGGTCAGGAGCCAGAAAAGCAGTAGCAGATTCACCCAGAGCTGTTTCATCACAGTGCCCTCTGCTGACTTATTATTGCTCAAGAGATTTTCCATACTATTTATCTAGGGAATTTTAGCACATGGGATCTGAGTGCCTCCTTTAAAGGGTTTCAGAGGCCATTGTTCACAACGGAAAATGTAGATGATGGCTTTTTTTCCTGCCATTTGTCCTCACCAGATGCCAAATCTCTTTCCCTGAGTTCCATTCCCTGCTTTGGTGTCTGGCCCGATGCCCACTGAATTCACTGCACATCTTTCCATTGATTTAAAGGGCGCTGGATCAGGCCCTTGGTTTCCATACCTGCTCATGGGAGGTGGGACTTGTTCACACTCCACCCTAAGAATCTCTAAGTTTCAGCAGTGAGTTGCAAGCAGCCAGCCTGTCAGATATCTCCTTTTTATTTCAGTCCCATCTGCTTTTGAGGACGTAATTGACACTTTGGGTTTTAAGCCCACCCCCTTCTGAGATCCAAATGGATATTTGTCATGCCATCTGTGTTAAAAATTCAGCAAAGAAATGTATTGGTACTGAAGTAATAAGAGATCACTAAAAATACAACAAAACAGTAAATAAATAAACCAGTACCCTGTAGTTTAGCAGTCAGAACGCAATGCGTTTACAGTATATTAAATCTTTAATGTCAAATTTAAATCTAGATCTACAATATATGTTACCATGAATATAATGGGGGCTTCTATTAACTAAATATTAATGTTGCATAACAACACATCTGAGTGGGTCATCTGTGAGGACTGAATACATGACTTCTGGACTAGAAAGCATCAGCTTCAATTGTCTGAGTTAAAGGAACTGGGTTCAAATCCTGCCTCCAGAGAAGTCAATTGCAAAATTCCCATTGATTTCAGTGGGGCCAGAATTTCACACCAGATCTATTTGCTTGGAGGCAATAGCAGATTCAAACATCTACACATGGTTCAGCCACTAGAGGAGGACAAAGAGTTACACTGTTAGTATCAGTTACGTTTGCTCTAAGAAGTCACTTATAGTGTGCCTCGGAAAACAGATTAGCTGTACACATACAGGAATGTGGATTAAATATTTTATCTAATATTCAAATGATTTCTGAAACCATAAGTTTAAAAAGACATGTATTAGAGGATTCAACAGAGTTTAACCACCCATTCCATATTAAGAAATTAAATACTCCTCTAGAAAAGGGGTATATGAAAAAAAGAATAAATTAAAATCATGATAAAACAAGGTATTTTTTTAAAAAATAAAGAAAAAAGTGTTTGGTGAAAGTGTTCTGTATATTGCATCTTTCAGACCACGTATACTGAACAATGTGTATCTAGTAATTAATAGGGTTGGGGTGGGGTTTTTTGGGGGGTTTTTTGCTATTGGATGTTGTTTTCAATTTCAGATATTGTACTGTGGTTTATTTTTAGCAAAAAGATTAGTTGTACGAGAGTGTGGGTTGAATATTTTACCTCCTAAGATATATTTCAATGCTTTCTGAAACCATGGATAAAAAAAGCCATATATTAATGGATTGCAGGTAGAGTGAAGTAACCAAACCAGTTTAAAGCATCAAATAAAGCTAAAGTGGTAGCGAAATTTAAAAATGGGTCAATTAAGATTGTAAAGAAACGTGGAAACCAGCATATTAGGAACACTCCCATAACTATAGTCAAAGTCTTAGTAGCCTTTCTGTCCTTTCTCTTGGAAAGTTGACTTCTGTCATTGTTTGCATCATCAGGCATGTTGTTCACAACACGTGCATGCTTTTTGGATATTACAGTTTTCCCCCATATATCCCTATCATGACACAGCCGGAAGCAAACAAACCTACTGTAAACAAAACTGTTCCCCATGATTTGTTGAACACAATAGGACACAAACTGGAACATGCTACTAAAATCTTATAGCCTTCTATTCCAGAAGCATATGCTTCTGAAAAAACAATCCTGAAAGCAAAAGCAGCTGGCAGTGTCCAACAAACTGCTAGCAATTGCCTTATCACAGGAAAACTTATTTTGCTAAAATAAGTGGGTAACAGATAGCATAAAAGTGATCAACAGCAATGGAACAAAGATGGATGATGGAAACTAAACAGAGCATCAGATTAAAACTATAGTGGACTTTGCAGAAGGTGATCCCAAAATACCAGCAGTTCTTCACAGATATGATCTTGCTGTAGGGCATAATGGTGAATCTCAAAAGAAAGTCTGTAATAGCCATGGACAGAATCAAGAAGTTGGTTGGAGAGTGAAGCTGTTTGAAATAGGAGATTGAAATGATTATGGCAAGATTTCCAAAGACGGTGGTGAAGATGGCTCCAGTCATGAACAAATACATTGCACCTTGAACACCTGATGGCCTAGACATTTCAGGACAAGATCCATTTCCAAATTCGGAGCAATCAATAAAATTCTTAGTTGTATTAGAAGAAACCATAATCTTTTAGCTAATATGGTGAGACAATAATATTTATATGGGACTTGTAATATTTATAACAATATAGCTCATATATTAGAATAAAACATATTTAGTTGACAGTAAGTAGTTAATGAGCTCAGCTGATGTAAAACATGATAAAATTAAACAGATTAAATAGTAAGCATTCAGGGAGGGAACAGAAAAGCAGTGAATTAAATATCATGTATTTTTCATCCCTCTTTTATATTATTAGCTTTAATAAACTGATTAGTTATGATTTATTATTTGTATTACAGTAATGCCCTGAATCCCAAACAAAACCAGATCCCTATGTGCTGAGTGAAGCGCTAATATAAAGGTCACCAGATTTTCACTGACAATATTAGATTAAAATTTATCTTGTAATTTATCAACCATTGGAAACATTCATGTTATAGGCTCTGTAATGGATGTAGTGGGCTAGTTGATTCTCTCCAGGCATTTTCTTTGAGCAGTCAGGCAGTCCTCCTCAGCAGTCCCAGGAGACATTTCAGATTTTGATCACAAATACAGAAATACAGTTTTATATTGAAAATATGACCAAGTTTTCTCAGCGTGCTAAGGTTTTCCATGGAAAACATATTCAGGAAATCAGGCGCATTGTGTCTGTCGTTAAGTCTTCAGTTGTCCTCAGTACAGACATTTATAGTGATTAGAGTGAAATAAATCAGAAAACTAGGATGAAAGTTGGTTAGTTGCATCATCGAAAGGATAAGAAAATAAGAATTCATGAGGTAGAAACAAGCTGATAACATTTTGTTGCATTGTTAGCTATGACTACAATACTACCAACATTTAAGCATGTGGATAACTTTATCTATGTGAGTAGTCCCATCAAAGTCAGTGGGTCACCCACTGTTCAAATAGTACCATTCACATTGGGCAAGGTTGGATGTGCTTAGACATCTGCCTTTTTGGCAACAATAAAATTGTTGCTACAGCATTTTGCACGTAGGCTGAGGAAACTTTGTCTGGACAACAGCATATTAAAAGCTACTAATACCGCTTGTGGTTTTTATTCTCATTACATATTTTAAACTGTGAACTATGAATCAAAATTATTTTAAAAGTTGCTTTTGGTCTTTGCTGGTCCATCCTGATGTTTCAAGACAACTTCATGAACTATTTTTGTAAACACGGGTCAGAGGGCAGCCAAGAGTTTGGGAGAACTTCAATCTATTTATTTTTACATTTATATTTATATATCAGTTACTCTTCTCCCTGGGGGAATTTGACATCTGGGAAAGAACTGACTTTAATCTTATTTCCAACTGAATGAGGAAAGGATACTCAGTTTTAGCCGAGGCAGTGCAGAGAAGGGGCATCATAAAGAAGCAGTAAAGAATATCAAGGATTTCTTTTGGGTTCATAATTCAACTTGAATGCCCTCCGTTTGTAACCCTTGGTATGGCAGCATACACAGTGTAAGAAGGATGTGCCATATGCCCACATAGTTCATATTTTACCTTGATCTTTTTTCAATGCAGGTTATTTCTGAATTGCAGACACTCGGGTCTGGGGAGAACACACAAGGGGTAGATTCTATTTTCTCCCATGTAACAGTGTCTCTAGGAGAAACTACTGACATCATTCTGCATTCCCTGTTTGAAACTAGGGTTCTACATTAAAATAAGACCTAAAAGGAGACGCTGATATCACTTTCATGCCTAATTCAACTTTTCATATAAAGCAGCATTTAGAGCCTGATCCTGCACCACTGAACTCAATGGGATCCCTGCCATTAACTTCAACAAGAAAAGAAATAAACTCTTAGGCGCTGGTCCTGGAAGTGACTCCATGTGGGTAGACCCAGGAGCCACAGTAGAGCCGCATAGAAATTGGTGGAGCTCAGCAGGGGTTGGAGGTCTTCCAGCATAGAAGATTACGATTTCAGTGAGTAGCTCACAGTCCTGTAATCTCTGTTGCAGTAGCTCTTCTTAAAAATAAAACGCAAATATAGGCAATACAAGAGTCCAGTCATGCATTTCGCACACACATCATGTTCCCTCCCCTTACCTGCCCATGTCCAGGGGAAGCCTTGATAGATCACAGGCTGGTTTTAAAACAACTTTCTTGTTCCTCTGCTTGTGCAAAGGGTAATATTGAGTTTTAAGGGCAGATTCGCTCAGAGTGACTGCCTGGAATTACCAATAGATACAACACGCTGTGCTTTTAAGAATTTACAAACAGATCTCAGGAGATTTGGAGCCAAATGTGAAAAAACCCTAGAACTACTTGGCCTTTAGTAAGTAAATAAAGGAAAATCTCTTGGGGGTACTAATCTGCTGTCCCCATATTTCAACATTGGTTTCAGCTTCCTTTGCCTCCTCCATTTTTTTCTTTTACCTTCAGCAATTAAATGGCTCCAATCTTTTGATTAGAGATGACTCTTAAGACAATACCATCATTTTGAAGCCGTGATTTCTGTTAACGTAATTATTCCCTGCTCTGGCTTTAAAGTTATGGTGATTTTTCTATGAAACGTAATTACTGTCTTCTGGTCAAAGTGCACAATAGATCTGCGGCAAAGGCAACTACTAAACAAGATTTGCTCCTAAACAAATATACACAATGTTTGAATTTTGGCACATTTGTGGTTAGTCAGTCTAAATGCCTTTCTGATCATTTTGAATGGCAGGAGATATTTATCATCTTTTCCTTTGCTTCCCACAGTATTGATAGTATGTTGTCACATCCTGCTTCTCACTATCCTACAGAATATGTGCAGAGACATTACCACTATGGAAATTTGACTCAGTAACGATTGTCCTACATTCTTGTCCTATGCTCCAGTGTGTTGTATAAAAGTTAATACCATGTTTCTGGTGTTAGAACAGAAGACAGATTGACAGGCTTGCCTGAGTACTAATTCATACTCTTAACACTGACTTTTTCTGTACTTTGGATAAATCACTTACCCTTTCTGCCTTAGGGCTTGTCTACACTTAAAACATTGCAGCAGCACAACCGTAGTCCTTCAGTGAGGACACATCCTATTCCAGCAGGTGGGGTTCTCCCATTGGCATAGGTAATTCATCTCTCTGAGAGGTGGTAGTTAGATTTACAGGAGAATTCTCCCACCAACCTAATGCTGTCTACACTGGGGGTTAGGTCAGTTTAACTGCGTCACTCAGGGATGTAGATTGTTCACATCCCTGAGTCATGTAAATTATACTGATCTAATTTTCTAGTGTAGTCCAGCCCTTAGTCTCCCCATCTGTAAAACAGACATGAGGCCACTTATCTACATCACTTAAGGGTGTGAGGATTGAGTTACGATAGTGAACTGCTTTGTAGCTAAAACACGTTCTTCACACTAAGTGCTAGGTACAAAGAGAAGCCTCTCTTTTTCTTTTAACAATGTTAAAGTGAATGTAATGCTAAAGATAATGAGGGTCAGATAAGAGCTCCTTAGAGTACGGTGTCATGTATATCTGCATAACATTGATTAAATAATGCAGGATTTGTCCTAACAGGCCCAGATTTCCAAAGGTATTTAGGCTCCTAACTTCTACTGAAATCAACTGAAGTTAGGAGCCAAAAATACCTCTGAGGATCTAAATCAGTTAATGGTAAATGCATGAAACTGGAGACACAATTTATCCCTACAGTATGTTTCCCTACCCTGTTCTTGCCAATCAACTTCAATCCTGACTTGTTGCATTCTTTGATGTCCTTATCCCAGGCTTAAGTCTTTGTCATGAATAGTGCCAAACCATGGGTTTTTTTGCAGTCTTCCCAAAGGTGGGTGTGATTGGTTGGACCCCCCTATTGGGGTGCCACTGGATGTGCTGGGGTCCCACTGAGCCAGTCAGTCCTGCCAGCCTGGGTTTCCCTTGCACTGGGTTAATGTGCCTGGCTGTCAAGCCCCTTTCCAACACACACCAGGCAAGGCCACACCCAGCTGCAGACACAGACTGAAATCAGCTCTGTGTAGGAGGATTCAGCTAGGGGAATGGCCAGCACTCTGGTGCATATACCATCTGGAGTGTAAACCCCAGAATAATATTGTCTTGCGCTTAGAGAGAGATCTGCACAACGCAAGCTCATAAAAATCGCCCCCTCCCTCAATGATATGCACAGCTTTTTGCCCCCCTTAGATATGAATTGCACAAACTGGGTTTTGGAATAAACAAGAAATATGTTTATTAACTATAAAAGGTAAATTTTAAGTGACTATAAGGGATAGCAAACAGGACAAAACAGATTACTGAGCAAATAAAACAAAACACAGAACCTAAGCTTAATTCACTAAAGAAACAGGTTAAAAAATGTAATTTCCCACCCTAAATGGTGTTTTAGGCAGGTCGCAGAGTTTATGCAGCTTAGAGTTCCAGTTATTTCTCTTTACAGATTAGACCCCTGTCTCAGCCTGGACTCAGCCCTGCCTTTTCCCAGCTTAGTTCCTTTGTCTCTTCAGGTGCTTTCAGCAGTCTTCCTTCTTGGTCATGGAGGCAATGGAGAAGATCCCTGATTGACTTACTTCTTAGCCTTAAGTAGGATTTACATAAGGTGGCAATCCTGGTATTTTTCCACTGGAAACAAAGTAGTGTCCAAGGTGGTACTCCGTACCAGGTAACATCATCAGATGACCCTGCAGTGTCAAAGCAACATCCCAGGAAACTCCTCAGGAAGGTGGGAGATTAGTATCTTCAAAGTTCTATTGACTTCTTAAATGGCTCATTCAGGCTGATTGCCTACTGTCTGGTGGGCATTCCTCCAAGTACACATGCAGTTGTAATTGTTACACAGTCAATATTCCTAACTTCAGATACAGAAATGATACATGTATACAAATTGGATAAACTTTTTTAATAGATCATAATCTTTTCAGTGATACCTCACATGACCAATCTTGCATAAAACATATCTTAGGTATGCCATATTCATATCATAACAATATTTCTATGAGGAATATGGGGTGTAATGTCACAGTGGGTAACCAAGGTCATTTTAAATTAGGGTATCCAATGATTTGCTACAATATATTTCCCTTTTAAAAGATTGGATAGATCATGTATTTATCAGTTTTCCAGAGATACAGAGATTTAAAAAAAAATAGAAAAGATTATAAATACCAGGCTAAAGCACATATTTAGGAGCCTGAGGATGCAGGTGGCCACATGTATGACCTTGGATAAATGATTTAATCTACCCCATGCTTCAATTTCCCCATTTGTAAATAGCAATTACTTACCTCACTGGTGTGTTGAGATGTCCTTTGTAAAGTGACAAAATACTATAATGATGAAAACCACACAAGTAGATAGAAACAAAAGCCCCATTATCCTGGTGCATAGTTAATCAAAGCTCTTATCTTTTTCCACTTCTATAATCAGTTTTTAGAACTTTCTCAATCAGCAGCTTAAAGCACAATGGAAATATATAATATTAATACCATTGTACTGGTGTCTTCACAATAGCTACATTATCCTTGTATTTTGTTTGTCACTGGAGTGTGTTTTGTCACATCACACCTTTGTTATAATGAGTCAATCATTACATAGTAATATTATGTGAAATATTTGCCTACAGCGTTGAACCTATGGCAGATCAGGGTGGGGGTAGAGTCTAGGGCACTCCATATACAACCAACTTTTGTCAGACTTTGCTAATAGTACTTACTATTCTTTCTTCGTCCATTTCTCTGGGTATCCTTTCCATGTCTCCTGCCCAGGATCTCTCCTCCTTACTGTTTTAAATTATATTAGGATATAGCACTTTTAATCGGCAGATTGCAACACTCTTTACAAAGGAGGTCAGCATCATTATTCCCATTTTACAGATGGGGAAACTGAGGCAAAGAGGCGATGGCCTGAATCCACAAAGGTAGTTAAGCATTTCAATGCCCAACTTCTAGGTGTCTTGAAAATCAGTGGAACAATGGAAGTCACAAAGCCAGGATTAGGCGCCTAGGCTACCTATACAGTACCTGGGGAAAGACAGGTGCCAAAGAATGGGATCCACAAAATCCAAAACTAGATACTGGAAGATGCCAAACAGAGATGTGTGTCCTAAGCCCCACCCCTCACGCAATATTCAGCACCTAAGTCCAGCCTGCAGGAAGGTACCTATTGCTCCTTGTGATCCACAGTGAGGAACCCTTTTTCCAGAGCAGTTTAGACACCTAAACTATTTCTTGCAAGAACTTCACAGAAAATGGCTGAGGCGGGGGTGGAGGAAGAGAAAAGGCAGTGGTGGTGGAAGCATGAGCATCTGGATTATATGTTCTGATGTGGGTCTCACTCAGTCTCTCTTGCTGAAGCCATTGCTCTCATTAAATGTTAGTTGGGCTAGAGACAGAGTGATAATCACTCTATAATCCAGTGCTTAGGGCACCCACCTGTTCAAATCCCTTCTCTTCATCAGGCAGAGGGGGGAATTATACCAGGATCTCCTACATACAGGTGAATACCCTAATCACTGGGCTAAAGGCTATAAGGGAGTTTGCTACCTTTTCCCCTCATAGCCAATTTCTGTGGCGGTAGATGTGCTCTGAGCATGCCTAATGAATTGGGCCCCATGGAGAAAATAGACATTCACCATCTCTCTTCATCTGCTTTTAGGATCACACTGGGGCTTAGTCATAAGACAGGCATCTGGATGCCTGCCTGTGGCAGCAGTGCTCATGCTCAGAGGTATGTGCCTAGGGGACCTTTTATAGCAAAAATGTTGGCGCTGAGTGAGTTTAGGCAGCTAGCGGGATAGATGGCAGCCAAGCAGGGTTATGTGGATCACAATGATGCCTAAAACTGGAAATCCCTTTGTGGATCTGTCTGGGCCAAAGTGACTTGCCCAACGTCATGCAATAAGCAGTGGCATAGCTGCAAATAGAACTCAGGTGTCCTGAGTCCCCAGCTAATGCTTTATCTGTTAGACATTGCTGTCTCCCCTTAAGATTATTGTTATTATTACTGCATAGTATTTTACAGAGGTGTACCAAAGAGACCCCGGCCCATGCCAGCTTCCAGTTTAAACAAGCAAAATACAGAAAACCAGAGCAGGAAAGAAGCAATATACAAGGAAGGAGAATTAATAGTTGTGTTTAGTGTGCTAAGACTATTCTGTTCTGTGGGATTTAACTTCTCTCTCTCTTTTTTCTACAAAAAAAAGGTTTATCTTGTGCTGTGAGCTGTATTAAAGTATTGAAATGAGGCATAAAAGCAGAGGTGAATGTTATTAGAGATAATCACAAAGGTTCAGTTAAAGTTTTGATGATGAAAAATGGCTTTTTTTACTACATGAAAATTTTCATGAAAATGTTTATATTATTTGAAATTTTATTGGAACAAAAATTTTCATTTTGATTGAAAAGCATTATTGTTTTGGGTTGTTGGTGGGGGGGAAGGGTTGTTTGTTTGTTTTGTTTCCCCTCCTTTCTGTCCCTACCTCTACCTGCTCCAGTCAAATAAAGGGGAAAAGGCAAAACAAGTGAGAGAAGAAGAAGAAAATAGAAACATGAAAACCATTTAAAAATGAAATTGAAACAAACCAAATTTTTAAATTGCATCAAAATGAAAGAAAAGTATTCCAATGCAATAAAAATGGTTTATTTTTTTTCAAAATGATGCGAGACAAGAGGGAAAGAATTTAGGTTGGTTAGGAGATTAAAGGGGGTGGAGTCAAGGGGACTAGCTGAGAGGTTCAGGATAGTGGGACCATGGGAGACCTCCACACCAGACAAAAGAGAGAAGGAGAAGGTAGTCACAGAGGTGGGGAGGGACTGGGAGGTGAGGAAGATGGACATATCACACACTTGCAAGATCCTGAGCAGAGAGGGAGAAGGGAGCAGGTGCAGTCACTGCCTCCCACTGTGCGTCATTGTGTGACCCAGTCACTCTGCCTATGCTTTAAAATGAAGATTATGAAATTCATTACTTTTTTCTTCTATCATTATCTTAATTTCAGAATTTAAAAAAATAGTGAAATGTGCATGCTGATTACACTGCATATTTCAGTAGACTACATGGGTGAAACTCTTTTGAAGTCAATGGAAAAATTCCCCATATTTCCCCAGAATTTCACCCCATATTTCCTACTATAGCTCCCAGCTGTACACTTATATGGCATGTTAGACTAGAATGTAGATAGCTCACTTACTGAAGAAACAAAAGGAAAAAATAGAAACTAAGGGGATAAAGTCTGAGACAAGTAATATAAAGAGAAATTTGAATTACAATACTGCACTAGAATTACAATAATAAAAGCGAGACAAGGTGGGTGAGGTTACCTCTTTTATTGCTCCAACTTCTGTTGGTGGAAAAGACATGTTTTTCAACTTCACAGACCTCTTCTTCTACTCTGTGAGGGTTGAAAGCCTCTCCGTTCCACCAACAGAAGTTGGTCCAATAAAAGAGGTAACCTCACCCACCTTGCATCTCTCATATCCTGGGCCTAACATGGCTACTACAACATTGCAAACAAGAATAAAAGACAAATACAGTTTGTAGTGGTTAAAATATTCCTTTATATTTTTTGTACATCTACTCAATTGCTTGTTTGGGCCTAGATCCTGTGTGCTGACTTGTGGAGATAGAATCCTCTGTCTGTATGGAGCTCTATTGACTTCAGTAGTGTGATGGGGTAGACTCACCACTGCAGTGCCTCCTGCTGGCTGTCCTGGGGATTAGCTCTGTTTGCCAGTGCGCCTTCTTCTGGTGATGTTTTGCCATCATCACTTCTGCTCCTGGACCCAGGTCACGCCCAGGACCACGGCGTCCTCTTCATGACACAGCCCTCCGACTGTGCGGCACTATGTGCTTCCCCCATTCCGGGGGACAGTATCGCAGTTTGCTGTCCAGCCACTTCCCTCAGTGGCTACTGCAGCCAACTGTCTGCTACTTCCTCAGTGGCAAGGTGGGTGGGGAGAGACTCGGGCCTGCCCACTACCCCAGGTCCCAGCCCAGGGACCCTGTAGATGGCCACCACTTGCTGCATCTCCTCCCACTCCTCAGTAGATTTCCCTGAGCCACTTTTCTGTGACCCTAGCACCCTCATTGCCCTGGCCTCAGCCTGCAGATCCTTCCAGCCTGCCAGGAGCTGCCTTTAGCTCCCTAGGTCTCTGCCTGCAGCACTGGTCTGCCCAGGGTGCTTGCTGCCTTCAGCCTGCAAGACAGCCAGTCCTCTTCCCTCCTCAAGCTCCAAGGAGTGACTGAAACTGCTCTGCAGCCCTTCTTATATGGGCCAGCCTGGCCCTGATTGGCTGCTCCACACAGCCTCTCTCTAATTGGTTGCCTCCTGCGCAGCCTCCCTAGGGCTCTATTAATCATAAGTAGGGCTTTTGTTTTGGTAAGTCAGGTGCTAGCTCTTTGTTACCAAGTCCACATCTATAAATCTGTTTCATGTAGAACTTAACATGAACTTTTCACCTTGTGCCAGCTTTGCTTAATCCATTCTTTTGTTGAAGGACATTTTCTGGTTGCAAATGTTCATTTACACTGATAATCCTTTGCAAATATGTATATATTACTGAATTACTGAATCATGAGAGACATGTACTGACATTTTCTACTGAGAGCTTACTTAAACATAATCATTCACTCTGTATTGACACTGCATATTGTTGGGAGATAATCAGTGAAAACTATTACATGATAGCATTCTGCAATAATAATTATGACCGATGAATAAGACGTCTTTAATTTTACATTATAATATTCAACCAAACAATGCCCCCCTTTTTAACTGAAAATCATCACTGGATTTATTTGTTATAACCAGACACATTATTGATTTTCAGGAAACAGACTAGTTGTATAGAAGTTTGTCTGGAATATTTTACCTAATATGTATCTCAGTGCTTTTCGAAACCATGGGTAGAAAAAACCATATATTAATGGATTACAGGTAGAGTTAAAATAGCCACACCACGATAAGGCATCGAACAACATTGCAGGAGTAGAGAAATTTAAAAATGGGTCAATTAAAATTGTGAAGAAACATGGAAACCAGCATATTAGGAACACCCCCATGACTATACTCAGTGTCTTAGCAGCCTTCCTGTCATTATTCTTGGAAAGTTGATTTGGCTTTTCATGATTTGCATTTTCAGGCATGCTGCTCATAACACGTGCATGCTTTTTGGATACTAAAAAAATTTTGACATAAATTCCTATCATAACACAGCCAGGAGTAAAGAAGCCAACTGTGAACAAAACTGTTCCCCATAATTTATTAAATGTAACTGGACAAGAACTAGAGCATGCGACTAAAATCTGATAGCCCTCTATTCCAGAAGCATATGCTTCTGAGAAAACCACCCCGAAAGCAAAAGCAGCTGGTACTGACCAACAAACTGCTAGCATTCGCTTTATCACAGAGATGGTTATTTTGCTAGAATAATGCAGTGGGTAACAGATAGCATAAAAGCGATCAACAGCAATAGAACAAAGATGGAAGATAGAAGTTACACAGAGCATCAGATCAAAACTATAGTGGACTTTGCAGAAAGTGATCCCAAAGTACCAACAGTTCTCCACAGATCTGACCATGCTATAGGGCATAATGGTGAATCCCAGAAGGAAGTCTGTGACAGCCATGGAGAGGATCAGGAAGTTGGTTGGAGAGTGAAGCTGTTTGAAATAAGAGATTGAAATGATTATGGCTAAATTCCCAAAGATGGTGATGAAGATGGCTCCAGTCATGGACAAATACATTGCACCTCGAACACCTGATGATCTGAACGTTTCAGGACAAGATCCATTTCCAAATTCAGAGCAATCAATCAAGTCCTTGGAGATATTAGGAAAAGCCATAATCCTTCATCAGATATTTTCCTATTAAGATAGACAATGTTTTTATGTACAGTTTTAATGTTCAGGCATTTCCAATGGACTACAACTCCTAACAGAATACAATGCAAAGTTAATTGGAAGTAACCATTAAACATTGTTTAAAGTTATCAGGTGAAATCCTGGTCCCACTGAAGTCAAAGACAAAACTCTTATTGATTTCAGTGGGGCCAGGTTTTCATCCATCATTTTTCCGATACGTGCTGAAGTAATTTACATGGGTTAACACTGGAAATGATGATGAATGTCATTTACAAAAATGTTTTTAAATAAACATTTTAAAAGTACATACTTTTTTCACATCATTTATTTGACTATTAGTATCACTTGTCTTTTGTGCAATCTATTACTTAAGTTCCACATTTTAAAAAGCTATTTATTTTCTACAGCTGTCAAAATCATCTCTTTTAATTAATGTCAAACATTCAAAAGGGAGGCGGGGAAGCAAAGAATTACAGTTATCATGGTGGGGGTGTTTTTTGTGCTTGGTCTGGAATTTTGACTTCTATTTAGCTGGGTCTCTAATTTTTTCATTCTATGGGCCACTTTGTAAGACGAATTCTCCCACATGGACTATTTTTTCTCCTAGAGTCCTACTGCATGGAACTGATCACTGCTTTTCCACAAACCACAGTTTGAGAGCTGCTATTTTTAACAAATTGACTACTTCAGAGCAAGCCTGTTCAGTAAGGGGAGTTTTGTGCCCAGCTCACACTTCCCTGGAGTCCTTTGAGAAGTCAGGTAATGAGTTACACTCCACAAATACTGATCTTACAAGTGTCACAAATTCAGAACTCCACTCTCTACCTTTTAGCAATTCCTGCTGATGCTAAGTTCACATGCTATGGATGATAAAGCACCCACTATGAATATTTGTAACTAAAATTGGTTTAAAAACAAGATAGTATATGACAACAAATATCCCTACCTTTATTTTCTTCTCACATACACCAGTTTTAAATTGTTGTAACTCTACTGATTGAAATGGAGTTACTCTTCATTTACACCAGTATAAGTAAGAGGTGAATCAACCCTGTGTATTAGCCATTTCAGAACATTACTTTGAACAAAATGTGTATAACAAGCTAACAATAAAGTTTGTATTCTCTCTTATTTATACTATTTGTAAGCTTTCAGTTTTATCCCTGAAGAAATCTGAAGGCTGTCAACCAAATGAATGCTGAGGAGGATGTAAATACAGTATCTGTCCACCATCTGCAAAGGGTTATTATTTTAATATTATATCAATACTTTTTTCTAAAAACATGGCATGTTATTTTCTGCACTGCAGATTCTTGCTTATGCAGCAAGAGACGGCAAATTCTATTTGCTTCCCTCTGTTAGGGTCTGATCCCATTCCCATGGAAGTGAATGAAAAGCTCCCATTGGTTTCAACAAGAGTTGGATCAAGCCCTTAGTTTCTTTGTGAAAACACAGCCTCACCACTTTCTCCCCTTCTGCATACTCTGCTAGAGATCATCCTATATTATATAAAAAATAGAAGCAGAGAGAGATACCATATCTATGCCAAGTCAGCCTATATATAAAGAAACATGTGATGTAGGGAACAGCTCAGCCCCACTGTTTCTGTCCCAACAGATATTGTCTTAAAAGTAAGAAAAGATAAACTCCCAAGCAACGCAAGATTTAAAACAAATAGTATAGATTCAAGCTTCTTAACCCTGCCCCTACCTGCATCAGGCTAGATAACACCATCAATATATTCCTGAGGGTTTATTTTTCTATTATTGTCCAGCTTATGTGAAATATTAATGTTGAATTTGAAGGGTAGAGTCCATTGGTGTCTTTACCCAAAATAACCAGGAAATGCATGTTACTGTGCCTTTTATGACATTACAATCAGGTCTCAAGAGAATTTAAGCCAAAAGGATCATTAGGGGGTTACTGCTACAAGGAGTAGATGAAGCCAGGTCCCCTGAAGGGATTGTTCTGTCCTCCATTACCGGGATCAATATCTGTGCCTGCTTCATCTGCACTGACACACTCACCTCTGAGAACTGTTTTGGTGATTTGAAATGGATGAAAGCCAGCATGGCAGGGGCTTCCTTCTTTCCTTCTAGAAAGGAGATGGAGGAAAAGCTGAGGTGTCAGGAGTAGATGGCCCAATCTCTTCCTATTGTAATTCTCTTCCTAAATATCCATTGTTTCTTTTGGATATTTGAGTAATTACCAGTCCTACAGGAACATAACAAACCTAACAAAATTACCTTCTTGCCAATTTAAATGAGATGTAAATCCTCTCACTTTTCCCACCTTGTATCCCATTATATTTTCACTTGATTCCTCTGCATACATGTCAAACATGAGGTGGACTTTGTCATAGGTCCAGTATTTTTTCTGTAGCCTCATAATGAAGTGTTCAGCCAAATCTCGGCAAGTGTTAACGGTTTCTGGTTTGTTAAGAGTTT
Organism: Macrochelys suwanniensis; assembly: GCA_033296515.1. Lineage (NCBI taxonomy): Eukaryota > Metazoa > Chordata > Testudines > Chelydridae > Macrochelys > Macrochelys suwanniensis. The sequence goes on from CM065777.1 coordinate 95,636,073, forward strand.
GTCCCTCAGCCATAGCATCTGTGATTGCTACAATAAAGGGCCTTTGCTGGCATAAGGTACTGGCTATGTTGTTAGTAGGTGCTGGCTTAGGAAGACTGCAAGATGTGCATTAGTTTGCTTTTTGCCTGGCACATATACATTGTTCCAGCAAATTTGAACATAAGTTCAACACGGAGAACTCCTACTTTCCCAAGGTGTCATATAGATCAACTTCATGCTGAGATCTGGACAGGACCAGGAGATGAGCAAACAATAATCTTTCTGTGATTAGCTTTGTAACAGTCCCTACAACCTTCACCCTTATTTTCTTTTTTGTATTTGAGCACAGCTTTAGTCAGTTCTTCTTGATTGGAGCCCATAGACTGATGGATCCTTGGATAATTCTTGGGTTTTGAAGGTTTCATATAAGTCATGACCCAAAGTATCCATTTGACTTACATCTTTAGCTATCTCACCACTGAAGGCTGCTTTCGTCATGATATTAATCATACGCAAATGGGTTGCCAGTGTGAGTAAGCTGTAGCTTTAAAAGTGCCCCGTCCTGGCATTTAACATCACCTAATTTGTCTAGATAATGCTTGGTTATTTCTGTGGAAGTCATACAGACATGCTTAATGTTTCATTCAAAATTTTATGGAATTCTGAGGATGTCAGGTTCTCTGGCAGCTTCAACTTTTTCCTGATGCTTAATGTGCTTCTTCTCCAGCCTTGCCAAATTCAGGTTATTGGTGCACTTCTTATATCATAGAAGATGCCACCGAGCATTGTGTTTAATCAGATCCTCCATGGTGGTATTCTCCAAAGCTTCAGTTACTCACTATCATTTAAAACATGCTGATTTTTCAATACTTAATTGTTCTAGGTTTATCATGATTGATATCATGTTCCCTGGAGAAAGGGCACTGTATCAGCACAATTTCCACAAACTAGAGGACCTGAACCTGAGAGCCAGGGTGGGCAGAGAGTTCCCCCTGCCAAGCTGCAGAGGATGATACCACTGGAATTATGATTCTGTAAATTTTTATATCTCAAATGACACCTCCCTGACCTTTTATCAGTAATGTGCTCACAGAATTACACATGCACACAATCTTCAAACTTGACTTGACTTTTAAGTTTTAGTGAGACCTAATGGACAGGTCAAGTTTGAAGAAAATCAGTCCACTAATTTTAAAATTAAGAACATGTAAAGGAGCTCACCTATAGGGAAACTGCACTAAAGATAAACAAGGAAACATTTTCCAAGATTATGTTGGAAAAATACATGAAAATCATAAGAATTATCTGATACCATATCACTTGCTAACTCCAAAGAACAGCAAATGAAAGCAAAATTAAATGGTAATGTGCACTAGGAATATTTTATCTTAGAGGTAAGTCAGCTATTTTATTAACACCAAAAATTAAGGAAAATACAACATAAAGATCAGCTCAAACCTTCCCTCCCCTGCTTGACTGCTCCTAGAACTTCCCCCTATGAACCACTCCGCCCACAACCTGCATCCGCTTCATCTAAAGAGCCACTCCAACTTCCATCATAACCAGATGGGGTAACAAACCACTTGCCTCAAGGAATCAGCAACCACCTAATCTTTTCCCAGTAAGATGAACACCTACTAGCAAATACTGCCAGCCAGTTACAATCATATGAAGTTCTATAATTTTAAAAACAAATATGAATTCAGAGCTCATGAAAGGTGCTGCATTGACTCCTTTAGACACTGATGTCTACTATTTATAGATATTGAATAGCTACAACATAGCAGCAGTAGTGCAGCTATCTCCACATTGCTGTGCTATTGTTCTTCACTTCTGTCCTGGAGAGCATCAGTAAGCCTATATCTACACTGCAGTTTATCTGGGTGATTGGCACCCAGGTGTGAGCATCCTCACAGCAAAGCCCAACCTACATCACTGTGTCCTCACTGTTTCTGCCCTCACCTATGTGTAGGACCCTGCCAAATCCATGGTCATGAAAAACATGTCGTGGACTGTGAAATCTGGTCTCCCCCTGTGAAATAGGTCTTTTGTTTGCTTTTACGCAAAAGAACTGGGGGAAATAACTTGTCTGTCCTTTGGGGGGGTGGGATTATGGGAAGGCTTTTGAAGGACTATCAGCATTGGGCTCTAACCCACACACCCAAGCCGAGTAAGCTACCACTGGCTTAGAGCACATCTAAGGTCAGAGGTTTTCTGTGTGGATGGTAGGGGAGGGCTAAGGCTAAAACCCAGGTAAAACCATGGGCTAACTGTTCAGTGTAAACATATTAGGCTCACAGCCTATTCAGTTCTTGATATCTCTGCTGAATCTGCTAACAAGTGTGCCCATTGGAGGTGGGAGGGTGATTTTGTGATGTGGATAATTTCCTGCTAGGAATTGGACTGAGACCTCACATTCATTTTATGAAAGCCACTGAACAGTTGTCACCTAGAAATATTTTGGTCAATACTGACTTTGGCTAGATTTAAACTGGCAGCCTGGAGGTAAAAAGCTCTATTAAAAATCCCACTCAGCCAAGGAAGTTTAAACAAATTTAGTTAATGCGTGACTGAGAGTAGGATTTCAAGTATGTTAATTTCAGGATTTAGGCCCAGATCCTCAAAAGTATTTGGGTACCTAATTCCTCTGGAAATCAGTGCAAGTTAGGTGCCTAAAGACCTTTGAGATCTTGGGCCTTAGGCTCTGATGCAGGGACACAACCCTATTCAGGAAACGAATGAAGCACATGCTTAAGTGCTTCCTGAATCAGGCCTTAGTCACCACAGTTATGAGCACTATAAAAAGTCTTAAAATAGACAGATAATTGCAAAAGCAAGGCTTGCTCCCAAGAAAGTAAACACAGCCATGTTTGCATGTATTTCGTGTTTTCTATTCCTGTTTTCCTTGTTATCAATCTGCTATTGTTTGCTATTTATGTAAAGGATAAAATAAGATGTGATTTGTGGTTACCCTTACCTTTTGAAGTGTCCTAATTTCACAGCTATTGGTCCTGGATCTGGTTCTGTTCAATGTCTTCATCAATGATTAAGATAATGGCATAGAGAGTACACTTATAAAGTTTGCAGACAATACCAAGATGGGAGGGGTTGCAAGTGCTTTGGGGGATAGAATTAAAATTCAAAATGATCTGAACAAACTGGAAAAATGGTCTGAAGTAAACAGGATGAAATTCAATAAGGACAAATGCAAAGTACTCCACTTAGGAAGGAACAATCAGTTGCACACATACAAAATGGGAAATGACTGCCTAGGAAGGAGTACTGCGGAATGGGATCTGGGGGTCATAATGGATTATAAACTAAATAGGAGTCAACAGTGTAACACCTTGTTGCCAAAAAAAAAAACACCGAACATCACTCTGGGATGTATTAGTAGAAGTGTTGTAAGCAAGACACGAAAAGTAATTCTGCCACTCTACTCCATGCTGATTAGGCCTATTGTGTCCAGTTCTGGGCACCACATTTCAGGAAAGACGTGGACAAATTGGAGAAAGTCCAGAGAAGAGCAACAAAAATGTTTAAAGGTCTAGAAAACATGACCTATGAGAGAAGGTTGAAAAAATTGGGTTTGTTTAGTCTGGCAAGGAGAAGACTGAGAGGGGACATGATAACAGTTTTCAAGCACATAAAAGGTTGTTACAAGGAGGCGGGAGAAAAATTGTTCTCCTTAACCTCTGAGTATAGGACAAGAAGCAATGGGCTTAAATTGTAGCAAGGGCAATTTATGTTGGCCATTAGGTAAAACTTCCTAACTCTCAAGATGGTTAAGCACTGGAATAAATTCCCTAGGGAGGTTGTGGAATCTCCACCATTGGAGATTTTTGAGTGCAGGTTAGATAAACACCTGTCAGTCAGGGATGGTCTAGATAATACTTAGTCCTGCCATGAGTGCAGGGGACTGGACTAGATGACCTCTTGAGGTCCCTTCCAGTCCTATGACTCTATGATTCCAATTCCTCTTGCTATAGAGGCAGGGGATGTGTCTGGAAGCTACATGAGGTAATCCAGGTGTATAGCAGGTCCTGGCCTAACAGGGAAGGCGCTTGGTTCCATGGAAAAGCAATCACTTGAGGCTCATGAAACACCATGTTTTTATAGTAAGATTTCCCCCAGTTTCACTATTAACCAGAGATGGGCCCAAACCCATCCTCCCTAGGTCCATACCTAGGAGCTGAATTTGGATCCAAGTCCATAGCTGGCGACTGCTGTATATTAGACTAAGTCAATCCACAGACAAGTTCACCAGCTTGGAGAAGGCTGGGCTCGGATCTGGATTTCTAGTGCTTGTGTTCGGTGTGTCGAGGTCCAGGATTTGGATTCTCCCCATGACGGGGAGAAGCATCTCCGTCCAGATCTGCTGTTCTCATTGGGGAGGGCTGGTCCAGACTCGGGGAGAATTGGTTCAGACCAGACCAGATTCTGCCATTGAGCCAGTTCCCTCCGATACACCTAACGTCACTGTGCATTCCAGCCTGGCCTCTTGGGCAGGAACAGGACTCACCTGCTCTTCTTCTTCTAGCCTCCTCTGCTTGGTCTTGATGTACTGCTGAACAGCTTAATATGTCAGTCAAAATGTTGCACTGGTGCTGTTGTGTACTTGTTTTTTAACGTAACTGTGTTAAATACTCATGTGTTACGTGGTAATTATGTCTCAGGGTTTTGGAAATGCATAAAGCACAAAATCAAAATTATAGACTTTGAGTCAATGGGACCTTTGCCTTTGACATTATTAGCAGAAAAATGGAGATGGGGTTCTGGAACAATTTTTATAGTGGGGGTGCTGAGAGCCATTGAACCAAACTGTAAACCCTGTATATAATGGAAACCACTGCAAGCCAGGGGATGCAGTAGCACCCCCCCCGAACCATTATTCCAGCACCTATGAAATGGAGGCAGTTGTATGTTAATGCACAAAATGAACATACACATGTTTAACACGAGAAAATGCTTTCGTAATGTCAAGCCCAGAATAATTGCTAAAAGAAGTTTTCATAAAAGTTAAAACATGATCTCAGCCATTAGAGACGCATTTGTTTTGAAAAAGGCAGTCATCTGGGAAGTGTTTAATATGGTCAGTAACAAGATGTGTGGACAACAAATTTAACAATGCCCTTAGCACTTCATTTACAGGATGACATTTTGAAGGTGCACTTGCTTACATTCTGCTCGGTTGACCATAATTTATAATCCAATCTGACAAAAGCACAAAGCATTTTTCTCACTTCCAATTTGCCAAATTGTTGGGTTCAAATAAAGACCACGGGGCCTCATTAACACACCTCTTTTGTACGCTTTCATCATCATGAGTAATAACTGGCAGTGATTAGAACTAATGAAAGTAAATAGTTCAGGACTTCATTAAAGTAGCTGTGCCTCCAGGGACCACAGAGCCTGTAAACAGAAGGGAACAAGGCGCTTTGGGAAACTATAAACTTTACCTAATCAGACACAAGAGAAAGAAGTTATTTCTGAAACTTTTTCTCAATTGTGCCATGCGCAAAAACAGTTTGTGTTATAGCCATAAATTACTAAGAGCAAGAAAATCTGCCTTCTTAGTTTGGTGAGGCCCCTATTCCAATTTGCTAGTAGTTTTTGAGTGAAGGCCTCTACTAGTGATTTCTGCAGACAAATAACATTCACAAACTGCTGTAGCTGTTACCATGGCCAGCTTCTACTATTGCAGCTTCTGCTCTGTGGCTGGACTAGTTGGTATTAGGGGCATTGCTTTATCACAAGCGTGGCTGGACGTTAATGCTGTTACTATCACATTAACACTGTCTGAGATGTTAGAGTCACAGCTTGTGATGATTTGGTACAACAAACTAGTAGGGTGGTTCTTTTGTTTTGGTTGCATTTGCTACCCCATTGAGATGCTCCAGGACTGCCCTCAGTGCTTTGAGGAAGCCAGAATCATGCACCACTTCTCTCTCCACCATTCCACTCCCCCCCACCCACAAAAAAAAAGCCATTGGGGATATTCAGCTAAAACGCCAACAATGTGTTATACTTTCACCTCCTTGAATAATTGCCCAAATCTCAAACTTCAATGTGAGGGTCCTGTGTGTCAGCAGCTAATCCCTAGCGCACCTGCTTAGTGCTGGCCCCAGACAATTGGCCTTAAAAGCATATCCTTTGGCCTCCCACCATTGCTCCAACCTTCCCACAGTTTATGTGAAACTTACAGATGGCCCCTCACTCCCTAACTTAATGCTAGTGCTGCTTACTGCAAGTACTTCCTGGAGAAGGAAGTATAAAGGGGAAAAAATTATCTGCTGGAATGAGGCCCAAAACAGCAGTGACATGGGCAAGTGGAAGCCTGGTAGAGAAACCCTATTAGGACTGTAGTAATGGGTTTGGGTGGCAGAAGAAAGACTGGAGGGTAAGAATGGAGGAGACAAAGAGTGGTGGAGAAGTGAATAGGTGTGGCGGATATAGGGGAGAAGAAAGATTAATGAATAAGAGGTTGTTGCAGTATGAGATATTGGAAGAGAGGGGGCAGAGGTTTTAAAGGAGTGGACAAACATGGGGAGAGGGAAATGTGTTTTAAGGAAACAGTTAGCAGGTTCTAGGGGGGAAAATCACACACAGATAATCAAATCTGGGGTCTTAACTTGCTCCCATTGAAGACAGTAGCAAAACTCATTGACTTTAGTGGGTGCAAAATCAGGCTCTTCAGAAAGGAAACATTTAACAGTGAATGAAATTAATGAACCCTTTTAACCTCATTTGCTTTTATTGCAGTCCAGTATTGTATGGGCTTCAAAGAACATTTGTGTTGGTTTCAGGTGAGGTGGTTTGAAAGCCTTTGAGTCGAGGCTTTTTAGAATACTTAAACTCAAACGAAGCCTGTGAGCTACATTCAGCTTTGTTCATTGCAATGGGAGGTTTTGCAAAGTTTAATAAGTCTTCTTGAGGGTTCAGAACCCAGTAAGTGAGTAGAGGTCCCAAAACCCAACCAAACCTACACAACCCAAGCCTGAGGAGTATGTATAGCTGTCGGGTGTGCAGGGAAGGCAGGAGTAGAGACACAGCACTGGCACCAGCTGAGAACATTATGAAACAGTGGATGTAATAATAAGAAGGATGAGGGCAGGAGAATCAGGGAAACAATAAGAGCATGGATTTACATAGGCCAGCTATGAGCTCAGCAAGATGATTTATAGTCAGCTATTAATATTTAAACCAAATTCTTCCTTCATCAAATGGGATCCACTCTATGAATCCTCTCCCTTGAAAGCGGTTCCATCCCATATCTTCCATCACACCACATGCTAACAACATGTCTTCTTTTATGATATCCTACCACTCCTTCTTGGGCCAGCCTCTCTGTCTTTTCCATTCAGTTCCTGATCTCCTGGACTGTCTGACCCAGATAGTTGCCAGGACTGTGCTTTAGGTGACTGTGATGGGTTGGACCCCCCCTTCTGGGATGCCACCTGATGTACCTGGATTTCACTGAGCCCACCTGCTCCACTAGCCTGGGCTCCCTCTCTCTGTTTTACTGAATCAGGCTCTCCAGCCTCTGGCAGCACACACACAGGTAAGGAGCACCAGCTGTAGAATCACACAGTCTGCAAACAACTCTTTATGGGATAGTTCAGCTAGGAAATTGCCCAGCACTTAAGTGCAGCTTCCCTCTGGAAAATACATTCAAAATAATATTGTCTTGCGCTGTATAGAAAGATCGGCACAGCGCAAGGTCATAAAATTTTTCCCTCTCCCTCAATATGAAGAGAGATATGCACAACTTCTTCCCCCGCCGCCCCCCCATTATAAATTGAACAAACTGGGTTATGTTATAAACAAGAAATAAGTTTATTAACTATAAAAGGTAAATGTTAAGTGATTATAAGGGCTAGCAAACAGAACAAAGCAGATTACTAAGCAAAGAAAACAAACCTCATACTAAGTTTAAGATCTTAAAGAGACTGGTTTCAAGAACCTTGCATCTGAAGAAGTGGGTATTCACCCACGAAAGCTTATGCTCCAGTACCTCTGTTAATCTATAAGGTGCCACAGAACTCCTTGTCACTTCTACAGATCCAGACTAACACAGCTACCCCTCTGATACTTGGTTTCAAGAAGTAATTTCTCACCCTAAATGTTATTTTAGGCAAGTTGCAGAGTTTCTGTAGCTTAGAGTTCCAGTTATCTCTTCTTACAGACCCCTGTCTCAGTCTGGACTCACCCCTCCCTTTCCCCTCAGGTTAGTTCCTTTGTCTCTTCAGGTATTTTCAGATTGATTGCTTACTGTCTGGTGAGCATTCCCCCAAGTACACACACAGTTGTAATTGTTACATAGACAATATTCCTAACTTCAGGTACAGAAATGATACATGCAAACAAATTGGATAATCACATTCAGTAAATTATAACCTTTCCAATGACAGTAAATTATAATCTTTCCAAGCTTGATAGGTTTATGGAGGGGATGGTTTGATGGGATAACATGATTGTGGCAATTAACTGACCTTTGACTATCAGTGGTAAATAGGCCCAATGGCTGGTGATGGGCTGTTAGATGGGGTGGGATTTGAGTTACTACAGATAATTTTTTTCTGGGTGTCTGGCTGGTGAGTCTTGCCCACATGCTCAGGGTTCAGATGATCGCCATATTTGGGGTCAGGAAGGAATTTTCCTCCAGGACAGATTGGCAGAGGCCCTGGGGGGTTTTCGCCTTCCTCTGCAGCATGGGGGCACGGGTCACTTGCTGGAGGATTCTCTGCACCTTGAAGTCTTTAAACCTTGATTTGAGGACTTCAATATCTCAGACATAGGTGAGAGGATTATTGCAGGAGTGGGTGGGTAAGATTCTGTGGCCTGCATTGTGCAGGAGGTCAGACTAGATTATCATAATGGTCCCTTCTGACCTTTGAGTCTGTGAGATATCTTACAAGCCCCATCTTGTATAAAAATATATCTTAGTTAGGCCATATTCATATTATAACAATATTTCTATGAAGAATATGGAGTGTCACGCCACAGTGACCAAACCATCTGAGCCTGCAATCCCTCATTTGTTCATTTATGGGTGTTACTTAGAGGATGGCTCCAACATACACACACATTCCTCTCATGGTCTTTCTTGCTTACACCACTCATCAGTCTCAATATTCACATTTCTGTGTAATAGATCATTTCCTAAAGCAATTATAAGATACTTATCAACATATAAACCAAATAAATATCAGAAGCCTCTCCTGGCTACATCCCTAGCCTTTGTCAGTTGAGTTTCCTGTGGGCTTCGTGGTAGAAGTTGGTCTTGAGGAAGGATTTGAAGGATGCTAAGATAGTGGTGGCCTTATGGTCTAGTTCAGAGCAGATGACTTCATTGCTTGGTGATTGGCTGTAGATGATGTTTTTCAGGGAACTGTTACCAGAAGACCACCCTCAGTCATCTATATTTTGTAAAAGAGTCCATTGAAGAACAATGCTTCATAATTTTTCCAGTTTTTTCCCCAAGGACCAGATCGTGACCCTTGCTGTGTGCACTTATGCAAGGAAGTATCATGACATAATGAGGCCCCTTTCTTCCCTGCATTGGCTACCTTTATCTCAGGTAGCAACTCGGGGGGGAGGGGGGAAATTCACTGCAGGCTCCCTGCAATCCCTACTGTGTAGATGAGTAAGACGTGGGTGGGCAGGAGTAAGGAAGACCCACCCTGCCTCTCTCTTTCTCTCTCCAGTGTGCCAGCCAGCTTATCTGAGCCATCAGGGAGAGGGAAGTAAGCTGCGCCAAAAAAAAAAAGGGGGTTGTTTCCTCTATAGAGCAAGGAAGAAAAGGGGGCTGATTTTTTTACTCTTTAATTATCAGTTAATTTATCTATTATTTACTTTCTTAATAATTTATAAATGCATGTAAAGCAATGAAATATTCATATTATCATTGGAGATAAAAACCTTCAATAACACATTTGGCCAGCTGCAGTATAATCCAGTAACTGTTTATTTTAGTTCGTTTGGGGGAATACAGATTTACAAGATGTCAGCATAACAATAATAGAATAAAAGAGACAAGAGGGAGTATTGAGAGTCTGGTCGGGTGAAAGATAGCATCATTTTAATTTCCCAATGAAACATTAATAGTCAACTTGCATTCTCCTTATGCTAGGTGTTGCACAAAACACAGAGTAAGAGACCAGATGCAACAAATGGCACACACTTTTCCTATCCATAGCAGCACAGGATTTGATACTGTAATCATTTCCTACTGCGTATAGCTCTTACTATAGAGTCTAGCTCCACTGACTGCTCAATAATGACTGTGGGCAGTAGTAAGTATTACTCCTTGCAGTGTTTGCAAGATCGGGCCTGAGATATTATTTCTGTTTCAGTTTGGTAGCATGATATTCATTTTAGCTTAGCAATGTCATATTCTAAAAGTCGACAAAAAAGTGTCAATCAAAAAAAATGTGTTGCCATTTGTTAAAATAACAATACATCTTAGCTAAAACATTTAGTCTCTACTCATTTTACATTGTTCGTTTTACATAACAGAATAGTATCATCTGCTTGCAACCAGTAGAGGACACTGGCCAATACAATTTGCAATGATTTTCAGATTCTAGCCCCGAGATGTTCAATGTTGCTTCTGAGTTCTGTTTGCTAAAGTTCACTTACCTTTGGTACTGTTTTGATACCATTTAACATTAGGATCTTAAAATTATCACTTAAGAAATATTAATATATATTGGAAGGAGAATAGCTTCATGATAAAGCTATGTTCTTTTATCTTTGGGTCATCGGTGGAAATCCAAAAGGAAAGCCCTTTGTTGCTCTGCTTAGAGGGCAGCAGATTCATACAAACCTCAGTTCCGCAATGAAATCTGTTGAGCACTTGCTTTATAAAAGTGTGAGACAGGCCTTCCAAAAGAAAACAGCACTTAGTGTATCAGAATTACATGATTTCTCTGCACAAAGTGATTTAATGTTCTTTTAAACTGCAAGCTCCCTTTTTACTTTTGTGAATTGCAGAGAGCTCAGCACATTGTAAGTGCTAAATAAATCATTAATCATAATGACCAAAGCACTAAGCCTAATTTGGGGCAAGTTCCAGTTTGTAATGAGACAAGGTTTAAGGTACCACAGTTTGCTACCTGAACCAGACTTGACAAGTGGGTAAACAAACTGTTGATTTTCTTCTCTTTTAGCTGCTATTTTTGTAAGCACAATCTCAAAGCAATTGCTAAATGTAGCAAGTCTAAAAATTCTAAGTATGTTATTCTAAAAATAAATGAGTCCTGGAAGAGTCCTGATGGAAAACTTTACCAAACAGAATCAGCTTTAGTGCTCTGCGAAACCACATATAAAAAAATGCATACACTAATGGGTTAAATGTAGAATTCAGGTAACCAAACCACACCAATGCATCAATAAGAATAGGTGGTGCTGAGTAATTCATAAAGGGGTCAGTGACAGTGCAGAAGAAAAATGGAGACCAGCATATGAGAAAAACACCCATCACTATGCCTAATGTCTTTGCAGCTTTCCTTTCTCTACCTGGTGAAATGTGGTGCTTCATTTCAAATCTGATCTGTGTTTGGCTAGCTGCATCTTTAATGGATCTTGCCTGCCTCTTGGCTATAGCATATATTTTCCCATAGATGCACAACATAACAAATCCAGGGATGTAGAAGGAAATCATGGAGACCACCACACCTGAAGTTTCACTAAAGAAGACAAAGCAGCCACCAACACAGTGGATATGATTATAGAAAATCTCTTCTGCTCCTTTTAAGTTTAGCTCCAGAAAGATCATCCCAAAGGCAAAAATGGCAGGGATGGTCCAACTTATGATGATCATGACCACTATGATGCAAGTATTTATCTTAGATTTGTATCTCAGTGGGTCACACACGGCATAGTAGCGATCAATAGAAATGAAGGAAAGATGGAAAATGGAGGCTGTGCTCAGCATAATGTCTATGCTAGTGTGGATTTTGCAGAACAGTTCTCCAAAATACCAGCAGTTCTCCACAGACCTCACCATGCTGTAAGGCATGATGAAGCACCCCAACAAAAAGTCAACAGTGGCCATGGAAAGGATCAAGAAATTAGTAGGCGTACGGAGCTGCTTGAAGTGCGCTATTGAGATGATAACAGTCAGATTTCCAGCCAACGTGGCCAGGATGATGCACACCATGAAGATATACATGGAAATACGGATATTGTTTGACCAGCTGCTCTTTATGCAGGAGCCATTTACAGATTCACAGCAAAACTGCATCCTTCCTGAGATCTCAAACCCACTTAAGTACATTGTAGTCTCAGCTTGCTGGATGTTGCACAGGCAACTTTTGTCCTAATGCTGAAATACATTTAGAGTTATTTATTGTTTTCCTGGGTATTCATCCGGCCAAGGTAACTGCAGAGAGAAAAAAGAAAATAATAAACATATTAATCTACCAGAACTTTTAGGAAATTAATTTTCTTTAATTCATTAAGGTCCTGGAGGGGATTAAACTGGTTTTGAAACAGAATTACACTTTTATCATTAGATTTTACTGAACTGAGACTCTCCTTGGGCTGAATCATGGCCTGGCTAATTCAGCAGCACACCTGTTGGCCCCCATTATCCGCCAGCTACCCGTATCATGAGTAGCAGAAGCTCCACAGAGCTGCCTCAGGAAATGTACATTTTACCAGATATAGATCTCTCCCTGCAGCAGTAAGGAGACTGGAGATAACCCCCAGATTTTCTTCTTTATACTGTTTTTTTAAGTTGTATCTTTCTTTCAAAAGTTCTTTTAAAAAAGATTCAGTGTTGTAGAGTACTCACATTCCTCCTGAATACTGTTTGTTTTAGATTCTGCAGCCCACTTAGCCACAACTTCTTGGAGACATAAATCAAAGACATAGATATCATAGATATCATGGACAAGCCAGACACACAGATGGTAACATCTGGAGAGAAGAGGAGGAGGAGGAGGAGTGCGGACCAGCTTCCCCAGGCGGCAATTTAAAGGGCCTCTACTGCCTCTAACTGCCCTGGGCCCTTTAAATAGCTGCTGAAGTCCTGCCACCACTACCCCAGGGCTCCGGGGACGATTTAAAGGGCCCTGGAGGGTAGCGGCAGCCGGAGCCCCGGGCCCTTTAAATTGCCCCCTTTAAATTGCCCCTGAACCCCAGGGCTCACAGCCGCCTCTGCAGGTGGGAGCTCAGGGGGTGATTTAAAGGGCCCGGGCTCCCAGCTGCTGCTACCATAGCCCTAGCCCCAGGCCCTTTAAATCCTGATTTAAAGGGCTTGGGGATTTAAAAGCCCTGCCTCTTCCAGCAGAGGCCACGCCTCTTCCAGTTGAAGCCCCGCCCCCTCCTCAGGACTCCAGAGTATAGAATCATAGAATCATAGAATCTCAGGGTTGGAAGGGACCTCAGGAGGTCATCTAGTCCAACCCCCTGCTCAAAGCAGGACCAAACCCAATTAGATCATCCCAGCCAGGGCTTTGTCAAGCCTGACCTTAAAAACATCTAAGGAAGGAGATTCCACCACCTCCCTAGGTAACCCATTCCAGTGCTTCACCACCCTACTAGTGAAAAAGTTTTTCCTAATATCCAACCTAAATCTCCCCCTCTGCAACTTGAGACCATTACTCCTTGTTCTGTCATCTTCTACCACTGAGAACAGTCTAGATCCATCCTCTTTGGAACCCCCTTTCAGGTAGTTGAAAGCAGCTATCAAATCCCCCCTCATTCTTCTCTTCTGCAGGCTAAACAATCCCAGTTCCCTCAGCCTCTCCTCATAAGTCATGTGCTCGAGCCCCCTAATCATTTTTGTTGCCCTCCGTTGGACTCTTTCCAATTTATCCACATCCTTCTTGTAGCGTGGGGCCCAAAACTGGACACAGTACTCCAAATGAGGCCTCACCAGTGCCGAATAGAGGGGAATGATCACGTCCCTTGATCTGCTGGAAATGCCCCTACTTATACAGCCCAAAATGCCGTTAGCCTTCTTGGCGACAAGGGCACACTGTTGACTCATATTCAGCTTTTCGTCCACCGTAACCCCTAGGTCCTTTTCTGCAGAACTGCTGCCCAGCCATTCGGTCCCTAGTCTGTAGCAGTGCATGGGATTCTTCCGTCCTAAGTGCAGGACTCTGCACTTGTCCTTGTTGAACCTCATCAGATTTCTTTTGGCCCAATCCTCTAATTTGTCTAGGTCCCTCTGTATCCTGTCCCTACCCTCCAGCGTATCAACCACTCCTCCCAGTTTAGTGTCATCTGCAAACTTGCTAAGGGTGCAGTCCACACCATCCTCCAGATCGTTGATGAAGATATTGAACAAAACCGGCCCCAGCACCGACCCTTGGGGCACTCCACTTTATACCGGCTGCCAACTAGACATGGAGCCATTGATCACTACCCGTTGAGCACGACCATCCAGCCAGTTTTCTATCCACCTTACCGTGCATTCATCCAGCCCATACTTCCTTAACTTGCTGGCAAGAACACTGTGGGAGACTGTATCAAAAGCTTTGCTAAAGTCAAGAAATAGCACATCCACTGCTTTCCCCTCATCCACAGAGCCAGTTATCTCATCATAGAAGGCAATTAGGTTAGTCAGGCATGACTTGCCCTTGGTGAATCCATGCTGACTGTTCCTGATCACTTTCCCCTCCTTTAAGTGGTTCAGAATTGATTCCTTGAGGACCTGTTCCATGATTTTTCCAGGGACTGAGGTGAGACTGACTGGCCTGTAGTTCCCCGGATCTTCCTTCTTCCCTTTTTTAAAGATGGGCACTACATTAGCTTTTTTCCAGTCATCCGGGACCTCCCCCGATTGCCATGATTTGTCAAAGATAATGGCCAATGGCTCTGCAATCACATCGGCCAACTCCTTTAGCACCCTCGGATGCAGTGCATCCGGCCCCATGGACTTGTGTTCATCCAGCTTTTCTAAATAGTCCCGAACTACTTCTTTCTCCACAGAGGGCTGGTTACCTCCTCCCCATACCGTGCTGCGGAGTGCAGCCGCCTGGGAGCTGACCTTGTCTGTGAAGACAGAGGCAAAAAAAGCATTGAGTACACTAGCTCTCTCCACATCCTCTGTCACTAGGTTCCCTCCCTCATTCAGCAAGGGGCCCACACTTTCCTTGACTTTCTTCTTGTTGCTCACATACCTGAAGAAACCCTTCTTGTTACTCCTAACATCTCCGGCTAGCTGCAACTCCAAGTGTGATTTGGCCTTCCTAATTTCACTCCTGCATGCCTGAACAATATTTATATACTCCTCCCTAGTCATTTGTCCAATCTTCCACTTCTTGTAAGCTGCTTTTTTGTGTTTAAGACGAGCAAGGATTTCACTGTTAAGCCAAGCTGGTCGCCTGCCATATTTACTTTTCTTTCTACACCTCGGGATGGTTTGTTCCTGCAACCTCAATAAGGAGTCTTTAAAATACAGCCAGCTTTCCTCGACTCCTTTCCCCCTCATGTTATTCTCCCAGGGGACCTTGCCCATCAGTTCCCTGAGGGAGTCAAAGTCTGCTTTTCTGAAGTCCAGGGTCTCTGTTCTACTGCTCTCCTTTCTTCCTTGTGTCAGGATCCTGAACTCAACCATCTCATGGTCACTGCCTCCCAGGTTCCCATCCACTATTGCTTCCTCTACTATTTCCTCCCTGTTTGTGAGCAGCAGGTCAAGAAGAGCTTTTCCCCTAGTTGGTTCCTCCAGCACTTGCACCAGGAAATTGTCCCCTACACTTTCCAAAAACTTCCTGGATTGTCTGTGGACCGCTGTATTGCTCTCCCAGCAGATATCGGGGTGATTAAAGTCACCCATGAGAACCAGGGCCTGTGATCTAGTAACTTCTGTTAGTTGCTGGAAGAAAGCCTCATCCACCTCATCCCCCTGGTCTGGTGGTCTGTAGCAGACTCCCACCACGACATTACCCTTGTTGCTCCCACTTCTAAATTGAATCCAGAGACTCTCAGGTTTTTCTGCAGTTTCATACTGGAGCTCTGAGCAGTCATACTGCTCTCTTACATACAACGCAACTCCCCCACCTTTTCTGCCCTGCCTATCCTTCCTGAACAGTTATATCCATCCATGACAGTACTCCAATCATGTGAGTTATCCCACCAAGTCTCTGTTATTCCAATTACATCATAATTCCTTGACTGTGCCAGGACTTCCAGTTCTCCCTGCTTGTTCCCCAGGCTTCTTGCATTTGTGTATAGGCATTTAAGATAACTCACCGATCGTCCTGCTGTCCCAGTGTGGGGCAGAAGCCCTCCCCTCTTGCACTCACCTACTTGTGCTTCCTCCCGGTATCCCACTTCCCCACTTCCTCGGGGCTTTGGTCTCCTTCCCCCGGTGAACCTAGTTTAAAGCCCTCCTCACTAGGTTAGCCAGCCTGCTTCCAAAGATGCTCTTCCCTCTCTTCGTCAGGTGGAGCCCATCTCTGCCTAGCACTCCTTCTTGGAACACCATCCCATGGTCAAAGAATCTGAACCCTTTTCTCCGACACCATCTGCGTAGCCATTCGTTGACTTCCACGATTCGACAGTCTCTACCCCGGCCTTTTCCTGCCACAGGGAGAATGGACGAGAACACCACTTGCGCCTCAAACTCCTTTATCCTTCTTCCCAGAGCCACGTAGTCTGCAGTAATACGCTCAAGGTCATTCTTGGCAGTATCATTGGTGCCCACGTGGAGAAGCAGGAAGGGGTAGCGATCTGAGGGCTTGATGAGTCTCGGCAGTCTCTCCGTCACATCACGAATCCTAGCCCCTGGCAAGCAGCACACCTCTCGGTGTTCCTGATCAGGGCGGCAGATAGATGATTCAGTCCCCCTGAGGAGAGAGTCCCCGACCACCACCACCCTCCTCCTCCTCTTGGGAGTGGTGGTCGTGGAACCCCCATCTCTAGGACTGTGCATCTCATGCCTTCCAGTCAGTGGAGTCTCCTTCTGCTCTGTTCCCTCAGAGGTATCATTCACTCCACTCTCTGCACTAATACCTGTGGAGAGAACATGAAAACGGTTGCTCATCTGAATATGCGTTTCTGGTACATGGAGTTGTCTCATACTCTTTCCTCTTCTGGAGGTCACATGCCGCCAATGGTCCTCACTGGCCTTCTGTCCCCGCTGCATAGCCTGCTCTGAATCCTCAGAACACTGTGCCCGCTGAAGCCGATCCTGACGTCTATCCAGGAACTCCTCATTTTCTTTTATGGAACGCAGGGTTGATACTCGTTTCTCCAGACCTTGAATCTTCTCTTCCAATATGGAGATCAGCTTGCACTTTGTACAGACAAAGTCGCTTCTATCCTGTGGAAGAAAGACAAACATGGCACATCCTGTGCAGGTCACGACAGCGGATCGCTCAGCATCCATAGTCCCTTCCTTTGAAGAGTTTCCTCACTCAGCTGGTTCACAGCTGACTGACTGTCTTCTTAGAAGAGCCTGGAACAAAGCACTCCCAAATCACACTATTCAAACAGGAAATCAAACACGGTCAAACTGCCAATCTGTCCCCACAACAGATACTCACTCCCCCGTCTGCAGCCCCTTGGTAGCTCTGCCTTTAGTTTGGGTTAAAGGAGTTAGGAATGGCAAGAGTACCTTGCCCCCTTCACACTCCCCTTCCCAACTCCCTCTCAAACTCCCCTGTTTGCAGCCCTGTTCGCAAAGCTCCCTGGTCGCTTGCTCACTGCTTTATAAAGCCCTGGCCTGCCTGATTGATTAGCCCCGCCCCCTGGTGTAGAAGCTCACAGCTTCCAACTGCCAGCCACAGCACACGGTCCTGCAAACAAACAAACGAATGAACAGACAGACAGACACAAGTACCCCCAAACACACACTACAGACAGCCACTTACCCCAAGGGTCCTGTATTTGCTCCTGCTTTACCTGGAGCAATTCCTCTCAAACTCCCCTGTTTGCAGCCCTGTTTGCAAAGCTCCCTGGTCGTCCTTTAAGTTACTTTCACACCTGAAGCAGTGTGGACAGCTTTGGAGTCTGTGGGTCTCTGCCCCAGCTCCCATTTCTTCTCGGAGTCTTTGAACTCTCTGGGACAAGCCACTCAACAACATTGCCTTGCTTGTGGATGCACAGCTAAACAACAGAGAATATCCATTTCTCATTATGGCTCTTTGCCTGCTTCAGCATCATTATAACTTAGGTGAGAGATCCTGGTACCGTCTTCTATTTTTCTGAAATATTGCATTAGGCTGCATAAGTATTATATGAAAAGCCCTTTGTCTGTATGTTTTCTTTATAGATTGCTAACTCTTAAGGGCGATCTTTCTTAAAGTGTCGGAATATACCACCCGCTCAGTGAATAAATAAGAGTGTCTGTCTGTGTTTGTAGGGGAGGATGTAGTGTGGAAATGCTAATGTGGCCTAGTGAATAGAACACTTCCCAGCACGTCCACTGGCCTTCTCAGGAACCCTGGATAAATCACTTCTCTCTGTGCCTCAGTTTTCCTAACTGTAAAATGGGGATGATCCTGACCTCCTTTGTAAAGTGCTTTGAGCTCTATGGATGAAAAGCCATACATAAGAGCTAGGGACTGTTATTAATGTATTCAGTGAGACTCCATGTAGGAGCGGGGATGTACCTATATGAAGCAGTGTGCAAGCTCGGGGCCTACATGAGGAAACAGAAGGGGTTTGTGGAGAGAATATAGTATGGGGAATGTAGGGCCTTATTCTGCTCTCTATTACACCAATGGAGATTCTCTGGATTTGACATGATAACTGAGAGCAGAACCAGGATCAAAGTATGCACATTTGTGCATTTTTAAAATTATTTTTGATTTGCAGCAGTACAGCGTGTTTTTTTTATCTGGTTGACACCACAGATCAATACCATGATACAGTTTCAGTACAGCAGTGATCAGTAAGTGTGAAGACTTAATTCAAAGACTTTAAAAGAACAGAGATGTCACTGTCTATATTATTGTCATTATTAATCCTAGATATTAGAAGTATGCTCTTTTTAGTATATTTGTAACAATATAGACATCTCATTAATACAATACTATTAAAACTCCCCTTGATTTGACAAGGTCAGTTCTTAGCAATTTTATAAACTAAACTAAATTATTTGTTTTAACTTTTAAATTTGTGCTTTCCTTCTTATTTGGGCACAGGCACAGTGTCTATAAAAGTAGTGAAAACTGGTATGAATCAGTTTTTGTTGGGTTGGACTCAGTTTGATGTAGTGAAAACAAACACTAAATCATACACAGACAGCATGTTACTAGGAAAAAAATTCCCAGCATGTTTCACTGATATTTCAGTAGAGATATCATGTTGGGTAAAACTGAAAGCTCACCTTGTTTTGTAAAGATTTTTTTTTATAGTGAACATAGTGCTCATGCTCTCATACAGATGCCTCACACACAAGTTGTTAACACTCAGAGCAACTGCTATGAGATGTAGCTTGCCATATCCTTCACTTTAATTGGTAGCCCAGGCTCCATATGGCAAAAGTTTGTCCGCCCGTGTTAAAGACTGACCAAATAATTCAACAAACAATTTTGTATAATACTCAAAAAACACAGTGATAGAAAATTGAGATGGGGCAGTCACTAGTGCTTTTTAATTTTAAGACATAGCTATAATTGACAGCCATATTTTTCCTTCTATCCCAACAAACACAAATTCTAATTTTTCCTAAAGAAATCCCCATAAATACTGTATGTCTGCAAAGTTCCCTTTTATAATTGATCATTTTCATATTTGTTTAGTATCTTGCATTTTCTCTTTCTAGTTCTCTTTTCTGATGGGTCCCTGAAATTCAAAGTATGCTCTTTATCTCTCCAAAACCAATAAATGTTGGTAAATGGGTCTTTCTCTTGACAGATGATTAATCAAATCTGTTCTAAATGACAAGCCTCACTAGATTTTCATCACATTTACTTTTTAATAGTTAGTAGCAGTTCTCTGCCCATCCTCCTCTGTCCTTTCTGTGGAATACTGAGCAATAGAAAAAAGTGCTGGTTTACTGTACTTAAACAATAAATTTAGAATCCATATGACTGCAGCCAATAAATACATGCCATGTCAATGGCTGCAAATCAAAATATCTATGATAGAAATTCAGTTGACAAAAATAAAATAAGAGACATTGATTTATTGCAAGTACTAGATGAATAACTGAACTATTTGTGGAATCATGGACCAAGTGAAATGGACTGAAAATATTGATATTGCTTTTATTGTGCTTTTATTATCTGTATATTTACTGTAACCTCATAACTCATACTGCTACAGTTCTGCTGTATTCCATAATTTTGGATACATACCATACTCTTTTATACTGCTTGTGTAAGAAAATGAATTGAACTATCAACAGTTCTGTTTATCTTCAATAAAATTAGTAATATCTAGGTGTACTCAGAATCCCAGATGCTGGTTAAATCAGTTCTGCTCTCTGGTCAGTTTCTCTGCCGTAGATTATAAAATTCCCACATGCTAGGATTTATTATTGTGTTGATATGCAAACACATTTGGCTGCTGCCATATCATCATGACTGTGCTATTTTTGTAATAGGTTTATTATATTGTATCACTTTCTCTTTATAAAATCAAACTGATTTAAGACCACTTCAGTATAAAGGGTATTATCAATAAGCATTTTTGTTTTTCAATAAAATTCACTTTGTAATTGCTACATGCAAAATATTAGCCTTCAGTAGCAGTCTTCCCAGCAGTACATTGTGTTGTCATAGAAAAAAATATAAGGTCAGAGCCTCAGTTGGTGTAAATCAGCTTTGCTCCATTGACTTCAACCAAGCTGTGACACAAAAGACTAACATTAAAGGAAGCTCTCCAACTAAGAAGTTCTAAAACTCTCTAGCATAATATACATATATATATATATTCATATACATATATACACACACACACACACACACACATATATATGTGTGTGTGTGTGTGTGTGTATATACACACATACACCTATATATACATACTTATAATGAATAGATTTAGGATAACATCTTAGGACCAAACTCTAGCTGGCCCAGTACAAGTGAACGTAAAGAAGGAAAAGACCCAAAGAGCCCTTTCCTGACTCTAGTGCACTTAATACAGGGATCAGACACCATTTGGCTGGCTTCATTAAGCATGGTAAGGGGTGGGTGCAGCCTGGTATCATTGGAATCACTTACCAACCCAAAGAACATATGCATGAATTGGGTACGGTCATGACTATGGACCTCCAGTCCCACCCTTTGCATTGGTAAGTACCAATGGTGGAGCACTGCAGCAAACACAAGTCACACCTTTTTCAATGAGTAGAAAGAGCTGCATTGTGCTAAGGTTTCCCCAGTGCCTTTGGAGACTCCACCAGTGCCAGAGTACTAACATTGCTTCTCCTTAGCAGAGTACTACAGAGGCTCACAGAACAATAGCAGGAAGCCATGCATGGGTTAGCGTTGCCTACCCAGGACCCTGGGCACTTATGGTGCTGCTGTGGCTTCACTGCTATCGTTACTTGAGCTAGCTTTGACATACACCTGCTGCCCGTGATCTACACGTCCTCATGTACTGCAGTCACACTTCCCAGCTGCAGCACACATACCTTTAGGGCCTGTCCACACTTTAAACACTGCAGCAGTACAGCAATGCCACAATGGCGCTTCAGTGAAGATGCTACCTGTGCCAACAGGAGGGCTTCTCCCATATGCATTGGTAGGCCACCTCCCTGAGAGGCAGTAGCGAGGTCGACGGGAAAATTCTCCCATCAACCTAGCGCTGTCTACACCCAGGGGTAGGTCCGTTTAAGTGCATCACTCAAGGGTGTGGATTTTTCATAGCCCTGAGCAACGGAGTTATAATTTCCTAGTGTCAACCAGGCCTTAGTGTCTTCTAAAAAAATGTTAAAGTGTAGACGATCATCCCTCAGAATTCCTTCAGAAGTGATATTTATATAGCGTCCCACTGCCTCTTCCATTACTTAAGAAAATAGGTGGTCCATGAAAGGTTGGTTTCTACAGATCCAACTAATACTGGTAATAAATGATATCTCGAAGAGTTTTAGAACTGCTTTACTCCCAGAGCTTCCTTTAATGTTAGTCTTTTGGGTCTGATTTTATCGTAGTTTTGGAGAATGTAATAGAATCACAGTTTAACTCCCAAATAGCTTCCTACACCCTAGGAAGAAAGTAGATCATTGCCAGGTATTAAAATAAAGGGCATTCTTTTTTCTTACCAACAAAGCAAGGTCTCACCCTAGTTCTAATGAGCATCTTGCCAAATGGTAACATATAATCAGACTGGGCTTCAGCCGTGAGCGTACTTAGAATTTTAGTAGCCTTTCTTCATTTTAACAGGCATGTCTCAGACAAAAACGTGCGTGTGTGTGTGTGTGTCTACAATAACAATGTAGACGCCCATCCCAAGTTCTCGGCACCCTGCTATAATTTAATTTCACAATAGCTCCCCAATGACCCTCCTCCCCCCCAAACTATAAAATAACTCCCACAATGAACAACAAATGTTCTTCGGTCTTCAACAATCCCCATTCCAAATGCCTGGGAGGAAAGATTCAGTGTGCCCTAAAGATTAGCAGATCCAGACTCTGATCAGACCTTTCATCAAAACTGCCCTGCCAGCAGCCCTTCCTGTTCATGACAAGGGGCATGTAGCTTGTGTACACCCTCCAATATTAACTCTGGCATTATGTCATGGGGAGAGAGGAAACAGGTTCCTTAGGTAACTATTCATGGCTTTATAAGCTAAACCAACACCTTGAATAACAGCTGGAGAATCTGACTGCTAGCCTGTGCAGGTCCAGAGCACTGTGGAAAATGTATTTATAGACTCAGACTTTAAGGTCAGAAGGGACCATTATGATCATCTAGTCTGACCTCCTGCACAATGCAGGGCACAGAATCTCACCCACCCAGAGCTGGGACAGAACCCAGGAGTCCTGGCTCAGCTCCCAGCTCTAACCACCAACTCCACTCAAACTTGACACTCCGCTTAATAAATGGGCTGTCACATTCTGTGCTGATTTCAGTTTCCAAAGTGGTCTCACTGTAAAGTCTAATCTTGAGGCGACAAAAGCATGTGTATGTGTGGCAAGAGCCACGTTAGATGGATGAGATCACACTCTTCTGAATAGGCACAGATGAAAAAAGTGCTCATGATCACAACCACTACCTGAACATGCAGATTAGCCTAGCACCTAGTATCACATCTAAGCTGCAAACCCTGTGTTACAAATGGCAGTCCCACACTGTCAATCAAGCATGACAAGTTCGATCAGTTCTTCTGTTGCTCTCCTCAGCTCACCAACATTATCTCCATCGTGAATGGCTTGAGAGACAGCCCACCAATTCTTATCCAAGCCACAAGCTCATCTAGACACCAGGGTATTTATTCCACTACACTATCATCTCATAGAATCATATTGAAGAAGTGTAGGACTGGAATGGACCTCAAAAGGTCATCTAGTCCAGTCCCCTGCACTCAGGGCAGGAATACATAATAACTAGGCCACTTCTGACAAGTGTTTGTCTAAACTATTCTTAAAAACCTCTAATGACGGCGATTTCACAACTTCCTTAGGCAATTTGTTCCAGTGCTTAACGACCCTGATAATTAGAAAGTTTTTCTTAATGTCCAACCTAAACCACCCTTGCTACAATTTAAGCCCATTCCTTCTTGTCCTAGCCTCAAAGCTTAAAGAAAACAATTGTTCTCCCTCCTTCTTCTTGTAACAAACTTTTATGTACTTGAAAACTGTTATGTCCCCGTCCCACCCCCCCTCAGTCTTCTCCAAACTAAACAAACCCAATTTTTGCAGTCTTCCCTTATAGGTCATGTTTGCTAGACCTTTAATCATTTTTGTTGCTCTTCTCTGTACTTTCTCCAATATGTCCACATCTTTCCTGAAATGTGGTGCCCAGAACTGAACACAATACTCCAGTTGAGGCCTAATCAGCGTGGAGTAGAGCAGAAGAATGACTTCTCGTGTCTTGCTTGCAACACTCCTGCTAATACATGCTAGAAAGTTGTTTGCTTTTTTTCACAACAGCGTTACACTGTTGACTCAAATTTAGCTCGTGATCCACTATGACCCCCAGATCCCTTTCTGCAATACTCCTTACTTTGCACCATTTTGTATGTGTGCAACTGATTGTTCCTTCCTAAGTGGAGTACTTTGCATTTGTCCTTATTGAATTTCATCCTGTTTACTTCAGACCATTTCTTCAGTTTGTCCAGATAATTTTGAATTTTAATCTTATCCTCCCAAATTGGTATTGTCTGAGAACTTTGTAACTCTATGGTATTATCTAAATCAGTATGAAGATATTGAACAGAATAGGATGTAGGACCAATCCCTGTGGGACCCCACTTGATATGCCCTTCCAGCTAGACTGTTAACCACTGATAACAGCTCTCTGGGACCAGTTTTCCAACCAGTTATGCACCTGCCTTATAGTAGCTTAATCTAGACTGTATTTCCCTAGTTTATTTATGAGAAGGTCATGCAAGACGGTTTCAAAAGCCTTACTAAATTCAAGATATACTACTCCTTCCTATCCCAAGGCATGTTACCCCTGACAGAGAAAACTATTAGGCTGGTTTGGCACTATTTCTTCTTAACAAATCTATGTTGACTGTTACTTATCACCTTATTATCTTTTAGGTGTTTGCAAATTGATTAATAGCTCCATTATCTTTCCGAGTACTGAAGTTAAGCTGACTGGTCTATAATTCCTCGGGTTGTCCTTATTCTCCTTTTTATAGATTGGCACTATATTTGCCCTTTTCCAGGCCTCTGGAATCTTTCCTGTCTTCCATGAGTTTTCAAAGATAATCATTGATTGCTCAGATATCGCCTCAGTCAGCTCCTTGAGTATTCTTGGGTGTATTTTATCAGGCCCTGCCACCTTGAAGACATCTAACTTGTCTAAGTAAATTTTAACTGTTCTTTCCTATTTTAGCTTCAGATCCTACCTCATTTTCAATGGTGTTCACTATGTTAGATGTCCAATCGCTACTAACCTTGTCAGACCTGATATAGACATAAAGGATATAGACATACATTGTAGCCCATATCCCCTCATTAGCCTTACCAATGATATATTCATTCAAAAGAGTCCCCTGGGTACTCTGCATGACAGAAGCCTAGGATAGAGGTACAATTGCCCACCACTATCAGAAAGACAGCAGAGAAGCCATTAAAAGCAATTCCAGCCACTCCTGCAGATGCCTCAACAAAAAACTCATGGTCAATGGTAACACAGGTTGCTGTTGGACCTACTAGAATCAGAACTTCGAAGTATAAAGGACTTTTAAACCGGGTGTAGAGAGGCCCTGGTGTAGTAATATCATCTGTAGCTATGGGACTTCTGACTAATGCAACCAGTGCAGATTCCACTCCCGAGCAAGCCCTATAATTCAGCTGTCCAGGATAAAATAAAAAGAAATCAGATATAAAAATACTGTCAGAGCTGGCCTCCCAGGACTTTTCTAAATTACTTTTCCTCGCCTCTCCCCAGAAAATAAAAAAGGATGGATATTGGTAAATAGTTCCCAAGAAAGTCAGTGTCAAGAGTTTGTATCTTGAAAGGAAACCTCACAATGGCTTCTTTAAGAATAGCTGGTGCCTTGACCCCACAAGGAAACATTAACAATATTCCCCCAACTAAAACTAGTCAGACAACCTCATGGGTCTTTCACACTTACAGCACCTGATCCCTGGTAGTTCTTTCACCCTCCACAGATATGATTCTAGGAAAGACCTAACATTAAAAATTAAGCTCTGTGAACTCTCACTGCCAAGATATGATGGAACAGCATTTTTTCTTAAGTATTAACTATGGTTTAAACAGCTGCCTTTTCTCACAATTTTTTCTTAATCTCAATGCCGGTGGCTCCTTTTTGTGATCCAAAATTACAATGTAAATACTGTATTCAACTAATGCGTACTCTAGCTTCCTTTATACTAACATTAACAAAGCACCCAAGCCCCAGAACATTACGTTTAGAAGATGTTTATATTACCAATGAACCTTCCACGGCACATCTGATATTTGCTTTTGCTCATCATGCTGTTAAACCATGTAAATATTTTATTTCAGATGTTTAAAAAGAAGACACTTGCTTCAGGGTTTAATAGAAGTCTCTATCTTTTAAAACTGTAGATTAAAAAAAGTCATTTTGAAGGATATAAAACATTAATTACAAGCAGTACTTATTCATGTATAGTTTGTACTTAATTTTTTCCCCATCACCACTAATAGGCAGGAGTTAAACCATACCTGCAATATTTACTATAAGTCCATCCATGGTACAGGAAGCAGCACACGAGTTTGAAGCTAGGTTTTGTGCTCTAGAGAAGATAAAAACTTTATTTACAACCTGGACATAAATCTGGGCATGGATGACAATAAAAATTGGCTTCCATCAAACAAATGAGGAAAGAGGGAAGAAATCTCTTTTATGTCCTTTGTTTTTTCAGAGGACAAACACAGTAGTTTGTTATTATCAAACACTATTTACATTTTCTTATCTTCTATATGATTAGAATAATAATTAAAGCGAGGATGAAGAATTCTTGTCAATAAATGACTAACATGCAATGATTTTATGGCCTGAAATGTAACCTCAACCCACCCAGTAGTTCCAGTCAGTAATACCCAGGAAATACCGTGTCAAAGTCATTGTAATTGTTTGCTGCACAGTTATGTTCTTCTGGGATTTACACTTTCCATGTTCCACTTTTGTGCATCTGACACCATCACTGCCAATTTGTTGGCATTTATCTGTTATTTATCTGATAAGGAAAATTAGAGGTTGCCTTTTTACTATGGTAAAGAAGACTGGATTGCTCAAGTCATTAAGATTAAGCAGTTGGGTTTATTTTTGGTGGTTGGTTTGTTTATCGGACACACACTCCAGGCAAGATCCTGCTCCCATTGAAGTCAATGGGACTATTCATGGAAGTAAAACAAGCTGCTATAGTTATAGTTAAAACCAGCTTTCTGTTTAAAGCTTGATTATTCTCAGCACTCTAAAATCCACACCATTTCTTGAGTTTTGGCATAACCCATGAGGATGTGGGGTTCTGCTAGTGATCTAAATTTGGGGCAATTTGATCACTGCTCTAGTGGCCCTGGGGCTGACAGCTGCTCCAGCTTTGCCCCAGAGAAAGTCCTGGGGGTGCTAGAAAGTCACAGAATCCTCCATGACCGAATCCTATCCTTAATCATTATGCACCAGGATCTCCAGTGCTGGAGGGTGTGACAGACCCAGACAAGTGGGGTACAGAAGTCTGATAGAAGGCAAATATACTGGCCATTGGATGAATAGTTTTCTGTTCCCTGAGTGACCAGAGCAGGGGCTGCACTAGAACAAGCAGCAACTTTCTGGAACCAATTTAAGGCAGGCAGGCTAATTAGGACACCTGGAGCCAATTAAGAAGAACCTGCTAGAATCAATTAAGACAGGCAGGCTAATCAGGGCACCTGGGTTTAAAAAGGAGCTCCCTTCAGTTTGTGGTGTTGCATGTGAGGAGCTGGGAGCAAGAGGCACACAAGGAGTTGAGAGTGAGAAGAGTTGAAGGACTGAGGAGTACAAGCATCAGCAGACCATCAGGAGGAAGGTCCTGCAGTAAGCATAAAGAAGGTGTTGAGAGGAGGCCGTGGGGAAGTAGCCCAGGGAGTTGTAGCTGTCACGCAGCTGTTACAGGAAACCCTATAGACAACTGCAATCCACAGGGCCCTGGGCTGGAACCCGGAGTAGAGGGCGGGCCCGGGTTCCCCCAAAACCTCCCAACTCCTGATCAGACACAGGAGGAATTTGACTGTGGGTTCTACCAGAGGGGAAGATCTCTGAGGCGATCAAAATCCGCCAATAAGCGCAGGACTCACCAAGGTAGAGGAGGAAGTTTGTCAGAACTGGTGTCAGGGGTGAGATTGTGGTGTGCACAGCGTGGCGGAAGAAGAGGGGTGTTTTTAAAAAAAAAAAAAAAAAAAAAAAAAAAAAAAAAGGGGAGCGGGTTTATATTTTTCTTCACCACAATGGAAGATGTAGTACGGGCACTGATACAAGCCACAGCTGCCCAGCAGGAAGCTACCCGTGTCCAGGCAGTTGCCCAACAGGAGGCAGTGCGGCTGCAGCAGGAGACCAATCGCCTGTTGATGGACCAGGCCGCTCAAGACCGGACTATGTTGCGGGAATTAGTAAACCAAGTGAAGGCCCTTACAGAGATGAACTATGGCCATGATGGGACACGGAAGATACGGGCCAGCAATTGCCTGCAGAAAATGACGGGGAAGGATGACAT
Source organism: Macrochelys suwanniensis (assembly GCA_033296515.1). Taxonomy (NCBI): domain Eukaryota; kingdom Metazoa; phylum Chordata; order Testudines; family Chelydridae; genus Macrochelys; species Macrochelys suwanniensis. The sequence goes on from CM065777.1 coordinate 95,664,319, forward strand.
AGAGGCATATCTCCTGGCCTTTGAGAGGACAGCCCTACGGGAGGCCTGGCCTCAAGATCAGTGGTCTGGCATCCTCGCCCCATTCCTGTGCGGGGAGGCCCAGAAGGCCTACTATGATCTGCCTGAAGAGGCTGCAGCAGACTACCCACAGCTGAAAGCAGAGATCCTGGCCAGATCTGGGGTAACGACCGGAGTGCGGGCCCAGCGGTATCACGAGTGGAGGTACCAGGAAGACAAAACCCCACGGTCCCAATTGTATGACCTCATCCATCTCGCACGAAAGTGGTTGCAAACTGAGTCCCGGGGTCCAGAAGAAATACTAGAGGTTCTGGTCATTGACCGATATATGAGGGGACTACCGCCAGACCTTCGCACATGGGTAAGCCAGAATGAACCCTCCACCTATGACGAGATTGTTGCACTGGTAGAGAGGCGAAGGACGGCAAGGGAGCTGACCAGACCAGTTAAGGAAGTGGAACCCCGGGTTAAACTAGCAGCACCAAACCCAAGAGCTCGAGTGACTGGGCCACCAGGAGAGCCCAGGTGGAAAAAGAGAGGGTCTGAAGGCCCACCAGAGGTCACAAAGAGTCGGAGCACTGAGGGGGAAGAAGTTCATGATATTAGACTGCCCAAACCAAGAGACCGGGGAATGTCTAGGGTTCCATACAGATGTTATGCCTGCGGAGAGTGGGGACACATAGCTGCACAGTGTCCCAATGCCGAGGAGCCTATGCAGTGTAACCTGGGAAATTGGGCAGACCCATGCTCCCTAATCCACCTTGTGGGGGTCTCACTAACCCCACATATGTACACCAGACCAGTGAAACTCAATGGGGTAGAGACCACAGCACTGGTTGATTCAGGGAGTACTATCACGCTCATCTCAGGGAGGCTCGTGAAGCGTAGTCAGCTGCTGCAGGCTAAATGTACGGGGATAACCTGTGTCCATGGGGCAGTTAGTTACTACCCCACCATCCCAGTAAAAATCGAAATCCAAGGAAACACTACTGAGGTAGCAGCAGGTGTAGTCCCTAAACTCCCATACCCAGTGCTCATAGGGAGAGACTTCCCAGGGTTTGGAGACTTACTCCCAGTAGGGGGATTGGAGAAAGAAGGGAACCCTGAAATTAGTGAGGCATCCACAGTAGACTGTCAAGCCCCAATCTTCTCTGAAATATCCCCAGATTTGTTCCCCACTCCCAGACAGGGTAGAATGATGAAAAGGGAAAGGGCAGCTAAGGCCTTGGGAACCCGAATACTGACCCAAAGCCAGAGGGTCGCTCTCATAGGGAGGCGGACCCATGCAGCTGAACAAGAGGCCACCCAGGAGGGAGAAGCACCCGAGTCTGACCCCCACCCTAACGCCTCTGAACCAGCAGAGGCAACAGAGACTGGCCCCCTAGATCTTGGGCAGATCAGCCCCGGGAGAGGAAATTTTGGAAGGGACCAGGCTGAAGACCCAAGATACGACAACATTAGGAAAGAGGTGACTGAAATAAATGGGGTTCCCGTGGAAGGGAAAATCCAGGGACCAGGACCCTGCTTCATAATGAAGAAGGATCTCTTATACCGGGTTGCACCAGTACAGGGGCAGAAGGTACAGCAGATCCTAGTACCTCAAAAACACCAGAATGCTGTATTAAGCCTTGCCCATAGTCATCTTTTTGGGGGGCATTTGGGGGTAGAAAAGACCCTGGCACGGGTCCTACGAAGATTTTTCTGGCCTGGAGTACATGAAGAAGTGAGGAGGTACTGTGCGTCCTGTCCAGAGTGTCAGCTGCACAGTCCCCGTCCCCATTTGAGGGCACCTTTAGTACCCCTTCCCATCATAGAAGTCCCCTTCGAGCGAATAGCCATGGACCTAGTGGGACCCCTGGAGAAGACGGCTCGGGGTCACCAATATATACTTGTTGTTTTGGACTATGCTACTCGCTACCCAGAATCCGTCCCCCTGTGGAACACAGCCTCTATAACGATAGCCAAAAAGCTGGTGGGGATCTTTGCCCGAGTGGGGCTATCAAAGGAGATATTAACAGATCAAGGGACTCCATTTATGTTGAAGCTAATGAAGGACCTCTGTACGCTGCTCCATATACATGCCCTGAGAACTTCAGTCTATCACCCGCAGACTGATGGGCTGGGAGAAAGGTTTAACCGAACCCTCAAGGCTATGATAAGGAAGGTGGTAAGTCGGGATGGGAAGGACTGGGACACCCTACTACCTTACCTTATGTTCGCTATCCGGGAGGTACCTCAGGCCTCAACTGGGTTTTCCCCCTTCGAATTATTATACGGGCGCCACCCCCGTGGCATACTAGATATCGCCAAAGGGATCTGGGAAGAGGAACCCAGTGAGGGGAGAAATATAATAGAGCATGTATTGCAGATGCGAGACCGGATAGCCCGGGTCATCCCTATTGTACGGGAACATTTGGAAAAGGCACAGGAGGCCCAGCGAACCCATTACAATCACCAGGCAAAAATCCGACAGTTCCAACCAGGGGATTGGGTGATGGTGTTGGTACCCACGGCAGAAAGCAAGCTTCTGGCCCAATGGCAGGGGCCCTATGAGGTGGTTGAACCCGTGGGGGAAGTAACCTACAAGGTGCGGCAGCCAGGACGTCGGAAACAAGAACAAATATAGCACATCAACCTTCTGAAACCCTGGCATGCACAAGAGGCATGTGCAGCTGTCCGAAAAGACCTACCCCAGGAAAACAAACCTTCCAAACAAGTGAGAGTGTCTCCCGATTTAACACCAGACCAGAAGAATGAGGTGTCTGAGATGATCTTCCGGAACCAAGATGTGTTCTCCACAAAACCGGGTCGAACAACCGAGACATATCACCACATCGTCACAAACCCTGGGGCCAGAGTAACAATGAGGCCCTACAGGGTGCCAGCAGCCAAAAGGGAGGAAATAAAAGCAGAAGTAAAAAAGATGCTGGAGTTGGGGATCATCGAAGAATCCCAGTCAGTGGTCCAGCCCAATCGTACTGGTGCCCAAACCTGATGGCACCGCAAGGTTTTGCAATGACTTCCAGCGACTAAACGAGGTATCCCAATTCGACGCGTACCCCATACCTCGCATAGATGAGTTAGTGGACCGTCTGGGCAATGCCCGGTACTTGACTACCCTAGACTTGACAAAGGGGTACTGGCAAATTCCCCTTGCCAAAGACGCAAAGGAAAAGACTGCGTTCTCTACACCAGAGGGTCTTTTTCAATATACTGTCCTCCCTTTTGGACTACATGGGGCCCCAGCTACCTTTCAGCGCCTCATGGATAAGCTATTACACCCCCATAATCATTATGCGGCTGCCCACCTGGACGATGTGGTCATTCATACCCCAGACTGGGAAACCCACCTCGAGAAGGTGGAGGCAGTCCTCGATACCTTCAGGCGAGCTGGCCTTACAGCTAACCCTGCTAAGTGTGCTGTAGGGTTTACGGAGGCCAAATATCTTAGCTACATTGTGGGAAAAGGTCTGGTAAAACCCCAACTGAACAAGTTAGAGGCCATCCAAAATTGGCCCCGACCACGTCGCAAGAAGCAAGTCCGGGCATTCCTAGGTGTGGTGGGGTATTACCGACGATTTATCCCCCACTTTGCCACAAGGGTTAGCCCCCTGACAGACCTAGTGAAAGCCCATGGACCTGATCTGGTGAGATGGTCTGACGGAGCTGACAGAGCATTCACAGACCTACGGACTGCCCTCTGCAGTAACCCCGTACTGATAGCCCCAGATTTCACCAAGGAATTTATCCTGCAGACGGATGCATCGGAAGTAGGGTTAGGGGCCGTTCTATCACAGATGGTTGGGGAAGAGGAACATCCAATTCTCTACCTCAGTAGGAAACTCCTTCCGAGGGAGCAAAAATATGCTGTGGTGGAGAGAGAGTGCCTTGCTGTAAAATGGGCCATGGAAACGCTGCGCTACTACCTGCTCGGGCGCAGATTTGTCCTCGTGACCGACCATGCCCCTCTTCAATGGATGCAGTGGAACAAGGAGAAGAACACTAGGGTGACCAGGTGGTTCTTATCCCTCCAACCTTTCCAGTTCCGTGTGCAACACGGAGCAGGGAGCCGTCATGGCAATGCCGATGGCTTGTCACGTGTGCACTGTCTGGCGTCCCAAGATGCCCACCCCCTTGGTGTTGAGTAGGGGGGAGGGATATGTGACAGACCCAGACAAGTGGGGTACAGAAGTCTGATAGAAGGCAAATATACTGGCCATTGGATGAATAGTTTTCTGTTCCCTGAGTGACCAGAGCAGGGGCTGCACTAGAACAAGCAGGAACTTTCTGGAACCAATTTAAGACAAGCAGGCTAATCAGGGCACCTGGGTTTAAAAAGGAGCTCCCTTCAGTTTGTGGTGTTGCATGTGAGGAGCTGGGAGCAAGAGGCACACAAGGAGTTGAGAGTGAGAAGAGTTGAAGGACTGAGGAGTACAAGCATCAGCAGACCATCAGGAGGAAGGTCCTGCAGTAAGCATAAAGAAGGTGTTGAGAGGAGGCCGTGGGGAAGTAGCCCAGGGAGTTGTAGCTGTCACGCAGCTGTTACAGGAAACCCTATAGACAACTGCAATCCACAGGGCCCTGGGCTGGAACCCGGAGTAGAGGGCGGGCCCGGGTTCCCCCAAAACCTCCCAACTCCTGATCAGACACAGGAGGAATTTGACTGTGGGTTCTACCAGAGGGGAAGATCTCTGAGGCGATCAAAATCCGCCAATAAGCGCAGGACTCACCAAGGTAGAGGAGGAAGTTTGTCACAGGGGTTACCCGAAAAGAGTGCCTGGCACCCACCATCTCTTGCGGGAAAACAAATTAAAACGTTTCAAAAAGAGTTTGCTTCTCCAGTTAGGTGCTTGAGAAGGTCTGCATGCCTATTTGTGCACCTAATGGATTATACTGAGCAAGTGCAGAGAGAGAGACTAACTCGAAAACTACCTCTTCATTATAGGACCTTGGTGGGTCTGACTATGTATAATAGTATTTGACTGTGAGCCCCACCGCAGCCACTAAGAGTTCAACCCCCTTGCAGGACAGAAATCTGAATTTTAAAAAGCAGGCATATTGCTCCAATCTGCCTTTACCGAAGGGGGATCTTTATTTTATGGAAATGTAATCTGAGTACAGGAGAATATTCAGAAAGCCCTGAAACTAGTTTTTGAAAATAAAATAAAATAAATACATGAGCAAATGTGCACTGGGAGGGGAGAGCGATTAAACATGGAAGAGTAGGCAGAAATAGAGAGGGAGCTGGGGCTCAGGTTATGGGAAGGGGAACAGTGGGACACTGGGAAGAGGAATATGAGGGTGAGTGACAAGGAAACTGGGGAGAATAGGGGCAGGTGTGCCTGTCGGGCCCACATTCCCATCCTGCAAGTATGGGTGCCCACAGCATATCTACAGGGGTGTAACACACCTCCTTGCCTATCCTCCCTTATGTAAGCCAAGCTCTGAAGTGGATTTGCCTATCGAGGCAAGGTTTCTGAGCCCTGCTCCCTGCCCCCCAATGTGTGCCAGGATCTGAGGAGAGGCTGCCCATTTATGAGGGTGTGAGCTGTTGTAATAATTGGGCCTACAGCTTTACTCTAATTGTAAGGACACCTGTAAAAAGTGAGTTCAAGTTTATAAAGTGTCACAATAAGCTAAACCAATACATGTTGATGGGAAAAGGCACAAAAGGGAGACAGACTAAATTAGTATAAACAAAAAGGCCTACTAATACAATTCAAGGACTGTGTTAAGATCACGCCTGGTTAAAAAAAAAAGAGAGAGAGAGAAGTGTGGGACAGAAAATCAATTAGGTGTGTCAGAAATTAGGCCTAATTGGTGGACTTTGGATGGAAGCAAAGTGAAATGCAACAATTGCTGACTAAAAGGGGGGAAGGAGTGAGATGTACCATCATGGCTGCCTCCTGAGACTATGGGATCTACCGTAACACCATCGGCTCTTCTTTGGCCTCATCCTGAGCGATGTCCTGACCAGACTGGGCTGTGCCAGAACAAGGGACTCGGATAGCATCTCCACTTCCACTGGTTAAATCCCAAACACCACCTGGGATGTGAAACTTCGTTGTATTCCCCTCCCCGCCTTCCTGCACCATTGTGTCCTTTTCCTTCCCTACCTTATTTCTTCTATTTCTCATCTTTTTCCTTCTATCTAATAACAGTCTGGCTTAGTTGGCCAAGACTGCATATTTTACAATACGGCTGTAAGCCTATGACCACAAAGGCAACTAAATGCAATACCCTAAACAGCCTGACACTGGTGCAAGTTTGCCAGCTCTTGGAGAGGCTAATAAGCCCATGTGCTGTGCCTGAGTTTTTCCAGAAGTGAGATTGCAAGTGAGTCAACACCAGAGATAGAAGCTGCTTTTCCTATCTTTGCTGTGCTGTTCTCTCCCCTTTTGTGTGTGTTTGTCTTGTTTTGTCTTCTGGGATCAGATTTCACCAATGACAGCGCATCTCAACTAACTTTCTCTCTTTTCTTCTGATAGGACAGTCAGTTATTAGAGACTGTCAGTTAAGGGTTTTTTGCCTCTAAAAACAATCTCCAGCTAAAGAGAAAGGGAACAAGGGCTATAATTAATGAAAGCCTTATTTAATACTTTACATATCAAATGCTTTAACTGTTTTTCCTTCTTTTTATGAATCTTTAATTAAGGGTTAAAAAAAATTAATGGTGTGTTTGCCACGAAACTAAGCAGATTGAGGTCTCTGGATACCCAACCCTGAACCTTGTTTAACACTGTGTAATGCTGGACAGTGACAGGGTCATGTTAAAAACTTTAACTCTTTGGGCCCGTATATTCCATCTAAATTAATACAACAGACCCCCTTCCCTGCCATTCTCATGTGAGCCAGTGTCTGGGAGATCTTGCTTCTCTGGGACCCTCTCCAAACCTCCACATATGAGCCAGAATCTGGGAAAGTCAGCCTCTGGGTGAGGAGCTTAGAACAGGCATGTTTGGAACATACACCGAGAACACACACTGCTGATACTGGGAGGAGGACATTGCCTGAGAACCAGTATGCTTGACGTACATTAGAAACTCTCCAGCACATGTGAGGAGGATGGGAACACCCACTGACATTAATGGAGCAGATCCCTTGTCTCAGACCTCTTGTTCCAGACTGTATTCAGCTCTTTCAGCTGAGAATATCTGCCTGAGATGAATGGGTCACTGGACACCTCTCTGAGCCTGTAGATCTGAAGTTTGAAACTCACCCTGGGCAGAAATCTGAGAATGACTTGAAAACATTTGGGAAAAATCTGCCTCTGTCAAGGGTCATTTTTCTTGATATAGATATATTTGGAGAAATGTAATCTGAGGAAAGGGAAAAGGGAATGGGGGGGTTAATGTAAGCGGGAGGGGGTGGAGAATATCAGGGATAGCAGAGGAAGTTGGTGGGATAGGGGTATGGGGTGGGCTTTCAGCCCCGAATTCTCCCCTTCTGTGTTTCTACTGAAAAATCTGATCCACCTCTCTGCAAGGGGTCTGAGTTGTGTGTTCTGGGCAAGCCTGCACCTCTTGAGGTATCTGAGACCCTCTTTCCTGACCCTCCAAGTGAGCTGGGATCTGGGGTGAGAGGGACTGAGGGCAACACACATTTGAACATCTGAAATCCAGACAATAAACAGGTAAGATAGACATCACCCCTAGGTGGGGTCAGGGCCGGCTCTACCATTTTTGCCGCCCCAAGCAGCGCACCAAATTGCCGCCACGAACGACTGAAGAGAGAGGCTGCCGCAGAAACGTGCATGCCGCACTACCGGCACAAGGACTGCCGCCCCTTGCAAATTGTCACCGCCACTACAACAACATGTAAAGGTAGGGGGGACACTGAGGAATCATATAGCAACCGTGTGACCTAGTGGAAAGACCACTAGACTGGGACTGTTCCTAGCACTGCCACTGGCCTGCATGGTGACCTTGGACAAATTACTTCACCTCTTGGTGCCGCAGTTTCTGTAAAATGGGGATAATGGTGTAACGTTCTTTGAGAGCCTCTGGTGAAAAGCACTACATAAAAAGTAGGTCTTTAGATTATTACCTAGCCTTAGTAGCATGTTGTCAACTGTAAACATAAGTCCGAACTAAATGACCATTAACTCCTGCCAATGAACATTTCTCTTTCTGTTTAAAAAATTAGGAAATTAAATGGTAAAATACTTTGCTAATGCAGAGTTAAGGTTGCCTGGTGATAGTGCCTGCCTTTCGAGAACACAAAGCTCAAACTTCTGAAAGGAGGAAATACAGAGTTAAAGTAAATGCCCACGCAACCTTAACTCCGCCCTCTTTTAGCAATGCCCCAACACACCCATAACACACATGCGTCCATTCTGCTTTTCACTGTAATGAACAGGTACTTCCTGCTCTTGCTCTACACTAAAACATGGAATCTGCTCCCTGACAGAATACCGCAGTTATAAAATTTAACAACGACTTCTCCCCTTCACACTTGCTCACAGGACACCACCTAAACCTCGATTTTCCCCTACCCAGCATTAAATCCACAGACTGGTCTCATATCCCACCTCACTACTGACCATACACATAGCAAGAAGTGCCCTGCTACATACACAATTCTGTACTGAAATGATGCAGACTGGAACCGCAAGGTACATATGCACCTCTTTCCTTTTCTAACACACATTGGGGGACTCAGACCCTTTTCAGATGTTTGAGTTTTACTGAACTTGACATTCTGGAGGACATAAGTTGTCGCTGGACAACCTTACTCTGTGTTAATGAACTTTTTTGCCTTTTAATTATTCCTTCATATCTGAACATATAATACTCTTTACTGAACATATCATGTTATTGATTTCACCCCATTCTTCCAATTTATTACAATTCTACTGTATTTGCACTCTACCGTTCAATGCATTTGTGATCCTTGCCACCTTTAGTCTGCTATTAGAGAGCACTATTTACAGTTTTTGTCTTCTATATAATTGGAATAGTAATTATGGAGAGGAAGGGGATTTCCTGTGGATAAATGACCATCATGGGATGATTTTATGCCCTGAAATATTCCTTCAATTTTTTTTTTTAAGTATGGGCTCCTTTTCCAAGGGTCAGAACCTCATTGCATATAAACTGGGGGTAAGACTAGTCTGATAAAAATGTTCGTTGGAGTTGGACCCAGAAAAGATTCCACTCAGGATAAGACACATTTGACAGGAGCTAGAGAGGTAAAATTTTCATCTAGCTGTGAAACTCAAATCCACAAAGTTCAAGGCAGTTCAGATCCGGGATTCTGATTCAGGCCCATCTTCAGATTTGACTTTTACTGATTACTAGAACTGGGTAAATAATTTACAACAAGTAATTTACTAGACAAAAAAACCACCTCATTTTCTGATCAAAAAGTGTCAGTGAAAGTATTGTGATTTTCTCATATTTATTCATCATTTGACATTATTCACTGAACCATTTCTGCGAATAATTTTTAGTCTGTATCTTTGCAAACATTTAGTTGAAAACATTCAATACTTGAAATTCAAGCTATCTTGACTGGAGATAGGGGTCACATGAATTACTTCTATTTCCTGATTGGCTGAGTACCTCTTATACATCTGTTTTCCGATGTGGTTATGCAAGATTACTAATTCAGAAGTCACTTTCTATTACTATTCTAAAACTTTCACTTACCACTTGCTGTTTCTGTGAACATTAGGAAATTCATTTCCTAAAATATTTTCACAAGACAAACACAAAAGAGTAGCAAACAATGAAAAATAAACCAGACAAATATTCTCAAACATTTTCCCAGTCTCACTCAGCTCTAATGCTTACCTGAGGACACAAATTTCATTCCTGGATTGCTGCTTCATATTTAAAAGTCACACTTGATTTCATTTGTGTTTGTTTTAAAGGACATTTAAAACATAACAACCCTTGATAACTAGTGTTCATTTTTGTAAGGTATAGATATTTTTACTTTTCAGAAAAATATTACTGCAAAAAATGAAACAGTAGCCTGAACATTTGTATTTAGATTGGGGGACTCTTTGGTAAATATAATGATGGTGTATTTTCCATTTGTTTTCTTCCTTATATAAAATATTAATAACCTTGATATTGCCTTTGAAAATGAAACTAGTTAGTCTAAACATCTGACCTACCATGACAATGGTGCCATCTTGATAAATCTTAGTGGATCCTTGTTTTTAAAAATAGCAAAATCCATTCAAAATAGTAAAATGTAACAAGTATCAGGCATGTGACTTTCTGCCAGAGCAACAACAAACAACCAAAGCACATGAGGGAGAGACCATAACAACTGAAACAAGGGCTGCATATTGAATATTTCAGCATGGAGAGCTGGAGCACATTTCTTATGTGATCACAGAAAGACACTTGGGCTCATGCAGCCTAAATTCTATGAGACTGAAAATATGGAATATATATTTTCAAAGGCCTGGCTTCCTACCTTTCTCCCCACCTTCCAGGACTTGTGCTCTTGATCCTCATTTGCGGTCTGCTTGTTCTATGAGCATTCTTTACTTTTAAAGACTGCCACAAGAGACAGCCTAGCCTCCTCCTTGGTGTCATGACAGCTGTGAGGATCATAATTCTCAGAGAGTAGACCCCTGCTACACAGCCAAAGAAGCCCACGGAGGCCATTGGGCTACTACTTGAGGACCTTATTTGTTAATGAATACAGCCCTCAGCCATTTCTAGGAAACCATTGCTAACACTAATAGTGTTTCAAGCAAACCATTTATTTCATCAGCCCACTTAAGAAGAGATGTATGATTGTGACACTTATTTGTTTAAAGGGTAATGTTTATAGGTAAATTGAGTTCCTTTAAAGGAGGTTTACTTGTTTAATTAAATGTTATGGACATATTATAAGCAGCACAAGATTATCTAAGAGTGGAACAAAACCATGTATGTAGTCACCCTTACCCAAGCTTCTAGAAAGGTAACAAAAATATTTCCTTTAAATGGCTCGTTGTGTACAAAGACTGACATGATGTACATTTATCAGCCTAGCTCTGCTTACTCTACTGAACAAACAGAGTGAATCCAGCAGCCTAATCAACTAATATCTACTTGCTAAAAGCAGCTATTAGAAATGTGTTTAATGTAAATACCTAACCACCTTCTACTGGAGGCATAACATCTACTGTTGAGAAGCAACAATTTCCTGCTTCCCAATAGAAATGTCACAGTATTCGTTTAAAATTGTGATGTTGCTGAACACTAGTGATATAGCATTAAGTTGAACACCCCTGATGTAACATATGGCGGCCATAAGCGGATTTTGTCAAATACAAAGTGAAGTGTTTGTTCTTTCCAGGATACACACAATTAGCTGCTCCTTCATTATTCCACTATTAGAGGAAGTATTGTTTGTAGCAAAATATCCCCCACGTTTATAGGTCAACTGACTCATTACTTTGTATGCATGGGGTGTCTAAACTAATGCCCAATAGCTCAGTCTCTTTTTAATAATCTTGGGGTGGGATTCACAAAGGTACTTAGGTGGCTAACTCTCACTGAAATCTACGGGAGTTAGGTGCCTAAGTAACTTTGTGAATACCACCCTCAGTAACTTACCATATTGATTTATATATATTATATAAAGCTAGATTGTACAGATAATAGGGCAAATTCCGTGTTTACTTTCAAACATATTGATTACAAGGTAGTCTGGCAGCCAGTTCAGCATGCTGACTTAGTTACACATCAGAGTTGTGCTCGCTCTCTCACACACACACACACACACACACACACACACACACACACACACACACACACACCCAGTGGTCTCTCCCATCTCCCTCTGGTCAACTGACATGAGCTGAAGGGCCAAGGTTTCTTTACTGGCATATTTACTCTTCCATCCATGACCAAGACACTCCAACTTCCAGGTATTTATTTATGTAGGTCTGGTTTTACATAAGTAAATGGACATGGGTAAGGCCTTATTTCTTGGGAGATATGATTAAGGAGATAAATAGGTCAGTAAACTAAGAGACAGAATATCTGAACTAGTTTAGGTAAGAGAGGGAATACCCAGGGAACCATTTACGGAGAACAAGATAACAATGGACAAAATAAGATGGGAACGTAAGATGGGGTAAGGAATAGGTGGTACATAGATATAGCATGCTATACAAGAATTGGTTCCTGCAAAGTAACCAAGCCAGTCCCAAAATGTGTAATGCAATGTATGGTACATACAACATAATGTGTAAATGTATATAAAAGAAGAGGTTTGCTGTGTAACTTTGGATATGTAGTATGCCCTGTACCCACCCCCTAAATTTGAGCCTGATAGTTTAATTGTATGCCAATGAAGAAACCTCACTGACAAGTTTAGAGCTGAGCTGAGTTCTTGGGAATCAAGTAAATAAGGTCTTGGAAGCTACCCCAGCAATTTATAATGGACAAATCAAGATAAGCACATATACCCAATTCTAAACAGTTTACACTACAAATGCACTCCATGGAGTGGTCAAAGTGCATAGTCAAAGGCACGATCTGTCATTGCTACTTAATTGAGGATCCAATAAATTAGCAAAGAAATCCTGTGGGAAATAGGCAGATTGAGGACCAAATTCAGAAGTGATGTAACCAAGTGGTGTAACCTAGATTTCTTTACAGTAACTTTATTTAGACTCACTCTGCTGATGTGTAATAAGTTTAACTCACATGCAAAGGCTTTCTAGGAAAGTGCAAGTTAAAGCAGGGCTGAGGAGGGTGTTTAACAGTGTATTTTGTGAAATGATTGTAAATTAACTCAACATCAACATCAAGTAAAGTGTGAATTAACATAAAGCAGCACATGGACACTTTAGCATCACATTTTCAAGTTGCTTGGCCACCTTCGGGTCACCCCCATAATGCAAAATTGTCCTTAAACCAGTGTAACCAGCCAGTGTAGGATTCCTCTTACACAAGGAATCAGTGAGTGGCATAGAGCCTGTAAAGTGGCTGTTGCATTATCTCCTTCCTGGCCACCAGTACAGTGGGTGTGGCCAGTGAGTGTTGCTTAAAGTCAGGTTTGAACACTCCCTTCCTGGAGCTGTGCCAAGCTCTTCCTTGCTGCAAAGCAGCATCTGGGCCAAAGAATGCACTTTAGTAGTGATTTCGTTTCTACTGTGTCAAACAAAGAGGACTTTATCCTCTTAAGACTTTCTGCAAATGGTTCAATTTTTATTAACTTTTACAGTTTGTATAACCCTATTTATCATTCCTGAAGGGCTGGTACCATTTTTTTGCCAGCTTAAGAATGTAAACAGCTTTGGTTTGAGAAAGGATCCAAAAAATATATCTGACTTTCCCATGGAGCTACCGAACAACATGGGAAAATGTTCTCATTGCTCCTTCTAGGTTCCCTAAGCATCAGCTCCAAGACTAGGTTCAATAACATTAGTGTGGCTCTGGAAATACAGAGTGAGATTTTATTTCTACTAGTGGAAATAAAAAAGAGTATATTTTCATGCCTCTTTTGCAAGTTTAGATTCAAACTGATATGCTCACTTTTAATATTAATAGTATTTGTGAGAAGAATACTTAGCTTCTTTTATCAGAGGATCTCAAAGCACTCACATAGAGTAACTGTTCAAAAGCTCTTTAAGGTAAGTATCCTAAATCACAATCACACAACATACCACTATTGTTGTTATTTTTTAACTCAGAATAAAAGTGTATCTAAAGAGGTATTGCTGTTTCTTTCTTCTCTGTGAGACATATACTTGTAGTGCCATGACTATTCAGTCTTCAGGTTTTTGGAAAGGAAATTATTTAGCAGAAAAAGACACAAATGCCTAGAGTATCTCAGGTCACATGAAACAATCAGGTTTTGCGTGTGTGGAGAAACAGACTTTTTAAACATAAGGGATGATTTTAATGGAAAACAGCACAATTAGAAATAGGGAAACATGTTTTGCCTAATTTCAAACTCACTGCAACATTGTGTTCAAAAATTCAGCTTGAAACCAAATTTAGGCTTCTGTCCTTCTTAGGAAAGACTGTGAAAAAGGATCAGGGAGGGAAGTGAGAAAGTCATAATGAAAAATAAAAGACAGGACCAAACTGATCCCTGATGTAATTCCATTGGCTTCAAACTCCATTGGCCAATAGGTCTACCTAGGGTGACCAGATTAAAGCAACATAATATCAGGACACATGGGGGAAGCAAAAAAAAAAAAAAAACCTGTCCGGAGCAGAGTTGTCCAAGCAGGACACTAAAAATCAGGACAGTCCCGATTTTATCAGGATGACTGGTCACCGTAGGACTATCATATACAGGGTATCACTTAAGTTAAGCTACTTGTCTTGGGGTCAGGGATCTTTTATCCCTCATACAAAGCACAGGTTTCCCTTTACCTAGAATACATTCTTAAAACTGACTCCCACTTGGAGAAAAACTGGGTGTGAAATTAGGAAAACAATATTTGCAAATTATTTTTGTAAATCTTGAGAGGCCCCCAAGTAGGTTTACAAAACCTTAAACTTCATGAGGTTTACCCACACATATCTACAACCCTCGGAAGAAAATGGAAGTGGACAAAAACCAAATGTACTCAGATTTTGACCTTGATTCATATGATTTAATGTAATTAATCATGTTAATTTTAATGTGTTGGGGCTTTGTGGGAGAATGAGCTAGATTTGTCATTTAAACACTGTTGCCCAAAGTAAAGGTTTAAGCACAGGGATAAAATGAGAAGAGGTTGTGCCAAATACTGCTCTAAAGTATATTGATCTAAATCTGAAGTAACTCCATTGAAGTTAATTTGGAGCTACTCCAGATTTAAACTAGGGTAATTTAGAGCAGTAAGTGATTGACCTCTATATTTTTTCCAATAGTTTATTGTTACTCTAGTGTAAACATATTTTTTCCCCAAGTGTAAGACTTGGGAATAGCTATTTACATGCAAAACTGGTATTCTGTATCGGTCTCTCTAGTTGTGGTGTGCTGAGGGAGGTAATGATGCATCTTCCCCCAAAAATGAAAATGTAAGCTTCTCTAAATGCACAATAAAATGAATTAATTTCAAATATAAAAAGAAAAAAAGGTGGTTTTGTAGCAAAGCAAAACTCAGCTGTCCAAATCCACTAGCATAACGACATCAGGAGCATAATATCAAAACAGAGACTTCATTCTCAATATCACTGCCGTGATAATGTTTCTAACTAATTAATATCCATCCTCTGTCACAGAATAGCACATTTTGTTACTCATCAGCAAGGAGCCACTCCTGATCCCACTAAAATCAATGTCAAGATTCCCAATGATTCTATGAGAGCAGGAGTAAGCTCCGTGATGCTTTATAAACTCCAGCGAATTATCAGAATCATAGCATTTGTTCCATTTGCGTTGTGTGAAAGACTTGCTTTTACTCTCACCCACATCTTAAAGCAGAACTCAATCATCCTCCATTTCTTGAGCCCCCAAACCTCTGAGCGAGGTCAGTGGGAGCTTTGAGTACTCAGGGATTGTAGGTCTGTATCCTGAGTTGACAAATATTCATTGCTGTCTCATACTTATTACAGCGGAATATCTCCCAAATCCAAAGAAAAATTGAAGGGAGAAATCATAAGGAACAGCAATATATGATCCAAACCAAAGTATTGTAAAACCTTTGGCTAAATTCTGCTCTCGGTTACACCATTCTGCCTCTGGAGTAATTCTGCAGAAGGCAATGGATTTATTCTGAATTCAGAACTCTGTACCTGGGAGCAGAATTTAACTATTAGCTGTGTTATCCTTTCAGCTGTTGTGACTGGCTTTTCTTACTGATCTTTTCCACTACTACAGAGGTCCTATTTCTGTCAATGCGTCATTGTGTCAAACCCAATATTCATTGTAGAATAACTGATCTTATTAAGTCTTTAGCACAGAATACACAGCTTTGAAACAAAATTCTTCTCTCAGCTACCAGACTAGAAACTAATTCTGTTCAAAATGTAAGATACAGAAGCTTAAAGTACCTACCCAGTAGTTAGTTCCTCATCAAAAGTCAGAGAAACCTGCAGTTCCAGTGCATTAGTGACCCATTCCACCTGAATCCCACTAGTTCAGCTGTTGCACATTTGAGTCTGACTCTACAGGCTGTTGAAAAAATCTTCACTAGCAGGATGACGTAAACACTAACTACTCAGAAAAGATAAGCAAATAATAAATCTCTCCTCAGACAAGCTACCAATACTGAGGAAGATAAATGTTTTTTGTTAACTCAACACCAGGGTCATGGAAATAAGTATACTAAATAAAGATAAGTGTTTATTGTGATCTAATTACAGTATGGCTGGTAGCACTACTTATTATTAAGGTTGCCCGACATTTCCCATTATAAGTCCCTGTTTTCAATTGCCCTTTGCCAAACTTTAGCCATTTGGCCTGAAATTGCCCATGCTGGGTATGCCTCAGGCTGAACATTTTTGAAAATGTTTAGCTCAAACGGTTCAGCCATTTCTGGGAACAAGGCTAGGGAAAGTATGTTATTTTGCCCAGGTTAAAAAATTCTGTCAATCTTTTTCTTTGAAATGCTCTAGTGCCCCCAGGCTTTGTACCGGGGAGTTGAAATTGGGCAGGGATGGGTGGTCTTTGTGGCCGGGATGTGCCTTTTTCCAGGTCTATGACAGTGTGCCCAAATTTGGCCAAGTTATAAGTCTTTGAAAAACCGCAGTTTCACATGCAGAGTAGAGACTTGCTAGAGCTGAACAGCAAAAATTTCTGAAGTTTTCATACTCACGGAGCATTCCCCACCCCTTCACAGCTCCTACAGTGACCAGACTGCACAGGCACCATCTCCACAGAGCGGCTGAAAATGCTCCAGCCCAGAGCTATAGGGGCTCAGAAGGCCTATCCCTGTAATAGCTGCTCCAGGCTAGGCTGGGGACAGGCCCTGGAACTCTCTCTCTCTCTTATCATCTCAATCATCATCCTATGGCACTCAGGCAGCATGGAAGAGGAAACCGTCTGATTCAAATGTAGAGGATGTAAAAGCTGGACCAAAGGGTGGGAAATTAGTACATTAGATCAAGAAATCCAGTGACACTGGGATTGCAAGAGAAAGAAACTGACTGGGAGGAGGTGGGAAGTAGACTGGGAGACTGGAACTGGCTGGACAAGGAGACTGGGACTAGGAACCTATGTTGAGGAAACAAGGGAAAGAGACAGAGCTGCCCAGGAGCTGGGTTGTGGAGAGATAACTCAACTGGCTGGGCAAAAAGACTGGGACAAGGAGCTAGGCAGAGGGTGGGGGGAACTGAGATTGGATGAGGAGCCAGGGAAGACACCGGGGCTGGAAGTGGCTGGGCCTGCTCTGGGGACAAATCAGGGTTATGTAGCGAAGGAGGGTATTGTTTGTAGAACTCCTGCTTCATTTGTTGCAGAAGTTGGACGGTGTGTAGTGAACGAGACAGGGGGTTACAGGAAGGGAATGGAGGGCCTCATGGATAAGAAAGTTGAACGCTGCCCTGGAAACATGGATTCCATCCCTGCCTCTGCCACAGATTTCCCTGTGTGATGCTGGCAAGTCACTTAAACCAAACTTGTCAGAGGTGTCACTAATTTTCCTCATTTTCTGAATACCTGACTTGAGACCCTGGGGAAGTACCGAAGTGCTGAGCATTTACAACTGCCCCTGAAATATAAGAAGTGCTATATACAGGGCCTGTGCAAGAAAGTTTCATGCCCTAGGCGAAACTTCTTTGCACCAGCCCTGCACCCCACCCCCAGCTAACACCCCTGCCCCCCCACCCCCCCGCAGCAGCCAGCTCCCTACCCCAGGCGGCTCCCCCCCCATGGGCCACGGCAGCTCAGCCCCCCTCCCACAGGCCGTGGTAGCCTCCCCCCCACCTGCGGCACCCCCCCAGCTCCTGGCTCAGCCGCAGAGGCAGGAGGCAGCCGTGGCCAGCCGCCCCCCAGCTCCCGGCTCAGCCAAGGAGCCGGTAAGCAGGAGGCAGCCATAGCCAGCCATCCCCCCGGCTCAAAGCTCAGCCGTGGAGCCAGAAGGCAGCCGCCTGCCGCTCCTCAAATCCTGGCACCCTAGGTGACCACCTCGGGTCGCCTAGTGGGCGTGCCAGCCCTGGCTATATAACAGTAAGTACTCTGAAAAAATCAGGTTCTAGTCATCTCACATTGGAAATTCAAAGTTAGCTTGAATACTTTTGACTTTAATCTTTCTATGCCTCAATTCCCCATGAGCACAGTGGGAACACCACCACCCCTCATCTCACAGGGGTATTATGATGATAAATTAGTTAACGTTTGAGACAAGGTTGGGGAGGCAATATCTTTTATTGGACCAACTTCTGTTGGTGACAGAGACAAGCTTTCAAGCTCACACAGAGCTCTTCTGGGAAAGGTATTCAGTGTCACACAGATTTTACAATGATGAGCACCATAGGAAAGTCCATGAAGAAATTAATAATTCTGTCTTCGGAGCAGAGTTTGGATAGTGTGCAGTCAATAAGGTTGGGCTACACGTTAAGTAGTGTGCACATTAAGTAATGAGAACAAAACAAAATATTGAATAGCTGTTCATGAAGTGAACACCATCCATCCTCTGAGAGAGCCTGAAGGGAGGGCCAATAAGAGCCTGTTGAGATCCCAGGGTACATCGACAGTACAATTAAAAACCCGCAGCTGGCCCGTGTCAGCTGACTTGGGCTTGCGGTAAGGGGCTGTATAATTGCGGTGCAGATGTTTGGGCTCGAGCTGGAGCCTGGGCTCCAGGACCCCACATCTTGATTGCAATTATACAGCCCTTTAGCCTGAGACCCCTGAGCCCAAGTCAGCTGACTCGGGTGTTTAATTGCGATGTAGACATACCCTAAGATGGGTCAGTGTCTGTCCCCAATATGAGGGGCAGTCCTCTTCTTCCTGACTGTTCCATTGGGTAAGGGGGGCAGCTCCAGGAGATGGGAGGTCCCCTTCCTGACTGCTCTATGGGGGAGAGGACTCCAAAGGGGTTCCTCTTCCTGACTGCTCCATGGAGCAGGGGCGGGATGGGGGGGCTTCACTTCAGAAAAAATGCCATGTTCATAAATATTCTGATAATGATGATGCCCCACTATCCCCTCCACTTCCCTCTGCTCCCCTCATCCATGCTCCCATCAGCCCCTGCAGCCCCTTATCAGTTCCCTTGCCCCATCAGCCCTCTGCTCCCCCTGACAGGAAGGGGCAGGGAGTCACAGAGGAAGGGCCCCACTTGTGTATTGATGCTTGCGTCAACTGACACTGCAGCGAGCGCCTCCGAATCTGTGAGCAGCAAGAGCCAACAGGCTGGAGTGAGGAACTGGGCCTAGCCCCACGGGACAGGTGCTGCTACTGCGGGCTGAGTTGGGGGCGGCTTAGCCCCCTCAAAGAATATTTTCAGCAGCCACTTGGTGCTAAATAGGGAGTGGGAGGAAAATGGAGTGAGACAAGTCTAACAAGATATGGAAGGCTGTACTGAGTCCATGGTGTTTTTAAAAAGCAAGGAAGGTTCCTGGAAGCTCAGTTGTAACCCAGAAATTCATTTCAAAACTTCAGAGTGCAGGTCCTCAGATTGTGATCTATGGCTGACTGGTGGCCTGCCGGGAGCTAGTTGGTCACATGGTGCTGTCTCCTCCACTTTATTTCCAGCTCCTAAATTAAATCAGAAGACAATTAAAAATACACCAACAGGAGCCTTTCCTCATATTTTTCTATAGAAGGAAATTATTCTAGTAGTCACAGGGATGTTTTGTGTGATTGATGTGGACCACACCACTGGAAGTAGAAGAGGAGGTGGTCCACAAGAAAAGTTCTGAATGAAAAATATAAGCCCCGTTGTATAAAATGACCCACATAAAGGGGTCTGACTGAGAACTCTTGTTCCAGAAGTTCCATGCCTTCTTCTTCCATAAAGCTAATGCAGAGCTCAAATCATTCCTTGCAAATTAAGTTTTTCTTTTCAAACAGTCTGGTAAAAATCGAACGTATTAGCATGGAATAATACAGTGTCTACTCTATTCATTTAAGCATAGTTTCATAAAGTCTTAAGAAAATGACTGTTTGAGCGTTCTGCTATATCACAAAAAGAGAGAGACTAGTTTTAAGCTTTTTCTTTACAATTCTGACCATTATACACAAAGGCACGTGATGCCCCGGTTCTTGAAACATCTCTGAATGACATCTGTTAGGTAATGCTCTACCATAAGTGTTTTTACTCACACCTGCCAGTACTTGATATTTTCTAGTCTAGCTACCAGAAAGGCTGGCCAATTTCCTCTACTGACCATGTTAAAAAACCTGGCTCTTCCCTTCTTGTATTAAATGTATTTGATTTCTGCTTGGGCAAACAATTCCCTCTCCCTGCCCCCCAAACAATAGGTTTCTATAGATGAATTACTGGGTCGTTACTATGTGTTTTCTTAGTTGTTTACATTATGTATTATGAGGCAGTTCAACATAAAAACTATAGTAACAAAAGGAAGGAGGAAGATAGTAAGCAGAGGGGGAGGAAATGGGCAATGAAATCTTGTATATTTTCAATCAGTTTTTGTGCAGCTTTGATTCTTTGGTCACAAACAAACCCAAATCCTATTTTGTACATATACATGTGTGTGTAAGCCAATGTACGTATGCACACGTACATGCACACACAGTCACATTTTCATGCGAAAAGAGAAAAATATCTTGAGAAACTACATTTATGCAATCCGCAGCCTATCTGGGACTGGGAGTTCTGCAGAGGCAACATGCTCAACTTCTGCCTGTGGACCAGGAAGCACCATACCTATTAATTCTTTTCAGCTGATGCTCTGAGCAGTGTTACTGGCCTCCAGAATCAGCTAAATCCCATTTTCTTATGCCAGGCCAATGTGATCTGAGATCTTTGATGAACAGAATATAGGGAAGAAATCCAGAGACCCCATGAATTCGTAAATATGGAACATCTCTGTCTATACAGCTGTGGGGTCATCTGGTGTAAATTAGCATTGCATCATTTACTTCAGTGGCGCTACATGAGTTTACATCAAATGCATATCTGCCCCCCCCTTTGTTTTTATCAAAACTCATTTCAATGATCATTACATCAGTGTCATAGGGCATGCCTACCCTGTAGCACCCTCTGCTGAGTTAGTGTGGTGCTGCGTGTACTCCTTGCCTCAGTTTCCCTTCTCAGAAAGCCAGTAACTCCACTTCAAGCCATTTTGATGCTTGAGTCAATAGTCCCCTCCTTGGGACTGGCTCATTATAGAACCTCATGCAAAAGGATCCATAACAAAAAGTCCCAAATAAACACAAGGTGTTTCTGGCTTAGAGAGTTCCGGTGACACCTGCCTTCTAAGCTCTGTTCCTAGTGTCCACTCAGGTCTGTCTCTGTGTCCTCTCCGTATGGCAAAAGCCCCAGCCCTCCTCCTGGAACTGGGTTGCAATTCAGCCCACTGTAGGGCCTTACCCAGCTTCTCTCTAAGCTGACCCCACTTAGCCCCCAAGTTCTGAGGGTTTCACAGCCTCCTCCTACTGGTGTCTGCCCCACTATGAGGGGGCAGAAGTATTCAATCTAGTCCCCTTCTATCCCCTCATCCCCAATTGGTTGGGTGAGAGGGGAGCCTCCTGGCCCCGCTCCCGTAAAGAAACAGTAACAGGATTGCCTCCCAAACACTTCTTACTCCCAGGCTGCTTCCTTTCTCCCAGTATCTTCCAGATCCTTGTATCTATAATTGGACCCTTCACCTTTTTAAGAGCCTTGGCAGGATTGATTGACAAGGTCAGTATTGCCTAATGAAGGGGCAAACACCTTGTCACAGTAGGGGTTCCTGATAGCCTAGTGGAGAGGAAATGGAGAAAGTAGAAGGAAATCTTCAGCTATTAGATAACATAATTTAGATACCATAATAATAAATACTAAACGGAAACACTTAGGTTAGAAAGGCCTCTGCTCATTTAGTTCCATGGAGTTTCAAATTCAGACTAAAATTTGGCCCAGCAAGTGCAAGCTGCCAAGAACTTCATAAGACAATTTGTGACTATAAAAGAAAAAGCAAGATTCGTCCATGGAAGGGACCAGTATTTCATGATTTCCTAGATTTATTAAGAAAATCTATTTTTACTTTTGACTTTTCTACAACACACTATAGGATGTATTACTTCCTTCCTCCCATGCGAGGACACTATAATCTTATGATAAGGTCTGATGAAAGAAGTACAATATACCTATTGAAATTGTCTCCTCCCTACAGTACTTTCCAACTCCTTGTTTTCTTTATATACACACAGAAATTAGAGCTGGTCTAAAAGAAAATATATATATTTTTTTACTTTCAAAAATTTCATTTACATTTCAATACTTGAACAGTTCCAACCAATTTATTCAGAAACATTCTTTGAGAGTTATTTTCCTACATTTTTAACTGTTTAAAATATATTAATTAAAATCCAAGAAAGAAAAGTATCTGCAGAGCTTTGATGTGTTTTGTTTTTGTTACTTGTAAAATATATTTGTATGTGAAAAAAATCAAAGTTTTGCTTAACATTTTGTATAATGATTTTCAGAGTTCAATATAAGTAACATTGTGACAATATTTTTCAAGACAAATTAAAAGGCCTTTTTGAAAAACAATGATGAACATTCAGTTTGCATAAATTAAACTTATATGGTCAAATCCTTGTACTATTAATGTTAGTGGCAAAACTTCCACAGACTTCAATAGGCTCAGAATTTGACCTGCAATTTAATAGCAGTCACCACAGGCTAATAAGAAATTTTAATCACAAAACTTTTGTAGTCCACCTTCTGTTTCACGTTGGATAAAAAAAATACATGAGGACATAGCGATAAGGTTTTGTTCTCTTTAAAACAAATAACCAAACAACAAAGAAACCGTAGATATGATGATTCTCTACTAGTCTATTTTTGCTCAAGAGACTACAATACAATAGCAAGTAGTTCTTAGATCTTATATGATGCAGGCAATAAAAAGGCACTTGCAAGCCATTGTATTTTAATCAGAGACAAAAATGTCACTAAATTTATGACCAATCTTAGCTAAGTCAACAATATGTAGCATCCTATTTTTTAACACTATCATTTTTACAATTTCATTTGAATGTTTAGCTGTGCATCGATACCTTCTGTTAAGGACCTTTTCAAAAGTACTGCCTTTTTTATGAGTGATCAGATATGCCATGGACAGGTGGATCTTGTTTGCCTTGGCAAGCATTCAGGGTGTCAGGAAGGAATATTGACAAGTGAAGAGCAAATTATTCCAGCTCAGAAAAGACAATAGTAAATTTTCCTCACCTTTGTGGTTCATTAGAACACCATCTGGAGCTGCTTTTAGAAACTAGACAAAGTAACATGGATGTAACGAGGAGTCTGTTGGTACCTTACAGACTAACACGGCTACCCCTCTGATACTTAACATGGATGTAGTTGAGTTTATTAGTTGTATACATTTTCACTTGATTCTTCAACCCCAATACATCTGTTCAAGATAAGTAAATCCCAGTTCTTTCAGAAAATGTGTCTTCCTTTCTTCCCAGAGAAGAGGGTTTGGTTTGGGAATTGGTTTGTTTGTTGTTTATTTTGTTTGGGTTTGGGATTTTTTGGCCACAAAGTGAACTAAATATTGTTTCTTCGCTATTTTCTTTCTAGGATGTCAATGAACAGATGAATGACTTCCTTAAAGTTCAAAAGCCACTGTTCTAAATAATAATCTGTGTTATCCAGTTACAACTCCCTGATTCTCTCTCCCCATCCTGGTCCCAGCACAAGTTAGAACATCCTAAAGGCTTCCCTAGCTTGCACCAATTGGCAATGTTCCCCTAGATACCATACACCAACTGACTGGAAATTGTCAGCGTGCATTGCACACCAGCCGACACTCATCTCAGTTACTACAGAAGTCTTATTTCTGTCAGTGCTTATTATGTAAAACCCAATATTCATTGCAGAATAGCTGATCTATCTTAAGTCTTTAGCACAGAATACACAGCTTTGAAGCAAAACTCCCTTCTCAGGTATCGGACTAGAAACAAATCTTAATTCAAAATGTAAGATACGGAAGCTTACGATACCGTCTCTGTAGTTAGTTCCTCAAAAAATCAGAGCAGCCTGCAATTCCAGTACATTAATGACCCATTCCACATGAATTTCACTAGTTCAGCCGTTGCACAATATGAGTCTGATGACTGTACAGTCTGTTGGAAAAATCTTAGCCAACAGGATAATGTAAACATTAACCATTCTGAAAAGATAAGCCGATAATAAATCTTTCCTCAGACAGACTAACAGTGCAGAGGAAGATAATTGGCTTTTTGCTAAAATTCAATTCCAATTCAAAATTCTCTGGTTTACTGAGAAATACAATTACCAGCTCTAGTGGAATCCCTGACTCTAGGACGTTCTGCTAGATAGGCTGCCCTCAGAGCTAGGGACGGGGACCCTGGCATCCCTGGGAACCCTGACTGAGGTAGCCCACCTGGTGGACTGCCCTGGAGCTGGAGACCCTAGGATTGCTGACCCTGAGGCAGCCTGTATATGAATAGCTGCCCTGTAGCCAGGGAGTCTGAGCTGCCACGGAGTTGGAAACTGGGGTTCCTAGGGCTTCCAGATTCTCCACTCCGTCAGGTGGGCTGATGAGGAGCTGGGAGCCTGGAAAACTGTGCTGAGGAGCAGCCAAGCCTGCAAGCCGTCAGGAAACCAGTCAGGTTTCAAAACTTGCCTGGCAGACAGAAACCTATCCTAGTCAGACCTGGGAAAGAGTTACAAAGGGACTTCACACAACTGGGTGACTAGGCAACAAAATGGCAGATGAAATTCAATGCTGATACATGCAAAGCCAGGCACATTGGACAACATAATCCCAACTATAAATGCAAAATGATGGGATCTACATTAGCTGTTACCATTCGAGAGAGAACATTGTGGATAGTTCTCTGGAAACATCCACTCAATGTGCAACAGCAGTCAAAAGCTAACAGAATGTTCAGAATCATTAGGAAAGGGATAGATAATAAGACAGAAAATGTCATAATGCCACTGTGTAAATCCATGGTACGTCCACACCTGGAATACAGCAATCAGTTTTAGTCGCACCATCTCAAAAAGATATATTAGAATTGGAAAAGGTACAGAAAAGGGCAACAAAACTGATTAAGGGTATGGAACAGCTTCCATATGAGGAGATATTGAAAAGACTGGGACTTCTCAGCTCGGAAAAGAGAAGACTTAAGGGATATATGACAGAGATCTATAAAATCATAAATGGTTTGGAGAAAGTGAATAAAGAAGTGTTATTTACTCCTTCATGTAACACAAGAACCAGGGGCCACCCAATGAAATTAATAGGCAGCAGGTTTAAAACAAAAAGAAGTACTTCTTTGCACAACGTACAGTCAATCTGTGGAACTCATTGCCTGGGGATGTTGTGAAGGCCAAAACTATAACAGGGTTCAAAAAAGAATTAGATTAGTTCACGGAGGATAGGTCCATCAATGGCTATTATTTTTATAAGCCAAGATGGTCAGGGATGCAACCCCATGCTTTGGGAGTCCCTAAACCTCTGACTGCCAGAAGGTGGGAGTGGACACAAGAGGATAAATCACTCAACGATTGCCTGTTCTGTTCATTTCCTCTGATGCACCTGGCATTGGCCACTGTCGGAAGACAGGATACTAGAGCTTTGGTCTGACCCAGTATGGCCATTTTTATGTTCTTACGAATATATAGATTTTGACAAATCAGCAAATTCCAATGAAAAAATATTTCCTTTAAATTTTTCTGATCAGTTGCACCTTTTTCTTCTGTTTAAGCTATAGCATATAGCTATATATTTGGATGTTTTTCTAAAAGGTCTGTTCTAGGAATTATTTTAGGGAAGTTCTATGGACTCTGTTATACAGGAGATAAGACTAGATTAACACAACAGTACCTTCTGGCTTTGGAAGCTATATCTATTAGAAAGTCTTGGTTTAAAGACTTCAGTGGTGGAGAATACACCACATCGGTAGGTAAACTAAATGGTGGATTTACCATCAGAACAAAATGTACACCTTGTTTCAAGTCTGAATCTGCCTAGCCTCAGCTTGCAACCATTAGATCTATTTCTGGTAAACAGCCATCCACTATCAGAAATTTCTCCCACATGAGGATACTTGTAGACTGTGATCAAGTCAATTTCTCTTAGATAAACTAAATAGATTGAGCTTCTTAGTCTATAACTCTAAGGCATGTTTTCTGCACCGTTAGTCATTCTCAAAGCTCTTTTCTGAACCCATCCCAAATTTTCAATAGCCTCTTTAAAGTGTGGACACAGTATTCCAGTAGTGGTGTCACTAATGCCATATACAGTAGTACTACCACTTTCTTACTCCTACTTGATATTCCCCTCCTTATACATCCAAGGATTGTTCACCATTGTAGCTACATTACACTGGGATCTCATGTTCAATTAGTTATCTACCACGGCCCCTTAGGGTATATCAACACTGCATTGAAACATCCACGACTGAACTATGTGACCTGACTCAGGCTCATGGGGCTTGGGCTACAAGGCTGTAGAACTGCAGTGTAGATGTTTGGGCTTGAACTGGAGTCCGTACTCTGGGATTCCCCCCCGCCCCCATGGAGTCCCAGAGCTTGGGCACCAGCCCAAGCCTAAGCTCTGGGATCCTGTGAGGGGAGGAGGGTCACAAGGCTACACTGCAATTTTACAGCTGCGGGAGCCCAAACCCTGCGAGCCAGAGTCACCTGACACAGGCCAGGTGCAGGTGTTTAATTGCAGTATAGATATACCCTACGTCCTTTTCAGTGTCAATGCATTCCAGGATACAGTTCCCCCCTCTTTCAAGTGTGATGTACAGTCTTTGTGCCTAGATATCTAACCTTGCATTTGCCAACATTAAAACACATGCATCACATGTGAACGCGCTACCATTTTCTGTATCATTTGCAAATTTTACTAGCAATGAGTTTTTTATATTTTATTTTCTTCAGGATCATTGATGAAGATATGGACTAGGGCTAAAAACAGATCTCAGAGATCTCCCACTCACCATAAAAAGATCAAGTCAACAGGTGAGGCTGAAATGTATGCGTTACAGGAAAATTAGAAGAATTAATTAGCCAAGTATAACTGCGATTTAAAAGTGATTAAGGAAGAAGTAGGCAGGTAGACACAAAATACCAGGACAGTCGACTTATTTCTCAGCAAGTGACAGCAATTAAAATAAATTGACCCTATATTTACTAAAGCAAAGCACAATTATAAGGTTGCATAACATGAAAGACAAACAGTAACTGCCATATTTCCAAGGAGATGATGCATTACAGGAAATTCTTATCTTGAAGTGATGGCAAATGTGTAAACTATCAACAGTAACATCCTGGGGAGATACTGTGTGGGTGCGGTAGGTCCTTTTCCTACCACCTCCGGAGAAGTGTACTGTTAAGACCCGTTTAAATGTACCACTCTTGCTTTTCAAAAGTCCATCATTTCATACCTACTTTAAGAAAGAATGAAAAATAAAACATGAATAGAGCAGTAATATTGTCAGACATATAAAAGGACATGAGTTTATAACTTAAATGTGAAATACACCGCTACCTCAATATAACGCTGTCCTCAGGAGCCAAAAAATCTTAACATGTTATAGGTGAAACCGCATTATATCAAACTTGCTTTGGCCTCAAGCATTTCCGTAGCCCCGCCACCCCAGAGCGCTGCTTTACCGCGTTATATCCAAATTCATGTTATATTGGATTGCGTTATATTGGCATAGAGGTGTACTTTGATGCAGCATTCTAACTAAAGGTAGTTTTAGGAACATGACACTCATGACCTAAATCTCTCTGTCAAGTTAAAAACTGACTAGTCAGGATAGATCTGTGGTTAAATCACTGGACTGGAGCTCAGATGATCTCGGCAGAGCTGTGAGAATAATTGATTTTTCAGTTCGTTAGAAATTTCAAAATGTTTCCAAAAAAAAAAAAAAAAGTTTTAGATCAAATTAAATGCTTCATTTTGACAAAATCAGAACATTTCATTTAAATTTTGACTATTTTTAATGTTAGGACTTCTAAAAAGTAAGAATAAAGGAAATTTTTAATCAAAAACGCATTTCAAACCCAACATTTGAAACATTTCATTTCAAAAGTGTCAATACAAAATATTTCTTTTTTTTTTTTAAATGTTAAAAAAATAATCCTGTGAAACTAATAGAGATTTGTGAAGCATTTCAGTGTCACCAAATCTGCATTTCTCAATGAAAAAAACATTGGCTGAAAAATTTCATCCAGCTCTCCCACAGACTTCCTGTATGTCCTTGGAGCAGTCCTTCAGTCTTTGTTCCTGACTTACCACATCTGAAATGAGGATAATACCATCCACCTCGTAGGTAGGGAGTTTACATGATAAATTCACTACATATTTATGAGCTGCTCCCATGGTATAGTGATGCAGGCCGATAAGTACCTAGATAGACTGTTACATTTGCAAGTCTTCTAGGAGCTTCTGTTCAAAGTTAGGAAAAAGGAAGTGGGGGGAAAAAAAACGAACAAAAACCAGTCATCATTTTTAAAATGTTCCAGTGTGCTAATGAAGCCTCACTTTGACACTGATGCTTCTGAAGCTAATGCATCACAATGGAGTCATATTTAGAAACATTTGTGCAAACTGTTATGGCTAATAGCTACATCTCATGAGCCTCATTAAGTGAACAGTCACACATTTGTGATTGTTACATCAATTCTCAAAGCACTTAGAGGCTCTTTCCAGACCTTGACAAAGTATGTTCTAGACAGTATTTGGTCCTGCCATGAGGGCAGGGGGCTGGACTCGATGACCTCTCGAGGTCCCTTCCAGCCCTAGAATCTATGAATCTATGTTATTTAAGAGCCAGTTGTGCTCAGGAACTGTATGAGACAGAACAGTCAGCCCTTGCACTGACCAAGATATTTCAGTAGCAAGTAATTACTTTGGATGCCTCAAATTTTCAGGTACTCATCTTGAGGCACTCCCTCCTAAATTCATGTCTCCATTTGGGCACCTAAAAACTGAGGCAAACAAAATCACTAATCACTTTTGAACAGTTAGGCTTTACTGTCCAGAACTGAACAGCAACCAATAGTCCCATTTAAGACAACTGTACAAAATGAACAAGAGCATTTCTGTAAGGTAAACTTTCACCACAGACTCATTCCAGTTTAATTACTATGATTTCTCCTCAGAGCTAATTAACATTTCATTCAATCTCTTATGTAGAACTGGTCAAAAATTTCTGAATGAAAACATTTTGTGGTAAAAATATTTGTTTTTGTTTTTTAAATGAAAATAAAAAGTTCTATTAAAATCATGAACATAAGAACGGCCATACTGAATCAGACCAAAGATCCATCTAGCCCAGTGTCCTGTCCTCTGACAGTGGCCAATGCCAGGTGCCCCAGAGGGAATGAACAAAACAGGTAATCATCAAGTGAGCCATTCCTTGTCGCCCATTCCCAGCTTCTGGCAAACAGAGGCTAGGGACACCATTCCTGCCCATCCTGGCTAATAGCCATTGATGGACCTATTCTCCATGAATGTATCTAGTTCTTTTTTGAACCCTGTTATAGACTTGGCCTTCACAACATCCTCTGGCAAAGAGTTCCACAGATTGACTGTGCGTCGTATGAAAAAAAATTGAAATGAACCATTATAAAACAAAAGCGTCAACATTTTTGAATTTTTTTATGATCTCCACTAATGCATGATACTCATGGTACTTTTACTTTTCTATATGTACAAATACTTATCAGGTTAGATATTTCTCAGATTACTTGATTTCCCTACCTCCTAAAATATTAGCCTTGTACAGAAACATTAAAATAAAAATCATTCCCTGAAAGCTTTTGTTTATGGACTCAGGCCCTGATTCAGGAATGCATCCCTGTTAAAGACAGCACTTAAGCACACACTTAACTTTAACGCTTGAGGGCTATCCTGAATAGGAATGGACTTAAAGCATGTGCTTAAATGCTTTCCTGAATCAGGGCCAACGTGATCAAATACAGTTGGCATTGGTTTTGTTTCAACTTAGCTGCCAAATCCATTTCCTTTCCACCCCCAAGCTCCATTCAAAATAGCTCAAGGGCATCCTCCTACTTGAAATTCTCCAGAGACCAGCTGAACCCATTGATCAAGACTTCCGGAAAGACATAACTAGTGCCAAACTTGCCACTGAAGGATAATGAGTCAAACCCGGCCTGAGCAGTAGCCAGTAGTTGCCCACAAGTTTTCAAGTCTGTGTTTTTACACTTCAATAATGTGCAGATCGAGGGGAGGAGACAAGGACAGCACATTTACCAAACATTGTAGTGAACAAGAGCCAGGCATATATTAGAAGGAAAACTGTCTTTGTTCTTCTCAAAACAAGACCAAAATTATTTATCAATTTAATTCTTTAATCTCTAAATTTCCATAAGGAAAAGCTGTATTTTCACACACACCAAAAGAGACAAATCACCTACCAATAATATTTGATGGTAGAACCAAGAAGCCCATCCAAAGCACCCAGTACAAACACTTATGGCCATGTTTAGTTGTCTTGAAGTTCCACATGCCCACAGCCAGCAAAGCTGACGAGTTCATCAGAACCTTTTGGAAAGCAGAGTTGAAATCAAAATTGGATTTTCTACTGCTAAATTAACTGAACCTGCATTGAGCTGTGCAATGGATTGGAGAAAAAAAAAAGACAAATGTCACTGGGGCCAAATCTAATTAAAAACATAACTATGTAAAATTATCATCAGGTTAAAATAATTATTAGGTAGAGCCCATCCTTGGGCCCTCTGAAAAGTTAAATTCCAGCCTTTTAAAGTATCTTCACTCCTTTAAGGCTGTGTGCCTCCTGCTGTTCAAAGCCACCATGTCACTCTAACAGAGTAAGCTTACAAGTGCAAAAGCAGCACTTAGAAAAAAGGAGCCATAGCAATCACACACCTGCTACATATAGCACTGAAATGACAGAGGAACACAAAACTTTCAAAGAACATGTAGTTCTGGTGCCACCTACTGACAAACCATTCAAAATGTCTCTTGATAACTCATGGAAACAGGTCAGTCAATTTGAGTTCTAAAAAATATTTTAGGTATATTTTGTATCATTTGATTTGGAAATTTCCCATCCATATACTGTTAGGCCTGAAATCAGATGAGATAACAACCAAAGATCATATTGTTACAACCATATTGTTACAACCATCTAATATTGTTACAACCATCTTCATCTTCGTTGTTGAGCCATAACAGTTTAAAAAATAAAACCCACTCATGACAAAAGGAAAACGGGGGGGGGGGGGGGAGGAACCACGGCAAATCCTGCCTGAAGCCGCCCCACTTTGTTCCCTTTCTAACATTTAAGTATAATAATAAATTCATAGGGCTTGAAGGGACCTCAATAGCTCAATTCCTAGGGTGACCAGATGTCCCGATTTTATAAAGACAGTCCCAATATTTGGGGCTGTGTCTTATATAGGCACTTATTACCACCACCACCACCCGCCCCCCCACACTTCTTGTCCCAATTTTTCACACTTGCTGTCTGGTCACCCTATCAATTCCTCCTTGCACTGAGGTAGGACCAAGTAAACCTAGACCATCCCTGAAAGGTGTTTGTCCATCCTGTTCTTGAAAACCTTCAGTGATGAGGATTCCACAACCTCCCTTGGAAACCTATTCCAGGACTTAACTATCCTACTAGTTAGAAAGTTTCTCCTAATATCTAACCTAAATCTAGCTTGCTGCAGATTAAACCAATTGCTTCTTGTCCTATTTTCAGTGGATGTGGAAAACAATTGATTGACATCCTTTTTATAACAGCCTTTGTCATATTTGAAGACTCTTTGCAGATCTCCCTCAGTCTTCTTTTCTCAAGACTAAACGGGTCAAGTATTTTTAACCTTCCACATAGGTCAGGTTTTCTAAACTTTTTATCATTTTGGTTGCTCTCCTCTGGACTCTCTCCAATTTATCCACATCTTTCCTAAAGTGTAGCACCCAAACTTGGACACAATACTCTAGCTGAGCCCTCACCAGTGCAACACAGAGTGGGACAATTACCTCCCATGCCTTACATACCAGACTCATGTTAATACTCACCAGAATGATACTCCTTTTTAGCAACTGCATCACATTTTTAACTGATATTCAGTTTATGATCCACTATAACCCCCAGATCCTTTTCAGCAGTATTACCACCTACCTCGTAATTCCTCATTTTCTTAGGAAGGAAAAATCAAACACACAGCTAAGTGTAGTATTTTACACCTGTTTTTAATGAATTTCATTTTGCTGATTTCAGACAAATTCTCCAATTTGTCCAGGTCATTTTAATTCTAATCCTGTCCTCCACAGTGCTTGCAACACCTCTCAGCTTGGTGTCACCTGCACATTTTATGCACATTTTATAGACACATTCTCCACTTCATTATCCAGGTAATTAATGAAAATAGTGAATAGTACCAGACCCAGAACAGACTCCTGTTAGACCTCAATGGATACGTCCCCATAGTTTGACAGCAAACCATTAATAACTACTCTGAGTATGGTCTGTCAACCAGTTGTGCACCCACCTTATAGTAATTTCATCTAGACCACATTTCTTTCTCTAGTTTGTTTATGAGAATGTCATGTGGGACTGCATCAAAAGTCTTACCGAAATCAAGATGCAATGTGTCTACTGCTTCCCCCCTCCCACACTAGGCCAGTATCCCATCAAAGAAGGAAACTAGGTTGGTTTGGCATGATTTGTTGTCCAGCTATACTGAAAGGACAGGCAACACTTGATATGGATTTAATATAGATATATAAATATAAATGGAGATATGCCAATCTCCTAGAACTGGAAGGATCTTGAAAGGTCATTGAGTCCAGTCCCCTGCCTTCACTAGCAGGACCAAGTAGTGTCCTCTGACAGATATTTTTTTTTTGCCCCAGATCCCTAAATGGCCCCCTCAAGGATTGAACTCACAACCCTGGGTTTAGCAGGCCAATGCTCAAACCACTGAGCTATCCCACCCCCCAATCACACAACAGCTTTATTATTAGATGTCCAGGATTACCCGGCAGACAAAAGTATACATTGTAGGCAGTGCCATGTTCATTTAAATAACTACCCAGGGCTTCCACCAACCCCCCTTTATTTTCCATCCAGGTCCCCCAGCCAACCCATGGCTTGAACCTTACCATCCACCGCCCCCGTAGGAGCGTTAAGATGGGCTATAAGAAAGTGGGGGGTTGGCTCCCTGCCATACCAATCATAGGAGCCCTGAACCCCTCCTCCTCTCCCCTATTCCTTTGAGCAGAACCTCCTTTTTAAATCCTTTACCAGGCCATTTTTCCAGTCACTGGTTGCCTTCCCTATGGAATACCTGCACTGGACATCTGCCCCACACTTACAAAATGAGTTGCGACATATGGCCTAGCTCCCGTTCTTCCTCACCATAATAGGTCCTCCCTGAAACCCCCACTTCACCTAAGCCAATATGGTAGTGAGGGGAAAATTCCTTCCCAGCCCCACTAAAAAGGAGCGACTAGCGCAAGTGCCCACAGCAGGGGCTAACCAAACCTGATATTCGCCACCTCAAGGGAAGGGAGGGTGGGTGCTGCCTTGCTGGTTGCCTGGAAAAAGGGCTTTTAAACACCCAGGCTTACAACTTTTAAAACCTTCTGCCCTTATGTTCCCAGGAAATGAGTCAGTGTCGCCAAGCTGACCCCCATCCATCTCTCCTTCTGGAGCAGGTAGCTGGGTCCAGGGAGTTCTGACACTTCCAAAATTTGCATGAAAATTGGTAAAAAACCAAATAATGGCTTTTTTTTTAAACCCTGGGATTTTTCCATAAAAACTAGTTAAAACTGAAAACAAAGGGCCTTAAATACAGTGCAATAGTCCAGCATGCCAAAGAGCATGAGGGTATGGCACACAGAAGGTCGTGGAGAAGCTGTATGAAAGGAAGGAGCTGTGGTAAGCATGGAGAGTGTTGGACTCATAACAGGAAACACAGGAAGTGAACAGGCCACATATCCTTGGGCAGCATGCTGGATAGATTCTACTCCTTGCATTTGTGTGCCTTTCTATCTGGCATTTATTATGTAGGATCAGGGGTTTAGTTATTTTATTTATTAATCCCATAGTTATCTAAAATTATAAAATATGCAATAGTATTTTGATATTCAGTTAACATCAGGTTCATAACGCTCAGTTTTTTGCATGCTAGAAAAACCAAATTCCAGAAGTCAATGAGACAAAGGCAACTGCTATTCAACAGTGATAAAAGATCAGTAGTCATAAAATAGTAGTCACGGTTGATTTATTTCTCAATATGTGATAGTAATGAAATAGGCTGCTGTATATTTACTAAACAAAGCACGATTATAACAAACACCACAGTGGTTATTGTTTAAGTAGATGATGCTTTATAGGACATTGTTATTCTGAAATAACAATATCTGGTGTGGTTGTGGTGGGTCCTTCTCATACCACCTCCCAAAAAGTGTCACTGTTAAAACTGGCTTAGATGTACCACTCTGACTGATCAAACGTCCATCACTTAATACCTAGTTGAAAAAGGATAATAAAATAACACCATTAACAAAGCAGTAATATTACATGGTGCACAAGTGACATGCATTTATAAGGTAAATGTTAAATATTTTGAGGAAACAGTTTAAGTAAAGTCTTGGAACCATGATATACAAAGTCAAATTGCTTTCTGAGGCTAACTGGTGGACTTAAAGGGCACCAAATACACGTTTTTTTCCACTATTAAAAAGTTTGTCTTAGCTTTGTTTTGACTTTGTTGCAATATTTTGTTACTTTCCCCTATGAGCCCCCTGAGAAGCTAGTTTGAAGCAGCTCAAAGACATCCTCCTACCTGAAATTCGCCGGACGCCAGCTGAACCCCACTAAGCAAGACTTCTGGGAAGACATAACTAGTGCCAAATGTGCCACTGAGAGAGAATGCTTCAAACCTGGTTTGAGCAGTAGCCACTGGCTGCCCACAAGTTTTCAAGTCTGTGCTTTTACACTTCAGGAGTGTGCATATCTAGGGGTGGGAAGAGAAAAGGAACGCACATTTAGGAGAATCATTTTACCAATAGTAAAAGTTGACTTTGTTTTCCTCGAGACCAGATGTTGCCAACTCGGCTCAATTCTTATGCCAACAATCCACTAAGTTAGTGCATCAGGAACTGCCTATTTGATCAAAGGGTTTCCAGCTCTGCAGCTCCTCTCCCCAGCATGTCTCTCCACACTGCTCTCCCCTCCCTCACGTAGTGCACAGAAAGGCAGCGGTTTCTCTCTACCAGTTGGGTTTGTCCTTGTAGCCTTTCCAGATCCACCCACCCACTGGAAACCTCTGCTCCTGCTTGACACTTTGCCCCTTTTCTTTTGGCCTATTCCACCCTAGACTGTTCCAGTTTCCTAGACCTTAGGCACTGACTCCGTGGGTGCTCTGGGGCTGGAGCACCCACAGAAAAAAATAGTGGGTGCTCATCACCCACCATCCACAGCTGTTTGGCGGCTGGGAGAGGGGCTTGGAAGAGGGTGGAGAACAGCGGGTGGGGAGGGATCCGGGGAGGGGGCAGAGCAGGGGTGAGAAGAGGCAGAGTGAGGGCAGGAACTTAGGGGACTGGGCAGAGCAAGGGCAGGGCCTTGGGAGAGGGGAAGGAGCAGGGGCAGGAACAAGCAGAGTGAGGGTGGGGCATTGGGGGAAAGGGTGGAGTGGGAGCAGGACCTCGGGACAGATTGAGGGTGGGGCACTCCCAGGGAAAAACTAAAAGTCAGCACCTTTGGCCTGGACCCTTTTTTATGCTCTCCCTAAGAGCCACCTCTACAGTTTCCATTTGTTCTTCCCACTTCTCCATCCAATAGTTGACTTTTTACTAATAAAACTAAGACAAGTTCTTTGATGGAGAGCTCAGGCAATCTTATACACATTGTTAGCAACAAAATCACTTAATGGACTGTCTGGTGGTCTATCAGAAGTTAATTTGGATGTCTCCATCTAATTCTTGGTGGATAGGTGTCTACATAATAAAGCCAGCACCACAACTGACACCCTTGTGCTGGCCATCTCAGCAGAGATGCCAAGGTAGGGGTACAGAGCCTGATTTAGCCTTTTCTTCCCAGAGACAATCCCTCCAGGTTGGGGTTGATGTGTATCAGAGGGTAATGTGAGGCAGCATAAACTGCAGTAGCCTATTTTATGGAGAAATAAAAGACTTGGTCCACAGCACTGGACATTCGGCAAGAACTAAAATAATTTTATCAACTGGACCGAACAAGAACTTCGATTCCATCAAAGTGACTTTTTGAAAATGTATCAGAGGAGATATAGGGTGGCTAAAACATCAAGACACATATTGGGATTATAATCTGTGACAGTTGGTAATAGGTAGAAGAAAGTAAACCTAAAAAGGACCTGTCTGTAATTAGCCAGTACAATAGATTTGCTCAAAACACAAAGGACAGTCAATATTATATAATGTGTTTAAACAAATTAATATTTCCAGCAAGCTAGCACTTAGTGGTAAATCATGGTCTTTCCCAAATGTTTGGTTAACAGAGCAAAACATTGGACATTTCCAATAAAACTTTAATACTTTATATATACTGCATTGACATGACATGGCAAATAAGAAAAAACTCAATCTTTGTTAATTCAGCTGAGTAAAATGTCTTGTACAGTTGGATGCAATCAATTGATATTTTAAAAATAATCATCAGATAAAGATCAACTCTGATGAAAGAGACAAAAAAATTGTTGCATTCCAATTTTCAAAGTCTCTAACAGCATCTCAAATGCATCTTTCTGCTACTTACCATCCTGAAGTCTGTAAGACAGCATAGTGGACAAGGCAAATGGTGAAGTGAAGGGGCGGGGGGGGGAGAGAAAAAGGGGTGGAGAATATAAAGATCCATTCTATTGTGGAATAATTTATTACCATACAAGATCAATTCACTCTTTTCACATGAACTCTGAGTTTGTACCCAGGGCCATTTCAAGACTTGCTACTTTTGGTATGAAGGGCAAGCAGACTCATTAGAAATTACAGCATCAACTCATCACTAGCAACCAAAGGGCCATGCAGGGGAACATGAGAAAACAGCATTGTCCCTTTTTTCTCCCAGGATCCAAAAGCATCTCCCATACAAAGAAGCCTCAAACATATATATGAAGTATTCCACATGTCCCCAAAAATAAGCTTTACCTGCAAATAGTATTCTCCTTCAACAACATGAAGGCCATCAAAAGCACCCAGCACATAAACTTCATTTTCTTGCTTCTCCACCATCCTGTAGCTCAAATGACAGCAAAGGTCTTTCTGGCAAACTGTGCGATTTCCTTCAGGCTTAGTGAGCTCAGTGAAGGTGAAGTTATCAAAGAAAATGACTCCACTGAAATCACAGTCATCTGGTGAGAATCGTTTCACACTTGTGGCATACGCACTCCAGTTAATAGCAGCAGGGTAGGTGGGAGAAAGACGAGGGTGTGAACTCAGTTCTGCAACCAGGAGGTGACCGTTCTCTGTTTCCATATTGTAATTAAATGCCCTGGGTCCATCAGGTGCATAGATACCACTCCCTGTGAGTGACAGGCAGAATTTTCAGTCCAAAAGAATCAGTCATTTGAATAATATTGTCTTTTTCATTTTCCCCAATGATGTTTTATTCTATTATGATGTTTAGAACATTACCAAAAATTAACCTCCCAAATTAAACCTTTAAGAACTCAAGTCTTTTCTTAAAATTCCTAGAGAAGGGACAGGGTGCATTAGAGTGACCAGATAGCAAGTGTGAAAAATTGGGACGGGGTGGGGGGTAATAGGTGCCCATATAGGGTGACCAGACAGCAAGTGTGAAAAATCGGGACAGGGGGTGGAGGGTAATAGGAGCCTATATAAGAAAAATACCCCAAAATCGGGACTGTCCCTATAAAATCGGGATATCTGGTCACCCTATGCCCATATAAGACAAAGCCCTGATATCAGGACTGTCCCTATAAAATTGAGCCATCTGGTCATCCGAGGTTGCATGGTCTTCTTATTGAGACAGTGGGCCAGATTCTCCACTGTGGCTGAGATCTCCTCAGCACAACACAAAGGGGCTGGGGCATGGCAGCATGGAGTGCTGTCAGGAATCCAATTATGGCTCCCTGAGT
Source organism: Macrochelys suwanniensis (assembly GCA_033296515.1). NCBI lineage: Eukaryota > Metazoa > Chordata > Testudines > Chelydridae > Macrochelys > Macrochelys suwanniensis. Next base: position 95,702,474 of record CM065777.1, read on the forward strand.
CTCTGCTCAGCTTGGCCCCACTGCAGAACAGAGCAGCTTGAGAGCTGCTGTGACCTATGCTAGCTGACAACAGACCCCGAAAGGGCCATCCACCAGCCGAGAACAGCCAGAGACTAATGCACCCACCCTACAGCCCTACCCCAGGGCTGGGAGGGGATTGGCAAAGGAGCTGGCTATGCCGGATTTACTCCAGTTGAGAACTCCACGTCAGGGGAATCTGGCTGACCAGATAAAGCCAAATCAGGGAGAGAAACTGGACCATTTATTAGAGTATTGGATTCCATGCCACACCTATATACTTTCCTGAATCTCTTCACCTCACCAATCAGAATGGGGGACAAAATATCAGATGTTCTCAGCATGACACTCCAGTCAGCACTGTGTAAGAGTTTCTATGCATGGGATGAATCCTATGATAGGCATCCCATACTCATTCATTCATAGAATTTAAGACCAGAAGGCACTATTATCATCACCACCATCTTAGTCCTTCAAAACATAGGCCTTAGGACTTCCATTCTTTAATTCATGCTTCAAGTCCATCAGCTGGGGGTGAACAAGAGCATATCTTCTTGAAATCATCCAATCTTGATTTAAAGATTTCCAGTGATGGAGAATCCATCAGAATTCTTGGTAAATTGTTCCAATGGTTAATCACCCTCACAGTTAAAAAATTGTCCTTGTTTCTAGCCTCAATTTGTCGAGCTTCAACTTCCACCCATTGGATCTTGTTACCTTTGTCTGCTAGATTGATAAGCCTTTATATCACAGATGAGGGCGAGACTGGGAGACATCCCTTGTATTTCAGACAATGTGAATACGATCAGTGACCCAACCCTAAAATCGTGCAAGCATGAGATCTAATAGGTTTCAAAATGCAAATGTAGTCCTTGGCTAAAAGATCATATTCCATCTGCTTAGTTCTCAGTAAAAACAAGGTCACATTGTTTTAAAAGAAGTGGGTGAAGAACAGTGCTCCTGTGACAGCCTTGAAAACTTGGTTCTAAGGGGCTGAACATTGCTGAATGGTGCTACAAACTAGTCTTGCATTTGTTTAGTATAAATGGAATCTTGCGTGCTGGTTTTCATTTATTATCCAGCGTTATGACTGTATTTTATAGTAATCCAGAATGAGTCTTGTTCTTTAGCTATTGAAAACTTTGTATGAACTAGCTGAACTAGAAAGCATTTGAGGGTGAAGGCAACCTAGTGACATGTATTGAGAAAGGAGATTGAAGAGGACTGTATCAGCAAAAAGCTAGATTTAACAGCTCAGGGAAGCCAAGCAAAGAAGCTACAAGATTTTGTTCATACCCACAAGTCAGTAAAAAGAACTAAGGAAGTTCCTGAGAAGCTAGGAAGGGGAGAGGGAAAAAAGACAAAAACACAGTGAGTTTTGCTGTGCCCTCATTTGGCATCAGGAATATTGAGGTTAGGAATGAGGCTACCACAGGGGATTTTGGCTTCAGAAGAAATACATTGTTCAGCATAAAACAAGCTCAGAGAAAAGATAGAGACTAAAGATTCAGTATTACAAAGATAATTCACCTTACCCAAACCAGCAAATTACCTGTCATAGACAAGCTGGTGTTGTGTGTATCAGCTGCAAGGAAATTGACACCCATTCCCATAGCCCAGGCGGAGTGGAATTCAATAGCAGTCAAATGTGGTAGGACATTCATCCAAGCAGTGGGAAACAGCACAGTATCCACATGTGATTTGCTCACCAGAGTCACAGCTGGGTCATGAAAAAGTATGTCGAAGCACGTGAAAATGCCAAACTTTCCAAAGGATGTGTTGAAAGTGATAATCTCTGGCTCCTTGGGGGAATCAAACTGAGTTTCTGACATAAAGAGATTATACTGACAAAAACCATAGGAAGAAAACAGTTAAAAGGTACGTAATGCAATAGCCTGGAAACATTTTATAAAACTGCTAAAGGCGACCTGCATTTAAGAAAAAAAAAGAAATCTAAAAGCCTTCAGCCTTCATCTTGAACATGTAAAGGTGTATCTACACTGCAATAAAAAACCCACGGCACCAAGTCTCAGAGCCTGGGTCAACTGGCTTGGGCTCACAGTGTTTGGGCTGTGGGATAAAAATGTCAGCATAGACATTCGGGCTTGGGCTGGAGCTTGGGCCTGAAACCCTGCAAGGGGGCGGATCTCAGAGCCCAATCTGAATGTCTGCAATTTTTGGCCCCACAGCCGAGTCAGCTGATTTGGTCCAGCCCTGCGGCCGTGATGCAGGTCTTTTATTGCAGTGTAAACATACCCTAAGTTTCCAAGTCAGCCCCAGTAACTTGTTGAGTGAAGCCTGATCTAACGTTCCATTGGCCTGCTAAACCCAGGGTTGTGAGTTCAATCCTTGAGAGGGCCACTTAGGGATCTGGGGCAAAAAAAATCTGTCAGGGGACAGTACTTGGTCCTGCTAGTGAAGGCAGGGGACTGGACTCAATGACCTTTCAAGGTCCTTCCAGCTCTATGAGATTGGCATCTCTCAATTCTACTTAATGGTATTTCTCTGTCTGTTATGCGATAACTTTTGAACACCACACCTGATCAACTCCAAAATTTCAGGGGATGTTCTAGGCATCAATGGACAAAACCCTACTGATTTTGGTGAATATCAGAAGCAGGTAAAGGGAGATATATGATTAGCAGAGCTAGCAGCTTTAATCGTGTTTGCAATTGTTTGTAGATCAAAGAACTGGTTGATGACAGCCATTAACACCTTCCAGCCTAGCAGCACTCTCCAGCCCCCATCCCATTTCAACTAATCCTCCCAATGCAGTTTAAAAATGTTGACACCTTGAGAGATTTCCCTTCCAGACTGACAGAAAAGAACGGTGTAGTGTTATTTCTTACCTTATGGTAGCGTGCCACCAATTTTCCTTCTGAGTCAAAGACAACATTAGTATTGTATTGGTAGTGTCCATTGCTGGGGCACTTGGGATCACTGGAATTACATGGCTTCTTGTCTCCAATATTGGCAACCACATAGATACAGTTGTTTCTTGCCATGCAGCTGAGCCTTTCCTGCACTGCTGCAGGAGCAAATCTAGTTCATTTTTGGCAAAAGGAAAAGGCACAAAACAAAAAATAGCCCAGGATTAAGCTAAATTCAAAGCTGAGAAAATAGACTTCAAACTTGATATTTTAATGGAACACTGGCATTTAGAGCAGCAGCTGCTATGGAGCAGGTGAGTACTAGGCCTTCAGACAGATATTGCTTATTTTTTAATCCCGCAATTGGAGCTGTGCAGGCATACTATCAGACAGCTTCTTGACCTCAGTGGACTTCTGCTTGGGTGGAAGGAAGGATCTGCTCTCAACGATCCTATAGCAGGACTGAGGCCTTAGAATGTCAGCTGCATGGAACAAGGTGTGCATCCCCCTAGATATTTGTACAGCACCTACCATGATTGCCTGAAACTGGACGGGGGCTATTACAGTAGAGCTGAATGTAGTATGGATTTTTCAGTTCAATTTGAAACAAAACCATTTTTTTCCTAAATTTGTCATCAAATTGAAAAAACTAAAAAGTTTTCAAATATTTTATGTTTTGATTCATTTTGAGTCGACTCAAAATGAATTTTTAGTTTTATATTTAGAGTCAGATGTGTGTGTGTGAGAGAGAGAGAGAGAGAGAGATTGCCAAATTTTAATTTATTTTGAAATGACAAGGAGGAATGAAACATTTTGACTTGTTTTTCTTAGCTGTAATTATTTGTCGAGTTTGTGAATCATTTCAGAGTACAAAAAAATGCATTTTTCAACAAAAAAATCTACTTGTGGAAAAAAATTATCCCAACTTTGCACTACAGTATAAATATTGAACACTAAGAAATGCATTTTGAATCCCTCTCCTTGTCGTGCTTTTTGTTTAATGGTAAGGAATGGAGGAGCAGGGCCTGCTTTCCTTATTCTTCATGGCTCCCCCAGACAGGGCACCTCTCTTCACATGTATGATCATAGGCTGGTTTTTACAATGATCTTCAAAACATCAGCAGCAACCTTTACCTGTCACTATAAATATAATGCATTATAAAGAAACAATTAAAACTATAGCCAAGATGATGTCTAATGGGGCAGAGTTCAAGTGTCCAAAATATATTTCATTTCAAACTACTAAAATGGGTTCATCTGTCCCTTTAAATTAAAAAACAATGAAGGGAGACTTTTATCTGTGGTGCTACTAGCAAATTGTTAAACACACACAACGGTTTCCCTTTAGAAATTCATGGAAATGTTCAATTACACATCCAAAATTCTAGATACAGATTCATGTGCTACTCTGCGTCAGCAGGGCCAGTAGGAGAGAGCTGTAGTAGCAGCACGGAGAGGTTGATCCTCAGCACAAATGCCCCAGACCTGTGCAAATGCTCTGAGAATTCCTCATGAATCTTGGAACACATGCAGGATTGAAATATCATACCCCTTCCCCATTCAGCAGCCTGACAGACTTGAGAGTTCAGTACCTGGAAAAATGGTGATCTATTAGCTGGTGTCATTCCAGAGCCTTGGGGATGGTACAATCCCATATAACCCTCATCTTTAAAAGTCTCGTCTTTTACGCAATGAGGACAGAAATGCATGTAAAATTATACACAAAGGCTATATAAGGAGCCTATATTTTACAAATTGGATTTAAGTGAGATCCTATGTAAACTAATACGAAAGTTAATCCTTTCATAAATATTCTAATCCATTTAGAGGCATGGCTTACATACCAAAAAACATACTGTCTGCTCCTACAAACAAAAAAATTAGTTAAAAACCATTTAAGGATGGTTAAGACCAATACCCAGACACACAAAACCTTAAAAGCAATGAAAGCTCCAGTTAAGATGTATTTAATATACTGTATCCCTCATCATACATACAGCACATTCACTGGGGGTGTCAATCATACCCGACCCCTGGGAACATACGTGGTTGGCTAACATGAGCCACTGCCCATGCCACTGTGGCCACTCTGTTTCTTTTAGATCACTAGCTCAAGCAGTACTAGCACATGTCTGTCTACCTGCACTGGGAAGCATGCTCTCAGCTCCTGTGCTGACAAAGCCTAAGAAACTCCTCCCCTATATGCATAAGTCTCATATACCTTCAATATGTTCAGTAACCCATCCTTCACACACCCCATTCCTCACAATTAAACTATAATGCAAACTTTTAACTCTGACTTCAGTAACAGACTTCGGCAACCTGATAATGTGTGTGTGTTACTTTTCCATAGAGAAGTTATTGTTCCTGTTATTTTGACCCTGTTACTTCCCCTCCTCTACTGGTTCCTGCTTCTACACAAACTACACATCTTTTGTACATACCTCTAAAGCTCTTCATAGCTTACCCCCCTCCATATCTGCACTTGTATCTTATGTTACCCCTTTGCCTCCTCTGTTCCACTAACAATGCCAGTTTTGATAACCCATGTTATCTGCTTCTCCTCTGAGCATTTTTCCATGCTGCCTCTTATGCCTAGTACTTTGGCTGAACTAGTTTGTAACGCCACTACCCTGTCTTCCTTGAAATCCCTCCTCAAGACCCTCTTCTACCACAGTAAATTGCCAAGAATACCTTTATAAACAAACAAACCCCGAAAACTGTACTTGCAGTTTGCCTATGCAGCTTTGTGTTCCCATCACAGTTACCCTTCCTCCTCCATTCCCTCAGCCTGTTACACATTTGTGCCTTGTCTTAATGTTACCGAAATATCGGGTCCACCTAGCTGAGAGCCAATAACAGCCAGACAGGGATAAGGACTTTCACATTGACTTAGGGTGAAAAACCTGTTTGGGGCAGGGACAAGCTCTTACTAGGGGTACTGATCTGATTGATGCCTCTAGGTGCTACAAGTAATAATAAAGCTATCAACTCAACTTCCTGCAGCACTCTGATGTCCTTTAGAAATATCCCATCCAGCTACTCCCCACGCCACATCTCCATCACCTGGTAATCTCTGATAAACTTGCATATAAATTGTGTTCACAAAAATATACAAAAAGGAGATTTTAGAATGGGAATTGGCAAATTCTAGCAGCAGAATCTTCTCCAAACATAATAATGATGTTAACCTGAGAACCTTTCACCCAGAGTTATGCATTGCTGCTCAGCTAAGGAGTTCATCTTGATAACTGCCTGCAGAAGTGCTGACTCTGAGTGCTCCAGGGCTGGAGCACCCATGGGGAAAAAAAATAGTGGGTGCTGAGCACCCACTGGCAGCCCTACACGATCAGTTCCTCCCCCAGTGTCTCCTGCCGGCTGGCGGGCCCTGCCAATCAGCTCCTTCCCCCTCCCCGTCAGTGATCAGCTGTTCAGCGGCATCCAGGAGACATTGGGGGAGGGGGAGGAAGAGGGTGGGGTGCACTCAGGGGAGGGGCAGAACAGGGCAGGAATTGGTGGGGCGTTGGTGAAGCAGGGAAGGAAGAGGCAGGGCAGAGGGTTAGGGGAAGGGGTGGAACAGGGGTCGAGCACCTCCGGTAACTCAGAAAGATGGTGCCTCTGACTGCCTGTTTGATAAAGTGCTTATCATTAGCTGAATTGCCTGTTCAGTTAGTCAGGACATTTTAGACATTAAGTGATTTAACTGTCGTGTACAATAATCTTGGAGTTAAATTCAAAAGACCTCTCCGGTCTTTTGTATTTATCATTAATCCACTCCTCTTCAGACCATTAACACAGTATTTTAAAGCTATTTGGAAGACACTGCATAAGGGATACCTGTCAGGGTCAGTGCATGGAATCCAGTTTACTTGTGGATCTGGTATGTCTTCAAGATAGGGGAAAATGGTGTCTCTTTTGAAGACCCAGCCATAAATGCCATCTTCAGGAGTCACAATGATGTGTGCACCCTGAAACAACAGCTAAATTAAGCACTTACCACCAAGAACAAAACAAATAACCAAGAAAATCAAGAGACAATACCTTTTGGGCTGCTGCTTTGATAGCCCCTTCCAAAACATCCATATTTTTGTTCATTAGTGTCAAAGCATCGTCAGATGAAACAGGACTCCCAGTGACATCTGGCAATATAACAGAGTGCTCATACACTGCTGCAATGTAGCTGTCCAAGGCAAAGGCCTGAAGGATTAAGAGTATAAAAACCGTAGCATATATGTGAGGCTGGAACATGATCATTGCTGAAGCTCAGTGGTAAATGGAAAACAGAACAAGTTTCTAAAGGATAAAGGAGAAAAGAAGACAGGTGGCAAAGTCCAGCTTTCTTCTTTGTTTACTTTGGCAACAATTCTCTGTGAAATTATCTGGGAAAACACAGCATTGTGCGCCAAGATTACCACAGTTTAAAAAACATATTACAACAACAAACCATCTACACAGTTAAACAGGGAAGTGATATTTACTGAATCATTGACATGAGAATAACTGTGCCAAAGGGACACAGTAAACGACATGTGTCTAGAAATATAGTGACCCAAATTTTGCTTTGCTATAACCTGCAATCCCATTGATTTTAGTAGACTTTGCAGAGTACAGTTTGTACCAGGTTTGTACTTTGGGTCCAATCCAACTCTCATTAAGGCTGATACTAGACAAACTTGTGCAATTCACACAGGTAGTAGTTTGAATTGTATATTGTCTTGTCTTTTATACCAGCTGCCCTCAGAATAAACATTAACACACAACTTTGTAAAGTGACAAGGAAGGTCACAGAATGTATCTTAGAACTGATTCAAGAACACAGAGCTGTCAGGAGCCCAAATTGGCCTAGAGTAGGCCAACATTTAAACAATAATTTATGCTGCTCTTTTAAACATAGCTGGGGAACTTAAATACATCTGGAACCAAATCCAGCTCACCTTGCTCACATGAGCAATCCCAGTCTCAGTGAGCAAAATGAAGACAGTTTGGCCTCTTTAGTTTTGTTTAAACTAGGGCAGCCATTAAGAACAGGTGCGCTAAACCCACAGGGAGTGACTGCAGATACCAAAATTCAGCCTCTATTTTGGCTAGAGCGGGTCAAGAAATTTTCTGACAAATAGTTTTCCTTTGGAAAATGCTGTTTCAACAGAATTCAACTGGAATGTGTTGATTCCATTGAAACTAGCAACAAAATCAGTCAGGCAAACCGACTGACTATCTTGCCCTGCCTGGTTTCTTGCCAGCCTGCCTGCCAGCTGGCCAGGCATCTAGCAGGCTGCTCAGTTCCCAGGATCCTCTTTTAATGGGTTGTCTGGGTGGCCAGCTCCCTGGCTGGTTTGCTGCCTGCCCAGAATTTTTTTTAAAAAAGCTGTTCTGTGCAAAAATTTTAATTTCCAAATCTTGTTCCAATTCAAAATGATTTTTTTTTAGCAATGTGAAGTTTCCCATGGAATTAAATAGCCAGTTCTTGCTCATCTCCAATATTGGAAGGAAGGGTTCAGGACTGCAGGGGACAGAACAGACTGCGGCTGGCTGAAGCTTACAGCAGGCTCTCATTGCTGTGTCATGCCATGTTTAATTTGAAATCATTTTTGTTGTTAAATATAAGCTCTCCATGCTTTATTAAGAATACTGCAAAACCAGCATTTGCAAAAAAACCATTACATCGAGCATTGTTTTAAAGCAGTGTCGAGCACAGTTTGTCTTTGTCTGTGTTTGCAGTTAAAATGTTCAGGACTAATTTAGATGCACTATTGCTCACAAGAGGTCTAGACAAGGATGTCAGCTATTCAGTTTTTGGCTGCAGATATGATCCTTTGAAAAGGAAGCAAAGAATACTCCATGGTGTTTTTGGTAAGGTAACTTGAGTCAGCAGTCAGAAGCTAGAACTGAAGGTCAAACTGGAGGTGAGGAACTGAAACAAACAAGTAACACAGGAAGAACAGGGAGTACTTGTGGCACCTTAGAGACTAACAAATTTATTTGGGCATAAGCTTTCATGGACTAAAACCCACTTCATTAGATGCATAGAGTGGAACATACAGTAGGAAAAGATGGGGGTTGCCATACCAACTATAAGAGACTAATCAGTTAAGGTGGGCTATTATCAGCAGGAGAAAAAAAAACTTTTGCAGTGATAAATCAGGATGGCCCATTTCAAACAGTTGACAAGAAGGTGTGAGTAACAGTAGGGGAAATAGTTTTCAGTTTGTGTAATGACCCAGCCACTCCCAGTCTTTATTCAAGCCTAATTTAATGGTATCCAGTTTGCAAATTAATTCCTGTTCAGCAGTTTCTTGTTGGAGTCTGTTTTTGAAGGTTTTTGTTGAAGAATTGCCACTTTTAGGTCTGTTGTTGAGTGACCAGAAAGATTGAAGTGTTCTCCTACTGGTTTTTGAATGTTATGATTCCTGATGTCAGATTTGTGTCCATTTATTCTTTTGCATAGAGATTGTCCGGTTTGGCCAACGCAAACTGGATACCATTAAATTAGGCTGTCGAGGCTATGAGCATGCAGGTCACACCCTGAGTTTCTGTCTGTGTGCTAGACAGCTCTGGTTCAGTGGCTCTGAAGCCATCATCCTGTCTTCAGTCCCACTGCCCCACTCGAGCTTCCACCAGCCTTGGTTACTACTTGCAGGGTGAGTCCGCCCATGTTCTGGTGGTTTACATGAATAGTAAAACAAAACAATACAAGATATACTTGAACTCACTTAAAATCCAAGAGATAAGAGTTACAAGCAAATAAAAGTGAAAACAGGCATCTAAAAGTCTAAAACTTAATCTAACAAGACATAGGCTTTTTTCAAGATGGTTTCTCTCATCAGTCATTCTTCTTCCCAGCCATAGCTGGGACTTTACCTCAATCAGGACCTTCCACTAAAGTACAAGGTGCTGGCTTCCCTTGTCTTTCCCTTGTGAAAGAGTTTTGCTTAAGCAAGTTTCTCACCTACAGTCAGTTCCAGAGACTTCAATCCTCCAGCCTTTGGTTGAAGTATTTATCTTTCTCATCTTGCAAGAGCTCAGGCCTTTTGTGCCTGTCTAGTGATGGATTTCAAAGATGGCTCTGTCCTTGCTTATATCTTCCAAAGTTCAAGAGGCAAGATGACCTGAGGATGTTTTTCCCTTCCTGTGAGCTTCCCATCCCCCTGTATGATTTGTATGTAAATAGGGCTTCCATTGTTTCTGGTTACGCCATGCTCCATCATGGAGACAGGTAAATAGCTGCCTTCTCTCCTGCTTGGGAGGGAAACTGTTTCTCCATGTTTGAACACAGACTTTAAAACATAATATCATTAAGTACCCATATTTCCTTATAGTGTTAACACACACATTTCACAGATATTCATCACCAGTGTGCCATTAGCTTTCAGAAAAGTTCTCACTCTATACACTTTTATAATACAGTAATGTTGTATACAATCAGTTGATTCAATTGCTTATCACTTGTTGTTCAGCCCCCCCCCCCCCGTCTTTATACCACGGCGGGTATCAAAGGCAGGGGAAGGCTCAGCCTACCCAAACTCCGTGTGGCCCCACCCCCACTCCATCCCAAGACCTCCTCCTGCTTCCTGCCATGCTCTGCTGCGGCTCTTCCTTCCCCTGTGGCCAGGGCCCCAGGGCAGTGGCACCGGAACCGGGGGCGCGAAGAGGGAGAGCAGGGACCCATAGCCTTCCCACTTTTTGAAAGTGGACAGGCCTGGCCCAGTCCACTTTTTGCCAGGGCAGACCCTGCCCCCTTCCTCTCCTCTTCCCCCCAAGGCCCCACCCCTGGGCAGATAGAGGGTTCGCTGCGGCTCCCCACAGTTGTCCACCCGGCTCTTATCATGGCCGGGCTACAGCTCTGAGGCCCCCCGGATGGAGCCGGGTTGGGAAGAGCTGCGCGGGCAGCTGTCGGGAGCCTGGGTCCCTCCACCTGCCCTGGGCAAGGGGCTGCCTTCAACTCCACCTCGGGTGGGGGTCCCCGGCCCTCTCCCCTTTTGAGAGGGCTCCGGCACCCTTGCTCTGGGCTGGGGCTAGTAGGGGCCGGCCTGCAGCCAGGGACTCTGGATGGCTGGAGACGATGCTCGTGGCGCCTGCCCACCCAGCATGCTGGGGGCCGTGATCAGCCAGAGACTTCAACACACCTGCCTACCCGCCTGCCATTCCGGGGCTTGGGGCTGCACTGCCTGCTTGCCCACTGGGTGCTCCAGGGCTGGGGGAGGGGCCTCTGGGCTCCGGCGGGGGAAGGGGAGTGGGAGGGATGGGGCCCCAGGCAGAAGGGGCAGGCTGGCAGGGGGTTAGCCTCCCCAAGCCTACGGTTCACCCACCGCCCGTGCCAGTAAGCCTTCGAAACAAATTCTTCTGAAAAGTAAAATCCAGACCAAGCTTTTCTCTTCTTCTGGGTATACATGCCATGCCGCCTTCTCCCCAACTTGTTAATGTGAGGTTTACCTCCATCCCTTGTTAACTTGATAGGTTTGTTTAATGCTTATGTGTAAATTGAGGTAAACACATTACTTTGTTTAGGATAGACCTGTTTAACAAGTCCCCCTGCCATACCTAGTTTACACACGCTTCAGGCATAATTCCAGCATATATTCATAACTCTTAATACCTATCACATCCATACATCACACACAAATATTAATGATCAGTGAGTTATTAGTTTTCAAATGATACCTCACAAAGCATATTTTGTACAAAGACTACTACAATAGCGTGTAGGGTGTGAATACAGGAGTGCTTAGCGTCATCCATATGTCATCATAGCATCAGAAGCAATACACAGCACATACTGCATTGAGAAGAGAAGGACTTTCTTGTGGCTAAGGCATTGGAGTAGGACTCTGATTTTGGTTCAATTCCTTGCTCTCCCACAGATAAATGACTTGCCCAAGATTACGCAGGGTAATATCTCTGCTCTCTGATATGGAGATTATGACAGGTATCAGACAGTGCTTTTCCCAATTAAGAATGGTGGCTTAAAAGGTTGAGGAGACATACAGTAATGAGTTGAACCCCTTCAACTCCTAGTAAAACAAAAAGGGCTCAGCACCTTGAATAAACTGGGCCTATGGAGTGATATGTCTGAGTATTTCTTCGGCATTGGCCTAAGAGCTTGACACTATCTATTTAGTTTGATTTGAAGTGAAGCAGGAAAACCGGATTAGTGTGGCATGCTAAAACCTGACTTGTCCAGAGGCTGTTGATAGTCTGGTGTCACAGAAAGAAACTGGGTTCAACAAAGCAATTTCTCAGAAGCAGAAGGAATCTTGGAATCCAGAATCACAAGTCGTATTCAAGCCTTTCCTTGCAGAAGAGGTTTCTTTCTCATGGTATGGGGAATCTCACCCTATTTTAAACTTGATGTTTTCCCCCTCTCACTAATCCCTATATCCTCCATTCTCCCTTTCTTCTTCTGATTTTTTCAAATCACTTCTGCTCCCATAGTGTGCAGTAACTGAGTTAAAAAGAGTTTTTCCCATTCTCTTTATTATGGCTGCCTTTGGGGTTGTGTAGCATGGCTGTATTTTAGTGACAACATACAAACTAAAATGTGATTCTATCTTATGATGTTTAACCTTGGTCATATGTGCAATAGTTGAATACCTGATTAAGTACGTCTACAAAATAAAAACAGAAGTAAAAATTGCTGAAGACTACAATCTGAATGCAGGGTTTTTTAATCTTAAACAATTGCATTTAATTATAATTAGAAAATGAATACTCATATCTTAATTTGAAAAGTAACCAAATAACAAAACAAACACTCCATTTAAATCACTCCCGAAAGAAGTTCACATGTCCTACTTCCAGTAAAGTATAGGCCCCACTCATGTGAACACTTACACATATGAAGTTACACACGTGAGTACACTGACTACAACAACCAATATAAGTCAAGTTAAGCATATGGTTAAGTATATGTAGAACCCTAAAAAACACAGAACATTCAACAGAACACACCCAAATCCTTTTTATCTTGCTATTTTGATTGTGATGGGTGCATTAGAAATACAGAGGGTACATAGACCTGCATGTACATTATTGCACATTTCCTGGAATTTTCAGGACTTATTGTATGGGTACAGATCAGTGTTTGAAAACTATAGCACAACTACAGTATTTCCATTTTTAAAATAAGCACATTTTCCACATACTTAAAATATGCTCATAATGTACAATGCTCGGGGAAATGCATTGTACAGTATATGGAAAACAGAATCATTTGAAACTATAATTTGGTGTGATGGGATAGTCTATTAAAAGGAATGTTTATTTGAAAATGTAACTACATTATCTAATTGAAGGATTTCAATTTTTTCCTCTTTTTCAAAGTAATTACAGTACTCGTGGAAGGTACAACTCAGAAGAATGGATCTAATTAATAGTTTATATGAATCTCTAATTTATCAACAGTTTTGTTTAGATGTGGGCCTGAACAAAATCCCAGAGCTGACCTCTACCCCATCTCGCAAAAGTAAAAGTTTTAAGGGGATTAAAAATCCAGGTTGTAAAGTGAGTTTTGTTGCTCAGGCCAATATCTGCTGATAAAGGGCTTGATCCCGCCATATTAAAGTTAGTGGAAGTTTTTCTATCAAGCCAGCAGCAAGTAGAGGCTAACGGTTAATAAAATGCAGAGCTGCTTTCCAATTAATTGGTTTTGTAATGGAATCGTGACAATAAAGTAACGTGCATTGACTAGACAGAATATATTTAGATTGCAGAATATAATAAGATACTAGATAATGACTGTAGTTAACACAGATTAACATTACAAGACGTTCCTATTCTGAGAAGGCTTAAAAGCATCAATAGCCACATCATGGGAAAGCCTGTTGTGGGTGTGGGGGGTCCTTTTCATACCACCTCCCAAAAAGTGTCACTGACAGGACTGGTTTAGAAGTGCCATTCTGGTTTATCAGACGTCCATCACATAATACCTAGTTTGAGAGAAGAAAGATAAATAGTACCATTAACAGAGCAGTGTGCGGGCAACATTAACATGTTCATGTATTTAGTTTAGGTTGGGAAAAGGCATGTAAATGTACAACCCAATCTCTCACGCAAGCCAATTACCAAGAGCAGAAGGCCTCTGAGCATACCCAAGTTGTCCCTGTTGGATAATTCTTATGTTTAGCACTGGCCTTTGTCATCTTAGGATAGGATCCTTTGAAATGCAAGTCTGAAACAGCTCAAGGGCATCCTCTCACCTTAAATTTGCCAGGCGCCAGTTGAACCCCAGTGAGCAAGACTTCTGGAAAGACGTAGCTAGTGGCAAACGTGCCACTGAGAGAGAATGTGTCAAAGCTGGTGTGAGCAGTAGCCACTGGCTGCCCACAAGTTTTCAAGTCTGTGCTTTTACACTTCAGTAGTGTGCATATCTATGAGGAAGAAACAGAGTGGATATATTTGGAGAGCTTACAATAAACAAGAACCAGGCTTAGACAGCAGGAAAAACCTCTCATTGTCAAGACATTATAAAAATATTTCCTCATGTAATTAAGTCAGATCCATGGATGCTCTGATGCCTTGTAATTCAACAGAATGTTTCACCTGTACTACTGGGGGGGGGGCGGTGTGGGTGTGGGTGTGTCCACCCAATTACAGCTCTGCAATTGACATGATTTGTGGCCTGAACAAATCACTTCAGCTCTGTCTCAGTTTTGTAGTCAGTGAAATGGGGATATTTGCCTGTCCTACACAGAAGGATCCGTTTAGGTTTACACAATGCTGTCGAAATTGTTCTTATTTCCAGTGTAGTACCAACTCAAAAGCTGTGTGTAAAGAGTGAATTATATACCTGTTTCTTAGATACATTAGCTTGCAATCCCAGTAATACATTAAAGAGTCCTATCAGCAAGAGCATCGCTTCAACTTGATGCTAAATATTCACAGTGGAAACAAGCTGTCCCACAGGATAGAGAGTATCTGTTGAGTCAGCAAGTACTGCAACAGAGCTGTCCTCCTAAAGTTAGGATACGTCCATAGGCGCCGACTCCGTGGGTGCTCCAGGGCTGGAGCACTGACGGGGAAAAATTGGTGGGTGGTAAGCACCCACCGGCAGCTCTCCGCCAGCCCCCCCCCACGCCCAGCTCACCTCAGCTTCCGGGTTCCACTTCCGGAGGCGCGCCCGCTAAGCTGCTTTTTTTAGTTCACAGGCCTGCCACCCGTCAGCTGTGCGGTGGGTGGCAAGCGGGGGGGAAAAGAGCGCCGCAGCGGTGCCTTGGGGGAAGGGGTGTGGGGAGGAGGCGGAGCGGGGCCCTCCATCTTCTCCCCATACCCCTCTCCCGAGGCGCTGCTGCGGCACTCACCCCCGCCCCCGGCTTGCCGCCCGCCACACAGCTGATGGGCGGCAGGCCTGCGAGCTAGGGCGGGGCCAGGAGCACGAGCACCCACCAGCGCCGACGAAAGTTGGCGCCTATGGCTACGTCTACACTACCGCAGTAAGTTGACCTATGCTACACAACTCCAGCTAGTGAATAACAAAGCTGGAGTCGACATACCTTAGGCAGAGTTACCGTGGGGTCTACCCTGTGAGGGTCTTCCGTCAACTTACCTTACTCTTCTCATCGGGGGTAGAATACAAGGTTGACTGGAGAGCGATCTGCAGTCGATTTGCCGGGTCTTTACTAGATCTGCTAAATCGACCACTGGTGGATCAATCTCAGAATGTCAATCCCCGTGGTAGTGTAGACCTGCCCTAAATATGTGTTCTAGGGAGGGGCTGTGTGCCTTCCCTTCCAGGTACAGACACCAACTTCTCTGAACCCTTATAACCAAAAATAAATCCAGGCCTTTGGCTGGGAAGAGACATCAGAGACCTCTGATCACGTACATCAGAGACAGAACAGGAAGCACCAAGATCCCAAACTGGATAAAGATGACCTGT
Organism: Macrochelys suwanniensis; assembly: GCA_033296515.1. Classification (NCBI taxonomy): domain Eukaryota; kingdom Metazoa; phylum Chordata; order Testudines; family Chelydridae; genus Macrochelys; species Macrochelys suwanniensis. The sequence continues at coordinate 95,718,233 of CM065777.1, forward strand.
TGGGTTGATAGCATCCTATTTCTCAAACATCTGTTTTAAGAAAGCACTTTATGATGAAATATCTAACTATCCCTTGGGGCAGATGTGAAGGGGTCCAAATGGAAAAGGGATGTTCCAGCCCTATACCACCCTACCCCAGAAGAAATAAAGAGAAAAAGCTTTACCTGCAGATAGTATTCTCCTTCAACAACATGAAGGCCATCAAAAGCACCTAGCACATATACTTCATCTTCTCGCTTCTCCACCATCTTGTAGCTCAAATGACAGCAAAGGTCCTTATGGCAAACTGTATGATTTCCTTCAGGCTTAGTGAGTTCAGTGAAGGTGAACTGATCAAAGTAAATGACTCCGCTGAAATCATGATTATCTGGTGAGAATCGTTTGATGCTTGTGGCATACGAGCTCCAGTTGACAGCAGTAGGGTTAGTGGGAGAAAGACGAGGGTGTGAACTCAGCTCTGCAACCAGGAGGTGACCGTTCTCTGTTTCCATATTGTAATGAAATGCCCTGGGACCATCTGGTGCATAGATGCCACTCCCTGTGCATGACAGACAAAAGGGAGCTTTTAATCAGAAAGGAATTATCCATTTCATATTATGCACTTTATCATCACACCTTAAACATGTGCAGGGTTTTATTTTATTATTGTCAGAACTATTTTAAAATCAAATTTAAAGCTTTTTACACACTAGAAGCCTGGTCTAATGCTCATTGATGTCAATGGGAACTAGGCCAAACTCAAAGGTTTCACAGCATGTTAGTGACATGTAATGGGCGATAAATCACATGCTAGTAAGTGTGAATATATTGGTGTAAATTACAGTTATTGGGAAGGAAGGTGTAAATTACACTTTTATATTCCTTGTTGGATTTGGTCTTCTCTCTCTTATGCAGTTTTTATTTAGCAGAGTGCCTGGTAACACTGTACAGTAAATAAAACATTTTGGGGAAAACGTGCCAAGAAATCCCTTACCTTTGCACCTCCACGTAGGTCTTAAATGTGTGGCTATCATTTTTATTTTACAATACCAAAAAACAACCCCCCACCTCAAAAAAACAAAACAAACCCAAACATGTCTGAGGAAAGAACAGGGCCATCTAACTTTAGCACAGCAATGACTCAAAATCAGTGGAGATGGCTGTGAAGATGCCTAAATAAAGAGACCAAGTAGCAAAAAGTTTAGTGCTAGCTATCAACTGGAATTGCTCCCCCACGGTAATACTAAGCTATAAATTGGACAAGCCTCATATATGAAAAAGGAATTACAAGTCTATTAATTTGAATTTAATAGTTATGCAAGTGTTAGGCTCATCCTTATCAGATATATCAGATTGTATACTAGGCAATTGCTCTGTGACAATGAAAATATACACAACTATAATGTATGAATCCTAGAAACAATCTGAAAAAAAATTCAAGGAACACAAGTCTATAAAGAAAGTTTTACAGTAGTTTATAAAGCAAACAGATATTGCATGAAAATCAGCCATCACAACTCAATTAAGAGTATTCATCAGTACTAAGTCTCTACCTAGTGGAGATACAAGTTTGTTACATCAGATTAACAAACGATAGTTACATGGCTTTGCTGAAAACCAAGGTCTGTGGTGAGACTATACTGAACCATAAAATCAAACTTCAGCAATTATTACTTAACAAGGAATTTAAGTTCTACAAGTTAACCTAAAAAAAATAACTTAGAGCAGAAATAAAATGTTAAATTCAGAACTATCTGTAAACATTCATTACGAAGACCCTGATCTTACAAACAGTTACACACATTTAAGCATATGAGTAGCTCTACTGAAGTCAGTTGGACTATTCACATGCTGAACTTGAAGCATGTGTATAAGAGTTTGCAGGATCAGGGCCTAAGATACCAAATCAGTTAACCCAAGATTGTAAATTACCTGTCATATCTAAACTGGAGTTGCGTGTATTCGCTGAAAGAAAATTGACACCCATTCCTATAGCCCATGCAGAGTGGAACTGACTAGCAGACAAAAGTGGTAGAGTATTCATCCAAGCCGTTGGGAACAGCACAGTATCCACTTGTAACTTGCTCACCAGGACCACAGCAGGATCATGGAAAAGTATGTCCGCACAAGTGAAAATGCCAAACTTTCCAAAGGATGTATTGAAAGTGACAAACTCTGGCTCCTTAGGGTAATCAAACTGAGTTTCTGTCACAAAGAGGTTGTACTGTTTAGAGGAAGGAGAGAAAGGAAATATATTAGGCCATATAAATCAGAACTTAGTGCAGTTAAATTGTATACATAAATACAGGGAATACGGAGTCTATGTTTCTGTTAAATTCTATTTTTTCCCCCACACTGAAAGAGGCGCTAGATTACAATACAAAAGAAAAGTCAGACCTGAGTATACAGGATTCCCTTTTCTCTTCCAGGAATGGTATTTGCATTTATTCATTGGTAGGAAGTTTATGAAATATTGGATTTTTCATATCCCACAGAGAATGTCCCTTCATATTTATAAATGGTACCAAATGGCCTTTTGGGAGCTTAAATTATATTTCAACAATAGCAGAAAAAGTGATACAGCAAGTTAATGCCTAGCATTTCTAGTGTCGTTGCTTTTAAACCATGATTTTAGTTACATATACATTTAAGTTTGGGGAACTTACTGTAGTTTCAGTTTGTTCTCATAATTCCTTACTAGAGGCTGACATGATTTGTTGCATCTGTAATTTGTTGCATCTGTAATTTATACAGACACTGAAAATGTGACCTCTCCTGCTTTCACATGGCATCACACTGCGATCCTCTGCATGGCACTAAATATATTCCACAATAGTTTTAGGATTTTGGAAAAAATGCTAGATATGATTAAAAGGAGTCAGTTACTGCTGTGCAAAGTTGTTTATTTCTTACCTTATGGTAGCGTGCCACCAATTTCCCTTCTGAATCAAAGACAACGTCAGTATTATACTGATAGTGACCATCGCTGGGGCACTTGGGATCACTGGAATTACATGGCTTCTTGTCCCCAGTATTGGCAACCACGTAGATAGCATTGCTCCTTGCCATGCAGCTGAGTCTTTCCTGCACTGGTGCAGGAGCAAATCTAATTGTCAGTGAGAATTTTTTTTTTTTTAAAAAAAAGTCTAAATTTAAGTCTTTGGAGCAGAAGAACGATGGATTTAAGTTAGTCATTTTAATTAGAAGACTGCTGTTGTAGGGTAACCAAATAAAAGGACAGAATAGACCAGAGGTCTCAAACTCAAATTACCACGAGGGCCGCATGAGGACTAGTGCATTGGCCCGAGGGCTGCATCACTGATCCCGCCCCCTCGCTGCCTCCAGCCCCACCCCCATTCCACCCCTTCCATTAGGCCCCGCCCCTTATCCACCTCCTCCCCAGAGCGCATGGCTCCCTGCTCCTCCCCCTCCCTCCCAGAAACCGCCAGACAGCTGTTCTGGCGGCGGGAACTGCCTGGGGGTAAAAATAGAACCTTGGAGCAGCGCGGAGGGAACGGGGATCTTAGCGGCCACAGAACGTAACTGGGGCGGGGGTGAAGGGAGTTGGCAGCCACAGAACGTAACTGGGGGGGGCGGGGAGCGGGGGTGAGGGGAGTTGGCGGCCATAGGACGTAACTGGGAGGGGGGGCGGGGGAAGCCTGGCGGCCCGCCTCTTTTCTCTCCCTCCTCCCCTGTGTGTGCGCTTCCCGCTCCTCCCCCCTCCCTCCCAGAAACCGCGAAGCCGCCAGACAGCTCTTCTGGCGGCGGAACTTTAGAACGTAACTTGGGGGGGGGACGGGGGGGCGCGGAGAGCCTGGTGGAGCACTTCCCTGCGGCCTGCCGAGCTCCCCGTGCCCCCCAGTTACGTTCTGAAGTTCCGCCGCCAGAACAGCTGTCTGGCGGCTTCGTGGTTTCTGGGAGGGAGGGGGGAGGAGCGGGAAGCACGCACACAGGGGAGGAGAGGGGGAGCTCCGCCTCTTCTCCCCCCCTCCTCCCCTGTGTGCGTGCTTCCCGCTCCTCCCCCCTCCCTCCCAGAAACCGCGAAGCCGCCAGACAGCTGTTCTGGCAGCAGAACTTCAGAAAGTAACTCGGAGGGGGCGGGGCGCGCGCGGGGAGCCCGACAGGCCACAGGGAAGCGCTCCGCGGGCCGTGTGTTTAAGACCCCTGGAATAGACCATTAGTAGGTCTATAAAAGTGTTCAGATAAAATCCAAAAGTCTTCCTTTGTGCCGGTATGGATTATCCTGACTGGACAGAACAGTTTGATATTGGGCTTCCAGTCTCTCCCCACCCACTACACCTCATTTTCCTCCTAGACTAGATTCCTCTCACCTACCCAAACCCAATTCCTTTTTCCACGGAAAAAACCCCCACACACTTGTGTTCGTGTATGTATATTGACACAACAATAAAAGAACATTATTATGGTTGCAAAGTCAAGCCCTCAAAAATTAGGAAATGCCAGAACTAAGTGCCAGAAATAAGGTTTGGGAAAGAGGAAGAGTGAAAGAACAACATTACAACAAACCCTCCTTTGTCCCACCCCACAAATATCCCAGGGGAGGATGTACGGGTTGTTTGTTTGTTTGTTTATGCTTGAAATCCAAACGTTTAACCAGTTACCAAAATATAAGAACAATGTCACATCTCACTCTTAAATTTGAGTTCAGAAACCATTGCACACATTGTATGCCATCTTATCTTTGAGTAGGTACCCCCTATATTAATGCTGAACATCTCTTAGGCTCTGATCCTACAATAAGCTCCACACAAGCAGACCCTGGAACCTGCTTGGAGCTCGTTGCAGAAGCAAGTTCTTATTCTGTACATGCACATCCCTTCATTCCTTTGCCCTGCCTCTATACCATGAGTGGGGAAAATGGGGTTAAAAAAAAAAGTGTCTTTAAAAATCAATTTAATTTAATCTATCACCAAAATGCTACAATGCCTTAGTCATAACTGTATGGTTATTGAATGGCATCACTACAGGGCAGGAATTAACATTGTTTGTGTGCTTAAATTGTACATTTCCACACCTTAACAGGCTTGAATGGCTTTGAAACTCTTGAGTTTCCCTGAGTTTATAATTACACATGGGCAAAATCACCAGGCTATAGAGTTTTCCTCTGGCCCAATAAGTATTCAAATATTGTATACAAAGTTGAACAGCTTCAACAGGAAAGGCTGATAGAGACCCACCTGAAGTAACCAATACCATCCCTGGTGAATAACCTAACCCTTGGGCTACAGGTTATTGGGGGGGAGAGATGTGTACCAACAACACTGCCTTTTCCTTCTCCCAACCCCCAATTTTGTGAATCTAGCCCTTAAAATGCCCAGAAACAAAATGCTTCACGTCACATGAAACATTTTGGTGAACTCGAAACAGACATTTTTCATTAGTCAAAATTCCCCCCCAAAATTGGAGTTTTACCTGAACCGAAGGGTTGAATTTTTTTTTGTTTTTTTAATTATTCCAAACTGCCAGCAAACCAACCAGCCAACCAACCAAAAAAAAAATCAGTTATTCCCCCAGCTCTATTTATAATGCTAGGTTTTGGGATAACTCAGGGGTGGCCAATCTGAGCCTGGGAAGGAGCCAGAATTTACCAATGTACATTGTCAAAGAGCCACAGTAATATGTCATCAGCCCCCCCATCAGCTCCTGCCCTCCAGCCCCCCAGTGCCTCCCACCTGCAGCAATCAGCTGTTTCGCATGTGCAGGAGGCTCTGTGTTGGAGGGGAAGGAGCAAGGGCATGGCAGGCTTGGGGGAAGGGGAAGGGGCCTTGGGGGAAGGGGTGGAGTGGGGGCAGGGCCTGGGGCAGAGCAGGGGGTTGAGCAGTGAGCACCCCCCGGCACATTGGAAAGTTAGCATCTGTAGCTCCAGACCCGGAGTCAGTGCCTATGCAAGGAACCGCATATTAACCTCTGAAGAGCCGTATGCGGCTCCAGAGCCACAGGTTGGCCACCCCTGGGATAACTGAAACACCTCTAATGTTTTTTACGGGTAAGTTCTCACGTGGTTTCTATCTTAACTGAGTTTTTTGTCTAGGCACTGCGCGCGCGGACGCATGCACTCGCGCACACGCACACGCACGCACACGCACGCACACACACGCACACACACACACCCCCTCATATCAGGTAAGTGAGTTTTAAACTTATTTTAAAATTTGGGGCTGTTCTATAATAGTTTGCACAGATTAATTTTTTAAAAGCTGCATGGATACTAAGGCTTTGGCTACACTCGAAACTTCAAAGCGCTGCCGCGGCAGCGCTTTGAAGTGCGAGTGCGGTCGCGTGCCAGCGCTGGGAGAGAGCTCTCCCAGTGCTGCAGGTACTCCACCTCCACGAGGGGATTAGTTTACAACGCTGGGAGTGCGGCTCCCAGAGCTGGGGCACTGTTTACACTGGCCCTTTACAGCGCTGTAACTTGCTGCGCTCGGGGGGGCGGGGGGTTCCACTCCCCTGAGCGAGAAAGTTGCAGCTCTGTAAAGTGCCAGTGTAGCCATAGCCTAAATTATTGAAAGATGCTACAAGGTGTATTAAACATTTTCTCTAGGAACCCATAGCTGTGTATAAGCCTTTAAACAAGGCCCACTTCAGCCTAAATCTCCAGCTCGAAAATATCTGAGTTTCTTTTACTTGTTTCTGCTCTTGATTGCAAATTCTTTGATGCAGGGAACTATGGGTGCAGGGGATGCTGCAGCATCCCCTGGCTTGAAATGGTTTCCATTATATACAGGATTTACAGTTCAGTTCAATGGCTCACAGCACCCCTACTATACAAATTGTTCCAGCACCCCTGTGCAGGGATCCTGGGCAAAATCTTGGCCCCACTAAAATCAGTGGAAATTTTTGCCACTGACTTCAATGGAGCTAGGATTTAACTCCAAATCTCTTTACTTTTGTAAAATATTGATTACCATGTCATTGCTCAAACAACCACAACAATACTTTAAAGGTAAACACAGCTGAAACACAAAGCCGGTATTTGAAGCATTTATAAATATTAGAATGGCTAAACTCTGGCTTTACTTAGCTCCTATGCTGAATACGGGACACCTTGTAAAATTGCTTGTATTCGACAGCAAATCAATCAAAACTACGCAGTAGCCCCCCCAACATGCTATAAAAACTCCAGAGCCCAGCAGGGAAAGGGGGGCATCAGGGGTCTGGGTGGGGTGGCTTTGGGCATAAGCATAGTAAGACTTCTATTTTGGGGGGCAGGGGCCAGCAGGGCTCAAGTCAGCTCCACATGGTGGGTCCGGGGACGGAGTACCACCTTCACCCCCTGACTCACCTCAGGAGGCCACCCAGCTTGCCTTGGTTATGACAGGAGGAAGGCACAACCAAAAATTATAACTCAAAGCTGGTGGTGGTGGGGGGTGGGTTCAGTTCAAAAAGTCTGAAAACAGCTCAGGGTGCAGGGAGCAGGGTAGCTAGGGGCTGTGTGCTGGCAGGGGATAGCTCAGGGTGCAGGGAGCAGTCCCTGTTCCCTGAGGGCTCTGCCAGCCCCACCCCTATGGCTCTTACCAGATGTGTGAGAAAAGGGGGCTGGGAGCTGAAGAGCAGCCAGCAGGAGAGGAAGGAAAACCATGGCTGCCGGCTCCACGGCACCAGCCAGAGGAGCAGTTGCCCCACAGTGCCTGGCTCCAGCTTCTGGCCACCAAATTGGCCAGAGGCTGGAGCCACACAGTGCGGGGCAACTGCTCCTCTGGCTGGTGCCGTGGAGCCAGCACCGAATTGGCCAGAAGGCAGAGAGCTGCCCCTGGGATATCCCTTCACATGCACTGCAGTTTGGGGTGGCAACATTCCCGGTGCCCCCCAACTCTGCCGATGGGGCAGAAGTCCCCTGAGCCAATGGAGAGCAACGAGGATCCAAGATTCAGCCCTGCGGCTCCTGCCTTCGGCCTCACGGAGGTCGCCAGGGCTCAGGCATTCAGCCTGAGGTGTCATCTTCCCCCTGCCTCTCCACCCGGCCTGAGGCCACCACATGCTCTCACAGACGAGCCACCGCCTGCCCGCATCCCCTTGCCGGCCGCAAACAAGACATGGCTGGGGCTGTGTTGACTGACCAGCAGGGGGAGCAGAAAATACGGGACAATTAGCCCACTTTTTAACAAAAAGACAAGACACCTGCAATAGGGCTTAAATATGGGACTGTCCTGTTAAAAACGGGATGGATGGTCACCCTAGCTTATCATGTATTGACATTACTGTGACGGAACGTACTCATGTCCACACTCTACACGCTATTGTAATAGTCTTTGTACAAAGTATGCCTTGAGAGATATCATTTAAAAACTCATCATTTGCTGATCAATAATATTATGGCAAAATTCACATAGCAGCATTACATGTGAAGTTATAAACATAATCTCAGTTTACGACTAAAAGTATGTTTTCCAGAAAAGTCTGGGGAGTGGCCAAACTAGTTCCTCAGGCCTGGTCCACACTGGGGCGGGGAGAGGGGGGAGGGAGGGGGGGAAATCGATCTAAGATACGCAACTTCAGCTACAAGAATAGAGTAGCTGAAGTCAACGTATCTTAGATCGAATTAAAAGTACTTATTGCGGGTCCACACGGCGCAGGCAGGCTCCCCCGTCGACTCCGCTTACTCCTCGCGCTGAGCTGGAGTTCTGGAGTCGATGGGGAGCACTTCTGGGATCGATTTATCGTGTCTACATGAGACGCAATAAATCGATCCCAGAAGATCAATCGCTACCCGCCGAATCGGGCGGGTAGTGTGGACATTACATCTAGCTGAGGCACTCTGCGGGTAACAAGGTCAATAGGCCATTACCTGCTAAGTGGCCATTCTTTGGCAGGAAAGGGGGCAGGGGCAAAAAAAAAAAAAATCTACATCTACATCTTAGCAAAGAAACAGCATGGAATTCCTTTCCATAAAGACTGCCTGCCGCCATGCTCCCAGCTGGAAATGCTTTTCAAAGAGGGGACAGGATTATAAAAAGAAGGGGCAGACACCCCAAGGCACCCCACCTCCTTCCTCTCACTGAGTCCATTGATTCACTACATGAGAAGGGACAAAGAAAGCAACCATTACACAAAAGAAGGGGTCCTGGCCTAAGAAGTTTGGCCAGTAAGACTGCTGAGAGCATGTGGTGAGAACAACTTTGCTTTGAATTTAACACCGTTAAATTTAACAAGCACCAGTTGTGTTTTGTGTTTATTTTTCTTGTAACCATTTCTGATTTTTATGCCTCATTACTTGTATTCACTTAAAATCTCTCGTTTTTTAGTTTATAAACTTGTTTTAATCTAATCCAGTGTGTTTAAATTGAAGTATCTGGGAAACTCCATTTGGGGTAACAAAGTGTGTGCATATTATTTCTATTAAAGAAACAAACTTTATGACTTTGTACTGTCCAGGAGAGGGCTGGGCAGCACAGGACATACATTTCTGGGGGGAATATAGGAGAAGGGGTTTGTTCCAGGGCTCACTCTGGAACGCAAATCATGGTGTGATTGGCAGGCTGCAGCACACACACAGAGACATAGCTGGGAGCAGGGCCGTCCCTAGCCATTTTGATGCCCTATGCAGCTTCCTCGTGGGGGGGGGGGGGGCTGTATGGAGTCCCAGGCCTCCGCGGGTGGGGGGGGGGGCGGGGAAGCAGGCTTAAGGGACAGGGGGAAACTACCCCCCAGCACTCTCTGGCAGAGCGGAGCGGGCTGGGGCCGGGTCACTCCACTTCCTGCTGGCTGGTGAGTGCAGGGCAGGCCCAACCCCACACTCACAGGGTGGCAGGAAGTGGAGTGACCCAGATCCAGCCCGCTCCACTCTGCTCCCCTGGCTCCCAGCCTTGGGGGGCAGAGGGGGGAACCACGGCTGGGAGCTGGCAGAGCAAAGCAGGCTGGGGCCAGATCGCTCTACTTACCACCATCTATGAGCGCAGGTCCAACCACTGCTGGAGTCTTCAGAGGAGCAGGGGTGGGAAGAGGCGGGGTGGGGGCGGAGCCCCAAATGTCCTGGTGCCTACGCAGCTGTGTACTTAGCATATGGGTAGGGACGGCCCTGGCTGGGAGTGATTTGATGCTGCTGTTTGTGAGCTCCAGATTATCTGGAGGCTACATCAACAAAGCAGTGTAAAGGGCACCCCAAGTTAAAGGGCAGGGGTGAGACAGCTACTCATTAGTCTGGATTGTACCCTGATTTGTCACAATTACATCACTGCCTTTTATTAGACAAATACCTTTCAGAGTGGTCTAGATAATACTTAGTCCTGCCATGAGTGCAGGGGACTGGACTAGATGACCACTTAAGGTCCTTCCAGTCCTATGATTAGCTACTGACTGAGGAGATTCCTGTAATCCTGCCATATTAAAATACTAAAGACAATGATGATGTGTCTTAAGCTAATTGAAAAATAAATAATTTTAAAAACTACAATATTATGACCTCAACTAATGTTACAGTTTACAAAGGAAAAAAAGGTTGACAGCTTCCGTTATTTTATAATAATTTCCCAATTCTGCTAAACTGGGCACTCAGGTTCAGAAATAGCAATCGCTTAAAAAACAAGGACTTCAAAGAAGGACTTTCAGACCCTAATAATTTAAAGTAATTCAAGTTGAATTTTGATTTTTGGTTGTTCGGTAGTGTTCTTCTTTACACTGTTAACATGTTAGTACTAAAACGCATAAAGTTATTGGGATTATTTCCCCTTAAATGCACCCTAAAACCTACTAAACAATCATGAAAAACTTGTCAAATAGTATGTTCTTGTGACTAGGCTACACAAGCCACTATGAAGTTACTGATCTCCACGGCTGAATGGAGATTCTTGCCCCTCCCACACCATCCCACTGCCCCTTTTAGTAGCAAAGACAATACCTTTCAGGATCAGTACATGGAATCCAGTTCATCTGTGGATCTGGGATGTCCTCAAGATAGGGGTAAATGGTTTCTCTTGTGAAAACCCAGCCGTAAATACCATCTTCAGGAGTCACAATGATACGTGCACCCTGGCAAAACAGACTAAATTAAATAAGTCTCCACCTAAATACATCTAAGTACAGAACAGCCAATGACATTACCTGCCGGGCTGCTGCTTTGATGGCCCGTTCCAAAACATCCATATTTTTGTTCATCAGCATCAAAGCATCTTCAGGAGAAACAGGTATTTTGGTGTCCTCTGCCAATATAACTGAGTGCTCGTATACTGCTGCAATGTAGCTGCCCAAAGCACAGGCCTTAAGGACAGACAAAGTAAAAATTGTAGCGTAAACATGAGACTGGGAATAGACCATGTTTGAAGCTCGTTAGTTGCTCAAATGACTGCAAGTACAGGCAAGTCTAGGGGATTAAATCAGAAAACTGATTGCCTCACTTTGGAAACCTCCATTACCTATTTAATTAAGGGATTCTGTTACAGGAAGTCCACATTGTGCAACACAGTTACCACATCTAGAAAGTCTTACACCATAAAGGACAAAAGGCCTGCACAAGTAATGCTGTGCCCTTTTAATTACCTTTTTGTTGCAATAGAAGTCACTGTGGAAAAGCTGCAGAAAGACAGCACTGCTGATTTAGAAACACTGCATGTCTATGGCAGAGACAATGGTGTGAATTCAAGGCTAGCCAGCTCAGTAGAAAAACCAAGTACGGTGAAATCACAGCAGGATCCAGTTACTTACACATGCTGGGCTAAACCCTTCTGCCTTAAATCACACAAATAATTTATTTACTGCCGTAGAACTGTTTGTCCGAGTAAACCAAACAGGATTTCATGGGAGGGGTAAAAGCTGAACAGCCCACTATGGCATTTTAAAAAATAAAACTGATTTTAAAATTAACAGATCCAGTCAGACAACCTTGAGATTATTTTAGTAATGAGAACCAGTTAATAGCACACTGTCATTAACCTGTTCTGGTCCTGAGTAATTTTTAAAATGCCCCGGAACAGTAGGTTCCAAAGTTGGACAGACAACCAGAATTACACAAAACAAGTGAGAACAACAGAGTATGAATGAACAACCCAGCCAAACTGAGCTTTAACTGTCCATTACAGGCAATAAATAGCTTTATTACTAAAACTGTCCCGACGTTGTGTTCTAAAGTGGCACAAGGGATGAAAATGATACATGTAAACACAACAGAGAGCAACATACTAGTTATGAAAAAACACTCCAAACTGACCTTTAGCTGCCTGTTCCAGGCAATAAATGAGTTAATTATTAATATAACACAGAATATTCAGTTCCAAAGTAGCACAGAGAACAAAAATATTGCATATAATACAACTGAGAACAACATAATACTGCAGAGTGAAAAAACCAACCAAACCAGCCTTTAACTACTCATTCTGGTCAATACATTGGTTCATTATTGATTACAAATATCCAGAACTGCATATTCCTGAAGTAAAGGGAGAATAAAAATAATGCTTAGGCCTATATAATGTCCAGAACCAACTTTTAATACTATACCAACTTCTGTGTAATAAAACATTATGTATTATTACTATTAGCCTATTTGTGTTGTTATTCTTATTGTCTGTAGCATAAAGGGAGGAGTAGTGGTAGCCTCTTTAAAATGGTTCCAACAGTAAAATACTGAATAAAGAGGGATTTTTTTTGTTTTTGTAGGGAACAGGTTATGTGCTACAATCTACATTGTTTTGTGGGTTTTTTGCTTTTAATCAAAAGAAATTTTCTAACAGCACAGAGAATTTAACCTGGAGCTCCAGAGTTCCAGCCTAGCACCTTAACCATTGGACCATCCTTCCTCTTTAATATACCTGAGTAGTCTCAGATGAAATTAGTAGCACTACTTGGGTGCACAAAGTTAACATGATTAAGCTTTTGTCCTGAAGATCTTAGAATGCAAGGCCCTGATCCTGCAGAATGCTTGGATGTGTATAACACCACTCCAAGTCTGACTAGTAGATGTGGCTATAAACGTGAACTCCTGTTCCACACAAAATTTCAGAAAAAAATTATTTCTAAAATGGAACAAGTAAAATTCCATAATTTCCTGTTCTAAAAGAAACCTCAAGATGACATTTGTGGGAGAGAGACCTCAACAATGATGCAAAATATGGTATTAGTAAAATTACTATAACTGTGATAGGGTGTCCATCCCACACAGGACTGGAAGGGGTTAAGGTTGAAAGGTAGGTCTATTAACTCCATAGGCTGCACCTGGAGGAAGAGCCATGGAGCAGGGAATTGATTGCAAGCAGGTTCAGCTGTGCAGGAACAGTGGGGCCTATTAAAGCCAGGAAGCTGGCACTAGACAGGGCTGCTGCTGGCAAAGGGCAGTCACTCCCTGGGAAGAGGGGGGAGGGTTTGGAGCTGGTAAGGAGCAAAACCAGGAGTTGTAAGAAGCAGTCTAGGAAAGGGGCAGTAAGAGCTGTGAAAGGGAAGCCCAGAAATGCTTGGGTTGAGGGTCCCTGGACTGGAATCCAGGAGTAGAGGGTAGCCCCGGGTTCCTGTACACACCACTGGTGAAGTGGCACCATCAGGGCAGTGCTGGAGAAGACTGCCTGGGACTTTTTGTGCAGAAGGACTTTGGGTAAAACCCTGGAAGGCGGGGGGAAACACTGAGTAATTTGGCTGGAGAGCTGAGTCACAAAGAGGCTGCAGCACCTCCTGGGGCAAGAGAGGGGCGGCAGACATAGGCGCCAACTTTTGTCAGCACCAGTGGGTGCTCGCGCCCCCGGCCCCGCCCCAACTCCACCCCCAGCCCCGCCCCTTCCCCAAATCCCCGCCTCCTCCCCCCCCGGGGAAAATTGGTGGGTGCTGAGCATCCACCGGCAGCTCCCCGCCAGCCCCCACACCCTGCCACGCGCCCAACTCACCTCGGCTTCCGGGTTTTCGGCGTTGCTGGAGGCGCCTCCCGCCGAAGGCGCTTTTCTTAGCGCTGCCTATCCGCCTCTCAGCTGTTCAGCAAGGGGGGGGGCGGGGGAAAGCTCAGCAGGGCGGCGCCTCGGGGGAGAGAAGTATGGGGAGAAGGCGGAACCGGCCACTTCCTCCCCATACTTCTCATCCGAGGTGCCGCGCCCCTGAGCTTTCCCCCACCCCCACACCTTGCCGAACAGCTGAGAGGTGGGCAGGCAGCGCTAAAAAAAAAAAAAAAAGCGCCTTCGGCGGGAGGCACCGGGAATGAGTCGGGCACGCGGCGGGGGGGACTGGTGGGGAGCTGCTGGTGGGTGCTCAGCACCCACCAATTTTTCTCCGCTTGTGCTCCAGCCCTGGAGCACCCATGGAGTCGGCGCCTATGGCTGCAGACAGAGAGGTGGAGGAACAGCTAGCAATCGCAGGAAGCGGTGTTGACCCAGTGAGCTATTCCCCAGAACCTCCAGGAGGAGGAGCCCTAGCTGCAGGGAGTAGAGCAAAGCCATCACAGCAACTTATTTTTAAAGTCATTACAAACTTGTTTGCACCTTTACTGAGTATTTATAGCTACAAAAGTGTTATAGGATGGATGCTCAGAAATATAATATACATATTTAGCTAATTATATTAAACAATGTTTAAAGTTAAATCAAAGAAATTCCAGGTCTCTGCATCTATCAAGGAGACAAACGATGTTAAAGCTTGTATGAATAAACCTAACTGTGAAAGGAATGCAGAGTTGTGTTAGCAGAGCAATAAATCTAAAGGTAAAGTGGGCCTATACGTAGAGCCCTGCAAATCTGTGGATATCCGCTTTATAGCTGTGGACAAGGTTTGTGGACTGGACGCAGATACAAATTTTGTATTTGTGCAGGGCTCTCTCTATACCAACCTTATTCCCTCCTCCACCCCCAACCCTTTTTTTTGCCCCCCGCAAAGAAAAGACCACAGTTGTGGTCAACTGGTGCTTGAAATCCTCTTGATATACAGCAAAAGTGTGGTTGGCTGGTGGATCTCGGTGATAGCTCCTGGAGTTTGGCACTCACTCCCCTCACTCCTACTTGCCTTCCAAGCCCCTCTGTTCCTCCAGGATTTAGGGAAGGCTACAGTATGGGTGGGATTTATCATTAGAATGCTGCTGACTTCTCTCAAGGGGTGAGGCTGACTGGATGTTCCTGATTATAAGCTCAGAGCTTTTTGAGATGGGAATCTTGCATGTACTTTCTATATATTGAAGAAATAAACTCTGCTATAGTTGCAGAGGGAAGTGGCCCAACTTGCACCTGTAGCCTGATCTATGAATTGTATATTATATGGATAACTTAAAACTTCCCAGTTCACACTCCGAGGTTTGACAGGTTCTTGTCCCAAGATCAGGTCCAGTATTATTAAGATTACGGTTTAGTTGGGAACCTTGATGCGCAGAGTTGCGACACTCACACTTTAGGAACCCGTCTGTATTTACAATAGTTTAATACATTTAGCAAAGTCACAAATGCTCTAACCCAGCAAAGAAAGATAATACATCTCATAGACTCATAGACTTTAAGGTCAGAAGGGACCATTATGATCATCTAGTCTGACCTCCTGCACAATGCAGGCCACAGAATCTCACCCACCCACTCCTGGAATAATCCTCTCACCTATGTCTCAGCTACTGAAGTCCTCAAATCATGGTTTAAAGACTTCAAGATGCAGAGAATCCTCCGGTAAGTGACCCGTGCCCCATGCTGCAAAGGAAGGCAAAAAACCTCCAGGGCCTCTGCCAATCTACCCTGGAGGAAAATTCCTTCCCGACCCCAAATATGGCGATCAGCTGAACCCCGAGCATGTGGGCAAGACTCACCAGCCAGACACCCAGGAAAAAGTTCTCTGTAGTAACTTCTAACATCCCATCATTGACCATTGGTCCTATTTACCACTGATGGCAATTAATTGACCCTTGACTAAGATCATGTTATCCCATCAAACCATCTCCTCCATAAACGTATCTAGCTTAATCTTGAAGCCAGTTAGGTCTTTTGCCCCCACTGCTTCCCTTGGAAGGCTGTTCCAGAACTTCACTCCTCTGATGGTTAGAAACCTTCGTCTAATTTCAAGTCTAAACTTCCTGATGGCCAGTTTATATCCATTTGTTCTTGTGTCCACATTGGTACTGAGCTGAAATAATTCCTCTCCCTCCCTGGTATTTATCCCTCTGATATATTTAAAGAGAGCAATCATATCTCCCCTCAGCCTTCTTTTGGTTAGGGTAAACAAACCAAGCTCCTTGAGTCTCCTTTCATACGACAGGTTTTCCATTCCTCGGATCATCCTAGTGGCCCTTCTTTGTACCTGTTCCAGTTTGAATTCATCCTTCTTAAACATGGGAGACCAGAACTGCACACGGTATTCCAAATGAGGTCTTACCAATGCCTTGTATAACGGTACTAACACCTCCTTATCTCTACTAGAAATACCTCGCCTAATGCATCCCAAGACCGCATTAGCTTTTTTCACGGCCACATCACATTGGCGACTCATAGTCATCCTGTGATCAACCAGGACTCCGAGGTCCTTCTCCTCTTCCGTTACTTCCAACTGATGCGTCCCCAGCTTATAACTAAAATTCTTGTTATTAATCCCTAAATGCATAACCTTACACTTCTCACTATTAAATTTCATCCTATTACTATTACTCCAGTTTACAAGGTCATCCAGATCTTCCTGTAGGATATCCCGATCCTTTTCTGAATTGGCAATACCTCCCAACTTTGTGTCATCTGCAAACTTTATTAGCACACTCCCACTTTTGGTGCCGAGGTCAGTAATAAAAAGATTAAATAAAATTGGTCCCAAAACTGAACCTTGAGGAACTCCACTAGTAACCTCCCTCCAACCTGACAGTTCACCTTTCACTATGACCCGCTGTAGTCTCCCCTTTAACCAGTTCCTTATCCACCTCTCAGTTTTCATATTGATCCCCATCTTTTCCAATTTAACCGATAATTCCTCATGTGGTACTGTATCAAATGCCTTACTGAAATCGAGGTAGATTAGATCCACTGCGTTTCCTTTATCTAAAAAATCTGTTACTTTCTCAAAGAAGGAGATCAAGTTGGTTTGGCACGATCTACCTTTTGTAAAACCATGTTGTAATTTGTCCCAATTGCCATTGACCTCAAGGTCCTTAACTACTTTCTCCTTCAAAAATTTTTCCAAGACCTTGCATACTACAGATGTCAAACTAACAGGCCTGTAGTTACCCGGGTCACTTTTTTTCCCTTTCTTAAAAATAGGAACTATATTAGCTATTCTCCAGTCAAACGGTACAACCCCTGAGTTTAGAGTTTCATTAAAAATTTTTGCATCTGAACGTATCTCTCTCCCCTCCTGCCCACAGACTGGAATACTTTTTGTTAGCTGACACCACTGTGTCTCATGCATATTCAGCAGAAGTTTCTCCCCTCTTCCTTATTTGTATCTCCTCACCGTACTAATGTCGGGCTGCCCTTCTCCTA
Organism: Macrochelys suwanniensis; assembly: GCA_033296515.1. Lineage (NCBI taxonomy): Eukaryota > Metazoa > Chordata > Testudines > Chelydridae > Macrochelys > Macrochelys suwanniensis. The sequence goes on from CM065777.1 coordinate 95,735,572, forward strand.
TAGATTAGTATATTAATGATCTCAATTTATGTACATCAATTCATTGCCATGGCACACTTGTGTTCAGACATCTGCAGATGTTCCCATCCTAAGATATCCACAAGCTGATGTTAGCTCATGTTCCTATGGTTGGCTGATGTCATTATGGACAAACTTCCCCCTTATACACTATTCTCAGTTCCTCAAAACATTTGGCACAGATAAATGGCTTAAGTTCATAGACCTTAAACTAACTGCTGAAGCCAATGTCTTATAGGATACAGGCCTGTAGTTTCCTTGCATTACTGCTGAATAAAATAAATGCTAAAGCTAGCCCTATGGGCTACACACCCAGTAGAAATGCAGACTCTAATTCGACCCAATTCCCTTTCCATCATGGGTCAAATTCAGTCCTGGTCTAAACAGGTGCAACTCTGTACTTACTGAATATGACCCAGCATATAAATTCAGCTCTCCCATTCCCCAGGATTTGCCTTTTCTTCCCACTCCTATGTTTAATAGGAGGACGTGGGAGATGGCTGACTTCCTTTCCACTCTCACTTGTAATCTCATTTAGCTAAAGAAATTCACAGAACTGAGAAATAAGAAGTTACCTGGTTTTATTTAAAAGAGCATTACACTCACTGTTTCACTATTTCAAATTCCCTTTGAACATCTAATGTTATTAGATATTATATTTTAACCATTATCTTCCTTTTAAAAAAAGGAAAATGCACATTACAATAAAACATGGTAGTGACAGACTGTCTGGGATAGTCCCCAGCAGATTCAAGTACAAGAACAGGACATTCTGAAACAATTCTTTCACATTGTGCAAAATCTCTCTTCAGTGCACTGTACCGTAAATACAGATAAGCAAGCTGACATCTGATTTACCAGTTCAACCAATCCACAGCAGGAACATCCAAAAGAAAGGCATGGAGTATTTAAATAGAGCATCAAAACTGCAACGTGGCAATACGTTGCAATTACAAATAATCCATAACGTGTTATGCATTATGGGAAGTGGCTCCCCCAGCTCTAGAATTATGCAACACTGTGTTTGGGTGTTAAGTCCACTCTTCTCATCATTAAATTAACTAAAAAAAAAAAAGTTGATCCAGAAGTATTCCTGGCTATGTCTCACTAGCCAACAGGTGAGCTCTTTCTTCATTTGTGCCCAGAGTGGTCTTCAAATTGGATCTGTTCGAGAAGAGAAGGAAGGAAAAAGGAAACAGTTTGACAGAGCTTCTGGATACTTTCGCATACATAATCCTAGCATTATTTAACTTAACAACAACAACAAACACAAGTGCAGTCTGTGCCCCCAGAAATGTTTAAAGTCTCTTTCATTACTAGGCTGATTTGGTGAAGAAACAGAAGTATGGTTGAAAAAAATCTGTATTTTCCTTAATGAAAACCTTTTAAATCTGGTTTGAAATGGATGTAAAGAATAAAAGTCCCACAGTACCTTCTTCTTCGTGAGGCCTCGAGGATATAGAATATTCCAATAGCTAGTCCCTTTAAAGAAACAGCCACCAATTATTACAGTTGTAATATTTGTGTAATATTTTACAGTTGCAGTCTGCAATAAAAGCAACAAGCAAGAATACTAGCTTTACTTACACTGAGTAACGCCCATCCTCCTTGTATGGCGGCGGCCCATTCAAACCCCAGCCTCTCATTTAGGAATCCACCTAATGTTGGTCCTACAAAAGCTCTAAATATATCAAAGAGAAGAAGTATGGGTACCTCAAAGAAGAGATTACAAAGGTCACAGCTAAGAGATATTCTTTATTACAATATGTTGAGACAAGAGGTTTCAGATCTATAGTTAATGTACAGATGGCACAGGTTCCCCCAGGACAGGAATGCACCAAACTCAGATTTTGTGGCGGAGGGGGGAAAAAGCCACTCAAAATAAAAACAAGCCTATGTTTTCAAACTTGGGGCCCATTGACTCCTAAGCTCATGCAGAGCCCTGCCAATTTCAATGGGACCATGCACAGGCCTGTGCTAGAACTCAGTGCAGGAGTGGGACCTTGTGTTGAAAGTTAGCCTACTTATACAGGTGCCCAGTTTTCTGGAGTGCTGAGCATCTTACAAGGATCATTGACTTCAATGTGAATAGTACAGTTCTGAAAGTACGGTGCAGTGTCATTCTCATGCAGCAGCACACGTTACTGTCTGTTTACAATCGACTTCACTTCTTGTGAAGTTAATGGAAATCAGAGAGGGAGGTAACTCAGTGTAGTTTCACTGTCCAAGATTGAGTTGATGCGTCAATACACATAATAAAAATATCATGTGTATTGACGCAGTGCCTAGAGGTCCAGGCCCACTGTGTTCGGCCCCCTTCACAGATGATCTCTGCCCCCAAAGACCCAGGGGTGCTGGAACTAGGAGTACTGGCGGTGCAGCAACGCCCCATGGCTTGAAGTGGTTTCCATCATATACAGGGTTTACAATTTTGTTCAATGGCTCTTAACACCCCCACTATACAAAGTGTTCCAATGCCACTGCCAACAACTTAAAATTTAAGCGTAAGCTGACACAACAGATAGATACAAACAGATGGGGGAAGTACACTGTAGCACTGAAACGGTTATCATTTGTGCAGCCAACACTAGTCACAAAACACCAGCAGCCTAGTTATTGTCAGTGGTTTGTAACCCTCTCATGCCATGATGCCCATATTAGAACTGTGAAGTAGAGACCATTTTTAAAAGCTGCTTCAATTTACACAACTTAAAGATGTATTTAGTAACAGGAGAGGACTGGTGTGGGTGACCCTGAACTGCACGCATCTGTACTATGTCCACCAGGCTGTTGATGTACTCCCAGCATTGTTCTGAACTGTCCAGCACTAAGTAGGATAGCCAGCATTTCAGTCACTCAGAAGAGAGAATCCCATCAGCTGCCAATACGGATGATAAGGTGGGGCATACTAAAATCCTGGTAAATGCTGCCCAAATGTATGGCATTCTGAAGGGGTCCTGAGAGCTGAGGAAACTGAGGCAGGGCATGGAAGAGCCACATTTAGCCAGCAGGGGGCACTACAGAGCAAGCAGGCCTTTTTGCACACTTAAGCAGCCCAGAAACTTTATGACCAAAATACAAGAAGTTTATAGACAGTGACTGTGTACCTACCCAACTGACCACATTGCACTGAAGAGCCCAGACACCAGTCCTAACACACTTAGCCCCTCCTCGAATCCATTCTCACTGGAGAAAGACAGACAGGTCATTTCCACTAGGTACACGGCTTGCCTTTTAAAGTGCTCCATGATTGGGAAATACATTAACGTGAACACAAGTGCATCCAGCACAGAGAAGCCTCTCTGCAAAGAGGATCCACAGCTTTCTGCCCCATGTCTTGCCTATTAAGCCATCTAGCACCACTTCCTTGGGAGAAGAAAGATAAGGACAATGCTAAGTGGAATTCCCAGCTAGGGTGACCAGATGTCCCGATTCTATAGGGACAGTCCTGATTTTTGGGTATTTTTCTTATATAGGCTCCTATTATCCCCCACCCCGTCCCGATTTTTCACACTTGCTATCTGGTCACCCTATTCCCAGCACTACAGTGTCATCACCATTGGCAGTGTGATAACTGGATTTCCATGTCATACACAGTGAGTCTTGTGAGGCATCGGAGAAGGAAAGCTGACAGATGTGTCTGAAAAAGGGGGAAGCCCTTGGTCCCAAGGAGAAATGCACTTTGGCTAAACATGGAACCAAGAAGACCTCAGCCCACTATGGCCAAGCAGCATAAGAGAAGGGAAACTGTATTTAAAGTAATCCTGACTCCTGCTGATAGAACTGTTGCTGTAGGGTCTCCCGGAGAGTTAATGGTATTTTCTGGATATTAACCCTTCCAGTGACCTGAAATAAAAGTCCCTTTAATAAATATATACACATCAGTCTTGTGGCTTGCTATGCAAACCACCAAAACCAGCTGGACCCCATGACTCTAAGGAAGTCATCACACCCCCTTACCAATAAGTAAAATTCAAAAGTGCTTAAGTGATGTAGAAGCCCAGATCTCTCTTTGTTTTTTTTGTTTTTTTTAAAAAGAAAGACACTTGAAAAAGTGACTTAGGCGCTTTTGAAAGTTTTACCCAACATCTCAGACTCAGATCAACAATTAATTACTTTCCCCACCTCAGAGAATGAAATGGTAGTTGAAAATTGTTTGAACCGCTTCTAAGTAGTAATAGTAATTAAAGTTGTGATACACAGGATTACTTACTAAGCACATTGCAGCATCTCAGGGAACAGTGGGATAGCAGACATCCCAAGGGAAAAGCCAGTCAAAACCAGCATTAGGACAAACATCCAGAGTTTGCTGCAAAATAAGCGTTTAAAGAAGTTTTATACCATTCCTTTCAAATAAAGCCTTATTTTAATTATTTAGGACTGTTACACCAGCTCGCCATGATTCAGAGACTAGTTTTCCCTTCAAAGCATCATTAGCTGTAATATTCATTTTAAAATTACCTAGTAAATCGTTCTACATGTTTTGACAGAAGAGTTCTTTCTTAATAGTGCAGCTCCAGTCTAAAAATTGACTTTATTTTTTCACAAAGAATTCTGTGATTCCATGTTGATTGCATCAATCATTTCCTTATGCAAGGAGCTCAGTTTATAAACAGAGAATGGTTTTACCAGCTGCTGACCCTGCAAATTCATTCTGGGATTGTTAAATTCAAGTTACACCACTGTAGCTATAAAGAAGGGAAAAAACCCTATAAGTGCAGGTCTACAGTACGGGGCTAAGTCAACCTAAGTTACGCAACTCCAGCTACATGAACGTAGTTGGAGTCGACGTACCTTAGGTCAACTTATTGCAGTGTCTACACCACGCTGAGTCAACAGGAGAAACTCTTCCATCGACTTACCTTATGCTTCTCGTTCCGGTGGAGTACCGGAGTCGACGGGAGAGCGATCAGTGGTCGATTTAACAGGTCTTCACTAGACTTGCTAAATCAACAACCCGGTGGATCGATCACCACGTGTCGATCCCCCAGTAAGTGGCAACAAGCCCCAAGTTAGTTTCCTGAAGTTTTTCCTCCACTCACCCCTCCTCCGACAAATGTTTGAAAATGGTTATGTTCTTCTTCAAAAGTTAGAAAAGGAAGATTCTACACTTTGGCAACTCTTGCCATCAGTGTCATTTCACAGATGTAACAGAGTACATCATTTGAAGACAATAGGGGTAGGACAGAAGGCTTTACAAAAAGAATGCAGACTGTCTTCCCATTTTTTTGGCAATGATTTTCCATTGAGAGGCATTTCAATGTCATAAATATCCAGGGAGAGACAGACAGGCCCTGTAGTTTTTTTACCTCAGTGTCCAGGGACCAGCCCACCAAGCACGTGCTTGGGGCGGCACCTTCCGGCAGGGCGGCGCTCAAGTTTTTTTTAAAAAAAAAAAATAAAAAAAAGCACTCTTCCGCGCCGGGAGAGCGGGGCGGCGGACATGCCACCCTCCCCACTGGCGCCCCGGCCGGGGGAGCGGGTTCGCAGGCATGCCACGCTCCCCGCTAATGCTTTCGGTGGGAGAGGTGGTCGTTGGGGGGGGCGGGGGATTGTTTTTTTTTGTTTGGGGGGGGGGGCGGCGCTTGGGGTTTTTGTGGTTTTTTTTTTTTGGCTTGGGGCGGCAAAATAGTTAGAGCCGGCCCTGCTCAGTGTTGTTAGTTGAGGTAAACAGCAAACACAGGCTATATTACTTCACCTAGCTACACTGAGGTAAAAAACCACAGTACCTGTCTCCCCTTGGATATTACATCAAGATGGCTCTCTCAGTGGGATTCTCACCCCCCAGTGAAGACATAGCTGTAGTTAGTTCTTGGGATGCATAAGCCACAAAATAAATCACGTTGCTCTCCCATAGCTATGTTGGTCCTGGAGGACTTACCAGAATAAGAAAACTAAACTTTATTATTCTCCACCCTACACACAGACTAAAGTGAGCAGATACAACTCTGAAGAGGCTCAGTTGACAAGTATTAAAAGGCGGTAAACTGTACCTTTCAATGTGCAAGACGGGAGCAGGTCCTAACAGGAAAAAGGACAGTGCTGTCAGTAAGCCCCCAAAGACCAAGAACCATTTCCTTAGGTGCTGTGAAAGAGAAATCAATGGTCTGAAGAAATCCAAACTCAACCAAACTCTTATCTGCCAAACTAGCACATACGCAAAAATAATTTGGTTAAGGCACTTCTGGACACCTCAAACCCACCAGGAAAACGAAGATACTTGGGACTCATTCAGATGCATTTCCCTTCCTTCAGAAGCAGCTCACACGGTGAAGTGGAGAGAGGGATATAGAATAATTGTCTGGAGAAAGTTAATATTCTCTCCCCATCATATCACAGTACAGGTCATTAAAAGCAACATTAGTTATGATGCCACACTATTGCCTATTCCAAGTGTAAGAAGATGCTGTAGTTATGACAGGTACCAGAGGTGAATTGAGAGTTCAGCTTGACTGCCTCAGACCCCCTAAAATCAGGTGTTAGAAGTGGCCTCTGGGGAAAGCTGTTTTACATTATAACTGGGGCTCCACAGGACTGCTGTCAGAAGGAGATGCATGGGAGAAGCAGTGATCAGTACACTTCCTAGGTCATGCCCACTTCCTGGCAACTGCTCCATACTATGCAGATAGTATCAGGAGGCTTTCAGGAGGTGAGGGCATCTCAAGCCACTGTGCCCCCATTCCAAGCAGACTCTGCTACCAGGGGCCCAAAGCTTGGGTTCCACCAGCAGAATGATTCAAGTCCTACTTTCCTGCAGCATAAATAAAACAAAACAAGTAAGAGTGCACATGTGATTCTGATGTGAGATTAATGGTTCTCACTACTGTCAAGTGAAAGTTGACAATACACCCTCATTTTGGACATACAATGCCTCTGCTTTTCTTATTTTCCTCAGCCAATTAGTGACAGCCAAAAGTAGTAGAGCAGTGATGTGTGCACTACATCAAAAAAACAGTGGACATATTTTCACTTGTGATCAGATAAGGCTTGGATAAGGATCTCCAAAGATAAAAGGCTGTATCACCAAAATCTCCTCTACTGTGCACATATCCTAAGCTCATTTGAAATATATTCATGCAGTGAGACTGTTACTAAGAATGTGACGATACAGTGGGCCAAAACATTTTTCTGAGAGGAAGAAGACAATTTTATGATAATTTGTTCACTGCCCCATAATCTCCTGCCACCAGCTCTACTTGAAGTAGAGAGTCAGAGGTATTTGCCTGCCTAAAATCTTGCTCTATACCAGCTACAACATACATACAGTAAACATAATGGACAAGTGTATCTATTTATGGACTTATTATAGCACCCAATCCTGCAAAGGGATACATGCAGGTGGGCCCTTTTAGAGTTCCATTGGCTTGAAGAAAATGGGACTCTGACGGTGTAAAGGCCTGTGAAGAATGGGGGTCTGGGTCTAGGACTTCAGAACAGAGACTTCTCTGTTTTTTTACTTTGCATATTTAAATTATCCATGAACATAGGACACTATACAAGCAATTAGAGATTGTACTTACTGGCATTTTATCACTTAGAAACCCAAGCAATGGTGAAGACAGGGAGTAGGAGAGTGCCAAACCTAGGAATACTAACCCCACATAACCAGCTGGTAATTTGAACTGTAAAATAAAAATGTACAAAAACATGGAATTAGCAAAGTATTCCATTATCATTACATTTTAAGTTAAGTGGCTGAATATTTTTTTCCCTATTTTTGTGTGAATTGTATTTTTCAATACTTGGGATATTAGCTGTAGATTTTCAGTTCCCTCCCCTATCCCAAATATCTTCAGTTCATCAGGTTCCATCACTCCACTGATGTACACAGTTCAAGTCTAATCTCAAAAGGAAACAGATTTGCCCCCAATCCAGAATGCTAAAACTTAACCTGGGGTGTTTGAAATCTAAATCTCAGAGATTGGTATTAAGTAATTCTTGTATTTACATCTCCAATGTTTAGTTTTGTTAAATACTATAGTATTATACGAACTGTTATAGCTTCCTATTTGGTGCATTTATTTTACAGCATGACTTGCCTTGAAAATACTTTTTCCTCTGCAGTTTAAAAGCTAAAGATTTGATTTTTCTAAAAAGTCAGATGAAAAAGATATTCAGCACAGTGAATGGGAAAAAGAGAGGAAAGGAGTCTCACTGCAGCTGCAACAACAGAATGAGAAGCATTCTGAGGGCAACAAAAGTGATTAGGGGTATGGAACAGCTTCCATATGAGGAGCGATGAAGACTGGGACTTTTCAGCTTGGAAAAGAGACAACTAAGGGGGTGATATGATAGAGGTCTATAAAATCATGACTGGTATGGAGAAAGTAAATAAGGAAATGTTATGAGAAGGAGTAAATAACACAAGAACTAGGGGTCACCAAATGAAATTAATAGGCAGCAGGTTTAAAACAAACTATAGGAAGTATTTCTTCACACAAAACACTGTCAACCTGTGGAACTCTGTGCCAGAGGATATTGTGCAGGCCAAGACTATAGCAGAGTTCAAAAAAGAACTAGATACATTCATGGAGGATAGGTAAATCAATATCTATTAGCCAGGACAGGCAAGGATGGTGTCCCTAGCCTCTGTTTGCCAGAAGCTGGGAATGGGTGACAGGGCATGGATCACTTGATGATTACCTGTTCTGTTCATTCCCTCTGGGGCACCTGGCATTGACCACTGTCAGAAGACAGGATACTGGACTAGATAGACCTTTGGTCTTACCCAGTATGGATGTTCTTATGTAAGTTAGAATATTGTAGAGTAAGCTTTGTTCACTTGCCATTTGACTTTCCCTGGTTTTATAGGCCAATGCTACAATGCCATCAACAATTGGTAAATTTAGATTTAAAGAGCTCAGTCAGTTCAAATATTCCAGAATGGCAGCTATTGCAAAGTCTGAAAATACTCTTACCCAATCACATGCAAATGAACCCCCTGACATTCACATGGATTATCTGTACATACCCATTTCCTGTCTCTAGTTAGGTAAGAATCAGAAATACAATATTAGGCTCAGCTAACACAGATGATAAGCACATTTGATCTAATCAATCTTATTCTAACATTGATTTTAAAATATTTGGATTAAAGTTCTCCATATTGCTGAAGTCATTAACCCATCTCTTGCACATTAAGATGACTCACCTTCTCTGAAACGAACAGTGACATAGTGGGATCCAGAAAGCCTAAACATGCACTTAGTGAAAATATAGTAAAACAGAGAAGTACAACTTTTGGCAGAGTAATGAGCATCCAAAACGAGTCCTTGCTAGCGATTGCATCTGTTTTTAAAAAAGAAAAGAAACGGTGTTCTTTGGTACATGGGTTGTGTTTAATTTGATATGCTTATAACCCACTTTCTTGCTTCCAAGATTCAGTATTCTCCCTCTCCCACTGCTTTGAAGGTACTCATCTCATACACAAATTGAAGCAAAATTTAGAATGTTACAGGTCATCCTTGGACGCTGTTACAAGATCAGGGGTTTTTTTTAAGTCTCCAGCTTGGAAACTAAACAAATGAAGAAAGCAATCGGAACTTAAATTTTCCTACTTAATACCTTCAATTTAGAACAAAGTAATTGGGCAAATGCTTATTGAGTGACTAAAATGACAGGACAAATAAGAAATACAACCACTTTTCAGGTGCCATTGTGATGTTTTACATTTCTAAATTATGCTCCAGGGGCCTGATCCTGCACACACTTCAATGTGTGTATGGTCTCATTGTGTGTACAATGGGACTGCGACTCACATGTATCATCATCTACAAGATCAGAGCCTATAGCTCTTTGTACAATGGACTTCCACATTGCAGAATTCCAAAGCTGCATAGTTCAGAGTATTTATATCCAAGCTATAAACGGCTTCTGAAGACAGACAAATGGTTAACCAGTGTATCTCATCTAACAGTGGCAAGCAGGATACAGACTCGTATATATAGGTGGTGCTTCCTCTCCTGTGGTTTGTTATAGTTACCATCCTCTCCCTTTTGGGCTTTCTAAAAAGATTAGAGTCTAACCATGCAGTTCCTCTTATCCTCCAGTGTTATCACACCTGTACTTTTCTATTAGTTTCATCTTCCAGCAATATGATGACTATCTTTTAACATAGGCTGTTTATGCTAGATCGACAGATACCTCCCAGCTACCTTTTCGTCCCCAAACCTGGGCCATCCAAACTTGATCTAATGAAATACAATCACAACATGAGATTTCAAAGGACTGCATGCAGCTGGATTCTGTTCCATGTCTGAAATATATCTTGCACCGTGGAATGCAATACATAGGACTCCCTTTGTCCTCGGTACTATAAGCCTTCAACTTGCTCAGTAGCATGGTGAGGCAAAGGGTATATCTACGCTGCAAAAAGACCCACAACGGCGAGTCTCAGAGACTGGGTCAACTACTTGGACTTGTCTACACTGCTATTTTTAGCCAAGTAGCACATTCCTGCTCAGGCAAGAGTGGGGGCTCGGAGACTCTTCATGGGTTTCAGAGCCAGTCTCCAGCCTAAGCGGGAACATCTACACTGCTATTTTTAGCCCGGTAGCGTGAGCCCAAGTCAGTTGATCCAGGCTCTGAGACTCGCCGCTGTGGGGTTTGTTTCTTTGTTTTTCGGTGTAGACGTACCCTAAGACAACTCATTGTTTAAAAGTCCCAAAGAGAGACATCATGTAGAAAAATCTCACTTCATTTCAATGCAACAGAGAAAGCTAGTGTTTACAGGGATGGACACAAGAGATGAGATTCATTCCAAGCCATGTGCATCCATGATTTTTAGTTATGTTCAACAAGGACCTGATCCTGCACCATTAAAATCAGTTGCAGTTTTGCCACAGACTTCTTGTGCTTGATCCAGCTCCATGGATCTCATAAGGATAGCTACATACATGAGGAATTAAAGGATTTTACTAGCGTATGTATCTATCCATCCATCTCAAATTTGAAATACTGACCAAAGGAAGTGGAAGGAAAAGAGCCTACCGTATTTTGGTAAGAGGTACATGTTCAGAGGCACCAGGATCAACACTAAGCATCCTAGCACTATGAAAGGGACTTCATAGCCAAAGGACTGATACAAAAAGCCACCTAGAGGTGGGCCCAGCACTAATCCAAGCCCTGTAAAAACTTCAAGACTGCCCTAAGGGGGGTGAGGGGGGAGAAGGAGAGATAGAGAGAGAACAAAGGTTAGTAGATAGAAACTAGGCTCTGTCATTGATCAAGAGCTAGAACAAATCATAACCATAAACCAAAATCTTTACATGCAAGGACAGCAAAGGGAGACTGAAAAGTTGTCTGGTTAAAAGCTAAGTGAGCTTTTAAGAGGAAAACCAAGTGTACTGCTTACTTTTTCAGTCTTAGCCACTCACATGATGCCTAATGTACCCAGTTTGTGGGGCAAAACACCTCCAATGCTGTTCCATATACCCAGTACATCTGCAAAGAGGCCAGCAGTGAATTGACTATATTTCCCAAATACAAAATTACATTAGAACCTGAAGGGGAGAACGTAGTAAGCATATTGCAATAAATCATTATTAAGTCACCGCTTTGGGGCTTGGGTGAAAGATGCCTTAAATTAAATAACTTTTCTACCTACATACAATTGGTCACATTTAGCCCTTGCAACTATCTAATGAAGTCTATCAAGTTACAGAGATATGTTTAACCCATTAAATTTGGTTTCTTTTATTGGATGCAACCTCAAAGAACAGGATGAAAGGGGCCTACATGGACTTCATCTCCTCCTGTTATAGTACCATTAGTCCCCATTGCCAACATATGTTACATCATTTGATCAGCTTATATTTAGAGCAAGAAATTTTCCTGAAAAAGAGTATTTAGCCATAATATCCACTGGGAAGTGATAGAACAGTGACAGGAAAGCTCACATAAGGGCAGGTCTACACGAGAAAGATGTACTGCTTGTACTATATGGGTAGTGCTTTCACCAGTATCGTTATTCCTATGCAGGAAGGAGAATAACTACACTGGTAGAAATCACCTTTACACTAGTATACCTCTGTCCACACGAGGGCTTTTACCAGTATAACTATTTTTGATGTAAAAAAAAGATACCCATAATTAAAATACTGGTAAAAAAAACCTTAAATGTATACCAGACTTAAGTCTCCCCTTGATCTCTTTTGAGTTAATTTGTTTAATGGGGGGGGGCACTTTTTTTCTTTTGTTTTTTATGTCACAATGCTATAGCGTCTGTGTGGCAGTCTACTTCTGTGATTCTAGCTGCTAACATAGGAAACGATTATTCTAGTTATTTTTCACAGACATCACAAATGCCATTCTATGTTATCTCTCATGGAGGAACAAGATTGACAGATGCCAGAGGCCCCAGTTCAACGAGTCTATCTTTAAGTACCTTCATGACCTGAGGCCCTGGATAGGGAAATGGAGGATTTGATCTTGTCAAATGTTTTCCCACCCCCCCCCAATTAAACTTTTATTTAGCCTTCCATTCTCCCCTGCACTTCAGCTCTCCTCCCTCCGCTAACCAAAAACAAATTCTAACTTCTATCTAATTAAACAGCAACACCAATTTCTACTCCAAGTCTCCAGCCATATCCACTTCTTAGATCCCTCCTCCCATTGCTACTGGCTTGCTGTTTTTAAAGGGCAGGGCATTAGTATCATGAAGGGTTTGGTCAGCACTCCCTCCCTTCTGTCTACTCCTAGTGAAGCCATCACCAATGCAGCTGGAAACAACAGCACAGGGCACTTTGTAACGGTCCCACTAGAATGGAGGAACCTTAGAAGAAAAAAATCCCAGATGTGATGGTTTAACTCCTCGCTGAAGCCTCTGGTTAAACCGATTGATCCTTAAGCAGAAAACTGTATGACAAGCCAAGTCATTTCCCTTTGTCGTGTTACGTCATATGCCATGTCATAACGGAATTCAGTTTTCATGAAGACTAGATTAAGTGGTTGCATTTTTAAACAGCTTTCAAGTTGAGCGTTGTCTGCCAGTATCCCACCCGTGTTTCAAACAACACTAGAAAATGGATCACAACAAGAATATAATTAAAAGTCCCTCCTCAACTAATCCTCAGAAAGACATTGAGGTTTTTATTTTTTTAACGCTCCTGCATGTGTTACTGAATGAGCTCAGTTTTACATCCTCATTCCTTCCATTGTTCCAGGACCTGCATAACTTTTGTTGAACCTGAATCATGTTTATTCCTTCAGGCATATAGCATTTTAATTTAAATTAGAGATTTTTGTTTGGGGGGTTGTTTGTTTGTTTTTTAAGCTGAAGGAGCATATGGTAGACACTTGACACTAGCTGTAGGGTTACAGTGGCTGTTTGGTATGAAAAATGCATAAAGATGTATGAGTCAAAACACTTATTCTGAACATTTGGCTATCATGTGTAGTTCTGTACATACCATTACTGTAGCTATATTATTGGGAAAAGCCTTTGCAAGAATAGAAAATGATGCGGTCACTGCTGCAGAAAAACTTATGGCATCCATTGCTCTAACCAGAAAACACAAACCAATGAATACTGGTCCATCAGGTGCTCTGTCCAACAAACTGAAAGAACAAGGAAACAAATGAAATTTAGCAAAATAAAAACCAAAATCCTTAAAATACAACTGTAAGGTAAACTCCTGACGTCTTCTAGAGACAGCAAGGTCCAGTTGTCAAAGCACAGGGCAAGTCTCTTGCCCTCTGTCAAATGGGAATCTCTCTTACCTACCTATAACATCATATAAAGAAAGAGCTTGAAAAGATTAGACACCTAGCAGCCAAAGTAGGCTCTCCTCACATCAGAGTCCAGAGTCCTGGAAAGAAGCTCATCTCCACTTTTATTCCCAGTTGCTGTGGAAGGTGCTGTCTCTGGACCATGCTTAGGGACTCCAGCTTTTTTGTATGTGTTTATGACTAGTGTATATTTGATATATTAGACGCTCCAATATCTCTGGGTATGTCCAACACTGCATTATAAACCCAGCCTCAGACCCAGGCTTGAGTCCTTACCCCATTCTTCTCTACCATCCACACAAAAATATTCTGACTTGAGTCAGTAAGCTCTCAGGACCTGGGTCCTAGGACCTACCAAGGGGGGCTGTGGGCGGGGGGGGGGGGGGGGAGGCACGAGTGAGCCCAAGCCCTCCTGTGAGTCAGGTCCAAGCCCTGTCTTTTTGCAGCATGGATGCAGCTCAATTCTGGGTCCCTAGACTTGCGGTCAAAGAGTCTGTCACCACTATACCACAATCCTCTGGGCCTGTTTCTCTCAGATCTTCGCACCCAAAACTACCCACTCAGTTCCCAGTCATTGGCTGCAATTCTTCCTGTCCATGCTGACCATTGAACTGGGTTCAGCCATCTATGTTCACTATGCCCAGCAACAAGAAGCAGCCAGTTGTATTAATATACATGGAATAAGTGGACCAAAGGTGTTAGCATAACCCAGTCACTGTTTAACAATAAATAGCATAAAACAAGGTTCGGGACTTGGGATACAGAGACTTCAGCCTCCTTAGCACCATAGCAAACACATCATTAAATATCCTTTTAACCTTTTGTTAAAGATACAGAAAAGGAAAATCAGTTAAAGCATTTGAAATGTAAAATATTAAATAAAGCTTTCATTTTAACAACATCCCTTGTCCCCTTTCCCTGTAGAGAGTTTTTAGAAGAAAAAAAAAAACAAAAACCAAAAAACCATGTTGTTTGACAGTCTCTTCGATGGTATTAAAGACAGTAATAACTGTCCTTTTGGGGAAAACAGAAGAAGTTAAGAAATCTCCAGCCCTTCTCACCTAACTTTTTCTCTTTTCCCCCAAAAGGACAGTTATTACTGTCTTTAATACCATCGAAGAGACTGTCAAACAAGGGGCCTTTTTCTTCTAAAATTGGACTTCAACAGCAGCAATGAGGAAATCTCCAGCCCATCTCAGCTCATTGCTGTTGCTGACGTCCAACTGTAGAAGAAAAAGGCCCTTGTTTGACAGTCTCTTTGATGGTATCAAAAATGGTATAACGGTTATCCCAGGTGGCATTTGGGATTCAGCTGGAGCCAGCAGGGGTGGCGATGTCACCTGGTTCCCTCTCTCGCAGGCCCATTCTGGTCAGGATACCTCTCAGAACCAAGATGAGGAAGGCCAAGGGCTCCAGGAAATTATGGAGGTGCAGCTATGATGGTGAAGCTCACTGCAGTAGTTTCTGTCTGTTCTTTGTCTGTATTTTTGTTGTTTTAGACTTTCCCCACACACAAAAATTTAAGAACCCCAAAAGGGAGTGATGGGTGGAATAGTCTCTACCCTTATTATTTTGTTCACCAATTAGGCCTAGTATCTAGAATACCAATTTTGGTATATTAACTTCACATCTCCTGTTCATAAGCCAAGCTTAATTTCAACAGTCTTTGAATCATATCAACGTGGCCTTTGCGGTTTAGGCTAATTGAGCTTCTTTTTTCAAAAATAACGCCAACATTTTGCACAAGTTAGTGCTTTAGCCCCTACAATTGCCTGGCAAAGCTTCTGATTTCCAAGTGGATTTAAAACAATTAAAAATCCCATTTTCTGAGCTACATTTTGTATGCACTTATTACCATACTTACTTGAGGTTTTTCCAATAGCTAAATAGCAAATTGCATTTATGGCATAGACTCATAGACTAAGGTCAGAAGGGACCATTATGATCATCTAGTCTGACCTCCTGCACAATGCAGGCCACAGAATCTCACCCACCCACTCCTGCAATAATCCTCTCACCTATGTCTCAGCTATTGAAGTCCTCAAATCATGGTTTAAAGACTTCAAGATGCAGAGAATCCTCCAGTAAGTGACCCGTGCCCCATGCTGCAGAGGAAGGCAAAAAACCTCCAGGGCCTCTGCCGATCTACCCTGGAGGAAAATTCCTTCCCGACCCCAAATATGGTGATCAGCTGAACCCCGAGCACGTGGGCAAGACTCACCAGCCAGACACCGAGGAAAAAGTTCTCTGTAGTAACTTCTAACATCCCATCATCTTCCATCCAAGGATCTCAGAGTACTAAACAAGCCTTATAACCCCATGAGTTAGGTAAGTATTATTCACACTTTACAGAGGAGGAAAACTAAGAGGTTAAGTCACCAGCCCGGTCAGAAACAGAGCTGAGGTCTTTTGACTCCTAGCCCTGAGTTTTAACAGCAAGGCCATCTGTTTTTCATAGGATTAGAACACAATGCAAATTTCACACTACAAATAAGATGCAAGAAAACACACTCACCCAAACAGAATTGTAACACATCCTGAGACAAACATCCCAGCCACAAACATGAATTTGGCTCCAATTTGTACAATCTGCAATTGGTAAAGAATAAATATTACATTTTAATTATTTCAAGTCCACTTTTATGAAGAAAATGTATTTGGGGAGTTTTGTTATGAAATCAAAACACTGTGTGCACTCTCTAGAAAAATCACTGACAGAACAAAGGCAGAAAATCAGATTTCTCCACACGTCCCCCTCTCCCCTTATCTTGTAACCAAACCTAAAAATATTCTAAATGGTTAAGTGACTTAACCTAGTTTTCCCAACAGCAAGTCACTGGTAGAGCTAACTCTCTCACTGCTGTTTGCTGTAGACTCTATACAGTGGCAGAATGCACCAGCATTCTTATATCGATTAGATGGAGTGACTCACCTACATCCAGCATTGCCTATAGCAGGCAGCAATAGTGCTATTAAGGTAGGCGATGGAAACAGCCATTTTAGTCAGCTCCCCCTTTGCTCATCTATCTAACACACTAGCAGCTAACCCAAGACAACAGGGTATGCAGCTCAGGGCATATAAGCTCCAGAAGGCAGGAAACACAGGATCTGTGGAAGGCTAATTATTCAGGGAAAAGATCATTCTGTCATGGAAGCCAACTTAAAAGAAAACTAGTGACCATCTCTGAGGTAAGGAACGCACTTCACTTCTCCCCATTCTCAGAAATGCCAGAGGCAAGACAGCACGGCCTGCTTTCACTGGACTCTGCCAGCTAGAAAATGGATGGCTGGGGACACAGCCTATGGCCAGGTCACCTTAAACAATAGAACTCTGTGGGGCTTCTAATTGCATTCTAACCCTCCCTTACCATGAGCAAACATTTCAGTTGCTTTGGATTGTTCAGGGCTAGAGAAACAGTCCCTCTACTGAAACCAGTGGTTTGTCCTGCTTTCAGTGAAACCCTGAGATGTCCAATCATTGCTATGGGCTACCCACTTGTCTATTGCATTGGTAATGAATTGTGCGTTTCACACAGCAGCACCTTCAGTGGAGGCCTCAGCTGCTCCATAGCTCCCACCTACTTCACAGCAGAAAGGTAAGCAGTCATACGTACTCCTTGACTACTGCCAAGATACACAAAAACTACAGCTCCAGCCATAGCTAGCTCTGAGGCGGCCTCCTGGCTCAGCAAGAGGAATATCTTCAGCCCTGTGTGAAAACACCAAGTGGAGTCTAACGTGTGTGTGTTTGGGGAGGTAGCGGGAGAGAGAGAATAGTGAGAAAATAATATGAAACACGGGAAGAAATAGGTGGTGGATGTAGACTGATGGAGGGGAGCAAGGAATAAGGTAAATTTAAAAATAAAATAAATAAATAAATAAAATGGAGATATGCCAATCTCCTAGAACTGGAAGGACCTTGAAAGGTCAAGTCCAGACCCCTGCCTTCACTAGCAGGACCAAGTACTGTCCCCTGACAGATCTTTGCCCCAGAACCCTAAGTGGCCCCCTCAAGGATTGAACTCACAACCCTGGGTTTAGCAGGCCAATGCTCAAACCACTGAGCTATCCCCCCTAACTTGCCACGGTTTGAGTAGAAGGAGTCAACAAGTGCAATAAGGTAAATATGATAGACAGGACATCAGTGGTGAGAAGACAGCAGGGTGTCCCCCTTTTCCCTCCCATACATCAGTGGTCTGTTGTAAGAGTCCTTTTTTGTGAGGATTGGGAGGTATAGTTAGAGGGACCAGTTCCTTGGGAGACACCAGAGGTCTAACTCCACTTTCCTTGAAAAGACTAGAGGACTTTCCTTCTTTCTTTGGATAAGGAAGGGGAGAGAGGGGAGAAAAGTTAATCTTAAAATCCTAAAAAAGTTGAGCTGAGGCCTTACAGCAACCTGTACACGTGCTTAAGAATTATATTTGATAGCCACATTTAGGGTAGGAATCTAGAAGATATTATCTAGCCTTAAAATGTTTTCCTTGAATGATTTAGCTCAGGGGTAGGCAACTTATGGCACACATGCCAAAGGCGGCACGCGAGCTGATTTTCAGTGGCACTCACACTGCCCGGGTCCTGGTCACTGGCCTGGGGGGCCTCTGCATTTTAATTTAATTTTAAATGAAGCTTCTTAAACATTTTAAAAATCGTATTTACTTTACATACAACAATAGTTTAGTTTTCTATAAGTCTATAATATATAGAGACCTTCTAAAAACGTTAAAATGTATTACCAGCACGCGAAACCTTAAATTAAAGTGAATAAATGAAGACTCGGCACACCACTTCTGAAAGGTTGCCGACCCCTGATTTAGCTCCATCCACACTGGCAGGCCAGACTGCAGTCCACGCAGAGAGTGCCTAAGGAGGCTGTCAATTTTGGAAGAACTAATGGGCATTTTTCAAATCTTTAGGTACCAAAAGACGGGCAAAAGTGCAATTTTAAAGAAAGGTACTCCAAAAAGAGTGGGAAGGAGAGCTTTGATCACTGTGTTCTGGTTGAGTTTTTGATCCCCTTTTGCTGGAGCTCTGCCTGCAACAACCCACTATTTTAAAAACAGCACACAGACTTCTATTGCTTCAAAACCAACTGTTTGAATGTTCAGTCAGACAGAAACATGCCTTCTGTTAGAAAAGCAGTTTCTCTACTGTGGTCTGTGGAGCACTTGCTGATGGTCAGCAGAGCAACTTGATCTCATGCTGCTGGATGTCTTCCTCGTTTCTAGTTGAATTTACAGGTGTCCAGGCTCTTCGTTGCCAAGAGGATGTTGGATGTCTGTAAAAGCAACTGGAAAATAGGAAGACAACCTAAACACATTTACTAGAGAATGGAGTGAGTCTCTCAGTGCCTACGTTAGCTTTCCCTAGCCACTAACCACCCATCTCTTCTCCTCTGTTTAAAAAAGCAAGCCTATGTGCGCTAGCAGCCATAAACGGATTTGTCTGGACCAGGCTCTGAGTAAGGTTGTTAGGTCCTATTCCATAATTGAGTCAGTACTGAAAACTTTAAAGATACTTACATAATTGCCTACTATTAAAGAAGTCAAGAAATTGAATAAAGCAAAGCATCCAAAAATCAGTCCAACAACTGTATCGCTGGCACCCTTTTTCTCTGCCTGTAAAAGGAAACATCATGACAGACAGATTTAGAACGTGGACAAAACAAAACAAACCACCAGACACAATGTTAGCATTAGGTTAAAATACTTTATAATTAAGTCTTGTATCTTTATCCTTCTTTCATTGTACCTGCCAGTATGTTCATAAAGCATTTTCTCTTTTAAAGAGGAGTGGGAGATTCAGTGGTAACTTTACAGCAATTGAAAATCACCTTGCACCACAATTCAGTATTTCTGTAGTGAGGAGCAGACATAGCATCTACTCCAACTGGAAGCAGGTGTGAAGGATGGAAATTCTAAGTTGCTGTGTTGCACTACAGGTCAGCTAGTACGACCTTACCCAGGGACAGACCACATTCCCTAAGTCCGTACGCAGGTGGAACCTGGTGTGCCCAGACCTCATCCCCCTTGCAAAGAAGGGGCAAATGAAGAAATCTACTGAGTCCACAGCATGGTTTTCCCACCCACACATCCCAGAATTCCATAGAGGATACCCCGCAAATTTGACATACATGCAGGGGAGGAAGTGTGGACTGGGCAGGGGGAAAGACGACAACATCTCCCCACTGGCCCTACAGAAGTTATCTGGGAAGAGCTAATATGTTCGGTCACTGTACTTTTCCACTGGCAATGCAGCTCCAGTGGAAAGGAACTCAAAGTAGGGGAAATAAAACCAGGGTGACTAGCACTGGAACAGAGGTACAAGGCCTCTGCACAGAGAATACTGGCCTCTCTCAGATCCTGGTGGCTAGGCAGCATCTGGGGGCAAGCTTTGAAGATCCACCCACTTGCCACATGGAGTGAACACGGGAATGTTCAAGGAGAAAACCCTTAGCTCTCTCTTGTAAACATTGCCCCAGGTGGGGATGATCTGGCCAACAGACCAGGGCCTGCCTCTCTCTCTCTCTGAGCAATGGATTTGTTCTAAAAAGATTACTCTTAAGTGTTATAGGGCTCTACATACATTTCTTTCTCAACTCGTCCAATTTAATGCAACAGTAAAGGTGGTTTTCCTATCTGCCAGCCTGGCATGCCTGGGAAAGGCGGAGACGGAAGTCATAAGTGGATGGGTTGTGGGGCGGGGGGGGGGGGGGGGGGGGGAAGGGAAGCGAGTGATCTAGCAGATAGGGCATTGGAATTGAAGTCAAGAGACCTGGGTTTTATTCCTGGTTCTCCTACTGACCTGCTAAGTGAGGTTGGACAAATCACTGCGCATCCCTCTACAGTTTGTAGGCCTCATCTAAAATACACTGTAAGTGCTTTGGGACAGGAACGGTCTCTTACAGAGCCTGGCACAACAGGATCTTGAGCTCACATGTAGCCTCTAGGGGTGATGCAGCAATATAAATTATCGGATTATATTTTAAAATTACTTCTCATTTTTTTAAAATATCTGAAGAATAGTTTGCAGAGTTGTACATGGATTTACCTCTCTTGGAAAAAAGGGCCCTAGGATTGAATAGCAAATCATTGAACTGAAGTTCAAACAAGCCGTTGCTGACATTACGAAGAGCTGATCTCTGGTAAACCTGCTCGGCTCTTCACTGGGAACTTCTGGTCCGCCATTTCCTAGAACTAAAAATATTTCTATTAGGCTCTGATATACTGGGACACAATTTCAAGCTGTCTGTTTACAAGAGAGGTGCCTTCCAGGAATTTGGAATTGGTAACCTAAACCTATGGTTCAGGAAAAGGTAATTGATGTTCTGCCATTAAGAGCCCTAAACCCATCATTTTCTCAATATATTACTGTACCATATGTGAAGATCCCCCTACCCTGCAAGATGATCTGTACAGATAGCCAGCCCCTTGCACCCAGAGTTTCCACACTGAGCAGCTTGCAGCATCAATGACAAAAGGATCTGACACTGTCACCCTGACTCACACATAGCTCCATTGAAGTTAATTGGATTACTTGTGGGAGTGAGAACTGCCCACCTTAGTGGCTGTCTGATTAGACCCCAGGGCACCTTTAAGTGAACTGACAACTTCTAATATATAAAAGTTGTAGTCTTTTGTCTACACAGTATTAATGATCATTAAATGTGCCATAAAAAGTCTGCACCTGACCCCTCACATATACTTTGATTTACAGCCCAGAGACCCAGAAACAATCACCTTACAAATAAAGACGTAAGAAACTTTCAAAATACAAGTGTAGGTCATCTGTCAGCTCTTTGTATCCTTCAAAGAAAGTTTTGTAATAGATAGTATTTAAATTTACTGTTCTCTTTTGCCATGATCACAGGGCACAAGAATTAAGACCTGAACTCTTCTGTTTGCTACATACTTCCTCGGGTAATTGTTTTGTTTTTTTTTTTTAAAAAGTGCGGTCTCCCGCTGCATTCCAGGGTGAGGTTGAGACCAGAAGAGGTTGGGGGGGGGGGGGGGAATGTTCTTTTTCCAAAGTGCATTAGGATAGTTACTTAACAGGTTTGGCTTCAGGCCCCACTAGTAAGACTTTCCATTATTTGGCTAGAGTCGCAATTATCTTCAGAAAGTTTTTAAATAGCCAGCAAAGAACCTTTCAACGTCATCGTTTTATAACATTTACTAAACAAACCAAGTTTCTGTTGCGCTTCAGTTAGCTGGCTCATAAAAAGAAATAGCCATTTGAACACGTTACCCCAGAACAGAATGCTATGGGTTAATTGCCACAGTGAGAGGTTTACACGTGAACGGCAAGCCGTGCCAGTGATCTTAGTACAGTAGTTCTAAATTCTTCTGACGTGCAATTTAGTGGCAGGATAACATAGGAAAAGAAAATAATCCGGGAGGGGTGGGGCAGATCCTCTCCCTCCCAAGTTGCAAAGTGATCCCGACAACTCTTTCAGCAGCAAACACAAATCCACAACTGAACGAAACAAAAAGGAGCCAGCCCGGAGTCTCGAAGGGCTTCGGAGACTACTTGGGAGGGCTAGAAAGGAGGGGCGGAGAAAACAACACCGCGGACACACTAAAAAAGGTTAAAGAGAGCAGGCTGCGAAAGTACCAAAAACTCTCTTACTCCCACCTGGGGTTTGCAAAGTCTCTTGGGTCTCAGCTTCCTGGCTGCCCATAGCGAAGAGTCCTGAACACCGCAGCCCAACGTAGCTTCACCAGGCTAGTACGTCCCTCTGTCTATCCCGGTATTTTGCACGGAGATAGAGAAAGGATTGTGAGAGCAAGAGCCTAGTTAGAGCAGCAGCCTCAGTTATTAGTGCGCATGCTCAGTTCACACTAAGCCCGCTCCTTAGCCGCACGGGAGAAGCAGCTGACTCTACCGTTCCCTCCCCGTTTTTCATTGACAGGCGCATTGTTTAATCCGCAAATCAGCGGCTTTAGCACATATTTGTCCTTTGTCTACCCTGAGAATTTGTGACAGGTACAAAGCACAGCTGCGAATGTAACGTCACAGCAACAGGGACATTGCCCCTGATCACTGGAATCACATCGGTGTAAGTGTTCTTTGGTTATCCTGTCAGTGTTCCAAGCCGACAGACAAACCTGTGGGAGGTGCAAGTGGGGTGGTTCACCTGTGCAGCATGTAGCAAAGTAGGAGTGACCATTACACAAAATCCAGAGTTTATAACCTGAAGGACTATCATGATGGTCTAACTCCAGGAGTGCTAACCTGTGGCTCGCTCGGGAGCCACATGCAGCTCTTCAGACGTAAATGCGGCTCCTTGTATATGTAAGCGGGGGAATAGTCCCGCTCTTGTGGGGAACTTTCCTCGTCTCTGCACTACCCCGGTGAAATGGGCTAGCGGAAGGATCTGAGTCCTCGCTCCCACCTCCTTTACCCAGAGGCCTCCCTGTCCTCGAGGACTCCCCTTGCACTCTTCTGTCTGGCAGAGTCCTCGTAACCCCCAACAAGGCTGGGCCCAGGATTCCTGGGGGGCTCGACCCCCAACCTTGCTGTGGTCACCTAGGTCAGGGGGTAGGGTGTCCCCACTCCGGGGTGTACTCTCTCTAAACAGGATGCTTCCCTGACCCACTGATCACTGGATACAATTCAAAGCAAATGCAAATTATTTAATTAACAATTAATTTGTAACAGGAATAAGGAAAAATGGGAAAGGCTAATGAAAACACATCACCCCGCTCTGTGGCAGGGAACATCACAACAGTGTCTCTGCAATGTCAGGGCAGTTCAGTCTGTTCCTGTGTAAGTCCCAGGCTCCTTCTCAGGCCCTGGCTGTGCTACAGGGACGCTGTGGCTTGGATACTTGCTCTGGCGGTGGCCACACGCTCGCAGGCTCTGGGTGGCAGGACCCTTCTTCCCAGCGTCGCCCCCGCCCTGTCGGGGGTTAGATCCCCCTGCACGTCTGGCCTGCAGGGCCCCTTGGCTGAGGCGTCCCCTGCGCTGGGCCCACTGCCCAGGGTTCCCCTCGCTCTCCCCAGCTGCTCACCGCACCCGGCTCCAGACTGCTCCAGCCCCAGCTCCACCCTCTGCCTCAGCTCCAGCTCCTCTGCCTCAGCACGGCTGCTGCTGCTGCTCTGCCTCCAGCCCCCTGGGCTGCTGCAGCTTCTCCCCCCAGGGCAGGTCTGTCTCTCTGGGCTGTGCTCTGGCTCTGGGGCTGCACCTCTGCTCCCAGGGCAGGTCTGTGTCTCTGGGCTGCTTTTCTGGCCCCTCTGGATCTGGTCCAGCTCAGCTCAGCTCTAGCCTCTGCCCTCTCCTTAGCTCGGCCCCACTCTGTCTGACTCAGGCAACTTCAGCTCACACGGAGGACGGGATCCACCCTGACCTCCTGACTCCCTGATTCGCCTGCCCGCCCTGTCAATCAGGCTGACCTGGAGCATTGGCCTCTCCCCATTGCCCCTGGGGACTGTCAGTCCCATCGACCCTTCCCCTTTTGGTACTGGGAGCTCTGAATGTTAGTAAGGGGATAACAGTCCCCTTACATATAGGCACCGACTCCGGGGCTGGAGCTACAGACGTGAACTTTCCAATGTGCCAGGGAGTACGGTACTCACTGCTCAACCCCTGGCTCTGCCACAGGCCCTGCCCCCACTCCACCCCTTCCCGACCCCTCCCCTGAGCCTGCCATGCCCTCACTCCTTCCCCCACCCCAAGCCTCTTGCATGCCACGAAACAGCGGATTGGGAGGTGCGGGGAGGGATTGGGAGGTGTGGCGAGGTGCTGATTGGCAGGGCTGCTGGTGCATGGGAGGTGCTGGGAGCAGGGTGGGGCAGCTGATGTGGGGCTGATGATGTATTACTGTGGCTCTTTGACAATGTACATTGGTAAATTCTGGCTCCTTCTCAGGCTCAGGTTGGCCACCCCTGGACTACTCTAACCTTCTGCATAACACAGGCCACAGAACTTCACCCAGTAATTTCTGCAGGACTTAAATTCAGCTGGAGCTGTCTGGAGTGAGCACCTGTAACTATGTTCAAAGCCCCTGGAGCTTTTATAGCATGGGGCAGGGGGAGCTCTGGGAAATAAATAGTCTATAAGAATTGAAGCCCTAAATTTCTCCGTCAAGACCATAACTTCCATTTGAGCTATAGCATATATTGTAGCAAGATATCCAATTCTGATGTAAAGACTAAGTAACGGAGAATTCATTGCATCCCTAGATAAATAGTTACAATGGTTAATTACCTTCCCTGGTAAAAAATTGCATCTTCTCTAGTTTCAACTTCCAGCCATTAGCTCTCATTATGCTTCCCCCCTTTTTTCCTCTTTAAGATTACAACAAAGTATCCCAATACTAAGCCATACCCATATTCTTCTGCTGCCTGCCAGCCCCCTGAAAAATTCCTATTGCAAAAAGGCCCCTGGACCTGAGTTGCTGATAGGAAATAGTAATGGCAACACCTTTCAGCAGCAAGTCCTTTACTAGATGTATAATTCTCTCTCAGTAAAGTTTCTGAAGTCAAAACAGGAGTACATCAGGGGTGTGTCATGTCTGCAGTCCTCTTCAACATTGCCATTGACTGGGTAATGCCGCATACAACAGAAGAGATGCCAAGAGGCATTAAATAGACACTCGTCTCATCCCTTGAAGACCTGGACTTCGCAGATGTCACTCTCCTATCACATACCCAACACCATATACAAGAGGAAAAAAAACCTCGACTCAACGCATTCAGCCAGCAAATTGGATTGAAAATCAACCGCAATAAGAGAGATATCATGACCTTTAATATTGCCTCACCATCACCACTACGGATAAAGGATTATGTTCTCATCAATGTAGAAACATTCACATACTTGGGCAGCACCATCAGCCAGGATGGTGGAACAAGCCAAGATATCAGGATATCAATAAAGCCAGGAACACCTTCAGGGGCTTAAATACAACACCAAACTCAAGATTTATCAGAGCTGCATCCTTTCAACACTACTTTATAGTGCAGAATACTGGGGAATGAGAAAGTATGACATGTTCAAAATGTCTTCATTCCATACAACCTGCCTCAGAAAAATCCTCCGCATCTTTTGGCCCAGAACAATCTCAAACCAAGATCTATTGGCACAATGTAGCCAAGAGGATCCAAGCACCATCATTGCCAGGAGGTGTTGGAGAGGGCTCGGTCATGTGCTTTGAATGGAAACTGATTCCATCACCAGAGTAGCAATAAGATGGACACCTGAAGGCAAGCGAAAATGAGGCCGCCCGAAAACAACATGGCAAAGAGTTGTGGAAGCCGAGCTGAAAAACCTGGGGCACAGCTGGGGAACCATTGAAAGACTTGCCAGAAACAAACAGGAGTGGAGGAGCTTTGTCACTGCCCTAAATCCCAGAGGCGCAATAGGAACATGATGATGATGATGATAAGACAAAAACCAGCAACAAACCTCAGCCCATGTTCACAAAAAGGTTCTCTGAGGTTTAGACATTTCAGCGAACTGGAGCCTAGGGTCATACTGGAAATATATAACTATTGATACACTTAGAAAAGCTGCCTATAAATCAAGTTTTACTCATAGGTGTTGGAAGTAGGGGTGCTGCTGCACCCCCTGGCTTGAAGTGGTTTCCATCATATACAGGGTTTACAGTCTGGTTCAATGGCTCTTAGCACCCCCTCTATATAAATTGTTCCAGCACCCCTGACTTTACCCATTCATGAAGCTGAGAAGAAATGTCATTTTCAGTAGACTGTATATCTCCAAACTATGATTCTACCTCTTTTGCTGTATGCTTTGACCAGCAGTGAAGTGGTTAACATTGATATTTACATTGTCATCATTAGGCTTTAGAGTCAACTTCCCATTAAGATGAACAATGGCAGTTCATACTTCTCTGGGCCAAGATTTGGGTGGAAGGTATGGATTTTTCTTCTATGTGGTGGAGTATGGGGCACCTTATGCCCAGTCTTGAACCCCTCTTCTGGTCTACTGCTAAGCAGAGGGGTCACACAGGCTGCCTAGTCTCCTGAAAGTTTCCAGCAGTATTTTGAGAAGCAGACCTAAGTTATTCAGCTCACATGAAGACACAAATGAGGCAACTGGCCAGCTGGCTCCCTCTGCAAAAACAATGGCGGTGAGGAAGAATTTTAGAAGACATCCAAAGAAGAGAGGAACCTAGGCATGTTGGGTGGGTAGGGATAGATGCTGGGGTGTTACCTGTGTAGCGCTCCTATGCACCTGGTTACTGCCTTTAATGCCAGTCTCCTTATAGATTTTGGTGGACAGGCCTGGATTCATCTGAATCCTGCCTCTAGTGCAGCAGGAGCTAACTTTCCTTATTCTCTTCCCAGATAATGTTAACTGGCAGTGCCTCCACTCCCCTCTCTCCTTCCTGGCAAGATCAGCAAGGCAGCTTGGAAGGAAAAGTTACCCTGTGGTTAGAATTTGAGTTACTTGCCAGATACTCCTTGGGAATATCCAACTAAGAGAGACACATGCAATATAGTAACTGTGTTAAACAGGAAGTAAATATGACATAATAGAGTAAACCAGTTCTCTCAGGGTCACCAGTCTTATTTTTCCCTCTTATTTGTTCATTTGCATTTGTGTGTAGTTTTTTTTTTCTATCATCATTCACTGCACATTGTGATGGAAACGTATGTATGTAGACAGGGGTGGGTCACCCTATGTACTCCCTTGTAGCCAGGTGTGCTATTGCAGATACACCTCACCCTATTTTATCTTACCTGGGTATCAACAAGTGTGCTTGTTCAGATCAGACTAATGAGAAACCAACACACTAATTAACACAGGTATGTATCCCTCTTAATGAAGCCCCATGAATGGAGAACGTAACGTAAAAACATCCATACTGAGTCAGACCAATGGGCCACCCAGCCCAGTATCCTGTCTTTCAACCGTGGCCAGTGCCAGATGCTTCAGAGATAATGAACAGAACAGGGCAATTTGGAGTGATCCATCCCCTTGTCCAGACCTTTCTTCTGGCAGTTGGAGATTTAGGTAACTCCAAAGCACCCTGACCATCTTGGCTAATAGCCACTGATGGACCTATTCTCCATTAACTTACCTAATTATTTTTAACCTACTTATATGTTTGGCCTTCACAGCATCCCATGGCAAAAAGTTCCACAGATTGACTGTGTGTTGTGTGAAGAAGTACTTCCTTATGGTTGTTTTAAACATACTGCCTATTAATTTCATTAGGTGATCCCTGCTCCATAGAGTCCCATGTGTTATGTGAAGGAGTAAATAACACTTCCTTATTCACTTTCTCTACACAAGTCATGGTTTTATAGACCTCTATCATATTTCCACTTAGTCCTCTCTTTTCTAAGATGAACCCCAGTCTTTTTAATTTCTCCTCATATGGAAGCTGTTCCATAACCCTGATAATTTTTGTTGCTCTTCTCTACAGCTTTTCCAATTCTAATATATCTTTTCTGAGATGGGGCAACCAGAACTGCACGCACCTGGAAAACTGGTTAAAGGCTCTTATCTCAGGACCCAGATTCAGAACTCCCAAAACTTAAAAGTCCAAAACCAAAGTCTATCTGGTCAGGGAGCCAGAGAGAAATAGTTCTTACTTCTTCTTCCTGTCAAGATGGCTGCAGTCATAGATGGTGGGACTGAAGGAGGCTTTTTGTTCCTTCTGTAGCCTTTTATTTTATTTAAAGTGAATTTGGTGATGTTCTATATCACAGCACCTTGGGTTCGGCTCTGGTTGCTACAGTTTCAAGCTCAACAGAGTGAAATTACCTCTGATGCTTCTCTCAAATTTAGTGGCTCTAGGAACACATGAAGTCCAAGGATAAAGACTACAGACACGAGCATACGTACAAAGACTTGTCTGTACTACAGGTGTTATTAAAGCAATAAATAAGGCTAAGATTTTTGTATTGGTTATTTTTAGTAAAAGTCATGAACATGTCACAGGCAATAAACAAAAATTCACGGAAGCCATGACCTGAGTTTTGCTGCTGTGGCTCCATGGTTTCCCCCACCATCGTGGTGGCTGGGAGCTGTGGGGTTCCCCCTCCTCCCATGGCAGCTGGAAGCTACAGAGTGACCATATATCCCAAAGAAAAAAAATGGGACACCCCCAGCCATTCACCCAAGGCACCCCCCTCTCCCTGTCACTTGTCGCTGCTGTCACCAGAACTCTGCCAGGACCCTCCTGGCTGCCAGCTCCAGAGTTCCGCAGCCCCTGGGGCTGAAGCAGAGAATGTCACAGAGGTCTCTGGAAGTCACCGATTCCATGACTTCTATGACAAACAATTTAGCAATAAGTAAAGTGACAAGTACCCATGAATATACAAATCCTATAAAAATCTATGCAATAATTATAACTGTAGTCATACTCACATCCTCAATGATATTCTAGGATCTGATGGACCTCTCAACAGATGATCATTGCCAGAGGGATGGTTCCTGCTAGGGTTTCCTGTGGGGTCATCCCTTAGATCTTCCCATTCTTACCCAGCCAGGGTAATTCTGTGATTGTAATTGTGACTACACCTAACATCTTATGCATGTGCATGAAGGTGTCAGCCTTCTTTCCCTTATCTGTACTTTCACACCCCATGAATCCCAGGGATGCCCTATTTTTCATAGGTTATTCATAGTTCCTCTTATTCTCATTAGCATTTATGTATGCTTTGTATCTTGTGGTCAGGACAGACAGACATTTTAAGGAGTTACAATCAGGTGTCTCGTGGTCTCAGACAATACATTTGCAGTTTTTGCAATGTATTTTTCTGTAACCTCACCTATTAGCACATTTTAAGCAGAAACCTTGTGACCTTACAGGCATAGGGTTATTCCTAGGTCACTTAAATGTTAAGCATTCTTAAACCTATGGCCTAGTATGGCTAAGCTAAAATCTTACAGGTCTCAACCTGTAGGCCTTGCATTTCAGCCATATTTTACTTATATACCTAATACACATTCATCACATAAGAGCATAAGAATGGCCATACTGGGTCAGACCTAGTCCAGTATCCTGTCTTTCGACAGTGACTAGTGCCAGGTGCCCCAGAGGGAATGAACAGAACAGGTAATCATCAAGTGATCCATGCCCTGTCGCCCATTCCCAGCTTCTGTCAAACAGAGGCTAGGGACACCTTCCCAGACCGTCCTGGCTAATAGCTATTGATAGACCTATCCTCCATTAATTTATCTAGTTCTTTTTTGAACCCTGTTATAGTCTTGGCCTTCACAACATCCTCTGGCAAGATGTTCCCAAGGCTGACTGTGTGTTGCGAAGAAAAATACTTCCTTTTGTTTGTTTTAAACCTGCTGTCTATTAATTTCATTTGGTGACCCCTAGTTCTTGTGTTATGAGGAGGAGTAAATAACACTTCCTTATTTACGTTCTCCACACCAGTCATGAGTTGATAGACCTCTATCATATCCCCCTTTAATGGTCTCTTTTCCAAGCTGAAAAGTCCCAGTCTTATTAATCTCTCCACAGATGGAAGCCATTCCATACCCCTAATCATTTTTGTTGCCCTTTTCTGAACCTTTTCCAATTCCAACATACCCTTTTTGAGATGGGGTGACCACATCCGCATGCAGTATTCAAGATGTTAGCATACCATGGATTTATATAGAGGCAATATGATATTTTCTGTCTTATCTATCCCTTTCCTAATGATGCCCAACATTCTGTTTGCTTTTTTGACCGCCATTGCACATTGAGTGGATGTTTTCAGAGAACTATCCACAATGACTCCAAGATCTCTCTTTCTTGAGTGGTAACAGCTAAATTAGACCCCATCATTTCATATTTATAGTTGGGATGTTTTCCAATGTGCATTACTTTGCATTTATCAACACTGAATTTCATACACATCACTCCTAAATACTTATCACTCCTATACTTTTATAATCCTACAACTTAAATCTATTTAGCATACATTGATTATATATGAAATAGCATATAAACTGACCAGAACATCACATAATACAATGATAAATGGATGATAACATTAACTAATTAGCTACACTCCCATAAGTTCTCTGGACATGATGCTGGACGTGTCAGTTTGGAGACTGATGCAGAGGTTACTGTGCACAGACTGGTGGATCCTGTGATGCTATCAGCTAATGTTCTGAGCTATGTTCCTGGGGCGGAGTGAGGCGGGGAGGGAGTGGGTTTTTCCCCCAGGCCAATGGTGTAGCTGGGAAAACTGACCTAGGATCTGCAGTGCTGGGAGTGAAGGGCCAAGCAATAGGAGTACGTGTTCAAATGGAAAAAAAAGAGCTTCCTTTGCAGCTCCCTGTTGCTGGGGAGCAGCTGCCAAAAGGATCCCTGGGTATGGGACTAGGTCCTCTTACTCAGGCAATAGGTCGCAGGACATGACCTCGGGGCATGGGGTCTGAAGGAGGGCCGGGGCACACTGGAGCTTTGCCACAGTCAGGCTGTATCAGAAATGTAGAGCCAAAAGGCAGTTTAGCAGCCACACCTGAGGCTCCCCCTTCCCCTGTGAGTGGAGATAGGGGTAGTACTGGGTAGTTCTGTTGTAGGAGCTCCATTTGCGTTACTCCACTCAGGAGATTATTAAGGGTACGAGTGGACCAGAGGGAAAAGGGGTCCAAAAGAGGCATTTGTTTAGACTCTGTAGTGGGGTCGGTCACATTCCCAGGTGCAATCCAGACCAGTGAGGGGTTGTCACCTCCTGCCCCGCAATATTGAGTGCCTCTCAATGCTTTGCTGTCATCGCTCCCAAACTCACAAACAGCCTACCAGCATGCAGATTACACACTGAGTGTCAGAGTACAGCAGCAGCCCTGGTCGGGCAGCTCTGACCCGAGCAGCCTGTCAGCAACACACCAGTCTCTCACTGGCTTCCACCAGCTTTTACTACTTGCAGAGTGATCCCAACTCACTTCCAGTCCTGAATTTTCCCAGAAAAGTGTGTTCTCATTGTCCTCTCCTGGACATTTTTTAACCATATTAAAGGTTTATTGCTCCTATACCAGGGATGGGCAAACATTTTGGCCCAAGGGCCACATCGGGTTTACAAAACTGTACGGAGGCCCTGCACCCTGAAACCCCTCATCCCCAGCCCAGACTCCAGAGCCTACACCCCCAGCCGGAGCCGTCACCTCCCCACACACACTCCAACCCCTTGCCCTAGCCAAGCCCCTTCCTTCAGTCCTAACTCCTCATCTCTGGCATCACCCCAGAGCCCACACCCCCATCTGGAGCCTGTACCCACCCCTGCACTCCAAACCCTTTGGCCCCACCCCAGAGTCCCTCCTGCACCCCCTCCACCCCACCCCAGAGCCAGCACCCCCAGCCAGAGTCCTCACCCCCCTCCCCCACACCCAAACCCTCTGCCCCAGCCTGGAGCCCTCTCCCACATCCCGAACCCTTCATCCCTGGCCCCACCCCAGAGCCCGCATCCCCAGCTGGAGCCCTCACCCGCCTCCCGCACCCCAACCTCTTGCCCCAGCCCAGTGAGAGTGAGGGAGGGAGGGGGAGAGCGAGTGACTGAGAAAGGAGGAATGGAGCGAGCAGGGGCATGGCCTCAGAGAAGGGGCAGGGCAGGGGTGTTCAGTTTTGTGTGATTAGAAAGTTGGCATCCCTAACACCATATGACAGATTAGAATAGAATGATTTTCTTACAGTGAGATTAAGAAACTTTAAAATCCTTTCCCAGTCACAAAGAACAAAAAAGTCAGACATCCGTCCCTGCAGCTATGTATTTGGATGGCCTATCATATGCTGCACACAGTGACTGAACAGTGATATTATTTTCCCCTTATCACATTCCTCCTACAGAGTTGGAGGAGCCTGAAGCTGTGAGGTTAGAAGGTTCCTCTGAACAGCCTTGATCTCTGCATATCCGCCTCCAGCAAAGCACAAAACAAGAACAAAAACCACTCTGTTGTAGAAGCTGTCCCTCAAACCACCACATGACGACAACATGGGAAGAGGCATTGACAGTGATCCTCAGTTCAGCAAAGGGACAAGGGTGGAATGTTGGCATAGGTGGAGCAAGAGGCACAAATATAAGGAAATCAGGGAAAGCTGCAGAGAGAGGGATTAGAACTGTGAAAGGAAGAAATAGTAAACCAAGCCTCCATTAAGGCAGAGAGGAAAATTCAAAACAATCTGTTCAGGGAGATGATGAACACTTTCCATATACCATCACTGTCCCCCTTATAGCTGTAGCTTCCTTACATCAAAAGGCCCCAACGATTACAATTCAACCCTCTCCCCATTCCTTGCCCACCTCCGTCTAGTGATCTCTCTCTGACACCAGCTTCTTTGCATCCATCCTCCACTTTTAGGTCCTGATCCTCTTCTCGCTTATTCTGACATAAATCAGGATTAACTCCACTGAAGCCCATGGAGTTACACTCAAGTAAAACCGGCATAGGTCAGAGAAGACTCATTTTATGTTCAAAGACAGAGGGAAATCTTCCACTTGTGCTGGGGTCTGTGCACAGTTATCAACGTTTAAAAATATTTTCAAGAGTCATTTGTCAAAATAAGGTGGGAATATGGGAGTCAATGGATTGCCAAGTTGTTAGAGGTTTTGGGTGTATTTTGGGGAATGTTAGCACTTTACAAACCTTAATCAATCATTTCTACACTCCTGTGAAATAGCATTATCCTCCTCATTTTACAGATAGGAAACTAAGGCTATGTCTACCACCAAGTATCACTGACATAAGTTGCATTGGTGTACTGCCAACATATTGTATCAGTCAAGCAAGATACTAACAAACTTCAACAGGTCTTTATTTTTAAAGTGGAAATCTGTTTATGAAGCTGCTGCTCTCCCAGCCTCTCAACTCCCTCCTCCCTCTTTCCTGTCCTTTCAGACTCCCAACAGCCAGTGCTCCCAGTTCTAATAATTACAAGCAACATCTAAACACCACACAACATTTGTATATCCCTTGGATGTACGCATGCTTGTGATGGCACTGCACATACCCACCGAGAGAGGTGGTGTCTATAGAAAAAGTGGTGCACTACGGGATAGGTATCCCAGTGTCCTGTGCCGCCATCCGGTGCAATGCCTTATGGGACATTTTCACAGTGCTTTGTGGGACACTAATGATTCACCCATGGATTCCTGGGAACTAGGAGTCAAGTTCCCACACAAGCCTCTTTACCTTCCTAGATTGCTTAGGAGCAGGCAACTCACACCAGTTGCCTGGATGCCTTATGTCATTAAGGATAATGGAGATTCGAGGGAGAGGGGGTGTCCCATCTGAGATGGGTAATTAGGTGGAAATCCTCTAGTCATCCCTCTGCAGAAGTCCTCTTACTCATATGAATATTTACAGTTGGTGGTGCTGAGAGAGAGAGAGAGATACTGTACACACCTACAGGTATGCCTCAGTTGCCTCCAGGAACAAAAAGTATAAATATTTTATACAGGCAATAAAACACCCACAATAGAAAACACAATTTTATTTAAAAGTTATCTGAGCAACATATAATGACAAATGCAGTGGATTAATGCAGGGTTAGTTATTTGTTGCATCAGTCATGCAAGGTACTCACAAATTTCAACAGGTCTTTATTTTAAAGGGGAAACCTCTTTACCAAGCTGCTGCTGCACCCTCTGTAGCTCTCCCAGCCTCTCAACTCCCTCCTCCGTTTCCTGTCCTTTCAGACTCCCAACAGCCAGTGCTCCCAGTTCTAATAATTACAAGCAACATCTAAACACCACATTATAACTGTACGAGGTCAGTAGGTAGCACTTCTATAGTTCAGCTATTGGCTGCAGCTTTCAACAGCAACATAAACCTAACCAACACTCTTAGCATTATACACAGATCCACCCCATTCCTGAGTGCACAGTCTCCCCTAAGTTTAGAGTCCTGGGCTCTTTTTCGTGCATTGGCATGCTGGAGTTCAGGCCAGTGCTCTGTAAGTCTGGCAAAGGCAATCCAGTTGAAATAAAAAGGCGTGAGGTGATTTTGAATTGTGACCAGCTTAAATTGCACAGCACTAGCTGGTAATACAGATTGGTATATCAGAGAGAAATAGCCTGTGAATCTGATCATACAATGAATCCCTCCCTCTTTTCTTCTTAGACTTAAATGTAGCCACAGAGCCTTCAGCACAGAGAGCATAGCCCCAGAGCTAGCATGTTGTCAACAGTAGCTCAGTCTTAACCCTGGTCGCATATCTTCAACCCCGGCAATTCAACAAACGGGCTCCATCACAGCTTTTCTTTGCCCAAACCCCAAAAAGGAGCAGCAACTCTCAGTTTCTGACCCAGGAAGCCCAGTCCAGTTCCAAAGGGCACCCACCAGGGGATCTGTAGTCCTTGAAAGCCAGTGTCTAGACAGACTTGTGTACTAATCAGAATACCTCTGATAGAGTTCAGAGGCTCCTCAAATAGAGGATCAAATAAATTGTCTCCATCCCATAGTGCTTGTTCCATCCCATAATTTTTGCATTGTTTTTAATAACTCCCACAGTCCTGTGCTCTGCTTTTTAGTCTCCGCCATATCTCTGGAAGAAGCAGAACCGCATTGAGCTCTGCAAGGTCTATAATGACCATTTCTAATACAGGATGCACAATTCTCATGTGTTTGTAGGACTTCAAGTACTATAATAACCAGAAAACAATTTGACTGCTTCCTTTACTTTACAATCCTTTCCCAATTCTAGTAACCTGTGTAATGGGACAAAGCCAGGAATGGCTTAAAAAAGCAAGGAATTGAAAATTAGAAGGTCTGCAAGTCCTTTTTTGAAGACTTTCAAGTTCAACTTTGATACTTTTCTTATGGGTTTGTTTGTTCAGTAGTGGTTTTTTTTAAAATGGTTATTGTTTTAGCAGTAAGATTTATAAAGTTATTGGGACTATTTCCCCTTAAATGTAGCCAAATATCTATTAGAATGAAGCTACTCCCACATCTTAGAAATATTTCTATTTCATATTTGCGCTACATAAATTATTACACTGTGACATCATAAAACATCTGTTAGGACCTGATAAGGAATGCCAGTTTACACTTATTGGACTTTGACTTTTACCTAGTTACCAAAAATGTATTACTAGCACTGAATAAAGATCACTATGTAATAACTTATCACTCAGAGTTCAGATAAAAAACACAGATTATAGGTTTAAATTTTTTTACACCCTTTGAGCAGGTTTCCTGCATTTTAATAGTGAATATTTCTTAGGTCCTGGTTTTGCCATAGAGCTCATTGAAAAAGCAGAGCCCTTACATTTTGTTTCAAATAAGGGTCAGACCCAACAAGTACATTACAGTTACTCCATTTTATTTAATTAGACTATACTTTATGTGTGGGGGGGTGGGACCAAACAATCATGAAAGCAACCAGTCACAAAAGAAAGACTTTTCAGATATTACATGTTCATGGTTAGCCTGTTCTTTTTAGAGCTATACAAGCCACTATGAAGTTATTGGTCTTCACTGCTGAATAGAGATTTTTTTACCCCTCTCCCACTATACCATTGCCCCTTTTAGTAGCAAAGACAATATCTTTCAGGGTCACTATGTGGAATCCAGTTACCTGGAATGTCTTCAAGATAGGAGTAAACTGTTTCCCTTGTGAAGACCCAGCCGTAAATACCATCTTCAGGAGGCACAATAATGCATGCACCCTGAAAAGACAGGCTAAAACAATCAGTCTCCACCTAAACAAATACATCTAAGTACAGATTAGCCAATGACAGTACCTGCAGGGCTGCTCTTCTGATGGCCCCTTCCAACACGTCCATATTTTTATTCATCAGCATCAAAGCATCTTCAGGAGAAACAGGTATTTTGGTGTCCTCTGACAACATAACTGAGCGCTCATATACTGCTGCAATGTAGCTGTCCAAGGCACAGGCCTTCAGGGCAGAGAGAATAAAAGCTGCAGTGTAAACATGAGGCTGGGAAGCTTGGTAGTTGCTCAAAATGACGGCAAGTGCCTGCAAGGCTAGGGGACCAAATCAGACAAGTGATTGCCTCACTTGGGAAACTTCTTCCCTATTTAATCAAGGCATTCTGTTGCAGGAAGCCAACACTGTGCAACACAGTTACCACTAGGGTGACCAGATGTCCCGATTTTATAGGGACAGTCCTGATTTTGGGGTCTTTTTCTTATATAGGGCTCCTATTACCCCCCACCCCAATCCCGATTTTTCACACTTGCTGTCTGGTCACCCTAGTTACCACATCTAGAAAATCTTACACCATAAAGGACAAAAGGCCTGCAATAGTAATGCTGTGCCATTTTAATTACTTTTTTTGTTGACATAGAAGTCACTGAGCAAAAGCTGCAGCAACACAGCAGTGCTGATTTAGAAACAGAGCAAATCTATGGCACAGCCAATGGTGTGAATTCAAGGCTAGCTAGCCAGCCCAGTAGAAAAACAAGGAGGGGGAAAACAAGCAGGATCTGGTTACTCTTTACCTTGTTACTTATTTATACATGCCAGGCTAAATCCTTTTGCCTTAAATCACACAAGCAATTTATTTACTGAAGTAGGATCGTTTGCATGAGTAAACCAAACAGGATTTAATGGAAGGAGATAAAAGCTGAAAGGAGCCGGAACACCTAGGAACAACATTTTAATAAATAAAACTGATTTTAAAAATAGCTGATACAGTTAGACAATTTATTTTTATTACAAGTATTTGCACTATAAAAAAGCAGAAATAGTATTTTTCAATTCACCTAATACAAGTACTGTAGTGCAATCTCTTTATCATGAAAGTTGAATTTACAAATGTAGAATTATGTACAAAAACCTGAATTCAAAAATAAAACAATGTAAAATTTTAGAGCCTGCAAGTCCACTCAGTTCTACTTCTTGTTAAGCCAATCGCTCAGACAAACAAGTTTGTTGATGTAAGCGGAGTCAGGATGAGCTCCACCCTGACATCTGGTGGTGAGTTGTGGCAAGTTGTGGAAAAGAACTTCAGGGGCTGACCTCATTTACATAGGCACACCCATCCCGCCTAGAATGAGCCCATAGCAGCCCAAATGGTCACTTTGGGCTGCTGTAGGATCCCCAGTTTTTCTGTTATTGGGGCAGGAATTTCTGTTATTGGGGCAGGAAGAATAAAGGGTCATTATACTGATTATGTGAATTATGTGAATCAAGGCCTTTTGTTATGATGGAGGGACTTGCCATCAACTAAGCAGCACTCGCTGCGCAAGGGACATGGGTACTCTGCTTAGCCAAAAAGCATTACCCAATACACCCTATCCATCTCTCCAAGCAACCTGCCATAAACAGATAAGAAAACAGAGAAGACTCAAGAAGAAACCAACCCAAAGAAACCTGCCCAAAATTTTAACATGGATTGCTAAAAGAAAGTTAACTAAGACACTGCCAAGGGATTAGATTTAAACTTGTAAAATGATTTTATTGGGATATTAAAATGCTAATGGAACTTAAGATACTAACAGTTTCTCCTGTTAATCACCAAGTGGTTAGACCATGTATTCTTAGAGGAGACGAGGGCTAAAGATTGTCTCTCTGTTTAACAATTTAATTGGATTTAAGATTCTTAATATTGGTTAATTGGCCCCTTTAAGACAGCTCCTTAAGTGGCTTCTTCTAAGTAACTAATTTAAATATTTTCTTCGGTTTTATTTAAGATTGCTTAATTTGCTGGCTATAAACTGATTAGTTTATTAAAAACCAACAGGTCCACCTGCCCTGAAATCTCAGGAGTGCAATCTCTGTTAAAAGCTCTCCACAGAGTAGCATACACTAAGGAGTGTAACAGAAGTAACCCGTTTATATTTTGTGTTCAATGCTTTCTTTAATAATAAAATAGCATTGTTAAAACTTTGATTATTTTGCTTGGTCTTAATGATGGTGTCTCCTAAGGTATGTAAAAAAAACCCCAAAACCATAGGACCTGGGCCGTCCTTATGATTTATGGGGCCCTAAGCAGTATTATTAAACTGGTGCCCCTATGCCCGACAGCAGCTCAGGCTCGCAGCCTGGGGTGGGAGATGGGGATGAGGCAGCAAAGGATACCGAGCCGCCCGGCCCGCCTCACGGCAACGGAGAGTGTCAGTTCCCCACAGAGACCCCCGTACCCTCTTTCTCACACAGAATGCGCAGCACTGATGCATTCAGCTCTGTGAATACCACCCCTGCCTAAGGAGACTGCAGTGCGCACTGGGTGTGCGGGAGCAGACCCGCTCTTACCTGCTGTCATGGGCGGTGGGTGAAGCTGTCGCTTGGGGAGGCTAGCTCCCCAGTCCACCTCTTCTGCCTGTGGCCCTGCCCATATTCAGTAGCGTAGCCGGGGGGGGGGGGGGGGGGGGGAAGAGCAGGGAGAGCAGCTGCTCCCCCTGTGGCCGAAGTGGCTCCTTAAAAAGCGCTGCCCGAGCCCCGCTGCCTGAGCCGGGCTTGGGTGGTGCTTTAAAAGGCCATCGGGTGGCTCCCCACGGCTGCAAGAGCCGCAGGCCTTTTAAAGCGCCGCCCGAGCCCGGCTCAGGCAGCAGGACTCGGGCAGCGCTTTAAACGGCCTGCGGCTCCCCCGAGCCCCGCTGCCAGAGCCAGGCTCAGGCAGGGATTTAAAAGGCCCGCGGCTGCAAGAGCCATTGGCCTTTTAAATCCGCACCCGAGTCCTGCTGCCAGAGCCGGGCTCGGGTTGGGGGGGGGGGGGGGGGAAGACACGCTTTAAAAGGCCCGCGGCTCCTGCCACTGCGGGGAGCTGCAGGCCTTTTAAAGCGCCGCTGGAGCCCCGCTGCCGGAGTTCCGGCGGTGCTTTAAAGGGTCCGGGGCTCGGCAGTGGCTGGAGCCCCGGGCCCTTTAAAGCGCCGCCGGGTGAGTACAGGGGGAGTGGGGAGGTGCCTTTTTATAGCGCCGCTCCCCCTGTGCTCCAGACCTGCCTACGCTACTGCCCATACTCCATGCCTGCTCTGTCCCAAGCCTTGCCCCCACAATGCCCAGGTCCCGCCCTCTCCCCACTGTCTCCCTCCTCTCTTCCCTCTCCCTCCCTGATCACCCCCTTCCAGCCAAATCCCTGAACCTGAATGAAGCAAACATTTGAAAATAACCACTCTTCTGCAATTTCCTTCTAAAGAAATTGGAGCATGTTTTTGACTGCATGCCAGAAGGTGAAGACTGGACATGCAGAAAGAAGGTACCTAATTAAAAACACTAAACTTGGGAATAAAAAAAATGTCACTGGTGTTTCGATATACCCTGAAGTTTGTCAGAGATTTATTTGCAAAAACTTCGTAGTAAGGGCAAGTCAGCTGTCTAGCTGAATACAACATTAAATATTACGGAATATGTAAAACAGAGAAGCATCATATTTTCTTAATCAGTATTTCTAAGATGATTTTATAGTTTAAAATGTACTCTTAAGCCTTCATAAAGTAATCATTCCAGATTACTACATATTTAACTCTCTGAAATAAAAACATTATTTTAAATTAATCAGTCACAGAGGTTTAGTGTGTTCATAACAATGTTCATTGCTTTTAGAAAAAAGGAACACCAATTTACTTTGTGTGATCTCCATAACAATAGACATATTTATGAAATTTCACCAACTTTAAAAAATATGTTTCCAAAGATTTTAGACAAAGGATTTTATATCTTACTAAGATACTGATTTTGCTAGAGGGTTCTCTTAAAACTAGCTCATCAAATAGAAGTAAAGAAAGGGAAACTCGTTTGTCCAGCTATCTGGCAGGAAAGGGGTGGACAGGAAGACTTTGGAAGCAAGTTTTTTGTACTATAGTAATTAAAATGTGTATTTTAGGTAAGAGTGGTCTTTTGAAGGATTTATTTTAAAAAACTATGTCTGAAGATCCAAGCATTTAAGGCTAAAGAGGAATACTCAGATTGTGCATCTAAAACTCTATGCAAGGATTTTTAGAGATGTGATTTTACCATCTTCAGCGACACACTAAAAATATTTTTAAAACAAGGTCCTATAGACTAACATGTTCTGAGTAAATATTACAGTAATGCACAACTGTTTGTGTCAGTAAATTCAGAAACTGACAGTATATACCTAAGGGTTGGCAAATGCCTGTAAAATGGCTTCATTACCACTTGAATGGATCTTTAACAGTTTCAATGTTGTGCTAATAGATCTGGCAGGCTGAAAGGCTCTCATTTTAAGTTACTAGAGCCCTTCCCAAGGAAGACTCACCAGGCTGCAGCAGCTAGATGTGGTCAGAGCCTGCAAGGGTCAGAACAGGGATAGGAAGAGTTGAGAGGATGGACACCAAGACCAAGGGGCGTATGTCATAGGACTAAAAAATGGGAGCCAGACTCCTGAATTGGCGAGAAACAATTATTCAGAATACGCCTATTCCATTTCTTGTTTCTATAAGCTTTTTTTTTTTTTTTTTTAAAGTATTTTTCAAAGGAAAAATTACTTGCCATCCAACAATTTTAAACTCCCCTTTCAACTCACACATTTCATTTTGACCTTTTCAAACAGAAGGAGGCTCCCTATCCTGCCCTGCAGCCAGGAAGCATGGGCTTCTGAGGACCCAGGAAGCTTGAACTAGTTGCAGGCCAGGTGAGCAAGCTGGTAGGAAACCTGCCTGATTTCTGACAGAATTGTGTCTAAAACACCACATTTTCATTAAACATTTTGATTGATAAAACTGGCATTTTCCAACAAAAAATGGTTCCATCATGAAATTTCCCACTATCTCTACTGCCTGGGGGAAGTAAAGATGAAAATTACAAATCTCATAAAAAAATTCAACATCCTTTCAGCCAAGCTTCTCAGTGTACTGTGAAGAGCTGTCTTGTGTAAGCATATCTGGGGTGGAAAACAGTCAGTCAAGTTTTGGAAGCAGCTGGTGGGTTTTAAAATTATACCCACAGCCTCTACAAAAATTTCTGTGTATGGGTCTGAGTTGTCCTGCACCAAAGAATCTCATTCAGAACTTAATTTTGGAATATCTAGGTTGAAAAATCATTGTTTGTGATAGGCACCTAGAAACAGGAAGAGCTATATGATGCCAAGATGGAGAAAACCCTGTTTGATAGGCCATCAGAGACTATCAAGGGCAAGTAGTCAGAGAAGGGTGTGAGACACAGCACACTTAAGCAGCCAGAGCAATGGTGAACAAAACGTCCTAATTTTCCAGAGGTGTTCCAGTAGATAATAGTGAAAACAAGGTATCACTGGTCTCATTATAATGAGCCAGCTGACCAACCTGTCACTGGCCCACAGTTCACCACTCTACAATCCTCTTCTAGCATTTAGATTAATTTGGGATTCAGTTTCTGCTGACTTCAAGCCTGATACCTCCCCCACAAATTCTTGCAAAGCCATGCCAAGGAAGGATTTGAGCTACCCCAGATCCCAAAACACATAAAACCAGAGATTTGGTGTGATTCACAATCTGGCATGCACAATAGGGAATCACTGCAAGTGTGCCTTTGAAGGGAGGCAGGGAGCACTGCATTGGAGCAGATGGCGAGAGCTCCCCGACCCTTCCCATTCCCATAGAGAGACTAAGGCACAAATAGGAACCACATGGGAAGAAGCAGAGCTGGTCAAACTTGGAATATCTGTTCCATAGAATATTACAACATATTGGAAAAAATTCATTCTGTTGGAAAGTTTTTGACCAGCTCTAGTGAGTGAGAGGTTCCTTACCAAAAAACAAGACAATACAAGTAGCACTTTGGCACCCTCCCGACTACAAAACAATATCCAAACCAAGTGGAAACATGGTCTAGTTATTGCTGCATGTTGATAGTATAGCTGGGGACAGGGAGTCTAAGGCTGAGAAGGTGCCATCAGAACATGGCTCCAGAGATCAGGAGTGTCCATGTCACTAGAAGTCCTCAGAATAGAAGCTAGAAAACCACTCCCAAGGCCGGCTCCACGCACCAGCCGACCAAGCACATGCTTGGGGTGGCACCTTTGGGGCGGCGAATCTTGGGGCGGCGCTCAGGTGGTGGTTGTTTTTTAAAAAATACACTTCGGCAGGGTGGCGCTCGGGGGGAGGGTTGTTGCGGCGGGGCGCTCGGGGGGAGGGTTGTTTTTTTTTGTTTCAGCGGGGCTTGATTTTTTTTTTCCCCGCTTGGGGCGGCAAAAGAGTTAGAGCCAGCCCTGACCACTCCTCACTCTTCTCAAGTAAGGGTGCCAAAATCTCTCCTAAAGAGACAGACAGCGGAAACCTCCACAGCTTCTATAAT
This sequence comes from Macrochelys suwanniensis, assembly GCA_033296515.1. Taxonomy (NCBI): domain Eukaryota; kingdom Metazoa; phylum Chordata; order Testudines; family Chelydridae; genus Macrochelys; species Macrochelys suwanniensis. The sequence continues at coordinate 95,778,435 of CM065777.1, forward strand.
ACCAAAATCCTTAGCCAAGAGAAAGGGCCACCTCTCCCAGTTCAATATTGCAACAGTTGTGATCAGCCAAAGTGCTTAAAATCCTCTTGGTATACAGCAAAAATGCTTCTCGCAGGTCGATCTTAACAAAAGCCCCTTGAGTTTGGAACTCACTCCCCTCACTCCTAATTGCTTTCAGAGCCTATTTGTTTCTGCAAGACTTTGGGGAAGGCTGTGGTAGGGGTGGGGTTTATCATTAGAGTGCTGCTGGCTGCTCTCAAGAGGTGAGGCTCACTGGGTGCTCCTGATAAAAGTTATGGTACTTTACAGTGATGGCAGAGTGCGCAGCGCTTTTTGAGATGGGAATTTTTCATGTATTTTTTTATATATTGAAGAAATAAACTCTGCTATAATTACAGAGGTAAGTGGCCAAACTGGCATTCACTAGTAATACAGACCCAAAGTCCACCCAGCTCCATCATAAGCCAAATTCAGTCCTGATCTAAATAGGCCCAACATCATACTTCTTTAATATGACCCACTGTGTAAACTCAGCCCTCCCCCTTAGCTTTTCCTTCCCACTCCTGTGTTTATTAGGATGACATGGGAGATAGCCGACTCCCTCTCCACCCTCACTTGTAATCTCATTTGGCTAAAGAAATTCACAGAATTTAGAAATAAGAAGTTAATTGGCTTTATTTAACAGAGCATTACGCCCACTGCTTCACTATTTCAAAATTCCCTTTGAACATCTTATATTATACTATTATGATATTTTTAACCACTATCTTCCCTTTAAAAAAAGGAAAATACACATTAGGAAAAAAATGGTAGTGACAGACTATATGGAATAGCCCCCAGCAGATACAAGTACAAAAAGTAGAACATCCTGAAATAAAATTATTTCACATTGGATAAAACCATTCTTCAGAACACTGTACAGTGAACAGAGATAAGCAGGCCGACATCTGATATTTACCAGTTCAACCAATGCACAGCAGGAACATCCAAAAGAAAGACATTCAATATTTAATATCCAAGTTTCAGAACAGCCTTGTAGCAATATATTGCAATTTCAAATAAACCACAATTCATTGTGCATTATGAGAAGATAATTCTCCACCCCCAGGTCTAAAACATGCAATGCTGCATAATTCGTGTGTGTGAATTCCACTCTTCTCATCACTAAGTTAACTATAAAAAGGGAACAGCGATCCAAAAATATTTCTGGCTATGTCTCACTAGCTGAAAGGTGAACTCTTTCTTCATTTGTGCCTGGAGGAGTCTGTAGGCTGGATCTGTTTGAGTAGAGGGGAAGGGAAAAGAAGGAAAGGCAATATGGGTGACAGAATTTATGGATACTTTTTGCATACATAATGCTAGCATTATTTAACAAACAAACAAACAAACCACACCCAAACAAATGCAAGTGTAGTCTGTGCCCCCAGAAGTGTTTAAAGTCTCTTTCATTACTAAGCTGATTTTGTGTTTCCCTAGTTGGAAATTAATGTAAAGAATAAAAGTCCCACAGTACCTTCTTCTTTGTGAGGCCTCAATGATATAGAATATTCCAATAGCTAGTCCCTTTAAAGAAACAGCCACCAATTATTACAGTTGTAATATTTTACAGTTGCAGTCTGCAATAAAAGCAACAAGCAAGAATACTAGCTTTACTTACACTTAGCAACGCCCATCCTCCTTGTATGGCGGCAGCCCATTCAAAGCCCAGCCTCTCATTTAGGAATCCACCTAATGTTGGTCCTACAAAACCTCTAAAAATATCAAAGAGAAAAAGTATGGGTACCTCTAAAGAGAGGAGATTACAACATCCACAGCTAAAAGAGATTCTTTATCACAATACATTGAGACAAGAGGTTTCAGATCTATAATTTACGTACAGATAGCTGGCAGACATCTATGGAGTAGTCCCACGCAAGAGTGGTTTGACACAGGGACTGTCAGTGTAGTCCATGCACCAAACTGAGGTTTTGTGAAGGGGGGAGGGGGGAGAAGCTACTCAGAGTATAAACTAACCTATGTTTTCAGACTTGTGTCCTGTTGACTCCTGTGCCTATGCAGAGTCCCACTAATTTAAATGGGACCGTGCCCAGGTCTGTGCTAGAACTCAATGCAGGAGAGGGGCCTTGTGCTCAAAGTTAGACTACTTATATAGGGGCCTGTTTTTCGGAGGTGCTGAGCACCTTGCAAAGTCCATGCACTAGTCACATGGAAATCAATGCTCAGCTTTTTTGAGCACATAGTACAGCATCAGTCTCATGCAGTAGCACAACATTATTGTTTGTTTACAATTAACTTCACTTCTTGTGAAAAGCTACTTCAGTTTACACAACCTAAAGACATATTTAGTAACAGGAGAGGACTGGTACAGGTGACCTTGCACTGCACATAACTTTACTACATCCACCAGGCTGCTGTCATATATGCAGCATTGCTCTCAACTTTTCTGCACTACGCAGGACAGCCAGCATTTCAGTCACTCAGCAGAGAAATTCTTGTTCCATTAAATCCCATCAGCTGCCAATACTGATGATAAAGCAGGGCAGACTAACATCCTGGAAAATGCTGCCCAAAGCTATGGTTTGTGCTGCTGTTGCCTGTGTGCTGCTATCAACACAAACAGGCAGAGCACTGGCTGTGGCATACCTTGTCTTCCTCAACTTCCACTCACTTGGTGGCAGCAACTGGGTGAGAAACTCTGGAACCCCTCCCCTCTATCCAAATGCATACAGGGCCGGATTCAGGGACAGATGACCCAAGCAACCTCCGGAGGTGCGGGACTTGGGACTCTGGGTGCTGTTTTTCTCGTTAACGACAAAAATGGAAAATAGAATGTTTGAAGTAAAATGTTTCAGGTATCCCACATGTGGATTCATTTTTCACTAACCTTCTAGAATGTTCTGGACCTTTCTAGAATCTTGTGGCACCTTTCACACTTTGAGAACTACATTTTCCTTGAACCTCCTAGAATGTGGTCGGCCATGCCCTTGTGGGTATGTAAGGAGCAGGGTGTCACTGGTCAGTAAGATATACAAATGAAGTGAAGTGAGAGCCCAGCTGCGATATTGTGAACCTTGTTTTATTGTGTAATTGTGAAAGTGTACTTGTGTTTTAAGACTTGAAGAGTGTAAGTAGCAACTAATAAAGGACATATTTAATGAGATACCGGAGATATCTATCAAATTCCTATCTAAGCAACAATATAAAAGAAATACTGTTACTTCTTTTGCCATGCTTAACACAATGTTTGATGACTTTCTAAGACTGTGGAACATAGACTTTTGCTTTCCCCAATATGGTCTGTTTTGCCCCATAGAAAAGAAAAGATGCCCCCAAAAAGATGCCTTCGGGAGCTTAGTATAGGAAGCGAAAAGCTCAATTGCAATCTAGTTTGCAGTAAGGGGTATATTTGATGGGAAAATATCTGAAACAGAATATAGACCAGGCTTTAGGTAGTAGCAATCATCCTAGTGCAAAGAAATTGAGGAGCAAAGCGTAAATGATGAAAGTCCTATTACTAAGGAATTAACAGATTTACCTGAAGATAAGGAATGGAAATGTGAGCAAATTGATGGAGAATTGCCCAGTTTTCCTGGCGGTATAAAGGAGAGCAATGATGAAGAATGTGGCTCACATGAAAAGGAGCATAATGTGAAAGAAAAAAAACTGGTTTACATTAAAAGGAGAGAAATGATGAAGAATCAGCCTTGCACAATGACAGAAACAGCAGCGAGAAAAATTGCACACCGCAAATTGATACATCAGATTCCGCTTTATGGCCAGCAATCCTAAACTCTGCCAATATTGATTGTATAATTTTGAACAGGCTAGGCAAAATTGAGGATATGATGTTTAGTTATGAGGGAAGAGATGAGGTGATGGGAAGCTCGGAAGAAAAATTCAGAAGGGATTTTTTTTGCTCACACACTCATCGATGCTGCTCAAGCGCCCATTGAAGAAAGGTTTGGACAAATGAAGTACCATGAAAAGACCTGGGGTTTTTTGTATGCCCTTAGTAATCTGCCAGTGGACAGGAAAACACTCGAACAATTGTACAGACCATCACTGGATGCTGACACAGGGGGAATTTTCGGCTGTCAATGATAAAGACCTCTATGTCAAACTGGACAACATCCATCACATTTTGCAACATGGAAAGCACTTTCCACTCCAAGTTCTGACTCCAATTAATTCATGATGCAAAGCTGAAGGACATTTTTCCTAATGTGTGCATAGCTTTGAGGATTCTGCTCATGCTGCCGATCGCAGTCATGAGTGGTATGCACAGCTTTTTGAAGCTCAGGCTCATTAAATTGTATCTCTTTTATATTTTATTATAAATTGTATATCTTTGATCAATGATGGCTAAGGTTACAATTCTGTCACGGACATAGGCCCCGCCTCAATTCCACCCCCGGCCCTGCCCCTTCCCCAAATCCCTGCCCCCGCCTCCTCCCCCGGGGGAAAAATTGGTGGGTGCTGAGCACCCAATGACAGCTCCCCGCTGGCCCCCCCGCCATACCCCTCCCCCAAGGTGCCAACCCGCTGTGCTTTCCCCCGCCGCCCCCCCGCACAGCTGAGAGGCGGGCGGCTGGGCTAAAAAAAGCCCCGGCTTTTCGGTGGGAGGCGCCTCCCTCCGGCGGGAACCCGGAAGGTGAGTTGGGCATGGATGGGGGGGGGGGGGGGGGGGGGAGAAGAGTGCTGGCAGGCAGCTACTGGGCACCTATGGTCACGGAAGTTGTGGAAGTCAAATTCCGCGACCTCAGTGACTTTCGCTGCAGTGGCCGGTGCTGCTGGAGAGGCCCGGGAGCCAGCTGCTGCTCAGGCAGTCCCAGGGTGGCTGGCCCCAGGGAGCGCCTGAGCAGTGGTCCCCCAGGGGAGGCCCCAGGGCCTCAGAGCAGGGGTGATTGGGGGCAGTCAGCCCCCGCAGTCAATGCGGGGCTAGCAATCGGTCCTCAGGCTGCCACAGCAACAGTGTCCTGGTGACCCCCAGAGCAGGAGCACCCGGGGCCTCAGGAACCGATGAGAGACTGACATTGCTTGCTATTTCATTGCTTGAAAATGCTATTGGCCAGTCTTTGGATCTCTGACGCTGTGCTTCAGCTCACGAGGGCAAAGGCAAGAAAAAAGTGACCTTTTGAACTAAAGGATTAGGGTTAACATTCTAAGGCTGTCTCCTACTGTAACACTGTTTAATACTGGTCCACCCAATGTTGATGCACAGTTCAATTTTGTGATGTTAGTACACTTCAGTTATTCTTAAAATTAAAGAGTTTCTATAAGCTTAGAGGAAATTTTTTTATTTTCTTATATATGGCATGAATAAATGCAGATTTACAGATCCTAGTATGCAAATTGATAGTGTTATAGGACAGGGATAAATCATGCATGCAAATTGTGCATCAAAGTCATGAAATGTGCTACAAAAAAAAAAAAAGTATTCAAAGTTTAAGAAATGGGGGAGGAACACCAAAGGCGCTCTTTGCCTGGAGCACCATTTGGTCTGGAACCTGAACACACACCCCTATCTCAAAATGCCAAATTATCCACACCTCAAACTGTCCAGATAATGAAGGGGAAAAGGTGACGATTGGCAGGAAAGACACCATCTCAAGGAAGATTGGTTCAGACTCCGACCTGTTATCCCTTTCCTGCACATTTTGAGTGACTGCAGAACATGCCCACCTGGCAGCAATTTAGTAATGAGCCTTTGGGTCCAAGGTTAACACAATGACAGAGGTAAAAGTTAAGTGATTTTTTGTTATCAATTTGTCACTAGGAGACTGGCCCCTTTAAGAGGGAGCAGGGTCCAGTGCACCCTTGACTGACTACCTGCTGCCCAATCAGGCTTAAGAAGAGGTACCTGGGAAACAGGAGATGTGGAAGGGCTACCCATGGATCTCTCTCTCAACACAGGGAAAGAAGGGAGAAAATTACACAGGGAGCAGCTGAAAGGGTCCCTGAAGGAAGCTACTGGGAGCCTGGAAGCACAGCCTCCTCACCCCCAAAGAAAGAGGGCCATGCAACCCCTGAACCTGAGGGGACAGAGACTGCAGGCCAAGGAGGCTTTATTTTGAATCTGAGCAGAAGAGACTTTATTTCAAGAGTCTGTGGACTTTTGAAAGTAGAACCCCAGCAGGAGAATTTCATGTTATACCTTTAGACTGTGTGGCATTCTTAAAGGGTCCTGAGAGCACAGAATATTGAGGTAGGACATTGAAGAGCCATACCTGACCAGCAGGGGGGCGCTACAGGGTAAGCCAGCTCTTTTACACACTTAAGCAGCCCAACAACATTATAGTAACACAGAGCAACCAAAACACCAGAAGTTTATAGAGCATGACTGTGTACCTACCCAAGTGACCACATTGCACCACAGAGCCCAGACACCAGTCCTAATGCACTTAACCCCTGCTCGAATCCATTCTCACTGGAGAAAGACAGACAGGTTATTTCCACTAAGTACACTACTTTTCTTTTAAAGTGCTCCATTCCTGGGGGAGGTGGGGAATGTCCCTTCCCTTCCCCCCGCAGGGGAAATATGAATTACATTAACATACACACAAGTGCATCCACTACAGCACAGAGAAGTTTCTCTGTAGAGAGGATCTACAACTTTCTGCCCCATGTCTTGCCTATTAAGCCATCTGGTACCACCTCCCTAGGAGAAGGAAGATAAGGAGAGTGTGATAACTGGATATCCATCTTATGATGGGGCATAGGAGAAGGAAAACTGAGAGATGGGTCTGAAAAAGGGGGAAGCCGTTGGTTCCAAGGAGAAATGCACATTGGCTAAACATGGAACCGAGAGGACCTCAGCCCACTATGGCCAAGCAGCATGGAAGAAGGGAAACTGTATTTAAAGTAATCCTGACTCCTGCTGATAGAACTGTTACTGTAGGGTCTCCCAGAGAGACAATGGTATTTGCTGGATATTAAACTTTCCAATGACCTGAAATAAAAGTCCCCTTAATAAATATATACATAAGTCTTATGGCTTGCTATGCAAACTACCAAAACCAGCTGGACCCCATGACCCTATTGAGGTCGTCACACCCCCTTCCCAATAGATAAAATTCAGAAGTGCTTACGTGATGTAGAAGCCCAGCTCACTTTTTTTTTTAAAAAAAAGCAAGACAGACACTTGACAAGAGCCTAAGTCACTTTTTCAAAAAAGATTCATCCAACATCTCAGGTTCAGATCAATAATTACTCCCCCACCTCAGAGAATGAAAGGGTGGCTGGAAATTGTTTGCAGAGCTTCCCAGTATTAGTGTAATAATATAAACAGATAGAATTACTTACTAAGCACAACTGAGCATCTCAGGGAACAGTGGGACACCAGTCATCCCAAAGGCAAAACCATATAAAACCAGTATTAGGACAAACATCCAGAGTTTGCTGCAAAATAAGCATTTAAAGAAGTTTTATGCCATTCCTTTCAAATAACCTTTACTTTCGTTAGTTAGGACTGTTACACCAGTTCTCCATGATTCAGAGATTAGTTTTCCCTTCAAAAACATTGTTAGCTGTAATATTAGTTTTAAATCATCTAGTAAATAGTCCTGCATGTTTTGACAGAAGAGATTACTTAAGAGTGCAGGTCCAATTTGAAAAATAGACTTTGTGAAAAATAAAAACATTCTGTGATTCCATGTTTGTTGCGTCAATGATTTCCTCATGCAGGGAGCTCAGTTTATAAACAGAGAATGGTTTTACCAACTGCTGACCCTGAAAATTCATCCTGGGATTGTTAAATCCAAGATATGGTCTTTCTTTGTTTCTTTCGCAATAGTAAAGATTCTGCATTCCACAGTTACATGATGTAGAGATAGAGGATGAATAAAAACCCTAGAAGCTACTTCCTGACGTTTCTCCTCCACTCACCCCTCCTCCCCAAATGTCTGAAATTGGTTATGTTCTTCTTCAAAAGTTTTAAAAAAAAATGTAGCCAGCTCTACACCTTAGCAACCCTTGCCATCTGTGTCATTTCACAGATGTAACAGAGTATATCATTGGAAGACAATAGGGATAGCACAGGTGGCTTTACAAATAGAACACAGACTGCCTTCGCTTTTTTTTTTTTTGGGCAATGATTTTCCATTGAGAGGCATTTCAACGTCATAAATATCCAAGGAGAGAGAGGCACTGTAGTTTTTGATTTCAGTGTAGTTAGTTGAGGTAAACACCAAATGCAGGCTATAGCGTTTACCTCACCTAGCTACATTGAGGTAAAAAAATCCCACAGTACCGGTCTCCCCTTGTTCATTACATCAAGATGGCTCTCTCAGTGGGATTCCAGCCCCCCAGTGAAGACACAGCCGTAGTTAGTTCTTGGAATGCATAAGCAACAAAATAAACTACTTTGCTCTCCCACAGCTATGTTGGTCCTGGAGGACTTACCAGTAATAAGAAAACTAAACTTTATTCTTCTCCACCCCACACCCAGACTAAAGTGAGTAGGTACAACTCTGAGGAGGCAAAGCATGCTGGTCAAAACAGAGGAGTTATTTATTTTTTAATTATAACTGTACGTAAGTATTCTGATGCTCCCATCTGGAGGTACATTTGTGTCCTGCTGCTTGAGCAAGGAAAACAGTATCTCTTTTCAGAAGCTCAGCAGATAAACTTCTCTTGCATTCAATGGCTACATAAAGTGGTCATAATTTGACAGAATGCTAATTAATGGGAAAAGCTCACTTGATAGTGTTGTAGATAAAAGGTGGTAAACTGTACCTTTCAATGTGCAAGATGGGAGCAGGTCCTAACAGGAAAAAGGACAGTGCTGTCAGTAAGCCTCCAAAGACCAAGAACCATTTCCTTAGGTGCTGTGAAAGAGAAATCAAAGGTCCGAAGAAATCCAAACTCAACCAAACTTTTATCTGCCAAACTAGCACATACACAAAAATAATTTGGTTAAGGCACTTCTGGACACCTCAAACCCACCCGGGAAAGGAAGATACTTGGGACTCATTCAGATGCATTTCCCTTCCTTCAGAAGCAGCTTAAACCTCTTGAGGGTAAAAGCAGGGAGTGGTATTTAGAACCATAATTTTCTAGAGAAAGTTAATATTCTCTCCCCATCATAGCAGAGTACGAGTCCTTACACTTAACATTTGCCACTCAGCATTAGTTATGGCACCACAGTATCTCCTATTCCCAATATAAGAAGATGCTGCAGATATGACAGGTATCAGAGGCGAATTTAAGAGTTTAACTGGATTACCTCAACCCCCACAATGAAGCTTTTAAAAGTGGCCCCTGCAGAAAACTCCTTTACATTCTGACTGAGGCTCCATAGGTGGATGTATGGGAGAGGCACTGATCAGTGCATTTCCTATCTTATGCCCACTCCCTGGCAAATACTGCCTACTGTGGGGATTGCATCAGGAAGCTTTCAGGTGACAAATCAGGAGGGGAGGGTATTTCAAGTCACTGTGACCCTACTGCAAGCAGACTCTGCTACCAGTGGCCCAAAGCTTGGTTTTCACCATCAGTATGATTCAGGACCTACTTTTCAGCAGTATTAAAATAATAATTAAAAAAAAAAGTTTGCATGTGATGCTGATGTGACATTAACAGCTCCCACTACTGTCAAGCGCTTGCTGCCATACAGAGTTGGCCAGGCACCTAATTTTGGATGTTCAATGTCTCTGCTTTTCCTATTGTCTTTTGCCATTTATCAGTGACAGCCAATTATGTAGCAAAAAGTGATGCATACTATGTCAAAATAAGTAGACATTTGCACTTGTGATCAGATAAGGCTTGAACAAAGATCTCCAAAGGTAAAAAGCCACATCACCAAAGCCTCCTAGCCCACACGTATCCTGAGCTCATTTGAAATATATTCCTATAGTGAGATTTTCATTAAGAGTGTGAAGATACAGCTGGCCAGTACATTTGTCCAGAAGGAAAAAACATTTTAACGTTTCCTGATAGCTTGTTCACCACCCCACACCCTCTCTCCCCCCAATTCCAGCTCTACTTGGAGTAGTGATTCTTTACATCTAATAGGCAGACCATGCATTTAGACCATCTAAAACTCCAGCTGTGTATCAGCTATAATGTACATAGAAATAGTAAAGATAATGAACAAGTGTATTTGTGATCTTAGTGTAGGCCTGGATCCTACAAAGGGATCCATTGACTTGAAGAAAATGGGACTCAGTGCAGGTGTAAAGGCCTGGGCAGATGGATCCCTTTGCAGAATTGGGGTCTTGGTTTAAGACTTCAGAAAAGAGACTTCTCTGCTTTTTTACTTTGCATATTTAAGCTAGTCATGTACATATGACACTATACAAGCAACAAGAGATTTTACTCACTGGCATTTTATCACTTAGAAGACCAAGTAATGGTGAAGACAGGGAGTAGGAGAGTGCCAACGCTAGAAATACTAAACCCACAAAACCAGCTGGTAATTTGAACTGTAAAATAAAGTTTAAAAAAAAAAAAAAAAGAGCACAGAATGATTGAAGTGTTCCATAAGAATCACATTTAAGGCTAAGTGGCTTAAACCAATAATTTTAAAACTGCCTTATGAAATATATTTTTCAATAACTGCATATTAGCAGTAATTTTGGGGTTCCCCTTACCCCAAATCTCTTCATCAGGTTCCATCACTCCATGGACATGCATGGTTCAAGTCTAATCTCAAAAGTAGACAGAGATTTGTTCCCAATCCAGAATGCTGCATTTTAACCTCTCTGAATCTGGGGTGTTTGAAATCTATATTTCAGAGTTCAGTATGAGTGGCTCTAGTATTTACATCTCCTCCAATTTTTAGTTTTGTTAGCGGTAGAATACTACAGCATTTGTACCTTCCTACTAGGTGAAGGTATTTTACAGCATGACTTGCCTTTAAGATGGCTTTTAAACTGGAAAAAAAGTAATGATTTGATTTTTTAAAAAGTAATAAAAAACCTTCTGTTGGTGTTTGCAATGTTGCAACCATGTTGGTTCCAGGATAATAAAGGTAATATCTTTTATTGAACCAACTTCTGTTGATGAAAGAAAGAGACAAGCTTTTGAGCTACACAGAGCTCTTCTCTAAGTATTGGAAGGGTTCTCAAAGGGTCACAGCTAAATACAAGGTATGGAACAGATTGTTTAGCATAAGTAGTTAGAATATATGCTCAGGATCCATTCAAGGTGAAGTGGCTCATTAACACCCTGCTCACAGGACAAAAAAGGTGGGGTAGTGGGTTACAGATTGTTGTAATAAACCGTAAATCCTGTGCCTTTATTAAAACCATGATTTTAGTGTCTAGCAAAGTTATGAATTTAAGCTCCCAGGCTTGTCTTTTGAAGGTGTTGTGCAGTTTTCCTTTGAGGAGGACAACTGAGGAGCCAGATATGAAGTGATTGAATTGTTGACTGGTGGGCAAACACTTTTCACAAAACACAGTATTAAGCTTGGCTAATGCCGATGACAAGCACATTTGATAACATAGAATTTATTAGGACATGAATTTTAAAATATTTGTATTAAAAGTTCTCCATATTGCTGAAGTCATTAACCCATCTCTTGCACATTAAGATGACTCACCTTCTCTGAAATGAACAGTGACATAGTGGGATCCAGAAAGCCTAAACACGTACTTAGTGAAAATCTAGTAAAACAGAGAAATACAACTTTTGGCAGAGTAATGAGCATCCAGAACGAGTCCTTGGTAGCGATTGCATCTGTTTTAAGAGAAGAAAAGGAACTGTGTTCTTTTGGTAGCATGGATTGTGTTTAAAGTGATATGCTCATAACCCACTCTCTTGCTTCCGAGATTCAGTATTCTCCCACTCCCACTGCTTTGAAGGTGGTTCTCACACACAAATTGAAGCAAAATTTAGAATGTTACAGCTCATCGTTGGACATTGTTATAAAATCAGATTTTTTTTTTAAAGCCCCAAAATCGGAAGCTAAACAAACGAACAGAGGAGGAGGGGGGAAATGAAGAAAATAGGCTTACATTTTCCTACTTAATGCCTTCATCTTAGATTAAAGTAATGGGGCTATTGCCTATTAAGTGAATAGGCAAAAATGCGAAATACAGCCATTTCTCTATAGTACACCATCTGCCATTACATAAAATCAAACTAGATAAATCTAATAATTCGTTCTGGCCTTAAAGAAAAAATAATAAACACCACATTGTGCATCATAAAACCACATGTGGAAGTTCTCCCTTTTCAGGGTATTCCTAGTTCAGACATGTGCTACCAAAACAAAAGAGATTGTCAGTTGTCAAACCAAACCCATTAGCATATTCACGCAGTTACCTGATCAGGCTTCCTGCACCTTGGATATGAACTCTAGACAAGACGCATTTCAGGTGCCATTGTGATGTCTTTTCATTTCTAAGTTATGTTCCATTGCCCTGCTCCTGCACACACCTCAATACGTGCATGATCTCAGTGTGTGTGTACAATGAGACTGCTACTCATATGCATTATCATCTACAAGATCTAAACCTAGGACTATTGTATAATGACTTCCACGTAGCAAAATTCCAAAGCTGCATAATTCAGAGTATTTATATCCAAGCTATAAACATCTTTTGAAGACAGACAAATGGTTAACCAGCATATTCCATCTAGTGGTAGTAAGCAGGATATAGACACACACAATATTTAATAAATAAATATGTGAGTGCTTCCTCTCCTGTGATTTGTTATAGTTATCATCTCCTCCCTTGTAGGCTCTCTGTAAACTGGCTTCAAGTATTTAGCCATCCAGTTATCCTGTGAAGTTATCACACCTGCAATGTTCCATTAGTTTTATCCTCCAGTAATCTGATGAGGACTACCTTCTAATATTAGGCTGTTCACATTATATGGACAGTTAACTGCTAGTTAGTATTAGTAGGAGCATTGCCAGCAGATCAAGGGAAGTGATTATTCCCCTCTATTCGGCACTGGTGAGGCCACATCTGGAGTACTGCATCCAGTTTTGGTCCCCCTGCTACAGAAAGGATGTGGACAAATTAGAGAGTCCAGCGGAGGGCAACGAAAATGATTAGGGGGCTGGGGCACATGACTTACGAGGAGAGACTGAGGGAACTGGGGTTATTTAGTCCGCAGAAGAGAAGAGTGAGGGGGGAGTTGATAGCAGCTTTCAACTACCTGAAGGGGGGGTTCCAAAGAGGATGGAGCTAAGCTGTTCTCAGATGACAGAACAAGAAGCAATGGTCTCAAGTTGCAGTGGGGGAGGCCTAGGTTGGATATTAGGAAACACTATTTCACTAGGAAGGTGTTGAAGCACTGGAATGGGTTACCTAGGGAGGTGGTGGAATCTCCATCCTTCGAGGTTTTTAAGGCCCAGCTTGACAAAGCCCTGGCTGGGATGATTTAGTGGGTGTTGGTCCTGCTTTGAGCAGGGGATTGGACTAGATGACCTCCTGAGGTCTCTTCCAACCCTAATATTCTATGATTCTAGCTACCTTTTCTCCCCAAAATGTATCAGAGTTCAAAATACTGCATGCAGCTAGATTCTCTTCCATGTGTTAAATTATATCTTGCACTGTGTGGAATACAATACATAGGAATCCCTTTGTCCTCAGTACTGTAAGCCTCCAACTAGCCTCAAAATGCTACTAAACAAAAGATAACTGATCATTTCCAGTCCTAAAGCTCAGAGACACATGTAGAAAAATCTCACTGCATTTCAATGCAACAGAGAAAGCTAGCGTTTACAAGGATGGACAGAAAATATTTGGTTCATTCCAAGCCACGTGCACCCATAATTTTTAGTTCAGCAAGGACCTGATCCTGCACCATTACAATTAGTTGCAAATTTTGCCATAAGACTTCTTATGCCTGATCCAGCTCCAGGAATCTCATACAGATAATTATACACATGAAGACTTAAAATAATTTACTAGGGTATGCATCTATCCATCCATCTCAAATTTGAAATATTGAGCAAAGGAAGCGGAAGGAAAAAAGCCTACCGTATTTTGGTAAAAGGTACATGTTCAGAGGCACCAGGATCAGCACTACACATCCTAGCACTATGAAAGGTACTTCATAGCCAAAGGACTGATATAAAAAGCTACCTATAGGTGGGCCCAGCACCAGTCCAAGCCCTGTAAATGTTTCAAGACTGCCCTAAAGAGGAGGGAAGAGAGAGAACAAACATCAATTTTTGGGTGCATCTGAATTCTTCAGCAACAGTCTGGAGACAAAACCACTTCCTATGAGGAGCATCCAGCGTGATGAGGTTGGTTACATAGAAGCAAGGCTCAGTCATAGATCAAGAGCTAGAACAAATCATGTCCATGAACAACCACCTTCACATGCAAGGACAGCAAATGGAGTTTGAAAAGTTGTCTAAGTAAAAGCCATTTGATCGTCTTATTTCAGCACAGAGAGGACAGGACAAAGTATAGTTCTTACTTTTTCGGTATTAGTCACCCAAATACCGTCTAACATACCTAGTTCCTGGGGAAAAACACCTCCATTGCTGTTCCATATACCCAGTACATCTGCAGAGAGGCCAGCAATGAAGTGACTACATTTCCCAAATACAAAATTACATTAGAAGCTGAAGGGGAGAAATTAGTAAGCATATTGCAGATGATCATCATCAAGTCACTTCTTTGGGGCTTGGGTGAAAAATGCCTTAAGTTGAAGCACTTTTCTACCTATATACAACTGGTCAAGTTCAGCCCCTACATCTATCTAATGAAGTCCATCAAGTCACAAAATGGGTATGTTTGACCCACTAAGTTTGGTTTCTTTTATCAGATGCTACCTCAAAGAATAGGATGAAGGGAGCCTATGTGGACTTAGTCTCCTCTTACAATACCATTAGTCCCCATTAGTTACATCAGGGGTAAATCAATAGGCAGACCGCAGGCCAAACCCAGACCACCAGATGATTTTGAATGGACCCCAAAAATCTATTTACTTATTTTTTATTATTATTATTTTCTCTGGAGTCTGGACCGTGACTATACCTTGACCAAGAAATTTGGACTTTGACAAAAATAATTGACTACCCTTCAGTTACATCATTGGATCAGCCTATACTTACACTAAGAAATTTTCCTGAAAAAAAGAGCAGTTAGCCATAATATCCACTGGGAAGTGATAGGACAGTGACAAGAAAGCTCACATAAGGGCATGTCTACACTAGAAAGATGTACTGCTTGTACTATTTGGATAGTGCTTTCACCAGTATCATTATTCCCATGCAGGAAGGAGAAAAACTACACTGATGGAAATCACCTTTATACTCTTATAACTGTGTCTACGCAAAGGCTTTTGCCAGTATAAACTATTTTGGTTAAAACAAGGCCATCCATAATTAAAATATGGGTAAAACTTAAATGCATACCAGACTTGCGTCTCCCCTTGGTCTCCTTTGAATTAATTTGCTTGGGTGCGGGAAGGGAGGGCAGGGCAGTTTTTGTTTTTTATGTCACAATGCTGTAGTCTCTGTTTGGCGGTCTACTTATGAGATTTTTTTCTGAGTTAACCGCAAACTATGATTCTAGTTATTTTCACAGATTTCAGAGGTATTTCTACCCTTCAGTGTTATCTCTCATGGAGAAACAAGACTGACAGGCGCTAGAGGCCCCACTTCAGCAAGTTCACTTTTAAAGTACCTTCATGAACTAGAGCCTTGTATAAGGAGATGGAGGGTTTAAGATTTAAAGTAAAAACTTTTATTTAGTTCTCACACACACTCCACTCACACCCCCAAAAAATGATGATTACTTCTATCTAATTGAACAGCAGCACCAATTCCTACTCCAAGTCTCCAACCATATCCACTTCTTAGATCCTGCCTCCCATGGCTTGCTGCTTTTAAAGCAAGGGCACAGCATTAGTATCATGCAGGGTTTGATCAGCACTCCCTCCCCTCTGTCTACTCCTAGTGAAGCCATCATCAATGCAGTTGGACACAACAGCATAGGGCACATTGTAACAGTCCCACTAGAATGGAGGAACCTTAGAAGAAAAACCATCACATCTGGGATTTCTAACTCCTCGCTGAAGCCTCTGGTTAAACAGATTGATCCTTAAGCAGAAAACTGTATGACAAGCCAAGTCATTTCCCTTTCTCGTGTTATGTCATATGGCATATGGAATTCAGTTTTCACAAAGACTAGATTAAGTGGTTGCATTTTTAAAAAGCTTTCAGATTGTACATTGTCTGTCAGTATTCCACCCATGTTTCAAAGAAGGCCGGTAAATGGATCACAACAAGAATATAATTAAAACTCCCTCCTCAACTAATGCTTAAAAAGATAGAGGTTTTCCCCACCCCCCTCTTTTAAAAACACTCCTGCATATGTTACTGAATGATCTCACTTTTACATCCTCATTCCTTCCATTGTTCCAGGACCTGCATAACTTTTATTGCACCTGAATCATGTTTATTCATCCAGACATATATAGTTTTAAAATTCAAATTAGATTTGTTGTCAGGCTTTTTCAATTGGAGGAGCTTATATTATAATTAGACACCTGACACAAGCAGTAGGGTTACAGTAGCTGTCTGGTATGCAAAATGCATAAAGATATAAGAGTCATTAAAACACTTTTATTCCGGACATTTAGCTGACATGTGTAGTTCTGTACATACCATTACTGTAGCTATATTATTGGGAAAAGCCTTTGCAAGAATAGAAAACGATGCGGTCACTGCTGCGGCAAAGCCTATGGCATCCATCACTCTAACCAGAACACACAAACCAATGAATACTGGTCCATCAGGTGCTCTGTCCAACATACTGAAAGAACAAGGAAACAAAATGAAACAAACCAAACCAAAAAAGAGAATAGCTTTAAACAATATGGTCTCGTGGTCAAAGCACAGGGAAAGTCACTTGCCCTTTGTCAAATGGGAATAACTCTTATCTACCTATCACAAAGAAAGAGCTTGAAAAGTTTAGACACCTAGCAGCCAATGCAGGCTTTCCCCCCTCCATCAGAGTCCAGGGACAGTGTCCCGATGAGAAGCTCAGTTCCACTTTCACTCTCAGGTGCTGTGAAAGGTGCTGTCCCAGGACCTGCTTGGGTGTTCCAGCTTTTGCATATATTTGATATATTAGAAGCTCCAGTATGTCTACACTGCATTGTAAATCCATGCTAAGACTCAGGTTTGAGCCCAGACCTCCCTTAGCATCCACACACAACTTATTGACTTGGGTCAATAAGCTCAGACCCAGGTCCTAGGACATGGGTGGGAAAGGGTGTTGGGTGGGGGAGGGGAAGGGGGAAGGTCTGAGCCTGAGTCCTGCTGGGATTCGGGTTCCAGCTGTCTTTTTGCAGGGTGGATGCAGCTCAACCCTGGCTTCCCAGAGTCACGTCTGGACAGCTTGCCAACATTGTCCCCTCAATTCTCTGGGCCAGTGTTTCTTGGCCCTGTTAGCTCAGAACTACCAGTTCCTGGGAACCGAGTGGGAAGCAACCCTTCCTTCCCATACTGGTCTCTGAACTGGGAACACCGTTAACCATCTTCTGCATTAGCACACTTGCTGTAGGATGACTTCTTGTTGATGGCCATAGCTACTAGCCAGCCTCAGGAAATCAGCCAGATTCTGGTTAATCTCCGATGCAAGACAAGCAAGATATCGGACTTCAGCAAGACTACCAGAAATGACCACATGTACCAGAAAACATTGAAGAAGCTTGCAGCATTGGGGAGCCACCACACTACTGATCAATACTCAGAGTGAACAAAGTGACTCTAGACCAACTACCATAAAGTCAGGGATAACAACCACACCTCTGGGAACTCTCTGCCTACCTGCCTCTTCTATGAGGAATTTGATGGGGGTAATGGGAACTGAGCTTTTCACTGAGCCTCTGGTGGTGTGTGACAATGTGCTGAGCAGGGATGGCACCCTTGTAAGCCCTAAGTCACAGGCAACACAGAGCAGAACCAGCTGCTACCAGATCAAGCTCAGGAATGATTCTGCTACTCAGGCCAGTCCCTGAGGAGGTTCTGCATATTGAGCTGCTACAGCACATCCTGAGTCCATGCTGAGAGGAGCTGTTCAAGAATGTCCCAAGGAAGAGCCCGCAGCAGAATTGGAAGCATCAGAGCCTGGTAAACATGGTGGCAGAACGTTTGTTGTTGTTAATATATGGAAGAGTCGATTTTTGCTTATGCCCCAATGAAATTATTTTTGGGGGTAGCAGCATGTATCCGCTAAAGGCGGAACACATGCCAGCACCCTAGTGTCACCCCCCACATGGAATTCAAAATGGATTCTGGGAAGATGCATTATGGAGATAAAGTTAAGAGCCTTTTACAGATAGTACATACAAATTAGCACCACTGGACCATGCCAAGCTGCCTGTCCAATTACTCTAAACTGTAACGGGGATGGGGTGGGGTGGGGGTGGGGGGGGAGAAAGAGATATCTAGCCCACAGGTGCCATACTAACTGTCCAAAATGCACCTGGGGTTGGAGCTACTCCAGGAGTCCTGTATTATGAGTCCAGAAAGATGCCAGGAGGGGAGGTGCTTTTCAGTCCCTTTTACTGAGCTACGATCCAAATTGGGGGAGAGGGATAAAAAGTTATTTAGACTATGGATGCCCTATGTGGAGTCTAGGCTGTCCTTCGGGGGGGGGGGGGGTGAGAGAGAGAGAGAGAGAAGTCCTTGGATGCCATATAAGGAGTCCACATTGACCTGGGGTGTCTGTATGTAACCATGGGGGCTGTACTGTAAGCTTAAGCTGCACTGGGGTCACTGCATGACTAGAGGGAGGCTTCACTATATCTGCAAGTGAACTCAGCATCCTGTTGATTTCCCCGCAAGTTTTCCACACAATCCCATTTGCTGATTGTGCTCCAGGAAAAGTTGGCAAACTTCAAACAAGTGGTCACATTTCAGTGCAGGGCATGCTTATTGGGGTCTCCTCTGTAGGTCACTAGCCCCTTCCACTCATACATGCGCTGGTCAGGCACTGTAAGTCTAAAAGGATTAGAAAACCATAGGTAGTAAACCATGGCAAGTGGTCCCCCTTCTACCACCACAAGGGAAAAATGGACTGGAATTTTAGAAATAATGTGAATTGATTTTGTAAATCAGACCTTATCATAACATGATTTCTTTCTGCTCCACTCCCAACAGTGTCTGAAAACCAACTTTTTTTTCTCAGAATAAAACCCAAAGTATCCCAAAACACATCAGTTGGAAGTAACGGAAGAGGAGAAGGACCTCGGAGTCCTGGTTGATCACAGGATGACTGAGTCACCAATGTGATATGGCCGTGAAAAAAGCTAATGCAGTCTTGGGATGTATTAGGCGAGGTATTTCTAGTAGAGATAAGGAGGTGTTAGTACCGTTATACAAGGCATTGGTGAGACCTCATTTGGAATACTGTGTGCAGTTCTGGTCTCCCATGTTTAAGAAGGATGAATTCAAACTGGAATAGGTACAAAAGAAGGGCCACTAGGATGAGCCAAGGAATGGAAAACCTGTCGTATGAAAGGAGACTCAAGGAGCTTGGTTTGTTTACCTTAACCAAAAGAAGGCTGAGGGGAGATATGATTGCTCTCTTTAAATATATCAGAGGGATAAATTCCAGGGAGGGAGAGGAATTATTTAAGCTCAGTACCGATGTGGACACAAGAACAAATGGATATAAACTGGCCATCAGGAAGTTTAGACTTGAAATTAGACAAAGGTTTCTAACCATTAGAGGAGTGAAGTTCTGGAACAGCCTTCCAAGGGAAGCAGTGGGGGCAAAAGACCTATCTGGCTTCAAGATTAAGCTAGATAAGTCTATGGAGGGGATGGTTTGATGGGATAGCATGATCTTAGTCAAAGGTCAATTAATTGCCATCAGTAGTAAATAGGACCAGTGGTCAATGATGGGATGTTAGAAGTTACTACTGAGAACTTTTTCCTGGGTGTCTGGCTGGTGAGCCTTGCCCACATGCTCAGGGTTCAGATGATCGCTATATTTGGGGTCGGGAAGGAATTTTCCTCTAGGGTAGATTGGCAAAGGCCCTGGAGGTTTTTTGCCTTCCTCTGCAGCATGGGGCACAGGTCACTTACTGGAAGATTCTCTGCATCTTGAAGTCTTTAAACCATGATTTGAGGACTTCAATAGGTGAGACATAGGTGAGAGGATTATTCCAGGAGTGGGTGGGTGAGATTCTGTGGCCTGCATTGTGCAGGAGGTCAGACTAGATGATCATAATGGTCCCTTCTGACCTTAAAGTCTATGAGTATCATTTTTTACCTTGACTTTTGCTACAGATGAAGTCAAACTTCTTTTTGAAATACTCAGACAATGTGTTTTCGTTTTTCTTGCCAGCCCTTTCACCTCTGCAGGGTAGTCAGTCACCCAGGACCCTTTGGGGGTCGGGGAGGTAGTGCTCTCTCCTCCTTGACCTCCTGTAGCAGCAAGCAGGCAAGAAGAATGAATAATGGACATCCTGGATAAAACCAGACATCAGCAGTAATACCAATGGGAGAACAATGTACAGCAGGCTGACAGAGGGGGCGGGGGGCGCTGCAGTGTATTAGGAGAGATTGGCAGCATAGTTTCTGGAGCCCAAGCAACACTTGGAGAAAAAAAAAATCCAGTGTAGCAGAAAGGTTAGGGAAGCTGCTTGTGCTCAGGGCAGTGAGACTGAAGGTTTCAGACCCAGTTACACCTGTACATCCTGCTCCAGTCCCACAGCCTGAACCCCACTGTGCTACTGTATCCTGCAGCCCCAGAACCCTTTGGACAACTCTCTGATCGGGTGGTACACACCACAAGGCATTAACACTAGTTGAAATGGGCACATGTATCCCATTCATTCTTCTGGTCCCATGCAGCAGCAGTCAGTGCATACATGACGCACTAGAAAGGCCAAAGAGAAGTGGGGTGGGAGGCACTCAGAACTGGTGAAACATAGCTGACGTGTTTTTTCTTCTGAGTGGACAGGATTATGAGTCAATTAGTTACCCACCTGTCTCAGCAAGAGAAAGGCAGACTTAGTGGTGCTAAACTGGTACGAGCTCCCTGTCTCACCAGTCTGTTAGCCACCCAAACATTCTCCTGAGAAGTTCTGCCAGACTTAACCTGCAGGGTAAAGTAAACACTCTAATCCCCATGCTCCCTTGGGGAGTGTTCCCTGTAATATTCAGACTCTGTCACTGGACACTCACAGAAATTACCAAGTTGGCTGTCTCCAAAGACAGCGTACTCACTAGCCTATTTTTCAGTTCAAGATCCATACTTTAAGTATAAAAGCACTGAAATGAATTTATAATAAACCCAAGAATAAGCTTATTGATTAAGGACAGATTTAAGTGAAACTGATTAAGATGGTGAAAGAGGAATTGGTTACAAATAAAAGAAGTAGAAACACCCTTCTCAGAGACTAATAAAAACTTTTAACAGGTGGAAAGCTTTGCCTAGGCTAAGTTTCTCGCCTACAGCAACCTCTCAGCATCACCAGCCCCAGGGCCAGGATCCAACTTTCATGGATACAAAAAGCACTGTCCATTTTTCTCCCTCAGTGATGGACAAAATGTTGTTTTGTTTCTCCTTATATTTCCCTAAAACTCATTGTTTTGATCCCAGACACAAGACAACCTCCCGTGCTTTAAGTCTTCGACATCTTCTCATGCTGATTACTCATCTCCCCCTCCCCCAAAAAATCAACCTGGCTTTTCCTGGTGACTTACATGCAGATGTAGTTCTCATTGTGTTTTGGCTTTCACACTGCTTAATTTTACATCAGATATGTGAACACACCGGTAAGTCAATATTCCTTTGTCTGGGAGAAACTTGTTCATCAACCCTGCCTAGTAACATTTTAAAACATGTTACATATTTTAAACATATTTTTAGTACGTACATACAACTTCTTGAGAACAATACCTGCAGATGCATCTCACAATGCTTAGGATGACCAATACGGTATAAGTTATTTGACATCACACACTCTTCCTTAAAGACAAATACTATGACAGCAGCCTGCTAGGTGTAGTGACTTGAACACGTCCGATAAGAGTCACTGACACAAAGCAGTGAACCACCAATGAGTCTGTGTGTCACAATTGTTCGCTTTTTTGTCAGTGATTTAATGAGCACTATTCACTGTTTTTTGCAATTTCCCTCCCACCCCCCGCTATTGAGAGTTTGATGGCAGCTGAGCTGGCTAGTAGTTTTTTAATATTGTCAGGTTTTATTAAAAGCATGTTTAGAATTAAAGTGTTGTTTGCACAAAGATGTGGTGTCATGACAGCTGTTTATTACCCTTACTAAAGCTGAACTACATAACAGCAATCCAGAAACAGTGGGCTGAAGCACATGACCATTTTATACAGTAAAGATTAAACAAAAAGCATAGAAAACACCATATAGTCCATTGCATCCATACGTTTAAATTCATTAAGAATCCCCCAGAGGTAATGGAAATGTGAATGGGATCCATCCCACCAACACACAAATGGTATTTCACATTACTATATACATATATTCATACACTTACTATTCCCCCTCATCCATGGGGCAAGGCAAGCCCAGATTGCGGCTGCACAAAGCATCCCTGATTTCCATGGCACATGTGGATCCTGATTCCATTATGATAGGTGCACTTTCTGAATGTGTGTACTGGTCCAGCAATCCAGTAACAGCCAGAGTGCACACCTGAAGAAATGGCTCTCCTCACAGAC
This sequence comes from Macrochelys suwanniensis, assembly GCA_033296515.1. Classification (NCBI taxonomy): domain Eukaryota; kingdom Metazoa; phylum Chordata; order Testudines; family Chelydridae; genus Macrochelys; species Macrochelys suwanniensis. The sequence goes on from CM065777.1 coordinate 95,801,065, forward strand.
ATTATTGTGGCTTGCTGTGCTCTTTGCAATGTGGCCAGCATAACAGCCCCAGCAGGATTTCAATCTGCCAAATGCACACTGAACCACCATTCTACAGCTACTGAAGGTGTAATTAACCTTCTTTTGCCAGGCCTTCTGAGATCAGGGTACTGTTTCATAAGCCATAAGGGGGTATGTGGAGTTGACTAGAACAACAGTTACATTATTTAGGACCATCTCACTTGGTGGGAATAGTGTCCCAGCCTGTCCATGAAGATAAAGTCCTGTTCTTTAGAAAATCTTGGCACCATACACTTTGCCAGAACAGCCCACATTGGCACCCATGAATTAGCCTCTGTGTCAACCAGAGCCTCCATAATGATTGAGTTGTACCACTTGTAGTTTATGCACTCATGTGCTCCTTGAGGAGAGCAAACTAAGGACACAGGAGTCCTATTCATGCCCCATGCAGTTTGGAAAGCCCATTCTCTCAAAATTAGTTCAGGGACTTCGTTTATGCCCACCAACCTTTGGGTAAATCTCAGTTCCAATTGCCATGCAAACATCCATCAGCACAGCTCTTACCACAGACTTGTCAACACCACACTAGTTAGCCATGGATCTGTAGCAGTCAGGGGTAGCCTTCTTTCAAATGGCTATAGCAATCTTGCTCTGGACCAGCCTGGCCTCCCTTGCTTGTGTCCTGATGCTGAAGTGTCAGGGCAAGCTGCTGACAAAACTCCAGAAACATCCGCTTCTTCATGTGAAAGTTCTGGAGCCACTGCTGGGCATCCTAGGTCCACATGATCTGATCCCACTAGTCTGTTCTCATGGCCCTGCTCCAGAAGCACCAGTCAACATATGGTGCAGCTACAGCAAGAATCATGAACAGCACCCACCAGCTGGAGTCTGCTACATCTATATTCCCTTCTGAGAAGTGCCTCCAGTTAAAAAACAAAACAAAACAAAAAAAACACATCCACCACCAAACACACACTATTGAAATATCCAACCAGCGTCTCATGGACACTCTACTGTTTCCTGAAATGGGAGGGAAAGTGCAAGCTAGACAAGTTCTTCCAACAGTGCTTCACCCATGTTTATGGCTCTGGTTCTTGGGAGGGTGATGTGTTGATGGCTCAGCTGGATGTGTTGGCAGGCTGACAGAGCTTCCAGTCAAATGCTGTAGGATGGACAGTCAAGTTTTCCCACAATACACAGTGAAACAAGGCCTAGAATGGCTACAGCCAGAGGCTGCACTAGGAAGCCTGGAATATGCCCCAAGAATAAGGTTTGACTGGGGTCAGCATAGCACAGTATGGATGTGTCAGCATGATTGTGAGACCCAGGTCCAGAAATTGTAAGCCCAGGTTCACTATGCAGTGTGGATGCAAAAGATACAGAGTCTGCAGACTCAGATCCCACAGACCCAGGCTGACAATGCAGTGTAGACATGCCCCTAGTGTCTGAATGGGAAAAGGAGAGTTCTATCATCTCCCACCTGATGCTGGGAAGGGGAGGGAAACAATCTCTGCCCCCTTTGGAGGCAGAGGCCAGCACCTTTCTCCCCTGTAAAGAGCTCCAGTGCCTTCCTCTGTTGCTCCTCATAGTTTTGCCAAGCAACATCCCCACAAAGCTGAACTTGATTTTACAATTTCACAGCTGCCCAATGGGGAATAGAAACTCTTTAAAAATAAAGCCTACATGTTGCACAAGTTAGTGCCGTAGCCCCTACAATTGCCAGGCAAAGTTTCTGATTTCCAAATGGATTTAAAACAATTAAAAATCCCATTTTAGGAGTTAGATTTTGTATGCACTTATTACCATACTTACTTGAGGTTTTTCCAATGCCATAACTTAAATAGCAAATTGCATTTATCTTCCAGCCAAGGGTCTCAGAGTGCTAAACAGGCCTTATAGCCCCAGGAGTTAGATAAGTATTATTCACACTTTACAGAGGAGAAAAACGAAGACAGAGAGGGTAAGTCATTGGCCCAAGATCAGAAACAGAGCTGAGGTCTTTTTACTCCTAGCCTTGAGTTTTAACAGCAAGACCATCTGTTTTTCATAGGATTAGAACACAATGCAAATTTCATACTAGAAATAAGATGCAAGAAAACACTCACCCAAACAGAATTGTAACACATCCTGAGACAAACATCCCAGCCACAAACATGAATTTGGCTCCAATTTGTACAAGCTGCAATTGGTGAAGAATAAATATTACATTTTAATTATTTCAAGTCCATTTTTAACAAGGAAACTTATCTGGGGAGTTATGAAATCAAGAACACTGGGTGCACACTCTAGAAAAATCACTGACAGAACAAAGGCAGAGAATCAGACTCCCCTCACATTTAGCTTGTAACCAAACCTAAAAATATTCTAAATGGTTAAGTGACTTAACCTAGTTTTCCCAATGGTAAGTCACTGGTAGAGCTAACTCTCTCACGGCCGTTTGCTGTAGCCTCTGTACAGTGGCAGAATGCACCAGCATTCTTATATGCACCAGCATTGCCTATAGCAAGCAGTAGCGGTGCTATTAAGGTAGGTGATGGAAACAGCCATTTTAGTCAGTTCCCCATTTGTTCATCTATCCAACATACTAGCAGCTAATCCAAGACACAGTATGCCGCTCAGGGGATAAGCTCCAGAAGGCAGTAAACACAAGATCTGTGGAAGGTTAAGTATTCAGGGAAAAGATCATTATGTCATGGAAGCTAGTTTAAAAGAAACTAGTGACCATCTCTGAGGTACAGAACGCACTTCACTTCTCCCCATTCTCAGAAATGTCAGAGGCAAGACAGCATGGCCTGCTTTCACTGGACTCTGCCAACTAGGAAATGGATGGCTGGGGGCACAGCCTATGGCCAGGTCACCTTCAACAATATAACTCTATGGGGTGTCTTATTGCATTCTACACCCTCCCTTAGCATAAGCACACATTTCCGTTTCTTTGGATTGTTCAGGGCTGGAGAACCAGTCCCGGTACTGCAGCCTGTTTTACTGAAGGCAGTGATTTGTCCTGCTTTCAGTGAAACACAGATGTCCAATCATTGTTTCAGGCTACCCACTTGTCTCTTCCCTTAGTAACGAATTGTGAGTTTCACACAGCAGCACCCCAGTGGAGGCCTCTCAGCTGCTCCACAGCCCTCTTGCAGTTGAGAAGTCACATGAACTCCCAACTACTGCCAAGATACATAAAGACTACAACGCCAACCAAAGCTACCTGTGGTGCAGCCTCCTGGCCCAGCAAGAGGAAAATCTTCAGCCCTGTGTGAAAGCATCTGGTGGAGTCTAACTTATGTGGGGGGAGGTAGCAGAAGAGAGAGGTGGATGCAGACGGATGGAGAGGAGTGAGAAATAAGGTAAACTTAGAACTGGCCAGGAGGTGGGTAGAAGAAAGCTAATGCAGCAATGTAAATATATTAGCAGTGCTGAGAAAACAGGATGCCTCTTTTTCCTCCTCTACATTACTGGTCTGTCAGGGGTGAAAGTAAAATTGAACTCTTACCGGTATGGGGGTCTGGCTATGCCCCTGCCCCCCTGAAAGGGCAGGGCCTCAGGTGTAAGGGGCAGGGCTGGGGGGGGGGGCAGCATCCCCCAGCCAGCCCATCTGTGCTGCCTGGCTTGCGCCGCCCGGGGCTCCAGCGGTGACTTAAAGGGCCCCAGGCTCCAGACCCTGTGCCGGAGCTCTGTGCCCTTTTAAATCGCCGGCCCCGGAGAAGCTGCTCCTTTTGCTCCCCTTGCCACTGGCAGCGGCCCCAGGGAGGAGGGGGAGGAGACAAAAGGGATAAGGACGTTAAAGCGCTGCAGGGTCCTTCGCCGTGGCAGCACTTTAAAGTCAGCGGCCACTTTTTACCAGTACGCTGTACCAGCCCGTACTGCCTTACTTTCACCCCTGTGGCCTGTTGTAAGGCCTTTTATTCTTACATTGAAAGGACTTTCCATTGGAAACACTAGAGGTCTAATGCCACTTTCATTGAAAAGATTTTCAAGTACCATTCCCCCCCAAAAAAAGGAAAAGGCAAAAGACAACATACTCTTACCCCCCCCCCCAAAAAAAAAAAAAAACCCACACAAACCTGTTAGGGCCTTAAAGCAGCCTGTACACTAGCTTAAGAATTATATTTGATAGCCATATTTAAGGTAGGAACCTAGAAGACATTTTCCAGCTTTAAAATGTTTTCTTGCATGGTTTAGCTCCATGCCTACTTGCTGGCCAGACTGCAATCACTGCAGACATGTTCTCACTTTCAGGTGACATTGTAAACAAGAAGTGGGCAGCATTATCTCCTGTAAATATAAACAAACTGGTTTGTCTGAGCGATTGGCTGAACAAGAAGCAGGACTGAGTGGACTTGCAGGCTCTAAAATTTTACATTGTTCTATTTTTGTGTGCAGTTTTTTTGGTACATAATTCTACATTTGTAAGTTCAACTTTCATGATAAAGAGACTGCACTACAGTACTTATATTAGGTGAATTGAAAAAGACTATTGATATTTACAGTGCAAATATTTGTAATCCAAAATATAAAGTGAGCACGGTACACTTTGTATTCTGTGTTGTAATTGAAATCAATATACTTGAAAAATGTAGAAAACATCCAAAAATACTTAAATAAATGGTACTCTATTGTTGAACAGTGCAATTAATCGTGCTATTAATAATGATTATTTTTAATCACTTGATAGCCCTAATTTTGACCTCTTCTCCCAGGAGGTCTGCCTCTGAGAACCCAGTGGTGTAAAAACAGCACAGAGGCTATTGCTTCTAACCCAGTTGGCTGAATGTGCAGTCAGAGGCACACCTGCCTTCTTAAAAAAAAAAAAAAAAAAGAACCCACAAACTAACAAACAAAACCAGCAGCTTCTCTACTGTGGACTGTAGAGTACTTGCTGATGGTCAGCAGAGTAACTTAGTCTCATGCTGCTGGACGTCTTCCTCGTTTCTAGCTGAATTTACAGGTGTCCAGGCTCTTCATTGAAAGGAAGAGCACGGATGTCTGTAAAAGCAATTGGAAAATAGGAAGACAACATAAATACATTTACTAGAGTATGGAGTGAGTCTCAGAGTGCCCATAATTAGTTTTTCCTGACCACTAAACACCGGGGAATGGGTGACAGCAGATGGATCACTTGAGGATTACCTGTTCTGTTCATTCCCTCTGAAGCACCTGGCATTGGCCACTGTTGGAAGATGGGATACTTGGCTAGATGGACCTTTGGTCTGACCCAGTATGGCCATTATTATGTTTACGTATCTTTTCACTTGCTTAGAAGAGCCAACTTCTACACGTCAGCAGTCACAAATTGATTTATCTGGACCAGGCTCTGAGTAGCATTGTTAGGTCTTATTCCATAATTAAATCAGTACTGAAAATGTAAAAATACTTACATAATTGCCTAATATTAAAGAAGTCAAGAAATTAGATAAAGCAAAGCATCCAAAAATCAGTCCAACAACTGTACCACTGGCACCCTTTTTCTCTGCCTGTAAAAGGAAACACGACAGCCAGACTTAGAACATGGACCAAAAAAAAAAAGTCACTACACAAAGAAAAATGTTAGCATTAGGTAAAATACTTTTAATCAAGTCTTCCATCTTTATTCTTCTTACATTGTACCTGCCAGTATGGTCATAAAGCATTTTCTCTTTTAAAGAGGAGCAGGAAATTCATGTCTGTAGTCAGGAGCAGAAGCAGCATCTATTCCAAGTGGAAGCAGGTGTGAAGGATGGAAATGCTAAGTTGCAGTGTTGCACTACAGGTCAGCTAACAGGACCTTAACCAGGAACAAAACGCATTCCTTAAGTCCATATGCAGATGGAACCTGGTGTGCACAGACCTCACCCCTCCTGTAAGGAAGGGGCAAAATTAAAGAATCTGCTGTCTCCACAGCATGGTTCCCCTACCCCCACATCCCAGGATGTCACAGAGGACACCCTGAAAATTTGGGATCCATGCAGAGGAAGGGGTGTGGAGTGGGCAGGGGGAAAGATGACAACATCTCCCCACTGGCCTTATAGAAATTACCTGGGAAGAGGTAATATGTTCTGTCCACTAGAGCTACCCTGCCAGGGAGAAAAGAACCTGGGTGACTCCAGCACTGGAACAGAGGTACAAGGCCTCTGCGCAGAGAGCACTGGCCTCTCACAGATCCTGGTGGCTATACAGCATCTGGGGGCAAGCTTTGAAGATCACTTCATGAGGCAGGTGAGTGGAACATTGAAATGTTCCAGGAGAAAACCCTTAGCCATCTCTTAAACATTGCCCCAGGTGGGGATGATCTGGCCAACAGACCAGGGCCTGCCTCTCTCTCTGAGCAATGGATTTGCTCTAAAATGATTATTCTGAAGTGTCATGGGGCTCTACATGCATTTATTTATTTTTCTCAACTTGCACATCAAGTTTGCTCAATTTAATGTGTCAGTAAAGGTGGTTTTCCTATCTGCCAGCCTGGCAAACTTTAGCCTGGGAAAGACTGAGGGGGAAGTCATAAGTTGATGGGGGAGGGGAAGGAAGAGAGTGATTCAGAGGATAAGGCATTGGAATGGGAGTCAAGAGACCTGTATTTTATTCCTGGTTCTCCTACTGACCTGCTATGTGAGGTTGGCCAAATCACTTCATCTCTCTACAGTTTATTTGCCTCAGTTAAAATAGGCAACAAGTGCTTTGGGACAGGAACTCTCTCTTACAGAGCCTGGCACAAAGGGGCCTGAGCTCACTTGTAGCTGCTAGGGGTGATGCTGCAATATAAATGATCCGATTACTTTTTTTTTAAAGTTACTTCTAGGGTTTTTAAAAAAAAATTTAAGATCTACAAAATATGCAGGTAATTCGAATAATAGTTTGCAAAGCTGGATATTGATTTACCTCTCTTGGAAAAAAGGGCCCTAGGATTGAATAGCAAATCATTGAACTGAAGTTCAAACAAGCTGTTGCTGCCATTGTGAAGAGCTGATCTCTGGTAAACCTGCTGGACTCTTCACTGGGAACTTTTGGTCCGCCATTTCCTAGAACTAAAAATATTTGTATTAGGCTCAGATATACTGGGACACAATTTCAAGCTGTCTGTTTACAAGAGAGGTGCCCTCCAGGAATTCAGAATTAGTAACCTAAACCTATGGTTCAGGAAAAGGTAATTGATGTTCTGCCATTAAGAGCCCTAAAACCCACCATTTTCTGAATATATTACTGCACCCTTTTACAAGGCTATGTCTACACTGCGCAGCTTATAAGCCTTGGTGCCGCTGTAAGGTAAGCAGTGTATCCGCTCTTCTTGACAAAATAAAACCACCCCCAATGAGGTGGTTTTTTTCACACCCCTGAGACACACAAGTTTTAATGAGGAAAGTGTAGTGTACACAGCCTAAGTGAAGCCCTCCCCGCAACCCTGCAAGCTGATTTGTGTATAGCCTCTTGCACCCAGAGTCCCTTTGACTTTTGAGAGTGTCCCAGTGTCTTTCCACACTGGGCAGCTTGCAGCATCAATGACAAAAGAATCTGCCACTGTGACTCACACATAGCTCCATTGAAGTTAATTGGATTACTTGTAGGAGTGAGAACTGCCCACCTGAGCAGTGGCTGCCTGATCAGACCCCAGGGCACTGAACTGTCAACTTCTGGCATATAAAGTTGCAGAGTTTTGTCTACACAGTATTAATGTGCTATAAAAAGTCTGCACCTGATCCCTCAAATACACTTAGTTTTACAGCCCAGAGACCCAGAAACAATTAGCTTACAAATAAAGATGTAAGAAACATTCAAGATACAGGTGTAGGTCATCTGCCAGCTCTTTGTACCCTTCAAAAAAAGTTTGCAGTAGATAGTATTTAAGTTTACTGCTTTCTTTCTCTCCACTCCTCCATGTGTATATTTTAAGTGTTCCTGATATTCTGCACATCAGAGTGAGATTGAGGCCAGAAGAAAGCTCCCAGAAAATCAAAAATACCCTTTTGCTCTTTTTCCAAGGTGCATTAAGATAGCTATTTAATAGGTTTGGCTTCAGGCCCCACTAGCAAGGTTTTCCATTATTTGGCATGGGTCACAATTAGCTTCAGAGAGTTCTTAAATAACCAGCAAGAAACTTTCGAGTTCATCCCTTCATAGCCTTTATAAACAGATAAAAAGCTCCTGCTGAGCTTTAGCTAGCCTTCACATAAAGGCAAAAAGCCAACTGAACACATTACCCCAGAACAGAAGATGAAATGGGTCAATTTCAACAGTGAGATGTAAACATGAACGGCAAGAAGTGCCACAGAGTGATCTTAGTAGTTGTAAGTTCTTCCGATGTGCAGAATTTAGTTACCAAAATAACAAAAGAAAAAAAAAGTGCAGACAAAACGAGTCCTCTGCCCCCAAAGTTGCAGTTACTCAGAAAAATCAGGTCCCACCTTAAGCAAACGCAAACTACTAACCTAAAGAAAAGAAGTCAGCCGCGGTTTCAGAAGTGTTCAGACAATGCTTGGGTGAAGTAGTCACCCAGTTTTCGGGGGGAGGGAAAGGAGGGAGATGGGGTGGGGACTCGCAACCCAAAAAATTAAAGAGAGCAGGATCTGAAAGAAAGAAACTCTCCTACTCCTACCTGGAGTTTGCAAAGTCTTCTGGGTCTCTGCTTCCCGGCTGCCCATAGCGAGGAGGAATCCTGGATATCGCAGCTCAGTGTAGCTTCACCAGAGTACTAACATCCCTCTATCTATCCCGGTTTTGCACAGGAAAAAGATCCTGACCGCAGCGGAGAGCAGATTTAGGGCAGCAGCTTCAGATGTTATTAGTGAGTATGCTTAGCCCACCCGAAACCCGCTCATTAGCCGCACGGGAGGATCAGCTGACACTACCGTTCCCTCCCAGTTGTTCATTGACAGGCACATGCTGCTTCACCATAATTGTTTAATCCGCAAATCAGCGGCTTTAGCACATATTTGTCCTTTTTCTACCCTGAGAATTTGTGAAGGGTACAAAGAACAGCTGCGAATTTAACGTCACAGCAACAGGGACATTGCACCTGATCACTGGAATCACATCGGTGTAAGTGTTCTTTGGTTATCCTGTCATTCAGTTTTCCAAGCTGACAGACAACCCTGTGGGAGCCGCACAAGTGTGTGTGTGGGTGCATGTGTATGCCGCATGTAGCAAATTAGGAGTGAGCATTACACAACATTTACAGAATTTAGGACAAAGACTATAATGATCATCTAGTCTGACTTCCTGCATAATACATGCCACAGAACCTTATCCAGTAATTGCTACATCAAGACCATCTGTTGGAGCTATCTTTTAGAAAAATATCCAGTTTTGATATAAAGTTTCTAAGTGACGGAGAATTCATTGCATCCCTAGATAAATTGTTCCAATGATTAATTACCCTCACTGTTAAAAAGATGAACCCTGTCTTGCTTCCTGTCCCAGTCATTGGATCTCATTATGGTGGTACACCTACAGGAGCTGTCTATAACTCAAACTTCAACCATTCATGATGCCAAAAAGAGATGCCATTTCCAGTAGAAGGTGTAGATCTTTATTTGCTTATGCTTTGAAATCAGCAGTGAAATGGTTAACACTGAGATTTACATCATCATCATTGGGGTCAACATCCCCTGGAGATGAACAGGAGCAATTCATAGTTTTCTGGGCTAAGGTTCAGGCAGAAGTTTTGGATTTTTCTTCCATGTGGTGGAGAGACTGTGCTGCTGAACAGAGGGTCCACACAGGCTGCCCATTTTCCCAAAGGTTTCCAGGTGTATATTGGGAAGCAGATCTAACGTATTCTGCTCATGTGAAGACATAAATAGGGCAACAAGCCAGCTGTCCCCCTGAGCAGGAACAATGGAGGTGAAGAACAATTTTGGAAGACATCCAAAGAAGGCAGGAATCTGGGCATCATGGGTGGGTAGGGATGGATGCTGGATATTACCTGTTTTAGGTTTTCAATAAAAAAAAAACCACCAAGTTATCTAATGTGTATTTCTGACCTGCTGAAATTTGGTGATTTCAGCCAAGGTTGGTTCTCTTTTAACTCAAAAGGAAACTTCTATAGGATGCAAATTGAAAACTTTAAATTTCACAAAGCTTCAAGAAAGTCTTATTTTTTCCTCGTACTTGTTCATTTGAGTTGTTGTGTACTTTTTTATGTTATTGAGATTTGTTGCACATTGTGATGGACACTTTTCATGTATGGGGTGGGCCGCCAATGCCCTCCCTCATGGCCAGATGTGGTACGGCAGGTACACCTCACCCTACATTATCCTACCTGGGTGTCAACAAGTGTGCTTGCTCAGATCAGGGCAATGAGAAACTGAGCATGCTAATTAACATAAGTATGTCTCCCTTTTAATTAAGCTCCATGAAAGGAGCAGTTGGGAATCCATTAAAGGCCCTTACCTCAGGACTAAGGTTCAGAACTCCCTAATCTTAAAAATCTCAAACAAAAGTCTCACTGTTCTCAGTCTCTCTGAGCTACAGAGAGAGAGAGAGAGAGAGAGAGTTCTTACATCCTATTCCTTCTAAGCTGACGGCAGTCTCAGATAATGGGGCTGAAAGGAGGCTTTATCCTACCCAAAAGTTCTCTGGATAGGATGGCATAAGAGTCCCTGTGTGTGGAGACTGCTGCAGAAGTCACTGTGAACAGATCAAGTATCAGAGGGGTAGCCGTGTTAGTCTGGATTTGTAGAAGCGACAAAGGGTCCTATGGCACCTTATAGACTAACAGGTATTGGAGCATAAGCTTTCGTGGGTGAATACCCACTTCATCGGATGTGAACAGATCAGTGGATCTATATCAGGGATCTCAAACTCAAATCACCACAAGAGCCACATGAGAACTAGTAAATTGGCCCGAGGGCTGCATCACTGAAACCTTTTCATACAATGATACAAAAGTATAGTCAAAAATGAAGAGTAATATAGTATTCTATTAAAAGTCAATGTATTAACTTTTTAAAAACTGTAATGCAAAGAGGGGTTTTAATAAAATATAAACACTCAGTAATGTTTGGAGCTTGGCTGCCAGTGGAGTTGGCGCCTATGGCAGGCCGCAGGAAATAACTCCACGGGCTGCATGTGGCTTGCGGGCCGTGTGTTTGAGACCCCTCATCTATATGGTGCTATCAGCTGATGTTATAGGCCTTATTCCTGTGGTGCCTGGGGGGGTTGTGTCCCCAGGCCAAAGGCTGGGGAAGCTGACTTGGGATCTGTACGGAGGGGGAGGATGAAGAGACCGACAATTGGAGTACATGTTCAAATAGAAAGAGAGCTTGCTTTGAAGCTCTGTGCTGTTGGGGAGCAGAGAGAGGTGATTTGACTGCTGTATACAGGGGACGGGGACAAATGTCCAACTAGAAATTTTGTTGTTGGGACTCCTGATAAAATAGTTAAGATTGCCTCTTGCACAGCTGAAAGCTGTGATACATCTGCCGGGCAGCAGCAAATTCTGTTTCAGCTTTTATTCTTATAGTCTAGTGGAATTTTTCTGGGAGCAGTTTGGAATAAGGACGGGGACTAGGGATTGGGTGCAATTGTTTTGTTATCCCAGCCTTGATTAAACCTGTGACTACTTTCTTCCACAATGAAAATATTCATGAAGCAGATCTTCTGCTCTGGTTCCATCTTACATTAAAGTGGTGCAGCCTCCAGTTAAAGTTGATGATAGATTTAGGATTTGGAATGGTGAATTAAAGGCGCCATTGAACTTTTCCAGGGAAATAATAGAGTGAAACATCTCCATAGTATATTTTATTTAAGTTCTGAGCTGTAGGTATCCCAGGCAGCCATGCACTTGTTTTACCTGTGGCACTACAGAGCATTTTTGTGTGGGGTGAGGAAGTGCATGTGCAGTGGTTCTAAAGCACCCAAGACTGAGACCTAGGATTGCATTAGATGCATATGTGTGGGAAAAGTGGACATGTTTGAAGGCAGTGCCCAGAGGTCTGGAACATCTTAGGGAAAGATGTAATTCCCAGCTTCTCTAAGATGCTTCCTCCTTCCCTGAGCCGGGGGGGTCTAGGGTGACCAGACAGCAAGTGTGAAAAATCGGGACATGGGGTAGGGGGTAATAGGAGCCTATAGAAGAAAAAGATCCAAAAATCAGGACTGTCCCTCTAAAATTGGGACATCTGGTCACCCTAGGGGGGGTCAGAGGATTCTGAGCAATCCTGCAGGATTGATGAAAGCCCCATTTTGAGTGCAAGGCCTCTCTACTTTTGAGGGAAGGACTGACTTGGTCCTTTATTGATGCATGACTGGGAAGGAGTCAAGGTGAGGAAGTGAGAACCATTGAGAGCCAGGAGTCGGACAATACAGATGGGGACATGGGCACTGGTAATGTGGGGGAGACTATTAAAAATAGGGAGGAAGAAAAAGAGAAACTGGAGAAGGAACATTTGTTATATAGGAATTTATATAGGAATCCCAGTGTGATGGTTCTCGAGGTATCCAGAACAGTGAGTCACCTCATTACCCCCTTGCTTCAAGCATGAGAGAAACACTTGCTTGTGCTTAGCCAGGTGTCCACTCCGACACCACCAGTCTGTTAGCCATCTGTAGCAGAATGATCACCCCACTCAGACCTGAAGGGGTTAAAAACAGCCCTGGGAGAGGGCTGAGGCTGTGAGAGGCCAGCTGCCAGGGAAAGCAGCAAGCTTCAGCTGATTGGGGAAACAGCCACAGCTGTGGCCATGCCCCAATCAGGGCCCAGCTGGCCCTTAAAAGAGGGCAGTGGGCTAGGCCCAAACAGTTTCTGGCTGGTTGTGGTCAGAGAAGAACCTGGCTGCTGGGGGGCTAAACAGGGACCTGAGGTGGGGCAGCACTGGGGGAAGATAAGAGGAGTTAGGGACCTCCTGCCTAGAAACCCCACCAGGCTGCAGGGTGTTGTGCAGGACCTAAACAGGTTCTGGGACTACGAAGGGGCAGCCTGGGGCTAGGTAAAGGTAGCAGGTCCAAACCTCCCTTGCTTACGATGACTGGCTATTACAGTCTGCCCCAGGAAGTGGGGGCTTGATGATGACTGGCAGTAGCCCATAGGCTACTGAGGTGGGGATAGAGAGTAGGGGTTCCCCTGGGAGACCCAGACTGAGGGGGTACTGCCAGGGGCAGCACCCCAGACAAAAGGCACTGGGGTCTGGGAGGGACATGGGGACCAACGGTGAGCAGGACAGCAACCTACAGAGGGTGCTCTGGGCTGGAAAAAGCTAATTCCCTGGACAACCAGCAGGAAGTGCTACTGGGTGAGTCACGCACCATTACATTATCCAAGCCATAGGCGCTGACTCCGTGGGTGCTCCAGGGCTGGAGCACCCATGGGGAAAAATTGGTGGGTGCTGAGCACCCACCAGCAGCTCCCTGCCAGCCCTGCGCCCAGCTCACCTTGGCTTCCTCAGGCGCTGCGGCAGCCAAGTAGCTTTTCCTCAGCTCACACAGGCTCCTCTGGCTCCAGCTGATTGGCAGGCGGCATGCGGGGAAGGGGGCGGGGGAAAGCGCAGGGGCGGTAGCTGGGAAGAAGGGTATGGGGAGGAGGTGGAGCTGGAGGAGCCTGTGTGAGCTGAGGAAAAGCTGCTTGGCTGCCACAGCGCCTGGGGAAGCCGAGGTGTGCTGGCGGGGAGCTGCCGGTGGTTGTTCTGCTGCTTCTCCCCCCTCCCTCCCAGGCTTGCAAGCCTGGGAGATCGGGGGGAAGATGCAGCGTGCCTGGGGGAGGAGGAAGGGGTGGGGATTTTGGGAAGGGGTGGAATGGGGGCGGGGGTGGAGTTTGGCCGGGGCCAGGGGCTCAAGCACCCACTGGTGCTGACAGAAGTTGGCACCTGTGATCCAAGCCCTCTCCTCTGAGCAGTACTAGCTCTTACTTTGTTTGCAAGTTAACAATAGGTGTATCCCAGACCCAAGCCCTTTGGAAGCATTCCCTGGCATTATATTTTTTTTTAGTGGGGGAACTGGGCAATTGATTGGGCAGGGTGTATGTGCAAGCTACTTCAATGACTGGATGATCTACAGTGCAGCCTGTAGAGTCCCTCGATTTTTTTTTTTTTTTTTTTAAATAGATTCCAAGGCCAGGAGGGACTACTCTGATCCTCTCATCTGACCTCCTGTAGAATACAGGCCATAGAACTTTCTCAAACTAATTCCTATAACAAATCTTTTAGGGGGAAAAAAAAAATCCAATCTTGATTTTAAAATGGTCAGTGATGGAGAAACTACCACAATCCTTGGTAAATTGGAGAAGTAATTAGCCACTGGAACATCGGGCATGTTTTCTAAGCCTTTAATTATTCTCATAGCTCTTGTCTGAATCCTTTTAAATTCATCAGCATAATTCCTGACCTCTGGATAGCGGAACTGGACACAGTATTCCAGCCACAGTTGCTCCAGTGCTAAATCCAGAGGTAAAATAACCTCACTGCTCCTACTCAAGATTTTCCTGTTTATGCATCTCTGGATTGTATTAGCCCTTGCCACACCTTGCACTAGGAGCTCATGTTTAGATGATTATCTCCCATGACCCCCAAATCTTTTTCAGTCACTACTTCCCATGACAAAGTACCCCATTCTGTAAGTAGAGCCTATTTTTTTTATCCTAGATGCATACATTTACATTTAGCTGTATTAAAACAGTTTGCTTGTGCCTAGTTTACCAAACAATTGATAATGCTCTGAATCAGTGACCTGTCCTCTTTATTATTTACCACTTCCCCAATTTTAGCATCATCTACAAACTTTCAGTGATTTTGTTTTCTTCTAGGTCATCAATACAAATGCTAAATAGTGAGGGTCAAGAACCAATCCTTGAGGGGGAACACCTCTGCTTGATGATGATTACCCATCTACTGTTAGGTCTCAAAATGTATCAGACAGGTTTTAATGCATCTAATGTGTGCCAGGTTCATTTTATATTCTAATTTTTTAAAATCAAAATGTCATGCAGTACAAAGTCAAATCCCTTACAGAAGTATAAGTATATTACATCAACACTAACCTTTATCAAATAAACTTGTAATCTCATTTAAAAAATCAAATTAATTTGACAGGATCTGTTTTCTATAAACCAGTCTTGATTGGCATTAAATTGCCAATCTTTTAATTCTTTATTAGAGTCCCATATCAGCTACTCCATTTTCTTGCCCAGGATCAATGTCAGGCTGACAAATCTATGATTACTCACATCATCCCATTTCCCCTTTTTAAATTTGGTGCAACATTAGTGTCTTCCAGTTTTCTGGAACTTTCTCAGTGCTCCAAGTCTGATTGAAAATCAACATAACAGTCCATTGAGCTCCTCGGCCAGCTCTTTTTTTAAAACTCATGGATGCAAATTATCTGGACCTGCTAACTTTAAACATGTTTAACTTCAGTGACTTCTATTTAACATTCTCCAGAGATACTAGTATAATGGACAGTTATCACCATACAATGAGACTATATCCTCTTTTTTTCCTAAATACAGAACAGAAATATTACCATCTTTTCTGCATTATTATTGACAAGTCTAACATTTCCATAAGTAATGGACCATTGTTAGGATTCCCTTTGTTCCTAATGTATTTTAAAAACTCCTTACTGTTCTTAACTCTGCTGGCCACAGATTTTTTTTTTCCTTGTGTCCCTTGGCTTGCCTTATCAGTGTTCTATAGTTCCTAACTTTTTATTTATATTCATTATTATCAACTTCCCCTTCATTCCATTTGTTATATATTCCTTTATTTTTTACAACTGCATTTAAACCAGACTTCTGTTTTAACCAGTACAGATTTCTTACTCGATTGTGGGATAGTAGCTTCTTGGGCATTTATGAAGGTGGCTTTAAATTATTCCCAATTCACATTTTTCTGATTAAATTCTTCCTCCTAGTTGATCAAGCATGTCCAGCAGCATTCCATTGCCCTTAGAACTCCTGAAAAAGAGCAGCCCCTAGGGCAGAAGCATCTATCTGTAAAATAAATTTGTGTGAAATCAAAACAGGCTTATTACAGAGAATTCACTTAATCTCCAGGAAGGCCTGGTCACACTGTTGTGACCTGTTGAGGGGATAACTTCTAGTCAAGGTCAGTGAGGGTGACACTAGTAAAGCAAAATCTGGCACAAACTGCCTGTAATAACCCACTAGACTCAAGAAGGATCACACCTGTCTTCTGGTCCTTGGAGTGGGAGTACTGACCAATGTCTCTACCTTACCTCCCATTCCCCACTAAATACTCTTTCCTGTCCATCTGGTAGTTTCTAGAGTTTTCTATGAGACTGGCCTCTCATAAGGTCTGCAGGACAGCAGCCAGGTTCCAGAGGTGAGTAAACCAGTCTGGGCTATAGACCACATCATTATCTATATATACTGCCATGTACCAATAATAAGCACATAATACCTGGTCGATCAACCACTGGAAGGTGATGGAGGCCTTGTGTAAACCAAAGGATATCATGGCAAAGTGGAACAAACCTATCAGGGTAACAAAGGCTGATTTGTCCTTAGTCGGAGCAAGAAGAATCTGCCACCAGCCTTTTGTCACATCTGTAGTTGTGAAATATTGGGCTCGACCAAGGCAGTCTAATAAATCATCTAACCAAGGCATCAGGTAGTCCAGGCAGGCAAATACTATCTCCTGCTTTAAGTCCACAGACAGTGCTTTGAGGTTCTGGGGCCAGGACCACCTGGGCTACACCAGGGGCTATGGGGTTCCTTGACTACCCCAGCCTTCAACTTCCCAGACGAGTACCTTCTTCATCCCTTTCAGAATCCAATAGGATTTCTACACAGGTGAGACCCCTTTGCTTGATAAGGATATGGTGTCATGAGGGAGAGCCACCCCAGTAATGGGGAGAACACCTCCTAATATGCCTTCAGAACATTACCCACTTGCCCTCCCTGTGCCCTAATAAGCAACTTCCCTGGAGGTTCATCCTCAACACCTGCAGGTTCAGGGATCTGGGTTCCCAAATGCTCCCCACCATCCTCACAGGATACTGAGCTAGATGGATGATTAGTCTGACACAGTATGGCTGTTCTTAATCTCTCTCACATCTGAAGGATATACTGCACAATATTACTGCATGTAGGCTGGGATTCCTGGAATTCCCAGGATTCCTTAACCAGATCAAGAATGTCTCAGGATTGTCTCCTATAAAGGAATTCAAAGGGAGAAGCTGAATGAAGTCTGTGGCAACTCCCAAATCACCAATAACAGAGGATAGTTGGTTCCAGTTTTTACCCTCAGTAAAACCTTAATTCCATGTTTTTAAGAGTCTTATTGAATCTTTCTACTAAACCATCAGTCTGGGGATAGTAGATGGAGGTGCAACGTGGTTTTACCTTTAATAATGCCCAGACATACATAGTTCCCTGATGTGTGAGGACCACTGAGGGAAGGGCAACCTGGGAATAATACTTGGCGTGGTTCTCATGCAACTGTGAAGACAGTGGTATTCCATAATGGAACTGCCTTAGGATACTTGCTGACATAGTCCACCAGTATGAAAATGAATCTGTGCCCCCAGGTGCTCCTTGGTAGAAGACTTCTTATATC
Source organism: Macrochelys suwanniensis (assembly GCA_033296515.1). Lineage (NCBI taxonomy): Eukaryota > Metazoa > Chordata > Testudines > Chelydridae > Macrochelys > Macrochelys suwanniensis. Next base: position 95,818,545 of record CM065777.1, read on the forward strand.
TGTTCCCACCATCTCACAGGGGATTGCAGTGAGATATAGGGAAATTAAAGGTGCTAGGCCCTTGCCTGTTGGCACTGTCCTCTGGGAATCAGAACATGAAAGGCAGAAGTCCACTACCTATGTGTAAAGCCCTGACCAAAGAATCAGGCCAACAGCCTTTCCTGGGTTTTATCCTTTCCAAGGTGCTCCATGGTTGGTATAGTGCGGGCCAGCTGTAGGAGCTCCCATATAAGGGGTTTAGGCATCAGGTTAGAAGGTGGTATCTATGGAAAATGTGGTGCACCATTGATAGTTATCCCTGTGTGTCCTGTGTTGCCATCCAATGCAATGCCTTGTGGGACATTTTCACAATGCTTGGGGAATACTAGTGATTTGCTCATGGATTTCTGGGAACTTGGGATCAAATTCCCATAAAGCCATTTTCTCCAACATATAATGGTGGTTTAACTCCATAATTTTTGTGCCTTTATTAAAACTCTCAAAGTCCCATGCGCTGTTTTTCCATCTCTGCCATCTCTCCAGCAGAAGCTCTGCAAAACTTAGGACAATATTAATAACTGCTGTTGATACAGTACACACGAATCTCCTGTATTTGCAGAATTTCAAGTATGACTACAACCATGTGTGTAAGGAGGAGATGTTTGATGATAATGTCTGGGTGCTGATGCACAAGGCAAATAAAAATGGCAGGTTGCTGCTGGCCCTCACAGAGCAGCTCTACATGGTGGATTGCTGCTTCTGGGCCCAAGAAACAAGCACTGGCTGGTGGGGTCACATCAGAATGCAAGTTTGTGATGACGAGCAATGGCTTCAGAACTTTCAGATGCAAAAGGCCATGTTCCTGGATCTGTGCGCCAAGTTTGCCCTAGCTCTCCACTGCAAGGTCACTAAAATTAGAGCTACAATAACAGTAGAAAAGCTAGTGGTGATCACACTAGGGAAACCTACAAAGCTGGATTGCCCACTAACCAATAGCAATCAGTTCGGAGTTAGAAAATTCACAGAGGATTCCATTGGCATCCAAATGTGCAAAGGGATAGTTTTTATGTAGTTATGCAAGAGCTGGTTGCATGATGCTTACATCTTTAAGAACATAGCTCTTTTCCAAGAGCTGCAAGCAGGGACATTCTTCCCTGATTGGTGCATTCCCATTTGTGATGTTGAAATGACAGTAGTGATTCTGGGGGACCCTACCCTTTGCTTCCTTGACATCAATGAAAGACTCATCTATTGCAGTGGTGGGCAACCTGCGGTCCGTGGGCCGCACACAGCCCATCAGGGTAATCCACTGGCGGGCCGCAAGACAGTTTGTTTACATCAACCGTCCGCAAGCATGGCTGCCTGCAGCTCCCAGTGGCCGGGGTTTGCTGTTCCCGGCCAATGGGAGCTGCAGGAAGCGGTGGGCTGCAGGTTGCCCACCGCTGATCTATTGGCTGAGCAGGTGCAGGATTATTGTTGAATGTGCTTTCAGTAGAATAAAAGGTTCTGGTGATGTTTACTAACTAGACTGGATCTCAGAGAGAAAAAATATCCCAATGGTTATAGCTACCTGTTGTGTCCTGTATAATATCTGGGAGATGAGGCGGAAAGGCTACCAGCAGGGTGGATCAGCTGTCTGCTGAGTTTGAACTGCCAGACACAAGGGCTATTAGAAGAGCCAGCCATGCAAAGGCGCCATTTAGGGATGCCAGGGGAGGGCTGAAGCCCCCACCCTAAGTTTTTGTATTGCCAGTTAGGAGCAACGCTGCTTGCTCCTCTGCCTCTTCCCCTCGCTAGCCCGGAGCGAGAGCGACACACACTGTTTGCGTTGCTTACTCCTCCTCGCCTCCCCCTCACCAGTCAGGAGCAATGTGGTTCACTCTTCTCTCCCATCCCCTCCCTGGGCTGGCAATTCTTTGCTCAGGCAATAGGAATGAAAAGGTGTATCTAGCAGAGACAATAGCAGGACTAGGAGTTTCTGCAGCACTTTTTTTCAAATTAATTCCTGAAACAAACAGGCTCAGGAGTGGTGGGGGAAGAAAGCTCTGGGCTTAGGTCAGAAGATGCTTGCTGCAGATTTCACAATAATGTGCCATTCACCTTCACATGGTGACATGTTACAAAGGCAGGAGCAAGCCCCTTGTGACACCAGTAGACACAGGGCTGCTCAGGCTGGGGAGGGGGCTGCTGCCCCAGGCACATTCAGGGAATAATTATCCCCACAGCCAGCCCAGCTTTGGAAGTGTCAGGCAGCAAGAGAAGAGCTGAAGAACGACCACTTGGGATCTTTCTCTGCTGTCAAGAAACAAACGTGCTGTCACTAGGGTTGCCAACTTTCTAATTCCAGAAAACCGAACACCCTTGCCCTGCCCCCTGCTCACTCCATCCCCTCTCCCTCCGTCGCTTGCTCTCCCACACCCTCTTTCATGAGCTCATTTTCACTGAAAGGCCCAAACAGGCATATTTATTGTTTTGACATGTATTATGCTAAGTCCAGGTTTTATTTGCTTACCCTAGAGTTAGCAGCAAATTAGTCAAAAAGGGTAATTTAAAACAAAATGAAATTTCACAAAGATTTTCATGATTCTTTCCCTCCCCTCTTCCCATTTTTTGTAACCAGCTCCATGTTTTTTGTTCACTAAAGTAATTGTAATTTTATGTGTGGAATTAGGACCACACATTATCACAGCTGCAATGGGTCCATTAAAGGCCCACTCCCGAAGCCCAAGAGCACAACCACAGAAACACACACCTGTCCAGATACCTATAAAAATAAATCTGTAGAAACTGACTCCCACACCTACATGTAGATACACATGTGTATTCATGTGTACACATCTAGCATGCATCAACACATATACTTCCACATTATTTATTATTACAATTGTTGTTTAGTGCCTGGAGACCCCAACTAAGATCGGGGCTCCAGGGTGCGAGGTGCTGGACATACACATAAGAAGAGAGAAACTGCAACAAAGTTTATAATGTAGCTAGACAAAGGTGGGGAGAAACGTATTATACATTGGCTCTTCTATTATTTTCCTTGTTTGATGGAATACATACCTTTTTAGCTGAGCATACTTCCACCTACTGGATAGAATATATATTGCATATGTCATTCTATAGTTCCCTGTACAGAGGTGTAAGGAGCCTCATGGTCCACTAGTGGTTGCCTCCCATGATAACCTGGATGGAAGGAGTGGGGCAAAATTCTACCAATGATGTGGGTACTAGCAAGGTGATGGAGGAATACATTGCAGAAAAAGGATGGAGGGTTCTGGTTTTGGTTTCTTTAGTTAAAAAGCTGTGGCTACCAGCTTTTGTTCTCCCTCTCTCCACACCCCCGCCACACACACAAAAAATCTGTTTTCTGGATTTGTTTCTGTGCTTTTTCATTCTCAGAGTTTTCCAGTGTTTGTATTCTACTTTGACTCTTTTCTGAACACATTCTTAAGCTACAGAAATCTTTTCAGACACAGTGGAGAAGAAGAATATATATAAATGCTGAATACTGAAATGTAATATTCACAAGGTGTGGGATGTTTCTGGTTTAAATGCATCTTGTTAACAATTCCTTTAATGTGGGAATATCTGAAATGCTTATAGTAAGTCCTGGGGTACTTGTCATGTTTTTGAAATGTATCTGGTTTCTGACATACAAATGTGTATTTAAGAACTGTTGCTAAATCTCCAAAGTCTTAGTTTTACTTCTGAATTAATTCACACCCATATGTCATTGTCAAAGTTGGTTATTGAAACAAAGGGAAAGATCTTCAAAGGCACAGATCTCATTTGTACCATTGAAAATGTACCCCAAAGCACTACTAGCATAGCAATGACAAGTGACTTTTACCAGATCACATAGTGAGTTTGTGGTGGAGCAACTGGGAACAGAACCAAGATGGCCTGACTCCCTCTCCCCAGCTCTAGCTGCAATTGCATCCCGATAACTGTATCATAGTCAAATTTCATCTTAGGCTGTTGGGCTCTCAATTTTAAACTTTGGCTTTGCAATGTCTTTTTAATTATTATTAATACCTGCATTATAATAGTGCCTGCAGGTTCAAACCAAGATCTGGGCTCCATTGTGCTAAGTGCTGTACTAACCAACACTTAGGGACTTGCCTACACTGCAGCCACTGCAGCGGCAGACCTAGGCTGTACCTGTGACATATAGTGACATAATAGCGTAAATGTTTCCTACAATGACAGAAGGGGGTTTTCCATCGATGTAATTAACCAACCTCTTTGAGAAGTGGTAGCTAAGCTAACAGATGAATGCTCCTATCAACCTAGCTGCATCTAAAGTGGGGGTTAGGTCAACCTAACTATGGTGCTCTGGATGCAAAATTTTTCACAGCCTAGAGCTGATCTATACTAGGAACTTACATTGGTATAGCTACATCTCTCAGGGGTGTGAAAAATCCACATGCCTCGGAGGCATAGCTATACCAACCTAACCCCTGGTGTAGACAGTGCTAGGCCAATGGAAGAATTCTCCCATCAATCTAGCTACCACCTCTACCACCCTCCCATCAGTGTAGGTAGTATCTACAATGAAGCACTAGAGCCGCACAGTTGCGCCACTGCTGTAGAGTTTTAGGCCTACCCTGAGTCAATCTAATTTTAAAGTCTAGACCAGCCCTATTGTCCGTGCAACTAACATTTTACACTCTGAGGTCAAGTTATACTATTGGGCCAAATTTATTCCTGGTGTAACCTTTGAAACGAGAGGCTCCATCACCATGCAAAGAAGCAGCACCGTGGGCTGATTTTGCTCAGTGCTGGGCAAGAGCATAATGGGGCCATGGCTGACACTGTGAGCTCTCACCATGTTGTGTCAGCAGTAGCAGCAGGTGCTACAGCCACTTAGGGCATGTTTACATGTACTGCACTGCAGCGGTGCAGCTGTACTGATGCAGCTGCGCTGCTGCAGCGTATCCAGTGAAGACACTCTATGCCGATGGGAGAGAGCTCTCCCATCAGCATAATAAAACCATCTCCGCCAATGGCAGAAGCTATGTCGGTAGGAGAAGCTCTCCTGCCAACATAATGCTGTGCACACAAGCGCTTACGCTGGTGTAACTATGTTGCTCAGGGGGGTCATTTAGGCTTTGGCTACACTCGAAACTTCAAAGCGCTGCCACGGCAGCGCTCCCGCAGCAGCGCTTTGAAGTGCGACTGTGGTCGCGCGCCGGCGCTGGGAGAGAGCTCTCCCAGAGCTGCAGGCACTCCACCTCCACGAGGGGAATAGCTTACAGGGCGCCCCAGCGCTGGGGCACTGGCTACACTGGCGCTTTACAGCGCTGTAACTTGCTGCGCTCAGGGGGGTGTTTTTTCACACCCCTGAGCGAGAACGTTGCAGCGCTGTAAAGTGCCAGGGTAGCCATAGCCTTAGGCTATGTCTACTCTGCACTTTCCTCGTTACAATTTTTGTCACTCGGGTGTGAAAAAGCACCCCCTGGATGACAAAAGTTTTAATGACGAAAAGCGCTTCATCAATGGAAGACACTCTCCTGCCAACGAAGCTTCCTCCCCTCGTTGGGAGTGGTTTTATTTTGTTGTCAGGAGGGCTCTCTCCTGGTGACAAAGAGTGGCTACGCTGCGTGCCTTACAATGGCAAGGCTTTAGCGGCACGGCTGTGCCACTGTAAGCTGCGCAGTGTAGACACAGCCTTATTTGCACCCATGAGAGACATAAATTATGCTGACATAAGCTGTAGTATAGGCATAGCTTGGGAAAGGGGTGTGTGTGGGGAGTTGAGCTGTGTGAATCACTGATCTTCTTCCAGTTCGCTGGCCCACGGGAGAACTGACAAACAGCAGGGCTTTGTGTGGAAGGAAAAGGGAACTCTGAGCACTGGAACCACAAGCAGACATGCCAAACCTACAAAATAAAAATGCAGAAATTGGGCTTGTTTTTGGCTTAATTGTCTTGAGCATAGCTTTTTGCATCTTTTTATTTTTTATTTTTTTATTAGCTCCCAGCAAGCAGGGGCAAGGGTGAGGGGAGAGAGTCAGGGGTGCACAGGAGGCCCACCAAACTGTCCCGGGGTGGGGGGGTCTAGTCACACACGCAGTGTTGGGGGGGGGGTCTTAGGGACTGGCTTGTTTTGAAATGGGATTAGCTTCATTTTTGGCTTATTGTGAAAGTTGGCAACTGTGATCCCAAGAGGGAAGCAGCAGAGCAAAGGCAGCGGCGCGCTGAGCCCAGCAGGTCTGTGAGGAAACCCTGGGGCGGGCCGGGCACGCCTTCCCAGAAGCCGGGTTTGGCCGGCCCAGCCGCGCCGCCAGCGGCTCCCACCCGCCCCGGCACGAAAAAAGTTTTGGCCGGAACACGTCACCCGGCAGCTCTGTGGGGGGAGGGGTCACAGCCAGAGGAGACTGGGGGCGGGGTTTGTTGTCAGCAATGCTTGTGAACGGGAGCCAGTGACTGACTGACAGCGAGTGACGCCCCCCCCCCCCCCGCCCGCCCCCGCTATCGTCGGGGCTCAGGCAGTTCCGTAGACACCTCTTCCGGGAGCGCGCGGCAGCGCCGGGGTCCTCGCGCCCTTAAGTAGGCGCCACCGGGGCCCCGCCCCCCTCTTTCGCTGGTGACTCGTAGAGGCTGCGGGGTAAGTGGGAGCCGGGCCGCGGCGCGAATTCAACCGCCGGGCATCAGGCGGGGGGGAAGTCGGGGCTGCGACCGCCACTAACCGCCTCGCTCTGCCTCTTGTGTTTCAGCAAATCCCGGGCGGGAGCGACCCCCACCGACCATGGCCGAGGAAGGGTGAGAGCCGCGGGGGGGGGCGGGGCTGGGTCCTGTCAGCTCCGTTCGGACGCCCCCGGGGGGGAGGGGGGGCGCGCGCGCGGGGTCCCGCTTTGCCGATGCTAGGCCACGTGCCGCCGCGTGTGGCTCCGCTGAGCGCCCCTGGCCCCGCCCAGGCCTGCGCGGCCCCGCCGCGTGTTCGGAGCCGGGTGGGAGGCACGGGCGGCGGGATCGGCCGGGTCGGGGGCTTCACCTGCAGCGGGGGGGGGGGGGGGGAGTCGGATGGTGTGTCCCTGCCGCCCCGCCCGCCGGTGTGTGATTGCTCCGGGGCTCCTAAGGCGGGAGGCTGGCAGGTGAGCGAGGAGCAATGTCTCTGTGTTCAATTGTTTAGCATTGCTGCTGGAGGTGTAATGGATGTTAACACCGCCCTGCAAGAAGTGCTGAAGACCGCACTCATCCACGATGGCTTAGCTCGTGGTATTCGTGAAGCTGCCAAAGCCTTGGACAAGTAAGTCTTCTTTTGGGGCTCTGTATCGTAACGAGCAAATCTGTTCAAATATTTATGTTAATGTAGGCGCAATACGTGATTTGTATAGGTATTTGGTTATATTTTAGAATGAAAAGGTTTTGACTTAATCGGATCCTGCTAACAAGGAGGCTATCAGTCCTTCTGTCTACTGCCATATGTAAAATGTAAACCCAATAATTACAGGTTACGGTCCCAAGATGTTGGGTTTCCTGTGCTTGTGTTATGTAGTTGCATCATGTAACTTGAGTGCATACAAGCAAAAATAGGTGTCAAGAACACTTGTGTTTTAGCGCTCAACATGATTTGTCTAAGGAAATCTGAGTATAAGTGTAGTTTGCTTGAGCCTCTACTTTAAATGTAGTTTAAAATTGGTGTGGCCCATGTTTTGCAGAGCTGATACATTTCTTCTAGGTTAGGGATTATTGGAAGATAGAATTGTTTATAGACCGTATCAGACTTGGGATCTACTAAACTTAATAGTGTGCCTTTAACTTGGGATAAAAAACTTCTCAAGATCTCATCGAGAATAGGTGTATTTGGGAATACTTGTCTTCAAGCTTTTTGGTAACCTTTAATTTATTTTCTGGTTTAATTTGATGTACTGCTGTATAATATATTGCAAAGAAAATCTTATAAAACAGAACATGAAGCTGACACTTACTATGCAGCTGTTACCAAATGGTATGTGAGTTGGTCTCAGAGCACACTCTTAGTGGCAAAGTAAGATAGAGATGCATGTGTGAATAATCTTTTTAGGTTTAGGTATATAATAGCTTTAAAAACGCCAATAAAACTACAGTGTTTGAATGATGACTCTCAAAAATGTCGGATACCCCTTCACTCTTTTTATGAGTGATAAAAGTAGTCTGACAAACCTGTAAGTTTAAGGGAATAGACAGAAAGATAATATAAAAACAGGAGTGAGAAAGGAAGAAGACATAGACTACGTACAGTCAACTGCTTGAAACATACTTTAGGAAATACAATTATATTGCCTAAAGAGACATTGCTTTTTGAGCTGCCTATATGTAAAACCTTATTTGTTGTAGGCTGGTGCTGGGTATTGGCACAGGACCACAGTTAGTGATATTCAATAGGTGGATTCTTTCAAAGCGTGTTCAGTACAGTACTAACAGCCTGATTTTAGCCTCATTCATCTCTTCAGATAATCAGATGTGTGGTTCTGGATGGAGTAGCATCGTGGTTATAATCAGGCCTGGGTGTAATGATCAGATCCTCCTGATAGTCACATCTCTCTTCCATTTTTTGCATGAGGAGGATCAGGAGAGATCAGAACCAAACCCATGCCCATGATTCATGTGGATCCTCAGTCAGATCCCATTCTTTTTCAATGGTGCCCTCCCCCACATTTATCCAATATATGTTATTCATAGAACTTTTACTTGAGAGATTGTGAACAGCTACAATAACTCCATTCCAGTCGCCCTGGGGTGGGTAAAATTGCATACAAAGTTCAAACAACTACAGTCATCTTAATGGTCAAAATGCATAAAGTAAAGAGATAAAATTCATGGCATGTGCCACATTCTTTTTCTTGCCTGGACTCCTGTAACTGCCTCCTTTCAGGTCTTCCTTACTCTCATCTTTCCATTCAGTCTGTCCAAAAAATATGTATTGCAATAGTGTACAAAGGTCCTAATTAAACTTGAGGTCCTGTCATGATAGCTGCTGTGCAAACAGGCAGACAAGAGCCCTGCCTTGAAGAGTTTATAATTTAAATGTGAAATATAACTAATTGGACATACATTTTTACTTCACAATCATAGCTGTGCTAATGGATTGATGTCATTTGAACTACGCAGTGAAGGCCTCACTCTTGCAGTTCATTGCTTGCTGTAATATGAAGGTGCGCCCATATGCAGTCATTTTCAGAATCTGGGGTCTAACTATATTACACTACATTAAATCAAGGACAGAGGTTCCATGTAATCCCATGGTTTTTGAGATTGTTTCAAAAACTGAGGGGGATTCTTGTCAGTTAAACCATGAACTCTGATATTGATGCAGTAAATCCTTCTCAAGCTTGATTAAAATATATTCTCTTGTAAACTGAATCTGAACATATTGGTGGGATCAGGTAGGTTTTACAAAAAGTGGTTTAATGCAAGCAAATAGACATTTAATATATTGTATTTTAGTTCATGGCTTAATTGCTACTAAAAATCTATTGATTTTTGGAATAACTTGTGTATAAATGTTCTTTATTTTAGACGCCAAGCCCACCTTTGTGTTCTTGCTTCAAACTGCGACGAACCCATGTATGTAAAGTTGGTTGAAGCCCTTTGTGCAGAACACCAGATCAACTTGATAAAAGTGAGTATTGAAACTTGAGTTACAAATTTAGAGCTGTATCAGTATTGTATTTAAAAACACAAGTGGTGTCATAAATGATCTGATACAGTAGTCTACTCAGCCAAGACCCATTTCTGTTGGACTAGCATTTTAGTGCTATGAACTAAGCATATTAACAGTACACAACCACAAAAGTATAAAATATAAGGCAAAGAGGAAGAAAATTAAGATTTTTCAGTTAGTAATGTTAAAGTCCAAGTAGACTGTGATGTGTATTGTATGTTGTAAAACTCAGTTGCTGCCACTTCTGACTACAAATGAATCTCGTTAATCTGAGGCTCTTAATTTCAAGTCAAAGCCACATTTACTTTCTTCAGAATCCTGTTAGAGCTGTACAATGATGATAGTTTGGCTCCCTCTACTGATATTTGTGAGGAAAGCAGCCACAAACGTTACCCAGTGTTTCTGAGTGTACAGCAGCTTTGATCTTACTCTGATTGCATCAAGGAAAGTGCAGTTCTAACATACTAATGTCTTTTTAACAGGTTGATGACAACAAGAAACTGGGTGAGTGGGTAGGTCTCTGCAAAATCGACAGAGAAGGAAAACCCCGCAAAGTAGTGGGCTGCAGTTGTGTGGTTGTTAAAGTAAGATGACAATTTTTTTCCCATTTGTTTCCTCAGTTTCCCAAAAATAAGTAATAAACCTAGGATATAGTTTTAAATAGAAAAATATTTCCACTTTGTAAATTCAGTGCCAATTCTCTGTTTCAGAAAAACATTGTTTCCTGTATTGAAAAAACACAGGCATACATGAGTTAACATTCTTATTTTATAATTAACTTTAGTGGTATTTTTTAGCAACGAATAGTTTTACCAATCCCAGCTCAGTCTAATGTTTGTTCTTTTGTTGCTGATTATTTTATAATGCATAACTAGAAATTTGAGTACAGGATTGATAGAAAACATTAATGTTTTAGCCTTAAAGCAAATGTAATATTACCCTTTATTGGAAGAGGTCTGGTTCTGTTTTAACAAATAGCCAAATGCCAGTAAATTATGTCTGCTTAACTTGAAAATGTTCTGCGGAAATCATTAAGATGGTGCTGGCAATAACAAAGCCATGGTACGAGCCTTAAAGACTTGCTAGTCCTTGAGGTCCCTGAAAATGGCTACATGTCCACTATGGTATGTAGTGGATAACACTAATGGCTACTCTGAATATTTTCATATTTCTGTCATCATTCTGGATTTTAATAAATGGATTTCCTCTGACTGTTAAGGCTTTCCCACAGATTACATGTTATCACAACAATTAGGTATGTTTGCCTATATTTTACCATTAGGTTCCCTTAAGTCTCAGGCACTCAAATACCCTACAACATCCCTACAATGTATTTTGGAAGAGTAGCAGAGTATCTGGGAAAGTGCAGTCCACTTGAGGTTGCTCAAGGAGCACAACGAAGAGATGGTAGAAGCACAAAGTACAGGGGATTATTGATGTGTTTGAGGGGAGTCAAGGATGAGAATAGTCTTTCAAAAATACTGTGTTGTGTGTGTATATAGGGAGAAATCTAGCAGTTAGTATGCATGTTTATCACGGGATACCTTTTATCCCAACTTCTGCACAGCTCAGTTTCTTCAAACAGTGGGAAGTAGATGAAATGTGTGCAATTTACTAGCATATTAAGGAGGCTAAAGTGAATACTAAGGGCTGGTCCACACTAACCCCCTGGTTCGAACTAAGATACGCAACTTCAGCTACGTGAATAACGTAGCTGAAGTCGAAGTATCTTAGTTCGAACTAAAAGGTACTTACCGCGGGTCCAGACACGGCAGGCAGGCTCCCCCGTCGATTCTGCGTACTCTCGCGGAGCAGGAGTAGCGGTGTCGACGGCCAGCACTTCCGGGATCGATTTATCGCGTCTAGACAAGATGCGATAAATCGATCCCAGAAGATCGATTGCTTGCCGCCGAACCAGGAGGTAAGTATAGACGTACCCCAAGAGTCTCTGGTTGCTACTGCTGACATGAGGGTGTGGACGTGAACAAGTGTATACATACATGTACATCATACTTGAAGAATAAAGTTTGTGTGCCCATATTTCTAACTGCTCAATCTATTTGAGTATCTTCCACTAAAGTTTACCCCCAACATAGCCAAACAAAAGTATATTTTAATTAATTTAGCCTGTAGCTTATTCTGAGCAAAGATATATTAATTTCCAAAGATGTCTGTATTCCATTAATTTACTATTTTGTATTATAGGACTATGGCAAGGAATCTCAGGCCAAAGATGTCATCGAAGAATACTTCAAGTGCAAGAAATGAATGAAAAATAAATTTTGTCAAGCCTGACTTATTTGTGTCTGTTTTTGATGAGCGGCATCTATCATGATCTTTCAAGCTCAAAGTACACTTTCTAACCCCTCCTTTCATCTTGGGTCTTTTGAGGGTATTTTATCATTCATTCAACTATATCCACTTAATTAAGCAAACTCTTGCTATCAATTGCAGAGAGAACCTAATTTCGTTTTGGGGGGATTGAGAAACACTATTGCTGTATTGTGGCATCTGTGATGAAAATTTGGCTCCCTCTACTGAAACAAGTGAGGAAAGATGCCTGAATTGTTTCTCAAATCTTCTGAGACGCAGCAAAAATTCTTTAAAACTAGCTTTTTTGGGGTACTTTTAAATTATCACTGGATACATTTTAAGTATGTTTTCCTATCTTTTGAAAACGTAACTACACAGTCCTAAAGGAAATTCAAGTTTGAATTTGAGATTACAGCTCAGATATGTTTTTTTTTTATACTGGGCTGAATATAAGTAAGATTCACCCCAACCTTTGGGAGCTTCTGGATTTTGCTTTCTTATGTTTAGATATGTTCTGATAAGGAGTTCTGGCTTTGACTTCTCTGTAAACCAAAACAAGTAATCCTTGTAAGGTTCCATTATAATAAGTGAAATGCTCAAATTATTTTAATCTCTTGACCATACTTCTTCCCTACTTTCTGTACTGGCTGTGACTTACTCCTGTGAAAAGTGAATGTTAAACTACCACTGTTCTAATTAGATTGCATTTTTGTTAGTGTGGGGAATGCACTGACTGAGTTGTGAAGGAATTGATAGGAACCAAGTTGATACCTTCATGCTAATTAATGGTGAGGTGGATTTCCTTTATATAATGTGAAAATGTCTCCTATTGGAGTTACAATTTTCAAACTTGGCAACTAGACATTGTGATTAAAACTTGTGACAAAAGCTGGACAGCTGCAAGAGTGATGTTAGCCTTAGATTGATAAAGGTCCCTCTTCCTATAAGCTGAGGAGTTGCCTCAGGTCAATTAGGGACACCTGAGTCCAATTAAGGGCTGCTTGAGACTTCTAAAAATCCCTGTGGTGAGAGGAGGAGAGACAATCTGCTGCAGGGCTAGTAGCGGTAGGGAGATAGGCTTCTGTAGGATGAGGCTGCTCTCCTCCCTACAATGGAAACGACCAAAACTGAATACTTGTTTAGGGGAAGGACTGACACCCTGGGTGCATAACAGGATGATGCCCCTGGGGGGAGGGAAAGGTATACCCCTTTTTTGTTTGTGAATATTTCTTTTGTTTGGTGGAGGAGTACTTCAAGGCCTAACTTGAAAATATTGATAAAGAAACACAGTGGGGCTTATTTACTGCAGGCCCTCCCTCTGCCAGATGGGTAAGTGCCTTAGTTTGTGGCTTTTGTTTATCTCCCACAAAATGGATGCAGGGGTGTGAGGCTGGCTTCCTTTTAGCTCAGTGGTTAGGGACCTTACCTGTGGTGTGGGAGACCCGAGTTCATTTCCCCCTTCTGTGTGATGTGGAGCAGATTTGAACTTGGGCTTCCCCCTCACAGGAATGACATCGCCATTGAGCTATAGGCTATTCTAGCATTGGGGGGAGGGCCTCATTCTTTCCTTGTGAAGCTGTGTATGATGAATTATTAAATGAGTTGGGCCAGGGTGAGAATTATAGTGCAGTGATTAGAAATCTCACCTGCATCAGGGAAAGGTACATAATTGGACGTATCTCTCCCATATTTTAGATGAGTATCCTAATAGTATAGGCTCCTAACTCCAGGAGAGGGTTCACTGCTAAGAATGCCAACCAGAGAGAGGTGCCTTCCTCTGGCCCAGAGATTGTGCAGGCTTCTACAGAGGGGTAGAGGTGCCCAGCCTTTCTCAGGATTTCTGATTGGCTGGTTTAGATGACTCCATGCTCAGCGCTGGCTTTTGTGGATCCTATTAGATGCCCATGCAATTTATAGAACAGTGATTCTCAACCTAGTTACCATTGTGGCCCACATGTTATGTGGGCTGCATCCAAGACCTGTATGGCCCTGAGGATGTCACATGGGCCACAGCTGCGTGCTGATTGGGCTGCAGGTTGAGAACCACTGGTCTAGAATGTCTAGGCACCTAACTTAGGCTGTAGATTCCACTAAGTGGTGAAGTGCGTAAAAGGTGATGCAATGCTGAGGGTTGCAATACCTAAATCCGTGATTCAAGGCTAGAAAGAGTTAAGATCAATAGTGACCACTAATTTTGGGCGCACAATTTGAGATCCTGCTGACCTCTTTTTCCAGAGTACTCAGCATTTTATATGTTCAAAGCACACCCCATTAATATCAATAGCAGTAATGTGTTTTTAGCACTTTTGCAAATTCGCCCAGGGTCTCAAGTCAGGCATCCACAAAATGATGATCTCATAATGAGTGATAACCCATAAAATGTTTGGCTTAAGTGACTTTCTCAACATCACATGAGAACTCTGTGGCAGAGGTAGGAATAGAAGCCAGTTCTTCAGGGTAGCCATTTAGCTATTAACCGAGAGACCTTCCCCTCCCCATGATCCTATGCTTTGTTCGCTACACCATTCTGATTCATTCTTGGAGCACCATCCTGTGTACCTGATGAGCCATGGTTCTGTAGAAAAAAATAGTAAGACTATCATAATGCATGTTCCCAATGGATGCATTTCCTAAATTTTGAGTGCTTGACTTTGCAACCGTAATTTTCTTTTAACATTTCTGAGATTTCACAGCTTTTTAAAAAACCATGTGAAGAACAAAAATCATACAGAAACCTAGCGATAGCGATGTGGGTAATCAGTATTGGAACCTTTACATGTTCAGCATAAACATCGGCCACTCATGCTAATGGACTAACACACTGCTGTCATCCTTTGCATGGACCTGTATTAGAGGGAGATGAGCTGCACTTTGCCAGTGGATTTCACAGCTATTTGCTGACAACAGAGGAATGTTGAGACTCAGAGATCTTAGGCTATGTCTACACTACAGAAGCAATAGGGACATAGCAGCCTACACTGATGGAAGGGGGTTTTCCATTGGAGGAACACCACCCTGAACAAAGATGTGTAGACGGAAATATTCTCTTGCTGACATAGCTGCATCTACACTGTATTAGGGCAGCATAGCTATATTGGTCAGGGTAGTGGGTATTTTTCAAACCCTGACCATCATAGCTATGTCAGCCTAACAAATGTAGATCAAACCTGAGGTTCTGAAGAAGAGCGTACTGTAGTGGTCACAGATGCTTGTGTCCATTTCTGTGCTTCATGGAAAGCCTGGCCTGCTTTCTCTCCAGCCTGTCTGTATAACAGTCCTATTTCTTGGCTTCTCTCCCTGGCTTCTTATCCCAGTTTTCCCTATGAGGCTCTTTACCTCAGTTTTATTCCCACCTTGCCTGCTGTCATGATCTGTCTTGTTCTCTTTGTGTTACAGTCAGACATCTTCCTCCTTCATGCTGCCTGAGCATCAGCAGGGGGAGCATTGAGAGCACCATAGTAACTCATAACAGCTGGGAGCAACAGTTGCAGGGAAAGTTCTGCTCAGTCCCTGCAGCTCCAGGTCGTTCTCTGGGAATAGTGTATGTGCAATCTAGGCAGCATGTGGCAGCTGTCGTGGGATGGCGTATGCTCAGTGCAGAATGGAATCTTTAGAGAATTTAGCTGCCGAATTCTAAGAAGTCTTTACTGAGCATGTGCAAAGTTGCTTCAGAGTCTCATAATTTGGCCAAATTTGAGCATTTTTTCATGGGAACTGCAAAAGACACATCCCAGAGTGACTCCTCCCCTCCCCAGGGCCACATTTAATAGAATCTCAGGGTTGGAAGGGACCTCAGGAGGTCATCTAGTCCAACCCCCTGCTCAAAGCAGGACCAACCCCAACTAAATCATCTCAGCCAGGGCTTTGTCAAGCCTGACCTTAAAAACCTCTAAGGAAAGAGATTCCACCACTTCCCTAGGTAACCCATTCCAGTTCTTCACCACCCTACTAGTGAAAACGTTTTTCCTAATATCCAACCTAAACCTCCCCCTCTGCAACTTGAGACCATTACTCCTTGTTCTGTCATATTCTACCACTGAGAACAGTCTAGATCCATCCTCTTTGGAACCCCCTTTCAGGTAGTTGAAAGCAGCTATCAAATCCCCCCTCATTCTTCTCTTCTGCAGGCTAAACAATCCCAGTTCCCTCAGCCTCTCCTCATAAGTAATGTGCTCCAGCCCCCTAATCATTTTTGTTGCCCTCCGCTGGACTTTCCAATTTTTCCACATCCTTCTTGTAGTGTGGGGCCCAAATCTGGACACACTACTCCAAATGAGTATGCTGACAGAACAGTGTTTTCTGTAGTCATAGATAAAGTCATGCACGGAGATGTTGCTACACTGGCAGAAAAATTCCTTCAGTCAATGTACTCTGTGTCTTCACAAGGGCTATGCTGGCATAAGCTCTGTAGTGCAGTGGTTCTCAAACTTTTTTTTCGCGAACCACTTGAAAATTGCTGAGGGTCTCGGTGGACCGCTTAATGATCCAAATGTTGTTTGTACCGTTAGCTAACTATTGTAAAGCACTTTGGATAAAAACACTATATAAAAAAAAATTTTGTTCTACAAATAAAAGCACACAACTCATATTTTAATATTAGTAGTCTTGCCTTTCTAATGCAATGGATGTGCCCTCCCTCCCCCACCATGGCAGCCCCCGATCTGGGGCTGGGAAGTAGCAGGGTCTCTCCCCTGCCACAGCAGCCACAGAGCTGAGGCTGGGAAGGAGGGGGGTCTCTCCCCTGCAGCTGCAGCCCTAGAACTGGGGAAAGTCACCTCTTTCTCTGGCTGCCGCAGACCTGCACATCCCAAATTCCCCCCACCCCCTCTTCTCATCACACTGCCCCCTCCCACCTACCCACTATTCCCCCCAAGGCCACCACCTCACATGTGCATCTTCTCCAGGGTCCAGGTACCTAATTAGTGGAGCCACGTTTGTGCAGCACCACTAATTAAGTGGGTGGCCCTTCATCGTTTTGTGTGTGGCCGCCCAGGCATGCACCTTAGAGAGAACCAGTTTGAGAACCTCTGCTGTAATGGATACATAGCCTATGTACAGGTCTCTCGCGTCTTACGCGGGGGTTCCGTTTCGCGCTGAGCGCGTAAAGCGGAAACCGCGTGTACTGAAACGCCATTGACTTGAATGGCGAGCGGAATCGTTTCCGGTTCCGCTTCCGGTTCCGTTTTTCTTCTAGCTTTGCCGACCGTGCAAAGCTGAAATCGCGCATGTTAAATGCGCGTAAGACGGGAGAGACCTGTACAGCCTCTTTTGCATGGGGAGTTTTTCCAGAATAGCTATTCCTGATTGACTAATTCTTGAGTATAGATGCTCCTCTTCTGGAATAAAAGTGTTATATTCTGAATTAACTTAATCCACTTTGGAAGTGAGTCAAACTAATTTAGAATAAGACATTCTGGAATAAGAGTGCTTGGAGTAAATTGGGAATAGTTAATGCACTTTAAATTCACACCCTTTATCCCTGATTAATTTTCATGAGTAGACGAACCCTTGTGAATCCCTTTCCTTGTTGAGAGTGAAATGTTACAAGGGAAGGTGTGGGGTCGTCTTGGAGTGTTTGGCCTCTGACAGGAAAAGCAACCATGTGGGAGTCAGAGGTCACAAGGTGGAAAGCCCAAGATGTGTGTGTGTGTGTGTGTTTGGCTGTGGAGGTGGGCCTTTGAGAGAAATCAGATGTATCAGGGATAGGAGAGATTGGTGTTTTGTAGACAATCTAATTTTGTTATAATTTATGGCAAAGGTGTCTAGAGCCTTGGATAGGTTAATTGTTTAATATAAATATAATAAGGAAGCAAAATGTTTGTAGAATAACATAATACAAAAGTGAAGCATCTGGTTCTTCCTGGACCTAGAATTGCTGCACTATAGCTTTGAGTTTTGGCATGGGGCAACTGAAATCTTTGGAGGCAAATTAAAAGCATTTGTTTTTGTTCTCTATTCCTCTTTTAATACTATATTGGGAGCATAAACACTGCCCTTTATTGTTGCCTAAGGCTGTAATATTGTTAAGGGACACTCCTGAAGTTCAGTCTGCATTGCAAATTGGAATTTTGTAACCAATTTCTGTGGTGCACTTGTAATTGTAGTGTAACTGGGTCCTAAAGGGAAGAATATTGCTTTTACATTTCTAAACCACTAATAATCCAGGAAATGAGAGACTAACATCCTGACTGAAATTTTAATAGAAAATTCTACTTCGTTCAACACATTTTAACTCATTGTACTGCAAAAATGTTTGCCAGTTATCTTCACTGAGGAAAATAGTAGACCTCTTAATTTATAAAAAAAAAGTTTACAGCTTTATTCTTTGGATTATCTGTTTCACTGAAATACAACAGTAAAACTAGTTGGGTAAAATCCTAGCCCATTGAAGCCAATGGGAATTTTGTCATTGATTTCAATGAATCTAGAATTTCAACTGCTGTGTATAGGCTAGGGATTTTAGGGAAATCTGTCACAGTTGCTATCACAACAGTACTAGCAAAGATGGGAGCATTAGTAGCAGTGGTAGACTGGTTGTTGTACTGACTTCTAGCCCCGCAAGTAACGATGGGAGACTTCCCTAAAATCTTATTGTAGAGAAGGCTTATATGTCTAGCCACACTTGTGTTTCTAGTGTAATGGTCTGAAGTGAAATGATTTACATTATTTGTATTTAAGAGGTCAATGTTATCTGTATTGGAATAGATGGACGTTCACAGCTCTCTGGCTGCAGACTCGGTGAGAATATGTCTTGATCCTAAAGGACTATCTACTTTCAGAAATAGAAACTTATTTTTTTAATGAAAATCTGGAGAGCTCAACAGACTCCACAGGAAAGTCATAAATATAGTAGAATTTATGGATTTATTTTGTTTTAACTTACCAACTTTCCCCCAGGTATATTTTTAATTTGCTGAGTCAGTTTATGATATGTTAAAATAGTCATACTTGAAGGCAGGAAGCAATCTGGCTGGCTAATGAGGGTTTTGAGGCCTGTAATTATTTGAATGTACCTACACTGGTTGGAAGTCATTAGTTTCATATCAGATGTTATCAGTTCACAAATTAAAATGCATAGTAAAATATTTACTATACCTTTAAGTTCCTGTTCTCTATGATTTCAAATTTTGAATAGCTGGCAATTTTTAAACTTGAAATGGTATGAAATTGAGGATATGTAGACTATAGATCCTATCTCGGGATTTTCTCAGGTCCTGTTTACATTAGAGAAACTTGCATTGCTGTTATGACTTCAATGAAGTTACAATGGTGCAAACCCTTTTGTCAGCAGCATAAAATGGATCTTGCACCAGTGCAGCTTCAGATTTTTGTGACTCTGGAGAGAACATTTTTAAGGGAAAGAGATGGAACTACATCTTGTCCCCTCTAATCACAGATATTGCCATAAGAATGCCAATTGTAATTGTGTGTGTTGTGAAGTAAACAACTGGACAGAATCAAGTAGACTGGTTACTTGGGGCCAGATTTTTAAAGGTATTAAGTGCTTAACGATACAGAGAGGCACCTTAGTGGGATTTTTAAAATGCTTTGGCACCTAACTCGCATTAGCACTTTTGAAAATCCCCCTCAGTACCTATCTGCCCCAAATCTGGCTCTTGAGCTCTTTTGAAAATGGGACTTAGGCTCCTAAGTCCCGATTTTCAAATGTTAATTACTAAAATATATCAGAATGATCCTGGACCACATAGTTTAGCAACAAGCAAACGTCTATTTTCTTTAAAATAAAAAAAGAAAATCCCAAACTTGTTTTGAGTGGAAATAAAATAGATTGCAGTTACTCTGAATACCAGTGTCTGGACTATGACCAAATTCATACTGGAGAACATGTTTATACATACTGAGTCAATGGGCTAAAAAAATGTCCCTGTTACAACTTCATTGTGCACAGTGGGGTTTCCTTGCCTTAATTTAGAATAGAATTTAATCCAATACTTGACATACAAATGAAATATTTTATATTAGTAAATGTACTGAATAATAGAGCTCATTGAGCTTCATGAGAGCTGGAGAACAAACTTTCTCTTGTTTACCAGCCTGTAGCTTGTCAAATGAACAGTCAGGAAAAGGTAATCAAATAAGAATAGCCATATTCTGGAAGAATAAATTTGTTGGGCAAAATTTAAATTTCTTTGTAAGTACTTAATGGTATCTGAATGAAGTTATCATGGTCCAAAGCCCTTTATGATTTATGTGTTTTAAAAAAGAGAGAAATCTGCCTAGACATGAACATTTTATAAAATGACCCATCAGTTTAATAATAATATTACTAGAGTCTGCTGGAGAATGACAATTTCATTTTACAAAACCTTTTGAGGCTTCAAAATTTGTTTTCATTTTGCATTGGACCAAAAGGAAAACTTTTAAAATGTTTTTTGTGAAAAGGAATTCAGTTTAAATGTCCATTTTCAGATCGAAAAGCCCAGGTTTTCAATTCACATCTCTCTTGAAGTGTGCAGTCTTCACCCTGGACCTCAGAAACCTTCCCATCAAAAACACCTCTGTGAAATGTTTCAGCTTCTATCAGACAGCATTAAAAAAAAAGTTAGTCAAAAATGTTCTGATCAGCACTAATTCTTCTTCGAGCGCTTGCTCATGTCCATTCCATGTTATGTGTGTGTGCTCACTACATGCACTGATGCCGGAAGTTTTTCCCTCAGTGGTATCTGTAGGGGACCGACTCTGGTGCCCTCTGGAGTGGCGCGCATATGCGCTGGTAGAAGGGGCGCCGCTGCTCCCCCCCCGCCCTCGGTTCCTTCTTACCACTAGCAATGGTGCTGGAACATCTCCTTTCTTCTGAAAGTGCTCTTGCCCAGTGGTTCTTCCTATCATTCATTGTGTAAATAGTTCTTAGATAAGTAGTTCTTTTGTTCTCTTAATAGTTAGCTAATAGTACTGTAGATAAGTTAGATAGTCCCCTAAGGGACTTAGACCAGGGACCCTGCATGCCCCGATCCCTGGGCTTCAAGCCTTGTGATAGCTGCAAAAAGCCTATGCCAATCAGCGATCCTCATCAAAGCTGCTTGAAGTCTTTGAGGGAAACCTACATTAGCGACAAGTGTCGCATCTGCAAGAGCTTCAAGCCTAGAACTAAAAAGGAGTGGGACTTAAGACTAAGAGCGCTGCTCATGGAGTTGGTCCTTGTGCTGGTCTCCAAGCCACCAAGATCAGACTCCACTCCGAGCACAGCGGCATCGGTGCGAAGTGTGGCACCGGCCTCCTGACACTGGTCCCAGTGCCCAGTACCTACTAAGAAGCAGAGGAAGCACACCGGGAGAGGGCTTCCCCGACATCCTGTACTGAAAAGGGAAAGTCCAGAGAGCAGCATAGGCCCATGCGGGACAGCATATCTCCAGAGCCCAGCCAGGCACCTGCATCACCGGCTAGGCTGTCCAGCCCTCCTAGGGACCCACTAGCCACTCCGTGTAGTGGCTGAGGTCCTTGGAACCTGGAGGTCCCATCCATGCCAAAGGCCTTCCAGACTGCAAAAGACATCATGTTTTTGCCGATACCACTGACGCCATGTCAGGACGTAGTCAACTCTAGAGGGAAGCCGGCACTGGGGCCGTGCAACGGTCTCCGCCTATGCGGCATCGCAATGGTCGATGTCGAAGCAGTGATCCCCGGGGACGCACTTCCGACCTTCCCATATCGACCAGAGTTCCTGGCATCATTCGCTGGACTCTCGGTACTGGTCCCTGAAGGTGTGGCATCGCTCGCCCAATGGTCGGCGCAGAGCCGTAGCATGCCACTGGTCTCCCGAATCATGGCACTGGTCGCCGGAGCATGGGCATCGCTCCTCAGAGCAATGAAATTTGCCGGGACTACAATGCCGATCCCCAGGACCACGAAACCGGTCCCCAGCACTGAAATGCAGATCGCCGGATTCACATCACTGATCCCTGGGGTTGAGGTGACATTCTCTGTCATCCCATTCTTGGTTGCCAGACTCCCAGCACTGTTCCCAGAGTTCTAGGCGTTTCACCGAGCTCTGCTGCTGGTCCCTGGTCAGGTGGTACCGGGACCCTGAGCCCCGGCACCTGTCTCTCAGCTGCAGATGCTGGAATGGTAGGTGTGGAGAGGACATGCACATAGCATCCACACCGCAGTGGTCCCTAAGGCAGGACCTTTCCTTCTCGGGCTCAGAGGCTGAGGAGACAGCAGGTCCCTTGGGCCAGGTGGACCCAGCCAGATCTGGGGGGGCTCCTCCAGGGCCACCAGCCAGAGCATGGCCCCAGGGCCAATGGCCTACCCCATGGTACTTTTGGAACCCTTGGCGGAGACCCAGATGAAGCGTTCAATATCGGGGGGTCAGAGAGGAGGTTGACGACAGTCTCCTGTCACCCTCTGGACTCAGAGGAGTGTTCTGAGCAAGGTGCCCAGGAGCACCCTCCGGCCTTGGGGGAGGCCTCCCATGTGTGGGATTCTGAGTCAGCCCCTGCCCACACCCTCACCTCCTCGTCATCCTTACCTGATGAGGCAGTGGCAGGACTGTTCCAGATAGTGCCACAGGACAACGCCAAGGCACACAAGGAGCTGCTAAAGTGAGTGGCAGCATACCTGCAATTGGAAGCAGAGGAGCTGGTGGAGCCCTCTCTCACTCTATTTGACATTCTAGCTGCGGTGGCCCTGTCTAGGGTGGTGCTTCCGGTACACAAAGAGGTGATAAAGCTGGCGAAAGCCTTATGGCAGACCCTGTCCTCTCTCCCACCTATTTCCAAGTGGGCTGAGAGGAAGTATTACTTCCTGACAAAGGGGTTTGAATATTTATATTCCCACCAGGCCCCAAACACTTTAGTGGTCTCTGCGGCCAACGAGAGGGATAGGCAGGCACAACCCGGCACGACTCCCAAAAACAAAGACGGCAAGAGGCTAGATTTATTTGGCAGAATAATTTATTCATTTGCTAGCCTCCAACTTCAAGTGATTAACCATCAGACCTTACTTGGGAGGTATAATTTTGATGTATGGCAGTCTGTGGCCAAGTTTGCGCACTCACTGACAGAGGACTCCAGGCAAGAGTTCCTGGACATTTTAGATGAAGGGAGAAATATGGCAGGGCCTCCTTTCAGGCCGCCTCCTACGCGGAGGACTCAGCAGCCAGCTGACTCACTACGGCCATGTCAGTGAGGCGAGCATTGTGGCTGCTATCTTCCAGGCTGTCGACGGAGGATCAATAATCAATTCAGGACCTCCTCTTTGATGGTCTAGCCCTGTTTGCAGATCAGACAGACACGAGGTTACATGGACTTTCTATTCCGTAGGTCTCTGTACACTGGCCCCCACTAGAAAGACGTTCAAGCCACAGCAACCTCAAAGACCAAGCAGTCAGGCACCGCCAGAGTCCTACCACAAGAAGGACAAGGGCTATAAGCGCTGTCAAGGCCAATGACCAACCCCTTCTTCCCACTCAGGCTCCTCCTGCTACCTGCCTGGAAACAAACGGGCATTTTGAGGATGTGCCCGGGGGTGACCTCCCAGTCTGCAGCCAAGATCCTGCACCTCTCTTGTTTTCAAACTGCCTTTTTCCTTTCCTCCCCGCTTGGGCCACTATAACAACAGACCGGTGGGTCCTCAGCACTGCGGCAATGGGGTATACCCTGAAGTTTATTTCTACCCCCCTCTTACCACCCTTCCCCGTCCTTCAGGGACTCTTCTCAAGAGCAACTTCTCGCCCATGAGTTGCAAGCCATCCTGCGAGTAGGGGCTGTAGAGGAAGTCCCCATACATCTAAAGGGCAAAGGGTTTTACTCTCAGTACTTTATGATACTGAAGGCCAAGGGGGATGTGCGCCCCATATTGGACCTGCGAAGTGTCAACCAATATCTCAAGAAGTTGAAGTTCCACATGGTCTCCCTGGCCTCCATTATCCCCTCTCTGGAGACTGGTACTCCGCCCTTAACTTGAAGGATGCATATTTTCATATTTCCATTTTCCACAGAAACAGGAGGTTTCTGCAGTTTGTAGTGGGGACAAACCCACTACCAGTTTGCAGTGCTTTTCTTTCGGCCTGACTACAATGCCAGGGTTGTTCACGAAATGCATGGCGGTGGTTGCAACCTACCTGAGGCACCAGGGCATTCAAATCTATCCATACCTAGATGATTGACTCATCAAGGGTTGTTCGCGGGCACAAGTCCAGCACAGCATTCGGTTGGTGCAAGCCACGTGCTGAGCACTGGGTCTGCTGATAAATGAACAAAGAACAGAGTTCATTGGATAAGTTCTGGAATCTACCTGACCTAGGGCTTTTCACCCAGAACCCAGATTCAAGGCAATGTCAGGTC
This sequence comes from Macrochelys suwanniensis, assembly GCA_033296515.1. NCBI lineage: Eukaryota > Metazoa > Chordata > Testudines > Chelydridae > Macrochelys > Macrochelys suwanniensis. Next base: position 95,842,794 of record CM065777.1, read on the forward strand.
TCATCAACCAACTCACCAGCCACCCTATCAGGGTTTGCCTCAGGCTGCTAGGGCACATGGCAGCACGCACTTTTATGTAGTTCAACATGCATGAATAAGTGTCAGGCCTCCTGGCTGGCATCGGTGTATACCCCAGCCAGACACCACCTGAACAGAGTCCTCACAGTTCTGCTGTTCTGGCATGGTGGTCCAACCCGGTAAGCATATCTGACAGCATACCCCTTGTGACCCCGAAACCCACAATGGTGCTAGTGTCGGATACATGCAACTTCGGCTGGGGAGCCCACCTCGGATCACAAAAGACCATGGGGCAATAGTTCCAGGAAGAGCTGGCATTGCACATCAATGTCAGGGAGCTTGGGGCCATCTATCCCATCAGCTGGTAGAGCTGTTAACGGACAATATGGCCTCCATGTTCTATGTGGATAGACAAGGAGGAGCGTGGTCCTCAGCCCTCTCTCAAGAAGCCCTCTGACTGTGGGACTTCTGGATCTGGCACGCCATACACATCGAGGCTCTATTTCTCCCTGGCGTCTGAAACATGCTGGTGGATTGCCTCAGCAGGTCATTCTTTTCTCAACCTGAGTGGTCCCTCCACTCAGAGGTTGTCAGAATGATCTTCCAGAGGTGGGGAACTCCTTAAGTGGACCTGTTTGCCACCAGGCGGAACAGGAAGTGCCATCAGTTCTGCTCCCTTCAAGAACTTGACAGCAGGTCACTCTCCAATGCTTTTCTTCTGTCTTGGGCAGGCAACCTGATGTACTCCTTCCCGCCAATCCTGCTTATCAGCAGGACCCTCCTGAAAGTCAAGAGGGACAGGGCCAAAGTCCTCATGATCAAAGTACTCGCCAGCACTGTTTCGGCATGGTCATAGACTTGGCAACAGCGCCCCCATGGATGCTTTCCAACTGCCCAGACCTGCTATCTCAGGATCACGGGAGGTTGCTGCACCAAAACCTTGCCTCTCTCTACCTCACAGTGTGGATGCTGTGTGGCTGAACCTGGAAGAGCAGGGCTGCTCTGCTCAAGTCCAGCGCATTCTGTTGGAAAGTAGAAAATCTTCCACTAGAGCAACTTACCTGGCAAAGTAGAAGCACTTCTACTGGGTGTCAGGGCGGAGGATCCACCTAACCCAGTCTTCTCTGCAGTCCATTGTGGACTATCTGCTTCACTTGAAACATCAAGGCCTGGCCTTCTCCTCAGTCAATGTGCACCTGGCAGCCATTTTGGCCTTCCATTCCCATGCCCAGAGCAGATCGGTATTCTCTCATGAAATGACCATCAGATTTCTTAAAGGCCTTAAAATTCTTCCAACTGGGACCCAGTTCCCCAAGCAACACATGGGCCTTCCGGCCTAAGGGGTGCATATGTCACCACCCCAGGGGTGGGGTTGGCAACAAGGAGCTAGGGGGACCCGAGCTTATCCTACTCCACCATGTCCAAGCCCAGGGCCTTAACAGTGGCGGATGGTTTTGCCACTGGGTCAGCAGGGATCCTCCCGAAACACGATGACTCACCGTCAGGCAGCAGAACTGGACTGGAGTCTGGTTCCCCTGGGCTTCTCCCTACCAAAATATGGGGGTAGGGCTCAATGGTCCAGTGATCCTCCATCTCCTTGGGGTACTCAGCCACTGGCAGCTCCTTGGGGTCCTCATCTGTCTCCCCTGATGGCAAGGCGTCAGTCCACTCCGGGGCTGGGCTGGGCTCCTGCAGCGGTGTCTGCTCCCTAGAAGAGAGGTCTGCTGTCTCCCATGGCTCAGCAGCAACTGAGCTCCAGGGCACTCATCTCCTTTCCTACTTCCTGTCCCGCCCTGGTACTTCCTGTGAGGGGGGCTGAGCGGATTTGGCTCCGCCTAGCCAGGGGAGTTCCTCACATTCCAGTTCAAAGGGAGGCCACTCTCCCTCACTACACTGGCAATAGCCGAATTTTGCTATACTTAAGATATTTCATGTTTGGTTATATCTGTAACCCAAGCTTTCATTTAATAATTCTACTTCCTTTCATTTTTAATCACTTAGAGACTGGGTGATGGAGTTGATCTTTCATTCCATGTTGATCCTGATTAAGAAGGAGGTGGGTATGAATGCTGATAATGCTTGGTGAGACTTATATTCCTGGCTGCTCTTTGGAAAATAAATTGTTACAAGACCAGTTCTTCTCATTCACATCAGGATTTCCCACTATTATATGCTGATATATTTTGCAGTAGCACAAATGGCAGGGGATCAGGTCCTGTCAGCAAGAAATCAGTATCCTGTACAAGCACATCTGCAGGCTCCAACCATTCCTTTGGAGAGTATTATTTATTCTGCGTGGTTGCCAAGAGAAAAAATATGTATTCCAGCATTATTAAACACAATAAGTATGATATTGGCTGGTGTGCAGTAATGTCACGAAAGTAAAATATATTTCTAGTTAAGGCTGACACACTGTCATTAATTCCTGCTGTTGTTAATAAGCATAAGAACCTGAGTTCTGCCATAAAGGCTCCTCAACATAAGGACTGTTTACCCAGTTTTATTATTTATTTGTGTAATAGCACATAGGAGCCCCAGTCATAGACCAGAGCCCTATTGTACTAGATGCTATAGTTACACTGACAGAAAGATGATCCCTGCACCAAAGAACTTAGAGTTTTTATTAAAATATGGTAAAATTTTCATCCAGTGCTGTAAAACATCTCTCAGCGCACATTTACACATCAGTTTTGCCTATGTATTTTAAGGTGTCACCAGCATCCACTAGCATTTAGGATTCAAAAGGCTAGATACACAAAAGGGACTTGGAATTGTAACTGTAATTACGGTATTGTAATTGTGATCTGAAGTAGAGCTCTGTGTAGCTTGAAAGTTTGTCTCTCTCACCAACAAAAGTTGGTCCAATAAAATATATTACCTCCCCAACTTTGTCTGTCTCTGGTAACCCCTAGCATTTAGGTCCCCAGTCCCCTGATGCCTCATGGGATCTACAGCTCTGAGTTAGGTATCCAAGCTCTCCGTACAATGCATGGCGAGAGGTAGGCACTTAAGAACAGGATCCATCCCACTGAGCGGGAGCCACCTAAGATAGGCAATAGGAAACAACAAATGACATAGGCACCTAACAGGAGTTGTCTTCCTCCACTTGGGATTTATGACCGACTCATGATTCTCCTTGTGTTAGGTGCCTAAGTCAGGTCATTCCTCTCTCACAAAAAACAAGGGGGAGATGATTGCCCTCCCTCCCTGTACTCAATAGCCCAGGGTTTAGCACACCCACCTAGCATGTGAGAGATTGAGGTTCAAATCCCCCCTGTGGCTGATGAGGAACAAGGATTGGCACTCCTAGAGGAGGGCATTAACCACTGGCCTATAGAGGCATTCTCGTTCTGTCAGTCCAGCGTTTTAAGCTTTTCTTTGCTTGAGGGCATTAAAACAGATCTGGATTGTTAACTGAGCACAGTATTGTAGTTTGATTTATTTTATTCTGAAAACTGGCTAAATTACCAAAGGCTTCTTTCCAATAATTTGTAACTGTTAATTTGGTTTATTAAGGAAATGATGGGCTTTTTCATTAACTTGAAGAGCAACTATGGCTGTATTGCCACGGATCGTCAGGTGAAAAGTTTATGTTGAAAACTTTTTAACATGTCTTTGATTGATGAAAACATCCGTGTACTTTACAAAGACACAATACCGTTAAACCTTTTCCTAATGCATTGCGATTACTCATGTGAGTATGGTTTTGCAGAACCATGACCTAAAACTACATTTGCTATTGCTCTGCAATATGAAACAATCAAATGATAATATGCATATGTAAAATGCAAGGTATCATGAAAAAGCTATTAGGCAAACACTAATTAGCTGTCAGACATTATTAACTGTACTTTTTCCCCAATTCCAAGAAGTGTCTGGGCCACATTACATTATATGAGCTAATAAAAATAATTTTAAAGTCATTTTGACCAATGGGAGCCTAAAAAAATTCATCCAAAATCAGAGAACTATTTTTATACTGTTAAAATATAAAGAACTTTAAAAATATTTGTACTGAGATATATGCAAACAGTACAGTATTGTATAACATAGGGATACATTTTGATGTAAGTGGAGTACTTGTCTTTTTTCTTAACCTAAGCACTGTATTAAATGTCCAAATTGATATAAAAACTTAGTTTGTACCTACTTGGCTTGTTATAAAAAAAACCCTTTAAAGGCCCTACGGTACTTCACATTGCTGACATTCTAGATTAGTGGGTGCAAAGTGGAGATATAAAAATAATAAATACTGTATCTATGAGGGGGAAAGAAAATATTTCGATACAAATCAATACAAACTTACAACCTTGTCTTGTTTTTCTGATCTGATGTTTGAAACATTTGGATAGGTTCACAGGTCAGCAAATGTGATGCTGAACTGGGAATATATTGGGTCAGTTCATCCCTACTGTAACTTTACTGAGATTAATAGAGTTACGCAAAGATGAATTTACCCTTTGTGGCTTAGAGACTACAGTGTTATACACTTGAGTAATAAAACTACAAGAATACTATTGTGTGATCAGCCGGACATTACTTTAACTGAAATAAACAACCGATTTTCCCCACCCCCAGTTTTTCTTAAATGTTGAAATAAAGCATTTAGGCCAAGATCTTGCATGCCAAGTTTCTGCCCTGTAAAGTTTTTCAGCCAAGTTATAAAACAGCAGAAAAAATATAATATATATATATTATGCTGACATGTAGACAGACCTTTATTAAAGCAAATTTTATCTGATGTTTTTCTTACTCCTAAAATGTGCATAATGCTAATTATGCTGCAGTTTTCCTTGCTTGCTTTTTTCAAATGGTTCTAAAATTTTGTTTTCCGTAGCAAGCAAGTTTAATCCCACATTAAAATAGGCTTAATAGTGTGGAGGCAAAGTAAAAGACCCATGCACCCTAACTGACCTTTTATATTGATTGTATTGTTAGCAACTGGAGTGTTGGATAACATAATACAGATGCCTAGGACAGGTTTAAGAAAGCAAATATTTCTGAAATGATTCCAATTTTAGAAGTGTGTGTGTTTTGGGGAATAGAGGTCACATTTTGTAGAGCAAGTAGAGCTCCCAAATGAAAAATGAAACACCCTCAGATACCCATACACTTAAAATGTGTGTGTAGCTTCAGGTTGTGGTGTGTATTTTCCTTTTCAGCGTTTGACTTGAGTGGCCAGTATTGAGGTAACGCAATTGTTTCTGTTTCACCAGGGCAACAAACAATCTGATATTTAAAAGCTCATAAAGAAAATGGGTATGTGCATACAGAATCTCAACTGCTACTGCAATACTAGTACATATAGAACAAATGCATTAGACTGCAGTCTGGAAGCAATATTCACTGTAGGGTTTTTGCTTTCCTAAGCAAACTGGATAACGTCTCTTCTCAGTCCATAATCACTCACATACTACTTGTGCCATTCTTTCCCTGTGCATGCAAAACACTTATTAATATCAATGTGGGTTTGGCACATACTGAGTGTGTGTGTGTGTTGTTCATTATTTAGTGAATGTATTAAAAATAGGGACTAAATTGTGAATGCTGGAGACTTTAAGTGCTCTGTGCACTAAACCAGTAGAGCTTGAGTAGCAGAAGTGCAGATTTCCACATCTTTTTCCGAGAATTAGATTAGGAAAAATATGTTTGTGCCCATGTTAAATTCTTACAATCTTTTTGCTGAGACGGTCTAGGGCATCCCTCCATGAAGAGACTTGAAATTTGGAGGTGGGATTGCCATGCATCAGGGATGTGCCCTTTGCTATCCCCATGAAAATCCACTCAAATTTGGCTAAATTATGAGCTTTTGAAAAATCACAGTTCATACATGCTTAGTAGGCATTTGTTAGTTTGGCAGCTAAATTCTCTAAAGCTTCCATCTGCAATGAGCATGCTTCAAGCTGTCAGTCCCATGTCACCAACTGGACTGAGTATGTGCCATCTCCTCAGACCAAGTAAGCAGGCTCAATCCCAGGGTTTATAGGGGCTGAGCAGGACTTTCACTGCTACTGCTATTGATGGCAGCTAGAGACTATAGTAGAGCCAGAGAAGGGGACTGAGAGAAAAGATGCTCTCAATGCTCCCCTTACTGGTGCCCAGGCAACATGGGGGAAGAGGAAGGAATGCAGGGGTGTGAGAAATGATGGGCAGCAGAGAGTGGGGAGGAGCTGAGGAGCAGCAGAGGGGAAGTAGACTGATGATGGTGGGTAAATAGGTGCAGAAGGGGATGAGAACTGGAGCCATGGGAAAGGCAGTTGGGTAGGAGCAGTAGGACAGTGAGGTGGGCATTGGAAAGGAGCTATGAAGAGGAAGGGAAGAGGGCATGGATTGGTATAGAAGGGGGAAGAGGTAGGCTAGGGCATAACGGAAGAAGGATCTAACCAATAGACAATACTCCCTTCCAAAACCTGGAATTGAACCCAGGAATCCTAAGTCTCACCATTCTTCTGCTGTTAGCAAAGATCTGTGAAACCCACTGGCAAAATGTCCCCACCCCATCTAGTGCTGGTCCACAGAGAGGATAACAACCTACTACTGCTATCAGCAACTCCATTAGCTCAAGTGGTAGAAGTCTGTTGGGGAGGGGGGAATCTAAAGTTTCTCTCCCTGATGACAAACCGTGTCACTATGATGTCATGTGATGGAAGTTCTGTTTTTTCATGTTACTTTTCTGAAAACCTAGGAAATTACACACAAAGAAACTATGTTAGAGAAATATTATTAAGGTTGCAAAGTCAATCATTCAAAAGTTAGGAAATGCCAGAATTATGGTTGCCTGTGCAACCTTAATTCACACCCCTTGTGTATATGCATTATGATACAGTCTTTAATTACATGATCACATACTAGTTTTTCTGCCTCATTCAGTGCAAAGGCAAGTTCTGGGAGTGAACCAGGGTTGTATAGTGAAGGAGGCTGTTGTTGGTAGGAAAAGCAAGGATAATATGGTTAAGACAGTTGCATGCTGCCTGGACAACTGGCTTCTATCCCTACCTCTGTGACAGAATTCCTATGTGATACTAGGAAAGTCACTGAAACAAAAACTTTCTTAGGTGGGCACTGTGTTCCTCATGCTGTAGATGCCCAAAGTCAGACCCCTACGGCCAGATTTGAAGAAGTGCAGAGCTCTCACTTCTGCAGCTGACGTCAATGGGAGCTGTGCTTTGAACATATGAAGTGCTCTAGAATGCTAAGTACTCTAAAAATCCGGTGCTAGGTATCTCAAATTGGGCACCGCAAATTAGTGGTCACTTTTGAGAATTTTGGCTTAATCTGTCCGTGTCACAGTTCCCAAACTGTAAAATGGGGATTAATAAAACTACCTAATCTCGGAAGGGTGTTGTGAAGGTAAATTAATGGCTTATGCAACACTCAGATACTATTGTGAGAGCACCATAGAAATACTTATGAAGAAATTAGTAATTTTGCAGTAAATAGGCCTGGGCCCACACACTGAATGTGGAGGATAAAAAGAAATATTGAATAACTACACATTCACTGAATAAGGCAGGAGGTCTGTGGAAAAAAGTAGTATGCAATTAACGACAATATCATAATGCATATTCACAAGGAGGCAAAATTAAGGTTACACAGGCAATCTTAATTCTGGCATTTTCTAACTTTTGTGTGCTTGACTTTGCAACCTTGCCATTCTTTTAACATACATTTTTTTTAAAAAAAAACTAATATAATATGGTAGAATATATTGTAACTCTTTGTAAGATCTGTAGTGTTTTTTTAGTCCTGAGATGGAAACTATTTTTATAATGATCACACAGATGTGCTGATAGCTGGTGCATCCTATATGGAGGGATGATCCTGCTCATTCAAGGATTCTGTGGTCTGATTACAGATTGTGTTCATCTCTAGACTCTCCCAAATGTGGTCCTAAATAGACTCATAGACTCATAGACTTTAAGGTCAGAAGGGACCATTATGATCATCTAGTCTGACCTCCTGCACAATGCAGGCCACAGAATCTCACCCACCCACTCCTGGAATAATCCTCTCACCTATGTCTCACCTATTGAAGTCCTCAAATCATGGTTTAAAGACTTCAAGATGCAGAGAATCCTCCAGTAAGTGACCCGTGCCCCATGCTGCAGAGGAAGGCAAAAAATCTCCAGGGCCTCTGCCAATCTACCCTGGGGGAAAATTCCTTCCCGACCCCAAATATGGCGATCAGCTGAACCCCGAGCATGTGGGCAAGACTCACCAGCCAGACACCCAGGAAAAAGTTCTCAGTAGTAACTTCTAACATCCCATCATTGACCATTGGTCCTATTTACCACTGATGGCAATTAATTGACCTTTGACTAAGATCATGTTATCCCATCAAACCATCTCCTCCATAAATGTATCTAGCTTAATCTTGCAGCCAGATAGGTCTTTTGCCCCCACTGCTTCCCTTGGAAGGCTGTTCCAGAACTTCACTCCTCTGATGGTTAGAAACCTTTGTCTAATTTCAAGTCTAAACTTCCTGATGGCCAGTTTATATCCATTTGTTCTTGTGTCCACATTGGTACTGAGCTGAAATAATTCCTCTCCCTCCCTGGTATTTATCCCTCTGATATATTTAAAGAGAGCAATCATATCTCCCCTCAGCCTTCTTTTGGTTAAGGTAAACAAACCAAGCTCCTTGAGTCTCCTTTCATACGACAGGTTTTCCATTCCTCGGATCATCCTAGTGGCCCTTCTTTGTACCTGTTCCAGTTTGAATTCATCCTTCTTAAACATGGGAGACCAGAACTGCACACAGTATTCCAAATGAGGTCTCACCAATGCCTTGTATAACAGTACTAACACCTCCTTATCTCTACTAGAAATACCTCGCCTAATGCATCCCAAGACCGCATTAGCTTTTTTCACAGCCACATCACATTGGTGACTCATAGTCATCCTGTGATCAGCCAGGACTCCGAGGTCCTTCTCCTCTTCCATTACTTCCAACTGATGCGTCCCCAGCTTATAACTAAAATTCTTGTTATTAATCCCTAAATGCATAACCTTACACTTCTCACTATTAAATTTCATCCTATTACTATTACTCCAGTTTACAAAGTTATCCAGATCTTCCTGTAGGATATCCCGATCCTTTTCTGAATTGGCAATACCTCCCAACTTTGTCTCATCTGCAAACTTTATTAGCACACTCCCACTTTTGGTTCCGAGGTCAGTAATAAAAAGATTAAATAAAATTGGTCCCAAAACTGAACCTTGAGGAACTCCACTAGTAACCTCCCTCCAACCTGACAGTTCACCTTTCAGTATGACCCGCTGTCTAGTCTAAAGGGCTAGTCCAGGGGTAGGCAACCTATGGCACGCGTGCCGAAGGTGGCACGTGAGCCGATTTTCAGTGGCACTCACACTGCCTGGGTCCTGGCCACCGGTCTGGGGGGGCTCTGCATTTTAATTTAATTTTAAGTGAAGCTTCTTAAACATTTTAAAAACCTTATTTACTTTACATACAACAATGGTTTAGTTATATATTAAAGACTTATAGAAAGAGACGTTCTAAAAACATTAAAAGTATTACCGGCACGTGAGACCTTAAATTAGAGTGAATAAATGAAAACTCGGCACACCGCTTCTGAAAGGTTGCTGACCCCTGGGCTAGTCCATTCTAAACAATATTTCCTGGTTTAAACAGGAGATGGCAGCGTTGCTACAGCTAAAACAAAACCAAAAAAAAAAAAAAAAAAGAGCAAGACTGCAGCGGGGAAAACTGATTGATATTAGAGTTATAGCAGCACCTGCTGCTGTGATTCCATCAAGATGGGTACATAAGAAACAAATGTGAAATGGAACTGTTTAATGCCTTTGAATTGTAGATTTTTACTCATATTTTCCAGTGTTGTAGCCCTGTCCCTTGTAAAATGTAAATGGGTCAGATGTTTAGACTTTTATGGGATTCAGAAAGCTGTGCATATAAAACAAAGGGCTTTGCTGTACAGCTGTGACATTTTTAATCTGCTTTCCCCCAAGTAATAACACAGAGAACAAATAGTGATTTCTGCTTTCTTTAACTCAGGTATTTAATTCAAGAAATGAAATGCAAACTGGTAACAATGCACTGAGTTATTGAAACTTTTGTGAGGATGTATAATCAGTCATTTGTTTTGTAGCTCACCTTTATACATTGGCTAGCTATGGAACACACATGAGTTAAGACTAAAGAACACCAGGTCTCAAATTAAGCATGTAGGGATCCTTTGAAATGTACGGGGCTGTATGAATGTAAGATAAGCAGCAGTGTAGGTGAAGTTTCTTTCACCACCCCAAGTGTCTGATGCATTACAGTGTTCAAAGCAGTTCAATATGCTTACAAGGCACTCACACATATGCAATATATTTGAAACATTCCTCCCAAAAAGATTGTGGTAAAATCTGTAACATACAGCTTGCTGGGTTTTCACTGTAAAGTAATACAATCTCCACATGTGTGAAGGCTAATACAATACAGTGTTTTATTTTTTGCTTAAGCCAGGGGATGTGAAATGAAATTTATCAGCTAAAGAATGTACATGAGAATCCATAAATATTTTTCGACATCCATCAGTGGTGTTTGAGGAGAGAGGGAAAAGACAAAATTTTGCTTGACAGAACAGGTAGCTTTAAAGCCTTCATCTTCTCTGCAGGTTATTTTGGAAAACTAGTCATATCAGTCAGTGCTTAAGGCATCAGTATATTTTCTCAATGATAAAAATAGATTTTAAATGTGGGGAGGTTTTTTAGTCACTGATTTAATGGCAATTTTAAATTCCATTTTATGGCGTTCATAGAAGATTTGTGAATTTTTTTCCTCCTTGGATGGTGATGCCATCCTCTCAATCATTTGTATGTGCAGAGGAGAGTAAAAAGACCAAAGTGGAGGCCTAGAAACTCTTGTCTCTTACCACAGATATAAATAGATATCTAGAACCTTTAAGCACAAATGCAAACAGATAGCAGTCTAGCACCTGTATCCCTTGGTATTCAAGAGGCCTAACTAGGATGCCTAGGTTCAGGTTTAAATAAAGACCTTTCTCATGGACAAGTGTCTGTCTAAGATTGGACAAAACATAATAGCTAGCTGGATAAAATGGAATATGGCCAGGACTGAGAAGATGTTGGTGGGCCAGAGAAAGCAACTGGAAGATATAATAAGGATTATAGTGACCCCTATCTTTGTGGAAGTTTATTTGTTGATCTGGTGAATTTTTTTGGACAAATACTGCTTTTTGGGGGGGGGGGGGGGGGCAAATAAAGTATCAGGTGGAGGGAAGCTATTTGCAGATTTGACATAGATGTGCCAGAAAGTTTTGGACACTTTTTTTCCCTCCAGATTTAGAGTTACAAGGGAATTTGTGCACTATTCACAAAACTGGTGGAGGAGAAGGTGGTGCTGTAATCATTATACCTTCTAGTCCACCCATCTGGGAGACCCAGCTTTGAATTTGTGCTTGGGAGCAGAGACTTGAACCCGTGTCTTTATGCTGGTAGGTGAGTGCCCAACCCACCAGCCTGTTGGGTATTCTGGGGTGTGGGGGGGCTCTCTCATTGTCTCCTACTGAAGCTATTCCACATTAGGGCACTCACTTGGGAGGGTGGAGACCTGAATGCAAGTCCCTGTTCCAGTGTGGGAATTTGAATCTGGACCTCCCATATCCCAGGTGAGTGCCCATCACTTTCTCCTCCTTCAGTTTTGTAAATCTAACCCTATCTTTCCTTTGCTTTCAATGAAAATAGTTTAAAATGTCTGGCAATGAGATGTTTTGTTTCAGTTTGAACACAAGGTTTTGTCTGATCCAAACCAAAGTTATTCCACCATTTTGATTTGCTCAACTGTTTAGTTTCCGTTCAACTCACACCATTTTTTTTGTTCAATCACCAAACCAAAAAATCAATTATTCAATCAGCCCTACTCATTTGCTACTTGTATTCACAGTCTAGGAGATTGGCTAGGTTCCAAGCTGCTGATGGATGATGGATGATCAGATTAGTAGTATCACCCAGGATTGCTATTTTACATCTGCACTTGCCCAGGAAGTTGTAACCATGCCTTCCTATTGTTCATCATGCCTTTGTTATCTCAAGATTAAGTTACTCGAATGTGTTCTACATGGGGCCACCCCTTAAATCAGGTCAGAAACTGAAGGGGACAAAGAATGTGTTGGCCCACTTGTTAAGCACAGTATCTTACCATATGTAACCAGCTATGTTGCTATAGATATATAGGCATGTGCTAAATAAGGTATAGGCATGGGTTAAGGCACTAATGCAAAAGCCTACAGGTCGTAAGTCTGTAAAGACAATAGCTTAGCCAAACTAACTGAGGCCTAAAGACTTAACATAAGCAACTAACCAGTAAATGACCATATGTCACAAGGTATAGGGATGTTATAAGTGAGTGTAGCTAAATTGCCGACAGGTGAACCTGCTAAGTCAAGGTCCACTCGTATGTCATCTTATCTACTATGGGCTCCCCAGCAAAGGATGGTGTGCGTATGCCAATTCTTATTTTGCTACACTGTACCGTTTGCAGTACTGCTGATTGTGCTTATAAAACTCCCCAAATTCAAAAGGTAAGTGTGTCTCTCCCATGTTAACTGTAATACTGTGACTGATCTAGAGGCAAATGAATCTTGCCAAACCACAGAATGTTAAACTGGAAACTCTAAATAATACCTGACCAATAGAGCAGGCAACAGCATATTACACAAGTGCTCCAGGATCTTGACAGGCTGCCTTGTGGTTTCCAAGTGGAGTTTAAGGTGTTGTTTTCACGTTAGAAAGTCCTGAGCGACTTAGGAACTGTCTACTTGAAAGACCATCTCTCTTCACAGCTGATGCTCCCTCAGTTCTAATCAGCAAGGAAACATGAGCTGACACTTCCGTGGTTTAATAGTGAGGGAGCTGCTGGCACTTTAGAACTCACTTCTTCTTTTGATCTAAAATAACCTAAATCTGTTTACCTCTCTAGCTCACTGCAAAGCTCAACTATTTGTCCAGGCTTTTGAGGAGGAATAGAATTGTGAGGCTGGTGAGTGGGGCAGTGGTTTGTGTTTGTTTGTTTTTCTGTTTGGTCATTGTTGGCTTGGGATGGGAAGGGTGTTGCTCGATTTCTGATTCCGAAGAATTGTATTTTAAAATATTTGTCAGTGGCCACTAGAGTCTGGGATAAGTGCTCTTTAAACTATTTTTCTGGGCCAAATTGAAATAAATAAATACATAAATATGCACACACCCCCTTCTCACCTTATTTATGACCTAGTCATGGCAAACACGTCAATGATTTCTTATCTGGCTTTGGGTTAGCTCCTTGCTGGGGTTCCAAACAAATAGACTCACTGTTTACAAGGCTTCTGGGATTATCCTTTCTACTGGTTGCCAGGACCTAGCTTGTTCCCTCCAGACCCTTTCTGTGAAGGCTGCCTCTGCTAATCATTTCTTGTATAATGTTTTTGCTATAATTTATTTTTTCATTCATATCACAAATGTAAGTCTTTTTGTGCGCAGTGTTCTTAGAATATTTTACAACTAAAGTTTTTTTATAACTATCGTTTGAATTCCCAAAGAAAAATATACAGGAGTTCTATGTTAAGCTCTTTGTTCAGGCTTATTGTTTCAGCCTCCAAAATGTGTTTTCACTAACATAATAGTGTGATAAATTGAAGAAGAGGGTCTGCAGTTTAAACATTTGGCAGTGGTTCTGATGGGCTAGCTATGGAAGTTCTCCTCATTAAGTGTGGTATTTTTTCCAATCTATCCTATCTCAGGTACTCTATAGTTTCTGGGTCTAGGGTGGACTTTGTAAGAGTTGTTTTGTGCTCACCAGATACATACATTACAGATGTTTTAGACTGATTACTTGATACTTGTGAAAGCTGAGATACTCGGTGTGCTTAGGATGATCTCAATATTGTGTTTAATATCCTATTTCTTAGGCTTTTATCTTTCAAAGTGGTGGGGCAGGGATGGTGTCCCTAGCCTCTGTTTGCCAGAAGCTGGGAATGAACAATGGGATGGATCACTTGATGATTATTTGCTCTGTTCATTCCCTCTGGGGCACCTGGCATTGGCCACTGTCGGAAGACAGGATACTGGGCTAGATGGACCTTTGGTCTGACCCAGTATGGCTGTTATTTATGTTCTTATGAATTCAGCTCTGTCATCATCTGGAAAGTGTTTATGTGTATGCAAGACTTTTATGTCCCCTTAGGAGTCCATTCTAATACTTCTTGTTTTTGTTTCTTTCTCTGGCACATATTTTCCCCTCCCGTCCAGGCTTTCTACACCTCAAGAGAGGAAGGATGTTTTTGTGATTTAATACACTAGACTGCATCTGGGCTCAGTTTCTGACTCTGCCATTGATTATCCTGTGACCGGGGACCAAGTCATTTAACTTCTCTGTTCCTCAGTTCTTCATCTGCAAAAGGGGATAATCCAGGAGGATTGTTGAGGGTAAACTCAGGTAAATGGTGCTTACCCACTTCTCATTTGGGAAAGGTGGAGGTTAGTCTACTCACTTTTTTTTTTTAAATCACTATGCCACTTGGATAATACTTCCTTTTTCCACTGTTTGTCCTGTCTATTCTAGACTCAAGAAAATTGGGACATGGGCTGTCTCTCGCCCTGGGTATATACCATGGGTCTGATCATGGAGATAGCCTGTAGGTGATGCTATAATATAATAATGTTAGGATGGTGTGCTGACTACACAACATTTAGTAAAAAAAATAACTTGCAGAATATCTAAGTATTTACCAGCATCTGGTCTTTTGACAGACTGTTACCTTGAGGGTTCTGTAACAAGTGCAGAGTTGAAACTGACACTCAAGATCTCGGGGAACCTGAGTGCATGGCATGAGCCTACTTTGTTTCTCTAATCCATATATCAAAGAACAGGGTTGGCGGAACAGGCCAGCCAACTGCCCTTAGGGGGGCTGTAGAAGACTGGTAAGAGAAGATCCAGAATGTGTTGAAGTAGGGACATCTGAGGGAAAGCTTACAGAAACGCAACAGGTTCTCTAGTTCTAGTTCAGATTTTACTTCAAACTTTAGAGCACAGAAATGAGCTACCATTATGGACAATGTTATAAACAATTATACTGAGAAAATACTTTTAAAAAATAATTAAAAGCAATTTCCCCATGTAAACCCTTCAAGACTCTGAAGGTAAAGAGATATTGTAACAATAAGGGATGTTACAAGAAAGACTGATAGAACTTGCATGGCTTCAAACATTAGCTAACAGTATATCATGTTTACAAAGTCAAGGCAGGAACTAACATGTTAATATAGTCGCAACATCAATTATTCCTATGGTCATCACTGGATGTGTGAAAAGAATGATTCCACTACAGTAAGAAATGACTCCTTTTCGCTTTACTCTTGAAAACTTGCAAATTCACTATATTGTAAAGAGTATTAGGGATAATGTAAATTACATGACATTTATAAACACTCAGAGGAAAATTCTGCATCATTATGCAGCTGTTAACCTGCAAACACTATATCTGGACTTGTTTTGCTCTGGAGACTTCTGGGAAACACAATCATCTCCCACCCCCTCACCCCCCAAAAAAGGCACAGGATTCAGTCTGCATCAGAAAAGGGAAAAAGTAAACATTGAAAATTTGGTCTGTAGAGAAATGTTAAAGGAAACATGGGGATATAGAGTATGGTAATTTCAATCAGATCATCTAGTCCTATATCCTGTCTGAGCGGGCAATATTAGATGCTTCAGATTATGTGGGTTTGGAGCTTTGGGGTTTTGCACCTTTTTCTGAAGTGGACTGTAACAAGGTGATCTGCTGCTTTAAGGGCCTGGGGCTGGCCAGCCAGCCCTGGTCAGTATATCAGACCCAGCTCAGAAGGGATCAGAGATGTGTGTGTTGGCTGTGGGGCGGAAACTGGCTTCTGTGATTGACCCTGTAGCAGAGTAAAAGACCTTGTAGTTCTGACAGCTGGCATTGATAGTTTGTGTTACTTTGCAAGTTTTCTTTGAATGAATAAAATGGTGATCTGGAAGAAAGTCTCAAAAGACTCTGCCACACCGAGAGTCCTTCCTGGGAAGGTCAAGAGAATGTGGGCAGGCAATTGATCCTGGCCTAAAGCCAGCTCAAGTGGGAAGCCCTGTAACATGTTATAGAATAACATGTCCATAGATTAAGTTAGTGCTTATGCCTAGAGCAGGAGTGTTATAGCCCTTCTTAAAAAAAAAAAAAAAAATAAGAAGAAAAAAGGTGTTTTGTTGAATATAACTGTGGATGTTCCTTGATTAGACATCTGCATGGATATTACTTTTTAGAATCCCATTGAGCTCCAGGCCCTAGTGATACCATGTGGCAATGAGTTACATATTCATTATGACTTACGTTAAAAAGCATTCCTTTTGATCATTTTTAAATTTGTCACTATTTTATTTAATTGGGAGTCCCTTTTATTCTAGCAGTAGGTGAGAGAATAAATAGGAGTGCCTAATTTACCTACTAATTGTTCTATTAAGGTTCTTCTATCATAGGAAACAAAGTACTCAAGAATCAGGGAGTTCAGTGGGAGCATTATTATTACTACTACTCCTATTTATTTACAAGCATCCAGTTAAAAATGTACACTTTCACTAAATTATTTAATTCTCAGCAAATCCCCAAGCAGTTACATCTAAATATCTAAAAGAGAGGTTGAAAATTTCATCAGCAATCTTAGGAAATCTAAAAATGGTTATATTTTTAAATGTTTTGAAAATATCCATCCAATCACGTGCCTGTCTCCATGGTAGCTATAGCTACCAATAGATAGTGAAATAGTGTAAGGCTTTCATAATGAAACCCACAACCAGGCAACCCTTGCCTAGTTTCAGGTAAATAAACTACTACTAATGGGCAGTCCCTATGGCAAAGACAGATGGGACTGCCCATTAGTAGTAGCTTATTTACCTGAAACTAGGCAAGGGTTGCCTGGTTGTGGGTTTCATTATGAAAGCCTTACACTATTTCACTATCTATTGGTAGCTATAGCTACCATGGAGACAGGCACGTGATTGGATGGATATTTTGAAAACATTTAAAAATATAACCATTTTTAGATTTCCTAAGATTGCTGAAAATTTCATCAGCAATCTGAGTAGACAAGACAGATGACAAAGGGTGAGGGGGAAATGGACAGTGAGAGGTGAAACGTCTTGCCTCAGTCAGTGGCAGAGTCAGAAATAAAGGGCAGGTCCCCTGGCGCCCAGTTCAGAGCCCCTAGCCACCAGATTGCTAGGTTTTTGTTTTGCCTTTAATGTATGCGTATAATACATTAGTCTGAAAAGGGTTCCTATCTCCCCACCCTTGCTGACGCTATTGGAAGCTTATCCTCATTCCCGCTTATGTAGAGTATTTCCATAGTTTGGATACAGTTTTATGAACATTGGCTGTATTCTGGAATGACGCCAACGTCTTTTAGTTTAAAAAAAAAATAAACATACTTTCTTTTAAAGCCAAAGTACCTTCTTAATCTTTCTCCATTTTTCTCTTCTCTGCCAACGGTACCATATTTATCTAATTTCTTTGAGGTTTCTGTGAGGGTGGGGATTCTAGACTTTCATTTATGTCAGCAGCAAACTGCCTGAATCTTAATAGCATTTACGCGAGAGCAATTACTCACTTGGGTGCCACCCTATCAAAGACTTTCAAAACTGAATCACTAAGCTGACAGTATTACTAAAATACGACTTGGTTATTAAGTGGTTTTCCTGTAATTTTTCAATAATCAGCAGTAAAACATTATCACAAATGACAACGATTTTCTATTGTTTATATCTGTGACAGTATAACTTCCATTAATGGGCTTCCATATTTATCTCTTCCAATGACTCTAAATAAAATTTTCTCACTTTAAACCATGCTTGTTCTCATGGCCAACCCTGCAAATTGTGTCTTGATTGGATGTGCAGCTTATCTTCCAATCTGCCTCAAATGTTTAAAAAGAATCCTTTTTATCAGAATTTAGCTGGCTGTGTTAAGGATGCAGAAGGCAGAATAGAGTTCAGTTTGTTATTCCATAGCTATATTGGTTCTATGGTGCAAAGATGAGAAAAATTGCTCTAATCAATCAAATAAGGATATATGTTACTTGGGAAGATAAAGGAGCCAATATGTTGAGTAAGAAGGTGCCATATGAAAATTTCTGATCATTATCACATTTTAAGGATAATGAATTGTACATTCTCAGTGAGAGGGGAACATAGGTTTTTAGTATTGAGCATTGCTCAAATACAGCAAGATCAGGTAGATATACTACATAGCATGGATCCAGCATCAACACTACCTGGGATTATTCAAGGGCCAAGTGTGCAGCTTCTCCAGAAGTAATAGTCATAAATTGAACTCGCTAGTCTGTGGAAAGTTTTGATTCACTCTTAAGTCTAGATTAAGTCTGAAATGACACCAAATGGGTTTATTTGTCCCTATAGCCCGATAGGTTTAATACAGATCTTGGGAACAAGTGATAATTGAGCTATTCTGTTTCATGCTTTTATCTGTCCTAGCCTATGGTATGAGAAATGCAAGTTTATATAACTCGAATTCCCAACAGACTTTGGGCAAGGAAAGATCTCATCTGGAAGCATGAATTTATACAAATCATCACTAGCCTTATAAAATCAGATGTCTTTATTCCACTCTGTCCAAGCACAACTCACCCAGATAAATGCCTGAACTCTTAGGAGCAGAATTTCTGGTGTGGGAAAGAAGTTAAGCAATCCTCTTACTGAACTCATACCAGAAGTCTCCAAGCACGCAGATGAAACGAGGCTGGGGAAAATGAACTAAATCAGTTGGACAGCTTAAGATAATTCTGCCAAGAGTGTGGAAGTATGAAACAATAACTTAGTTCAGTAAAAGTTTGTTTTTTCTAAAGCACACACCAGTGTGCAATAATTGATGTAAATAAATGGGTAGAACAGCTGGATGCAGTGGTGGGTCATTTAAAATCTGCTCTAGGACAGTGTTCTGGTGTTAGATGAATGACAGCTAAGCAAAATCATTGGTGAGAGGGAAAAGAGGTTCAGCAGCAATCCATCTGATAACATTCTACATATGTGGTCTTCCATAACTGCTCCATGCAACTTCTCTGCCAGAATTTTCTAATCTTTGCTTAATGCAAAATTAAATCTGGAAATCTAATACACAGGGTGTTACACATCTTCCTTTTTTATTGAACCCACAGACCAAACCCAATAACAGGACATCAAGTGTGGTGTCCCCACTCATTTATCAAGCAGTGATTCAAATAATTACTAGTAGTTTTAAATAAATGTTATAGAATGGCTATTAGGTGCATTTCTTTTCCATCCACCCTAACAAGTCTAGACTTTGCTTTGGGATGCATTGTGATAAGAAAAGCAGGCCACATTAGCAATGGAATGTTTGAACTAAATGTTTTAAAATCATAATCCTGCAGGTAAACTGGAAATAAAATGCAGAAGAATGGAAGCCCTCACTTGTGTGCCTAGATACTCGAGAAGAAGACAGGAGGAGATATGTCAATACAAACTTTACTTTGGGGGAAATATAGGCATCTACTATCTGGCCTGCTGAATATTTTAAAATTAAAGAGCAAAGTCTGATGTATTTAACAAATCTTTAGCAGTGTCACTGATATCCCCATTATATTATTAAAACGGAAAGAAGTGTAAATATGTAGGTTTCACTGTTAATTTGCTTTTTCATATTTAACTCAGTTTGGACTATGAAATTACTGGACTTATCTAGTTCACTCTTCTTGTCTAGTTTCACAGTCTGGTTCTCCTGTGCTAACAAAACTTTATAGGGGAATGGTTAAATCCCTCATTGTGGAAAAAAATTAAAACTGATTAGTATATTTTCATTGTCCAAGCTGAGGAAATTTCAAAAAGTAAACCAGCTGCATAAATAAGTAAACTTGATGTTTAATATTCTTTCAGATTTAATACTCTTAGGTGTATCAGAACACTGATAAGGGTTTCTAATTATTTTTTAAATTCAAAGCTTCCCTTTCATACACAGAATCATCATATGGAATAATGTATATTACAACTGTACATAATAGGCCTGTAATCCTACTGAGCTGCTCTAATGATATCATGAACCACAGCAGCATAGCCTGAGTAGTTTATTAATGTCAACAAACCCCCAGATGGAATTACAGTCTTTATATGCATTGTTTAGCTGTGTGCTATTCATTGTAACACATGTCAAAGATTACGGTCTACTAAATATACAGTTGAGAATTTGTAGTTGACACACAATTGTTTAAAGACCAGAAGTAATCTAACATTGAATTGGATAATAATTTTCAGTGCAGGATTCAATTCACTCCTTCGTGCCTTTTTAAAGCAAACTTACAGGATGTAGGAGGCTTGGATCTGAGCCCTGGAAAAAAAACAATATTTGAGGTTTGTTCCTGTGATGCCTCCTTTGCTGCTCTTCTGTGGTCCTTCATCCCAGGGGTACTTCAGTGAAGCCAACCAACCTCAGAAGAATGCTGAAGCACTACCATCCAGCATCTTCATTAAATAAACTAAGGATAGCAAATGTATGGTTGGATTTGCAAATGTTTACATATGAGAGTCATTTATGAATCAATTGGATTACATGCATGAGTGTGGACTACTGGTATGAGATTTTTAGGATCCTTGTTTTGCCTAATCAACTTGGGTGTGGTTGTTGTGTTTGTATCCTCATGAAAAGAGATGAGAAATAAGGAACAGAGAGTGGGAAGAGAGGAAAAGTATAGTAAAAAAGGAGCACAGAGTGAAAACTGGAGACTGAAGGAGCTGAGAGAAAAATTCCAAAGGAGAAAAATATACACTAAAATATATACCCCTATTTAGGACACCCACTTTATTTTTTTTACTGTACAGCCTATTAGCCTGATCTCAGTGGGGGGCCCCATTGTGCTAGGCAATATAGGTACACATAGTAAGGGACAGTACCCACCCCAAAGAATTTACTAGCTAAATCGATGGGACTCATAAAGGGTGAGAGGGAAAACAGAGAGACAGAGAAGTGAAACAACTTGGTCAAAGTCACACAGCAATCAGTGGCAGAGCCAAGACTAGTTTAGTGCCCTATCCACTCAGCCACTTTTCCTCTAGTTTTCAACTTTAGCATTTTTTTTTATGGTTCTACCCTTAATACAGAGAACCAGTTTTCCTCTAAGTCAAAAATGAAAAAACAAAAACCCCAACAACTGGCTTCCTTTTGTTTTTAAATGAATTCAACCTTTAAAAAAGCATGGAGTTAAATTTTATATGGAATAAGCTGTTGTGAGTTTGAAGAATACCCAAAATAGGTTCAAAAGGTTTGCACTACTGCAGACTCCATCAGATTTACCCATCTGTAATTTAAACAGATGGCTCCTACCATATTTGCAGGAGAGATAAAAGCTCTATAGATACATAGGAATGGCATGCTAAAAGCAGCACAAGTTAGATCTGGGGAGGTGGTGAGTGGTCTGTTTGAACCCAGGGACAAGAAAGCAATTCATAAGATGGCTAGAAGAGTTCAACAGGGCAGCATGGAGGAGCTATAAGAGAAACATGACAGTCAGAACAACATACAATTTGGTATTTCCCTAGTATGGTGCCACAACATGGTGTTAAGTTCATAAAATGTAGATTTCTATAGATATAACTCAGTGTTACAAAAATAAAAGCTATATTTCATGGACTGGCCAGCCCTGAGAGACCAGCTGGGCTCGTGACTTAGCAGCTATCCTTCAGATTCACTGATGAGCTGGCAAAGTAAGGGCTCATTAGTCACCCCAGCTGGGAGTAATGGGGCCTACTTAGAGAAACTGACCCTAGCTGTGGGGGAGAAGCAGTGAGAGCAGTACTGAAATAGAGTTGGGAACTCAGTAAAGGGAGGAATAAGGGGAGTCCCTCAGTGGGAAGACACTGAGGAAGTTAGGCTGAGGCACTCACAAAAAGCAGGGTAGGCTCTGGAGGAGCCTTGAGATAGAGCCTAAAAGAAGCAGTGAGAGCCTTAGAAGCCAAATGCTGTAGCCTCTGGCTAAGGAGGCTGTAGGGAATCCTATTGGGAAAGAAGCAAGATAACAAAAGCTCTGCCCAGGAGAAGGAGCCAGGAAGCAGAGGACTTCAGGAGAGCCTGAGCAGGGTAGAAAAGCTATTAGTCTGGGCATCTGATTTGGACTTGAAGTTGGATGTTTTGTTGTTTAATTTGGCTGGAGGGTTGAGCCACAGAAAACACAGAGAGGGAGACTGGAGAACACCCTGTCTAGGACTGGCCATTGCAGCCAATGAAGTGGCTACCAGCAGTAACATGAGAGGGGAAGTCCCTTGCAACACCCCATCCAGGCACAAGGGATGCCCTAGAGGTATGTATAGGTACAGCAATGCTAGTTTCTGTTTAAACAGCAAAAAATATGTACCCTGGATCCAAATGTTCCTTTAAAATCTACACTGCAGTTAAGAGATTCTTTGTGGATTTCTGTAGCATGCTCTACATGTCTCTGTATTGGGGAGGTGTGTATCTAAAGCTGTAAATCCCTCTCCTATGCCCCACATGATGCTTGAGTCACTCCAGTTTGCTGCTAACGGTCTGTATTCACTATCATGAGCAGCTGCTACCACTAGCACATGCAGATTCTTTGGGCTGCTGATGTAGTGTCAGTCTTCTCATTTTCCCCTTATCTTTGGATTGTTGGTGCCTTGCATGGAATTGGCCTATACTTGAGGATCTTTCATAGGTGCAGTGCTGTCTTGGTGGAGAAAATAGGGTCTGCCTTAAGTTGAATAATAGGAGAAGATAGCAGGGCCTTCTTAGTTATAAAGGAGGGACCATCCCCCATCTGTTTGGGGGAGAATGTGGAAATCATTACAGCTTTGAGCATGTGTTAAGATGGGGGATGGGGATTTGGAACTTCTTTGGTTCAATCAGCAGCTCTGCTGCTAACCCACCATGTAACACTTGGTGAGTCACGTCTCTTTGCCATCACTCAGTTTACAACTCTGTAAACTGGTATAACAATATTTCCCTATCTCCCAGGAATGCTGTCAGTCTTAGTTATTTGAGGTCCTCAGACGAAAGGTCCTAGAGAAATGTATAGTATTATACTATTTCCCTGATACCAGTGGAAGTTTAATGTGGAGAATGCATTCAGAATATGCAACAGAGAGCTATACTGATGGGAAGGGTGGTGTTGTCTTGAGTCAACTGCAATCTGTAACTTTCTTTTTGAAGCTTGAACTGGCTTACTGGGGAAGTGTGTGTTAAAGATCCCAAATCTATTTTTTTATTTTAATAGTGTTGGCATTTAGAGCATCACCTCTTTCTAAAAGTTCTACTGTCAATGTCTTTTGCTTTAAAAATGTATGTTTAGAATGCTTTTTTTTGTGACGCCAAGAAAGCACAAAGCTTAGGAATTTTTTTCTATGCACCCTGTGATTCTAAGAGCCACCTGAATGCCAGAGGGCAGGGGGGCTCCCCAGTATCTAATAGTGAGCCTCAGCTGGTCAGGCCAGCTGAGAGTATCCCACCTCACTGTCATAATTGGTATCTAAAAGGTGTCATGTAAAGTAGAATATGAAAACTGGTAACACAGTGGTGAATATTACTGTGTGGTGAAAGTATCATGGGTATGTGATGGGGTGTTCAGCCCAGAGAGGATTAGAAGCAGTTAAGCGGGGCAGGCTGCACCTGGAGGAGGAGCCAGGGAACTAATTGGAAGCAGGTTCATCTGTGCAGGAACAGGCAGGGCCTGTATAAAGTCAGATGGCTGGTGGGAAAGATGGTAGGCAGGCATCTCTTCCTAGAAAGAGGAGGAAGATGGTGTGGAGCTGGTACTCCCAGAGAAGGGTGGGGGGCAGTGGGACAAGAGTAGGAAGCAGTCCAGGGATGGAGCAGTGAGGGCTGGGAGAAGAAAGCCTAGAACTGCAGAGGTGAAGGTCCCTAGACTGGAACCCGGAGTAGTGGGCAGGCAGGCCTGGGTTCCTCTACTAGCCACTGGGGGAAGTTGTCCTATCAGGGCAGCATAGAGAAGACTGCCTGGGACTGTTTGCATAGAAGGACTTTGAGTAACCCCAGAAGGGGGAAAACATGAATGGTGAACTGATTGGAGGACTGAGTGAGGCAGGTTTGCAGGGTGAGGATGATGGAAGAAGCACCACCTGAAGTGGGTGTACTGACAAATGGAGCTAATTCTCAGGATGGCCAGAAGGAGGTGCCATTATGGTGAGTGGATCCTGTGACAGGGTGATATTGCCAGCACATTTATAATTTCATATGTTAATATTTGGCAGGTAGGGATTAAGTCATTCCACCCTGTGGCAAATTGCCAGCACTACTATGATGGGTCCTGCACTTTCTCTTCTTGTGGGGGGGAGGGTTTCAGGGTGCCATTTCTTGCCCCCTGAACTAGGGTAAAAGCTATCCTACTAGTATCCCAGGGAAGGGGAGTGGAGAGGGAGGGACCCAGGCCTGCCCTCTACTCCGGGTCCCAGCCCAGGGGCCCTATGATAGTAGGTGAACCATTTGTACCAGTGATTCTTTCCCCTGGGCTACTTCCCTCTCCTGACCTTCAGCTTGTGGGGCTTCCTGCCTTCCCTCTGCACAAGCCAGGTGTCCCTTTACCTAGGATCTTGGTCTTCTTAGCCTGCTGCAGCACTTCTCAAAGCTCTCCTCCACTTTCCTTCAAACTGCTCTTTGTTCCACCGCCAATTCACTCTGCTCCAGCTCCTCCTCTGGCTGATTGAAGCAGGGGGATTTTATCAGGTGACTGGTTTCAGGTGCTTTAATTGGTTTCAGGTGCTTTTAATTAATCTACAGGGAATAAGGCTTCTCCTCATCCTAGATCACTCTCCTGCTGCCTTCTGGCCATGCTGTATCACACATCCTCCCCCCCTGCTCAACACCATGGGGTTGGGCAACTTGGGACGAGAGGCAATGCTTTCGTGACAAGCCATCTGCGTTGCCGTGTTGGCTTCCGGCCCTATGCTGTACTCGGAAATGAAAAGGTTGCAGAGATAGGAACCATCTAGTCACTCTTGCATTCTTCTTGTTTCTGTGCATCCACTGGAGCGGGGCATGGTCTGTCACCAGGGTAAATCGCCGCCCCAGTAGGTAGTAACGGAGAGTTTCCATGGCCCATTTTATCGCCAGACATTCCTTTTCAACGACGGCGTACTTTTGTTCCCTGGGGAGGAGCTTCCGGCTGAGGTACAGGATCGGGTGTTCCTCCTCCCCTACCATCTGCGAAAGGACGGCTCCTAGCCCTACCTCCGAGGCATCTGTTTGTAGAATGAATTCTTTCTTGAAGTCTGGGGCTATGAGTACAGGATGGCAGCAAAGGGCTGTCCTTAAATCTGCAAATGCCCCTTCTGCTGCATCAGACCACTTTACTATCTCGGGGCCCCGAGCCTTTATCAGGTCAGTCAATGGCCCTGCTCTTGTGGCAAAATGAGGGATGAATCTCCGATAGTACCCTACTAACCCGAGAAATGCTCTGACCTGCTTTTTACGGATTGGCCGAGGCCAATCTTGTATTGCCTCCACTTTGTTCCATTGGGGTTTTACCAAACCTCTCCCTACTACATACCCAAGGTATCTGGCTTCAGCTAGTCCTATCATGCACTTGAGAGGGTTGGCAGTGAGGCCAGCCTTCCTCAGGGTGTCTAGTACCGCTTCTACTTTTATTAGGTGCGTTTTCCAGTCAGGGCTATGGATGACTATATCGTCTAAATAGGCGGCAGCATACCTGGCATGGGGTCGCAGCAATTTATCCATAAGTTGTTGGAATGTTGCTGGGGCCCCATGGAGTCCGAAAGGGAGGACAGTGTATTGGAACAGGCCATCAGGTGTAGAGAAAACTGTCTTCTCCTTGGCGTTCTTGGCCAGGGGAATTTGCCAATATCCTTTAGTCAGGTCCAGAGTGGTTAGGTATTGGGCCTTGCCTAACTGATCAACTAGCTCGTCGACACGTGGTATTGGATAGGCATCGAATTGGGATACTTCATTCAACTTCCGGAAGTCATTACAAAACCTCCAGGTGCCGTCAGGCTTGGGTACTAAGACGATAGGACTGGACCACTGGCTGTGAGATTCTTCAATAACCCCAAGTTCCAACATCTTCTTCACTTCTGTCCTAATTTCCTCTCTTTTAGCTTCCGGTATCCGGTATGGTCTTATCGTCACCCTTATTCCAGGCTTGGTGACGATCTGATGTTGGACCAGTGTCGTACAGCCCGGCTGTGTACAGAACACATCTTGGTTCCATTGGATCATATCAATGACCTCTGTTCGTTGTTCTGGGGCTAACTCAGGGGATATCCTCACCTGCCCCTGTCGGTCGTCCGTCTGGGATGGAGCTCTCCGAATGACCAGGCACGTCTCTTGGTCACGCCAGGGCTTCAGCAAGTTTACATGGTAGATCTGCTCTGGTCTTCGGCGGTCTGGTTGTCTGACCTTATAGTCCACTTCCCCAATGGCTTCCACTATCTCATACGGCCTATGCCAGCTGGATAGGAGTTTGCTTTCTGCTGTCGGCACTAGCACCATCACCCGTTCTCCTGGCTGAAATTTCCGTACTTTCGCCTGGCGGTTGTAATATGTGCACTGGGTCTCTTGTGCTTTTTCCAAATGTTCCCATACTATAGGGGTTACTCGAGCTATTCTCTCTCTCATCTGTGTCACGTGTTCAATGACATTCTTTCCTGGGTTGGGTTGTTCTTCCCAATCCTCCTTGGCGATGTCTAATATTCTGTGTGGGTGGCGTCCGTATAGTATCTCAAAGGGAGAGAAACCTGTGGACGCCTGGGGGACTTCCCGTATTGCAAACATTAGGTATGGTAGAAGGGTATCCCAGTCTTTTCCATCCTGTGCTACCACCTTCCGGATCATACCTTTAAGGGTGCGGTTAAACCGCTCGACCAGGCCGTCTGTTTGAGGATGGTAGACTGAGGTCCTTATGGCATGGATGAGGAGCAGGGTACATAAGTCCTTCATTAATTTCGACATGAAAGGGGTTCCTTGGTCAGTCAGGATCTCCTTAGGGATGCCCACTCTGGCAAAAACCTGGAGTAGTTCTTTTGCTATTGCCTTGGATGTGGGGTTTCTTAAAGGAATGGCTTCTGGATACCGTGTGGCATAGTCAAGGATGACTAGTACGTTTCGGTGACCCCGTGCTGATCTTTCCAGCGGGCCCACAAGGTCCATGGCTATCGTTTCGAACGGGACTTCAATAATAGGCAAAGGTAGTAATGGGGCCCGCAAGTGAGGTCGAGGGCTATGCAACTGGCATTCTGGGCAGGAGGCACAATAGCGTTGGACCTCTGCACGTATTCCTGGCCAATAAAACCTTCTTAGGACTCTATCCAGTGTCTTGTCTATTCCTAGATGTCCCCCAAATAAATGACTGTGAGCTAGCTCTAGTACTGCCCTTGTGTGTTTCCGTGGGACTAAGAGCTGCTCTACTTCTTCCCCTTGGATCTGCACTATTCGGTACAACAGATCACGTTTGATCACATAATACGGCCCTGGGCCTTTGGTCTTTCCTTCCACCGGTACGCCATTTACTTCCACTACCTCCTCCCTCACATTTGCATATAGCAGGTCATTGACTTGGTCCTGCCTGAAATTCTCACAGGCGGTACCGATCTGACCTAATTCCAGGGGGCCTATTTCTACTCCGCCCCCTGGGTTCCCCCTACTTGGGCTAGGAACTGCCTCTGAGTCCTCACTGGCCTGAATTGTCTCCTGGCCTCCTGAACGGGTTCGCTTACCACCAAGGGAGGCTTTCTGGTTCTCTGCTAGAATCCTGGTCCCTAGCCTTTTATCTGCCTTCCTTTCCTGCCTAGACTTTCAGGGTTTCCCAGGGGATGAGAATAGCTCTGGGGCAAATTCAGCAAAAATTGGGGTGAAGCTATCTGTAGGTGCCTCCATTTCAGCCCAGGGGTTGCTACCCTCCCTTGGCTCTACTGGAGGGAGTAAGTTCTCAAACCCAGGGAAGTCCCTACCAATTAAGACCGGGTAGGGGAGCCTAGGAACCACTGCTGCAGTTACCCTGGTAGTGTTCCCCTGGATCTCAATCCGTACTGGGATTGTGGGGTAGAAATTTACGGTGCCATGAACGCACATTACCCCTGTAGTTTTGGCCCAGGTTAGTTGGTCTTGCCCCACCAACTTCCCTGAGACCAGCGTGACAGCACTCCCGGAATCTACTAATGCTGTGGTCACAATACCATTAATTTTTCTGACCTTGTATACCCATGTGGGGTCATTGCGACCCCTACCAGGCCAATTAGGCCACATTGTTCCCCAGGATCCCCCAGATTGCACTGCATAGGCTCTTCCCTGTTGGGGTATTGGGCTGCTATATGCCCCAATTCCCCACACTCGTAACACCGACCCCTTATCCCGGTTGCCGCCCTCTGCCTGGGGCTATTTGGTCAGCCCCCCCAGCCCTCTCTTCCCAAACCCTCAGGTCCCTTCTTGGACTCAGGCCATTCCTCAATGTCTTTCCTCCCAGTTATAGTTCTCCTGTAGTTCTCGGCAGTCCGGGACCTTGGGTTTGGGGCTGGCTTCCTGGATTGCTGTGTTTCACCCCCTGGGGTCTGGAACAATTCACGGGCTGCTAGCTGTCTTTCCATGAGGGAGACCAACTCATCATAGGTGGAGGGGTCATTCTGGCCAACCCAAGCCCGGAGGCCTGGTGGTAGCCCCCTCATATACCGGTCCAGTACCAGGAGCTCCATCATCTTCTCAGAGCTGAGGGCCTCAGGGCGCAGCCATTTCTGGGTCAGGTGGATCAGGTCAAACAATTGTGATCTGGGTGTCTTGTCCTCTGTATACTGCCACTCATGGAACCTCTGGGCTTGCAATGCCGCAGTTACTCCAAATCTGGCCAGGATCTCTGCCTTCAGCTGAGGGTAGTCTGCTGCAGTCTCTGCGGCCATATCGTAGTATACCTTCTGGGCCTCCCCACACAGGAACAGGGCAAGGATACCGGACCACTGGTCTCAGGGCCAGGCCTCCCGCAGGGCTGCTCTCTCAAAAGCCAGGAGGTATGCCTCCACATCATCCTCCCGTGTCATTTTCTGTAAGCAGTGGCTGGCCCGTATAGTCCGGGTCCCATCGCCGTTCTGGCTTCGCTCCATAAGGGCCTTCATCTGGTTCACCAGCTCCTGCAGCAGGGCTCGGTCCTGGGCAGCCTGACTTATCAACAGACGATTAGTCTCTTGCTGTACCCTAGTCGTCTCCTGTTGGGCGGTTGCTTGGACCCGGGTAGCCTCCTGCTGGGCCACGGTGGCTTGTATTAGGGCCTTGATTGCGTTGTCCATCTTAAGGACTGGATTGTTTTGGCTAACCCTGGTTTAAGTCCCCAGTGCGGAGATCCCACCCCTGACACCATGTGTGGCAAATTGCCGGCACTACTATGATGGGTCCCGCACTTTCTTTTCTTGGGGGGGGGGTGGGTTTCAGGGTGCCATTTCTTGCCCCTGAACTGGGGCAACAGCTATCCTACTAGTATCCCAGGGAAGGGGAGTGGAGAGGGAGGGACCCAGGACCGCCCTCTACTCCGGGTCCCAGCCCAGGGGCCCTATGATAGTAGGTGAACCACTTGTACCAGTGATTCTTTCCCCTGGGCTACTTCACTCTCCTGACCTTCAGCTTGTGGGGCTTCCTGCCTTCCCTCTGCACAAGCCAGGTGTCCCTTTACCTAGGATCTTGGTCTTCTTAGCCCGCTGCAGCACTTCTCAAAACTCTCCTCCACTTTCCTTCGAACTGCTTTTTGTTCCACCACCAATTCACTCTGCTCCAGCTCCTCCTCTGGCTGATTGAAGCAGGGGGATTTTATCAGGTGACTGGTTTCAGGTGCTCTAATTGGTTTCAGGTGCTTTTAATTAATCTACAGGGAATAAGGCTTCTCCTCATCCTAGATCACTCTCCTGCTGCCTTCTGGCCATGCTGTATCACAACCCTAAACAAAGGAAGGTGATTCTGCTTGAATGTGTGTCCAATGTAAATTGAACAAAGGCACACAATAGAAAGTACATTAACAAAACCATCCTTTTATGTAAAAACTGTCACACTAGGGGGAGTGGAGATGGCCACTTAACTAGCCTGATGGGGGATAGATGGAGAGAAGACAGCAAAAAAAAAAATGGTGTTGGCTCCCTGGTGGACACAGCAAACTCAGAAAGCACTCTTGCTGGCTCACTCTGAAAACAAAGAAACTTTGTGAAATAAGTGCAGAGAGAGAAAGCATGCGAGAGAGTGCTATTTTGGCATTCTTCACCCGATGAGAGAAACCAATTGCTTTGTGCGGATCCTGGCTAGGAACTGGTCAGCCATGCTGGAAGAACTGTGGTGAGAAAATTACTTAAAGCCTTTTGTTCAAGTTTGTTAAGTTAGATTTTAGTTGTAGAAGCATGTTTTTTACGTTTGTACCCATTTCTAGCTCAATTCCTTCTACATGGTATCACTTAAGATTAGGTTTATTAACAAAAAACAGATTTGTTTTATTACACAACCGTCTCGGGACAGTGTTTCAAACTGAAGAGTAAAATCCTCAGACAAACTAACAGACGGGTGCTGTATACTGTCTCTTTAAAGGAGCAGAAACTTGATAAGGTTTTGTGAGAGCAGGGGCTAAGCATTGCAAGGGAAACTCAGGACTGGAGGGGCTGCTGGTGTCATCCTGCAAGGAGTAACCAGCCTGGTAGAAGCCACGGTGAGGTCTGTGCTGTCAGCGGGCTGCTGGTATCAGGCTTTGGAGCCAAAACTGCACAGCACAGAAGATCCCAGGTTACAGGGCAGGTTTTGATGCCATCCTTTCCAGGTCTGGGTGAACCCCAAAGCATCTCCAACCCATCCACAGTCACTTCTTGCAACAGTGCTGAAAATAAAACCAAGCACGAATACATTGCACCACTTTGCCAACCCCTTCTGCTCATGCCTGCCTGCACTTGGGGATTTACCTCCTCGGAAGACTAAAAGTAGCAGGTGAGAGGGTTAAATAAGCTTCTTAAACAATTTCCATCCTGCTGCTGCCTTATCTTAAAATCCCTGGATTATTCACCAACAGGACTGCTTATTTCATGAAGTTGTGGGGTTCCGCCCCCCCCCCCAACCAGGATGTTTGTGGAAGGAGAATTATTCCCACATGATTACAATATTTGCTATTAAGTGTGAATTTCATATTTAATTGTAATTGCTAGCAAAATCTAACTTAACAGCAAAGTATGCTTAACTTGTAACAAGTGCCCCTTTTATTTGAGCAGGAATATGGATGCTGCCCAAGTGTATCCGCATGGTTCCAATTAAGTGGAGGAATGTTTAATGTAGAACTCAACTTGATGAAAATGACTGAAGTTTTTGACAAACCAATAAATTAGTCTAGAAAGCTGTGCATATACAGTACAGTCAGAGGGGCAACACCCGCTGGATCATCAATTTTGGTCAAGTCTTCCTGTTCATTTATACTAAAATAATACTGTTGAAGGAATTCGGTTTCTCTGCAGCTGTAAACATAAAATAGCATGCTGAATGCAGACAAATGAGATTCTGAATTGATTTGCTTAGACACTTCACAATTTCCATGCTGAAATTTTGAGAAACTTAGTGTGTGTGTGTGTGTGAGGGGTGGAGGTGACATTTACTTGTTGACATGTTTGCTCCTAAAAAAAAAGTCAAAGTCCCACAAAAATCCACTCGGTAAACCTGAGCATTTATTGATTGAGATCTGGATGTATAATTCCATCTAACAGCCATTAGTGACACTGAATTTTCCAGAGGAGATTTCAAACTACCCAAGGTCCATTTCTCTGGGTCAATCACTGTTGTTTTGGGGATAAATTTGAAGTTTTTGTTTAGCTCCAGGTGTGTCAAGACAAAATTGTCATCTTGGATATAGTGAGCTATATCTAGATTAGCTTCCATTACTTTAGGCTTTTCATTCAGCAGTTGAGAGAGTTTTTTAAATATATATAGGATAGCCATTTTAAAAACGCAAATTCTGAACTCAATCCAAAGGAGCTAATTATCTATGGTTATTGGTATATTT
Organism: Macrochelys suwanniensis; assembly: GCA_033296515.1. Lineage (NCBI taxonomy): Eukaryota > Metazoa > Chordata > Testudines > Chelydridae > Macrochelys > Macrochelys suwanniensis. Next base: position 95,874,843 of record CM065777.1, read on the forward strand.
TACAGAGTAAAGCTGTGGGAAGCCATTGTATGTTTTACGTGCTGTTACACAACTATTTGACTTCTGAATGTTTGGGGAAGAACTTGTAAACTTTGAACAAGGGGAGAATTTCAGATAAAAATCCAGAGTACGTTATCAGCAGAATCTGGCCCGATGAGTTCTAGTCCATGTGGTCATAATGAGATGGCATGTGTGTGTTGGAGCAATGAATTAATTCATTTTTAATTACCAATACAGTTTACTTGGTCTTGGAGAACTTTAGTATAGGATGTTCTCACTGCCTTGAAGATAAAACTAAGATATAGACAACTAAGTGCAGGGGTGGGGGAAGGGAACCTGGACAACTATATAGTGTAGATGTCAAGTGGTGCAAACGTGCCTTTTTTTTTTTTTTTTTTTTTTTTTTTTTTTAAGGGTGATTCATGGTGTATAAAATTTAGTACGTGAAGAAAGGCTAACAGTGACTGGGATATGAAATATACTGTGCCTGACAGTATCAGAAACTAGATATCTCTGGAGATGGACCACATGTCTCATCCATCATGGCACTTCCAGTTTTGCAGGAGGGTTTGATACAGTGAGAAGTATAGCCTGGGGCAGGACTGCAGGAATAATTGCCCATTCATTATTGTTATATATTTATATTTGTACTCACTGCTGTCCATCCTGTAGGAACCTAGAACAGTCATCAGAGATGGCTGCTCCTACTCACACTCTGTCTTGAGCAGGCAGACATTGCCTAAGGTTGGCATTGGAGAGTGGGAAATGGATGGTTTTAAGAAAAGTTGTTGCTTGTGAAAAATGGTTTTCTCAAGTGCCCTACTGAGCTGGCACAGCTAACAGTGTTGCTACTTAGCACTCTTAGTGCTTTTTCCTCTTCAAGATACTTTTATAAATATTAGTACTAATGTAGCATTCCCATTTTACAGATGGATAAACTGAGACAGGGTGAAGTTAAGTGACTTGCTCAAGATCCCAGAAGGAGTCCCTCTTAGACTGGGGAAGGACACAGGAGATCCTGACTCCCAGGCCTTTACTCAAATCATTCTTCTCCCAGTCTCTGTTAATCCTGACTCTGATCTTTGTGCCTGTTGCTGCAGGACTTAGAGGTTTTAAGATCAAGCAGATACCTAAGTGTATATATGGGTGATGCCATAAGCGGTAGAAAGGAATTCATTTGGTTGCCTACCTACCAACAGTAAAGGTGGGTATTTTAGTATCTCCATATTCCCTATTTTAGCTGGACTACTGATGCAAACCAACACTATGATGGGAAGAAGGATAACTAATCCCATTAAGATCAAAGCCCTCTCCTGATCTTTGTCATCTGAACATATTGGTATAGACCCCTTCATTTCTCCTGGGGTTCATGTGAGCACAAAAACTCAAAGTGCAAGTCATCTGTGATGAGAAATTCATTGGAATCTCCATCCCCCACAGATCCTTCTCCCTCCTTATCACCTTTGCTGGGGTGGTTGTCTTCGGTGTCATCGGAAATGTACAAGAGCCTGCTAGCTGGCCAGCCAGCTCCTTTCATTCTGGGTTTTGGGCTGGCAAAGTGGGCCTATTCCCTGCAATCTTTTGCCTACATGTCCCCCTCGCTTTCCTGCTGTAGTGGAATTGTGAACCTCTTCCTTTTCTGCTGCTGTTGCTACCAACACATACCTCATTGTGTACCTAAGCTGTCCCTGCAGGCACCATGGGTCAGATTTAAAAAAAAAAATGTTTTTAGGAGCCTAAGGACGCAGATAGAATCTAGTGGGATTTTCAAAAGATGCTTAGGCACCTAACTCCTCTTGTCTAGGTGCCTGACTCCTCTTGAAGTCACTTCTGAAAATTCCACTGGGCACCTAGCTGCATTTTTTTAGGTGCCTACAGATCTTTGAAAATCTGGCCCTATGTGCTACAGGCAGTGCATACTTACCATGTTTGTTCCTTACAGGTAGGAAAAATAGATCTCCATAATACTGAGTATATATATTTTTTTAAACTTTAAAAGTAGCAGCACAAAGTAATTGACCTTCCTGCATTTAATCTTCTTATAAGCATGGTCATTAAATGACAGATAAGCATGTTGCTGTTTGAGGGTTAAATTAGGAAAGAACAAGGCTTTTAGAGCAGGGTAGATAAGGTTCAGAAAGGCCAGCTTGAAATTCTGCTGAGAACTTCAGAGAATATTACTCACACCTGTTACCTGGAGTCCTCCTTGTAGGATGATACTGCATGGGTCTGGAGAAGAGCAAAAGGCAATGGAATGGCAAACCGCAAATGAAATCCAGTTTACTGATGGTGTGAGTATTCTTAGGCCAGAGAGGAAGCACAGCCTTCTGGTTATGGCACCAGACCTGCACTCGGCAGATGAGGGGGGGTTCAATTCCTGGCTTGGCCAAAGGGTCCAAATGATTGAGGCTGGCACTTTCAAAGTATCTTAAGGCAATTACGCGCTTAGCTCCCATTGCAGTCCAGTGGGATTTTGGTATCCAATTTTAGACTCCTTTTGAAAAATCCACCCTTAATCTCTGCCTCTTCTTCCCACCCCCTGCAATCTGTAAAACCGGGATGATGATACATCCTTCATCTTGTCTAGTGAAACTGTAAACTCTTGGGGCAGGGACTGTCTCTTACTAGGTGCATGTACAGCACCTAACACAATAGGGCCCAGATCTCAGCTGGGGCATTTAGATGCTACTCTAATATAAATAACAATGATAAATATGACTGTAATCCTGTTCAGAGTCTCAGCTATTTCTATTCCTCTAAATGTGACTAGCACCTCTTTACTGAGGTATATTGCTAAAGACCCTCTTTGTAAGTGTTATTTCGTCTTACAACTTGGTAAGACAAAAGAAAAGCTGGCTAATGTACCTCTTCCTCTGTCCTTGGCAAGATCTGCTTACACTTTGACTGACTGCAACAAGCCAGGTTTCTCTCACCCTCACAAGACCAATATGTGAACCAGTTCTCTAAAAGCAAGATTCTAAATATGTTGGCTAGAAATATTTAGCCACTTGGTCTTGTGACCAAAGCAAATCATTCACTTGAGGAGGACATGAAGGGCTTTTATTTCCTATATTGGGAAATACAATCTGTCTAAAGCTTGAAAATATTCTCTAGCGGCTGATGTTACTCTTATCTTGTGCTCCCATTGTCTGAGCGTTTTCTTGATGGGACTAGGTTACAGTCAGCATTTACATTTACATTTTTAGGCTCCAAATGTGATGGGGTTGGGGTTTTTGTTGTTTGCCCTGTTCTCTCTTTCCCCCCCCCCCCCCCCCCCCCCCGACCCAGTAGCTTTACCAATTCAAAATGCTGCTTTAGGTCACTGTTCTGGTAACAGAAATAGGATATTAAAAAATCAGCAATGACTTAGAACAGTATGCCCGAATAGATTTAAATGCACATTTCCTCTATTTTCGCAGCATTTTAATAGCTCAGACCATAAACCTAGAATGCTTAGGATTAATCCCGATAGGATATTGGTTTGTACTGAGCTCCTGCAGTACTGTTTTCAACAGAACAATTGCTTTGCTCTTGCCTCTTCCATTTCTAGGTCAGACAAATCAGGCAATATGGTATTCCCTGAAGCCACTATTAGAAGACGATACAATGGGAGACTATACCATATTTGCAAGTTCTGTGGTTGAAATATCAATGTTCTATTTACATAACCTGCTACTAGACCCTAAAAATGTGGTTGAGCTGAGATTTTTCTTTTGTGCTAACACAGAATTTTGTCAAAATATTGTTAAACACTTTAACCTGGCATTGCAGTACCTTACTACTAGATCCCTATACACTAGGCTGGCCCTTTAAATGTGGGAATTAATACATCTGGGAGCTGTTTTAACTTCCTTTAGGTCCCCTCCATTGTAGCTACTGGCGAACCCCTGGGGCATCAAGCCAATAGCAGTATTGCTGCTGCAGTGAGGGCAGGAATTATCCATTGAGCTTGAGGTTCTTTTCCTGCAATGCTGTGAAATGTACAAGGTTGAAACTTTTGCTCCCTGTGAACTCCCCAGTGCTCCCTGCAGCAGTCATACTGCTATCAGCTTGGTGCCCCAGAGGCTGCCCGTTGTTTTATACAAAGGTTAATATTACAGCTTTGACACTTTTCACATGCAATATTTTTTTCTGGGTTTTTTAGTTAGAAAATGGCTGCTTTCAAAACTGAAACTTTTTCTTTGCTGACATCTTCTGCAACGTCTCTAAAACTTTAATTTCAGTGTTACTGAAATGTTAAAATCACCTTTCGGCAAGGAAACACGAGATTTCAGTAACTTTGTGTAAGCGGGGGAATAGTCCCGCTCTTGTGGGGAACTTTCCTCGTCTCTGCACTACCCCGGTGAAATGGGCTAGCGGAAGGATCTGAGTCCTCGCTCCCACCTCCTTTACCCAGAGGCCTCCCTGCCCTCGAGGACTCCCCTTGCACTCTCCTGTCTGGCAGAGTCCTCGTAACCCCAACAAGGCTGGGCCCAGGATTCCTGGGGGGCTCGACCCCCAACCTTGCTGTGGTCACCTAGGTCAGGGGCTAGGGTGTCCCCACTCCGGGGTGTACTCTCTAAACAGGATGCTTCCCTGACCCACTGATCACTGCATACAATTCAAAGCAAAGGCAAATTATTTAATTAACAATTAATTTGTAACAGGAATAAGGAAAAATGGGAAAGACTAATGAAAACACATCGCCCCGCTCTGTGGCAGGGAACATCCCAACAGTGTCTCTGCAATGTCAGGGCAGTTCAGTCTGTTCCTTTGCAAGTCCCAGGCTCCTTCTCAGGCCTTGGCTGTGCTGCAGGGACGCTGTGGCTTGGATACTTGCTCTGGCGGTGGCCACACGCTCGCAGGCTCTGGGTGGCAGGACCCTTCTTCCCAGCGTCGCCCCCGCCCCGTCGGGGTTACGATCCCCCTGCACGTCTGGCCTGCAGGGCCCCTTGGCTGAGGCCTCTCCCTGCGCTGGGCCCACTGCCCAGGGTTCCCCTCGCTCTCCCCAGCTGCTCACCGCACCCGGCTCCGGACTGCTCCAGCCCCAGCTCCACCGCTCTGCCTCAGCTCCAGCTCCTCTGCCTCAGCACGGCGGCTGCTGCTGCTGCTCTGCCTCCAGCTGCCTGGGCTGCTGCCCTGGCCCCTCTGGCTGCTGCAGCTTCTCCCCCCAGGGCAGGTCTGTCTCTGGGCTGCAGCTTCTCCCCCCAGGGCAGGTCTGTCTCTGGGCTGCAGCTCTGCTCCCAGGGCAGGTCTGTGTCTCTGGGCTGCTTTCCTGGCCCCTCCAGATCTGGCCCAGCTCAGCTCTGGCCTCTCCTTAGCTCAGCCCCACTCACTCAGACTCAGGCACCTTCAGCTCATACGGAGGACGGGATTCACCCCTGACCTCCTGACTCCCTGATTCGCCTGCCCGCCCTGTCAATCAGGCTGACCTGGAGCATTGGCCTCTCCCCATTGCCCCTGGGGACTGTCAGTCCCATCGACCCTTCCCCTTTTGGTACTGGGAGCTCTGAATGTTAGTAAGGGGATAACAGTCCCCTTACATTTGATTTTAAAATTGTCCAAAAAACAAATGTGGAAACTCTCTCTCCCACAAAAACCTGGGTCCATTTTGAACCCTGTGCTATGGAAACTCCTTCGAAATCTGTATGTATCCTCCAACCAGATTTAGGTAATGGCTTTGTGGAATACTGCTGGCTTATATTTAAACCATGCTCCCTGATTTAAGTGTGGGGAAGATGACTTGATTCCATGCTTAACAGCTGCACAAAGGGGAGAGGCTGGACAAAATTTCCCAGTGTGTAACTGACCATTCTAACATCTGAGATCTAAACAAGGTGATGACAGACTATTTACACACTTACATGTCAGGAGAAAGGGATGCAGCTATTCTTATTTTTTTTTCCATTCCCCCTCACCAAAAGGAAGTGGTTTTAGTTTTTCATCTTGATGAATGGGTTCCTTTTAAAAAATGCTCATTCCCTCACCCCTTATTAGGAAACATATCTAACCTTTGGAATCACACATTAGATCAAGTATCAGAGGGGTAGCTGTGTTAGTCTGGATCTGTAGAAGCGACAAAGAGTCCCATGGCACCTTATAGACTAACAGACGTATTGGAGCATAAGCTTTCGTGGGTGAAGACCCACTTCTTCAGATGCATCTGAAGAAGTGGGTATTCACCCATGAAAACTTATGCTCCAATACGTCTGTTAGTCTATAAGGTGCCTCAGGACTCTACATTAGATCAACTTCGTGCACTGCAACATAGTCTTGTTTCAAAATTTTCTTTGTTTCTTTAGCTGGTAAACTTAAACACAAAATACAAGGAAATACTTCTTCACAAGGAAAAATTACCCCCCAACCCCATGCAGAAAACAAGACAAGCCCTTTACACCAATTTAGCCCTATCCTGAGGATTCAGATCATAGACTTCTTCGAGGTGTGTTGCTCATGTCTATTCCATTGTAAATGTGTGTGCTTGCCACATGCACTGGTGCTGGAAGTTTTTTCCCTCGGCAGTATCCGTAGGGGACCATGTCTGGTGCCCTTTCAAGTGGTGCCTGTGCATGGTATAATGGGCACCACCAGCTCTCCCCACTCTTATTCCAGCACCATCACTGGCAGTAAGAAGGAACTATCTTCTTGCTTCGGCAAGTCTTCTCATTCTCAATCTGTTGATCTGGACTTTTCTCTGTAAATAATTGCAAGTTGTTAGTTTCCCTTAGGGTAGTTAGTCCGTCCTCAATGGGACTCAGCCTAGGGACGGGGCATGCCCTGATTCCCCAGTTACCCACTCTACCATTACCATTAGATTACCCACTGTATCATCGCATCATGGCCTGGGAGCCAGTGGCCTGCCCCCTGGGGGTTTCCACAGCCTTTGCAAGGGCTTAGGTCGGCTTTGGATAAACTGGCAGCCATGGTCTCCTGGATGTGGAGGTTACTGGGGACAGGACCCCTCAGATTCACCTAGCTCCCTTAGAGGGACCAGTTGAGCAGCCATCACAGGCGGCAGATCCTCCGATGCCTACCTGCTTCCTCCTCCTCCTCTCCTGATGACGATGTGATCACAGGACCCCCTCATCCAGTCCTTCAGGATGATGCTAAGGCCCATCAGGAGCTGCTAAAGAGGGTTGCCTCAACGTTGGGGCTTCATGCTGATGAGCTGGAGGAAGCCTTGGACTCCCTATTCGATGTCCTCAGCTCAGTGGCACCTGCCAGGGTGGTGTTGCATAAGGGGGTGGCAAAGATCACCAAATCCTTGTGGCAGACGCCCTTGTTGCTGTCCCCTATCTATCTCCAAAAGGGCAGAATATACATACTATGTGCCCGCTAAAGATTATGAATGCCTTTTCACGTGCCCTGCCCCAAGCTCTCTGGTGGTCTCAGCCATTAATGAACGGGAAAGGCAAGGCCAACAAGGTGCGACCTTGAAAAACAAAGGGCAGGTCTACACTACTGGGGGAGGGGTCGATGTGAGGTATGCAACTTCAGCTACGTGAATAACGTAGCTGAAGTCGACGTACCTCGCCCAACTTACCTCGCCATGAGGACGCTGCAAAGTCGAAGGCTGGGCCCCCCCCCCCCCCCATCAACTCTGCTTCCACCTCGTGTCGGGGTGGATTACCGCCGTCGACGGGGAACGCGTTCTGGGATCGATTTATCGCGTCTAGACGCAGAAAATCGATCCCCAAAAGATCGGCTGCTACCCGCCGATTTGGCGGGTAGTGTAGACTAGTCCAAGGACTCAGAGGATCAATTTATTTGGAAGAAAAAAATATTTGTCCTCAAGACTTCAGTTGCGGGTGGTCAACCACCAGGTCCTGCTTGGCTGCTATGACTTTAATATGTGGCAGTCCATGGTCAAGTTTGAGGATTCCATGCTTGAGGATCCCAAGAAGGAGTTCCGTGTGATCCTCAAAGAGGGCAAAGCAGTAGCCAGAGCGGCCCTCCGGGTGACCTCAGCTGCGGCAGACTCTGCAGCCAGAACCATGGCCTACGCCATCTCGATGAGCAGGGTGTCCTGTCTGCATTCATAGTATCATAGAATCATAGAATCTCAGGGTTGGAAGGGACCTCAGGAGGTCATCTAGTCCAACCCCCTGCTCAAAGCAGGACCAAACCCAATTAGATCATCCCAGCCAGGGCTTTGTCAAGCCTGACCTTAAAAACATCTAAGGAAGGAGATTCCACCACCTCCCTAGGTAACCCATTCCAGTGCTTCACCACCCTACTAGTGAAAAAGTTTTTCCTAATATCCAACCTAAACCTCCCCCTCTGCAACTTGAGACCATTACTCCTTGTTCTGTCATCTTCTACCACTGAGAACAGTCTAGATCCATCCTCTTTGGAACCCCCTTTCAGGTAGTTGAAAGCAGCTATCAAATCCCCCCTCATTCTTCTCTTCTGCAGGCTAAACAATCCCAGTTCCCTCAGCCTCTCCTCATAAGTCATGTGCTCGAGCCCCCTAATCATTTTTGTTGCCCTCCGTTGGACTCTTTCCAATTTATCCACATCCTTCTTGTAGCGTGGGGCCCAAAACTGGACACAGTACTCCAAATGAGGCCTCACCAGTGCCGAATAGAGGGGAATAATCACGTCCCTCGATCTGCTGGAAATGCCCCTACTTATACAGCCCAAAATGCCGTTAGCCTTCTTGGCAACAAGGGCACACTGTTGACTCATATTCAGCTTTTCGTCCACCGTAACCCCTAGGTCCTTTTCTGCAGAACTGCTGCCCAGCCATTCGGTCCCTAGTCTGTAGCAATGCATGGGATTCTTGCGTCCTAAGTGCAGGACTCTGCACTTGTCCTTGTTGAACCTCATCAGATTTCTTTTGGCCCAATCCTCTAATTTGTCTAGGTCCCTCTGTATCCTGTCCCTACCCTCCAGCGTATCAACCACTCCTCCCAGTTTAGTGTCATCTGCAAACTTGCTAAGGGTGCAGTCCACACCATCCTCCAGATCGTTGATGAAGATATTGAACAAAACCGGCCCCAGCACCGACCCTTGGGGCACTCCACTTGATACCGGCTGCCAACTAGACATGGAGCCATTGATCACTACCCGTTGGGCACGACCATCCAGCCAGTTTTCTATCCACCTTACCGTGCATTCATCCAGCCCATACTTCCTTAACTTGCTGGCAAGAACACTGTGGGAGACTGTATCAAAAGCTTTGCTAAAGTCAAGAAATAGCACATCCACTGCTTTCCCCTCATCCACAGAGCCAGTTATCTCATCATAGAAGGCAATTAGGTTAGTCAGGCATGACTTGCCCTTGGTGAATCCATGCTGACTGTTCCTGATCACTTTCCCCTCCTTTAAGTGGTTCAGAATTGATTCCTTGAGGACCTGTTCCATGATTTTTCCAGGGACTGAGGTGAGACTGACTGGCCTGTAGTTCCCCGGATCTTCCTTCTTCCCTTTTTTAAAGATGGGCACTACATTAGCTTTTTTCCAGTCATCCGGGACCTCCCCCGATTGCCATGATTTGTCAAAGATAATGGCCAATGGCTCTGCAATCACATCGGCCAACTCCTTTAGCACCCTCGGATGCAGTGCATCCGGCCCCATGGACTTGTGTTCGTCCAGCTTTTCTAAATAGTCCCGAACTACTTCTTTCTCCACAGAGGGCTGGTCACCTCCTCCCCATACCGTGCTGCGGAGTGCAGCCGCCTGGGAGCTGACCTTGTCTGTGAAGACAGAGGCAAAAAAAGCATTGAGTACACTAGCTTTCTCCACATCCTCTGTCACTAGGTTCCCTCCCTCATTCAGCAAGGGGCCCACACTTTCCTTGACTTTCTTCTTGTTGCTCACATACCTGAAGAAACCCTTCTTGTTACTCCTAACATCTCCGGCTAGCTGCAACTCCAAGTGTGATTTGGCCTTCCTAATTTCACTCCTGCATGCCTGAACAATATTTATATACTCCTCCCTGGTCATTTGTCCAATCTTCCACTTCTTGTAAGCTGCTTTTTTGTGTTTAAGACGAGCAAGGATTTCACTGTTAAGCCAAGCTGGTCGCCTGCCATATTTACTTTTCTTTCTACACCTCGGGATGGTTTGTTCCTGCAACCTCAATAAGGAGTCTTTAAAATACAGCCAGCTTTCCTCGACTCCTTTCCCCCTCATGTTATTCTCCCAGGGGACCTTGCCCATCAGTTCCCTGAGGGAGTCAAAGTCTGCTTTTCTGAAGTCCAGGGTCTCTGTTCTACTGCTCTCCTTTCTTCCTTGTGTCAGGATCCTGAACTCAACCATCTCATGGTCACTGCCTCCCAGGTTCCCATCCACTATTGCTTCCTCTACTATTTCCTCCCTGTTTGTGAGCAGCAGGTCAAGAAGAGCTTTTCCCCTAGTTGGTTCCTCCAGCACTTGCACCAGGAAATTGTCCCCTACACTTTCCAAAAACTTCCTGGATTGCCTGTGGACCGCTGTATTGCTCTCCCAGCAGATATCGGGGTGATTAAAGTCACCCATGAGAACCAGGGCCTGTGATTTAGTAACTTCTGTTAATTGCTGGAAGAAAGCCTCATCCACCTCATCCCCCTGGTCTGGTGGTCTGTAGCAGACTCCCACCACGACATTACCCATGTTGCTCCCACTTCTAAATTGAATCCAGAGACTCTCATCTGGTCTGTCGGCAGACGTGCTGTCCCCCTCCCCCCAGGGGCACACAGAGATGTGCCAGCTGCTTCTGGAAGCGGCGTGGGGCCACGACAGGCAGCCTGGCTGACCCCTGCATATTGCTGAGGGAAAAAACTTCTGGCACCAGTGCATGTGGCGAGCTCACACACCTTCAATGGAATGGAATGGACATGAGCAACACATCTCGAAGAATACTGGTTCGATACAGGTAACTGTCTCTTTATGCTGGCTCTCTCTATAAAGGGTGAATTTGCCTATATACTGTGGGTGAATCTGGCTTCAACATCTGACATGGTGAATTCCAGATTTTTTTTTTTAAAGGTTTTTTTGTTTTAACTGTTGTCAACTAAATTTGCATAGCTGTGAAACAAACTTTGCAGTTTAATCAAATCAGCAACAGACAGAAGAAATATTCCTTCCTATGTGCATTGTTTTACTTTTCATCTGCATCCAGTCAGGATCATAGAAAGATAGAAATTAGAAGTGATTTTAAAACTAGTTCATCCAATAGTAAACCAAAAATCGCGTAGTAAAGAAATGAGAATAAATATATTTGCTTTGGTTCATTGTGATATTATTAGCTATTCAAGAGTACAGAGGTGTTTGTGAATCCTGGAAGTTTTACAAATGTAAGTGAATAATTGTGTCAAACTCAATACAACTTTACTATCTTGGTTTTTTCTATTTTCCTAGTCTTACATTCTTAACAAAATAGGGAGCAGAAGAAATATGTAACTATTTGCTGCTCATAGTTCATGTGAACAATTAATAAACAACCCATAGTCTGAAAAAAGTCTCCAAACTCTTTGAATATTTTATGAATATGTAATACACTTGAAGAAAAAGACAAGTGGCTCACAAATGACTTCTAACCCCAAAAAGGAGTTAAATTTATAACACATATTTGACCAGTGGGGGGTGGCTGTTGCATCATTTGGTCTATCCCCACCAATCCAGTTCCTTATAATAAACTTTCAAATGTTTTTTGCCCAGCCTCGTATTTCAAGTCCCAAGAGAGATCTCCACTACTTCCTTGGAAGACTTTCACAGTCTGTTACACCATTTAAGAAGCAGTTTTTCCTGAAATTCACCCTTTTTTAATTTTATTCCAGTATTCCTAGCTATACCCATGTGTTCCATTGTGAATAACTATTCTCTATTAGCCTACAAGTAGTTGGAGTACAAAACAAAGCTATGTCCACTTGTTAGTCATCTAGGAGCCAAGATATACCCATTTAGCTCTTTAAATCTCATGCTGGAATAGATGTCCAACATAATCCCATGGCATCATTTAGTATTACTGCTTCCCAGGACTGTTTTATTATTTGCATTATGGCAGTATCTTGGTGGTGTTAGTCACAAATCCAGATGCCATTGGGCCAGGTGCTGTACAAACACACAACACAGATGGCTCCTGCCCTCTACTCTAAGCAGAAGATGAGGCAACAGGTGGACAAAACAAACATGTGCAGCACACAAGGGAACAATGAGACAATACTGGAGAATCTGACAAGCAGAAGTCACAGCACATCAGCTGTTTAGACACTGTCGAGTGAAAAACAGAATTTTGCTAACAATGATAATGTTAACCAAAGCCCCTATTCAACAAAGCAGATGCTTGTGTACTCTGGCAAATTGGGATGTACTTAAGTGCATGCTTAAGTTTATGCTTTGCTAGAAGTTAATAGAGATGGGCAGCTGAATCAGAGCCCTCAGGCAGTGTTAGTTGTAATTAAGCTTGGCAGAACGACTCTATTTAAAAAAAATTGAATAGATAATATTGTTTTTAGGCATCTTTTATTTTTATCAACTCTAAATTGAGGAAATTGGAGGGGGGGCAGGCAATTAAAGTAAGGTAGATGTCAAGATTCAAACTTTATAACCAAACATTGTTAATGTCACATGTCAAAATATACAAAGTAAATATCCTTAAAGTAAGTTCTCAAGAAGACTTTTTGTTGCTTATCTGTAAATGTCAATTGATGGAAATAGTTTCAGTTTGTGTGTGTATGGTGAAATTGAAGTTTACCATTAGTGTGTGTGGTGTGTGTTTGGTTGGGTTTTTTTAAATGTAACCCTTCCAAACCTACTTTTAATCCATTGCAGTAAGACCTTCTCAGAGTACTAGGTTAAGCCTCCTAGATATTTTCTAGGATAGTGGAAACCTCTTGGTTTGTGTGTGTGTGTGTGTGTGGGCTGTCAAGCAATTTTTAAAAAAATGAATCTCGATTAATCGTGCTGTTAATAGAATACTATTTAAATATTTTTGGATGTTTTCTAGATTTTTAGAATGCATTGATTTCAATTACAACACAGAATACAAAGCTTAGTGCTCACTTTATATTTTTGATTACAAATATTTGCGCTGTAAAATGATAAAATTGTATTAGGTGAATTGAAAAATACTAGTACTGTAGTGCAATCTCTTTATCTTGAAAGTTAAACTTGCAAATGTAGAATTTTATATACAAAAAATAACTGCATTAAAAAAAAAAACAATTGAAAACTTTAGAGTTTACAAGTCCACTCAGTCCTATTTCTTGTTTAGCCAATCGCTCAGACAAACAAGTTTTACATTTGCAGGAGATAATTCTGTCCACTTCTTGTTTACAATGTCACCTGGAAGTGAGAACAGGCATTTGCATGGCACTGTTGGAGCTGGTGTCGCAAGATATTTACATGCCAGAGGTGATTAAAGATTCATATGTCCCTTCATGTTACAACGACCTTCCAGAAGACACGTGTTCATGCTGATGATGGGTTCTGTTGGATAAAAATCGAAATCAGTGCGGACCGACGCACGTTCATTTTCATCATCTGAGTCAGATGCCACCTGCAGAAGGTTGATTTTCTTTTTTGGTGGTTCAGGTTCTCTAGTGTTTGTTTGTTTGCATTGGAGTGTTGCTCTTTTAAGACTTCTGAAAGCATGCTCCACACCTCGTCCCTCTCCAATTTTGGACTGCACTTCAGATTCTTAAACGTTGGGCTGTAGCTATCTTTTAGAAATCTCTCATTGGAACCTTCTCTGCATTTTGTCAAATCTGCAGTGAAGGTGTTCTTAAAATGTACAACATGTGCTGGGTCATCCTCTGAGACTACTAGAATATGAAATATATGGCAGAATGCAGGGAAAAACAGCTGCAGACATACAATTCTCCCCAAAGGAGTTCAGTCATTTAAAAATGTATTAATTAAATTTATGACCGTCATCGGCATGGAATCATGCCCTCTGGAATGGTGGCCTAAGCATGAAGGGACATACGAATGTTTAACAGTCCACATGGATTTGTCAAGAACAAATCATGTCAATCCAACCTAATGTCCTCCTCCTTTAAAGCATTAGATGTGATATTTATGGATTTTTCGTAAGACTTTGTGTACTGTCTCATAAATAAATGAGAGAAATATCACCTAGACAAACATACTATGAAGTGGGTGCACAACTGGTTAGAAAACCAAACTCAGAGTAGTGATCAGTGGTTCACAATCAAGCTGAAAGGGCATATTGAGTGGGATCCCACAGATCTGTCTGGGGTCTAGTTCTATTCAATATCTTTGTAGGTGATTTGGATAATGGTGTAGAGAATACACATAGTTTGTGGAGGGTACCAAGTTGGGAGGGGTTGCAAATGCTTTAGAGGACAAGATTAGAATTCAAAATGATCTGGACAAACTGGAGAAATGGTCTGAAATAAATAGGATGAAATTCAATAAGGACAAATGCAAAATACCTCACTTAGGAAGGAAAAATAAATTGCACATGTACAAAATGAGAAATGACTGCCTAGGAAGGAGTACTTCAGCAAAGGATTGGGTGGGTGGGGGGAGGAGGTCATAATGGAATGCAAACTAAATATGCACCAACAATGTAATACTGTTGCAAACAACATTCTGGGATGTATTAGCAGGAATGTTGTAAGCAAGACACCAGTAATTCTTCCCCTCTACTCAGCTGGAGAATTGTATCCAGTTCTGGGCACAACGTTTTGGACAATGTCCAGAGGAGACCAACAAATTATTCCTCATAGGTCATGTTTGCTAGACCTTGAAAGATTGAAAAAAACTGCATTTGTTTAGTCTGGAGAAGAGAGGACTGAGGTGGGACGTAAGTCTTTAAGTATGTTTAAGGTTGTTCTAAAGAGGAGTGTGATCTCCTTATCCAGTGAGGACAGGACACAAAGTAATGGGCTTAAATTACAGGAAGGGAGATTTAAGACAGAGTCCTGCACTTAGGAAGGAAGAATCCCATGCACCACTACAGGCTGGGGACTGACCAGCTAAGCAGCAGGTCTGCAGAAAAGGACCTGGGGATTACAGTGGATGAGAAGCTGGGTATGAGTCAGCAGTGTGCCCTTGTTGCCAAGAAGGCTAACGGCATATTGGGCTCTATTAGTAGGAGCATTGCCACCAGATCGAGGGAAGTGATTATTCCCCTCTATTCAGCACTGGTGAGGCCACACCAGGAGTATCGCGTCCAGTTTGGGTCCCCCTACTACAGAAGGGATATGGACAAATTGGAGTGAGTCCAGTAGAGGGCAACAAAAATGATTAGGGGGCTGGAGCACATGACTTACAAGGAGAGGCTAAGGGAACTGGGGTTATTTAGTCTGCAGAAGAGAAGATTGGGGGGGGGGATTTGATAGCAGCCTTCAACTACCTGAAGGGGGGCTCCAAAGAGGATGGAACTAGACTGTTCAGTGGTCGCAGATGACAGAACAAGAAGCAATGGTCTCAAGTTGCAGTAGGGGAGGTCTAGGTTGGATATTAGGAAACACTATTTCACTAGGAGGGTGGTGAAGCACTGGAATGGGTTACCTAGGGAGGTGGTGGAATCTCCATTCTTAGAGGTTTTTAAGGCCCAGCTTGACGAAGCCCTGGCTGGGATGACTGAGCAGGGGATTGGACTAGATGACTTCCTGAGGTCTCTTCCAACCCTGATATTCTATGGTTCTATTGGAAAACACTTCCTAATTGTAAGGATAGTTAAGCAATGGAACAAATTACCTATGGAGGTTGTGGAATCTCTGTCATTGGAGGTTTTTAAGAGCAAGTTAGACAAACACCTGTCAGGGATGGTAGACACAACTCAGTCCTGCTTCAGTGCAGGAGACTGGACTACATGACCTACTAAGGTCCCTTCCAGTCCTACATTTCTATAATTCTATGCTATTGTAAGAGTGTTCACCTACAATATGTTTTAGTGTAACGTATATTTACTTCCTCTAGGGACCCTATACATAATCTTATAGATTTCACTGTCCGCACCTTCATGAGAGATTCAGGCAGAACCCCCAAGAAAAAGAGGCAAGAAAGAGTGCAGTTGTTACTAGTCACCAGGGATCCATTTGGTAGAACATAATGTTACAGGAAGATTGCTGGGGAGTAGAATTGGGCACTTAGCTTGTAGTGGATCATTTCCCCCCCCGCCCATAAATGTTTCCACTTTTTTTAGAAAATTGCCCATGAGCAGATTATTTTCTCCAATTTAGTTATTGTACAAAATTCTAGGTCTGTAGTTTTTTGTAAGTATTCAAAATTTGTAACTGTTTTTTGATTGGATGCACACAATACATGGTGTGTTTCTAATCCCTCACTGGATGAGGAGAATAAGGTTTCTGCTGCAAATATGTGTTACGATTTCAGAATTTACTTTCCTAAATATTTTCTTAATGTTCTGTTTTCATAAATATCCCACACTTGTTGGATATTTGTGGAAAGTCAACATAAAAGTTGACAGTCAAAATGTTAATTTAAATGTCTGAAATATGTGCACATTTTTAGGTATTTTAAGTGTTCATCCAGCTTGACTAGAAAGCTACTTAAATCAAAGTTCTGAGACTTGATGGTTAGATACCTAATTGCCAACACGTTCACACTTCAGACATGGAAGCACTAACTAAATTCCCAAAATTCTGTCTCAGCATGTGCTGGACTCCATGTAAAACCTGGGAAGGATTCTCTGAGATCATAATGTTTCTGGGTGTATTTTGTTCAGGAATTTGGAGAGGGGAATCCTCCGAGAGCAACCAAAAAAGCTGTAATCACAGTTTATAATGTTGTCTGAGGCATGTTGCACTGGACAAAATCCATCCCATATGGAAGGGAAACAAGACAGGATTTGGGACTAACTGACAACATAAAAATGTGTGCAGTGTTATAAAGTGTGGAAAAGAGAAATGTGCAATTTGGGTTATGAGTGTTTTCTTTTCATTCCCTGAAGATGTTACATTTTCAATAATGTAACTAACAATACCAATGAGAGCCTTGTATTTGATTGTCTGCCATTGAGGAGAAATAGGAAACAATCATGAAATCAACAGCTTCACCTTCTGCACAGAAGTCTCTCAAAAATGTGTAGGAAAACATGACCTCCTTGCTCCTTCATTAAAGGTGGATTTGCTAAAATACCTCTGATGCAGATATCCATGCCCCACTGGACGTCGACTGCACCTGCTCTTACTTCTGTAGCAGGATAGAATGTGTTTGCTGGAATTAGATCAGATTAGGCCTCTTTTCTGTCATGGTCCTGTCACTCACTGTACATAAGCTCACAGGGGGGAATTTTGCCATTTTACCAAAAGAGCCTCTGTACTTCATTGCACTAAGCCAGACTTTAGCCTTTCTTTTTCTATCAAAGGCCAAGGTTACCTTTCTCTCATGCACAATTTGACTGGCTGCTTTGGGATTTGGCATGTGTCCAAGCTCTATAATCATTGCAAAAGAGTAGAAGTATCTAAATCAGACCTGGGTTGGCTAGGGATTTTACAATTGAATTCTTTTTTTATTTGTGTGACATTTCCAAGAAACACTTTTTAATATTTTTTCAGCATAGCTGTCAGTTTTCATGGCTGAAAACTATTTGGAAACTGGAGAATAGTAATAGCAGAGTTGTTTTTAAAGGAATCACCCTACACCGTTCTAGGCCAAAACCTTTTATTAAGGTTTTATGAAAATCCTCCCTGTCTCTTACATTCCAGTTGAGTCTATTAGCTTTGCAGGTTTTGATAATCTAGCAGGTATAAGCACTTCTCACATTAAATGTAGTGTTGACAAAGGAAATTGACTAGCAGAGATTTCATTAACTGGGGATTATTCTGAAACCTTGCCCCAGAATCACCAATAAATAGTCAAATCCAAAATTTAGCTTTGAATTCAAGTGCAACTAATATTTGGTTTTATTGTTTGTAGCTTTTGTCTTAACAATATACAATATATCATCGGTACTGTCACGATTGTTTCTATGGGGAGAAAAATCTGTGTAAGGAGATCTAGGTACGAAAGACTTCAGTTTACTATTTTGCAATGTGTTTCAACAAATGGGGGGGGACCCTCCAGTGTGAATTCAATTGTCCTTTAGTAAAAGATTCTTTATCTACAATTTTGCCATGATAGAATTTATCTGTCTGCAAAGTGATGCCAAGAGAAAAGAACACTCTCTCTATGCAGCAAGGGTTTGGTCCTGGGTTCTGAGTTCCCACAGTTCCCACTGACTTGTGTTGGAATTCATGGCAGTCCTCAGTAATGGGACTGGTCCTATTACAGTAATATATGGAGATGGGATTGATCTGAGAAATTTGGATCTAACTTTGAGGTTTGGATTAGGGAGCTTTTTGTTTGGGTTCATTACACAGACAGGGACCAGTTGTGAACAGGGATCTGGATACATAGTTCTCTAAAATTCAGGGGAGTTCAGATCTAGAGTGAAATCCTACCTCTGTTGAAGTCAATGGGAGTTTTCCCATTGACTTCACTGGTGCCAGGATTTCACCCCCTGTATTTTTAGTTTGGGGCCCCACATGGGGGTACATAAAATGAATTAAAAACTAGTGAACTACTTGGTCTCAAAACCTTAATTGTAAATGGGGAATCATTATCAAGCAGGTATATTTGACCATGGAGTCACACGAGGATTGTTTCATGGCCCTATGCTATTTAACATTTTATCAATGACCTGGAAGAAAACATAAAATCATCACTGTTTGCAGATGACAAAACTGGAGGAGTGGTAAATAATGAAGAAAGATCACAAATTCAGAGTGATCTGGATCTCTCGGGAAAACTGGCTGCAAGTAAACAATATGCATGTTCATGTAGCTAAATGTATACACACAGGAACAAAGACTGTAGACTCTACCTACAGCATAGTGAACTCTATCCTGGGAAGCAATGATTCTGAAAAAGATTTGGGGTTATGATGGATAATCAGATGAACATGAGCTCCTAGTGAGATTCTATGGCCAAAAGAGCTAATGTGATTTGGAGTTGCATAAATGGGACTCTCAAATAGGAGTAGAGGTTACCTTACCTCTATTTGGCATTGGTATGACCATTGCTGGAATATTGTGTCCCGTTCTTGTGCATCCACAATTCAAGGAGGATATTGATAAATTGGAGAGGATTCAGAGAAGAACCACAAGCATGATAAAGGATTGGAAAATATGCCTTTATAGTGATAGATGCAAAGACCTCAATCTATTTAGCTGAACAAAGAAAAAGTTAAAGGGTGACTTGATTAGTCTATAATCTACATGGGGAACAAATACTTTGATAATGGCTCTTCAATGTAGCAGAGAAAGATATAGCATAATGCAATGGATGGAGGTTGACACTAGACAAATTCAGAATGGAAATAAGGTGTACATTTTTAACAGTTGGGATAATTAACCATTGGAACAATGTACCAAGTGTCATGGTGGATTCTCCATCACTGGCAATTTTTATGTTTTAGGGAAGTTCTATAGCCTGTTTTTATACAGGAGGTCAGACTAGATGAACACAATGGTCCTTTCTGACCTGGGAATCTGACTTTAAAAAAAAAAGTCAAGCGTTCAGTATACTTCAAGGTAACTGCTTTGTTGCAAGATTAACCATTCCTTAAGAAGGTGCAGAAGCCGAGTAAATGATCCTATGTGACGGGTTAAGGAAGCATCTGGTACCATCTATTTAATTTTCTCTAACTTTCATTGCTAAGGGTGCAACTGAACTTACAGTAATTTGTTTCTTCTTGAGCCAAGAGAGGCCAGTGATCTTCTCATCACCAGTTAGCTTATATATTCCTTTCAGTTAAATTTTACTGACACCTATTTTTATATTTTCTGAGAAAGAAATTGAAATTATGGATTACCTGATAGATATTACAGAGACCTATTCGGCTTTGATCCTGCAAACCACTCTGGACTCCTATCCCTTCATCAGTGGAGCTCCATGCTACGGCAGGCATCCAACCATGTGGGGCAGCTTTTGAGAGTTTGTATCAGCTACTATGGCCCCAAGATGTTGAACAATTCACTGCTTTAGTGACCACCATCTGTCATGGAAACAGTGAAATAAAGGGTTTAGTCATCCACTCTTTTTTGTGATACTAGGCCTGATCTTGTACTTCTAACTCAAAGCTCCCTTGTTCAAAATAAAGTTCAAGTAGATCAGCAAGCATGAACACCAGATTCCAGTTCTTATATACAGTACATCTGTTAGCCAGGAAGGTATGACTACTCAAGATGCACATTTTAGCCTAAAGCTGAGTTCCTCTTATCTCCCCATGGAACAACATGCAGGCTTTGAGGGGAGACTAGAGGCCTGATCCCAAGTCAATTTAAGTCAATGGGAGTCTCTCTTCAATGACTTCAGTGGCCTTTGGATCATTCCATAAGTGTCTTTTGAAAAATCTCATCCTAGGGGCCTAAGGGATTTGGATGCTTAGCTCCTATTAAAATTAATGGAAACTGCATTTAAGTTCCTTAGGTGACTGAAAATCTTAGCCCTAAGTACTGTATAAACAGCTAAACTAACTCAGTTCACCTTCATTGCTTATAGTTGAAAAAATATTGCATTCAAGTCTTTCATTCAAAAATGAAATCTGCTCCATTTCATTAGAGCTCCCAAGATTATCACTGTTTACTGGTTGAGAGAAACCAAATATTTTCCCAAGTACGTGCACTGTGAATTCAATTAGTATTTATAATATATTTTTAATCTCAGACAAACATCTTTTGAGGGAGGAAGGAACGGGACCTCAAGAGCTTACGTCAGATACTTTAAAAATACAGAGTCTGACTACTGTCATTTCAGCTTTCCTTAATTGTTTTAGAAAAATAATAAACAGCCCTTCTGTCAACAGTGAGCTTCATTTTCTCCTCCAGATTAGGGTGGTCTGAAGCTATCAGCAGCTGATCTGACAGAGTAAATCTGAAACAAATTGCTGTTACTATAATCCTTCTTTGGCATGAGGTGCTGGATAGGAGAAAAGTCTGCTAATATCACAACAAAATTGGTTTGGCTCATGATACATTAGCTTGCATTGAATCGTAATGGTTTGAACAATGCATTATCTAATTTTATATGTGAATGTCTATCAATATGTTTAGGTCAGTGGTTCTCAAACTATTTATCATTGTGGGCCTCATCCACACAATATATATATACTACCCGTATGGCCCTGAGGATGTCCCATGCGCCACAGCTGTGTGCTGATTGGCCATAAGTGGCCTGCACGTTGAGAACCACTGGTTTATGATGTAACCCTTAGTCCCCATACTGAATACAACTGGGGGGCAATGCCATGCACTGCTCCCATCAAACCAGGATGCCCTGTACCCTGTAAAATAAGGATCCAGGGGTTTAGATTTTTATTTATTTATTTATTTATTTTTAATTTAAGGTTCAAGATGTGGCTCTTTATTTTCCTTGAGGATCTACTATTCTGGTTGGAACTGGAAGGGGAAACTTCAAATACCTTTGGAAACTATTGGTCATAGTAATGGGCTGCCAGCATTGAAAGGAGGAACATGATTGATTCTTGTTTCAAGTCTTATGTGCTCTTATTATGTTCAGCACTAACCCCTGCAGTGACTGGTAAAAACTAAATAGCACACACACACATGGATAGAACTCCTGCAGGGAGGGGGGCAAATGTTCTAGCTTTTTTACAGTGAAGAGGAAATGCATAAGTTCTGTCTTTTTATCCCTACAGCTCTATTTAAAAGTGAAAGGGCCACATCCCAATCCCCATTCTGGCAGTGCAGATTGGACCTTTCAAAGCCTCACCTGAAGGAAGGGGCTAGCGTTCTGATGCACCACATACTTGACAAAATGATGTATGCAATATGATCTACAAAATGGATTAATTTATCAGATTTGGTTTTGATTTCTCCCTCATATAGGAGAGAGAGTGATGAGCCAGAGGGCATTACCCTTTCATATGCATGGATAATCTCAAAAATACCTATTGGAATTAAACTAGTGATACCTCCTCCCCTGCCCCACCCCAAAAAAGACTCAAAGAATTAAAATCCTAATTGCATCAAAGGAAGAACATAAACATTTCCTTATAAGAATTCAGGTTTGCCATTTAAAAAAAAAATAAAAATTCAAGTCCAGCACAAGAATAACAAGTATGTTTTATGTTAAGGTTTCAACAGCCAGCTAGTGTAATATTTCTTGACGTTTCAACCCTCATGCAGCTATTTCTGCATAAGAAATACCTTGTCTCACAGACAGGTAAATAATGTTAAGAAGCTCTTCATTATGACAAGTGATTTAATTAGGGAGGCTCAGAGCTTTGGCAAATCATGGACCTCGTTAAGTTTGCTAGAATGCACCGAGAAGAGTATATTGAGGGAGCTATGGCTCCAATGTAACTAGACCAGTGGTGGGCAATCTGCGGTGGGCTACGAGACCATGTTTACATTGACCGTCTGCAGGCACGGCTGCCCGCAACTCCTAGTGGCCACAGTTGGCCATTCCTGGCCAATAACCTCATAGTTCAGGTTTTCTAAAACTTTTATCATTTTTGTTGCTCTCCTCTGAAAACTTTCTAATTTGTGAACCTCCTTCCTAACTTGGAGTGCCCAGAACTGGACACAGTACTCCAGCTGGGGCTTCACCAGTGCTGAGTAGGGCGGGACAATTACCTTCTGTGTCTTACTTACAATACGTCTGTTGTTCCACTCCAGAATCGTATTCGCCTTTTTTGCAGCTGCAGCACATTGATAACTCATTCAATTTGCAATCCATTATACCCCCTAGTTCTTCTACAGGTAGTGTCCCTATGGGTGTTCTGCTGTAGGTGTGTCTGTGTCCCTGTGTTACTGATTGGAGAACTTTGGTAACCGTGTCCATTCAGCTCACGCATGCGCTGCTCCTCACGTGCCATGAGGCTAGCTAGCATGATGGGTGAACCCTTTTCAGTTCCTTCTCAGTGGCCCCTAGCTAGAGACCGAGCTATAGCTGTCGGTTCACAGATAGGTAACTCTTCTAGAATTGCTAATTTTTAGCTTCCCTTGAAGCCTCTTTTTTCCTTTCTTTTCTTCATTTGCATTTTATTTTGGCCATTGTCTTAAAAATGTGGGGGAGAGAAAAAGTAAAGGTCTTTGTCTTTTGCCAACCCCCTGTGGGGGGTGGACCACTGTACAGGGGTATGGCCAGGTCCCCAACCTTCAAAAAGTACCTCAGTTGCAAGGAATCTATCCCAGTGACTGATGGACACTTGCAGTGTGTTGGCTGCCTGGGAGAGAGAAACATGCCACAGAAGTGTGGCTTGTGTCAGCAACGGAAGCCCAGATCCAAGGAAGACAGAGAACTGAGGCTTAAACTCCTCTTCATGGAGTCATCCCTTCAACCTCCTGAGTCCTGGCAGGAGCTCTCACCACAACCCTCTACTTCGAAGGGAGGTGAGACCAGGGAGACGCCTACGAGCCACTCATGTAAGGACTCTAAGAAAAGGTCTGGGAATCCCCATAGCAAGCCCTGATTGATCCAAAAATTATCTCCAGCTCAAACAGTAGTATCGGTACTAATGGCATCAACGCCATCTAAATCTCGTACCCGGGGCACACATGGTACCAGGCCGACAGCTAGTCAGGTTGCCTAATGACCCAATGGGCACAGGCAAGGAAGCACCAGTACCGTTGGCGCACAAAAATCATAGAAGAGCAGTCCCTGGGAAGGCTCCATCTGTACGGACACAGACATTGGTACTGCCTGCGGTACGTCAGGCACTGATGGACCTTGCTATCAGATCCACATCTGACCCCGTTGGTATAGGCCTCTCAGCACTGACAACTGCCGGTACTGACACCTTCTACACCTGCAGAAATCCAGTGTGAAATGGCTCTTTCAGTGACTGATGTATTGGACTCACCTCTACTCAGTACCGGGGCACTGGTACTGAGTTCACCCAGAGGTCTTGACTCACTGACTTCCTGCTGCACAGCGCCCTTTTCGTTGTCAGAGTCAAAGTGAGCAAGAGGGCATGGTTTCCTACCACTCTTCTCACCTGCCATATGAGGCCCAGTTTCACTATGGACATCAGGCATATTTGTCCTCCTGGTCCACAGCCTCGCTGGTTTGGTCAGCTGTGGTACCAACCACCGGGTCCCTTTCCATCACAATGGCCATACTGGGATCCTTGACAGGCTCAAAGACTACAGGCCTCCTTTACCACTAGTGTGACACCCCCTCCTTCAGCTGCTGCCTCAAGGGTTTATGAACCGCCTGAGCAAGGGAGGAACTGGAGGCTGTAGCTGAGGAAGAAGTTACTTCTCAAGCCCACTTTCCAAGATGCAAAGGCTTCTTGTCACATCTCCAGATGACGGTGATGTCCCTGCCACCATCTATATGGCAGATGACTTTACACTGTTCCAGGATCTGGTACAGAGGGTGGCTGAAGCTTTACAAATACCGCTACAGGAGATGACCGAGTCACACCACAGGCTGGTGGACATTTTACATATTCCACCTTATCCAGAGTGGCCCTCCCTATTAATGAGGCACTCCTGGACCCTGCCAAGGTCATATGGCAGATCCCCGCATCGGTCCCACCAACATGCAAGTGGGCTGACAAGAAATATTATGTGCCAGTGAAAGACATGGAGTTCCTCCTCCTCTCACACATCTCCCAATTCAATCATTGTGGACGCAGTCAATTCAAAGGACCACCAACACCAGTTTAAATCCACTCCTTTTATAACTGGAACTGGAAGCACCTTTTTTGGCAGGAAAGCATACTTCTCAGCCACCCCTCAGTTCTGCATTGCAAACTACCAAGCCTTAATCGTAAAATACAACTATCAGAACTACGCAAAATTCGGTTTTTATTGCGCAACTTCCTGATTCTCATAAGGAGCAATTCTAGGCCTCAGTCAACGAAGGCCAACTGGTGGCTAAGACCTCTCTCCAGTCTGTACTTGATGCAGCTGACATGGCAGCAGGTCTGATCTCATTGCCATTGTGATTAGATGGGCCTTGTGGCTTTGTCTATCCAGCTTCCTAAAAGAGCTCCAAATGATGGTAGAGGACCTCCCTTTTGAAGGGACAAAGCTATTTTCCGAGAAGACTGATGCCTTCCTCCACATGTTAAGATTCCAGGGCCACCTTTCAATCCGTTGGGATCTATACACCTGGATACAAAAAGTATAGCCCTCAGCCACCATTCAAGCCTCACTCATCTCAATATTAATCAGAGATTATATGAACCCCAGGAGAAGCAGCCCAGGTTCCCCAGATGGAAAATGTTGCGATCTCAGCCCACTTCCTCTCCATCCTCCACCTCAAAGTGGCAGTTTTGATGAGTTGGTTGAGGTGCCTGTAGAACATTCTCCTCATCATTATCTCATGCTCGAAAACTTCACCCATCCCATTTGGAGATCTCATCCCATTCCACAGCACCTTGGGACAGATAACATTTGACAAATGGGTGCCAGAGATCATCCGATATGAATACTCCATTCATTTCACCACCCTTCCCCATCCATCTTCAGGGACCCTTCTAACGAGAGCCTGCTACATCAGGAGATAAACCAGCTCCTCAGCATAGGAGCTGTAGAGCCAGTGCCCACACATCTAAGAAGCAAAGGCTTCTACTCTCATTACTTCCTGATACTGAAGAAAAAGGGAGTTGGAGACCCATACTGGACCTCAGAGCGCTCAACAAATTTATCAAGGCTCAGAAGTTCAAGACGGTCATTTTTATCAATGATTATTCCAGCATTAGAGAAAGGAGATTGCATCTTGAAGGTCGAGGACCAAGAACCATACTTCCACACTTCGATTTTTATCAAGCAACAGATGTTATCTCAGGTTCACACTAGGCCAAGACCAGTACAGAGTACTCCCTTTAGGCCTCTCATTGCCCCCCAGAGTATTCACCAAGGTCCTCTCAGTAGTAGCAGCCCACTTACGCTCTCAAGGAATCATGATTTATCCTTACCTGGACGATTGCCTTTTCAGGGCATGTTCCTTTGCTGAAGCCCAGTGAGTCACCCAGACCACACTGGACCTGTCCCAGAATCTGGGTCTACAAATCAACGTACAAAAATCAAAATTAACATCAATACAGAGGTACGAGAAGTAATTCTTCTGCTCTACTCCGCGCTGATTAGGCCTCAACTGGAGTATTGTGTCCAGTTCTGGGCACCACATTTCAGGAAAGATGTGGACAAATTGGAGAGAGTCCAGAGAAGAGCAACAAAAATGATTAAAAGTCTAAACATGATCTATGAGAGACGATTGAAAAAATTGGGCTTGTTTAGTCTGGAGAAGAAAAGTCAGAGGGGACATAATAGTTTCCAAGTTCATAAAAGGTTGTTACAAGGAGGAGGGAGAAAAATTGTTTTTCTTAACCTCTGAGAACAGGACAAGAAGCAGTGGGCTTAAATTGCAGCAACGGTGGTTTAGGTTGGACATTAGGAAAAACTTCCAGTACTTAACCACTCTGACAGTTAGGAATAAATTGCCTAGGGAGGTTGTGGAATCTCCATCATTGGGGATTTTTAAGAGTGGGTTGGACAAACACCTGTCGGGGATGGTCTAGCTCAGGGGTCAGCAACCTTTCAGAAGTGGTGTGCCAAGTCTTCATTTATTCACTCTAATTTAAGGTTTCGCATGCCAGTAATACATGCTAACGTTTTTAGAAGGTCTCTTTCTATGTCTTTAATATATAACTAAACTATTGTATGTAAAATAAAGTTTTTAAATGTTTAAGAAGCTTCATTTAAACTTAAATTAAAATGCAGAGCCCCCCGGACCAGTGGCCAGGACCTGAGCAGTGTGAGTGCCACTGAAAATCAGCTTGCGTGCCGCCTTCAGCATGTGTGCCATAGGTTGCCTACCCCTGGTCTAGATAATACTTAGTTCTTCCTTGAGTGCAGGGGACTGGACTAGATGACCTCTCAAGGTCCCTTCCAGTTCTATGATTCTATGCTGAGCCTCTAATGTTACATATTTTAGGAAATGCCTGCCCCCCTTGACTCCCCTTTCTTTCTAATTGGACTTTGTCTACTATTTCTCTGAGTTGGTTGAAATCTGCCTTTGTGAAGTCATGTCCTTATTTTGCTGTTCATGTCTTCCTTTCCATAGGATCTTGAATTCTATCAGATTATGGTCACTTTCTCCAAGTTCCTGACCGCCTTCACATTTGCCACTAATTCATCCCTGTCAATCAACACCAGATCCAAAATGGATAATTCCCTAGTTGTTTCCTCCCTTACACATGTTAAGAATGTGCAGGACTTAGGTTTTACTGTAATAGTCTTCCAACAGATATCAGGGAAGTTAAAACCCCCCATTTAATACTAGCTCGTGTGTTGGCTAATCTCGTTACCTACTGGTAGAATGTCTTATCCACTTCCTCTTCTTGATTTGGTGGTCTATGATAGACCCTCACCATAGCATTACTATTTATTCTTTTCCCTTTTCATCCTCATCCAGAGACTCGGAAGGTCTGCTGCTCATTTCCCCGTGGACCTCAGAGCAAGTGTAGACATTCTTGATGTACAGAGCAACACTTCCTCCTTTTTTCCTATCCTTCCGGAACAAGCTATATCACTCAATGCTGGTACTCCAGTCATGGCAGTTGTAAACCAACTCTCTAATGCCAATTAGGTCATTTTTTTCATATATGATGACTTCCAGTTCATCCTACTTGTTCCCCATACTCGTTGCATTGGTATACAGACCTCGAAGATACTTTGCAGACTGCCCTGTTACTTTTCTTCTTACCTCTTTAATGCACTTGTGGTTTCTAGTTTCTTCTCCAGAATTTAGCCCCATCCCTTTGACTTCATTACTTGAGCCTACTTTCACATTGGCCGGATTTGTCACCATCTGCCATAATAAATTTTCTAGTGAGGGGGAGGGGTTTCCCCTCTTTTCTCTGCTCTCCTGATGGAAACAGTTGAAAGTGCTGAGTGGGATTACAGGCATGAAGTGCCCAAGGGGTGCTTGGGTACATGAAATTGAGTGGGCAGGATCTAGGTAGTTTGGAAATGAATTAGATCAACATTTTGCTTTCTGTTAATGTGCTATATTTAATTACTGGAGCAGAAGAGACTCTTCTTGAAGGTAGAATATTCCAGCTAAGGCTTTAGAGAAACTCCATGTGCCAGTGCTCTTCTGCAGAATATCACCGCTACAAGCATTACTTCATCAGAATTCAAACTAGCTGAACTTACCCTAAGGATGGATGCTGTTAAATAGCAACTACTATGAGCTGCTTAACCCTTTCTTGGTGATCATGGGACCCTATAAAACTCAGATGTGGCCCTACCATCTGGCATATTATACATTTTAAAAGATCTCTTAAGGCTGGAATAAGACTTCACTGGAGCTAGTCCTCTGATCTGTCTTTGAAATAAATCACATTATTTTCTTATGGGGCCAGAGCTGCCATCACTAACTAGAGTTTTTCCTTTTATTTTGTTTTACAACGTCATCTGTTTTTCTGCTTTAAGACTCTCTCTGGCCGACCAACAGAACTTAGATGAAATCAGCTGGGTAGATCTATTTTTACTCTAAGGCTAACCAGACTCAGTTGACTTTTAGCTTGCCACATATCCCAAAAGTCTAGACCTTGATTTTCCCACCCACCCCCCTCTGCCCCAAGAGCTACAAACAACAAATATGTTGTCTATGCATTCTTTGGTCTTGGTGCTGTTACTGGGTTGTAATGCTGTGACATGATTTGTCAGACATGGCATGTCATGACAGCTTGATTTGCCATTTCATCCAGTCTTTTGCATATGATCTAAAACCTTGATGCTAGATCCAATTATATACTCTTTTTGGGTCAGAGGCCTTTCTTGTATCCTCCATGTCTTCAGGGGCTATGCACATAAATGGTGCTATTATAAATATGCTAAATTAATTTTGACCCTTTTGGCCCATTAATATGTGGAATAGGCACTGCCTCGGTGACTGAAAAAGATAAGCAAATGGAGGAAAGGAATACTACAGGGTAAATACAGATGGCTGTACCTGCATGGAATGCATGGCTTTCTTCCATACCCTAGTATTACTTTTAGTAATGGGTGAGCCTCAGCAATCTTGGAAGTAACTTATTAGCAGATTAAGGAGACTGCTTTCCAGATAAATTCAATCAGAGTTTATTACCAGACAGGTTTCTCAATCTGGTAACTTTTTTACGAGGACCTGGTTGTCCTCATAACACCTGTGAGGTGGGGATAATAGTATCCTCATCTGTAAAATGAAGGCCTAAATCCAAAGGTTCTTGGGTGTTGCCACACCTGACTCTCTCTCCTCCCTTTTTTTTTTTTAAGGTGCCCTTTAAAAATCACTGGAATTCACAAACCCAAGGTTAGCCCTTAGCCTCCCTATACAGTTCTTGTGGGGAGAGAGGCATTTACAAATGTGTGCTGGGGTGGTTCACCCCACCCCAGCCCTGAAGAGATTAAGATGGCTCAGAAAGGGCCAGTTAGCTTTATCCCAGGTGCAGCCTATAAGGTTAATTGATGAAGCCCAGCTGGAAAGGGGCAGGCTGAGCTGGTATAAAAGCAAGGAAATTGAAAGCAGGAAGGGGCTTCAGAGCACCTGCAGATTTTCTCCCTGTGGGTTGAGTAGTGGGTAGGAGAACTCCTGGGGGAGCAAAAGACCTGGGATCCAGTCTGTGATGGAAGGGAGTTTACCCAGAGGAGTTTGTGAGGAAGAGAGCCTGTAGAAAGCAGAGTAGGAAGAAACCCAGGAAAAGATCAGCCAGTATTGCTATAGACCTTGGCTGCTGATTATAGGGTCCCGGGTGGTGGGCCCAGGTTCCCTACCAGCCACTGGGAAGTAGTGCAGGACTGGTGAAGGTGGCATCTGGATAGTTGGTCTGGTGAGATGTCAATACCCTAGAAGCAGGGGACCGATTACAATGCTTGGCCAGAGGACAGTCATGAAGAGGGAGTAACCTGAGTTCAGAGAGACCATGGGCAAGCAACTGAATGGGGGAAGCACCAAGGCTAATCCCAACATGAGCCAAAAGGAAGTGTCCCAGTGGTGAGTAGTAACCACAGTCAGAGAATGCGATCCACAAAAGCTAGTCTGAGAGGTGGGGAGCAGTCTGAGATAACCAATGGAAGAGCTATAGCCTAAGCCCTACCCCTCTCATGGAGGCAGATACCTGCTGCAGGGAGGCCCCTATCTCTGCTTGTGATCCACAGCTGGGAACCTCTCTGCTGGAGTGAGATGGCTTAGGCACCTAAGGTGGTGTTGCAAGGAATGCTGGTGATGGACAAGGTAATGGTGATGGCAGCAACTTAAGTCTGTATCCTAGGGGTTAGAGCACTCCCCCAGGATGCGGGAGACGTATTTATTCCTCCTTCCCCCTGCCTGTTCAGGAGAGGATTTGAACAGGGGTTTCCCACATCTCAAGATTGTCCCCTAACCACTGAGCTGTGGGCTATTCTGGTGTTCGGGGGTAGGGAAAAGTGTGTCTCAACATCTGTTGGAGCTGTTCCACTCTATATAAATAATTAGTCATTGTGTCAGAGAATGCGACTCTGTAGGACACTCACTTGAAAGGTGGGAGGCCCAGGGTTTATGGCTTCCTCAAGAGAGACTGAAAAACCACATCAGAATATTTTGTAGTCCAGTGGTTGGGGTGCTCACCTGAGAGATGAGCCCTTGTTCAAATTGCTTTCCCTCAGCAGCCAGAGGGCGGAATTGTACTGGGGGGGCCTCCCGCATCCCAGGTAAATACCTTAACCAATTGGCCAAAAGCTATGAGAGGCACCCACCTCACTTCGTGTGGAGTTAAGTGTGCTCTGAGCATGCCTGTTAGATTGGGTCCCACAGGCAAGTTAGGCAGGGCAAGGCCTATCTTCCCCTGGCTTAT
The DNA here is from genome assembly GCA_033296515.1 of Macrochelys suwanniensis. NCBI lineage: Eukaryota > Metazoa > Chordata > Testudines > Chelydridae > Macrochelys > Macrochelys suwanniensis. The sequence continues at coordinate 95,905,579 of CM065777.1, forward strand.
GGATCATGCTGGGGCTTAGGTGTGAGGTAGGCATCCTGATGTCTGCCTAAACTCCATATACGAAGTTCATGACCGCCTCATCAGGATGATAGGGGGTCCTATTTCAGAAAACGTGTTGGGAAGTCTGAGTTTGCCTTGTCAGATGCAATTACACAACATAACACAGTGCAATGATGTGAGACAACTAAATGACAAAAGGTTGGCACCCAACCAAGCATTTAAGGCACCTACTTTCAGCTCCACCATCTGCTATCCCTTTGCATAGCAGCTTTCCCAGCTGAAAACACAAGGCAGACTGGCTCAAACTGAGCATTTCTCCAGCCAGGGGTGCTGGAACAATTTATATAGTGGGGGTGCTGAGTGCCATTGAACCAAACTAAAACACCTGTATATTATGGAAACCAAGCAACGGGGCGTGGCAGCACCTCTAGTTCCAGCATGTATGCCTCCTACTCTTCAAATTGGAAGATTCAAATTTGGTCTCTTCCTGTGATCAACCCATGTTTAATGGAAAGTCTTTCTTTTGTTTTCTCTCCCCCTGCCCCCACCCTTCAACTAGTTGGCCTTGGGGAAGAATGAAATATTGTCAAGGAAAGGTCTTCTCTATATACACTAGGGTGACCAGATGTCCTGATACTTGGGGCTTTGTCTTATATAGGCACCTATTCTCCCCCCACCCCTGTCCTAATTTTTCACACTTGCTGTCTGGTCACCCAGTATACACAGTGTTAATACACACTTCCTCTTCAGGGAAGCAAAAAAAGAATAAATGTTGGGGGCTGGCTGAAATTTTTCTCTCAACTATTTTTCAATAGAAAACTGGTTTTGAGTGTAAGGCCGGTGAAGAACCTCTCCCAGAAGGGAAGGGAAGCTCTACAGGGAAGGGAGCTCTCTGCTACCATCTATTGGCGCTCAGAGGAAAGAGCGGCCAAGAGCTGCTTCATAAAATAAGCTATTTACCCAGAATTCAAGATAAGAGAAGCTCCATAGGGAAGGAGCTCTTCCTGAACATCAGCTGGGGAAAGTGTGGCTACATGTGCACAAACTTTGTACCCAGAAATCCTCCAGGTGACACTTTGGGAAGACTCCAGAGCTGTACATGAACTTGGGATTGGTGGGACCGAGCTAAGAGAGGGAGGAGGACTTGTGGCAGGGCTCATCACAAGGATTCTATGTGCTATTGACCCCCTCCACTGAAGCCTCACCAAGAGATGAGGTGGGGTGACTCTGCAATGAGATGCTGCAGAGGTCATGGTGCATATGCGGCTTTGCAGTGAGAAGCCTCAGTGCTATCTCTCGTTGCAGATGTTGCAGGCCCCAGCAACAGAGCTGAGTTAACTCCATTGAGGGCTCCCCTGCTAGCATCAACAAAGCTGAAATTACTATAGCTGAGTTAGGGAACTGGAGCCTCAGGCTACGACCAGGCGTCATTTCCCCTCGCGACAGGCTGCCTGAGTGCACCTCTGGACTCGGGGACTGTGCTACCCACTGACACCGAAGTGTGAGTGTGGAGAAACAGGGAGAAGTGGATAAGTGATGAGTTAAAGAGAGACTGACTTATTGATTATTCACCCTAGCAGGCAGGCAGTAGTTCTTTAACTCTGGTTCCGCCCCCACAGTAACTTGGGGGTGTTTCACTTTGTATTTGTATAGCTATATTGTTGGTTTGTTGTTTGTTTTCCCAAGTTGATGCTTTGTCCCCTTATTCACTAATAGTCTTTCCTCATTTTATACGAAGGTCCGCCCCCACAGTAACTTGGGGGTGTTTCACTTTGTATTTGTATAGCTATATTGTTGGTTTGTTGTTTGTTTTCCCAAGTTGATGCTTTGTCCCCTTATTCACTAATAGTCTTTCCTCATTTTATACGAAGGTGCAGTACTTGCTAGCAGGGGAGTATTGCCTGATAAGGATGCCTAGGGGATATATTTAGTTTTTTGCTGGGTTTCTGGGTAGGAGCTTGAACCAATGTAAAATTTAAAAGGAACCCCCCCAGGATCTTTGACCCTGGCCCTTGTTGCTGCTGACAACACCTGGGAGAAAGGTTACGGGTGTGTGTGTGTGTGTGTGTGTGAGAGAGAGAGAGAGAGACACGTGTCTTTTTTGCAGAAAATTTTACTTTTTTCACCAAAAAACCTGAACACGTCTCAGGTGAAATCCTGGCCCCAATGACTTCAGTGACTTTACCCTAACAATCAGTCCAAAAAAGCTGTCTCTGGCCGGGCAGCGTTTACCTCAGGCGGCTCTCGGAAGCCCCTAGGTGGAGGTGCGGCCATGTGGCTCTCCACGTCGCCCCTGCCTGCAGGTTCTGCCCCTGCAGCTCCCACTGGCCATGGTGCTTGGCCAATGGGAGCTGCGGAGTTGGTGCTCAGGCTGGGGGCAGCGTGCAGAGCCCCCCTGGCTGACCGTGCCAGTCACTTCTAGGAGCCGCACGGAGCTAGGGCAGGTAGGGAGCCTGCCTTAGCCCCCGCTGCACCATCGACCGGACTTCTAGTGGCCTATTAAAATCTCCCAGATTGCTTTGAATAGCCACCAGGAGATCAATGCCAATTCCAGAAGACTCCCGGCTAATCTGGGAGGGTTGGCAACGCTACCAAGAACTCTGAGAAAAGGCAAATGTCCAAATCAGGTTCGCAAAACGGGGATGGTTTAGCCTGGATTAGGCCACTTTTCCATTTATTTAAAAACTTTTGTTGGAAACAGCTTTAAGCATTTGGACAATAGAGCCCTTTGAGAAAGTTTTCCCCATGCACTACACTGTTGTTGGGTTATGCTTAGAAACTCTTCTAGCGTATACTCTTACATAAAATAATGGAGAGGCATTAGAATGTCTTACCAAGTTGTACTACCTCAAGATTAATTTATAAGTTATTGCAGACCACCTGAACTATGTTTTGACAGTCTCTAAATCATGATATGATAGATCAATTTCTGCTTATGTGCAATTTGTTATTATGTCAATGTTAACCAACTCTCCAAGATGTTAGACTGGAAATTACTAGCAAATATACAGAACTAGAAAACCAAGCTGCAATAAGACAGACCTAACTACAAAGTTCAGCATTACTTCCAAACGTACAAATGAGCATTGTAATCACTACAGCACAATACCAGGCGGCTGACTTAACAATTGAATTTATTTATCCATTGCTCATTTAAATCTGCATTTGTTAACCCGGTCCTTCAAGCATTTGTGAGTTATCACTTCCTATTGACATCAATGGGCAGGGCCCCTAGAGTAGGGTGGGGTAAAAGGGGCAGTTTTCCTGAGGCCCCCTGTTTGAGAAGGACCCCAAAATGATGGAGGGGCAGCCAGGTCAAATTGAAGTGAGAGACATTTTGGCCTGGCACATGGGGTGGCAGCACCACTCAGATTGGGCACCCACCATCAATAGTGTGAGGAGCGACTTGCCTGCCTCAGTTGGGCTCAGATCCCACCGCTGCTGCTGCTGACGTTACTGTGCCAGGCCTGAGGTGAACCACCAGGCCAAGAGCGCAGTGGTAGAAGCAGGGTGGGGACTTGGGGATGCTGCTCCCACCAGCAGAGGGGATGAAGCTGAGGGAGAGGTGGGACTGGAAGAAACAAATGCTGGCTACACAGAGGGCAGAATTCCTACATTCCTGCAAGGCAGGCAGTGACCCCACAGGCCTGGGCCCTTCTCTGACCACCCCCCCCCCTTAAACTCTTTTGTCTCCGTGTTAATGTCTTTGTAAGTGTGGATGAGCCTCAGTTTCAGCTTTTGCCCCAGGTTCCCAAAAACCTCTGTACTGCCCTGTCAATGGGAGCTGAGTGAACTCAGCAACGTGAAAGAGGTGGTCCGCTCCTGGCAAGATCAGATCTTTGATTTGTATCTATTAATAGAAAGATGCCTATGTACAAGCCTGACTGCCATTAAGGCAATGTTCTTGTAATATGTCAGGAGGGGCATGTGGAGTTGCCCCATGTAGTAAAAGTGGTTTTCCACAGTTTGATGGAGGGCAAGAAGTTTCTTGCCTCCATTTTCACAAGTAGGTAGGTTTTATTTTTCCATGAGTTTGTCTTGCCTGTATGGTATGCTTTGCATAACTGTAACCTTTCAATTAATGTTATTTATGTTTCAATAAACTGTTACTTTTCCAGATATCCTAATCCTTCATGTAAATGAATTTATTAAACCCAGCCACTAGACTCAATGAATCCTGCCAGATCCAGCATGTCTGGGTGCACATACTATGTAGACTAAGCTTTATTTGCATAAACTTGTTCTGTAAATGTGTAATCTTATGTATCATCTGCAGAGTTAAAGTTTCACTAATGTAAATCCCTGACAAATCAAGCACAGATGTAGCTCTTCGCCCTTAGGGCTTAGCTTGTCATTTGACTGCTCTCCCTTGTATCTTTTCCCCCCTAACATTTTTCAATACTAGTAGTCGTTTAAAGCTGTTTATGTAGATACATTGCAGGTACTAAACATGACACTGAACATTAGTCATGTAGGCCTTTTCCTTTTGATCAAACTGCCTGACAAAATAGGGTTGGCATGTCATTCTGGGTGTCTGGTTATACCACCTGGAAAAATTTGCTCTGCCAGTCAACGGATGCCAGACAGATTGTTCTAGTTTGCTGGGCGATCTTTCCGATAAGAAGGAGTCAAGCTCAATAAATGGTTAACCTAAACTGTCAAATTCCATACCATAGCCAAGGAAAATTCAATCACAGGGCAGTAGGTGGTGTAACTCCTTAAAACCATGGGTGGGGGGGAAAGAAGGAGGAGGTTTGAGGAGGATGGTGGGGTGAGGAGATGATTCTGGTGTTGCGTGTTCTGCTGTCTGAGAAAGTAAATACTCTTCCAAATGTAAAACCAGTAGGAATTAAAAAAACAAAACAAAACAACAACCTGCCAGCTCTTGAATCATTTATGAAGGGGAGAAAAATGTTACTTTTGAATTTGGAGGGTGTTGGTGTCCTTTGGGTTTGTTTCTGATTTACTTTAAGGTCTAAATATGCTTCCTCTGCTGGTACCCAGTTGCTATTTATTTGGCTTTAGTCTTTGATCTCCCTTACGCTGGCACATCATAAAAAACATATTCCTGTTTGAATTCTGTATTATGCAGTTAGTTTCTGCTTGGTATGTTCACCAGGCTGGCTGTACCTACAGAATAAGACTCTCTTTGTTTTTGATAGACTCCAGGTGTTTATTGCTGCAACTGACTAATGGATTTGACCACAAAATATGCATGCAAGAAGCAAGCTGAAAAACAAATGGTAAAACTACTGGTCTGATAACTTCAGGGTGTGCTGTACAGTAACACTCCCTCCAACACACACAGTGAGTTCTGTAAAGAATGGCCCACATACTGAATTTCACTTCTGAGTAGAGTTAGGCAAAACCATCAGTTTTTGGAAACAAAATCTGAACTTTCTGTGAGCTTTGGTCAACATAGGCAAGGATGAATTTTCACCAAATTTGCTGGTGAGTGCAGCTTTTTTTATAGTTTGAAAATGGCAAAAATCCCACCCCAGGAAACACGTTACAAATATTTATACATTTGACTAGGTGAAAATGTTGCCATTCAGATAAAGAAATCTTGTGCTTTTACTCACCAAAATCATCTTTCATATGGTTGGAAAGCAGAAGAGTTTGATGTGAACTGCTAAGTATTTAACTTCCAGGAAAAGCTTTTTATGTAGGTTTCGCTAACAGTGCAAAGTGTTTCATGCACTTCTCTACTTTGGCTATGATTTCATCAATGCTACATGTTAAACCATCAATATTGTAACATGTAAAACAAATTGAAATAATTGGTTTTAAAAAATATAAACCTTCAACCGGGAACAAAACAAATGTCTCACCTGTCTTCCATTTCTGAAGCTACTGAAGTACTTACTAATTGTAATGAAAAAATAAAGGTTGCGGAAGACTGGTTGGATCAGGAGACTAGTAATATTTCTAATGACTCCCAGTTTCTACTATATAATGGCCATACAGTAGAATTTTTTAAACAAGCTGGAGTTCTCGGGTTGTGATCAGGACCCTAGGAATTGGCCTTTCACCAGCCCTGAGTTCACCTGGGAACACAGAATTTAGAGAGAGTACTCATGTGTGTTAGCGTGTATTTTCCAACTTCATAAATTAAGTCACAGATTGGTCTGGTCTGATCCAGTATGGCTCTTTTCATAGCAGTGAAGCATTATAATAATACCAATGGTCCACTTAGCCCAGTATCCTGTCTCTGACAGTGCCCAGTGCCACATGATTTAGAGAGAATGACCATAAGTCAATTTTGAATGATCAATCCCGTCATCCAGTCCCAGCTTCTGGTAGCTGGAGGGTTAGGGACAGCTGGAATATGAGGTTTCATCCCTGACCATTTTGGGTAATGTTGTTGTAGCAGTGTTGGTCCCAGGATATTACAGAGACAAGGTGGGTGAGGTAATATATTTTATTGGACCAACTTCTGTTGGTGAGAGAGACAAGCTTTCGAGCTTACACAGAGCTCGTCTTCAGGCCTCAAAAGCTTGTCTCGGTCACCAACAGAAGTTGGTCTAATAAAAGATATTACCTCACCCACCTTGTCTCATCTTGAATAATAGCCATTGATGGACCTATCCTCCATGAAATGATATGTTAAGCCAGGGATCGGCAACCTTTAGCATGCGAACTGCAGCCAGTGGGAGCTGCGATCAACCAAACCTGCAGACGTGACAGGTAAACAAACTGGCCCGGCCCGCCAGGGAACTCACCCTGGTAGGCTGCGTGCCAAAGGTTGCTGATCCCTGTGTTAAGCTATGAGGAAAAGTGCATACAGTACATCCATGAGGATGGATCTTATGACACGAAAGGCTGCAGTTTGGAAAATTCCATCTTTTTCTGTTTGTTCTTTCGTTCTTTGGCATTTAAAGGCCGTGAATCAGTCCAGGAGCCCTAGCCCAATACAAATAAGCACGGATCTCAGGAGTTATTTCCCTAGTGTATTCTGCCATTATGGAGTCACTTGTCATATTTTCATAGTTAAAGCTGAGTTGAGGGTTTCACTTTATGGATTAAGGATACAGCATATCCTCTCCAAAAGTACAGCACTCTTTGGGTACAGAATTCATTATCTGAGATCTTACTGCTAAATTTGTTTTATTACATTATTGATTATAATTAATAAATAGCCCTCTCAGAAATTCAGCACTTCTCTCAAGTTTTCTTTGGCCCTAATGGTCGTAATAATGAAGTAACAGAGACTCACCAAACTTTATATCTAGGCAAAACTAATTGAAAACTCATGTACACTACATTTTAAGAAACTGAGTTGTGAATAAGCGAAGTTATTAATGACAGTTGTAACTAATTGTTATGGTTGCATTCAGAAATAGGACTAGGCCAATAGCTTAGGTCATTAATAAGTGGTTCCATTGAGATATCCAGGTAACTCAACCAGTGTGACGTTATTGACAATAACTGCAACCATATAGATCATTGTTACAACCAAGGTCCTGTAGTGGCACCAAATCTTACATAAAGGGGGTCAAATGAGGTGTCTAAGACCAGGTTATGCTTGGCTGGTTATGATTGTCATTTATATGTATGTGTCAGTTTTGTAGTTGAAGTTATGAATATTGGCTCTATACTATCTGTATTTCAAACTGGGGCCATGCTTCTGGGACCCTAGACAAGCTATCAGCTCTGCCAGGCCTGCTGGATGGCCCATTAAGAGCCATCAGCGATACAATGGACCAATTGAGAGAAGGCGGACACACCTGTGACTCAGCAAATTATGCAGAGACTTTGCCCATGTGACTCCAGACTCCATTTTGCTGTGATTTTCCACAGTAAGGACAAAGAGGTGTCTTTACACCTGGAAGAAACTATAAAAGGCAGCTGCCTCATCTCCATTTTGTCTTCATTCCTGCTTCTTACCTCTGGAGGAACCTTTCTACAAATGGAAGCGCTGAACAAAAGACTGAATGACCCATCCCAGCTGTGGATGTATTCCAGAGACTTGATTTGAACCTGCAGCTTATTTCATCTTTACTGCAAGCCTGAACCAAGAACTTTGCCATTACTGTATGTAATTGATTCCTTTTAACCAATTCTAGCTCTCACCTATACCTTTTTCCTTTTATGAATAAACCTTTAGATTTTAGATTCTAAAGGATTGGCAACAGCGTGATTTGTGGGTAAGATCTGATTTGTATATTGACCTGGATCTGGGGGCTTGGTCCATTGGGATCGGGAGGACCTTTTTCTTTTACTGGGGCATTGGTTTTCATGACCATTTGTCCCCATAACGAGTGGCACTGGTGGTGAGACTGGGGAACTGGAGTGTCTAAGGGGATTGCTTGTGTGACTTGTGGTTAGCCAGTGGGGTAAAACCAAAGTCTCCTCTGTCTGGCTGGTTTGGTTTGCCTTAGAGGTGGAAAACCCCAGCCTTGGGCTGTAGTTGCCCTGCTTGAAGCAATTTGTCCTGAACTGGCACTCTCAGTTGGGTCTCGCCAGGACCAGCATCGTTACAACCAGTCATTACCCTCCCTCACCAACTAATTTTCATACTCAGTTCTATTGGTTATGCATTTCCATACCTCAACAAGTTTGAATGTCTTTTTAAGTTTAACCTTAACACTGCATTTACTAGGTTTGTTTTGGGGATAAGTACAATATTCCTATCATATTTGTTATCCTTAAGTTACTGATGTGTATTTTCAACCATACCATCAAGCCTAACATAGGTTTTTTTGTTTTTGTCTGGGAATTATAGACATTTAAAACTTTTGGAGAAGCATTTTGAAGCCAGATCTTTTACTTTTAGATCTAGATTCAGCTCACCTACACATGTAGACTTCTAAATGTTGATATGACATTGCTTTTCTTCTTGGCTGCTGCAGCCATGTTGCTGTTCACTAATCGAGCCTCTGTTTTAGAAGACTAACTCTGGTTCAAATTGGAGAAGTAACTTTTATTTCCAGCATTTGACTAGCCCCAACAGCTGGAACGATGGGAAGCAAATGTATAGATCAACCCCATGCTTACTGCGGTGTTCTATTTTCTATGCAACACTGATCCTTGATTATATCATATTCATATTGTGATTAACATCTGATTGTTGCCTCTCTCTTCCTTTTGCTTACACTGGAGTCTTTAGGATTATCAGTGCTTTACACAACCTAGTCAGAGAGCCATTTTCTGCTATAGAAAGGGCCATTGGGATCTGTATCTCAGTTATGCACTTGAGAGCCTGAGCCAGGGCCCTATACCATTGACTTCAGTGGGAACTGGTTCAGATCCTTAAGCCCCAATTCAGCAGAACCCTTAAACACATGCTTAAGCCCAGCTCTATTTAACAAAGCACTTAAGCATGTGCTTATAAATCACTGACTTCCTGTATATTTAATTAAAGGTGAGGGAGGGGTCCACACAAGGAAACTCAAGTTTCCAAGAGAGAAGAAAAAGAAGCCTGGGGGACTGGTTAACAATAGGAATCTCTGGGTGCGTATGGGGGAAACAATTATAAAATAGCTGGGAAGGTGTCTAGGTCATATCCTTTGGGCTTGTTTTCAGAACCATTTCTGGTCAGATATACTTGACTGAAATGCTGTCCTAAAGCTCCCTCCACTAAAAACTACTCTGTCACCTAGGGCTTTTTGCTAGCAGAGCTATGTTTAGGGGGTTGAATCCACCCCAACCAACACAGCCATGCTGGTACTACTTTTAAGTGTCAACCAGGTCTTAGAAAAATAAGTGGCCTCCCTAGTAGGCCACTTAATGCCAAGGGAACCAAAGCAAAAGAACCAAAGCAAATCTTCCAAATTGTTTAATAGCAATAAATGTTTGATGTTTGGCCTCTGAAAGGCTCAGTTCCAGGAAAAATAACAGCCTGTCCCTCATTCTTGATATCCTTAAGTGTTCTAGGTCTGTGTAAACTGGGATCCCTATCTTGGGGTCAGAATGGTGTTATACCAATAAAATAAAAACCAGCAGGATCTTATTAAAGGGGATAAGACAAAATGTCACATTTTAATGTGAGTACAAAAAGAATCCTAGTAAGCAGTCAGTTATAGCTATAACATTTCATTCAGTTTTACATTCATTCATACATACACACAGATTCTGCAAATTTGTTATAGTTACCAGCCTAGAGGTTGCTCATGCCAAGTTACTGGCCAGGTAACTTGGGCACGAGGGTGGAGCCGAGTCTTTGTCAGATGCGCATCTGATGCTCCTGGAGGGTGGTAGCAGAACCAGACTCAAAGTTCTCAGTCTTTTTGGTCCACTTTTGAAAATGGGACATTTGTGCTCTGGACGATCAGTACCTGCAATGCCTCCTTGATCTCCTCCGCTCACAAGGGCAGCATAACTGCTGCAAAACCTCACAAAGGGGTGTAGCATGTGTTTGCCCCATGGCCAACTAGCTGTTGGCCATTACAGGCAAACATGTTCAACCTTCTCTCTTCTCCCTCCCCTGTCCCTTTTTTTGGCATGTAGTGTGTCTCAAGTGGTGTGGCCCTGTTTATGCCTGGCACTCCAGGGAGCACAGGAGCTGAAATTGTGGCTGGCCCTTGCATGAGTGGCACAAGTGCTCCAGGGGTCGGTCCTGGGGCTGGTTTTGTTCAACAACTTTATTAATTACCTGGATGATGGGATGGATTGCACCCTCAGCAAGTTTGTGGATGACACTAAGCTGGTAGGTAGGAGGGTAGGGATAGGGTCCAGAGTGACCTAGACAAATTGGAGGATTGGGCCAAAAGAAATCTGAGGCTCAACAAGGACAAGTGCAGAGTTAGGACGGAAGAATCCCATGCACCCCTACAGGCTGGGGACAGTAGCATAGCCAGGGGGGAGCAGGGGGAGCAGCAGCTCCCCCTGTGAGGAGAAGTGGCGCCTTTAAAAAGTGCCGCCCGAGCTCCACTGCCTGAGCCGGGCTCAGGAGGGGATTTAAAAGGCCCGTGGCTCCCTGAGCCGCGGGCCTTTTAAATTCCCGCCCGAGCCCCACTGCTGGAGCTCCGGCGGCACTTTAAAGGGCCTGGGGCTCCAGCCGCTGTGGAGCCCCGGGCCCTTTAAAGTGCCGCCAGGTGAGTACAGGGGGAGCTGGGAGGCACCTTTTTATAGCGCCGCTCCCCCTGTGCTCCAGACCTGCCTACGCTACTGGCTGGGGACCAACTGGCTAAGCAGAAGTTTTGCAGAAAAGGACCTGGGGATTACAGTGGATGAGAAGCTTGATATGAGTCAGCAGTGTGCCCTTGTTGCCAAGAAGGCTAACGACATATTGGGCTGCATAAGTAGGAGCACTGCCAGCAGATTGAGGGAAGTGATTATTCCCCTCTATTCAGCACTGGTGAGGCCAGATCTGGAATATTGTGTCCAGTTTTGGTCCCCCTACTACAGAAGAGATATGGACAAATTGGAGAGAGTCCAGTGGAGGATAACAAAAATAATCAGGGGGCTGGGGCACATGACTTACAAAGAAAGGCTAAGGGCACTGCGCTTGTTTAGTCTGCAGAAGAGAAGACTAAGGGGGGATTTGATAGCAGCTGAACCCTTCAACTACCTGAAGGGGGGTTCCAAAGAGCCTGGAGCTCGGCTGTTCTCAGTGGTGGCAGATGACAGAACAAGGAGCAATGGTCTCAAATTGCAGTGGGGGAGGTCTAGGTTGGATATTAGGAAACACTATTTCACTAGGAGGGTGGTGAAGCACTGGAATGGGTCACCTAGGGAAGTGGTGGAAGCTCCATCCTTCGAGGTTTTTAAGGCCCGGCTTGACAAAGCCCTGGCTGGGATGATTTAGTTGGGGTTGGTTCTGTTTTGAGCAGGGGGTTGGACTAGATGACCTATGATTCTAAGATAGGAAGAGACCTCAGGAGAAGATTGGGTTTGGAACTTCCTTGCACCCTCCCTCCTCTGCTTTGCATCCTCACATGAGTCACCCATGATCTATTGTTAGTGTTTACAGTGGAAGTTGCTGGATTCAGCTTTAGAAGCACTTTCACTGCTAACAGTTAAAGCCATACCTTCCAATGTTTCAGGTGGCTAAAGTGGGACCCAGCGCCACTCAGGTTTGGCCTGTCTGCCCCTCTGTAGACAGAGATGGAGTGGATGGCTGAATTGATTGGCTTTCTGAGCCCCTGGGCTAGGTCATCACGCCCATCATAGGTGGCCCTGGGGGGCAGATGGACACAACCTGAGTGGCTCTGCAACCTTGTGCACCAGGTCACAATGCCACTTCAGATGGAGGGCCTGGGGCAAACTGTCCTTCAACTGAGAGGGGGGATTTGGGGGGGACAAAGTGGGTCAGTGCCGCAAAACTTGGGACTGGTGGGTTGTATGGTTAAAGTCACATCCTCTGGATGCTCAGATTTTAGGATGAAAAATGATGTCTTGATATGGTGAAGGGAGGTGACTGTTATAATATACAGAAACAAAACCACTTCATTCTACCACGTAGGGAGGTGGTAGAATCTCCTTCCTTAGAGGTTTTTAAGGTCAGGCTTGACAAAGCCTTGGCTGGGATGATTTAGTTGGGGTTGGTCCTGCTTTGAGCCAGGGGGTTGGACTAGATGATCTCCTGAGGCCCCGTCCAACCCTGAGATTCTATGATTTAAGGATAAAGCGGTCCAGAGTGGCAGCCTGGGCAGCTGGCTAGACTGATGTGTGACTTAATAAACTGACTCCTTCAGTTTTGTCAATTATATGCAAAACAAAAGGATGTGGACTCCTTGTTTGTAAGAGGTGGATGCCTGTGTGGTGGTGGAAAAATAATAAACACCCAAGCTATTTTTAAAGAGGAAGAGACAAAGAAATTATTGACTTGTCCTTAGACAAACCCTTTGACCCTCACTGACTATCCACAGCTTGGCTGCTGTCAGCTGTTTCTGTCCCACCCTTTCTCAGCAGGAATTACTCTAGGCTACAGTATCAAAGAAGGAATGTCAATACTCGTTTCCCACTGCATTCCTTGTTGCTAGCCAGAAACAAGCTCAGACAAGACCTGGTCTCGAACCCCTGACAAGACCTCTTCCTTGATGGTCATCTTAGAGTAGGAAAAGGGGTAATCTCACGTATACTTAAACCTCATCTATTTTATCCTCAGATAAACATGTAACCTCTGTGCCACTTGTCAAGTGTCTGTGAATCCCTACACAGGTCTTCTGAGTAACAGAGATATGATAAACAAGACACCATTTGTTTAAAATAATGACTGGAAAGCAATATTTAGCTTTGAGCCTGTTTTGATTGAAAGGCTGGTGTACTCCATATGTTTGTATTTCTAAGAGTTGAATGGGAACAAGACAGCAGAAAAAACCAAATGAGCTTTAAAAAAATAAATGGAAAAATCAAACCATTCTTAATGCAGCATTTTGGGTTTACAAGTAGCTTCCTGGTAAGGATGGATAGCTGCTCTTTTCCTCTCAATAGTGATAGCGCATACTGTACATTAAGTACCTAGAATACAACCACAAACAGCTGTCTGCTCTTCTCTGTGCAAGTTCAAAGCACAATGCAGCACATACCATTGGGTTAAGTGTTATAATGTCATTGAAGCCAATAAAAGGGAGGTAGTCAAATGTTACCCACAGTCTGGTTTGTTAAACTACTTGGGAATAGAGTTTGGTAAATAGTGAGAAATTATTCAGACATTTCAGTGACTTCTAAACACTTTATCGCATCAACATTTTATTAGCTTTTTGTGAACATTCATGTAAATAAAGTTGTGGTTAGACAGATCTTCCTGGGAAGTGAATTTTAGGATCATAGATGAGATTTGTTTGATCATAACACTGTTTATTTGACTAAACTAACTAACTTATTTTGAGTGGTAGAGAAATAGTTTATAAAGGTTAGGTCATCGTTGAGAGAACAGAGACAGTTCCGTGTGACTTAGGTGACCAGTCATACAGCTCAAGTACCAAAGCATGAGTACTCCATAGAATATGCACAGAACACTATTCTGACTAAATTTGTGCAAACTTTTCATTACAAACTGTTAATGTAGGGGTGTTTGGGAATACTAGGCCCCAATCATAAGTTACTGGGCTCAAAGCAGGGGTAACAGAGTGAAATTTAATGACATGAAATACAGGAGGTCAAACTAGATGATAGAGTAGTGCAGGCCTGCACAACCTGTAAAGTGGCAAGAGCTATATTACTCCCAAAAAAACAGCTGAGGGCCAAAACCCCCCAGCCGTGGAAACACCCGCCCCCCCACAGTGCCGCCCACCCCATGGAAACAACCCCTCCTTCCCCAGCACTGGGGTGTGGAAGCCTGTAGAGGGGGAAAGAAACAGCACGCATAGGGTGACCAGATCACAGCAGTAAAATAGGACCCGACCCTCCCCACTCGGCCCCACAATCACACCCCTCTTCACCCCCCAGGGGTCACTATATTACTGCACACAACAGTCAATCAATGCAGTTGTAGATAAATCTCTGCATTATGCATTTTTGTATAACTTTTATATGACTTTGTATTGAACCTTGGTAATATGTTATAGCGGGCCCCTAAGGTAGTATAATTAAGGTAAAAGAAAAATGTCTTTTTGCTAGAAGTAGAATAAGATCTTCCCCCCCACTTTGTATTCAATTGCCCTGTTGAATGAATGAGGTGTGAATGAGGAAGGTGTGTAAGGCACGCACCTCCAGACAGCTGCAACCCTTGGAGTGGGGATGGGAACCAGACCAAGGACAATCAAACTTGTCAAGTGGGCTGACTAGAGAAGAGAAGACATACTGACGGCCTCGGGGGTTAGAAGCAAGCACCTTCTGTGACTGGTTGCTATCACAGAAACCCCCTTGGAGCTGCCACCTGGTGTGCCAAGACTACTCCTGCCCCTGCATTCCTGCCTTTTCCAGCTTGGGACTCCAGAATCCTGTCTGTTTTGAGCCAGACCCACTAGTCTGCTGCAAACCCAGACCCAGGTCTGAACCACGTCCCCTAACAGCTGTAGGCCTGCCTGGAAGCAGCTTAGGAAGTGCTCTTGCCTTTGACACCCAGGTGCCCAACTCCCAATGGGGTTCAAACCCTGAATAAATCCATTTTACCCTGTATAAAACTTATACAGGGTAAACTCATAAATAGTTCACCCTCTATTTCACAGATAGAGAGGTATGCACAGCTGTTTGCCACCCTCCAGGTACTAACACATACTCCAGGTAACTTAATAAGTAAAAAGTGATTTTAATAAGCACAGAAAGTAGTATTTAAGTGATTCTAAGTAGTAACACAGAACAAAGTGAATTACTAAGTAAAATAAAATAAAACATGCACGTCGATGTCTAATCACACTAAATACAGATAAAAACCTCACCAGTTCCAGCAAACTTCCTTTTACAGGCTATGGTCCTCCTAGCCTGGGTCCAGCAATCGCTCACACCCCCTATTGTTCTTGTCTCTTTCAGGTGTGTCAGTGGGGGGTGGAGAGGCTCTCTCTTTAGCCAGCTAAAGACAAGATGGAGGAGGTCTCCCAGGGGTTTAAGTAGACTTTCTCCCCCTGGGTGGATACCCCTCCCACTCTCTGTGTAGCATCCAGTTACAAAATGGAGTTTTGGGGTCACATGGGCAAGTCACGTGTCCATGCACAACTCAGCACAACCAGCCCAGCCACATTTTTGGCCGAGATCAGATGTGGATTGGTGTCTGCAACTTCTTTTGTCTGTTTAAGCGTTTCTTGATTGGGCTCTTAACCTGCACATTCCTTTCTCCAGACATTGGTCCAATGCTCTTACAGAGGCTATGTATAAAACCAGCAAATATACAACCAATATTCATAACTTCAACTACAAAAATGATACATGCATACAACCAGGAGGAATAGATTCAGTAGATCATAACTTTTACAGAGATATGTTACATGGCACATGTAGCATAAAACATATTCCAGTTACATCATGTATACATTTATAAGCATCTCCCCATAAAGTCTTATGGGGGACACCCTCTTTGCTGCATTGGGATAACCCCCAGCCCAGATACAAGCAGAAAAAAGGACCAACGGACCCAGTCCCAGATTTTGAATCTGGGAGATTTGCCCCCCTCCAGCCACCGACTCGCTGCTCGCCTCCTCACCCCCCCCCCAGTATAAAGCCTCGCTGCCACTGCCCGCCCACTCAGCTCATCACCCCCCAACCCCCAGGCTTGCCTCCTCAGTGCCCCCCACCACTGGCTCACCTGCCATCCTGCCACTGTCCGCCCACTCGACTCGTCATCCCCCACCCATCCAGCTCATCTACTCACCCCCTGTTCACCTCTTCAGCCCCCCGCCGCCGGCTCTCCAGCTCCCCTCACCGCCAGCTCACCTGCCTGCCCGCTGCTGGTCTCTTAACTTCTGCTGCTGCTCCCGCCCCCTGCTGCTGGTTCACCCTCACTCCCCAGCCTGCTACTGGCCTCTTCACCAGCCCACCCACCCGCCAGCCGGCCCTTGGCTTGCCCCACCCCACCGCTTGCCTACTCACCCCCCCTTGGGCCGCACAGTGAGCCCACGTGGGCCACATGCGGCCCCCGGGCCGCATGTTGTGCAGGCCTGGAGTAGTGTCTTCTGGCCTTAAACTCCTATGAATCTTTCATATGCCTAATTGTACATGCTTTGAGTAGTCCCACTGAAGTCATCTTTGATAAGCTACCTAAATTTGAGTTCCTTAAGTATCTCGCTGTAATGAGTATCTCACTACATGTTTTTCCAGCCTTTAAAAAAAGAAAAAAACACAGGAATGATTCAAAGTCTCTAATTTTCCAATCTGCTTTTAAAGTGTGAAAATCAGAACTGGACATGGTATTGGAGTAATGATCTCACCAGTGCTATAAACAGTATTGGTACTAGAGCTAGGAGGGAAAACAGTTTGTTCCTCCCACTAAAATTTTTACATTTTGAAAAAAAATTCCTGTCTGGAATTAGGATGAAAAGTCAAAACCTTGAAAAGATTTTATGAACTGAAAATCCTTTAAAATAAATAAAATTAGTTACAGTCAATTGAAATATTGTGTTTTCATAATTTCAAATCGTCTCATTTTGGTTCTGACAATAAAATTTTTAAATTATAATTTAGCTTAAATTTTGAAAGTCATTTCAAACTGACATTTGGTTTTGAAAATGTCAAAAGAAAATATTTTGACAATTTTTAAAGAACAATTTTTTAAAAAGTTCAAGTCAAAAATTCATTGAAACTGATCCTTTGCTATGAAAATTTTTGGTTTCAATGAATCAGCATTTTCCAACAGAAAAAGTTTAGTCAATAAATTCCTGACCTTCTCTAATTATACCTCTTTATTCCTTTTAATATACCTGTTTATACAGTCAAGGATCATGTTGGCCCTGGCACTGGGAGGTCATGGTCAGTGGGTTTCCCCTCATAATGCCTACACTAAGTCCTTTTCACCATTAAAGATGATGTCTTTACCCCAGGTCAGGTTAGAGGAAGAATAGTGGTGAGTGAATTTGGAGTAGCTTGCACTCCGACTGCAGTATTAGGTCTGTCAGTAAATAGAGCGCTTATATTTCCTGAACTGTTAGGTGGTCACCTTTCATGATCTTGCATTATTTTAAAGAAATAATTGAAGTTTTAAAATGCGATCAGGTGTTTAACTAGCTAAACATAGCCTTCAAAAGTCAAACAAATCATGCATTGGTCTTAATTGTTGGTTAGTTTTGATATTTAATCTGTAGACTCAGGACAAGAAATCCATATGAATGATACATGAGCATGACAGGCAGGGAGATGGGGGGAAAAAGTAAATTGTTGTGTTTTGGGATATGCTTTATGCAAACATGTACCATGGGTGAAGGGGTATGATGACAAAGCTGCTGGCAATTTAGACTTTGATTCAGGAACAGAATAAAGAAAATGTTCCCTAGGGGAAAATGGGAAGATGCCCCCGTAGATTCAACTGATCATCTTTGCTTTTCCACCTCCTCTAGTTTGGTCTTCAATTAATCCATGGATTCATATCTGCACATATGTGTGCAAAATACTTTTTAGAGAATGCCAAGCTTTAATTACAACTTGGATTCTTTTGGCTGCGTGTTTTACAAATTGAATATTTTTTACTCTGTACCCCTAAGCCATTCAAGTCAATGAGAATCATTCCATTAATTTCAATGGATCAGGCCCTATGTGAAATGCATATATTAAGTCCTGTTGCCACTGAAATATTTGGGCCTGGTTCTCAATTATACTAAGGCCCGTTTATGCGGCTCTGGCACTGTAAAGTGACCTAAAAGTGAGTGTAAATGTAATTTACTTTATAAGGCTCTTTACATTGTCAGATCCAGGCACTTTGAATTCACTGGTGTCAAGACAGGGCCTATTGTTTAAGGAAAATTAAAGAGCTCTCAGAATCATCGCAGTAGGGAAAACAAGAAAATGATGGGCATCGACATTACGTCCTTGCTTCTCTCCTTTCTATTTTTTCCATTCTTTTTTCTTGTTTCTCCTTCACTCTTTGCAACACTTCAGAATGTCACCTTTTGTCATACTGTAAACACTAGTCCGCGTATTCGGTTTCAAATACGTTCTGAAAAGCTGAATCACTGTAGTGATCCTCCTGGAAAGTACAAATTGCAGAGGGTATCATAGTAAAATTAAAGTGATCATTACAGAACATCTATAAAAAATTTTTGTTGAATAATATCATGCAAGAACCATATGTTCTTTACTTCTTTTTGTTTATTAAATCCAACATGCTACAAGTCAGTACTTATTACAGTTCTTACTGATGTAGTTACTGTATTGATACAGTAAGCTATATTATGATCTCACTTTATCCCAGTTTTTCACTGGTGTAACTGAATTGACATCAGTGATGTTAGTACAGATTTACACTGGTGTAATATAGCAGAATTATGCCCATAATCTCTATGGACCTGGTTGTGAATTCCTTATTCACACTGGTGATCAGTTATTCATAGGAATAATCGTACTGATGTTATTGCTCAGCCCTATGACTAAAGGATTCACAAATGTGGCCATAAATGTCAATTTTGTAATGAAAATGAAATAGTTAACATAAGTATATTAAGTAATGCTGTGGGGCAACCTGTAGATATGATTTGTCATTAATAAATAAGTACATATTTCATAAAAATATGACATCTCATATTTGGTATTTGACATTTTGTACTGAATATTTGGTATCCAACAATTCAAATCAGTGGATTTATTACGGTAGTACCCAGAGGCCCCAACCAGGATCAGTGCCCCATTGTGCTAGTTATTGTACAAACACAGAGTAAGATAGCTCCAAACACTAATATTATCCTTGAGGATAATGCCTAATTTTCTGAAATAGACAATAAGTTAATATTCCCTTCACAAAATATAAATGCAAAAGAAGATACCCAAACTGAAAGGGTTTACAATTTTCCCTTTATTTAATATACATATATATTAATATTTATGATTAATATTGGGTATGAGCCATCTAAAGACTCAGATACCACAGTGATGCATGCAGTGTAAAGTCCTGTATAGAGAGAGGTTTATTTTTCAAAGGATACATTCTGGTAGAGTTGGTTGAATGTATTTTAATATGAAAATTTTTGAAAATTCATTTGGTAAGGTTCCAAATGGGCACCTTTTAAAACTTGCTTTGCAATATTTGAAATCAGAATTTTAATGAAAACCACTATCTGGTTAACTTTTTGTTTACCAAAAGTCAGGTTTTTGGTAAATAAAAATGGTTAACTTTGATAAAATGTAGACTAAAAATGTGAAAAGTTTTTTGCATAAAATGTACAGCATTGAAAGATTTTTTTTATGAAGCTTCTTTTTTTAAATGGGGAAAAAATACGTTAAAGTTTTCAGCCAGCTCTTATGCTGGGCCAGCTGTTCAGGTGGTGTAAAAATCAGCATATTTTCATTAGAGTAAATGGGGCAATGCCAATTTACACCTGCTTTGACTCAAGCTGTGGGGTGTGTGTGTGTGCGTTTGAAAGGAAGCTGTTGATTTTGAGGAGGTTTGTCTATGTTGGCAATGACTTTTTATTCTCTTGGAGTCTCTTGGAAATGTCTGCAGAACATTCCAGTTTTGGTTTTGCTACTTAAATAAAAAACACTGACTAGTATTTAAACACTGAAAGGCCAAATTCTTCCCTCAGATATGCATGCAAAACTTTTATGGAAGTCAGAAGAGTTGAGTACATATCTAAGTACAAAATGTGGCCCTTTTTCTTCTGTTTTTACTTTAAAAAATCCTAAGTACAATTTACAAACTCTCCTTTTAAAACCAGAAAAGAACAATTTTGCAGGTTCAGATTGTTTCAGGGGCAGATTCTGCAACCCTTTTCCTCCAATGATGTGTAACCCATTGACTTAATGGAGACTACCTGTGGAGTATGGGATACATCAGCATGAGTAAAAATGGCAGAATCTGGCCCTATGATTTATGAAACAAAACAAAGAGAAAGGAAGAAACTATACATTAGAATAGAATGGGAAATTTATTCACAAACATTAACTGGCATAACATTTTATCCACAATTTAGGGAGCAAAACTCAAATATACATCTTTTACCTCCTTGATAAAATGCTAGTGGACTTAACAGAAATAGGTCTTTAAAAGCTGAGCTGGCATTTTGATTTGTAAAACAAATTAAACCAAACTTGACAATAAGGCATGTGCTTTAGATTTCCCTGGTTTGAGGGACTGTTTACTCTGGCAGATCTATCCTTAAGTGAGGCTTTTTTTCCCTCTCAAAGCTGTTGCATGGTAGACTGATGTTGGCTGACCCTGAAGCAAAAATTTGAAAACAGCACATTTATTTTTCTCCTAATGCTGAACACACATGCAATGAAGCATTTTTTTGGTCGTGCTGGAAAATCTTTAAAATCTGGACTATTTGTCCCTCTTACCCTGCCTTTAATGTTCTTGTGAATATAAAAATAACATGGTGAACTTGATCTTGGGGTGAGCTTAATCTTGGATCTATATGTTTTGCAGCAAAAAGCAGTGTGCAGTTTGCCAAACTGGAAGAGAGAAATAGTGATTCTAATCCAGTATAATATCTGTGATAGGGATTATATTGCATGTTTCAAATGTGGGTGAAGACTCAAAGTTTACTTGGTCAATTGTGCAAAATGTACCAGAGGTACAAATTTACCTGTTGAGCACTAGCTGGTGAATACTGATATAATGAAATATGTTAACCCTTGTGATTTTTATCTTAGTGCTTATGGCAGGAATGCCCTGAAGGAATTGTTGCATATACTCTAACAAGTTTTTTTTTCTTAGCATGTGAGCAAAAGTTTAGTCTTTGAAGAAATACTTTGTTGAGGTTTTTTGTTCTTCAGTATTCTTGGACAGAAATTGCCATTTGTCAGAGTGTACTCTCTGCATTATTCAGTATATTTAAAGGTAAGTCTGGGGCAGGGTAGCTTCCTGGGATCTTAGGTCAAGGAAAGAGGGATTGCTTGCACATTGTTAGTGACTGCCTCTGATCCAGAACCATTTTGTGTACGTCAGTAAAGCAGGCTACATTTAAAATATTACCCAGGCTCCAGGACCTTGATTGTTCCTCCACTGGGAAGCCAACTTGCAATGCCCCAGAATTCTGCTACCTCTTGGCAGAGATGCAATACTCATGTCAGAAGAAGGGGCAACATTAGCTAGTTTACTGCAGTTGCTATTCTTATTCTTTGATAG
Organism: Macrochelys suwanniensis; assembly: GCA_033296515.1. Classification (NCBI taxonomy): domain Eukaryota; kingdom Metazoa; phylum Chordata; order Testudines; family Chelydridae; genus Macrochelys; species Macrochelys suwanniensis. The sequence goes on from CM065777.1 coordinate 95,927,171, forward strand.
GCCGGAGGTTTAAGCATAATCACTGCAGGGCTGGTCTACATATAGTTTTCCCATGGATTTAACTAAATTGGGCTTACCTATACAGATTAAAAATTCTTTAAAAATTTGAGTCCATTTTAAGGGACTGAATAGGTTTAGTTAAATGAGTGCTAAAATGGTATATAGACCAATCCTCGCAGACTCTGGGTGAAGAGGGAAAAAGGAATTTTAAAAAATCCTGGGAGAGATCACTCCCTCTGGTGAAACTTCACAAATCTTTGCTGCTGCTAATTGAAACAACAACAAAATATTCCTTTGGGCTACTCTAACTTATGCCAACAAACAATAGCTCCCAATCAGCTGTTCTGGCATTCCTGGCTGGTACAGCACATTGAGCTCTGGCCCTTCCACCTCCCAGCCTGCCCTAGAGTGCCACCTACACAGAATGAACCAGGAGCAGTTGGCATAGGCTGACTGTGGCAGCTGAGGATTCATCTGTACTGGCAAAAAGCTCAGGTGCTGCTTTTAAAGGAGCTTTTGGTCCCCTTTACACTACTGAAGCAGAACAAAAGGGACTGAGGCCGGAGAGGAGAGGCCAAGAATCTGGCCCAGAGAGGAGATTCTTGGCCTGCTGCTGCTGCCTTGTTATATCTGTTATGTGGATAAATAGATGTCAGTTTCCAAGACTGTCATATTGGCACCTATCTCACTAAAAATTTACTTTAAACATTTGATTATCCATATATCATGACAATGCTCATCTTCCAAAAATTGACATAAACTGGCATGGGCATACATACTAATTTTTTTACTGTGACATTCTCCTGAGTACAATCTGGACTGTTGAACAGTGATGTTCCCTTAACTCTAGCCCGGGGTGCCTTTTACACTACTTTGCTGTCAGAACATCCACTGCTGGCTGGCTTACACAGCCTTCAGAAGGTAAATTCACTCCCAGCTAAACACATGAGCAATCTGACCTGTCACTCATGAATTTCCTACAGGGCAACGCCAACAAATTCTTAGTCCCAGATTTTCCCCCCAGAAATGTGCATCTTGTACTGTGAAGCACACTATTGAACAATGCAAGCTCATAGAAAGTCTGTCTTTTCATCAAAGGAAAATGATATATGCACCAACATTGTTATCCCAAATGAAGTTTCCCACATGACCTAATCCAAACACACTGGTTAAGATAAAATAATAAGACAGGTTTATTAACTACAGAAAGATAGATTTTAAATGATTACAAGTGATGATGCATAAAAATCTGGATTGGTCACAACAGAAAATAAGAGTAATACACAAGCTAATACCTAACTTAACAAGCTAAGCCCAGGGCTACACTAGGGGAGGGGGTCGATCTACGATACGCAACTTCAGCTACGTGAATAGCGTAGCTGAAGTCGGCGTATCGTAATTGACTTACCTGGCGATGAGGACGGTGGCGAGTCGATCGCTGCCGCTCCCCCGTCGACTCCGCTTCCGCCTTTCGATGAGGTGGATTGCCGGAGCCGACGGGGAGCGCGATCGGGGATCGATTAATCGCGTCTTAACGAGACGCGAAAAATCGATCCCCGATAGATCGATTGCTACCCGCCGATCCGGCGGGTAGTGAAGACCTGCCCTAAGTGAACTTAAAAGCAAAAGTTTTGTCTCACCATATGCTGTGATAAATTTCACAGGCTGGGTCTCCTTTCAGCCTGGGATGACTACACCTTAGTTCAGTTCTTTAAGAGTCATTGATGTCCTGAGGAGAAAAAGTGAAATGGAGGCCACTGTCTCTTATACCACTCTCCCCTCTTCGAGGATTACTCCCAACTAGGGTGAAGGCAACAAATCTCATGAGGACATGAGGGTTGGACTGTCCGTGATGAAATATAACATTTCTTGTTTACACCTTCCCGTGGCTGAAGAATGGCTGCTTAAGCCAGTAATAGCTCTTTAATACCCGGCTGGGGCCAGTGTGTCTTGGTCTCTGAAAAACTGGCTTGTGGGTGTTATCCAGAATTACAACATATTTCAGTAACAATCATAGAATAGAATTTTAACCTCGGATATAGTGTTGCTACACATGTTTTACCAGGACAATAATGTTCAGCAGATTATGACATTTCAGATGATACATCACAAGGTGTACTTGGTACAACATTTATCATAGACTTGTAAAAGTGGTGACCATAATAGTAGATACTGTCACAATTATAGACAAAAGGTAATGGATCTGTTTCTCTCTGTTTTACTGGTACAGGGACAAGTGACAGCTATGGCTATGATGGTTGGTGATGATGGATAATATTAAAGATGGGTAGTTGTATAAATCAAATATATAAATCTCATACACAGGATCAGGTCATCCCACCTCACAAAATAAATTCAGCTGTCTTCATAATATTACTTTTTCCATATCTAGTTATGAGCCCTATGTGGTATTTTACACTGAGGACAATAACCATTCACAAAGTATAATTTTCCGCTTTATATTCAGTTTCAACATTTTTTCCAATGCTCATTCTTATTAAATAAGAAACACGGGGGTGGAGGAGGTAGCTTGATGGATACCGCAGCCATGTGAAACTACTAAAGAATGTTCAAGAGTGGGGTTGGTGTGAAGAGTAGCAGTAGCTTGCTCCCAACAGTGCTCCAGCCTCTAGTTACAGTAAAATTAGTCATACAATATCCTCAGAATGCGCTGCCTTCCACATTAATTCCTTAGGCCTACTGAAAAATAATAAATTCACTGTAATGAGTACAGGATGCTGTAGCTGGCAAAGGCAAGGAAGTGGGGGAATTAACAAATACACTGCAACCAGGTGGAGCACAACTACATGCATGCCAAAGACTACCTGTTCAAAGTGACAATTTCCAAAAGTACAGAGTACAACTAAGCCACTTCTGTTAAACAACTGATTTTGTCAGTCCTTTGAGTGATTGCCTAAGACACGTGTCTCTGTATTAACATTATAATATATCTCACACAGGGTGCGGGGCAGGGCCGGTTCCAGGCACCAGCGCAGAAAGCTTGTGCCTGGGGTGGCAAGCCATGGGGGGGCGGCGTGATGGTTGCCGTGAGAGCAGCAGTCAGGCAGCCTTCGGTGGCGTTTCTGTGGGAGGTCCGCCAGTCCCACGGATTCAGCAGCAATTAGGCGGCGGGAATGCCGACAGTGCGGGACCAGCGGAGCGCCCGCAGGAATGCCACCAAATCCACGGGACTGGCGACCTCCTGCAGAAACGCCACCGATGGCTGCCTGACTGCCGTGCTTGGGGTGGCACAAATCATAGAGCCGCCCTTGGTGGGGGAACCCTGTCCAGTGCAGGGGTGAGTTCACCCCATCCTTTGAGTTGCCCTCTGTCTCTGGGCAGTGAGAGCTAAGGGTTAAAGTCAATAGAGTTGACCTGATCTGCAGGGCAGTAGGGCCTTGTGGCTCAAGGCAGTGAGGTAGCTCTTCTCCGTAGGGCAGCGAGGCCTAACAGCTGGAGTCCATAGAATCACCCTGGTTCACAGGGCAGTGAGGCCTAGCAGCCAGTGTCACTAGAGCTACTCCAGCCTCAAAGGGCACTGAGGCCTTGCAGCCAGAGTCAATAGAGTAGCCCCCCGGGGAAGGGCTGTATAGCCTACTGGCCAGTTGGGGTGTGGTGGCCCTCACACACCAACTGGCCAAGGGTGGTGGTGGTGGTGGTGGCCAGGGTAGGGGGACCTAGGCCCATCCTGCTCCACTGGGTCCTAGCCCATGCCCCTGTCAGTGATGAATGTGTCCACCACGGTTCAGAGGGGATCAGTCCGCAATACACTGACCATCACCGCCACTCGGTCAGCAGGGATCAGTCTGCAACATGCTAACCATCATCGGGACAATAGCTAGTCCCCCCCCGGGTTACTTCCTACTGTGATACTTGTGGTGGCGGTCTGTAAAAACTAAATGTTTCAGTAGAAAATTTCAATTTTCTGTTGAAAAACCATTTTGACAGAAAATCTCTCACCCTTTCCAGAATATCTAGGGCCACAAAATTAATGCAGGATAAAGTTTTTAGAAAAACACAACAGAAGCATCAGGGATCCACTAGTAAATAGCTGCACAAGGGAGACTGACTGGATCGGATTCTCTGTTCCTTCAGTTCTGTGCTGCACATGGGATTGGAAGAGAATGTGGCCAAAGATGGCCTTAGTCCATTTTTGTGTCTCCCTAATTCTGCCCCTGGCCCATGCCACAATTTAGAGGAGCCTGTAAACTTCCCTAAATTGCACCAGTTTATGATGACTTTTATGCCCATACGAAATAGCCAGATTACAGTGCATTCAGGCCATGCCCCCTCCTCAATCTGGCCTGCCCCAAGATGTGACAGGGTCCAGTTTAGAGCCATTATGCTGGCTCTCTGTGGGGTGGAGAATCTCATCTATGACAGGATGTTGTGGGGGCCATTTACACCCCCTGAATGGTGTAAAGGAACCATAATGTGGGGCAGAATGTGGTCCAGAGTTCAAATAACTCTACTTATATTCCTCAGGATAGAGGAGGCTGAATTTACCCCCTAGTCTGAGAATACATACATAGATCCTTTATAAAAGAAAATAGTACCATAAACTGGAACTGATACATCATATATAGAAATAATTTTTAAATGCATTCCTTTGATCAAAATGTCAAAGGCATCTCTGTTCTTGGATTATTAAAAGAAGTACTGTTTCAATAAAGATAAAAGTAAAAGGAGATTTCTGTCAAACTCTTTAGCTTTCCATTTTCTGGATATGGGCCTGAACCACAGAGGGTTGATCCACATCTAAACTTTCCCAGAGTGTGAGTCAACAGGTTTGATTTAGTCCACTATAGAAAAAGAAAATAGCAGCAAAGTTCAAATCCTAGTCTCCCTAATGTTCAGGGTAAGGAGGGGTTCAAATCTGGGCTGCGAGCTCTGGGCCCATCTCTAATATTTCTCTTTAGACAGTTTGATTTACCACTGCCTTGTGTCTTGTGCAATGTGAGTGCAAAAGGAATGTACAATGTTATCAAATCAAGTCAGTAGTCTGCTCACTCACTTCCTGGAGACATAAATGACTATAGAAGGTGCAAGGTAGTGGGGAATCAGGCCCTAAATGTTAAAGGCCTTGTCTACACACCAATTTGTACCAGTTTAGTTAAACCAATGCAAGTCTCTGGCCTGGTCTACACTTAAAACGTAGGTCAACTCAGGGGGCATGAAAAATTCACACCCCTGAGAGATGCAGTTAAGCTGACATAAACCCCAGTACAGATACTGGTAAATCGACAGAATAAAACCCCCTTCTGTCACTGTCACAAGTATCTGTACTGCTGCAGTAAAGTGATGTAGTTGCAGTGTTTGTAGGGTGGGTATATCCTTAAAAAGCTGCAGTGGTGCAACTGCAGCACTTTAGTGAAAATGCTACTGCACTGATGGAAGAGCTTCTCCTGTTGGCATAGTTAACCTCTCTCTGTGAGAGGCGGTAGCTGCACTGACCGGAGGAGCTGTCCTGTTGATGTAGCACTGTCTACACAGAGGGTTAGGTTGGTATAACTGGATTTTTCACACCCCTGAGTGACGTAGTTGTACTGATGTAAGTTTATAGTGTAGACCTGGCCATAGTATAGTCATACCCTCGGTGCGGAAATGCTTCTGTCAGTTTGAGAGTGGCTTATTTGGGTTTAATATTAACCTATTCCTAATCAGTTTAAGCTAAACTGAACTAAGGCCTGGTCTACTCTTGAAAATTAGATCGGTACAACTATGTCACTTATGGTTGTGAAAAATCCACTCCACTTAACAACATAGTTATACCAACCTAACCTGCGGGGAAAGCTTCTCCCATTGACATAGCTACTGCCTCTCACAGAGGTGAATTAACTACACGGACAGGAGCAACTCTTCTGTCAGTGTAGGAGCATCTTCACTTAAGTGCTACAGTGGCACAACTGCGCCAATGCAGCATTTTAAGTGTAGACCTGACTTATGTCCCTGTGTAAACAGCACTAGGTCAATGGGGAGCTAGAATACCCACACCACATAGGTAGTGTGTACCATAGGCGCCGACTTCCGGTGGCTCCGGTGGGGGCTGACGCCCGGCGTCAGGGGCGGGGCGATGTGGCGGGGCCCCGCAACGTCTCCCGGTGCTGAGGTGAGGTTGCCACGGGTCCCGGGACTGGCGGGGAGCTGGGCGCGGGCCCCGGGAATGGCGGGGAGCTGCCGGTGGGTGCTCTGCACCCACCAATTTTTCCCCATGGGTGCTCCAGCCCCGGAGCACCCACAGAGTCGGCACCTATGGTGTGTACACTGAAGCCCTACAGTGGCGCAGCTATACTGCAGTAGCATTTTAAGTGTAGACAAGCCCCAAGCTTGTTGTTGTTAAACCAAAATAAGAGTGTCCACACAGACTTTTGCATCTATTTAGCTAAATCAGTTTAAAATCATACTTTAAAGGCAACTCTGCCATAGACAAACTCTTATGGAGGAATGCAGTAGAGCTCCAGTGTCCCCTCAAATGTGAAATGTGGATAATCTCTGTGGGCTACATCCAAAACACCCAGCCAGACAGAAAATTAATTTAATCCTGATTGGTGAAATAACATAATGTTTCTCTTTTGTTAGCTACAGCTTGTGTTTGGTTCCCTTGGAATGACCAGTTTGATAGTGCCCAGCAAGGACTTTTCTTGTGGCAGATTTTCTTAGTTCCATCAGCTGCATCAGATAGGAGTGAAGTTGGAAGTGAAGCACATCATACTGACAGTGAGTTCAGCAGACAGAAATTTGGCTGAGTTTTCCGCTACACTTGAACCTCTGTCAAGCATGTGATGAAAGAGTGTTTTCAACTGTGCCAGCTGTGGAGAGGTTAATAAAATAAAACAAAAGAAACTTAGAGTATTAAAGCTTCTGGCTTTGCTGATTTTATGCATAAAAGCAACATGTCAGAAAGGCAGAATTTCTGACGTCTTATTTTTTATTTAACTTGATGATTGTTCCATTCAGTTAATTGTTGAAGAGCATGCAAATGCTGTTACAAATGTCCTCAGTCTATACATCTGCTTTTTAACATTTTTCGTACCTTGCTTGGCATAGGAACGTCCTATCATGGTACCAGACTCATGGTACCATTGCCCCATCCTGCAATACGCTTATGTATATAACTGAGTTCAATGGGGTTACTTGCATGTGTACAGTTACTTACGTGCATAAGCGTTTCCAAAAATCGGGGCCTATAGGTTAGATTTTCAAAAGCACCTAAAGATACGTTTACACTGCAAAGAAAAATTCACTGCCGTATCTCAGAGCCAGGGTCAATTGACTTGGACTCATGTGGCTTGGGCCACAGAGCTAAAAATAGTAGTGTAGACATTCCTCCTTGGGCTGGAACCTGGGCTCTGAAGCCCTGCGGGGAGGGAGGGTCTTGGGGCCTGGGCTACAGCCTGAGTGGGAATGTCTACACTGCTATTTTTAGCCCTGTGGGTCAAAGTCAATTAACCGAGGCTCTCAATCTCGACACTACAGGTTTTTCTTGCAGTGTAGATGTACCCTAGGTTTCATAGGAGTACAAATCCCTTCAAAAGCTAGTAGGATTTGTGCTCCTTGCTCTCTTAAGCACGCTTTAAAACCCCACCCTGTATGCCTACCTAGTCATCCAGAGGCTCTGCTTCCCACTCATCTCCTCCTCTCTATTCTTGCCCTTGCAACCATTCCAGAAGGTTTATGATAAACATGTGCTTGAATAAAAAAGGTGATACCACATTCACCTGTAATGTAACATTGCAGCAGTTCCTTGGTTGAAGCTGGCAATCTATTTCCATTATAGGCCACTCCTTTCAGCAGTTTAAAATTTGGCCATACCAATTCATCAAATGTTCTGGAACTAAAACTTGACATACAATCCAGAACACTTTTTTTTTTTTTTTACTCTTCAGAATTCATTTGAAATGTGCGATTTATTTGACACTTTGACCTGCTACTGGCCTTGCACAGCAAGCATCCCCACTGACTTCAGTGAAATGCCCATTGATGACACTGGGAATGTGGTGCATGCAAAGCATGCAACATCATGCCCTAAGAGCATGTGGGTTAGCCAATGGGGAGGGTATGCCAGGGCTGAATTCTTGGATACCAAATTACCACTCTGGGTCGGCAAAACTACTCTGCTTAGAATTCAATATTACTCTTCCAAGGTTCAGAATGTCATGTTATTCATAGATTCATAGATTCTAGGGCTGGAAGGGACCTCGAGAGGTCATAGAGTCCAGCCCCCTGCCCTCATGGCAGGACCAAATACTGTCTAGACCATCCCTGATAGACATTTATCTAACCTACTCTTAAATATCTCCAGAGATGGAGATTCCACAACCTCCCTGGGCAGCTTATTCCAGTGTTTAATCACCCTGACAGTTAGGAACTTTTTCCTAATGTCCAACCTAAACCTCCCTTGCTGCAGTTTAAGCCCATTGCTTCTTGTTCTATCCTTAGAGGCTAAGATGAACAAGTTTTCTCCCTCCTCCTTATGACACCCTTTTAGATACCTGAAGACCGCTATCATGTCCCCTCTGTCTTCTCTTTTCCAAACTAAACAAACCCAATTCCTTCAGCCTTCCTTCATAGGTCATGTTCTCTAGACCCTTAATCATTCTTGTTGCTCTTCTCTGGACCCTCTCCAATTTCTCCACATCTTTCTTGAAATGCGGTGCCCAGAACTGGACACAATACTCCAGTTGAGACCTAACCAGCGCAGAGTAGAGCAGAAGAATGACTTCTCGTGTCTTGCTCACAACACACCTGTTAATGCAGCCCATAATCAAGTTTGCTTTTTTTTTTTTTGCAACAGCATCACACTGACTCATATTTAGCTTGTGGTCCACTATAACCCCTAGATCCCTTTCTGCTGTTATAAAGTTGAATAATAGCTGGGTATGTGGACAGATTATCAAAAGGCAGCAGGATGCCATGGTATAGAGGCAGAAATAATTTGGAGGCAATTAGTTCAATCTTGGAACAGTTATGGTGGAGTAATTGTACCATGCTCATGCACTGTAGCTGAAAACAGCTTTGCAGTTTTGAGTACTTGCTTGGGCCCTGATTTAGGAAAGTATTTAATAATGTGTTTAAGTCCCATTGACATCATTGAATTGACTTAAGTGCTGATTTGAATGGGGGTGTGTTTTTGGGATTGTGGTTTAGTATTCTTCTACTTTATTTTTTTCATTACTTTTTTAAAAAAAAAAAATTTCCGTGACAGAAGATGCCTACATATCTATAGCATACTGAAAATGGGGGTATTGTGACATTGTTAGGTTATTAAAACTATATCATATTTTGGTTATATGCACTGAAGTTTGAAGAATGTACAATATTTTTATCTTCTCAAATGTTGTGGATAAAATGGATTATTTCATGCAAAAAATCCTGAAGAATGGAAAGTTTGAATAGATCTTAGTTTTTTTCAGAGTATATGAAATAATTTAAATGGTAAATTCTTCTCTATTGCTCCTGGGCAACTATAGTGAGTTCAGAAGGGTTGCTTGTGAGAGTGGATTTTTTTGTCCTTGTTATTTAACTGGATAATGCCATTGAATAGAACAGATTTACTCCTTGCAAAACACACGTGTATGTGTGTGTGTTTTGCAAGGAGTGAATCTGTTCTATCCAATGGTATTCTCTCTCTCATATATATATATATATATGTGTGTGTGTGTGTATGTATATATATATATATATATATATATATATACACACACACACACTGTACTTCAGAGTTTAATATTTTGTAAAATAGTTTTTCAAAGTCCATATGGACTGCAATATGTAAAATAATCCAAAACAGAAGCATGTATACAGTAATGACAAATTATAATCTACCAAAAGATCAAGTTTCAACTATTGTCAGTCTGTCAGCAAGGATTATCCATTTCATTTGCTCTGAAGGTAGTTAATGAAAAGCTTTATCAACAACACTACATACCTCATAGCTAATACAGAAAAACCGGAATTCATGGGAAAATCTTTGTTTTAATTGTCAGATTCATTTTTTTCTCTCAAAATATCTGTCATTATTTGCTAACTATAACTTTCTTTATACGGACTTCTTTGTTCTAAAATATAGTCCTAGGAAATTTCAGTTAAACAGAATTACCTTTCTCATTTTGCATCGTCTCAAGGAGTAGGAGTTAAAGCCAAATTAAAATTAGAAATAAGGAACACATTTTTAATAATGAGGGTCATTAACGATTGGAACAAATTGCCAAAGGATGTGGTGGATTCTTATCTCTTCAGTTTGACTGGACACCTTTCTGGAAAATTTGTTTTAGTCAAACACAAGTTACAGGTGTAACTCAATACAGGTATAACTGAGTAAAATTAAATGGAGGTCAGACTATGTGTTTTAGTGGTCCCTTCTGGTCCTAAACGCGATGAATCTGTACAAAGAATAGCAGAAAAAATGTAATATGTCTGAGTTAAGATCTTCCATTAGTATGGAAAGAGAAAAGAAACAACAATGCATCCGATGAAGTGGGGATTCACCCACGAAAGCTTATGCTCCAATACCAAAGTTAGTCTATAAGGTGCCACAGGACCCTTTGTCGCTTCTTAAAGGATTCAGAAATTTGGTTCTAAGAACCATCCACTTGATCCATGTGATTGTAACAAAACTTCCTGGCACTTGAAGGCTAAATACGGCACCGCATCTTGATGCATGTCACAAAATTGTAGATGCTTACAGAGGACAGATCCATGAAAATCAGGACTGTCTTGCAAACTTGAGGAAGATGGCATCCTTGCTCAGATTATTGGTGGGGTGCAGCACCAGTCCATAAAGCTGATGCTGTGTGTACACAAACACCCTCGTCCCGTTATCCATTCGGCCTCAAATGGATTTCTTCATCTTTACTATTTAAAGAGAAAAGGAGATGATAGCTAGAGACAATTTGTTAAGAACTCTCTCACCAGTGGTTAAGTGATAGCACCTTATACTGGCATATGAAACAACTAAATCGATGGATTATTTCTTGACTTGTGTGTGGTGGGTGCAGGACACGGTGCTCCGATAACTTTCCTCCCCTATATCAGCCAGATTACAGAGCAGTATTCACAGCACTATGACTTGTGAATCGCATATCTAAGTAAGTAGATTGATAGATTAGACTGTGGAACCCATAGCCACTAGATATCATTGAGGCAAAGAGTTTATCAGGATTTTAAAAAGGATTAAACATTTATATAGCTAATAAGAACATCTAGTTCTTTCTTTATTTTTAAAATATACGAGAAGAGCTTTGGAAGAGATAGAAACACCTGAAACTTTGAGGCATAAACCAGCATTTAACTGGTAGTTGGAAGGGAGCTTTCGGGGAGGGAGGTTATCTCATAAATGCCTACTGTATTTGGTATTTGTCCATGTCAGGATACAGGACTAGATGAACCATTGGTCTGATCCACTCTGGCAATGCCTGTGTTCCCATTAGGTAGTCAAAAACCTTGTAACAGTTTAAAAAAACAAAAAGGTAATATATTTTCTGCCAATTCTTTTCCCTTGTCCAAAATAGGAACCAACTACCAAAATATGTTTAATAATGGACATATTTTCCCTGGCATATATAGAAACACAGAAGATGAGTGTTTCATTATAAAAACATTCAATACTACAGAGATGCTGTGTGTGTGTTTTTTTTCTTGAGTAGCAGAGTGAACAGTTGCATAAAAGTGAATGGATTAAAAAATGTAAGAATGGAGCTCATTATAGCTGGACTGAAACTACAATAACTTACACATTTTTTTCATGAATTTGCCAATCTTGTATGAAAATACTTAAGCAACTCTCTTTATGCCACTCTTTCGGCATTTCCTAGACAGCAAATAAATTTGAACAGAGATGGGCCTGACTAGCAACCATTTGGAACTTATCCAAAGTTTGGGAGTCTTTGCACCTAAGATTTTGGTTCAACCCATTACAGAGATAGAGTCCAGCTCTGAACTTCATCTGTAGATCCAAACTTATTCTGAGTTCAGGGAGTGTTCAGATCCAGGGGCTTGGATTTGGGCCGATTTCTAGATATTAATGGGGTGGGAATGCAAATGGATATGAATGGAGTGAATAAACTACATTCTGCCCCAGTTTTGCCTGTTGTAATGGGTAAGTAATTCACAGTCTGAAGCATGTTTGTTTGACTTGTGTCTTGAGAATCCAGCCTTCTCAAGTGAAATGCTGACTCCAGTTTTGAAATCACTTTCTTGGTTACTTAAACAGGAAAAGATAAACATTGGAAACATTATTAATAAAACGTACTTAATTCAGAATGGATTGGACAATATAGTTTACAATCACGCACTCCATGGTGTTCCATGCTCTGAGCCAGCAAGCTAGTGACTGCCCAGATCAGTTAAGCTTTCTCTGCTTCGTCTTGGGCCCTATAACTACTGTGGCAGGTCATTAACCGGCTGGTGAAGCCCCAGCACATTGTACATTTATTCTCAAATCCTAGCAGCCGTTGTTGAGTCCAGGAGCCAGAAGGGGGTATCTCTGATGTTAGCTGACAGAATGATAATTTATGCACTCTGTTACTTAAAGGGATTCCAAGACACGTGTAAGCTAACGAAAACTGAATTGCTTTTTTGGAGAATCATCCTTATTTAATCTGAGTGAAGATGTACAAATAGAATGGGGCAGTCAGTTTCTCCCTTGCTCTTTTTTTGTTTTTTAAATGAAAAAAGATGAATGAGATTAAAAATGATGCTAAAGTAAAAAGCAAAATAGAAACGATGTGATGTGACTAGTACAAAATGTTTCGCCTCACCATGTTTTGGGTTTTAAAAAAAACTTTACTGTCGATCACTGCAAAATAAAAAACTATGAACTTACTTAGAGGTTTAACTTTAAGTCTGGATTTTTTTTTAAAGCTCAAATGAAAGGATCTCTTTAATGAGATAATTGACCAGCTGGTAATTTCAGCCCTTTTGTGACACACCAGTTGGCAGGTACAGTAGTACATAACCCTGAGCCTTTTGCCTCCATTCTCACTCCCTTTGGGACGCTCACAGAAGTGTCTCTGTCTTATCAGTCTCTGGGGACTGTCCCCAACATTCTGAAGTTCTGAAAAGGAGGGCCAGCTGTCAGAGGTAATGACTGCCTGTGGACGTGCAGATGGCACTAACGCTACTCAGTCAATCCAGCACGCACCTGAAAAAAAAAGGGTTTCCACTGAGCAGCTGTCTCAGTACAGCGTGACAAACTTGTCCTGGGTCCCCATACCTGGGCTCTGAAATTCTTAAGCCGTTTTAGGTGGGGCTTCAATCGTGAAGGACGTGAACTTCCCCAAAGTAAATAATGGTAGCTAGGAAAGCATTGCATAAACTGTCACATCACAAAAGCCATGGAAGATTATCCCTTGCCATTATTGTCTGCCTTTTCCTTTTATTCCTTCTCTACTCACCGCGTCCATTGGCAGCCATGAATGAAATGTAACATGCTAATGACTGACATCCATTAAAGCTCCTTGACAAACCTTGGGCCTTATTTTGAAAGGCCCCTGGAAGAAAAAGGATTGTGTGCTCTTTGAATCTGAGGCTGCTGAGCCGCTGCCAAATGTAGGCTGTTCCATTCAAAGAGCTGACTGAATAAATGAGAATAACATCCTTGGGGACCTTCAGGATCAGTTTACTCTGAAAATGCTCAGCCTTACAAAGGGTCAGAGTCACAAGGTAAATGAAAATGGCTGGGAGGGGACTTTGATGGCTGAAACACTGTAACTGTAGAGGACTTGAAAGTAAACTGTATTTTTAAAAAGAGAGAGAGGGGTGGGGGGTGGGGGGGAGGCTCCACACTGGAGAGTCATTTGTAGGGAAAGAGGCAGTTGAAAACCCTAGGAAATAGAAAGAAACCTCTCCACTCCGTTCGTTCATATTTGTTCTTTAAAATATTGCCTTTTAGAACACAAATGGTGTCAGTAGCAAGAGAGAACCCCTCCTGTAGCCTGCGTCCCTGCTGTCCTATTAGCTGCAAGTTCATTCACAGTGATCGAACAAGCAGTAAGGGCTTTGTGCAAGAGTTTGAGTGTCTCCTGGGTTAGGGGAACTGAGCAGCTTCATGTCCCATTGGGAGGTAGGGATGCCTGTAGGATCAAGTCCCAAGTAACTGAAAATTCACATATCCAAACTTTACAAAGGATTTCCCATGTATTTGATCCTTCAGTTAGAAAATTTCCATATGGTTGGTTGAACAGGCTTTATGCAAGAACCAGTTTTAAGGAGGAAGGTTTTGTTTTGAGAGGAAGAATGTGCTGGACTGGGAGAACATCTGGGTTCAGGTGCTGGTTCTGCTGAAGATTTGCTATGTGAACTTGGGCAAGTCACTTAATCTCTCTGGTTATCTGTCTTGTCTCTTTAGACCTCGATCCTGAAAACACTGACGTATGTGCTTAACTTTACTAGCATGAGTAACTTTACTATTGCAAGTACTCGAGTACTTGCAATAGTAAAGTTAATGTGCTCGAGTGTTTGTTTGCAGGATTAGGGCCTTAGAGTGTAAAATACCCAAGGCAGGAATAGTCTCTTGCTATGTGTTTATACCAGAGCTGGCATTTGGGCCCTGCTCTTAGTTGGTATTACTGTAATATAAAAAATTGTAATAATAAAAATAACTAAAATACCAAATTGTAGCTCTCCCTCAGTCTTGTCTCTGAAGTTTGCAAATTGAATTTTAGCTCCTCCAACTCAGGAAGCTGTAGTTGTACATAAGCGTAACAGCACCTGTCAAGTACATAATTTTATAGATAGAAGTTGAGTAGCGCTATACAAACAAAGTAAATATACTAATGGGGACGGTATGTTTTCATCAGTACATGCAATTAAATCATCTTCTCTCACACAATAAAGATGATGCCCTTAGGCCACTCAGTGAAACAAAGAAATTACTCCACAGCTCTGCTGATGGAAAAGGCATTATCGGTCAAGTTTTAAATGCTCATTCTTCCAGAAAGGGAATCTGAAGGAAGATTGGGAAAGAGAATTTCCTACTGGAGACCAAGAGGAATTCAGGCCTGCTGGTTTTAGACACCTAGGACCAGATCCAAAGTCTTTCTATTGGTTTCAGTGGGCTTTGCATCAGAATCTCTATATGTGCCTCACATCTTTTAAGTCAGTATCAGAATCTTTATATAACTTCCCTCATTCAGTATAAATGAAATGAATGACCAGATCTGAGATCAGTGTTAGAGAAGGTATATAATGTCGTAGGTGATATTTTCCATTCGTGGAATCTTTTTGGGATCAAGTTGCTAGGCATTGTTCTGATAACAATAGACAGCAGTCAATATCTTCTTTTATATGCTTTTTCTGGGTTTGGGTAAGGGTAATTAGCCAGAATCTCCTTGATTATGATATCATCTCTTACTTGCAGGCTGAATTGTTATAGCAGAAATGCAGATACACCCCACTGAATGACTGGATTACAAAAGCCTGGAATGTCCTTTTAATGGGAAAGTAAAAAAAAAATCCAGAAGATATTCTTATGCCAGCTCCTTGACCACCTGGCTGTGTTTCATTAATTACTGGGGAAAAGAATGGGCCTGATCATTCTGCTGGGATCCACATATTGAAGGGACTCTCTACTCCTAGATTTCACCATAGGTGAAGGCATGTGGTTCTTCATAGGACTAGGCATCTGCATATGGAAACAGGAGAGCATTGCTTGGGCTGAAGGGTCTAGAAGCTGTTACTTGTCTGTATGCCCTCCTTTACACTGGGGAACACATAGCCCTGTCAGGAAGGAGAATGGGGTGGGGTGCTGTTGGGGTACCTAGAGATGGCACAGAGCTGCATGGGGATCCCAGGTGAGCCACAGTGAAGTTTGTGAAACAATTCCTTTCATTATTTTGCAGGACAGGCAAGCTCCACTCCTCCAGTGGAAGAATGCAGAGGAAACTCTGTCAGGGGAACCTCACGGATGCTGCTGCCCCATAAGGTAGGTATTATCTTGTTGGGGCAAGTTCTGGCCCAATGACATTTTGGATTTATGCAACACCTTTAGTCTAAGGGCCTCAAAACTCTGTACAAAGGAGATGTATTAACCCCATTTTACAGATGGGGAAATGGAAGAAGAGTGCATTTAAGTGAATCCCCCAAAGCCACACAGCATATCAATGGAAGGGATGGTAAAACATTCAATTAAAACAAACCCGCAGTTCTGAGAGCAAGGAACTCTGAATCAGACTATCTGCATGATATATTTAAGTATATATGTGTGTATATATTATAAAAACATACACTCATGTTTCATAGTGCCTAGATAAAGCAGGAAGTATAGCCAATACTCTATACGTAGATATGTTTGTTTCTTAAAAATGTCTATTTACAAGGAATTCCACTAAACCAAAGACACAAGAAATACCCTAGTTTGGGATTTATCTCAATTATGTGTGCCAAGAATCATATAATAGATTTCATTTTCCAGGAGAAGACTTGAAGTGGCACATGGAGTTCATTAAAATCTAGCTAATGGTTTCAATCAAGTTTATAATAGAATGAAATAGCCAGCCAGCAATTCAGATCCTTTAGAAATTAGTGTTGTAACTGCTGACACATAAGTGTGTCTGTTTCCCTTCCAGTGATGGGCAAATTATTTGCCACCTACATATTTTATGTTTAGAAATATGCTAGGCTAACGATATTTATTCATTCTTATGCCAAACCCCAAGTTTTGTGGGTAATAGTGAGCAGGTCAGATGGCTTTGCAGTAGGATGACCAATATATGTTTTTCTACTCAGCAGTCATAAGTAGAACCATAGTAGTATTAGGACAAAACAGGTTATATTTCTTTCATCAAATGGCACCATATGTTTTAAACACTGAGCAAGTTACACTGGAAGAAATAGAGTGGCATGGCTTAGCTTCTTGAGGCAGTCAGTATGAACATATGTTTTTAAGTATTTCTTATTCTCCTGCTTTTCAGTATAGTTTTGTAAATATAATTCTTTAAGTACATAGTTTCCTATATTTTTAATTGTCCTTTATGTTGCTCTGTTGTGGGGGTTCGTTTTATTTTGCTTTGTCCTCTTCAAACTGTCTTGCTACTTTTGAAAAGGCAAAATGTTGCGTCTCATCTGCAAAGGCTTAACAATGTTTTTGTGTGCTGCTAAAAATACCTTAAGGAGATCTAGGGTCTCCTTGAAATTACTTGTTTAGGAGTCAGAAAATTGAGTTTTTTATTCTTTGCTGTGTATACAACTTTAGCCTTCAGAGGGCAGCCCAAGGCAGTAGACTGCCTTTGCATGCCTGAGCAGATCAACATGTGTTTCGGTGCAACCTGAGTAACCCTAGCTGAGAATATGCAGCAAAAGCCAAAGCTAGCACTCCTCATCTGTCATTGCACAGAGGATAGCTGAGGCAGCCATATTTAATCAGCATCGAAACCTCCTCCCGGGTGATGTTTGTACCGTCTTGTAATATTTTATTCTAAGCCGTTTCCCAGACAGCATTATTGATTCATGTCATTATTCTCCAACTAGCACTGTGTGCTTATGCAATATGATACCTGATTGCAGTTCTTTTTATGGACATAACCTCATAACAAAAAAGTAAGGTGACTATTGTATAACATTTAGACTGTACTTTGTGTGAAATACATGGAAAAGAGCATATCTATCTATATCTATCTATCTAGTGTCTATTATTTACCTTATTTTACATATATTTATTTTACATAAATGTGTGTTTACATGAATGAGGACTGAAAATCTCACCACAATAATTTGTAATGGTGTTTCCTGTTAAGTTCCTTTGACACTATTAAAGATGTGGGGATATGGGTTACCTATACTAGGGTATGAGTCTACCCTAAACAAAGGACATAATTTGTAGAGTGTAAGTGTTTAATTTCATTCTAAAGTTCTATAAATGTAGATTAGATGTCTTGAGAGACAGTTTAGCTTCCATTGGGCACAGTACACGCTTTCCATAAACAACTGGCATCCAAGCTACTCCCCTCTTCTTGCTTTACATTCCCTCTTTTCCCCCTCGCTTTCTAATATCAACTTTCATATAATTCTGTATTGCCCCAGGCTCTCTTGTTTCATAGATCAAATCACTTCTAGTAAGAAAAAGTTAGTTGATATATGAAGGAAACATTTCCTTGATGGGCATAGGGAAAAAAAAGCCTAAAGAATTTTCTTGATGATCCGTTTCATTTCCTAGTTATACTGCTTACAAGATAACCTTCCAAAGAATTCCTTGAGAAAGTGCCCCTCTAGCCTAATTGTGGGATTTCAGTTTCAATTAAAATGGTACATCCCCCTCCTCCCCCTACCACATACACACCACTCCCTCTGAAACTGAGAATAAGCCTGGAACTTTGGTCTGTGGAAGTAACTCAGTCAGTTAGGCTTCTGAGCTGGCAGACTTCAATGTGTAGTGCAGAGAAACTGCTGGAACAAAAACACATTTTCATATTTATATTTTTCCTCTGAATAATGGAGGCCCTGTAATATAAGGAGGGGAATGGAATGTTTTTTGTAATTGGGAGAGTGTAGTTCAGGGAAGACCATCAAATGTCCTTGAAAACACTTCAGGGGATCTGTCACATGTATTCACAGACTTAATGATTCCAGCAACTGGAAACGGAGAAGCACCGTGGAAACAGGGCAGGTTTCAAAACATGAAAATGGAAAGATGCTACACTAAAACCAAGACTCTGTCAGTAAAGCAAGATGAAAAATACACAGAGCTTTTGAATGGAAATATATAATCAAAACTATACAGTATGGACAACTCTTAGGTACATAGAAACTGGCATATTGGATCAGACCAGTAGTGCATCTAATCTTGAATCCTGGCTCCAACAGTAACTTGTACCATATGTTTCGGAGGAAGATACAAGGAAGGCTGACACAGGCACTTATGGAATAATCTGTCAATAAGGGAAATTTTATTCATAATCCCCTCAGTCAGTTGTTGGCTTGTATCCCAAAGCATCAGGGCTTATTTAATGTTTAAACTTTTTCAAAATATACATACACATATATGAATATGCATTTTCCATTTTATATATATATATATATATATATATATATATATACACACACCAACCCCCCACACACGCATCTGTATGCATATACATAATATATATATATACACACACACACACACACACATCTATATGCATATACATAATACACACACACACACACATCTATATGCATATACATTACACACACAAACAGAAATATACAGATACAATTACCTAGGCTTAAAAACTATATGGCGACGGGGGGGGGGGGGAATTGGGGGAATTTTTAAAAAGTTAATGCAAAAAAGCAGATACATGTTTAAACTTTTTCACACTCCCATCATGTTCCAATATTCTCCATTTCTAACTCATTTCCACTCTCTGTGCTGAAGGCCACTGCCCATATGGAGGTTGTGTCAGACTTATCCATATGTAAGCAGAGTCAGGATGAGCTCTACCCTGACATCTGGTGGTGAGTTGTGGAAAGGGATGTCAGGAATGTCAGGGGCTAATCTTGTTTGCATGACACACCCACCCTGCAAAGCATGATGGACCGCTTGTCCAAATGGTCATTTTGGCTGCTGTGGGAGCCCCAGTTTCTCTGTTGTTGGGGCAGGAAGAATAAAGTGTTGTTACCCTGATTATGTGAATCAAGGACAGTGGGCTTTTGTTATGATGAAGGGACTCACCATTAGCTAAGCAGCACTTGCTAGGCGAGGGACATGGATTCCAAAACCCAGTGAATTGAGAGAGGCTGGGGACAGGTATTTGTATCTGGTGGCATAGGCCTCTTCTGAGGGTCCTAAATGTCAATTGCATCTCCTTCTCTCTCTCCGCTGTGGAATATCAGAGCTAATTTTGAGTTCCTTAGGAGTCTAATCACAGGCTGCTGAGTTGGAATCACTCTGGGCTAAGTGTGCAAATGAGCACAAAGGCTCCCCTAACTACAAGCTGAAATCACTAAAAAGCTGAAATTGTTATGAGCTGAAATCACTGAGCACTGTGTTAAGTAGTGGGGGAGCTGGAAGATATATTGCTGAGCGGCTGGTGGAGCGGAGCTGCTGATGGAGCGGAGCAGTTGGTGGGACAGCTGGAGCGGCTTGCAGGCCGGCTGACGGAGTGGAGCTGCTGGCCGAGCGGAGCAGTTGGTGGGACAGCTGGAGTGGCTTGCGGGACGGCTGAGCGGAGTGACTTGTGGGATGGCTGGCGGAGCGGAGCAGAGCCGAGCGAAGCCCCACGAAGGGACGGGGCAGTCAGCTTCGAGCCACGTAAGGTGCCCCTTACCTCTCCCCTCCCCATTTCTACCCAGACTGGGGGGGTGTAACACTCTGCAGATGAACTTTTGAACTCTGGGTCTGGACTTTTTGGTTGTTGGACTTTTGGGACTTTGGGTGATTTTTGGGGTTGCTGGACTCAAGAACCAAAGGGAAAGGACATGGCCAATTTGCTGGGGTGGGTCGTTGGTCACAGTTTGGTTTACAAATCCTAGATGTGGTGTTTCCCCAACAAAAGGCCGCATTGTTTCTCGCTGTCATTAAAGGGTTTTTCTACACTCACACTCTATGCTTGCGAGAGGGGAAGTACTGCCTCTTAGAGGCGCCCAGGGGGGGTGATATATATTTGTCCCAGGTCACTGGGTGGGGGCTCGAGCCGGTTTTGCATTGTGTTATTGGAATGGAACCCCTAGATACGGAACCTGGCCCTTGTTGCTGCCGACTCTGACTGGCAGAAGGGTTACACGTAAATGGAACAACTATCTGTTGACTAGGAGTACAACAGTAAGCTTGCTCACAATTCATGCTTCGGTCAGCCTTCTTCTTTGGAGTTCAGATCTGTGCATTTTTGACACCCCTTGTGCTTGCCCACTAAGCGATCTTGCTGGAAATCAGTCTAGAAGATCACACAAGAAATGAGCCTTTCATATACTTGCTTTGCTGGCTACTGCTGGAAGCACAAGAAAAATATACACTCATCTAAAATACATTCTGCCTATTGCATTGACAGCAAATCCAAAACATTTACTTTGAAGATAGCAAAATGCTCTTTTTAAAATAAAAGAGAAAACAACTTCCATGTTTCTCTTGGAATGTGATCTTCATACACTCTGTTACAGGCATTAGCCAGATGCTTTCCTGTAGTTCAGACACTTATAGGTTAAAAAATTAGCAAATCATTTCTTATCACTGTGTTCTGCTCATGTCTTTGTCATGGGGATGGGGGACGTGAGGCAAGAAAGGAAGAATAACTCCTTATTCTGCATTCTCTATTGCAAGTTCTTTCCCCCTTCAGTGTTTCGTAATACTTTTTAATTCTAAGATTTTCAAAAGGGACTAGTCATGGAAGGCCTTAATTTTTGGGTGCCCAGTTTGAGACACCTTAAAGGGGACTGACTTTCTGAAATGGGTGAGCACCTGCCATCTGAAAATCAAGCCCCTTTAAGGCATTTCAAGTTGGGCACCGAAAAGCTGAGGCAACCCAAATCACTAGTCACTTTTGAAAATCGTGGCTCAAACTCAGCTAAGTTTGAACTAGATTGTAAATGCTTGCTCATCAATGTGCATATGGGCTGCACTAATAGTCCCATTGACTTCACTAATGCAAAACTTCAGTGACAACTTCACTGGGACTACTTGTGTGAGTAACTGACCATCAGCATAAGTGCTGCACAATCTAGTGTTTGTTTTGGCTTCCCTTTCTACCTTTCAAACTATGCCAAGGCATTTCCTCATTCATTGAATATATTTATATTAGAGATGTAAAAGACCTATTAGGCCTGTATGGCAGGATTTTTCTCTTGAATGTTCTACGTTGTTTTGTCCAATCCAGTTTTAACTAATTCTCTTAAGGTGGGTTGTTCACTTTTCCCTTGACGAATGTATCCACAATCTAAGTGTTAGAAAATGGTTCTTGATGCAGTATCCAGCCTAAATCTTCCTTTCCTTGGTTTCTTATCTTTTTCTTTTCTTTTTGTTATAGAATATTTTTATTGTGCTCACAAGTGATCAGTAAAATTGCATATATCATGTAAAGGAGATCAGGACAAACCTTAAAAGTTCTTCATAGGGATCACATTCACAGGGAACAATAAAACAATAGCACACAGTTTTAACTAAGGAACATTTCCTTTTCTTATTTTCATCCCATTACTCCTAGTTTAATCCTCTTACCCACCCTAAAAATAAATCTTTCATATTTGTTACCTGCTTCAGATAGTTGCAAAAGATTAAATGGGGGAATTTCAATAGTGTCTATTTGATTTAGGAGCATAAATCCCTTTGTTTTTCATTGGGACTTGCACTCCTAAGTAATTTGAGTGCTTTTAAAAATCCAACTACCAGAGCTGGTTGGAAAAAACTTTGATGGAACAATTTTTTCCAGTGAAGAGCGGTTTAATCAGAATTAAAACACTTTGTGAAATCATGTCAATTTTGCCAAAATATTTCATTTTGGAGAAAAGAAGTGGGGCGGGGTAGTAGCGGGGGAGAATTCCAACAATGTTGAAGTGCTGTTGCAACATTGTTAGAATGAAATATTTTGATTTTTTTCTCTTGAAATGACTTTTTGCTTCAATTTTTTTATTTTGTATTGTATTTTAATGTAATATATGTTTTAAGTGAAACATTTTGACTTTATCTAAAAGAAATGTTTCAGAAAAAAATAAATTTCAGAACAATTGAATTTACTGCAGTGGAGAATGTTGAAGTCAGGGCCGGATTATGACATTCTGAGGCCCTAAGCTATGTCAAGTGTAAGAAGCCCCATACCATAAAAAAATGAATTTATTATTCACAGAAAGGCCACTGAATATATAAACACTAAAGGTTTATATTTGCATATATACAAAGGCAAAGTTGTAAAAAATAGAAGAATAATCTTCATTTTCAGCAGCCCTCTGTAATGATGACATCATGACAGAAATAAATTTTAAAGAAATTCTTTGAACTAATTGTGTATATAAGTAAAGTAGAAGAAAACAATACAATATAAAAATACAAAATAAAAACAATACAGTAAATAATACAATTTACTAGAAGAGTTCTCAGGAAATTTTTCTTCTCTGTTGGGGCATCTAAATTGTGGAATTCCTTGCCTGAATACGCAATGAGACTGTTAGAGGATATATGATGGCAAGAGAGGATACAAGAGGCAATAGAGGACATAGGATGAGGATAACCCACAAGCTTAAAGCTCAACTATTAGTTATATTGATATGAATTACACTCAGGTAATAAGCAAACCATCAGAAAATTGTATGCGGGCTGTATTTTTCCAATAAACTCATTTGTTTTGTTTTTATAGAAGGTTATGCTGAATTACCAGATATTGGCACTAATTTTAGTAGCAGAAAGTTTTTATTGAAACCAGAAAAAAGTTATTTTATATTATAAATATTGATATTTATATGTCTATACAACAGCAAATATTTTTATTTGTGTGTGTGTGTATCTCTCTCTCTCTCTCTCTCTAAATGCATATGCATATGCCAAAAACCTGTGTTGTTTTACCAGGATATTTCTGTGAAAGTTTTAGTGCTATTTTGTTTATGTTCTCATAGGAAAACAAGAGAATATATATACTTTTTTTTTCACCATGAATAAGGAAAATTATCCTTCCTTTCATATGAATAAATGAAAAAAAAATAGTTGATTAATTTTGTTAGGGAAATACAAAATGTATCCAGATTATATATCAAATATATTTACAAATGTTTATTCCGATTTAATTTTCTCTACGAAACAATGAATTGTTGGGATTTTTCATTTGCCATACTAAAAATATACAATGTATTATGCTGTATGATATGTGATTTATAAGTCTACATAATAATTTTTACATAGCATAATATCTATAATAAAATATTATCTTTTAGCACAAACCCACCGAGCAGGAAATCCCTGTCTTTTTTCTAGGCAGACATCTCTCTTGGCGTTTGCTTCTCTATCCCCTGTCTCCCCCAGGACCACAAATTAATCTCAAGTAAACACCTCAGACACACAGAGTGACAACAAGCTATATGAGTAAAATAGAAAGAGGTCTTTTTTCTGCTAAATTCTTTCTATTTATCCTTTCGGCAGCACTCTCTGATATTTACTGTGAAGGTTCCTGAAACTGACGGATGGAAGCCAACACAAATTTATCCTCTTTAGGATCCACTTGACCCAAATCCATAAGACGATCACTTGCAAACTCAGTCATGTGAAGCATGGATAGCGCATGAAGCAGAAAGTGGCGTGCACACTAAAATACACAATTTTACGTACGTACAGATCAAAAGAAGAACGAACACACTAACATACGAGTATGAGCTTGGCAGGATTGCTTCACGACACTGCCATCTCTGACTTCACATTTTCCCCAGTTTTATTGGCAGTGAGATTATTTATTTAAATAAGTTATGAATTTTACCAGTAGCAGCTGGCCAACAAAACGCTGCCTGGGAGACTGATAGCATACTTACTTGTTGAAATACTAATTTTACAAGTTCAATTATTGATTTTTTTTTTCTCAGCCCTGGCCTCCTGCCTGTCAATAATGAACAATTAGTGAATGGTAAGAGTAGGGTAAGGGTATTTGTGTAGTCAGATATGTATATTTTTGTCATATTTGAATGAAAATGTCTATATTTAGATATAATCTTTTTCCCATATCTCCTTTATTTATCAACCAATTTTGATAAAATCTGAAATGGAGTCAGTTTTTTCTTTAAGAGGCCCCTCAGATTGTGAGGCCCTAAACTGTCACGTAGTTAGTTTATACCTTAATCTGCCACTGGCTGAAATTCTGCGTTTTTCTCTGAATCAGAACAAAACAAATCTCTGAAATCTCAAAATCCTCTGCAAAACGTAATTTCCTTTCTGTGCCCAGCTCTACCTACCACATACATGTACCTCACTGACATTTGAGCAACCTATATCTATTCTTCACTTTTCCACATAAGCAAATCCTTCCAGCCTCTTAATTATATTGTTATTTTCTGAATCTGTTCTTAATTTGTTGACATTTTTCTGATATTAAGATAGTCAGTAGTAAACAGAATATTTTAGGACCAGTCTAATCATTACTATTTACATCATGTCTTTGCATGCATCCCATGTTCATATTCACTGGTTTTTTCTTTTGCCACCATACTGCATTGCAAACTGTTATCTAATTTGTTATCCCCCAGCACCACTCTACACATTTTTGCTTTCCAACTATCCATCTGCCTGTGACATTCAGTGTATCCGTCACTGATTACTGTGGATTAGACCATTTGATTAGACCTTTATATTTCTCTATCACTGTGCCTGCTTGCAAATTAAAATACTGCTTAACCTGAGTAAGGGTGGTATAATCATACCCTCACTGATAAACAAAGAGTTACAAAGAAATGCACAAAGATCAGTGTTAGACATGGTTTATTTACTAATTTTGTTAATGATTGGGAATAAAATTTAAATATGTTAATTAAATTTGTTGATACTAAAGTGGAGGTTATACAAATTCCAATAAAGACAGAGAAATATTAGGAAATTGGAAAGTTTAGAAATATGGTCAGGAAGTAAGAAAACAATGTATGCAATAGAAAAATGCAGTCTGATAATAATATACATATTCAACGGCATACACGTAAATGTAAAACAGTAATAACTACAGCAGTACTAGTGGACAGCAGATTAGATATCTTACAGTCATAATAAGGGGGTAAAAATAAGTCAGTTTAGACTGCATATATAAAAGGTATTATGTCAAGCACCAGGGTAGTCATAGTCCTTATACAGAGCAATAATGAGACTGCACCTAGAAAACTATGGTGTAAATCCATATAGCTCCAATGGTTTCAGGACAGTATCTCAGGCATAAGACTCTTATCTGTTTTTTCCAGGACAAAGCCCACACCAGCATTACAACAATTGATGCTAGATGCCAGTTTCTTTGTGTCTAAAACTGTCCTTTTTCTTTCCCTGTGATGGTTTCTAGGGGAGAACAATGATCTTTCAGGGTCAAACTAATGGGAACCAGTGGAGGACCTCCTTTCTTCATTGTCCCAACACTGTGGAACTCTTCCAAAGATGAGGATGTCATACCTCCATATGGTCATACACCATAGTTTTCTAGGTGCAGTCTCATTATTGCTCTGTATAAGGACTATGACTACCCTGGTGCTTGACACAATACCCTTTATATATGCAGTCTAAACTGACTTATTTTTACCCCCTTGGCTAAGTCTTGTCTTGTTTGCAACACTATACACAGAACTCTCTTCACATAGGGTCTGCCATTGATGTTAGTGGACACTCCCATTAAATATCAGTGGGCTTTGGATCAGAACCCTACTCTGTGAGAGAATCTCTCATCCAGCACTTTCAATGACTTATCCCTCAGCCTGTGATGACTCATCCGTCAGGTGTGCTGCAGCAGCCAATCCATAAGCCAGGACTGGGTCAGATGACCCTCCCAGATGACCCACAGAAAAAGCAGTGAACTGGTTTGTGCATCACCACTTGGCTGGGAACTCTCCCCCTGCCTCGTGGTGTTACAAACTGTCAGAGCTTCGAGCCCACTCTGGCTCCTGCCTCAGGCTTGCAGCCAGGGCCAGCTCCAGGCACCAGCGCAGGAAGCGTGTGCCTGGGGCGGCAAGCCACAGTGGGCGGTGTGACAGTCGTTGCGAGGGCGGCAGTCAGGCAGCCTTCGGCGGCGTTTCTGCGGGTGAGGACGCCGATGGCGCGGGACTGGAGGACCTCCTGCAGAAACGCCACCAAATCCGTGCCACCAGGGACCGCCCGCAGGCGCACCACCAAAGGCTGCCTGACTGCCGTGCTTGGGGTGGCAAAAATCATAGAGCTGCCCCTGCTTGCAGCCAGCTCTCGCCAGCTGGCCCTACAACAGCATCCCCCTCACCTGCCTGAACTGGCTTTACCCTGCCTGGGTGAGTAGCCCACAGACCCCCTGACATAGTCCTTCAGAAGAGAATGGCAAAAGCTTTTGGTCCTACTTTGAGCAGAACGCACAAAGATTCAGTTAAATAACACTTAGTTTAGAAGTGCCAATAAGTAGATAAATGGTAATCATAGATCTAGTATTATGCTGTTATATTATAGTTAACTATTATATTTTATTATAAGGGAGAGTCACTAATTTATTGTATTCAGTATATTTTTAGATTAAACAGGAATGTGCAGTTAAGAAAAGATGCGGCATATGAGAAAGCCGATAAACACACACTGATGTCAAGTTTTCCTATTGTTTAGATTATGTTTGCCCCTCATTACAGTCATTTGTTCTGCATGGCCAGGGCTGAGTTCCATATTTTGCTTTTGGCAGCTGAGAGCTATTATTGGGCTGCAACATCTGTTTCAACAACAGTGGGTCCCTGGTCAGCAAAACTAATTAAAAAAAGAAGCCCAGAGCAAAATACCATGACCTAGCTAATGTATGTATGTGAAAACAGGGTAACGATTGGAATAATGAAAACTTTCGTATGCTTAGAATTATTTTAAAAAATGCAAGTGGTGAAAAGGCTTGGAATTGTTCATGTCACATTGCTATGAACAGTACAAGCAAAGGTTATGACACTGCAAACACTTGTGCAAGTAGGCAACTTTACACACATGAGTATTGCCATTGAACTCAGTGAGATTACTTAGTTGGGTAAAGTTTCTCATGTGCATAGGTGTTTGCAGGATTAGGTCCCAAGTTTCCTGGGTACTGTGCCTGAGTTTTGCTAATTGGTGATAGTAACTATCTAGAATTATCAACTGTATATTTAGTAATGATGTTCTGCAAATTTAGATATAAATGGAGATATGCCAATCTCCTAGAATTGGAAGGACCTTGAGGGGTCATTGAGTCCAATCCCCTGCCTTCACTAGCAGGACCAAGTACTGTCCCCTGACAGATTTTTGCCCCAGATCCCTAAGTGGCCCCCTCAAGGATTGAACTCACAACCCTGGGTTTAGCAGGCCAATGCTCAAACCACTGAGCTATCCCTCCCCCCATTTGCTCTCATCAAGATAAAAGTAAATGACGCTGGTGAGATCTTGGCAGGATTATGACTGGGATCCGAGCAGTTGGGCATAATGGTCGGAGCCATGGGGTTGGCCAGGCCTGGAGGTTAGAGCAGAACTGAGTAAAGGCAAGAATCAGGACCAGGGGACGCCTGGGAGTGTAATCAAGAGCAGAGCCAAGGGTCAGAGCCAGGGATCAGCAGCTGAATGTGAGCCAATGAGTGAGCCAGGGATGTGGTAGGGAAGCAGAGCCTGGAGTCAGAGCCAGGGGTGCCCAGGATGGAGAAGGGCAGGAACTGAAGCAGTCACAAGAGCAGGCTGGGCAGGAGCAGGAAGCAGAACCAATCACAGCTGCAGGCATAGACTGCATTGAGCAGCCAGTGTGCTCTAGCTGCTGCTGGGTCAAGTTGTTGCTAGTTCCATTCCTCCACCAGTCAGGAAGTGTAATCAATCAGGCAGCCCCTGGCAGGATCAGCTGTGGCCAGTGTGTTGCTAAGAGACTGACCCTGCAGCCCCTGGCTACTTGACTGTTCTCGCCACACCAAATACTTCTCCATAAGGTTCCTACCTGGCCAGTATTTGACCAGCCTGGCTGGGTTTTTTATGGTTTTGCCAGTTGCCAGAAAAATAATTTAATCTGCTTTGTTTTTTAGCACTTTCAACATATTTTAAATATTTTCGCAGTCTTATGGGGAAATGACAGAAGATAACCAAAAGGTGGCTACAAATTTCCATTTCCATGGCACGTTATTGTCACAGACTGTTATGAAAGGAAGAAAAATTAAGGACTTTTGTACATTTGAGCTGATATTTGTCAAAGGAGTCTAAAGGTACCTAAGCTGGGCACCTAACTCTTAACTTCAAGTCCTTAGAAAACCTTAGTCTTGATACAGAGTCAAAATTTTTCTATAAAATTTTCAATGGGTAGCATAAGATAAAATTGCAAGAGGATCCTCTACCTATGTTCTCTCCTATAAACCCTGTGGGATTTTAAAAATATAAGCTCTGAAATTTTCCAATTTGATGAACACGTATGACATTTTGCTAATTACTGGTTGTGTACTGAACAGAAGTTCAATATAACAAATCCCCGTCCCGGCCCCGCCTCTTCCCAGAGCGTGCTGCGTTCCCCTCCTCCGCCCTCCCTCCCATCACTTGCCGCCGTGAAACAGCTGTTTCACGGTGGCAAGCACTGGGAACTAGGGGAAGAAGTGGGGATGCGGCCCACTCAGGAGGAGGTGGAGCGGAGGTGAGCTGGGGCAGGGGGGCGGGGCAGGAAGCTGCCAGTGGGTGCAGAGCACCCACCAATTTTTCCCCGTGGGTGCTCCAGCCCCGGAGCACCCACCGAGTCAGCGCCTATGCTCTGCTCCCAGTACCCTGAGCTCCTAGGCAGCCAGGTCCTTCTCTCACCAGAGCTAGAAAGAGAGACTCTATAGTTCCTGGCCTCCAGCCCTCTTATCAGGGCCAGCTAGGCCCTGATTGAGCTGGCCACACCTGTGGTCAGCTACTCAATGAGCTTCCCGCAGCTGTTCTCACTCCTCTTATTTCAGGAGCGGGGTAACCACCCCGCTACACTTACTATATACATCCCTCATAATTTGACCTAGTTTCTACTTTTTATATTACTCTTTTTTTGTTGTGTGTCAGATTGTTGAAGATCTCCTGGTTAAGCCAGATTTCCTATCTTTCCTGTTCATTGGGATAGTTTGAGCTTATGCCATTGAGCTTACAATAATGTGTCTTTAAAAACCTGCCAACTCTCCTGAACTCTTTTCTTCCCCTTAGACTTGCTTCCAACAGGATCTTATCTACCTGCTCTCTGACTTTGCTAAAGTCTGTCTTGTTGAAGTCTGTTGTCTTTATTTCACTGTTTTGCTTCTTACTGTTTCTTAGAATCATGAACTCTGTCATTTCATGATCACTTTCATCCAAGCTGCCTTCCACCTTCAAGTTTTTAACCAGTTCTCCCTATTTGTCAGAATCAAAGCTAGAACAGCCTTTCCCCTAGTCTTTCTCCACATTCTGTAATAAGTTGTGTCCAATGCATTCCAAGAACTTGTTGGATACTTTGTGTCCTGCTGTATTTCTCAACAGATGTTTGGGTAGTTGAAGTCCCTCATCATCACCAAGTCCTGTGCTTTGGATGATTGTTGTTGTTGTTGTTTTTTTGTTTTGTTTTTAAAAAAAGCCTCATCCATGTCTTCTTCCTGGTTAGGTGGTCTAAAGTATACTCCTCCCATGACATCCACCTTGTTTTTTACCCCTTTTATCTTTACCCAGAGAATTTCAACAAGTCTGTCTTCACTTCTATCTTTGCATCAGTCCAAGTGTATACATATTTTATATACAAGGCAATGCCTCCTCCTCTTTCTCCCCATCTGTCCTTCCTGAACAAGCTTCTATACCAATATTCCAGTCATGTGAATTATCCCATCAAGTCTCTGTTATGTCATAATTGTAAATATTCACTAGTATCTCTAGTTCTTCCTGTTTATTCCCCATACTTCTTGCATAAGTATGCAGAGATCTAAGATGTTCATTAGATTTTTCCTCTATATTCTCTGTTGTCTCTCCTCCTTTGTTCCTGCTGTGATTTCCCATGTTCCCCCTAGATTCCAGCCGTTCACCCAGGTGTCCATGTTGTGGACTTTCCTGTGAGCTTTTGTCTCCTGTCCCTGTCGAACCTAATTTAAAGGCTTCCTCAGTAGGTTAGTCAGTCTGTATCCAAAGATACTCTTCCCTTTCCTTGATAGGAGGACCTCCATCTCTGTTCAGAAGTCCTCCTTCTCAGAACAGCATCCCATGGTCGAGGAAACTGAATCTTTCCTGGCGACACCATCCACGCAGCCAGGCATTCATCTCCAGGATGTGTCTGTCTCTGCCTGTGCTCCTACCCTTGACCACTGGAAGGATTGATGAGAACACCACCTGTGCACCCAATTCCTTGACCCTTGTTCCCAGCACCCTGTAGTCACTTGTGATTTGCTCAGTGTCATACCTCGCATTAATGCCCCGTAGATGAGCAGTCAAAGGGCCGGATGATCCAAGGCAATCCTTTCACAATGTCTCTGATACGTGCTCCTGGCAGGCGGCACACCTCCTTGGATGCTACATCAGGCTGGCAGATGGATGCCTCTGTTTCCCTTAGAAGGAAGTCACCTACCACCACCATCCTTCATATCCTCTTGGGAGTGATGGCCATGATCCTCCCAGCCTTGGAGGTACGTGGCTTCTCCTCCACCTTTGGGGGAGATTCCTCATCTCTCATTGCCAGGGCAACATATTATTTTTATCTCTGTGGAATCTCTGAGATTCTTTTCCATTCATTTGTGTGGGAAGACTGCAAGATTAAGATTTATGGTCATCCTTGACATTTCTTGAGTGGTCATTAGGGGTATGATCCAAAGGCTGTTAAATTCAGTGGAAAAATCCCCACTGACTTTAATAGGCTTTGGAGCAGGCCTTAGGTGTCTGAATTAATGACTATTTGTTATTACTTTAAGTTATAAAATCCTTGGCAAGTACTGTGTTCTCAGTATGAGTCTATTGTTGTTGCCCAACAAATTATAAAAGTAAAAATAATAATTCTACTGCTGGTATTCTAAATGTTGCTGTTGAGATTTGGATTGTCCACAGCTAATTCTCTTTGGTTAGGCTACAATCTAGGCTAATTTATCAATCTATATTGATGTGTATTACCTTGTCTTGCTGATCAGATCACTTTGTGATCCATTTCTTCATATATCAGTGGGCTTTTCCATTTTTGTCATTAAGTTGTGCAGTCTCCTCCTAACAATCATTTTTTGTCCCACTTCAGGTACAATACCATCGTTTGCCAACTGAGCCACTACTTTAATTATCCTTTTACCATTTTGCAATTAACATCCATCAAAATTCATTTCTCTTTTGTTTGCTTGAAACACATCTTATTTGTGGCATTTACAGTTTCTGAAAATTAACTAAATGCATGGAGTTCATTTAGCATTTAGTTCATGATGTTCAATGATTATATCTCAGGTAATTAATGTTGGGCTGCTTTTTCTATTTGTATTAGGTGACAGAGTGAAGCTTTCTTAAATAACTATTGTGGAGATTAAATTGTTACTAAAGCTAGTAGCTAAAATATATTTCTGGGTGGGATTAAAAATGATTTTTTTTCTTTTAAAAATATTTTTTCTGGTATTTTAAAGCTTAAAAAAATACCAAAAACTTCCCATGAAAAATTTAATTTAAAAAGCCATTGTTCTTCCAAATAAGTTTGGCCAATTTTGCAGTAGTTCTATTTAGGACTAAATTTTCAACAGGGCTTCAGCCTGGTTTCCCTTTAGCAGGCACAATTTGCACCTCTAAGTCCGCTTGAGATGTATGTAGTTCCCTTCTTTAACTCTCAGCAGAACACAGACCTTGGCTCACCTCTTTGCTCCTCTCTGTCTGATTACACTGGCACCTGCATAGCTTCCAGCCGCCTATCTTCTGCAGCAGCTGGCTGCAGCAGTTGTTGGAGGGCGGGGGGAAGAGTAAGTATGCTTCCTGATAGTAAGGCAAGGTGGCTGCTTTCTGACAAAACAAGGACTCTGTCTGTCAAAGGATTAGGTTGGCTAAAGTCCAGCCCAGCAGGGCAGGAACTCTTCTTTTTTTTTTCTGACTCATTTTGCCAGGGTACAGGTGTTTCCCTTTGTTCCTTACGTGTTTGTGCAAACTGAATGTTGACTGATAAAAATGAAAAAATTGCAATTCATTTGAAATTGAAAATGGTGCAGATAATCATATGACACCATGGGCCCAGTGTTGGCTAGACTTTCATCTCTTGCAATTCCATTGCAAGCGGTATGTCAGAGGAGAAATTTGGCCCCAGGACTTCAAAAAAAGTTAATGCCAAGGCTTTTGTCAACAGTTTGTGAACCTTGGGAAAGATTTACAGTGGTTCAGCCCTTGCAAATTTAACACGAGCCTTGTAATATGTGTTGATTTTGTTAAAATCCCAATTCCTGGAGTCAAGCGATTACATGAGAATTTCAGACATCATTAGGAAAGAAAAGTAAATGTCTAGACTACATGGTTGTGGAGAAGAGGTTTAAAAATGTGATGCAGGGTCCTGTTGGGCTCAAAATAGAAGAGACATAAAAAGAAACCAAATTGATTAGTTGTAAAAAAACCTCATGATTTTTAAGCCAATCTTATGATATTTTTTTAGAGGACTTGACTCATGATTATTGAACTGTTGGGGTTGGCAATACTAAAAGAAACACACAAATCAACAGATATCAATTTAAACTTAAAGTTTAAGTCTTAGGTTTCAGTTTAAATTTAAGACTTTTTGCACCTCCTCCAGATCTGTGGTTTGGGCTCATGCCCATATTTAATAAAAAGGGTACTGTCAAGTTAAATGAGTAAAGAGGTGCTGTCAAATGAGGTAAATATCTAACTATGATCACCATATGCTCCCCTGTTCTGTTTCATGCTGTATTATTTTCACTTATGCCTTTAAGTGTTTTTGGGCAGGAATCTGATGATTGTTCAGTACAGAGAGAGTACAATCAACAAAATAATATTTACTGTAGTGATACAGAGCTCCTGGAACCAAGCCAAAAGGCACAGTGGTGCTTATGAGCAAAAGATAAAAGCAGACCCAGTGGGACCATCTAAACTGAATTTTGAGGTTCCCTTAACAAGAAAGAGAGGACTGACGTCTTTCCAGTAATACTATACTTTCTTATTACATCTGATTTGCAGCTGAATTATAACATCTACAGAACTTAATATGGCCTTGATTCACCACTGTACTTCTCCAGTTTTACAGTTCTGTAACTACACTGATCTAGTTACACAGGTATAAAATTGGTGTAACACAGTGACAATGAATCAGGACTGCAGTCTTGTCAAGAAAAGATTATGGACCAGATCTTCAACTGGTTTAAATCCTCATAGCTTCAAAGGAACTACATCAATTTATAATAGCTCAGAATCTGACCCTATTTGTAATATTTCAAAAGTAACCATGAAGTGCTGAAATCATAAACATTCCTGTTGATTAGCATGGTGTTAACATAGTTTCCTCTTGTGTTTTGATTTATATTTCATATTCCAAATATGAATCATGCTCTAATTACAAACATATTAGACTTTTTTTTTGCCTTGAAACATTTTTTAAAAAGATAATTGCATTTCAACTGTTTGAAACTTACCCACAGCTTGAGGTTATGCTGCTCTCTGATCCGAATAACTGATGTTTTTCAAATTCCTTGGTGCACTGATTGCAATGCTAATCAGGTGAAATAGGAACAAGTAACTGGTACTTTCTGTCATTTCTAGCACCAGAAGCAGTGACTCCAATATTTATGCTTGAGTTGAACTAACCTTGGAATGTCTGCTCACATTCACCTGAAAGTCAATGGACATCTGGAGCCAAACAGCCTCTCCAGGCTAGCTTCTAAAAATGGGAAACAAAAACAAAACAACAAGAGCAACACAGCCTCTTAAGCATGCCTCCTAAGTTTTACCATGGGAAACTGGGGAATTGGTAATGGAATACTGAAGCCATTCACCTCGAGTTTCCCAATCTGAATCTGATCCAGATTAATATTGACTGAAAGTCTTTCATATCTGACAGCTATTCCTTGGTCTCTGTGAAACAGTTAGTGGTCTCAGGCCAATTTCTGGTGGATATCTATCTTCACAGCTGGTACTAAGTAGCAGCCTTGTTCACAGGCACAGCAGAGGGGCCAAGAAGAGAATCAACATGGAGGCTGAACTGCAGCTCTCTTAAAGCTGGTCCCTGACTCCCTACAGGTCAAGGACAAGGTACTTTAGCAGGGAAGTGTGGGTCAGCCTGAAGTGCTGATGCTTGTGGGGCTAGTAGAGGAATTTATTTCATAATGACAATGGGCCAGAGGGATGAAAGGGAAAGAGTGACCCCAGGGCAGTGGTAAAAGGGAGTTACCGAGTGCTGGGAGAGGGCACATCAGTTGCAATGTTGCCATGTCAGGGCCTTTGCTCGTCAATGTCCTATCGTAGTAATAGCTATGCTTTGCACTTGAATAGCAGTTGTCATGCAAGGATCTCCCTTCAAGATGGGGAGATTTTCCCAAGCACAAATAACAGGCATGTAATTTCCATTGTAAGTCAATGGGAACTAGGTCCCTAATTACCATCCGTGTCTTTGAAAATCTGATTGGCCCCCTGAAATATATATTACAGAATAACTTGTGCTCATGGTTTCTCAGTTAAAAAAACTGTTCATTCTCCTATTACATGTTGTTTTTTTCCCCAACTACACAAAGAAATGAAAAGAAATACGGGTAACCTCAGAATTAATGTCAGTCTTTGAGGTGACTATAATTGTAGATTTTGCTTCTGGGTTGTGCTAAAGTCATGCTTCGTAGCATAGGATGACATTAAGAAGGGGAAGAACAAATTTATACTCCACCTAGGATTGGGGGTAAAGAGACAGCTAGTTTTAGCAAAAAA
Source organism: Macrochelys suwanniensis (assembly GCA_033296515.1). Classification (NCBI taxonomy): domain Eukaryota; kingdom Metazoa; phylum Chordata; order Testudines; family Chelydridae; genus Macrochelys; species Macrochelys suwanniensis. The sequence continues at coordinate 95,962,587 of CM065777.1, forward strand.
CAGATCTCCCAAAAGCAGCCTATACATTCAGTTAGGTTCTCTGTCCATAGCTGGAGATGAGCTTTGGCTGAACGTGCAGCACAGCATCTAAATACAGGCAGGTAGTCAGGTAACTTGACCCACTTGATACCTACTTGAAAAAGTACAGGTTGGGTGTGCGGTACTAAACTAATTACTCAGAAATGATTGCCTGGATTTGGGCCAAGTATTATCTCACCTGTCTTCAGCACTGCTCCAATGGAATGAGGAGAGACAGAAAATATAGTAACCTGAGAGGGAGATAAGAGCAAGAGAACAGTGAGAATGATCTTTAGCTGTGCAGTAGATGTTCTGTCTCTGCATTGTTCTTTTTCCCGATTCTACCTGAAGTAAAGCATGCATCATCTTCTCCCTTTAAATAGATCAGGATCCAAAATGTTTCAGTGGTATCATCCACACATGCACTGAAAAACACGGGGTAGCCCACCCACTGTGAATAAAGTTACACCACTGGGACTTACTAACCATTGGCTGTACTGGTAGCAGTGGAGCTATGCTTGGTTAATGCTGTGCAGAACAGATAGGTTCTAATCCAAACGCCCATTGGAGTCAATGGAAAGACTTCCATTGCCTTCAACGAGTTTTGGATGAGACCCACAGAGAGCAGCAAATCTTGCTATAGCTGGGAAAAGCCAGCCATTCAGTTCTGATGTTGTAAACAGCCTCCTTATGGGGGGCCAGCCAAAGGGTAAGTTAAAAGATGGGAAGACAAAATAATTAAATAAGCACACTACTTTTCGCTAGTACTTTGTAATGTCTGAGTAAAATCTAGTGATTTCATGTAGAGATGGGAGAACTCATTTGCCAAATTTAAAACTCACTTGAGAAATGTGGGTTTAGCACAGGATTAGAACCGTTTGAGGTAATTGGGGAGGAAGACATCTGGTACTGTTTGCTCTTTGATCTAGAAGACAAAGGCACAACAAGATGGAGTGGCTGGAATCTGAAGGCAGCAAAGTTCCAACTGGAAATAAGATGCGTATTTTTAACAATGGGTAATTAACAGTAGACCAGTTTAGCCAAAGGATGCAATAAATTCTCTGGGTGAAATCCTGGCCTCCTGGAAGTTTTGTAATTGACTTCAAGAGGGCCAGGATTCCATCCTCCATCACTTGAAATAAAAACTGGATATCTTTCTAAGAGAGATGCTCTAGTTCAACCGCAAGTTATTGGGGTCAGTGAAGGACTACTGAGCGAAATCTATGATCTGGATTAAGCAATGGGTCACACACTAGAAAATCATAATGATCCTTTCTGGCATTAAAATATAGGAATCTATTAATTGATTTCAGTTTGATTTTATATGCTTATGGACACAAATTGTATGTATGTGACTATTAAGATGTAAATAAATATAACACCAGACACCTATAGATAATACTGTGGAACGCAATACATTTCTTTATCTTCACAAGGTAGAGCTGATAAGAATCTCCCAAGTAATGTATTTAGGCATCCCTATGAGTGGAGAATAACTGATTCTTTCCACTCCTTATCTTATGCAACTCACTCTCACTATATTTATTTTTAAATGTATAAAGGCATGTAGTGCTAGTGAAATAGAGCTTGACTGGCTGCCCTGGAAACTACAGTTCATCCATAGAACATACAGTTTGGGCATTTGTCAGTGTGTTTACCTATTGCCTCACTTTTTTTATCATGTGGGGTTCAGGTTGGGGATGCTGGGTGTTTACCTCAGTTCCCTTTCCATGATTTCAGCAGAGTTCTTGCTCCACATGTAGGGATTAGAGGGCAGGTCAGTCTTCATCTTTGAACTCTATTTTGACACTGCCAACAAGTGTTACAATTAGTGCCAACAAAAACAGTCTTGTTGCTGTGGCTGAGGAGAGGACTTCAGTACTATCACACTAGCATCTTTCATGAAAACTAAACTTACTACTTTAAAAAAAAATTATAGGGCCTGATCCTTAAATGCCATTGAATTCAATAGAAAAACTCCCATTGACTTTAATGGGTTTTGAATTTAAACCCGTAGACATTGAGAAAAATAACCCAGAAAATAGGAGACTTTATACATTTGACTTCAAACTGAAACTGAATGAGGGCAAATTACTCTGGGTTAAAAGAATCTGCTTGCTTATGCTGCCAGTTAGTTTCTTTCTGTCATCTTTGGTGGTCATCTGAATTTTTAGACAAAGGACCTCTATGTGCTGTATGTGGCTGCTCCTCCAAAGTGAACCAACAGCCAAAATTACCTGTGACCTTTCCCATGAGCATGAGCAGAAACCTCTCCCAGAGCGAGATAAAGAAATTAGAACTTCATTCTTCTGTGGTTTACTCCTAGGAATGCTTCTTGGCAAGATGCTAAGAATAAACCAGTTATTGAAAAGGGGACCTGGGAAGTTGACAAGCATGGGCTAAGCCCAGTGAGGAAATTTGATGAGGAAATAAGATGCTTTGTAGATCAATGTGTAGTGATTAGTCTTTTGAATGCTGGGATTATTATATAAGGAGAAAGGGAGGGGGGTGCTTATTGTATCTGACAGCTACCACTTATACAGGTATTCTTCCAAGTAATGAGGAACATAATGGAGTATTTGTTTATAAATCTTAAGTGAACCCCCTGTATTTTCCACAGGCCAATTAAATGTGATAGAAAGCTAAAAACAACTTTTCTTTTTCTCCCCATGAAACTAGAATCACAGCCGTGAAAGCAAGGATAAAAAACCCAGCAAAAATACTTTTCTATGACCTGCGTGCAGTCTGAACTATCAGAGTCTCTGCTCACCTTGAAGAGAAAAATATTTATTTTATATTGCAAAGACCTCATACAGTGGCAGTGCAAACGCATGCTGAAAGGAGAATCACGGATGGTCTAGATAGCACTGCACAATAACACAACATACTTGCCCTCCAGCTATATAGGAGCAGAGCCATTAGGTAAAAGCAAACATTACAGTGAATTTTGAAACCATAAAGATTTCACATTGTTTATTAATCTAAAAGTTGCTATAAAATCAAACATCTGGTTACACAACAATTGTCAGTTTTCCCCCCTGCTTCATGAATGGCTAATTCTTCTTTTGAAAACAATGTACTAAACATGAGGGATCCTCAACAGAACTCTTCACCCACTCACAAACACAGGTATTTACATACATGCATTTCTTCCTTTCACAGACACACACGTTATAGCAGAAATGGCTTACTAGTAAATCATTTACATGTAGATTCTAGAAAGTGTGTGTGTGAGAGAGAGAGAGAGTGAGAGGGAGTGCACACAACCTTGTAGGGATAAAAATTCAAATTACTTGAAAGCTGTTCCATGACATATAGTACATTACATTATTTATGCCTAGAAATGCCAACTCCGTAGAGAAAGACAAAGCATAATGTTGAGAGTAAAACAAACTCAGACTCATCTCCAAATTTTTCAGAGAAGCTCGTGGGTTTGATTTAAACAAAGCTATTTTCAACTTAATTTGACTCTGTTTGACTTTCTTATAAATGAATAGTTGCTTGTTTGTTTGTTTAGTTTTCTGCACCCTGGCTCTTGTTAGTTAAGACCACCCGGAGTCAAATCTAAGTTAGAGAGTTTCCAGTCTTGTCTGTAGAATCATTTCCCTTGTATGTGGGAAAGAAGAGGGATGTTTAATGTAAGTCTATCCCCCTCTATAATTGAAAATTCACTCTGACAAATATTACTTTAAGTAGAAACAAAGCACAGTTTCCCTAGTTCAAGTAAAAATACCTATGGAATCAGATAATTAAAGAGAAAACAAGAACTATATTCACGATGGTGCACATATACACACGCATATACTATAAGGTGTCATATCAGCTAGACTGAGGTCCAGTCTCCTTTTTTTGCAGGGCATATATCGTACCCACACAATATATGTCCTCATGTTTACACCTGGAAAATAAATGCTGGAGATCATTTAAGTTTTGAATCTCTCTACCTGATTTGCCCTTGGGTGGAGGTGTAATACTCAGTTACAATGACATTTTGCAGATGAAACTTCTTCTGAAAATGTACCCCTAGACATTTATATTGAATGTGCATGCAGTTTCCTCCATGAGCCTTGTTTTGGGAAATGTCTGCACTCTGGTCTCATCTGCTATCAATGGTCCAGCTATTACTCCTCAGACCAGCAACTGGCTGAGGATTTCTATGGTAGCCTCTAGGGCTTGGAGCATCTCTTTCCCCTTACCCACCCCCACTCAAAATTTTCATCTTATTCTGTCCCTGAAACAATCTACACATGCACTGTGGTTCAAAAGCTGCGAATCCATGCAAATTCTGCTGTAGCTCTGCTTACTTGTAAATCCAGTATAAGTGTTATCAGTATCAGGCCCTGTATTTACTATATATGTAATGAAGAAGATTGTGTTTCCCTCTGAATTTCTAATATACCACAGGGCAGTGGTTCTCAACCAGGGGTTGGGGGCCATGAGCAGGTTTCAGGGGGTCCGCCAAGCAGGGCCAGTGTTAGACTTGCTGGGGCCCAGGGTAGAAAGCTGAAGTCCCACTTCATGGGGGTGAAGCTTGGGGCCCTGAGCCCCACCATCTGGGACTGAAGCAGAAGCCTGAGCAACTTAGCTTCATGGTGCCCCGTATGGGATGGGGCCCTGGGCAAATGCCCTGCTTGCTACCCCTTAACTGTGGCACAGGTGGGCCATGTAGTTTGTATAGCATGTTTGGGGGCCCACAGAAAGAAAAAGCTTGAGAACCCCTGCCATAGGGCATAGATCTCAAACTACGTTAGAGGTTTTTAAAGCAAATGCCATGAACTATTTATACAACGGGAATTCTGGATAATTAAAGATCTCGAGTCAAGTGTATGTTATGGAATCCTAACATTTTAATCAGGACAATGTCTGACGTATTGTTATTATCTATGGGCCAAACCAAGCTGTTTTTGGAGTGATTGTTTTGATTTTAGCTTGCAAAACCACTGCCTCACAGGGTTCTTAAGACTACACCCTAAAATTATACCTGTTGTTTATTTTCTGCTGGTAATGGTGCACAGTAAAGTATAGAGCATTTCCTTTGAACTGACTTCAGTAACCATTCTTCTTTTGTAACTGGTATTTCTTGTCTGTAAAGTCTCGCAGTCACCTGGTGAAGTATTTTGTTTTCTGGACAGATCTGACTTTTCATAAACATCTTCAGTATGAATCTTTTATGACTGTTCTTTATTTGTCTGGGTTACACTGAATAGTGAATGCAAAGACATAGCCTCTTCAGATACTGACTCACGGGAAAACAACAAGCAGTTCACACAAAGGAAATTCAATCCCCTACCAGCTAATTAAAAAAGCATTACCTTCCACAAATGCTGACCTCCAGCCATGCAAAGGATAAAGATGGGAGTCTGTCAGTCATGTTTACCTAACAAACTCTGGCATAATATTATGATGAATGGACAGATCTAAAAAGGGATGATATTGTTCAGAACTTGAAGGTATTCTTAATACCATGTTTAAAGAAGTAAAAGACCTCATCAGTAATTTGAAACTTCAGCCTGCATGCTAGGGATACACCAGTGGTAAACTTGACCAGTACTACAGATACTAGATACACAAAGCACAGTAGGAATATTATACGCATCCTAGGGGATTTTGATACAGTTAGTATGAGTGTGTTTAAAGGACCACTATACTTTCAGATAGCTTAATTTTGTATGCTGATGTTCCACATTTTTTTCATTTTCCCAACAGCAGAATGAACATTGAATGATCTCTACTTGTTTTTGTGATCCAGGGTCATTATATTGTAGGACTAAATACACTATTGTTGAGTTTGGAGTCATTTCCATTTCTGTGCTACCATTAGTTCAATCAAATTCACGATGAGATTATCTACTGGAAAGAGCATTCATCCATATTCTTCTACCTGGCATACAGTTCTTGTTCTCTCTTTCTCTATCACCATAACATTCTAAGGTTCTGCAGTTCATGGGCCAAATTGTTGATTCATAATGTCAGTTCAATCATAGGACATTTTGTTATTGTGAGAAAAAAGGCTTTTAACCTTTAAGATGGTAATGCTCCTTTCATTCCATTTTTTTCTTGACTCTACTGAACCAGTTTCTGAATGTCAGGAGTGGGGTTGGCAGAAGCTCTAGATAATTTAAAACAAACACATGATGCTGTACATCCTCATCTAGATAGGAGAATGTTTATGATCAACTCTGTATTTGAGCCATGTTTTAAGGAAAATATGGGCTCAGAGATATTTATATTTAAGGCACTGTTCAGGCAGTGTGAAGGGTCCTTAAAGTGCAATGTACTCACATATCACCTAGGGAAGTGTCAAGGGGCTTTAGTGTAGATGAAAATTAGGCCCAAGAAGTCAAGCATTTTGAGATGACTCTCCATGCTGCCTCCATTTTTCCTCCTGTGAGCTTGATTTTTGTATTGTTCAGTTCAGGTTGTAGGGGAAAAAGAAAAGTGCCATTTTCCCAGAGAAGGAATATAGGAAATATGGGGGGGAGGGATAGCTCAGTGGTTTGAGCATTGGCCTGCTAAACCCAGGGTTGTGAGTTCAATCCTTGAGGGGGCCATTTAGGGATCTGGGGCAAAAATTGGGGATTGGTCCTGCTTTGAGCAGGGGGTTGGACTAGATGACCTCCTAAGGTCCCTTCCAACCCTGATATTCTATGATTCTATGAAAGATTGAGTTCTAAATCTGTCTTTAAAATGCTTCATTCACACATTGGGAGAATGCCTCAGAACTGAGAGGTTTGTATTTGATCTTATTGTGGCTTTAAGGTCACTAAGGCCCAGATCCTCAAAAGCATCTAGGTGCTTAATTCCCAGTGAGGATCTGGGCCTAAGATGTCCTCGATGCCTTGATCCTGAGAACTGGTGCTCTTGAGTTTTTAGAAACACTGAAAATTTGTCAGGACACCAGATTGGATGGATATTAATAGATTACTCAAAATGAATTATTTGACTAATGACCTTAATGCAGCTTTTTGTTCCTAGAATAAGTTACATCACAATGTCTAGTCACCTGGGTATAGCAGAGTACACAAACTCAGAGGTGCTTAATTAGAGCTGTCTTTGTATAAGTGATAGGCAGCTGCTCTCAGGGCAGTCTGTTTTGAAACTCGCTCCACTCCTACCAATGCCTCGATTTGCTAGCCTTCTGGACAAGCTGCAAAGCCTATTCTTTTTCTCTCTTTTTTTCAGGCTATTGAGGAGGAAACAGGTTTTGGGACGGTTATATTAGCAGGGAATCCTTTTGCATTATTTTGTGTGTTTTAACCTATTAGATGGGCACTGTAGATTTTGTTGATTAAATTGAAGAAATTATAATGAGAGATAAAGAGTAATAGATACAATGGGAATTAATCATATCCTGTGGGGGAGGGGAAGATAATTTGGCCCCCCCCGTCATGACTTCAGTGGAACTGAGCTAATTTTTTTAATATCCCCCATTTTAAAAAAACATAATTGTACGACTTTGCATGTGTTTATTTTGTTTTTTATTAAGAGCATTGTAACTGAGTTAAGAGACATCATTGAGCAGTTCCAGCCCTGTTGACCTGCACAGTCATGATCAGATAAAATTAGATTTCTGCCTGAACAGATTTTGTGGTGTCATTGGGATGACAAGGGGGAATCAGGTAGTTATTAGTTAACTTAGGCAGGAAGAAAATATAGATGCTACAACATGTGCATCTGGAAAACTGAGCCTGGCTCAGTTCATTACCCCAAAGGAGGGCTACCTTTTTAGCATACTGTGATGGAGTTCACTATGTCTGCAAAGCAGGTCACTATAATCCCTCTCCTATATTGCCAGTTGGCCCTGCAAATGCTGCTGGAATGGTAAGAAAGTGTAGCCACCTGATACTGAAAACCATCCCGCACCAATGCATAAGAGTTTCACTGGGAAGGATGATGAGCCGAGCCATATAGGCAGCAAGCACCTGGTCCACTGAGTACATCACAAACAGCAGAGAGAGAGAGAGCTGATAGGATCTGAAAACTGGAAGAGACAGACAGGTGGGCTCCAAGGACCCTTTTGTTTTAGTGTTTATGTTTAGGGCTTTGACTTCAGGAATCCTCTTTTGTTATCTCTCATTCACTATCAAAAGGTTGACTCCCACCTATCTGTCCATGATACCAGCCTCCGTCACTTACTTGCTAAATTTTCTAACAAGCATCTTTGTGCATTCTCCCATGCTGCTCCTCAGGATTGGGATGAGCTCCTTGTAAAAATCAAAATGGGTATCTTATCTTCAAAATCCTCCTTAAAACTCTGCTTTGCTGCAATGCCTACAAAAAACTTGATAGCAATTATGCTGCGTATCATGTTAACCAACATTGTCTTGTTTCTTTATACTGCCCCGTCTGTTTGTATCCATCTGGGTTTTGGGATTTTTTGTTTTATACTGAGGGCTTATCCATGCTTAAAATGCTTCAGCACCAATGAGAGGGGTTCTCCTGTTTGGCACAGGTAATCCACCTTCTCGAAAGGTAGTAGTTAGGTCAATGGAAGAATGCTGTCTACATGCGGACTTAGGTTAGCTTAACAGCACTGATCAGGGATGTGGATTTTTCACGCCCCTGACTGATGCAGGTAAACCAGACTAATTTTCTAGAGTAGACCATGCATTAGGCTATGTCTACACTTAAAATGTATCACTATCGTGCATCAGTGTAGACACTACATATGCCAAAGGGAGGGATCTTCCCAGTGTAGGTAATCCACCTCCCCATGAGGTGGTAGCTAGGTCAACCTAGTGCTGTCTACATGGGGACTTAGGTCATCTTAACCATGCTGCTCGGGTATGGATTTTTCATACCCCTGACCAAAATAAACCTAATTTTCTAGTGTAGACCAGGCCTTACTACAGCAACGGGAGGGGTCTCCTCTTGCTGTAGTTAATCCACCTCCCCAAGAAGCAGTAGCATGGTTGACCTAGTGCTGTCCACACTGGGGGGTTAGGTTGGCATAGCTATGTCTCTCAGGGATATGGATTTTTTTACACTCCTGCGAGACATAGCTACAGCAATGTACGTTTTCAGTGTAAACCAGCCCTTAGATTGTAAGCTCTCTGGGGTAGAGGTTGCCTTTTGTTCTGTGTTTGTACAGCGCCTAACACAATGGAGTCCTGGTCCATGACTAGGACTCCTAGGTGCTACTGTAATACTACTACTAATGGTAGCATCGCCTATTATTTAAGTTGCCTGACACTTCCATTATAAGACCCCATTTTAAGTTTCTTATAACTTTGCCAAATTTTAATTGTTTGAGCTGAAATTTTCCATGCTGGTTTTCTACCTCAGGATGGAAGATTCTGGAAAATTTTCGCCAAAGCACTTTATTTCTGAGAACAAGGCTATGGAAAAATATGTGGGTTTTGCCCATGTAAAAAAAATTGGTAATCTTTTCTTTGAGAAGCTTTAGTGCCCTCATGCTTTAAAGCAGGGGCTTGAAATTTGGAGGATGGGAGGTGTTGTGAGGGAGAGAGCTTTGTGTCAGAAGGCACACTTTGCTGTCTGTGACTGTCCACCCAAATTTGGCCAAGTTCTAAACCTTTGAAAAATTATAGTGCACACATGCTCAGTAGAGACTTCTTTGATTTTAGTGGCTAAATTCAACAAAGATTCCATCCACATTGGGCATGCTCCAGCCTGGAGTTGAGCAGGACTTTCCTTGGCGTTGCAGCTCTGGGCTGCTGCAAGCTGTGCCTGGTTCCATTCTGGGCACCTGACATGAGGCGCAGCGGAGGCTGTCGTTCCTTGTGGTTCAGTGTGACCACTGCTGGGCCCAGGCAATGTGCAGGAGGAAGCTGCCTGATTCAAATGCAAAGGGGATGAGCTGGGAATGGGTGGGTGTGGTGGGGAGAGAGGCAGATTGGGACTAGGATCCTAATGGGAGAAACTGGGACTAGAGGCAAACATGGGGTGAAGGGAACTCAGACTGGGAGTTGGGGTGCAGGGAACAGGAGCTGGCTGGGCAAGGTGACTATGAGTGGAGAGAGGAATTGGGAATGGGGGGTTGGGAGCTAGCGGGTGGGGGTAAGACTGATACCAATGAGGTGCCAGAGGGGGAGACGGGACAGGAAATCAGTGGGGTGGAGGGAAGAGGGGGAGAAGAGACTAAGGGTAGGTCCACACTACCCGCCCGATTTAGTGGGTAGAGATCGATCTTCAGGGATCGATTTATCGCGTCTCATCTGGATGCGATAAATCGATCCAAGAAGCGCTCCCCCGTCGACTGCAGAACTGCTCACCGAGAGGAGGAAGCGCTGTCGACGGGGGAGCCTGCCTGCGCCGTGTGGACCCGCAGTAAGTAAAATTAGTTCGATCTAGGAAACATCGACTTCAGCTACGTTATTCTCATAGCTGAAGTTGCGTTTCCTAGATCAATCCCCCGCCCCAGTGTGGACCAGCCCTAATATGATGAGTATCAAGGATGCAGGGATAGAACTGGCACTGGCTGAGCAAAGACTGAGATAAGGAGCTGGGGGAGGGGGAGGATGGACATTGAAAATGGACAAGGAGTCTGGAGAGGGAGATTGGGACTGGGAGTCAGGAGAGATGGGGAGCAAGGGGGTGGTGGGGCGGGGGGGGGCGGTGACTGGCGGCTGGAGTGTGTGCGTGCAGAGACCGATTGGATGAGCAACCGGGAGGAGGTGGCGGGGGGTGGGAGTGGGGGAGTGGAAGTGAGACTAGTTGGACAAGGAGACGGGGACAAGGAGGCAGGGATGGGGAACAGGTGCCTTTCATTTTTACACATCATGAAATTATGAAGGTTATGGAGGTCAAATTAGGCCCTCAGTTGCACAGATAAAATTATTTCATCTTTGATTATGTCCTCAGTGCCACTTGTGCAACCTCAGGGCCTTTTGTAGTTCTGCACAGCAAAACTGATTAGAATACAGTAAGTGATTCTTTTGAAGATGCAGACGAAGGAAAAGAATCCAGCTTACTCTTTCTTAGATGCATTGGCTCCTACAGGGATAACAGGAGTGAAAAGCTATTTAAAAGAAGTCAGTAAAGAAACAGATATGACTCGCAGTCCACGCAAAGGGCAGATATGCTGTGCAAGGTGCCGTTTTTACACAGTTATTAGTAGAAATGCACTTCCTGTTTCATTATGAAAGCACCAAACTTGCCTTTACACAGGATGTGCCAATCCTGCAGCATTCTTTCTTCAATATATGTTTATACTCAGAACTGGATCTTTTCTTGAGGGGAACACACACGAGATGTTATTACTTGCAAAGTCCTGGCAGTTGGGTTTGTTTTCTATTTTACCTTCCAAAAAAACACCAGGACAAAATAAGCACATTGGTAATATTATCAGTCTCCTTCAAAAGGTGATGTTGTGTTTATGGGAGCACACAATGCCATTATGTTATGCGTGCAACCATACTGCCTTACAAGAACTGAGATACTGAACTACACAGATGGGCTGTCCTGAAAGCCAATGGATATTTCTCACCTGGTGGGAAAAAGGAAAAGTGGAAAAGATGTAAATACAGCAACAAAAGGCCAAATTCAGCCCTGCCATAAATATTGAAGTGCATAGAGATGTGCCCACTTACACCATAACAGAATTAGTATCAATATCTATAGACATCAAGTGGCTGATGTAAACAAAATCTGGAGTAATGTGACTATAGATGTTTAAATAGTGTGCGAGCCACCTAATAACACAGTCACTGTTGACATATGTATTCCCATGTTAGAAATGAGTAATGCTTCTCTGTGTATACACACACAGATATCTTGATGATCAGCAATAGTGAAAAAGGAAATCAAAATTATTATGAAATTATTAATATAGATCAAAAGTTTACTTGGTGCTTTGAAGATATAAATGAAAACAAGGGACTTAACCTGAGGCACACATTTATCTAAATAAACAAATACAGATCAAGGGGTGAGAATTGCAACATTAAAGAGAGATGAGTGAGTAGTTGTTTTTGTTTTTTTCCCCATGCGTTTTGTTAGTTCCGCAGGTTATTTGGCTTTGGTTTTGTGGGCTGTTTGCCTTCATTGTACATCTTCCCATTGGTAAACTAAATAATATTGGATCTCATACTCTTGACTTAAAATGAAAAAAAAACTCTATACAAGAAATATCCAGTCGATACCATCTGTTCAATCATAGGTATATGGTTATTTTAGTGATGTCATCTGGTCAGTAGTGTGAAACCATGCCAGAGCTGGAAGCTGCCAGTGGTGCTGTACCTAAAAAGAGAGAGGGGGTATCTTGATGTTTTCTGTGATGATACTGTTCTCAGTTGGAAAGCAGTGCTCTGTTCATCAGCTCTTCAGCTGATGTTATCAGTTAGTCAGCTTACTCCTTTTAAAATCCATATTTTTATTTAAATTCATCTGTTCATTACAAGCTTTCTTACCAGATGAGCCCCAGGGGCTTAATTTTATTTCCAGAAAATAGCAAGGGGCATCATCTTCAAATTGTTTTCCATATGTACAAGACACACTCCTAAGAAAATAATACACACACACAACCTATAGGCATTACAAGAAACACAGGTTTCAATGTATTACATAATCTAGTCCAGAGACACTCTTTGATTAAGAAGGCAAGGCTGGTGCCATAGGACTGAAACATATGGATATAAAAAAGTTAAAAGAAGTGCAATTAGGTAGCTTGCTTATGTTCTCTTCTTCCCAGCGCACAATATCATTATCATTTTGTCAGGATCCCATGGCAATCCTCATGAAGTGTGAGCAGATTGACTCACCAAAGCTGCAGCCCAAATGAGCCCTAACTCTCTGATGTTCGTGGATGGCTTGTGAAGCTTTCCAGTTGGAGTTGGGATCTCCTCTGTGGATACTGCAGTGAGCTCAGAAAATCCTTTTCTTTCTTTTTCTCCCTTTACCATAATATCTTATTTTATTCTATAGGACTAAATCCAGCCATTGGAAATAAAGTTAAATCAAAGATTATTGTAACTAGTTTTTAAAAAATAAAGTTTATTCAACATTTTTATTATAAATGTAAATTCAAAATCTAATATCACATTTTCCTGTTGTGGATAAACCCATTAGATCTGTAGCCTTGAGCTTAGGCATGTAGACTAAATCAAATGTTAGTTTTAGGTGGCTGAACAGTGCAATAGGTTAATGCACCATCCTTTTGCCACAAAAGGCTAGGGTTTAAATTTGGCTTCTGTCACAACCAAAACCTAGTTCAATGGTATTTCAGTGGTGCAAAACATTTTTCAGTATTACCAGACTATGTTCTTTGGCACAGTTGTTAGTTGCTCCTAAAGACAAGCCCGTGACTAGAATTGCAGGGCTGTTGCTGGTAAGAATAAGGTGTGACGGTGCACTCCATAAGGCTTTATGGAAATATGCTTATGAATGTATATATGACATAACTGGAATATGTTTTATGCTACATATGCCATGTAACATATCTATGTAAAGGTTATGATCTACTGAATATATTCATCCTATTTGTATGCATGTGTCATTGTTGTATTCAAAGTTATGAATATTGGCTGTATACTTGTTTGATTTTAAATTGCCTTAGTAAGGCATTTGGTCAACTTATTTAGAAAGGAATTTGCAAGTTAAGTGCCCAATCAAGAAGCACTTAACGAACAATGGATCTTGGAGGGCTCCAATCCACATAAGAAGTCTACATGAGGATGTTCAAGGTAGCATGTGAACCATGGCTGCTACCTGTAAGTTCTGAGTCATGCTTGGACATGTGACTTGCCCATGTGACTCCAGTTTGTAGCTGGAATTCTACAGAGGGGGAGGGAGGGGTATCCACCCACAAGAGAGAGTCAATTTAACCCCCTGGGAGACCCTTCCATTTGGTCTTCAGGTGGCTCAAGAGATAGCCTCTCCACCCCCAAGGATACCTGAAAGAAACTGGAACAAAGGACAGTAACTACAGGGGGTGTGAGTGATTGCTGGACCCAGACTAGAAGGAGACTAGTCTGTAAAAGGAAGCTTATTGGAACACCTCTGAGGGTGAAGTTTTATCTGTATTCAGTGTTCTTACTATATTAGGCATAGACTTGTGTGTTTAATTTTATTTTGCTTGGTAATTCACTTTATTCTGTCTGCTATTACTTGGAACCATTTAAATCCTACTTTCTGTATTTAATAAAATCACTTATTTATTAATTAACCCAGAGTTTGTATTAATACCTGGGGGGAGGGGAGACAGCTGTGCATATCTCTCTATCAGTGTTATAGAGGGTAAACAATTTGAGTTTACCCTGTATAAGCTTTATACAGGTTAAAATGGATTTATTTGTTAGTTGGGTTTGGTCCTGCTTTGAGCAGGGGGTTGGACTAGATGACCTCCTGAGGTCCCTTCCAACCCTGAGATTCTATGATTCTATGATTTGGGGTTTGAACCCCATTGGGAGTTGGGCATCTGAGTGTTAAAGACAGGAACACTTCTTAAGCTGTTTTCAGTTAAGCCTGCAGTTTGTGGGATGTGGTTCAGACCTGGGTCTGTGTTTGTAGCAGGCAAGCATGTCTGGCACAACCAGGCAGGGTTCTGGAGTCCCAAGCTGGCAGGGAAGGCAGGGGCAAAAGTAGTCTTGGCACATCAGTTGGCAGCCCCAAGAGGGTTTCTGTGATTCAACCCGTCACATAAGGTATCTTGAAAGAACTTGTATTGTGTCATCCTTGTTCATGGACTCAGTGACATGCTATCATTTCTTTCCGCTCTATTAAAAATTCTCTCATACTAGACCCAACAGCAAACACCTAATACTTCCTTCAAATGATTGTCAGGACTAACAATAGTACAAGTACTGTAAGCAGGTGTCACCAAAAGTTTGTACACTGCCTACTGTAGTGAGGCCTCAGTCTGATTGGTCTCTAGGCACTGCCACAATATTTGTTAAATAATAACAGGAGGTCATCTAACCTACTGAGAGTTGGAACCTCTCTTCAACATGTTTGTAGTCCTCCCAATATGGTTAAACCACAGTTGAATCATGAGCGGTGGAACTGGAGTCAGAAGACCCATGTTCCCTGGAGGGACTTTTATTGACAGGACACCAGAAAAAAAAACAGGGCTAGAAGCAATGCAGCCACATAGACGGAGCAGTGCACAGGGTTTAATAAAGTTCCACTAGTGACCAGATAGCAAGTGTGAAAAATTGGGACGGGGGTGAAGGGTAATAGGTGCCTATATAATACAAAGCCTCGAATATCGGGACTGTCCCTATAAAATCAGGACATCTGGCCACCCTAGTTCCACTTAACCTGCATTCGGCATTACTCTTTACTAATGAAACATGATGGCCATGTCAGAGTTGTGAGTTCCCTGCAGTGCAGCAGTTGGCAGCATGAGCCATGCAACTCTGTACAAAGCCCTCCAGAGCCCTGGATTTTGCAGACACAAACCTAACCCAGCGATGGACCCAGTGGAAGGAGGAGCTTGAGCTGTACCCAGACCTGGCCATGCAGGAGGACGACAACAGCAGGAAAGTAAAGCTGTTATGTTACCTAATAGGGGAACAAGGCAGACAGAGCTGCACCACTCTGAAGCTAACCACTGCCCCAAGCCTCACAGCAGTCCTAGGAGCCCTGGGGACCTGTTGCTCTCCAAAGGAGAATGAAACTGTGGTGAAAAACCTGTGTTGCTCCAGAGACCAATCCAAGAGGGAAGGGTAGACTCCTGTGTTTCAGCCATACGGACACTAGCTGCTACATGCAATTTTGTGGACTTAACAGACTGTAATTCAGGACAGGATAGTGTGCAGCACTTGGGATCATCACCTGCCTGAGCATCTGCCCTGGAAAGGGAATATCACATTAGACAGATGCTTAGATGCGGGGCATGCCATGGAAGCCTCAAGAGAAAGGATGAAAGTCCAACAAGGCACCGCAACCCCAGAGGTACATGCCATGAAGGAGAGCAGGCGGCTGTGGTTCCGTACCCATAGTGAAATGCATTTATTTGGGGATGCAGCATAAGCGGGTAAAGGAGAAGTGCCCCACCCAAGCACAGAATTGTAAGGAATATGGCAAGTTAAACCATTTGAGCCGTGTATGCAAGAAGAGAAGAAGCTCTCAGAAAGATTGTCAAACTTGTACAAGAAGGGGCTGGCAAATCAGACAACAGCAATGAAACCACGACTCTGTCCTTGACTCTGCGGAGAGCATCTCAAGTTCAGGCTGCCAGGCTAAGAAAGCAACAAGGGACAATACCAACTTCCATGCGTGCAAAAATGTTAACAGAGAACTGGCCTCTATGATTTCAGCTGGATAGAGGGGCCTCCTGCAATGTGATTCCTTTGCATGAACTGGACTTGAACACACCCATTAGAAAGAGCAATCAGATTCTAATAACATACAATGAGAGCATAATGCAGCCCATAGGAAAACATTATCTCATAGGAACTAACCTCAAAAATAACAAGTTTTTGGTGGTAGATGGTAAGCACTATAGACCCTCTTGGGGAATACAGCCATACAAGCTATGGACCAGATAAGGGTGCAGTGTCTGTCTGAATTTTATAGCTGCAGTGCCCGAAGCAAAAGGAGTCATCCCATGAATAATGGAGACAATTTTCATAGAAACGGGGATATTTTCAAAGGCAACAGGTCCTTGAAGGAAAGCTGCGGCTGGAAGTAGATCCTACAGTGGAATCTGGGTGCTTGCCACAAGAAAAATTCCAGTGGCACTACATAATCCAGTATGCAAGGAGCTCAAAAGGCTGCAGAGAGGAGTATCATAGCACTTGAAGAGGATAGAAGAGCCTGGGTAAGCAGCATAGTAGTAGTAAAGAAGCCATCGGGCAAATTCCATACCTGCATAAACACAAAAGCACTGAACAGTGCATTGAAATGATGCCACTATCCACTGCCCACAGTTGAGGACATTTTGCCAAAACTCTCCAAAGCCAGAATCTTTACAGTCTGTGATGTGAGGAACAGGTTTTGGCACGTAAGCCTGGATAAAAAGTCCAGCATGCTGACAACCTTGCAACACCGTCTGGTCACTACAGATGACTATGCACTCCAAAGAACATAAACTCAGCACCATAGGTTCACCAGAGAAGATTCCCTCAAGCATTAGAAGGACTGTCTGGGGTGAAAATAATTGTAGGTGAATGGAGCAATGATACAGAAAATGAACAAGACCATGACAGAAAACTACAAGCTTTCGTACAGCAATGCAAAGATGTGAACATAAAACTCAACACAGAAAAAATGTGACTTGAACAGCATAAGGTGATGTACATTGGACATCTGCTCACAGCAGAGGGACTGAAAGCAGATTCCAGCAAGCTCAAGCTAGGTGCAGACATGCCAGCTCCAGCAGATGTGAAAGAGGCACAGTGCTTCATAGGAATGATACATTTTCTCTCAAAGTTCTGTCCACACCTGGTTGCAGTGGCAGAACCCATACGTCAGCTCACAAGACAGGATGTTGAATGGGACTCAGCAGACTCCCAACAGCAAGCATTTGACATGCTGAAACAAATGATAATGGATGATCCTCTCTTGAAATACTACCAGCCAGGAGAGCCACTGACACACCAGTATGAGGGGGCGGGGAGGGATAGCTCAGTGGTTTGAGCATTGGCCTTCTAAACCCAGGGTTGTGAGTTCAGTCCTTGAGGGGACCATTTAGGGATCTGGGGCAAAAATTGGGGATTGGTCCTGCTTTAAGCAGGGGGTTGGACTGGATGACCTCCTAAGGTCCCTTCTAACCCAGATATTCTATGAATCTATGATGCATGGGGGAAAAAGATGGAGTGTATCTCTTTTGCAGGAGCAACTGGTCGTTTTTGCCAGCAGAGCCCTTTCAGACTGAACAGGAGTATGCACAAATAGAAAAAATTGCTTCTGGCTGTGTTATTTGGAGTGGAGCAGTTCCATCAGTACATGTATAGCCACCCAGTAATAGTGCAATCAGACCACAAAGCCCCAGAGACAATCATGGAAAAGCGCAAAGAGATTGCAGTGCATGTTTATGTGCCTCCAGGTAGAGATAAGACATCTTTCAGGACAACTTCTGTTGTTAGCTGACAGCCTGAGCAGGCATATATACTCAGCGTCATCGAGTTGAGGGGAAGGGATCAGGACATATTGCAGCATGATAATGTATTCAATCTTCCAATTTCAATAGCAAATCAAAGAGGCTATGGAAGAGGACATCCGACTACAGACAGGCAGTCAAGAGAGCAATACAAGCAAGGTGGCCAGAAGACAAAAGCCAAGTATCAGTAGGAACAGAACCATATTTTCAAGTTAATGATGAGGTGAGTGCAGGATGGAGTCATATTTTGAGGAAAAAGAGTTGTTGTCCTCTCCTCATTATGTAAGGATGTCATGCAAAAAATACATGCCTCACACCTGGGCATTGACAGCTGTCTTAAATGGGCTTAATAAGTGTGCTTACTGCCTGGGAATGAATACACAACTCTGCTACTTGATAGAAGAGTTGTGCTGTCTGCTGGTTGTGTGATCACAGAATTTCTTTCTGATGATAGTTACCCCAGGAGCTGCCTACCCAACCATGGGAAAAGGTCGGAGTGGACTTATTTACCTTCAGTGGAAAGCAATGCTTCACTACAGTGGGCTACTGTTCAAATTTTGGGGCGGTCGATACTCTGATAGAAGAAGCGAGTCAGTGGCAAACTGAAGGCCCACTTGTGAAATATGGTGTTCCGGGACTATGCAAAAGGAGCAAGTGATCCGAAGGAACAGGAGGTGCTTATGAGCCAACAGACACAACGCCCAGAAAGAGCCCACAAGGATTATCACAGAATGGAGAGAGCGAGACAGAGGCGATGACTTTGCAAGTTCTTGGGGTTGCTCGACCCCTGCCTCACCCCGGCCCACCTCTTCCCATTCCCGCCACACCTCTTTCTGTCCCTACCCCTTCCCAGCTAGTTCCGCCCCCGCTGATTGGCGTGGCCCTCTGGCGGGAGGGAGGGCTGGGGGTGGGAAGGGCAGGAGCTGATCCGCGGGGCTGCCGATGGGTGCTGAGCACCCACTATTTTTTTATGTGGGTGCTCCAACTCCGGAGCACCCACAGAGTTGGCACCTATGGACAGAGAACCATCCAGGGGCCAACCCCACAGGGAGAGAGTGTGTGCTAAACTCGAGATGGGTGACGGGGAGACAGAGAGAGATCACTCTCAAATTGGTCTCCTCAACAGGCGACCACACCATCTCAAAGACTATGTAACCAGCTGAGTCTGTGGTAAAGATGAGACTCCAACTAAGCTACATGCGAGCAATCTCTGTCGAAAGGGACACATGATGGGGGTCTGGGCATCAATTATTTATTTTAATGTTTATATTAAAATGTCTGTAAAATAGGGAAGATGTATCATGATCTGTGGAACTGGAGTTACAGGGAATGTTATTGACAAGATATCAGGAAAACAAGGAATGTTTAGAGTGGGCTGAAAGTAACTCAGCTGCATGGACAGAGCACTGCCCAGTTTCACTAGTTCAACTTAAGTTGTATTCAGCTTCATTCTTTGCTAATGAAACTATTACATCTTGCAGTGTAGAAAGGATCTAACTGAATTTTTACCTCGGCCATATTGTCAGAGTTACAACATGATTAGTTTCTGCTGACACTACAAAATGGAACCATGTTTTAACCATTACAGGAAAGAAATATGTTGTAACCAGGTCTCCTAATGTTGCTGGGTTTTCTCTCTCTCTCCCTAAGGTAAGTCCCAAAAGGCAAATGGAGGAGATTGAGAATGAATTGAGGTTGGTATATAAGGGAAGAGAGAAAAGCCACCCTCACTCCTAAGCAATGTAAACAGATCTTAAACCTGGAGTTCTAGGGATCTTTGGAGGGAGAGGGTTAAAGTGCATCAGGGGAATTTAATTTGCCAGCTGTTCATTTTCATCAGTAATTCAGGAGCCACTTTTAAGGAATGTTTCTCTGTCCAAATAGCAAGCCATTGTTTTATTTAAGAATTTTTTTTTTGAGGGAGGGTGGGAAGTTGAACCTGTTGAGATAAATCTTTAAATTGCTGACTGGGATTTACACAAACAATAAAGCCATCAATACTTTCTAAAGGTGAGGTAAAAAGCTGTTTATTTTAATCCGCCAAGACCCAAGTTCCTGTTTCTGCATCTCTTCTGTAATTGTAGATATCATCTCCACCTAGAAAATATAGGGAACTCTCTTTCATCCTGTTTTAGGTGTCAGTGATGCTATCGGCTCTTAAAAGGGAAGCTTAGAACTGAGGTTGGCTGAAAATTTTTCATCAACTTTCTTTTGACAGAAAAGTGGGCTTAACAGACTGAGGTAGCCACTGGGCTAAAATTTTCACAGACAGTGTTCATTTTCCTAGATAAAATTTTTTCAGATTTTTCACTGAAACACCAGAAATGTGGAGGTTTCATTTTTTTGTTTTATGAAATCCTGAACATTTCCACAGTTGAAATTTTCTGCCTTGAAGAAACCATTCCCCAACCAGCTGTACTTAGAATCCTAAACTCAGGTCTTGTCGGGTAAATAAGGATGAAACTAATTGTTGAATATTTTAATTTTAAAACTAAAATAAATTGGAACAGGAGGAGGAAGCACTCACTAAACCAGCCACAGAGGGAAGGGAGTTGAGGGGAATTAATGTTTACCCATGCAAGGAAGAGCTGTGCTCCCCTCTGCTGCCTTTTATTTTAATCCTTTTAAGAGTTAAACTGTATACTTGTAAATTTAAATGCATAGGATGTGTTATTGTTTGATTCCCAGTCAGTATGTCTGTTTGTAAAGTGTGTTCTGTTCATGTTTAACATCACTTAAGGAACTCCACTCCCTCACTGGGACAGAGAGGGAGCAAAAATGATGCTGTAGCCTAGTGGTTAGGGCAGTGTTTTACAAACATTGGGTCCTTGCCCAACAGTGAGTCACAGGAATGGTCTAGGTGGATCATCTGTTACTGCCCCACTACGTCACCCCCCCCCTCCCCCGCACCATGCAGCATTAGCACTTACTTCCTGGGGTCCTGCCAAGCTTCTCCCATGAAGTTGGGGCTCAGCACTACTTTGGGGGTCAGGCTTTGGGTTGGAGTGAGGAGGATGGAGCAGGGACTAGATCATCACCCTGACTGAGTTACCTTAGCAGCTTCTATCTCCCTCCCATGGGAGGGGGAGATTTGACCAACAACTATCCTCCCCTGTCTTAATTATTAATGTCTGTACATTGTGTTATGCTGAGATGTACTGGTGCCTGCATGGATCAAAAACCTCTTAGAGATTTGGTGTGAGTGCACCCTTCAACTAACATAACTGTCTTGCTAAGTTAATCAGAAGTCCTCTACCTCAGACAAAAAGGATTGTGAATCCGCCCAGGAGTTTTGGACTGAGTGGGCGGAGGGGTATTGCCAAGTACTGTTTGGGTAAGGGTTTGTGTGAGTGTGAGTGAAGCTAGTCCGGGCCAGAGCAAAACAGCCACACAGCAGTTGTTAGCACAAAGTGACCCTGGAAAAACCTAAAGAGAGGTCTGGGTTGAGGGTGCTGGCTGAAAGGAAGTTTTCACCTGTAAACTCAGAAACTGCTCTTTTGGTTCCTCCTGTGTTGGGAAGACTGGACTTTGTACATTCCTTGTAAATAAACAAGACTGTATCAAAGAAGAAACCATACTCCGTGAGTGTCTACTCCCACCCAGGACATCCCCAGGACCCCAGACATTGACTAGCCATTCACATCAAAAAGGGGTGACAAGTGCTTTGGACACAGAAAGCAGTATAATGAAAGCAAGTCCTGTCATGAAGAGTCTGGCCTCAGATTTGGTGGACTGACGTTTCAGTTCCTCTTCTCAACCTCAGACTCCCTGTGTCCTTGGGCAAATCATTTAGGTGCCTAAATACCTTTGTGAATCTGGGCTGTAGCAGCTCTGTGGCTTAGTTCTCCATCTGTAAAATGGGAATAATGGCACTTTCTTACCTCACAGGGCTGTTGTGATAATAAATACATTAAAGATTCTGAGGTGCTCAGATCCTATGATAAAAGGAACCATGGAAGTACGTCAGAGAGATACGTATAAATATGCTAAAATCTAGCACTTTTTAAAGAAAAGGGGGAACCTTGCTCTATCTAACAAAGGGAGTGCCCAGACTTACAACACTGAGGGTCACAGCTAAATTAGCAAATATTTTCCTTCATGATATTGCCTGGACATGTCTCTCCAGTGACAAATGAAAAGAAAAACTTGAGTGAATTCACCAGCCATACAAACTTGCTGTCAATCACTTTTCTTTGCACCCCAATGTTATAGAGGAATAGCTGCTTCAACATAACATTTTCAGCCTCTTTTGGGGGGTAGCACTTGGCCTACAGGCTGCCCTGGGGCACCCTAGTATAGGGAACCTGGACTGCTTTAGCTTCTGGGAAACCATGTGACAGGAGGACATATTGGGTCCTTCCAGTAGAATTGACAATAAATCAACATTTTCAATATTTCTTCCTGCAAAAGATCTGGCCCCTGATGCCACAACTGAATGCCATGAATCTTGCCTGTATGGGTGAAGCCACCTTCCTCCTTTGTCTGGCATCCAGAACTGGTGACAGATTGATACATGCCGGGAAGGCTGTAAGAAAAGCTCATTTGCTGCACCTGTTAGAAAAAAGTCCTGAAGGCAAGCAAAGATGTTGGAACGATCCCGCATATCACACACAGTGGCACTTCAGGAATGACTACATATGCCAGCCAGACTCCAGCTTCCCTGATTCCTCACAGTCTTATCATGACTAGCATATGTAGTGTGGCACTGAGCATGAAAAACTAGAAATGAGGTCACTGCTCAACCTGCACTAGAATTAGACTTGAAGGGCCTTGGATATTAACCTATTATCTCTGGGATTGGATTTTTCTTATTTCTTTCTTAGATTGCATTGCCAGGTGTTCTAGCCATATTGAAAATATTCATTCAGTTAGGGCTAGACGATAACATTACAATCTGCTGCTGTGCTGCCATAGGAGCAAATGAGGGAACAAACGGACTCTAAGAATCACAATTCATTTCCCAGTTTCCCCACTTGATGCTGTGGGTTAGTAAACTGAGACAACCAGCAGTGGATTATTTCCCCTTCATGCCAACTGAATTTTGCTGGCTGGTGCAACCAGAGTCATTGCTCCACCCCATTCCTTGCCCACCTGCCTCTGGTGAGGGAATGACAGCCCCGCAGAGCCTGCTGTTCCTCTGGCATGGGAATCAGTGATTCAGGTAGTTTGCATAGGGAAATGAGGGAGCATAAAGGCTCCTGTATTCTGCTCCATAGGCAAAATGAGCAAATCTTGCCCTTAGCTTCAGTAAAATACTTTCATAAAATTTAAATCTCTCACAGGTAAATTTTTCAGTTTGAATTTTCTTCCAGTCTACCTATCACTACTGGATTCCCAAAATTTAGTATAATCCCAGCACATCTATGTAAGAAGAACAGAACTGTGCCTTGGGCTGAACCTTCCACACGCCATTGTCCATAGTGGTTATAGTGAGAGGGATCAGGTACTATACATGCAAAGTACTAATAGGTTTTCTCTGACACACCCACTCTGCTTCTTTGACTACATGTATGTTACCTGATAACTAGCCCGCCATAACGAGTTAACATTTCACAGTTTCAGCAGACACCCTCCAAGCATGATCTGAATCATCCACTCACACAGCAGCTGTGAAAGATCTTTGCTGCAGTTACAGCCACAGAGTGAAGATGTGCACAAGGGTTTGACAGAAATCTGTGCACTTCTAAGCACACTAGCTAGCTGCTGATTTGTGAGCAATGTAAATGTTTTGTTTAATGAGCTGATCTTAACAACAGAATTAGGTTTATCAGCTGATCTGGAATCATTTGACTCACTCCTGCTGTAGCATAGAATAGTGTGTGTTATAGACTCAGTTAAAGCGTGTGAGAAGAAATAAGCTAGGTATCCACTGTATGTGTGCATACATAAATTTACGTATCAAAAGTATATTTAATACATCCACTTCCTAAAAAAGTAAATTAATTTACCTTGCAAAAGTTCATGTTATACCTATAGCAGGGATCGGCAACCTTTGGCATGCAGCCCATCAGGGAAATCTGCTAGCGGGCCAGGACAATTTGTTTACCTGCGGCGTCCGCAGGTTCAGCCGATCACAGCTCCCACTGGCCACGTTTCGCCGTTCCAGGCCAATGGGGGCTGCGGGAAGCGGAAGCCAGCACATCCCTCGGCCCACACCGCTTTCTGCAGCCCCCAATGGCCTGGAACGGCAAACCGCGGCCAGTGGGAGCTGCGATCTGCCAAACCTGCAGATGCTGCAGGTAAGCAAACCGTCCTGGCCCGCCAGCAGATTTCCCTGATGGGCCGCGGGCCAAAGGTTGCCGATCCTTGACCTATACAAATAGTTATAGTAAAGATCCAGTTCTGTAGCATTAGAGAGCTCTTGTTCAACTCTTGTCTCAAACTGAAGTCTAAAAGGGACAACACTTCCTCAGGTTGGAGACTAGGTTTCCAGTTCCTTGGCTCCACCTCCCTTTTGCTACAACCTATCAGCCATTTCCACCTTATATTAAACTCCCTCAGTTTCCCTGCCGCCTTACTGTTCACTAGCCAGGAGGAATTAAGGGGCCACTGACACTACTCACCCACAAAGAGGACAAACAAATCAACAGACTTGGCATTTTCTCAGTGAGAAGTTGTGGTATTGCATTCCTAACACCAGATGGTGCAAACGAGTAACACAATTCCACTTCTGATCTAAAATGTTCCCCACCAGTAACAAGTTCTGCTCACTTCACCTGGATCCAGAGAAAACTCAGAACAACCCAAGTCCCTCATATCCTCACCTGCCCAAAAATCTTCTCTCCCTTGAGCTCTTTGCTCCTACACCTAAAATGGCTCTCACACCTAAAATGATTTTTAAAGAAAAAATGTTTACTGGCTTTCTCACCCCCCCCCCTCCCCGCCCAATGCCCTGTGGTGGAGTGAAAAGACCCCACATTGGCTCTGGACAGGAGAGTGTTAAAACCCCACTCCAAACACACAACTATCTCTGCATGCTGCTATCTGGGATGGGTGGATTAGCAGCTGATCCCCACAGGAATGCTAATAAGCCTTATTGGAAGTAGGCAGTTGACTCCCTAAGGAGCAAAGTACATAAACCTGTTGGGAAAGATGGGTGGAAAGTGCAAGAGAACTAAAGATTGGTGATATCTTCTCACTCATTTAAGGATCATGAACCTGAGTTTTATATAATGTCTTCTTTTGGACTGTGGTTGAGGAAAAATACATTTTCTTTTGCATATACCCAAGAAAAATTCTCCTTAGGCCTTAAAGGGGTGGGAACATTTCCTATTTTATAATCACACATCGAGTGTTTATATTCTAATCCAAGCTCCATTGTTTCAACTGTCACTAGAATACAATAGTTAGCCTACCTCCTAGATACTTTTCACAGCTGCCCCTACCTCTAGTCTATAAAGACTAAAGAAGAGATTTTCAAGGGGGTTAGGATCACAAGTCCCATTGGAAGATTTTTAAAGTCTTTCCGTAAATCATTAATTGCCCTGCTCAACTCCCTCTAACCTCTTGCAAGAGTGAAAGAGATGGCATTTTCCCAGATGCCCTTCCCTTTATATCCACAATTCAATGGATATATCTACATAGATAGACCCTAGGGCTTAAACTCTCATTCTCTAATTGTTATCTGTCACTTACTTACTGTGAAGCTAAATTGACCAAGCCATTTAACCACCTTGACTCAGTTTCCCCATTTGTAAAAAAAAAAAAAGTAGCTAAAATCTCATTTCCAAAGATGTTGAGGGGACTAACTAGTTAGTGGTAATAAATCACTTTACAAATGCTCTATGAATTAATGCAAAAAGTAACTAATAGGATATAACGTACAAACAGGAAGGTGCATCAAATATGTTGGTAGTTTGATTCACAGGAGGTGGTGTCGTGACACCTTGCTTTTAGTGTTTCAGAGGCACAATCCCCTGTGGCCACTAGTAAGTTATATGGCTATACGAGGCATCAGCAAGGTCTCTAAAGATTCATTAACGCTTCTTAGGCATTTCACTCCTTGTGGAATACCATTATTTATAACCACAATAATTGTGAAGTGAGATGAAGAGTTGATGTATCTAGTAGAGATGGGCCCAAAGTGGAACATTGGAGCTAAATCCCTTCAGTGTTTGGAGAAGTTCTAATTCAGAGTCAAACCGACCCATCGCTATAACGTGGATCTCAACTGGAACACTGCTTGTACAACCCCCCACCTAGGGTTACCGCCTGGCTGGGTTTTTTATGGATTTGCCAGTTGCCAGAAAAATAATTTAATCTGCCAGGGTTTTTTTTAACAAGGATTTAAAGATTTGCATTATTATCACAATACACATGGATATGTAATGTTAAAAGTTTCTGTGTCCGGCTAAAGATGCTGCAGTGTTGCCACTTCCACAGTTAAACGATAACAGATCAAAACTATTGAAAATACAGCAGCAGTCTGCCCACCAACACACAAGTGCATCCTGCGTGTGTGTGAGAGAGGGTTTGAGTCACGTGAGAGTGAGGAGATGTACGATGTTATCAATCTTATCTCATAGACTCATAGACTCATAGACTTTAAGGTCAGAAGGGACCATTATGATCATCTAGTCTGACCTCCTGCACAATGCAGGCCACAGAATCTCACCCACCCACTCCTGGAATAATCCTCTCACCTATGTCTCACCTATTGAAGTCCTCAAATCATGGTTTAAAGACTTCAAGATGCAGAGAATCCTCCGGTAAGTGACCCGTGCCCCGTGCTGCAGAGGAAGGCAAAAAACCTCCAGGGCCTCTGCCAATCTACCCTAGAGGAAAATTCCTTCCCGAGCCCAAATATGGTGATCAGCTGAACCTCGAGCATGTGGGCAAGACTCACCAGCCAGACACCCAGGAAAAAGTTCTCTGTAGTAACTTCTAACATCCCATCATTGACCATTGGTCCTATTTACCACTGATGGCAATTAATTGACCTTTGACTAAGATCATGTTATCCCATCAAACCATCCCCTCCATAAATGTATCTAGCTTAATCTTGAAGCCAGTTAGGTCTTTTGCCCCCACTGCTTCCCTTGGAAGGCTGTTCCAGAACTTCACTCCTCTGATGGTTAGAAACCTTCGTCTAATTTCAAGTCTAAACTTCCTGATGGCCAGTTTATATCCATTTGTTCTTGTGTCCACATTGGTACTGAGCTGAAATAATTCCTCTCCCTCCCTGGTATTTATCCCTCTGATATATTTAAAGAGAGCAATCATATCTCCCCTCAGCCTTCTTTTGGTTAAGGTAAGCAAACCAAGCTCCTTGAGTCTCCTTTCATACGACAGGTTTTCCATTCCTCGGATCATCCTAGTGGCCCTTCTTTGTACCTGTTCCAGTTTGAATTCATCCTTCTTAAAAATGGGAGACCAGAACTGCACACAGTATTCCAAATGAGGTCTCACCAATGCCTTGTATAACAGTACTAACACCTCCTTATCTCTACTAGAAATACCTCGCCTAATGCATCCCAAGACCGCATTAGCTTTTTTCACAGCCACATCACATTGGTGACTCATAGTCATCCTGCGATCAACCAGGACTCCGAGGTCCTTCTCCTCTTCCGTTACTTCCAACTGATGCGTCCCCAGCTTATAACTAAAATTCTTGTTATTAATCCCTAAATGCATAACCTTACACTTCTCACTATTAAATTTCATCCTATTACTCTTACTCCAGTTTACAAGATCATCCAGATCTTCCTGTAGGATATCCCGATCCTTTTCTGAATTGGCAATACCTCCCAACTTTGTGTCATCTGCAAACTTTATTAGCACACTCCCACTTTTGGTGCCGAGGTCAGTAATAAAAAGATTAAATAAAATTGGTCCCAAAACTGAACCTTGAGGAACTCCACTAGCAACCTCCCTCCAACCTGACAGTTCACCTTTCAGTATGACCCACTGTAGTCTCCCCTTTAACCAGTTCCTTATCCACCTCTCAATTTTCATATTGAGCCCCATCTTTTCCAATTTAACCAATAATTCCTCATGTGGTACTGTATCAAATGCCTTACTGAAATCGAGGTAGATTAGATCCACTGCGTTTCCTTTATCTAAAAAATCTGTTACTTTCTCAAAGAAGGAGATCAAGTTGGTTTGGCACGGTCTACCTTATATGTGTTATCTCTCAAGATACTATAAGTAGCTTTTGAGTTGCAGAGTTACCTTGTGGTTGGGAGTTGGGGTTGCAGCAGGCTTGCCTGGCGGGGTTTGCTGGCCTTTTTGCATTTCAAAGGTGGTAACCCTACCCCCACCCCTGCTGATCTTCTAAGCTTGGGCCTAAACATAATTTCTGCCTCACTTTTACGCATATTCTGAAATGGTTTTGCATAATTTGAAACAAAAAATCACCTGTGTTTTGAAAGATATACAGAATGACTTAGGGTCAGCTAAGTGAGAGTTGTATGGGATGGGAGGACATCTGGATCAAGTTTTGTTCCACTGTTAATACCACAGCTTTTTCCCACTTTCCTCTTTGTGGGACTTTTACCCGGTTATTGATAGCTATCCCTTAACAAGTCTGCCTCCAGACTTTCCTTGTAGCTTTTCAGCGCATCAGCTGCTCTGTGTGGAGAGTGCTTCCTAACATCTGTGTTGAATTTACTTCTTTCATTTCCACGGATGTTCTTTTTCAACCATTATTGGTTTTAGGCTAAAAATATTAAATTGTATAGAAAATGTCAATACAAGTTAAAACTGGGGTATAGTTGAGGTGAATTTCCTTTTAATTGTCTTATTTTCTAATGTGTTTAAGTTGAAGAGCTTCAGCCTCTATGATGACAGAGAAGAATTTTCTCCTATCTTGATTTAGACATGAAATATTTTCTCGTTATACTGAGTCTCAAACTAATATAACCTCTGCAGAATGAGACTAATCTCCATTACATTTCCTTCCCACCCCCAAAAGAGGGGGGTTGTATTTAACAGAAACAGCTATACTTTTTAGAAAAAAAGAAAAAAACACAGACTGTGATGCTACTGGTTCAGTGCAAAGCGATATAATATAGCAGAAAATGGGAGAGAATATTGGATTCATCATTTAGAAAACTGGGCTTTAGTCTTGAGCAAATAGCTTTGTCTTTGGAATGCATGATCATTTATTTTAAGAGCCCACAAGATGCTTGCAACTCTGACACAGATATAAAAATGGTCCCTTCCCCAAAAGGCCTATAATATTGAAAGCAATTCAAACACACACACATTTAATACGGATGGGTCTCTCTGATTTCTTTTCATGGTCACCTTTCATCTATTCTTCTACAGTTCGTCCTTTTCCTTTCCTGTCCTCCACCTTAATTTTGCTTTCATCCACCATCTCCAGGTCTCAGTCATGTGCCTGCTGACTGGATGGTTGGCAGCTTTTCATAATGGAATGGTGACTCCAAACGGCCAAAACATTTGAAGAACCTTGAGAATGGGAATTCAAGTTTTGCATGCATCATAGAGTGAGGATCATTTGACAACCATGAGTAGTCCCACTGAAGTCACAGTAGTAAGCAAGCACCATGCTGTTTGCAGGATTAGGCCCTTACATTGTTCTTCTAGGGTAGCATATCTAACATTTTGGTTTTGCCTTGACTCCTTACTTCTTCAAACCACATCATTTTGGTAGAGTGAGAAGATCTTACATGTCACTTCTCTGTGGGACAATTTTTATGTTGTAAGTTGGTAAGATATCAACAGAACAGTACCACAGACATGGTTTTGGCTTGTGTGTAGAATTTTGAGGCAGGTTTCAAAATAACTTGCTATGTTCTTGGCAGGCAAGCTACAGAAGCATATGGTGCTGTGTTACTTACTATATGATATTAAAAATAGTATAAGGCTCTACATTTCAACTGTGAAACTATATTGCTGCTCATTAAAACACTTCAGAAATGTCCATCTTCATAAATGTAAAATATTGAATTACACATGCCAAAGAACAGAGTTATTACAGTTCCTCAGAATGAAATCTTCCAGGTTTTATAGTGCTTAGTAATATTGGTCCACCAACATCCTTCTTGTGACCTTAAAACAATTTTTGTTGTTTCCTTTAAATAATTTAGTGAGTGATTGCTTAGTGATGATGTTTAAATAAAAACACAATGTGATAGTTAATCTACAAGACAGATGCTATTAATATTAGGTTAATGTACTTTCACAAGTATCCTACTTGAATTTACAGGAATATATTGGGTTTAAACAGTGGTGAATTTTCCTTACCCAATGGGACTTTTACACATTTTGTGTATGTCTTCACTGCAGAGCTGGTCTGGGAGATCAGCTTCTAATTTAGCCTAGCCTGGATGTAAGCAGCCACATTGAAAAGATCTACCTGAGAGCCTGTGTCTTCATTGGTGCTTCACTCCCCCATGTGTGTTGCTAAGACTTCTAGGGGCATATCTCATGGTTCTTTGTGCCGCAGTAAGCTGAACTGCTCTGATTCTTTCCCAATGAATTGTGGGAGAACTTGTCTGCCCTTCTGGGCCCTAGAGAAATTGGGGGAAGGGATTGTAGGACTACCAGCACTTTGTGATTTAGCCTGCATACTCACTGCAAAATGGGTGTCTTATCAGGCCAAGTTAAAGCAGAATCTGGGCAGTGGCTCTCAACCTTTCCAGATTACTGTACCCCTTTCAGGAGTCTGATTTGTCTTGTATACCCCCAAGTTTCACCTCTTTTAAAAACTGCTTGCTTACAAAATCAAACATAAGAATACAAAACTATTACTGAAAAATTGCTGACTTTCTTATTTTTGCCATATAATTATAAAATAAATCAATTGGAATATAAATATTGTACTTACATTTCATTGTATGCTATAAAGAGCAGTATAAACAAGTCATTGTATGAAATTTTAGTTTGTACTGACTTTGCTAGTGCTTTTTATGTAACCTGTTGTAAAACTAGGCAACTATCTAGATGAATTGATTTACCCCCAGAAGACCTCTGTGTACCCTCAGGGTTACATGTACCCCTGGTTGAGAACCACTGCTTTAATGCATACCCCAAGATGGGCCTATGCTGGGTTGAAAGCACTATTTAACTAAGGTAAGGGCAGGTCTTCACTACCCGCCGGATCGGCGGGTAGCAATCGATCTATCGGGGATCGATTTTTCGCGTCTCATTAAGACACAATTAATCGATCCCCGATCGCGCTCCCCGTCAGCTCCGGCAATCCACCTCATCGAAAGGCGGAAGCGGAGTCGACGGGGGAGTGGCAGCGATTGACTCGCCGCCGTCCTCATGGCCAGGTAAGTCGATTACGATACGCCGACTTCAGCTACGCTATTCACGTAGCTGAAGTTGCGTATCGTAGATCGACCCTCTCCCCTAGTGTAGCCCAGGGCTAAGAAGGTGTTTTGTATGGTACAAGAGTCCAGGCTAACTCTTCAGTGAAAACATCCTTGTTATTACAGAGGTGCTGTTATATTGTTTAGTAACTCTCCCACAATGCACAGTATCTTAACTGGAATATGGTGTAAAATAAATACCTGTAACAGGGATCGGCAACCTTTGGCATGCAGCCCATCAGGGAAATCCACTGGCAGACTGGGAAGGTTTGTTTACCTGAAGCGTCTGCAGGTTCGGCCAATCACGGCTCCCACTGGCCGCAGTTCGCCATTCCAGGCCAATGAGGGCTGTAGGAAATGGTGGCCAGCACATCCCTCGGCCTGTGCAGCTTCCTGCAGCCCCCATTGTTCTGGAACAGCAAACCACGGCCAGCAGGAGCTGTGATCCGCCGGACCTGTGGACACTGCAGATAAACAAACCAGCCCATCAGTGGATTTCCCTGACGGGCCACGTGCCAAAGGTTGCCGATCCCTGACCTAAAAGTATGATGAACAACCCTGTCAATATAGCCTTGCCAACATTTTTTTCTCTACTCCCTCTTCTCCTCCCCATCACTCCCAAATAGGACAATATTTAGAAAGAACAATTTTTGGGAAGAAATGACAGAAAATCAATTGCAGGCACAACTATGTTAAATTCTGGATTGTACACTAATTATTTACTAAATTTATTTCAGTTTCCCATGGCCAGTTTTATTGTTCTCTCTGTTGTTTTGTTTTTTTCATTAATCTAGTACCATAAAAAGACAGAATAGATGAATGAAGAATCTCCGCTTGAAAACTTGATTGTCATATTGTAGATTTGCTAACAGTGGGCTCGATCCACAAGGACTTCACTGGGATTACCTAGGTGCTCAAAAATAAGCATGAATTTAAGTGCTTTGCTGGGTAGCACTATGTGCTCTGTAGCTGAAGCTGGAGGGGATTCATGCTTTCAGTTCTGGAGTTCAGTTCAGTTCCCAATTCAACCATGAGAAGAAAGATGGTGTAGTGGTTAGGGTTCTCCCTTTGGATTTGGGAAATTGTGTTTTTAATCCCTACTCTGCTATAGACTTTCTGGCTGATTTTGGCAAATCCATAGTAATTCTCTCCCACAGTGATAGCAGCCCTTTCCCTATCTCACAGGGCTCTGAAGAGAATGACTGTATTAAAGATCATGAGGCACTCAGATACTATGGAGAGTATCAGCACCTAAAATAAATCAGAGCCAGAGTGCTCAGCACCTTGTGG
The DNA here is from genome assembly GCA_033296515.1 of Macrochelys suwanniensis. NCBI lineage: Eukaryota > Metazoa > Chordata > Testudines > Chelydridae > Macrochelys > Macrochelys suwanniensis. The sequence continues at coordinate 95,995,179 of CM065777.1, forward strand.
GATTGAGCTCACTATGAATATCATTAATTAAAATATTAGTTTTGGCTGTACATTTAATCATCATAACAGTTATGATCATATTTGTGATAAGTAACTTTTGTTATTGGCAGATAGGACAAGGCAAATATTTTGGAAGCCAAGTCTGGGAGTTACTACTGTATGTTTTTTCCCCTAGGCCAACAGAAGATGAGCATTCCACAGGTAACACTGTTTAGACACTCTTTTAAAAGAGCTAAATATGTGTAGCTTGACTAAGAGATGATTAATGAGGGGATATGATAACACTCTACAAATATTAGAAAGATGTTAACAATAAGGGGGAGAGAGTAAGTGTTCTGACAGTACAAGAGGGTATAATCAGGAGTAATGGGATAAAATTAAGAAAAGGAAACTTTAGTTTATCAGGAGGAAATATGTAATATATTAGGCTGTAGAATTGTCTCCAAAGTGATTCAGTGGACCAGCCATTTCTTGGAATTTATAAAACTATACAAAACACTAGAAATGCACTAGAAAATGTAGGAAATAATCCTGCCTCTACAGAAGAAGGGATGATGTAGTCAGATTTTCTGTCTAACTTCCATGATTCTATTTTGATTTGGACATAGTAACCATAATATTTTCAGAGATTCTATTCTAATGTTTTTCTTATAAACCTCTAAAAACAATTACTTAATTTCATAGAAACACACCTTGCAACTACTAGAGTTGGTCCTTAAAATGGATTAATCATATTATATCATTTGGTGGAGAAAAGTGGGTTTGAAATGTGAGTTACAAATATTCATTTTCTGCCCTCCCACTCGAAATAAAAATCATTACATGTGAGAAAGGAAGAACTGACTTAGTTTAAGCACTAGTTCATTTTTGCTATTTTTTCTTCACGATGTGTAAACATTACATCTATGTTTTCATACATAGTATGTTCACAATACAGCTGGTTGAATTATTCATTGTGAATAATACTTGTGATGAATTTAGCCCTTTTTATGATTGAGCTAAGCCTGATTTCTACAGATATGTTTCTTATTCACAAGTATTCACCAAATAGTTTACATAAACAGAGTTTGTCCTATGTGTTTTTTTACAAATTGTTTGTTTTGACTATTTACTTGTTGTGTGTTATTGGTCATCTGAGTCACATAGTATTATTTCAGCTCCATGATTGGAAGACTCAATCTTTTAGAACAGGACAATAATGGATAATTACTTCTGCTAAAACTCATGAACCTTTCCAGATGAGCAAACTCCCAATGGCTGTCTGAATACTCACAGATGACAAATAATGACATGAGAAATCATTGTGAATAGAATTTTGTATTTATATCCACCAAAATATTCCTGAATTGTTTTCTTTAATTATTTGACCATCTCCAGTATGCAACATCCTTTCAATGTCACTGTGAGTTTTGCTGGTAAGACTTTTCAATGGTACTATGTGTTCAAAAGCAAACACCTAGGCAAGTACCCCTTCCCCTCTGAGAACTCACCTCTTAACTGCCTCCTAGCAGCGGGATGTGGAAATGCAGTCCTTCCTGCCCCTGACACCTCTTGTAGGTTGTAGACCTTACTTGGTAGGTCTTCAATGGTTCAGCCCTCCAACCAAGTCACACAGTCAAAAATGGATGAACCCCTTCTGGAGTAACAAAGGTCCAACATGGACTATCGGTGTGCCTTTAATAGTGCCTTCATCCCTATCTCTTTGCCCTTTAAATCTAGCCCCTATTTCTTGGTCTTTTAAAATAGCCATGCCCCCTTTCCCAGGCTTGGACCACTCCAGCATTGGATTGTGGGGGAACTGGACCCACCCACGACTCCAGGTCCCAATCCAGAGATTCTAAACCCAGCAACCACATACTACTGCCTCAAGTTTGTTGCTGCTATTCCCTAGGCCTTTTCCCACATAGGAACTTTCTCTTCACCCTTAGCTTGGGACTGAAGTTCTCAGAGCCTCTTCCTCCTAACTGAATACAAAATACCACTATACCCCATCTTCTGCACTGCACATACAATATTGCTCTGTTCTCTCTCGAGCTCCTGTGACCAGCAAGGAGCACCCTTCGTTGTTCTTCTGGTCCCAGCCAGGAACTGACCTGCTCAGCTCCTGCAGCTCCTTTTATCTGAGCCTGCTGGGCTCTGATTGCCTGCTTCTATGCAGTCTTTCTAGCCAGGCCTGGAGGATGCCCCCTTCTCAGCTCCTTTCCTGGGGTGAGATGTAGTAGAACCACTGAGCCTCCAATAGAAGGCCACGAAGACCTCGTACACCCTGTCACACTCTCCCACCCCCCAAACAAACAAAACAAAATGTATTTGGTAAGGTGAACTAAAGCTGAATTTATGTATTAGTAATTTAAAAGTAATGTCTTTCTAAGCATGTTATTCTTAATTTTTTTTAAAAAAGCCAACACATTCAGACTTATGGTTATAAGAAACCCAAATATTTGTACGTTTGAAAATAGAGTTGAAATAGCTCATCTACCTGCACTCTGCTCTAAAAGAAATACTAGCCTCCCACATTAACTTCCATGTTGGTGAAATACTGAAAATGTCCACCCTAGAAGATGCTAAACTTTAGTAATTGTCCAAGGTACTATAATTTCATGATCCAGACCTAGGAGGTTTGTATATGGAGACATGTTAGCGATGTGTCTAACGATGCTTGGATAGTTGACTGGCATATAGAATTATAGGCTCCAATCCTGCTGGATCTTAAGTGGTGTCAACACCTTGCAGGATCAAGCTCTTGGTAAGGAGTTGGTAATGGCTGGTTTTAGTTTGCTGCTTATCCAGTCTGGAATTTGTAACATAGTTGATATTTTTTTGTGGGCTGTGATGAATTATCATAAAGAAAGCTGGAGTTGGCACCCACTGTATGATTAAATGTAAGGACTTTATTTTATGTGATCATTGATAATAAGCAACTACTTGTTATGAATGGGTACTTGGAGTTTTTAGTTGTCACAGAGCAATATTGTATGTGCAGTGCACTTCTAGCCTGAAGCCACTGAGATGTGAGCAACCAACAATCCCTAATTTATCTTCATTTTCTTGTTTCTATATTTAATACAAGTACATTGATGACAATGCTTCATCTCGGCAGGGGATATTTTTCTTAATACCATAAATGTTACTTGCCCCAGAGAAAGAGAGAGAGAGAGACTCTAACATCCATCCCATAACTCACATTTTTTTAAAAATAGCTTGTGCTCTACCTTTAATAGAAAGTATCTGTATAATTCATTCTTTGAAAGTTCAAGGATTTATGGATTTCTTTTCTATCTTGTCTAGCCAAATAATACAAAGCTTACATAAGCAACAAGCTGATCTCTTGAAACTGCTTCTTTTACTGAAGATATATTGTGAAGTCATCAGAAATTAATTTGGCAAAATCTGTGTTTAATGTGCTGATGCTGGGTAGTGGTGGTGGCCTGTTCACATGTAGGAAGACAGACTAGATGAGCTGGTGGTCGATGATTCTCTATATATGACAGGGTGATCAACAGGGCAATAAGAAAAGACATAGGAAGCCAATGGAAAAATCTGCAAACAAGATTTTTGCACATTTCGTCTTTTGTGAGTAGCTGCTGTGAGGTTACATGTGTAAGCAAAGACAGGAAACATAGATAACGTCAAGGTTGCAGAAAAATTTGGGTGACACAGAGTACACATAGGTGTAACAGAAACATTTACTTCCACGGTAACTGTATCATTTAATTACAAAGAAGGAACCACCCAATAACAGGGAAGCTAAGTAGCATACAATTGCAAGGAAAATGCCAACTTTTTCAAGGAAAGATTACAACAGGAATCTAAGACCCCAGTTTAGCAGGACACTTAAGCTACTGTGTAACTTCTTAGCATAGGCGCAACCTACAGGAAGCATGTGACCAGGATTTGCCACTGAATTGGTCCACTGGTCAGATCATTAGCTTCCCTGTCTTGGTCTGGGTAATGACGGGGAGTGTGATATGGATGCTGATCCATGCCCCCCTACGGTGTAACTTTAAGTACATAAGTAGTCGCATTAATACTAAAGAAATAGGCAAGCAGAAGCAAAGGGATTTTCACATAGCTCTGACAATTCACTTCAGTCTGAAATTTCACCAGGCATTCTTCTAATCTTGGTTGTCTTCAGAGCAAAAACTAATTGACCTAAATTATATGATGGGTTTGCAACAATGACAAATGTAAGACCACCAAACACATCTCCACTTGTGGCCTAACTAGGGTTTGAAAGGAAGAGCTAATGGATTAACTCTCTGATAACCATCTATTTCCTTTTCTAAACCATACTGCATGTTGCACTGTGGTATATAATAATTACCTTTTGAAACTTTGAAATGTAATTACTAAGTATTCTGAAAGAATTTGCACATACTGTCTATTTGCATAGTATTTATAGGGCTGGTCAAACCAGGTGGAAAAAATCACAAAATTGAACAAATTTTGTATGGGCTTTCTACACTGTTTTTGTGCCCTGGTATAGCTGTAGAGGTGGTGCAACAGTGTAGACACTGCATTGGTGTATAAATGGGCTTGCACAGGTGCAGCTTACCCCAGGTTGAAATTCTAAATTACAAGTGGTGGATTCTCCATCTTTTGATGGCTTTAGATCAAGACTAGATGCTTTCCTGGAAGATCTGCCTTTGTCCAAAAGAAGGAACTGGGTTTGCTACAGGAGTAACTGGATGAATTTCTATAGTCTACATAGGCGCGGACTCTGTGAGCGCTCCAGGACTGGAGCATGCACGGAAAAAAATTAGTGGGTGCTCAGCACCCACTGGCAGCCAGCTCCACTCTCCCCCCTCTGACCTTCCTGCTGCCCCACTAATCAGCACCTCCCCCCTGTCCCAGCGCCTACCACCCACCGCGATCAGCTGTTTCACGGCATGAAGGAGGCTCTGGGAGGGAGGGAGTGGAATGGGGATGGGACACACTGTGGGGGAGGGGGCAGAACTGGGTGGGAAAGAGGCAGGGTGGAGCGGGGGCTTGGGGGAAGGGATGGGGTGGGGGCAGGGCCCAGGGCAGAGCAGAAAGAGGTGGGGCAGAGGTGGGGGCTTGGGGAAAGGGGTCAGGTGGGTGCGGGGCCTGGGGCAGAGCGGAGGGTTGAGCACCCCTCAGGCCTGGATGAAGCCGGTACCTATGATGTGTTATACAGGAGATCACACTGAATGATCTAATGGTGCCTTCTGGCCTTAAAAAATAATGAAATGAGAGCAGCACCTCCCACTGCTAGGAAGGTGTACATATTTGTACAGAAAATATTCCAGTGTTCAGGATCCCAAATCTGCTGTCATGTGTTCCTGCTATGTTAAGCCACTTCACTTCTCCAGAAGCAAAGCCTCCAGTCACTGATTCACAGCTGTCATAGCAGGGAACCCCTGGAAGCCAGCATACTTTAGAGCAGTCTTTAGAATCATGCCAAGGGACACCTCCCTGTGCACAACCACCAATGGAGGAGTGATAAAACACCCTTGCAACCTCATCCTTGCAGCTCTGCCTAGTCTGGAATCTGATCTTTAGGTCTTGTCGACACATGTTTTTTTTATTTTTTTGTACAAGTATGCTGCAGCTCAGGTGGGGGTTGCAAAGGTGGCTTTGCACTCCCCAGATCCTGTGGTGGCTGTGCACCATGCTGGCCTCCTGGCATGACCCTGAAGTCTACTCTAAATTATGACACCAACCAGAGGTTGATAGGGCAGCAGGAACCAACAGAGTTAAGGGACTTGAGGCTCTGCTTCTGGAGAAGCTAATTTAGGACTCATTCCAGAAAGGCAATGAGCACTTTGTTCCTAATCCAGCAAAGCATTTAAACACATGCGTAATCCAATTGATTGCTGGGTCAGGGCCAGAGGGCTCAGTCCCTTGCCGGACCGAGCTGTTAATGCAGCAGACATGCTAGGCAGCGGACTTGCAATCTTTAACAAGGGATTTTTTTGTAAAACTATTTGTAAAAATGTATAATGCCTTTCTAGGATAGAGACGGGCTGTCCCCATTTGTGGAAAAACATGAAAGGAGTCAGATAAATTTAAGATGGAGGAGACATGTAAAAACAAAGTCCATCGTGTCCACCCGCCCTAGTAATGAACAATTGTTTGTAGCTGTCGGTTCTCTGGCATCTTTGTTCAATTCAGTTTTAATGGTGGAAATTATTAAACTTCTCCTCCATGGTAGTGGGTGCTCATGGTGCTAAGCACGGTACCATAATGCCTATTGCCATCACTTCCCAGACAGTATCATACCGCATATGACAAGACCAGGATTCATTATTTGTGAAAAGGGTTATTTCATTTACAAAGTTAAGAGTACCTTAAACTGTCAATAACTGATCACATTATTTTATTTTTGTAATAAAAAGAATGAGTTAGCAAGGTTGCATGTGTCTCTGTGTTGCAAGGTACACTTTAAAATTTAATGGAGAAATTTAGCAGCTTGACTTTCTGATGTTAATGACAGTGCACACCTCTGAAAAATTATGCCTGTCTGTTTTGGATATGTTAGTTCTCTGGCTGCATAATTGCCCAGAGTGTATTGTTGTTGAATTTTTGGCAGCTGGTCCACATACCAATGGTGATGTAACCCAACTGACCTTATGGCCTTTGCAGGTCATGCATGACTCTTGTAGTCACAGTTTAATACAGCTAGGGACCAACACTTTCAGAGAGAAAAAAATCTCAACTCTAAATTATCTGATGTACTCAAAACAGCAGAATATCAGTCTGTGCCACAATTAAATTCTTTTAAGATGTTAAGCAGACTTTGATCCCATCTCATATGAGAATAATTGAGGAGTAGCTTGACATCAGTGGAATTATGCTGGTATAAAGTGAAAGGTGAGTTGGGATCAGATAACTTGATGCTTGGATATAGGGTACTAAAGGTCTTAATTTCAGATTATGCCATTCTCTTTATTTTCAGATATGTTACAGGTTTCTCCCTCTCTCCAAACAGCGAAGCCTGAAATGACCAATGACTGTATCAAAGTGATTTTACAGCTGCTGAATGGTTCCAGACTGGCAAAGCATTCCCTTGAGAAATTCCTCCCACTGATCCTTTACTTCCTATTCATTCCCTTATCCAGCTACTCTGTTTTGAGTATGTTTTTTTCTCATTTTTGGCAGGCAAAATTATCTCTGGAAGTCTTAATTTAAAACTGATTGTTCCTATGTCCACTCATATGACAGTGACAGTGTGTACAAATATTGTAGCTTATTTTGCTCTAAATAAAGAAAATCAAGATTATGCTTATGTGGTGTTTAAATTTGTATATTGTGGCGCTAGTAAATGCCCTGGAAAGCTATCAGTGTCTTCAGGGAGTACTGTATCACATTTTGACTAAACGAGAATTTCTGGAGTGTGTCCTTTTCATCTGCAACCATTTTAACCAGCATTTATCCATTTCTTCTGCCGTCACCACTCTGCTCTTCCCTGCTAAGAGGTTGAGCTTCTCTCTGTCATCCCGCTGTACATAATCATCCCTTTAAATTCCAGGGTGTGAGATCACTGAAGATGTTAAACATTACACTAGTGTGCCAACAGATCACCAAATAGCCGTTCTCCTAGTACTGCCTAACTCTGTTAGATTGCCTAGAAAGCTGGAGGACATAAAGCAAATGTGACAAGGTAAGTAAAAGAGAAAGGAATAAGTCATCAATATTTTACAGGCAGTTTCTGAGCATTTAATGCATTGTATTGTGAACCTTTTGATGCCTCCTCACTACTAAGGAACTTATTTCAAAGTGGAATTGATATGCTTGCACTCTCAATGTAATAAAGAGGGTCACATTCCAGAATAATTCACCAAATTCTATATATATTGAAACGACAGTGAAGTGGTCAGAAGCCAGAGGCAAAGGTGTAAATATTGTAACCCCAAAGGGATTTTAGGGATCACTATCACATTAGTGCTGTAGAGAACTGAAGATATAAGTGGTGCTTGGCTCAAAGCCTATGGCTGATTGGTAGCCACACATGGTTTTGAACTACAGAATAGGAGTCAGATCATCATTGTTAGGAAGGAAAAGTAGTAGAAAGATGGAAACAAGATGCATTTTTCACTGGTAATTCAAGGATTTTTTATGCTGGGTCATTTTTCTTTGGGTCTCTTGCACAGTTGCCAACTTTCATGCAGTAAATAAGCACCCTGACTTTCATAATAAACCGAAAATCAAGCTAATCTTATTTCAAAACAAGGCCAAAACAAGCCAATCCCTAAGAATCCCAACACTCTATGTGACTAGATCCCTCCGGCATGCAGTCTGGGACTGTGGTGGGCCCGCTGTGCACCCCTGACTCTCTCCCCTCCTTGCCCCTGCTTGCCGGAGCCAATCAATAAAAAGAGGCAACAAACTACAACAGGCAACAAGCCAAACAAGCTACAAGCCAAAAACCAGCAACAAGCAACTCACAAGCCAATCAAGCCAAAAACAGCCCAAATTTCTGCATTTTTTTCCTCAGGTTTGGCATGTCTGGTCTCCTGCCATTTGAAGAAAGTTGTAGGAGGAAAATGACAATGTTTCTAACAAAATAAAAACAAAGATGGGAAAGAATAATGCAGAGAAGACACACTTGTTTACTAATCTTCAATTAATTTGTTCTTATTAGTGAAAATATAGTCATCAAGAAATTACATTCCTTTTTTTAAACTGTATTTATCTTGCTAAACCTATGTGTAAAGTACAAATGAGACAGGAGAGAGAAAACAGTTAGTTGACTTCAAGAAATAATTTCCGATCACAACATACTGTTTCTTAGCCACTTTATGAACTGGTGTTTTTTAAAAAAAATCTACCAACATCACAGCATATAAAACACTTGTCTGTGTGGTGAAAAATACACACTTTACATGTCATTCTGCATAGTAAGCTGTTAAAGTTCAACCTTTAACTTCAGAGCATGATAAGCAGTGGTCTTTGTAAGACACATACATTTTTTCCTCAAAGAAAGAAAGAGGTAGAAAGGTACAGAAGGCATTATATGAAAAAATGCATGCCTTTTATTAGATCAAGCAGAAAAAACTTCTGAATAAATTGTGCTTAGGGTTTTATCAGAGACCTCTTGAGGTCCCTTCAAGACCTACATTTCTATAATTCCATGCTTACACTGAAAACTAGTGACCTTTTCGTATGCCCATTAAAGTCAATGGAAAGACTCCCATTGACTCCACTGGGCATTGGATTGAGCCTTCTGTGATTACTGTACTGGAGTTAAAACTCAGCCTGGATTTGATAAGAGGGTTGGCAAGTTTGACAAACTTAGTCTGAATTTTGTATCAAAACCCCCTGATGGGGGGTAGGAGGGGGTGTAGGATATGCCAATAAGGAGTTATGTTATGATTCCTGATGTCAGATTTGTGTCCATTTATTCTTTTGCGTAGAGACTGTCCAGTTTGGCCAATGATCAGTTATACCGAACTAATCCCCGGTGTAGACAGCAATATGTCAACAGGAGGGCTTCTCCCATCGACATAGCTACCACCTCTCTCAGAAGTGGATTAACTATGGCAATGGGAAAAGTTCTCCCATTTGCATAGTAACGTCATACTAGGATATTAAATTAGGGGAAATAGATTCAATTAACGTAATGACCGAGCCATTCCCAGTCTCTGTTCAAACCTGAGTTAATGGTATCTAGTTTGCATATTAATTCAAGTTCGGCAGCTTCTCATTGGAGCCTGTTTTTGAAGCTTTTTTGTTGCAAAATTGCCACCTTTAAGCGTCATGCTAGGATATTAATTTAGGGGTACATTGGCCAAACTGGACAGTCTCTATGCAAAAGAATAAATGGACACAAATCTGACATCAGGAATCATAACATTCAAAAGCCAGTAGGAGAACACTTCAACCTCCCTAATCACTCAGTGACAAACTTAAAGGTGGCAATTTTGCAACAAAAAAGCTTCAAAAACAGACTCCAACGAGAAGCTGCCGAACTTGAATTAATATGCAAACTAGATACCATTAACTCAGGTTTGAACAGAGACTGGGAATGGCTCGGTCATTACGTTAATTGAATCTATTTCCCCTAATTTAATATCCTAGTAAGTACCCTTACACCTCTGTGTCAACTATCCGTAATGGGCCATCTTGATTATCACTTCAAAAGTTTCTTTCCCCTGCTGATAATAGTTCCTTTCAATTAATTAGCATTTTACAGTTGGTATGGTTACTTCCACCTTTTCATGTTTCTCTGTATGTATAAATATTTGCTTACTATGTGATCCATTCCATGCATCTGATGAAGTGAGCTGTTGCCCACGAAAGCGTACGCTGAAATAAATTTGTTAGTCTCTAAGGTGCCACAAGTATTCCTTTTCTTTTTGCTGACACAGACTAACACAGCTACTTCTCTGATCCCCTAGGTAGTGGCACACTGAACCCTTGGCATGTGATGGGAGTACAAATTGGTTTGGTAGACGTGAACGTTCAGTTTAGGTGTTGTCAGTTCTAGGCAGAACGCTGTAGCTGTAGTAGATACAGGGCCTGCCTCTATTTACACTAAGGGAGTTTTACACTACTCTGGCACTGTAAAGAAGCCTTAAATGGAGTGGTAAATGTAACTACTACCCACTTTAAGGCTTTTTTTACACTGCCAGGGCAATTTAAAGGGTTTTTCATGTAAATGAGAATCAGGCCCATGGTAGCTAAATACATATTAGCCTGAAATTCTCAAATGTAGACATATTCACATCTTTTCTAATTCCATTGCTATTCTTCTCTGCAAACTCTGCATATAATAAAAAAGCCATGGCAGAGGGCACTTGCACTGAACCTGTCAATGGTAAACTGTGCAAAAACTTTTAAAAGACTGGCAAGCAGAGGAGACTATTCTTGGTGACTCAAGGTATCACATGCTGGATCTGGTTAAATTTCAGTCCTTGCTGATGTTTACCAGGTTGTTGATAAGCCTGCTGAAATGAAGCCTTCTAAGAATAAATTGAATCATTACCTGAGATGGCTGTTGGCACTAGTGTTCTCGGGCTTTTCTTGAACATAACATAGGGTTTCATTGTAATAAAATGGCAGGGTTACTTGTTTTGTTACCTTGAAGTTGGCTAAAGATTCTTTTTAACTTCCCAGGCCAATAACAAATGACTCTAAGTGTCAAATGTGCTTTAAACATGATAGCAATTTTGTCCCATATAGAATAAACCAAGTTAACAATAGAGAGACAAGGTGGGTGAGGTAATATCTTTTATTGGACCAGCTTCTGTTGGTGAAAGAGACAAGCTTTCAAGCTATATAGGGCTCTTCTTCAGGTCTGGGAAAGGTACTCAGAGGCCAGGTCTACCCTATAAACTCCCATTGGTATAACAATGTCGCTCGGGGTATGGAAAATCCCCACGCCTGAGCAATGCAGTTATACCGAACTAATCCCCGGTGTAGACAGCAATATGTCAACAGGAGGGCTTCTCCCATCGACATAGCTACCACTTCTCTCAGCCCAGGGCTACACTAGGGGAGGGGGTCGATCTACGATACGCAGCTTCAGCTACGTGAATGGCGTAACTGAAGTCGGCGTATCGTAATCGACTTACCTGGCCATGAGGACGGCAGCGAGTCGATCGCTGCCGCTCCCACGTCGACTCCGCTTCCGCCTTTCGATGAGGTGGATTTCCGGAGCCGACGGGGAGAGCAATCGGGGATCGATTAATCACGTCTAAACGAGACGCGAAAAATCGATCCCCGATAGATCGATTGCTACCCGCCGATCCGGCGGGTAGTGAAGACATAGAGTCAGAAGTGGATTAACTATGACAACGGGAAAAGTTCTCCCATTTGCATAGTAGCTTCTTCACTGAAGTGCCACAGCAACGCAGCTGCACCGCCTCAACATTTTAAGTGTAGACCTGCCCAGAGTGTCATAGCTAAATACAAGATGGAACAGATTGTTTAGCATAAGTAATTAAAATATATTCTAAGGGATCATTCACGATGAAGTGGCCCGTTAATATCCCAGCAGTCATAAAACAAAAAAAAAGGGGGTTAGTGGGTTGCAGATTGTTGTAAGAAGCCATAAATCATTATTGTCATTATTAAGACCATGATTTTTAGTGTCTTGCAAAGTTATTAATTTAAGCTCCCAAACTTGTTTTATGAAGGTGTTGTACAGGTTTCCTTTGAGGAGGGGAAGCAAGAAGTCAGATATGGAGCGATCGATTTGTGAAAAACGTTTGCCCCTGGGTGATATGGTGCTTTTGTCTTTTATCATTTTTTCTGGGTGAGTTCATTCAAGAGTGTAGGATTGTCTGGTTTCACCCACATAGTTGTCACACAGAAGAATGACACAGAAAACCTTGTCTTTCTGATAGCTTGGGACCAACATGGCTACAGTAACATTGCAAACAAGTTAATAATATACAGCCCAATTGATAGTTAATACTGATAGACAGGTAAAGAAGTACCTATCCAGGGAAGGATTTCAACATTAGTTCAGCACAAAGTTGTCAGCCTGTGGATTAGTCAATTGCTCAGATGTAAGGGCATGTATTTAAGGTAGTCAGCAATAAGCAATGTGGGTGGGAATGCTGGGGCTCTGGTGATGTAGAGACCAGATCCAGAATGACTTTTGTCAGTGTCTGCAGTGACTAGATTTACACCCACTGTCAGTGCTTAGCAAACTAATAATAATAATATGCTTCCCAAGCAGGTCACTATGGAAAAGCTGGCTTTATTATAAGTACCAGTTGTTGGACCTGCTAGAGTCTGAGTCATCGGGGTTATTGACTGGACCCTTGTAAATCATATTGTACTGCTGACTTTATACATATACTGTGGTTTTAATTTATGTGTTAGGTTATATATATTCCCTCATTTCATATTGTTCTGTAGTTTAAGGCAGATTTATATTCTTCTTTTCCAGTGTGATTTTGAACTTAATAAGGATAGTCTTGCACAGGGTATTATTTATATGTACACCTCTTTTGGTACGGGCCGTGCTAGAGACATTATGACTCACATATTTCAAAAGTGTCCTTGGCTTTTGGGTGCCTTTGTTTCTGGTGCATACCTTTCGAAAGCTAAGGTGAGAAGTGCAGCACAAACTTACAACCCTCATGAGGTTAGGCCAAGATGGTTTAAGCCTCCTTTGTGCTCTTTTGATTCTGGGCTGCTCCAAGGCCCCTGGGGTAACTTAGACAGTCCTGAGGACCTAAGTTATAGTAGCTTCCCCAGATTGCCCTGTGTGGGCTACAGTACACAATGCTGCAGCTAGGCTCCTAACCAGGGTTTGTGAAGGGGTCCTCAGAAAACAGTCTTTTGGCTATATTCTGAAGTACTTGTGCCAGGTGAATCTTTCCCCAGTCAGAACCAGGGAAAGAGTCTGCATGCAACTCCATAAGGTAGAATCCAGAATCGACTGGGAGATGCCCAGAAGCATTTGGATAACCTAACACTTCATCAGGTTTGCAAACTTTTACAGGCACTTTATATAGGTTTACTCTCAAATTCTGGCTCTGATAACCTCCTTGCTTTGCAAACTCACCAAATTCACCTGGGTTTTGGAAGCCCTACATGCTTTTGAACACCTGAAGATGTTCAACACTGAGACAATCCTTGTGCACCCAGACCCGAGTCAGGCATTCATTCTAGAAACTGATGTCTCCAATGTTGCTAGTGGGGCAGTGTTGTCCCAAAGACAGAGTCTTGATCAAGAGCTCCATCTCTGCACATATTTCTCTCTAAAGCTCTCCCCTGCAGAACATAACAATGGGATTTCAGCTAATGAGACATCAAGGGAGCTTTTGAAATCAGGAGGCACTAACTGGAAGGGACAAGATGTCCTGTGCAGGCAGGGGCGGCGCCAGCTTTTTTGCCGACCTAGGTGGCGGCAGGAGAGGTTGCCGCCACCGCCTCCAAGGACCCCAGTGGCCGAAGAAGCGGCGGCCGAAGTGCCGCCGAGGACCCTGGCAGCCAAAGAAGTGGCGGCTGAGGACCCCAGCAGCCGAAATGCCACCTCCCAAATCCAGGTGCCCTAGGTGACTGCCTAGGGTCGCCTAATGGTAGCGCCAGCCCTGTCTGCAGGTATATACTAATCACAAACATTTAAAATACCTGTGCTCTGCTAAAGCCTTGAATCAATGACAGCTAAGTTGGGCTCTCTTCTTCTTGAGATTTGATTTTTATCATCACATATTGCCCTGGCTCTAGGAATGGAAAGGCAGACACCATCTCTAAGAAAGAAGAGTATGCCAGCGATCCTACAGAATCTGATGTAGAGCCATCCTGCATCCTGAAACCGCATCACTTCCTTGGAGGATTATTACCATCAGACTTAATGGCAACTATACATTCTCCTCTTCGAGATGACCCTTTTTCCCAGAAGCTCCTAGCCTCTGATACCAAACCCCCAGTTTAAATTACACACAGGTACGGTCTCCTTTACATCCACAGATGTATATATCCCCCAAGGGAAGCCCTCATCTGGAAGCTTTACATCTAAATCACGATGTCCCTTGGGCAGATCAGTTGGATCTGGCATGCTGATTGTTTTGGTGGATAAAACTGCAGTCTGACATTCCTGCTTACGTCAAATCCTGCAAAACCTATACAAAGGTACCTTGAACTAAACCCTCCAGAATGCTAATACCCGCTGAGACCACTGTAAAGGCCTGGTCCTGAATCACCACGAACTTTATTGTCAAACTCCCCAAATCCAAGGGTTGCCATGTCATCGGGACAGCGTAGAAAGATGGTGCATTTCACCTCCTATACACAAATCCCCACTGCTGAAGATAGCATTGCCTCCTTATCTCCCGTGTCTTCCACCTCCATGGCCTCCCAGATCACATTACTTCAGACCAAGGACGCTCCCGAGTTTTACCATGGTTTTGGAGGGAAGTGTTCTGCTTGCTAGAGGTGTGTCTTCTTACAGCACCCACCTGTCATCCTCAAACAGACTGTCAATCAGAAAGGGTAAACCAGGTACTGGAACAGTACCTACGCTGCTTCGCCAATTTCCACCAAGATGACTGGGCCTCACTGATTCTGTATGTGGAATTCGCATACAATAATGTGGACCACGCTTCAATCCAGAGGAGCCCATTTTTCATTAACTGGTTTTCAGCCCCATTTTCATCCTGTACTGCCCACAGCACCTGCTGTTCCTGCAGCATCAGACGTAATGCACCCCAACCAACAAACCCAAGAGAAGCTAAAGCAACATCTTGATGTGGCAAGGCAGTGTACGAGCATTATTCTGACTGCCACTGACAGAAAGGTGCTACTTTTTCAGTGGGGCATAAAGTTTGGCTGTTAAGTCAGCCTGTTTTGAGGAGTTTGTCTATCTGCAAACTAGACCATACATACACGGGCTCTTACCAGATCTGCAGGCCAATCAACTTGCTGGCCTTCAAGCTACAGCTTCCCTGATCCCTCAAGGTACATCCTGTATTTCAGATTTCCCTCCTGAAACCCTTTTCAAACAGTCCTTTACATAACTGAAAACAATCCCCCCAGCCACTGATTCAGATTCAGGAACAAGAAGAGTATCTTGTCCATTAGATCCTAGATTCCCAGATATGATGTGGTAAGTTGTGGTACCTCATCAACAGGAAAGGATAGGGGTCTGAGGAGTGATCCTGGAAACCAGATCACCATGTACACACTCCTGAAAAAAGTCAATGCCTTCCACAGGGCACATCCAGATAAACCCAGACATCCTGCACCTTGAGGTCACCCCAAGAGAGGGAGGTAATGTCAGGACCTGGTCTCAAACCCAGGTCCATTGGATTATTAGGAAGCAGCCTTGGCTACCGCACAATGCCAATTCGTCCAATTACCAGGGAATTCATAGACTTGGGTGGGCCAGCTTCCAGGGTTCTGGGACCGCTTCCTGGTTGGCTAATTGACCACGAGTGGTTGGTGAACACTGATCTGGACTGCCCTTCGACCTGCCTGACCCCTGGGCATTACACTGCTGTGGGACTGAGGATCTCATTGTTAGAGTTCGTCTTTCGGAGGTGCTGAGCACCTAAAATTGAAATTAATAGGAGCTGCAGCGCTCAACGTATCTGAAAACTGGATCTTAAATATCAGCACTGGGCTCTCAAAATATAGAGGCCACTTTTGGAAACTGTGGTCATCCTCTTTTATGCCTGAACTGATTTACATTCCTAACATGTATTATTGACTTTCGGAGATAAATAACACTCATAATTCTGCAACAGGTTATCCAGTTAGAATATTTCATCTCTTTACTTAGTTCAATGACTTTTCTGAAAATACGACATAAGAGATGGCTACATTTAGGGTATCTATCTGTATATCTATCATAACAGTTTTACAATATTATTCCCATTAATGGCTGTTCAGCAACTCACACAAAATATTTAATTTAGAATTTCAATAGTTAATATTTAGATATATTTTTAATATAAAATTTCTTGTTTTACCCTTCAGATATTGTACTTACAGTAATTGAGGAAGGGAGGAAGTGGCAGAATAGAAAATCAACATGATTACAGTATAATATACATTTAAATGAGAGCTCCCATCTTTATATGATTGTTTAAAGTATTATTTTCAGAAAATTTAATATATATTTGTCTACAGGAAGTGAGTTAATTCAGATGAATTCACATTCACTATCTGATATAATTATTTACAATGGACTATCAAGTCAGATGCCATAACTGAGACTCACCACATGATTGTATTAGTCTAATCCTTATCCTACCTCCCTGTCCCTTCTGCTCTTTATCACCCTTTCATTTCTAATATTAAATTGTAAATTGTTTAGTGAAGAGTCTTTGTCTTTCTGCCTCTTCTGTAAAGCACCTTCTTCATATTTCAAACAAATACAAATAATAAAAATATTGTGATATGCTATTCTCACTATATATCTTATGGATCAAACTCTAGTCATTTACATCAGCATAAGCCTTGAGTAATTGCACTGATTTCCATAAATTACTCCGGAATTCAACGTCATATTTCAGATTGAAACCTGGCCCTATGTATATAAATGATTACACAATGCAGCATCAAATGTCTCAAAATTGTCATCCAATTTGAAAGATAGCTTTAATAGGTTACTAATTGTCATGATCCAATCTGTGGGCCAAATTCTTTTTTCCCTTATACCTCTGTAAATCTTCAGTAACTCCATTAATTTCAGTAGAGTTAATCCAGATTTATACTGGTATAATTGAAAGCATGGGAATTTGAGCCTATAATGCTAGGTGTTGAGAGATTATATAGTATGAGGTTATTTTAGCTATTACTAAGGCTGAGAGTAATCAGTTTTCTTTTCCTAAAGCTCAGGTCATTTAACATGGATATATATCCTTGTAGAAATACCATACCATAAATCTACATTCCATGGAGGCTTTAATTCCTAAACTGTATATATTCTGTCTATAACCATCTCCCAAAATGCACACATCTCAATCTGACAAGGCCTAAATATGAAAAATAGTGTAGGACACAAAATGAAAATTAGGGACATGAGAAAAAATAAGTTATGAAATGTGTGTGCACACATGGAGGCTAGACAGAGGCTCCTTTGAAAGTTTAACCCTAACTGATCATGGTTTTGATTCTACCCTTCATATGCAGAAATTTGTCAAATTTATCTCTTTGTGCCACTAGAATTTATGCCATATAATGCTAATTTTGTTTTTACAGATGTGGATCTAAGTGTAGAGTAGGGTTTCTATATATGTCCTTCTGGCAAAAACATTCAATATCTAACCTATATCTACAGTCATATGTGAGTTTATAGTTATGCTTTTTTCTCTACTATTTGCCTCGCATCTATCTAATCTGGGTGGGCTCCTTACCTACGTTTTACAGGATTTACATCAGAATGGTAATACTCATTATTTCAGCATCATCATGTCTGATCACAGCTCATGGAAGTCAGTGGAAAGACATTGACTTCAGTGCGCTTTGGATTAGGCCCTGTATGAGAAATAACTAATCATTAGTTTGAACTACAGACACTAAGCAGTTCAGACAACTATGTATGCTCAGGGAATAAAATATATTTGTCTAATGTTTGTCCTCATTTCTCATACCTTGTTTATGATTGTTACAAGAAAAAATACAGATATCCCAATAATACAATAACATTAAATTACTGGGATATGAGTTGCTATGACATGTTTCTGTATATGAATTGTTTCAGCTGTGGTCAAGTATCAGAGGGGTAGCCGTGTTAGTCTGGATCTGTAGAAGTGACAAAGAGTTCTGTGGCACCTTATAGACGAACAGACGTATTGGAGCATAAGCTTTCGTGGGTGAATACCCACTTCTTCAGATGCATGCAGTGGAAATGTCCAGGGGCAGGTATAAATAAGCAGGGAAGAATCAGGCTAGAGATAACGAGGTTAGTTCAATCAGGGAGGATGAGGCCCTCTTTTAGCTGTTGAGGTGTGAACACCAAGGGAGGAAAAACTGCTTTTGTAGTTGGCTAGCCATTCATAATCTTTGTTTAATCCTGAGCTGATGGTGTCAAATTTGCAAATGAACTGAAGCTTGGCAGTTTCTCTTTGAAGTCTGGTCCTGAAGTTTTTTTGCTGCAGGATGGCTACCTTCAAATCTGCTATTGTGTGTCCAGGGAGATTGAAATGTTCTCCTATAGGTTTTTGTGTATTGCCATTCCTAATATCTGATTTGTATCCATTTATCCTTTTGCGTAAGGACTGTCCAGTTTGGCCGATGTTCATAGCAGCAATGGCACATGGAGTATATTACATTGGTGGATGTGCAGGTGAATGAACCGGTGATGGTGTGGCTGATCTGGTTAGGTCTTGTGATGGTGTCCCTGGTGTAGATATGTGGGCAGAGTTGGCATCGAAGTTTGTTGCATGGGTTGGTTCCTGAGTTAGAGTTATTATGGTGCGGTGTGTAGTTGCTGGTGAGAATATGCTTCAGGTTGGCAGGTTGTCTGTGGGCGAGGACTGGCCTGCCTCCCAAGGCCTGTGAAAGTGAGGGATCATTGTTCAGGATGGGTTGTAGATCACTGATGATCCATTGGAGAGGTTTTAGCTGAGGACTGTAAGTGATGGCCAGTGGAGTTCTGTTGGTTTCTTTCTTCGGTTTGTCTTGCAGCAGGAGGCTTCTGGGTACACGTCTGGCCCTGTTGATCTGTTTTCTTATTTCCTCATGTGGGTATCGTAGTTTTGAGAATGCTTGGTGAAGATCTTGTAGGTGTTGGTCTCTGTCAGAGGGGTTGGAGCAAATACGGTTGTACCTCAGTGATTGGCTGTAGACAGTGGATTGTGTGGTGTGTCCGGGATGGAAACTGAAGGCATGTAGGTAGGCATAGCGGTCGGTGGGTTTTCGGTATAGGGTGGTGTTAATGTGACCATCGCTTATTTGCACCGTGGTGTCTAGGAAGTGGACTTCCCGTGTAGACTGGTCCAGGCTGAGGTTGATGGTGGGGTGGAAGCTGTTGAAATCGTTGTGGAATTGTTCCAGGAGTTTCCTTCCCATGGGTCCAGATGATGAAGATGTAGGTAGAGAAGGGGTGTGAGCGGACGAGAGCTGAGGAAGCGTTGTTCCAGGTCAGCCATAAAAATGTTGGCATATTGTGGGGCCATGTGGATGTTCCTGATTGAACTAACCTCATTATCTCTAGCCTGACTCTTCCCTGCTTATTTATACCTGCCCCAGGACATTTCCACTGCATGCATCTGAAGAAGTGGGTATTCACCCACGAAAGCTTATGCTCCAATACGCCTGTTAGTCTATAAGGTGCCACAGAATTCTTTCTCGCTTCTTCAGCTGTGGTGTCGCACATCATTAACTTAAGTGGAGCTTTGCAGACCCACACCACCTGATGATAGGTACAAATATGTCTTTGTTTTAAGGAGACACACCACCACACCTCTTTAATATTTTGTGTGAATAAACTCCATTCTGCGTCTGACAAAGTGGGTCTCTGCCCATGAAAGACAGGACTCTTTGTCGCTCTTGCAGATCCAGACTGACACGGCTACCCCTCTGATACTAAACTCCATTCTGTTGTCATCTCTCAAACTTGGTCACTTCAGGCAGGTTTTATTGTGAAGTACAATGTTTAGCTGATATTAATAGCCTGTACTGAATTATCATTTACTAAGAGCCAGACTCGGGGGAGGTCCCGGATGACTGGAAAAAAGCTAATATAGTGACCATCTTTAAAAAAGGGAAGAAGGAATATCCGGGGAACTACAGGCCAGTTAGTCTCACCTCAGTCCCTGGAAAAATCATGGAACAGGTCCTCAAGGAATCAATTCTGAACCACTTAAAGGAGAGGAAAGTGATCAGGAACAGTCAGCATGGATTCACCAAGGGCAAATCATGCCTGACTAACCTAATTGCCTTCTATGATGAGATAACTGGCTCTGTGGATGAGGGGAAAGCACTGGATGTGCTATTTCTTGACTTTAACAAAGCTTTTGATACAGTCTCCCACAGTATTCTTGCCAGCAAGTTAAAGAAGTATGGGCTGGATGAATGGACGGTAAGGTGGATAGAAAACTGGCTAGATGGTCAGGCTCAATGGGTAATGATCAATGGTTCCATGTCTAGTTGGCAGCCAGTATCAAGTGGAGTGCCCCAAGGGTCGGTGCTGGGGCCGGTTTTGTTCAATATCTTCATCAACGATCTGGAGGATGGTGTGGACTGCACCCTTAGCAAGTTTGCAGATGACACTAAACTGGGAGGAGTGGTTGATACGCTGGAGGGTAGGGATAGGATACAGAGAGACCTAGACAAATTAGAGGATTGGGCCAAAAGAAATATGATGAGGTTCAACAAGGACAAGTGCAGAGTCCTGCACTTAGGATGGAAGAATCCCATGCACTGCTATAGACTAGGGACCGAATGGCTGGGCAGCGGTTCTTCAGAAAAGGACTTAGGGGTTACAGTGGATGAAAAGCTGAATATGAGTCAACAGTGTGCCCTTGTTGCCAAGACGGCTAATGGCATTTTGGGTTGTATAAGTAGGGGCATTTCCAGCTGATCAAGGGACGTGATCATTCCCCTCTATTCGGCACTGGTGAGGCCTCATTTGGAGTACTGTGTCCAGTTTTGGGCCCCACACTACAAGAAGGATGTGGATAAATTGGAAAGAGTCAAGCGGAGGGCAACAAAAATGATTAGGGGGCTGGAGCACATGACTTATGAGGAGAGGCTGAGGGAACTGGGATTGTTTAGCCTGCAGAAGAGAAGAATGAGGAGGGATTTGATAGCTGCTTTCAACTACCTGAAAGGGGGTTCCAAAGAGGATGGATCTAGACTGTTCTCAGTGGTAGAAGATGACAGAACAAGGAGTAATGGTCTCAAGTTGCAGAGGGGGAGGTTTAGGTTGGATATTAGGAAAAACGTTTTCACTAGTAGGGTGGTGAAGAACTGGAATGGGTTACCTAGGGAGGTGGTGGAATCTCCTTCCTTAGAGGTTTTTAAGGTCAGGCTTGACAAAGCCCTGGCTGGGATGATTTAGTTGGGGTTGGTCCTGCTTTGAGCAGGGGGTTGGACTCGATGACCTCCTGAGGTCCCTTCCAACCCTGAGATTCTATGATTCTATGACTGCTCCTGGCCTTCATGCAGGTGCATGAGAGGGAGGGGGTGGACAAGGTGCAACCAGAGACTCTCTGTTCTGCAAGTCCTGCATAAGAAGCAGGGACATTCACAGTCTCTGAGCTTGCAAGTATGCAGGGGGCTGTACACCAGAGGTCTGCCTTCACTCCCTCCCTCCCTCTGGGTGAAGTGAAGGAGGTAGATCCATGGTCTTTACCCCTATTCCATAATGGCCCACTCCAGAGACTGGGCACACTGGAGCAGCAGCATGCATGTGCCCTTTGCACACTGGTCAGTTCAGGAGCCATCCCTGCCCATGCTCTGCACCACCTCCTGCTCATGGCCATTTTAGTGACACCAGTAAATAATGAATTTTATAAGAATTAATGTGAATATCAATTGTGATTAAAAGCATGAAATGCTGAGACAGTAAACAGATATGGTTTCTATACTTCAGAGTCTGAATTTTTAGACTACAAAACGAAAAGTCTCCAAGCTGCCAAACTGAAATACATTTGTGAAAGAATTTAGAATGATGCCATATGGTGTAAAATAATTGCAATGTTAATACAGTAAAACATACATTAATCAGTGGAAGGTTTCAAGAAACAACTTTAGTCTTTTCAATCAAAAAGCAAATACTTTCAATCTGTTTATTACAATTGTCACTATCGTTCTACAGAAGGGTAGGGTGACATTTAAACAGAGACCTTGAAATGACAAACGCCAGCTTAAATGAAAAGCGAGTTTCTAGTAACTTCAAAGTGTCAGGTATAAAGCGTGCTTTATTTTACACAAGAAATGCTGGTGTATTGAAAAACCAATGTGAAATGACTGTCATCAGTGGGACCTAAGCAAAGTTCTTAATAATGAGGAAATGAATGGCCAGAGACTCCTTGAGTACAAGTACACAGGTGAAATGTCAGCTCATCAAGGGTCAAAGTTTGAGTTCTCTTACACTGGAGAGTAGAGCTAGTTGAAAAATTTCATTAGAAACGTTAATAAATTAAACGGCCTCCTCCCCCGCAAAAAATAAAACCTGCAAAGAATTTTTATGTATCAAAACTTTCTGACTTTTTTGACAAAATTCACAATTTGTACACATTTCAGTTTGGGGGTTCCTTCCTTTTCTCCCTTTCTTCTGCCTTTTTCAGAGGCAAAGTGAAGGAAGGAAACGCAAAGAAGAAAGGAGACTGGAGGAAGAAAGAGGGGGAGGAAACACAATTTAAGACCCACGTTTTTTTAGCGGGGGGGAGTCAGTTTTCAGGGTGTTCTGTTGTTCATTGGGGTTTTTTGTCCAAAAATTGGAAAACTTCCAAATTTTTAATGAAACATACGTACCGTTTTTCAGCTGCCTTTAGTGGCGAGCAATTGTGGAAGTAACTGCAGTGAAGTCAATGGAGGCAGTTGAGGCACTGCTGACCAGTGTAAATGGTTCACACCCTGGCCCAAAGTGACCAAAGCATAGTTGATACAGGTTAAGATTTATTCAGCTATTTCATCCTGTTTGTGCTGAGCCAAGCTTAGTCTGCTGGACAGCAGATGACTCCAACAACTGTATTTCTGAAAAATGGAATTTCACAAGGAAGAGAAACAATAGCATTTTATTCATTTATTGTGGTTTGATATACTCATTTTTGTAAGTCTATTTTACTGTGATTTTCTTATTTGACTTTAAATTTGACATTGCTAAATAATACTTACGTGTTCATAAAAGTGTTGAGTCTGTGCTCTAGTAATGTCATCATTTTGTGAGAAACCTAATGTGGGTAACTGCTGAATCAAAATTACTTATACAATATGTGTGGTATATTGTATCTACGCCAATGTTATCAGTGTGCCAAAATGGTATTGCCTATTAGATGCATGAAGCATGGTGTAATGCTGCTCTAATAATACCGCTGCAATGCAGAGGTATTCAAATTCAGGACCAAACAGCCCAATCCTGGAGTTGTACCAGCATTTAAATGGGAAAGTGATATCCAGTCAACTTGACCCTGGAGGGCACACAGATAAATAGGTCAGCAATGGCGACACGCATAGCAGTATGGGATAGCAGTTTGAGACTTGCCAAGATAGTTTGACCAAGTAATGTGTGCACACAAACATTAGTCTGCCCTAACTCAATAGGCAGCGAACTTACTATTTCAGAGCACAATATAGACTACTATGCTATAACTGTGAAGTTAATATGCTTTTGCATGATGTGTACGAGGGTCTTTTACCAAGCGCAAACTCAAGTTAGTGCGCAGTAAATTCCTTTGTAGACAAACCCTAAAATGAAGAATGTTATCTATATCTTTCATGAATGCAGAAAACCCACAGGTGTGGGATATGTATGTATAAGTAATACACACTTATAATAGCCACTGCCTCTTAGTGGTGGCCATTGAAATATGAATTAATTCCCTCCTGATAACCAACCTATTTCCAGCCCCTGGACTCTCCTGAACATTTACCCAGCTTCCTGAATATCTTACCCACTGTCTAGACATTCTCATGGAACCCACACATAAACACTTAGATCAAAACGAATAGACGACAAAAAACAAAACCACGGAGCTGACACAAAATAAAATCTTTTATTTATACAACAACAAAAAAGACTTACTACTGGGTCCTGAATTAAAAAATAGAAAAACCAAACAAAATTGGAATGGAAGGTTTTACATAGATAACGTGAGTACAAGTGTGTGCATGTGCTTATTACTCCTCAGTTTCCATGGGATTAAGATCTCCAGATCACTAATCTAAAAATTAATAAAGTAGGTTAGATATAAACTGGGAAAAAATCCCCACAGTTGCTAAAAATAGAGCCATGTGGTAAAGATAAGTACTTTATTTCCCTTATAATTTGTTACCACAAGGTGGTGGACCACAGCCCAGCACTTCCCGCCCCAGCCTTTGAACTTCTCCCCTCCACACAGCTGCCAAGTGAGCACAAAGGCTTATGGGGCACAATCAAGCCTAGCCAGCATGCTGCCATGTGAATGTAGCAAGCAAAATGTGGAGCGGCGCCAGCAGAAGTAGTTCCCTCTGATTGCAATTTGTGAGGTGCGGTTGCCAGACTGCAGATGGATGGGGGAGGAACAGAGAAGCTGAGCAGGGAAGAGTGGCTGCAGGGCAATGAGACAATAGACAGTCTATTAGAGGCCGACTAGTGTATGGGCCAGATTCACCATGGGAGCAGAGATGATGTGCAAATTTCACCTAATCCTGCATCGATAGGTACATCTGTGTGTGCATAGTGGCTGTGCTACTTGACCCTTCCCATGGGGGATTTGCCAGGCAGAGACCTCTATGGTTACTCCCCAGGACATATTTGTGTTAGGGTATATCTGCATGGCCCTGCCCACTTTGTACTACCTTCAGTCCCCCCTGACCCCACCCCAGCTTGTGCTCACCCCACTAGTGGCCAATTTACATTCTCGGGGGACCCACAGCCTGAGTTGTGCTGGTGCAATCCAGAGCATGACTCGGACTGAAGTGATTCAAGTTGTCTAGTATTCTACAGCGGCAACCAGAGGTGTTGCTATTAGACGAGTGGTCATCTGTTTGGGGATCCTAGATGAACAGGGCACTCTTGAACCACATACTTAGGTAGCATAAGTTTTAAAGACACCAATGCACATGGCCTCTTATGACAAGGCAGCTCATGCCTGCTGGAATATGACTTTTTTCTTACAAATTGTATGTTCTTATATCTCAGGTTCACAACTGGCATCAATTAGAATGTAAGGCCTGACAAAGAGTATCGGAAACTCAAGAATCTATGCATAAAATAGCAGATTGATATTTCATCGGAGGCTACACTATCTTTTTTTTTTTTTTTTGCCTTGTAATTAAGAATTCTGTGGACATCCTAAAATATATACTCTGCAAGTCAATCCCAGTGCTCTGCAGAGTTTCTTTCGCTAAAAGAACAACCTATTTTATCTAAATACTAATGCTGCATCCTAAAGGGATGAAAAAAGTTGTGAGTTTTTCATTTCACCTACAATACACTGGAATCTTGGAAATGTGCCGCGGATCTGTAACTAACCACACAGCAAAAAAACCTCTAGAAAATAGGGGAAAAGAGATGGTGGAAAAATCTGAAGTCTAACTAAGCTTTCACAGCTGAAAGACATAGCAGTGAGCATTGTTTGTCAATAAGGCTTTCCCTAGATTTTTAGACTCTATGTAGATTTTTCAGTTGCGGTTTAGTGCTAAGCTCTTGCTGATGTGCAAATGTAGGAAGTATGTGCAAGATTGCGCATGATACAGCATAGATCTGGAATTTTTTGTGGGGGTGGTGAAGGGTCAGGGAGGACCTTTTTATGCACTGGCTGTAACCAATCAAGTTTTGCATGATGCCAAAAAATTAAACACAGTACAGCCAGACCCTGTCAGCAATGAGTTGATTGCTTTAAATAAGGGAGATTTCCTGAATGTTTAAATTGAAACTTCTACTATGATTAAAGCAAAGAGAAGTACCAGGATGGCTTCCTAACTATTTAGTTCCTAAAATTCCTGTGAGGTCTGGAGATGACAAATTCAATTCTGATGTGCTGTGTTTTACACTCTGCAGGCTGTAGTAAAAGGGAAAACTAATCAAGCTTGGGTTTCCCATGAGTTGAGCTTTAAGATGTTTTCCTATTTAAAGTCATGGAAATATGTTAAAACCCACATAGACTGGGTGAAGTTTATACAAGGCAAAATGTATGTGACCGTGTTTTTGCACAGTGTGCATATTTTGACTTTTCATTATTTTTTGTTTGTTTAATCTTTCATCCTTCTTATAACTGTATTCCAACCACATTTATAGCATAAATATGTGGAAGAAGAGTTTATAATACACTCTAAAAATGTTGCTTAAGACTGGAGTGTACCTGAATTCTAAATTGAATTTCTTCAGTAAGGAATTAAGTCCAGCAACAGATATAATCACATAATCAACTGTTCAAAGATAGATATATCTATATCTATCTATCTATCTATCTATCTATCTATATGCAGTGAAATCCTGCCTTGCCATTAATTTAAATGAAGGTGAAATTTCACCCTTAAAGCCTCTGTTTTAAGGAAAGGTTTAGCTTACCTGTAATTATCCCACCGGGCAGTTTAGAGTCAAGAGCTGTACAAAACGTATAGATGAATGGAATTCACCTAATGACTAGCCATGAGAAAGGTAGAATTTATATACATTTTCTATAGGCTCAACATTTTACATGGGCAGGTCTACACTACCACTTAAGTCGATCTAACTTGCATTGCTCGGTGGGGAGGGGGGGAGCTTTTTCACACCCCTGTGCAATGTAAGTTACAGCGACTCCACACCAGTCGACATGGCTTCCACCTCTCGCAGAGGCGGAGTAATTATGCCAATAGGAGAGTGCTCTCCCCTCGGCATAGAGCACCTTCACCAAACGCGCTACAGAAATGCAGTTGCACCCATGTAGCACTTCTTGAAATGAATATCAGGAAATTGGACTACTCCACAGTGTGTTTGTATTGAAACCTACTTCTGAAATGATTGTGACAGTAAATATATATTTTCCAATGATCAGTTCTAAGTCTCCCATTACAAAATAATGTGGATAGTTACATTACTTTTATTATGCAACTGCACACGTTGCCATACAAAATGATCTCATCAGGATTTCTGGATCCTACAATAAGTGATATTGATATTTACATCTTCTGAGTCTGAGGAGTTTTAAAGCTAGCTTGACCTGCTGTATTGTTTTCACTGTCAAAGGTTCCCTCTTTCATTATGGTTATTCATTGCAGAGATATTTTTCAGTTTGTAATTTTAAAGATCTCCCTGTACAACCTCTCTGATACTCACTATTTCTAATTTTAACTATAGTGACGGGGGGGGGGGGGGAACACATTTTTGTAGGTTTATTTTGTCACATACATTATTTATTGATTATTTACATAATGGATTGACAGATTCATGATGTTTACTACTGAGTGGCCTTTGTCATTGTTTTGCAATGTCCTTGGAAATCTAAAAGATTTTAAATAAAAATAAAAGAATAGGCAAATAACACATTTGCCAGGCTTTTCCACTGAAACTGGCTCTGAGGTCACGCAGAAATTCATACTCATGTTAGGACATATTTATATGAATATAAAATTAGTTGTTTCTCAAACAACTAATGCTATCTTTTCTCAGTGAGATGGTTTGAACGTGCGATTATGCAGTAGTTGGATTTTAACTTTGCATTTTCCCATCTTACCCAACTTTCACCAAGAGCTGTTTCAACTGCTGGAAAGCTGTTTTGCTTTAGCATTGTAATGCACATGCTGGTTTTAAATTCCTTTTTTCCATAAACATGATCACTTTTTCATTGATATACAGTAAATGGCACCTGTTGATGAGTGTGGTCAAGGTTCCTACACCGCTGCAGCGTAGACAGTGCAGTGATGGAAGGGGGTTTTCCATCACTGTAGTAAATCCACCTCTCTGAAGGGTGGTAGCCAGGTCAACAGAACAATTCTTCTGTCAACGTAGCTGCGTCTTCAGGATGACGCAGCTAACTGTGTCACAGAGGGTGTGAAATTTTTCACAGCCCTGAGCGATACAGCTAGGTCAACCTAAGTTTTAGGTGTAGACCAGGCTTCAGATCAGGCCATTTTTAAATCAACAGTGTTGTGCTGCTGCTGCATGCTACAAAATCATAGTCCTGATCCATACAGCTGCTCTGTTTCAGAACACAGAAGACCTGTATTCATAGGTGGGAATTAGGATAGTTTGTAATCATGGGCGGTGGGTACAATAAGCCAGGAGAGGCTAAGCCTCCCCTGGCGCAGCCACTGCCAACCCTGCCACTGGAAGCCTGGACTGTGGTAGCCCCACCTTTTCCCCTCTCTGCTGGGAGTGGGCTTCTGCAGGAAGATTTTGCTTATTTATGTGCCAGGCAGGTTCCTAGGTGGCTGAGGAGGCGGTATCTGCTACTCAGCTTCCAAGGTCCCAGCACCCTCCACCCCCTCTCTGGAGGTCCCCACCTCCGCTCCTCCCCACTCAGCCCCCCTGCTGCTGCTCGCCGGTCCCTCCTCCGGTGGGGCCAGGCCTGGGGTGGAGCAGGGGGTGGAGTGTGTGCGGGACCATGGGCGTAAGAGGCAGGATGGGGAGCTAGCCTCCCCGAGGGAAAGCTTCACTCCCACCACCCATGTTAGTAATCCTAAACCTCATTTTAGGTTCTAAACCTGCCCCTACTAAAGCCAATGGCAAAACTCCCTTCATTTTAGTCAAGCAGAACTGTGCTCTTAATTAGATGATAATAAGCAGTAAACTTGCAGCTTGCTTTGCTGCCTGGTAGCATATTCCCTAAAGAAAGCAATAACATTAATGCACTCTGTTGCTTTCTACTTGCCCAAATACCGCACCCATTGGCGTGCTGATTTTCATACCATATAAAACTATGCCATCAACACCTGCAGTGAAGCTTATGTTGACTCTCATGGACTCTTCTGTGTGTGGAACTCCCATAACATCAGCGAGATCTGTGAAGTGAGAATTGCCCTAAATATAAAGCAATAATTGCCATATATAAAGAGCTGATTCAATGGTGGTCATGCATTTTAGTTTACTCTTATCTATAGAATTAGATCTTCATTGGCGGGTGGAAGGGGCGGTTTCCTGCTCAGAGCAGCAAGAATGGAGTGACAGTCTTTGTGGTATATACTGCTATCGTTTTGCTTAAAGAACTTGAAAGGTCAGTAGAGTGACTGGAACTGTGGCAATATCTTAAAAGTTAACCAAAGCAAACAAGCAGGAGTCCCAGCTGCAGACAATTACCACATCCGCACAGACTAAACAAAGGGCTACTACTCCATCCTTGCTGATCCTGAAAGATAGGGATCACTGGCCAGTGGGAGTGTGAATTAGATTTATACCAAGTCAGCTGCAGGAGCACTCACTCAGGCCGTTCTTTCATATAATTGCACGTGCTACGTACCACGCCACAACAGCAAGCAAAGCCCAGAGTGATTGCAAATGACAGGCAAATGCAAGAAAAGGAAAAAGAAGAGAAAGAGAACGTTTGGTTCTGTGGATGTGTAAAAATCCCCTCCCTTCTGGAAACTTTGTTTTACTGCTTCCCTCAGAGATAGATTTGATTCTCTCCCAGTCTTGTTTTCGGACATTTCATTTGGGGAGAAGAAAGAAGTTTCTATGTCCTTTGAAGCTTGTGTTTGCTGCTTAGACAGGAAGCCAGAGCTTCTGTCAGTCAACAGCACATGCAAAATTTATCAAGTACATTACTTGACAGAGGTTACTCTGTCATTACTAACTAACGGGGGTCTGCCAGGGAATTTTTTGTATGGAAGCATGTGCTGCCAAAGACAAAGTGTCCATTGATTGATTGCCGCAGCTGACCTAAACATACAAGGATCACTGTGTAATAACCCCCTTATCATATATAAACCACCCAAAACTAAGTTCAAATAACATGAAGGGTCTCACTGAAACCACTAAAGCCAGGCAAATTGGAAGGTAGAGGACATATATCCTTTTTTTAATTGCCCCATTGTGCTTAGGTGTTGCAGCATATATTGAAGATGATACAGCCTGCTGTTTGGAGGCTCCTACACACAGTGGATTGACGTGACGATGGACTTCAGTCCATACTGCAGGGCCCCCTAGATGTTTCAATTTATTATTTTATTTTCCTCCGAACAATATGCACATACTGTACAATTACAGAAGTAATTAAAACAACATAATGTGTAAGCGATCCATGGGCACACAAATTACTCGGAGCCTAAAAAAAAATCTTTAGAATTATTTAACAGTAGTTTCTGATAATTTAACTTTCCTTTCTAAAAAAAGGTGGCATTGACCAAAAACAACAGAAAATTACTCATTCAAGGGAAGTATGAATCTACATGCACAACTATAAGATCTCAAGCAGCCATTACCATCTATCACGTATTGTTCTAATTTCCTTTTGGGATGAAATTGCAGGTACAGAAGAGGAACTATTAAAGTTATCTTGTTTTCAATGTTGGGTCCTGCAAAGCACACAGAGAGAGAGAGGCCTGTTTGGTGGAGGGCTAAGAACAGCACACCTAATTCATGTATAAGCGTCACCATTAAAAGTTAATATTTACCAATCATTACTATGCAGCAGTGTCTAAAATGAGAGGAGTTTTTTTACCTATTTTAAGTATAGGGAAAATCTGATAGTATCAGGTACCACTACAGTAAAACTTAGGAAATGCTGAATTTTAAAAGTAGAAGGAATTAAAATGAAAAGAATTATTGTTAAAGTGGAGATATGAGAATTCGCTCATCCATTGCTCAGTGGCTGTGAAAACCTGTTGTGTAATAATAGCAAATACCGCAGCTACTTAGACTGAGATCAGTGATAATTTAAATTGCTAGAAGCTAAATCCTGGTACCACTGACATTAGTAACATTACTTGGCATAACAGATACCCAAGCACCGGGCCCAGAGTGAGGTCTGGAATGGAGGGATAAAGGACTCCTTGCCCACCCCCACAGCTGTGCTGTCTGCAGTAGTATGGGGGCACACTCAGGAATGATTGGCAGATCCTTACCCAGGGCAGAACACCTGTAAACAATCATTGAAATAAACTGTTGGGAGATTACAAACCAAATATTTGGAACCCAGGTATAAAAACAACAATATTGCTATGATATTAACATGTAACTTATGATACCATAAAACTCAAAGTAAAAACCCAGATATATGCAATTACACTGCTGCCAAGTAAGCACCTGTGCTGGTGGGGTGCAGTGCAAGAAAGTCTGGCTAGGTGCGTCTGTGGACAGGTATAGCAGTCTGAGAAGTCAGTGCTGTGTGTACAAATTCACTATACCAGTTTACACTAACCAGGTTGGTTAGAGTGGACATCATAGATTATTGCAAGAACAAATTATACTAGAACAAGTGTATTGTTTAGCCAATGGACCAGTCCAGTTCTTTTCTGTAGATGGGCCTCTTGGGAAAAATTCTGCCTCTGGAGCTCATTTATATAAGCTTTCTACCCAGAAATCCTCCAAGTGTGCCCAAGTTTGCTCCCACTGTTGGACCTCTACGTTTTTTCCATCTAGACTTCCTTGAGTAAAGTATCATTTAATCTATGATTAGCCACTTTTATAATTCTCCTTATATGAATAACGTACATTTACAGTCATCAGTTTTCAAATGATGGTTTGTTGATCCTTGATTTAATAGTCCAAATTCATCCCTAGTGTAACCCTAGCATTGGGTTTCTCCAAAGATTAATTTGGCTCATTTACATATGTTTGTATTAACAAACTCTCTTTTATTTTAATACCCAATCTTGATCCTATTGAAGTCAGTGGCAATACTTCCATTGACTTCAATGGGAGTAGGATAGACCCCATAGTTCTCTTTGTAAATTTTAAAACATAAACACATATTTGTTCTTCCAAATGACATTGACTATTATAGGTCACATCACTCAGCAGTGTGTGATCCTAAATATACTTCACTTGTATGATACCCTGTTCTCAGCCAAGATGGTTAATATACTACACTGCCTATGCCTGTCTATTGACTTTCATTCACCAGTTTCTTATATAGCATTTTATCAAAGGCTTTCCTCAAATTTAAATGGATAACAGTATGTCTACCACCTTTTCATCAGCTATTTCTCGGTCACTGAGAGGGACCGTCTTTCACAGCCTGCACTGAAACAAAGTCCATATGGCATTTAGAGTCAAAACTCACCCTTTTCCTGATGTTTTGCTTAATTAACAGTAACATAAAAAACTTCAATTCAGGCTTTCTCCCTAAGCTTGGTTGCTTCCAGGGTTCCTCTCTCATGACAGCTCTGCCCTCACCCTACATCCTTCCACTGCACACATATTTTTCTCCCTTTCTCCCCTGAGACCCATAACCGCTCTGTAAAGACAGCAGCTCTCAGTAGCCTGTTTCCTACCTTTTTCTGGAGGGCATCGATGTCAGGTTCATACAGCTGGCAGGTGTTGTGGACAGGACTGGCTTCAGCCACTATCTGTAGGTCAGATCACTAACCCCTTCCTGCCCACAGCCACTGTGGGAATTGTCCGCCCCCCTTCCCAATCATCCTTTCAAAGAACTGCACCAGATTGGTCTAAAAATATTTATTCTTCGTACCCACTGTGGTTTAACAGCCCATTCTTCTCAAAATAGCCAACTATTTCATCCCTAATGATAGATGCAAGTATCTTACAGTACCTGGAATAGAAGACAACAAGCTGTACTGCAGTAACGAACTTCACACCTGTTACCTTTCTTAAAAATAGGCACTACATCAGCCTCTCTCCAGTTCCATGGTATCCTGCCTCTGCTCGGTGACATTGTAAATAAACAGTGAGTGATTCCAATGACTCCGTATTTAATTCCTGCAATATTCATGGAGAATCTCATCCATCCGGTCTCAGTGATTTATATTCTTCTGGTGCACTTTACTGCATGCCAACTTAGCCGTCATATTGAAACAGTGAATCACTGGTTATCAGCACCTGTCCTATATTCATACTCAGTATTGGTCCCTCCCTAGGGATTGCACTTACAAAATAATATGTGACATTCTTACCCTAGCTATTTACATAACATTCCAGCATGCAGGGATGGCATGACATGAAGATGTGATGAGATAAGGAGATGTGTTGAGTTTCTTAGCCTTCTTTTTCCTTCCCCTATTAAAGTTCTTACATAATTTTTGATGAGTCTACTTTAAATGAGATTCACTGGCCTGCAGCTGAAGGAAAAGGGAGAGATGGAAGAGCTCCATTGTTGACTTCTGACTAGATGAGGCAGAATCATAATTGTAAACAAACTTCCAAATATGGGAAAGTGTGCAAAGTACAAATTTTAAAATCTCTACCATTGTAAGTCAGTCAGCATCAGATTCAGGGAATAAAATGATAGAGGCACCGTCTCCAGCCCCATAACTGCATTTCAGAACTGAAAGCATCATGCAACCTCATTACAAAGGAAAAGGCACAAGGGAACGCAGGATGATTAGAGATGCAACACACTATGGTTCGGGTGAATGCAAGACTGACTTTGTTTCCTATTTACACACACTCATTCCTCCTTGCTTTAAACCCACCTATTGGCCACTCTAGACATTCACAAGTAATACTGCATGGGGAGCTACTAGAAATCTGGCTCAAAGAGGTACCTGGCTCTGCTGCAGGTATTATAGTCAATTTACACATCTTCCCTCTGAAGGGAACTTTCTAAAAACATCTCTTTAGGAGTTGGGCTTGCCAAAAATAACATTTTGTCAGCAACCCAGCTTGTCAAAACCAGCATTTTAGTTAGGGCAGGCGCTTGGTGTGCAAGTAATGTGTTCTCGGGAGCAAAGCTCATGGCCATTGGAAGGTAAGAGCTATTAATAGATTAGTGTCACTGAATCATCCTTCCTTTACCCCCTTCATTTTGATAGAATGCTATTTTCACTAATCTCCTCCCCCTAATAAAACAGTATTTTTTGGAAAGTCGCTCTCCCTCATGAAACATTATTTTCCTCAAACAAAACTTCAGATCAAACTCCACGTTCAGCAAGCTTTTCTCCTGATTAAATTGCCATGGTCCCTGTTCCTGATAAAAAAGTGTTTTCCGTATGTCTCTGCTTCTGATAAAATGTTACTTTTTCCAACCTTCCACTCCTGATAAAACATTTATTTTGCCAAGTTCTGCTCCTGAGAAAACGTTATGTTTGGCAAAGTCTGCTCCTGATATAACATTTATTTTTGCCAGACCTCTACTTCTATTAATTTTTTTCTGAAAATTATTATTTCCACTGAAGCCTCCTTTATGAAAGAGATTGGACATGACACAGCAGTGGGTGTCAGGGTACCACTTGCCAGCCAATGTTTTCTCACCAACAATGATTGTTAACCGTGAAGCCCTAGAAAAACTGATGTCAAGTGCATTGCACATTCTTCTGGAATGACATGAAGAAACAATGAGAAAAAAATGTATTGAAGATATTTGCAGGCTTGTGCTGAAAATGGGCTCAGTGACAATATAAGCTCCTAATATATTGCCAAACCTGGCCCTATTTAAAGAGGGGTGGGGAAATATCAGACTCAGAGGTAGATTAAAGGTAAAACAGCCATGGTGATCACCTCATGTTCTCTCTATTCAGTGTTCCTGTACATAAAATGATGTTATGGTTGAGAGTCCCCTGTTGGTAAATTTGCGGGGGAGGTGAGGGGAAATCACAGGGAACAGTTCTGTCGATGGATATCTCTACATTGCAATGTAAGCCTAGGGTTAGTAGAACTTGAGTTAGCAGACCCTGGGTTTGTTAATCTAGAGCTTGAGCGTCTACATTCATTTGCAACCCCAGGTTAGAAATTGTTGAACCTTGGGTCTCAGTCTGGATTTCTAGTGTCTATGCTGCATTATGCAGGTCTGAGTCTAACCACCCATATCCCCAACTTCCTAGCATCCACCCAAAATTTGGCCTTTTGTTCATTATGTAGTGTGGGAAAACTTGACTGTCCCCCAAACTTCATTGTCCAGAGGACAAAGAAAGTCTGTCTATGGGATTGTGGGAAACTTTTGGAAGACTCCCAGAGATAAAGTTCAGTGGGTCTGCGTCTACACTGCAAAGCAATAAGGCTTGAACCCTGGGTCTCAGCTTGACTCAGGTTTGACCCATCCACAGGATCATGAGACTCTGGGTCTGAGCCCTGGGTTAGTGTGATTTGTGTGTAGACAGAAATAGTCTGTCTACATGGTAATTAAACACCCACAGCTGACCGCCGACTTGGGCTCAGGCTGCGGGGCTGTAAAATTTCTGGGTAATGTTCAGGTCTGGGCTGGAGCCCAGACTGTCAGACCCTCCCCCATCACAGGGTCCCAGACCCCAGGCTCCAGCCCAAGCCTGAATGTCTACACAGTAATTTTAGCCCCGCAGCTTGAGCACTGTGAGTTCAAGTCATCTGACCTGGGCCAATCATGGCTGTGCCGCTGTTCTTTTACTCCAGTGTAGACATACCAAGGGAGCTTGAGCCTGAGTTTTTGAACAGTGGACTCTCCGTTCTTCCCAAGTTCAGATTGGAGGCAGCCATACCTCCCAGCACATCATTCTAGAAAAGACTTTGCCCACCAAGCAAGGGCAAAACTATGCTCTCCTGGTTGTGAGGCATTATGGAAGGGGGAGGAGCAGCAGGCTCCAGTGCCATCCTGTCTGTACAGGGCAATGCACACTCCCGATAATCCGCTGCTGAACTGCACCATGTGAGTAAGGGGCTAAGGACTGGCCTTGAACTCGACTTAGCTAACCATGTTACTAGGCTCAGTAGTCAGATATTCCACCTAGTCCAGTAAAGAGTATTAGCTCCATATTCTGCCATCCTGTGTTGATGTGCTAGAAGTGAGAAGGGCTCCCTTTATATATCCTCTTTTTCCCCCCAGCACATGAGAGTCCAGAATTTTGACCTAAACTTTTACATACAGAGTTAAAACCAGATAATTTATTTACTATCAATGAGCCACTGTAGTGATCTCTCTTTGATTTTAACAATGTGGCATTGGACAAGATGTAGTGACAGATAAAGCTATAAGTATTCAAGTTGAAAAACATCAGACTCAATCTTTGTTTTATGAAAGAGACTGGAAAATGGTTGCAGGTGCTGTTCCAAAAAATGAAAAACAAAAACAAACAACAACAAAAAAACCATGCCAAACCCCACATTTTTAGAAATAGTCCAATGTACAAAATTCATCTCTCACTTTATATTAGCAAATATAATGAGCCAAGTCTGGTTTAGTTTGTGTTATCTTTTCCTCCCAGACTGGGAGCATTTTCTTGCCAACAGAACAAATATAAAGTAAAATGTTTTCCTGATTATGTCATAATTAGAAATCATAGATCCACTGTAGCAAAAGTTAAATGAGAAAAAAGTTAACAAGTCAGTAGTAACAATGAATTGGACTAAGTAAAGACAAAGCTTACGTAAATGTGAACCTTCTTAAAGGATATTAAGGCCCAGATTTTCCAAAATGGCTACTGATTTTGGGTGCCAAATTTGAGATTCTAAATAGTTTCTCAAATTGAACACCCTAAATAAATGGCCACTTTTGAAAATTTAGTCATTTAGGGTATGTCTACACTGCAATAAAGCACCTATGTCTGGCCCGTGTCAGCTGACTCAGGCTCGCAGGGCTTGGGCTGCAGCCTATAAAATTGCACTGTAGACATCTGGGCTCGGGCTTCAGCCTGGGCTTTGGGACTCTCCCCCATTGCGGAGTCCCAGAGCCTGGGCTTGGATGTCTACACTGCAATTTTATAGCCCCATAGCCCAAGCCCCACGAGCTTGAGTCAGCTGACAGGGGCCAGCTGTGGGTGTTTTATTGCAGCATAGACATACTCTTACTTTCTACTGCATTTGTGCATATAAGCAAGCCCAGGTTTCAAAACAAGTTGATTCTGGTAACATACACTCTTATTTAAAATAATGTCATGATATTTGCTAATGCATACCTCAGAATTGTTTTCAGTGAAATAATGAGAAACAAGGAAAATCTTTTTGTTCATATTAGATTTTGTAAACCTGTTTTGTTTCTTTTTATGGGATCTAAACTTTGGGCTGGCAGCTAGTGGGCTATGTCTTTCTAATGTTTTTGACAGACAGAATTATAAAAATGTGTTAAGTCCATTTTTCAAGTTCTCCAAATCTATACTTGTTCCAATGTTCTGTTCTGCCCCACAAAACAAAGCTGTTCAAATCTCATACAATTTGTTGGGTTCTTCAACATTTGACTCCTAAGACACGAGCAATGTAAACCAGTCTCCACTGTTCTAATGACTCTGATAAAGCAGTGCCTTGAAAGAGACCAGAGCAGTTGCTGATCAGCTCCACTGACATTAATAAATCTCACAACATCGCTATTTTCTGGATTAAGGTTTGGACCTTTCAGAGGTTTGCACCGCAGTCCCCAGCAGTATCAGTTAAAGAGTTCTCCTGAAGTCACTTTACAATTCATGTAGTTGGTCTATTTTAAGACAGTAATCCTATTTCTAACATTCAGTCCCTTCTGACATCCCTTGCACTCTTGACCTGGCACCACTGGCTGCTGTTCAGCAGCTAATTTGCACACCACATAAGCATTTAGAAAACCCACAGTTAAACTAGGAATAAGAGTCATCAGCACCATGCATGGTTGATAACTTTTCTATTATGTGACACAAGGGAATAAAAAAGTATTATTTTATAAGAAAAGAAAAAAACATTTTGTTTGCTTTTATAAGTCATGTATCAGACCCTGATTCATTTACTATATTTAATAGATCAAGTCACGGTTATGTTATGCCTAAACTATTAGCACAGTATATTAAGTCATTAATGCTGTGTGATTTTCTAGAAAAGATTAACTAACAGATTTCATTTTTTTATATAAAACTCTGTGGTAGACACAAATCTAGGGGCACACAGTCCCTATATAGACACTTCCCCCTTTATATCACATATATGAAGTTTGTATTGCATTTCCCTAAAATAACATAACAGGTCCTAGAACAACAATGCACCAGCAAGAAGATAGGAAATTTCTAGCTCAACACCACAGTCAAATCTCTTCAATCCAGGAGAAATGGAAGTAAATGGAGGTTAACATTAAAACCTTGAACGAAAAAGAAAGAAACATTGTAGATTCTTTCTGTAGTTATAGTTGAGCTGAAAAAGCAATGTTGGGAATGGCTCTTTCAATTGTTAGAGCAGGGCTTGATACTCTGAATTTCTAGGTTGTGAATTTCTGCCTCACGAAACCAGTTGTCATGCCACTTCTTAACACTGAAAAGCAATAGAAAGTTGACACAGAGAAGAAACAAACCTCTGCCATCTCTCATCCACTGTTAATGCAGACAGTCAATTAACATTTACATATTTTGCAATGATTTGAACTAAAGCTTGAGAAACATTTAATTTGCAAGGGGAAAGGGAAAGACGGGTGTCATATACTTTTCTACCAGATGTGCAATGGCTACGGAGCTTGCTTATACACACCAGATGTGTTCATCATAAGATCCTTTAATGCTCTGTCAGATATGGCTAAGGTTAGCTTTCAAAAGGTATCTTTCACACAGCACTACCTATTGGCTGAACAATATAATACAGTTTAGCATTCCATTACATCTCCCCCTTTAGGTTCTACAATCCTACCATTTACAATATTTATACTATCAGTTCAGTAAATATCTCCCTGAATCATGCTGGTTTTCTAATTACACAACCCAAACATGTAGCAACTTGGTCATCCTGCTGTCCATTAGTTGCAACAACTGGCTGTGGTCAGTTTAGAATCCTTGATTCTTCTTCTGAAGAGTTTGCTCTGTTGATTGTTCTTTCTGAGGAGCAAACTGTAGATGTAGACAGTTTCTGTTGAATTTGCCACTGTCAGTCTTAATCACATAAGATCTGGTGCTGAATTATTTTTCTTTACAACAGCTGGAGTTGTCCATCCTTTTTTGTCCATCTAATTTGACATGAACACAGTCACCACATCACTTTTAAAGGTGTTCAGAAGCTCTTTTAACCTTTTTATCGTATTTGTCTACTGTTGTCATGTCTGGCCACTTTGGAAATGGGGTATTTTCCAAAGTTGGAACAGTAGTTCTCAGTAGTCTTCCCATCATGAATTGTGCTGGACCATATCCAGTAGCCACTATTGGTCTTGATCTGTAACTCAGAAAGAGCAAGAAATGGAACTTCCTGCTGTAGGATTTTCTTGGCTGTCTGTACAGCTCTCTTAGCCTCTTCATTCGCTTGTGGGTAATGTGGGCTGCTAGTAATATGATCAAAATCATATTTCATTTGGAAGGACTTAAAGTCTGCTGCAGTAAATTGTGGTCCGTTGTCCATCACTCATTGTTCTGGAATACTGAAATGAACAAAAGTGCACTTCAGGTTCTCAATAACACTGTGACATGTTATGTCTTTAAAGTACATTATTCTTATATACCTGGCAAAATAGTCCACAGCAATCAGATAATGATTGTGACAGGTTGGGTCACAGAAGCCTCCTTGGGACTGCCACCTGATGTGCTGAGACTACCTCTGGGCCCATTTTCCCTGGCAGCTTGGGACTTCACTACCCTGTCTTGTTGAGCCAGACACGCTATCCTGCTGCAAACACAGACCCAGTTAAGCTGCAGGCTTAACTGAAAACAGTTTAGGGTATGTCTACACTACCCGCAGCGATCAATCCAGCGGGGGTCAATTTATTGCATCTAGTCTAAATGCGATAAATTGACCCCCAAGCTCTCTCCCATTGACTCCTGTACTCCACCGCCGTGAGAGGCGCAGGCAGAGTTGACGGGGGAGCGGCAGCAGTCGACACACTGTAGTGAA
Organism: Macrochelys suwanniensis; assembly: GCA_033296515.1. NCBI lineage: Eukaryota > Metazoa > Chordata > Testudines > Chelydridae > Macrochelys > Macrochelys suwanniensis. The sequence goes on from CM065777.1 coordinate 96,035,023, forward strand.
GACGCCACGGTAAGTGGATCTAAATATGTTGACTTCAGCTATGTTATTCACATATCTGAAGTTGCATAATTTAGTTCGATCCCCTCCCCCCACAGTGTAGACCAGGGCTTAGAAAGTGCTCCTGTCCTTAGCACCTAGATACCCAGTTCCCAATGGGGTCCAAACCTCAAATAAATCCATTTTATTCTGTATAAAGCTTATACAGGGTAAACTCATAAATTGTTCGTCCTGAAAACATTGATAGAGAGATATGCACAGCTGTTTGCTCCCCCAGAAATTAATTACTTACTCTGGGTCAATTAATAAGCAAAAAGTGATTTTATTAAGTATAAAAAGTAGGATTTAAGTGGTTCCAAGTAATAACAGACAGAACAAAGTAAATTACCAAGCAGAATAAAACAAAAACACGCAAGTCCAAGCCTAATACAGTAGGAAACTAAATGCAGGTAAATCGCACTCTCAGAGATGTTCCAGTAAGCTTCTTTCACAAACTAGACTCCTTCCTAGTCTCCGACCAGCAATCACTCACACTGCCGTAGTTACTGCCCTTTGTTCCAGTTTCTTTCAGGCATCTCTTTGGGGTGGAGAGGCTATCTTTTGAGCCAGCTGAAGACAAAATGGAGGCGTTTCCAGGGCCTTTTATATTCTCTCTCTTGTGGGTGGAAACCCCTTTGTTCACCTGTGCAAAATCACAACAACAGGATGGAGTCTGTAGCCACCTGGGCAAGTCACGTGTGTATGGACGCGTCAGCTTTTTGCAGGCTGACACCATTGTTTACATGTTAGTTTGAATGTTCCCAGGAAAGCTCAGATGTGGATTGGTGTCTCCCAAAGTCCATTGTTAGTTAAGTACTCCCAATTACTTGAATAACCCCTTCACACTATGTTGACCAAATCTGCCTTATGTGCTTCCTAAACACTTTAAATACAAGCATAGAGCCAATGCTCATAACTTCAGATATAAAAATGATACATGCATACAAATAGGTTGAATATATTCAGTAGATCATAACCTTTGCAAAGATATGTTACATAGCATATCTAGCATAAGCCATATTCCAGTTATGTCATATTTACACTCATAAGTATATTTCTATAAAGCATTATGGGATGCAACATCACAATGATGTCCTCTGAATTTGCATATCCATGCACCGCAAAGTAGTCTTTTGTTACTTCCTTAGTGTCCTTTTAGATACTTGGGCCAGCCATCCTTAATGTAACGTAGAACTTCCTGAAGTTGCATGTCTGTCAGGTTTGCTTTTTGTAGCTGGTGTAGTCTCTATTCTGATATTGATCTGTATGCATGCACAGTAGCCACTTATACCTTTATGTCATCTTTGAGCTGATGGGTAGTTGAGTGCGATGCTGGGCTTCATGACACAGTGCCTGCTACGACCAGATTTTTCCCAGGAACATATTTAGCAATTGGATTAAATCACATTAAACATAGCAATAGACATTGGCATCTCAGCAGTGCTTGATCCAGGTCTTTTCTGTTGATGAGGATTATGAGCAGTTTATGGTCTGTTACCTGTGTAAATGAATCTAGTCCACACAGATATCTATAAAAATTCTGATATGCCCATATGCTTGCCAGGAATTACTTTTCAATCTGTGCATATAGTATTTCTGCTTTTGTGAGTGTGTGAGAGCTAAATGCAACTGGCTTCCATTCAGAGACAATGTACCACTTAGGCCACAGCTGCTGGCACCCATACTGACCATTGTGGGCAGGGCCAGCTTTAAGACGATTCTGGCGATTCCCCGGAATCGGGTCTCGCGCCCAAGGGGGCCCCGCTCTGGGGGCCCCCGCTCTGGCAGTTGTTGTTTTTTTCTCCGCTGATCGGCGGCGGGAGGTTTTTTGGGAGGTTTCTTTGTTTTTGTTTTTTGCTTCTACAAAGTTGGCGGGGCCCCACCATCGTTATAGATGTGGGGCCCTGCACCTGCTAAAACCGGCCCTGATTGTGGGTTTCTTCACATCATAGTACTTGAGAACTGGAGCTATTGAGATCATTTCTTTTACCTTTTTGAAAGCAATGTCTTGATTTGGCCCCCATTGGCCAAGATATGTTGGAATTCAACAGTTCATTAAGTGGTTTTGTCACTGTAGAAAGGTCTTGTAGTTATCGACCAGAGTAATTTACCACCCCCAGTATACATCTCTGTTCTGGTATATTAGCTGGTGCATTGAATTCTCAAATTCGTTTTACTTTCTCAGGGCTAGGACTGAATCCATCTTTATATATTGTCTTTCCCAAAAACTCAATTTGGGGTAGGCGGAAACTTCATTTTTCCTTGTTTAGCTTCAGTCCATGATAACTGACTGGGGGGGAGGGATAGCTCAGAAGTTTGAGCATTGGCCTGCTAAACCCAGGGTTGTGAGTTCAATCCTTGAGGGGGCCATTTGGGGATCTGGGGCAAAAATTGGGGATTGGTCCTGCTTTGAGCAGGGGGTTGGACTAGATGACCTACTAAGGTCCCTTCCAACCCTGATATTCTATGATAACTGATTAGGTTTAGGACTTTGTCGAGAGTTTTGTTGTGTCCTTCCACTGAAGATCCATATACCATAATGTTGTATATGAAAACTATAACTCAATTTGTGTCCATTAATAGTTCTGACCTCTTTCTTTGGAAAATTTCAGGTGCACTAGTAATCCCAAAAGGTAATCTTTGAAAATTTCCCAAAGGCCATGATAAATGTAATCAATTTAGCCCTTACTTTGGCTAAAGGAATTTTCCAGAATCCATTCAAGGCTTGGGGAATACTGTATCTCCTTCGACTGTGGGGAGGAAGTCATCCAGTGTTGGGAGGATTTATTTTTCTCTCACAACTGCTTCATTAAGTCTTTTAAGATCCACACAGATTCATATTTTTTCCATTTTGATTTATAACTGGTACCTTTGGGGCACACCATGCTGTTGGCTCAGAGATTTTTTTTTATTATGCCAATCTGCTCCATTCTTTTTTACTCAGTTTTCATTTGAGGAAGTAATGGGATAGGAATATTGCCTGGGGTATGTACACTATATGATTCAGCATTGTCTCTTAATGTTATTTGCACTAGATCGCCGTTCAAATGTCCAATATCACCAAATATTCCATTTAATTCTTCCATCTTTCTCATTAGGCCCATCATGGCTGCCACGTTGTAGCTGAGAAAGCTGTTGGTTTGTAGTCCTTTAATCACATACACTCTGAATGCATAGCTTTTGTCTTTGAAAGTTGTTTCTGTGGTGAACTGGCCCATGCAGCAAAGAATACATTCGGGGCTAGTCAGAGCTGTGTCAGGTGACTTCAGCTCTGGGAGGAGTGAAAGGTGATTGTAAGTCCACTCTGAGATGATTGTGACATTAGCTTCTGAATCAATTTTGAAGTCAGTAGTCTTGCTATGAATATTCATTTTCACTCTCCAGGCAGGCTCTATGTTATCACAAGTGATAGATCCCAGAAATAATGGCTCTTGACTGTCCGCAATATGAGTCAACTCCCTAACTACTTTGGTGTGGCAAACAGCTGCAACATGTCCATATTTCATGCATTTATTACACTGTGTGCCTCTGGCTGGACATGCATCATGTCTTCAGATAAGATATTTTCCACACCTTGTCCATGTAGGCTGGGATTGTCCCTCTTAGCCTGGTAGTTCCCGCTCCTTGCCTCAGGAGTTTTATGATAATGACTTTTAACATTCAAGTGTTTATGTACAGTTTCTAAGCTAGTTTCAGGTTTTTCAGGATTGTCAAGTTGCTCAAAGTTTTGCTGTCTCACCAGCTTAGACTGCTTTGTTCTCTGTATAGCTGTGTCTAGGGTTAAATCTCTCTTCAGTTGTACCTGCTGTGAAAGGTATTATCTGTTAACCCAATAACCAGCCTGTCTCTGATATTTTCATGTTTTGCGTTCCCAAAATCACAGTTTTCAGCCAATGTATGCAGTGCTCTTATAAATCACTCAACATTTTCCCTGGTTCTTGAATTCTGTACTGGAAACATAAATGTTCATAAACCACATTTCTCTGAGGTATAAAGTATGCATCAAATATAGTCAGAAACCCTTTCATAGTCATCTTTGTCACTGTCTTCAGTAAAGTCATATGATCTAAAAATATTCTCTGCTTGTTTCCCTATAGCAGAAATTAATGAAGATACCTGTATATCTGCAGTTTCTTTGTGCAGTTTGTTTGCAATTCAAAACCTTGCAAAATCCTGCTTCTAGTCTGTCCATTGTGAAAGTTTGTCAAAGCTGAAGTTCTCTTGGGTATTGAAGAGTGGCATGTTGATGAGATCCTGCAACCTTTGTTGCTCTTTTCCTTCTTGTTCTGTTCATAGTTTACTCCTGACACCATGTCACGTACTTGTGCATCAGATATGGTCTGGCTACGGAGCTTGCTTATATACACCAGTTGTGTTCATCATAAGATCATTTCATACTCTATCAGGTATGGCTAAGGTTAGCTTTAAATAAGGTCGTGGCTGAGCAGTATAATATAGTTTAGTATTACATTACAAAGGGGTCATTTGTAGCACTTTCCTACTTTATTTGGAATACATGAAAAAAAGGCTTCCCTCCCTGACATGCAAGAGATGAGTGTAGGTCATGGAGCAGCTGTAAGGCACCCTTACCTGAACATAATCACTGCTGCAAAACCCTCAGAATCTGTAGGTTTAGCTATGTAACAGAGAGGTAGCCCTGTTATAGGTTTAGCTATATCCCTTGACTCAGATCACTTGGCTGGAAGCACGGTTGATTGTCTCCATGTGCTCAGGTCAACTTGGCTCCCAGGATCCTGCAAAATGAATTTCCACGACTGACAAGTTATGGGGAAGGAATGAGTTATGACCGTATGGGTGGCCGGCAGTGTATTTTACTGTTCGCTGCAACTGTTCATTATTGTGCTGTTTTCAATATTGGAAGGGGCTCCCAGAACGTGGGATGGCTGCACTTAGCACATATGTTTTAAAAATAAATGCATAAATCTACAAAGCTGAATTAGCATCAAATTGCTTTGGGAACTCAAGGTTGCATATCTTTATTCTGATACATTTCAATATCTACCACCATATAGTTAACACACTTTATTTTTAACTAATGTGAGTTAGGAAAGGAAGTTCTGGGAATGGGGGGGAGGAAGAAGAACAGGGCATGATCACAGAATCGGGACTGGAAGGGACCATGAGAGGTCATCTAGTCCAGTCCCGTGTACTCATGGCAGGACTAAGTATTATCTAGACCATCCTTGATAGGTGTTTGTCCAACCTGCTCTTACAAATCTGCAATGATGGAGATTCCACAACCTCCCTAGGCAATTTATTCCAGTGCTTTACCACCCTGACAGGAAGTTTTTCCTAATGTCCAACCTAAACCTCCCTTGCTGCAATTTAAGCCCATTGCTTCTTCCCTAACTGTGGTGGGGCGATAGACAGAACACACCTGTGTGCTACATAATATCTGTGAAAGTAAGGGGGAAGCATTTCGGGGGGGGGGGGGGGTTGGGAGTTGAGGAAGATCGCCTGGCTGCCAATTATGAGCAGCCAGACACCAGGGCAATAAGAAGAGCACATCGAGGCATCTCTGAGAGACTTTGAAAACCAGTTTCATGAATGACCCAACACTGATATGACATTTCTGTGTGTTGTTCCTTACCAACCTGCCCCCTTTTTCGAATGTACTGCCCTGTAAACTAACCCCCCACCAACCACAGTGTGCACAGTGAATAAAGAGCCTCTTGTCCTCAATTCATGAATTTTTATTATGCTAACAAACACTGAACAGAGACAGCAATAAATGGCAAAGATAACCCGGGTCTAAGGACCTTATAACACAGTGGGGGGAGGGGAAAGGACACGTAGCTTATTACAATTGCACTATCTAGCAATCAAAGCTGTGGGAATGAGAACCTTCTGCTCCATGAACCATCCCCTGGAGTTGAGTTCAAGGGATAATGGAGTTCTCCCTCCCGCCCCGCGCATTCTAGGACATCTGGGAGAGGAGGATATGGAACTTGGTGAGGAGGGCAGCTGGTTCATCACTGGATGCAGCGGGACTCTAAGGTCTAGCTGCCTTTCCTGCACCTCAACCAGGTGCCTCAACATGTCTGTTTGCTCCCCCATAAGCCACAACATCTCCTCTTGTGTGTTATGCTCTTGTTCCGGGCATGCTTTCCTGCCCTCTTGGTCGGTGCGCATGCTCTCCAACAGTGTAAGCCTCCATGCATTCAGCTGGGCCCTGTCAGTCTCGGAGGAATGCATCAAATCACAGAACATGTCTTCCCTTGTCTGCTTTTTTCATTTTCTAATCTGGGACAGCCTTTGTGCTGGAGTGGAGGAAGCACCCACAGACGATGTTGTAGCTGCAAGGAAAAATATACATTGTTGAAAACAAAAGGTTAACTCTTGCAATGAATGAAACAATTCACAGCAGTAAATACATTCCCTGAGGTACACGGCCACATTTTGTCTTCTAAAAGAAGTGCCTACCAGTAAGGTACAACACATGACAGAGCACTGGGCAGCAGATTTCGGTTTGCAGGCAGGCATGGTAAGCACATACAAACGGGTATCGGTGTGAGGGCACACCCAGGGACATTTTTTGGTGGAGAAACTCTTGGCACATAAACAGGCTTTTCCGGGGAGCACCCTTTGCATGGCTGGACTGGCCGCCACTGTCTCCCAATTGTTTACCTCAAATTAAACATTAACCACAATTGCATTTGACCCCTGTAGTGTTATTACAAGTGTGCACTTACCAGAGGTGCCTTCCCCACCATCACAGTCCCATAACAGTAAGTCCTGCGAGGAGATTGGCTCCAGAGTTAGGAAAAGATCATGGCTGTTGGGGAGAATGGATCCTCCACTGGCCTGCTGCGCATTCTCCTCCTCCTCCTCTTCCTCATCAACAATGTCCTCCTTGTTGTTGCGCATGGCCGCCTGGGGCCCCTGGGAGGTGTCCATGGAGAGAGTGTTGGGGTACTGGTGGGGTCCCCGCCTTTAATCTCATGCAACTGCTCATAGAAGCGGCATGTCTGTGGCTCAACACCAGAGTGACTATTCACCTCCCTTGTCTTCTGGAGCTCCTTTATTTTCACATGGCACTGCTGTGTGTCCCTGGTGTAGCCTTTGTCCCCCATGCCCTGTGCAAGTTTGGCATAGATGTCAGCATTTCTTCTGTTGGTTCAGCGCTCTGCCTGCACAGACTCTTCTCCCCACACAGCAATCAGATCCAGTGTCTCCTGTATGCTCCACACTGGAGCGCGTTTGCGGACCTGGGCAGGCATGGTAAGCTGTGGTGGTGAGCTCTCCACGATGATCAAACAGGAAACGAAATTCAAAAGTTCCCAGGCTTTTTCTCTTTACCTGGCTAAAGATCAGTGGAATTGAAAGTGCTGTCCAGAGCGGTCACATTGGAGCACTCTGGGACAGCTCCCGGAGGCCTAACCCATTTAATTACACAGTGCTGTGTCTACACTACCCCTAATTCAACCCGGAAAGGTCGACTCTAGCGCTACTTCTCTTCCCGAGGTGTAGTACAAGTGTTGATTTTAAAAGACCTTTAGGTCAGCGGAAAGGGGTCAGTAGTGTAGACACACACATTATAAATTCAGCATAATGCGGCAAATGTTAATCTAACACCATACAGTAGGCCAGCCCTCAGTCTCAGAAAAAAGCCCTAGAGCTCATGAAAATTTTTTTTACAGATCAAATTTTTACTAAAAAATTAATTTCTCTGAAACTATTCACAAATTCAGGATGAATATGACAAATAGTTTCAGATGAAAAAAACTGGATATTTTTTAAACAGTCAAAATATTTCATTTTGACTTTTTTATTTTCATGTTCAGATCTGGCCAATTTTTAAAAACACACACAAAACGCATGAAAAACACTTGAATGGCTAAACTGAAACCCGTAGAGAAAAAAGCTGGTTTTAGTTGATCAAAATGTTCCCAATCATTTGAAACAAAAAAAAAACCCAAGTTTTTCTATTCAATTAATTTTTTTTTTTGAAAAAAATTGGTTTAGATTCACATCAAACAGAAAATTGTTATTAATTATTTTATTTTTCAGTCCCCCCCCCCAAGCCCTCCAAAACTCCATTATTTGCTCAGCTCATGTATGGACAGAGGGGTCCTCTCACAGTGAGTGGTGTTGCCATTTGGCTGCTGCGAGTGAACTCAAGTGAAAAAGCTAAAAGACCAAGCAGGAAATGAGAATTATTGGTCAGAAGTTTATTAGGTATTTGCTTTGCACAACACTTGCACTTTCAGCAACTAGAGCTAAAATTAGGTCTGAAATTTAGGACATGAGTTAATCAGAGCTCCCTAATCTGAAGAACCCTCCCAGAGGGACTAAAGCACCTGGGAATAGAATGAAAATTATGCCTTGTTGCAACTAACATTGTAGCTGCTCCTGTGTGAAGAGAGAGAGCAGCATGAGAGCTGTCTGGAAGCAGGTTGGACTGGCAGCTTTGATTCTCTGTCCCACCTTGGAACACTTTTTTCATTGGTTATTAAATGTTAAGCATAGCTTATTAAAAAAAACCAAGAGAATGCATTCACATTTCTAGTATACAGCAGTGTTAAGCATAGTCTCTCCCAGCAATCTGCTGAATTCCAAGTCTCCTTCTTGGTGCAAATGCCATTCTTTTAGGATAACTAGACATTCCTGGGGTCTGAGTGACAGAAAAGCCAGTTTTGTTTGCCCCAAAATAAAAGATGGTTTTTTTTATTTTGCATTTTGTAAAAACTGATAATTGAATATCATTTATTTATTTCATGTATATGATTTGTTATGGTTCTAGCATGTGAGATCTGGATGCATATTTAAAAGGTGAAATCAATGATAAAAGATTTACTTGAACAACTGTTAGGGGCTTCATTCAAGAACTGGGTATTGTATTGTACGGTGTGTCTGTGTACACCTCCTCATTGTACCATTCATGCATAAACTGTTATAACATACTCAACATGGATAGAGAATACCTAGGTGGGGTAGCTCAGGCATTCTCAGCCTTGCATTTCTTTGCAAGAAGTTCCTTATGCTTGCCGCAGCTGCAATAATTGCAAGGGAAAATAATCAGTTTTTCTTTCAATTTTCGATAAATATGCACCATCTCTCCAAATGAGTAAACTGTTGCAACAGCTGTGTTTATGCAGCATAAGGAACTTCAAGTAAAGAAAATGGGACCCCTAAAATGGTGGTTGTTCACCCTGCAGTATTCCAGTTCTTCTTAAGATCACATATAACCTACTTTAAAAGCTTAGAAAACTTATATTTTCTTTTCAGAAGTGTAAAAAAATACTTTAAAGTACATATATGGACTGACCACAGATTTATTGCCATTGACTTTTTGAAAGGCAGCCAGAATGAGGCTGCTAATGCAAGTTTATGAGAACAGCTGGTACATTTACTGGCAGCTTTATAGGCACACCTCAAGAACTGCTCCACGTCTGTAAAAAGTATGGTATCAAACAAACTGTACTGGACATATGGGGCTATCGATGGGCAAGGCTCTATAAACCTAGCCATAACTATTGCAGCTGTGACCATAAAACTTTTTAGAAAAGCAAAAAAATCAGACACAAAAACATTTAATGAATTTCAAATGAAAAACCCGGACTGCTGAGTGGAGCCACGTAATGATTTGGGGGAGTATTTTACAGGTCTAAATTAAACAACGAGAAAAGTTTAGCAGTCATTATATTTTGTTGTTTCCTCTAATCAGCCTCAGTTAAAATTTCCTAACTACAATTAACTTTCTTGCTGCTTTTAAAATCACCTTTCAGAGTGCAGGCTGCCACTAGCATCCAACAAAACAATGGGAGTTCTTTAATAGCACTGCCAGGAGGGTGCTAGTTGCTGCATTTTGTCACACAGGCAGACCTTGTGTACTTGGATTAACCAGAGAAAATTGAGCAGTTCACCTTGTGCGTAATAAAGGTCCATTTCGAATTTGTTCTTCCCCTCCAGCATCCTTTAATGAAAGTTTATGTCCTCACAAATTAATTGGTTTTATTTATTTTTTTACGTGAACATCAGCAGTTGTTAGTTGAATTCAGAAAATTGACTGCAATATTTTACTGACTGAATTTTTACATGTCAGTGAATGGAAACGTGTTTATTGACACGGTAATATAGATGTACATATATGTATTCAGTGTGCAGTGCTATCTCTTCAGGAGCAAATATACTGAGTCTCCAAATGAGAAACAATGGTGCTGAAGGCATTTCTTGCAGACCCTGAGACCTGTCTTGGGGGGGGGGGGGGCGGAGGGAGGGAGAGAAAGTCTTCACCTATGAGGTATCCAAGATTATACCCAGGTGAAGTAGCTTTTAGGAAGGCTTCAGATGAATTTGACCTTGTGCGCTAGGAATTCATGATCCTTCATAGATTTGAGAAACTTCACTCACATGGTTATTGCTCTAGCTTTTCTTAATGCCAATGTCCCTCGGCATCTGCTAATCCTTTGTCTCAGCTAACATTATAATTCTCATTTTTCCACACATGTGTGCACAATGGGCCAGATCCTCAGCTGGTGTAAATTGATGTGGCTTCATTGGTTCAAGGGAACTGTGCTGACTTACATCAGCTGTGGATCTGGCCTTGTAGTATACAAATATAACGATATTTCATTTAGGAATAAATATTACTGGTAGAAGCTTTCTTCTGCCTCTAAGTGCTACAGTCTGGGGGAGAAGGGGTGACTATGCATCTGCTTCAAACTAAAGCTCCAAATTTCAAATGTCATCTCATGCTTTCAAAGCATGAGCTGTAGAGAAGAGACAGTTTAGCCTAGGCTTGAAAAGGCTACATCATGTAGCGCTTCTGCTCAGTTTTTTCAGAAGCTGTCATGCCCAGTCCATTCTAGTTAGCATTTAAAATTTGGATTACATTTTCTTCTGCCCTGCTGATAGCCCATCCCAGAGTCCTATGCTGTATTAGTGGTGATAATCCTTGCCTTTTTGGCTGAAGTCCATGACAGTGGAAACCCCGCCAATCCCATATCTCACATAGTCTCTCTCTAACGCAGCCTAGTCACGGACAACTATTCTGTTGCTTTCCTACAGAGTAGTAACAACCCTAACTGATTTTAAATGCAGTATCTTGTTCTGCTAATATGCACAGGTGAGATGAAGATTTCAAACATCCACTAATGCCTTTCTTTGAGCTCATTACTCCCAACAGACTTCTTGCTCCATCTAAAAATATTGGTGGAGCGCTGTTCACTCAGATGGCCTGGAATTTAATAATAATTTGGATATGGTTATGTTCCTGTCTGTTAGCTGTGTTGAACAATTATAGATGCTCCCTTAATGCTTTCTGGAGCAAGCTCTCTGACTCTTTTTTTTTTTTTTTTTTGGCAGTGTCTTGAGAAACTATGGTGCTTAATAAAGTGCAGTTTGATATCGACATGCAAGTCCTCTTGCTTAGTTTTCCCTTCCTGACAGCCTAACGTGGCAATGTTTTCACCGTGTTATACTAAGTGCACTATTATTAGGGATTATATTACTACTTTTGAAGACTGATATCTACTCTTCTCTATTGTAGACCTACTTTTCTCCTCTGGGTACTGTTTCCTCTCTGTATTAGTACTGATTTAGGTATGAAGGCCTCGGGGAAATAACCATGAGAGGAATTTAACTAGCTGTAGGTTTGAATTTTTTGTTTGTTGTTGTTGCTATATTTAATTGTGGATCCAGAGAAGCCTTCTCTCTGCATTCCTGCTAGGTCAGACACTTCAATGGCGATATATGTTCTGCCAGGAATTTAACCAATTAAAGGCACTATGCTGACCATACCAGTCTGAGGTGCACAGTGGGAGTAACCTAGTAGCAGTGCAATGGAGGGTTCCTGAGTAGCCATGGCTAAGGGGACTAGCAATGACTCAGAGCCCCTCTCTGCCCCCCACACCCCAGGAGATAAGTGCAGCTCCAAAAATGAGCAATATCTCAGTAGCTGATGATAGTATGAGGTGATCAGGAGCCTGATCATACCTCAAAACTGGTTGACCACATACTCGTGGAGTCAGGAAATACCAGTGTAATGCCAACAGCTGATGGGCTCGAACCTGGGACCTCTGGAGCCTAGTGCATGCGCCTCTACAGCATAAGCTAAAAGTCAACTGGCTCTTAACTAAGGCTATAGAGCAAGCTCATTAATCTCTCTCTCTCGCTCTAAGTAGTCTCAGAGCCACTAGATGGGACAGAACACCACACCCAGGAGGCGTGTGGGTTACACTAGCAGGCCTCCCACCAGTTCTCAGGGAAACCCATGGTCCATATCTTTGTGCGGCTTCTAAGAATTCTATGCTAAGTGTCACTTGCTGGATGGGCAAGCCAATTAGGCATGCTCCATGTCAATACAAACAAGTCCATGGTCAATAGTAGATTGTGCTCTCTGCAGGTGAAATGAAAAATGTGTACGTTGTTTGTCTGTAGTCACTAAATGAGCCTTTTTGCCAAATCATCAGAACAATCATTTTTTTAATGCAAACTTGTTTCTGATTTTACCAGGGCAATTTTTGAAGCTAATTTTTCTTAGATTATATCTAGACCAAGAAGTTTCTGTTTTCTATGGTGGTTCTTCCTTCCTTCCAATTTGGAATTCTATCACTGTCATAATCTTAAGTTTTTCAATTTTTTCTTTCTTCCATTTTGAAAAATGTACTACATTAAATATGTATTTGCCAGTTACTGATTCTCCGTCTCTGTTCTTCAAAGCTGATAATGATGACCTGTACAGTACCAGTCTCCGTTTGCATTTTCTGAGACTTTTACGATCTTCAGCAGCCCTTAGGAGCTTTTTGGTTCAAAATTTCTCGAAGTCTTCCTTCAGCTTCATTCGTATGAGCTTGCAGAGAAGGGAGTACTCAAGCCTGTTGCTGCAATTTCTTTTCATTTTCAGTAGGGAAATTAGTCTCATTAGACAGTGGGGACCTAGTTCACTCTCATGTCATACCATTCACTTCCATGAGTTTGTGCCCATTTATATCGCAAGAGCTGAATTTGAATTTGAATCTGCATTTGCATTTCCTTGAGGTTATTATTTTTCAGGATTTTAGCATTTTTTAAAAATCAGTGTCAACCAAGTGAATGACTCAGTGCTGAACTATTATTCATGGTAAGAATTATTATTATTATTAGTTTACAAAATAAAATGAGTATTTACTTAAAGCTCACTAGGTGCTTCACAGTAATGATCCCTGCTCATAGGAGCTTATAACTTAATTACCTTATGGGGAGGTGGGAGGGTAAATATAAGGTAGGGCCTGTGATAGGAAGGACAGGGGTACTATCAGTAAATTAGCACAGTTAGTCAGCAAAGCCTAGTTTCAAGTACGGTAAAATAAAGGATATATTATGCACAAAACTCTATGTTTAAAGAACATAATGGCTGTGAATTCAAGCACTCCAAAGTTAGGAAATGCCAGAATTAAGGTGTAAAGTCCCTATGTAAAGTTCCCTTTGTATTTCTTCCCACTCCAACCCCTAATTACACTGAACTCTCCTCAGCTATCATCAAGAATCTGCACCAAGATCTCTTTACAATTTCTGTTAAATTCATTCATCCTACAAGTTCATATGCACAGTATATACACGGTAGTGTATAAAACCAGTTGCAAGTTTGATTGTCCTAGAATTTGTACAATAGGTAAATACTTCCACAAAATAACAGACATTGCTATCTATGCTATTATAAAATGGATTACCATTCTAGACACAAATATTACTGTCTAACTCTATGATTTATATCATGCCTATATCAATTAAGGATAGTAAATGCATAATCTAATTGTTTTCCTAATTTGTGTTTTATAAAATCTGTTACATAATAGCAGCAAACTCAGTCTATGTAATGAATTTCTAGAGGATTACTGGATTTATTGCTCTTCTTGGGTGGTTAAAGTCAGTCACTCAGCCAAATGTCTTTATAACGCCACATAGAGAAGGCAATATTTTTACAGTGCATAGGATATGCAAGAGATAATTGCAAGGGAAAATGGTCTCCTACCACTTCATAAATATTGAGTCAAAGTCAAGACTTTATTGCTAAAGGAAACTGATCCTGAGACAGTGTTCTACTGCAGTGCCTGAAGATCACAGACTACTCTATTACAATGGCTGTGGATGAGTCAGAGTTTGTTATTGTGGGCTTTGACCTACCAACAGCAAGTTGAGAGCTCTGTACGTATAAGCTAAATGTAAAACAAAAATGCTAGGAAGACAGATGGACTCAAAATCCTGCTTTAATGAGAACTCTGCTGTGTGGCTGCTGCGTTACTCCTGTGTAGTAGGAGGAAGAAGGCCAAGGAATGGAAGGAGTAGGTAAGGTTGTGTCTACACTACAATGAAAAATCCATGGCACTGAGAGCCCAGGTCAATTGACTTGGGTTGCAGGGCTAAAAATAACAGTGTACAGTTTCGGGCTCAGGCTATAGCCTGTACTTGGACATCCACCCCCCTTGCTGGGTTTCAGAATCCAGGCCCGAGCCTGGGCCTGAATATCCACACTGCAATTTTTAGCTTCATAGCCTGAGCCCTGAGAGCCTGAGGCAGCTGAGCAAGCCAGCCATAGCTGCACTGCAGGTCTTTTATTGCAATGTAGACATACTCTAAGTGACTCATTTACATGCTGTAGGTCTCATTAACACCATGAATGAACACGTGGCCCTCACTGAAGCATAGGCACCGACTCCGTGGGTGCTCCAGGGCTGGAGCACCCATGGGGAAAAGTTGGTGGGTGCTTAGCACCCACCGGCAGCTCCCCGCCAGCCCCGGGGCCCGCACCCAGCTCCCTGCCAGCCCTGGGGCCCGCGCCCAGCTCACCGCAGCACCGGGCGATGTTGCGGGGCCCCGCCCACGACACCGGGCGACGTTGCGTCGGCGTCGGGCCACCGCACCCACCGGCGCCACCGGAAGGCGGCGCCTGTACACTGAAGTGATGGGGGCTTTGCCATTTACTTCAGTGGGTCTAGGATTTCACCACATGTGCTCAGAGTCTCTACACTCACTTTTTTTACCCTGTATTCCTGAGAATTATTCAGTGGATATCCAGGAGTGCAGAGGGCTGTTTATAGTGCTTATATTTATTGTACCTGTCCACAGTCTCCACTCACACGTGTGCTAAAATGCAGCACCCTCACAAAACATACTGCATAAAGATTGCAGAATCCAGACATATTTTTATTAATGTACTGTATCCATTCTAGCCAATTTGAAGCCATCTTATTTTAAAATCTTTAGATAGCATATTTTAATTTTATTAGGCATTGGAATATAAATTGCCAGACTGGATCAGAGCCAAGGTCCATCTAGTCCAGTAACCTGTCTCTACCAGAAACTTCAGAGGAAGGGGTGAGAACCCCACAGGAGGTAGATGTAGGATAACCTGTCCCCTAAAATAGGTTTCATCCTGGTCTCTAATAGTTAGAGATTGGTTAAACCCTGAAACATGAGGGCTTAATGGATGGATGGTGTCTGATTGGCTATTATTATTTATTTAACAGTGTCAGCGGTCAACTTTCCAGAAAAGTGGTTAGCAAAGTTAGGCCCTGATCCTGCAAACACTTATGAATCTGCTTAACTTTATACACTGTGAGTAATCCCACACCTCTGGGTAGATTTCCTGAGAGATAATGGCCCATAGCTTTTAACTATTGTTAGTATTTTTAGCAGTATATGTAAAGAATCTGCTTGCATGGACCCTTATGGGAAAACTAGCAGTACACTTAGGCTATGTCTACACCACAAGCTAAGGGTGTGATTCCCCTGCTCATGTACCCATACTAGCGGTAATTCGATGAGAGCTAGCATGAGTATAAATAGCAATGCAGCTCTCGTAGCCTGGGCAGTGACAGTGGAGACACAGTTGAGCCATGCTGATTACAAACCTGCCTGAAGATGATGTGTCTGTATTCAACATGGCTTAGCCTTGCCTCCACTACTGCTGCCCATGCTATTGTGGCTACACCACTGCTTATACTTGTGTCAGCTCTCATTGAGCTACCATGAGTATGTGTACACGAGCCGAGGAATCACACCTCTAGCTTGTAGTGTAGACATAGTCTTAGTATGTTCTTTAAGAACTTTGTAGTACATAACATGATGCATTTGTTTTGTAAAAGTTCTGGAGGAAGGATGAGAGTATATCCCTGGGTATGATTTCGGGGGCGGGGACGGGAGCTTTTCTGGAGTTTTTCCATTTTTATTGTCAGTTGACTGAGGTAGATGGTTATCTCCGTTTGATCATTTAAGGCAGCTGGCTGGCAGAGTTAATATATGTGACTTCAGTGTGTATGCTGCTGGATGCTTGTAATTCTAATTATTGTCAGGACATTCAGAGCTTTAGTATGGGCATGCTTTTTTAATGTTGAATATAAATAAGATTATAAATATGGAGCACACCTATGATTTATGCATTTATACAGCTCTGCTCAATGCACTCTGCTGCTTTTATGGCATATCAAATTAAACCATACAACACACAACTGTAAAGTCAACTAAAATAATTAGAGGAGATGCAGACAAACCTTGCCATCAGTCACATGAGTACAGTTCCCTGTGAACCCAGTGGCATTTGTAGCCTTTCAACTGAGAGCAGAATTTGGTCTACAGTTTTCCACTTAATTTTAAAACTCCAAATGCTACACCTATATGATGAGGCAAGCAGTTCCACCAGCTGGGTGCTAAGTGGCTCTCATGCCCTGCTATGCCCTCTCCGTAACATTTTTTAGGGTCTGGCTGCAACTGTGCATAAAAATTTTGTGTGCTTCAGCACAGTACTATTTTGAACGAGTTCATGGGGAGTGGTAGAAACTGCCAGCTCTACTTTACATAACAGCCTGTGTCTGGGGTTTCCAGTATCCTTAACACCGTTTTTGGAGCAGGTTCAGACTGATCTTGTAATGTATACTACATTAGGGTTTAAAAGATTGTTTTGTCAGGTTTAGGTGATTAATTATCTTACTGGGAGAACTCCAGCAGGTACAGTAATACCAGACAGGTGTTTATTAATATTACAACCATATTTCCTCCTAGCATTCGATCCTCCCAGCTCCTGACATTACCCCCCTTAACAGAGACAATTGTCAGCTGACACCTGTATTTACCACAGGAATAATCTTGAATCTCATTGTGACAAGGCCCTAATCAGTTCCTGCCACTCCAGCCCCAATCAGGGGAAATGGGTTGGGGCTGGGCAACTAGCTAGGCCTGGCCTGGAAACTGGCCACACCTGCCAGCCTCGTTAACAGAGGCTAAAAGCTTGGGAGGAAGGGGAAGAGTAGGCTTAGAAGGAGCCAGGTGCCTGCTACCCTGTGATAGGCCAAACCTAGCTTGGATAGTTGGAATGTGGTGGTGATGATGATGATGACCGGACACAGGAATAAAGAGCATGAGTGTTGCACCAGCTTGAAGTGGTTCTGGCTCATGGGGGAATGGGGCCAGGAGGCTGAACCGAGTGGGTTGCAGTGAGCACCCTGTTATACTCATCTCCACCCCACAGGTGCTAAAACTAAAACAGAAATGGCAAAATACATTTTATAAGAGTGCATATCTTAGGCTACGCGAAAACTCAGCAATGGTTTTATGCATTCTGCAGCACACAGTGACAGGTAGTGTGAAATACCTGTGCCTGGCGGAAATTAAACAGGACATTGTTAGAGAAAGTGTGACTTCAAACTGCTACGGCAAGTCCTGGAAAGGATTAAAGCCCTAAGAGGCTGGCTTGAATCTCTATGTGGGAATTGACAGAAGCTGAGGTGTGGAGCCTTTTTAATGTGGTGTATATGAACTAAATGACAGACCTGGGGAGAGAGAATAAGATGATTAGAAATTGGGGTGGGGAGCAGCATAGTTATTTGCACCTGAATCCTGCAAAGCTGGATGCAAGTGATTGATTTTGCACACATGATCAAAATCCCATTAAAATCAATAGAATGATTGACTTCAATAGGCTTGTGCTTAGCCCCATGAGTAGTTCCAATAACTTCAATGGCTCTGTTCACATTCACAAAGTTAAACACGTGTATCTTTTTTGCAGATTTTGGATGCAAATGACTACTCTTCCCCTCACCCCCATATCTATTAGTTGCTTATTTAGATGCCCCTTAAAATATTTTCTTTTAGGGTAATTCTCCTCTCAAAATAAAAAAAGATTTGGCTGCCGATGTACATTCAAAAGCAGCTCTTTTCAAATTGACTCTTAATTTTTTTGTTTCTGAACTACGTTACAAATTTAAAATGTAATTCTTAACCTGCGTAAAATAGATTAAACATATGGAACAACAAAAAATTTGAATTCATACCTTTCTTCCTGTCTATCAAAGGTACTGAAAGGTGCTTACAGCATGTTTGTTTCTGTAATTAACTGGAATTTGGGGTAAGGCCTCACTGTGATTAATGGTTGAGACAGATATTTTGGCAGTGTAAAAGAATCTAGTGAAACAGTTATGTTGTTCACTATTGTATATAGCTTTATCAAATTTAATAATTATTTCCAGGAAAGGGGGAAAAAGAAGAGTATCAGTCTGCTTTATGTTTAGGGGAAAAATAGGTTAACTCCTAATGCAACAACTTAATGAAATTCACTAGTGGTTGAAAAGCCTGAGGAAAAGTCGTTCTTTAAAAGAATAAACAAAAGCCAGGGGACTGCCTGTCTTGGGGCATTGGTAATGGGCTTTGGAACTTCTCATCTCCATGTTACCAGTTCCAATCCTGCCCAGGCTTGTAGTAACTAAATGTTGTCACTATATGATGGTTATTTGGTGTGCAATGTTAAATGAGTTTAAGCCACTCCAGTTCCTAATGAATGTTTGTGTACGTCACCAGATCCACAGGTGCTACTCTCAATCTTAGCAGAGGCCAAGGCCTGAAGGCCTGACCCACCAATTATTGAAGTCAATAGAAGTCTTTCTATTCTCTTCAGTGAGCTTTAGATCAGGCTACAAAATGACTGGGATAACAAGCCACCTTCTGACCCTCTGGCTGGTCAGGCAATGTGGTGAAGCTTGCATCATCACTGCCAGTGTTGTCCCACACTGGGAATAAAGAGAGGAGGAGATTCATCTTCTGGGCAGCCACTCTGGAACTTCTCACCAGCCCGCTAAGAATCCAAGTTACTAAGAATTTGTAGCTGGTGTAAAATTAAAGAAAGCACCTTAATCAAGTCATCTGTTGCCTACGGTCATTCTACAATTGTACAAACATATGTCATCAAACATTTATAAAATGTAAAACTTACCTTCTCTTAAGTAGCTTGCAGGGCGCTTCCCAAGAGAGGACCAATCTCCTATTTGACATACATTGTCAAGGTGATGTTCTTATCTTTTGGAACTCTTGAATCTGTGGTGGGAAATCACACTGTGTAGCTACAACAACAACAATGTATTAGATTACAATTTTTTAGTGTATTTGGAGTTGGTATATTCCTATTCTTCTGGCATTTAAATCACATCTGTGATGCCATACATATAGGATTAACAGCAGGAAGAATGATGGCAATAATCTTTTATTTGGTCTAATTCCTTGTTAGACCTGGTCTCAGAAATAAAGTCTAGATCACATAGTTGATAGATTTGCCTTCATAACTACTACACTCGAAATGTTGGCACTTTACTAATATATTTTTCTTGCAAATCTCACACAAATTGACTCCATTAAAGTATCAGAAAAGTGTCTTAAGCATTTTCAGTAATGTAGAAAACTTGCAAGAGACCTTTTATAAACAAGGAAAGAAATTAGGCATAAGTTTTAAACCTGGGACTTGTGTGGGATCATTTTTTTCTGACATTGCTTCTAAAGTTGTTCATTTATCACAAGTGAGGTATAACTAAGATTCATTTTAAAAGGGAAAAAAAGCTATATGTACATACATAAATAATTTCACATGCCAAAAAAACGCCAGGAAAATTATTACTTCCAGTGCTGGGGTTGAAACAGTGCCAACTCCAAAGTTTTGTAAATTGGGGCCTAAGTGTGAAATCCTTCCAGCTGTTAAAAGTATCCCATATCTAATTATATTCACAGTTTTTCAGAATACTCCTTCAGTTAGGAGAATCCTGTAAGTACATACCGTATGCCTGGAAACTAGGACCACATGCATTCTCTGAAATCTTACAAAACATAAAGAAAGCAAATAGACAAAATAGACAAGCCACATATTTGTATGGTTTTGTAAATGTTTTCTTTTGTGGCTTTCTTTGTTTTTACAACATTTCTTTATAAACCTGATTTACTGTAATGTACCCACCCCATCATTCCGGAGGCCATGTACGGAAGTGTCCATTACATTTTTCTTAAGGATCTGTTACTACACGAGGCTCAAACAACAGCTGCAACTATAGTGATGTACCCCTAAAAGGGGTGAATGCTCACTTGTAATTATTGCTCCAGCCTTAGCCAAGCAATTGGAAAAGCCCTTCATTAGCACCAAACAGTATTGTCAGAAAGTCAGGAAGTTGCACATTATAGAGAATAGCATAACACTGATGGATTTGGGAATTCACTTCTCTTTAGTTTTTAGTAAACTTTCTAATTTTACTTTAGCATCCGCATCTTCCGACACAACACTTTGCCATTAGATTTCATGGATTATCATTAATGGGCTAAATTCTTAGGTCCTTAACTCAGATATTTTCTTGACTGAGAGTTTGACTAAGTCAGCATTGAGTAAAAACGGATTAGGAACTTCAGGATTCAGCCTATTATCCTGAGACTAGCAGTAGCCCAGCAGTAGTGGGCACTTGAGGCAACACTCCCCTCACAAATACTGGATGGCATGCTTTCCGCAAACATGCTCCTCCACCTGAACTGGAATTGGGCATCTGGGAATATGTAAAACAATCTTGCTTTTCTTGCATGCCCCAAAGTTCCATGAAGCCAATGAGAGTTTTTTGGGTGAGCAAGGAATGCATGCTAGTGAGGAAGGATGGTTGAATAATTAGGGTGCTAGCCTAGAACTGAAGTTCAATTCCCTCCTCTGACACAGAATTCTTCTGTGACGTTAGGCAAGTCATTTAGTTTCTCTGTGCCTCAGTTTCCCACCTGGAACATGGAGATAACAGCACTTTCCTACCACACAGGGGTGTTGTGAGGATAAACACATTAAAGAATGTGAAATGCTCAGGTATTATGGTGATGGGGGGACCATTAAGTACTGAAGAAAAATAGATAGATAGTTCAGGACCATTGAATTAAAGTACCTTGACTTGGAAGGATTCATTGTTTTAAGGCAGGCGGTATCTGAAAGCATGTGATGAGATGACACTGTCAAAACAAAATCCCAACAAACTCTAATGCAGGCACCCAGCAGCACCTGCTTCGGCTGGAGCAAGTGACAGTCTGCCCCTTCCCTCAAAAGAACATCTTGTTCAACTGCCATTTTATCAGCTTCTTTCTCAGTCCACACCCACCGTATCATATTTATCTGCACCTAACTGGCTTTTTTTTTTTGAGGTGTACATTTGGATTAATGTTATTCCTCATAAAAATCATCATTTACTGACCAAAATCTAAACAGTGTTTGTAAGGATCAATATACTTTTTATGGGTTTGGACAGAGCTAGCTTCGGGTTCTTAAATCATTAAGGCCATATTGTATTCTCCCTTGCAAAAATCCACAGAGGAAGACAGAGGACAAAGGAACAGCCATCCTAAACATGGTGGTATTCATTGCTAATGCTGACCTTGGTAAGCCAAATTAGATAGAATGGGTACCCGAGGGACTGTACTAGCATGAATAGTAGGAGAATGTGCCCTCTGGGGGATATATGCAGGTGTATACCAGCACTTTCTTATTTTGACTTTATTAAAAGCAGCTATACAAGTTCCCATGGGTACTAGGATGGCTCCCCAACATGCCAACATCGACCACTTTGAAAAAGAATTTTTGGACAAATGCACCACAAAACCAATGATATACCTGAGATACATCAATGATATTTCCATTGCCTGAACAGATGGCTTAACCTCCCTCATAGATTTCCCCCACACCTTCAACAACCACCACCCATCCATTAAATGCTCTCTGGAACACTCTGACACTAGCATCAACTTCCGGACACCACAATCACCTTCAGCAATGGAACCCTACAGACAGCCATATACAAGAAACCCACAGATCCCCACACCTACCTCAATAGATTCAGTAACCACTGCAAACACACCAAGAAATCTGTTTTCTACAGCCAGGCACTCAGATACCACAGAATATGCTCTGAGGTGAAAGTCTGGGGCTAGGTCTTCACTACCCGCTGGATCAGAGGGTAGAGATCGATCTTTCGGGGATCGATTTATTGCATCTCATCTAGACACGATAAATCAATCCCAGAAAGCGCTCCCCGTCAACTCCAGTACTCCAGCTTGTGAGAGGCGCAAGCGGAGTTGATGGGGGAGCAGCAGCGGCCGACTCCCCAGCGTAAGGACGGCCAGGTAAATCGATCTAAGATACGCCGACTTCTGCTATACTATTCACGTAGCTGAAGTTGCGTATTTTAGATCGACCCCTCCACCCCCGCTAGTGTA
The DNA here is from genome assembly GCA_033296515.1 of Macrochelys suwanniensis. NCBI lineage: Eukaryota > Metazoa > Chordata > Testudines > Chelydridae > Macrochelys > Macrochelys suwanniensis. The sequence continues at coordinate 96,057,544 of CM065777.1, forward strand.
GACCAGGGCTGCGATACACACTTTAACACACTTAAAACTGCCTTCACCAAACAAAGAGAATCCACCAGAGAAGTAGATTGTATCATGGAACAGGTCACCCAAATACCCCGAGAGAACCTACTTCAATACAGAAATAAAACCTGCTCTGGTTGCACACCTTTAGTTGTCACCTATCACCCCACACTGGAACCCATAGGAAGGATCATCATACAACTGCAACCCATATTCGATGGGGACCCCATCCTGAAAGAAATATTTCATGAACCCCCACTTCTGGGCTTCAAACAACCTCCCAGCCTCTCTAAGCTCATCATCAGAAGCAAGCTCCCCACAGACCAGGACACACCAACTGAAAGTAGCACCAGACCCTGCCAGAACAAGATGCAAAACCTGCAGACATATTGCCCCTGCTACAATGATCAACACCCCCAACAACACGCCTTTCATGATCCAGGGGTCCTACGCATGTCTATCACAATATGTGGTGTACCTCATCTAGTGCACTAAATGCCCCCAAAACAACTATGTGGATGAAACCAGACAATCACTATGCTCTCAAATGAACTCACCCAGAAAAATGATAAAAGACAAAACCACCCTATCGCCTGCGGGTGAACACTTTTCACAAAGCGATTGCTCTATATCTGACCTATCAGTCCCCATCCTCAGAGGAAACCTGCACAACACTTTTTTTAAAATGAGCCTAGGAGCTTACATTTATTACTCTGCTAAACACCAAAAATCATGGACTGAACAGACACTAGATTTATGGCTTATTACAGCAATCTATAACCCACTAACCCCCTCTTTTTGTCCTATGATTGCAGAGGTGTTAATGGGCCTCTCTACCTTGAATAGTCCCTTACAATATGTGCTAACTACATATGCTAAATAATTTGTTCTACCTTGCATTTTGCTGTGGCGCTGGGAGTTCCTTTCCCAGAGTGCCAGACCTAAAGAAGAGCTCTGTGTGGTTCAAAAACTTGTCCCTCTCACCAACAGAAATTGGTCCAATAAAAGATATTACCTCACCCACCTTGTCTCTCTAAGGGCTAGTCTACACTAGAAGTGCTACAATGGTGCAGATGCACTGAAGATGCTCTATGCTGATGGGAGATACTAAAACCACCTCTATGAAAGGCAGTAGCTATATATCTGTGGGAGAAGTTCTCCCACTGACATAGCACTGTCCACACCGGCACTTACGAAGGTATAATTTGCGTCACTCATGGGATTGGCTTAATCACACCTCTGAGTGACATAAGTTATATCAACATAACCTGTAGGGTAGACAAGCCCTAGTATCCTGGGACCAACAAAGCTACAACTATGCTGCATGCAAAAATAAACGCATATAATTACAGGAAATGATAGGAATCTGTAGCTTTTAATAAAAAAATACTTCCAGAAGCATCCACAGAAAGCTATTTTATTTGTTAACTTGGTACAGTGTACAAAAGAGCACTGACTCTGAGCCCTCTCTTTTCCTCCTGTTTCATTCATTTTTGCCAGGTATATAGCGATCATGCATGAACCTCAGAATATTCAGAGGCTCAGTGCAGAAAGGCACTAAATGTATGGTTGTTTATCCACACTGCTTAGATCTGTTAAGCTGGTCTGGAAAGCATGCCAGAACATATTCTGTAAGATCCAGCCCTATGTGCATAGCATTAATAGGAGTAGCCCAGAATAGCTACATGACAGATAGTGTCCACATCTGTTTCTAAACTGTTTAGGAAGGACTGTATGTGATGGTGAGAGACTACTTGCCAATTCAGTCTGTCATCAAAGGTCCAAAGTGGTATGAAACTGTTGTGGTGGCATAACTGAGTGGCACTGTTACACACGGTCTTTCAAGTCCTTTTTCTTAATATATAAGCAAATACATTCACCTTGGGAAGACATGCCATGCTTTGGGAAGGAGCTGTGGGAGTAGCAGGAGAGTTTGCTCTCTGCCTTGGTCTCTGATTTAGTCAATTCTTGAGGCAGAGTTGCTCTCTGGGAGCTGGGCATTAGTATTGAGCTGAGATTCCTGAAAGAAGGGACTGCCCTGCATGCTGTTTGACCATCTCTGTTCCAGGAACGGTATATGAGTAATTTTTTTAAAAGTTACACTTAGAATATACTCCATGTGACTGTGTTCTCCTCCACTAAAAAGCCTCCGGACACCTGCTACCACTCAGCAGAGGGGTAACTAACATTAGGATGAGACACTAGTGTTGCAAGAAGGAGCAACAAATGCAAGCACATTTGTCATAAAATTACAAAGGTTAGTGGCATAAAAGGTCTTTTATGTCATTCAATCCCTCTTCCTGCAAAGTCAGGATTGTTCCTTACATATTTTAATGTTTTATCTAGACTGGTTTTAAATGATGCAAGCTCCCACTACTTTCTTTAGAATATTCCCCCAGAAAATTAATTATTTCACACAGGGTACTGAATAGCAGTCAGATGTTAACAATGTTCACTAATCAAAACTTTTTAAATATAAAATTGAAGCATTTTCTTCTAATTTTGACTTTTAAGTTATATAACATAACATTTTAAAAATTGAAACAAAGTGATTTTGAAATGGAAAATGTTTCATTCTGAAAAAGTCAAAATGGAATGTTTTGACTTTATCAGATTAATCTGTTCCATTTTTTTAAATGAAATTTTGACAAAATTGACTCTTTTCTGCAAAATGTTCCACTTTCAACAAATGGGCATTTTATGATGGAAAAATGTTCCATAGGAAAATTTCTGACCAGCTCTACGGCTAACACTACTTAGCATAGGCGCCAACTTCCTGAGTTCCCAGGGGGTGCTTGACCCTCCACTCAGCCCCAGACCCCACCCTCACTCCACCTCTTTCCCCAAACCCCAACCCTACGCTGCCTCTTCCTGTCCTGCTCCTCCCCTTCCCCCCGCAGAGCCCCCTGAATGCTGCTGAACAGCTGATCACGGTGGGCAGAATGGACTGTGGGGGAGTGGGAGGAGCTGATTCACGTGGCTACCGGTGAGTGCTGAGCACCTACTTTTTTTTGTCCATGGGTGCTCCAGTGCTGGAGCACCCATGGAGTTGGTGCCTATGCTACTTGGCTTAGGGAAGTTCTTTCTACTTTTTAATTAACTTATTCTACTTCAGTTACTGTTTACATATGCAAAGTCTCACCCTTAATTTTTGCTTTTCATGGCTCATATTTATTAAATATATATATATATACATCTGCATTGCAAAACCACAACATTCCATGCAGGACTTCATAAGATCTGAAAAAATGCGCACTGTGAAAGCTAGCTGTTTTGTTTTGTTTTCTGAAAGGGTTCCTGAGTGCTTGCATCATACACTGTACACTCAACATAAAATCACTTCAAAACTATGCAAATGAAATACGTTTGATTGTTAACTGTCTCTATATCTGACACATGGTATATGTAGAGTTTTGGTTATGACTCTCTGCAAAAGATTGTTGGGAGGTTAGGATTTTTGTTTGTTTTTATATTCCAATACATATAAATATCCTTGTTTTTCTGCCACTGTGTGTGGTTAATCATGATCAGATTCTAGGATTGTCCCAGTTGTTTTATATGTATTATGTTTCAGTTTTCTAATTCAGAAAGGGTGTTTTATTTATTTGCTTGCCACAACTATAAACACCCCTTAAAAATGTAGATAAAGAAAGCTGTACAAGACAATACCCCATGATAAAATGGCAATGAAATGAGTACAATTAAGAGATGCTGGACCCAGTAAACCAAGTTGATGCCTTAAGTCTTCAGGTACCATAGCTTAGACAGTTAAGCAAATTAATACTCTAATCAGTTACAACTTCTGCCCAAAAGCCTGGTGTTCGAACCCCAGGCAAGATGACTCAGTGTATGTTTTCCCCAATGACAGACAGCGAGTTTCCAGCATTGAAATTATCCTGCCATTTACATCAGTCCTTGTCAGTGAAAGTTTCAAAGTGGCCTAAAAACCAGGGGCATCTGCAGGAGTAATAAACATATAAAGATGCTAGCTAGATTGAGCAGTAGAGAAGTCTTCAGCTGGATAGCAATCTCCTCATCTGTGACCATCACTGCCATGAGCATAGGTGCTGGAATTAGGTGTGCTAGGGGTATGGCTACACCCCTGGCTTGAAGTGGTTTCCATCATATGCAGGGTTTACAATTTGGTTCAATGGCTCTCAGCACCCCCACTATACAAATTGTTCTAGCACCTCTGGCCATGAGTGGAAATGAAAGGTTATTGCCTGGCATTTTCTGAGATGAGTTAGAATATCTGTTTATCCTGAACAGTAGGTGGGAAAGAACTTTTAGAAGACAGTGAAGAGCAAAACATTTAACAAATTGTGCATTGCAGGGCCACTCCTCAACCACAAATCTCTTTTTCAGTTTCATGTACAGCATTATATTCTGTTTGTTCTTAGCCTTGTCCATCTTGCAACAATCAGTATTTCTGGCTGCGGGGGTAGGATAAAACTAAAGGGGCTAAATGATTTAGGGGCTTAAATCCTAGGTCAGTGGGACTTAGGCTTCTAAGTCACTAAGGCACTTTTGAAAATTTTACCTGTACTCCACGCATGAACATGGGACAGATGGAACCTTTAGTAGTCAGTGAGCAAACTTGTTTCCTGCCAAATGGTAAAACAGGTGAGTTTGGATACTGGAATCAAAATGCACAGTATGCACATAGCTTGTTGTGATCTTGTCCTTCTGTCTGTCTTTCTCTCCCATTCTCTCAATAATAAGATTTATTTCTGTGTCAAGCAGCTCAGACCATGGAATCATTTATTGCCACAGACAAAAGGTTTGAATACTACCTCACAAGCCCATATTTTGAAAAGCAACATTTACGGAAATGAAACAACCAAACTATTCATAATTATTTTACAATATATTGTCATCTTTTTTTAAAAAAAATCTGGAGCATTTTCACTTTGTTTAGATATTTTAACTCTACTGCTGCCAAGAATAAGGAGCTTAGTATCATGATTAATGGACGCAGGCGCTATGTAAGTTTCCTAAGACAGCTTTGCTAATGCAACTCCGGTATCCCAGCTGTTCCAGTCTTGGGCCTCTCCTCTGCAGTGACTACCATAATTATGACATAATCATAATCCTCCTCACACCTGAAGAAGAGCTCTGTGTAGCTCAAAAGCTGGTCTCTCTCACCAACAGAAATTGGTCCAATAAAAGATATTATCTCACCTTGCTTCTCTATAATCATGACAAAATACCTGGTGGGTTTGTGACACTGACATACTTCAGTTGGGACTAGGGTATGATGGCCAAATTATTTTTCACTTCTGACCTAATCAGGAGTGGCGCCAGCTTTTTTGCCACCCTAGGCGATGGCAGCAGGACAGGCTGCTGCCAAAAAGCTGCCAAGGACCCCGGCGGCCAAAGAAGCTGCCGCTGAAATGCCGCCGAGGACCCGGCGGCTGCCAAGGGACCTGAGATGCTGCCCCTCAAATCCTGGCACCCTAGGCAACCGCCTAGGGTCGCCTAATGGAAGCGCCGGCCCTGGACCTAATATGGATTTGATCCCAGTTCTCCAAAGGTGAAAGGCTAGTGCACTAAGCCACTGCAACACTCACATCTTTAATTAAATAGCATTAAGTGTAAGATATTATCATATAAATTTCAATAACATTAAAAATTGAGATCAAGCAAAAAGTTTAATGAGAGGAACCTAGTTCTCTAACCTATCAGATGTTGTCACTGTAGAGACTGGAGAGTGTACAACCCATGATTTAATGGTCTAGTCAATTTTATTGTGTCGGTTATTTTACATATAGGCTATAATAATAGTAGTGACTCTAATGAAATTTTAAAGAAAATTTTGTTTTAGGTCAATTGAAATGTGTTTTGATAAAATCACAATGTTTTGTTCCAATTTTGATTGTTTAAATTTTGTACTATGTTATTATTTATAATATAAAATAAATTTTGAAACAAAGTTGCTTTGAAATGAAAAATTGAAAGGATTTTATTTTTCAAAATGAAATTTTGTCAGAATCGACCTGGAAGCAAAACCATGCCATTTTCCAACAGAAAAATGTTCCATTTGAGAGCTTTCCACCAGCTCTAGTAGGCAGCTATTTATAGCCATAATACATGTGCACATGGAGCTTCCTTGTACAAGATACACATATTGTATATGCTTATGACACTTTCCCTGAACTTGCAAGAGTAAGGCCCCATGGCCCTGATCTTGTCACTTTTTCTCACATGATCAGATACCTGCACCCATGTGGAGCCCCTTTGAAGTCAAGCCTGCATAGCAGATAGTCAAGCATGCATGACAAGTATATTTTTTTCATGAAATATATTGACTAACAAATCCTTAATACATGACAAAATCTTTGGCGTATTTCTGGCTTATTTCAATCCTCATCTTAAGGTCAGAAAAGGTTCAATAAATATGTTGTTCATGGATCTCATCTTAAGCCTTAGTTTTTAGATTGTTTGTTACCTCTTACTACAGCAGCATGTAATCTTTTACTGGATTTATTTTTTAAATTATGTTCAACACCAAAGAACTGCATCCCTTCAGACCCTTACAAGGTCATTTTTCATGGGTAATGAAAAAGTAATTGCTGCAACATTTACATATTTGGCAACTGCTACAGTGAGTTCTTGGAGCTACAAAAATGGCTATTTAAAAGATCTAAACAAGACACCACTCGTTGTAAAATAAATTAAACTATAAAACTACTTCCCTCAATCTAAGATGCAGTATTTAATCATAATGGGCTGAAAAGACTATTTTCATTCTACGGGCTGTTATGATGGTCATACAAATTAGGAACGAGGTCCTACACCAGTTCTACATCTCTCACTTGCTTCAGTAAAGGGTGTAGGTATGGGCCCTAGCTCGACCATTACTCATGATGGATGAACCTGAGTCTTCTTATCAAAGTTGAACTGGAACAACGCCAACCTTTGTGAAGTTTGGACAAACTGCAGTAGCTGAGGTGTTTGACCAGCAGCCTCTTCCTGGCATGAACTGGCAGCCAGACATTCCGTTGGTAATCTTCAGGACTCAACTGTTTTTGCAAGGAAGAAAAGGATGACTGACATGGGCAGGCAGATTGACTGACCCCCGTGCTGGGATATCAAGTTCTCCCTTCAAGATACTTAGTACCTTATAATCTTTTCATGTATTTTGTCTCACAAAACAACTCTGAGGTGGGAAGAGGTGCTATTATCCCCATTTTAGAGGTGGGGAACTGAGGCACAGAGAGGCTTGCCCAATATGAAATAGGAATTCTGTAGCCGAGAGAGGAATTAAAATAGTGTCTCTTGAGCCCCACGTTAGCACCTTAATGCCTAGACAATCCTTCCTCTCCGAGTAGAGCATCCTTGTTTTGTAATAATAATATGCTGTGGGAATAGTCTACTGGAGAGGATGTGCATCTGTGATACTGATGTGCATTTGTAGCCTTTTGACCTATTGAATTGTATTATAATTTTATGCCAGAGTATTGATCAGCACTTTCCCTGTGTGTGTGTGTGTGTGTGTGAGAGAGAGAGAGAGAGAGAGAGAGAGTGCGAGCGCACACTGGACCATGGGTCGCATGTACACATCCTGTTTAAAATGGTTATGGACTCTCTGCCTTTAAAAGTGGGAGCTGTAGTTGCAGGCCATATGCCTACTCCTAGTTATGTGGAGTACAGGAAATCTTACATAAGGCTTCTTGCTTCTTAGGCAGAGGAGCAGACAGAAGAGATACAAAATGATTTTCACACATTTAAGGTGGCAGAACTGAGAAGGAGACACCTGCTAGGAGCAGGAGCCAGTTGGGCAGAAGCCTCAGCTGGGGAGCCCTGCCGGCAAGGGCAGCTGAGACGGTTTTGTTTTGTTTTGTTTTGAATCTTTGTTTCTAAATTAGTACAGGAATCCCTGAGCAACGGAATTGGTACTTGCCGTTGTTTGGAGCATGATTTCACCTTTCCCAGCAGGTGAATCAACCCACCAACTTACAACACACCCATGCATCCACACTTTTTTCAGTAAATCTGCACACTTCCTTTTTCTGTCTGGACCAAGGCCCATGAAAGCCAAGGGAAAGACTTCCTTTCACTTCAATGGCAGTTGGATCAGGCCTTAGAAAAAGAAACACAAAATACAATGAGACAGGCTTTTCTTGTGGAATTTCCGTTCTGGCCTAAATGAGGTGGTATTAGACATCTCACAAGAAAACCTAATCCTGCAATCTAATTTTAGACATGATGCAAGGAGAGAGTGTATCAAACAGCAGGAGGGAAGTGGGAAAGAGGACAAGGGTAACAGTAATAAGATCATGCATTTACTCAGGCTTGTTATGTGCACATATTGATAGTTCTGTAGCAAAATATATTTAAAAAAATTTTAATGATATTTTCTGAATAATTGTAATTCAGTAGATCACAACAATACGCAAGATTGATTAACTACAGTTTGGCAATTGATTTAGTATAGGAAAAGGTGCTCTGTACTGTCCAGTGTTCCCTTTTAACAAAATCTGTTATGTATAAATAATATACAAGGTGCCCTAAACAGAGCAAAATCATCTGGCCTTTAGAGGAGGATACCACTATGCCTCTGCTTTTCAGGTTTACAAAGCCTATCACTCTGCTAAAAGGTTACTTTCATGGAACGGAGATTTGGAGGAGATGGACTGGGAAGTGCTCGCACCAGTGGACTTCACAATGTACTATGGCCAATGAGCACTGTGGGCTGACCAGAATTGGAGGAGGTGTGGTAGTCAGTCCATGAATAGTATGACTCCTGGCCTGCTTTTGGTCCTTGCATTTGTGGTGTGAAAGGACAATGGCGCTAGAAATCCAATCATTTGAACAGCAAGGGCAGAGCCATAGCTCCTCTCCCCCAACCAGCAGAACACATGGCACACTGTTAAAGTAGGGCTGAAGAGATTGTGTACTGCTTTTAGGTAGGGGCTGCTGCCAGTGAGGCGCAGGGGCTTACCACTACAACCTAGCCCTAATGTAGTCTCCATTTTCTGAGGTAAGTGACACCAGTTTGTATGACTCAATTACAAAAAATAAATATCTTCAGTGCAAACTATGGACCATATCATAAGCTCTCAAACCACATCTGTGATACTCACTGATGTCAATGGGAAGTGTATGCATGGATTAGGAGCTCGATGTAGTACTATGGGTGTGGGAGATGTTGCATCACATACAAATCTATGAAACTGCATTCTGTTTTGGAGTGGATTTGCTTGTTGTATTCAAGCCAAATAGAATGTTAATTACATTAAATCAGCCTTTCCCTTTTTAGATATTTTACCAAACCACATTTTCTATTGCTTGGTATTTTTCAATACCGCTTTGGCCTCTTGCAAGCAGTAAACACATTTCAGAAAAGTAAAAAGCAATACAAATGTTATGTAATACATATGGGTGTTTTTTTAATTTTCTGATCCCCCCCCCCCCCCTCGCCACTATCCAATAAATGTGTTCTAAGTCTTTCACGTGTTGCTTTGTTTATTGTAGAAACACCAGATTTTGCTGAAAAGCCCATCTCTGTATTAAAAAGAAGCTGATGTTGTATTAAATAAAAGCCCTCAGAATAGTTAGTGGCTCCATAGCAGTTGTGTTAAAAAAAAAAGTAGCTCATGTCCATTTTTGTTAATGACCTCATGAGTTTTGCTAGTTAAAACTGAAAGCAAAGAAGCCAGGACTGATGCTTAGCTGGCAAGAAGCCAGTACAATGAAATTAATAACATATGTGAAGAACCCATTTGTAACAATTTTTCCATTAAAAAAAAAAGTGGCAGCTTAAAACCACTGACAAGATTGTCTTTTCTTTTTCTTTCTTTCTTTATTTTCTATTTTCCTTCCTCCCTCTTCCCCCATATGGAATGCTTTGGCTGATTCCCAAGTGTGTGGTAACAAACTTGTCTCCAAATTCAAATGAATACTTTATGCAAGTTTAAGTGATCCTGTTGCAGCTGCTGCTCCAGAGAATACTGCAGTGGGTTTGTCACTGGGCGGAATCGGTGGCAAACCTCACACACAGCAGTCCTCTGCTGGCTAATGATAGATGCACCATAGGCCTCGTTCATCCAACAGCAGCACCAACCTCCGAGTTGTGTCTGTGTCTAGTGTCTTCCATCCATGTATAAATTCAGTAGTAACCAGGGCCAGCTCTAGGCACCAGCCTAGGAAGCACATGCTTGGGGCGACACATTGTAAGGGGCAGCCTTCAAGCCAATCTTAGGGCGGCACAGCTTCAGAGGCACTCCAGGTTTTTTTTGTTTTTGTTTTTGTTTTGCTTCGGCTGCGCTCTGGCCGGCTTTTTTTTTTTTTTTTTTTTTTTCAGCCTGGGGTGGCAAAAAAGCCAGAGCTGGTCCTAGCTTGTGAGTTTTTGACATGATCGCAACATGAGTTGGTCAGGCTGTTTGCCAGTGATCATCAACCATTTTTTCAAAAGCATTAACACAGGCTGTGTGATTCTATGAATAAGCCACTGGACTTGGACTAAGGAGACCTGGATTCTGTTCTTTGCTCTGCCATTGACCTTTGGGCCCTTCACCTCTCTATCTCCATGGCTTTATTTCTCATCCCACCTTTTTTCTGTCCTGTCTGCTTAGATTGTATGCTCCTTAGGGTAACAACTGTCTCTTACCAGGTGTTTATACAGCACCTAACATAATGAGACTCCATTCTCAGCTGGGACTCCCTAGGCACTACTGTAATACAATTAATAATTTGGAAATGCCTACACTGTAATGCAAGGGGTAGAAAATATTTTTGGTTGTTGGAGCTGAGTAAGAAAGAGCGGGACATTATTTTGAAGGGCTGTCATTTCTGATAGTATAAGACTGACTAACATGTTAGCTTTTCAGACTGACCAGTGAATATGAGAGGTACTTTGAGGACACATAGATAGTTTTTAAAGAGGCGGAAGTAGTCATGGGAGAGAAGGATTCCCAGCTGTGCACGTGCTATAGGATGCACATGTGGAAGCACAGCACCGAAGTAGCTGGATTATAAAAAGGAAAGTGAATGAGCAAACACATTGAGTGGTAAGGCAAGAGGATGAATGAAGTAGTTAGTGGTGTCCAACAGGTTTCAGGTATTGAATGTCACTCAGGATGATTCAGAACGTGAGCCTGCACCACTCTGTGAAATGAGTGGGAAATCTAACTAAACAAGATAAGAACAAAGAAAGATGAGACACCCACTAACATAAGAAAGGCCGTACTGGGTCAGACCAAAGGTCCATCCAGCCCAGTATCCTGTCCACTGACAGTGGCCAATGCCAGGTGACCCGGAGTGAGTGGACCCAACAGGTAATGATCAAGTGATCTCTCTCCTGCCATCCATCACCCCCCTCTGACAAACAGAGGCTAAGGACACCATTTCTTACCCATTCTGGCTAATAGCCATTAATGGACACTGGAGAACAAAATACTAGACAACAGCTGTACCCTATTTTAAACTGGTCACGTTTGACCGAAAATGGAAGACTCATTTGTATACTTTCGAATAAAAGGGGAAAGTATATAGCTGTTGTTTTAATATAATAATATATGGAGATATGCCTATCTCATAGAGCTGGAAGGACCTTGAAAGGTCATTGAGTCCAGTCCCCTGCCTTCACTAGCAGGACTGAGTACTGTCCCCTGACAGATTTTTTTCCCCCTAGATGGCCCCCTCAAGGATTGAACTCACAACCCTGGGTTTAGCAAGTCAATGCTCAAACCACTGAGCTATCCCTCTCACCCTAATTTCATTAGCACTGAATAGAATGAGACACTTTAAAAATGTTTGGATTATGGAAATCCCAGCACTGCTAAATCCAACATTCTGATATTAGTATTAATTATTTGTATTGCAAGAGGGCTGAAAAGCACCAACCAGGTACTGGGACCCATTGTCCTAGGTGTGTGCACACATATAGAACCAAAAAGAGTGGTCCCTGCCTGAAATTGCCTACCATCTAAGTAATATGTTGGCACTAAGTTTTAAAAGCTGGGTGAAAATATGTTTCACGTGTGTGTCCTGTCATTTCCGTGTAAAAGTAATAGCACATAAAAAGTGTGCCTGCACAAATGATTGGCACACAAGATAGAGACTGGATTGAGAATCCTTTGAAAATCTGACCCTTAGAATTAAAAGTGTAATTCCATGCTTAACTCGCTTCCTTGTGCCAAGATATGGCTGTAATCTGCATAACGTACCTTCTTCAATGTCTAGGCACAATGGGGGAAATTAACAATGGGCACTTTCTCTTAGCTCTGAATTTCCATGCTTTTTCAGGTTTAAGTCACAAACTTAGCAATTTTGAACATAGTTCTTTATTATTTCACAGTTTCACTATTGAATAACTGCCATATTATATTAACCATACCTTTGATTTTTAGAGCAGTTCTTTTGCATCATTCAGCAGTGTGCTGGAATAAAAATATCGACAGATGCATACAGCTGATCAAATATAGCTATAGATTCTTACAAGGAGAAACCCATTTGCAGTCAATGGTACTTTTGCTATTGACTTCAGTGGGACCAGGATTTCACCCATACATTATATTATTCATGACTACTGGTTAGTTATTGTTCATTCCAGTCTTCTTCAGTTGGTCATAAAAAGTGCAGGTGCAAGAGTTGATTCCTATGAACTGACTTATAATGCTTTAATAATCCACTGTTTAAATTAGTTTTTAGAACAGGCTTTTCATATTTTAGCTAGTTAGACTCATGAAAAAGAAACTGAGACTTCATTATTCTGCATTTTACCGGGGCAATTTTAAATCCCCCCCACACCCTTTTTTAAACTTGAAAAATATATCATGTTCACTTATTTTCACAGATTTGCAAATCTTTCATATAACCATTAAAACAGTTTTTCTTAGACTTCTGCACATTACATAAAACTGTTTATATAAAGATAATTTATTAGGTTAAGTTGGAGAGCTTTTACTGCTTTTTATATGAAACGACTGGACTGATTGTGGATCACTTTAATGTGGTCCTTTAGATGTAGTTGTTCTGACACTCAAACTCACTTGGAATGCGTGCCCATTAGCTCGGTAATGTGTGGAATATGCCAAAGAAGCGCCATTACTTTCAGAAAGGAGCACTGTATAATTCTACATTCTTGCACTGTGCACACCTGTGGGGGTGAAAATTGCCATACTAGTGGTTACTAAATAGGATTTGGTCCCAAAGAAAATACTTGTGGCTTTCTGTGATGTGCTAGATACATAAGGCCATGGACAATATTTGGACAGTGGACTGATCTATTGAGAGGCAAGGCTATTATATGGCACATCACCAAAAGGGAGAAATGCAGATGCAGTTGTATAACTAGCTAGAGGGAGCACAGCTCAAGCAAATTAGCATTTTGCCTCCTATCACAGCAATCCCCTACACAGGTGATGTCTGTCCCACCTATTCTATTCTTTATAGGTTTTTATGTACACTCATTGTAGTATAAGAACACTTCATTGGGACCATGCAACCTGTGGGCTTTACTACAAGTAAGGGCCCTAATTCAGCATGGTGCAAATAGCTAAGATACTTTTATGGCCCCCATCACCATAGTGTCTTAGTACCTAATGTATTTAGTCTCACAACACCTCTGGGAGGTAGGAAAGTGCTATTTCCCCCATTTTACAGACGGGGAAGCTGAGGAAAGGGTAAATCACTTACTCCAGCTCATATAGGCAATTTGTGTCAGAGGAGGAAATTGAACTTAGGTTTCCTAAATCCCAGGTGAGAGCCCTAAGCACTGGACCATCCTTCCTCTCTACAGCCTTCCTGTCTACCTTGAAGCAAGTACTCTCCTTGACCTTTATAGGACTACTCACGTGTTTAGACACACATTTAAAAATCTACTTCCTATTTTATGATGCTCTCATCAATGTGTTTCTTTAGGGAAGGAGCAATCTAGTGTGGCGGGATTATGCCTAATATATATGACAGTATGCAGCTGTTACAATGGGAGAAAGTACCTGCTCATGGTATCACAGTAGGGAGCAGCCTCTGTGCTGTGTAGAAAGGGAAGTCTTTTGAGCTTCCCAGGGCAAACATGCAAAGGCAGATTTCTTCAGGATCAAGCTCATGGGGAAGGAGGAAGTTTGTCTTTGGAGCAATACCAGATGTCTTGTATCTCAGATAGGTTTTCTTGGTGAAGCCATTTGATTTACTGAATGTGTTAAGGTTTGTCCAAATAAATGCTAAACCAAAAATATCTAAGGAAACAAACAGTTGCAGTTTTGCAATTACATGCTAAGAATTATTGCATATTTGTTGCCTTATGCTGCAAGCCTTATTCAGATGAGTTGTCCTTATGTATGTGAGTAATCCCTGCAGTCGATGGGACTGCATATGTAAGGGATTCAGGATTCCACTCGTACTTTCTGTTGGATCCTGTATCTACAATAGAAATAAAGGTACAGATTTTCAAACATGCACGCACTTAAATTGCAAGCATGCAACACCAGATGTGTGCACACAAGATCAGTTTCCATTTGCACATGGAAACGTGTGTGTGTAAATCCTTGTCTTATACTATCATATTTGGACTTTCTGCACAAATTATTGAAAATGTGGACCCAAAGGACCTACGGGCTGGTGCAGATAGAAGCAAGGTGCTTCAGCATGGGCATAACTTTAAAGCACTTTCTTAATAGTTTTGCTGAAATGCGACCTTATTGGGGTCCCTCATCTGGTGACTGGGCAAACTTTATGTTCATCCTACATATTGCCTCAGCTGACAATATAACAGAGCCTTCGAGTCTGTCAAAGGAAACAAAAAGGAAGTATATTTCTAGACAAACTAGTAGAAGGTGTGATATGCTTGTTACATCTGGAAGTTACTTTTGAGGGCCAAATTCTGGTGTGAATAACACTGCCATGAATCTGGAAAGTAACTGAATTGAAACCAATAGAGTTGGATTTATATTTGTGTAACTGAGCAGCATTTGACCCTGTGTACTCTTTTACTGTTTCATTGTTTATTAACTGGTTATGGAAGAATAAACCACCACTTCCTAGGGTGAAAAAATTATTCAGGACCAAATTGTGCAATCTGCACTCAATCAAAATCCCTAGTATCTGCCTTGTATATTTTCTAAGAGCTGGACAAGTACAAATTATGTATCAATTTTTCTGCAGATTTTGATACTTTGTGTTGAACGATTTAATGGGAATACTTTAATGGGCTATTTTAACTGGGACTGAATTTTGGCTTGCACTTTTTTGTGTCATGTGATGTAAATATGGAATCTAGATCTCCAGAAACAAAAGTCAGCACCATATAGATTGCATGATCTAATATTAGGCTTAAGTCATATTAAGTTTAGCTGAACTTTTCTAACTAGACATTTTAAGGTAAAATGGCTATAAATAATGTGACTTGCAACATGTAAATTAAAGGCTACAAATGCTCACTTCAGTTATTCAGTCTAACAAGGAGTCAACACTGTATACTGTAACTGAAATGAATCTCTTGAATTAATCAGAATGCCATACTGTATGAATAGAGATCAGATTGCCTGGAAGGAACTGCTAAGAACAGTGAAAGATTGAGATAAAACATTAACTACATTCACTCTGTTTGACTTTTGTATATTGTTGAAAATATGAAATGTGATAATGAGCTTTATAAGAATTTCCTGCTGTATTTCACAGACTACATTTCATTTTCATGCTGTAGAGGTCTTTTCATTACTGAATACTTGCTTGCCCTTCGCTGGTGATTTTTTTTATCTGAATTTCAGGATTTACTTTATTTAACATGTATAAATACTTAGTTATCCTTTAAAGAAGTATAAGCATAATGTCTTGTGAATCTATTTTTAAAAGTGCATAGAGGCAGAGAGAGAATTTAAAAAAATAAATAAATATGGCACAATATAGCCCATGAATTCTAGCTTGACAAGCAGTTTATTGTTTTAAAAGGCTGTTTTGTAATACAAATTATACAACGGACTGCTTTCCCACTTTTCATTTTCTTTCCAAATTAGAACATTCTTCATAAGAAATGAAAATTGAGGGTTTTTTTTATTGTAGGTGAAAAATACCTGATCCTGCAAACCTGACCCATTTGAGTAATCTTTACTTACACATGTAGGCCCAATGACTTCAATATTTGCTTGAGTAAAGACTACCAAGATGAGTAAGATGTCAGGCAATGTTGCGTAGTGGATCGTGCATTTGACTGGGACTCAGGAAATCTGAGTTCTATTTGTGGCTTTGCTGCTGGGTGCCCATGGGTGACTCAGTTTCCCCATCTGTACAATGGGAATAATGATACTGATCTTTTTTGTGAAATGCTTTGAGATCTACTGCTGAAAGAGCTATGTGTTTTTATTATATTGTTATTAAGGTTGTGTAGCTGCAGCTTTTCTTGAAAATAGTACACACAAACTGGTTGGGGCACATGTTAGGACTAGCAAGTTGCATTAGGATTAGAAATCACTGGCCCAATTGTTTCTTTCTAGTCCTGACATGTATGCATTGAACAAGCTACTTCTAGATGTTATTTTAAAAGCATTGAGCCACTCAGAGCATACCTGATGTAGGAGAATGACAGATTAGTTCACAATCTAAAACAGGCCTGCACAACTCGTAAAGCGGCGAGGGCCATATTGCTCCAAAGAAAACAGCTGAGGGCCGAAACCCTGGCTCACCTGCTGCCCTGCCACTGCCTGCCCACTCGGCTCATCATCCCCTACCCCGCCCGGCTCGCCTCCTCAGCCCCCCCGTCGCCGGCTCCCCCCACCGCCAGCTCACCTGCCTGCCCGCTGCTGGCCTCTTACCTTCTGCCTCTGCCCCCGCCCCCTGCCGCTGACTCACCCTCACTCCCCAGCCTGCCACTGGCCTCTTCACCAGCCCGCCCACTGGCCAGCCGTTGGCTTGCCCCACCCCGCTGCTTGCCTACTTACCCCACTCCGTGGGCCGCACAGTGAGCCCACGCGGGCCGCATGTGGCCCCTTGGCCGCATGTTGTGCAGGCCTGATCTAAAAGAAGAATTAAGCTGCAGCAGTAGCCATTCGTTTCAGTTATAGCCACTCTGCAAAATGTCTAAGGGGATGAGCAAATAACTACAAGCTGACAGAGTTGGTTTATTTTTCGTTCAGCCCTACAAAAAAGCATTCAAACTCTGACTCCATCCCCAAATGCTAATTAATCGTTGCTGAGAGAATGTGGGGGTGCTAGTCGGTGAATGCTGGAGACTCACAGAATGTAAGAAGAACTTTTTATTGCTGTCGGAGTGCATTTTGGAAAGCAATAAAAATTCAAATCCTCAGCTCTTACAAAGGGATAGTTCCATCATAATCACATAAACCAAGACTCCCTCCCTACCTCCTCTGGTTCCTACAACCTCTAGGGCTTTGGTCTGCTACATTTTAAAGAGAAAAATTTTTCCATATTGTTTTCTTTCTTTTTTAATAAAAAAAAATCAAAGGGATACTTATCAATGACTGAGGAGGGAAAGCTGCAGCGAAGGCTATTTTTTAATGGGAACATGCACCATGCTGTGACACACTCATCCAGGAGCAGGAGAAGATTGATGGCTAGACATGTGGAGAGAACTGCCACTGATTGAAATCAGACAACTGCAAGCTGTGAGGGAGATCCAGGGGAAACCATTTTAACCACAGCAGTCCATTCTTAGCACACTTGCACTAGGGCCTTTCCTCTGTCTGAAGTCTGCACCACAGGACATAAAGAAGCTAGGCGATACAATGAGGCCAAAGGCAAAATGTGAAACTCTGACAGCTTCTAAGATATATGTATACATCTCTATCTATCCCACCTCTGTAAAGTATTCCCTTCACTAACAGATAATCGATCACAAACTTCATACTTCAAGTAACTGTCAGCTTCTTACACCCTTCAGATTCTTTAATAGAGACCAAAAACTTATAAGTAGGGGGGAGGGGAAAAGAAATTGCAACACTATTGTAAACCTGGTAGAGGTGCTGAGCACCCAGAGCTCTAATCAAAGTTTTTAATGTGAGCTGAAGTTGCTCCCCATATCTGAAAAATCAAGCTTTAGATATAATTCTTTCTGCCATGCGAAACCACGGTGCTCCCTTAATTTAATTTTAGATGCATCTCTCTTATTTGCTTATAAAGGTTGGGGGGGGTGGGGGAGAGAAGCATGTGACATGTTCAGCGCATTCCTTAACACCCATCACTGAGATTACAAACAGACTTCAGTGTTGGTAACAATTGTGCAGCTATGCAATTGCACTGAGACATTTTTATTTCATTATGGGTGTCAGTTTACAGCCATTAGTTAAGCAGATTGGCCTGGACCAAAATGCCCCCCTTTTGTGTGTGTGTGTGTCTTATCACTAGATCTCTCTTCCATTATTCAGGACTTTTCTTTTCTTTTTTTTAAGGCTTTAAGTGCATTATGTTTTGTGGCTTGTCTCTGTCCTCTAGCCAGAACAGACTGAAATAGGTTTTATTGGAAATCGTTATTTAAATTCCAGCACTGAGGAGAATATTGATCTCTTGTGTGTAATGGTTACCAGACTGCAGAAAGTAGCAAAGAGGGCTCCAAGTGGGCCGACATAATGTCAGTGACAATTCATTTTTTTACCAGTTAGGATGCTGGTTTAATATCCTGAAAAAGGCACTTAACACCAGTCCTTTCATAGCATCTGTCAGGGCTCTTCCAGTTGGCTGTTTCTCACACTGTGTGCTTGCAGGCAGTTTTGAGGCCTACTCAGAAACATATTCCTCTTAGAAGCCTTGGAATTCCTTAGACACTCAACCACCTCCTCCCCTGTGCTGAACACACGCAGACCAGCTGTTACAACTTTCCAGGACACTCCTACATTTTCTAAATATGTGCCATATAAAAATAAAATTTAGGACAGTGATGTGTTCAGGAGTTGTATCTGTGCTGGGCATAATTCATTCACAGTGTCTATGGCCTTTTATTTCCACATTCTTCCTGCGGTGTTATCAGTTTCATCTTAGGCTCTAAAACAGGAATCTGAGTCTAAAGAGTTCCACAGTGTTGTTGTGGAGTTTGTATTTCTTTCATTCTTTTTTTTTATAGTGTAAGAACTATAATATGTGTTTTTGTTTGCAGATATGAAGGGAGCTACAAGGGTATGTCTGGATTTCCAGACTTGGTTAATTCAGGGGAAATGAAATGCTGCAGCTTTCCTTGTAGATGCTGTAACAGATGAAGAAAAAATATAAGTTTTTATTCTCATTCCTAAAGTAAAACGATCATTTATTTGATGCATCGCTCACCCCAAACCACCAAAATGAAAGGGAAAAATTGGAGTTCGGGGTCTTCTTTATCTTAGTTCTGTTAATGTAATAAAAAGTGTGATGATCTGTCTAACTTTTTTCATGTTTGTCATTTCAATAAGAATAGATAAAAGACAACTTTCCACATATGTCAATGTTATTCAATTGATATAGCAACTTGGACACCTGCCCTAGTGCTGTAATAATTTGTGGAGAGTGTTTTTTGCTTACGTTTTAAGCTAAGCCAGAAGACAGCATGCTAGAGAAAGCAGTGAGAAGGATAAGAATGTAATAGAAAATTAATCTGACTCCGGAGAGAAATCTCTGTGCATCCTGGCTTATTTTTTCCTTTCAGAGGATTTTAAAATAACCCCCCAAAAGTGGTCACGGAGCGGAATAAGCCACTATGTTGTAACATGAAAAAAATTGTTATTTATGCACAGGAAATAGTAATGGCTAGACATGGTTTGTAATGACTAACCAATGATTTGGGAAGAGATTCACAATATGGATTTCAAAGCTGTCTCTAAATCAAGGCCTACTATCTGCTCGTTGGCTTTCCCGAGTGGTAACACTTTTTATTTCTCCTTTCTTTTTCATTTTTTCCCTAGAAAGTATGCTCTAGGCTAAAAGGTTTTTGTGTCTTACTGCTTTTAACCACCTTGGTAACATTTTAAAATAAGGCTGTTTACTAGGTATTGAGTGAATAGTTGTGTTAATCTAACAATAATGGAAAACTAGTAATATATTAACATACTGAACGATTGCAAAATACATATTTACTAAGCTTTAATCTTTCTGATAATTATGTATTTGTATTACAGTAGTGCCCAGGTCAGGGACCCATTGTGCTAAGTGCTGTTCTGTGTTTGTACAGCTCCTGGCACAATTGTGTCCTGGTTCATAACTGAGAGACTCCTAGTGCTACAAGAATACAAATAATAATAAATATATACATAGTAAGAGGCAGTTGCTGCCACAAAGCTTACAATCTAACTAGAAAACAGAAAAAAAGAAGTCATCTTCCCATTTTACAGATGGGGAACTGAAGCACATAGAAATGAAGTGTGTTGTTCGAGGTGACACAGAAAGTCTGTGACAGAACCAGTGCCTCAGCCACAAAACCAACTTTCCCTTTAAATAAAGATCCCCTGACCTCTAGTGTAAACATTTATGCTTTCCTGATGGTGGTTTATCAACACAGGAACACATTACCTTAAGCTATTCATTCCTATGTATTCCTGAAATTGCTATACAGCCCTTTACCAGTTCCTTTTCTGAAACCTAGAGAAATATATGGTGTGGAAAGCTACATATTAATCCATTAAGAATCAATAGTGTAAAAGTCTAAGAATAGAAACAATAAAGGAATAATTGTACTAATTAGTTGATATTGGTAGGCATCTAAAATCATTACAGAATATTTTCTATCTAACTTAGAAATATGTCTGAACCACAAAATTTAGATCTAGGTTTAGATTGCACATACCTCAAATTTCGCGGGTATTGTGAACCCACAATAGAAATAAAGGTCCCATTTGTAGAATTCAGATCTAAGTCTAGGATCAGCTTTTGACCCATCCCTCAAGCCTAGAAATTAATGTTTAACAGTGTTGGGATCTGGGCTTTTGATTCAACCCATCTCTAAAATGTACGTAGCACCTCATGTCCATGTCTTTTGTAACTCTCACTAATAATAGTTTTTCTATAACTCTCATTGATAAGAGATGGGAAAATATAGCCTTAAGTATGGAGCTGGGAAGCACAGCTTGAATTGTTGCCTTCCCCCACCTTGTATTTTTCATTATACTGCTTTAGAACAGCATTTAATGTTAATTTTGGACTAATATTCAACTTTTCAGTGTATGTCGGAACACTTGAGGTATCCCCCTCTCACCTGGTTCCATATTCAGGGAGTCTTGTAGGCATCCCAGGATTGAGAAAAGAAAGTCAACACTTTCTAATCATCATATTGAAAATGCACAGCCCATATTATCTTCTGAATAGCTGTTCCAAAATATATACTTTTAAGATGAGCAAAATTCCATTAAAGGATGCCTTTAAACCAATTTAAACAAACCTTGAAGCTAGGTAAAGTTAGGTAAATGTTTAAGTACCTTAAATCAACTGCTCTCTGCCACTATTAAATCATTCAGTCCAGATTCTGATAATCTAACATAGTAAACTGTCCTCATTATTGCAACATCTCCAGATTTAGTCAACGTTTTGAGCAATGCTCATGAAAGTACAGGGTCTCAAATAAATCCAAACTAAACAAGTTCAGTGGTTTCCTGGGTTTTTCATGCAGATCACATCTCTGCACTGAATGCAAAAATGAAATGGTTCAATGGAAACACATAACATAACACAGTTGCACAATGCTAACTTTAAACTATGACTCCGTAGCCCTTCCCCCTCTTTGATGAGTGGAGTGTATGTTTATAGCAGCGTTAAAAGACTGAAAAGGCAGTATTCAATCAGTTTGTTTTGTAGGTAGCCTGTATAAGGACTCATAGTAAGGTCAATCAACTATGCAATAAAAAGGACTCCCAGTCTTTTGTGGAAAACACAATGGGTGAACTCCATGAGAGTTTTGCCATTGACCTCACTGAGGGCCAGGATTTCACCTCATAAATCCCTGATCCTGTATACTCAGATTTTAGCTATTTCAGCCCAAGCAGGCATGACAGTCCTTTAGCTGAACTTACGATCATATTTATTTTGTTTAAACATGTTATTTGGAAGTCAATGGGACTACTCATGTGCTTAAAGTTAGGTAAATGTTTAAGTACCTTGTTGAATCAGGTTCACAGTGCATAAATGTAATCATGCGCTCAAGCCTCTGCAGGATCTGAGCCTATGAATATAAATGAAATCATGACTTCAGCAAAAAGGCTATCATGCCATCTTGGGCTGAAATCTGCTGAGTCTCAGGGCACACTGCCAGCCACATCTTTTAGGAGAGCTGTTGCAGAAACAAATATTTTTTGGTGTGATGTACAGGAAAAGCGGGACATTGGTTTATTTTTTGTGCCGCTTAAATATTTAACAGTATTACATATGGGGTTGCAGTTTCTTTTGCAATGTATTGTATTTGTAAGTATTTACCAGAGGCACCTAGGGTATTCAGATAGGCACCTCTTGTTTTATAGGTATAAATAAATACATAGGAATAAATGTTTTTCAAAGGTTTATTTTAAACAAATTGTTAGCCCACAAAATCTGTTAAGCTAATGGACTGCACTTATAACAACTGTACAAAGCACAGCTCTTCAATGTTTACCGTTTTTAAAAGGTTTTCTGATGCCACTCTAAGAAAGTTTGCAATATCTTCATCTTGTGGCTTGAACCAATGTACCAACAAGACATGATGTCCAAGTGTAATAGCAAGGCTCAAAATTCTTTTCCTTAAGTCCTCCAGAGCAGGTATTTAAGAACAAGGCATGTAGTTAGTTGGTTGTTTTTAAAGTCCCTGGATTTCTTTTTTAACCTCACTGGAAACTAAGGTTCCAGTCCTGCAACTGAATGTTTATGGTAATGTTGCATCCAAGGCCCTGATCCTATATTGAGCAAGACCTATGGGCCTGCATGGAGCCCTGCTGTAGCAGGATCATGGCCTAATTAAGGAAATGGAAAAGAAATGAGAAGGAAAAAGTGAGGGGAGAGAGACAGGAAGGGATACAGAATGGGCAGGGAGACAAGAGAGAGTGGAAGGGACTGACAGGAAAGGGGAAAGCTAATTTTTCAAAGAAAATATGCAGGTAGTGAGAAAAAACAGTATTGAAAAAAGGAAACAGAGTTACAGGGACAATGAAATAAATAGGAAGAAGTAAAAAGATAAAAAAATGAGACACCAGGGATTTAAGTTAGACTATTTATATTTATTTCCTATATTTATTGTATTTCTCTGGAAAACATGCCACAGATTTAGTAATAGAAGCACACATGAGAGAAGGAGGAACGTGGGACAATGTTGTTCTTGCTCTGACTTGGGTTAAATTGCTGCAGTTACTGTTGGGGATGTCATCAAATAGTTGGGGGTGGGAACAACAACAAGTAACATTATTACCGATATCTTCCTCCTACTTTCAGTCTCCAGGGCTCTGCCTTGGTGACCATCCATCTGAAACATGCATGATGAGTCTTGGTTTTTTTCTTTAGTAGGAAGAAAATGAAGTTGAAGTTTAGTTTTCTACAATCTGTGTAGACTGGTTGAGATGTAGACAGTGGTAGTGTAACTGGGCATGCTCTGTCTCTATCTTCTGATGCCCCAAGAACCTCTGACACCATCCTTTAAGTAGCAGCTTTGTGTGAATATATTTATATTCCCATCACCAACATGAATACAGTCTCATGCAGCAAAGTATCTACAGTGTTTCTGGCCCTTTGCCCATTTCTCATATGGTCAGGGAGGATCAGCAGTCTCCCCACCTTGAAATCTCAGCACATACTGGGCTCAGCTGCCCCAGGTTCTCCCGTCTCTCTTCTTTCATACCCCGAAGATGATAGCTAGTTGGTTCATCAGCCCTTCCAGTCTGATCAGCTAATTAGCTTCATATTCCCCCATCAGCCTTCTCCAAAGGAGTGGTGCCTAAGTGATCAGATTGCTGGCTCAACTATCTTTGCTTAGTTGGTTCCTTTGTTTAGATATCAAGCTTTGTTTCTATCGCAACTACCTAGGGCCTTGTCTAAACTGGCAAGTTTCTGCGCAGTAAAGCAGCTTTCCGTGGTGTAACTCCTGAGGTGTACACACTGCCAAGCCACTTAGTGTGCAGAAACTGCGCAGTTGCAGTGCTGTAAAAAAACCACCCCGACGAGAGGCGTAGAGCTTTCTGCGCCGGGCCTACAGTGCACAGTGCCAGTGCAAACACCCTGGTTGATTACAGTGCTGCGATTGGCCTCCAGGAGCTGTCCCACAATGCTGGTTCTCGGTTTGAACTGTACTGCCCTGCCCTCAGGTGACCAACCATGAGCCCCACCCCTTAAATTCCTTGGGAATTTTGAAAGTCCCCTTCCTGTTTGCTCAGTGACGCGTGCAGTGGTCTCAGTGCATCTTTCCAGGTGACCATGCCTGCTCCACGCACCAGGCGATCCCCCGTGTGGAGCAATGCTGAGCTCCTGGACCTCATCAGCATTTGAGGAGAGGAGGCTGTCCAGTCCCAGCTGCACTCCAGCCGTAGGAATTATGTCCAGTCCCCAATCAGCCTAGCCTTTTTCCACTAGAGCGGGTAACTGCTCTGCTACATGCTGCCACAGGTTCTTTGGCAAAGCTGCTTTGTTTCTTGCCCCATTAAGGGTAACTTCCACGCCATTCTGCTGTCACTTGGCGGGGGAGGGAGGACCATTGCTGCACACAGGCGAGCCCCATAAGGGCCGGGGCGGAAGCCACAGTCTTGGAGAAGACCCTCCCTTGATTCCCTGATCACCCTCAGCAGTGAGATATCTTCCATAATGAACACAACCTGTGGAAAATGTGGGGACTGTAATGATTATAAGGCCCCCTCCACAGTGCTGGCTCTCCCCATGAGCCACATGCCCAGTGTACAGTATGGTCCTGGAACACTGATTTCCCCTGTGGTTATTCACCATTTTGGGGGGCTTGTGGCTCATGTGTGCTTTCCTGGGGTCAACCAGTTAGTGACAGGTATGTGAATAGCGGCTGTGTTTTAAATCGCTGAATCAGTGGTCTGTGTATTGCAAACAATACTGCTTCTGTAATATGTCGCATTTTGGCTTCACAGATATGACCCTGGGAGCCCAGCCTCCCTCTTTGTTATCACTGGCTGAACAGCTGTGAAGAATTAGAAAGTGGCCACGAAGAACTAAAGAGGACTTTCTGCGTGATGTCATAATGCACTCTGCAGCCGAAAAACAAGAATTGAAGGAGTGGTAGGATAGCAAGAAGAGGGACCGAAAGGAGAACATGCCATAATGAAGCCACAGAATGGATCTTAAAAGTTGTGGAGTGCCAAGCGGACGCGTTCCACATGCTACTAGCACTACAAACCAAGCAGCTCCACACCTGCCCTCCCCTGCAGCCACTGTTGCAAAACTCTTTCCTATGCACCCCCAGACACCGCCAACACACTCTTATCAACCTTCTGGCACCAGTCGGTACCCGCTGCATTCCATTCATGCCCCATCACAGTCCAGCCCTGTGGACTCCAAGTACCCAGGGCACTCAACACCCGTCCCTCTGCAGTTTTGCCTTGCTGAAGTACAGTACCCGCTGCACTGTACTCCAAAGGACAAGGTTCATATTATACCTGGACATACACAAATCTTTAACTGTTCCAGGACCCCACCTCCTCCTGGGACCCTCCTTTCCCTCATCCCCCACAGTGCTGATGTGTTTTTTTGTTTGTCTCTCTCCTCTGGTTGTTGTTTTTTAATAAAATAATTGTTTTGGTTTGAAAGCAATCTTTATTCCATTAAATGAAAGGAAACAGAGCCCTGCAAAGCAACAGGTAATTTTCTTAAACCTTCATAGTGCATCGTCTGCGCCAATCACAATCACCTCCTAGCATTACAAGCACTGCACTCCTGAGCATAGCAACAAATATTAGTGGATTTCAGCTTCAAATTGCTGTCTCAAGGCATCCGTGATACTTATGGCCCCGTGCTGCACCCCTCTAATAGCCCTGGTCTCTGGCTGTTCAAACTCAGCTTCCAGGTGCTGAGCCTCAGCAGTCCAGCCCTGAGTGAAGCTTTCACCCTTCCCTTCACAAATATTATTGAGCATACAGCATGTGGCTATAAGCATAGGAGTATTGTCATCAGCCAGGTCCAGCCTTCCATATAGGCAGCACCAGCGGGCCTTTAAATGGCCAAAAGCACACTCAACAATCATTCTTCACTTGCTCAGTCTGTTGTTGAACCCCTCCTTGCTGCTGTCAAGGTGCCCCATATATGGCTTCATAACCCACAGCATTAGGGGGTAGGCAGGGTCTCCCAGGATCACAGTGGGCATTTCGACTTCCCCTATGGTGATCTTCTGGTCTGGGAAGAAAGTCCTGGCTTGCAGCTTCCTGAAAAGGCCAGTGTTCTGAAAGATGCATGCATCATACATCTTTCCGGACCAACTTGTGTTAATGTCTGTGAAATGCTCACAGTGATCCACAAGACCCTGGAGGCTAGGTGGTCTGGTGTCATAACGGGAATATGCGTGCCATCTATCGCTCCTCTGCAGTTAGGGAAGACCATTTGTGCAAAGCCATCCACAACATCACGCACGTTGCCCGGAGTCACAGTCTTTCAGAGCAGGATGCGATTAATGGCCGTCAACACAAGTCCAACGGCTGTCACTTCCGTCAACACGAGTCCAGTGGTCATCTTTCCCACTCCGAACTGGTTAGCGATTGATTGGTAGCAGTCTGGAGTAGCCAGCTTCCACGGTGCAATCACCACACACTTCTCCAATGACAGGGCA
The DNA here is from genome assembly GCA_033296515.1 of Macrochelys suwanniensis. Lineage (NCBI taxonomy): Eukaryota > Metazoa > Chordata > Testudines > Chelydridae > Macrochelys > Macrochelys suwanniensis. The sequence continues at coordinate 96,084,200 of CM065777.1, forward strand.
GCTCTCATTCTCATGTCCTTGCGCTGCAGGCCTGGGGTGAGCTCATCACACAGTCCCATGAATGTGGGTTTCCTCATCCGAAAGTTCATGCATCCCAGCCATGCATGATGACATGATCCCACCACTCAGTGCTTGTTTCCTGAGCCCAAAAGCAGCATTCCACTGTGGTCAGCACCTCCGTGAATGCCACAAGCAATCTCATGTCGCAGCTACTATGTGTGGCAAGATCAATGTTGAACTCCTCATGCCTTTGTAATTTAAGGAATAACTCCACTGCCACTCGTGATGCGTTAGTGAGAGCGAGCAGCATATTGGTCAACAGTGCGGGATCCATTCCTGCAGACCAAAGGGGCAGAGTGCGCAGTATACAAACCATTGAAAGATGGTGCCAAATGCAGATGGAAGAACAGGGATTGCTGGGATGTAAAGCAATGCATCAAGAGGCATTGGGACAGGTCCCAGGATATCCCATGACCCACTCCACCTTCCCACAACTCTTAGCAGCAGAAGAGGAAGAGATGTTCTGTGGGATAGCTTCCCAGAGTGCACCACTCTGAATATCGCTGCAAGTGCCCCAAGTGTGAACACAATTGCGCAGGCAGCTGACAGAAGACACAACAGTGTCTTCTTCTGCGCTCTCTGAGCAGCGCTGTAACTGCCGGCACTGTAACTCTGCCAGTGTAGACATACCTTAGGTGTTTTTGTTCCTTTCTCTCCTGGAGTCTGGGTGTTGCTTATGGTGTTTTCTGCTGTAGTCTCTGCATGGTCATCATACTGGGATAGGACTTCTGTATTAACTACCGAGTTGAAACTACTGTATAAAAAAGGTAGGTATGTAGGTTGAGTGCATTTAAGCAAATTTGGCCAGGATTTGGCCAGGAAAATACCAGGCTAACATTCCCCCCACTCCCCATTCTTACAAAATGTACTTCAATATATGTAATGAAAGTAATGAGTATGACCAAAAAGTGCTCGGGACTTTAGATTTATATCTCATCCTAAAAATTTCACCTCCAACAAAACAATATTCTCTTAAGTCATGCTGAGGCATTGCTTTGGTGTTGAAATGCTGGCTCAGAAGGAAAAATGCCTCATCCTAACTAATCAGATGGCTTCATTTCAGTGCTTGGTGAAATGATTCCTGTATGTATAGTTGTGTGTATCAGATCTGTCTGTATCTATATGCATATCTATGTATAGATAAACATTTATAATGTGTGTTTATGTACAATGTCATCAGCAGCATACAAAAAACAGACAGCTAGCACCTTGTCCCTTGTCTAAAAGAAAGACAGGATTGGACACACACAAAATGAGACACCCTGGGAAATCAATATTTGGGATGACTTAGATGGGTTATTTAATAGTAAATTCATGTATGGAAATCAATTGCAAACAATAGTTAGTAATTCTGTGACACTGACACAATCGAAAGAGAAAGAGAGAACGTCTTTAACAGGCTAGATTGGGAGCTACATATGTACATAACATTTTGCAGACTGGCCTAAACTAAAATTCCAGCTCAGCTGGATAATGAAAGATCAAAGTGTATATGTAGTTTAGACAAATGACTACTGGGCTACCTCTCCAGTGGGCATACATTGGGGGCAAACTGTGTTTCTTCTATGTTCATGGAGGGGCCTGCTTGTAATAGAATCAGTATGGTTCGGCTATCCAGGAGAGAACAGCATTTAAGGAGTTTGCATAAAGTCTTCCTGTGTGTAGGTGCAGGGGGGCTTATGGAGCTGGAGTTAGGTTAGGGAGAAGTCTGTGGCTCCCACACTAGGCAGCTGGCCTAGATGTTAGCTCACTAGAGTGGGACTCAAGAAATGGGGATTCTTTTCCTGGCTCTGAACCTAACTTTTGGGGTGCCCTTGAGCAAGTCAGTTCATCTCTCTGTGCCTCAGTTTCCCCATCTGTAAAATGGAAAAAATATACTTGAGATCTATAGATAAAAAGTTCTATATAAGAACTAGGTATTATATAGATTTGAATAAGAAAAACAACCTATGCAGATGCCATTATAATGCCATAGCTGCAGTAGCCTAGGATGGGAGTAGATTGCTTAACCCCAGGCCCCAAAGGACTTTCTTGTAGCATGCCTAACAGCACGAGTGGCAATGGAGGTGATGGAGAAGGCAAGGAAGAGTATATCCCCTGGGTTAATATTAAAATCATTAAATAGGTGCCAGAAATATTATAAAAATATCTGGAGTGGATCCAAACATGTCCAGGGTTACTGGCCTAGTGGATGGGGGGAAGCAGAGATAATATATCTTGATCTGAGTAAGGCTTTTGACACAGTCCCCCCATGACATTCTCATAATAAAACTAGGGAAATATTGTCTAGTTCAAATTTCTATACTGGTTGAAAGATCATACGAAAAGTGTAGTTATCAATGGTTCACTGTCAAACTGGGAGGGCATATCTAATGAGGTCCCATAGGGGTCAGACCAGGTCCAGTACTAGTCAATATTTTCATTAATGACTTGGATAATGGAATGGAGAGTATGCTTATAAAACTTGAGACGGTTTGCAAGTACTTTGGAGGACAGGATTAAATTCAAAATGACCTTAACAAATTGGAGAATTGGCCTGAAATCAACAAGATGAAATTCAAGAAAGACAAGTACAAAGTATTACACTTAAGAAGGAAAAATCAAATGAACAGCTGCAAAATGGGGAATTACTGGCTAGGTGGAGTACTGCTGAAAGGATCTGGGATTAGTGGATTACAAATTGAATGAGTCAACAATGTGGTACAGTCATGAAAAAGGGCTAATATCATTCCGGAGTGTATTAAGAGGAATGTTATATCTAAGACATGGGAGTTATTTGTCCTGCTCTACTCGGCGCTGGTGACGCCTCAGCTGGAGTGCTGTGTCCAATTCTTGGTGCCACACTTTAAGAAAGATATAGACAAATTGGAGAGAGCTCAGAGGAGAACAACAAAAATGATAAAAGGTTTAGATAGCCTGACCTGTGAGGAAATGTTAAAGCTGGGCATGCCTAGTCTTGAGAAAAGAAGACTAAGGGGAACCTGATAACAGTCTTCAAAGATGCTAAGGACTGTTATAAAGAGGACCATGATCAATGGTTCTCCATGTGCACTGAAGGTAGGACAAGTAATGGGTTTAATATGCAGCAAGGGAGATTTAGGTTAGATATTAGGAAAAACTTTCTAACTATAAGGGTAGTTAAGCTCCGGAATAGGCTTCCAAAGGAGAATGTGGAATCACCTTCATTGGAGGCTTTTAAGAACAGGATGGACAAACACCTGTCAAGATGACCTAGGTTTACTTGGTCCTGCCTTCCAGCCCTATATATCTATGATTCTATGAAAGTCATACAACTCGCATTTGCTTATGATAATATTAAAACTTGGGAAACATCAACAAAGTAGTGATAAAATCGGCCCTTTTGTGTTTCTATTCAGTTGATTGAAATGAACTTCAGAGCTTAAGGTTACAGAATTCTGATATTACAAAATGTATTAGCAGCAAGATTGGAGTAGGGTCGTTATTGAACTAACACAACATACTGTGATAGACCCAGGCCAGTTTGGTACAACAGAATAGTAGAAGGCAGATATACTGGCCATTGGGTTAACAGTTTTCTGTTTCCTAACTGACCAGAGCAGGGATGGCTCCAGGCTAATGAGAACACCTGACTCTAATTAACCTGCAAAGAGTCAGGTGAGGCCATTAAGGTGAAGTGAACACCTAACCCTAATTAAGGCTCTTCTGAGCATATAAAAGGGCTCACTCCAGTCAGGCCAGGAAAGAGCCAGGGAGCCAGAGGAGACGAAGTGCTGTTGCTATTGAAGGACTGAGTAAATGAGGACACGCTCGCGCCATCAGTAAGGGAGCCCTAAGGTAAGGGTGAAGAAGTGAGAAGCAGGAGAGCTGTGGGGAAGTGGCCCAGGGAATTGTAGCAACTCTGGCAGTGAGAGGTCGGCTGCCAACAGCTGCTACCATTAGGGTCCCTGGGCTGGAACCCAGAGTAGAGGGCGGGCCTGGGTTCCCCCCACCAACCTGCCACTACAAAGAGAGGACAGGCATCTGGCAGGACAGGAGGCTAAACTGTTCTGCAATAAGCCCAGAGGGACAACAGGGACTGTGGGAGTTCTCTCACCATCCTCTGAGGCTAGCATAAACAGCCTAGAAGCGCGGGACCCACAGGGACAAGATCAGAGCTCTGCCACAATACAATTAAACTGATCCAAAGCCCATTGAAGTCAATGGAATGTCTCACATTGGCTTCGAAGAGCTTTGGGTCAGGGTATATAGGCACAAGTCTGGAAGAACCCTACCCTACTAAATGAGGAGAAATATGCCAGTAATCCTGGCATAGTATATTTATAGGCAAACCAACAATATAATTGAACAATAAGCACCAGGATTATGTGGCAAACTGGCATCCATGCCATCTCCATTCCAAGGGGGAGGAAATGCTGCTAAACTACTCAGCCTACAAGTTTCTGTGGAAGTTTCATAATATAGAAGTGACAAGTCAACTTGATATGTAATCAAGGTGATAAAGTTTAAAAAAGCAGTGAGATCCATATTGAAACGCACCAGTTATCTCACTAAGATGGGAGTCTACTCTAAGCATAGGCGCCGACTCCGTGGGTGCTCCGGGGCTGGAGCACCCACGGGGAAAAATTGGTGGGTGCGCAGCTCCCCGCCATTCCCAGGGCTCGCGCCTAGCTTACTGCAGCACTGGGCGATGTTGCGGGGCCCCACCCCCGACGCCGGGTGACGTTGCGTCGGGGGCAGGGCCCAGCGTTGGGGGCGGGGCCTGGCATCAGCACCCAGCGACGCTGACGGAAGTCAGCGTCACTAACGCTAAGGCTGGTTTGATAACATTCCCTGAAGATAAAGGGTGAGGAGAGAACAGCAGAGAAGCAAACAGGAGGAGTTTGCCTGGGGTCTGTCTGAGCGGAGGTACGCTGAGTGCTGCCTTAGGGGGACTGCGCTGGTGAGTATCTGAGTGTCTGTTGAGGGGACTGTTTGGCAGTTTGACCGTGTGCTTGATTGTTTGATTGCCTGTTTGAACAGTGTGAATTGGGAGTGCTTTGTTCCAGCTGGGCCTGACTCTTATAACAAGACAGTCAGCTGCGAATCAGCTGAGCAGCGATCAGCAGAGAAACAAACAGGAGTTCGTCTGGAGTGAGCCTACCACGGCATCCCTCTTGCAGGATTCCCTGAGTAGCTTCTGGCACAAGTGAGGAAACTCTTAGAAGGAAGAGACTATGGATGCTGAGCGATCCGCTGTCGTGACCTGCACAGGATGTGCCATGTTTGTCTTTCTTTCACAGGATAGAAGCAACTTTGTTTGTACAAAGTGCAAGCTGATCTCCATATTGGGGGAGAAGATTCAAGGTCTGGAGAAACGAGTATCAACCCTGCGTTCCATAAGAGAAAATGAGGAGTTCCTGGATAGGCTTCAGCGGGCACAGTGTTCTGAAGATTCAGAGCAGGCTATGCAGCGGGGACAGAAGGCCAGTGAGGATAATTGGCGGCATGTGACCTCCAGAAGAGGAAAGAGTACGAGACAAGTCCATGTACCAGAAATGCCGATTCAGATGAGCAACCGTTTTCATGTTCTCTCCACAGGTACTAGTGCAGAGAGTGGAGTGAATGATACATCTGAGGGAACAGAGCAGAAGGAGACTCCACCAATTGGAAGGCATGAGATGTACCGTCCTAGGGATGGGGGTTCCATGACCACCACTCCCAAGAGGAGGAGGAGGGTGGTGGTGGTCGGGGACTCTCTCCTCAGGGGGACTGAGTCATCTATCTGCCGCCCTGACCGGGAAAACCAAGAGGTGTGCTGCTTGCCAGCGGCTAGGATTCATGATGTGACGGAGAGACTGCCGAGACTCATCAAGCCCTCAGATCGCTACCCCTTCCTGCTTCTCCATGTGCGCACCAATGATACTGCCAAGAATGACCTTGAGCATATCACTGCAGACTACGTGGCTCTGGGAAGAAGGATAAAGGAGTTTGAGGTGCAAGTGGTGTTCTCGTCTATCCTCCCTGTGGCAGGAAAAGGCCGGGGTAGAGACTGTCGAATCGTGGAAGTCAACGAATGGCTACGCAGATGGTGTCGGAGAGAAGGGTTTGGATTCTTTGACCATGGGATGATGTTCCAAGAAGAAGGAGTGCTAGGCAGAGACGGGCTCCACCTGACGAAGAGAGGGAAGAGCATCTTTGGAAGCAGGCTGGCTAACCTAATGAGGAGGGCTTTAAACTAGGTTCACCGGGGGAAGGAGACCGGGAGGAAGCACAAGTATGTGAGTGCAAGAGGGGAGGGCTCCTGCCCCATACTGGGACAGCAGGACGATCGGTGAGTTATCTTAAATGCCTATACACAAATGCAAGAAGCCTGGGGAACAAGCAGGGAGAACTGGAAGTCCTGGCACAGTCAAGGAATTATGATGTAATTGGAATAACAGAGACTTGGTGGGATAACTCACATGATTGGAGCACTGTCATGGATGGATATAAACTGTTCAGGAAGGATAGGCAGGGCAGAAAAGGTGGGGGAGTTGTGTGGTATGTAAGAGAGCAGTATGACTGCTCAGAGCTCCAGTATGAAACTGCAGAAAAACCTGAGAGTCTCTGGATTAAATTTAGAAGTGTGAGCAACAAGGGTAATGTCGTGGTGGGAGTCTGCTACAGACCACCAGACCAGGGGGATGAGGCGGACGAGGCTTTCTTCCAGCAACTAACAGAAGTTACTAGATCACAGGCCCTGGTTCTCATGGGTGACTTTAATCACCCCGATATCTGCTGGGAGAGCAATGCAGCAGTGCACAGACAATCCAGGAAGTTTTTGGAAAGTGTAGGGGACAATTTCCCAGTGCAAGTGCTGGAGGAACCAACTAGGGGAAAAGCTCTTCTTGACCTGCTGCTCACAAACAGGGAAGAAATAGTAGAAGAAGCAATAGTGGATGGGAACCTGGGATGCAGTGACCATGAGATGGTAGAGTTCAGGATCCTGACACAAGGAAGAAAGGAGAGCAGTAGAACAGAGACCCTGGACTTCAGAAAAGCAGACTTTGACTCCCGCAGGGAGCTGATGGGCAAGGTCCCCTGGGAGAATAACATGAGGGGGAAAGGAGTCGAGGAAAGCTGGCTGTATTTTAAATAATTCTTATTGAGGTTGCAGGAACAAACCATCCCGATGTGTAGAAAGAGAAGTAAATATGGCAGGTGACCAGCTTGGCTTAACAGTGAAATCCTTGCTCGTCTTAAACACAAAAAAGCAGCTTACAAGAAGTGGAAGATTGGACAAATGACTAGGGAGGAGTATAAAAATATTGTTCAGGCATGCAGGAGTGAAATTAGGAAGGCCAAATCACACTTGGAGTTGCAGCTAGCCGGAGATGTTAGGAGTAACAAGAAGGGTTTCTTCAGGTATGTGAGCAACAAGAAGAAAGTCAAGGAAAGTGTGGGCCCCTTGCTGAATGAGGGAGGGAACCTAGTGACAGAGGATGTGGAGAAAGCTAGTGTACTCAATGCTTTTTTTACCTCTGTCTTCACAGACAAGGTAAGCTCCCAGGCGGCTGCACTCCGCAGCACGGTATGGGGAGGAGGTGACCAGCCCTCTGTGGAGAAAGAAGTAGTTCGGGACTATTTAGAAAAGCTGGACAAGCACAAGTCCATGGGGCCGGATGCACTGCATCCGAGGGTGCCAAAGGAGTTGGCCGATGTGATTGCAGAGCCATTGGCCATTATCTCTGACAAATCATGGCAATCGGGGGAGGTCCCGGATGACTGGAAAAAAGCTAATGTAGTGCCAATCTTAAAAAAGGGAAGAAGGAAGATCCGGGTAACTACAGGCCAGTCAGTCTCACCTCAGTCCCTGGAAAAATCATGGAACAGGTCCTCAAGGAATCAATTCTGAACCACTTAAAGGAGGGGAAAGTGATCAGGAACAGTCAGCATGGATTCACCAAGGGCAAGTCATGCCTGACTAACCTAATTGCCTTCCATGATGAGATAACTGGCTCTGTGGATGAGGGGAAAGCAGTGGATGTGCTATTTCTTGACTTTAGCAAAGCTTTTGATACAGTCTCCCACAGTGTTCTTGCCAGCAAGTTAAAGAAGTATGGGCTCAATGAATGGACGGTAAGGTGGGTAGAAAACTGGCTGGATGGTCGTGCTCAACGGGTAATGATCAATGGCTCCATGTCTAGTTGGCAGCCGGTATCAAGTGGAGTGCCCCAAGGGTCGGTGCTGGGGCTGGTTTTGTTCAATATCTTCATCAACAATCTGGAGGATGGTGTGGACTGCACCCTTAGCAAGTTTGCAGATGACACTAAACTGGGAGGAGTGGTTGATACGCTGGAGGGTAGGGATAGGATACAGAGGGACCTAGACAAATTAGAGGATTGGGCCAAAAGAAATATGATGAGGTTCAACAAGGACAAGTGCAGAGTCCTGCACTTAGGACGGAAGAATCCCATGCACTGCTATAGACTAGAGACCGAATGGCTGGGCAGCGGTTCTGCAGAAAAGGACCTAGGGGTTACAGTGGACGAAAAGCTGAATATGAGTCAACAGTGTGCCCTTGTTGCCAAGAAGGCTAATGGCATTTTGGGCTGTATAAGTAGGGGCATTTCCAGCAGATCGAGGGACGTGATTATTCCCCTCTATTCGGCACTGGTGAGGCCTCATTTGGAGTACTGTGTCCAGTTTTGGACCCCACACTAGAAGAAGGATGTGGATTAAATTGGAAAGAATCCAGCGGAGGGCAACAAAAATGATTAGGGGACTGGAGCACATGACTTATGAGGAGAGGCTGAGGGAACTGGGATTGTTTAGCCTGCAGAAGAGAAGAATGAGGGGGGATTTGATAGCTGCTTTCAACTACCTGAAAGGGGGTTCCAAGGAGGATGGATCTAGACTGTTCTCAGTGGTAGAAGATGACAGAACAAGGAGTAATGGTCTCAAGTTGCAGAGGGGGAGGATTAGGTTGGATATTAGGAAAAATGTTTTCACTAGTAGGGTGGTGAAGCACTGGAATGGGTTACCTAGGGAGGTGGTGGAATCTCCTTCCTTAGAGGTTTTTAAGGTCAGGCTTGACAAAGCCCTGGCTGGGACGATTTAGTTGGGGTTGGTCCTGCTTTGAGCAGGGGGTTGGACTCGATGACCTCCTGAGGTCCCTTCCAACCCTGAGATTCTATGATTCTATGAGTAGGGGAGAAACCATTCTATAGAGGGTGAATACCTGTTGGGTGATATGAGCTAAATCTGTATTAAATTGTACTCTGTAATAATTGTTATAGCTCTAATATTGTTGTTGTCTGTACCTCTAAATTCAGTTAATCATTTGATATAAAAAGGTCAAAGTATTAACTTCAGTTTCCATAAATATCAGGATTTATTGGTGCATTTCTTATTACTGTGTAACAAGCCTCATTGTTCAGCTCATTGTTAGCTTCAACTAGTTACATATGGTCTGGTCCTGTGAGGTTCTAAGTACATTCTGTTAGTAAAGATACTGAGCACTGTCAATTCCCAGTGAAGTTCATAGGAGTAGAAGATGCTTAGTAACTTCTCAGGCTTATGGCTCATGCCAATGATGAAAATCAACATGCAATAATAGATCACATTTGCTGTGATTAAAAGAGTATTAAACACAGAGCTGTGTTAATGTTTGTTGCCAACATGGCAGCTCAGCATGGGAATTTCTCAAAATGTTTCTAATGGTTTTGCATACTACTGCAAAAGGACATTGATGAAGGTTATTTTGATTGTCATTTGCATCTGTTCACCTTCTGCCTTCTCCTTTACATTTTAGATATATGCAGGAACAAAAACTTTATAGAATCCAAAGGGAAAGAGAAACTAGTCATAATGAACTAAAACAATTATGTTTTTACATTATAATAATAGTTAATAATTCCAGAGATGTATACCTCCTAGATAAAGAGCTGGAAATTATTTTGTTCTACAAATTTCCAATATCCTTCTAAAATTTGTCATTTGTCGTATTAGAATGGAGTAACAACTAAACATGGCAAATGTTATGATTCTACTACAATTATACTTGTGGTGTTCAAATTCCTCTCATTAAAGTTATTTCAGAAGTAAGAAATAGTCATCGCTAAGGGCCATATTTTAAAAAAACAGCCTCCAAATTTACTCTTGTATTTGTGTGCGTGCAATTGTTTGTATGTCCAAAAAACTAAGTCCCTGACCCGGAAAGTCATTACATACAAATCGACTCTTACTATCTGTGCAGAGCCACAATTAAATTAATGGGGTTCCACCTGTATGAAAGGTTCTCCCCATATAGATCAGTTTGCAGTGCAGAATCTCTGCCCCAAAGGTCAGCAACAATGCTGTGATAGCTGGCTCTGCCCCCAGAGCCCTGATTGGTGGTGGGATGAGCAAACAGGAGAAGACAGCCTCCTATCCTCACAGAGGTCTCATTACCTAGAGAGCTGGCCAGAAATCCAATCCTGACTTCCTTCTGCCAGCTCATCTCTGATTGGAGGGTGAGATTAAGATGAAAGAAGGAATTGCACAGGTACAGAGAGCAAGTGCTGCTGCAGAGGTACGAAAAGCCAAGAGTCTGAGCAGTGAACTGAGGGATACACTGTAGAGCAACCTGACTGTGTGGCCCCAGTGAACCTGCACCATGCTACATAAGAGAAGCCGTCAGAAACTAAAAGGAAATAGGTTCCTGATTGGTGCCTGAGGGACTGATGCTGGGAACTGCTGGGGCTATCTGTTTGCTGATCAAAGTGACTGTTGCTGACAAAGCTGAATGTTTGTTACTGATAATGGTGTTGGAGGGATTTGGGGGTGAAATCTTGCCTCCCGATTACCAGTAAAGAGGGACCCAACCACAGCAGGTTTAATTGCCTACATTTATTTTTTGTCGTAGATGAACTGAAATGATTACTAAATATCCATTTGTGTATCTCTTGTAATCACTGAGATAGACAAGAGAGAGATTCTGCAACACAGTAAATGACAATTAGTTTGGCACTTCATACTTCTGAACAAAGCAAAATGGATACAGTTCTTTGAATTGCTTTATATGAACACGTGTGAACAAACACAAGGAAGTGAAAATTGCATATTGAAAATGTGGGCTAAAGTTATAGAATGTGACATATGCTGGAGGTCTCATGCTTCCAGTATTAAAATGTCCTCACAGTGTCTAAAAGTTACAGATGACAATTTCCTAACTCAAAAAGAGTCCCGCCAGCATAGGGAATTCTATAGTAGATCTCATCTTGACAGATAAAGTGGAATTTATCACATGATTAAAAATTAAGGGTTGCTTAGGTGCAACTGATCATGACTTAGTTACATTTCCTAAGAGTAAATATAATAAAGTTCAAACCAGTAATATATACATTTGGTGCTTTAAATAGGTCCATTTCTCAAAGCTAATAACAATTATTAGCCAAATCAGCTGGGAGAAAGAACTTAAACAACAAAAATGTGAATGATAATTGGGAAGACAATTAAGAACATTCTGCTAGGAGCCCAAAAAAGCCACAATTGAGAAAGAAGACCACACTGGTTAAAAAAAAATAAGGGAAGCAAAAAGACACAAGACGAAATCTATATCCAGTAGAGTTAAGGACAATAAGGAATTTGAATGTATTAGGAAAAAAGGAATCCTAACAATGGTATTGGTCCATTACTAGATGGAAATGGTAAAACTGTCAATAATAATACAGATAAAGCAGAATTGTTCAACAAATTTCTGTTCTGTAATTGGAAGTGCAGATAATATACTCAGATGATGATGATGTGATACTTTCCATTCCAACCATAGCTAAACAGGATGTTAAATGGCAGCTACTAGATAACTTACATCCTAGTATTTTAAACGAGCTGGCTGATGAGCTCTTTGGATTATTAATGATGATTTTCAATAAGTCTCAGAACATTGGGGAAGTTTCAGAATATTGGAAGAAAGCTAATGTTGTGCCAATATTTAAAAGGGTAAACCGGATGACCTGGTTAACTGATGGCCTGTCAGCCTACCATCGGTCCTGGGCAAAATATTGGAATGGCTGATACAGGACTCAATTAATACAGAATTAAAGGAAGGTTAAAAAAGCTTAATGCCAATCAACACAAGTTATGGAAAATAGATCCTGTCGAGCTATCTTGATTTTTTTATAAGATTACAAGCTTGGTTGATAAAGTAATAGTGTTGAGGTAATATACTTGGACTTCTGTAAAGTATTTGACTTAGTATTACAGGACATCATTAGGAAACTAGAACAATACAAAATCAGCATGGAATTCATTAAATGGATTAAAAACTGGCTAACCGATAAGTCTCAAAACATAGTTTTAAATAAAGGATCATCATGAAGAAGGTGTTTCTCTAGTGGGGTCCCGCAAGGATTGATTCTTGGCCCTATGCTATTTAACATCTTTATCAATTACCTGGAAGGCAATACAAAATCACTGCTTGTAAAGTTTGCAGATGACCTAAAGATTAGGAAGGTGGTAAATAAAGAAAAGAACAAGTCAGTGATACAAACCAATCTGGATCAATTGATAAGCTGTGCACACAATATAAGTTCTGTTATGGCAAAATGTAAGGTCATACATCTAGAAACCATGAATGTAGGCCACACTTGCAGAATGAAGGACTCTATCCTTGGAAGCAGTGAATCTGAAAAGGACTTGGGGTCAAGGTAGATAATCAGCTTAATATGAGCTCCCAGTGCGATGCCCTGGGCCAAAAGGTCTAATGCGATCCTTAGATGTATAAACAGGGAAATAGCAAGTAGAAGTAGGGAGGTTATATTACTGCTGTATTTGACACTGTGACCACTACTGGAATGCGGTGTCCAATTCTGATATCCACAATTCAAGAAAAATGTTGATAAATTGGAGAGGGTTCAGAGAAGAGCCACAAGAATGATTAAAGGATTGGAAAACATGCCTTATAGTGATAGACTCAAGGAGCTCAATCTGTTTGTTTTAACAAAGAAAAGGCTAAGGGATGACTTGATCATAGGTACCTACATAAGGATTAGGAATTTGATAATAGAAGGCTCTTCAACCTAGCAGACAAATGTATAACAAAAGCCAGTGGCTGGAAGTTGCAGCTAGACAAACTCAGACTAGAAATAAGGTGCAAAATTTTAACAGTGAGGGTAATTAATCATTGGAACAATTTACCAAGGGTTGTGGTGGATTCTATATCACGGCAAATTTTTAAAATCCAGATTGGATTTTGTTTCTAAAAGGTATGCTCTAGTTGAAACAAGAATTAAACCAAGAAAGTATTCAAAAGCTGTTAAATTCAGCGTGTGGAAGCACTTAATTAAAAGAAAACATTAAAAAGATACTAAACTACCACTGGGGATAAAATCTGTCCAAAGCTTTATCATGTGCTTCTATTACATTATGTTGCCACCAGCGTCCTTCCCATTACATACTCTTAACTACATTTTTAATGAATGACATTTTTACTAAATTACATGGGATAGTACAGAATCATTCAGATTATCTGTTGTGACTTTGGGCACAAACATTAAGACGATAAATTCTTAAATATTGTTTTCAGTTTTGGTCACCCCATCTCAAAAAGGATCTAGCAAAAAAAGAAAAAAAAAGGAAAGAGTTCAGAACTGGTGGATAAAAATAATTAAAGGCATAGAAAGGATATTATATGATGAGACTGAAAAGGCTAGGGCTGTGTAGTTTAAAGAGGAGACATGATTTGCAGAATAATGAATGGGATAGAAAAGTAAATCAGGAGCTCCAATTTACTCCATCTCATAACAGTACAACAGAAGGAGACCTATGAAATTAAAAGGCAAGGAAAGAGAAAATGAATTATTTTTTAATCTAGGGGTTGACCTGCAGGATTGGGGCCCTAATTCATAATTATCCTGAAGAAAAGTATACAAAATATATTGTAGTCAAGAGTAGAGCTGGGCTGGTCACAAAAAGCAAGGTTGTTTCTCAAAAATAAATTTTAAAAAGTTGATTTCTTTTAAATTTTTTTTTTTTACAAAATGTTGTGTTTTGATGATATTTTTTAAAATGAAATATATAACTTTTGTTTTGTTTTGTTGCAAACCCTCCCCACAAATTCTCTTCCTTTTTTAAAATATCCCACTTTTTTTTTAATTGGAGAAAGGTGGAAAGTAGAAACAAAAAATGATAGATGGCAAAACCCCACTTTTTTTCACTTTTATTTAAACTCTGCCCTCCCCACCTTTTTTCCCCCAATGGAAAATGGGGGAAATAATTTTCACAAAGTGTGTTTTGTGTTGTTTCGTTTTGTTTTACCCAAAATGTCAAAGAAAAAAGTCAGAATATATTTGTCAAATTTTCTCTTTGAAGTTCTGGTTTAAAAAAAAGTTTGATGGAAATGAAGCTTTTCCACAAAAAATTTAGTTGTCATTGAAATCTCACTTTTCACCAAAAAAATATTTAGTCAAATATGTTTTGACTAGTGCTAGTCAAAAATGTAGTAGGTTGCAGAAAGGAACTAGATATTTATCTAAATAAGAACATTCACAATTATATTAGATAGATTATTAATTTTTATAAGGGATAAATCCCTCATGCTTCAGGACATAAACTTCAGGACATAAGCTGCTGAAGAAACGTCTTCAGTGGGCTGCTTATTGTATGCTTCTCCATGGCAAGTCTTGTGCATCTAGTTAGAAACAAGATGCTGGACTGGATAGTATTACACTTCACATGGTCCTATCAATGTGTTTCAGATAATATTAATCCTATTTAGGAAGATGGTCTGTACCCTGCAGTGGAAATTGTCAGGAAACTTATCTGTTGTAAGTTTTGAATGAAGAGGACAGAAACAGGAATTAAAAGGAAATATCTTAAATCAAGTCTCTGTTATATGGGAGAAGTCAGCTATTAGCTGAACACTAATCATGTGTTTTTAAAAAGTGTGTACCTGCAATCCCCTCCCTAAGGCAGGTATGCCCAGGTTGTTCTGTAATGGTCAAAGGGTGTACATTATCTGGTACACACCATCCTGGTTTTAAAGCAGGACTGGCCCAAATATGCTGCCTAAGTGGTTTTGGATCTGGCTTCTGAAGAGTGGTTTCTATCCTTCAATGTCAAAAGAAAATTATTTTGTTCTTTAGAGCTCATATGGCTGTATTGCACTCCCTTTATTAGGAAAGGCTGTGAAGCTTTGGCAGTGATATGAGACTGTTAATGGACTAAAGGGCTGAGTTACAAATAATGGCAGTTTTAACTAATGGCCATTGTTCTTCAAGGTTATGTCTCTACCTTAGCATTGTTTAACTGTTTTATGGTGTTTAATAGAGAGAAATGAACCAAGGTCTATATATGCCAGTCTTACAGATTGTGGGAAAATATTTTCCTGCAGAGAACTTCTGCCTTCCCAAAAATTTAAAACTGACTTGTTTAAATAATTTCCTCTGTTTGCCAAAAAACAGTTTGGACAAGCTTCTTTTACATTTTTTTCAAACTGTTTCTTCTACGAGGAAATAAGAAATGACAAGCGAATGAGCTGGAAATTACTACATCAATTACACAACTTCGAATCTATCTTCATGAATTGTGGATACTTATTTAAGTGCTTGCAATAGTTTCAACAAAGGAATGCCAATGGGCACAATAAATCTTAAACAGTAGAGTCAAACTATTTAATATAGGCAGCAAAGTAACAAAAAAGATAAATTGGAATTAGAGATTCTGTGCCAAATTCAACCCTGGTATAAATCCACTGAAGCCAATGGATTTACATAAGGCATTAATTTGGCCCTCTGTATGTATTGCTGAACCAGATGGGAAAATTTGAGCTGCCACTGGAGCTGGAGGTGTTTGGAGCTCCAGAATTACTGATGTAACTACTTTATCTACGCAGCACGAAACTAAGTAGTCGGATTACAACCCTAACTGGGCATAAAAGGTTGATACAAATAGAGTCTTTGGATAAAGCCCTAAATGAATAAATTTACTGTGCAAGTCACTACCTTCTGTAAAGCTCATATAGAAGGCAAGGTTCTGAAAACCACTGGATGGTTAGATCAGCCACAGGATTCTGTATCAGCCTTGGAGGGGTATCAGATTTCCCAGCTGTCAAACCGTCTAAAACATGAAGAGGAGTATTGGGATTAAATTTTTGCAGATCTCCCTTCTACATCTACTCCCAGTTCATAGTCATATACTTCCTGCTATCTGGGATATCAGCAGACCAGAACCCCATCCTTAGCCAACACAACCAAACAGAAAACCTTTTATAAGACATAACCGCCAAATACTCTCAACAACAAGAGGGCAAATATTATCCATCTTCTTGCACACTGATGTTTGCACGTATGAATCAGTCACATCCATTTTAATTGATCCTCAAGTATCAATCTCCACTGAAGCATTTCTATAGTTTTATAATCATGTAGATTAAAACCTTTTTTATTCAAAGGGAATTTTGTACATAATGAAACACTATATTTGGAAGGTGCATGTAGAAGTTAAATTGATGTGCGAGAAAAAGCTCTGTCTTTTTAAATGGGCTCCAGCTTGGAGCCAGCACCGAGTAGCCTGCCTATGGGTGGATTTTTTTGTAAAGGGTTATTCTGGCTAAACTTTGTGAGCTGAATGTTGTGTGTCTATTGTAGCATACAGCAGGGTAGCAGTTTCAGTGCACTGTGTGGTATATGTGCATTATGGAAAGATTTTTCATCTCATACATCACTGTCAACTTGCTGCTGTAATTCCAGAAAGTCACCTAATCTTCTTCTACATTCACATCAACACAAAAAACCCCAACTAAATTAATAATCTGAGGTTGGGTTCCTTTTTAATGTTCTCTCCCCCAACTCCTCTCCTCACCCCAGAATAGATGGATAGAGCAGATGTGTTGGTGGTGAGCTTTTCTGCTGAATGCCTTGTTGAGTTCAGTCCAGCTGCCTGCCTAACAATAAGCATAGCGCTTCTCATACTGGTCTAAGCAAATTAGAAAGAGATTTACTTTCACCACTTTCCAAGCTGTAAAACAACTCCTTATATAGTATTGTAGCAAACAATAAAGGGACCGTCCCATACACAAATCAGCTCAGAAGAAGCCTTATAAAATCAATTAGCTTGAAAGACAAATCAGTGAAGCCACCCCAGCAATGAATTTGGCATGGGATTCTTCAGAACACCAACTGAGGTCCATTCTTCTCTGGCGCTGTGCACAAACTCACCATGTTAGATACCACTGAATAGAAATTAAAAACCTCTAAAGTGGAGAGAATCTCTGAGAGTTGGTGGCAGAGGAATAAATTTCTGGTACCCACTGGAAATCTGTTCTAGGGATTAAAAAAGTAGAAAAAAAAATCAACTTCAACCATTAGGATTAGGTATCTAAGATAATGGCCCAGGAAAATTATGAACATTCTGAGGACTGGTAGTGAGACTATTCACTTGGCAACAGGGAAGAGAAGGGTATTGGTGGGTGCGTTTCACAGCTGAGATTGAGATCTATACAGGGCACTTGTGTGCTGAGATGTCAGTAGTGGAAGATTTGGGAGTTAGGTGAAAGATGGATCTGCGTGCTTGTAAGGAGAAGGATAACCAATGTTTTTTGCAGTTTGTGAGCCTGTTGATGTTCTAGGGGAGGGTTAGGCAGTAAGGGAAGGATTTGGGATTTCTTGAAAATAGTGAGAGCGTTTGACAGTTGGGACGGAGATCAGGTGGCGGTGTTGGCAGAAGGGAGAGTTAGCAGGAAGATTCACACATGGAAGCAGACCATGTCAAAGGGCTGGAGGAGGTCATAGAGAGATTCAGCAGTTAGGAAGGGGACTAGAGTGTGTGAGGTTGTGGGAAGTTGAAGCATCTGGAAGAGGTGTCAGACTGCTTACTTTGGTAGGTCTTGGAGTCAGAGAAAACACCCACAAGAGAGCTCTAAACAGTATATTCCTGGGCCTGTGTGATGCCTAAAGCTGCAGGGCCTGATTTCCAAACCTGGCCTTACCCCACTTCATGTGCTGAACTTAGAAAAGTACCTGTGAGTACATCCTCCGAGTTTGCACACATGCGCATGCAAAAAATGGTAGTCAGGTTTCGAATCAAGCCTATAAAGGGGTAGCTAATTTGAATCAGGTAAATGGAACAAAGAAAATGGGGTAAATGGCCTGTGAGATACTGAGCACCTTTGATGAAGGGCTGAGTGTTGTATGATGAATGGAACCGAAGAGAAAGGGTCAGGATGAAGGAGGGACCCAATTTGGTGTGACACCATGGGCACAGGACTGCAAGTTGTGGGCCAGGTTCCTCCCAAAGAAACACAAGCCTCTTAGCATGTAACCTTGGTCTCTATGGATATTCAGTAAAGATTTCTTGCATACAACTCCACATGCTTGCCACTTCACTTATTGCTGATTATCCTTGGAACACCCTCAATTGTTATTTATGAAATCAAAGGATGTTTAGGGAGCTCAGCACCTTGCGTAACTGGGCTCTAAGGACCTGATCCAAAGCTCACAGAAAACTTTCCATTGACTTTGATGGGCATTCAAGTACTCAGCACCTCTGAATCCAGGTCCTAAAATGTGCAGTGTGCTTCAGCGTTAACTTTCTGCCCAAATTACTTTAGAAGAGTATGGCTCTTTTGTACCTTTAGAGCATGGTGAAAATCCATTACATATCTAATGCAGTGATATCTACTTCAATTTGTAGTGCTTTGGCCTAATTTGACACTCTCATGATTGGCTACATTCATATTACTAACCTCCATAAGTGTGCATTGAGGACCTACGGGGGGTGGGAAGTACTGCGCACATATGTCTATGTGATCAGAATTACCAATCCACTTTTATTAGATTATCTTAAAACAAAGAGTGATCTTTGTAAGGCTACGGGGAGCGCTTACTGACAGTGTGAAGAGTACTTATTAACCATAAAGCAGTGCTTAAGCTGATAATATTCAGTACTCCTGTGGGCAATGAAAATCACCACTCCTGCTCGAGAAGAGGTAACAACTATACGATACACTGCAAAGAAATATGAGGAAAAGAATCTGGATCCAATTCTGTCTTTACTGATATTGATCCAACTCCCACTGGCTGGTTTGACTGCAATGGGAATTGCACCCATATAGCTGAGGCCAAATTTGGGTTCTTAACATGAGTTCAGTAAATTCCTTGCCTTTATAACACCACAATAGCAGTAGGGAGGTACAAGTTTAGGTACCTCTGATGATATCACTCATGTACCTACATAACTGTTATGCTGTGTCATCCGGTCTATGTACCTACATTTTATGACATGTATGATGCAAATTGTGCCATTTTTATAGAATACCCATTTTTCTAAATTTGCAATGATGATGACAAATTGAACAAAAGAATTGGAAATTTTAGAGAAATATCTGAATAATTCAAGCTTGTTCGCTTATTGGGAAACTATTCCTTTTGTTCTTATGTGATCAAAACAGTGTGTTTCTGGTTCTGAAACAGATGACTTTCCAAACCGGGATGGGGAGAGGGCAAACACTAGAAAAGAAACATTTCATTATCTCAAAATTCCAACATAAAGGGGAGCTAAAAAGGAAATGACACATCAAATGGAATTTTTTCCCAAAAGCCTTCTACATACATTGCTTTTTATGGCATGACAGCATTATGCCATTGGGGCCTCAAGAGCTGCATAAGCTGGAAATGCCACAGATGAGACCCTTCTGTCTGTCTTGCTGCACTCTTTCTCTTCCAAAAGTTATTTCATATGAATGTGTTGCTGACATAAGCCTAGACTGTGTTTATAAAGAGAGGAGGAAATGTGCAAGGAAAATGATTCCACTTACTAGCGTTCCCTTTTTCTCTATCACTATCCAAAGGCCTCTTGTCCTGTATTTCTTGCTCCAGCCAGTCCCAACTGAGTCACTTATTCCTGGAGTTCTTACTCAAGAGGAGTAGTCACTGTAAGGAATTACAGTCCAGGTCCTAAGGGAGTACATGATTTATCTGTATAAACAAGAATTAGAGAGGTGCCTGAGTGACCCTTCTCCACAAATTTGCCTGCAAAATAACAGTGTTTTTTTTTTTCATGAGCTGGGAATCAAAAGCATTGTGGTCCCATTTTCCAGCATCTGGGAAAGTTTGGTTACAGACAAATCTGTATAGAATGGTCTCATTTAATCTGAGCCAAGCTATTCCGTTGTCTTGGCTGGACTGTAACACATTTCACTGGGAGTCTGGGCTTACTCAGACATTTTGAACTTTCACTCCCTCCTTGATGTAACTAACAGTCCTGCAGGATGTGATGCCACGAACTTTGAGGGCTGAGGAAAGGGAAGGGTTCTCTATTGGCTGATTATAGAAGCAGGATTGATGGTGGTCCAGCATGAAACCTAGCGTCAGTAAGTGGTATGGTGCAACAATGATTGCAACCCATGGACAACGAGAATGGTGTTGTTATGGCCCCAATTTTGCTCCCATTGAAATCAATGACAAAACTCCAGAAGAATTCAGTAGCACAGGATCAGACCCTATGTAACTAAAATGAAAGAGCACTGTTGTGACAATTTGTCCTTCAATAGTGTTAGATGGAATGCTGTTTGTGAGTGAATGGGTTGTAAAAGGAGGTAAAGAGCTTGGACACCTAAGCAACTGTAGGGTTGGCAGAGTAAATGTATATGGGTTATTGGGGTACATGGGCATTATTGAAAGAGGGCAGAGTAAAGGTTGCATGGGGAAGGTTAACTATGCATTTCCTGGTTTTCAGAAGTTTGAGTTTTGCTGAACGCAGTGTTCTGCAAGTGGACAACATATCACCAAGCAATCTTAAATCTGCATTAACAGTTTTTTGCCATTGAATTTTCTTTTTTTTTTTAACAGGAAAATATATTGTTGGTAAGCGTTAATACTTATTTAGGCAGTTGTATGTCTCATATCCTTCAATTTGCATACCGAGCCAGCCAGCCCCACTCCCAACACACATCACTTGGGCCCCAAAAACCCTGCTGCAGTATGCCTCCCCAGTCATGCCCCTGATCCATTCACTACCTGCCCCCCTCCCAGTGGGTGTACCAAGGCCACTCCACCCTCTGCAAGCAGGGAATGCATCTCCCTGAAGTCTTCACTCCCCAGTACACAAATGTTTCTATTGCTCTTGCTCCCCCACCCCACCATAAACTGACTTACAATGCAGAGCCTGGAGCAAAGGACAACTATGTTACAGGGGAATGGAGTTACCGGTCATGTTTCAAAATGGTTGGAGGGTGGAGTTTGTGGCAGAACTAGGGAGATAAATCCCAGACAGGGTTTCTGTTCCAAATTACTGACAGTTTTATGTTTGACAGAAAGATGCTCTGAGCCCTGTCCAATAGATGTACCCCATCTCTGAGAAACAGATCAGTCCTATTGGGATCCGGGAAGTGGGCGGGCGAAGCCCACTGCTAAAGGATCCCACACCCCAGCCTAAGGGGAGGGATCCACAGGACCTGGATTCCAAGTAATTCCGGGGGACAACAAATGAGAAAACAGGGATGGGAGTGTGGTCAAAGGGTCAAACAAAATGAACCAGATCGGTGACGGAGCTTGTAGTGTTTCTATGCCATATAGGACATATTTTGTGGTCCGCCATGAACCTTCCAATTTCCCAATTAATGTTCTTCCAACACTTATTAATATATTACATGTTGTCACTGTAACGATTATTCAGATGCTCAGCCAAATCAGAGAAAACTATCACAGCTCCTGGGCACAAATCTTCTCTCATATATTGTATGAGGTGTGCACCAGGAATAAGGCCCAGTTCATTTCCACCCTTGTGGATCACCACAATGTCTGATAGATCATAACTTCTTAAGTCACTGGTTAGGTGCTGCAGAGTGGGCAAAACATGATGCCAATGCAGGCCACCTCTTTTCACCCAAATCAGCCTGTAGTCAGCAAACACCATACCACGGTGCACTCCTGGCTCTTCTGCAAACTTCTGCAACCTCATGATGCAGGAATCAGCCAGAATTCACACATCAGCAACCCTGGCAGTGCACATATTTCTATGTCCTCAATGGTCCAGGTACCAGCGCTGTCAGTTCCAAACCTCCACACTATATGTCTATGGAAACACCGCAGTAATCTGCCCTGAGGTCAGGATCAGTAGCGTAGCCGGGGGGGAGCAGGGGGAGCGGCCGCTCCCCCACTGAGCAGAAGCGGCGCCGTTTTTGTGCTCCGACGCCTTTTGCTCCTGTGCTGCAGCCGGTGTGGAGCCTTTTTTTTTTGCTCCCGGTGCCTTTTTTTTAACTCCGCTCCCCCGTGCTCTAAACCTGGCTACGCCACTGGTCAGGATATAGCCACTTGTCCTTCTCCCAATCTCAGCTGCTAGTAAAATACAGATTTTCTTAAACAACCAATCCAAGGCTTGCCTACCACCTGCCCTCATTTCACACCTCCTCCACAGCCACAACCCCTCTCCCTGTCACCACCCCCCACTCCCAACATGCCCCACACACAGAGTCCTGTGTTTTCTGCTCCTCCATACCCAGTATAACAACATTTTGGTTAAATGGCTGGTGACTATCTGCTGTGCTCACAATAATCCTCCCCATAAAATAAAAACATATTATAACAAGACCATTTGTAGCAAGCCACGTGAGTTATTAAATCTTTATTGCACAGGTGTACAAAGGTTCACCCTGGAAATGTCAGTGGCCGGGTGTTCAGCAGGCCAATGGCATCAGCACATTCTCTCAACCTACCCAGGCAAGCATAAAGCGGCTGTGTAGAAACTCTCACCATGTTTTTCTTTATTGGTGCATGCGCGCTGTAATCCTTCCAGACTGCACATCCAAGCAAGCAAAGAAGTGAACAAGTTCATAAGTGCCTTTCACAATTTGGGTCCCCCAAAGATTTAGTGGGTGCCATGCACTGCCTTGAGGGAAAATTGAGCACTTGAGACCATTTTGATCCACAAAAAATGGCTATTTTGAGGGGGCTTATATCTATGGAACCCCTGGCTCAAATAATCCCACATGTGGCTCACTAACCCTATTCAGCACTCACACAAAGCATAGCAAATTTCAAGTAAATCCACACAAGCACACAGATTTTAGAGCACTTAGAAGCATCATCCTTTAAACAGGAAGGCTAGAGAGATGATGGAGGAAAAGAGCTCCTGTACACATCCATCTTCGCCACAGGAGGCTCTGAAAGGTGTGAGAAATCCATTCATTTCAATGTGATGTTCTCAGCTGAATGAGAACACCCAATGGAGATGAATATAGCCTGAAACAACAGCTCTGAGATGTGTGAACCATTCAAGTTATCTCAGTGAGTGTTCTCCTCCTCCTCCTGAGTGCTTTAGCATCTGTGATAAGCATGAAGTATGCCTGTTCTCAGCTCCCCAGCCAAGGGGGCAGGATTTCCCCAGATCCTGTCCCTCATGGGGGCAGGGAGGAGGCCTCAGACCCTCTCAAAAGTTCAAGTCTCCAAGAACTCGCCTCACATGAGGGGGGCAGGGCTGGGGTCCAACCCTTGTAGATGGGCATGGGCCTTCCAGATCCTGGCACACACATGGGGAGCAGCAAAAGGAGCTCAGACACTCCCAGAGGGAAAAGGCCCCCCAATATCCCGGCTCATGTGAGGGGGGCAGGGAGAGGAGCTCAGAAAATTTAAGCGGGATAAGGCCCCCAATATCCCAGCTCATATGAGAGGGCAGGGACGGGAGCTCAGACCCCTCTAGAGGGGCAAGACGCCCCCCCCCCCCGATCTGTGAATGCACACCCAAGGGGAGAACATGGACCTGCCCCTATTTTCTCCCAGTCCCCCTGCCACTCATTCCCACGTTCCCTTTCCCAGTGTCCACTCCTCCATCCTCCCAATTCCCACACCTCCCTTATCTGAGCCCCCAATCTCTTTCCCCTCCCCAACCACCTATCCCCATTTAGCCCACTTCCCATGACCTTCTCCTCCACCTCCTAATATCCCTCCCATTCCAGGAAACATTCACAAGTCTAATATTTCCCCCTGTCAGGGTTCCCTCCCCACTCTAAACTCTAGGGTAAAGACGTGGGGACCCGCATTCAGAGCCCCTAAACTTATTTTTACCAGCTTAGGTTAAACCCCCCAAGGTACAAAATTCCCTGCACCCCAAGAAACGCTTCTCGCTGCCACCATCAAATGTCTAACAGGAATCCAGGAAAGGAATCACTTGAACTTCCCTCCCCCACAAAATACCCCCTCAAGCCGTACACCCCCTTTCCTGGGGAAGCTTGAGAACAATCTCCCAACCAATTGGTTACACAGTGATCTAAAACCCCACCCCCTGGGTTTTAACACCATAGAAAACAGTCAGCTTCTTAAAAGAAGGATTTTATTAAAAATAAAGAAGGTAAAATCATCTCTGTAAAATCAGGATGGTAACTATTTTACAGGACACTATATTTCCAAACTCAGAGAGATTTCCCCCTCTGGACAAAACCTTAAAGTTCCAGAAAACCATGAATAACACCCCCCCCCTTTGCCCTTTCTAACACAGGGGATACACCAAGCAAAAATAAACAGAAATCTATACGCTATGCTATCTAAACTTACTTCAGAAAAGGGAGGTTTGATTTTCTGTAGGTTCCTTCTGTCTTCCAAGATCACCCTCTCTCAGACAAAGACACACACTAAAACCTTCCCCCCTCCCAAAGTTTTAAAGTATCTTGTCCCCTTATTGGTCAGATGCCAGCCAGGTCAGGTGTCAGTCTGGCTACCTGCATTTCTTAACCCTTTACTGGAAAGAGGATTTTATAGCACTGCATCAGACCCTCTCCCCCTTCCCTTCATATTTATGACACGCCCCCCAAATCACCGATAGTGTGAAACACTGGCTGTGATTTCTTCCTGGAGCTCTAAAAGAAAACAAAGTAATAAGACACATGAATCTCCAAATATACTAATAACTGGATAAAGACTAAACAATATTGTCCACATTGCAAGGACGATTTTAACCAGTTGGTCCGGGGAAACTTTCACGGGAGAGTGCATCAGCCACTTTGTTAGAAGCTCCTGAAATGTGTTGTATTTCAAAATCAAAATCTTGGAGAGCCAAACTCCATCGAAGGAGTTTTTTGTTATTTCCCTTGGCGGTATTAAGCCACTGTAGTGCAGCATGGTCGGTTTGCAGGTGGAAACGCCATCCCCAAATGTATGGGCGTAGCTTTTCCAGAGCGTAGACAATGGCGTAACATTCCTTCTCACTGATTGAGTGGTTTTCCCTCTCAGACAGCTGCTTGCTGAGAAACACGACAGGATGGAATTCTTGAT
Organism: Macrochelys suwanniensis; assembly: GCA_033296515.1. Taxonomy (NCBI): domain Eukaryota; kingdom Metazoa; phylum Chordata; order Testudines; family Chelydridae; genus Macrochelys; species Macrochelys suwanniensis. The sequence goes on from CM065777.1 coordinate 96,109,444, forward strand.
CTGGTCCTTCCTGCATTAAGACTGCTCCCACACCACGCTCGGATGCATCTGTGGTTACTAGGAACGGTTTATCAAAGTCCGGGGCCCTTAGCACAGGGTCAGACATGAGTGTTGCTTTAAGCTGGTTAAAGGCCTTCCGACACTCATCAGTCCACTGAACCGCATTTGGCTGGTTCTTTCTGGTTAGGTCAGTTAGAGGGGCGGCGATTTGGCTGTAGTGCGGTACAAATCGCCTGTAATATCCGGCCAAGCCTAAGAAAGATTGGACCTGTTTCTTTGACTTTGGGACAGGCCACTTTTGGATAGCCTCCACCTTGGCCTGTAGGGGGTTAATAGTTCCTTGACCCACCTGGTGTCCAAGGTAAGTCACTCTGTTGAGGCCTATTTGACACTTTTTAGCCTTAACAGTTAGTCCTGCCTCTCGTATGCGCTCGAAGACCTTCTGGAGATGCTCCAGGTGTTCGGCCCATGAGTCAGAAAATATGACCACATCGTCAAGATAGGCAACTGCCAATTCTCCCAATCCCGCTAGGAGACTATCTACCAGTTTCTGGAATGTGGCAGGTGCATTCCGCAGCCCGAAAGGGAGCACATTAAATTCATACAGCCCGACATGGGTGATGAAGGCTGACTTTTCCTTGGCGGATTCATCTAGCGGCACCTGCCAGTACCCCTTGGTTAAGTCTAAGGTGGAGATGAACTGGGCACGTCCCAGTTTCTCCAATAGTTCATCTGTGCGAGGCATTGGATAGTTGTCTGGGCAAGTCACAGCATTTAGCGTACGGTAGTCCACGCAAAAGCGTATTTCCCCATCTGGTTTGGGGACTAGAACCACGGGAGAGGCCCATGCACTGCTAGAGGGACGGATTATACCCAGCTGTATCATGTCTTGAACCTCCCGTTCTATTGCAGTTTTGGCGTGAGGAGCCACTCGGTAAGGTCGGGCTCTAATTGGGTGGGCATTACCAGTGTCAATGGAGTGGTATGCCCGTTCGGTCAGTCCTGGGGTGGCTGAGAACATCGGTGCGAATTTAGTGCACAGCTCCTGGATTTGCTGGCGCTGCATACATCCGAGGGTCATTGAGAGGTTCACCTCTTCCACGCCACCATCATTTTTCCCTTCATAGTAGACACCTTCAGGCCACTCAGCGTCTTCTGCTCCCTGGGCAGTAAACTGACAAACCTTCAATTCTCGGGGGGGAAAAGGCTTTAGAGAATTAACATGGTACACTTTAGGCTTGAGAGTTGTGGTGGGGAATGCTATGAGATAGTTCACAGCTCCCAGGCATTCTTGGACCGTAAATGGCCCTTCCCATGATGCTTCCATTTTATGGGCCCGGAGCGCCTTCAAGACCATGACTTGGTCCCCTACTTTAAAGGCACGCTCTCTGGCATGTTTATCATACCAGGCCTTTTGCTCTTTCTGAGCCCCTTTTAGGTTTTCTCTAGCAAGGGCTAAAGAGTCTCGGAGGGTGTTTTGTAGGTTGCTTACAAAGTCCAGAATGTTAGTTCCCGAAGAAGGCGTAAACCCCTCCCATTGCTGTTTCACCAACTGTAATGGCCCTTTAACCTCGCGGCCATACACAAGTTCAAATGGTGAAAACCCTAAACTGGGATGTGGTACAGCCCTGTAGGCAAAGAGCAACTGCTGTAACACTAGGTCCCAATCGTTGCAGTGCTGGTTTATGAATTTACGTATCATGGCTCCCAAAGTTCCATTAAACTTCTCCACCAAACCATTTGTTTGATGGTGGTAAGTCCCCACGTCTTTACCCTAGAGTTTAGAGTGGGGAGGGAACCCTGACATGGTGGCAGAGGTGGGATTCATCATACGGTGGACATAGTTGCTCCCATTTGTGGGTTTTTGGGGAAGGATTATTAGTGTTATCCGGTAGATTCCGCTCCACCCTGGTCTTCTCCATCTCTAGGGCATGCTTCCTCTCTCTCTCCTTCTCCTCCTCAGCATGCTTCCTCTCTCTCTCCTTCTCCTCCTCAGCATGCTTCCTCTCTCTCTCCTTCTCCTCCTCAGCATGCTTCCTCTCCTCCTCAGCATGCTTCCTCTCTCTCTCCTTCTCCTCCTCAGCATGCTTCCTCTCTCTCTCCTTCTCCTCCATAGCATACTTTCTCTCTCTTTCTTTCTCCTCCTCAGCATGCTTCCTCTCTCTTTCTTTCTCTTCCATCTCCATCTGTTTAAGTTGTAGCAGTCTTGCATGTTTCTTCTCCTCCTCATCAGCTTGTAGCCGGGCTATCTCAAGTTTAATAGCTGCTTCACTGGCAGTCATCTTAGCCTTTCTGTTTTTAATCTGTCTTAACCCGATAGAGTTAGAAAAGAAAAAAAAACTTGCTTGGGTATTCCCTGTAGGGGTTAACTACCTGCTTTCATATGTAGATACTCTAGCTCCTAGCAGCTTAACCCCTCCCTCCTCCCTGCTTTCAGCAGCACAGGGAAGAGTCAGAGAGAAGAAAAAAAATTCTAAACTCCCTGTGTCTGGTTAAAAAAAAATCTTTGGTTCAATATATCCCACCGTTCTGCCACCATGTCAGGGTTCCCTCCCCACTCTAAACTCTAGGGTAAAGACGTGGGGACCCGCATTCAGAGCCCCTAAACTTATTTTTACCAGCTTAGGTTAAACCCCCCAAGGTACAAAATTCCCTGCACCCCAAGAAACGCTTCTCGCTGCCACCATCAAATGTCTAACAGGAATCCAGGAAAGGAATCACTTGAACTTCCCTCCCCCCCAAATTCCCCCTCAAGCCGTACACCCCCTTTCCTGGGGAAGCTTGAGAACAATCTCCCAACCAATTGGTTACACAGTGATCTAAAACCCCACCCCCTGGGTTTTAACACCATAGAAAACAGTCAGCTTCTTAAAAGAAGGATTTTATTAAAAATAAAGAAGGTAAAATCATCTCTGTAAAATCAGGATGGTAACTATTTTACAGGACACTATATTTCCAAACTCAGAGAGATTTCCCCCTCTGGACAAAACCTTAAAGTTCCAGAAAACCATGAATAACACCCCCCCCCTTTGCCCTTTCTAACACAGGGGATACACCAAGCAAAAATAAACAGAAATCTATACGCTATGCTATCTAAACTTACTTCAGAAAAGGGAGGTTTGATTTTCTGTAGGTTCCTTCTGTCTTCCAAGATCACCCTCTCTCAGACAAAGACACACACTAAAACCTTCCCCCCTCCCAAAGTTTTAAAGTATCTTGTCCCCTTATTGGTCAGATGCCAGCCAGGTCAGGTGTCAGTCTGGCTACCTGCATTTCTTAACCCTTTACTGGAAAGAGGATTTTATAGCACTGCATCAGACCCTCTCCCCCTTCCCTTCATATTTATGACACCCCCCAAAGACTTTGATTACATTCTCCCCAGGATAAAATTGCCACCCATGACTCACAGGTTGCAGCAACCTCTGACCTCTCAGTCCAAAACTCCTTTTGTTTTAGGTGAGGGCTTGTGATTAATTTATCCTTGTTATGTTAATTGATGTCTGTGAACTCACCCTTCAATCTCAGCAAGGACTATTTGGGGTAACAGATTGAGGCCATTTTGACCTGTGTCACATTAGTAGTTTAACTTCTAGCTCTGTGCAAAAAAAACAACAACAACCCACTTTGAAACTTTTTGAAAAATGGCTATTTTAGGGGACTTATGTCTCTGGAATCTGTGTCTCAAATGAATGTAGATTTGGGTCACTAACCCTATGCTGCACTTTCTTGAGACACAGCAGATTTCAAAGGCGTCCAACCAAGCATATTGATTTTAGAAGACTTAGAATGGTCAACCTTTGAACAGAAGTTGTGTTGCAACAATAGCTGCCCTGCTACTATAATGGTTTTTAATACTTGGAATGTGATTTTTAAATATCAGTTATATGCATTCTGACCATTTTCAATGTAAAGGGATTTCTGTAGTGTTCATCACTGTGGTATCTAGGAAATCTTAAACTAGATCAGACATTTGATGTAAAATAGAGCAGAAATCAGGAGCTGGAGTATGCACCACAAGTATATAATAAGATATTGGTAATGATATACTATGCCGTAAATAGAATTAAAGTATCTGAATTAACTGTATATGTGCTATTATGAAACATTCTTTCACCTCTACAAGTGGTGGCTACATTTACAGCAGAAATATCCATTGGAACTCCCCCCCCCCCAAAAAAAAAAAAAAAAACCTCTCTAAGTGGCTGCCGTTGTGCGGGGATGCCATAGAACAAATGTCAGGTATATTGAGTCAAATTTTTTTCTAACATGAACTTGGCAAATCAAACTAAAGAGAGTAAGAGTGGGGGTGAATGGGAAAAAAACAAAAGCAGCAAATCCCAGGAAATGCAAAGAAAAGCAAGCTCAAGTACTGGGCATGTAGGAGTAAAGTTAATCTTGTGTAACCAGAATAAAGAGTTAAATTGCAATTTTTTTTGTCCAGTCATCCATTACAAACAAAAGTAATTAAAAATATGTTGGGGGATTGGATGCCTTGGGGGCTTGCTGTAGGACAACAGAGCCCTTCATGTCTAGTTTTGAATTCAGGTCAAGTGACCAAAAGTTGTTCTGTTTGTGAAAATATTCTATTAACTAATGGCTGGATGAATCACAAACCTTGTTGAGATTGAAGGGTGAGTTCATAAATAACACAACAAGGATAAATTAATCACAAGCCCTCACCTAAACCAAAAGTTTTGGCCAGAGAGACTGTTGCCAGTTGGAGAGAAAAATGGTTAGAGCACTGCCTTTCCCAACCTGCTCTTAAATACACTACACAGGCTGTGTAGCATCTGTCCTGGAATTCAATTTCATTTTATTTGAAATTAGCAATAAAGTAACAAAATTCAGTGCAAGATTTCTCACTAGGCTTTGATACTCTTAACTTTCTTCCCTCTGGATTGTTCAATCCCTAATCCCATCCCCCCTGCCTGTCTCTCAAAAGCCACTCCCACCTCCCTCCTATACAAGTGGGGTAACAAGCTACCTTCTTCGGTTTGGTATTTTCAAACATTTATCCCAGTGTAAAAACTAGTAAGGGCCTCAGGATTTGGCTTAATAATAATGTTTATTAATAATTTTATCTCTAAAGCACTCCCCCTGCTGATGGACTTGGGGAGAGCTGTACCAATATTTCAATGCATGATTAAAAAAATATAGTCGGTGAACAAATCTTTATCACACTTAAATTGAGTAAGATAAATGGAGGGAAGAGGGAGAAAGGGGTAAAATGGGAACAAGGGATGAATATAGAATGAACAGTGATCATATCTGAAAAGTGCCTTAGGGAAGAGCGATATTCTAATGTTTTTAAATAATGAGGAGAGAGAGAGACTTGACTTCAGTGAGGAGCAAGTTTCATAGTGGAGGGGTCACCACGCCAAGGTAAAATGGTAGTATCCTGAAATGGTGGAGGCATGTGCACATGTATGTGTGTGAAAGACCATCAGGTGGTGTACTAACTCATGTGGAGTGTACGTGAGTCATGAGGACAAGGCTCAAGGAGGATATCTCTAAATGTTACCAGAGCTCATGCTGTTTGAAGGTTCTTAAAAACCAGCAGTGCCTATTTCAAATCAATCTGCCAGAAAAGGTAAAACAATCATAGGCTGTACTGATGTCCAGAATTGAATCCTTGAACAATTGTGGATGTTGACAGCTTTGAAAAGCAGGGGAAGGGTGGGAAGCATGAGAGAGGTGGGGGAAGGGGAGATGCTGCCAATCATGATAAATGGTTGTGGCTTTTCTTTCACACTTGGAAGTTTCCAAGGCACAAAAACAACAAACATCAGGCTAAACATTTGCAGTAGAAATTTTTGCACTCTTTATTTAATTCTAAAGCAAGTGTGTTGGTACTACTGTGTGATTTTTATTATTACAATCTGTTCCTACCTCCAGCTCCCAGTGCAATAGGACACTGAAACTACCGGTGCCTGATTTCCACTGAAACCCTTCTCTCAAATTTTTAAAAGGCTGTAAAAATAGTCTAAATAGTTTTACTGTATCAGAAACATATAGATAACTCTTATTCTCAGAGAAATTATTTGTAGAGCTGATTTTTGTTTTCGCCAGTCCCTCTTATTGGTATATGCAGTGTTGTTACAGCCATATTGGTCTAGGGATATTAGAGAGGCAAGGTGGGTGGGGTAATATCTTTTATCGGACCAACTTCTATTGGTAATCTTTCTACAAGGTAGAAAAGTGTCACTACGTAAATCTGATGCAAAAAGATCGGAAGATCTATCCCCTGGGAGTTGTCTTTCCAGAATAACAATGTGCTTAAATATCATTATCCAGCTCCATCCAGCAAACATTTACATACTTGCTTAACTTTATGCATATGAGTAGTCTCATTTACTTCAATGGGCCTACTCACATTCATAGATGTTTGCAGGATCAATTCTGGAATTCCGGGTACAGTCTAAAACTCACATGGTTGTGATTCTTATTGAATCTGGGCCTCAGGATTTGAACACACCAGCTTGTCATCAAAACTGCCCTTTTTTATTCATTCATTTGTCAATCTAACCTTCTTATGTTTCAGGGGGGTTTGTTTTGGGGGGTTTTTTTTGGGGGGGTCGTAAGGGAGGGAGGGCTATGAAGTTCAGTCCACTGAGCCAGCATCTTTCATACAGAAAAAAGTGTACTGTGTGGTTCTTATTTTTAAAAAAAATAAAACCCCAACCAAACCTGACTGCTTTTTGGATTAAATCCAAATGGTCTGTGATACCTTTCAATACTGTACAAGTGGTGCGATTGGTCATAAATTAAACTGTAAATGGGCTTTAAAATACACATAGTATGATTAGCATGCACCCAGTTACAGCAGTCAATAACTTATCCTTATTCAAGTCTACAGTTCTAGTAGTCTCCAAGGGACCTATTCTTGAATCTCTTATATTTTCCAAAATAACAGATTCCCAGTATTTTGTAGCATAAATCAGAGTTTAAAGTTCAATTTCCCTCCAAATTTTATCCTCAAAAATCCGAGAAGCCAAGTGTTTTTAGCTTTGTACTTCAAACCTCCAGAGTGAACAACTTCCCCAAAAATTTAAGAAGTGGGTTTGACTTCTGTTTCGTTCAAGATATTTTTGAAAAGCCAAACAAATGTTTTACATTTTCTCATAAAATAAGATTTTCCCAAGCACTTCCAAAAGGGTAAGTGGGCCAAATGAAAATGTGAAACTTCCCCATTCAACAGTTCATTGTTTCACCTCTGTGATGGTTCTTGGGGTACCCAGGACTCTGAGCCATGTTGTTATCCCCTGCCTCCAGTGTGAGAAAAACTTGTTTGTGCTTAAATGGGTGTCAGCTCCCTGACACCCCTGGTCTGTCAGCCACCCAAACACTCTCCTCTGAGCCATACCAGCCCTTAGACCTTACCTTGCAGGTTGTGGTTAACAATAAGTGCACCACAGTCCCTGAGCCTCTTTGAAGCATTCCCCTCCAGTGTCCAGCCCCTTATCCACTGAACACGCATAGAAATACCAGAGCTGCTTTCCCCAATGGAACAGTGTAGACATCAGCATGTATGATTCAAGCCAGGACCAGCACCTGCCTTCTCACAGTTCTTAGATATATTTATAGTGAAATCAAGAATAATTTTATTACCAAAGATTCAGGATTCAAGAGACAGTGAGTATGGATAATGGAAACACATGGTTAAATATAAAACAAAATCATGACATGTTTTCTAGAGACTAAACTTAACAGGCTAACCTGCTGTGTAAAGAAATCTTATCTCACCCAAAACATTTTGCAGCATCTTCAACCAAGGCCGATTGTGATCCCATTTTCATGAATGTAAATGCACTGCCCTTTTACTTCCTAGTGCAGGATGACAGGGGGTCTTTTTTGTTCAGCAAACCTTTAAAGTTAAGGTTCACTTCCCCAGCTGTGTGCTCTTCCCCGTTGACTTCATATGTAAATATGCCTCCATTGTATTAGCTTACAAAGCTTAATTTACGTGCTGACAGAGTTATGGGTGAATACACATCTTTTGGCTGACAGGAAACCTGTTTCCTCACCTCTGCTGTAATACAGACTCTTCGAACATATTTTCAGTAGATATACATAACTCCTTACATAGTGTCTATACATATATTTCACAATGATATTAAAGACGGGGCATTGGTTTTCATTTAAGACCTCTCATGGCATTCTTTGATGAACTAGAGTGTACATACCAGAATCATGTATTCTTATAACTCTCTTACCAGTTGGAATTGAGGTGCTTTTGGGTCACAACCACTGTTCCCTCTAAGCTGTGCGCGTGTGCGCACGCACACAGTTCCTAAACCCCGCGCACAAGGCAAAACACCATGCGCACAAAAATTTGCACAGAAGCACAACAATTTGCACAGAAGACATTTTTTTGTGCACACGGCCTGTCAAAAATTAGAGGGAACATTGGTCACAACCTCTTGTCCACTCATTATGGAGCAAATCTTTTCCCCCGTGCTCAACCCAGATACCTAGGATTGAGTGCTAGGGAACCCTGAAAAGCAAAGGGGGAGAGCTCCTGCAATCTGCAAGTTAGAACCTAATAACAAGAAATAGGCTTCATGGTCCTAGAGCCCTCTCTGTGAAGGGAAGGATCCACATAAACAAAAATCTTCAAGCTGTCTTTACTGAACTCCTCAAACACATGACAACACACAGAGGGATCCCTGTGGAGTTATGCTCCTCTCAGAGTCAGGGGTTACCCTACCGTGTGGCCTCACCAAATCCATAACCACTCCCCAGATAGTATTGAACATTCAGTGCAATTTGGGGGCCTCCACATCCAGAGAGGAGGTTGCAGGATTTGTCCCCAGGTAGATTTTTTGTTAGAGTGATGCAATGGGATTCAAACAACCACAGGTTTTCTATTTCAAGTAACTTAGGATTTGATTCAGTGAAACATTCCACTTAGCTTTCATGTTACCTAAGTTCCAGAAAAAACTGTCTTTGTCACTTCACATAGGCTTCTCCATCATAAAACAGCAATTGCTTTTAGCGGAACTGGCTCCATTAAATTGGCACATCTCATTATTAAATTTTGCTCCTGGGAGGAGAAAAGTTAATGAAAATTGTGAAAGCCTTTTACTTTATTTATGTATTTATTTTTACTTCAATGCAACCTTCATGAGTGTTCTTCATTGTCACTAGGGATGTGGAAACAGGGAACCAAATTCTGTTGCCAGTTACACCAAACCATTCACCTCCATGAGGTTACAATGTAACCGAGACCAGATTTTGACCTATTGTCTTGAGGGATGAAAAACATACACTGTGTATATTTTTAAACATCATTTTTCATTTAATTTAATAATACCTTTGTGAAATTTAGTATGTCAGCATACTCTGTACTTTGAATATACTTAAATATACAATTGGAAAAGGTATTTTAATGTTGCATTTTATAGCAAACAATATATCTTACAATACACAAATCTAAGAGCCAAAGAGGGTCCTTGCCTGTGTATTATACTGCCTTTTTATTAGATAGTTTTATAGGGTGGCAGTGATATTGGAATTTATCTCACTGTATCACAATCTGTCACCTGGTCCTCTTTCTTGACAGCTTCTTTATGGGAAGCTGATGGTATGAATGGGTATTCTGAAAACTTGGCATTACCTCCAAAAAGTGTGAGTGCAACAGGGATGTTCGGTTCTTAATGATACATAACAATAATATCTGTTGATAAACTTCTGTTTTTATATTACAGTTGTAGACTTCCATATTTATATATGTAAAGATACATTTGTTATATAATAATCTATATAATAATCTATATATAATCTTTTTGCATATATTGGGTCTTTAAATGTACCAGGCTGATTTCTAGCCTTAGTTTTAATGTGTGACCCCAATGAAAACAACACACTGATGTAACTGAGGGGAGATTGTGGCCAATTATATCAGATTCAAAATCCATGGAGTTTTTCTATATTTATACAGGTGTAGGGGAGAGCTGAACTTGGCCCATACAGTGTTTCTCCTGATGGACTATAGACCTCATAGGGTGCTTTTGGGTAAGCCGACCACAAAGTTAGATGATGTTCCAAAGCTTATCCCAACCTTTTGAAGTCTCCCTGTTCTTTTATTTCCCCCTTTCTTCACTTTTCCTTCTTCTACTCGAACCTGATACTATCACTCTAATGCAAATGTTCCATTCCTCTAATACACACTTTCCAGCCCTATCAAGTGCCAACTTTGTTCTCCTCAATGAAATTCACATCAGTGTAGAGGATCAGCCCAAGGCCTACACATCACTAAGATCCCGTTTAAATGCTACCTAGATCGGAGCATTGGCACTTGTGACCACTTTGTTTCAAAATTCCCAGTTTAAAAGTAGCATTTTACACAGGAGCAGGATTTGAACAGGCAAAGAGTCAGCAGAAATATCAACATCTCAAGGAACAGTGTTTGTTAGGGCTGGTCCACACTGCAGGGGGGTGGGGGGCGAACTAAGATACGCAACTTCAGCTACGTGAATAACGTAGCTGAAGTCGAAGTATCTTAGTTCGAACTTAAAAGCACTTACCGTGGGTCCAGACACAGCAGGCAGGCTCCCCCATCGACTCCGCTTACTCCTCGCGCGGAGCTGGAGTTCCGGTGTCGACGGGGAGCACTTCCAGGATCGATTTATCGCGTCTAGACGAGATGTGATAAATCGATCCCAGAAGATCGATTGCTACCCGCCGAATCAGGCGGGTAGTATAGACGTACCCTTAGTTAACTATTGTTGTACAATCAGCAGGGGGAGCTCACACAATGTGTTTTGTTGTTGGGTTTGGTTTTGTTCAAGTGAAAGTTCTGCCAGCGCAAGGGCGATTTAATTTTTCACCAATAGGTGTATATATAATTATTAAAAATACATGTTTAGAATATGGAGGCCATTCCACACACCAAATCATAATAGTACAGCTCTGTAACTGGTATGAGCCATTATTTCAGTGGAGATATGCCAGTTCACACCAGCTGAAGATCTGGCCCAGTGGTTTCAAAGTAGGTTAAATTATGGGCTAAAGCTACTGGTCAAGTGTCCTTTTCATTTTATCGTCTTTCTAACCAACAAACAAAGCATACATTTGCACATCTGTTTAAACCATTTAAGCAGTTTTGTTTTTTGTTTGTTTTTAGATTAAGGCTCAAGATGAAGTTAAGACCTACACTTGAACTGAATCCAAACCCATAAGAGTTAAGAGCTGTTTGACTTGTAAAATAAGGAAAGGTTTATAGAGAGATTAAAAAAATGGGAAATCATTGGGTCAAGTTTGTGCTTCAGTGAGCCAACCTATCCACAATATACAGCCTGACATATGTACTTAAATTATTGTTATTCAATTATATGTTCAGGGGTTTGGCATCTCTGTCTTTCATTGTTTCTTGTAAGTTTGTAGTGTATAGTTTACAGCCTTAAGTCATAGACTCTGAAAGCCCTTAGCTATTGGAAGGCTGTTCATCATTGTATCTATAGACAGCCTGGGCTCTAACTCAGATATGCTTGCTCTTTGAGTTAAACAGAATGTGGGCTGTTAACTATTTAACTGTTACTCAAATGAAACTCGTATATTACAGTTTTAAAGTAAAACCAAAACAGAACAACAGTTTTAATTGCCATTTCTACAATAAAACTGTGGCTTATTTATAAGTTGGGATTTTATTACCTACTGCAATTTATGCCCACTTTATCTGGAGGCTGATGATGGCCAACAAATAACTGCTCACATTTTTTGCTCATTTTTTCCTGAAAACACAACTGCATCTTAAAATATGGAAAAGTAATTTATAAGGGAAATGAAAAAAACTTACATGGAAGATTACATAAAATACATCTGTCTTTTCTAACCATTGAGATATATAAACAACTCATTAAAAACTGAAAAAGCCAAAGAAAGGGACAAAAGCTTCTTTTAATGCAAAGAATTTTGAAAGGCTATCTTTCGGCTTTTAAAAAGATGTTACTTCACTCTTATGGAGAAGAGAACAGAGAAAATTGAAGAGAGAAAATACCAGATTTTTTTAAAGGGAGTCCGGAGGGAGTTTATGGTAAAGATTTTTTTTTTTAAAAAAAAGTTGTTTGCCAGTGGAGATGTCATTTTAAATATAATCCAGGCTTCCATTTTCTTTAGCAAAGAATTTTCTTTTATGTCAAATGAAATTTTAAGATCACCTATGAATTTGCAACTGAACCTTTTACTGCCAAATCTGATTCCAATCCTTTAAAAAAAATATCTGGTTTTGTAATACAGCCAGCAATGCACTAACTTTAAAAAGGTAGCCAGACATATTGGCAAAAATATATGCAGTTAATCAAAAAAACTATGTAGCAGTTTGGGAACAATCAATCAACGTTCAGAACCTTTAAATCATGAAGCTGCTGCGAGGACATCAGTGTGCTCTGGCCATACAAATGCGTAACGTGTGCAGTTGGTTTTGAGATGTTCTCATCTTTAAAACAAAAGAAAAATTCAAGATGCTGCTGGTTAAGTATGAAGTTTGTCAGCAAGTAAAGATAAAAATACGACAAATATCCTATTCCGGTTCACTACACAAAGATTAGTGGGACAGTAGGTGTCACTTTGCACCAACTTAAGATAAGAACTGACAAAAATTAGTTTTCTTTTGAGCCAATCCTACAATGTCCTGAGACTTTCAATTTCTAATTACATGAGTGGAATTGAGAACACTCAACACCGCACAGAACCAGACCCTTTCTCAGGCTGGCTATTATACTCAAGGCTAATCTCAAACTTGCACTAGTCTGATAATGAAATGAAATTTGTATTGTAACTCATGTTTTTGTATGATCAATAGCATTTTAAAGATTATATGTTACAGACAAGATTCAATGTATAAAGTAATAACTCATTGGACCTGATCCTGTTGCCAAGGAAGTCAATGGTAAAACTTCCATGGAAGTATCACGATCATTATGTTTTCCACGGACAACGTTTACAGCACTGTCTTTACCATCCTTAAAGGTATTTATTTAGACTAAGCAATAGCAGAATTATTGTCACTGTGGGTAGAAATGTAGGGTCAAATTCTTCCAGTTACACCACTACACTTCTAGTCAAATTAGACTGAAGATGCAATTTAGCTCATAGGTTTTGTCAGTGCACATAGACAATGGGCCTTTTAAGTCTGGTATCTTGCTGAGGATTTGATTGTATTTATTTATTTTATTTATTTTTGCACTTGTATTAATTAAACAGTTTTGATTTAGAACACAAAATTAGGTGAGTAGTTAGGTCATACTATGGCCTGATAGTTTTTAGTGGTTTTTGGATTTTATCAACAGTGATATCAGAGATACTACAGTTATTGCCTGATCTAAGGATAGGGAAATAGCATTAGGAGAAAGCTGAGGGCCTTTGGAAATCCCCAAATATATAAAACCCAAGTCTCTTTTCTCGCCAATTTTACTCTGGTGTAACTGCCGTGGTTTTAGTGGTGTTAGTTCTGATTCATACTAGAAGTGAGAGGTGAATTAGGCCTGTATTTTCTTGATAAGCTTGAATAAATCAGAAGGAGCCATTCTATTACGTACTTAATGGGCATTTTATAGGATTGCCTTATTACATTCTTATTTACTCAAGCAACTTGTTTCTTGGGCATGTTAGAAGCATTTTATAACCTTGAATGAAATGTTTTTCTTTTCTCCTAAAAGTTAACCACAATTCTTTTGTAAACAAAACAAAACCATTTTCAATCCTAAATCATTAACAGAAGCTAGGTATAGACTTAAAGATTACATTTTAAAACAAAATATTTGAAAAGCAACTTGTCCTCAATTTACCTGCCAAAGGCTTGAGTTCAGGGTTTTGTATTTCCACTGCAACAGATGATATCACTGACACCTAAAACAGGACATTGTCCTGCCCTTTCTAGGTGTCAGTGATGTCATTAAGTAATGCAAGGAGTATACTGCACCCAAATCTATGGCAAGAGGAGAAGATGATTTTGAAACGCACTTGGTTTAGAATGTATTTACTTTCCATTTCTAAGTCGGAAATCTATCCAGCTAATGATATTGGATCTTACATGTGAGCAGAAAATTTATTTTTTTTTTAAAAATCTTGACTGTAGGAACTTTTAAAAATGTGTAAAACTAACTTTTGTATAGTTTGAAGTGCTTTCTTTAACAATAGAATTGTACACTCATCACTGGTCATGGGATTTGAATAATTTTGTGACCTATGCTATGCCAAGACACAGAGCATTTGGTATGTGATTTGGTTTGGAGGAATGGGAACAAGAAAAGTCTCAGAAGCCTAATGACCACAAAGGCCATGCACAATATGCTAGCCTATCTGATTCTGGCACTAGTGGACTAGAGTGGACAATGAACTCCCTTCCTATAGAAGCCTATGCTGCACTTAGGTCTGGTCTACACTACAGAGTTAGGTCGACACAAGGCAGCTTACGTCAACCTAACTATGGAAGTGTCTATACTTACATTTTGCTCCCACCGACATAACTGCTCCACTATGCTGTATAGGTGCCTCCTTTCCCAGTTCCTAATAAACCTAAATCCCTTCCTCCCCTCACCCGCACATTGAGACTCTGCAGTTCTGCCTGTCTAACTGGCCCTATACATGGAACTGCAAGCATTTCAGAAAATGCTATTATGGAGGTCGACTTTAATCTCTTTATTTAATCTCTAAATTTGGTCCCCAGGACCCCATCCTACCTTTCCCTAGGTCATTGATACATACATGTACCACAACCACTGGCTGCTCCCCAGTACTGTGCTGCAAGTAAGTCTATCCAGATGTCTTGAGAGGTTCTTAACCTTCACCTGGCAGGCAATTCACCATGCAGTTCTCCCAGTCATCACAAACCCATCTATCTACGTCTAATAATTGAATCCCCCTTTACCATTAACTGTCTCTTCCTAATAACTGTGGTACCTTCCCCAAGAGGGATAACCTCAGTGTGAGAGGATACCATGACATCATCTGGAAGGAGGATCCCAACTATGGAATCATTTCCCTCCACTCCTACTAGATGTTTTCCTTCCCCGAGACTTTCATTCTGAACAGCACAGAGGCTGTCAGACTGGGGATAGAATCACTCTGCTGCATCTCTGAAAATCTTGTCTTAGCTCCTCCGGTTCAGCCACTCTGCTCTCAAGAGCCTGTACTCAGTCTCAAGGCTTGGTCCACACTAACCCCCCAGTTCGAACTAAGATACGCAACTTCAGCTACATGAATAACATAGCTGAAGTCGAAGTATCTTAGTTCAAACTAAAAGGTACTTACCACAGGTCCACACACAGCAGGCAGGCTCCCCCATCGACTCCACCTACTCTTCTCATGGAGCAGGATTACCGGCGTCGACGGCGAGCACTTCCGGGATCGATTTATCGCGTCTAGACAAGACGCGATAAATCGATCCCAGAAGATTGATTGCTTGCCGCCGAACCAGCCGGTAAGTATGGACGTACTCTTAGGGCCATGAGTTGCTAGCACCAAATGTGCACCTCTACCACCGGCCCACAGTGTTAAAGGAACTGGAAGACAATCCAAATGGAAATAGACTTTATTCTAAACTAGCAGACAAAGCCTGCACAGAAGGGAAGAAGTGAACCACTGCAAATGCTCACACATCCCCAAGCCACCCCCTCTAGTGTCAGGAAATCTGGTCCCTACCTCCAGCTAAGCGCAGAGAAAGAACCGGGGAAAGAAAGAGTCATACAGCAACTGTACTTTGTTCCATTAACTTTCCAATCAAGACCGCAAGCCACTCACCTCTCCATGGCAAAGGGACACCACATTGTGCGTGTGCAGCCGCTGGAGTAGATCCCCCCCGCCCTCCTCACCCTCCTTCTCCTGGCTTATGCAGCATGGCTCCAAAAGAGGAGACCCCGGACACCAGGGACCAAGATGCTTGAAAACATTTCTACCATGACACAGGACTGGCGTTGCATTCCTCAGAAAAACAAAGGTTCCCCTTCTCCTTCCTGTAGGTAACAAGCCCAAGTATTGAACGGATCCCTTCCTTCCACACAGCTCCCGTTTGTAAGGCCGGAGGGGGTGTTGTAATGAAAGTTTGCGATCGGAAAGAGGCAGAAAACAGCTGTAATGTTGTAGAGCCGTTAATCTTGTACAAATGTACTGTCCCACAACTGGACATTTCCACCCCCTCCCTCCCTGTCAGGCTGTTGGCCAACAAACTCACAGATCTAGAGGCAATATGATAGTTTGCTGATAATCTGTTCTATAGCTTCTGCCAAAAGCTTTATGGTGGTTCATGGTAATTCAATAAAACGTTGAATTTATAGTTGTGTGGTCAGGGACCATTCTGAGGGCAGGAGGGAAGCAGGGAGGGAAGATAGGACCTTCCAGTTCTGCATGCAGCCCTGGAGAAAGAGAGAGGTGTGTTGGAGGGAAAGGTGGGGTTTTAACTTACAAGCATCTAGTCCGGTTTCTGCTGAGTCTCGCAGTCCTCCTCTGGCTTGTCAGGAGTGATTTAAGGAGTCAGCTCCTCTGGGGAGAGGTGCAGGATAATTTGCTCCTCTTCCTCCAAGTCTTCCAGCGCTGCCGCCTCTGCAGTTTCTGCTGCTTCCTAGACCGAGCCCTCATTGGCATTCTGTCAGACGAGGCCAGCAGGGTTGAGGAGGAGTCATGAGTCACCTCCAGCTTGGTATTGGGAGCCCTGGAGAGCATCCAGTCCAGCTCCTGCAAGAATGAACATGGTGGAGGATCCCTCTCAGAACAATTCTTGGAGTCTTTTTTTTCAGGTACCAGAGCCTGAGGTGCTTTATCCATTCCCAGCACTGGGCCAAAGTACAGTGAATGCCCACCTGCGCCAGCCTCACCAAAACTTCCCAGTAAACATGGATGTTCCTCGTGCTGCAGGAGAAGTCGTGAACACCTGGGTGTGCTCGGCTGACCAAGCAGCAGCTCTTGGAATAGGTTTCATATTCATGTTTACTGGTGAAAAGAATGCAGTGGAAAACTGTTCTGAAGTGGTTGGCACAGCTCGCTACTACCAGTGAGAACAGGGGGGCAGGGACCTTTTTAGATTTGGTTAAAGGTCAGGCAAGAGAGAGTCAATGCATTGTGCGAACATGTCTGAATTCAGGACCTGGTACGCACCCCATAGCCCCATCCACACTACAAACTGGCATGGGTATGGGGTCGTGCCACAGCTCAAGGCATGCTTATACTCATGCCCTCAGGCCTGCTAGTGTTCTAGCCCCATACACACCTTGAAACCCATACTTCTGGGGTTTAGATGTGGATGGTAGGGGGATTCTAGCACCACCATGTGCATGGACCCATGTCCAGTCACCAGAGGAGAAGTAGCTTTAGACAAGGTTATCTCCCACTGCATACAGGAAGAAGGAAGGTTGTTAAAAAACAAAGATCAAGGCAGAAATTAGCCAATTATGTTCCAATTGCAATGCATGCATCATCACATATATAGCTATAGTATTGTGGCACTCTGTGCCTGCAAGCAGCACCCTGGAACCCCCATATTCACCAGTGTCATATAATTATGATACGCTTTATACAAGGTATGCCCTGTGGGCACTATATGGTGTTTACATATATATCGCATGCAGAGAATATATATGCATTTGTATGACACCTGTGTGTATAGTGTGTGCACGCATGCTGTAACTGCAAAATAATTGGCTAATTGCTGTCTTGATCTTTCAGTCTTAACCTCCGTGCCCCCCTTCTTATCTATAATGGAAGTTGACCCTATCTGATACATATATAAGGGACATTGATGGGGTCCCACATATCTTATTTCATGTAGGGCCCACAAAAAGTCACATGTAAACATTAGGTTTGGGAAGAGTAGAGAGAAGCACAGGTCTGATTAGCAAAGATTAATCACCACCAAAGGCCAAATCGTGTCACCTTTCTCAAGTGAGTGGTTCCACTAGTCAATGGGGCAATTCACATAAATGAAGGAAGTACGATTTAGCCTCATACTGATAGTGACCCAGGTGCTAAGTGCTTTATAAATACTAAAGATAGACAGAAAGATATCTTATCTCTCCTGAAGCATGGCTGGAAACCTAATGGGGCATACTTTGATAGTTAACGTGCCAGTTGTATTAATGATATATGGCCCTGTCCTGCCCTCATTAAAGCCGGTGGCCGGGAGTGGGAGCAGATCCTCTGTGTCCAGTTTTCCAGTCTGTGTATTTTTATAACCTTTAAAACTGCCTTTGCATCTTTTTTTCATAAACATGGAAACCACGCCGGTAACTATAAAAGCAAATGCATTTACAATATGCCCTCTGGATAACTTTAATACTGCAGAAAAATATATATATATCTTTATATATATGTATATATACATATACACATTTTGCCACAACAGTGAGATGTGGTAGCAGAATGCTGGGAAAATTACACACTATTTCAAATTATAAAAACTAACAGGTCATCACTGAACATTTTGCATCTAATTTAAGGTCATCTCCTGTGTGAAGTGTGCTTATTAAGTTTCTTTCATGAGCATGGGACCTGTAATTTATGAACGCTGCAGGTGTGAATGAATTGTGCAGATCTTTATGGTGAGTGAAAGAACATTAGTCGTTATTCATGGGTGAAATATTCTATTTATTCCATGGAAGAGAAATAATGTGGGTAGGTGTGAAGACAGATAAAAAGACATAAATAGAAATCAAATGTATTATAGCTTGAAGTATTTAATCTCATAATATTACTAGGGTGTGGGCTTTTTTCTATAATTATACATGTTGGTGATTACCCCGTCAGAAAAATAATTGTTAAGGGATTAAATTATTTCAGTTCATTTTTATGAAATAAAAATATTAGTAACAGAAGCATACTAGAGCACTGGTCAGATCTTACATTATTTATATTTAGATTCTTAGATTCCAAAGACAGAAGAGACCATTGTGATCATTGAATCTGACCTCCTGTAGAGCACAGGCCACACTAATTCCTAGAGCGTATCTTTTAGATAAACATCCAATAGATTTAAAAATTGCCAGTGATGGAGAATCTAGCACAACACTTGATATATTGTTCCAATGGTTAATTACTCTCATTCAAAATTTACATCCAATTTCCAGTTTGAATTTGTCTAGCTTCAACTTCCAGCCATTGGATCATGTTATACCTTTCTCTGTAAGACTGGAGAGCCCATGGGCAGTGCGTAACAGAGGCTTGGGGAGTCTAAGCCTCCCTAAACCTCGCGCTGCCATGGGTGTGGGAGGGGCCAGTGGTGGATTACTGCATGGGCCCATGAGCCTGTGGCCAGGGGCCCCAGCCAATTTCGGGTCCTTGGAAAAATCTCCTCCTGCCACAGTCCTGGGGCTGGAGGAGCACTGTGGGGACACAGAGCTTTTCTGGTCTCAGGGCCACAGTTGGGGTGGGGATGGAAAGGAGTGAGCAGGGGCGGGGCTTCGTGGGGGAAGAGGCAGAGTGGGGGCAGAATGAGAACGGGGCCTCAGTGGACGGGGCAGAATGGGGGCACGGCTGTGGGAGGAATGGGGACAGGGCCATGGGGTGGAACGGGCTGGGGCCATGGGCAGGTCCACAGGCATAAGGGGCGGAATGGGGGTCCAGGCAGTAGCGCAGCCAGGTCCAGAGCACAGGGGAGCGGTGCTATGAAAAGGCGCCTCCCAAGACTCCTCCTGTACTCAACCCGGTGGCTCCTGTGGGTCTTCGGTGGCGGGTCCTCACCGCTCCGGTCCGGTCTGGCGTACCGGCAAGAGCCAGTATGCCATGCCGGACCGTACCGGCTTCTCCGGCAGTGATTTAAAGGGCCCGGGGCTCCAGCCGCTGTGGGGAGCCCTGGGCCTTTTAAAGCACCGCCGGAGCTCCGGCAGCGGGGCTCAGGCGGCGCTTTAAAAGGCCCGTGGCTCCCCGCAGTGGCAGGAGCCCCGGGCCTTTTAAATCCCCGCCCGAGCCAGGTGGCACTTTATAAGGCCCGCGGCTCCCCGCAGTGGCAGGAGCCCCGGGCCTTTTAAAGCACCGCCCGAGCCCTGCTGCCGGAGCCGGGCTCAGGCGGCACTTTTTAAGGCGCCGCTTCGGCCACACGGGGGGCGGCCACTCCCCCTGCTCCCCCCCGGCTACACTACTGGGTCCAGGCTTGGAGTTCCGCCACTGCAGCCCCTGGCCAGGGGGGAGAGGCTCCGGGTTCCGAGCTCCGGCCAGGGCTGAGAGCTCCTCCATGGTCCCCGCTGGGGCCAACCTCTCAGCACATACACCCCAACCTGTGGCCCCAACCAAGCTTTTAGTCCTCCCCTCCACAGCCCTGACTGAGCTCTTAGCCCCTCCCCAACTCTGGCCGTGGCTCTTCTCTGAACCCTCTCCAATTTATCAACATCCTTCTTGAATTGTGAGCACCAGAATTTAGAAAGTGAAGTCCCAGTTGACATGAGCTAATCTCCATATCACATTGCATTTGGGATTATTTGTGCAGAATGCTGTGCGCCAGTTGCTTCTCCTCCTCCATCCAGAAGGAGCTGCATTTCATTGGTGCGCTATACTTTCTGTTGTAAATCACTTTGGAATGAAAGGAAGGACAAACATATTATTTTATAGGATACCTTGAGTGTAGTATTTTTTTATTACTCTATATATTCTGTATTTTACCCTAAATGTGGAATACTACATTCTACTTTATATATCTTCATTTTATATCTCTCTGCATGAATTGTCCATGTTTTTGTTTTAAAGGACTAACAAATAGTTTGAATACAATAACATTTAAACACAATTTAAATGGAGTTCATTTTTATTTTTTTTTGTGGAATTTAAAGATTTCTTTACGGGATAATAATTTTACATTTATATTGCATCTTTCATCATGAAGAATTACAAACTAACATATAAACTATTAAATGTAAACAAATACATTGATGGAGCATTAATGTTTCACAATTAAAACCACAAAAAGCCAGAAAATACAAAAGTTAAGGGATGAAATCCTGTCCCCATTGAAGTTAATAGCAAAACGCCCATTGACTTCAGGGGGGCCAGGATTTCAACCAGGGTTCTTATTGCAACAATATATAGCATTTTCTGTTCTTGTTTTTTGGGTTAAGGACCCAATGATTTCCCCCACACACCTAAAACTTCCTTTGATTTCTGTACCCTTCGGCCTGAATTTTGCACTCCTTCACAATGATGCAAAGCTGGATTAACTCTATTGATGTGCAACTGACACCAAACATGTGTGTACCTTATTCTATTAGGGCCATATTGTGCAATCGTTTTTAAGCAGAACTACTATTAAATTCATGTCAGAACATGTTTTTATTATTGTTAATGTAGTTTTCGGTGTTTTGTCTTTTTGGGAGGCTTTTGTTGATCTTTCAATGAGATGTTTATGGTCACTTTCACGCAAACTAACCCAGCAGCCAGACAGCAGCACCCAGGCTCTTGCTGATTTCTTTGTCAGGCTAGGAATGGACAATGGACACTGTGATGTCAGAAATGGGACAGGGCTTCAGTAGGTTCTGGTGGCATTCTTAGCAGTTGCCAACTGAGCATGCTCAGAAGTGATATTTCAAATACTTAATTAGTTTTAATCCATCTTTTTTTTTTCTCTTCAAAACTTGGTTCTGGATACCGCAGTGAGGAGGGGCTCTGTCCATTTCAAGCGTCAAGGCCAGCTAATTGCAGCAATGAGTGTGAAATATGTTTGTAAGCCATTTTTTTTAAAAGCAACTATCCTTTTTATCCACCCTCTTCTTCTTCTTTTCACCCCAGAGCATCTTTGCAGACACTGGGAGCCGTACAGCATTGCCATTCATTTTCGTCAATGGCTGGTTTCTTCATTAAGCCCAGCCTAGGTATGCCCCTACATATGATATTTTGCCACCTAGTGGTGGTCTGGGTCTGACTGACCTTGGTTGTATCTGACGGCAAGTCTACTAGGGTGGAACCACTGATACCTGTCCTTAGCAGGCCAGCAGGCTCTGACATAGGATTCCCATGAGCTGGATAGGATGGATTGGTCTAACAAGCCATTATATCCTTTTCACTCTCAGAGAAATAAAAAAATGGTTTACTTGCTTCTGTTCAAATTTAACAAACAAACAAACAGAAAACATCTTTGCATCCATCATTCCCCAGATGGACGTGGACAGACATCAAGCATGGAACATTTCAGTTCAAAAGGTGATTTTTTTGCAAAGATGAAAGCATATAAAAGCAATGGGTGAAAACTGAAATTGCTTTGCCATCTTGACTGTAGTAATTGTCACATATCATCCAAATGACACTGGATCCTAAGAGTGGGCAGGGGCATGGTTCAGTCCCCACTCAGAGAGAATAATGCCACCCATATGATTCTTGGTATTTTCCTGTACCAGTGTTGACCAATCCTGAACCTGTTTAGCTTGTGAGATTTGATGAGATCACAAAGTGTGGTGGTATGGCTGAAAGCAAATAGTAATAATAACAACAATAATTGCATTGTGTGTACATATAAGTTTTGTTCATTTAAAATATAATTTTGATTACAGTATTTTGAAAGTATTACAGTGCTTTATTAACCTCAGTCAAAAGGCAAGCTGAGTGAAATTTTGAACCCACATTTCTTCACATACACATTTATTTGGGCATTAGAAGAAATAGCTGAACAGGATTCCCCACCCACTTTCTCAAAGTGAAGTAGAAATTGCTCTCAAATGTTGGTCATAAATGTGTAATCTGAACCCCAGCCACTCCACAGGGCTGCAGAAGAATTTACGATGTGCTAAATATTTCCTTTGTTCTTCCCAGTGGTAGCCTGCTGTAGCAATTAGAAAGCAACTGGCTGCACATGTAAACTGTGGCTGTTTTCTAAAGAATTGTTGATAACTGTTAAAAGCCTCTGTAAACACAACTTGGTCTTTTAATAGTACAATAGATTTTCTTAAATATATGCGTATCTTTAAATCTTCATTCCCCCCCTCCTCCTCACCATATTCTTCTTCTCTTGCTCTTCACAACTGGGTTGGAAAGGAGATACAGATGTAGTCCATTGTTGTAATCCATCCATTACTAACCTTGAAATACAGTCTCCTGAATCAGTCTCTTTGTACTGAGCAGCTATGTAGGAACCATGTGTTTGTGTAAATGATCCAAGAATCTACCCAGCATTTTTTTCTCTTTCTCCAAAATGTGACAGTCCCACTCTTCCCTCCACACCAGTTGAAACTAAGAAAACTGCCCCACTCTGTTCCACTTGACTGTATGCTGAGGGCATCAGATTCCAAGGTGATGAGCTTGGGGTAGATATACTGTTGCAGCGAAAGGTTGACATGGGGGCTGCAGGCCACGTGGAATGGAAGGGTGACTTTGTGGGATGTTCCCCCACCCAGCCACCCTATCCCTTCTGCCAAAACTCCACAAGGGCATGAGCTGCATGGGGAAAAGGGAAAGAGCCAGCAAGCTGAGGAGGAGTCAATGAACAAATGCACTAAGCATCTGCTTCTATATGGATTAAAGTTCATACAATGAATAATACATTAGTTATGCTTTAAGCAAAGCAGACCTTCTGTGGTCTGTCACCCCTATCAGAAGGGTGACAGAGGGCAGGTGCTGGCTGGGAAGGAGTGGTAGAACAGCACTCTTGCCAGCCCTAAGAAGAGCACAGAGGGAAAGCTTCCTCTGTGTGCCATTGTGCAGAGCTGAGGCATTTTGCAGATCTCCTGACTATACATAACGTCGGCTCCTTAGCACTTGTGCACTGCTGTTTAGATCCAAAGCTCTCCTATTCCTTGAAATGATAGGTCATTGTTCCCCTCCTATGCCATAGGAAAACATGGGTCTCTTAGTCAACAGTCAAGTATAATTCCCTATCAACAAAACACCATCCATGGGAGGGGGACTCTCTCCCATGGAAACCAGGTGGACATACAAAAAGAAAGCTGTTCACTGTGGGTGGGAGGGGACAGCTATAACTTCCCTAGCTGTCCTCATCCCACTTCCAGCACCTGCCATTGGCGATGCTAAGAATGAAATTATTTATAGTATAAAAGATTAGACTCCAGAATGAGCTGGATGGCTCAGGGGATTGGTAATGGGATATAGAGCTTGTCACCTCTAGGTTGCTGGTGCCACTCCAGTTAATAATAAGTGGGAGTTTTTACCATCTGATTGTTGTTCAATGGTCTGTGTGAAATGATTTTTGTCTCAGTCCAGTTCCCAGACACCCCTACTGGCAGCCGTGTTTGAAGTCTCTGCAGACATGTCAAGGGCTGGAAGGGCAGACTAAGCTATCCTCTCGAGGTTGCCTCTCCAGGTCAGGGTCGAGGGCGAGTGCGGTGAAGCTGCCACTGTCATTGCTCATGTTCCTCAGTAACTGTTCTGTGAGTAAATGGGTGACTTCATTTTCCTGAGTTGTCAAATCAGCACCTTTCTTCGAGCTGGATCCAAACTCTATTAAAGTCAATGGAATGCAGCAATTTCCCCCAATATTTCTTTCAAATTTAAAAACAAATATTGACTAATATTCTGTCACCAGAGCCGTGTCTGCAGGCTGCTCTTGCCAATTGACCACCATAGCAGACCGTATTTTAAAGGCTTCACTGTATTATAGCATTGGTTTTGGTATTTCAGACATGGCATGAGCATCCCATTCTTTCATTCTGGACGACCA
This sequence comes from Macrochelys suwanniensis, assembly GCA_033296515.1. Taxonomy (NCBI): domain Eukaryota; kingdom Metazoa; phylum Chordata; order Testudines; family Chelydridae; genus Macrochelys; species Macrochelys suwanniensis. Next base: position 96,134,024 of record CM065777.1, read on the forward strand.
CCAATTTGCCTCTTCATATATTCTGCTTCTGCTAGCTTTAATCATGGTGCATTTCTTTCACTTTTAAGAGCAAGGGAATAATCTCTGAGGGCTGATTTTTCATTCCATGAGTCAATTCTAAGTGGGTGCTTTTGTAGCTAGTGTCTGCTATTCTCCATCTCCCTCAGGGCCAAAGTGGTTCAGCTCCATGAGACACCTGAGTTCCACAAGGCCCTTTGTGCCACAACCCAACAAGCCACACAGGAAACCCTAGTTTTGCATTGTTAGTGGTTCTCATAATGAGCAAGAGCTGAGCTCTGCCATGTTTTGTAGCATGAGCTGAGAACCAGCACATCTCCTCAAATAATGTATGCAATTTCTTATAGTTGCATTAGCATATTAAAAAATAAGAATGCAAAACCTGAAATAATGTATATGATTACTGGAAATGAACTTCAAATTAAAGTGAGTAGAAAGGGGAACATTTAGTGCTTACACTAGACTAGAATAAAGTTAACCTTCTTTCCAGTATTCACTCTTACTTTACCATATATGTCTGGTTGTGCTCTGTCCCCCTGACTCAGACTCGTGCTACAGCAGTATCAACATCCCACAAGTTCCCTCACATTCTAGTTCTTAATTTAGTCCCTGCTCACTGGATCATTTACAGGCATAAAATCACATTATTTTTGAGAGGATATAATTTGTCTTATACATTGTAAATTTCCACCATGGTTTTGTAGTTGTTAATTTAAACATTTCATTGATAAATTATCAGTGGCAGAGGAAACAGAGGCAGAGAGTAAGCAAGTGACTTTCCTCTGCCACCTTTTTTCTGGCTTGTCAATTTTGGGCTGTCCATAAACTCCCTCCCAGAGCCCACGCCTGCACCCTGTCCCATGCGCCAACCCCCAGCCCTGAACCCCCTCCCATACCCAAACTCGCTCCCTCTTAGTTAACTGGAATTTTTGTCTTACTTACTCCCCATTCCTCCAACATGCCAGATAACAAAGCTTTTACTGTAGTATTACATTGAGATGGTATAAGCACCTTCTTGGTCAAGGGTTTAGAAGCATCATACTGTATAATACCATTATGTTAAGCTTTCCCACTCTCCTATGATGTAGATAAATATATTCCCCAATTTACATATGGGTAAACTAAGGCATAAAGCAATTCAGTGGTTTGCTTAGTGTAAGTCAGAGTTGGAAAAAGAATCCAGGAGCAATTATCAGTCTCCTACATTAACTATTAGATTCTAAGCATTCTCCTTGTATTAAACAGACCTGCTTTACAATGATGGTTTTAGGGTAGTCATTCTGATGCCTTGAGTCGAATTCTGCCCTTAGTGAAGTCACTGGGGTTATGTGGATGAAATTGAGGCAGATTTTGGCCAATGTGTTCTGAGTAGAAATCAAATGTCACAGGGAAGGAAAAAGTTAATATCTGGATAGTAATTCAATTGATTGGGTGATGGGAAAAAAAATCCTGTATATCAATTTTTTGAAGTAGCTATAGTCTTACCTTGTTATGTCATGCATTTTTTGATCAGCTAATCGCCATGTTTAGTACATTCGTCAGTAGCAATGCAACAATGAAATGAAATCTAGTACAGTGCTGTTAAATTGTACCAATATGTACACCAACTAGAGTGTCAGTAACTTGTGCGATCCGTCTCTGATTATTTTTATACTTTGTTTGACAGACACTTCTGGAAATGTCTTCTTGTTTAACATCGTCAGCAGAGCTCCCAAGCTAAGTTCCTTACGTAGCTTTAAATACTGCTAAGCTGATTGGCATTTACTCATCCTCCCCCCCCCCCCCCCAATATAAGAATCATGGGGTCTGACTTAGCAAGAATTACTTTTTTTAAAAATAGAACAGCTGCCCTCTAAACTTAAGCCCATCTGGTCCTACTTGAAAAAAGAAGGGGGAAAAATTAAAATCAGTTCTCACTAATTAGAGGAAAATTGTATGTAAACAATTGGAAGGTCTTTTCATACTTATGGCCTGACATTTCCACAGAGAGCTTAATTGCTTGCATGGGCCTAAAGGGTTATGTTCTTTTTTAAAGCTGCATATGCTCTCTGCCAAATACTAGCTTGGACATGCTGTGAGTGGTTTTTGGATCACCAGTAGCTCTTGCTATTTTAGTCTCTGTCACAGCTAGAAGTTGTAATTAATTTTGATGATCCTGACAATCATAATTATGACAGTTCTTGTTTCTGATAAGACTATTTGAAGAACTTTTCTTGTTGGGGAAATCACCATGGGTTTTAGGAGTAATAAAAGAAATATAACACGGCAATGGGGAACTTCTGTATAAAGGACAAACATCTGAAGCCTGAAAACAGCTTAATTGTTTTCTCATTTGTAAGAAAGCATGAAAATTAAACTCTCATTAAGACTGAGGTACAGTTGCCATGTCACTGTCAATTTAGATCTGTAAACGCATGACAAAAGAGTGTTTTCCTTTTTATGTCTTCAGTCACTCACCTAAAAATCCAGTAGCAGGATACGTAAGCAATGAAAAGTAAACTACGCGTAGAATTCTGGTTGGTTTTGTCAATGAAGTACTATCTTAGAGATGAAAACAAGCATTTCATCCTCAGTCACTCTCATATCCAAAAGAAAGCATGCTCATCTATTATATTCACTATTTTTGAGGATGTCTCCTCTCTCCTCAAGCAAACAAACAGGTCCCATTAATGCTAATAGCAGTTATGTCATGTATACACAAGAGGGAATGGCTTTATTGAAGGAAAATTGTAGCAAAGTGTTCATAATGTAATACCCAAGGGCCAGATTGGGTTCTGGCCTGTATAGGGCAGTGCAGAGCCATGCTGTATCAGAGAGAGCATGTAATGGGGTCAGTAGCGTAGCCAGGGGTGGAGCAGGGGGAGTGGCCGCTCCCCCTTGAGCAGAAGCGGTGGAAGCGGCGCCTTTTTTTAGCAGCACTAAAAAAAGGCGCCGCTTCTTTTTAAGCACCGCTTCTTGCACTCACCCGGCGGCGCTCCGGGTCTTCGGTGGCATTTTGGCGGGGGGTACCACCAAAGACCCGGAGTGAGCCACCAAAGTGCCGCCGAAGACCCGGAGCGCCGCCGGGTGAGTACAGGGGGAGGCGCCTTTTTATAGCGTCGCTCCCCCTGCGCTCCAGACCTGGCTGCGCTACTGAATGGGGTGTGTATCCCACTCAGTTCTGAAGGGGTTAACGTGGGCCTGAGAGGCAAATTAACACTCGTGGCAGCACCTGTGAGAGAGAGAAAGTCAGGCTTAATTGATAATGAAGCCCAGCTGCGGAAGAACTGGGTGGTGTTTATAAAGCCACTGCCAGGAAGTTTGTAAGAGAAAGGGGCTACAGGAAGAGAATTTGTGGGAGGGAGGAGAATAGAAGAGGTCTAGGGAGGCAGCAAGGAATCTGAAGGAGTATAGACCTTTGCTTCCAGCTACAGGGTCTTGGGACTGGAACCCAGAGTAGAGGAAAGGCCTGAGTTCCCCTACCAGCCACTAAGGATGGTGGTGTGAAACCCCCTAAGGTAAGGGGTGGAAGGACCATGGAGCCCAGGGATATGCAGAGATGGAAGACCTGCTTTAAGGTCATTGGACTTCAGCTTGATAGGACTCTCTGTAACCCTGGAAGGGGTAAATTAAAGCATGACCTGGCTGGAGGGCCAAGCTCTGGGAAGAGGGACCACTGTAGTGATGGAGTGACTGTCAGCAGGGTATGTCATAGGGGGAGAGAGCTGCTACACCACATCTGGTCACAAGGAAGTGCTCCTGCAGCGAGTGAACCCCTTTGTAGAGTCCCACCATTGTGCTTTAGGAGGAACAATCTGAACTCCTGAGGCTCCCTGGTCTATAGAAGAGGTGTAATTCTGCACCATCCTTTCAGCTAGTGAAGTATTCTCCCTCCTACATACCCAGTTTGCGCTGTTGGCTGGTATGTGGGAAAGGGAGTGATGAATGGCCTGTTTTCTCCTCACTCCTACCTGTCAGATGCCTTGTTTCCTCTGTGGCACTAGGAAGGAGACGTCCCTGCTCTTCATCAAGCACAGGGATAGCAATTATGCCTGGCCGTCGTGCATAGGGTGCAATGGTGGGAAAGGTTCACTCCATCCAGTCACACAAGGGCCACTCATAATCTGGCCTCAAGAGTCAAATACAATGTTGCCAACTTTCTTGATTTTTATCATGAGTCTTGAAGCATTTGAAGTGTTTCTTGAAGCCCCGGCTCCTAGAGAATCTCAGCTTTCATATTACGTTTTTTTAAGTTTCTGGCTCTCATGGTTACAGAGAAAATCTTGAACATGTGACCCAAGTGCGCTGTAAAGGCTTGGAAACCAAAAGCAAATAAAAAGAATCCAACATTTGTTATTTTTAAACAAATATCATTTTGTGGGGCCTGTCTCACAAGTTTTTAGTGCTTCGGGTTGATCATTCTGAATACATATTTATTAAATGAGAATGTGTATGTATATTCAGAATATGAAGACAAGATTGGAGCAGTGCTTATGCCACAGAACCAGTGCTGTGCAACATCTAGTTACATACATGGGTGGTGAATTTATACAAAGCCCCATGCTGAGACAAGAATTCCAGATCTACCATAGACTGAATGTATCACTTTCCTCTAGATGTGAATGCATAACAGGGAATTTTGTAGGTAATGGTTTAACTATTCCATGGCTATTAACCCTTCTGTCCTGATCATTACATATTTTATATACCCTTCAGAGGTTGTTCACTATTATATTGTGATAGGTAAAATAAAATAAATGGAATGAAAACATTGCCAGATGTACATTCAAAACTCAATCTGGCTGGGAAAAAAATTAAGTTTTGAAGGATGGTCTTGTGGATAAGGTACTGGTTTGGGAGTCAGCACCTAGGAGTTTAATTCCTAGCTCTGCTACAGAATTCTTCTGTGGCAATGGGTAAGTGTCTGTGTCTCAGTTCCCCATCTCTAAAATGGGAGGATAATGCTCCTTGTCTCCCACTTTTTGTTTGCCTTGTTGATTTACAATGGTGTATGATATAACTTCTATTAATTATCAGTTAATGGCACCGTCACTCTTTACAGAGCATGGTGTATGCGCCAATGAGTTCTTTGATAGTTGTTGAGTCTGATGGGCGAGTGACAGTCCCGTCCACTGGTAGAGAACACGCGCACACTAGTAATGCTTTGAATCCAAGCAGCAGATTTTTTCCTCCTCTGATGCCGGTCATCACAAAGCTTGATCCAGTCTGCCTCGCAACACCTCACTCCATTTACAAGCTGACTCCACCAACCAGAGTGGCAATCTGCACTCCTTCTCCAATCATCCACAGAGATTCCAAAGGATACTAAGTTATCTTTGCAAGCGTCCTGAAATCTGCACAGTGGTCTGCCTCTCTTTCTAGACCCTTCGCGAGCTTCAGAACACAGCACACTCTTTGGGATCCTGTAATCCGTCATTTGCTTGACATGTCCAAACCACCTGAGTCTTTTCTTGCTAATTAATGTCCCCATGAATGACATACCAGCACAATTTACACTTCCACATTTGTCACCCTGTCTTGCAATCTTATTTGAGGAATTTTACACAAGCATCTGATATGAAAGTTGTTGAGTCTTTTTGTATGTTTGGCATAAGTCGTCCAGTTTCTGAGCCATACAGAAGAGTGGATAAAACATGTATCTCATAAATATGGATTTTCACTTTATTTGACAATTTGTTATTGTTCTAGGCTCTCTCTTGCAAAAGATCAAAGTTCCTGACTGCTTTGCTGATTCTACTAGTGAGTTCATCATTCAGATTTACATGGCTGGAAACAGTAGAGCCAAGGTAGCAAAATTGGTCAACAACATCCAGAAGAACACCATCTAAGGTGATATCTGGAGCTAGTTCTGAAGAGCCTCAAGCTTATTGCCAGCCCAAAGATTCTACACGAATCAGAAAATTTGGTAACAAGATGTTGTAGGGCATCAACACTGTGAACCACAAGGGTTGCATCATCTGCAAACAAGAGGTCCCTTATGATGATCTCCTTCACCTTCACCTTAGCTCTGAACCTTGCAATGTCAAACAAACCTCCATTATGTGTAGTGCTAAGATAGACACCTCCTTGAACATCATGGAACACATATTGAAGCAGGAATGAGAAGTAAATATTAAACAATGTAGGAGCCAGTATTCAGTCCTTCTATTAATTAATAACAATATTAAATGTCCCTCTCTTTGTCAGACCTCCTACACAACCTGTACTTATCTGAAAAAATTAACTGTCCCAAGGACGAAATAGGAGGAAGCAGGACTCTGGCTCAGATATTTTTACTACACTATCTAACTGTGCTCTTAGCCTTGTCTACACTAGATATCCCAATGATACTATCACTAGTGGAACTACACTTGCTACCAATTACACCTCCAAAAAAGCCTACTGTAGACATAGCCTGAAAGATCTCCACATAGCTTTTCTTGAAAAATCTTGCTGGTAAGTCATCCTGCAGGTTGTAATTGTTTATTGCTTCAGTCTAAACTAGATGCAGTGTACATACATACAGTGGTGGATGGGCACCAAACAAATGTCCATAGCAATTACCTGAGGAGTGTTAAGATACTACAGTGATGGGCATTATAGAAAACTTTAAGGTAGATAAGGAAGATATTACTCCTCCACCTTTTACCATTACACTGCTCTACAGCCAAAATGCTTCTGAAATAAATGTAGTCAAACTTTACTAATTCTAGGTCACTGAGAACGAAAATGATGCTTAAAATTGTTGATTGGCTCTAGTTTTCAAGACATGCTATTGGGTCAGTATATACGACCCTTGACTTGGGAATGGTGGAGGATAAGTGAGTTATAAAGGGAAGGGATCTCAATTTAAACCAGAAATGACTAAAATACATCTTTGACTGGATCTATGAATAAATCTATGACTGGGTTTGGACAGTACTTGCTTTTTAGGCAAAACAATGAATGATGCAATCTGAAGCTGGTATTGCATCATACATGATATGAATTGCATCATGTTATTCCTAGAAGTCATGGATGATGCAATCATAATGAAGCTTACATCACTCTGCTGAACAAATTGCCCTATATCAGCTCTAGAAATCATACAGTGTCGTGCTCTCTTATTTGTCAGTGTTTGATTTTGCAAAGGGACACATTTCTGTTTAGCCAAAGTGAGCAGAGATGCCTCGTACTTGTGTGAACAGTGCAGATAACTTCTGCTATGTTTGTGGTGAAGTGACTTTTGCATCACAAAAGCGCAGTCTAACCACTATGGTTAAGAAAGCCTATCACCTTTCTTTTGGCTGCAAAATTGGAGATCAGGACAAGAGGTGGGCCCCAAACATATGCTGCAACACTTGTGCAACAAATCTTCGCCAGTGGTTGAACAGGAAAAGGAAATCTATGCCTTTTGCAGTGCCAATGATTTGGAGAGAGCCAACAGATCATACCAGCAATTGTTACTTCTGCATGGTGCCTCCAGTTGGGAAAGGTGTGTCAAAGAAGAAAAAGTGGACTGTGCATTATCCAAACATTCCATCAGCTATACGCCCAGTACCCCACGGAGAAGGACTGCCGGTTCCTGATGCACCAGAATCATTCTCACTTCAGTCAGACGAGGAAGAGGAAGAGGATGAAACTTCTGGTCCTGAACCATCAATGTCACAGGACCCACATTTTCTCCCATCCTCCTCCTCTGAACCACACCTCATAACACAAGGTGAACTGAATGACCTTGTCAGGGATTTGGAACTACCCCAGAGTAAAGCAGAGCTTTTGGGCTCCAGGCTACAGCAGTGGAATCTCCTGGCAGGTGATGTTAGGGTTTCCATGTTCCGTGACCGTCAAAAGGATCTTGTCCCACTCTTCTTCATGGAAGGTGATCTTGTAGCCTGCAACAACATCGATGGTGTGATGGCAGCCCTCAACATCGTTCACGATCCAGATGAGGGGAGACTGTTCATTGATTCATCGAAGACGAGTCTTAAAGCTGTTTTACTGCAGAATGGCAATGTTTTGCCATCAATTCCAGTTGGTCATGCAGTCCATATGAAGGAAACCTATGACAACATGAAACAACTTTTGAGGTGCATAAACTATGACCAACATCAGTGGCAGCTTTGTGGCGATTTGAAGGTTGTTGCTCTCTTGCTTGGTCTGCAGACTGGATACACAAAGTACTGCTGTTTTCTCTGTGAATGGGATAGTCGTGCAAGAAATTCCCACTACATCAAGAAAGATTGGCCACTCCGACAGTCACTGGAGCCTGGGAGGAAAAGTGTTCAGCATCCACCACTTGTTGAATCAAGGAAGATTTTGTTACCACCCTTACACGTCAAGCTGGGTCTGATGAAGAACTTTGTCAAGGCCATTGACAAAACACAAGCAGCTTTCAAGTACCTCCGTGGAAAATTTCCAAGGTTAAGTGAAGCTAAGATAAAGGAAGGTGTCTTTGTTGGTCCTCAGATTCGTGAACTTCTTCGAGATGATGCATTTGACCATGCACTGCGTGGCAATGAAAAACAGGCATGGAAAGCCTTCCAGTTAGTGGCAATAAATTTTTCTCGGAAACAACAAGGCAGACAACTACAGGTTGTTGGTGGAAAACCTCCTCAAGGCATACAAAAGCCTTGGTTGCAACATGTCACTAAAGATACATTTTTTGCACTCTCATCTAGATTTTTTTCCACCGAACTGCGGAGCAGTGAGCGACGAGCACGGCGAGCGATTTCACCAGGACATTGCAACAATGGAGAAACGCTATCAGGGCAAATGGAGCCCATCAATGCTTGCAGACTATTGCTGGACAGTGACAAGAGATGCTCCATTTAATGAATACAAGAGACAAGCCAAGAAGCGCCGAGTAGACACTGAATAGGACTAAACTATGTACATAATAGTTTTTTGCCTTTTGTTTGATAATAAATGTTATTTATATAACCCCTTTGCTGATTTTTAAAGTGTTACATAAACAGGACAGGTGAAATAGTATCATGTAAAGCAACCATAAACACATGAAAAGACCTAGGTTTACAATTTATGATTAAAACTCTACTATCTACACAATATACATAGACATAAAATGTAAAAACTTAAATATCTTAGAAACAGTAGCCAATCAGTTGTTTTAATTGTCATATTTGAATTCAGCACATCAAAATGCATACTAAATAGCACATTTTATCTCTGAAGCAGACGACTTCTCAAAAATTGTCGACCAGTGTTATTACAGTTACCATACAACACAAACTACACACCCCAGCCGTAGCTTGTTCCACCCCTTTCATCCTTATGAACACACCGCTTGACCAGGTTGTTTTCCCTCAATACTAGTAGCACTGGGAGAAGACAGGTGGGTAAAGCTTTGTGTGAAGAAAGGCAGTTACGAGAGGTGATGCAAAGCTGGTGTTCTTTGGGAGGACAAAAAACTAACCCTGTGTGAAATTTCACACTAATTGGTCACAAACTTTAGGGGGGAAAAAAACCAGTATTTTATGCTTTATAATTGTAAGTCAATTTCAGGATGCAACCCTAACTATGGTGTTGCTGTCACATGCCTCTGTAACAAAATATGTTTTGGTTAATTTTTAAAAAATACCTTAAAATGGCTTTTTAAAAAAATGTCTCTGATTTAACTCTTAAAATCAAATAATTCTGTTTTGTCGGTCCTGCTCTGTACCATCAGCCTCTTAAAATAGCAGCTGTTTCTGTTTTCTGCTCTTTTTTATTATATTCTGGATTTATGTTAGATGGGTTTCTCTTTGTTAGCATGAGTACCACAAATATTTTATTTATTTAGATTTAAATAATAAGAGATGCTCTACAAAGCTCTAGGTACCCAAACACATATTATAACAAATATCCCAGCACCATTAAAATGATCGTGCAAACAGGAATATAACCAGCCAGTTACAAACACTTCTTTCCATTAGCGTATCATTGTGGAAATAGATTAATAGATTCATAGATGTTAAGACCAAAATGGTCCTTTAGATCAGCTAATCTGACCTTCCACATTACACAGGCCACAGAATTTCACCACCTTACCCCACTGAGCCTAATAACTGATCTTTGAAGCATAACTTCCAGAAAGACAACCAGCCTTGATTTGAAGACACTAGGAGCTGGAGTATCCACCACTTCCCTTGGTAGTTTGTTCCAGTGATTATCACCCTTCCATTTAAAAATGTGTTCCTAAATTCTAATTGGAGTTGGGCAGACCTGAACTTCCCAGACAGTGGTTCTTGTTATAACTTTCCCTGTTAGATTAAAGAGCCTTATACGCTATAATCATGTGATGGTATGAAGCATCACTTCAGTTCTCTCAAAAAACTCCATCAAATGTCTCTTGCAGAATGCCTGCTAGGCCAGCAAATTCAGGCTATTTGCAGCATCATGGGGCGCTCACAGAAAATGCCCTCATGGCAGTAAAGTTGGGAACTTGTAAATAGCATTTGTAAATATTTTAAAGGCAACCAATGTACTACATGTCATTAGAATTACTAGTATCTATAATGTGGTGTGACAAAGTTCCTCCTCTACCTTGGTGAGTCCTGCGCTTCTTGGCGGATTTTGATCGCCTCAGAGATCTTCCCCTCTGGTAGAACCCACAGTCAAATTCCTCCTGTGTCTGATCAGGAGTTGGGAGGTTTGGGGGGAACCCGGGCCCGCCCTCTACTCCGGGTTCCAGCCCAGGGCCTTGTGGATTGCAGTTGTCTATAGGGTTTCCTGTAACAGCTGCGTGACAGCTACAACTCCCTGGGCTACTTCCCCACAGCCTCCGCCCAACACCTTCTTTATGCTTACTTCAGGACCTTCCTCCTGATGGTCTGCTGATGCTTGTACTCCTCAGTCCTTCAACTCTTCTCACTCTCAACTCCTTGTGTGCCTCTTGCTCCCAGCTCCTCGCACGCAACACCACAAACTGAAGGGAGCTCCTTTTTAAACCCAGGTGCCCTGATTAGCCTGCCTATCTTAATTGATTCTAGCAGGTTCTTCTTAATTGGCTCCAGGTGTCCTAATTAGCCTGCCTGCCTTAAATTGGTTCCAGAAAGTTCCTGCTTGTTCTAGTGCAGCCCCTGCTCTGGTCACTCAGGGAACAGAAAACTATTCATCCAATGGCCAGTATATTTGCCTTCTATCAGACTTCTGTACCCCACTTGTCTGGGTCTGTCACAGTGGCTACTAAAATAATGATCAGCATTTAGAATATCTTGAAAAAGAAGAAATTACAAAAGGTCATGAAAATTGTAATCAGCTAAATTCATCCCCCAGTACCACTGGACTCAGTGAGGTTGCCCTGTATAAGAAAAGAAAACTTGGCCCAGTGGCTTTGAAGATTTAGAAAGGAAAAAAGTAGTATTGTTGTAAAGTAAGTTCACAGCAAAAGGTGTCAAACTCATTCTATGAAGAGGGCCAAATTGCATTTTTATATAGTCCATGGACTGCGGTTACAAAATGTGGGTCATGTACTGCCCAAGACACATGGCAGATCTCCCATTGCTCACAACTGGAGAGTTACATAGAGTTCAAGGGTAGAATATGTAGTCACTACACTTTTAGGGTGAGACTGTGACTCACCTTATGTGCCAGGGAGTAAAGGGGCCACCTGAGTAAAGACTGTACAACTGGACCCGTAACATTCTCCTCTAATCTTCTGACTGCTGAAGTTGAATTTTTAACTCAGCAGTTGTTTTGCCTCTTTACTTATTTAGCCTTGTAAATCTAAACTGTTTTTCTTTATCTTTCTTGACCTTTCCCTGCCAAAATATATACTTCCTCAGTTGTGCCACATAATAACTTCTACAACAGTCACTGTATTTATTTTTAGTGAAATACTTTATTTGCTTTACTGTGCTAGCAATTTAGGGAGCAAGCCATAATAAAGAAGGGTCAGTGCCATTCACAGCAGCACTCTCCCCCCCGCCCCCCCCCCCGCCATCCCCATTCTGTTAATTGAAACATATCAAACCCTTTTTCTAACGAAGTTCCTGAAACGTGAATTGCAGATTTCATTGCTGTTTGCTTATGGGCTGGAATGAGCCTTTGAACTCGGCCTTGTGCATGGGGCAGTGCATAGATGTGCTGCCCCAAAAGGAGGCTTGGGAAGGAATTGTGACTCTCCCTTGCCCCCACTTGCTCTAGGAGGGAAGTACCTTCCTACCGCCCTTTATTGGGAGCAGTTTACTCCTTCTATAGTGGATAGAGGTTTCTTCTTAAACAAGAGGAGGGTGGAACCTATGATGTGTCCCATCCAGGTCCTTCATAAAGTGGAAGATGTCTGAGTTCCCCAGTGGGGTTCATGTCACCACCACAGAGCTTTCAGTCATCAAGAAGAAGCTCATATTGCACACAGCATAACATTAGAGCATGACCAATAAACATCACAATGAATTGGTGGGCCCCCTCCTCCCATGACCTGGAAGTCCTTGACGCTGCAAATTTGGCAGCATTATCTGAATTGGCCTTGTACTAATGTTCATAGATCTTCTGAGTAAATGTGGGTCCAGTTTCAAGTTGGTAGTAGATGGCTGGTTTTTGCTCTGCCCCACCCCTGGCTGTTCTGTGCACACCGCCCATCAGGCTAATCTGCTGGCGGGCCGCAAGACAGTTTGTTTACATTGAACATCCGCAGGCACGGCCGCCCTCAGCTCCCTGTGGCTGTGGTTTGCTGTTCCCAGCCAATGGGAGCTGCGGGAAGCGATGGCCAGCACGTCCCTGCAGCCACACTGCTTTCCGCAGCTCCCATTGGCTGGGTACGGCGAACCGCAGCCACTGGGAGCTGTGGGCAGCCATGCCTGCGGATGGTCAATGTAAACAAACTATCTTGTGGCCCGCCAGCAGATTAGCCTGACGGGTGGTGTTCGGCCCCCGGGCCGCTGGTTGCCCCCACAGCTTTACAGTTATCAGTCCAGGAAATAAATATTATTGTAATAATTTAAAATGGCTAGCTTTTTAATGAAGATTAACTCCTTCATACAGTACCATAGATAGCCCAGATCCTAGTTCCTAGAAAACAGCTCTGAATAACACATAACGTATCTCTTTTCAAACAAAGTCCACAGTTGAATTAGCAGTAGTGTTGCATATCAGGACTGAGGTGCATTAGCTAAAGAGCATGGGGGGAGAACTAGCACAGTATCTATCTGGTTTAAATAATGCTATTAACATTCTTTATTTATGAAAGTACAAAATTCACATACACATTAATATTTAAAATTAATGAATACAAAATATTCACATCACATCTGGGAAGTAGTATTCCAAGTGAGTATGTCTAGAGTGAATTTTCACAGCCTCGCTGCAAATGTCTCAAAAAAGAGTTTCTAATGGAAATGGTGATAGGCTGTCAGTTAATGTATAGCGGTGAGAACGGCACTGCTGTAATAAGAATGACCAGGAGTCAGTTTAACAAATAATAAAATACAAGTAAATAGATGAGGCTTTAAGCCTATTCATTAGGCTCACTTTCTGATGAGTTAAAACAGACTTCTTGCTTCTGGTCCATAAACACGCCCAGGCAGTTGAAATCTGTCACGGATAAGGCTGGTGTGACAAAGTTTATTTAGTTCTAGAATACAGTAGTCAGAAAATGTAAGAAACCACATATGGTGACACGGTTCCCCTAAGCATGCTAAGTAAGAAGGAAATTTTCTGGTAAAAATTCTATGTTCAAATAATGTGTGTTATCCTACTAAAAATTAGATATCTGTGGGACCAGTTTTGAACAATGAGACTGCTAAGAATATCATTACTAAAAAGTAAAACCATTGTTTGAAATGGTCCCCGGCTGGATGGTTGTCTGGTGGGAAAATATTTTAACAGGGTTTCTTATTAATGTGATTGTTCTCAAGATGTAACGCAAATATTATATACAATGGAATGTTCACTAAGTGTGTATCTTTAATAGATGGTAAATAGTTCATGGCAAATTTAATTTTAAAAAGTCTTCATCTGAGACTTTCACTTCATACTGTTCCATATTCTAGCATAATACTTGTTCATTTAACAGAAAACTGGCAAACATATTACAGTATTTGGTAGGTAGATTTCTGGGGGGAGGCCTTTCAAGTTTATCTACAGTGTGGCCTTGTGGCTAGTATGCTGGTCTGGTACTTAGGAGACCTGCACTCTGTTCCTAGCTCGTCCACTTTGCCTGGTGGGTGACCTTAGGAAAGTCACTTTGACCTCTCTGTGCTTCTATTTCTTCATCTGTAAAGTGGGGATAATGACACTACCCTTCTTTGTAAAGCACTTTGAGCTGCTACTGATCAGAAGCACTATTTATGAGCTATGAATTGTTTTATTTTATTGTGCCAACAGTGTGCTTGGCACCTTCTAAGTGCACAACACCAGGCCCTGGCCCCCGAGACCTTACAATCCTGCAAAGCCTAATTCATACTGACGATTTTCAATAGAACTACTGGAATGCGATAGTGTTTGCAGGATTTGAGTCCTAAATCGACAAAATACAGACAAAGTCTGAGGAAAGAGGGCAGTGAAGAACAACTGAGTAAGCAGTAATTGACTGACAACTGCCAAAAGTATGAAACTAATGGAAATGTGTCTGTTGCAGAATGTATACATTCATAACAGGTTTAACCATACAGCTGTACGCTGTTGTGTATTGAAATCTATTTTTATTTATAATTTTACAGCAGTTTTGTGCAACATAACTAGTAAATAATATGAATGAGTGGTTTGGGTGTTAATTAATGGCAACATACTTGCAGGTTACAGTTACCTTAATAGTCAGATGTTGTATGATACCTAGGGTTTATGTTTCATGACCCTGTATTCACTTTAATTTTAATCATTGGCAAAACTCTTTGACTTCAAGGGATTTTACCCCTGTGTTTAGTTGGCCACTTCTTTACCACTTGTTCTTCGTAGATGAAGAGAATCATTACTGTGAGTGAGATAAATACAACTCCATGTCAAGTGGAGTGGAGATCTTCCAGCAATTGTCTCTCACTTTTTAGAGCCTGAAGGTGCCACTTCAGTGAAGTGCTCAAATTCCTCAGTTCAGCCTGTAACAAAGACCATGTGTATCTGTGTCCCTCAGTCCTTACTGAAGCAAAATTTCCATTGACTTTACTGAGAGTTTTGCTTGAGTAAAGACTTAAGGATGGGGTCCCTCAGAAACAGATGCAGGCCTACTAACTAGAAGTAGCTCATGCTGCTGTGCCATAGTACTGGTCCAAACTGCGTCTATAGTTGTGGCTTCTATTAATTTTATTTTAATTGCTTTCTCTACCCACATAATGAATGAATATATCTAAAGCTATGTGTGTATATTGGCTAAGAGCAAATCCCTTAATTGCACTTTTCACAACTATTCCAGTGTTCTGGTCAAATTATCATTTGGATAATTGAATTCTGCCTACCTAATTCCCGCTTGGGTGAAAATCTGCCCCCTCCTCCCAAAACAGAGAAACAAAGCAGGCTTCTCCCTAAAACAGGGAGGCACAATTCACCCAACCTTCAGCTGTCTGTCTGCAGAACTGACTCTGATCACACACTTCCCTACAGAGCCCCCTTGCCTAAGGGAAAATCCTTAGGATTTAAAATGACAGCTTGTAATTTTTATAATTTTCAATACACCACAGCTGCCAGAGGATGCTTCTACTACTGTTCTTCACTACTTCTTTGTGGTCTTCTAGCATGGAGGCTGCCTCCCTTCCCAGTCTGTAGCAGCTTCAGATTCCCTTAGGAGCAGGGAGAGAAGAATGCTTTGGGCTTCTCCCATCAGTGATTTGCAGTATTTGAGGGTGTTTGTAGTTAGTTCATATCTGTCTGTGCAGAGGTACATCACTGGATGAAATGTCACCACCTAGAGTTGTTGTGTTGTGATGTTAATACACTTAATGAGGAAGAGACTGTAGGATTCAAGTGATATTTTACTTTATTTCCCTCTTCTGGCCAGATTCTGATACCCTTATGCTGAGTAATACGTTATTCCACCACATGTAGTCCTATTAAAATCAGTGGGAGTATTCCTAGTGTAAGTTACTGTAACGATGCTGGTTCTGGCGGGACCCAACTGAGAGTGCCAGTTCAGGACAAATTGCTTCAAGCAGGGCAGTTACAGCCCAAGGCTGGGGTTTTTCCACCTCTAAGGCAAACCAAACCAGACAGACAGAGGAGACTTTGGTTTTACCCCACTGGCTAACCACAAGTCACAAGCAATTCCCTTAGACACTCCAGTTTCCAGTATCACCACCAGTGCCACTCGTTATGGGGACAAATGGTCATGAAAACCAATGCCCCAGTAAAAGAAAAAAGTTCTCCCGATCCCAAAGGACCAGACCCCAGATCCAGGTCAATATATAAATCAGATCTTACCCACAAATCACGCTGTTGCCAATCCTTTAGAATCTAAAATCTAAAGGTTTATTCATAAAAGGGAAAAGGTATAGGTGAGAGCTAGAATTGGTTAAAATGAATCAATTACATACAGTAATGGCAAAGTTCTTGGTTCAGGCTTGCAGCCTAGATGGAATAAACTGCAAGTTCAAATCAAGTCTCTGGAGTACATCCACAGCTGTGATGGGTCATTCAGTCCTTTGTTCAGAGCTTCCATTTGTAGCAAAGTTCCTCCAGAGGTAAGAAGCAGGAAAGAAGACAAGATGGAGGAGCTGCAGCAGTCCTTTATAGTCTTTCATCATGTAGCCTCTCTTTCTTTGTTCCAAAGACAAGCATTGGGGCACATGGCAAGAAAACCCTTAGAGTTCGGTCCCTAGGCAGGCCCCTGCATACCTTGTTGAGTCACAAGGTGTGTCTGCCTCCTCTCAATGGGCCAATTGTATAGTCGATGGCCCTTAATGGGCCATCAAGCAGGTTACCAGAGCTTGAGACCAACTTGTCTGTGGTTTCACCCAGAAGCACAGCACAAATATCTGTTTGAAATACAGATAGTATAGAGCCAATATTCATAACTTCAACTACAAAACTGATACATACATATAAATGGCATAATCATAACCAGCAAACCATAACCTGGTCTTAGACACCTCATTTGACCCCCTTTATATAAGATTTGGTGCCACTACAGGACCTTGGTTGCAACAATGATCTATACGGTCTCAATTATTGTCAATAACGTCACAGTTACTACTCAGTGTAAGTATATCAGAATCTGGCTCTTGCTGTGACAGATCATTGAGAATTGCATGAAAACTGGATCAGTTCTGGTGCCCTGATTACAAAGATGTTCATATGGAAAGTAATGCAAAATTCTCTAGCAGTCACAAGTCTTTATTTGCTCAGGCACCCGAACTGTCAATGTCCCTTGTAACCAGTTGGCAGTTAATTCAGCTGCCTCTGCAAATAAATTTATATCCCGCAGAAAAATGTAAAATTCAAGTCTTTTGTATATGTAAGGGGACTGTTGTCCCCTTACTAAAACTCAGTGGGGGTGTTTTGGTTGGCTAGCTCCCAGAACTAAAAGAAAGGGGAAGGGTTGGTGGGAAATCAGGGCCCTAAGACTGACAGTCCCCAGCGGCAATGGGGAGAGGCTAGTGCTCCAGGTCAGTCTGATTGACAGAGCTGAAATTGCCTGGGTCACACAGAGTGGGGTCGAGCTAAGAAGAGAGCTGGGGAGCAGAGCCCTGCCAGCCAAAGGGGCCAGAAAAGCAGCCCAGGAAGCAGGTCAGTTCTGGGAGCAAAGTCACAGAAGCAGCCCACAGAGCAGACCTGTCCTGAGAGGGGAGCTGCCTCAACCAGAGCCAGAGGGGCCAGAGAAGCAGCCCACGGAGCTGGAGGCAGAGCAGCAGTGCTGGGGCACAGTGGAGTTGGAGCGGTTCGGAGCCGGGTGCGGTGAGCAGCTGGGGAGAGTGAGGGGGACCCTAGGCAGTGGGCCCAGCGCAAGGAGATGCCACCAGCCAAAGAGGCCTGGCAAGCCAGACTTGGAAGAGGATAGTAACCCAGACGGGGCGGGGACAACACTGGGAAGAAGGGTCCTGCCACCTAAAGCCTGAGGGCGTATGGCCACCGCCAGAGCAAGTAGGGTGACCAGACAGCAAGTGTGAAAAATCGGGACAGAGGTGGGGGGTAATAGGAGCCTATATAAGAAAAAGCCCCAAATATCGGGACTGTACCTATAAAATCGGGACATCTAGTCACCCTAACAAGTGTCCGACCTGCAGCATCCCTGCAGCACAGGCAGGACCTGAGCGGGGGCCTGGGACTTATGAGGAACAGACTGAACTTCCCTTACATTCCAGAGATGCTGGTTGCGATGTCCGCATGCCACAGAGTGGGGTGATGTGTTTTCCTTTAAGCTTACCCATTTTTTCCTTATTTTTTAAAATTGATCGCTGTTTAATAAATTGTATTTGCTTTGAACTGTATGTAATGATAAGTGGATCATGGAAGCATCCAGTGCGGAGAGAGCACCCTGGAGTGGGGACACTCTAGCCCCTGCCCTAAGTGACCACAACAAGGTTGGGGGTCGAGCCCCCCAGGAATCCTTGGCCCAGCCTTGTTGGGTTTACATGGACTCTGCGACACAGGAGAGTGTAAGGGAGCCCTTGAGGTCAGGCAAACCTCTGGGTAAAGGAAGTGGGAGCAAGGACTCAGATCCTTTTGCTAGCCCATTTCACCGGGGTAGTGTATAAGCCAGGAAAGTTCCCCGCAATAGCAGGACCATTCCCCCGCTTACATATATATTATATAAAAATAATTCTAAATTTTTGCTTTGATTGGCTTTTGTCAGTATTAACCTATTACGAGAAACCTGCCTCTAATTCAACTAAATTAAGATATAAAAATAGAGTTAAAATTAAATGATTTATACTACCATTTTGTAATTTTCCTTTCAACATTGTGAAAGTGAGATGGAGCTGTGGCTAAGGCCCCAAACTGGGAATTAGAAGAGCTGTGTTCTACAACTGCCTGGATCTTCTAGGGACTTGTTTGTGACCTTGTATGGGTCATTTGATCTTTCTTTGCCTCAATATCCCCATCTGTAAAGAGGTGATTATCTACCTAGGCATTAAGAGCTTGTTCCTGCAATGTGCTGAACAGTCTGACCCTAATCCTGCAAAGCACTTAAGCATGTGCCTAGCTTTACCCCCTCTGAACTTGATTGCAGTAAATGGAGCTACTGGTGCTTAAAGTTACTCATATTCAGATCCAGTGATAATATTGACAGATAATGTTTTCCTACCTTTACACTTTATTTAGTATTTGTAAAGCACATTCAGGGCAACAAGATAGGTGCATTAGAAGTGCAGAGTATTTTAAAAACCTGATGAAATTATTTTATTTTATTTAATCAATCACTCTATAATATTTGCAAAAATTGCTGCCTTTTTCACTAAAAGAGATGAAATGATGACATACCATCAAGGTAGATTTGTGTTGATAGAGGAATAAACACAACCAGAAGGCTGTTAATGAAATAGCAGCATTTTGTTAGCTCATACAGTGGAGTTTTTCTGTAGTTCTTTGCAGATTGCAAAATTGCACTTATTTACTGTTTCACATCAAAAAGTAACTGAGAAATGCTTTGAAGTTCTCAGTCCAGGTTAATCCATGAAAGACAGCCAACCCTGCTCCCAAGAAATGTGAGCTAACTGAGCACACATCCTAGTAAGCTTCCTTTACTTGTCTACGTTTAAACTTGTTTGATTTTATTGTTTGCATTTTTTTAATAAACCTGTAAATGACAGATTCTCTTAATTTAACCTAAAGAAAAACACCTTTTTGGAGGGCTATGAAGCTTTATAAAACCCAAAGTATATTCAGTCCTGACACCATGCATGGAGATTAAACACTTTTTTGTTGAAAGACAAACGCAAAGACTGTGGTGTCAAGAGGAAATGATCTCTCAGCAAGGAAATGACAGGCTGAATAGCTTTAGTTGTGCTTTCACCTCTGGGATCTTGGTTTAAAGCCATCTCTGCTGTCCTTCAGAAAATGAAGTAAAGGAATTCATCGAGGCTGTAAAGTACCAAGGGGCCATGTTATTCATACAAATGTAAAAGGGTAACTGGCCACATAAAAAATTAAGTAAAACTAGCAACTTTGACTGCGTGCTTAGTTTACAAGGCTTTTTACTGTTACACTTTTTGAAGAAGACTACCTTCATAGGGGAAACCGAGGTCCAATGTGAAGGGTCCAAGCTGAAATGATAATACCATTTATGAAAACACAAGAAGCAAATGTCAGAAAAGAAAATATTGTGCATTTATTTCATTTGTATTTCTTGGTGATAGCACATGCCTGTACAAAATACATTTTCTGAACATACCAATAGCTTGTTTAAAGATTTTTATGAAGTTTTGATATTTAATAGAAATATTTTAACAAGATTTCTAAATTACCATTTGCATTTGTATGCTGGAAGTACATAGAATGCTTGTCTCCATATGAATCCACATTCACCCTGTAAAAGCATTGCTAACTTATGTCTAGGAGCCTACCAACTTCATGGCTGTAAAAAATGCATCATGGACCGTGAAATCTAGTCTCCATCATGAAATCTGGTCTTGTGTGTGTTTTTACCCTATACTACACAGATTTCACAGGGGAGACCAGTGTTTCTCAACTTGGGGTTACCAACCCAAAAGGGAGTCACGGGGGGATGGTTTGCAAGCTTATTGTGGAGGGGTTGTAGTATTGCCACCCTTACTTCTGCGCTGCCTTCAGAACCGGATGACTGGAAAGCGGCAGCTGCTGCCCAAGCACCCAGTTCTGAAGGCAGCACCACCATCACCACCAGCAGCGCAGAAGTAGGGGGGCGGCCACCACTCTCCGGCCGCCCAGCTCTGAAGGCAGCAGCACAGAAACAAGGATAGCAATACCATACCATGCCATCCTTACTTCTGCGCTGCCTCTGCCTTCAGAGATGGGCTCCTGGCCAGCAGCTGCCGCTCTCTGGCTGCCCAGCTCTGAAGGCAGTGCCACCGCCAGCAGCAGTGCAGAATTAAAAGGGTGGTAATACCGCAACCCCCTTACAATAACCTTGAAATGCCCCCACTACCCCATTTTGGGTCAGGACCCAAATCTGAAATTTCAGATTTAAATATCTGAAATCATGAAATTTATGATTTTTAAAATCTTAAGACTGTGAAATTGACCAAAATGGGCACTGAATTTGGTAGGGCCCTACTTATGTCCATATTTTGGCTGTCGCCAGCCCCTTTGCAGCTCTTGTCCACTCTTTCCATCTCCCTCATTGTTCCTCCTAGAAGCGTGAACAATCTGAAGTGTATTTCAGTATCTTTATTAAGTTTAATGACAAACAGGTTAAAAAAAAACAGAACAAGGGGGGAGGGAAAACAAGGGAAGGTAACAATAAAATGTATAAATAGCAGTTTTCAAAGTTACTTATAGAATATGTTACATTACATAGGGTACTGGCCTATTTGACATCTGTGAAATGTGCGGGGGACCATTACAGAAACAACACCGGCCTCCCATTCAGGAGATGGGAGGTGGCCAGAGAGGACACTTGAAATACAGGGGATAAATCAAAAGTGCAGGGCTGGTGCTGAGGTCAGAAGTGTAACAAAACTGCACTAATGGTGGACAGTAAGCCGAGAACCCCAGCTGATGCCCACAGCTCTGAGATGATCCAAGGACTCAGTGGAATTGCCCAGCTGTGTTGCTGAACCAGCTGGTCCATTCCATTAGATTAAATTATGTACAGTGTTTGAGCGTCATGTAGCTTTTTCTGATGCAGTAGGTTTTTTGTGAGCTAGGCTAACTGGGATACAATTTTTTAAAACAGAATCAACATTCATGTCTGGAACAAGGGATTTCAGTACTAAGAATGACAGAGAAGGCTGGAACAGTATTTCTAAATACCATTGTTTGGCAAATCTGGCCACAAATTCAATTTAGTTGCCACCCCCACTCTCTCCCTTAGTCCTTTTGTCTCCCACCATCTACACAGAATCACAGGGTGCTGCGGCCGTGACCAGCTGCTCTGGGTTTTCTGGGGATTTCCTTGGAATGACAAAAGAGGCCCCTAGACCCTCCTGACCAATCATGGCCCAGGTCTTTTTTTGAGCTGTGCCACTGAGATCACTCCTCTGAGATATCTCATTGGCCAGTGAGGAAGAGCCCCATTCCACCCCCTAATTAGGCTGGGAGAAGAACAAAGAGCCATTCAAACTCCTCTGCTACATTAAGGTTTTTCCCTCCCAACCGTCATGTGATGGTGGTGAGGGGGTGGCTTTCACACAAGTTAGTAGATCAAGTTAAAAACTATGGGAATGTAGGGTTGAACTTGACCTGCTAACTCATGTGAAGACTACATACTGCTTTGTCTTCACTAGGCTTTCACCTCCAGTTAGTCTACTTGAGTTAGAACACACTGTTTTCCCTAGTGAAGACACAGCATGTCTCAGGATACTGTATTGGTGTTTGCTGAATATGCTTTGTTGTTTTGCTGATTAACCATTGTGTTTCTCTTCTATTTGAATCAAAGCAGTCACATTCTAGTTTCTATACGCTCCAGTAGGTTGACGTCTCTATGTCGAGGGCGTATGTAAACTGTTACAACAGGACAGAAGCATTCAGCCATTTGGGTAGGAATAGTAAAGAGAGCATAGAGTATATATCTTCCAGAATTGTGGGATTCACTGTGTTTCTGGGACCAAGATACTCACTTACAGAGACTGCCTGAGGTCTGGCTCAGTGGCATCTCTAATTCTCTTTACAGTGATGGCTCAAGCTGTGGTGAACTGGCTGATTTATCTGTCTAGAGAATACCTGTTTTGACCTTGAGAGATGCAAATCAGGGTAGCTCATAGTTGGGCTGTATGGCTAGTATTACACTTTGCTGCAAAGAGTATGTATATTCATCTCTTTCTCTGTTAAAATGGTTATTGTTTGTTTATTTAACAACATGGCAGTGTTTGTACCATAAATGGTCCTTCGCTTCTAAGGTGTTTTGGGGGTCATTCCCTGGGCATTTTTATCAAATATATGGTCCCAGGACACAAGGATAGTAGGGCATTCTAGAAACATATGGAGCAAGAAAGCATGGGGCACATTCTAGGACTAATAAGGATTACAGAGATAGATGACAGCTTTGCATTTTGTAGGGGTCCAGATCATCCTCCAACTCAGAAGTTGGCAAACTATAAAATAAAAGAATGAGGATTTCTAACTATGGTAGGGAAGCACTATGGGCTAGTGGGTAGGGGCAATGGCTTGGGAATCAGAAGACCTGGGCTCTAGTCCTGCTACTTAATTATTGTCTAACACTGAACAAGTATTTAGAACTCTGTTCCCCCCCCCCCCATACTTTGTTTCTCTTGTGTAATTAAACTGCAAACTCTTCCGGGTAGGGATTGTTTCTCGTTATATGGGAATACAGTGTCAACCACAATGTGGTCCCAGTTTTGGTTGGATTCTACGGTAATAATAAAATTTGACCTATTTTTTTCTCCATGAGCAAGAATAAATCTGTACGTTTCTTTCTTTTTCTCCCATTACAATTTAGGTTCTTGACTGACATCTGGGTTGCCCAGCATTAACAGTTGATATTTATGAGATATTCCACGGGCATGCTTTAACTATGGAAGTTAAGAAAAAGCCGAAAGTGTGTCACATTTAGCATTCACCTATTTCCGTCTAGAGAATCTTCCATTTCCCTGGTGGGGGTGGGAGAGTTCCTAAGGATCCAGCCTATTTTTTCCTGCTTTAAAGTCCTGTCTTTAAGGCTCCATGTAATGAGCATCTTCATTCCTGTTGATGAAGACAGAATTCCTTTCAGAGCTTGTTAGTGCCCCTCTTTAATTATCCAAAAAGACCGCTGTTGAGTGACATAAAATAGTGTATTTCTTCCACAAATTTCCCAGCCCCAGTTGCCACAAGAGATGTAATATGGGCCCACGAGTAAGAATCAGTTTCTGGTTTCCCGAATAACACTGTAGAACACTAACTATCTTGAGGCTACAAAGCCAGAATTAGCTTTCCATGCACATTTTAAATTGGAAACTGCCAGTGATGCAAATATAATAGCTTTTACAATAGTTTAAGAGTAGAAATAATCAGTATGGTCTTGGTGAAACATCTTCCAAAGCTGATATTGAATACTTTTCTCTTAACACTGACAATTATTTGTCTTTTTTCTGTTTTTTTTAGCATGTACTCTGGACAAACCTGCTCAAATAATGAGGCTAAATTCTGGCTTCAGACTCATGTGTAAGATTCTTACTGAGGAATTTGGCCCAGGTTTATAGACAAGTCAGTCACTTTTGCAGGGATGGGAGGGTGCATAGAAATTCTCAGGCTCATTTACACAGCAGTATGGGTCATTCAAAAGCCAGAAGGGCACACAAACTGATTGTATCCTTGGTCTACCAATCCTGAGTATGATCAACCAATGCAGAAGGTGAGAAGAAAAGGACCAGTACCTGCCTTGTAACTGGGAGGTGCAGAACAGCATAGGAGAGGAATAATTCCATGAGTTCCCTGCTCCTCTTTTTTCTAAGCAGCATTCCAACTCTCTCTGTGTCTCTCTCCTCCCCTGCTAGGGCTGCAAGGGACTTTCCAAAACTAGAGCTGAAAGTAGCCATTTGCTGCTCCCAGAAGGGACATAAGGAGAGACTACAGCCAAGTCTACACTATCATTTACTTTGATGTAACATACATTGCTCAGAGGTGTGAATAAGCCACCACCCTGAGCGACATAAGTTATACTGATGTACATGTCGGTGTGTACAGCACTGTCAGCCGGAGAGCTTCTCCTGCCGACATAGCAACCGCCTTTTGCGGAGATGGATTTATTATGCCAATGGGATAGAGCAGGGGTGGCCAACCTGTGGCTCTGGAGCCACATGCGGCTCTTCAGAAGTTAATATGCGGGTCCTTGTATAGGCACTGACTCCGGGGCTGGAGCTACAGGCGCCAACTTTCCAATGTGCCAGGGAGTGCTCACTGCTCAACCTCTGGCTCTGCCACAGGCCCTGCCCCCACTCCACCCCTTCCCACCCCCTCCCCTGAGCCTGCCATGCCCTCACTCCTCCCTCCCCCCACCCTGGGAGGTGCGGGGAGGGAGGGGGAGGCGCTGATTGGTGGGGCTGCCAGTGGGTGGGAGGTGCTGGGACCTGGGGGTGGGGTAACTGATGCGGGGCTGCTGATGTATAACTGTAGCTCTTTGGCAATGTACATTGATAAATTCTGGCTCCTTCTCAGGCTCAGGTTGGCCACTCTTGGCATAGAGCGTCTTCAATAGATGTGCTGCAGTGGCACAGCTGCATTGGTGCAGCTCCACCGACGTAGCCCTTCTAATGTAGACTAGCTCTAGGATTAGATCCTTTACTATGTTTTTTCAAAAATTAAACATCCATCTTGCTGGAAGCAGTAGGGAATGGGCGGAGGAACGAAGGCTCATGGAGGACATCTTTCTTGGTGGTTCTCTTCTCTTCCTGAGTATCATGGATTAGGACAAGCTTCACTTTGGTGGGTCCCTTTCTCAGTTCCATTTTGGAGATGTCTATCAGGAAATGCCCTATTCATGTCACATAGCCCATTTTGTTGCTTCTTGGCTGTCAGGCAATCAGCTGGGGAAGAGCCTGCTGGGATTCCAGGGAGGCACTATACAGAGTCAGTGCCTCATGCCATTTATGGTATTTTGGCTCATTTGGACTCTTCCTTCTGAAGCGAGGAGTTGGGAAACCATTTGAGATATACATGACTGACTCAGTGAAAGTAGCTCACCTCTAAGGGTACATACTAACATAAGTGCTGACTTCCCCTCTTTCCCATGGGTGCTCAACCCGCCCTCTTCCCCCGCCCCGCCCCCACTCCACCCCTTCCATGAGGCCCCACCCCGCCCCACCCCAACTCCTTCCCCAAATCCCCACCCCACCCTACCTCCTCCCCTGAGCGTGCCACGTTCCCGCTCTGCCCCCTCCCTCCCAGAGCATGCTAACACTGCCAAACAGCTGTTTGGCGGTGGCCGAGTGGGAAACACTGGGAGGTAGGTGGAGAAGCAGGGATGCGGCACACTTAGGGGAGGAGGAGGAGGTGGGGCAGGGGGTGAGGAAAGCTTGGCTGCCGGTGGGTGCAGAGCACCCACTAATTTTTCCCTGGCATGGAGGCACGGAGTCGGTGCCTATGCATACTAACTCCTGATGCAGAGTGCAGGCTGGCAGCAAACTTTGCAAGAAGAGTCCCATACAACAGAAATTACAGAACATACTGCCTATTTACATTTTATATTTATTGATTTGCCAGCACAGTTCAGTTGGTTGAATGAAAGTCATGTGGCCTGAAATGGGAAGATAATAGTGTCTACCTGGTCTACAGTTTTGAGCCTGTGGCTTCATATATCATATCAAATGGTGTATTACTTTTCTATTGCAAACCCCAACTCCAGTCAACATATATTATACTGCAATCCTTTCTGTGTATATATAAACATACATCCACCCAAAAGAAAGAGTTAAGGCATGTTAGACAATCCCAGTTGAAGTTGTAGGGAGGCTTTCAATTGACTTTAATGAGCATTTGATCAGACCCTAGGAAAGAATAACACCGCTAAGTACTTATGTATAAATTTTGTAGATGGGTTGCAGAAGAATGATCCTAGATTGTAAGCTCTTTGGATCAGGTACCAACTCAGCATCTATGTTTATACAGTGTAAAAAATTTATTAAAGCTAATATTAAAAAATTATATAGTATATAGGTTAAGAAACGAGTGTCTGTACATCTGGGTATAGTGCTTAGATTATCCACAAATACAAACGTTTATTTTTGAATTCATAGGGTACATATAGTGCATAATCAGCAATAACCCAATTTAGGTGAATAAATTTAAGAATACAGTTTACATATTAGCATCCAAGTATTCGGGTACATCACTCATGAAAAGTTATACAGAAAGTTGGTTGTGGAAAGCAAATATGGCAATGAGTGAAGATTGTCCCTCAGTAATTGAGAATTTAGGGTTGGTTGTCCACAGGGTGGATAAAAATCAATATTTTTTTAAAAAAATCAAAAAAATCGGATTTTTTTATAAAATGCTTTTTGAGGAAAAAACCTATCTAAAGATAGTTTTAATTAAGACACATTATAGCTCAAAGCTATCTCATCATGGAATAGGGATTATAAATTCTAATTTTATAGTATGAGACAATATATTCATGTAATATTTAAGAAAAGTTTTGTAAATGAGTTCCAATAGTTCATGGATTAGGGACCCAATCTTATGGGGTTCCAGGGGCTTCTGTATAGATTATTTAGGTTAATCTTTCTATCTACCCAATGAGTCTCAGTGCTCAGTCTTGAAGATACCATCAGAGATTCTTAGTTTTGCAGTTCTCAGACTGTGGATTTGTGTCTCCAGAAGTTCCCCGCCAGCCCCCTTGCGCCCAGCTAACCTCCACCTCAGCCTCTGCCTCCTCCCCATACCCCTCCCCCAAGGCGCCGCCACTGCGCTTTCCCCCCCTCCCTCCCTCCCTTCCAGGCTTGCTGTGCGCCGAACAGCTGACGCGTGGCAAGCCTGCCTCTGAGCGAGGAAAAGCGGCTTGGCGGGGCGCCTCGGGAGGTGAAGGAGGAGGCCGAGGCGGAGGTGAGCTGGGTGCAGGGGGGCTGGCAGGGAACTGCCGGTGGGTGCTGTGCACCCACCAATTTTTCTCCATGGGTGCTCCAGCCCCGGAGCACCCACGGAGTCGGCACCTATGCCAGCACGACCTGTTCTGTCCTTCCGATATATTTTGTACCCTGGTATTACTGTGTCCCATTGATTATCCTCATTCCACCAGGTTTCTTGGTAACAGCAAAAATGTTTTTAAATAAATAAATAATATATAGAGGTGAGAAATAACAAACCTCAATCCTATTGTCCCGCTGAAAATTTGTGTACACAGAGTCAATCCCTTAACTCTCTCTAAAAGTGCAAAGTTTCAAAAAGTTCAATTAATAGAAGATTGTTGGGGGCGGAATAGATCTGGACAAGGAGAAAAAGTCTAGAGATAAATGTGAGAAGGGAGGGACAGGGAGTAGAAACAAAAGTGAAACTGTTTGAGCAGCATATTCCAGAAGTCTTGAGGTCTTTCTGAGTGTAGCCTTCATTGATTTGAGATCTACCACAGCATTCCCTCACTAGAAGGGAAAACCTATAATGGCAGCAGGCCATAAAAGAGACCCAGTTTGGGAATAAGAACCATTCAAGAAATATATGTTTGCTGATGATGTTTTAAAGAAAGTCACACCAGTGAAATGGTGGAAGTCACTTAAGCACTTGGATTCAGAGACTGTTGAAGTGATAATCTCTCTTTTTAAGCAGTAGCTTCTTCTGCCGGTGTACAAAGAATATTTTCTTCCTTTAGACTAATTCATTCCAAATTGAGAAATCGTTTGGGACCTGAAAAAGCAGGAAAGCTTGTTTTTCTTTTCCAGATTATGAACAAACAGGAAAATGAAGGGGAAGACGACTGAGTTAGCTGCAGAAGCCAATATTTTTAATTTTCTCATGTTGACCTGGCTGACATAGTCAATTTATTTTTTTTTTAAATATTTCTTTTAATTATTTTGGTTAAAAACAATTTTAACAAAAGCAAACCTGATTTTAAAAAACTTGAATGTTTAACTAAATTCAAAAATTCATATGCTTGTTTTGTTAAAATATTATGTTTGCTATTGAAGAAAAAAATCCGGTATATATCATTGTTGTTTTAGTTAAATAAAACAATTTAAATGTCTGTCCGGTGATGTTCTCCTCCTAATACAGCATGGCAAGAAAATCCTCCAAATATTAATGATTAACCTGTTGAACTGGAGATAGTTCACCTCCCAATGACTTCATAAATATCTGCTTCTATTACCTTTGGTAAATGAAATAACCAAACATCATTCATTTTCTGATATAGCTGTAAAACTAATCTGAAAAGTTTTCAAAATTAATCACTTTAAAAATGTATAGTGTGTACCTTCTAAAAATAAAACCTACATCTATCTCTGAGTTGTGAAGAATATGTATTAAGCATGTAGAAGCTGTGAAATGCCATCGTATTCTGTTGATTACCATTTTGAAATATGGTTATTATTTTAAAACAGCAATAGGACAGTTGCAATTTTGGGCTTAGTCTGTTGTGATGGACATTTTTAGTTTTCAAAACTTAAAGCATTATTTAATATTGAATTTGCCCTCAGAATTTCATAACTGCTATATATAAAATATATCTATACAACTGATTTCCAAATGTCTTGAAAGTAATTTAAACAGTTAACTTCCCACTGACACCTATGATTCTCAGGTTGGAATCCTCAGAAAGGCTGACATCTGAAAATGTATAGTGAAACTATATCAGAGCAAGTACCTTTTAAACAACTAGAGGACTCTACAATAACCTCTCAAAGGGACTGATAGCTGGCCTTTATTGCCTGTACTGCTTCCTGCATATCATCAAACTGTAAATGCTGAAAATAAACTACTAGCTTGAGTTCCCTTTTTTGGAGCTACAACATACATGATCAAAAATGATGCATCATTTTAAAAAGTCTTTGAATAGTACACTTAAGAGGGGAAAAAGGAAAGTTCATTGTGAAATAAAACAGGTTTTCTGAAAACAATCATTTTGACATCATTTTTGGAATGTCTTTATTTTTCATTTTATAGGTTTCAAATGTAGTGATTACATTTCTGAGTTTCCTGCTTCTATTGCACACCACCTGCTAAAAATGACTGAAATTGGCTGAGCTTCATTTAAATCTTTATTTATACTAGGAGAATAGAGTTCCATCAACATTTCTGGAAGGAAAGAACATAGTTTCACTGAATAACAAGAGTAAGGTATACTGTCCTTTGTAACGGAAATGGTGACATATTTTAAGCAGTAAAAATGTACTTGAAATTTTTACTTTTATAAAAATGTGAATAAGCTCCTGGTGGCTAGACCAATTCTTCTTTCCTGAATATAAATTACTATATTGTAATGAAAGTCATAGAGATTACATGATATTATGTTGTAGTAAAAATATTCTTGGCATGAATTTACATTTGTGATTACGGCATAATGAGCTCAATCACACTAGGAATGAAATCAATGATTGTTTTGCCATTGACTTCACTGGAAGCAGCATCAGGCCTGATGATGGACTAATTAACATGAATGCTGGTTATGTAGATCATACCAGATAAGTGCCCATACAATTATTATACCTCACCATAATGTATTTTGTTTATGCCACATACCTGACAAAAAAACTACTTTAATAATGTTAAAAATATTTATTTGTACTATGCTTCATATCCCTCAGAAGTTTGGAATGCTATAAGTAGTTTTGGTGGAGATGCCAGTAGTGGGGACAGAGAGCAACAGTTGATAAATTGGAGGTAAGGTTGCAAATGACTATAAGTTAAGGCAAAAAGCTTTAAAAGTACATTGAAAATTTTCAGAAAGAATCATTACAATTCAAAGGAACTGTTAGTTCAGGTAAAACTGCTTAAAAAGTTGAACACAGGAAAGTATGAAAAGTTGCATAGGATGGATGACATTAACAGTTTAATGAAACAGATTAAGATGTTCCCAGTTCCATAAATCCGCAAAAGTACTTATTATTTTAATCTGTGTATCGTATCTACATTTATGAAACCTAAAAACATGGCATCTACAACCGTACCCCACAATAAAGGCTGTCCAGCCTACTCCCAACTCTGAGGAGTCCTGGAGGATCTGCCGGAAATCCTGTGCCAAAACATCAGTCTGGCCCTGACAGCCCTTCCCAGTCCAACAACCCCACCTTCCTAGTTCCAGGATTTCACTGGAACTGTATTAAGAAAGACTTCCTCTGGCCACAGCTGCCCCCTGGTTCCCTGAAGGTAGTCCAGAGGAAAGATAATATGACCTAGGATGGATTACTTTTTCTACTCCTTCCTCCCAAGACCTTTGTACTGTGGAACAACCTCATTGGGGTCTGAATGAGGCAACTCCCATTGACTTCAACTGGACTTTTGTCTATGCAAGAAATACCAAACTGAACCCGCTGCTGGTAAGCATAAAAGCCAATTAAGGACATCCTTGATACAGTATTTGGCACAGTACATTGGACATGTTTTTAAGATGAAGTGTTAAATCTAGTCACTCAAAATAAACTTGCCACTTATTAAAAGTGCTCTAATATTTGCAGCCATAAAGCTTTATGTTCAAGGATATAATATCTTTCATATTTGTTTGAATTTTTTAAAAAAGATAGACATCTAAATAACATCTTACATTAAGAAATACTTGAAAAGTGAAGCTAAAAAACAATGTGTTGTGTAATGCATTTAAAGGCACAGTTAGCACTTCAAGTTTACAGTGACTAGCCAGTCGTAACCTGCTGTTGAACCCACAGCTGAACTCTATATGTAGAATTACTGAAGAGGGTGGGTCACTTTCTTTTTATACCTGAAATCTGATAACCATGGTAAAAGAACCCCCATTCATTCTTTCTTTGTATGACTGTAAAGCAGCTATGAAGTACCAATAATAACCTTAAGTATACAGATCAGCAAACTCAGCCTAATGAACTTGCTTTTGGATTTGAGATTTGAACCTGAAAATGTAAGAAACCAGATTCTCATATTGTTATCACAGAAAAAATTAGGAACAGATACATAAAAATGTGTGTTTGTACAGTGCGTAGCACAATGGAACCATCATCTCTGTTGGGTCTCTAGGCCCAATAATAACAGTAGTAATAATTAATAAGAATTGCCAAAATTAGTATTTTGCGTCAATTGTCAGATTTTTCCTCAGAAAACATAAATATAATCCCTTTGCCTAAAAGAGCTTCTTTTACAATGATGCAGTGTAATTAAATTAATTTCACGTCAGAATTGTTTACAATAATTTAAAAGTGCATATTATTTTTCATAACATATGTAAATAGGCATATTCTCTGGATCCATGCCATTTAAGGCTGTAATTTCATTAGATTTCGCAAGCTAAGTAGGGTTGGGCCTATAGTACTTGCATGGAAGACCTCCAAGAAAATTCCAAGTTATTGTATGAACTGGTATTTGTGAATCAGTAGGCAACATTCTTCCACTGACTCTGTAATGAAATGATGCTACAGCTTGGTGTGAATAATCATAATGCTGTCTTTCAGATAAGAGGTAAAACTAAGATTATGACCACTTGTGGTCATTAAAGAGCCTACGGCACTTTTTGCAAGTATAGGAGTGCCTGTCCTGGCCAAATACCAACCTAGGTAATTACATCCTGCCTACTTACATTCCCCTGTTGCTTTAATTGGATACGGTATTATTTTTCTATTCTTCTGTAAAAATGGATTCCATGGCCCCTCCTTGAGCTGCCCTTGGCCTACTTCTTTCATGATCTCATGCATTAGCCTATGCTGGGCCAGCACAGGAAGTCACTCAGTGTTGCATAGGCAGCCCTACATGGCCTTGTAGCTCCTTTGTGGGATTTAAGTGACATGGAGGATATTGTGCTTGTTCTTTGCACTAGGTACCTGATCCAAACCCTGTGGAAATCAAGGGTAGTCTTTCCATTGATTTCAATGGGATTTGAATAAGCCCCTAGATCTGAACTGTGACCTCTATCAATTAAAATTATTCAAAGTAATCTGTGGCACACATACATAGTTATAATAATTCATTTCATTATCCTGTCAAAGAGCTCTTAATAAAGAATGTTTGGTTATGAAAACAATTCCCTGGGCGCTACATTTAGCACTCCTAAATGTGTCAAAACTCTCATTGTCTTTGGGCTTGTCTACATGAACATTTAGTTTGCTGCAAACTGGGGTATAAATCTACCTTGCACTAGCCTGCCGTGCACTAAGTGTCCTTGTGGACCCTGCTGATGTGCACTAGCAGTTTCTCAGTGCATCTGAATCGAGATCAAAGTGCACAAAGGAACTGTTAGTGAGAGTCAGCAGGGTCCACACCCCGCGTACGGCAAGCAAGTGCGAGATAGATTCATATTCCAGATTGTCACAAACTGAATATTCATGTAGCTAAGCCCACCCGCTCCCCTGGAAGTCAATGGCAAAACATCTATATTCTTCAGCAAGGGCAGGATCAGGCCACTCAGGGTATGTCTACACTGCAATAAAACACCTGTGGCTGGCCCAGGTCAGCTGACTTAGGCTCGTGGGTCTTGGGCTGTGGGGTTATAAAACTGAAATGTAGATGTTTGTGTTCGGGCTGGAGCCCGGGCTCTGGGACCCTCTCCCCTCACTTGGTCTCTGAGCCCAGGCTCCAGCCCAAGCCCAAACATATCTACACTGTGATTTTATAGCCTCGCAGCCTGAGCCCCACAAGTTCGAGTCATGTGGTCCAGGCCAGCCACGGGTGTTTTATTGCAGTGCAGACATACCCTTAGTGGGAGTTTTGGCAGAGTAACAAATGAGCCAGGAATACAGTACATAATGGGGGAGGGGGGGAGTTTTTTTCCTCCTCAATTTGAAACCTGTGAAAAACATAACTAATGCCTACTGCATTGAACAAAAAACATGCATATTCTTTTAAATCACTTACAGCATAGTTTTTTTATAGAGGGTGAACAGATGGTTAAAAGCTTGTTTTAAAGTGATGTGTCTATAAAAACAAGCCATGTTACTATGTGATTGTTCACTGTAACATGGATTTGTTTCATTGAAGTAAATTGGAAGGAAACCAGTCTTCAGAAAACCTTCATTACAGGGATCAACTACTTTGTAGTAAAATGTACTGCTGTTCACAAATCTAATAGAAACAAATGAGTTAGCAACACTTTTTCTTATAAAAGTAGTCTGTTAATAGGATGGGTACTGCGATCACTAATTTCATTCTGCATCAGGGTTGTCAATTTCAATTATTTTCTGCAAATCTGGTTTTTTTACCTTTGCCCCAGTTATCCTCTAAACATTCATGTTCAAAATTCACTTGATTTTTCTGGCTTGTTTCTACACTGTGTCAATCTAATGTGTTTTTTGGGGGTGTGGGAAGAGATTCAAATGTTTTTCTTGCTGAATTTTTGAAGGTCAAAAGGTCTTCCAAGGCTGCTTCTCTCTCTGAGTGGCAAGTCTCCGAAGACACCAAATATTGAGTTTTTATAAACTTGTTTTCATGAGGAAAGAATTCCCTAAGGAAGTTACTACTAAATCTATACATTGCATAGCCCAGGGGTCTCAAGCACGCGGCCTGCGGACCGCCCGCCCGGCTCCCTGTGCCCGCCCCCCCCCGAGTTACGTTCTGAAGTTCCGCCGCCAGAACAGCTGTCTGGCGGCTTCGCGGTTTCTGGGAGGGAGGGGGGGAGCTCCGCCTCTTCCTCCCCTCCCCTGTGTGCGTGCTTCCCGCTCCTCCCCCCTCCCTCCCAGAAACCGCGAAGCTCCCTCCCAGTTACGTCCTATGGCTGCCAACTCCCCTCACCCCCAGTTATGTTCTGTGGCCGCTAAGATCCCCGTTCCCTCCGCGCTGCTCCAAGGTTCTATTTTTACCCCCAGGCAGTTCCCGCCACCAGAACAGCTGTCTGGCAGCTTCGCAGTTTCTGGGGTGGAGGGGGGAGGAGCGGGGAGCTGCGCGCTCAGGGGAGGAGGTGGAGAAGGGGCGGGGCCTAATGGAAGGGGTGGAGTAGGGGTGGGGGCGGGGCAGCAAGGGGCGGGGTCAGTGATGCGGCCCTAGGGCCAATGCACTAATCCTCATGCGTCCCTCGTGGTAATTTGAGTTTGAGACCCCTGGCATAGCTCTTATACAAACAATTGCACTAGCATGGACATTTTCCTACCAAATTATTTCAGAGGTAAGATGACTTAGGTCCAAATTTTCAAAAATAGGTGCCCAAATTAGGCTCCTAAATCCACCAGTATCAAAATAAGAGACCTGATTTTCAAAAGCTCTGAATACCCCACAGCTTCCATTGAAGTCAATGAGTTACATGACATAAGCACTGAAGAACTACAAATCTGTACAAGTTTTGTTCCCATCTACCTCCTACCTGCATTATATGCAGTGGCATCATTAATAAGCAAATTGGTTTGCTCTTTCAGCATGACATCAATTTCATTGAAAATATTTTCCCTTTGCAGAAAATTGGTTATGCCATTCCCCCTTTGACATATAAATAATTGTAAAGTTTTTAAAGTAATTATCAAGGACTAAATAAATAAATGTATTATTTTAATAAATAAATAAATAAATTTGAAATAAATTTGTTAGTCTCTAAGGTGCCACAGGTATTTTTCTTGTTTTCTTTTTGCTGACACAGACTAACAATGAGCAATGAGCTTTCTGCTCTCCTCCTCCTACCCCTTGTGTGCAGGGAGCAGAACTGAACACAGTCCTTCCATTCCCAGGACATAAGGACTGGGTAAACTTTGCCCCAGAATGTACTGGGCAAGGGCCCCCTTCCACACTAGCCAGGCAGAAAGGGAGACGACTGCCAACTCTAAAAGGGTATAGTGTCAGGTGCTGTTGCCTGTTCCCTCAGTGCTCCCGGTGTGCATCTGTACATCTCTGCTTTAGCCTTCCCAAAAGTACAGAGACTGACCAGAGAAGAAAACAGACTACAAAGCAAGGGCCAGCTTGTGGTACCTGGACTCATGTTGGGTATAGTACCTTACCAGTCTTGTCTATTATCTTACCAGAGGCTGGATTGTGACCAGTCCTGTGCATCATCAGTGCAAAGGAGTTGAGGAAGTTTAAGGTGCTCCCTTATTGCCTTGCACTCTACCACTACTTCCTGTGTACAGGGGACTGCAGGCTCTGCACAGGTAGTTACGGTGGTGGGCGAGGAGAGAGCGTGTTGACGCTGCTTCTCCAACACACCCAGCGACGTGGGGCTCCCCCCCAGTGCCTTGGGGAGCTTCTGCTGCATCCGAAAATAGTCTCTGCCCTGGGCAGAGTATTAGGGAGACTAACACTGAATCAGGGGCCGTGCAACAACTTGCTGACTATGGGCCAGATCGCAAGTCACCTCGCCCCGTGTAAGTAGTGCCATTGGTGTCAGGGAGCAAGGCACTACTGAACCCGAGTAAGGGGGAGAGAAAAAGAGAGGGGGTTTGTAAATATGAGCAAATGCAGCCCCCAGGTGCGTAATTGCGCAGTAGCTAAACCCCGTAATCCTTGCTCAGGCCGAGCTGCCATTGGAGTCAGTGGGAGTGAGGGCTGCAGGCCTGAGCCCCGGGGAAGAGGCGAGGTCGCGGGGGTGTGTGGTTAAGCCTTGACACCTGGGAGACGGGCGCTCTCTTCTCGCCAGCCTGTGCGTGTGCAAGCAGCAGCAATTCCCGCGCTGCCCGGCGGGCCCCGGGACAGCGGTCACGGCAGGAGCGGCGGAGGGTTCCGGGTGCGACCCAGTGCCGGGGGGCGCTGCTGGGGCAGCAGCACGTGTGCGCGCCGAGAGGGGGTGGGAGGCGCCGGAGCAAGCCCCGCTCCGCACGCTGCCCGGTGAGCTCACCGGATACCCACGCGAGAAAACAACCAATGGCGACATGCAGCTGCCGGGGCTGCAGTAAACACGGTCCCAGGCTCAGCCCCCCGCCGTGCTGCTGCTGCACCCTTGGCCCGGCTGCCTGCAACAGCTCCCTGCACAAGTGCAAAGCAGCGCCCGGGGCGGGGTTGTATCACGCGCTCCCCTCCCGCTTTGGGAAACCAGCGCCCCATTGGGGGTTCCTCTTCGTGAAGTAGTTTTCTTTGTGGGGGGGCAGCTGTGTGTGTGTGTGTGTGTGTGTGAGGGGGGCAACCAGTTGCACGCCCTGAAGTGAGGCGAGTGGTTGCTTTCTCCCTTACCAGTCCCCCTCCGTCCCGTTTGCTCTCGGTTGCGGTGTGTGGCGAAGGGGGGGGCGGGAGAGAGAGAGCCGTGGAGGGGGATGTCCTGTTGTTTTGCTGGAGGAGCCGCGCAAAAGGGGAACCTCGACTTGAAGAAGGGGCGAGAACCAACAACCTAGGAGCAGCCCGAACAGAGCGGTAGCGGCGTGTCCCCGCACCCGAAGGTGAGTGTCGCCCCCTCTGTGTGCGCGCCCCCGGCTGGCTGCGCCTCGGGGTCTGCCTGAGCCTTGTTTTCTTCCTTTTGAACCGGCTGCCGGGAGACGCGGCAGAGATCCCTGGGAGCAGCAGCTGATGGCACCGAGACCGGGGCTTGTCCAGACCCAAGCGAGTAGCCCCCTTCTCTCTCTCTGCAGGGGGAGAGATCCTCGCTGACTTCTGGTTGCTCCTTGGGCCAGGCTTTTCTGCCCCTCTCCAGGTGAACCGGGGCTTGCGTTTCGCCCCCACCCTTTGGTGTGCTCTCCCTGGAGCTGGCTAAGCCCCGAGCCGTGCGGGTTTTGTCCCGTCCCGATGCAGTTCACTAGCCCTGGGCTCTGTAGCCGGAAAGGCAGATCGGTGATGCTGGCGTGAGTTTATAGAAGGAAACTCACCAGCCTTTTCTTGTCACCCCCTTAGTGCCGCTTTGCAGGCGAGGTTGTTTTCTCTTTCAAGGAACCTCCCCGCCTTGAGGAAGTTCCGTGCTTAGTAGACAGTGAGACATACGCGGCCGAGTTTGTGTGTCATCGCTGCTAGGGCAGGAAATGTAGAAGAGGTGATCAGAGATTTCTGGAGGTTTGTTGTGGTAACTTGACTAGCGAATCCTGCCAGCAGCAACCTGAACGTGTAGCACGAGTTTTGTAGGATAACAAACCTTGGGGGGAGGGGGGACGTTTCCTTAATTTATGGTAGCTTTTGTAAGAACATGCTTAGCTTTCAGCACTGTAAAAACGCAGATGGTTCAATCTGGTCTGGAAAATATGCCCCTTTGTTCAGTTGTACATCCTATGCCATTGCCATGCAACTTCCAAACTCCCTCCTACCCCCCAGACCCCGGCAGCATTTACATCGACTGTCCGTTCTTAATAAAGAACTTTTACAGTTTGCAACCATTAGAAAATATCTGCCGATGGGGCCGTCTCGTTTCAACACTGGCAATAAAATAAGGAAAAGATCTTAATTTCTGCAGCCTCTTTCGCAGTATTTGGAGGGAGTGGAGACCCAGGGCTCTCGTGTTTTTGTTTCTCTCCCATTTTCTTTCTCTAGGGGGATATATATATGACTGAAACATTGGCTTTCTTGTGGTTTAAAGCCAGACACAACTGTGTGTTCTCCCTTCCCCCCTCCCCCGTTCCCTCTAACTCTCCACTGTAGGCGAAGACACAGGAATAATAGCCCTAACCTAGTGGGGTCTAGTTGTTCCGCCTAGGTGCATCAGCACCGCATGCAGGGGCTTGTGTTTTGGTTTGAAAACACTTCCACGTGGAGGAGAGTCTGTGTGTGTTTGTACTTAATCTGAGGTGGTAACAGGATTCTCCGTGTTTAAACCCAGTGGGCTGTTGGCCATTAATTTGTCCCTCTGGCTGTCATTACGGACACTTCCAAAATCTGATACCTAAGAAAAACTGCAGGTTAGATTTCACATTAAGGACTCGTAGTTAACAGTTTTGTTTCTCCTACCTCTGTCTTTTTGGCGCGGTACATAGCATCCATTTAATCAATAGAGAGAAATATTAGTGGGGTATGGCAATTAAACCCAAAGTCGTTTTGACTTTTTTATTTTTAAGCAAAGGCGACTGTTTGCAGTCCATTTCGGTGTTATGCAGTGTAGGGGTTTAACAAAAGTGAAAGGGATCCCAGGATAAAGTCGCTGCCAGTCAGTAATTGGCATCTAAAGTTTCGTTTACATTTATGAAACTGACTACTATTAAAAACCAAGTAGATACATTTCCGTAACCCTTTGAGCAAATTTCAAAGGAAAGCACAAGGAGATACATTTTTTTTTTGGGGGGGGGGTCTAGTAATAGATATTTTGCATTGCAGAGATCCGATTTAGGTAGGGATATCTGAAAAAACAGAGCATTTTAGGTCATTCGAATTTAAACATTTTAAATCATTGTTTTGCATTAAAATAATAAATCTGCATACATTTTAATTTAAGATTTGATTTGCACATAAAATAGTAGAAGCAGTAATGTAAGCAGACTAATTAAAAGATATTTAACATAAAGCAATAGACAATTCAGAATTACATTGAAATTTACTGAAGTATATTTTCACCGTATACAGTATTTTTTTATAAAGCATTTTTATCTGATTTGTTCTCAGTTTGATGTGATCTTTCATTGTATTATATATATCTTTTTATGTATTAAAGATTTGGATATAGCATAATTTCAGTTTCCAAATACAACTTAATAGTATTTTGTTGTATGTTCAACATTTTTCTCTGATTTCTTAATACAACTCATCACTTCTTAGTGACCATGTAAATCAAAATCTTAAAATCACTGAAGACTTTCCACTTTTTTTTCCTGCAGTGAACCCATACAGTGCTGCAGAATGTAGATCTTTACATACCTATAACTTATATTGTACTATAAATTATATCAAGTAAGTGGAAATACAAATGGACAACTCCCCCCCTTCTTCCAGTACATTTTAACATTTAATGTTATCTGGGCTACATCTAAAACAAACAAATAAAAAAAAATCTTTCCTGTTTTGTTTTCTGAATGCTGGTATTCATGTTACCAACTGTTTTTTAATTAATTGTAGTATCTGAAAAGGAAAATACACGATGAAAATGTCAAATAGTCACATTGTACTTGTTCAGATGATATGTGCATAGTTACATATTTTAATATTTATTTTTATGTCTTTTTGGATTGTGTTAAATTATACTAATATATTCAGTTGAATCATATGCTTAGAGGACTCTTTTATGTAGTAATGTCTTACAACACATTACTACTCTTCTGCAATAGAAATTTATTCTGATATAAGTGACTGAGAGATCATGGACAAAATTATAGATCATGTTCCCACTATCGCTGAGTTCCTTGTTACTGGTACTAAATAAAATGTATTATGCATGACCATTTGAAATACAGAAAGACAATGTCCTATTGCATATTTTCACCCTCTGATTCAAGCGTTGAAAGCTACTGTTAAGTTGTTTGGCTCTTGTATACCTTAGTTTTACTTTACAGTATTATAATAAAGAACTTTATGTATCAGAATTTGGTTGAGAATGGGCAAAGATAATTATGCACTTTTGACAATAGTTGATTATGTTGAACAGTGTTCATTCTATTTTTCAGGTAATGTAAACTACTTTTTTCTGTTTAATATGAAATTCAGTCCAGGAATTTTCTCCTGCCTCCCCCCCACCCAATTTATATCTGTCAAGTGCTGTTGAAAGCAAATACTAATTATTTGTGTTATCTTTTTCTGTTTGGAAAGTGAGGATTTTATGAACTCTGGGTAAAACGAGTCTCCCCTTTTATAAAGGATAGTTTATTCAGTGTAGTTCTACATTGCAGCTGCTGATCATATTTCATAGAACTGTTAAAGCACTTAAAACCTAAAATTAGGTACTGTCTGGTAGTAAATATTTCAAGTCACTCCTTGAAGAAATAAATAGAAAAATGTGCTTTCAAAATATGACATTTTGAAGTCTTTAATCATACAAAAGCAATCATGCTTTGCTTTTATTAAAAATAATATGCTTACAGCTTAAACTGTACACAAAATCTGTTTTTAATATTCTTGATCTCTTCTGAACTATCACCAAATAGAGAATCTTTAATTAATTGTGTATGAGACCATAATTAGGTATTTTGTTACAGCAGATGAGGTATCCAAATGAATTTCTAACATACCTGTATCTCCACTTATTATTTCTTACTGGGCTTAGAAGTGAAATGTATATTCAGTTGCTTGTTGACATGAAAGTTTATGTAGGGTATTTAATAACAGAAAATATAAATCTTACTTTGTTTTTTCCAGATCTGTGATAAGCTGTTATATATAACTGTATTCAATTCTTATATTTTGCTTTTGTTTTATAGTAGTTATTTTGTTTTCAGTTTGGAACATGGAGCCAAACTCACCTATCAATTCATAATAATATAGTTTGGATTTTCAAAAAGAATGTAACCCAGACAGAAAAAGTGAATGATTTGCAGATAGTTGTCAAGTGTTTTTAAAGCTTTATAAAAGCCTAGTAATAAACCAGGTTTAGTAGCAGCACCACATGTACTAAAATGCCTTATGATGATACCCTAGGTTTTATAGCATAGTTTAATGTTCCTTGTGATTTCTGGCCATCTCAGAGTACACATTTATTGTGACTGCAGAAACAATTTATTTCAATTAATAAATGTTTTAAAAATTGTGCAACAGAAAAGAAACCCTGATACCATATGAATTAAAGAGAATGTTTAACATTTTGATTGTTTCAAAAGTTTGTAAGTAAATGTGAAAAATGTGATATTAAAAGCAGTTTCATGATAGGCATTTTTCTTTTTTAGTTTTAGATATTGTATAAATGTGAGTCCAACTGTAACCTTTCCTGTCATTGAAAAGCGCTAATTGATCTTGCGGGCCCTGACATAATAATATAGTTTGATATTTGAAACCATTCAGCTTTGGTATGGCCCTTTAATCACCTCTGAGATTTCAGGACATGGTTCTGCTGAAGACATAAAACTATTACCCTTTTTGAAATCAAATAAAAATGTTTTTTAAACTAAACTTTGTATCTGTCTTCTTCCTTTTGAAGTCAGTGGGAGTTTTACCTGGCTAAACTCTGAACTTTTGACTGTTTAATTAGACTTTATAGTCTGCAGTTAAAAATACTGTTACTTGTATTTACATGTGTTTTATAATGGTGATATTTTAGATATTAATATATAGAAATAGGTTGTTGGCCAAAAATCTCTTGCACAAAAACACCCCAAGTCCATACTTCTGTCTGAATATCAAATTAAATCAGAAGTGCTTAAAGAAACCTGGGTCCATCTTACTTAATAGCAGTGTGAAAACTTAAATGTGAGGAACACATATCTGGTGAGTATAAAGTACATTTTATTTGGAAAGCAAGTTGATTTAATATTTTCATTTTGAGTCCATATTATAAATTCTTTTTGGCAATATTACAACCTACTTGGGACACCCACGGGAGGGGCCTCCGTCTAAAATAGCCATTAGACTCAAAACCTGAGAACTGTACTGGGCATATGTTTTACCTTTTGCTTAAATATTAAACATTTTATGTTTTTTCTTAATCCTGTATTAAAACAGACTGAACATTTCTGCACAATCTCGTCACTGAGCGTTCATGCTGACAGGTTTATATATACTACTTGTCACATTTTTCAGCAAAATGGCCACTGCTAATGGCAGGCTCAAAATGCCAAGTATAAGCACTTCATTTTCAAACTTGTCATAGTGTTGTATGACAAGAAATGATTCCCATAAGAGCTTTCAGTGCTGTGCTGAACAAGCTCTGTGCAGTTTTTCCGTTTAAATTCCTACTCCCTAGAAAAAGGGGGAAAATCATTGGGATTCCATATT
Source organism: Macrochelys suwanniensis (assembly GCA_033296515.1). Classification (NCBI taxonomy): domain Eukaryota; kingdom Metazoa; phylum Chordata; order Testudines; family Chelydridae; genus Macrochelys; species Macrochelys suwanniensis. Next base: position 96,176,279 of record CM065777.1, read on the forward strand.
GGGCTGCTGTTGCTAGAAGTACAGTAGAATGAGTAAGTTTATGGGAAAATGGTTAATAGGTGATTGTGGGGTGCTTGAACATCACTTCTCGCGAGCAATTTATCTGTACAACAATGGAAGAGTGCTGTAACTCTGTTTTGATTGCCTTATACTGTGGTCAGACTATACATTTTTGTAATTTGTCTCCTTCGTTCATTATAAAGACCTGTCATAGACACTGTCTCCCACAAAATACCTGCAGATAAGAGTAATTTCATACCTGTGATAGCTCTCAACTTTTTTACTTGAAGGTGAATATATTTTTAATTAATTTGACAATGTAATATTCATAGCGTTACACTCTGATACTAACCTGAGATGACCCACTTACGTTGACATTGTCAGCAATGTAAAGAATTACTGTTGCCTTTTTTTTAATTGGGTTGAAGCAGAGAGTAAGTATTCTGCTACTGATACATCTATAATTAAACCACAAAAATCTGCATCGATATATCAGTAAGGATCTGACTGAGACTACAAAAGAATAGAAATACAGAGTTAAACTTGAAACTTTGAACAGAATTCTGCTGGTTATATGCATATAACTCTATTGAAATCAATGCCTTTGCATGGATGTAGCTGGAAACTTGATTTGACTAGATCATCTGCTGGTGTAAATCAATATAGCTGTGTTGAAATCAGTGGAGCTATTCAGCTTTATATTAGTTGAGGATCAGACCCTCTATCTTTATCTTTAACCCAGTCTCTTATGACTCAGATATTGTCGTACACATGTGTAAGGTTACATGCACGGTTTGGAGATTTCTGCAATATCTAGACAGAACAAAGTGAGTTAAAGATAATGTTACAGTCAAATCATTGAATTTTTTCCTTTTTGGGGCTTTTCAGATTTATGAAGGAATATTTTTTTTAAATAATTTTTTTATAACAGTATTTAAAAGAGCATAAAAGGGAGAACTGTGAACCAATTACATATCTGGAGCATTGCTCCATTAAACAAAGTATATCAACTGACTGTTTTCTTTTTGTTTTAGGTAATTTTCATGCTCATGAAAGTGAGCAGTCATAGAACCAAGCATAGTGTAGGTGGGTTATATGCAAATTTCCTTGCCAAGTTCACTCAATGCATCTCAGACCCAACCTGCTATTCCAGTTCTGGTCCTCTCAAATGCAGAGAATAATAATTGTGCTAAAAACTATAGTGGTTTTGTGAACTGGATAACTTTTTTTTCTACATAATTCATTTTCAGTTTTCACATAAACAAGATTTGGATCTACAGTAGGTCTCCATAGGTGAAATGTTAAGGTGGTAATCCATTCTACTGTCTATGTTAATATTTATTCTACAATGGTGTGATATAAGGAACTGATAGTCTATCATGTTAATCTTGGTTAGTTAATATCTCTTTCACCTCTCAGCCAGATGATTATGTATTCAATTACTATACTAGAAGTTGGCTTTATAGCTGACTCTGCCACTTTAGAGCAATAATATTGGGTGTGACTGCCATGAAAATGGTAATGCCCTTCAGATGAGTTTCCAACTGCAGACTCTCCTACTCATTTCTGGTAGCTATTTAGATGGGTATTAACAGTTGTTTTCATATCAAATATTTTATACTTAAAGTATGTGCTATTCTCATTTCTCTGGGGGGTAGCTGGTACAGTAATCAAATTTTGGCTTAGGCCACAAGTGAGATTGAATTTGGAATGCTCTACATAATCCCTGATGGATACATAGAACTACCCTGCAGTTTTTGGCTTATTTATAAATCTATACTCAAGAAGTTACAATTAGAATAGAGCTAAAAGATGCTTCAGAATCAAGATTAACCTGCATTGGGAGAGCTCTGCATGACACATTTTGGCGGTAACGCTTCTGGGAAGTTCTGACAGGTTTTTTATTTAGGTGACCTTTTAGAGGTGACAGTTCTGGGATTTACCCAATAGCTATGGAGAAATTTAGGTGCAATATGAGATGATGATATACATTTTCCATTTGGGTTCACTTCTGTTTTGAACTTTTTCTTATGAGGGAAAGACAAAGCATAATTTTATTGGAAGAAAACTTTGTCACCAAAACTTATAGCAGCAGCTACTGATTGGGTTCTTTTATTATTGTCCCGTGAAATGAAGTTGAATCATTTCTCAAAAGTGGCTGTTACTTATCCTTCACCGTAGAAAAGTGTTTAATTTATGGCAACATTTTTATTAATCTCCACTGTCGCAAAGTATTAACTTACACGATATCATATTGCAGGTGTGTTTTGTTTGCAGATAACATGGTAGATCACATCATTTGTTCGTTTTTTATGAGAGCAATCAGAAACTTTCTAGTGGAAAAAAATTGTAGTGGTCTGTCAGATGTCATTTTATACTATGCCTACAGAAGGCACAAAAATGGTATAGTGCATTTTAATATCCAATGCCCAAACTGTTGCCTGACAAATCCAATATGATTATCTGTTTGCGATTTTGTATGCAAGGATCTTTAAGGACTGACAATTTTTTTAAACTTATGTTTGACTGATTTTTTTCAATACACTTACAATATATTCCATAGCAGTGTATCTAGTTTTCATAATTACAGTTGCATAGTTAGTGCCCTTCTTTATGGTTTGAAATTCACCAGTGGTGTGATACATTATCCTAAGGACTTCCAGACAACTTAAATTCTGCTTGGAGGATCTGCTAAGATCAGAGTGTCCACTGAGGGGGGTCCAGTATACTCTCTTTATACTAAAGAAGGAGACTGAGCCGTGGGTCAGCATGGAAAACTTTATTTGGAGAGTGGGAGGCCAGAACAAGCCTATTGGATCCTCATTTTCATGGATTCAGTGGCCTCAACATCCCCCACAAGTGGAGCAGAGGAGTTGTGGCCACTATTTCTGTTCACATAACAACTAGGGTAAAGGTGCTGGCCTTTAGGTGGTGAGTGGATTTCACCTTCATAGAAACTGTGTTGTTCACCTACATAGAGCCTAAATATGGTATTGCAGTTTTAAAGGGTGGAGGGGATTTCACCCATTGAACCTAAACCAATCTTTATGGTTTTTGTTGGTTTGTTTTTTGTTCACACAAAGTTGATCTTTGAGTACAGATTTATGCAAAAGCCACGTTACACAAATGAGAACCAGGCCCCAAGTGTGTGTGTGTGTGTGTGTGTGTGAGAGAGAGACCTTTTGAAAATCTTGATGTAAATTTAAGTGAAGGCTATTATATGCTTTCTGCATCAAAGGTCCATGATGAAAAAAATGTTCAGCATCCAACACTTACTGATATATTTATTAAAAATTCTAACAAATTTCCATTAGTTGGATTAGTTGTCACCCTAACCGTTCTGTTACTTTTATTGAGATTATTCTCCGATGCTTCCAGATTAATTCAATGCCTATTTTAAGGCTACTGTAGTAGAAATGATAAATAATGATTTCCCTTGTTTTTCCTCAATTTCTCTAAGAAACAACCTCTGTTCTCCAAGTGGTTTCAACAAGAATTACTTATCCTGAGACTGTTTTTGTACACAGACTTTTACATTTCTGATTGTTTAATGCTTCATAGAGAATGGAGCACCTTTATTCCCAGATCTGCTATTTCAGGGATACTGTCAACTTGTACTCTAATACATTTTTTTAAAGTTTAAAATAGTTACCCATAACTATTATGGGTTACCCATAAAATAGTACCCATAAACCTGAGAACCCCTGCCAATTTTTGTGGCTTTACAATCACATTTTCCTATATTTCAAAATATTTTCTTCTCTGCTGCTCTGTTAAAGACCCACACAAACAACAGTGGAGCCTGACTATTTAGGGGAAGAGTGAAACTGACTGTATGCAAAGTGTTGTCAAATGCTCAATGTAAAGAAGATAAAAAGGAAAGCAGCGATTTTTTTTCTTGAAACACTTTCATTTCTAGTAATCTTGGGTGTTACTTTTAACAATAGTTTTAAAATGTTCCTGTTCATCCATGTCAGAGGATGTTACTGTTGAATACCCTATTAATATTGTAGTATACTGCTTGAAACAAATTGAATGTGTTCATAGTATAATAAGTAGACTTGAACATGAATATAAATGGTGATTTTCCCCCCTTAAATTAGCCATATAAAATTTTGCTTTTGTTAGAGTTCATACCTATATGTTTGGGTCACAGCAGTTCCAATATGACATGCTAAGGGTTATTATCCTAGAAATAACTACGTTATCATTGATATTATGCAATCTGAGTTATACATTTAAAGTACTATTTTTTTGTTTTTAAAAATGTAATTTAAAAACTTTGAAAAAAATCATAGAGATGTGTGATTCACGAGGAAGTAAGGAAACAGAGCCAGACGTGTACCCAGAAGCCTCCTGCTGCGGGACAAGCCCAAGAAAGAAACCAACACAACACCACTGGCCATCACCTACAGTCCTCAGCTAAAACCCCTCCAACACATCATCAGTGATCTTCAACGCATCCTGGACAACGATCCCTCACTTTCACAGGCCTTGGGAGGCAGGCCAGTCCTCGTCCACAGACAACCCACCAACCTGAAGCATATTCTCACCAGCAACTATACACCGCACCATAGTAACTCCAACTCAGAAACCAGTCCATGCAACAAACGTTGATGCCAACTCTGCCCACATATCTACACCAGCAACACCATCACAGGACCTAACCATATCAGCCACACCATCACTGGTTCATTCACCTGCACGTCTACCAATGTAATATACGCCATCATGTGCCAACAATGCCCCTCTGCTATATACATCGGCCAAACTGGACAGTCCCTATGTAAAATGGACACAAATCAGATATTAGGAATGGCAATATACAAAAACCTGTGGGAGAACACTTCAATCTCCCTAGACACACAATAGCAGATTTAAAGGTAGCCATCCTGCAGCAAAAAAAATTCAAGCCCAGACTTCAAAGAGAAATTGCTGAGCTACAGTTTATTTGATAATTTGACCCCATCAGCTCAGGATTAAACAAAGACTGTGAATGGCTAGCCAACTACAAAAGCAGTTTCTCCTCTCTTGGTGTTCACACCTCCAGCTGCTAGCAGTAGATCTCATCCTCCCTGATTGCATTAACCTTGTTATCTCAAACCTGATTCTTGCCTGCATATTTATACCTGCCTCTGGAAATTTCCACCACATGCGTCTGACAAAGTGGGTCTTCGCCCACGAACGCTTATGCTCCAATATATCTGTTAGTCTATAAGGTGCTACAAGACTCTTTGTCGCTCAGTGGTTATAATGGTTCTTTCCTCAGGGGCCTGTTTAAGAAGAACAAAAATGTTTACCTTAGTTATTTGTTTTCAGTTATTTTCCACACACACAAAAAAAGCAAAATGCTTCAGAAAGTCACCAAAATACGTAATTTTGAAAAAGAAAACAAAACCATTGACCCATAAAACCAAAAATAACATAAAATTAATGTTTCAAATGGAATTCTTAAAGTCTTTTTTGCTTCTCTGCATTACTCATTCATGAAATTCAGCATATGGTTTTTCTGCATCTAGATATAAAATAAATGTAGTAGAACATATTATTCATTTGTAAATTAGCTTTTTCTTTATTTTTCAGGGGGAGACCAATGGGATTATAGATTAGATTTAGTTACAAGGAGTCTGGAAGAACTCCTAGGAAGTAGTTTAGAACTGAGGAGACCCAAGTTAAATTCCTTACTCCACCCCAGACTTCCTGTGTGATCTTACAAGTCACCTAGCCTTTCTGTTCCTCACCATTTGTAAAGTGGGGATGATAGCACTTCTCTATCACAGGGGTTTTGCAAGGATAATCACATTAAAAGATTGTGAAGCCCTTTGAGATCTACTGATTAAAAGTGCAATGTAAGAGCAAAGTATTATAAGAGCTAGGCCCTGTACAAACAAAGAACAACAAATGATCCCTTCCCTAGAGAGCTTACAAATGAAAGCACTATGGCATTGTTTCACCAAATGTAAACATCATGCATCATTTCAAGGCTTTGGTAAGATTTCTTAAGAGATTTTTCTACCTTCCCAGCATCCTTTTCACCTGTCCTCTGGTACCATAGTCATGGACAGCAAGCAAAAAAATATTTTATTGGCATGCATCTTTCCACCTCCTCTGTGCTTGTATTACATATGCAATTGATGTATGGACCTCACTTCTTTGTGCTCATTGATGACATTGTTACTACTACTGAGTTCATCTGTTTGAGTTCCTATTGTTGCTGCTCTACCAAGTGGCAGCAGATTTCAGAGCCTTACAGGTCAGTTAAGGACGGAATCGGTGATGGAGTATGGATATTTTTTTAGCTTAATTTGTGCACACACACACACACACAGAGTCACAGACAGAACACAAGCAACCACCTCTTTCAGAAAACTCAGACCAAACACCAATGCTCAGATCCTACTATGCACCACAGCAATACACTCTAATTAGAGAGATGAAAGCAGAAAGGAAACTCTCTTCTTATTTTCAACAGCTTCCCTCCTTCCAAACAAACTGAAGTACAAAATTAACAACACAAGCATACAATAAGGCTGAATACTGCTCGCATATTAAAAAAGAACTTGTAAGACTATTTGTAACAATACCATGTAGTTACTCACCTTAACACTATGCTAATAATTAATTAAATTTTAATTTCTGGAGTTCATGCCACCAAGTTTTTCTGCATCATGAACTAGATATTTACTTTTATTACCATATTTCATTTTCTAGTATCAATTCACATGTCTGAAAAAGAAAGATGGAAAAATTAAGGGGCAAGAAAAGATTCATGGGACTATTTTTATAGGGAGAAGGCAGGGAGCGTAGAATACTTAAATTATGGGTGTGGCAGGCTTCTCTGTCTACTTTAACATTACTGACAGTCTTACTGTAGGAAGTTCCTTTATTTCAAGGTGTAGGGATAACATAATTACTGGTCTGTTGGCTAGCTGCTAGGCTCCTCCCATGAGAACAACTACCAGGCAGCAGTAGTAGGGCAGTTCCAGACCTCCATTTACCACAGGAGGAAAATTTTTCTTTAAAATGCACTAAAACAATTGTAAATCTTTCCTAACTGGCTTTTTTCCCCGTAATAACTTTTATTTTTACAGTTGGAAATGCCTAATTCTCCCTCTCGAGGGTCATTCCTCTGGTATATTAGCTAAACTTGCTACCCCATTTCAGCATATGCATATGTTCATATACACATACATACCAGATATTATGTTGTATAGGAACAGGATGGCCAAGCAGAGCCTGAGGAAGTGTTCCTCCTGCACTACCTCCCTTCAGCCACTTACAATGCTTACACGCTCATGTACCCAATATAAATTATCTGTTACTGCTTTTTTGAAGGCATTTATTGATGCAGGAAGAGACTGGGTTTCTCTGTCATTGTGTAGGTCCCACAAGGTCTCCTACACTCCCTCCACATATATAGCTAACAAGGTGATATGCTTCACTCCGAGGTAGTGGGAGCCAGGGATGCATTCACTGGTGGAAGAGATTTTTGGTGAATTCCTAGGGTGGTTGCACAAGCTCAAAATAAAGAGGGAAAAACTCCTTTTGATAAGCAATCCCACTTGGACTGCAGGTATCCTAGATGCAGGCAGCCTTTCAAGGCTCTACAGCACACAAAAATGAAACAAAAGATGTTTTCTCCACTAAGGGTCAGTGGACAGATTCAGGGGTTAGCAGGGCTTGCTCAGATGAAATAAGCCCTCTACTAAGTCCTTAGCATGACACCTTTTCCACTCAGTTGCAGATCAAAGTCTGTATAGAGGGAAGAAGTTCAACATTTTGCAAGTCAGTAGTAGATAGAGAAGTGAGTGTTGGAATTTGTACAAAGAGCTCCACAGAGCTTTCAAACTCTTCCAAGAGAAGATTCCCATCTCCACAAAATTCAAAATGTCTAAAATCAGAAAGATATGAAGGATGCAATATCTCATCCTCTAGGAATGGGAGCAACAGAACAATTCGTGTAAGAGGAAGAAAGGAAAGGAGAGTATTCTATATTAATCACAGTTCCCAGCACTTGGAAAAAAATTTAGTAGACTCACTTCCGTCAGCTTGAAATCAGGTGGTGAAGCCTGCTTACCCCAACTAATGCTAGGGCTCTCCTACAAACTTGTTTTCTACCCCTGCAGGAATCCTTATCCTTCAAAGGAACATTGAGAATACCATATGAGGTATATCTCACTGCATTTCCTGTTTACTTTCTCTCCATGTATTGGTTTTCATCAAGAGAGCAGCATGTGCCTATGCTATCAGACTGTCATGATAGCGATTTTTTTCTTTATTAATTATTTATTATATTAAAAACCTTTAAATTTCTTTAGTGATTTATTTTCCTTTGTGATTAGAAATAGATAACATCTCATTTTCTTGTAGGGTTGTTTTTAGTAGGGTCAGTATTTATTTCTACAAAGTACAGCAGTCACGCTACTCAAAGGGAAAATATAAAAGTTAAGCCTATAAAATTAAAAAATATTTAACTGCAAGCTGTCCAAAAACAGCTATTCTAAGACTACTGTATGGGATGCTAAGAGTCTTTATAAGAACACACTGTAGAAAAACTAACACGCTTTCTACTCTTGCTAAAAACAGGAAAGAGAGAGAGCTGGACACTTTGGGTGGGGTTTTCAGAAGGTCTCATCTTTGGCTTAATGTTGCTCCATGGCTTCCATAGGAACAAGGTTAGGCCATCACTGAGCACATTTGAAAATCCCATCTTTTATGCATATATTTGAAGAATCTGCAAGTTGTGGGTAGAAGTGCCAGAACCCCTAACAGTGTGCAAAACTTAAGTACCAAAAGTGAAATCCTGGTCTCTTGAAATCAAATAGTTTTGCCATAGACTTCAATGGCACCAGGATATCACCCCGAGATTTGAGAGAGGTTGGAATATTTCTGGAGAGAGAGAGGACATAGGGGTATAGGATGAGCAGTGGAGCAGTAGGCATGCTCTGAGAAGCCAAACCAGAAGAGAGAGCTGGAATTGAATTTTTTTTCTTATTATTAAATTATTAGTCAAATTAAAACCCAGAAAAGGGGCAATTTTTTTTATCTCTACACAGTGTGTGGACGTTGTTTAAAGTGCAAGTTGGGAAAGTCAACTGATCATATGTACAAGCATTCCCAGGAACACCATGACATGAAGAGTTTTTAAAATAAATAAAAAGCTTCTATAATCCTGGACTTCTAAGACATTTTAACCTGCTTTAATTATTACACATGCTGATCATGATCATGTAGTCATTACTGGAGACGTCAGTGGGAGTTTTGGCTGTAGCTTTAAAGTAGTATTTTGTTTGTCAAGCTAATCGGTTTTTACTTCCAGTATTTAGAGATAAGTATTAGGTTTTTGTTTCCACAAAATCCTTTTCTCACATGAAGTATGCCTTAAAATTGTATGGAATAAATATGACCTGTTGTATTGCGTCTTGCTAGTTGAGTTTAAAATGGGGAGTGAAAAAAATAACGTTTATTATTGGTTGGATTTAAAATAAAGGGGGAATGGTTGAAAATAACAGCTTTTTTTCTGTTGGGGAAGAACACAAACCTTTTTTTTCTTTTATGATTGTTTTATGTAAGAAGAATTTTAGTCAATAGTAAGCAGAAAAAGATTCTATTATTACTTTTTAATCTACTACCCTCAATACCAAAACTATTGTTTACGTTACTTTGTATTTGTCCCAGACATGTTGCTTTTATTCCACATAAGACAATTCTCCCTCAGAATTACTCATCCTACTCCTCCTCTGAACATGATGCCATGGAAAACTCTGAGAAAGCAGCATAATGCTTTTCTGCCCCTTCAAAAGATTCTTTTACAGTGAAATTGTTATGATAGAACAGCATTTTTTAATTTTGTTGAATAGTATTCATTGCACTAGAATACACAGCTTCAGTGTCCAATGAAATCAAAAGCTTTGAGTTGCTTAATGCACTTTATTTTCATGAATATTTTCTTTTAAACACCAGGGTAAGTCAACATTACAATAAGTCACATATATATCATATATAATATACAGAAAACTAGGTAAAATAATTCTGTAAAATAAGCATTTCCAAGTTAGGATATGCCAATGTGTGATTGCCTGTGCATCTTTAATTCCCTCTCCTGTGCATCCATTCTGTGCACTGAATAAGGCAGGGGTCTTATGAAAAAAAATAGTATGTGATCACGTAATTAGAGTATGTCATCATGTCTACCCACAAGGGTACTCTGCACTGAATAGGGAATTATTTATGTCCTCATTATCTTCCCTAGAGCTCTCATTAATACACTTTCTCAGTGCCTCACAAATATTAATGAAATTATCTCCTTATCACCCTTGTGAGATAAGAGAGTTGATGCTGAGGTATTTTCCTTAATTTACAGATGAGGGAGTTAAGACAAGCCTGAGGCCACACATTGGAAGAGTGGCAGAGCCAGGCTTAGAATTCGTGCCCTTCTTACTTCTGTTAATTTCTGCAGACCAAAGTACCTTAATTATAGCTCCCATTGACATCAGTTGAGTACTGAGAACTTTATCTCTGTATGAGGTATCTCATGTTGGGCACCCAGAAAATGAGGAATGCACAGTTCTAGCCACCTGTCAAACTTTTGTATTAAGTGGCTTCCTCAGCATCAAATAGAAAGTCTGTGGAAGAGAGAAATCTCTCTGTGGCAGTCACCTGCTTTAATCATAAGACCATCCTTTCTCTTTATTTATTTCCCTGTATTCTCTACTCACCTTCCAATTTCTAGAGCAAATAAGGCAGTGATCCTACAAACAGACTAATTCACTACATAACCCTTATTAATTCCCAGAGCATCTATCCTGTGCACTGAATTAGTCAGTGATCCCTTGGAAAAAACAGCATATGACCATATAATTAATCACTACAATAATGCATATGCATAATGGGGGCCACATTAAGGTTGCATGGAGCAGTCTAGAAATGGAAGGGTGCAAATGGCTGAAAACTACCTTGGCTCTCCAGTCCCCATGGCTGAAAGTTTTGTGTTGCACCTCCAAGAAGTGCAGCACAAAATCTCACCCTACAGGTTTTGGATCAGCTGGAATACTCCCCATCAATCTGATTATTTCCTCATAACCCTAACTTTCTGCTGAATAGAAGATTTCAATCCATCACTGTTATTGGACAGACCGCAACCTTGCTATCTTCTAAGCCAAAATAATTTTTTAAAGCATCATATGTGTTACTTACAAGCAGCTAAAGAGAGTTATAAAAATAGTTTTTCATTGCTCTTAACTTGTGTGTGCATCGCTAGGAAGAAACACGTGTTTCTGCTCTAGATCCAGTTCTGGAAGTTGCAGTTTTAAACCCGATGAAGTGTTTTATACACCAAGATTAAAAAAATATGCATTTGTTGATCAGGAAGTCAGGAATCCTCCTAATTAAGACACTTCTTGAAAAGATAAAATTTTTATCTTGAAGCATAAAACACTTCATCAGCTTTAAAGCCACATCTGTGAGGACTGGATCAAGAATAGAAACAGATGTTTTTCTTCTTACTGGCTTGTCTGTGAGTTTAAAACCATTAACAGTTTTTAAAAAATAGTTGAAAACAGTTAAAACCACTTGCAATATAATAGGGATAACAGTACTATCCCTCTCTTTTTAAATCTGGTTCTCTTGATAGGATAAACTACATGATTGAATTGGTAACTGGATTATTGGCTTGTAAAACAGCATGAGGTTGCTATTATCCCTTAATTTTATATCTTTATTAGGGATTAATGCAGGTCTTATTTGAATCACTGAGTTATCTAATAGCTTTTTTCCCCCTCTTACAAATTTGTAGAACTAACCTTAAGGAATATGGTCTCAATGTAATTGGTATAGTCGTCATTATAAAATTATTGTGTAAATAATAATGTGTTTGTGGTTAAAATGATAGATTTAACTTGGTTCAGAATGTAACATCATCTGAGCTCTTAAAATATTAAGAGTACAGTACAAGATATTTACCTAAGTATTAATTCAGGAATTATTTAATCATAACTGTTCACTTGAATTTTGAGACAACAGAAAGATAAGCAACATAGCTCTCCTTATAGTATCATAGTACATTTGTGCAAAATTAGAATAGGTGTAACTGAGCTAACAAAACATTTTGAAATTGATTAAAAATATTCAGCATATTCAGAGTAATACAACTTATAGAAGTGACATCTCTAATTATACATTCCTGTGGTATTATTTCACTTGTAAATCATTCGGTAAAGACCAGTTAACTAATCAAATTATTTCCAAGTTCTACATGGCGTTGGCACATATTTATTCATTTATTTGCCAGTGGTGTCAGTGTGAATAGAATTTGTGTATATTTTTGGAAGTATATACACAAACTCTCTGGGTGGAATCCTAACTGCACTTAAGTTAATGGCAATAGGGGTGGGATGTGTATATTTAAATTATTTAAAATATCAATAAGCTCTCTTTCTTTAAAGAAAAAGTGTGACAGCTGTCTATATTGACTTCAATAGGGTTTGGATCCAGCTCTTAAAGATGTGAAAATGAGATCACTAGTTCTAGGTATTATGGAAGCACCATTCATGGTTCCACAGTTAAGACTGAGTTGAGTTTTGCACTTAAAGCAGGGATTCAACCACTTTGTTTATGTATGAAGCATTAGTCTTTGAGTAAATAATTAATTTTCTAAGTGTTTACAAGTAATTGATTAATTAGTGTTTGTGGGGTGCAGGATGGGGTAGATTTGGAAGGTAGGAAGGGAGGGAAATGTAGAGAGGTGCAATAGGTAGGTGGAATTTGAGGTTTGTGTGTACAGGAGAATATGGAGGGCAGGAGGGAGTGGGATACAACCCCAGCTGCTTTTGTAGTTCTCTGATGGTGTAAATGCAGCTTAGCTGGCAGGTATGCTCGAGCTTTTTGTGCTGTTCCAGAAGGACATAAAGTAGCTGGAGCATACTGGTGAATATTGTCATAGAAGTTAAAATTTAAAATAAATTATTTAAAATTGCTAATTCATATCTTCAAATCATTAGAAATATCACCTTGTCACTTTTTCTTTAGATTTCTTGTTTACTCTTCATGTATAAAATTTTTGATTAAACACAACCAAAAGAAACAAACAAAAAACAAAAAAAAGGACAAAATGTGCATTCAAACAAACAACGAAGTATGTATTTTCCTACTTTAACATGCTTGGATTTCTTTGCAGGTTAACCTGACTCTGAGTTTCCTACATTTATTATGCTTGGCTTGGGGATAATTCAACATCCCCATAATGTATTTTACCCTAAATTACTGCTGCGTAATTTTTGTCTGGTAAAATGGCCATGGCTCTGTAGTTAGGGTTGCAGTAGTCATTACAACACTGATCTCTTAAGTCACGAAATGTGCATACTTCAAATTACATCATTTGATGCAGTGATGTGAGTTACTCATCCTATTGGAGAAGGTATAGAGACAGAAGATAATTAGGGTAATGCCCATCATTTAACAAACTGTAGGGAGCTGCCTGCTTTAAATCACTTTGTGTATTTTGTTTAATCCTAAAGGAGTTTAATGGACATTAGAAGATAACATTCTGATAATTACATCATAATCTTTTTCTGCTAGATGCATAATGACTATCATTAATAGTTATCTCTAAATGAGTATTATGTGTTTTTGTTCTGTGTTCTATAACTACCTTTCTAATATTTACATCCAAAAGTTATCTTTTGCTCTCTATTTAAACAGCTGCTTTCATTAAACATTTTTAGCTTTTCTACTGCTTTGTTTTCAGAACTGTGTTTTTTTTTCTGGCAGGAGCTGAAGAATTATTACTTAAGTGTGTGTTTTTGTTTGTGTGTTTCAAATAGTTTCTGCTTTCCAAAATGACATTGGGCATGTTGAAACACAGAGAGTAATATCCTGGCCCCATTGGAGTCATTGGGAGCTTTGCCATTAACTTCAGTGGGGCCAGGATTTCACCCAGAATGTTTAATACTGGACATGCTTTAGAAGTAAGAATTAGATCTTGACACTTTTTTTCCTTCTTCTTCTCCTCTTTTTTTTTTTTTTTTAAATTTAGAAACCCCAATTGTAATTTAAAGGGAAGATACTTCTATTGTGGGTGGAAAGAAAAAGAAAAGTTCCCTCCATGGAAGACTCTCAGGATTTAAATGAACAATCAGTAAGTACAAATTCAGTGAAGTTTTATCAAAGAAATTGCCATAGTGTTCTGTATGCCATGTTCAAAAGGATGCCTTCAGAAATTTCTCTTTGAGAATGGATGTGAGAATTGTATCAGTACTAGTTTCTTTGAACAAAAAGACCCCGGGGACCTTCTGGGAATCTAGGTTCAAATAACATTTTAGGTCAGAGGTGAAGTGAGTTTTCTGGTCTCACCTTTGTCTATTCTTGCACATTACAAAATCACCACACAGTTCAGCAGGGTTTGGCAGAACTGAAATAGTACGCGTTGATGGACATAATTGAGGTACACTGGAAGAGCAGTATGTGGAGACCTTGCATAGCATCTGGCTGCATTGTGTCTGGCTCAAATCATTCTGTCAAAATATACTTTCATATTGTCTATATTGTGAATTAACACACACACGGAGCTATTTCAGTGAGGTTAAGATCTGATAAATGTTAACATTTATAGAAAATTAAGGCTAATATTCCTTGTCTTACTAGTTATGATGGAGGAAGATCTTACATACAGTGGGCCAAATTCTTCAGATATATTGGTACATTCCTGTTGAAACCAGTGTATTGCACTGGAATAAATGAGAGCAAAATGTACACTATTATACATAGGCCAACAACATGTGTTCATGAAAGAAATGGTAGCTCTAACTCTGCAACTCGTTGCTTTTACTTTGCTAGATCTTTTAGAACATAATAACATAAGCATAACAAAATTTTTGTGGGAGAATTTTAAAGCACAAAGCATTTAATTTAGCAACAAAGGGAGCAATGTGTACAAGTTTCCTTACCATAAAGATAAGAACATTTATTCCTTAGGCTGCATATTAATCTCCCTCCCTACCAAAGACCATTCACTTTATTGCTGAATAATTACCCTGCATACATAATACCTATTCTAAATTAAATAACTTGGGGCTCTATCATGACTCAAAAACCTTCACATGAGCCATACAGAGGGAGGGCCCCCTGCACCTCGCAGAGGGTGCTCCATAGTCTGGAGACCTATTTAAGGGGCGGGGGGGAGAGAAGGAGAGAGCTAGCTATTGGTCAGTTGGGAAAAGTAGGCAGGTGAAGGGGGGGAAGTTGTGCATCATCTTCCCTTGGTCCTGCAGAGATCATCCCACAAGATAATACAGTGGATCCCCTCCCATAGTGCTGGAGAGAGCTGTGGCCAGAATAGTGCATGGTAGTGTGGCTACAAGTACCTGCTAAGTACCAGGATCAAGAGCTGCAGGGTAGCTGGATTGCTGCAGAGGTGCAAAATCACTGTATGGAAGGCTTTGTCTCATTCTGATCTTCCTGGGACTCCAAGCATCTGAGGGGATCTGCAGGGATTGGGGACTGGGTCCATGTCCTGTTTTTCAGGGCATGCAGAGAATCCCGCCTCATCCTCCTTTGACAGAAAGATTGGGAAAAACCTTGGAGATTTCTTGTCCTTTTTCTCTAAGGAGTAATTGGGTGGCACGATATTTTTATGTCTGATACATTCAGATACACCATTTGCATAATGCACTAGTTGTAACGTTTTATTGTAACAAAGACTTTTGTGGGTAATAGGAGTACAGAGAAGAATTTGAGAACAGTACCTTCAGTTTTTCATTCTTTAAATTTCAGTCAGAACAGAAGGGTTTCTTCATTTTTTGGATAGTGGGGGGAAAATAATTCACTCCTCGACTGACAACCTTAAGCAGGGCCGGCTTTAGGCCGGTTCCCCCGAATCAGGCCCCGCGCCTAAGAGGGCCCTGCGCCACCCGCAAGAGGGCCCCGTGCCACCCGCTTGTACTCACCCGGCGGCACTGTGGGTCTTCGGCGGCACTTCGGCGGCGGGTCCTTCACTCGCTCCGGGTCTTTGGCGGCACTAAAGGACCTGCCGCTGAAGTGCTGCCAAAGACTCGGAGCGCCGCCGGGTGAGTAAAAATTAAAAAGGCGAATTGGGCCCCGCACTTCCTAGAGCCGTCCCTGACCTTAAGCATGAGATTTTATGCTGAAACACGTTTTCAGGGATGATTTAAATAGCCTTTAAAATTGTTGAATCATAGTGATGGCACAAGTTTTTTATATAAAGGTCATAAAAGACTTTAAGTAAAGATTATTGTCTTTTCATACCTGAAGTAATTACTCTGTGCAATTACCTAATAGAAATATTAACACAAAATAGATCCGTAAATTTAAACTTGGTACAAAAAGATGTATACTTCACTATGGTTAAACTGTTTTTGCAACATTGGATGTTTGACAAGTGCATATTTAACAGCCTTTTTTATATTAAGGGTAGTCTGATTTCCATAATATTATTCACAGTTAAAACGTAGCTTTCAACTATTATGTGAAAAACATCTAACAAATTACAAGGTGAGGTGAAAGTTGAGCTGTGATAATTATTGTATATGGAAGCAGCACTTGCTGTCATTACACTGTTATTAATGGTATAATACAGGGGTTGGCAACCTACAGCACGCGTGCCAAAAGTGGCACACGAGCTGATTTTTAATGGCACACTGCTGCCAGCTGAGGTCCCGGCTGCCAGCCCCCCTCAGCTCGCTGCCGATCTGGGTTCCCAGCCGTGGGCCTCACTCAGCCCGCCCAAGCTTCTTAAATATTTTAAAAACCTTATTTACTTTAAATACAACAATAGTTTATTGATATAATATAGACTTAGAGAGAGAGAGACCTTCTAAAAACGTTAAAATGTATTACTGGCACGCGAAACCTTAAATCACAGTGAACTTGGCACACCACTTCTGAAAGGTTGCCGACCCCTGGTATAATGCTTAATGGCACAGAGGATCATAAATTCAAGGCAGGATTTATGCTTTTTAGTCCTGCTGACATTATATGTGGTGGTGTTAGTATTTACACACCAACAGGCCCCAGCAGATTTCCGAGTGCCATCATGCACTGCCCTGAGGAACTTAGTCTAAATCAGGGGTTCTCAAACTGGGGGTTGTGACCCTTCGGGGTCACAAAGTTATTATGTGGGGGGTTGCGAGCTTTCAGCCTCCACCCCCAAACCCTGCTTCACCTCCAGCATTTATAATAGTGTTAAATGTGCTTTGAATTTATAAGAGGGGTCGCACTTAGAGGCTTGCAGTGTGAAAGGGATCACCAATACAAAAGTTTGAGAACCACCGGATAGACATGACAGACTGGGTGGGAGAAAAGAAATACTGTTTCCTCTGGTGCCTAACAAAGTAGTGTCACGTTATTTCCCTATGCTGCAATTGTTATGTGCTGGACAGTGGTCTATTTTAGTCCAGAACAGCACTATATTGGTATTGGGTGGGAATGCATTATTTTGTAACTGTTTTAATGACAGATGATAATGGTGGATTGCTTTACTTTTAGAAGTTTCCAGAACTGACAGATTGTTTATTCAGAGTGACAGGAGGGCAAGACAAATACATTTTAAACCTGTAAACCACTGCATCTAAATTAACCCAATTTTTATTATGCAACAGTCTCAGCAGGAATTCAAAGTAGTCACCTTTAGTCCTAAATTGTTTAGTAGTGTATTTTTGAAATGGTTGTTCCATCTTCTTGATCCAACCTTTGGAGACTGAAAACAGCAAAACAAGGTAAAGGGGGAAAACAAAGCTATATAAATGTATTTACGCATGAAATAATTCTTCCAGGTGATGTCAGTTGCAACAAGGGCCACGTTCAATATCTAGAGGTTTCTCTTAACATTACAAAACAGAACTGGCTTGAGCCCCCATCCAATAATCTGGGAAAACTGAACACCACCTTGAAGAGTATGTCTACAAAGAAAGACATACTGCTGGTCACTCAGCAAAGAAAAACCTGCGGCTGGCCCATGCCAGCCAACTCGGGCTCACAGGGCTGTTTCATTGCTGTGTAGACTTCCAGGCTTTGGCTAGAGCCCGAGCTCTGGGACCATCCCAGCTTGCAGGGTCTAGAGCCCAGGCTGCAACAAATACCTGAACACCTACACCTCAATTAAACAGCCCCTTAGCCTGAGTCAGCTGGCACAGGCCAGCTGTAGGTTTTTAACTCCAGTGTAAACATACCCTAGGATTTCAGTCCAGCAGGTAGAAACTCCTGTCCTCACCCTCTCTAATTTCTACTTGGCTTTGGCATCACCACCCCCTCAATTAGGGCATGCTAAGTATAGTTCTGCTGCCCTTTACTTATGCAGTGAGGATAACATTTCATTATCCCTGCATTTCAATAGTAAAGTGAATTGTTACCTAAAACAGCCAAAATTGATCACTTTGCCAAAGCAAGTCTGTCTGCTGGCCACTCAGGCATAGTAGTTGTGTGTCTATGAAAATATGGTCTGCTGCTGAGGTCTTTTCCCCCAGTTCATCACTTATGCATGACTAAAAAACCCATGAGCCGCTTATGTATTTATGGACTGAAAAGAATGATAGAACCACCAGGTTTTCAAAAGTAATTACCATAAAATAGAAAAGAATCACTCTAAAATGGACAGTGCTAAGGTTTCCAGGCCTGTCATAAGTATCAGCAGCTTTTGATATCAGTGACCACGATGTGCTGTTGACTCTTTGTCTCTCTACTCCCTAATTTGAGTAAGGTAATATCTGTTACTGGACCAACTTCTGTTGGGTGAAGGAGACCAGTGTTTTGATCTACACAGAGCTCTCCAGCTTCGGAGGGGAGGGGAGGGGAGGGGAGGGGAGGGGAGGGGAGGGAGAGAGAGAGAGAGAGAGAGAGAGAGAGAGAGAGAGAGAGAGAGAGAGAGTGTGGGTGTGTGGGTGTGTGGGTGGTCCCAGCCCAAGGTTTTAGTTAGTCTTTTACACCCCCTTTGCTCATTGTAAATGACTGGGCCATCAGTTTCTACTTTTTAGAAAAAGCTGCTAAATTGATCCACATATGGAAGATCTTAGCTGCTATAGGACAATAGGCAGAAGAGCTCAAATGGACACAGGTTAAATTAAAATAACTTATGCTTAGTTTTGTTAATAACAATACCTAGGGTGACCAGATGTCCCGGTTTTATAGGGACAGTCCTGATTTTTGGGTCTTTTTCTTATATAGGCCCCTATTACCCCCCATCCCCTGTCCCGATTTTTCACATTTGCTGTCTGGTCACCCTAACAATACCTTATAAACTTAAAACTACAATCTGTTTTGAAATGGAACGTTTTCTAATAATTTTGCAACTTTTTTGGTGAATTGTTGCAAATGACTCAGTTTGTGTATACATCCTGGTATTTGGAAACTCTTCATACCAATGGGATGATAGCATGGTGTCACACTGCTCCTGAAATCTATGTACACTCTTTCATTCAGTCTCAGAAGGAATAGAATTTGATCGAGATGAACAGCTGTTGTGTTTGCTTAGATGTCTGTGTGATAGCTTGTAATATATACTCTTTATTGTGTCATGTCACTAATGTATTTATTTTTCCTATTATTATTTATGCTTTAAACTATGTACCTATGGTACATTTCAAATCTTTATGCACTGCCTGAGAAGTTGCCTTCTCCTCCTACCTTGGTGCCATGGTGAAGGGGGCTAGTGCTGTAGCCAAGACCTTCTATTTATACTATCTTGGACTGCAGTATGGAGAGAACCTGTACTGCTTGTTGCCTGGTGGGAGAAAAGGCTCCCTTCACCCTATGCTCCAATCCTATGTGGCAGAGGGTCTAGTGATACGTAAACTCATACATACATATAGACTCTCAGGCCACCAGGACGTGGGCTGTCTAGCTTAGTGATCAGTGAGGGGGTTAGGCTTAGTTATTAGGGTGGATGTGAGGAACTGGGCATCAGAAACCAGGGTCAGAGGTGGTGGCCGTAGTTAGAACCCACAGCCAAGGATCAAGCCAGGGGTCAGGAACTCAGTTCCAGAGCCAAGGGTCAAGCTGGAGGCAGTAGTCGAAGCCAGAGCCAAGGGTCAAGTTGGAATTACTTAGAGCAAGAAGATTAACAGGGAAGATGGGGGGCTCAGGAAGGGACAGGGCAGAGACAAGGCTGGGTGTAAGGCAGGGGCAGCAGGAACACGGCAACAAAGGAGTAGTCACAGTGGAGCATTTCCCCCATGCAAGGGCCCCCACTGAGGCGCTTCTATTTGGTGGCCTCTGAAAGAGGGGCACTGCCACCCCTGAGGGCAGCACCTGATCCAAAGACCAATGCAAAGCTTCATGGTCTGAAAGACTCCAAGGTGACCCTTAAATCCCTGGGTTTATACACCCCGGCAACTTTGGGGAAGCACATAAGACTGGAGCAGTTCTTCTGATTCTTCACCTCTATGGTCTGTTGACCCACAGAGGAAATGGAGCAGGAGCTTTAAGTGCAGGCAACCACCCCCCTCCACTTCAGCGTCAATGCCTGCCAGATACTCGGGGGCCCTAATCCCTTCCAAGGGAATGGTACGCTGCCCTTGATTTGAGAGACGACTACTTTTATATATTGATCTTCCAAGGCCACAGAAGATTCGTCATGAACCACGTGCACTACCAATTCACAGTTCTCCTATTCGGCCTGTCAGTGTGCCCACGATTGTTTACCAAGTGCCTGGTGGAAGTAGCGGCCTACCTGAGGAGACAAGGGGTTCAAGTCTATCCATATCTGGATGACTGACTAGTCAAAGGTCAGTCCAGGGCCCAGGTGGAGTCCAGCATCCACCTTATCCAGTCAACATTAAAGGCCCTAGGCCTGATAATAAATTTTCAGAAATCCACCCTAACTCTGGTGCAGAGGATAGAGTTTATTGGAGTGGTGTTCAACTCTGCCGGAGCCTTCATTTCAGAAGGCCAATTTCAAACGATCACATCCCTGATTGTACAGCTCAAGGACCACCTGATTACAATAGCCCAGCATGGTTTGAGGCTTTTGGGCCACCTCAATGCATGTATGTACGTAGTGCAGCATGCAAGACTACACCTCAGGCCCCTTCGGGCATGGCTTGCCTCAGTGTACTTGCCAAACCGCCACCATCTGGACTTGGTTATCACAGTACCTCTCCTGGTTCTTGCCTCCCTTGACTGGGGGCTGGATCCACTGGTGGTTGGCGCAGATGTTCTGTTTTCACGGCCCCAGCTGTTGCAGAGGTCCCTGGTCTCTGATGCATTAGTGCTGGGTTGGGGGGCACCTCAGGACTCAAGATCTTTTGTCTTGGGCTGCTCAATCTGTCAGGTAACCACACGGTGGCTGGTCTAGCCTAGTGTTTGGCGTGGGCATCAGGCCTAGCGTTTGAAGCAGGCATGAGGCCTAGCGGTTGGAGCAGGCATCAGCAACTGAGTGTCAGAAACCAGGAACTAGGGTCAAAGCTGGAGGCAGTAGTCAGAAGCCAGAGTCAAGGGTCAGGCTGGAGGTCAGGAACTGGGTACCAAAGCCAAGGGTCAAGCTGGAATCACAGAGAGTGAGTGGGGTAACAGGCAAGTTGGGGTCTCAGGCACGGTCAGAGTGAATAAGGATGGGTGCAAGGCAGGGTCAGCAGGAACAAGGTAACATAGGATCAGAGCAAGCTGCTGCTGGCTTAAGAGCTGGTCTGCTGAGCCCTTCAGCCAATCAGGTGATGTAGCCAATCACACACAGCCAGCTGCAAGCTAGCTGTGCTAGTAGGAAGGCCTTGATTCCTGAGATAGACGGAGGGAACTTGTTGTTCTCTGGCAGTGAAACAGATATTGACAGCTCTTCATCTGCAATTCCAGTTAAAAGGGAAAAAAGAGAAACCAATGAAAACAGGGGGAAAGAAACAATTCTTTTTGCTTTTAATCTTTAAACTGATTCTTTTAGCCTTAAAATAATTCTATGCCGCTACTCTTTTGTGGGTAGCTATTTATCCAGTAAAAGAAAAGTCACTGCCGCAGTAACTTGTTTTTGTATAGACTTGATAATCAGATATCCATGGGGGGGAAAGGTAGTTTTTAATATTGTGCTTGTAATGGGTTTTATGGGCAGTGTTTTAAAACTCCTATAAGGAATATAGTGACACAGAGAAGTTTTCATCTTATTTTCAGTCTTCCAAATAATTATTTTTCCTCTTAAATTATGTTAATTCTTTCACAGATTAAGTATAAATAGCCTTCTTTTAAATGAAAGAATTCTTATATAGTTTTTAAATGAGAAAAAAATTATAAGATTTAACTTAATAAACCTCATAACTACTTGCTTTTAAAAAAATTGTAAGTTTGTATTGGGAGATGTGCATGCTAATAATAAAATTAATAACAATAATAAAATATAAAATGTGTAGTAGTTATATATTCTGTCCTGGGGCAACAAATAATCATAGGCTTGTAACTCTTACAAAGGTGTCAAATTCTTTATTTTGTTTTCTTTTAGTAATTATTTAGTGTTCAATCAGCATTAACAGAAGACAAATAATTTGGCTGTTAACTTGCTAGGTTAGGATTTCAGAGCCTTATTAGAAGCTGATGTAATTTCATCCTCTGGCCCTTTATGTAACAGAGTGCATATTTAGATTACTTAATTTTAACCTAGAATTGAACAATAGATTGAAGTCCATAAAATGGGGGTTCTAGCAGATGTGTACTGCTATAAAGTTGGATAAATGTCTTTCATTTTTGTGAGGTGAGGACAACATTAGAATTGTGCATTGTGTAAGTTATTTGTTTTCCATCATACTGTATAGCACATAGTGCATGCCACTCATATCTGGACAGTAGTTATGGCTGGACAATCCCTGGCAGCCCTGGAACCAATGTTATTTTCATGTTTTTTATGAGTGAAGGTATTGCATGTGTTCCTGTTGCAATCAGTTTTCAGTTACAATGTGCATGTTCTTGCTAATGCCCTGACCCTGCAATTTACAACAGAAATAGAGTGTTGCGTGCACACAGAGCCACATAGATAATGGGGCTCCATGTAAGTGTGGCAGCCTTATCGTGCATTGTAAATTGCAAGATTGGTGTCTTGGGTGAAGCAGACTTCAGTAAAATTAGATTTTTGGTGTTTGTTTTTTACTTAAATAAATCATACTCTGCAAAGCTACCTTGTATTTAACCATAGCAACAGCGTAGTTTGTAGTGACAGTATTGTTATTCATAGCTACTTACTATTTTTATAGTATTTTGTCATGTAGTCAAATTTCTGTCATGCGAAACTATTTCACTTAGTAGTAGTATTATGTCATTTTGTAAAAAGAATGACGTTTCATTTAATTAAATATCAACAATACCTTTGAAATAACATTCTGAAGAAATGATTAACGTAGCAACAAAAATTAATGAATCCACAGGTGGTCGTTTGCTTTTAAAATTTAAAAAGATGTACCAAAGCTAAGTATTGTTGCTTGAAAGGCAGTTGCAGAAATATAAATGATACTTAGCACTTGCATAATGCTTTTCATTGGAAGATCTCAAAGCACTCCCCAAAGTTGAGTAAACATTTTGTTCCCCTTTTACAGATGAAGAAACTGAGGTACAAACAGATGTTAAATGGCCTGCCTAAGGTAACAAAATGAGTTAGTAGCAGAAATAAAACCACATCTCCTGACTCCAGTTCAGTGTCCAGTCCACTGAACTACAAATGTCTCCCAGATAGCAACATTGAATGGATTTTCCTAATCAGTAAAATTTCCATATTCCACTAAGACTGAAACTGAAATATAAGTTATTGTTTCTCTTCCCTTGTACTACCTTTTCATGTGGTATGGTAATCTTGGCACATGAATCATACAGATTTTTTTCTGATTACCTTGCCCTTTGCTGTGTCAGCACTCTGATTTACATACCGTAATCCATCATAGACCGATATGGTGGGGGTGGGTGGGAGAGTTCCCCCTCCAAACTTTAGAAGTTGAGTATGTATTTTATAATTCTCATTTACTGAAATTCTCATTCGTTGTGACCCTTGCTATTCCAAACGTGGCAGCAGATGATGTATTTTGACATCTGTTATAATGTGAGATCATCCTTAATTGATACTTATTGCATATGATTGGGGAAATACAAATTGGAGTTGGGCAAAGAAACAAACGTACTACTTTCACTCTTGAGATGTAATAGAAATGTACATCTAATAGGAATAAAAAAGAATAATTTAAATGTTTTTGGTTTAAAAACTCCGGTCTTACAGTTTACAAAAAATGCAGTGGGATAATTTTTGGAGTTTGTAAAGTTAAACAAGAACCATATCTTGAAAACAACTTTAAATTTTAGGTATCACTGTACCTTCCCTCATGCATCTCCCAAACCATTAGCTAACCAGCTAGCTAAGAAGTTATCAAGTCAGCCATATTGTAGTTCTGATTGAAAAGACATCATTTGGACTGCTTTTAATAACCAAAGAAAGAAATAAAAGAGATCTGTTCCATTGCCACACACTATCTTTGGAATGCTGACAAAAACTGACCACACAAAACAAAATTTGTCATGATTAGTAGTCTTAGTTCCACAGAGCAACAAGACTGGAATTTCGAGTGTGAATAGGGAAACTCACACTATATATCAAACTCAAACTAGACCTTGTATTGAGTACCCATGGACCCCCCTTTCCCATATATGGAGAGTAATTTAATAAATCCAAGATGGTAAAGACTGAACATGTCACAACCCCATTTCAAGCTTTGAAAGCTGCATTATTAATATCAAATACAAATTCAAATAAGTATATAAAATATAAAACACATAACAGTATTGCCAACTACAAGAGATCAAAAATAATGAGGTGGATCTCCAAAAAATCACAAGATTGACCCCAAAAGCACAAGATTTTACGAAACATCAAATTGGGTTTTTTAGTTTGTTTACTTTTTACTCCCTCTGCCCTTCTGGCTATGTGTGATAAATTTCAGATTGAAAAGTCAACTTTTCACAAAAAATGCTCTTCTCCTTGACTTCTCAGATGGAGATTCCGCTTACCCTCTCTTCATCCCTATGAAAGACCTCACCGGCCATCCATTTCCTATGACTGTCTCGACTCCCTCCCCCAGGCTTGCTGCCCCCTGGGCTTCCCCCCTTCCTTGCACCCACCAAGACCACTTCACTGACTCCTTTCTCCTCTGACACGCTTCCCCCCTCCAGCAGGGTTTCTCCTCTACCCAGATCCCAACCAGATCCAAGTAGAGGAGACGTTCCAAAGCAGCGGGAGGTCCTGTAGCCAATAGCAGCTTTTCACTGACTCCCATCTCCCTCCTTCTGCCCCTGGACACTCTCTGCTGTAGGGCCATACATGAAGGCAGGGCAGGTCTTTGTCCTTAACCCCAAGGCAGCTGGGTTGGAGGAGTTTTTGGTGTCATCACGACAGCTCCTACTGCAGGCTCATGTGACTCGCAATCAATTTGCAACAGTTAATAACAGGGCCTTTCTCTGGCTACTTGGCGGGTGGTACTCCTACCCACCACTATCCCAGTCTGGGGACTTGACATCCAATCCCCTCCCATTATTATCCCCTATCCTCCAGCCTCCTTCCTGGCCCCACATCTACTTGCACCCCATTACCCTGCAATACCATGCCACCGTTATTTCTTAGAAAACTACTTCTTTGAAAAGTAAATGTGGAGAATGTGGGGGATCAAGCACTGGGGGAGCAGGAGGCAGATTTCTGTGTTGCACCTCTAGGCGTGGCAGCTTTCTGGCTGCCCAGCTCTGAAGGCAGCACCATCGGCAGTAGCAGCACAGACGTAAGGGTGGCAATACCATGCTCTCCAGCCACCCAGGCTGGGCTGCACAGGGAGGTGTTTCTGAGCCGTGGCGTTCCCCCAGCCGTACACCTCTGAACATCATGTCCATGGGAAGGGGGAAGCAAGGCTGACAGCTCTGGGCGGTATCGCTGCCACCTGCCTGGCTGGCCAGGGACTCCAGACCTGGGCTCACCCATACTCATCCCCACTCTGGCAGCTGAGACCCAGCGTCCCCCTTACCACAGCGCCCTGGGCGGTCGCCCATATCACACTCCCCTAAGGCTGGTGCTGCCCATAGAAAAAAATCCTGAGAATTGGTAGGTCGATCACGAGCAAGGCTTAATTTTATTTGGAAATCATGTCTCTTGTGATAAATTCGTAAGAGTTGGCATACTTGATACTTTTGTATAACCCTATTACATGGTTTAGGCTTGTAATCTCCATGCTTTTATGTCCACTAAGTACAAAGAACTCCTTTTCCAAGGTACAAGTACAGAGCATTCTGAATACATATTTGATTTATTCTTATTAGGCTATTGCCAAAGGTCCAGATTTAGTAGTGTATTGAAGTATATGTGTAATTTTAAGCCCGAATTGTCCCACTGACTTAAATAGGTCTAATCATATGTTTAAAGTTCGGCCCAGGCTTTAAGTATCTTGCTGACTTGGAACCTATATTTAAAGTAAAGACAATAATTTCCAATAGATTTTATTAGCATACTCTTCTAAATGATTTGTAGCAATGGATCATGTTTATTTAGCATCAAAGAACAGCTGTGGTTTCCTCTGTCCCCCATAATCTTTCTCTGAGCTGTGCCTCAGTAGCTGGCTGACACATTTGCAAATTAATTCTCTTGAGTAGGAAAAAAAATAGTTGGCATACATAAAATAGCACCAAAAAAAGAACTCTGCTTTGATGCAGTATGTCTTAATGATGCCCTGTAAAACCAGACCCATTAAAATGAAGAGCCAAATTCAGCCCTCAGTTACACTCAGGTAAATCTGAAGTAACTCAGTTGAGGACAGATTAAAAATCTCCAAATATAAGAGTTTTTTGGGGGGGGCGGGGGGGAAGATCAGTGAAGTTAAACCAGATTTACCTCCGCATATTGGAGAGCAGAATTTGTTCCAAAGGGTCTGTCATCAAGAAACTACAGTGGATCCTCAGAGTTATGAACACCTCGGGAGTGGAGGTTGTAACTCTGAACAAAATGTTATGGTTGTTCTTTCAAAAGTTTGCAACTGAACATTGACTTAATACAGCTTTGACACTTTACCATGTAGAAGAAAAATGCTGCTTTTAACCACGTTAATTTAAATTGAAACAAGCACAGAAATATTTTCCTTACTTTGTCAAATCTTTTTTTAAACTTTCCCCTTTTTTAGTAGTTTACATTTAACACGGTAATGTACTGTATTTGCATTTTTTTGGGGGTCTCTGCTGCTCCCTGGTTCATAGAAGATTAGAAGTGGAAGAGACCTTAGGAGGTCATCTAGTCCAAAACCCTGCTCAAAGCAGGAGCAACCCCAACTAAATCATCCCAGTCAGGACTTTGTCAAGCTGGGTCTTAAAACTTCTAAGGATGGAGATTCCACCACCTCCCTAGGTAACCCATTCCAGTGCTTCACCACCCTCCTAGTGAAATAGTTTTTCCTAATATCCAACCTAGACCTCCCCCACTGCAACTTGAGACCATTGCTCCTTGTTCTGTCATCTGCTACCACTGAGAACAGCCTAGCTCCATCCTCTTTGGAACCTCCCTTCAGGTAGTTGAAGGCTGCTATCAAATCCCCCCCCCCACTCTTCTCTTCTGCAGACTAAATAAGCCCAGTTCCTTCAGCCTCTCCTCATAAATCATGTGCCCCAGCCCCCTAATCATTTTTGTTGCCCTCTGCTGTATTGTCTCCAATTTATCCACATCCTTTCTATAGTGGGGGACCCAAAATTGGACACAATACTACAGATGTGGCCTCACCAGTGCCAAATAGAGGGAAATAATCACTTCTCTCAATCTGCTGGCAGTGCTCCTACTAATGCAGCCCAATATGTCGTTAGCCTTGTTGGCAACAAGGGCACACTGTTGAATCATATCCAGGTCCTTGTCCATTGTAATCCCCAGGTCCTTTTCTGCAGAACTGCCACTTAGCCAGTTGGTCCCCAGCCTGTAGCAGCGCATGGGATTCTTCCATCCTAAGTGCAGGACTCTTCACTTGTCCTTGTTGAACCTCACCAGATTTCTTTTGGCCCAATCCTCCAATTTGTCTAGGTCACTCTGGATCCTATCCCTACCCTTCAGCATATATACCTCTTACCCCATCTTAGTGTCATCCACGAACTTGCTGAGGGTGCAATCCATCCCATCATCCAGATCATTAATGAAGATGTTGAACAAAACCGGCCTCGGGACCAACCCCTGGAGCACTCTGCTTGATACTGGCTGCCAACTAGACATGGAGCCGTTGATCACTACCCATTGAGCCCGACTATCTAACCAGCTTTCTATCCACCTTTATAGTCCATTCATCCAAACCATACTTTAATTTGCTGGCAAGAATACTGTGGGAGACGGTATCAAAAGCTTTGCTAAAGTCCCGCTATATCATGTCTGCCCCTTTCCCCATGTCCACGGAGCCATTTATCTCATCATAGAAGGCAACCAGGTTGGTCAGGCATGACTTGCTCTTGATGAATCCATGTTGACTGTTCCTGATCGTCTTCCTCTCCTCTAAGTGCTTCAAAATGGATTCCCTGAGGACCTGCTCCATGATTTTTCTGGGGACTGAGGTGAGGCTGACCGGTCTGTAGTTCTTTCCTTTTTAAAATATGGGAACTATATTTGCCTTTTTCCAATCGTCCAGGACCTCCCCGATCGCCACGAGTTTTCAAAGATAATGGCCAATGACTCTGCAATCACATCAGCCAACTCCCTCAGCACCCTTGGATACATTGCATCTGGCCCCATGGACTTGTGCATGTCCAGCTTTTATAAAAAGTCCTTAACCTGTTCTTTCACCGGTGAGGGCTGCTTACCTCCTCCCCATACTGTGCTGCCCAGTGCAGCAGTCTGGGAGCTGACCTTGTCTGTGAAGACCGAGGTGCAAAAAAAAGCATTGAGTACTTCAGCTTTTTCCACATCATTTGTCACTAGGTTGCCTCCCCGATTCAGTAAGGGTCCCACACTTTCCCTGGCCACTTTCTTGTTGCTAACATGCCTGTTAGCAACAAGGCTAACCCTTCTTGTTACCCTTCACATCCCTGCTAACTGCGACTCCAATTGTGCTTTGGCCTTCTTGATTAGACTCAAACTGGACGCGGTATTCCAGCAGCGATTGAAACAGTGCCAATATGGGGGTAAAATAACCTCTCTACTTCTATTCAAGGTCCCCCTGTTTATGCATCCCAGTATCACATTAGCCCTTTTGGCCACAGTATCACACTGGGAGCTCATGGTCAGCTGAATACCCACAATGGGCCCACAAAAAAATTTCAGTCACTGCTCTCCAGGATAGTCTCATCCATCCTGTGAGTATGACCTACATTCTTTGCTCCTAGATGTGTAAGTGTCCATTTAGCCATATTCAAACACACAATGTTTGCTCCTAGCCAGCTTACCAAGCAATCCAATGACCTTGTCCTTTTCAGTATTTACCACTCCCCTAATTTTTTTTGTCCTCTGCAAACTTTATCTGTGATGATTTTATGTTTTCTTCCAGCTCATTGATAAAAATGTTAACTAGCATAAGGCCAGGAACTGATCCCTGTAGACCCCTGCTTTAAACCCTTCCACTTGGTGATTCCCCATTTACAATTACATTTTGAGACCTATCAGTTATCTGGAAGACAAAAGAAGACAAACACATACACACACACACAAGGGGAAAGAACAGTGAAGATAGAAAATGCAGCTTCTGTGACTGGTATTGACTCTCACAATCTTGGTGCTGGAAAAACACAGGCATAGCAGGCAGTCTTATCAGCCAATCCAGCACCTGGCAAACTTGTACCAGCATCAGGCTACTTAGGGCATTGCTCTTAGCTGTCTTTCTGGTCACAGCCTTAATTAGTGTTGCAGAATTTATGGTCTTGGTCGGCTAAGGCAGACTTCCGTTAGATAGAAGGCAAAAGGAGAAGGATAGGAAAGAACTAAAGTGTGGAAGAAAATGGACACGGATGTGAGGGGGGTGTGTGTGTGTGTGTGAGAGAGAGAGAGAGAGAGTGTGTGTGTGTGTGTGAGAGAGAGAGAGAGAGAGAGAGAGAGACATCACAGATGGTGTTCAGGATTTGGAGCCAGTGGGGATGGTGGCGGCAATGTCACCTGGGTCCTTCCTGTGGCCTGGTCTGGTCAGGAGATCTCTCAGGATTCGGACAATGAAGGCCCAGTGGTTTCACAGTGAGCCCCAGGAAATGATGTGTGTGGCAGCCAGGATGGTGTAGGTCTCTCCTTTACCGTCTCTCATCTTTCAGTAAGACAGCACTGGCATCCGTCCGCCCGTGCATGTCAATTTCCCCCTAAAAATCTCTTTTTGAGGACCCTAAAAGGGCAGTGGTGGGTGGAGTAGCCTTATAATCCTCCAGTTAGGCCTAATTTCCAACACACCAATTTTGGTCCATTGATTTCCAGTCCCACACTTCCTTCCCCCCGCCCCCCTTTTCTTTTTAAGCAGGGATGATTTTAACATAATTCAAAGACTATGTCAGTAGTCTTTATGTTTGGACCAATTCAGTCTTTCTGTCTCCCTTTAGCCTCTTTACCCATCAATGTCTGCTGTTTGTTGTTATGATTCATTGTGACATTTTATAAACGTTCACTCATTTTTTACAGTTGATCTCACAATTAGGGTAAATTTGTAGGTCCAGTTATCACAACAGTGGCCAAGAGTCAGTGTAGCTGTCCTGATGCTGACTCCTAAATGTAGACTAGACCGGCCAATGTTTGTACTGATTTGAGCTATTCAGGGTTTAACCTTGCTTAAAGAATATCATATGTACTTATTTTCATTCTGTAGAGAAGAAAACATTTTTTTAAAGTGCAGACAATTTGCACATATATAAAAAATTATGTTCTATTTTTGCATCCAGGGTATTCAAGGAAAAAGAAAAGCCAAAACAGAATACTTATAGGCATAGACACTAAGATGCTGAATTTGTCTCCTATCTCAGCTCAGCTTTACACCACCGTCCTCCTGGGCAGTGCCATCAGTGAATCTGTGCCTCAAATTGCGGTTTGTTAAGGATTTATTTGCCTTTGCAGGCCTACTTAATCTCTGATACAATTTCTGTTTTTCACTGAGGCCGTGATTTTTACCTAATTTTCCAGATGACTTGCCTAAAGTATAAAGAGGTTAAGTGGTTTGCATACAGTTATTTGATGGGTCACTGTCAATGTCTCAGTTGAATTAGAATTTGAAATCAGTAGACCACAGAGCCTTTTTTTTGGCAGCAGGCAGACTGTAGGTATTTGTTTGTAAAATAATTCAGAATGATGTAAATTTTAACTCAAGAAGTTAACATGCTATGTTTTTTGTAAAGTAGTGAGAGAAAAAGTTACACACTGAGATTTGTATGGTTTTAAAGTTAACTGTTTTGAAACAATGAGGTGTATTTGGCTCGTTGACATTGTAAATGAAAAACTATTGTTATACAATAAAAATTAATGTTATATAATATTATGAGGCCCAGCACATTTTGTTATGGTATATTGATTTCCAATATGATACTTTAGTGTATCGGCGTTCTTAAATATCCTGTTTCTGAGTTTGACCTAGTTTCTGAACACAGGTTATTGGGAGTATTACTTCCCAGCACTGACTGAAATTCTTTTCTGATATTAATCCACTTTTTAAAAAGGGTTGTTCTCATTATTAAAAAAACAACATTCAAATCTCAGTGTATAACTTTTTTTCTCACTGCTTCAAAATGCAAAGCATGGTAACTTCTCAAGTTAGAATTTATACTGTTCTCGATGATTTTATGTGGTAATGACGATAATGATTTGTAGCATGTCTCATCAGTACACCTCAAAGCGCTTTAGACTGTTTTTAATATACTTATCCGTACAACACTGCTGTGACGAAGGGAAGCAACGTGAATCATTTATTAGCATTTAGTGTGGAGAGTTAGCACTGGAGGAAAAAGATTTTACTTCACCAAAGGTGTAAAGGGAATATTAAAACTGAGCATTTGTCCAAGTTGGAATAATTCATAGACCCTGACCATGCTCCTTCCCCAACTCCAGTGTTCCACAGGCTAGCATTTTCATTTGTATTCTTGAGGATGTCATGGTGAGGGACTTACTGGCTGAAAATAAGATGGAAGGAACATAACAATGGCCATACTGGTTTAGACAACCAGTCCATCTAGCCCAGTATCCTGTCTTTTGATAGTGGCTAATGCCAGATGCTTCAGAGGGAACGAACAGAACAGGACAATTGTTGAGTGATCATTCAGCATCAGCTTCTAGGAAAAAGAATGAAAGATGTGTCTCTGCTTGATAAATATTATGAAACCTGCTATATCTTTTGATGCAGAAGAAAGGCCCATTTTAATCCCGGATGTTCCTCGGGTTCCTTCTCTGTTCTTCAGTCCCCATCCAATCTCTGAAGCCCCATTCTGAAAAAAATGGAACTTTAACCTTCTCCGGAGCCTAGGCTATAACTTGATCTGCTAAAATCAAAGTAAAGCATTATCCTGTGTCTACATTAGGAAGAATAGCTGAATTTAGATTAGGTTTAGCTAGCTAATGTTAGCTAATCCCAACCAAAACTCAGCCACTTTTCTTAGTCTAATTTAGGTCTAAAGTGGAATTACATGCAATTGAGAATATTTTTTTTAAACGTTGTATCAGTTTTCTTCTATTAAGTTTCACTCCTTTGCTCAGGCAGGTCAAGGAAAAAAGAATAATAGGTTTTTACAGTAGGAGCAGTAGTGACCACTGTGTTTAAGATTGAAAAAATATTTCTTTCATAGCCCATGTCTCAGTCACTCCTGATTTTGTGAAACCATCTTTTGGGCTGAAGTTTTTCAGTGTTTGAGTCTGCCCAAAAGTGAATGTTTTGTTTGTAAGTTTAAACAAAACCCCCAAACAGACAAACTAAAAAGCCCACAAATAACCCCCACAATCCCAAAGAACTGTTTGAGAGAGAATGAAAAAAATATTCTTCCCATCATTTAAATTAAAACAAAATTGTGCCTCTTTTTAATATAATTTTGAACAATCCTAGTCATTGAAACTGTTATGGTTTTGAAAGTTCGAGTTTGGAATGAAAATAGTTTCCCCCAAGCAGCAGTGCAAGACTGTTCTGAAAGATATTATTTTTGATTTGTAAGTTACGTGCATTTGAAATTTGCCTACGAAGCATGCCCAGGTGTTTTTCTCAAATTGTTGAGCACATACCTAAGAAAGGATGCACTATGCAGCTAAATTCCACCCATTTTAAAAAAAAATATTGTGATCCCATTATAGAGAGAGGATTATAGAATTCCCCCATGTTGGTTGCAAGTTAGGAAATTGTCATTATAATATTTAAAAATTCATCGGGTTTAAATCTCTTTTGTGATGACAAGTGTGCATGTAATGGTGAGTCTTATGCTCCATTTAAAATGAAATCCTGAATTTCAGTAGGTATCCAGACATCAGGCTTATGTGTGTATGGTAACAATTGTGAAACAGCTTGAATGTTTAACAATGAAGGGCTGTTGCTTCCTCCTTCTCCCACCCCACCCCTGTTAATCTTGCTTTATTTCAAATATGGGGTAAACCTGACAGTAAAACAATGGTGAGGACACCTCTGTGAAGGGGTCCTCATAGGATTTCTCCATCTTTTTATGCCCTTCTGTGGATTTGACCACCGGATGGAGTACTCTAGCCTAAATTTATCGGAATTAGTTATTTTACCAAATGTACTGTCTCTTTTAAAACTAGAAATATAGGTTTTTTACATATGTGTCTTTGTTTATTGTGAGTCAACAGGGTTAACTACATTTATTTAAATATGAACTAATTTACTTTGTAGAACGTATATTGTATAATTTCTTTTTACATTCTTCCCACTTTACCGTTTTGGTTTCACATGAGTAAGCTTTCTGTCCAAAAACATTAAACACCTCTTAAATCTCCTTGTTTGTTTAAATCACC
This sequence comes from Macrochelys suwanniensis, assembly GCA_033296515.1. NCBI lineage: Eukaryota > Metazoa > Chordata > Testudines > Chelydridae > Macrochelys > Macrochelys suwanniensis. The sequence goes on from CM065777.1 coordinate 96,210,144, forward strand.
ATTTACATGCATGTTGGCAAAGCAAAGGAACAAACGTTTATAGAAAAAAATACTAAACAAACATCTAGAGAACTGAATTGTAAATTCCATACACAACATGGATTTATAGCGAGCAAAGCTTGCTACGCTTTAATGCTTTCTGAAAAGAATTACAACACCATTCAAGTATGGATTTTAAAAAGCTTTGGTGTGGGATTTTCAAAGTAGCCTAAAGGAGTTCTCAGTGGAAGTTAGGCACATAACTCTCTTAGGCACCTTTAAATATCCCAACCTTGATCTTCGTCATTTAATTTTTTGTGCAGTGAATGTTTTTGCACTTTTTTAATATTTCCATGAGAGAGAAAACAAGTGCCAGTTCAGAGAAAACACATAACCTTAGTAAGTGTATTCTCTCTTTAATAAAGCTCTGTAATTTCATTGGGGTGGTCCCATTAAATTAGTCTGGTATATGTAAACCATTTCAACTTGTACATTTTTCAGTGTTTAAACATATAAAATAAGAAGAAAGCTTGAAGGGAATAGAAAACCAGTGTTCTCCGTAATAATTTTTACAACCTCTGCAATCAGTTATCCTCATCTAAATGTACTCATATTTTATTAATTTTTTTTTTGCTGACAAATGGAATTTATATAAAGCAAATAGTCTTAAACAAATCATCAAGTGGAATATAAACAAATCCCAAACTATCAGGTGGCAGTTCAATCCCTTCTCTGCCCCTTGCTAGTCAGTTGGTACACTTTAAATTTTAGTCTGTTCCAAATTATTTTGGGTTTAAGTGACTCAAGCCACTCTCTTGCTGCTTCCTAGTATACGAATTGGATTTACAGTAGCCATCACTTTCATCCTGTAAGTGCCTGAATAATAAGTGTTGCTTGCAGTGGTTTGGATTTTCGCTGCATCCTCTTTAAAAATCTCTATTCCTTCTCCCTTTCCTCTCTTCCAAATGCTCTTAACATTTTTCATTATTTTTATTACCTTTTCAAATTGCATAATAATTGGGGGGAAATATTGTGTAAAATCTTGGAAAAACTCTCATTGACTTTATTGGGGCCATTGATCAACCATTTATTTTAGAACTCTTAAGACCATGCATTGCTACCTTCAGTTTGATCCTGGGCATCTTCAAATTTCTCTCCCTTCACAGTCTTCATCAGTTGCCTGGACCCTAGTGCCCTATGTTCTTCCTCCTCCCACTCTCTGTCATTTGCCATGAAATGTAGCCCAGAAAGTTAAAAGATTGGGTAGTTTGCACATGCGACTACCTGAGAAGTTACATGGCTGCTATAGCCTAGATCAGTAGTTCTCAATTTTTCCATACCCCTTTCAAGAGTTTGATTTGTCTTGTGTATCCCAAGTTTCACATCACTTAAAAACGACTTGCTTATAAAATCAGACATAAAAATACAAAAGGTTCACAGCACACTATTCCTGAAAAAATGCTTACTTTCTCATTTTTACCATATAATTATAAAATAAATCAATTGGAATATAAATATTGTACTTACATTTCAGTGTGTAGTGTATATAGAGCAATATGAACAAGTCATTGTCTGTATGAAATTTAGTTTGTACTGACTTTGCTAGTGCTTTTTATGTAGCCTGTTGTAAAACTAGGCAACTATCTAGATGAGTTGATGTACCCCCTGGAAGACATTCTGCATACCCCCAGGAGTATGCATAGCCCTGGTTGAGAACCAGTGGCCTAGATGAAGCATGGCTTTGAAACTGATTTCTTTTCCACCTCATAACTTTCTAATTGCAAGTGGCCATCAGCTTTTAGGATTATTAACACAACAGGAACACATTTTTTGCTTTTAAATAGCAAATCACAATTGAAATCATACCCTATAAAAGTCACTTGGGGGCAATCATGGGCCTCTTAAGGACCCAATGTTGAAACCATCCCTTTGAAGTCAGTGGTGGTTAGAAATGTGAATTGATCCAAGAGATTTGTTAGATTTTTTTCCTTCAAGAAACATAATTTATTCTGAAGATTGTCAAAGCAATTCCAGCAGTGGAAAAAATCCTCGTTGTGGGACTAGGAGTGGCTGGTGTGATCAATCATCCATGCTTCACAAGTTGACTATTTGTAAACCTTTAGCTCTGTATTGTTTTCTAGTAGTGAGAGTTGAGGAGTCTGCCAAAATAAAATGCTGTTTAAATTTTTTTGAAAGAGCTCAACGCTCTGCTCCCACTGAAGAAATTGGAAATTTTACTGTTAATTTCCGTGGGAAAGAATTTTGCCACTGCTGAGTACTTTTGTACTCAACCTACTGAGTACTCATCTTAAATTCATTATCATTCATTATTGATTCTCTACAAGAACATTGGCCCATCATCTCTGTGTGTGTCTGTTGCCCAGCAAAAAAGTGCTTGTTTCAGTTGAATATAATTATAATCTGAGTTGGATTTTACCCTTCTTGGGTAATGCAGCTTGATCTATTCTGTTCTGGGCATTAATCTCATAGTGAGTCTTACTGAAAGGCCTAGTGTTGAGCTTTGATAAGTGAAGCTGTGAATAATTGGCTAATGGGATATCCTGCAAATGCTAATCCTGCCTGAAGGAGTAATTTTCTTGTCTGTATTTTCGTGTTGTGGAAAGTTTCTAACAATGTTATATTTTTGTGTGTAAATAGTTGTATATTGGTGAAAGAAGGCAAATAATTATTTTTATCTGACATTTCTCCTTTGAATGCTGCATATACATGCTTTAGGCATGCACTTGAAGATAGTGAGTTAATTTTTATGTTTACAAAAATTGGAACTTGTATATTTGCTCTGATCCAGACATTAATACTTTGCTTCATTCTCGTATAACATAAGCGTGAAATTCACCAGGTGCACAGGACCCTATCATGGGGGTTTCAGGCAGAGCTATTGTGGTGGAGGTTTATATACACCCATTAAAAAAGAGAGAAGAATGAAAGGTATATTTACATTGCAGTAATTGGTGCTTTCACCTTCAATGGACTATGGGAAGCTGTATATAATTTGTCGTTCAAGTTGGTCTACATGCAAACATATAAACAACTGAGAAACGTAGAAAAGCCGACTGTCCGTTTCAAACAGTATATTTGAACAAAGTGCATTACAATTATATCAAATAACATCTGAACATTAGCTAAACTTTAATTTTTACTTATACAATTATGAATATTAATGAAATTGAGACATTTATAGAAACTTATTGCATGTTAAGAGTTTTTTGTACAGTATTCTAAATGCGCCCTGCTCTTACAATATATTGTATTTAATATTTAGAAGTACAACCTCAAATACTACCCTCCCATTTAACTAAGCCAAGACCCAGAGTATTACCTGATTCAGTGTCTGCAATACTTGCTGCAGAATCTATCCATTAGGACAGAAGAGTTTAAATACATATAAGATTTAATCCAAAATATGTTCTAGCTCATGGATTTGTGAAGAAAACCTTATAAACGTAACCCAGTGCAATGTTCTACTGCATTTGCACACAACTAGCCTAAAAAAGCTGTAAGAGAGGTCTGAACTACTCATTTATCTTAATGGGGTGTTAACGAGTAATCCTACAGATGACATTTAAATGTCAGGATTAATAACCATTTCACTGCTACAGAAAATATCAAACCAATCCATTGTTATAGAATCATAAAATATCAGGGTTGGAAGAGATCTCAGGATGTCATCTAGTCCAACCCCCTACTCAAATTAGGACCAATCCCCAACTAAATCATCCCAGCCAGGGCTTTGTCAAGCCTGACCTTAAAAACCTCTAAGGAAGCAGATTCCACCACCTCCCTAGGTAATCCATTCCAGTGCTTCACCACCCTCCTAGTGAAATAGTGTTTCCTAATATCCAACCTAAATCTCCCCCACTGCAACTTGAGACTATTACTCCTTGTTCTGTCATCTGCTACCACTGAGAACAGTCTAGATCCATCCTCTCTGGAACCCCCTTTCAGGTAGTTGAAAGCAGCTATAAAATCTCCCCTCATTCTTCTCTTCTGCAGACTAAATAATCCCAGTTCCCTTAGCCTCTCCTCATAAATCATGTGCTCCAGCCCCCTGCTCATTTTTATTGCCCTCCGCTGAACTCTTTCCAATTTTCCCACATCCTTCTTGTAGTGTGGGGCCCAAAACTGGAGACAGTACTCCAGATGAGGCCTCACCAATGCCTAACAGAGGGGAATGATCACGTCCCTCGATCTGCTGGCAATGCTCCTACTTATACAGTCCAAAATGCAGTTAGCCTTCTTGGCAAAAAGGGCACACTGTTGACTCATATCCAGCTTCTCGTCCACTGTAACTCCTAGGTCCTTTTCTGCAGAACTGCTGCCTAGCCACTTGGTCCCTAGTCTGTAGCATTGCATGGGATTCTTTGTCCTAAGTGCAGGACTCTGCACTTGTCCTTGTTGAACCTCATCAGATTTCTTTTGGCCCAATCCTCTAATTTGTCTAGGTCCTTCTGTATCCTATCTACCACTCCTCCCAGTTTAGTGTCATCTGCAAACTTTCTGAGGGTGCAATCCATGCCATCCTCCAGATCATTAATGAAGATAATGAACAAAACCGGCCCCAGGACCGACCCTTGGGGCATGCCGTTTGATACCTGCGGCCAGCTAGACATGGAGCCATTGATCACTACCCGTTGAGCCCGATGATCTAGCCAGCTGTCTATCCACCTTATAGTTCATTCATCTATCCCATACTTCTTTAACTTGCTGGCAAGAATACTGTGGGAGACTCTATCAAAAGCTTTGCTAAAGTCAAGGAATAACATGTCCACTGCTTTCCCCTCATCCACAGAGCCAGTTATCTCATCATAGAAGGCAATTAGGTTAGTCAGGCATGACTTGTCCTTGGTGAATCCATGCTGACTGTTCCTGATCACTTTCCTCTCCTCTAAGTGCTTCAAAATTGATTCCTTGAGGACCTGCTCCATTATTTTTCCAGGGACTGAGGTGAGGCTGACTGGCCTGTAGTTCCCTGGATCCTCCTCCTTCCCTTTTTTAAAGATGGGCACTACATTAGCCTTTTTCCAGTCATCCCCCGATTGCCATGAGTTTTCAAAGATAATGGTCAATGACTCTGCAATCACCTCCACCAACACCTTTAGCACCCTTGGACTTGTGCTTGTCCAGCTTTTCTAAATAGTCCTGAACCACTTCTTTCTCCACAGAGGGCTGGTCACTTCCTCCCCATACTGTACTGCCCAGTGCAGTAGCCTGGCAGCTGACCTTGTTTATGAAGACAGAGGCAAAAAAAGCATTGAGTACATTAGCTTTTGCCACATCCTCTGTCACTAGGTTGCCTCCCCCATTCAGTAAGGGGCCCACACTTTCCTTGACCACCTTCTTGTTGCTAACATACCTGAAGAAATCCTTCTTGTTACTCTTAACATCCCTTGCTAGCTGCAACTCCAAGTGCGATTTGACCTTCCTGATTTCACTCCTGCATGCCTGAGCAATATTTTTATACTCCTTCCTGGTCATTTGTCCAATCTTCCACTTCTTGTAAGCTTCTTTTTTATGTTTAAGATCAGCAAGGATTTCACTGTTAAGCCAAGCTGGTCGCCTGACATAATTACTATTCTTTCTACACATTGGTTGCATATAGGTTTCTACATATAGGTTGCAATGTCATTAATTGAGGCCAGATACACTAGGACATCTCATTGCTGTCAAGGGTTGTTGGTTCAGTAAAAGCAAACAAGCCTTCTGAAAACGTTTAAATCCAAGTGCCTGTGGGCGGGAAGGAGAGGAGATGCATGTACTCCTTATTGTCAAAAACCTGGGTTCCAGAACCCTATGCTGCCCGAATGCCAAAAGCCTCAACTGGCCTCTACCCCGGTATCAGAACCTTCGGCTTTCCCCCAGCAGTTTCTCAGTATCAAAGTCTGCTTCACACTGACAATTGGATGGCAGTATAATCTAAATTTAATGCAATATTGTAATAGTTAATACAGATTATATACTGATTGTTATTCATTTTCATATTTAAGTCAAAATCCTACCTCAGCGCCTCAACGTGGTGCAGCGGTGACCCTGGCCGTCTGACAGCTATGGTAGCGGGGCGTATGCCCTGGTAGGTTTTACCATGCTACAAAGGTGTCGGACTATCCAATCCAGGGAGGAGGGTTGCTCTCTCAGAGGAAAGAGCGCTTTTCCTTCTCCTTAGAGGTTGAAGGCTAGCTAAGCTTGAGGAGATACGCATGCCTGCCCACCTAGCCAGTGGGATGGCTTGAAGTTAACGGCTAAAACAACACGAGTAAATGCACGTTCTACGGTGGCGGAGTGGAAATTGAGCAACAAGAGGTTGCTAAAAATGTCAGGTGCTAGGCCAACATGGAAAAGGACAATTCTCGCTGTGTGTACTTACAATTGTAGGTCACTGGCAAAGGAGGAAACTTTAAACCATCTGATGGAGGAGAAGAAAAGGATAAAAAGCGATATTCTCGGTGTCTGCGAAACCCGACGAAAGAAGGAGTTGGAAGTCAACTGGAAGGATGGAAGTGCTGTGAGGCTCGGAAAGGGAGATGCCGCTAGAAATGTTGGAGGAGTTGGATTTATCGTCAATAAAGATTGGTCTTCGAAAGTCATATCATGCCAGCTAACATCATCACGTATCGGTGTGCTGCATCTTCAGATGGAGTCAAAAGCTACCCTCAAGGTCATCCAGGCCTAAGCTCCCACAAGTGCAAGTGAGGACGAAGAAGTGGAAGAATTCTACCGAGAGCTTGAAAGAGCTCTCGTGCAAAAGTCCACTTACACTGTCACGATGGGAGATTTCAACGCCAAGGTCGGGCGAGGGAAAGCCGGCGAAAAATTCATAGGGAGATACGGTAGCGGCGAAAGGAATGAAAGAGGAGAGAGGCTGGTAGCGATGGCAGAAATGAAAGAACTGTACGTGGCAAACACCTGGTACAAAAAGAAGATCTCAAGAAGGTGGACATGGATCGCACCAAACGCGAAGAGTAAGAATGAAATCGACTATATTTTAGTCAATAAAAGGTGCATCGTTCAAGACGTCTCTGTGGTACAGCCATTCAACACCGGCAGTGACAATCGCCTGCTTAGAGCGAAGTTGATTTTCGACAAAGCGGTGGAAAAGAAGGCGTTACAGATGGCAAACAGGAAACAGCAGCCGAAGACATTCGATGAAGCAAAGCTGAAAAAAGCGATTTCTGGGTTTGACTGGAGCCAGATGGAAAAGTGTGATGAGGACTATAGTATCTTTGCTGACAAGTTGAGAAGTTGCATAAAAGCAGCTGAAATTAAAAAGCTGAAGAAGGCGAAGGGAAGAATCTCGATTGAAACGAAAAGCTTTTTGGAGAAGCGGAGAAATATGAAAAGGAGCTCGGATAACAACCTTGAGTACTCCATTCTGTGCAAGCTTATACGGCGAAAACTGAAGGATGACTTCGAGAACTTCCGGAAAGAAAAGCTCCTTAAAACAGCTGAATCACGCAAGAGCCTCAGGACATGCAAGCGGGAATTGACGCAGTATAGATTGAGCGTAACAGCATTGAAGAACAAGGATGGAGAGACAGTAATCGACAGAGCAGGGATGGAGGAGGTCTGCAAGGACTTCTCTACAGAACTGTTCAAATCAAGAATCAACGTCCCCCTCCCAACCCTCGAAGAGTCAGAAAAACGCGTCCCCCCAATAATCGTCAGCGAAGTCCAAAGCGCACTACACCAGATGAAGAAGGGAAAAGCTCCAGGCAAAGGAATAACGTCAGAAATGATTTATGCAGGAGGCGAAAAACTTTGGAAGGCCCTCGCTTTAAGATTTAGTCGATATCTTGAAGAAGGAAAAATACCATCAAGCTGGAAGGAGTCGAATACCATCTTGCTGCACAAGAAGGGTGATCGAGAAAATCTTAAGAACTACCGCCCTATATGCCTGCTCTGTCACATCTACAAGCTCTTCACAAAGGTGATAACGAATCGACTTTCACAGAGTCTGGATGAACAGCAGCCGAGAGAGCAGGCAGGGTTTCGAAGAAATTTCAGTACAATCGACCATATATTTACCCTTAGCCAGCTCCTAGAAAGAGCGAGGGAATACAAACTCCCGCTGTGCATTGCTTTTGTCGACTATGAAAAGGCCTTCGATAGCGTTGAGTTTAACGCAATATTAAAGGCGCTCGCAGAGCAGGGCATTAACACGCAGTACATTAGTTTGTTGAAGGAAGCGAATACTGGATGTACAACGGACATTACTCTCCTTGAAACTCCCCTCCGCATCCCAATCGAGAAAGGCATAAAGCAAGGAGATACAATTTCACCGAAACTATTCACCGCCTGCCTCGAAATGGTTATGAACAAGATCAATTGGAGGAGTGGTGTCAACATAAACGGAGAGAGATTCTCATATCTCAGATTTGCAGACGACATTGTACTAATTACCGAAAGCACCAACCAACTGCAGAGCATGCTACGAAGACTCGACAAGAAAAGTAGTCAGGCCTGAAAATGAACCGCTGCAAAACGAAATATATGCGATCAGACGTCTTACAAAAAGCCTGAATAATGGTAACAGGAGAAGACATCGAAGAAGTGGAACAGTACATATATTTGGGCCAAGAAGTTAATATGCGCCAAGACCTGAACGGAGAACTCTCGCGAAGGATTCGGGCAGGATGGTGTGCATTTAATTCCATCAAGGACGTCCTCAAAGGAAAAATTGACAAGACCACACGTAAAAATATTTTCAATTCAGCAGTGCTGCCAGCCGTGCTGTATGGCAGTGAAACGTGGACACTGACGAAGAGAGAAGAGCAACGGCTGTTGGTAGCTGAAAGGGCAATGGAACGAGCTATGTTGGGAATTTCCCTTCTGGATCGTATACCAAATTAAATCATCAGAGAACGCAGCGGTGTGAAAGATATTGTCGTGGAAAGCAGACACAACAAGATGCGATGGGCGGGCCACACAGCACGGCTCGCGGATAACAGGTGGACCGCAATCATTGCTGAGTGGTACCCGTGAGAGCAGAAAAGACCCCCCGGTCGGCCTCCAAGAAGATGGGAAGATGACATCGTTAAACGTTTCGGACGAACGTGGAGAAGAAAGGCAAGAGTGCGAGAAGAATGGCAGATGTGTTGTGATCGGCGCAGTCTTAACGACAGCTGAAGTCCGATCGATCCAGGTGATCCAGGTGATTTAAGTCAATAGAAACCTCCCGTTTTAATTTTCCTGAATCTGCCACAGAATTTCTTGTTTGCTGCACTGGCGTGCTGCTGAAACCAGACATTCTTGCTGTAGAGTTTGGGTCCAGCTTTGCCTCAGAGAATAAGGGGCTAACTAAAGATTAGTAATATCCCTGTGTAACCCTTCTGCCAGGTGGAGCCAGCAGCAACAAGGGCCAGGTTCAGTATCTACGGGTTCCTTGTCAACACAAAACCGTCTCGACCCCCATCCAGTGACCTGGGACAATTACACACCACCCTCTGGACGCCTCTAAGAGGCAATACTTCCCCCCTTGCAAGCACAGAGTTTGAGTGTAGCAAAAAAATTTAATAAAAGGAGGGAACTAACTCAGCATTAATTTGGGAAAACACCGCTACTAGGGTTCAGAAACACAAACCATGAGCAAAAGACCCACCCCCAAGTAACTTTGGCAGTGTCCTTTTCCCCTCAGGTTCTTAAGTCCAGCAACCAAAAAGTACCTTTAATGCGCCCATCCCTTCTCTGTGTCCCACCCACAGTTGCTGTCTTTGGCCAATGCAGTCCCGGAGTTCAGAGGTTCATCCGCAGAGTTCATCTCCCACCCTGGACAGAGGGGGTGGGGGTAAAGAGGCACCTTACACAATCCGCTGCTTGGGTACTTGCTCGTCGCCCCACCGGCCGCACCTCTCTGCCAGCTACCCTGCTGGCTACTTGCCACGCCTCTCCACCAGCCCCCTGCCAAGGTGTCTTCAAGGCCCACCACTTATCACAGCTTTCAGGGATTTCAACTGTTAGTGGGGGAGCCTCACTGCTGGTGCACACTGGGCAGTGTCTTGCAATAGAGACGCTGTCCCAAAGTAGGTCTAATACTTTAATACTTAGACCTAGCTATCAGTGATTTCAGCTCGCAGCATGTAACAAAACCCTCAATTGAATCTAAATTAGCTCTTTTATTATACCATGGCAAGAGAAAGGGTCAAATGCTGTCTAAGACCCTTAAACAGGGCCCACACTATCAGGTACAATCCCATCCTGCTGAGCTCGTAGGCAGGGTGGGTGTGTCCATGCAAATGAGGTCAGGTCATGAAGTCCTATTCCACAGCTCACCACTAGATGTCAGGGAGAGCTCATTCAGATTCTGCTTACATCATATTTAAGTCAATAGAAACCTCCAATTTTAATTTTCCTGAATCTGCCACAGAATTTCTTGTTTGCTGCACTGGTGTGCTGCTGAAACCAGACATTCTTGATGTAGAGTTTAGGTCCAGCTTTGCCTCAGAGAATAGGGGGCTCACTAAAGATTAGTAATATCCAGGCATTGTGCTGTATTCTCCACTGTGCTCTGGGTTCAACTAACCTGAAATGCAGTGAAGAGGAAGGATGCCAGCTGGCTTTAAAGGGGCTGCATTAGTTGGAGCATGATCCCTTAAAACCAGTTATTATGCAAACTCATCTGGAGTATTCTAAAGTAAGGAGCTGGCTTGCTCCCACCAATTTCTGATAGACTTATGGGACATTGTCCATGCCTATGGAGAATTTGGGATGTAGTAGCATAGTGTCCGACACCATCAGGTGGTCCAGAGACATCTACACAGAACACATCATGGGCCACCATCAGTACCAGGTCGAGTAATCGAGACCGTCGACCAGGGAAATAACCCACTTCCTCCCTTCCCTGACGAACCAAGGGACGCACCCCACCCATGTACTTATTGTCTACACCACTACTGACTTGGACTCTTAATACATTCCATGGGGGGGCATACCTGAGCCCATTTATCCACTGGTGCTTTAAAAACTCCCACACCCCAATCTGGATCCATGCTGGTTATGTGATATGTATGTATCTCGTAAACCTTCTAACTGATACTTGCAATCCCCCATAACCCAAGCCTGACCCCAGATGTACAGTATCTTCCTTCTTAACTTGTGTAAATTTGATTTTAAACATTACCTTTAATAAAAAAAATTTAGTCTGGTAGGAACAACAAAGGGTTCCATAATAGAGTTTTTCAGCTAATTTCTTGCCAGTGAGCTTTTCATAGAATATGAACATTTAAAAAGTATACATCTAGGTAATGCATTTTCAAAAAAATAAAATAAAAATCATTGAACTCAATGAAAGATTTAAAAATGTTAACTCTGAAGAAACAACCATAAAACTCAGAAAGGGAAAAATTAACTACCATGTTGATAAAATTTTGTTGGAAATCTCTCCTTTATTATTCTATGGAAATACAAGTTTCCTTTCTTGGGGTTTGAAACTGCATTGCCTTTAGTAATAGCCAGTATTTTTCCTGCATACATTTTTCAAAACAAGCCATTCCCTGGCTAGTGAAAGGAAGGATATATAGTGAAGTTTATTTTTCTTCATGGGTAGTATTTTAAGCTATTGTTCAAATGAAGAGACTCAGTTTGTGAGTTTTGGCTGCATGTCTTTTTGGCCTTCCTTTCTGTGTCTATGCAGTGCTAGTTATCTGGCACCCTGGATTGGAAAGATTTAACTGGAGACTCTACTGCTTCAGCATTTCAATTTTAAAATTCTTTTGAGTTAAGTCTGTTATGTAACTGTTAGCTAAGAGAATTCATAAGGGAAGACATCATCAAGGCTGTTTATTTTACTGAAATAGTATGGGAGTTTTGAATCACTGAAAGCCTTTTCTTTCCTTTTCAACCTTCTTTTTAGTACCAAGACTCCCAAGACAGGGATAAAATAATAACTGCTTTAAGGAGAAGAATTGAATTAAATACACAAGTCAAAAATAGCAGCTAAAGGATAGAACAATGACACCAACATTAGGAATTATTAAATTATTATTATCTGTAGATCACTGAGAATATGCTCTATAATGTACAGTAGGTGAAGTAAAACAGTCCCTTGCCCAGTTTATTTATAATCTACAAATTATACAAACGGTACTGTCCACACACAATTTTGTGTGTGTGTATAAAATTATATATATATATATAAAATAGTAAATAGGTGGAAGATCACTTCTTTTTTTCCTCTTACTTTTCATGTATAATTGTTAAGCAATTAATCTGAAATGCTTAGTTATTATTGAAAGGCCTTTTGAAAGATGAGAATTTTAAGGGAAAGATTTGAATAGTCATTACTAGTGAATGGGGTTTGAGGTGATTTTTCTTGATAATTGCTTGTACTAAAAATGATTTAAACAGCCTCCAGAAGTTCCAGGACTCCCTCCCTCAGGGTCAGCAGTTTGGCACCCTGGTAGAGGAAGAGACTGTGGCAGCCAGATGCTCCCTGAAAATGGCATGGGATGTGGTGGACTCGGCAGCACATGTGGTCACATCGGGGATGGTCATGCAACGCAGCTCCAAACGGCAGGCCTTTCCCAGGAGATGCAGGCCTCAATTCAGGACATCCCCTTGGATGGAGTTGGGCTCTTCTCTGATCAAACAGACACCAGGAAGGTTAAAGGACACTATGGCTACCCTCCGCTCATTGGGCATGCATACCCCGCAGTCTGCCAGAAAGCCATTTCAACCTCCACCACCATCGAAGCCTTGGCAAGCCCAGGCAGAGACCTGCGAGGGGAAGGGACACTGAGTTTAGCCATCACCGCCCTTCCTCCTCTTGCTTTCCAGACCAGCTTGGACCCGCTAAGCACCCGGGGAGCCAAAAGCGATTGTTTTGAGGGTGTGCTCAAGAGTGATGCCCCAGTCAGCCAGTCGGATCCTGCCTGTCCTTTCCTCAACCACCTTTCTCCCTACTGCTTGGCCTGGTCGTGGGTTGCCTCGGACGGCTGGGTCCTGAACAGAGTAGTTCAGGGCTATACCCTGTAGTTTGTGGATACCCCTTCTTCTCACTCCTCTACTTCCCTGTCCCTCTTCAGGGACACCTCTCACGAGCAACTCCTGGTTCAGGAAGTTGACAAGCTCCTGCAGTTGGGGGCTGTGGAGGTAGTTCCTCAGGGCATGGAAGGAGGAGGATTCTACTCCCGATACTGCCTAATCCTGAAGGCCAAGGGGGGGCCTCAGACCCATCCTGGACCTGCATGGCCTCAAGAAGTCTCTCAAGAAGTTGAAGTTCTGCATGGTCTCCCTGGTTTCCATTATCCCCTCCCTGGATCTGGGGGACTGGTACGCCGCTCTCGATTTGAAGGTTGCTTATGTCTAATGTCTCCATATTCCTAGAGCACCATGGGACCTGAATCTGGTGCTCTCTAAGCTCATGGGCCCTCCTTTTGAACCCCTAGCTTCCTGCTCTTTCCTGCTCCTTTCCTAGAAGGTGTCTTTCTTGGTCACTATAATGTTGGCATGGCGGGTGTCCGAGATCAGGGCACTCACATTGGAGTCGCCCTATACGGTCTTCTACAAGGAGAAGGTCCAGCTGAGCCCACATCAGCCTTTTCTGCCCAAGGTTGTTTCCCGGTTCCACGCGGGCCAGGACATTTACTGGCTGGTCCTCTGTCCGAAGCCTCACGCATCAGATGAGGAGTGCAGGTTGCATACACCGGATGTCAGATGGGCGCTGGCCTTCTACATCGATAGAACGCAGCCGTTCTGTAAGTCAACGCAGTTCGTTGCTGTCACGGACAGGATGAAGGGCTGCTCAGTGTCAGCCCAGAGAATTTCGTCTTGGATCACAGTCTGCATCCGCCACTGCTACGAATTGGCAAAAGTGCCCCCACCAGTGATTGTGACGGCTCATTCCACTAGAGCGCAGGTGTCTTCAGCGGCTTTCCTGGCGCAGGTGTGGATGCAAGAGATCTGTTGGGCCACCACCTGGTAATCTGTTCATATGTTTGCGTCACACTATGCACTGACTGAGAAGGCGTGAGACGACACTGGTTTTGGCAGAGCTGTACTACAAGCTGCATAATGGTGAACTCCGAGCCCACCTCCATTGATACTGCTTGCGAGCCACCTAGAATGGAATCGACATGAGCAAGCACTCAAAGAAGAGAAACCGGTTACCTGCCTTTAATAACTGTTGTTCTTCGAGATGTTGCTCATGTCCATTCCATTAACCGCCCTCCTGCCCCTCTGTCGGAGTTGTTGGCAAGAAGGAACTGAGAGGGTATAGGGCCGGTAGTGCCTGATATACCACGGCAGGGGCACGGCACTCTAGAGGGTTCTACAGCTGGCCCTGTGGGTACTACAAAGGCAAAAATCTCTGACAGCCGTGCACATGGGCACACGCACACCTAGAATGGAATGGACCTGAGCAAAGGAGTAACTCTTGTCCAAACCCTGCCCAAATTCAGATTTTTATCCGTCATGTTTACATACCACTCTATTAATGTGAACAAATGTGAACCCTATTAATATGAACCCAAGACAATTTCTGTTTTTATAAATAAATTTTTATTTTTAAACAGAAATTCTATTCAGACTATTAAACTAATGTAAAAAAACCCACCCCACAGCCACTCCAACTCGTGCAACTCAAATATCAGAGCAAAAATATCTAAAAACGGTATCGAAAAAATTAACCAGAATCTAATCTAAAGGTTTGCTGCTGCCTGCTGAGGCTGGGAGCCTCTCTCTGCTCTCCACTCTTACAGGGGGTCTTCAGCAGATCGACTCAAACTAGGCTACACTTCCTGGGGTATTCCTCCTCACCTCTTTAGTTTTCAGGTTCTTTCTGATTCTGCCTCCCCTCCCAGAGGACTTCAGCCATCTTGCTACTCCTGCTTCACTGCCTCCCCTCTGCAGGTTTCCCTATTCCCAGGGAGCAGGCAGAGAGAGCCCCATCTCTACTCTCTCTGCCCTTTTCTTGACTGACTCTCAGCCTGACTCACCCAGGCTCCTCCTCACCAAGTCCTTCTCCTTCTCTACGCCAGCAGTTGGCTGTTAAAGCTCATTTGGGTCAGTTGATGCTGCGCAGGTATACTGGCCCTGCTCCGTCTTTGGGGGCCAGTGTCATCCTGTGACCCCCTCTTCTACTTTATAAAAAGAAAAGAGTAACAATTTACATAGAAGAAAAGGATTATTATTTTGGCAGATATGCATTTATTGTGTGTTTACTGCATATCTTGGATCCTTTGTTCAATAGTTACATTTTGAAAAAATCCAACATCTACCAAGAGATTTGCAGAGTATTTCAAGTAGACTATTACATTCACTCTGGCCTCATAAAGAGCCAAATCAATTAACAATGAGTTTCGATAACATTTAGATTCTTTTAAACCTTAGACTCTATTCAGGTGCACACAATTCCATCTTTTAAAATCACATCCGACAGAATCTTATATGTATGGTATATGACCAGAATATCAAATTTTATTGTGTAGCAACCACATATTCAGAAGGGAGCCTACCTCCTTGTTGTTGTATCAGCAGAGACAGTCATTGGGTATAAAATGTACTGTATGGGAGATGACATAATTCACCATATTAAGTTTATTATTCTTTAAAATGCCCAATGAGAATTTCTATATTTTAATCCATTAATCTTCAACTATTTTGACTAGCTCTTCTGCTATTCTATATAGAGTTGAAATATTTTTATAAACGGTCATTCTGTTTACAAAGGAAATATTACCTATGGTGCTAAGATTTTCTTTCCCTCCAATTTTGAAAAAAAATTAAGTGGTTCTTATGATGAGTCTCTTTTTTATAATGTGGCTGATATTAGTATGGTGGGTTCTGCGCTTTTCTTGGTGGGGGGGCTAAGATGCCACCCCTTGCTCCTGCTCTTGGGGTGCTGAGGGCCCCGCTAGTGGCCTAGGAAGGTGGTAAAGGAGGGAAGCAGGGGAGGAGTCTGGGTTTGCTCCTCACTCTTGAGTCCAGCCCCTCTCAACCCCTGTAGGTTCTTACTCTCTTCCCCCTTGGGTGAGGTACCTTCAGTCTCTAGACACTGGGGCAGGGTCTCCCCCTCCCCTGCTGGGGCAGGGTCTCCCCCTCCCCTGCTGGGGCAGGGTCTCCCCCTCCCCTGCTGGGGTAGGGTCTCCCATTCTTCGGTTCTCTGATGGTTCAAGTCTCACAGCACACCTCCAAACTCCAGTTCTCTCTCCTTCCTCCTCCTCCTCCTTGTCTGCCTGAAGCAGGGGATTTTATTAAGTTCCTGAGAGGGCTTTAATTGACTGCAGGTGCTCCAATTAACCTGTAGCCACCCTCCCTAGTCTCCAGGGAACCACGCCTTAATTAGCCTAGGGTTTATATATTTCCCCTCACACTCTACTACTGCTCCCTGGCCCTCCTGTATCACAATAAGTAGATATCTGTTTTAGTAAGAAGTCAGTACAGCATATATTGAATAGTAGCTAAGTTTAGAAGATCAATATTACCTTTGGTTTAAGTGTTATTGCTGCTCTGGGACTTAAGTAATTTGCTAACCCTCTTTTTTAAACAAATATTTAAAATCATGCATTAAAATTAGCACTACCACCTTTTTACAGCTGACTCTACCCTTTCTTGGAGCTACCTGCTCTTTTGAGATGCAACTAAACAATGTTTGCATGTATGCAGAAGAAAGGTGGTTTAATGATTTGCTCTACATCATATGGTGAAAGCAGTTTCTACACTTGCTCTCAATGTAAACACCATAATATGTAAAGACTCAAGTAGGGGAAAAAAGATATTTTTTTAAATGAGCCAGGTTCTGCATCTGTTAAGTATTCAGTAAAATCCCTCTTTGTTTGAGGAATGATCTCATTTGAATACTGAATTATGAGACAGTGTTGAATATCCATAAAACTGTCCTTTCCTTATAAAAATCTTAGATCTTAAATTTAAAATGGTGCATACCATAAGAAACAAATGAATGGGTTTGTGTTCTCTTCCTATTAGGATAGATCATGTTGTATCATCTCACAGTCAGTGAAGGGAAGGGGAAACATTGACAGAAGCCATGGAGATTTGGTGGTGGTTGTCTTGGTTCTAGTGTTGCATCCTATACAGAGAAATCTGTCTGGAGAGGAAATTAAAAATTGACAAGTGTGAAGGAAAATCTAACCTGAGAAGCTGGATGGAAGTTCCATAGCCTATTTCCAATGAACATGGCTTTAAGCAGTGTTGCTTTTGAAGATAGTGGGAAAGGGACAATCCATATTCTAATAGTTGGGGCATTTTCTCACTGCTCAGAAAAGAGGGACTGTAAGTCCTCCTTATTTGGCATAGTGAAAGCACAAAGTAAAAAACATATATGTGATTGCATAGCATTGTGATTTGACATATGATGCTTGAGAGGGCCTTCAACAATTGTTGCATAGCGAAAAGTAAAGCCTTTGGTAGCAGTCAGTCAGTCTATGGTAGCAATGCTGAATCGGTATGCAGAGATCTCAACACCCTGCTATTTCTGTCCTATTTACTTGTCACGTTACTTTGACTTGAAAAGAATCTTGCTTCACTTTCTTAACTACATCTGCAATCATGTGTACATGTTCATATTATACACCTATTAATTAAATTGAGTTAGGGTGATTGCTAGGTTCTTAATTTCTGAGTGCAGCCTTCTCAAAGACTCTTCTTTATGTTTAATTCTGTTAAAATCTGTTTTCATGTCAGTTAGGGTGACCAGATGTCCAGATTTTATAGGGACAGTCCCAATTTTGGGGGCTTTTTCTTATATAGGCACCTATTACCTCCCCACCCTCACCTCCTGTCCCAATTTTTCACACTTGCTATCTGGTCATCCTAAATTGTCAGTTATAGTCTCTTTTTAGTCAGTGTAAATTGGTAGTTTATTAGTCAGAATCCTTTAACATTTAAACTGATTTCAGAAAAGTGGTTTAACTATCTGCTCTATAATTTACTTGAAACGTTGAAAAGTTTTCATAAACTACTTTGTAATAGGTGACTGGGTAGTAAAATGCTTTTGATTTATTGTAAATGTTTGTAGCTTCTTGTATTGTATTACATCAAGATGTGTTTACTAAAGTTTCTGCTGCTTTCGAAGGCTAAAAAGAATAAAACTATCACACTGTAGTTCATATTTCTATATTAAAATGTAGTTCTTTTGCACTGAGAGAAATTCAGGGTCCTTTAAATTCAGAGCTTTAAACTCTTTGGCCCCAAAGTGTTGAGACGAAGGGTATTATTAAACTGTGGCTTACAAGATAAAGGTTCAAATGATTCTAGTGTAATATACTTTTATTCAACTTAATATTTTTAGATGATAGAAAATCAACATGAACTAGACTAAAAAACCAATCTTTTAGTAAAACAGTCGTTTGATACTAAATAAGGGGTCTGGTATTCCCTTACATACACATAATTACCATTTTTTGGCTTGGCTTGCTTCAGAACAAACCACAGGATTTTCCAACTTGCTGATGATAACACATAGAAATGGCAGGATAATGACATGCAGAAATCACAGCCAATCAAAACTTAGCATTTTCAGACCTTGCCAATGGCTCTGAATATTTTTATCCTGTCTGCCCTCAGTTTGCTTGTTGCTTTGTTTAAAGCAGCATCTTGGCAACCCGTTTACCTGCTGTTGTTTCACTACCTTTGTTTAAGATTTCTCATCACAGAATCAGCCTTGAATGTAGCAGAAAAGACAAACAACAAATAAACTTTGCTTTAGCGGCAGCCATTGGGAGAAACTGCAAGTGGAGTTGTAGCCTACTTGCATGGTAGGGTGTATGAATTTCATTCCCTCCCAATTCCCAGTTCACAGCAGCCTTATCTGGCTGCTGATGGGCTTCTTCACAGCCCGGGATTTATAGAATCATAGCAATGAAGGACTGGAAGAAAGCTCAAGGGGTCATCTAGCGCATCCCTGTTCTTAAAAACCTCCAATCACAGGGATTCCACAAACTCCCTTGGCAACCTATTCCAGTACTTAACTAGCCGTACAGATAGAAAGTTTTTCATAATATCCAACCTAAATCTGCCTTGCTGCATCTTAAACTGATTACTTATTGTCCTACCTCAGAGGACAGAACTGAAATGCAAGGAGCTCTGGCCGCTCCTCACCTGTTCCCACCACATCCTTATGCCTGCAACTGCCCATGCACTGGGGAAATTCCCCATGGTACCAATCAGCACCCTTTTTGGCACATGTACACTGTTGGACCAACATACTGGGGACTTAGTGGGGCCTATAATCTGGTCACAGGTTTCTAATATGACAGGTTTCCAAGTCTCCACTTAGTCACGTTGCATTTTGGGATGAATGTGTGCATGACTGTACTTTGTAACCAAAACAACATGCACCCCTCCAGATAGATATCAATACATAAATGAAAGCTTACATTCTGGAGCACAGTGCTCAATTCCTTTCCTCAAGAATTTTGTGCCTGTTATGACCATTTCCCCAATGGCCCCAATTCAGGAAAGCACTTAAGTATGTACTTAACTCTGAGCATGTGCTTAAGTGCCTTCCTGAAAAGGGATGTTTTCTTGAATTTGGATCTATATGGTGTTTGAGCTGAAGTCTCTCACTTCGGGCCCACTGGGAGTGGAAATTGCAAACCAGAAGGGAAAAGATATGCTTATCTGTCGTAACTTTTTTGAGAGCTGTAGAACACTGGTGGAACAAAAGTTTGATACCAAAGCTTTTGGTAGCCCCATCAATGCTTTAGACTATTTCACTTTTTGATAAGAAGTGTGCCTCTGGGGGGCAAAATTAAGTGTATATATTTTTCTTAGAATGTTGAAGCGACAAAGAGTCCTGTGGCACCTTATAGACTAACAGACATACTGGAGCATAAGCTTTCGTGGGTGAATACCCACTTCTTCAGATGCATGGTATATATTTTTCTTAAAATGTTAGTGTTATTCAGTTAAATCCATTTGTTCTGAATTAATACAGTTTGTAATTGATAGTACAGATCATTAAAATTCATATTAGAAAGCTTGATTCCATGAACCCTATTAAAAAACGTAAAAAGCTTCCTTTTCCAACTGGAAAGCACTTATCTACTCTTTGTTTTTGAAATTTAGTGGTTTTACTTTTTTATTTTTACAATGAAATTAATTTAGTTAGTTTGAAGATCATGTGATCAGCTGCTCAAATTGTATTCATTGGCACAAACCCAGACCTTTGTTCTCTTTTAGAAGTGTTACAGCTGCAATAAATTTGATTTCACCCTTGATAATTTGTATAATATATAGCAATCATGTATTACTGATTTAACTCTGTTGCCTTTTTAGCTAGAAAAAGTCACAAATAATTTAAGATAAAATTTTCTTATTTGCTGTGCATAATTATTTGTACCTACATAATATTTTTAAATTAAAACCAAGATTTGTTTGATATCTCATTTGGGAGAGGGAGGGTGGAATATACATTAGTTTGTATTTCATTTTAGGAGCCTGTTTAGCACTTTAGGGAAAAATGCATATCAGTCATGATGGCCGATTCATTATATTCAGGTCACACGTATATTTGGACATGTTTGTATGGTAGTAAAACAGAATATGATATACATATTCAGTATAAGAATTCAGAATTCAAATTTTGAGTTCACTAAGGTGAGGATACTGCACTGTAATTAGGCTTTTATATTTTAACTTCGTGGCTTTTTAAAAAGCTTTTGTATGATTTTTCTCTGGCTGCTCCCATTTCAGACTCATGGATCATTTCTTCTAATGTGTAAGTCAGACATATCCAGCTGCTATTTTCAGTATTTCCCTGTTCAAACAGGGACGTCTCACGTGGTGTGTTATGTGCTCCATGTTTTTGTTTTTTCCTCTCTCTGCAAGCGTGCTTGGCTTAATGAGCTTTGCTGAGGAGAATCCCCTAAACTGTGAGCAAAAAGGAAAAGGGTAAGAAAAGATGACAGGGTGCCCTGCTTGGCAGTATTCTTGAGTCTTGTAAAATAAATATCATTCGGGGTGTGAGTGGAAATCTGTACATCTTTTTGACTTTGTGGCAGAATTCTTCTCTGAAGGTTAAGCTAATACTGACTGGCTGAAATTCACCATCCCTGTGCTTAGCTTGAGTAAGGTATAGGGATAATTGAGTGTTAAGGTGGAAGGTAATTATCCCTTCATGCTGCATACTAGTGCTGGAGCCAGTCAAAAACTGCTAAAATATGCAATGCAGCCACTGAGTCCCCTTTCCTTACCTCCGTGGGAAGGTTTGTTTAGTAGGTCAGTATAATCACAGATCCATGCCATGTCCCTGCACCTCTCCCAACCCACCTTGTCACCCATCCCCCGCTCCATTTTACCTTGATGAAGCCCCCATTACTAGATTCCCACACTTCCTTAGAACAAAGTATAGTGCTACAAAATACATGGGATATGGACTCCTCCCCCTTCATTGCCTGCCCTCCTCTAAATGGTAGGACTGCACTGGTTTTGCTGATCTTCACACCATAGATGCTTGTGGAAAGCAGGAGCAGTAAGATATAGACCTTTGTGGGAAGGGAACTGTTAATTCTAAAGCCTGTTCCCTTTCAACTTCCAAAGGTATTACAGTAGCATTAGAACAGGTGCCTCAGTTCATTAATCTTCCCCCTGAAGTGGTAGAGTTTGAATAAAGATTATCTGGAAACAAAGACTGATGAATGGAATCAGGAAGAGGAACACTCTCCGTACAGGAAAACTTTGAAAACAAAACATGATGCCACTCCTAGTGTTTCATCCATTTTTTTTATTTTTCTGTTCTCTAAAGATTTAATAAGGCAAAACATGAAACAAAACACTCATGAGCAACTCTTTCCCTCCTTGTCTTCCCGCCCCCCTCCTCTTCCCCTTCAGATTCTGGGATCCTAGAGTCCTTACTTGCTCCATTCGCTGCAGAGGAAGAAACATCTAATCTTTGTTCTTCAGAACACTTTAAATAATTTAATAAGTGCAAGTGATTAAGACATTAAGAATTAAAGTAGCTTCAGAATCAACCCCTGACAATGAGGAAGCATTGCCCAAGTTTCTAGGTGAACACACAAGTAAAAAGGCCTTATTTGTTTCTTCTAAACTGGTGAAGCTCTGTTGAAAGTTAACTGACTACAAAAGAAATTTTTAGAGACGCCATACAAAATAAATATTGTAAGGCAGTAATGCCTTAAAATGGTACTTTAATTAACTAAATGTGGTTTACTATTCCAAAAGGGTACCTCTGAAAAATGGCATATGTTGGAAAAATATATTTTACCTAAAGACTTTTTGGAATAAAAATAGGTAGGTTTCTATGCTTATAGTATTTGAATTGCCAGTACCATACTAACTAAAAGGGATCCAACACATTTTTTATTTAGTACAGTAATACATACTTTAACTTCTTATCAGAACCAACCAAAAACAAACAGAAATTTTCAAAGTAGAAACTTCTGTTGAGAATTTTATCTTTAGCATCTAACAGTTAAGCATAAGACTATCTTTATTATGAGGGGAAAATGGGAAAATATTTACACCAATAAGAACATATTATAATTTCATTGTAGCTAATACATGCAGCTTTAGATTTTGCCTAAAAGATGCCAGTTAAAAAACAGACCAACTGTTAGCCACTTGAAAATTCTGCTGAAAATTATGATGGTTGGCCCAGATATATTAGAAGATAAATTGCAAGGAGTGGGGTCTGAAGCATTTGAAATGCTGATAAAATCATGGGAAATTTGATCAATGTTAGATCTGCAATGGGAAAATCTGTTTCTTACTAGCATTTCTTATCAAAGGCTAGCTGATCTTCCCATGAGTTTGTGTACTGCACACAAAAATAATAATAATTAAACGTTAGTTCTAGCAATCCACGTAGAAACAAGGCATATTATTTATGTCCTACTTTGATAAATGACTGATAAAAGTCCTTCCAAATGTATCAGTGAAATAAGCTGTCCATTGGATCCAGACTTTTCTTGCCCATGGGTCTAGTTATAAACTGGGGGAGGAGGGAAAGAGAAAAAATGTGTTTAATTACCTCAAAAAGTTCAGTGTCTGGAGACACTAATAATTATTTGGAGATCTATTATGGCTTTTAAGACATATCCCTGCATATTAGGGGAATGGACATGAGGGTGAGGGCCAAGGAACAAGGAGAAGAGGCAAACCATTCAAGTGCAAGCTCCTGGAGGAATTCTGCCTCAGTTAGGCACTAAGACATTAAAAATGAAGGGTGCTAGATTGTTTTTCCTGCGCTGAAATTCATTTGACATGAGATTGGAGCGGAAAGGCGTTTAAGGTAGTTGTGGCTCCCTAATTCAGCACCAGCCCAGCCTCTCTGTGAGTAAGAGCCTAGGGGCTGCTGTCTCTTCCACTGCTGGTGTACAGTCCCTACCATTGGCATAAGCAGGTGCAACTTGATTGAATTAATGTTGTTTCCCCTGCTTAAGTCCATGGTAATTTTGGCCCTGTGTCTAGGGTGACCATCTGTCCCGTTTTTAAAGTCTCGTTTTTTGGGACCTTTTCTTATATAGGTGCCTATTACCTCCTACCCCTGTCCCTTTTTTTCACAGTTGCTATCTGGTAACCCTACCTGTGTCAGTGGTGCAGTTTATCACGTAACATGCAGCTGTCTACACCTTTTGACTTGGAAAATGATAAGAGAATACTGAGCTTTGCAGGTGTCTAAGATAGTCATCAACACTGTATTTGTTTCATAAATTTGTGACTTCCAGTGTTGGATAGCAATGGCTGGAATATCTTCTCAACTTGGTGTTAAATCATCCATAACAAACATTCCAGAGTTCCTTCAGGACAAGATAGATAAAGATCTGGCACTCAGCACCCCAGCCCAGATTGAAGGCAATGGGACTACTCATGCTTACAGTTCAGCATGTGCTTAAATATTTTGCTGAAGACTAAACTCAGCCATTTATAGGAATGGATAGAAAAACTGACAGAATCTCAATTTCTTGCTTTCAGGTTTCTTTTTAAGGCAGTATTAAATATTAGACCTAGGAGAGAACCCAGTTCCTTTCTTTGGAGTTCAAATTAGATGCTGAAATATCTTTTCCGTTCACCTGCACTTGAACTATGCAGTACCTCTTTTATGTATTACCAGGCAGGATTCTGATTTTCTGTGTCCAGGTTGCCCTTGATCCAAAATAATATTTTTTTCTAGACGTATACTTGGAAGAGAAGGATCATCTTGTGAACCCACTTATTCATACAGATCTGACTGCATAATTCTGAGAATGAAAATTATACTGCACAACTCTGTTGAAGATTGAACATTAACTGTTTGATCTACAGCCCTTGTGTGGACAATTCTCATTGATCTTAGTGTATGTAACATGCTTGTGAAGACTACAAGATTTGGCAATTAATTTATGTCTGTCAATGTTTCAATGAGAACTCTCTCTTTGGCAGAAAAGGTCATTTATGTTTTTTGTTCTTTCTAATAAATATTATTACTTCATATCCTAAGGACATATTTTGGTTACTGAATAATATTCCTGGTGTATAAGAGTGAGAATAGGAAGTGCAAGCATAAATGTGAACCATTTAAAGTTGGTTTTCACTGTCTTGCCAAAGTGGGAGTTTAGGAGGAATGACCATCAGTCTTTGTCGTACATAAGAATATGCGGCCACAGAAAACAATAGAATCTTTGAGCAAGTATTAAAGATAATGCTTGTGTACAAAACATATTAATCCTATAGTTTGAGAATGGAAGCAAAAAGGGAAGTGCTTTTCATTTGTTTAATGGTATAAGAGCCTTGCAAATGTAATTTTTTTGGCATAATAATTGTATGTGTTGTTTAAAGAACTGACTATAGTGAGGATACAGTTAAGAAATAAGCTATCATAGTAACAAGTATTGTAAACTGTCATATTTTTGACAAGAGTAAAACACGCTTGTTACTTCATAAATAAGTAATCATTCACAGCTATTCACATTGTGTATGAGTTCATCCTTTCTGGAGAGTTTTATATATAATCTAAAAGGGAGTAATCTGCAGCTCAGAGTAAATAGCTGAGGGGAAGACAGTGGAGGAGGATTGGTAGTATATTTACCATGCTTCAATGTTGCTGCCATAGAAATCAATAAGAGATTTGCCATTGATTTAAATGGGACTAGGATCAGGTCCTTGCACAAGTGACTAATGAACATTCAAGCTTCCTAAATCTCCTAGGCCCAGATCCACAAAGGCAATTAGGTGCCTAAACCCCAGTTTTAGGCACTCATGTGATCCACAAAACATCCCCTCTCCTGGAGTCAGACAGCTTGGGTGCCTATGCCATTCTTGGAGGTGGAGGTGATTGTGGTGCCTCCCTTATAACTTTTAGCCCAGTGGTTAGCACATTCACCTGCAATGTGGGATTGACAGTTTCAATTGCCCCCTCTGACGGGGAGA
This sequence comes from Macrochelys suwanniensis, assembly GCA_033296515.1. Lineage (NCBI taxonomy): Eukaryota > Metazoa > Chordata > Testudines > Chelydridae > Macrochelys > Macrochelys suwanniensis. The sequence continues at coordinate 96,235,461 of CM065777.1, forward strand.
AAAATTTTGACAGGGGTCTCCTACACCTCTTAGGAGAGTGCTCTAACCACTGGATTAAAAGTTATAAAGGAGCTTCTGGCATCACCAGCTCCTGCTCCAAGAATGGCTGAGGTGCCTTTGCTGTCTGACTCCAAGAGAGAGACTCCTGACTGATCTCCTTGCTTGTATATGCATAGTTGCACTAGCTCTCATTGAGTTAGCGCCAGTATAAATAGTAATGTAGCTGAGATCGCAATGGTAGCTGCAGCGAAGGCACGGCTGAGCTGGGCTGAGTACATACCTGCCTGAAAATGATGGGTATGACTTGGCACAACTCAGCCATGCCTCTATCAGTGCTACTGTGGCTACAGTGCTATTTATAAACGTGCTAGCTTGATGATACCCCAGGGCGTAATGTAGATGCAGCCTACATGACTTTTACACAAGCTGTAACAGTGTCTGTTGCCTACAGGCATAGAAACAATGGTGAATTCTAAGATCACAGTTCCATTGAGGGTTTTTGTTGACAAACCTACAGCAAAGCCTGAATGGTTTTGAGTCGATATCAGAACCCCTACTGCAGTTACAGCTTTAAAATTTGCCAGTTTTACTTTTACATGAGCCCTTTTGTTAACACTACAGGCCCTGAGAAGGAAGCTGCAGGTTTTTCTTCTGCAAAATGGATCTTTAAAGGAGTTATCTTGTGGGTGAACTGCTGTTGGAAGCAGAGAGCTGTAGTTTTACCTTTAACATACTTTTGTTCTTTTGTGCATTTTAGTGATCGTGAACTTTAGCATAAATATCAGAAGGGTAGCCATGTTAGTCTGGATCTGTAGAAGCGACAAAGAGTCCCGTGGCACCTTATAGACTAACAGACGTATTGGAGCATAAGCTTTCGTGGGTGAATACCCACTTCGTCGGATGCATGCAGTGGGATGCATTGCACTGCATGCATCTGACGAAGTGGGTATTCACCCACGAAAGCTTATGCTCCAATACGTCTGTTAGTCTATAAGGTGCCACGGGACTCTTTGTCGCTTTAGCATAAGTGGTACCTTTCTTATATTGACTTATCCTTTGGAAAAACATTAAGACATAGCAGGTTGTGAATTAGCAGGTTATTGGTGGTGCTTCAAGCAACTTCAGCAATGTAAAATTAGCACCATTAGCTTATTGATAAATGTTGCTATTACAGTTGATTTCTTAATTTTTCATTTAATGACAAACATCTTTTAAAGAAAGTCTTGTGGGGTTCTGTGCAATGCATCCTTTGACTATGGGACATAACACAATGGAGAAAATAGTAGAAATGCCTTTTCCCCACTGTTCTGAATATTTTTGTCATAATGTTTTTTGGAAAATATTTTTTATATGATCCCTGGTTTTATGAGGGACCCTTATCACTTCCCTCTTCCTGGCCCCTATTATCATGGCTGTCTTGGCTTTCTATTCACCCGTGGTTGGTGTTTCAGCGACTACTTGATGTCTTGCTTTCCCTAAAAAAAACTACATCAGAAGCCAAATTATTTATTTATTTACTTATTTTTTAATAGAAAGGGAGAGTTAAAAGTAGGGATTGGGCCGCTGACTACTAATGCAGCCTGAAGAACTGGAGAAGCAGTTTATAGCTGTCATTTTCTCCCCCTGAAGATACCTTTCTCTCTCTTCTTCCTCTTCTCTTCCCTCATCACTCTCTATCCCCTCACCTAAAATCTTAAGAAGCTGAATTTGGAGTCTTAAACTAGCTCAATTCAGGTCTCTAACCTAAACTTCCATTTTAAAACTGCCTGGCCACCTTTGGAGCAGTGCCTAGGCTTGGAGTGTAAGCAATGGTTTCCCTTTGAAGTCCTAGTACACCTTCTCCCCAAGGGCACTAATGTTAGAAGTCTTGTTTGCTTAATACATTTGAAAAACCTTTTTTTTTTTAAAATTGCCAAGTAACACCTTTGTGTCCAGGTCTTCCTTCATGCGTGTTAGTAGCAATAGTAGCGTGCAATGGCCAGTCCTGCTGGTAAAATGGCAAAATCTGTTAATCGATCCACCTGGCAAATCTGTGTCGTCATCAGCATTATTTAAAGGATGGCACAAATGGTGACATCTGGGAGCCAATTCATCATTTAATTAAATTATCCTGTAATGAAATCTGCCATAATGAGATTAATTTTAATTATTAATCAGGAGCTGACATGGGCACAAGACACCATAAATAATAAATGAGAGCTGTGTCTGCTCAGTTTCTAAGAAAGGACCTACTTTACAGCAGCAGTGCTTTTTATGAAGCTGTGCTGGGTTTTTGCACTGTCAGAAATGTTAAGTTGGTTTTCATTTCAAAGTATAAAGAGACAATATTAGTCAGTATATACATATTTGATGGCAGTTTTGATGTTTTAATTTTGTATTTGATTCAGGGATTTTGTTAGTCACTTCCCTTTTTCCAGAAAGTAACTTACATTCAAATTATGTAAATCAAAGATTTTAGAGAGAAATGTCGTAAATATTGTTTTTAGTGTGGCAGTGCCCAAAGTGTGCTGTGCACTTTCCAACAGATGAAAACAGTCTGTGCCTCCATATATACACATACTAATAGATATCACCAAGTTCTGCCAGAATTACCACCATGATTCAGATTGTCAGTATTTGCATCATAAGCACTGTGTGTTAGGGGGTTTGTGACTTGGCTATAAAACGTTTCTCTGGGAAGTACCTTAGTATAGAAGGGCTGATACAGAAGAAATGAGTCTTTGTGGGTACTGGCCACAGACACTGAGTGAGCTTTAAATAGCCATACTAAATATGGGGGTGAAGTAAGGGTGGCATGGTATTGCCATCCTTACTTCTGTGCTGCTTCTGGTGATGGCGCTGGGTGGCCAGAGAGTGGCGGCTGCCTGCCGGTCACCCAGGGCTGGCTCCAGGCACCAGCCTACCAAGCACGTGCTTGGGGCGGCACCTGGAGGGGGGCGGCACTCAAGGTTTTTTTTGTTTTGTTTTTAATTTACAAAAAAACCTAATCTTCCTCTGGCGCCCCTGCCCAGGGAGCGGGGCAGGAGGCGTGCTCCGCTCCCCGCCGGCGCTCCGGCCGGGGGAGCGGGGCGGCAGGCGTGCTCCGCTCCCCGCTGGCGCCCCGGCCGGGGCAGCGGGGCGGCAGGCGTTCCGCGCTCCCCACTGGCAGGGGGAGCAGGGCGGCGGGCATGCCGCCCTCCCTGCTGCCCACCCCCCCCCCCCCGTGTTTTGGTGGGGTGGCGTTGTTGGGGGGGTGTTTTGGCCGGTGTTGGGCGCGGGGCGGCGCTTGTGGGTTTTGTTTTTTTTTGCTTGGGGCGGCCAAAAAGCTAGGGCTGGCCCTGCGGGCACCCAGCTCTGAAAGGGCCATTTGGGGATCTGGGGCAAAAATTGGGGATTGGTCCTGCTTTGAGCAGGGGGTTGGACTAGATGACCTCCTAAGGTCCCTTCCAACCCTGATATTCTATGTGAATCTGGTGATGGTGGTGCAGGATCTAGTGCTGAAGAAGAACCAGAGTGAAACAGTAAGAGCTGCTCCTTCCTTATGTTTCACTGGTTTGAGAGGTGGAGAGGAAAGATGTGGAGGTGTAGAAGTAGACACTTGAGGTGAAATCCTGGCCATGCTGAAGTCAATTGGAGTTTTGCCATTGACTTCAGTGGAGCCAAGATTTCACCTTTGGTGCTCATTCACACAGTTATGTCTCTAGTACAGCTAGATTGCCATATTATCTACATCTAATCAGGTTCTACAGTGACACAAAGGAATTACCTACCTACCTATCATTCCAAAACTTAACCTGGGATAAGAAGCATCATGTAGCCTGAAGTGGATTCACATGTGCCCCCACTACCTAACAAAAAAACACAAACAGAAACCACAAAGGTGATTAGGAGAGAGTAGAAGACTGTAGCACTACCTTCCTATGGCAGATTGGTTTCCTTCCCTCCAACTCATCTATTTGACTGGCAAATAATGAAACCATACTCCCAGCAACAGACTAGTGATAGGAGGAAAAGTACTAGAAATGATGCACTAAAATTACTTACAATCAACAATTTTTGTGGTGTTGGAAATTGCGTGTAGACAGGGTTGTTTATTCTTAATCTGTGTTAAGATCACAGAACTTCTTACCTGGAGCATGGGACTTTGGGGGTGGTTGTGACCATTTAGTTTGTGTGTTCTTCATAGCAGGGTCTGTCACTCATTATTTGTTTGTACAACACCTCACACACTACAGCCCAGATCTTGGTTGGGGTTTCTAGGTACTACTATAATATAAATAAAAAATAACAGTGAATGATATAATTAGAGGGAAACTATTTTTTAAAATATTGATTAAAAAGCAAACAAACTTTATCCCTAAAAGGCGCTATAGTTTGCCTAAAAGTAAACATGGACGACATGGAGGAAAAGAAATCAAAAACCTAAGAATGTCATATTAAACAGTTGTCTGAATTCTAGATTTCCTTGGTGTATGACTATTTAAATCATAACTCTAAATTCATTTTGCCATAATTTCTTTGAACTTTTATACATGTATGGTATAGTACATACAATGGTATATAAAATATAATAGATACTTTACCCTAATAAATTACTCCTGTTTGTAAACCCCCCCACCCCCCCCACCCCAAAAAAAGAAAAGACTTGCACAAGCCCAGGATCATAATCTACTGTAATATCAAAGTCAAAACCACTGTTGCTACCCTTAGGTCTTACACAGAAACAAATATCAATCCGTACCTTGCCTATTGGTTGGTTTATTAGCAAAGTAATTTGAGTATATTATTAAACTTTAGCATCAGTGGTGGGTTTGGTTTTGTTTTGGGTTTTTTTTGTCTGAATTAATTGTACCTAAATCTCCCCTCAGACTTTAAGAAAATGGCTTCTATTAACACAGATTTATCTTCAAAGCCAGTCCCCAATCTCCTAGAATGTGGGAATCTTTATATCTTTTATTGTCTACGTAGTATTTAATGAAGATTGACCCCTACAGTCATACTCTGAAAGTATGACTTTAGGAAGAATTTTCTGTAGTATCAGTCTATGCTTCATTTTTATTTGTCTTGATAAACCTACAAGACTTGCTCACAAAATTCTTGAAAGCCTTGCCAAATGTTTGGCTCAGCTTACCTGATAGCAGTCTTTATCATCTTTCATATAATGTCATATGAAGAGACATCAGTTGTTGTTCAAATATTCAAAGTCACTGTAGTCTTTTACAACTACTCTTCTAAAAGAATGTGGCTGCTCCATTTTATGCACTACCTGCTGTTCCTTCCAAAAATCCTGTTTTTTGTTTGCTTCTGGGTCATTCTTAAGAATCGTGGTTCATCTCTTGATCCTGTCTGTGTTCCTCTGTCAAGAACTTACTCCGAAAGAATGTATCCCTTCTGATTTTGAAAACCAAGTTAGTCATCTGTAGTGTCACTTTCTGTTTTCTGTATGATAAAACTTATAGAATCCATAAATTTGAATTTCTCCGAATTAAAGGACAAATATCAACTTCGAGAATCTCTGAGTTTTTACAATAATGTAATCAGTTATGGGGCAGAATTCTTCATCTATTGAAGATGTAATTGAGATGGAGGATCAAACCTAGAGTGCCACCTTTGCTGGGCCTTGAAGTGGGACCCTTGTAGGGCAGCGTGAACTGCCTTACACAAAACCTGGCCAGTTATGAGGCTCTGCTACAACAGTGTACAAGGGCCGTAGCAGAGGGGAAAATCCCTACCACAGAGCTGAGCTGAACACAATCTCTGAACAGATATAGAAGCAATAGAAAGAAGGTTCAGAGACAAGCTACAAAAGGTATATGTGTGAAAAGACTTCCCTGTAAGGAGAGATTGAAAAGTTTGTGATTTTTAGTTTTGAGAGGAGATACATGAGGAGTGGGTACAGTAGAGTTATACACAGCAATGTATGGGTGTAGAGAAGGTAAATTGAACACTCCTATTTACCCTTTCTCATAATAAAAGAATTAAGGGAAATGCAATGAGATTGAAAAGTAGCAAAATTGAAACTGATAAAAGGAAATACTTTTCTACACAATGCATAATTAACTTTTAGAATTAATTGATGTTAGATATAATTGAGGCTGAGATTTTGGTGGTATTGGATAGACATATTGGACATTTGTATGGATAATGAGATTTGCGGTGATATTACATAGACTTGAATATTTTTAGATGAGTTATAAACATTTGTGCTTCAAGGTATAAATAAACCAGTAGCTGATGGGATCAACCTGTGGGTAGGTGTAGCGCTGCGGGACTCGCCCAGCGGCGTCTCCTGCTGGTTGTCCGGGAATTAGCTCTTTTTCCAGCCCGGAGCGCCCTCTGCAGGTCGCTGTCCCTCTCACTGTTGGCCCCGTGTCCCTCCCGGACCCCGGTGCTCCTTTGACTGGGGTGCTGCCCCCTGGCCTTCCCCAGCCCTGCTTCACTCCAGTACCCTTAGGCTCCCCAAGCAGCTAGGCCCATCTCCCTCCTCAGCTAGAGGGAGACCGCCTGCTTCTGGCCCACTGCCCTCTTATAAGGGCCAGCTCTGGTCTGTTTGTGGCATGGCCCCAACTGTGCCTACTTCCCACAATCAGCCTGGGAGCTGCTTGCCCCCAGCCACAGCCCTCTCTTGGGCTGTTCTAAGCCCCTCAGGACAGGAGCAGGGTAGCCACCCCGCTACAGTAGGTGATTCCATAATTTGACTGAACAGCAGAGATTCTTGCACCACCTTCTGCAGCATATGTTACCACTTTCAGAAATAGGTCACTGGGCTACACAGACCAAAATTCTGATCCAGTATGGCAGTTCCTATTTAGTGATCCAGGAATAACAAAGACAGAGATCTCTGGGCTGACATCTTCAAAACTGAGCTGTCAGCGAGCACTATAATGCATAACCCATGGGGCCAGAGAATTTTTCTTTCTCCCACTGTCCACTGCCCTGCTTTGCTCTTATACAGACATTTGTAGCAGCACTGCCTACCGAGTCTGGTTTTAGGCTAGCCACTGCCTCAGTTTCTCCCTCTTAAGTTCCCCACTAACTTTGACAGAGGTTTTCACATATCATATAATACCCCTTCTTGGGGTCCAGGTCTGTTGTTAAACTTAAAAAGGAAACAAGAACTCCTGCCCTGCTTTCCTGTCTCAGAACTATTGGTGTAGGAGCCTTAGTCCTGTCCTTCTTGAGGCTTTCATCTAGTAGACTTCTCTCCAAACTCTAGCTTTCCTACTTGTCTCCTGATTCCTACAGGCTTACACTCCCCAGGCCCTCTGCCTGTCAGCTAGGGAGCATGTATTTGTGTAGAGCACGTCATGCAGCCGTCCTGTTCCTTTAAGTCCCCCCCCACTCTTTCTCAAACACAAACTCCCAAAGCTGTCCACCGAGAGTCCCCCCCCCGCCCCCTGCAGACTTCTGTCTTATGTATACCCCAGAAAGCCTGATTTAGCCATGTGACCCACCTGTCATGTGACATTATTCATATTCTCCACCTGGGAAGCTGAATTAAGGGTGTCATAGGTGGGGCTGGACCCATCTCCCCTTAAAGGACCAGTCACCCTGTGACAATATTGTTGTAAAAGGAAGCAACCTTTTCCAGTGACACTCTCCTCCCATATTCACCCACGAAAGTTTATGCTCCAACACCTCTGTTAGTCTATAAGGTGCCACAGGACCCTTTGTTGCTTCTACAGATCCAGACTAACACGGCTACCCCTCTGATACTAGCCTCACAAAGGTATTTCAGTTTTCTAAATGCATTTTTGGGGCCCATTCCAGACTTCCTTTTCTCTCTCAGCTATTCCATGGCAGCTCTCAGAGGGTGGGTACCATGGGAACAGAATCTGTGTAAAGCTAGATTTGCTCGAGCTCTCTGCCTTCATGAACAGTTCTGTAGGCTGTGAACAGACATAGAATCCCTCTCAGCACCTTGCATGCGGTGCCCAGCTCTGCTGAGTTTTGTCTACATTGGTGTGGAGCCTGTATGTGTGGCTTCCGTGCCCATTATTTACACATATACTGAATACGTGGCAGGATTCGTCCCATAGTAAAAGATAACGTGTTATTGTTTTAACTGTTGATTTCAGTCAGTAATGGTAACTTGCCCTTTCCCTCCCCTTCCACACATCTCAGAATATCTCAGCTATTACTTAATATTTCCAAACACTTCCTTGAGCTCTTGTTTGGTGTGCTGTTGTCTTTGTTGTAGTTTCTTAGTGCATTTATTTATTTATTTCCTTTTTCTGCTTTTTCATCTTTTCCTCCTTCTTCAAAAGTTTTCCCTCATCAGATTGTGTTACATTCCTGAAAAATGTGACTCTGGTGTTGTGGTTCAGGCCCATCTCTAACTGAAAGTACTTTGAATTAATATATTTGTATTAGAGTGGTTACAAAACCACTGGAACAGGAGTTTAAGTATATATCAAGTATAGCAGTATATCAAGGTGCATTTTGTATATTTCTAGATTGGTCTTCACCATACATTACTTGCTTTTCCGTTTTGAGAACATAAAGTTTTGCAATTTTGAAAAACAGAATATAACTGATTGGAAATCTGAGGAAGGCGCCTACAGCCGTGTTTCAAATTAAGGCCATATTCCTGCAAAGAATTACACAAATGTCTAACCCTATGTACTGTGAGTAATCCCATTAAAGGCAATGTGACTTATTCACGAGCAAAAAAATGAGTACATGCATAAGTCTCTGCATAAGGTGTATTGTATATATTTATTTGTACATGACCAATTTTATTTAAAAAAACAGTTTAATTAAATTTGAATCTCTAAACTTTTTTGAGGTTCACTAAAAAGTTATGGAAAATATAGTTACACATGTATGTGTGTGAGAGAGAAAGCAGGAGGGAGAGAGAATATCTGTACTCGTTTTGTGTGACCAATGACCGGTATCAAAATACTACCTTCAAAGCTGAGAAAAATCTCTTGGCTTACTACAAGGAAATACCATTAATGTTTTTTGTCTGTATTCCATTAAAGCTTGGCAGTTGGTTTCTAGTTTGGACAGATACTTTGTTCACCTGAAAAAGTAACTAGTTTTCCCTCAAATTCTTTTATTTTATGTATATTTCCCACTCAAAACCAAAACAAACAACAACAACAAAACCCTAAGAACAGCCTTCTACATTTTGTGCTCCGTATTGAAAATTTTCACTGTTTGCTTGTTAGCAATGATTAAAAAGCCTGTGGAATGGAAACCTATTCAGTACCAGGAAGCTGGTGCCCAGAAAACACTTTGTGGGAAATTTTCTAATTACAGCTATGTAGATAGGACAAAAACATATTACAGATTTTTAAAAGTGATGCTGTTTTTGTATTTCCCATTTTGAAACAGTTTATTCCTAATGCGTGTTATAACCAAGCAGTAGTGTATTATACATCACCTCAATTAAAACCAATTAATTATTTTATTAAATTTTATGATTTATGACTATTCTTCAGTGACAGTATACAAATCCTAATGCCGTTTTTATGGTTCATCTGCATTTGTACACTTTTGTTTCCACCTAGCATATCCAGGACTAGACCTTATTAAAACAAAATGATATTTCCAAATGTATGTGCTGATGCTGAGAAATTGGTAATGATGATGAAGAATATTTGCTCTCCCGTGATAGTTGCTTGTAAGATAACTTAACTTTAAAGTTGTGGTAAAACTTCTGAAATCATATATTTTTGAGTAGGTTGGTGTTGAAATCCATATCCTGCTCCATATTCTGCTCTCAGTTACAGCAGTACATCCCTATTGACAGTATCCTTATATGCCTTCAATAGGATTGCACCACTGTAACTGAGAAGAGAATTTGGCTCACTGTATTGTAACTTTTTTATACATAGAAATACCATGTAAAGTATGTAAAAAGTGCCAAATTTTGCTGGTACATTGGGTATCAATGTGGATTAACACCACTGTAACTTAGAGAATTTAGAGAATTATTTTAACATAAGTGGACTTTAACAGTATTGTCCTTCAGTGCTAATTTTAAGGTAGAGTGCTTATAAAGTGCTATAGGATTCTTGCATATAGAAGAGTTCAGAAATGTAAAATTAGTTGTTTGATGTGTTCAAAGGGCATTGTCATTTTTACTTCTTACCTAGGTAGTTTTCTGAGGGATAGGTTTAGTACAGTACTCTCTGTTGATAAAGCTGTTCTTGGAAGCCACATTCTGCTCTGTTATGCCCTTGCATCCCAAATGAGTTTGCACGGGTGTAACAGAGAACAAAATGTGTCTTGCAAAGGATTTTTAATAGGGCTGTCAATTAATTGCAGTTAACTCACGCAATTAACTCAAAAAATGAATCGCAGTTTTAATTGCATTGTTAAACAATAGAATACCAATTGAAATGTATTTAAAGTTTGGATGTTTTCCTACATTTTCATATATTTTGTATTCTATGTTGTAATTGAAATCAAAGCATATATTATTTTTTATTACAGATATTTACACTGTAAAAATGATAATTCAGTTCACCTCATACAAGTACCGTAGTACAATCTCTTTGTCGTGAAAGTGCAACTTACAAATGTAGATTTTTTTTTGTCACATATCTACACTCAAAAACAAAACAATGTAAAACTTCAGAGTCTACAGGTCCACTCAGTCCTACTTCTTGTTCAGCCAATCGCTAAGACAAACAAGTTTGTTTACGTTTACAGGAGCTAATGCTGCCCTCTTCTTATTAACAATGCCACCAGAAAGTGAGAACAGGCATTTGCATGGCACTTTTGTAGCCAGCATTGCAATTTGTTTATGTGCCAGATATAGTAAACATCCGTATGCTTCTTTATGCTTCAGCCACCATTCCAGAGGACATTCTTTCATGCTGATGACACTCGTTAAAAAAAAATACGTTCATTCAATTTCTGACTGAACTCCTTAGGGGAGAATTGTATGTCCCCTGCTCTGTTTTACCCACATTCTGCCATATATTTCATGTTATAGCAATCACGGATGATGATCCAGCACATGTTCATTTTAAGAACACTTTCACTGCAGATCTGACAAAACTAAAAGAAAGTACCAATGTGAGATTTCTAAAGATAGCTACAGCGCTCGACCCAAGGTTTAAGAATCTGAAGTGCCTTCCAAAATCTGAGAGGGATGAGATGTGGAGCATGCTTTCAGAAGTCTTATAAGAACAACACTCAGCTGCTGAAACTACAGAACCTGAACCACCAAAAAAGAAAATCAACCTTCTGCTGGTGGCATCTGACTGAGAGGATGAAGCATGAAGGGACATATGAATCTTTAGCGCATCTGGTACGTAAATATCTTTTGATGCCAGCTACCACTATGCCATGAGAATGCCTGTTGTCACTTTCAGGTGACATCGTAAACAAGAAGCGGGCAGCGTTATCTCCTGCAAATGTAAACAAACTTCTTGTCTGAGCGATTGGCTGAACAAGAAGTAGGACTGAGTGGACTTGTAGGCTCTAAAGTTTTACATTTGTTTTATTTTTGAATGCATTTTTTTTGTACATAATTCTACATTTGTAAGTTCAACTTTCATGATAAAGAGATTGCACTTCAGTACTTGTATAAGGTGAATTGAAAAATACTATTTCTTTTGTTTTTTTTACAGTGCAAATACTTGTGGTCAAAAATAAATACAAAGTGAGTGCTGTACACTTTGTATTCTGTGTTGTAATTGAAATCAATATATTTGAAAATGTAGAAAACATCCAAAAATATTTAAATGGTATTTTATTATTGTTTAACAGTGCGATTAATCGCACAGTTAATTATTTTAATTGTGCGGTTAATTTTTTTAATAAATTGACAGCCCTAATTTTTAACATAGTTAGAAACCAGAATATAATAGCCTTAAATTAGAGGATGCTTTTAAAATGTTACAAAGAGGGAGGCTTTTATTTTAGTTGAGCATTAAGCTGTTGCTAGATTTTCCTGATAGAAAAAGTAATAAAGGACTGTAGTGTAACACTGCAGAAAAAGGAGCAAGTTGCTGAAAGCTGGATAATTTGGGGATATAGAGATGTCACTTCCTCCCTTTGCTAGGCTGTGAAATTCTTTGTAATTCCCACTGGTAAAGCTGCCAACACAAACAAAAAAAACCCTGAAACTTCCCCTAAGTCCTTTGATAAAGTAGAAAAACATATAATTGGAGGAATGCCTTTATCAATGTAATGCTTGATATCTTTTCTTAGAAGCATCATGGATAGAGTAGAAAGCTATTATGAGGATCCAGAAGGAATATAAAAACCTAAGCAGTAGTGAGAAAAGGTTGATAAAATATGTTCCTAAGTAAATATTTTTTACTAAGAGACGTTAATAGAAAAATCAGCCTTTAAAAATGCAGTGTTAACTTGTCTCAAAATTGCAGTAGTATAATAACTTTAGAGTCTAAATGACTACAGATATATATTTCTGTGTGATATCTTAAGCTTTTTGTTAACTACTTAGTTTTAAGTGAAGTATCTTTTAAAAGAAAAAGGTTGAGAGATCAGTATTTAGTTTAAAATCTCAGCAGTAACTGTTTTATGATATGATTTATCTATTAACACCTGGTCAACCTTAAACATAAATGTAAATCTATGGAAAAAGCTGTAAAAAATTCCCTTTATGAAAAAGCAATGGTCTATTAACCTATCCTTTCCCCTAATTTTTAACAGAATTTTATGAGAAGGTTTCACCGTATGCCCCACATAACAGCATAAAAAATCAGAAACAAGAAAAAGGCTGTTCACTACATGAAGCTGTTTCCAATCAAGGGCCAGTTAACTGGCCCAGCTTAGCAAGAGAGAAAGGGTATCATTCTCAAGTACCCACCACAGCTCAGAGAGGAGCCAGACTATTTTCACTGTACTGTGCTGTGTGACTGAGGCGTGACATTAATTTTTAGTTAAAGCTCCATTGCAATGATTGTATGCAGCACAGTCTGTCTGCTTAAACGATAAAATAGGCAAAGCATATACCATTCGGAAGCATTGCTTTTTCTATAAGGTTGTTTAAGGGCCCTTTTGTAGTACTTCCAAAAGTTAGTGTTCCTATTATAATCCCTTATTTTTAGTTACTTTTTTTATATGGGTGTAAAATATTGTGCAGTGCTGAAACTTTGCGTACGAAAAAGAGGCCAGGTAAACTTTCCTACTATATGTTTTGGACATGGAATTTCACCTGAAAGAGAGAAACATTTAAATGGAAAAACAAATATAGTGAAATCTGTACAAGGGACCACTGTCATTAGGTAAACTTTTAAAAGTTTGCCCCCAAATATCATTTAATTAATTTAAAATACTGAGTGCAATTCTCTGCCATCTTTCATAGGAAGACCACCTCAGTTAAGCAATTGTTTTTTTGTTAGTCCCTTGAGATGGCCACCTAATTCAGGTTTCACTGTAAATGAAGCTATACATAGGATAGGGTTTAAGGGCTAGTTGAGATGAAGGTCTCTTAAGTATTAATTCACACCCTTTTAAAAACACAGATTAAATGCTACTGAAGAAATCAAAATCTTATTTCAAGCTATTCTTAAAGTGAACGGACTCCTTTGCACTGCTCAGGTGACAGACAGGAAACTAAAACTGGTCGGAGCTAGCCAGCTGAGAATTCTCCTGGTGCGTGGTGTCAGGAGCTCTCCGTTGGTGTAAAGATGGCATAGGCAGCTCCTACACCAACTAGCCTTCAGCCCCGGGATTAGGGGTGTGTCAGGAGTGGGAATGTTGGGCATGGGGATAGAGTGCCTCTGAACTCTGCCAATTCCCTGATGCCTTGTGGTCCTTTAGGCACCGTAATGAGTGGGTGTAAATTGCTCTAACGCATGCTGCGCCCAGGGACTGTGCAGTTTGGCCCTCAGTAACAGGTTGCTGTAGCTAGCTCCCTGATGGCCTCCCCCATCTGTGCCACGTAGAAGAGCATCTGGTCCTGTAAATTCAGCAATTGTCTAGTGAGTATCTCAGTATGCTTAGGCTTCCATTGGGTATTTTAATTGTAAATTATGGAGATGCCAGATCCAGCTTCATATTTAAGTTTGAGTTTTGCACTTAAAGCAGGGGTGCAATTTTATGGTGTATGAAAAATACAGCATATTTGCCCACAAAATAACAACACTAACTCTTTTGAGAATATAAGTAGTTTTCTGAGAATATACTATGGCTTGCATGTATTTCTTTTCAGAGGAATAGGATAGTTTAATCTAATTGATCAGAACAACACTACAGAAAAGTCTTCAACACCAGAAATAAAGTATCTTGCATCCAGTTGAAAAAATGGAGAAACTTGAGGTGGGCGGAATGTAAATTACTCAGATTTAAACTTGTCCAGGACACTAACACTAACCCTCTACTCTTACTACAGGCTCTTTGGACCTTCAGTGATTAAAAATGGTCACGATCTCACCAAAAGACTTAAAGCAAAAGCTCTCTAAATTCTATCTTCTCCTTCCCAGCCCCTTCCAAATATTTTGAAAAATAAAATAGTTCGCCAGCTTTCACATGTATGCAAAAATAAAGCTGGAAAATTTATCTTCACTCCGATAGCACTTTTTAATATCTGTTTCAGTTCTCACTGGTGGGCAAGAAAAAATGTGGTTTTTAGGATGTTCAGTTAAATTAGCATCAGCAGCCATAAAACATCACGCTGTGATCTTACTAGATTTCACATGCTAAGCTGAGTCAAGATAGGCCATTACTTGAAAGGGAGCTCATCAGTGGAAGCCAAGGATGTTTCAGGAAGTGATGTTTGTGGATGGGTAGGTGAAACTATCTTTCGAATCAGACTGAATCAGTGATCTGCAGATGAACAGGTGCTATGCTGCTGGAGGCATTGACTTTCAGAAGCAACCCAGGAGAAGTTGCAGAAATATTGTACTAAATAAACTAAGTAAAAAACAACAGATGGTAAAGTCTTCAGTGCAGAGATCTGTCTTCATACACCATTACAATAGGGCCCTGATTATGATTGGCGCTTTTGGGCACTATAGTAACGTAAACATCTAGTAATAATTAGCTATATTTAGTGGGTTGGAATTCAATTTTTTTTTGCAGCTTTACCTTCAGTGTCTTCTAAATCTGAACCACGACATTCTAACCTATTTTTAGAAGAAATAATCTGTAAAGTGTTTTCACAAAACACGTTCTTGAAACTGGATACCAATTTCCAAATGCTAGTATTTTTTTAAGGCATCTGGATTAATTTCAGTAGAATAACCCCAGGTTAGATGACAGTGCTGCATTGTAAAATGCAAGGTGGAAATCTAATGTAAATTTGCAAATTCTGGTGACAGTCATTATTTTACTGAAGGCAATGAAAAAAACTGTATTTAAGTTTTCAAGGAGTGGAAAGATTGCAGCATTGTCAACTCTCACAATTTTATCATAAATCTTCTGATAGTTTGTTTTTTTTTAAAAGCCCAGCTAATGAAGTTGTGTACTTACATTAAAATCTCAGTTTTCCTTTTTTTTCAAGTAAGTTTCTAGCCCTCATGGTTGTGGAGAAAAGTTGGAATATGTGACACCAAAGGCTCACCAGAAAGCAAATGAAAAGACCCGATATTTATTATATTTTCTAATCTCAGGAATTTAAAGTCGATTTCATGATTTTGGGGGGATCTAACGGTTTTTGAATGCTTGGTGTTGGCAATATTGGGATTGGGGTTTCTGTCATATTAATTTGCATTTACAATGTATAATGCATGTGTGAGTGTATGTATGTATAGACACAACATTTTGAGCAGTTTAAATGTTTGTAAATATTGATATATTAAAGTGTCTTTTCCCATGAGTTCAGTAATTTACCCAGTTTGCTTCTGTTTTTTGAAGCATTCGTTTGCTTTAAAGAGGACTTTTTAAAATAAGACAAATATTTTGACAAGAAAAAAGAATAACTGCTTGGAAATTCACTGAAGACCCCTGAAAATCAATGGCACTTGTGCTTCTCAGTCACTTAGGTGCTTTTGAAAATCCCACCTGTAATAATTAAATGCACTATGCGGTGCTCTTTATCAGGGAAGGAGGCAAAAGTGCACAGTAGTGGTAAAGGGTTTGGAAGAAGAGAGCATTGGCTCTACTGCCAGCTCTCCTTTTTTCTGTATAGCTCTGTGATCTCTGTGTGGTGTTGCAGTTGTGAGAGAATTAGGGAGTGGAGCAAAGTGGTGGGAGGTGACAGAGATCGTGGGCAGACTCAGTGTGGTCTGTTCATCTTCTGACTGCAGTGATGTCCAAGCAAATATCCAGGCAGAAGCAAATGCTTATAGAGTAGCAGCACCAGGGTGCCAGAGATCGGCGACTGGGGCTCCTTCATGCTACAGTAACCCATGTATTATATTAACAATAACAATAAAGATATTTATTTAACTCACCCTCTGCATTTGCAAGCAAGACCCTGCAGAGAAGAGTTAGGATATAACTGTTCGGAGGCAAATCTAGAGGCAGCACGGGTTCCACAAGATCATGAAGACCAGCCGGATTTGCAGGCAATACTTCTTCCATAAGTGTGTAAAAGCAGAACAAAATCACAGGAGAGAAATCACTTCTGTGGAAAATGGTTCCTTCTTAGTAATGTCAGTTTGCAGGTGCAGTAGTCTGCCAGTCGTGGAGAAGCTGAGGTGGTGGTTTTCTTAACTTGTATGGAGGAGGAAGCTTCTTCTGGATAACCTCTGATAGAGGCACTATTGACTTTATTAATGATTATTACTACTTTGTCGGCAATTTTCTCATTTTTGTATATGTTTAAAAATATGACCTTTAAAATTTTATTGAGCCAAATATTGCCCCCATCATTCAAGGCCCAAAAAACAATAGAACTATCTTGATTCTGCTGTGCCAGGAGGAGGCCAAATGCCCATGCGCTGTAGTAGTGAGTTGTGTGAGCAATTGGACTGTTGCTCTGTGCATAATGTCAGGTGGAAGGGGGACCTGATTCTGTCGCTCACCAACTCCCATGGGGTTTCCCCTGTGCAAAGTCCTTTAGCTGGGGTTTTTCATCAGGCACCAGGATTTGACCCTTAATTCACATTGTCTATATATTTTCTCTGGACTTCAGTCTTTACTTTCACAGTATTTTCCATGGTAGCTTTTCCTTTGTTTTTTATTCTAATGGTGAAATAAACCACAAGTGCTTACTTATGCTATTACTTCAACATCTGACATTTTGATTATTATAGTAGTTAAGAACAGGGATCGGTCTAATACTAATGTCTAAAACAATATTTGAAAGCTGATTATACTCTCCCCAAAACTTTACATATGCTTCAGTGGATTTTCATTGTCAGAGAGGCAGGCCTATATTATACCACGTAATACAATAAAATGAGGATTAGTTGGTCTTTTAATACTTGAGATAATTACATCTGACAAGCACCTGTTTAAGGAAATGCTCTTAAGTACACTGAGTTAAAAATCTAAACAATATTTCCATGAAGTTTTCAGTAGGAGTTTTAAGTACGCAAAACAGGTATCTGAATATAAGTATTTATTGCAGTCCTGGCAATCCTTTCTAATAATAAAGAGTTGGGGCTGTCAAATGATGGCACAAATGTCCAAATCTGAAGTGACATACCTTTCTAGCCCAGTTCATCAATCATGTTTTATTAGCTTTAAAAGAGCCAGGCTGCTATCTGTCATTTAAATGTTGTAGTGGTGACAAAAACTGGTGCCGAAAATGTGCTGCAGGTGTAACTTTCACTCAAAGACTATTTCTAAGCAGCAAGTTGGTTTATACTCATGTGGGGAGAGAGTGCCATCTTCAGTTTCATGTGTCCATGTAAAATAGCACTGAACGTCTTGATTTTGCCTGGTGGCAGAAGGTGAAAACACATATAGCGGTAGAACTCTGGAAAAAAGTCCCTTAATTAAAACAAACACACGCACGCGCGCACACAAACACACCTTATACCTCACCAATAAAAGGTTTAAACATGGCACTCTTCCTTACAGGTTAAAATACAGTTTATTTAGACATGTCGGTTGAGACATATAACTTGCAATACAGTACATCTGTATTGTATGGGCCAAGAAGTACGCTTTGTTTCCATCTTTAGGTCTGTGAGGACATTTGCTGTAAAGAATAATAAAAATGCGGGGGGGGGGGGGAATGCTAGTGCATACACAAAATAGTAGCAACGAAATTCTCATTTATTGTGTGTGGAAGACATGAACATTATTTTTATTTACCCTGTCGTATTTTTATTATACCGTTTAAAGTGCAATCAATTCTGTGTATTCTTTTAGAATAGAATTGACTTCATGGTGTTTGCGTTGAGGTTCTGGCATTTGACCCTTGTTTTTCTTGGCACTTTTTCATTTTACAGTGGAGCTTGAGGATACTCCCTGTCTCTTGTTTCCAGCATGTTAACATAGTCAAGTAAATATTATCTAGTGCAGTCACATACATTATTCTTGGGAGGAGTATTTTTAAAAAGTTTTAAAGTCCAGATCAAACAATAGAATTCATTATCCTTGTGCCTGAATTTCTTTTATTTATAAGATGACTATTTTCTTGGCAAACTTACGTTCTTTGCCTAATATAAATCTTATAATCTTTACAATATGTTTTGTTATATTAAGGTTGTTATACTTATATTTGAATATATCTAAATTGCTTGCAATTTGTAGGCTACATTATTTTATGTATATATTTTAACACTTAGTTTCTTCATATATTAAGGAGCAGATGTGGCGCAGCGACAGCAGGCAAGCAGAGACTAGGAAGGTGATTTCATTAAAAGAGCCTTGGGATAAATGCAGCACATTAGATACCCACTGAAAGACAGGAGCTGTTGATGGGGGTGACCTCTGAATGCAAGTCATCTTACTATAAACAGAAGGGTGTGGAAAGCCATTGGTCAGAGCCAAGCTTGTTTACTATCCAGATCTCCTCTTAGTTAACTTAAATAACTGAACTGAGCTAGGCACAGTGACAGTTCAAGGGAGAACAAAGTGTCTTTAGGAAGAACAAAGTGTCTTTAGTAGTTCCTGAATCTAAATACAATACTGCTGACTTACACAGAGTTTCCTGGTCCTGGAACTGCTGCTCACCTTAGATGCTGTACAGTGGAATTAAATTGGTGCTAAACATAACTCAAATCTATTTTTCTGGAGACTAAGTTTACACCGTTGGGGAATTTGTTTCAGTTCTTCCAAGGCAAATGAGGTAAGCTTGATGGATTTTAATGTGAGAGATTGATATGCATGTAGTTTAGTGATAAACTGAGAGATACTAGTGGGTACTATATGCACAATCAGGTCTCATTACAAAAAGGACATACTTTCTTCTCTGTAATTAGTTGTTTTGAACTTGGTTTTAACACATACATTTGATAATAGTGATCTTGAGTATAGTAGTTGAGCATGTAGCTCATGAGTATGAGTTCCTCAAACTCTCTAATTGTTTGTATTTTCTCAAAAAAGTTTCGTTTTCATTTTTCCCATTATACTTTAAATTCTCTAGGAAATAAAATGCATTTTAGATAACATGCAACACAAGTCTCATACTTTATATAATCTGTAAATCGTTTATTGATCTTTTGATAAATTTAATATAGGGAATCCTTAATGGTTAAAACATTATGACAATTGTCTTGATGGGAAATTATAATTTTTCAGAGCCATAGCAATAAAATTCATTAGCTGTATTTGGAAAAAATATTTGTTGTCAAAACTAATTAAGTATATACATGAAGTGAATTTATTTTATTTGTATTGCATTTTAGGTTATTTCTAACATGATTTGACATTTGTTTAGAACAGAAGATGATGAAGTGTAATCATACTAATGTGTCAATGCTAATTTTTCTTCAAAAGGCTAGCTTTTGCCTTTCCTGGTAAACTTTTCTGAAGTGTTATATGATGACATTCATGAGCAAAAGTGTGGCATTCACATTTGATTGTAATTTTACTGCTTTACAAAATCTTTGAAAACTTTTTGATGTGGTTTGTAATAATGTAAATAGTTTTTGGAAAATGAATTCTGACTGTAAAATATTTTTGTATATAGGTTCCTGCATAGAGTGTTGCTGTACAACGTGTTCAAATGCAGTTTTCTACCTTTGAGTCAGAGTAGTAGCCGAGTACAGCAAAGCTGTTGCTCTGCATTCAGGGGCCATGATGTGAGTTGGCATAATGATTACTGCTTCTTAAATGTCTGTTTCATTCAAGAGAATCAGACAGGGTTTGCTCTAGGAGTACTGTTTTATTATCCTAGTAAAGGAAAGAAAGTTCAGGGGAGAAAATTACTTCTGTCCATCTGTGAAAATTGATTTACTGCTACAGGGAGCTTTATTGTTTAGGGAACCTGTTTTGAAGAAAGGTATGATAAATTATTACAGCCAATAAGTTCTTCAATTTAGTTTCTAGGGTCTGGTTAACAGCAAGCAGCAGTATCCAATTACATGTTTCTTTTCTTAGATTGCTCACTATTTTCTGAAATACATTTGAGTTGAATGTCTTTTAACTGTCTCACCACTTTTTTATCGCCGTGATTTTTGTCTTCTAAACTAAAATAAATGAAAATGCTAAAAGGATATATAAACAACATATTTTTTTTAGTTCCTTGCTTAAAAATATTGGTTTTTCCAAGCATTTTTCAAAGAAAAGTTTTCTTTAAGGCATGAATTATTTGTTTGCAGTTGTTCGAATTACATAATATATTAAATGATTTAATGAATTAAATAGCATCACCACTGTAGGTTATGGCCTGCAAGTGATCTCAAATTTAGCTTTGGGGAAATAATGTGTGTATATAGAGAAAGTAATTGCAGCTGTTAAAGAAATAAAAAAGCCAGATGACTTCATAAGTGTATGTTGAGCAAGATTTAATAACTTGTCCAGGCATTCTGTGAAATGGAGCAGGCAAATAAGAGAATGCTGTATATCCTAATTATCACTTATAGGTATGCTAAAATAGCCTGTTCCCCCTTTATCTTCTGCTTTCTTTCCTTCCTCAGCACATAAATATATGTAAATTTTGTAAGTATTAGTATGGACTTTGGGTTACTTGAAAATGGCAAGCTGAAAAAAATTAGCGTTGTTTAAAATATGCAGTTTTCAACTTCAGAATAAATGTTACTTTATTTAACATTGTAATTGTACTATAATATTATATTTTTAAATAAAACAATCGTATGGCAATGTTACATTTGTATATAAAATGCATGTATGTGGTGTATGGAATTTTTATATCAATGATAGTTACATTTCCAACTAACAAAACAATATTGGATAAAATCAAATAAAAAAATACATTCCTATAGAATCTTAACAGGAAGTTTTATATTCATGTATCACCACCCGTGTTCCATACGTTCTCTCACTTAATGCAGTATTTAAGAATTAGCTTAAAGGAGTAACTAAAAGAAATACAGTATAGTTTGTAAGAAAACTGTAGCACAGTGTCTTGAAACATAATGTGGATTTTAAAAACCCTATTATATAATCATTCTTTCAAAAAGGATGCATTTAATTCTTTAGAAGGCACTGATTAAAAAGTACAGTATTCATATTTTTTGTATAGAATTGGAAGCAAAATGTCAATAAAATCTCAAAATGGTGGAATTCACAAAGATTTAGTGTTTAAGCTAAAGCAAACGTGAGTTCCCTAATAAATATTCAGGTAAAAATAAGGTTCTGTTTGACTGATCATATGAATAAATCTCTGAATCATCAAAATTAAAATACTTTAGGAATATGTATAACCTGGCTACTTATCCTTGAAATACAATAATTATGGCTGGTAATTAAATATATCTAGCAATAAAAAGTTTGGAATGCAAAAATAATTTGAAAATGTATTTTATGAAGTATGGTAATCTTTAATATCTGTACTAATGTATGCATTTGAATTATTTGCATGCACATATAATTTTGATATACAAAAGTTTGCTTTTTAATCAGATAAAAAAAAGTAAAAGGGTTTGTTACATCTTTAAAAATCAGTCAGTCAGATTTTTGTTGTACTTACTTTTGCTTTGAGAAAGTTACAGAAGTAGTTATACTGATATACCAGGTAAGCTCTGCATTCAATTAGAGTCAGGACCGGGGAGCAAAGATATGCATTATTCTGAATGTTCAAAATATTAGCTCCACTAAAGCACAGTTTAACTTGATTGATACTTGAGTTTTAAAGCAAATAAGAACTAATTTTTGCCTGTGGCAAAAAATCTTTGAAGTTTCATTCTTGTGATGAAGCTGGATTAGTTAAGTGGTAGAATTCTGGCTTGGTGTGACCCTGTTGTGCTTGGCAGGTTGTGATAAATGGGAGAATCTTTCTTAACCTTGTGGCCAAAACATTCCAACATCCCATGTAGAAAAAAAAGGATGTGGATGACTTTTCAAGTTAAGTGTGAGAAGAAGGAGACTCTTTTCTCTGTTTAAGGGATGAGCATGAGTGCATACTGTGTTTATTTTCTGAAGTACTCAGATATGCTTGAGAACATCATGGAAAAAACTAATGCATATGAGTGGTCAGATACTTTATCATTGTTACATATTCAGCGGTCTAGCTGTCAGAAACACGTCCTTCAATATTAAACTGTATATTTTTTGTTGATTTGCACATTTTCATGTTCATAATCCTAGTTGTTCTCACACTTTCTAACTGCAATAGTTTTCTTTAAGTAATGCTAATTATTTGTATAAAATAGTCCAAAACAAAGTGGAAGGTTTCCTGATTCAAAATAATTGCCTTTTCATTAAAGAATCTACAGTAGGATTGAAAATATGAAGAAAATAGAACAAATTTGAGAAAGAACATAAAATAATTGCTGTTAGAAAATGTATTTGACTGTCAGTAGAACTCTTTTGAAAAATAAATACTTTCAACATGAAAATATATCTGTCCAGCGTGTTAAACCTGGACGTATTAGTGTAAAACAACAAACCAGTCAAATTTCCAAATCTTTAAAAAAAGAGAGCAAGAGAAATACTTACATATGAGTTGAAACATGATCTATCAAAGCATCTTGTGGTTCGTTCTGTGGTATTTTAAGTGCTATATTACCTCAGATGTAGTCCCTATTGACTAATAATGAAAAATGTACCATTAGTTGATGGTCTGAGATTTACTTATATATTTCATACTGTAAATACAGATATTAGTGCAGGTGTCAAAGAGCTATCCCACAGTTAAAAGGAAACAGGGCACTAATATTTCAATATGTTTCTTAATTGTGACTTTATGTTGCTATATTGCTTTAATGTACATGCACATAAAAAGTAAATAATAAAATAAATACATAATCTACCATATTTTGGGTGTTTTATGTCAGAAAGAGTTGGTTGTGTATCCCACCATGAACAAGTAAGATGAATAAAAATATATAGTATATTACTATGATATTTATATTTTTGATATGAATGTAAATTGTAAATGGTGTAAATGTTCCAAGAGCATGAGATTGGTGCCTACTGACTGAATGAGTAACATCTTAACAAGTCAAATTACAAAATACAAATATAATATATCATAGCAATGTAATATACATACCGTATAGTATTTAATATCTACAAAATATAGTAGGCTTATGTATGTATTTAATTTTGATCTCCTATGTATTTATTGGAGAGTACTTTTTAACCTGCATTCCAGTGCGTCTTTGGGCTCTGTAGTTAATGTGAAAATTATTCAGAGTGGTATGATTAATTAAGCACTCTCAATAAATATTTTTTTCAAAAATAATTTCTTTCCCAGCATCTGTTGTATGACAGTACTAATGTACACCATTAGTCCTTGCACTGGATCCATTTCTCTTGTGAGGTTTTATTTGTTAAAGTTCAGTGTGACTATTAATGAAAATAGTTTCTGATAAGTAAGGATATGTATATGACTTAAGAAAGTAGTGATATTATCTTATTTAACTACCAGTTTATTCAGCAGTGGATTTTTAATGTATTTAATGTAAGTAGTTTGCTGAAATTTTCAGTTATCTGACATAGTTTATTAATGTGACAACAGCTGTTAGAAATTATTGTTATAATACTAAACAAATTAGTGTCACCAGTGAGCAAGAACAGAAATATATCAAACTGAAGAAAAGGGACAGCTGTATATTGCTTTTGCACTGTCAATTTACTTGGTAATTTTCAAGGTGGAATATAATGCTTGAATATTTATTACTTTCTCCCAGCATGTCCATATTTCCCCCTCCATTGATTTTTAATATGGCATTTGTATAAAATGTGAGAGTGTTTTTGTACTGGAATGTTTTCGTTGTGTTGTCCAAATATGTAAATATTGTACAGCATCCCGAGTGTTGCATTGTAAGCATGAAAAAGTAAAATTATTTATTGGTATTTTAAATCCCCAAAATTACACTATGGCTATGCTATATTTCAGACAGCAAGCATGAAAAAGACAGGATATTCCAAAGTTACAGTTTTAAAAACAATGTTATCTCCTCCACATTGCCTATTATTAGAGGTGCTGAGTGCCCACAATTCCCATTAAGCACTGTCTGAAAATTAAATCTAGGCCAATAGTGTATAAAGTAGTGGACCCTAATGGGTCAATACCTCCAATCCTCCAGCAGGTGCAAACCTGATGCAGGTACAGGGGACTGTTCTGTTGTTCTACTTTGTCCTCCTTCAAATCCGTCCTTAAGATTCACTTCTGCCAGGATTCCTACAAAACTCTGCCAGCTGATAATGGATAGGCAGATGATGAGCCAAACTGTGTCCATATTACATGGTCATGTTACTGTTACCTCATCCCCATTCTCTCCAGCCTGTTTGTTTTGTGCACCTGTTGCACCTTGGTATTAACCAAGGCCCTGGTCCTGCAAAGACTCATGTCCATGCTTACCTTTGCACACTGTGAGTTGTCCCAATGAAGACAATGGGACTACTTACAGTGCATATAGTTATGCACGTTCACAGATTTTTACAGGATTTCATCCCTAGATTGAATGTTCTTTGGGGTAGGGCTGTCTTTTTACTCTGTGTGTATACAACACCTAACACAATGTGGCTCCAATCACGCACTGCTGTAATTCTACAGCTACCCTTACTATTACTAAGTTGGACAGCTGAGTTATCCATGAACTAGCCAACCAAAATATGAGTGGGATGGGATAACTTCCTATCCAGGCAATTAATAAGCCTAGAGGAGTAATCAAAGGGCTCAGATTCACAAGGGGACTAGTTGCCTAAATCCCAGATTTAGTTGCTAGTGTGATCCACAACCCTCCCTCTCCTGGCCCCCCTCCCTCAGCTGTTTCCTAACCCTGGAGGTGTCTAAACTCACTAGGTGCCTAAATTTCTGCCTCTCTGCATGCACACTGCTGTCTCAGGCAGGTGTCTGGGCACCTATCTCATGCCTACGCCTCAGTGCAATCCTCAAACCAGGTGAAGATGGGCGAGACAACACCTATCTTGCTTTAGGGGCCCGATCTGTTAGTTGCGCTCAGAACATGCCTACTCCACACAAAAAGGCCAGAGAGGAGTGGGAGGCGGGGGAGGAGGGTGAGTTTCCTAAGCACTTAGCTAAAGGTTATAAGGAGTTATGAGTGCACTGCTTCCGTTTTTGCAAGAAATAGCTTGCGTGCTTAAGGCACCACACTCCAGGACATGAGCTCCCGGCTGTGGATCGAAAACAGGAATAAGAACCTCCCACCAGCCCAGACTTAGTGCCTAACATTGTGAGAGGGATGGGGCGTAGGGAACACCACTCTAATCTGCATCTCTCATTGGCTAATTTAGGCAGCTTCCTACCTCAAATGCTAGCTTTTGTGGAACTCATTCTCAGGGGCCTATCTCTTCCCATCCCGTGTATAGGAAGTCTAGGTACCTAAACCAGGATTTGCAGAGTCCAGTGATTTTCAAGGCGCTCACAAGTTAAATGTTGTGGATCTGGACCAGGGGCTTTGCTGCGTTTCATTTGGAGGCAGGAAGGTCAGGCTGTGTTATATCTGTTCCAGAGGGTAAAAGGGGATTCTCAGGAGACTTAGTAATCAAGGCTTTTCAATTCAATGTCTGAATTAAGTAGGCAAAAATTGGCTGTTTTCAGTGACAGGGAGGATTCAGCATGGTCTTAATTTTATATGAGCCATGTGCATGTGTCATTCATGGGTGATCTCACAGATGGTTCAATACCAAATGAGCATAGTATACTTTATGGTACCATAATGCATGAATTTAACAAAATACACAGAAGTGTATTAAGTATACCCTTGAAAGCAAAAGTAGAAATATGAAGCACTGTGCATTAGCATTGCTGTGAAAACATTAACTTTTGAACTTCTTTGCTTAAATTTTCAACTTTAAAGTTTCATTATTATTTTTCCTTTGCATTGAATTGCCTTCGTTTGTTTTGAAAGAGAGGAAGAAAGAAAAGGAGATGAGAAATGAAAAAGAACCTGGAGGGTCCAGTGGTGGTCTCTGGGTTTTTCACATAGCATTGAAGGATTTACTCTGTCAGTATCTTCTTATGAAATTATTAATTGCAGCAAAGAGATGCCTTAACTCATTATTATATCTTTGGATTACCACCCCTTATGGTCTCTTGGTTACGTCCAGTTTGCTAGCCCTGTGATCTTTCTTTGGAGCCAGAGTGGGATCTGAGAGAGAATGGGACTATGTGATTGTTTCCCTGGGTCCTAAGAGTCTTTGTTCAATACCTGGAGAAAGGTTAGATGACTGGAAAAATCTTTGCTATCAACCCTAGAAAGAGATTCAGGAGCTACTGAGGCATAAAACAGCATATGCACAAAAATAATTCATGAAGTATGTGCCCAGGTGCATTAGCTGTTTCTCAGCAGACCCTAGACTCCTATAAAAGTCCAGAGAAAGACTTGAGTAGCTTCCTGAGTTCTCTGCTTAAATTTTCAACTTTGTTTTCAAAGAAAGGAAGAAAGAAAACTTTCATGCTGAAAGTGGAAAAGGGAATATAATGCTCTGGTGCTGGCATTCCCTAGCCCCCCACCCTTTTCTACCCTCCAACCCCACTCTGACACAAATATCATGTTCCCACAACCTGATCTGCAGTGTTCTTGTTCCTTGTATCCATACGGCCTCTGATGTCTTCATAACTTTTGAAGTGCTTCAGGTGAGGATTTCATATGTAATAGTCGATTTCCGAAATCCACTTTCCTACTCGTATTTGAAGTCAATGGGGCATGATTTCACCCAAAAGTTTGACAAGGTTCTTCAGTGCTTGGTTTATTCAAAATGGGATTTATTTATTTTTTAATTACAATAATAACAATCATCAACTTTTACTTGCTGAAACAATATTTTCTTCCATAAGAAAATGGGATGGTCTGTATATGGTAGGTGTACAGCAGGAAAACAGTTAATTTATTAGCTGAGCTGAATTAGTAAATTAACAGGAGAGATTCATATAACCTACAGTATTACATAATATTTCCTTTAGGTTCAGGCTTCTCTGACTTTTCAGCATAACTAAGTCCCTTCTCCTTTATAGTCATTTTGGTTGCTAGCACCAAATATAAATCCTAGGGCTGGTCCCCAAATCCATTTTTTGGTCATCAATTTTGCCAGTATTTTACAGTATAAAGTTGCATAATCATTGACAATAGAGTCTGGCCTTGTAATTATAAGTTGATTGAATCAGTGAATGACATATTTATGACAGTGGATGAACTGATGTAGTTATTTTAATAATTGATACTACGTATTCTGTGAAGAGATATTTATCAGCTCTCAAAGTTAATCTCATTTAGAGCCAGTTTACACTGGAGCTTCCATTTTGTTAAAGACTACAACTTACTTTTTAAGAATTTATGAGATATGATAAAGCTAATTTTAGGGCCCAATTCGATAAATCAAAAGTATGTCCACTCTCTGCATTCTGGAAAATTGTAAAAAATCAATTTGCTGCTGCTTCCGTGATCTTGAACACAACGGTATCATCAAAAAAAAAATTTTTAAACTGAATTGGGCTCTCGGTCATTACCTATTCAAAAGTAAACTCTAAATAATTTCGTATAATCAGCTAAGTAATTGCACCCATTATAAGAAGTTGGAAATATATTATACCAATGATTTATTTATTGCAACATATTTAATTAAGAGTTTGGTGGTGTTAGGGACCTTTTTCGGGGGATTTCATGTGTGCAACATGTATTTTTGTTTCTTCCGCCGCAAGCTTCATTCATTTTTGCTTTTAAGTCCTAAGTAGACCACACCATTTATGATTTTATAGACCTGTGTCATAGTCCCTTTTACTCATCTATTTTCTGAGCTGAACAGGCCCAGTTTTTAAATCTCTCCTCATATGGAAGCTGTTGTAGATCCCTAATCATATTAGTTGCTCTTCCCTGTACCTTTTCCAATTCCAATATATCTTTTTTGAGATGGGGCAACCAGAACTGCACACAGTATTAATGGTACGCCCATGGATTTATGGATTTATGTAGTGGCATTGTGATATTTTCTGTCTTATTGTCTATCCCTTCCCTAATGTTTCCTAACATTGTTAGATTTTTTGACTGCTGCTGCACATTGAGCAGATATTGTAGAGCACTGTCAACAGTGAGTCCAAGATCTCTTTGTTGAGTGGTAACAGCTAATTGAACACCCATAATTTTGTATGTAGAGTTGGGATTACATTTTCCAAAGTGCATTACTTTGCACTTATCGACATTGACTTTCATCTTCTATTTTGTTGCCCAGTCACCCAATTTTGTGAGATCCCTTTGTAGTCCACTTTGGACTTAATTATCTTGAGTAATTCTGTATCATCTGCAAACTTTGCCTCTTCACTATTTACCCCCCTTTCCAGATCATTTTATGAGTATGTTGAACAGCAAACTTCCCAATTCAGATTCTTGGGGGACCTCATTAGTTCTCTCTTTCCATTGCGACAATGTACCATTTATTTGTACCCCTTGTTTTCTATCCTTTAACCAGTTACTGATCCATGAGAGGACCTTCCCTCTTATCCCATCCTAATAAAGAGCCTTTGGTGTAGGACCTCGTCAAAGGCTTTCTTAAAGTCCAAGTACACTGTGTCCACTAGATCATCCTTGTCCACGTGTTTATTGACCCCCTTGAAGAATTCTAATAGATTACTGAGGCATGATTTTCCTTTACAGGACTCTTTCCCAACATGTTGTGTTCATCTATGTGTCTGATAATTCTGTTCTTTACTATAGTTTCAACCAATTTGCCTGACACTGAAGTAAGGCTTACTGACCTGTAATTGCCAGGATCACCTCTGTGACTTTAAACAAAATCAGCGTTACATTAGCTGTCCTCCAGTCATCTGTTAAAGAGAGTGATTTTAGTGATAGGTTACATACCATAGTTAGTAGTTCTGCAATTTCATATTTGTGTTCCTTCAGGACTCTTGGGTGAATACCATCTGGTCCTGGTGACTTATTACTGTTTAATTTATCAATTTGTTCCAAAACTACTTCCACTGTCACCTCAGTCGGGGACAGTTCCTCAAATTTGTCACCTAAAAAGAATGGCTCAAGTGTGGGACTCTCCCTCACATCCTCTGCAGTGAAAACAAATGCAAAGATTGGTGCAAAGAATTCATTTAGCTTCTCTGCAAAGCCTTGTTTTCTTTGAGTGCTTATTTAGCACCTTGATCATCCAGTGGCCCCATTGATTGTTTGGCTTGTGCTGTAATTAATTTTTTTTTGCTGTTAGACTTTGTGTCTTTTGCTAGTTACTTTTTTGGCCTGCCTAATTATACTTTTACACTTGACTTGCCAGAGTTTATGCTCCTTTATTTTTTCCTCAGTAGGATTTGACTTCTATTTTTTAAAGGATGCCTATTTTGCCTATTTTACTCTGCTGTTTAGCCATGATGGCATATGGTGGGCCAGCACCTCAGTCGACCCTACAGGTACCTCTAAGGCAAAAGTCTCCAACAACTGTGCACATGGGCGCACACACACCTAGAATGGAATGGACATGAGCAACACATCTCAAAAAACAATAGTTACGAGAGGTAGTTAACCATTTTTGTGGGTTTCTTTGGTATTCTCCCTCCCCTTCCCCCAAGGAGGATAAATTTAATTTCATTGTGGTCACTATTACCAAGCGGTTCTGCTATGTTCACTTCTTGGGCCAGATCCTGTGCTCTACATAGGACTAAATCAAGCATTGCCTCTCACCTTGTGGGCTGTACAGGACAGCTCCATGAAGTATTAATGGTGACTAGAAGTTTTCTCTCTGCATCCCATCCTGAGGTGACAATATGAGGATAATTGAAATCCCCCATTATTATTGCGTTTTCTGTTTTTGTAGCTTCTCTGATCTCCCTGAGCATTTCACAGTCACTGTCACCATTCTCGTCAGATGTTCGGTAGTATATTCCTATTGCTATACTCTTATTATTCAAGCATGGAATTTCTATGCATAGAGATTTTATGGTACAGATTCATTTAAGATTTCCAGTATATTTGACTCTTTGCTTTCCTTCACATATAGTGCCACTCCCCCACCAGTGCGACCCACTTTGTTATTCCTATATTTTTAGTACGCTGGTATTGCCATATCCTATTGATTGCCATCGTTCACCCAAGTTAATTATATCAGTATCCTCATTTAATACCAGGCACTCAAGTTCACCCATCTGAGTATTTATACTGCTAGCATTTGTATACAGTTATAAAATTTGTCAATATTTAATTGTCTGCAGAATAGGGCTCTTTTTTGTTTGACTGTTTCTGTTCAGATCCTGCCTATACTTTATCAACTTCTGTCCTCTCTTCTTTACTAGAATCTAGAGTATCCCCTTTAATAAACCCTCCCTTAAGGGATGTCTCCATCCGAAATGTGTGTTTTGCTGCACCTGTTGTCTTTCCCACAACCCTTTATTTAAAAACTCCTCTAACGACCTTTTTAATTTTACATGCCAGCAGTCTGCTTCCAATTTGGTTTATGTGGAGCTCATTCTTTCTGTATAGGCCCCTCCTTTCCCAAAAGATTCCCCAGTTCCTAATAAACCTAAATCAGGGGTTTGCAACCTTCGGCACGCAGCCCATCGGGGTAATCCTCTGGTGGGCCGCAGGCACGACCCCCCACAGCTCCCGGTGGCCACGGTTCGCCGTTCCTGGCCAATGGGAGCTGCGGGAAGCAGTGTGGGCTGCAGAGACTTGCTGACCGCCGCCTACCTAAATCCCTGTCGACCCCTGACCTAAATCCTTCCTCCCAGTACTGTCTTCTCATTCACACATCGAGACCCTGCAGTTCTGCCTCTCTAACTGGCCCCGCTTGTAGAACTGGAAGCGCTTCATAGAATGCTACCTTGAAGGTACTGCACTTTAATCTCTTACCTAACAGCCTAAACTTGGCCTCCAGGACCTTTTTCCTATGTATACCATGACAACCAGCACTTCACATAAATCTATCTAGATGTCTTGAGAGGTCTGCAACCTTCACACCCAGCAGCCAATTCGTCATGCATCTCTCCTGGTCATCACAAACCCAGCTATATATTTCTAATAATCAAATCCCCCATTACTATTACCTGCCTCTTCCTAATAATGGGTCTCCTCCCCTGGAGGCGTAACTTCTGTGTGAGAGGATACTATGACATCATCTGGAAGGAAGATCCCAACTATGGGATCACTTTCTTCCTGCTTCATATCTTAATGACACATGTATTTTCCTAATCCCTAAATTTGAAAAGCAATTCTAAACTGCAAAACATTTTCAGTGTGCTGTTAGCCTTATGAATTGTGCGTTCAGTTTAGCTCTTGTGTGTGTTTTGTATGCCAAGAAGTTATTAACATTTTGATTAATTGATTTATACTATGGTAGTGCAAAGAGGCCCCTACCAAAATTAAGGCCCCATTTTGAGTATCCGACTTGAAACACCTACACCCTCATTTTCCAGAGTACTTAGCATTTTTATACCACTTCAGTGTTTGAAATACACGCACAATGACTTTCAGTTGCGGCTGTGAGCACTCTGCGCTTCTGCAAATCTAGCTCCAGGGGCCTCACTTTGAGCATCCAGAAAATGAGGTACACAACAATTAGTGGCCAACTGTTAACATTTTGCTCAGTATCTCATAGAAATTCTGTGACAGAAACAAGGATAAAATGAAATTATCCTGGGCAGCTTTCATCTGCAAAGGCCATTCTTTCTCTTCCTGCAGTCCCCTGCCCCATTCATTACATACCTTCATAATTGTGCAAGAAATGATTTTACCAGTAATTCATTATATGGCCTTTATTCTTTCCCATAATTTGGTTCATCCTGTGCACTGAATGAGGCAGCAATTCTCTGGGGAAAATAGTATGTGATCATATAATTAAAGACTGTATGATACAGGCAATCTTAATTCTGGTATTTCCTACATTTTGAGTGTTTGACTTTGCAACCTTAAATGTTGTTTTAAGATCCTTTTTTTAATGTAATTTCCTAATTCAAATGAAAAACTCACAAAAAACAAAAATCTTGAGAAAACAGATATTCTGTCATGTATTGACCCCCAGCTTGGGGCATCAACAGAGTTTGGGCCTTTAGATCTACAGCAAACACCACTACCAGAGTCCAGCGGAGGGCAACAAAAATGATTAGGGGCCTGGAGCACATGATTTATGAGACGAGGCTGAGGGAACTGGGATTATTTAGTCTGCAGAAGAGAAGATTGGGGGGGGGGGGATTTGATAGCTGCTTTCAACTACCTGAAAGGGGGTTCCAAAGAGGATGGATCTAGACTGTTCTCAGTGGTAGAAGATGACAGAACAAGGAGTAATGGTCTCAAGTTGCAGAGGGGGAGGTTTAGGTTGGATACTGGGAAACACTATTTCACTAGGAGGGTGTGAAGCACTGGAATGGGTTACGTAGGGAGGTGGTGGAATCTCCTGCCTTAGAGGTTTTTAAGGTCAGACTCGACAAAGCCCTGGCTGGGACGATTTAGTTGGGGATTGGTCCTGCTTTGAGCAGGGGGTTGGACTAGATGACCTCCTGAGGTCCCTTCCAACCCTGATATTCTATGATTCTATGTAATAAAATAACTGATAGCAATAGTAGCCCGTGACCAGCCAGTTGTGGGAACCATCCACTGGGGGGAGCATGAGACACATACTTTGCCAGTCTCCGATACTTGCAGGCAGCAGAGAAGTATAGAGACTCAAGACTCCTGGTTTCAGTTCCAGGTTTTGGAGAAGAGTATTCACTAGTGGTTGTGTCCCAGCCTACTCCCATCCCCCTCTCCTTCTATCTACTCCCACCCCAATCAGGTGTAAGAAAAAATCAGATAAATCTGATACTTTAAAATTTAACACTAAAGTTCATTTAAAAAAATAAACGTATATAAAATTAAATTTTAAATTAACCCTGTGTTAGGGCCTACATTTATAATCTATTAAAATATTTAAATTAAATGCAAAAAAAATTAAGCTTTATATATTTGCTGCCATGTTTTAAAGAAAGTCAAACCAGTGACCTGGTGGAAGTCACTGGCTAATAATCTGAAACCAGAATTTATTACAGTGCTAAACCCACTGTTCTGAGCAGTAGACTGTTCTCCAGGTGCAGAGAGAATATTTTCTTCATTTTAGTTTATTTCAGGTAATTCACTTCAATGACTAGTTCATTCAAAGTTAAGAAGCCAATTGGGAGTCAAAAAAGCAGGAAAGCTTGTTTTCTTCCTCCAGTCTATGAATAAAAATTGGGCGTGAGAGGATGAGCTCTACTAGGTCTAAAACCTTGAAGAACATGGTGACTAGAAACAATTACTTCAGTTCACTAACTACAGATAATATTTCTTTGGTTTAATAAATCAGTTAATTTTGATAAATGTTTTTCCTTATGCATCCAGCACATTTAAGTAGTTTTATTTATTAAAAAATAATTGAATGCTGTTTTGTGCATTTTTAATTAAATTTCCATTCAAATTGAGCTTGATATAAATCACAAATTAATTAATTGCCATCTAGTAAATAAATGCATCAGTCACCATTTTCTACTATAATAAAAATGTAAAATTAAGAATCTGAATAAATGTAAATTAAGCTATACAGTTGCTCAAATAAATATGTATAGATAGAGTGTATCCTCGGGTTAGCAAAAGGAAGCACCAAATTTAGTGTAAATACTATATTTAGTTGTAAATCAACATATTGTAATGGCTACTAGCCACTGAGAATCATCCTTTTATATGAAAATAACTAAGAACAACAAATGCAAAACAAAATTAAAATTGATTATTTTAATCAAGGTTTCCTGCTTGCTGTTTTAAATGATGATGAAAATACTGGGATTTAAGTCAATCCACCCTGCCCCCCATTTCCTGCCACAACCACCCTTCTGCTCCTTCCACCAAGCTCCTGTCCCCTCCTGCTCTGCTCCTATCCAAACCCACACCACATCTTTCCAGCTCCTCCCTCTTCCCCTATCCATTTGCCAGCTCCCTAAAAACTGCTCCTTCCCCTTCTGCTCCTATCTTCCGCCATTCCCCAGCTACTGGCTCCCTCTCTGTCTGCACCTATATGCCCCTTTTTATCCTGACCTCTAGTGCCTGCAACTCTCTCTTCCTCTCTGTTCCTGTTCTCCCTCTGTTTCCCATTCCCCCCAATTCCTCAGCTCTCTTCATCTGAGTCAAGCTGATTTCTCCTCTTCTTCCATGCCTCCTGAATTCCTATAAGGGAAGATTTGAGAGAGAGAGAGTCTCCCTGCTTTCAGTCCCTGTGCTTGGCATCACCAGGAGGAGGAGGAATTATAGGAAAAGTTCTGCTCAGCCCCTGCAACTTTGGGGTGGAACATGATCAGTGCAGGTGGAATCTTCAGAGAATTTAGCTGCCAGACTCTTAACAAGTCTCTGACCATCTCCAAAATGAATTTTTCAGAGGCGTATAACTAGAGCAAATTTGGACAGATTTTCACAGGAATGACAAAAAGCCCAGCCCATCGCTGGCACCAGAGCTGCCAGTGGATCTGCTCCAAAGCATGGAGACTCTAGAGCAGTGGTGGGCAACCTGCAGCCCGTGGGCCGCACGCGGCCCATCAGGGTAATCTACTGGCAGGCTGTGAGACAGCTTGTTTATGTTGACTATCCACAGGCATGGCTGCCTGCAGCTCCCAGTGGCCGCATTTCGCTTCTCAAGAAAACAATTGTAAGGTGTTTTTTTTTTTTATTGTGAGCAACGATATTTTCCCAAATCTCATGTTTAAAACTGGCTGGACCATTTTAGTTCAGACTTTCTAAAAAGTCAGCCTGAAGCCCACCCACAGCATGGAAACATTTATCCCAAATAGTTAAAGTTTGGCAAAGTTATAACAGCTGAAAACAGGGTCTTATAATTCCAAATATTGACTTTATAGTTGTATTTGACTCAGATAGTGAAAGCTACACATGTATTTTTTTCTTTTAATAGAAAAAACAGTAACAAAAGTCATCTTCTTAATGCATGTAAATACTCGTGTGCAGTTAATAGATGTTGGGTATTATGAAAAAAACAGAAAAACAAATTAACAAACAAAACCGGAAAGAACAAAGAAAAGGATATCTATAGTCTTTGATGATCAGTTTTCACAATATTCTATTCACCTCTAAATGTAAAATATTTTTTATGGCCAGCAAAGTGTATTTTACTGTACTGTTGGGATAGTTGTAGAGAAGAGATTGTGTTTGTTCCTTGTAACCACTTGAAAGAGCATCCCTTACATACACCTCTTCTCTTAAGAAATAACTTTTCTATGTATTAATTTTTTTCTCAGGAGGAGAGCCCTTAGTTAGATGCACAATCTAGATTACATGAGATCCCAGAGGTAAAGGCAAGTGTATGGTGTACTTATACTGGACATTTCCTCACACATCAGTCATAGACAAATAGCACCATCTATACCAGATTTATTCAAATACTTAAACTTCATTTAAAATTTCTGTCACTCTTCATTTTGCATTTCTTGAGCGCCTGTCCGCCTCACAGGGCACACATAATACAAGATTTTTTTTTTAATACACCAGTGATGTCTGTTTTTCTGTCACTCTCTTTTTATGGTAAACTAGTGTTTTATAGCTATTAACGTACACTGCAAAGGAATATCACAATATTTCAATGCTTTGAGTTACTCTGTAATATGTGTTTGTCTATGTCCACAGCACTGAATTCAGATAGTCTTAGAGCATAAGTTATTTATCCTTTAGCTCCTGTGCAAGTAGTAGTTCTGCCCGCCAAATGACATGATATGGCTTTTACTTGTTCTATTGGTCCATTGATGATAACCATTTAAAGACTTAGGAATGGGAAAATACTGTACAAGTCAGGCATCGGCAACCTTCGGCATGCGGCTCGCCAGGGTAAGCCCCCTGGCGGGCCGGGCCGGTTTGTTTACTTGCCATGTCCGCCGGTTCGGCCGATCGCGGTTCCCACTGGCCACGGTTCACCATCCCTGGCCAATGAGGTCTGTGGTAAGCGGCGCGGGCCGGGGGATGTGCTGGCAGCCTCTTCCCGCAGCCCCTATTGGCTGGGGACGGCAAACCGCAGCCAGTGGGAGCCACAATCAGCCGAACCGGTGGACGTGGCAAGTAAACAAACTGTCCCGGTCTGCCAGGGGGCTTACCCAGGTGAGCCGCGTGCCGAAGGTTGCCGATGCCTGGTATAAGTGATAGTTAATAGAAATGATAAGGAGATACCACCAGATGGCTTGCAACTGACTGTAACTTTAAGAATGGCAGTGTGAGTAGTTTAATTGGGAATTTCTTACCAATAAGTTACTAAACTATGTAAATTAATATTTTGAAATATGCATTCATTTTATATGCAAAGTGGAGGGATCTTTTTCCTACCAAGTTAATTTTATACCTGTTTAGTGAGATACTCTGTTTATGAAAGAACAGCCTTCCTATCAAGAGAAAAGATTAGTGACATTTCAGTTTCTTTTAACTATTTTGAATTTGTCTTCTGAAAAAATCTCCTGCAGTTTGGATATTTCATGTACTGTATTTGTACATGTACATTGTGGACTTCTACTGCTATCTAGGATAGCTAGGTGTCTGGTTTTCAACCGGAATGCCCAGTCGAAAAGGGACGCTGGTGGCTCCATTCAGCACCACTGACTGGACCACTAAGAGTCCGGTTAGCAATGCAGCGGGGCTAAGGCAGGCTTTCTGCCTGCCCTTGCTTCGCATGGCTCCCAGAAGCAGCCAGCATTTCCCTCCGGCTCCTAAGCACAGGGGTGCCATGGAGGATCCTCACGCTGCCCCCACCCTGAGTGCCAGCTCCGCAGCTCCCATTGGCTGGGAACCACGGCCAGTGGGAGCTGTGGGGGCGGCACCTGTGGGCGAGGGCAGTGTGCAGAGCCCCGTGGCCGCCTCTGCTCCTGGGAGCCGGAGGGGGGACATGCTGGCCGATTCCAGGAGCCGCCTGAGATAAGCACCGCCCAGAGCCCACACTCCTCACCCCCTCCCACACTCTGTACCCCTCATTTCTGGCCCCACCCCAGAGCCCGCACCCCTAGCCGGAACCCTCACCCTCTCCCACACCCCAACCCCCTGCCCCAGCCCGGAGCCCCCTCCCACATTCCAAACCCTTCAGCCCCACCCCGCAGCCTGGAACCCCCTCTTGAACCCAAACTTCTCATCCCCAGCCCCACCCCAGAGCCTGCACCCCCAGACAGAACCCACACCTCACCCCCCTGCCCCAGCCCAGTCAAAATGAGTGAGTGAGTGAGGGTGGGGGAGAGTGAGAGGGGGCAGGGCCTCAGAGAAGGGGCAGGGCCTCAGGAAAGGGGTGGGCCAGGGTGTTTGGTTTTCTGCAATCGGTTGGCAACCCTACTGCTATCATCTTAATATCCGTTTTGTGCATTATATACAGTATTTGTTACTTGGCCTTGCACTTGTGTTCCAAACTTACCTTGCTCACATTCCTAATCTAATGTTTCTTTAATAAACAGCAAAGTATTGTGGACAGCAGGCCTTTGTGGTGGTATCTTTATCTGAATGTTTCTAAAGCCCTGGCCATCTCATTTTGCTGTGCAAGAACTTTCTTCACTGTTTAAGCTGCACAGCTACTTTTATTGCAGATTTTCATTGCATTACCTAATTACAAAACCCTTTGTTCTTTTTGCAGTTTGAAAAACATCCCACATTGAGAATTAAGCAAGACGACTAAGCAGATATTCATGTTTGCTGGAGTGAGATTTATGGCAAAAATAAAACAAAACAGATATTGAATCAGATGGTTTTTTAAATTTGGTTTTATTTTGTTTTTATGATTATTTATAGCTGGCATCTATTATGGTAAATGTGCTGTTAAAAGTAGCACCAAAAGAAAGTTTCCATTATTGCTACTGAACAGTACTCTATACAATTTGCATTGTAGGTAGCATGATTATTCTTTAAGATCCAGAAATTAAACAAGAGTAAAAATGGCTCTCTAAAATCATTCTTGTACTTGTACATCTTTGAGTAGTGTTGCATGATATCCATTCAAAGTCTTGAAAGGTGGCATTTTTAAAAATGCTTAATATTAGCCTAACTCTACTCCCATTGAATTCTATAGGAGTTTTACCGTTGACTTTGATGAGAAAAGTTTGGCAGTGTTGAGTATTTTTGAAAATCCCACCCTAACTGTCACAGTCATTCTTTTTAAGACCGTATAACAAAAGGAGGATTTGACAATAGAAGTACCCTTTGATCAAGGTACTGTAATTGTAAATGCTCAGCATTTGAATATTTACTGGTCACAGGGGGAGTGTGCAGTAAGTATAAGTGATACTAAGTAAGCCTGTGTGTCTGTAAATGCGTTTAGCTGGTTTTAATAGAAGGAATTTTGATATCTCAACCAAGTCATTAGATTGCACATTCAACAAAATGTTTGTCTCAGTGAAAGTGCCTGAAATTTTAATTACCAAAAGGTGCAAATTGCACTACTCCAGAAGACCCCCAACACCATAGAGGGCATGGAAAAGAGTAGTTTATATTTTTAGTTGGAGATGGCTTTTTTCTCCTTTCGCTGGCTAACAGCAGTATATCACAAAGATGAATCTGAAGGTTGAACTAGAGTATATATAATTGTATATTGTGGATATGTGTGAAAAAATGTGTACATAATATGTAAACTTCATTGACACATTATGAAAATACATTAAACATATAGTTACCAGATTCAGAAAATGAAAATTAATGTATGAATTATTTAGCTAACACTGCACT
The DNA here is from genome assembly GCA_033296515.1 of Macrochelys suwanniensis. Classification (NCBI taxonomy): domain Eukaryota; kingdom Metazoa; phylum Chordata; order Testudines; family Chelydridae; genus Macrochelys; species Macrochelys suwanniensis. Next base: position 96,274,481 of record CM065777.1, read on the forward strand.
TTGCCCCAGAATCTGGTGTTTATTATTGTGAGCTTTAGCAGGAAACAGAAGCAGTATCAATTGGGAAAACATTTCTTTACTGAACTGAGAACAGTATGGCTTTCTAGTTTCTAAGTGGGGAACCTGGTTCTTTGGTTTCTTTGTTCCTAGTTAGACTACTCCCAAGCTATTTTAGTTGAACATTTTACATACTAATGGAGTCTAGGGAAGTGCAGTTGGCAGCTGTTCATGGGATAATAATGAAACACACTGTTTAGTACTGCATACTGCCGCTGTAAAATGCGGGAAGTATTTTATAGATATCATGGTGAGCAGAGCTGTATCCACTTTAAGCAATGTAAGTGCGTGAACTGTGAGTGAGGAAGTTGTGTTTTCATATGAGAGTAATTGGCAATCATTTTGCTTTTGCAGGTAAAGAAAACGTGCACAGAATCAGATGTTTCAGAGGCTCAGAATTCCAGGTACAGTAACTAAAGTAAATACTTAATGAGAAGAACATGGTGATATGAAGCAATACTGAAACTATATATCAAAAGGCATGAGAGATTAGTATCGCAAAGAGTTAATGAGTCTGGCTAGATTACTTTTAAATGTATTTCATCCCAGAGGTGGTATTGTTTTTTGCAGTTACTGATAAGAATTGAGATTGGGGATGGACGGGGGGTGGAGAGAGTTTTGATAGTGTATTAATAGTGATTTGTCACCTTCAGTTTAGAAGAGAATCCCATTTAAAACATTACATATTGTAGTAAAGTCTCTAGATCAATTATTTTTTTTCTTTTCTTATCCCTTTCCGCACCTATGATTGTTGCCATTCATTTAGTATTGCCATTTACTTTCAGTGCCAGCAGATCAGTTTTTATTTGGGTAAAGATTCTTGTACCATTATTTTTTAAAATGTTTACTTGTACAAAATGTGCTAATGTTCATATGTTGGGAAAATCCCATACATTCCTCAAAAAGTATGTATTAAAATGTATTGTTTCCTAATTTTATATGTAAGTAGAAAAGGAAATTAATGTAACTTAAATGGGGTCACTATCCCTGTCTATATTTTGGACAAGTGATACAATAATTACGGCAAATGTGCCATCCAGCATGTACATTATTGGTGGTTATTAAATTCTTAAGACACAGGGCATTGTTTTGTCTAGGATTTGTGGAGTGAAACATTTTATAGGCTGTCATTATGTCTTATTTCTGTTTACAAGGACTATATTTCAATTTCACAGGGAAAAAGAAAGTTTAATCACGAAAAGAAAAACACAGAATAAACCTAAAGTAACATTGACAGTCTGATTGAAACACAAAAAAGCTAAGAAATTAAAAATTACCGAAACCTTACTATGCTTATGTCTGGGTATTGAAGCTGTAATGTATGTAACACCTCTGACTGGTTGGGACACAATAATACATATGGACAATAGGATAGTTGTGAATAGTGCTGTACAGTATGTCAGAATTTCTTTGATTTGCTTTTCACATTATTTAGTTGCACATGCACAGCTTCCATTGGGTTCAGTAGGAGTTGTACTCATAATTGAGCACAGACTATCAGGCTTGATCTTGCTTCCATTGAAGTTCATGGGAATTTTGCTATGGACTTCAATGGGAGCTGGTTTGAACCTTTGATCCTTATTTAATAATAATCTAATATAAATTTTGTCCTCCCCCCCCCCCACCCCCGGCCTGGTATTTTTGATTGAAAATTAAGTTTCAGTTTTAAAAACCTCACGACTCTATACAAGTACTTTCAGTAGCATTAGGGTCCTGATTCATCAAAGCGCTTGAGCATGAGCGTAACTTTAAGCACATGAGTTGCCCTCTGTGGGACTCTAAACATGTGAAAAGTTACGCACGTGCTCAAGTGCTTTGCTGGATCAGGGCCTTGTATTGTAACAAGTCTAAGGGCACTTTATGACCCAGTATACTTTCAGAAACTTTACTCCATTATGAACTTTCCGTTGAATGGTCGTTACGATGATTGTTATACTAAATAAAATAAATCTATAGAGTAATTTTTTTCTCCCAACTGAAATAGTGACCCACACTGTGAATGATCAAACTGTAAATCTGGTAAGGTTTCATTTACTGAAAAAAGGAAAATTTTGAACAAAAAGTATTTATTTTGTGGGCCCCGCCCCCTTTATTTAAGGAAATGTATTTTAAATCAGGTCTGATTTAAATAAAAGGAAATGCTCCTGGCCTGAGAGTTTGTAATGCTGTGTATATAGCTAGAAGCAATTTTTTATGCCAGAGTTTGATATACAATGCAACTATCAAATGGAATCACTGACAGGCCTTTGACAAGAGTGGCACTAGAGGGCACTGCTATAGCCCACAAAGTGTTAGAGCCTGGAGCAAGGTAATTCTTCTCAAATAAGTCTTAAGTGAAAACATTGCACATAAAATGAAACATCAGCATAAAAATGAATGCTGGAGACACATTGCCTTACCGAATGGCTGCTGGCTTGGGACTTAAGGCCAATATCGTTCATTTATTTAGCTAGCTTTATAGTGTGTTGGTTTTGGATTTGAAACTATTACAATAAATGCAGATGGAAAGTGTTTTTACAGTAGGGAAGTAATTAAATTGGGTGTGGGAACTTTGTCAGGAGAATTCTTGGAGTGACATGTGTGTATCAGCAAATTCTTTGTCTTGCTTGGCGTTGGTTCCTCTTTTAGTAAGAAACTTTCAAGATACAGATGTGACTGGTAAATTTGGGAAGAGGGAATCTGCTAGCTTATGCAATGCATCAGGGCAAAGAATGCCTTACAGAAGTATCCTGCCATATGTGTGATAAGGCTCAATCATCAACAGCAGTCATTTCTAATTTATACAAAATGGTTGTCAAGTTGACAGATGTTTAACAACACACATGCGCAGGAAACTACAGTTAGAAGATTTTCAAGCATGATAGATGGAATGATTTTCTCTGAACACACAAATGTGCAAGAAAATATGCATTAATCTTTAATATCTCAATCACACACAAATTTTGACCCATATATTTTCAAGCAGGACATGAGAATGTAGACATGCAAATTCTGTGAGAGTTTCCTGGGAGTGACTGGCTAAATCTCCTATGTCCTGTTTTGAAAGTGCTTTCCTTTATCTCTCTCTCTAGATATTTATGTTGCAACCATTGCTGTGGTATCTGGGGATATCCATATTATAAAATTCTTTCCTTTTGTTTTAAAAAGTAAATGATCTGTTAGAAGGTTTAATAGCTTCCCAACATAATAAATTCCTATCATTTAATTTTGGATCCACTGTTGTTAAATTGAGAAAGAGGGTATGAGTTGACAAGAGTCATACTGCCAATCAGTGGCAGAGTCAGAAATAGCACATAGTAGCACTGACTCCCAGGCCACTGTTCTAAACTCCAGATAACATGAACACATAATCAGATTAATTAGTCAGTAACTGTGGAGATGTAGTTCATGGGTGCAGCATATGTAATATGCATCTGCACAATGTACATTGCACTGCATTTTCTCATGTTCTCAGTTTAATTTACTAAGGGTGTGATATTGAGAGGTGCTGACTACCTTTTCCCCGTGTTGAATTTAATGTAATTTAAGTAAATGCTGAGTTACTGTGCTATGCATGAGATGCTTATCTTCACTGTTCCCAATGAGAATTTGTAGAAAAAGCTTGAGACACATTTTGTTGATACATAAGAACGGCCATACTGGGTCAGACCAAACGTCCATCCAGCCCAGTATCCTGTCTGCTGACAGTGGCCAATGCCGGGTGCCCCAAAGGGAGTGAACCTAACAGATAATGATCAAGTGATCTCTCTCCTGCCATCCATCTCCACCCTCTGACAACAGAGGCTAGGGCCACCATTCCTTACCCATCCTGGCTAATAGCCATTAATGGACTTAACCTCCATGAATTTATCTAGTTCTCTCTTAAACCCTGTTATAGTCCTAGCCTTCACAACCTCCTCAGGCAAGGAGTTCCACAGGTTGACTGTGCGTTGAACTTCCTTTTATTTGTTTTAAATCTGCTGCCCATTAATTTCATTTGGTGGCCCCTAGTTCTTATATTATGGGAACAAGTAAATAACTTTTCCTTATTCACTTTCTCCACACCACTTATGATTTTATATATCTCTATCATATCCCGCCTTAGTCTCCTCTTTTCCAAGCTGAAAAGTCCTAGCCTCTTTAATCTCTCCTCATATGGGACCCGTTCCAAACCCCTAATCATTTTAGTTGCCCTTCTCTGAACCTTTTCTAATGCCAGTATATCTTTTTTGGGATGAGGAGACCACATCTGTATGCAGTATTCAAGATGTGGGTGTACCATGGATTTATATAAGAGCAATAAGATATTCTTTGTCTTATTCTCTATCCCTTTTTAAATTATTCCTAACATCTGTTTGCTTTTTTGACTGCCGCTACACTCTGTGTGGACGTCTTCAGAGACTTATCCACGATGACTCCCAAGATCTCTTTCTTGATTAGTTGTAGCTAAATTATCCCCCATCATATTGTATGTATAGTTGGGGTTATTTTTTCCCAATGTGCATTACTTTACATTTATCCACATTAAATTTCATTTGCCATTTTGTTACCCAATCGGTTTTGTGAGATCTTTTTGAAGTTCTTCACAGTCTGCTTTGGTCTTAACTACCTTGAGCAGTTTAGTATCGTCTGCAAACTTTGTCACCTTACTGTTTACCCCTTTCTCCAGATCATTTATGAATAAGTTGAATAGGATTGGTCCTAGGACTGACCCTTGGGGAACACCACTAGTTACCCCTCTCCATTCTGAAAATTTACCATTTATTCCTACCCTTTGTTCTGTTTGTTAACCAGGTCTCAATCCGTTAAAGGATCTTCCTTCTTATCCCATGGCAATTTAATTTATGTAAAGCCTTATTCTTTACTATTGTTTCAACTAATTTGCCCAGTACTGACGTTAGTCTTACCGGTCTGTAATTGCCGGGATCTCCTCTAGAGCCCTTTTTAAATATTGGCGTTACATTAGCTATCTTCCAGTCATTGGGTACAGAAGCTGATTGAAAGAACAAGTTACAAACCATAGTTAATAGTTCCGCAGTTTCACATTTGAGTTATTTCAGAGGTCTTGGGTGAATGCCATCTGTATATCAAAGCACAAATCTAATCTCCTTACATATAATATTTATGTAGCACTATGTGCTGCAGCACTTTTGTTTTCAGTGTTTTACAAACATGAGTTAATATTCATCATTTTCAAAGTTATGACATGTTTTTTTTAACCAGACTGGATGCCTGTTAGATCTAGTTATTCCCTCCCTCATCCAAAACCAAACCTCGCAGGCAGAAACTTAGTTACTGGATGAACTATAAGAAATGAAAACAAGAAAAATACCTATGGCACCGTAGAGACTAACAAATTTATTTCAGCATAAGCTTTCGTGGGTTAAGAATCCACTTCATCGGATGCATGGAATGGAACATAGAGTGAACAGATATTTATACATTCAAAGAAACATGAGAAGGTGGAAGTGTCTATACCAATGTTAAGAGGCTAATTAATTGAAAGGAACTGTTATCAGTAGAAACTTTTGAAGTGATAATCAACAGGGGCCATTACAGACAGTTGACACAAAGGTGTTAAGGGGGGAAATAAATTCTATTAACGTAATGACCGAGCCATCCACGGTCAATATTCAAGCCTAAGGTAATGGTATCTAGTTTGCATATTAATTCCAATTCCGCAGTTTCTCGTTGGAGCCTGTTTTTGAAGTTATTTTGTTGCAAAATTGCTACTTTTATATCTGTCATTGAGTGATTAGGGAGGTTGAAGTGTTCACCTACTGGCTTTTGAATGTGATGATTCCTGATGTCAGATTTGTGTCCGTTTATTCTTTTGCATAGAGACTGTCCAGTTTGGCCAATGTACATGGCAGAGGGGCATTGCTGGCACATGATGGCATATATCACATTGGTAGATGTGCAGGTGAACGAGCCCCTGATGGTGTGGCTGATGTGATTAGGTCCTATGATGGTGTCACTTGAATAGATATGTGGACAGAGTTGGCATCGGGCTTTGTTGCAAGGATACGTTCCTGGGATAGTGTTTTTGTTGTATGGTGTGTGGTTGCTGGTGAGTATTTGCTTCAGGTTGGGGGGCTGTCTGTAAGCGAGGACTGGTCTGTTTCCCAAGATCTGTGAGAGTGAGGGATCATCTTTCAGGATAGGTTGTAGATCTTTGATGATGCGCTGGAGAGGTTTTAGTTGGGGGCTGAAGGTGACGGCTAGTGGCGTTCTGTTGTTTTCTTCGTTGGGCCTATCTTGTAGTAGGTGACTTCTGGGTACTCTTCTGGCTCTGTCAATCTGTTTTTTCACTTCAGCAGGTGGGTATTGTAGTTTTAAGAATGCTTGATAGAGATCTTGTAGGTGTTTGTCTCTGTCAGAGGGATTGGAGCAAATGTGTTTGTATCTTAGAGCTTGGCTGTAGACAATGGATCGTGTGGTGTGTTCAGGATGGAAGCTGGAGGCATGTAGGTAAGTATAGAGGTCAGTAGGTTTCCGGTATAGGGTGGTGTTTATGTGACCATCACTTATTAGCACAGTAGTGTCTAGGAAATGAACCGCTTGTGTGGACTGGTCTAGGCTAAGGTTGATGGTGGGATGGAAATTGTTGAAATCGTGGTGGAATTCCTCAAGGGTTTCTTTTCCGTGGGTCCAGATGATGATTTCATCAATGTAGCGCAAGTAGAGTAGGGGCATTAGGGAACGAGAGCTAAGGAAGCGTTGTACTAAGTCAGCCATAAAAATGTTGGCATACTGTGGAGCCATGCGGGTACCCATAGCAGTGCCGCTGACTTGAAGGTATATATTGTCCCCAAATGTGAAATAGTTGTGGGTGAGGACAAAATCACAAAGTTCAGCAACTAGGTTAGCCATGGCATTATCAGGGATACTGTTCCTGATGGCTTGTAGTCCATCTTTGTGTGGAATGTTGGTGTAGAGGGCTTCTACATCCATAGTGGCCAGGATGGTGTTTTCTGGAAGATCACCGATGGATTGTAGTTTTCTCAGGAAGCCAGTGGTGTCTCGAAGATAGCTGGGAGTGCTGGTAGCATAGGGCCTGAGGAGAGAGTCCACATAGCCAGACAATCCTGCTGTTAGGGTGCCGATGCCTGAGATGATGGGGCGTCCAGGATTTCCAGGTTTATGGATCTTGGGTAGCAAAGAGAATACCCCTGGTCGGGGTTCAGGGCACGTGTCTGTACAGATCTGTTCCTGTGCTTTTCCAGGGAGTTTCTGGAGCAAATGGTCTAGTTTCTTTTGGTACTCCTCAGTGGGATCAGATATATGTGATACCAATGATATCAGATACCAATGTGATATATGCCATCATGTGCCAGCAATGCCCCTCTGCCATGTACATTGGCCAAACTGGACAGTCTCTACGCAAAAGAATAAACGGACACAAATCTGACATCAGGAATCATCACATTCAAAAGCCAGTAGGTGAACACTTCAACCTCCCTAATCACACAATGACAGATATAAAAGTAGCAATTTTGCAACAAAATAACTTCAAAAACAGGCTCCAACGAGAAACTGCGGAATTGGAATTAATATGCAAACTAGATACCATTACCTTAGGCTTGAATATTGACCGTGGATGGCTCGGTCATTACGTTAATAGAATTTATTTCCCCCCTTAACACCTTTGTGTCAACTGTCTGTAATGGCCCCTGTTGATTATCACTTCAAAAGTTTCTACTGATAACAGTTCCTTTCAATTAATTAGCCTCTTAACATTGGTATAGACACTTCCACCTTCTCATGTTTCTTTGAATGTATAAATATCTGTTCACTCTATGTTCCATTCCATGCATCCAATGAAGTGGATTCTTAACCCACGAAAGTTTATGCTGAAATAAATTTGTTAGTCTCTACGGTGCCACCGGTATTTTTCTTGTTTTCTTTTTGCTGACACAGACTAACACGGCTACTACACTGAAACCTATAAGAAATGAGTGAAATATTAGACTATTTCAGATTCTGAAAACTGGTAGATTGATAAATATAAAAAATGTAGAGCCCCATGCTCCCATCTGTGTTCACACCTGTGCTT